>CAWUFW010001396.1:0-2872227 GCA_963921515.1 Calotriton arnoldi
TTACGTATTGCCTCTAATGACCCTCTTCTTGGGGGCCCTCAAGTGCAGGCTGCTGCGGTGCAGGGGACTCTCCGCCAGAGTCCTCCTCCCTCCCTGTGGCAGTTGCAGTTTGTTCGGTACCAGATGTTGTTGGCACACAGGGAGGTGTGGACTGGTTGCTGTTCATCTGGCGGAGGCATTGTAAAATGTCCCTGTGCACCGCCGTCATCTCATGTAGTACATCCCACTTGGACTCCACGCGGGTCATGTGGGAGTCCACACGTGACATGTGGGAGTCCACACGTGACATGTGTGACTCCACATGGGACATGTGGGAGTCCAAGCGGGCATGATGGGCAGCCTGCTGCTGTTTGATGTCTCTGAGGAGCCCCACTACCTGGCTGAGCTCTCCGGTGCTGGACTGGTACGCATCAGCTATGCGTACCAGTTGTGGGTCTTCATGCACACCAGCAACGTCTGCAAGCAGCGACCTCTGTCTCCCACCCCTCCCACCACCCCTGCTGACATGTGCAGTGTGTGCAGTTGCACGCACAGATAACCCTGGTCCACCTTGGGGGTTGGTGGTGGTGGTGGTGTCCATGGCCCCAGGTTGGTCCAGGGTCACTGCGCTGGTGTTGTTCCTTATTCTGTCCATGTCGGCAGGGATGGTATTCGTGGTGACAGTCGTTGGAGGGGTGGGTGCAGGGGGTGCAGCTGGTGGACCTGCTGGTGCTGCAGCTGGTGGTCCTGCTGGTGCAGCATGTTGACTTGCACCGGATGTGCCAGGTTGTTCTTCATCGTCCGAGGAGGACAGAGGCTGTACGACGCCAGTGAGCTCGGCATCCTCTTGAGCCTGGGACTGGGACTCCTCAGCGTCTGCTGCTGTGTCCCTATCATCACCTGTTTTTGGGAGACACAAACAATGTATGTCATGTTTCTGCAGGCATCAGTGGTTGACACACCTGACAGTTGTGACTGTGCCTCGGGGTGCGGGCCTGTACATTGTATTGTCCTAAGTCGTCACAGTCAGGGGTTGATATTGGTGTGGCACATTGTCCTGCATTATTTGGGCATTTCTATGTATTCTCTGGGGTGTGAACATGGTCTGCATTGATTGTGTTTGGTTGACAGCCAGACCTCCTTCCCACCCACCCACCCACCCAGTCAGTTATCCCACCATGGAACGTGCTTGCATTGCAGGGAGTGTAAGTTGTCTCTCAGGATGTCAGTCAGAGGTGTCCTGCTGTTTGTTGGTGCACAGTTGGCAGCAGGGCCTTGTGCTCCCCGCAGCAGTAGCCAGTGTCAGCCATCTTGTGAGTCCTTCTCCACTCCCTGTGATGTGAGCATGGTTCAGGGTGGTGTTGATGGGCCAGTTGTGAGGCTGAGCAATGTCTGTGACTACGACTCCCATCATGCTATTGCCTCCACCCCCCTTCCCAGCATGCCCATGCTTCCTTCCTTTTGACTCTGCTTCCCTGTGGGGTGGGCTGGCTGTGCTGACAGGATGGCTGGGAGTGTTGTCCTGGCAGTTGTTTGGCTAAGAGTCCCAAGAGTGTCCCTGTGCTTCACACAACATAACCCAGGGTGGTGGTGCTTTGTGGGATCTTGTGTTAGGATGGAGGGCATTGCATTCTACCAGGTGGGTACTGTGGAGTTTGTGTTGGGGGGGGTGTGAGGGGAGGTGCTGGTGACTATGGTCAGTGCTGCAAGTCCCCCTTCCCACCCAGCCAGCCGGATATCCCACCATGGAACGTGCTTGCATTGCAGGGAGTGTAAGTTGTCTCTCAGGATGTCAGTCAGTGGTGTCCTGCTGTTTGTTGGTGCACAGTTGGCAGCAGGGCCTTGTGCTCCCCACAGCAGTAGCCAGTGTCAGCCATCTTGTGAGTCCTTCTCCACTCCCTGTGATGTGAGCATGGTTCAGGGTGGTGTTGATGGGCCAGTTGTGAGGCTGAGCAATGTCTGTGACTACGACTCCCATCATGCTATTGCCTCCACCCCCCTTCCCAGCATGCCCATGCTTCCTTCCTTTTGACTCTGCTTCCCTGTGGGGTGGGCTGGCTGTGCTGACAGGATGGCTGGGAGTGTTGTCCTGGCAGTTGTTTGGCTAAGAGTCCCAAGAGTGTCCCTGTGCTTCACACAACATAACCCAGGGTGGTGGTGCTTTGTGGGATCTTGTGTTAGGATGGAGGGCATTGCATTCTACCAGGTGGGTACTGTGGAGTTTGTGTTGGGGGGGGTGTGAGGGGAGGTGCTGGTGACTATGGTCAGTGCTGCAAGTCCCCCTTCCCACCCAGCCAGCCGGATATCCCACCATGGAACGTGCTTGCATTGCAGGGAGTGGAAGTTGTCTCTCAGGATGTCAGTCAGTGGTGTCCTGCTGTTTGTTGGTGCACAGTTGGCAGCAGGGCCTTGTGCTCCCCACAGCAGTAGCCAGTGTCAGCCATCTTGTGAGTCCTTCTCCACTCCCTGTGATGTGAGCATGGTTCAGGGTGGTGTTGATGGGCCAGTTGTGAGGCTGAGCAATGTCTGTGACTACGACTCCCATCATGCTATTGCCTCCACCCCCCTTCCCAGCATGCCCATGCTTCCTTCCTTTTGACTCTGCTTCCCTGTGGGGTGGGCTGGCTGTGCTGACAGGATGGCTGGGAGTGTTGTCCTGGCAGTTGTTTGGCTAAGAGTCCCAAGAGTGTCCCTGTGCTTCACACAACATAACCCAGGGTGGTGGTGCTTTGTGGGATCTTGTGTTAGGATGGAGGGCATTGCATTCTACCAGGTGGGTACTGTGGAGTTTGTGTTGGGGGGGGTGTGAGGGGAGGTGCTGGTGACTATGGTCAGTGCTGCAAGTCCCCCTTCCCACCCAGCCAGCCGGATATCCCACCATGGAACGTGCTTGCATTGCAGGGAGTGTAAGTTGTCTCTCAGGATGTCAGTCAGTGGTGTCCTGCTGTTTGTTGGTGCACAGTTGGCAGCAGGGCCTTGTGCTCCCCACAGCAGTAGCCAGTGTCAGCCATCTTGTGAGTCCTTCTCCACTCCCTGTGATGTGAGCATGGTTCAGGGTGGTGTTGATGGGACAGTTGTGAGGCTGAGCAATGTCTGTGACTACGACTCCCATCATGCTATTGCCTCCACCCCCTTCCCAGCATGCCCATGCTTCCTTCCTTTTGACTCTGCTTCCCTGTGGGGTGGGCTGGCTGTGCTGACAGGATGGCTGGGAGTGTTGTCCTGGCAGTTGTTTGGCTAAGAGTCCCAAGAGTGTCCCTGTGCTTCACACAACATAACCCAGGGTGGTGGTGCTTTGTGGGATCTTGTGTTAGGATGGAGGGCATTGCATTCTACCAGGTGGGTACTGTGGAGTTTGTGTTGGGGGGGGTGTGAGGGGAGGTGCTGGTGACTATGGTCAGTGCTGCAAGTCCCCCTTCCCACCCAGCCAGCCAGCCAGATATCCCACCATGGAACGTGCTTGCATTGCAGGGAGTGTAAGTTGTCTCTCAGGATGTCAGTCAGTGGTGTCCTGCTGTTTGTTGGTGCACAGTTGGCAGCAGAGCCTTGTGCTCCCCACAGCAGTAGCCAGTGTCAGCCATCTTGTGAGTCCTTCTCCACTCCCTGTGATGTGAGCATGGTTCAGGGTGGTGTTGATGGGACAGTTGTGGGGGGGGGCAATATGTGTGAGTGCGACTCCCATGATGCTATTGGCTACACTGACTTGGCCAGCATACACAGAATTCCTTCCTTTGAGTGGTCTTCACTGTGTGTTGGTGTTGTTGTGGTGGCTACATGTGTGGATGTGTGTGTTAGTTCTATTTGTGCCACTGCCTAGCTGTAGTTGTGGTTGTGTTTGTACATGTGTTGGCACAGTTGGATGTGACTTTTTTGATGGCATGTGTTGTGTTTATCTGACTGACATACACATTTTGGGATGATTCTGTTCTAGTTGCTGTGTAATTGCTATGAGTGCATGGTTTGACTCTCCCCTTGACAGTGATGTGTGTGTTTTGTGGCAGTTTATTGTGTACATTTGTTGTGTACTCACCAGGCTCTGGGATGTCCTCTAGTCCATATACGCTCACTGGCGGAAGGATGGCCCGCACCTTCTCCTCCCAGGGCCTGAGGTATACTGGCTTGGCAGGAGGGCCACTGCCGGTGTATTGGCTCAGGTGGTAGTCTTTCTTGAGCAGCTCCCGGACCCTCCTGCGCACGTCATACCACCTGTTCTGGATGTCGGTCTTTGTGCGCCGACATGGTGATTGGGCGTTCACCCTGTTGATGATCCTCTCCCACATCTTGGTTTTCTGCGACATGGGGGTCTGTTGGACCAGAGTGCCAAACAGCTGTGGCTCCACCCTGAGGATCTCGTCTACCATGACTTCCAATTCACTATCTAGGAACTTGGGATTCTTCTTGGGGGGCATGGTGATGGGTGGTGATAGTGGGTGCTGTGTGTGTTGGTGTGCAGGTGAGGGTGTGTGGGTGTGTGTTGTGCTGGGTGTATGTGAGGTAGGTATTTGTTGGTGTGCTGCTGGTGTGTGGCTTGTGTGAGGGATGAGCTGTGGGTGTGTGGTTGCTTTCTCTTGGGTGCTGGCAGTGGAATGGCATTTGCAAAGGCTCATGGTAGTGATTTGTGTCCTTTATATAGGTGGAGTTGTTGGTGTGTCTTTGTTCTCTGTCCCCACCCCCAGTATTTATTGGCTTGGTAATTGCTTGTTTGGCCTTTTTTGGTTGATTTTTCCTTTGTGCTGTTTGTGTATGTTGGAAACGTTCTTGTGACCGAGTCGGACCGTGCATTGGTCTCGTACGGTGTTTTCCGTTTCGTTCACGCTGTGTTTGTGCAGTTTTGTATGCTGCGTACGCGTCGGTCGCGGTGTATTGTGTTGCTTCGGCTCGGTTTTGTATGCGTGTCGGTCGTACGGCTTGTCCTCCGTCCGACTCGGTCGTGTTTTTCGCGCCTTGCATCGTACTTTGCAGGTTGGAGTTGGCGGGTACGATTCGGTCGGATTTGTTCCGGGTGCGTGTCGGTCGGTTGGATTCGCGTGTTTTTCCGGCCGGATTGCTATTTTCCGAGCGGGTCGGTCGGTCGGCTTGGTTTCCTGACGTGTCGGTCGGATTTATCGCGGCTTGCATCGTACTTGGCGTGTCGGGCGCCACTGGTACGTGTCGGTCGGTATTTTTTCCGGATCCGAGTCGGTCGGTGCTTTTTCCGGCCCGAATCGGAATCGACCCCTATGTGTTTTTCTTTATGTCAAGAGAGTTCATGCTAAATTATACCACAATATTCTTCTACATTTTTGCCAACAACCCGGAAATAGAATCAATGTATTTATAGATACCTGTAAAAATATATCTGGGACGGAACAGTTATTATCCCGGGGCTCTGTGCAATGGGCCTAGCAGAGGCAAAGGACCTCATTAAGACCATGTATGAGGTAGAAAGGGCTGCCTTAATAAAGGGTTGTTATGTACTACAACATACAGTAAGCGTCCATAAGTAACATCGAGGGCAAAAGTTCTCACCTAGCCCTACCGACTTGGTGACCTATAGCCAAGGTATATCATCATTCAAACCATGTATGTGTGCCTTCAGGTGGTAAACACATCTATGCCATATCACTATATTGAGTTGGTGTTAGCTGTTCTAATACTACCCACAAGATATCTTGCTCAGAGTGATTATGCTCCAAGAAATGGTTTGTCATGTGTGTGGACCTCTTCTTACACATGATATTACTTCAGTGTTCACTTATCCTGAAACGTATCTTGTGCAAAGTCATACCGATATATCTTAGTGAGCAAGGGCTTGTGATCATATAGATAACATTTTCACTGTTGCAATTCGTATGATGTTTGATGACCAACGGGTGGTTTGTCCCAATGTCTACCTCCTTGTATACTTTTGTGAAAGGACAAGCAGCACAACTCCCACATGGAAAGTGGCCAGAAATTGGTGGTAAGCTCCACATAGTGTTCAGGCCCTTCAGTGCCCATACTGGGAACCAATTACGGGCATGTACCAGCCTATACCTTATGATAGTCGCTCTCTTAAATGAAAACAGAAGGGTATAATCATTTCCAGCTTTTCGAAGAATGCTCCACATCTTCAAAATTATGTTTTTCACTGTATTAGAAATGGGAGTGAATGTTGTCGCACACATAAGCCTATCAGTCTGTTCCTTAGGGTATGTCTCCAATAGGGCCTCCCTGTTGTTATTTTGTGCATGCTTCCTGGTTTGTTTTATGATTGTATTTGGGTACTGGGTAGATGTAAGTTTGTCAGTTAGTCAAACTGCTTGTTCATTGAATGCATAGATGGCAGAGCAGTTGTGTCTTATGCGTAAAAACTGTCCAACAGATTTTCTCTAAGTGCACTCTGATGGTGGCTGTCAAATCTAAGTAACCAATTCTTTTCTGTTGGTTTCTCATAGACTTTTGTCACAAACTTATTTTCGTTAATTGGATCTCTAAGTCCAAGAAAGTAATAGTCTCCCTGCTGATGGTGTGTGTAAATTTCAAGAAGGGGTCTCTGGTATTTATCCATTTAGCAAAGTATTGGGCTGACCCTATAAAACCGCAGCAGACTATAAGGACATTGTTGATGTACCTGCGCCATACAATTATGTTGGACCTCTAAGGGTTATCAGAGGTGTAGATATTTTCACACTCAAATTGATGAACATATAGGCAGGCCAGGCTTGCCAGTTTGCCATTAGAAGTTCCTTGTACCGGGTGAAATAGTGTCCCATCATACTCAAACAAATTTTCTGTAAGGCCTATCCTAGCACACTCTAAAACAAAATGAGTGTGAGTAATAGAGTCAATTTCTATGTTCCACAGGATAGTTTCAATGACCAGTAATTTCTGCTCTTGGGATTGCTGGTATACAATACCTCTATATCCATTGCAATTAGGATATTAGTGTTGGAATCAATACTGAGATCCTTCAAAAGATATAGGACATCTTTAGGGTCCTTCAAAAATGATGCCATTTTCTGACCAGAGTCCTAGGGAACCTATCACAGAATTGGGACAATGGTTCTAACACAGGATTCATACCAGATACTATTGGTTTCCCGGGGGGTGGAACCTTATTTTTACAAATTTTTATTAACTTCCTCAAGGATCAATTAATGGTGATATCATGCATGTAATACTCATAGTACAACTCAGCTATTTTCAAATTTCCATTCACACTTGGATTCTGTAGCGAAGAGGCGTCACTGTAACACTCGTCATTCTGACTAACAGCATTGCCGTAACACTTGCTATTCTGACTGGCAGCAGAAAGTGAGTGTGAATGGACATATGAAAATAGATGAGTTTTACTGCAAGAATTTTGATATCACCATTAATTGATTCCTGATAAAGTCCCCTGGAATGAAAGAAACGCATTGGCTAGGCTGATGATTTGTGTATTAATGTCATAAAGAAGAAGAATCGGATTACATAATTCTCCATATACAATTGTCATGTTTAATCTTTGATGGACTAAATGTCGATTACTTTGTGACCATGGCAGCAAGAACAAATGAAATTGTAGTTACAGATATTGAATGCAGTGACAGCTGACTTTGAATTTTCAGAGTGCTTCTCTCTTATGTGTGTTTGGGAGATGTGGGTAAAACAGGAGATCCTATGGCAATTGTACCTCAGCGAGTAAGCACCTAAGTTGATTTAAGCGAAGAATGTGGGCTAGTGCAGTGAAGTAGGACCATTACTGCCAATTATTTTCTAATCCTCGTGCAAGTGTAATTGTTAATGGACATTTCTCCCCTTCTTTTAATTTTCAAAGGGATACCAGACAAGATTGTCACCTTTCGCTTTTGTTGCTTGTTCTTTGTTTGGAACCCTTCCTAGAACTAATTCGCTGTTAACCATAATATATCAGGATTTGCACATAGGACTGATGAAAATTAAACTATCTGCTTATGTAGATGATATTTTGATATACAGTCTGACCCACTTACCTCATTACCTCCCTTTTTACAAGAAATGTCATTGTACTCTAATGTCTCATGTTATAAACTTAAATTTACCATAACTGAGATTTTGCCCTTGAATTGTCTTTGCTATCAGTTCATGTTTCCAACTCCAATTTTGCATGGTGTCCTTCATGAATTAAATACCTTAGTGTATGGTTTTTCCTTACTATTCGTGAATGTATAAGATATAGGGGCATATTAGCAAGACCCACGTTAAAATTATCGCCGTTTTAGCGGCAGGAAACTGCCGCTAAAGCGGCGATAATGGGCTTGCTAATATGCGTTATAGAATTCCAATAGAAGCCCAGGTTAGATGTGCAGGACATCTAACCTGGGCTTCTATTGGAATTCTATAACGCTTATTAGCAAGCCCATTATCGCCGTTTTAGCGGCAGTTTCCTGCCGCTAAAACGGCGATAATTTTAACGTGGGTCTTGCTAATATGCCCATAATTTTACTCAATTAAAATCCAACATACAAACTCTACTTTCTGCTTGGTCACCATTTTTGTTATCATGGTGGGGTAGATTGGATACTATGAAAATTATGATTGTGCCACATATTTTATGCACCATTTGTATGTTGTCCTTTAAAATTTCTAATTATTATTTTAAATAGCCTGAATCCATTTGTATAAAGTTTCTCTGGAATGATATATCTCCACGTATTGCCCTCACAAGGCTCAAATGAGCAAAACTTGAGGGAGGAGTTCAATTTCCTTGTTTTCACTTTTTTTCATTCCTCCTTCATTTTTTAACAGTTTTCTGCTCTGATTTATGATTACCAAAATCAATCTATACCCTGGTGGATTATTTTTGAACGTTTCTTATTGAACAACTTTTTGTTTACAGATGTTCTTTTTATGTCCAATTGATCCTTCCTTTTTAAAAACCCTATTTTTGAATACACACACTTTTTACTAAATAAATTGCTATTTAACAAGTTTTCTTTTAACATAGTTTTTTACATTCTGCTATTTTGTATAATAAATATCTTAAGATACATAATAGATCATTTTATTTCAAACACTGTTTTGTCTTGAGCCTTTATATCAACAGATGGCAACTCTTCAGGGGGTTTGTATGAATGGGTTTTATTTAGAATTACAAATCTGGACTTACAACATTCAGGCACAAGGTTAATCGGTCTTCTTTATTTTTAGGCTCCGGAAAAGGTTAAGGGTGAAGTCCTCAGTTAATGTTATCTCTTTTCTTTCTTCTTATTCTCCCAATAGGTGATCTTCCCATCCGGAGCCCTCTGTAAAAGAAGGAAACGACAGAAAGTGTTTTATTCAGTAACTTAAAAACGTCTTATACCCTTTTCTGTCCTATTTGTACCTATTCTATTTCTTTTTTCTTTCTGTGACTTTGTCTTTTGCTTCTATCATTTTTGGATCTTCTCTCTTTGGTATCTCTGATTGAGCTTTCCGCTGCTGGTTAGAGGTCATTTACTAATATTCCTCTTCTCAGATGGACCTCAATTAACTTATACCTATTTTATGTTCCTGAACGTAGAAGCTAAGGTTGTTTGAATAAAGTTACTGGGGTGATCTTACACAAACCAACAAAGACAATTATTTCAAAGGAAATAATGACTGCAGAATGCCTTTTTGAAGCACACTTCCCCTCTATTTGATTCTCTTTAAAGGAGTTCTCCTTAATCTCAGTCGTGGCTCCCCCTTCTTAAATAAAAATAACTCATATCAAAAAGCCTCCCTAGGAAGTTCCCTTCCCTTCCTATTACTGGTTATGTCCGCAACCACCCTCCACCCTTTTACTTTTGAATGCACCTGAGCAAGCCACGCTCCTCCTGAAGTGTTGCCAGACCGAGCGCTGCTCCTGTGGTAGTCTCCCTGGACAGCGCCTTCTTCCTCGTCTTCACCCGCTCTGGTTTTCTCTGCAGGACTCTCTGCGGCAATCTGCATCTCTCCCTGTAGCGGACCTTTTGTCGTCTTAATCCCGCGAACTGCTTTTGGTGTCCGTTTCCCTTTCTCCTCGACTTTTGGCTCCAGCCCTCCTCTTCTTCTTTTTCCTCAGGTTCTTCCTCGCTGTCCTCACTCTCAGCTTCTCCCTGTAAAAATAGTACCCTCTCTCTCTGTTTCCAATCTCCTATTCGGCTCTTGTCCTTCTTTTTTTTGTTAACCCTTTCTTTCTTTTGTGGCATCCGCGGACAGAATGGCCCACATGGGAGTTCAGGTAAGTCTTCCATTTCCTCCTCGGGATCCTCACTGTGACACACTGGAAACAAAAAGGTATTCCTTATCTATGTCAATTTATTCACGCTGCACACATTTCAACATTTGGTTATTTAAAAGTCAAATATCACTTACCAGATTCCTTTTTAGATGACTATAATTTGATTTTCTCCTCCATTCAGACTTTTTTGCATAAATCTAATATTAGTCTTTATCCACCTCCACCAATACCTCCTATATATCGCAACACATTATTAAACATTTCTCTTCCAAAGGCTACTTCTATATGCATATATGTACAAAATCCTATTATCCCATTATCCCCCAGACCTAAAAGTGTGATAGACGTATTGTGGGAAAAAGACTTAAAGATTTCTCTGTCTCCCCAGTTTTGGGATAAGCTTTGGTTTAAATTGTTCAGAACTTCTAAAGGAGCTCATATTACACAATCTCTCTCTTTATATATAATAGAGTTGTCATCACCCCAGAACATATTACTAAATTCAATTCTTCGGCTACTCATTTATGCTGGTCTTCCTCTAAACATACTGTTACATTAATACACATGTTTAACAATTCTTGATATGTTCAACGTTTTTTAACTTCAGTTTGGTCTAAATGTCTACAGATTTTTTAATGTAATATTCCTCTTTCATTACAGAATGTGTCTTTTGGCTCTTTATGCATTAATATTGATTACATGACCAAAAGACCTCTAAGACTTGATCTTTTTATTGCTCTTGCCTTTAAAGTTATACTTTCATGTTGGAAAACTTTTCTAAGTTATCTATATCTACACTACCTGGTGGAATTTTGTATGTGATGAACATAAGATTCACACTGCATCTTCTCCTAATCTATTACAAAAGATTAAATCTGACTATATGGCTACCTCTTACTAATTTTCTCACTTTGCGCTCATAATTTCATATTTTCTTTCCATTTCATTGCTTTCTTTTCTTCTATATCTTTTCCTTTTTTCTACCTTCTTTTTTCTTTATCTTTTTATTTATGTAAGCTTTACTCCATTTTCTCCTCTATATCTAATTCCTGCAATTGTTATTAATCTTTATCAGTTCACATTCTTTATTGCTTCATAAAAATTCAAATACAATGTAAAAGAATTATATATATATATATTCACTGAAAAAACCATAGGTTTCAGGCACGTTATAGTTAGAAATTAGCATTTAAAAAACCTTTGAAATTCACTGAAAAAACCATAGGTTTTAGGGACAGTTATAGTTAGTTGGACATTTCACTCGTACAAAACCCGTGAAATTCCCCCGTTATAGTTAGTTCAGCTAACTATAACTCGCGCCCGCAATGCACTGCTGATGACGTCACATATTACATCACTCATGACATGGTCAGTGACATCACTGATGACATCACTGATGACATCTCAAATGACATCACTGTTGACATCATGCAGTGACTGTGTGTTTCTGTAAAGTTTAAATATTTTTAATATATATAGGAAAAGACGTATTGAAGAATGAGTGGGTATATAAGTGTCTGTATGGATGATTTAGTAGGTGCGTGACTGACTCTATAAGTGAGTGATTTAACGTATCTTACTGAATGCATGGGTTAGTGACTAAACTGGGTGAATGTCTGTATCCGTCTGTCTGTTGCTGTGTAAGTGGCTGCATGTGTTTGTGAATAGCTACATGAGTGTCTATATGAGTTATTGAATGGTTGTCTGAGTATCTGTATGGGTGCCTGAGTGTTTGTGTGGGAGGGGTGTGTGCGACTCTGTGCATAGATGTGTGAGTGGGTGATTCACTGGGTGGATGGTTTCAAGAGTGCATCTGTGATAGACTGTATGGGTGGGTAAGTGTGTGTAAGAGTGTGTTAGTGAGTGAATGTATGTCCCAGTGGTACATGTGTGACTAACTACATATGTGAAAGGCAGTATATATGTGTGTTGGAGTATATAAATAGCTATAAGCAGAGTGAGTGATTGTGATAGTGGCTGTATGGATGAGTGTGTGCTTGTATCAGTGATTGTATTAGAGCGTAACAATGTGCTAGTATTTGTATGATTAAGTGAGCTGGTGTGTGTATAACTGTATAGTTGAGTAAATGGCAGTGTGTTTAATTATTTGCATGACTGACTAGGTGTGTGAGTACCTCTATGGATGAGTGGCGGTGTTTGAGTGTCTATATAGGAGTAAGAGTGCATATGATAGTCCTGTACTGAGTGACCATAAGTATGAGTGACTGTACGGGTGAGTGAGTGGATGTGTGTGTGTAGACCTAAGAATCAGTGAGTGGGTATGTAGTTATTGGTGTTGGAGTGTCTATGGTTTTGCGAATGGCAGTCTGTAATTTAGAGTGGGTGTATCAAAGGTTATATTAGGGTGTGAGGAGGTGCATCAGATTATCACGTGGATGATGTCATCAGTGATGTCATCAGTGATGTCATTTGAGATGTCATCAGTGATATCATCAGTGATGTCACTGACCATGTCATGAGTGATGTAATATGTGACATCATCAGCAGTGCATTGCGGGGCGTGAGTTATAGTTAGCTGAACTAACTATAACGGGGGAATTTCACGGGTTTTGTACGAGTGAAATGTCCAACTAACTATAACTGTCCCTAAAACCTATGGTTTTTTCAGTGAATTTCAAAGGTTTTTTAAATGCTAATTTCTAACTATAACGTACCTGAAACCTATGGTTTTTTCAGTGAATTTCAAAGGTTTTTTAAATGCTAATTTCTAACTATAACGCCCCTAAAACCTATGGTTTTTTCAGTGAATTTCAAAGGTTTTGTAAATGACAATTTTTAAATGTATTAATTGTTATATTTATTTTTTGATACTGATTTACTACATTTTTAAAAACTATTTATTTTTAGATATTTTATTTATTAAATTACATTGTAATTACATTATACATTACATTACAAAATATACTTTCTCAGAATGAATTACTTTAGTTTAAATACTTTGCAAATAGGCAATAGAGTTTTAAGTACAGTAGTTACAGTTGTTGCAATGGGCAACACAATTTCAAACACAATGCAACATTGAGCTCAATGTGAATTTCTAGTTAAATGCAATTAGTTACTTTATGGATTACTTTTCTAACCACAGGACTGGATCCTAGATTCAGTCCTGGGACATCTCCTGTAAACAGTTGAGTAAAAGCGTTTTGGTTACAGTAGTGATTTTTAAGGAATATTATTGTATTTTAAAAGTTGACACTTAGAAACTTTTTCACATAGAATCACCAATGTTATCCTATGTGAGGAAATTCACTTAGCAGGTAAGTAGTGTTATCGTTACTTTTTCTTACTCAGTGTTGGATCCTGGATCCAGCACTGGTGCATCTCCTGTAAACAGTTGAAAGAATGCGTTTAAGTCATACAGGCGATTTTTAAGGAATATTTGTAGTTTGTGAAAATCGACACTTTGAAACTTTTCTGCTGAAAACCAGACAATGGATTCCTATGGAAGGAAATATAAGTTACTGGTAAGTACGGTTAGAATTACTTTTCAGGGGCAGTGCTGGGCTAAAAGATGCAGCACTGGGTTCTCTCCTGATAACAGGTGAGTAAATCGGAATTCGTAGTTCGGTTGATTTTAGAGGAATATTCTAAAGTTCCAAAACTCCACACACAGAAGAATTTCCAAGGGAAACCAGTCAATGTTAGCCTATGGAAGGAAATTCAAGTTGCTGGTAAGTACGGTTAAAATTACTTTTCAGGATCAGTACTGGGCTGAAAGATGCAGCACTGAGGTCTCTCCTGATAACAGGTGAGTAAATCGGAATCCGTATTTCGGCTGATTTTAGAGGAATATTATAAAGTTCCAAAACTGCACACTTAGAAGAATTTCCAAGTGAAACCAGTCAATGTTAGCCTATGGAAGGAAATTCAAGTTACTGGTAAGTACGGTTAGAATTACTTTTCAGGATCAGTACTGGGCTGAAAGATGCAGCACTGAGGTCTCTCCTGATAACAGGTGAGTAAATCAGAATCCGTATTTCGGCTGATTTTAGAGGAATATTATAAAGTTCCAAAACTGCACACTTAGAAGAATTTCCACGTGAAACCAGTCAATGTTAGCCTATGGAAGGAAATTCAAGTTACTGGTAAGTACGGTTAGAATTACTTTTCAGGATCAGTACTGGGCTGAAAGATGCAGCACTGAGGTCTCTCCTGATAACAGGTGAGTAAATCGGAATCCGTATTTCGGCTGATTTTAGAGGAATATTATAAAGTTCCAAAACTGCACACTTAGAAGAATTTCCAAGTGAAACCAGTCAATGTTAGCCTATGGAAGGAAATTCAAGTTACTGGTAAGTACGGTTAGAATTACTTTTCAGGACCAGTACTGGGCTGAAAGATGCAGCACTGAGGTCTCTCCTGATAACAGGTGAGTAAATCGGAATTCGTATTTCGGCTGATTTTAGAGGAATATTATAAAGTTTCATAAATCGACACTTAGAAGAATTTCCAAGTGAAACCAGTCAATGATATCCTATGGAAGGAAATTCAAGTTACTGGTAAGTACGGTTAAAATTACTTTTCAGGATCAGTACTGGGCTGAAAGATGCAGCACTGAGGTCTCTCCTGATAACAGGTGAGTAAATCGGAATTCGTAGTTCGGCTGATTTTAGAGGAATATTTGTATGTTTCAAAAATCGACACTTAGAAACTTTTTCAGCAAAAAGCAGGCAATGATATCCTATGGATGGAAATTCAAGTTACTGGTAAGTACGGTTAAAATTACTTTTCAGGATCAGTGCTGGGCTAAAAGATGCAGCACTGGGTTCTCTCCTGATAACAGGTGAGTAAATCGGAATTCGTAGTTCGGCTGATTTTAGAGGAATATTTGCACAATGGTGAAGGGAGGGGCGGGGCCTGAGGTGACATCTGTGCAAACGCGCCCCGTGGCGCGTTTTTAAGTTGGGGGATTAAGTCCCCTTGAATCATGAGGGTCCCTGGGGGCCAACTAGCCCACCAGGAACCTCCAGTATGCGCCAGGGGCTGCGTTGCAGAGAGTGTACAGAGGCCACACCCCTTTTACACCTCTCTGCAATGCAGCTCTGTGGCGCTTTCTGGACGTACCTGTTGGGCTAGTTGGCCCCCAGGGACCCTCAGGATTGAAGGGGATTTAATTCCCCATCTTAAAACACGCCACGGGGCCTGTTTGCACACATGTCACCTGAAGCCCCGCCCCCTCCTTCACCACTGTGCAAACGCGCCCCGTGGCGCGTTTTAAGTTGGGGGATTAAGTCCCCTTGAATCCTGAGGGTCCCTGGAGTCCAACTAGCCCACCATGTACTTCCAAAAGCGCCACAGAGCTGCGTTGCAGAGAGGTGTAAAAAGGGGCGTGGCCTCTGTACACCTCTCTGCAACGCAGCCCTGGCGCATACTGGAGGTTCCTGGTGGGCTAGTTTGCCCCAGGGACCCCCAGTATTCAGGGGAATTACTCCCTTCTCAAAACCCGCCAGGGAGCGCGTTTGCAGACTGCTGCAGGGAGGGGGGGCCTCCGGCACGATGCCTGTCTTTTTTTTTTTTTTTTTTTGATTGGGAGGGGTGCTGCGTGGCCCCCCTTCCCTTGGCCACTTTTGGCCTCGGGGACCCCATCCCCGGGCCTGAGCATTTTTTTTTTTTAAATAAAAAAAAACGGGAAGAGGGGCCGCGTGGCCCCCTTCCCTGGGCCTGTATTGGCCCTGGGGACCCCATCCCCGGGGCATGCCCTCAATTTTTATTTTTTTATTTGGAGGGGGGCTGCGTGGCCCCCCTCCTCAGGCCATTTAAGGCCCCGGGGACCCCATCCCCCGGGCCGGCCTTACCTTTTTTTTTTTTTATTTATTTTTTTATAATTTGGGGAGGGGGCTGCGTGGCCCCTCCCTGGCCACTTATGGCCCCGGGGACCCCATCCCCGGGGCCTGGCCTCTGTTTGGGGACTGTGGGGGGTCCCCAATCCCCCACAGTCCCGCCGGCTCCCCGTGTCCTATGGGAGCCGGCATTGCTTTTCCACATGGGGAGCAGCTAACATGCTGCTCCCCATGTGGAAAAGCAATTAGGTTTGCATTTTGAAAGAGAGGCAGGTTTCCTGCTCTCTCTTTCAAAATGCAAACTAAGTTTGCTATGACAGGACGGGAGCCGCGAGGCTCCCGTCCTGTCATAGCAAACTACAGTGTCCCGGGGGTAGGCACCCCGGGACACTGCAAGAGCCGGCCTTGGGGGTGGCGGTCCCCAGGGCCATCAAGGGCTCCAGGAGGGGGCCGCACGGCCCCCTCCCATCCAGTGCACAGCCCCGGGGAGGTGGTGGTCCCCGGGGCTTTGGGGGTCCGTAACGGACCCCCATATTCAAATCTTTAGTGCCCGGGAGGTGGCGGTCCCCGGGGCGTGTGGGGGGGCTGGAGCCCCCCCACACAGGTCAAAATTTTTTTTAAAAAAAGCCCCAGGGAGGTGGCGGTCCCCGGGGCAACGGGAGGGCAAAGAGCCCTCCCGCACCATTATTTTTTTTAAGCCCCGGGGGGTGACGGTCCCCGGGGCTTGGGAGCCTTAGAGGCCCCCACATATTAAAAGAAACCCTGCATGCCCCCAGGACTTGGCCCACCCGGGGCCAATTAACAACGAAGCGCGGGAGACCGCGCTTCGTTTTCTCGGCGGGATCCGCGCACCCTGAGCGCATCCCGCCAATTTTTTTTTTAAATGCTTTTTTCTGCCCAGGGGGTCCTTGAGGGACCCCTGAGCAGACCTAGGGGTCAGGGTGTTTCTACCCTGCCCCCTTTGTGCCTTTGCGCACTTGTTTCTTCTGGGGTTTTCTAATCGGCAGGATCCGCGCACCCTGAGCGCATCCTGCCGATTTTTTTAAAAAATGCTTTTTCTGCCCAGGGGGTCCTTGTGGGTCCCCTGAGCAGACCTAGGGGTCAGGGTGTTTCTACCCTGCCCCCTTTGTGCGCTTTGCGCACTTGTTTCTGTCCCTCGGTTCTACCGAGGGACAAAATGGCTGCCAACACTTCCTGATTTGGAGTGTTGACAGCCACTTGAAAGCCAATTAGCATGCAGCTCGTGATCGGGAGGGTGCGCGAATCCGACGCGGCCATAGATATATATGTGATTTTCCTTTTGATTTTCTCTGGAACTATTGAATGGATTTACACCATTTAACAAAAGGGTTCTTTCTGAACCAAGAACTACCTCTTTGCCAAATTTGGTGTAATTCCGTTCAGCAGTTCGGGCTGTAGCCGTGTCTAAAGTTTCCTATGGGAAAATGAATGGGGAAAACACGTTTTGGGACCCCCCTTTTTCTCGGCCCCGCTTGACGAATCACCCCGAAACTTTCAGGGTAGGAGCGGACCGGAGCGGGCCATAAAGTTTGAAAATTTCGCGAAGATTCGTCAACCGGCAAGAGAGTTATTTCAAATAGAATGTCGCGGATTACCTATGGAAAATAGGTCCTAACTATAACTATCTACTGGCGACCGCCAGTAGATAATATAAATATATGTGTGTGTGTGTGCGTGTGTGCGTGTGTGTGTGTGTGTGTGTGTGTGTGTGTATATATATATATATATATATATATTATCTACTGGCGGTCGCCAGTAGATAGTTATAGTTAGGACCTATTTTCCATAGGAAATCCGCAACATTCTATTTGAAATAACTCTTGCGTCGGTTGACGAATCTTCGCGAAATTTTCAAACTTTATGGCCCTCTCTGGTCGGCTCCTATCCTGAAAGTCTCGGTTTGATTCGTCAGCGGGGGCTGAGATAAAAGGGGGTCCCAAAACGTGTTTTCCCCATTCATTTTCCCATAGGAAACTTTAGCCACGGCTACAACCCGAACTGCTGAACGGAATTACACCAAATTTGGCAAAGAGGTAGTTCTTGGTTCAGAAAGAACCCTTTTTGTTAAATGGTGTAAATCCGTTCAGTAGTTCCTGAGAAAATCAAAAGGAAAATCACATATATATCTATGGCCGCGTAGGGTCCGCGCACCCTCCCGATCACGAGCTGCATGCTAATTGGCTGTCAACACTCCAAACCGGGAAGTGTTGACAGCCATCTTGTTCCTCGGTAGAACCGAGGAACAAGAAAAGAGAAAAACGCAAAAAGGGGGCAGGGTAGAAACACCCTGACCCCCTAGGCCTGGGTGCGCGGATCCCGCTGATAAAAAAAAAAAAACGAAGCATGGTTTCCCGCGCTCGGTGTTAATTGGCCCCGGGTGGGCCAAGTCCCGAGGGCATGCAGGGTTTATTTATAATATGTGGGGGGCCTCTAAGGCCCCCAAGCCCTGGGGACCGCCACCCCCGGGGCTTTAAAAACTAATGGTGCGGGAGGGCTCTCGGCCCTCCCGCAGCCCCGGTGACCGCCACCCCCAGGGCTTCTTTTTTAAATTAAAATTGCCTGTGTGGGGGGGCTCCAGCCCCCCACACACCCCGGGGACCGCCACCTCCCCGGGGCACTAAAGATTTAAATATGGGGGTCTGTTACGGACCCCCAGAGCCCCGGGGACCCACACCTCCCCGGGGCTTTGAATAAGTTGGAAGGGGGGCCGCGTGGCCCCCCTCCTGGAGCCCTTGAGGGCCCTGGGGACCACCACCCCCCAGGGCCGGCTCCTGCAGTGTCCCGGGGTGCCTACCCCCGGGACACTGTCGTTTGCTATGACAGGACGGGAGCCTCGCGGCTCCGTCCTGTCATAGCAAACTGCTTGGATATTGGAAGAGAGAGCAGGAAACCTGCTCTCTCTTCCAATATCCAAAGCACATTGCTTTCCACACGGGGAGCTGCATGTTAGCAGCTCCCCATGTGGAAAAGCAATATCGGCTCCCGCAGGACGCGGGGAGCCGGCAGGGTCTGTGGGGGAGTTGGGGTCCCCCACGGACCCCAAAGGATAGGGCTAGCCCCGGGGGATGGGGTCCCCGGGGCAAGTAGTGGCCGGGAGGGGGCCACGCGGCCCCCTCCGCAAAAATAATTAAAAAAGGCCGGCCCCGGGGGATGGGGTCCCCGGGGCCAATAGAGGCCTTAGGAGGGGGGCCACGCAGCCCCCCTCCTCCAAAATTATTTTTTAAAAAGTGGCCATGCCCCGGGGGATGGGGTCCCCGGGGCCGGAATAGGCCACGGGAGGGGGGCCACGCGGCCCCCTTCCCCTACAGTATTTTTTTTTTTAAAAAGGAAAGAGGGATCAGGCCCTGGGGGATGGGGTCCCCAGGGCCCCAAAAGTAAAAGAAGGGGGGCCACACAGCCCCCCTTCAAAAAAAACAAAAAGAAAGAAAAATACGCGATCGAGCGTCAGGCCCCGCCCCCTCCCTTAACCACTCTGCAAACGCGCGCTGTGGCGCGTTTTAAATTGGGGAAATAATTCCCATTCAATACTGGGGGTCCCTGGGGGCCAACTAGCCCACCAGGTACCTCCAGTAAGTGCCACAGGGCTGGGTTGCAGAGAGGTGGTCCAGGCCACGCCCCTTTTTACACCTCTCTGCAACGCAGCTCTGTGGTGCTTACTGGAGGTACTTGGTGGGCTAGTTGGTCCCCAGGGACCCTCAGGATTCAAGGGGACTTAATCCCCCAACTTAAAACACGCCACGGGGCGCGTTTGCACAGTGGTGAAGGGAGGGGGCGGGGCTTCAGGTGACATGTGTGCAAACAGGCCCCGTGGCGCGTTTTAAGATGGGGATTTAAATCCCCTTCAATCCTGAGGGTCCCTGGGGGCCAACTAGCCCACCAGGTACCTCCAGTAAGCGCCACGGAGCTGCGTTGCAGAGTGTTGTAAAAAGGGGCGTGGCCTCTGAACACCTCTCTGCAACGCAGCTCTCTGGCGCATACTGGAGGTACCTGGTGGGCTAGTTGGCCCCTAGGGACCCTCGGGATTGAGGAGGAATTAATTCTCCAACTTAAAACGCGCCACAGGGCGTGTTTGCAGACATGTCACCTCAGGCCCCACCCCCTTCCTTCACCATTGTGCAAATATTCCTCTAAAATCAACCGAACTACGAATTCCGATTTACTCACCTGTTATCAGGAGAGACCTCAGTGCTGCATCTTTGAGCCCAGTACTGATCCTGAAAAGTAATTCTAACCGTACTTACCAGTAACTTGAATTTCCTTCCATAGGCTAACATTGACTGGTTTCACTTGGAAATTCTTCTAAGTGTGGAGTTTTGGAACTTTATAATATTCCTCTAAAATCAGCCGAACTACGAATTCCAATTTACTCACCTGTTATCAGGAGAGACCACAGTGCTGCATCTTTGAGCCCAGTACTAATCCTGAAAAGTAATTTTAACCGTACTTACCAGTAACTTGAATTTCCTTCCATAGGATATCATTGCCTGCTTTTTGCTGAAAAAGTTTCTTTTTTTTTTTCTTGCAGTGATAAAAAAATACAGTACAATGGCAACATTTATGCAAAGTGTAGCAGTCCCCCATTCCTCCCCCCGGAGGCTAAAAGTATATGGCTAGTGCTGGGGAAAAAAAAAAATAGCTGAAATAATATTTTATGTATAAATATCAATATCAAAAATTGGTAATATGAAAAAACATTTGAATAACAATGCAGCAAATCATTACTAGGAAAAAAAAATTATTTGGTCAACGGTACTTAAAAAACAGTGACTAAAGTGACCAGTGCAACAATATATCACTAAAAAAGTGATAAAGCATCCCTGCAGTTTAAACATTATAAGATATAGTTAAAAAGATATATACATAAGTAACTAGTGCATAAGAGAAGAAGATGATTTGTGCATGTTTGTGCATTTTTGTCGAGAAAAGTAATTTACTCGCTAATCTCGCCTATTTCCAGAGTTGATAAATCAAGCCAGTGAGAAAGATGACCCCAGATGATTAGTCCTTTTTTTTTGGATCTATGTCCCTTTTTAGAGTATATTGCCTTCTCGAGCGAATGAATTGAATAAAAACGGGCTAGCCAATGTGTAAACAGTGGGGGATTAGGATCCAGCCAGGCAGACGCAATACATAGCCTAAGGACAGCCATAGCAATAAATATTAGAGCTCCTCCATTCTTTCTTTCTATTGAGTCTAGTGTGCCCAACATTATGGTGGAGGGTGTTAAAGATAAGCTATGAGAAAGCACCTGTCTCAGGAAGTGTTGGATTTTATTTATTAATGGTCCTAATTTAGAGCATGTAGCAAACATGTGGATTGAGTCGGCTTTATATTCAGCACAACGAGGACAGTATGTTCCTTTGCCGGAGCCCCACTTCGCAATCTTACAGGCAGTATAATATAAAAAAAACAAGTTTTATAAAACTGTGCCTGAAGGTTGGAAGATAACAAATCACTTTGGGCGGCCTTAAGTGCGAAAGAGAAAGCATTATTAGTGATGTTCAATTTCTGTTGCCACTTGGAGGAAATTATAGACAAATCATCAGACATTAGACTGTTAAGAAAGTTATAAATAATTCCAATGCGTGGAGGTATATTTCCGCAAAGTTTTTCAATCAGTTCACATTTAGTGAAGCCCAAAGGACCCCCTGTATTCCGTGAAAAAAAGGATTTAATAGCTAGGTATTTAAAAGATTCCCTGTTATCCAAATTATAGCGGAATTGAAGATCTTTAAAGGGCATGACCTCGTTAGATGAACAAAGATCTCCTAATTTCTTTACTCCATTATCTATCCAAATTTGGAAGTAGGACGTACTAAAGATATCCGGTAGATTCGAATTACTTATTGTAGGAGTATAATAGTTCAATCTGCCGATACCAAGAAATTTACGTAAAGCTGTAAAAACTTTATAGGTGCCTAGAAGGGTCTTAAATTTGACTCTTTTGTAGTATCCCAATTCCAGCTGTCGCCACAGACAGCCCCAAGCATCGGGGCCGAGCAAGAGCTCAAAGGATGAAGGCAGACCGGCAGCTGGCGTTGGGGGAGAGACTTGTAACAGTATAGGGCACGATTGTAGGACAGTAGCCCAATAATATAATTTTAGGTTGGGCAAGGCCCATCCCCCTCTATCCCGGGGTAGCGTTAAAAATTTAAGTGCCCTTCTAGGTTGAGAAAATGCCCATACAAATTGGGAAAATAACTTTTCAAACCTTAAAAGTGTTGATTTATTAAACTCTAAGGGTATAGCCCTGAATAGGTATAGTATTTTTGGAGAAAAAAATCATTTTCAACAAATTGCATCGTCCAACAATAGAAAGGTGTAAATTGTTGAGGCGGTTCAAGGCTTTCCTTGTTTCTAGGATAAGAGGGTCCGTGTTTTGACTGACTATAAGGTCGATATCAGCTGAAATATCACTACCCAGATATTTGGCTTTAGCCACTACTCTTCGGTCATTCCAGGCTACTTTGCTGTTAATTATAATTTGGGGTTTTCCTTCATTTAGTTTATAGCCAGATAAGGAGCCGAATAGATGAGCCTCAGCCTCGATTTCGGGAATGGCTGTCATTGGATCCGGCGTGACCAAGGCCAGATCATCAGCATAGGCCATGACTTTAGATTCTATACCGAATCTACTCACTGCCATTATAGACTGGTTTCCTTCTAGTTTTTTAATGAACGGGTCAATATAGATGGCAAAAAGTAGTGGAGAACAGGGGCAACCTTGACGGGTCCCCGAGTAATTTTGATTTGTTCTGTCAATCCCCGTTGATGGATACCCTGGCCATGGGAGTAATATATAAAGCTTTAATGGCCTGAATGGTTTTGGACCCAAAGTTCATTCTCTGCATGACGCCCCAGAGAAAGTTCCAGGAGACCCGATCAAATGCTTTTTCGGCATCTAAGAATATTGCAGCAATTGGGTCCCCCGAGATCTGTGCGGCGTCAAGCAGAGTAATGAGCCTCCGGATATGTTCTGTAGTACCCCTAGCAGGGATAAATCCATGCTGCCACCTGGATACTAGACCTTCAATTCTAGCCGAAAGCCGTGAGGCAAAGATTTTGGAATAAGCTTTCGAATCACCATTAATAAGGGTGATTGGACGATATGAGCCCATTTCTGTTGGAGATTTATCTTTTTTAGGAAAAACTATAATTTTAGCGGTAGACCATGATTGAGGGGGGGAAATACCCTGGAAGATTTGAGTCACTACGGCATTAAAAATATCTTTGATTTGTGGGAGAAAAACTTTATAGAATTCGACTGGGATGCAGTCGGGCCCGGCTGCTTTCCCATCTGGTAGGCTGTGCAGAGCTCTAACGATTTCTTCCCATGAAGGGGCAGTTTCCAGTAACTCTCGTTCTTCTCTGCTAAGTGTAGCCAACGTAATCGAATCTAGATAAGTATCTAGATCATTACTGAAGTCAGATTGCTCACCTGCACCCTCAGAATATAAATCCCGGAAGAATCCGCAGAAGGCTGTACGAATTTCATCAGGGTCGTTGGTTATAACTCCTACAGATGATTTAATTTTTTGAATTTCGCTAGCCGAAACTTGTAGCCTGGTTCTCATAGCCAATTGGTGGCCAATTGTTTCGCTGCATTCGTATGTTTTTTCTCGAACTGCAGCCCATTTGGAAGCAGCTTTATCAGCCAGAACCGAACAAATCTCTGCCCTGGCGGCGGCCACAGCCAGTTGAGCCAAATCAATCTCACCATTGGACTGGATTACTGAGATAAGGGATTCTTCAGTTTTTGCTAATTTAGCTTGTAATTCCATCAGCTGAGCTTTCTCTTGTTTATTCTTTTTTAGTGAAAATTGTAAAGTTTCCCGCGAACACAGGCTTTTAAAGTGTCCCAGACTACCATAAGGGGGGCTGAGCCTAAGTTGTTATCGAGGAAGTTCTTAATCCATTGTTTCATATGAATCTGGTAGCCTTCATCCTGTAAAAGTGCTCTTTCAAAGCTCCAGGATGAGATTTCCTTTCGAGTTATCAGCCCCCGGATATTAAGGCTTAAGGGGTTATGGTCAGAAAGAATACGGGGGAGCAGTTCAATTTCGCTGTAATGAACTAAAGAAGAAGAAACCATAAAAAAATCCAAGCGTGCAAGAGATTTGTGGGGTGCAGAAAAAAATGTATATCCAGGTGAATTTGGGTGAAAATAAGACCATACATCCACCAACCCATGAGTATATAGAAGATTTTTAAGTGCTCGAAGCACTTTGGGTTTGCGGGTGGTCTGATGGCATTGAGAATTAGACCCCCAATTAGACGGTAAATTAATATTAAGATCCCCACATAAGATAACAGGCAGGGGCCAATGAGCCAATTCAGCTGAGACCTGGTCAATCACCCTGGGGTCATCCAAGACACTCCCATATATAGAACACAAAGTAAATGAGAATGCAGGGGTTATGCGACATTCAGCAAGCATCCATCTTCCTTGGGGGTCAGATTTAATTCGAGTAGATTGAGGGAGATAGTTATAATGTGCTAAGATGGCAATACCCTTAGTACGAGTCCCTTGTGTAGTACCCCCAACAACTTTGTATCCTAAGCTATTTAAAAGATGCAATTGAGAGCCTTCTATGTGTGTCTCTTGGAGTCAGACTATATTGGCCCCTGATAGCTGGAAACTCTGAGCTACCCTTTGCCTTTTTCGAATGTCATTTAGCCCACAGATGTTCAAAGAAAGGATCTTAAGATTTAATGTATTCATCAATATTTGGAAAAAAGATTTTCCTCGTAAAGAACATTATAAATAGGTATGCATAAAATATATGCATTGTATGAGGAAGGACCCTGTTTATCTTATTGGACCCATGAATCAAAAAACCCTGTGTAAAAAGAAAAAAAAACACAATGAAAAACAGATTCAAAATAAGCCATTGGGATGCATATGTCTCACTGTAGGACACTCTATGTATACAATTAGTATAAAATTGCAAAGAACAATTAGGGATTAGACACATTGACATCGTAAAAACAACTAGCTTAGATTCAGCCTTCCGCTCCTGAGCAACCCCCCCACCCAACCCAACCTTTGCCCCTGACCCTTCCAACCCACCCTCCCCCCCTGAAAATGAGCGATCAGGAATTTCCTGAATGATAGATCCTGTTGTGACACCCCGCCACCTTTGCCTTGCCAAGGAAGATACATTCAAATTTAGGTAAGCGGCTTGTGCATATTATCACAGAAACAAGAAAAACCTATAAACGAAAAAAAAGAGAGAGAAAAAAAAAAAAAAAGAAGAAAAAAATATGAAAGAAAGTCTTCTTAGTTACATTATTCTGTGATTTAAGATAGACTAAGTGCTTTTTGGGTTTTTTACTGTAACCATCCTATGTCAATTTATTTATTTTGACATATTCTTAGTTTTAAGTTCGGCAAGAAACTCTTGTGCCTTGATTTCTGATGTAAAAATTTGTGAAGTGTCATTCACGATGACCTTCAGTTTAGCAGGGTTCATAAGGAAGACCTGGGCTCCCAGCTGTTGGAATGGGGTTATAAGTTGTCGAAGTTGCCATCTTCGCTCCACGGTGATGTGGCAGAGATCTGGTTTGGCAAAGAAAGATACCCCTTCAAAAGATTTCTGGGAGTACTGTCTGGCTTGATCAAAAATTAGCTGCCTCAATAGAAAATTCCCAAAAAAAACCAGGAACGCTCATGGCCTTGTAGAGTCATTGGTATTGCCTGACTGTCTTTTAAGCATAAGGGGAAAGCGATGAGCTCGTTGGATTTCATGCTCCCAACACCATTCGGACTGATCAGGAAAGGCCCCCTTTAGAAGCTTTATGATGTAACGCCTAGGATCTTCCCCTTCAACTCCTTCAGGAATCCCAAGAAGGCGAAGATTATTTCGACGTTGCCTGTTTTCTTGTTCTTCCAGCCTCCATACAACATCAGACATGCGATTGCTTTGGGAAGCACCTTGGTTTTTAAGTAGCACAACATCCGAGTCAAGATTTTCAGTGCGACCTTCTACTATTGTCACTCTTTCACAAATATCAGAGCAGGTTTTATTGAGTTTTCGTATACTCCCTTGAAGTTTTTTTGCAGCACATTTGGCCAGTTGATTATCTGCCCGGACCTCCTCCTGAAATTGTTTAATGGAGGCCAAAATAGCGGCTAATGATGGCTCATCAGATTGAGCTTGTGAGGTGCAGTTTGTTTTAATGGATTCAACATTGTGAGAAAAAGAGAGTTGGGTCCCGGAATAGTCCCATTTAAGATGATCCTTTTTATCCTGTTTCTTCCCTTTACTTTTTGCCCCCTGACATCTCTGCTTGCGAACCGTATTTTTCCCCCCTTTGGAGGCATTACTATGATTGGATTCTGAAGAGTTGCTGGCGCTTGAAGACAAAGAGCATGCCTCAACCGGAGAGTTAGACCCATCTGACACCGAAAAAAAATGTTCCCCCGCGGGGTCTGGGGAGCCTGAATTTGATAACCATTGTGTGCTGATATTTTTAGAGTCATTGGTATCAATAGAGATAGGCCCCCAGACATTTTGATCTTGGGTAGCATTTGTGGTTGGGATCAAATTGGTGTCAGTCTGTATAAAAGGGACTGAAACTTCCATATTCATATTAGAAGTAGTTTAATCTATTACCATGGTCCCCTGAGTTTGGACTGGTTGGTTGGCTTCAAGTTCTAAAATATCATCGGAAGTAAAGGAGGGATCAATTGCAATTCTGGAAGCTCATTTTGGCTAGCTGTACCTAAGTTTGTCGAAGTCACCTTCTTTGTGGAGGTTGTTTGTTGATCTTAACCCGCTACTGGGGCCCATCCCTACAGTGGAAAACAGTTTAGCAACAGAAGGTTGCGAGTAGCTTCCTTCTTTTGAGGGACCCCCGTGGGTAGATTTGTTTAGCGCCTTTTTAGTACCCAGAGTCTCTCTTTTATTTTTGGGAGTAGGTTCTGCTTCGGGAGGAATGGGCGCAGCATTAAAACCAGAGCTGGGATTAACTGATGGCTTGCCTTTAACCCCTCTGACCCCGCGAGAAGCCATGCCCCACTCACCGGCACCAATGTCAGGGTCCGGGTCGCCAAAGTCAGCGGTAGACACCTCTGTGTCATATTGGCTTCGCAGGGAACCTCGCCGTGTCACCAAAGAAAACAGCCAAGCAAAAAGAAAACCAAAGCCGACGCCGGGACCAAACCAGTCACACCAGCTAGTCCAACTATTCCGGTTCACCAGGAACGTACTCGATATAATCCGGGCTTCGGGAATTTCGTGGCTTGAAGTTGTCAATTTCCGCCGCGGCCTCGGAGGTACCCGCGGTCGCGGTGCTCGTGGTGATTCACAGTGTTGCAAGAGGAATCTACTGAAGCGCCGGGAGCAACAGCCAGACGCCAACCCCAGCACTGACCGTTCGTGTGCGGTCACGAGGTCAGGCCGCATAGCTGATGGCCGAGAAATCCCGTGGCGCAGGCGGCGGTGAGACGGAGAATCACGCAGGAACCATCTTGCTCCTCGCTGAAAAAGTTTCTGTCAATTTTTGAAACATACAAATATTCCTCTAAAATCAGCAGAACTACGAATTCCGATTTACTCACCTGTTATCAGGAGAGACCTCAGTGCTGCATCTTTGAGCCCAGTACTGATCCTGAAAAGTAATTCTAACCGTACTTACCAGTAACTTGAATTTCCTTCCATAGGATATCATTGCCTGCTTTTTGCTGAAAAAGTTTGTGTCGATTTTTGAAACATACAAATATTCCTCTAAAATCAGCAGAACTACGAATTCCGATGTACTCACCTGTTATCAGGAGAGACCTCAGTGCTGCATCTTTGAGCCCAGTACTGATCCTGAAAAGTAATTCTAACCGTACTTACCAGTAACTTGAATTTCCTTCCATAGGCTAACTTTGACTGGTTTCACTTGGAAATTCTTCAAAGTGTGGAGTTTTGGAACTTTAAAATAATCTTCTAAAATCAGCTGAACTACGAATTCCGATTTACTCACCTGTTATCAGGAGAGACCTCAGTGCTGCATCTTTCAGCCCAGTACTGATCCTGAAAAGTAATTTTAACCGTACTTACCAGTAACTTGAATTTCCTTCCATAGGCTAACATTGACTGGTTTCACTTGGAAATTCTTCGAAGTGTGGAGTTTTGGAACTTTATAATATTCCTCTAAAATCAGCCGAACTACGAATTCCGATTTACTCACCTGTTATCAGGAGAGAACCCAGTGCTGCATCTTTTAGCCCAGCACTGACCCTGAAAAGTAATTCTAACCGTACTTACCAGTAACTTGTATTTCCTTCCATAGGAATCCATTGTCTGGTTTTCAGCAGAAAAGTTTCAAAGTGTCGATTTTCACAAACTACAAATGTTCCTAAAAAATCGCCTGTATGACTTAAACGCATTCTTTCAACTGTTTACAGGAGATGCACCAGTGCTGGATCCAGGATCCACCGCTGAGTAGGAAAAAGTAACGATAACACTACTTACCTGCTAAGTGAATTTCCTCCCATAGGATAACATTGGTGATTCTATGTGAAAAAGTTTCGAAGTGCCCACTTTTAAAATACAATAATATTCCTTAAAAATCACTACTGTAACCAAAACGCTTTTACTCAACTGTTTACAGGAGATGTCGCAGGACTGAATCTAGGATCCAGTCCTGTGGTTAGAAAAGTAATCCATAAAGTAACTAATTGCATTTAACTAGAAATTCACATTGAACTCAATGTTGCATTGTGTTTGAAATTGTGTTGCCCATTGCAACAACTGTAACTACTGTACATAAATGTCTATTGCCTATTTGCAAAGTATTTAAACTAAAGTAATTCATTCTGAGAAAGTATATTTTGTAATGTATGTATAATGTAATTACAATGTAATTTAATAAATAAAATATCGAAAAATAAATAGTTTAAAAAAATGTAGTAAATCACTATCAGAAAAATAAATATAACAATTAATACATTTAAAAATTGTCATTTACAAAACCTTTGAAATTCACTGAAAAAAACCATAGGTTTCAGACATGTTATAGTTAGGAATTAGCATTTAAAAAACCTTTGAAATTCACTGAAAAAACCATAGGTTTCAGGCACGTTATAGTTAGAAATTAGCATTTAAAAAACCTTACAAATTCACTGAAAAAACCATAGGTTTTAGGGACAGTTATAGTTAGTTGGACATTTCACTCGTACAAAACCATAGAAATTCCCCCGTTATAGTTAGTTTAGCTAACTATAACTCGCGCCCCCGCAATGCACTGCTGATGATGTCACATATTACATCACTCATGACATGGTCAGTGACATCACTGATGACATCTCAAATGACATCACTGATGACATCACTGATGACATCATCCATGTGATCATTTGATGCATCTTCTCACACCCTAATATAACCTTTGAAACACCCACTCTAAATACAGACTGCCATTCTCAAAACCATAGACACTCCAACACCAATAACTACATACCCACTCACTGATTCTTAGGTCTACACACACATCCACTCACTCACCCGTACAGTCACTCATACTTATGGTCACTCAGTACAGGACTATCATATGCACTCATACACCTACATAGACACTCACACACCGCCACTCATCCATAGAGGTACTCACACACCTAGTCAGTCATGCAAATAATTAATCACACTGCCATTTACTCACCTATACAGTTATACACACACCAGCTCACTTACTCATACAAATACTAGCACATTCTTACGCTCTTATACAATCACTGATACAAGTACACACTCATCCATACAGCCACTCTCACAATCACACACTCTCACTTATAGCCATTTATATACTCCAACACACATATATACTGCCTTTCACATATGTAGTTACTCACACATGTACCACTGAGATATACATTCACTCACTAACACACCCATACACACACTCACCCACCCATACAGTCCATAACAGATGCACTCTTGAAACCATGCACCCAGTGAATCACCCACTCACACATCTATGCACAGAGTCACACACACCCCACCCACACAAACACTCAGGCACCCATACAGATACTCAGACAACCAATCAATAACCCATGAAGACACTCTTGTAGCTATTCGCAAACTCATGCAGCCGCTTACACACCAACTGACAGACGGATAGGCATTCACACAGTTTAGTCACTAACCCTTGCATTCAGTAAGATACGTTTAATCACTCACTTATAGAGTCAGTCATGCACCTACTAAATCCTTCATCCACACACTTATACACCCACTCATTCTTCAATACACCTTTCCCTATATATATTAAACATATTTAAACTTTGCAGAAACACACAGTCACTGGATGATGTCATCAGTGATGTCATTTGAGATGTCATCAGTGATGTCATCAGTGATGTCACTGACCATGTCATGAGTGATGTAATATGTGACATCATCAGCAGTGCATTGTGGGGGCGCGAGTTATAGTTAGCTAAACTAACTATAACGGGGGAATTTCTATGGTTTTGTACGAGTGAAATGTCCAACTAACTATAACTGTCCCTAAAACCTATGGTTTTTTCAGTGAATTTGTAAGGTTTTTTAAATGCTAATTTCTAACTATAACGTGCCTGAAACCTATGGTTTTTTCAGTGAATATACATATATATATATATATATATATATATATATATCCTCTAACAATCCCCACAGTCAAGAGATTACCAGGACACTCCGGGATGCTTCAAATGTTTATTCGCGGGGTGATGCCTTCGTACCACAGCGTTTTGGCTTTCGCCTTGTTCAGCCGAAACATGTTGGTACGAGGCATCACTGCATGAATAAACATTTGAAGCATCCCGGAGTGTCCTGGTAATCTGTTGACTGTGGGGATTGTTGGTGGACATTTAGTGCTGCCGGAGCCTGTTCAGGACCACTGTCAAGTTCAGCCCCCGGTCTCCAGATCATACTGTGGTGTGTATATATATATATATATATATATATATATATATATATATATATATTCACCACACGAGCAGTGCACCACCCGCCTTAACGAGTTGAGCGGCTTTGGCAGAATGTGTGAAGTGAATTGTTATGGTAAAAGCTGGAATGAATTGCCACGTATTTTTCTGGCTAAATAGGCGGGGATTACTAAATACGAGGACAATCTGCCATTGAGCTGGATTTCCTCATTTATGGCTGAAGAATGTTTACATGATACATCTGCAGTTGGCAAGGGGCTATTGGTGAATTTTAAATATTCCTGAGAAGAGATACGCAAAGCGATAACGGATGTGCAGTACTGAAAGGCGCACCCGTGCATAAGTAATACTTTTTTTCTGGACAATACGTGACAGGCCACAATGGGTGTTACCTTAGGGAAGGACGGCTCAAGAATTCTATTGGCATGAAAATCACATCTGCAAGCATTGCATTTTTAATATGACGCTTATGAGTGGTAAGCTTTGGTCATTTGGTTTTTCCCAATTGAAAAACGTAAATACAGCCATTGGGCTTTATGGAACATTCTAAATCCTAATATGGCAACCGAGCATAGAGTATTTTACTTGGATGGCACAGCCCTTCCTATATGTTGACATATGATTGTCCAATAGAAACGTGATGTGATGGATTTAAATGACACTATTGGAATTGTGTGTTTTATATAGCAAGCATTGAGAAAGGCAAATGCCGAAACATGTTTGCTTGGAGGAGAATATACTTTCTTGTACCTGACCCCGTGAGAAATATATATATTAAGCGATACACTAAGGCATATAAGTGTGTGTAAAAGAGTACTAGTGGAGTACTACTTTACGTACTTCAAAATGCCTCTTTGAATATGGCTCACTATTTGAAATCTCACAATTGCTTTCCATGATATTATTTGTATCATCAAGTAATGCAGATGTGAAGTAGAGTGTTAAGTCTATAATTCCATATATATATATATATCACTATATCACTAGTCATTCTGACTGACAGCATTGCCGTAACACTTGCTATTCTGACTGGCAGCAGAAATTCAGTGTGAATGGTCATATGAAAATAGATGAGTTTTACTGCAAGAATTATGTGTATGATATCACCATTAATTGATCCATGATAAAGTGCCCTGGCATGTAAGAAACGCATTGGCTGGGCTGATGATTTGTGTATTAATGTCATAAGGAAGAAGAATCGGATTACATAATTCTCCATATACAATTGTCATGTTTAATCTTTGATGGACTAAATGTTGATTACTTTGTGACCATGGCAGCAAGAACAAATGAAATTGTAGTTACAGATATTGGATGCAGTGACAGCTGACTTTGGTTTTTCAGATATTGGTTTTCCATATGTATATATGGAAGTATAGACTTAACACTCTACTTCACATCTGCATTACTTGATGATACAAATAATGTCATGGGAAGCAATTGTGGGATTCTAAATTTGAGGCATATTCAAAAAGGCATTTTGAAGTATGTAAAGTAGTACTCCACTAGTACTCTTTTACACTCATTTATATGCCTCAGTGAATCGGCTCCAAAACATCTCATCTGGGACCTCTTTGCACTTTTACTATTAGCGAGTTAAATGATTCGGGCCGATTCATAAAGGACTGCTAGAGTATTGAAAAGAGTACTCTTGTTGTACAAATTTCCATAACCGATAATGCTTTTGTGAATCACCCCATTAAATCTGTATATCCCTTCCTTCAAGGTACTGTGGTTAGGATCTTCTGGACATTACATTAAGGCAGGACGATATTTTATCACTCGATATTGTGACATACATCCCTTTTGATGTAACCCGGCTGCCAATAAGCGCCCAGGCGATAGAGCACTTGCGCCTGCTGCATCCTCACCAGACACACACAGCTCGAAGTGACCACCATCAACAAACTCCGATTGCATGCATCTAAGTCCTGTGTCTGCTGCCCACATCAACAAGCAGATGAACATCCAACCTTACGAACAGAAAGATGTTTGCACCTCCTGCCCGGGATCCTCTGACTCTCTGCCCTGTAGAGCAGACACCGCCTCTGCATCACATACTGTAATAAGCCTGCCTTGATTCCCTCAGGCAGCTTATTGCATTTACTGCCACCTAGCATACCTGGTAGAGTGAGTTTGTATTCAAGCGTGATGCACGTGCTTCACTGTGGGGTTAAGTTAAACAGTGCTACCATGTGATTGAATCTTTGTCTGTGAATGGAAAATTTATATTTCCACAAAGTTATGACACTTCCTGAACATTGTATCTATTATGTGCCAATCTATTACTGTGTGTGAGCACTGAGGGCGCTACCACACATCGCCCTGCAGGAGTAAGCCATGACTGTCCTGCTTCATTATTACCTGAGAACCGATGCATAAAAAGGAGCAGTTGCGGCTGCTGCCTGGAAGCAGCAGTGGGACAGGTGGGGGAAAGGGGCGGGGGGATCACTTTATTTTTAAAAAATCACTTACCTCCCGGCCGGCCGGCTGGCCGCGGCCTCCTCTCCTGCGTCCTCTTCCTGGCTTCTTGTGAGAAACAGGAAGCAGGAAGCACCAGGGCTCCCATGCTCCCTGCAGCCAATCCCAATGCTGCAATGCAGCGTTGTGATTGGTCTCAGCACCGTGGGTGGGCATGTTCTCCATGCAGGCTGTAATGCAGCCTGAAAGGAGAACAGGGAAAGTGTACATGACTGTTTTGGGCGGCCTGAGAGGGCCAACCAAACAGTCATTGCGCACTTAGGAGGGTTTTACCACTCCTCCCCTGCTCTTCAGCCCCGCCCCCTCATGCAAGCTGCCGCAGCAGGAGGACAACATAAAATGATAAAACCATTAGTTATTATTATTTTAATTTTTCCTTTCTTTTGCTGCTTCGAGGCAGTGGGGCGACGCTCCTCCACCTTAGCGGAGGAACCGCCACTGAAGGAGGTCTTGCCATTGGGCAGCTTGCTGTGACATCTGGTACCTATGGTTCCAATGGCAAAAGATAATACGGGTTGCAAGAATTGCCTCGAACCCCTCCCCACCCACAATCATCACTTGGAAGGAGCCTCAGCCACAACCTTCCTTCTCCACGTTTCCACGTTTCAGACTGCAACATTTAAAAGTGTCACGGTGCAATTCTTGGACCCTTTTCTCATGCCCTGTGTCCTCCAATGAAAGCACTGCACCTCTCCTGAGAAGTGCAGGTACTCAGGACCTGTCAGCACCTGCCCAATAAAGCAGTGGGTATACAAATAAAAAACAGATTCCAAAACAGAAATAACTTGCGCCCACTTTCCTCAGTACAATCATTTTGCATTTTCATGTTCAGCAGCGACGGTCTGCTCGTTACTGCAAGAAGGACCAGAGCTTGGAAGTACAGACTTTTATCTCCTCTTTATTTTGTAGAGGAAACCCCTTTAACGCATCAAAAGCGCACGTCAATGGATTTTAAAAGTGTCATTTCAGTCCTACCCTGAACGAGATGATTTCAGCAGTAAGCCTCATTATCCCTGCGAACCGACCGTTGCGTTCCAGATTGTTCCACGACTGCGGCAATAACTAACGCGTTGCACCGTGCCAAGAAATGTAAGGAAATAAGAGTTTGGAAGAAATGTAAATTATACGCACAGAGGGAAACTACTTTCATCACCAGCTCTGTTTTTACATTTACTGCGTATTGAGGTTTAGGTTTATGCGTGTTCATGAAGTTTTGGTCCATAACAGACAAAATGTCTGTTAAGTATTTTAAACAATATGGAGTTACTTTTTGGGGGGGAACAGGCCTTTGTCAATATATACGTACATTTTTACACATTTTCCCATACGATACTTATAGAGACGTGAGTTACAATGATCAGAGTTCTCCCTCTCATCTCATTGGCTGGCTCGGAATTGACACGTCTAATGAACGCTGTGCATCCGGAGTCACTTCCTGCTATACATGAGAATATGTTTACAATCATGTTGTTGAGCTTATGTAATCACATTTAAAACATGCTGTTTCAAAGAAGCTGCTGAAAGCTGAATACCTATTAACACTTCCTGAAAGGCCCTGGCAGCAGTTTCTGATGTCACTGCCGGTACATGTGCGACCTCACTTTACCCCAAGCTCCATCTGTACCAACAATATCATGTTTGCACAACGCCAATCATACACAATATGGTCGTGCACTGTCATGGTAAGTGAAACAGTATCGCACCCTCTAAAGAGTGAGATGGCATCACACTGTCAGTGAGATGATCACACATGCACAGAACTGAGTGAGGCAGTGGTACATAACCAGATTTGAGAGACATAGTGTCAGCCAGTAATGAGTGAGACAGTATCAGACTTCCAGAAATGAGTGACACAATACCACCCAGCTAGTTAGTAATGAAGGACATCTTATCTTACAACCACGATTAAGCGAGATAACCGCAAGCGCAACCAGTTTATAATTATTAATGTAGGGAAGTATTGTATGTTGTCAGTAACAAGCAAGATGGCAGGCGACTCAGCAGAATAATGTGTTTAGTATTTATCTATTTACTGTGGGATCTGTTTTTCTCAAAGAATAGTGTTTAACACATGAGAAACCAAGTTTACGTTAACTTAGGACAACTTTGTCTTTTCTTTAATCTTGGATGTGTCATCATAGCATATCTCGTGATCACTATCGCTGTTGTTGTTTTCACTGTAATAAAGGATTGTATTCTTTGTAATAGAAGACTACAATTTTCCCAGCCACACTGAACAAGATGTACCTATTCAAGGACAACCTAACTGTCTCAGATTGAATAACATCCTATGTAACAAGTCATGTCACTTGAATAGACTCTGAGAATGTTCAAATCTAATGTAGTAGGGAGGTGATAGAATCATCGAATGATTTTGTAGTAAAATGTTTCTTCTTGCTTGTTCCCCAATGCTGCATTCCCTATTAAACATGTATTTGTGCAGTAAATGTATGATGCTCTTTGCCAAAAGTCCTATAAAAGGATGTGGTTTCTCTATGTTTGGGGCTCACCCTTTTTCCTTCCTTAGAAGGGAAATGTATGCTGGATTTCCAGGTACTTTTACTGAGTCCTTCTTGTGCTTTAAGATTTATGTGCTTATATAGGCATTGATGGATGGTCCAGCTTATGCATTTGCGTAGGGATATTCTGAGAGTAAACGTTTAAACTTCAGCCCTTGTCTGTCATTCTTAATGGGGATCTTTAAAGTGAATTTAGTGTTTTAACTTCAACCAACTAGAGACCGGTCCAACGGGGAACAGCAAAGTTCAATAGGGACTACACCGCTCCCAGTCTAAGCTGTAGCGTGCATTGGACAAGAAAAAAAGACATAGGTTTGCGTGTGGACAGATCTGTAGCAGAGCTGATGGTATCGAATGGATCCATCCAGTACTGATTGGACCTAGTCGGATGAGGTAATTTGACCATAGAATTGGCCTTTTGTACTTTCATGATTCAGGAGGTTTTACCCCGAGATTAAAATTGACCCAGCCTCAACCCGATTTTGGCTCCCAAAGATCGCGAGGAGATGAGGTGGCTGTCTCAGTAACCCGAAAATAATGACGTATCAATAGGGATTTATTTGTATGTGGAAGTTGGATGAGAAGTAAGGCAAAGCAGTGCATAAAGGGATTTGAAGTTTGAGATGTGGTGGTGAAATGCAGTGGATGGATTTTGAATTCAATTATTATGTGGTATTAGTCTTTAGACTTATGGGGACGTGATTATTGTGTTTTTGGCTATATTTTTAACTTTTGAAGACAGTAGTGTATGATTTGTTTCAGCTTAAAATACATCGGCGGGGGAGTGGTCTGGCCACGGAAGGAGATGGCTGCCTAGGAGAAGAACTCCGCTCCAAGGGAGAATCCGGGCAGGGATTGCAGCATTTTGGAGGTGGCCCTACGACACCATCACGGCAGCCCTGGGTGCGGGGGCTATCCTGGATGCTCCGGTGTCATCGTTGCGGCTGGGGAGTGTGCAGCTGAGACGGCGCACCGTCGGAAGCCCCTCGGGCCTGGAGGCGTGTTGTCAGCCTCGGCCTCGAGTGATTGCCCGGCCCCGCCTCCTGTGTCTCCGCGGTGGGACTCCGAAGAGCCGGGGCAGCTCCTTGCGCCTGAAGGCGCCATCCGTGGCAGCAGAACCTGCCCCTCGCTCTGGTAACATCGCCACGTCTGGGGGGCGGGTGGCAGGGACGGCGGCTCTACGGTTGATTTTCGGGCCTAGAGGCGAGCTCTCAGCCTCGGCCTCGAGTGGCTGCCCGGCCCCGCCTCCGGACTTAACGGTGAGAACCTGAAGAACCGGGGCTGCTCCTTGAGCTTGGTGACGCCTGCGGCTGCAAAGACTGCCTCCCCCTGCTCCGGTAGCATCGCCACGTGTGGGGGAGCGTGCGGATGGGACAGCAGATCTGTGGACGATTTCTGGGCCTAGAGGTGGGCCCTCAGCCTTGAGTGACTGCCTGGCCCCACCTCCCAATCCAGCAGCGCGATACGGACAGTTCCAGGTGCCCGGTGGCACCCTACACCACGGACTGCCTCCCCCCCAGCGAGGGACAGGCGCCATTTGCGCTCTCAGGCACCCTCCTGCCTGCAACAGTGCCTGAGACTCAGCCCCCCAGCCCCCACCTGGCACGGGGACCTCTTCTCCTTGCGACGGGGAGGGAGAGCAATGGTGAACGCCTACAGGAGGTGCAGGAGCACCCTCCTCACACCCCAGCATCAACTGCCTCCCCCCCGGCACGAGTGACAGGCGCCTCCTGCGCTTTCCGAAGTCCACACGCCAGCAACAGTGAGTGCAACACAGTCCCGTGCCCCCACCTGGCACAGGCACAGGGATCTCTTCTTTGCAGTGTGGGGCGGAGGCGGTGGAAGATCAGCGGAGGACAGCCTACTGGAGGGGTAGGTACACCTCCCTGAAGAGGGACACATCCCTAGAAGAGGGGGCCTTCCCAGAGCGCTGTTTCAGCCCAGTGCGATTGCACAGCCCCATACCCCGCTACAGCAACGTTATCCAGACGCACCGGGGCTGCACCTGTGAGCCTGTGGAAGGAGGACCAAGGCTCCCCATACCTGACTGGGAGACCTCCTAAGGAGCACCGGCATATCTCCGTGGATGGGGGTGGGTACCGTGGGTGCCCCCCCACCGCTTTGCCCCCCCCTCAGGCTGGTAACAGCAAAACACGTTACCGGGGCACGAATGACCACGGCAAAACAAGGGAGCGAGACCTCCAGGCAGCTTTTATTCACAGAGGCGCTAAAGCAACAACCGCACACAGTGGCCGTGAAAGCTGACGACCTACCAGCGAGCGGCTCCCCGGTCCCCTAGGTGACCCCTGAAGCAGGAATCACTATGGACGGCATTCCACAAGAGATCTCCTCAGTCAGTCGCAGATTGGAGGGGATGGACTCTAATATTTCCAAACTGGCGGATGAAGCCAATTCAATAAGGGCGGACCTAGCTGGGTTCCACTCCCGTGCAGAGGCGCTGGATCAGAGGCTGACGGCGGTGGAAGGCCAATTGAACACAATGCTGGACAGGGATCAAGAAATCCTCTTCCTCCGCAGCAAGCTCGTCGACTTGGGCCGCAGCCGCATGGAATAACGTCCGCTTCTTTGGATTTCCGGAATCCGTCGAGGGCCCAAATGCCGCCGCGTTCTTGAAGGATACCCTCCCGAAGCTCATTGGAGCCACCTTTGACCCACCCCGGGAGATACAAAGGGCCCATCGCATAGGACCGTTCTGCAAGGACTCCAACGTACATCCACGGCCGCCTATTGCCTGTTTTCTGCATCACCACCAGACGAGGCAAATCCTAGCAGTAGCGCGTGCACAAGCTTCGTTCACCCAGGACGGCTACAGCATCCGGATGGCTGCTGATTTCTCGAAAGAAACAAATGAACGCTGCAAAACTTTCCTATCTTTCAGGCCCCGGCTCCGGCAGCTGAACATTAAATATGGTCTTTTCGAACCGGCGAGATTCTGCATCACCAAGGACGGCAATTCCAGGGACTTCTATGATCCAGAGGACCTACGCCTGTTTCTGGACAATGCAACGGGCCAGGATATGGACATGCACACAGGCGACTTTGAACTTTCCTAATCGTCTGGCCCATCTCAGTCAACGGAGAACAGGAGACGGACCTATGGAGCAATGTGGCAACGTGGTAGGGACCAGGACAGAATGGCATGCACGCACGAGGACAGAGCCTCCGCGCTACATGCTGCAGCCGGCTTTGCCCATGAGCCACAGAGGGACAAATCTCGATCGCCTTTGAAACCAACAATTGAGCCGGATCAGGGGTGCGGAGGGCCTGTGCTGGAGGGCCCGGGTTGATGATACCTGCTACAGATGGCTATGCGGCCGATGGCGCAGTGGGAAGATGTCTGATCGACAGACAGCTGAGTATTCTATGCACTGTACTGTATTGCGGGGTGTCGTAGACCTTGGAAGGCTACACTGTTCCACCTCACTCACTCATACTGTATACCTGAGTTATGAAAGTTTATAGATGTGTTTTTGTACTGCATCAAAACAAATGTGGATTTCACTGTTTGTATAATAGCATTGTTTAGTAGTGCTGTTCCCATCCACATATGTTTGTTCTCCCCTCCGCCCAGGCCGATTACGCCCGCTCCACCTCCCCCCTCCTATGCACATCGAGAGTGACTACGGTCTCACACCTGACATAGTCGCTTCTTTAGGGGGCCACATCATTATACATCTCAGCTTACATACTAATGCCCGGCAGGGTTTTGTGCGGTTGGCGAGCCTCTGGGCCCCCACGATGCCACCACTTGCAGGAGCTGCGTAGTGTCCCTCCGTGAATCGAGTGTCACACATCCTTGCCCCCCATCCAAGGCCACCCATCGCTTGGCTTCCTTCTTTTTCTTTGGTCCCTCCGATATATATTGATGATACTCCCCACAGCAGCAGCTCACCCCGTTATGAGAGATTGGTGCCCCCGCGGAGTGGCGCTCCACCGAGTGCAGACCCGCGATAGACATATTAGCGCTCACGGTGAGCGAGGGCCAAAAAGGTACCCTTACTTCCTGTGTCCTATTGTTCTCTCCTTACCCTTTCCCTTTTGCCCTTCTTCCCCCTCCCCCCTTCTTTACGGCGCATTCTAATCGGAAACCGCGCACCCTCCCTGCGATAAGCTAGTTTGTCTCTACTGCGCCTCCCCGCCGACTGAGACGCCCTTGCAGTACACTCTGCTCTACAGGACCCCTTATTGCCTGTTGACAGCCCTAGCGACCTAATAGACCCAAACCGCCAAGAAAGTGCCAGAGGGTTCCCACATCCCCCCTCTTTCCCTTTCCTTTTTCTGTTTTTCTGTTTCTCTGTTTCTTCTCCTCCTTCTCCTCTTTTCTTTTCTCCTCTCTTTCGTTCTTGTTCTCATTCTTCTTCCCTTGGGTCCCGATAATCGGGCTGTTACTCCCTTTCTCTTTAAAACACACCCCTGCCCGTAATTCTACCCAGCAAGCTTTGTAATCTTTCGGGAGATCCAATGCTCCCCCGCCACTCCCACTTGGCTTCGCTTTCACATTGCACCTTTTCCCTGCAGGGTTCACTACTCACTGCACAGCGCCGGTCCCCCTGATCTGCATTCGCTGCATTAAGCACTATGACATCTCCGCGCCCCTTGCGAGCGGTCACATGGAACGCTCACGGTCTCAGGCACTACATAAAGCGGAAAAAGATCTTGGCGTACCTGCAATCTAAACGGGCAGACATAGCTTAGTTGCAGGAAACGCACCTAGACGCAGTAGAATCGGACAAGCTGCGGCGAGACTGGGTGGGGAAGGTGATACACAGTAGTGTGCAGGCTGAGGCTCCTGGGATTGAAGGCCCACCCCGCAAGTGCGGAGTAGCCATTCTCCTCTGGAAATCCCTTCCGGCGACAGTGACAAAGATTTGGACGGATAGTGACGGACTATACGTTTTCGCACAGCTCAAGATAGGTGAGCATCCCATATGCGTGGGGTCGGTCTACGCTCCAACAGGGGCGAAAAAATCGTTCTTCTTGCAGTTAAATAGAGTTCTGTCAGAAAAAGGCACCTCCCAATTCCTTATAGGCGGGGATTGGAACCTAGCGAGGGATCCGATCCTGGATAGGACCGGGGCAATGCAGCCGACAGGGCATTGCTGGAGGACGTGATGCAAGATAATGGACAGATAGATCACTGGCGCTTGAGTCACTCCACAGATACGCAATACACCTTTGCCTCTCAGGTGCACGGCACACTATCCCGCCTGGACTATTTTCTCACTTCCCATAGGGTAGTACAGCTCACCCAGGAATCCCAAATTCTGGAGGCGGCCCAATCGGACCACTCTCCTGTTCTCCTCTCACTGGAACTCGGACTGTCCAGTCCTGAAAGCAAGCCCTGGCGACTGAATATCCAGCGCTACCGGGCCCCCACTGGTGAATCCCTTTTACAGACGCATGTCACGGAGTTCTTAACGGACAATCAGAGATCAGTCGACTCCAGCCGAACTCTATGGGCGGCAGCAAAGGCCACCATACGTGGCAGACTCATGAGGGATTCGGCTCAAGCCAACAATGTAAAATAAAGACAAACAAAGAGAGCTGGAAGTCGACATCAGGAAGTATACTCGCCCCTATTCTGTACGTCCCACGCCACAACATCGCAAGTCTCTGGAGCAGGCAAAGATGGCTTTGAATAGCCTTTTCACTACCAAAGCAGAATATGCTTTGCAGAGAATGAAGGGGAGGCATTATAAGCACGGGGAAAAAGCGGGGAGGCTTCTGGCAGCTCAACTCCGCCAACGTGAGGCGTCCATGGCTATCCCAGCCATTAGATCGACGGCGGGTGATACCCAACTCGACCCCAGGATATAACAAATGAATTCACCTCCTTCTATAAGATTCTGTACACCCCAGGCCCGCCAATAGAGGTGGACAGACTGACTTAATTTCTGCGGGAGGCGAAACTTCCCCGCCTCTCGGACAAGGGAAGGGAGCTATTAGAAGGGGAGATCAGCAAGAAGGAAATCTCCTCAGCTATAGCGAAACTGCCCTATCATAAAGCCCCCGGCGAGGATGGTTACCCGGCGGAGTTTTACCACTGGGCGGGGGAAGAGGTGGTTTTGTGAAGCAGAACAGTCAGCTTCCCTGGGTCTCATTTCCAATAATGCTGTCATAGCCGTTATACACAAACCCGGGAAGGACCCCCTTGAGTGCGGGAGCTATCGGCCTATCTCGCTGTTAAATTGCGATATAAAGATACTGGCAAGTGTACTGGCCACACGCCTCCGCAAAGTCATGCCATCCCTGGTACACGCCTCACTGGTGGGCTTTGTACCGGGCCCATCCCCCAGGAACCATCTGCGTACTCTCGCCCACGACCTGTGGGTGTCCAAGGACCTCCCTGCAGGCACTATTGCCCTCTCCCTCGATGCGGAGAAGGCATTCGACCGGATCGAGTGGGACTACCTCTTCCGTGTGATAGAACATTATGGCCTTGGGGCTCAATTTATAGCTAAAGTGCGCCTCCTATACGGGAACCCCATGGCACAAGTGAACTGTGGCGGATTCTTGCCGACTGCTTCCCCATACGTAGGGGGACACGCCAAGGATGCCCCCTTTTACCACTTCTCTTCCTCTTGGCTATGGAGCCACTTGCCGCCACCATGCGCAATTCGGCCGCCATTACAGGAGTTCCTCTTCCAATAGGCGAATCTAAATTGTATCTATATATGGATGACATCTTGTTAACCCTCACGGACCTACCCCGCTCCCTTCCATCCCTACTCCAGATTATCAATGACTTTTCCTCCCTCTTCAGGTATAAGATCAACTGGGGCAAAAGTGAAGCACTTCCCCTCTCGGATGGGACCACGAAAGCGGCTATACATGTGTTCCCCTTCAGATGGCAACACTCACGCCTTAAGTATCTGGGAGTTCTTGTCAATAAAGGCCTAGCAAGCATGATCCAGGACAACCTCAACTCGCTTATTATCCAGATGCAACGAGACTTCGAAAAGTAGAAGGCCTTGGGACTTTCGCTGTGGGGTAGAGTGCAGGCAGTCCAGATGGTAACGCTACCGCGCTTCAACTATACCCTGGGGATGCTGCCGATGCAAGTGCCTCTCACAACTTTGCGGCAGATAGATTCCAAGATAAGGTTGTTTGTGTGGGGCTACGCAAAGCAGCGCATAGCTGCATCCAAGCTTCAAGCCCGCCGCACCAACGGGGGACTTGTCCTCCCATCGGTAGAACTCTATGCATTGGCGATGCATCTTTCCCAAATGGCGTACTTCTTGCCAGACTTCCTGGACACGCCACAATGGGTTCCGTTGGAACGCCACCTACTTTCGGCCGAGGAGGGACTATCCGCCCTATATATGACAAAGCCCGGGCACAGTGGTACAGTACACCCGATCATATACGCCACGCGCATGGCCTGGCAAGGGCACATAAGCTGCTGGGGGCCCATCCACGTCTGCACGAGAAGGCCCCACTCTGGGGAAACGAAGCTATCCATATAGGGGGGGAAGGGCTTGAGATGGCAGGTGTGGCAGGCAGCGGGTATACATACCATTGATCAGATTATCTGCAACGGTTCCCTGAAACTGCTGGCACAACTCGGAGAGGAGTACGGTCTCCCCACAACACAGTCCTGGAGATATACCCAGCTACAACATTGTCTGCGGCAGTGCTTGGGCCCCCCCCCTTGGCACCTGTCCCCATCTCCGGTGCTATCATTTCTTCTCGTCTGGGGAAGGTACAAAGCGGTAATGTCTGGACTGTATGGGGTGCTAGCGTCGCACCGCTTCTCGACCCCTCTGGCACAGATGCTACGTGCCAGAAGGCAGGAACGGTTGGCGATCACGTACCAAGATGACGAATGGGAAGATAAGCTAGAAGCGCTGGATAAAGGGGCAAGGAAGGCGCGGATGAAATTCTGCCTCTTTACAGTCTTGCAGGACTGGTACTGGACGCCCACGAAACTGCACAGAGCGGGTCTCCTCCCCCATGCCAACTGCTGGACATGTCCCAACTCCTGATGCGACATAGCACATATCATCTGTGAATGCCCCTCAGTGCAAGCTTTTTGGGAGTACGTGGGACGAACCCTGAGCGCCACCATGCCACTTTGCCTACCGCTTACACCCCCTGAGGTTCTTCTGCACGACTTGCAGCGGTTCCCGGACCTATCCAGAACGCAACGCCGCCTCTTTCATACAGCTTTGGCCACGGCCAAACTCTGCATACTGCGTCAATGGAGGACTGCGACCCCCCGACACAGGAGTCCTGGCTGACAGCTATGATTCAAGCGGCCTCCCATGAGAAGATCATATATAACCTACAGGACCAATCAGAGATTTTCCTAGAGGTATGGACACCCTTCTGCGCATAGAGGTGCCGGATGTGGATGGAGGAGTGTCTGCAACAGGCTCTGGTGATTAAATGCATAGCACGCCACAGCTGCTCTAGAAGCCATCATATGCCCCTCACCTTCACTCCCACCCTTTGATACACTCTCTTCTCGCTCTTTTTCCTTTCCTCCTCTTCTTTTCGATCTATCCACTTTTTCCAATGATTCCCCCTCCTTAGCCCCACTTCGGTATTTTCAGCCACCTCCTCAGCACTACTACAGTTCTCACTGTCACTATTATTATTATTATTATTATTATTACTCTTACTACTATCATGTTAACTGCCATTATAACTATTACCGTTAGAGGGTGCTGTGCCCTTGTTTCCTTTTTCCCTTTCCCGCCCCCACCTCTCCCATACCTCTCCCCCTCTGGAACGCCCACATTCATACTCATACCTGCACAACCATTACCGCGTTGTCACGTGACCACAGAGCTCGATTGCCACACTATGAAACTGCCAAAGGCCTCGTATTATATCAGGGCCCCTACGCAAGGACCTACCGGCGACTTCCCCTCCCTCCCCCCCCCACATCCCCCTGTACTGGTTTTTCAGTCCATCCCTCAAGAGGAAATGAGGTACTGACAAGGCAACACACATTTTTTCTATAAACAATCTGGGGGGTCAAGGTGAGTCGGGGCGTGAGTTCAGGGAGGGTGGTACTTCTCATCCAGCCCGGTAGGGGAGGAGGCAAGAAAACAGAACTTTGCAGGCACGTACAAACATGCATCCCCCCTTTTTGGTTCCCCCCACCCTTCTCTCTCCCAGATACCACCCTCATTTATAGCTTGCAGTGGATGATTGCTATTCGTAGGACTACTGTCAACAATTTTTGGTGGCACATCACACGTTTGTACCGACTATGTACTTGTAACCCAGAACAGTGTATGTACATCCCTACTTTATTTTCTATGTTAAATTGTTTGAATACGCAATAAAGAAATACAACACAAAAAAAATACATCTTTGGTATGAAATTGTAGAGAGGTACCTCAGTCGAAAAAGTTGTAACCGAAAAACTTGTTGAAGTATCGAAGTTGTCTGCTAAGGTGAGGTTTACTGTGAGGCTCAATCAGTTACACCAGGATAGGGACATAACATCTCTGCTGTATGAATGTACTAAAGGAGCTCATTGATTATTTATTCCTCAGTGCACAAGAGTGCGGGCACAGGATACGATAGACTCCTGCAGGTTGAGCGTTTACTGCTGTATGAAGTGGGTAGTATTCTTGAATGAGAAATTTCAGTTTAGAAAAGCAAACAGACTTTGACAGTGAAGCAATCAAGAGGAACTGGCAGTATACGGGTGTTTACATCATAGGGTGCCATGCAGGGATTGGCTGACGAACACTGAAGCCGTGGTGTAATTGGCTGACCTTTGACTGAGACGCGGTGGCATTGTCGAAAGCATTGTGAACTCAGCAGAGTGGAGAGTGTGTGAGATTAGAATGAGGAGCGAGTGTGAACATTGACAAAATGGGAAACCCCTTTTACAAAAAGCAGAAAGATTCAAACAAGAAAGAAAAATTCCCACCCGAAGGCACACCAGCTAAGGAAATGACAGCAAACAGAGGGTTACACACATGCATGTGGCTTAGCCAATTGCGGAATACAGAGCGAAAGATGGCGATTTATGGTTCCCATTGAGTGGTACGTTCCGCATACAGAGAACGAAAACCTGTGAAGGAGAATGTAAGACCTAATACCCCAGCCTAGAACCCAGCCTAGACCCCAGCCTAGACCCTCACAATTTGAAGCCCCAAATCTCTGGGATCAGGTTGCAAATGCAAAGAAGAGAAAGAAGTTTGCACTAAAAGTCAGTGAAAAGGCTCATTCATGGATAAATGCACAGAACAATGAAAGGCAGAAGAGTTGGAGGGAGGAGATGATTGTGACGATAGGACTTTACCTGATGACAGAGGGTGAGGACATTGAGAAGGAAAAGCCCATTGATAGAAATAAATATAGGGATGAGACAAAGGCAGAGAGCAAGGAGGAGTATGCATTTATAAACAAACTTCTAAGAATAAGACCACCCCTACATAATGCAGTTCCAACACCAGGTGCCACAGCTCAGACAGTAACAGAGAACGGATTGGTTGTCATGACTCCTGCAGAAGCTAGTACACCTCCAAGTTACACTGAGACTACTATCTCACCCCCTATCCAGAACTGGACATCTATTGTTTTGGTTAAGTCCCAGTCTTCAAATAGCCCAGGCATCTCTTCTACTGCAATGATCACCAGCATACCTCACCCTTCTGAGTATTCCCCTGAAATTGGTAGATGTATCCAGTATATTGGATTCTGGAACCTCCCAGGGAGGGGCCTTGGGAACTCCCGTTATGGGAGGTACCACAACCACCACGACTTAACAAACCACTCCACAACTAAAAGAACAGGCTGCTCAGATACTCAATATAGCCCAATTAAAAAATGAGTTTGAAGAGATTGTGAAGGGCAATGTAGGTATGGACTTCTTAGGACACTACAATGAGGATGAACTGCTTTACTTGCGTAAATAGGCTGCGAGGGTGGCTCAATAGGTCTATGCAAAAATGGAAAGAGTGGCAGATGAATGTGAATTTGACCAAACACAAAGGAAGAAATTGCGAAAAAATGTCGGATTATAATGGGCGACAAGGAACTGAGATTATTAAAGCTGAAGGGATTGAAAATGCATGTGAAAGAACTGATTGAGATTATTAGGGATTGTAGTGATGTGGAGGAATTTAGGGAACTGTGGTCGAAGAAGGAAAGGTCAAAAGTAAAACAAAAGGAGACATCCATAGGGGATGGAGGAGGAAGAGTCACAGAGGGAGTAGTAAAGGAGTACCCTTTGCGGGAAGTCCAGGGAGAAACAGACCTCTTCCTTTCCTTGAATACTCTCCCAAGATTGATGGAGAATCCTGACAAATGATAGACATAGATAGAAAAGATAGTGATGAATTTAAAGGTCTTGTGGGAGGATTTGGATTTGCTTTTCAAGCTGGCAGTCTCAAAGGATCTGTGGGTAGAATGTAAAAGAGTTGTAGACTGGCCAACGCAAGAACCCCCTAGAGTAGCAAACATAAATGCCCGTCACCATTGGTCAAGACCAAATATGGCACACTCATTGCTCACCTTAGGACTAAGGTTCCTCAAAAGGAAATTAATTGGCGAAGATTTTCCCAAAAACCCAAGAGCCCAAAGAATCCACATATGCGTACTTTGAGAGATTAATGCAGGTGTACAGAGAGCATAATGGCCTGCATGACCCCCTCAGAAAGAACATTGGATGGTTTCTTGCCTCCTTTGTACAGGGGTTATGACCTGAAATTAGTGATAAGATCATACTTAGCCACTGATAAGCGTTTGTCTAAATGTACGATTCCAAAGTACATGGACAACCACCATCACCCCACATTTGGGGTAGACCTGAGTTAATCACGCCATGACACTTATACACCCAGTCAGGAATTTAAGTGCACTAGGCCCCATCGTGCTGGATGATATGTACCATATATCACCCAAATTATGTCACCAGTAATTAATAAATTATCATGCCTGATGCACCAGACTCAAATTATATTCACACAGTTATGGCAATGAGTCTGACATTATGTAATTCTCACTTACAGATACATCACCCACAGATTCATAAGCCCCATATACAGTACTGGCACGCTATAAGGTAAGACATTACCTATTCCTATGTAAGAAGTCTCCAAATGGTGTAATAGCTAGAGACATGTATAGATACGATGTAATTGAAGCTTCGGTTTCTTTACAGATTTACAACCGAATTCCATATTCATTACTTTACCTAAATAATACAGGATCAAGTCTAAGAGACTGAGTGAGTGACCTCTTCTACTTGAGCTCTTTAAATATCACTATATATGTCACTTGGCACTAAGGGAATTCCGGGACAAATTACACACTGGTGTGTTAATCTTTCAGCATGACACATGATGATCCTATCCACATATCTCTCACGTACTAATTAAGCCCTGAGGAAGTCTGTTGTAAGAAGAACAGCTTGAGACGAAACACGTGTTGCCAAGGGGCTCGTACATTTTCAAGAAAATAAAAGAACTATTTGAAACCACAACCTCAATTTTATCTCTGTGTGCTTGGAAAACATTGTTGGTGAAATACAAAGTGATTTTCTTTTTTTTAATTGTACATGCCTTGGAACAATGTTCATTGAACTTAGTTAATAGGTGATTAGCCTATCAGAGTTTTATTAACAAATGTTATAAGGGTATGTGCATACCGAATGTCAATTTTTTATTTTTTTTGCTTTTAACAGTGTGCATTGAGAGAATACAAAAAGGCTATTGAATATATCTCACCAAAAAAGCACCGGCTCTGGAATATCTCATGATATAAAGAGCAAGTAGCACGTATGCTTTTTGCCATTGCTTTGAATTCCTGAAAGATTGTAAGAATCATTTAGAGTCATAAATGGAGTGTAATTATTGTTGTTTATCCCACAGATTAAGTGTGCACCCCTATGTCGCCACAGATAGAGTGTCTGCAAAGAACCTCCCCTTGCATCATAAGAGTGCGTGACGTCCTGAGAACCTGTGCAGTTGGTTTTTCTTCTTTTTCTCTCTTCCCAATTCCCTTTCCCCTTGGTGCCCTTTACAGCTCAATTGCTACAAAGAGCATTGTAGCTGAAACGGGTTTCAGGGGGTAGCTCTAAAGGAAGACCTGGAGTTCAGGTGAGTGGCTCTGACACATTGACACTTATGTCAGGCACTCTTTTCTGTTCCCTTTCACAAAGAGAGTCAATATTTCTTTGCTTTTAGATTCCAAGATAAAACTCTTGTGTTGTGTCGTGCTCCAATGGGATATACAGAGAGCCTCTAATATTTCAATCAGATACTCAAGAAGATTTTAGAGACCCCATAGTTACCATGCAGTTCAACTCTAGTCCAGTACATCGATGACCTATTTGATGCATCAATGAAAAAAGAAGCTTGCAGGCAAGACACCGTCACCATACTCAACCATCATGCTGAGAACGGGCCTAAGGTTTCCCCCGAAAAGTTACAGTATTGTCTAAAAGAAGTTAAGTACCTGGGAAATCAAATTGAGAAGGGAGGCAAAAGAGTGTCGCATGAGTGCATCAAGACTGTACTTAAAATTAAATTTCCAGCCACACAGGGAGAAGTGCAAAGGTTTTTGGGAATGTTTGGCCATTGCCGACAATGGATTCCAAATTCCTCCCTCGTGGCAAAGCCCTTACTGAGGCTGATGCACACTGATGTCAATGACCCGGTACCAAGGGATGAGGAGACCATGAAAGCCTTCCAGGAGCTTAAAAATTAACTTTACAGTACACTCACTCTTGGAATGCCAGACTACACCAAAGAGTTCATACTCTTTTGGCATGAGCACAATAGGTGTGCTTTATCTGTGTTGACACAGACCCATGGAGAGGCTAAATGTTAAAGTTTGAAGATTTATATAGTACAGCTTATCCACCCTGGGGGAACACCCAGTCACCTATGTTTCAACAACCAATGATCCAGCAACTGCAGTATTGCCTGGTTGTCTCAAAGCGGTCACAGTGGTCAGTCTAAGCATTCAGCAAACAGAAGGAATTGTGATGGCTCACCCACTCATTGTTATGGTGCCCATTCTATTAAAATTCTCATGACTCGCACCCAGCATTGGACCAACAGCCACTTAACCCGCTATGAGAGAACTATTTTGGCTGCTGACAATGTTTCCTTAAAGAGGTGTAATACCTTAAATCCTGCTTCTTTATTGCCCATCCCAGATGAAGGTGAGGAAAGTGAGTTCGACAACGATTGTATAAGTGTCACCGAGTTATGCATAAAGCCGAGACCAGATATACTGGATGTCCCCCTTCTTGAATCTGACCACAACATGTTTGTTGATGGCTTTTGTTTGAGAGACAGACTTAGCATTTTGAGAGCTGCATATGCTGTTTGCACCCTGAGAGGGGTTGTGGAAGGACCCTACCTGTGCCATGTGACCTCTGTACAAGTGGCTGACCTGACTGCCCTTTCCAGAGCCTGTTGCACTTCAGAGGGCTCACAAGTTACCATCTACACCAACAGTCAGTACCAATTTGGCATTGTGCACGACTTCAGTCACTTGTATTCGCAGAGAGGATTTATGACATCCGCTGGGCCCCCATCAAGAATGGGTTGTATGTCTTGAATTTAGTGGACGCCCTTCAGTTGCTCAAAGAAATTCCTGTGGTAAAGTGTGCTACACACAAGAGTGGTGATGACTTTGTCACAAAAGGCAACCGCTATGCGGATGAGCTTGCTCGATATTGAGCTCTTGAGTCCAGTATCTTTCATATGGATGAGCCATGTAGCACTGAGGGAGAAACTGTTTCAAACATGCTATTAAATACAGTACAAATCATTAATGAGTTGAGGGAATTGCAGCATACAACCCCAGAGGTTGAAAAGGTTAAATGGAAAAGAGCAGGGTGTACAAAGGATGCTAGCGACATCTGGGCATCAAGTGATGGAAAGCATGTATTACCTGACTCTATGTTATTGGGTATATGGAGACACATGCAAGGGCCAACACATGTAGGCTGAGATGGAATGGTGATGAAATTCAAGCGACATTGGCATAATCCACACTTTCATGCAATTGCAGAGAACCTGTGCCAGCGCTGTGCAATTTGCCAAAAGCAAAATGTGGGCAAGAAGATTGTAGTGACCATAAGTCACAGAGGGAAGTCTGATGATCCCTTCAACCGTCTCCAGATTGATTTCATGGAGATGCCCCAATGTAATCAATTGAGGTATATCTTAGTAATTGTATGCCTATTCTTTTGCTGGATGGAAGCATATCCCACCAGGAGGTGTGACAGCATGGCAGTTGCCAAACTACTACTGCAGGAGTTGATCCCATGATTCGAAATGCCAGTTCAACTCGAATAAGATCAAGGAAGGCACTTTAAGAACGAAGTGATGCAGTTGCTATGTACGACGTCAGGGATTGACCAAAGATTCCATTGTAGCTACAGACAAGAAGCTTCAGGCATAGTGTAGAGAGTAATTGGGACTATTAAAGTGAAACTGGCCAAAACCTGTGTGTCTACATCCCATAGTACTGATGAGCATTCATAGCATGCCATGCAAAAGAGCACGACTATCCCCCCATGAGGTGCTGATGAGGCGAGCTATAAGAATTCCTTCTGTTCCAGCTGCTAGTCTTGCCAACATCACAGATGATCTAGTTCTCAAGTACTGCAAGGGATTGGCTGATGTGCTACATTCTATCTCTTACCATGTTGATGCAGCAACTCCATCTGGGTGAGAAGCTCAATGTCATGATTTGAGCCCTGGTGACTGGGTTCACATTGAAAAGCACATTCGCAAGTCATGCTTGGAGGAACTGTGAAGAGGCCCATACCAGGTGATCTTGGTTACCAACACTGCTGTGAAGTGTGCCGGACTGCCAAACTGGATACATACCTCCCATACCAAGAGGGTGAGATGAGCAGAGGAAGAAGTGGAGCCTACATCCACTAACTCCTCGAGTCCACCTAGGTTTGAAGTTTCTGAAGCATCAGAAGAGGAAGAGGAAGGCCAGTCTAACAATTCTCAGCCTTCCACAGCAGAACATCAACAGCGGCGAGAGCAGAACAACAGTACCACTCTCCCAGTTGTGACGAACACTCCAGATTCTAGATTGAAACTACGCATTGACAGAAACAGTGGGAACTCATGGAGAACTGAATCAAATCTGTTCAGAACAAACGCACCAGAAAGTGGTGTTGACAGAGAAAGTTCTGCCTATGAAAACAAATCAGCTTCAACAGAGTCTGAAGCCACAAGTCCCTTGAGGAATTGGGCAATGGAAGAAGGTTGGCCAAAAACCAGGCCCAGATGAAAGGGACTGTTGACAACCCCTAGGAGACCAGAGACGTTAAGAGAAGTTAGCAAGATTAGAGGAACAAGAACATCCGTAAAGACAAGATTCTGGTGATGAGTGTCTAGACTTGACAGTCTCTAAAAGATGCAGAAGGGAGAGAAATACAAATCGCAGATATTCTGGTCCCAATTGGACATACTTCCCCAGGATTGACTTTGTAAATCTGATGACTGTTTGACTGACTTGATGAACCTCCATGAGCCAAAGACAAACTAAAGGCTCAATCTACGAAAACCATTGACAAAGTCAAAAAGAACGGAAAGATAGTTAGGGTAATGGCCAGAGGACTACAGAGCCTTAGGCATCCAGTGGACGCAGAAAAAAAATCACTATAGATTTCGAGATAAGGTAGTGATGACAGAGTAGCTGTGGATGGTAGATGTTTATCTGCTGGAGGGAAAGTTTCCACATGTAAGTATAAATCAAACTGACAGACCTATTGCTAGTAAGAAGATGTATGAAAGAAGACTCTCACATGCTTCTCACACTTTAAGTGTTTATAGCTTTAATGTTTATTACCAAATGCTTGCTAGATACGTAAAATGTATGGAAGTTGACGAGCGATCTGACTGTTCCTATCTCCAAGCTTCAGAAGCCGAGGGATTGTCGTACTTTCATCAGCCTTTATCCTATCCCTTCTCCTGTAGTGTTTTCCTTACCCTGTTTTATCAACAGCACTCCATTAAATTATTTTATACTGAGCATAAAAATCCTTTAGAAAATATACCGTTTGTAAAGGGATAGAATAGGTATTTGTGGCCAACAAAACATGCTTAACGTTTTTCTAAATCTTTTCAACAAGAGGATCAGCGTGGGTATATGAAGAAATTCTTTACCTCAGTAACTATGCAAATGGTACTAATCAAAGCATGCATGATCTAACTTGCAAAATTAGCAAAGATGCGAGAATTTTTGTAGATGAACTGAATGAAAGAATAAGACAAGATGAAGGGGAGTGAGGGATTGAAAGCGGAAGAATTTAAAGGAAAAGGAATTCTAGAGGCTCCAGCTCCAAGGTTGAGTGTTGATATCACCAAGAAGGGATCTTTCTGTATGATAAGAAAACAAGAAGGGAATGAGACTGTCGAGGTAGTGGGTTGTGAGCATAGTTATTTTTTGCTGAATTAGAGATAATTATTAAGGGTGTGTGCTAAGTCAACTTACTTTCAGTTACCACACAACTGGATAGAGAGTTGCTATGCAGCTTTGGTTTTTCAAAGATTCTATCACATTAATGATATAGATCATCAACTCGATCATTATGTGAAACACAGCAGGCGCAGCTTTACGCAGATACTTAGCAATATTTTTGGGGCGCTAATACCCTCAGTGGGGGTAGCCTTGAATGATGTTAAGATTCGAAAATTGTCAACTCTAGTGGAAAGGCTTGCAATTAACACAGCAAGTGCTCTAACAGTTATTAACAAAGAATTGCTTGCCATAAGAGCTATGGTAATCCAAAATCACCTCGCTTTAGACATGCTTCTTGCCAAGGAAGGCGGATTCTGTAAGGTAATTAATGCAAGGAATGCTGCACTTACATACCCAAAATAGATTGCCAGCTTAATAGTTACGTTGTCAAAATTACTAATATTACTAATCAACTAACTGAATTAGAAAAAACAGGTTATAGGGAAGGCATAGTACCAAAAATACTAAAATTGCTTTTGATCCCTCTTTTGGTCTTACTAATTGGCATTGCATGCGTGCTTTTCTTCCTAAAACTTTGCAAAGGAATTTAATCAAATGATGGGTTAAACTGTGGGAAAGGAAAGCTGTCAGCAACTAGCGGAAGAAAGAGAGCTGGCGTAAAGGTCAAAGAGATGCAGAGCAAACATTATGCTACAATGAAGGAGTTGGAAGGATCCAAGCAGAAGAAAGCTAAAATGGTGAATACTATTCTGTAATAGATACATGAATGTGATGCTTTAGAAATCATTGGGGGTTGTGAGATCTGATTTTCTAAATTGTAATGGTTAACATATGAGAGACCGAGCAAACACTAACTTAAGAGAGCACTATGCTTTTCTTCCATTTTTGATGTTACATAGTAAGTTATCACATGATCACCGTTGTTGTTGTTATTTTCACTGTAATAAAGAATTGTAGGCTTTGCAATAGACGAAAAGATTTTCCCAACCATACCGAATGCGATGTACCTACCCAAGGACAACCTAACTGTCTCAGACTGAGTAACATACTATGTAACAAGTTGTGTGATACAAATAAGCTTTGGGAATGCTTGAGTCTAATGTAGTAGAATTGTGAGTGAATTCTTGAATGTATTTTGTAGTAAAATGTTTCTTCTTGCTTGTTCCCCATTGATGATCCAGCTTATGTATTCCTGTAATAATACTCTAAGTAAACTTTTGAACTTTAGTCCTTGTCTGTCATTCTTATTGATAATGTTTACAGTTTCACTTTAATGTATGTGATTTAATTAAGTAGATATGGTTCCATCGAGGAGCACCAAAGTCCATTAGGGACTACACTGCTCCCGGTTCAAGTCATTTGCGAGCATTGGGCGGGTAAATGGGACACAGGTTTGTGCGCGGACAAGGGTCATATAAGTAAAGAGTGAGATCAAGAGTTGTACTGGAAAGATGGCCTTTAACAAATTCAGGTCATCATATGTCCGATAACACTTCAGGTAGGAGGCTGAGTCCTGATCTTCATAGCAGCTCAGCAGAGCATTAAAGGGATCTCTCACCATCCTGACACCGAGCTGCTCTGCAGCTCACATGACCCACACACTCCAACCTGTCAGCAGAACTACAATGACAAGAGGTCCTTGCCAGGGTGCCAATACTCAGGCAACCTTTCAACGTTTCAGAGCTGACAATGTTCCCTACACAACCTATGTATTCCATTTTTTCGTGTTTTGATAATGATCATTGTATACCCAGTGCTTAATTTATGCTTGTGGTTGCAGAAGGTGAGACCCATCACTAGGTTTTGGGAACTGTTATCATCAGATTTTGATCCTGGGCCAGAAAGAAAAGGCAGAAAAGGGAGAAAACCAGGATGGAGAGAAAAATAAAAAACAGCTGTGTTAGGGAGATAGGTGAAGGTGAAGGTCAGTTTGAGGAAGGTGAAGGTCAGTTTGAGGAAGAAAGAGACATGAAGTGGAACAAAGACAAGGCAACTTTGGTTACTGCTAAGAAATTATTTGGACTACTGCATTTATTTATTGTTTAATAAATGAAGCGCAGAAACCTCTCATTATATCAGGATAATATATTTCAATTGTTTGAGGTATTATGTCAATTGCCATGTTGGTCCTCCACAGACTTGGAATTATCGGTGCTCTGAAATCTCACGAGTATAATATATCGGCTAAAAACACATTGATAAACACGAACTGGCATAAACAAATAGTTTGCATCAATTTAGACATATGTTTTATGTGAGTTCTATATTAGTAAATGTAATCTCCGTTTGACGGGATTCAGTGCTTCCTTGACGAGGGCGTGATATCGTTTAGAAAACGTAATTAAAAACGGTTATGACCATGACACGGTTTAAACAGACGTTATTCGCAGCATTAAAAATAAGCGTACCTATTTTCGAATTGTCGTGTGCGGTTTAATAATCAGTTCACAAATCTGCAAAGCTTCGCCTGTGAATTACTGGGGCTGAAGAGAGTTGGCGCGCGCTATATTTAATGGCACAGTTGGCACTGCGTGTTAGCAGTGACTCCCTTAACCCGACACTGAACCCAGGGGCCGAGCCCTGTACATCACATTACTGGAGAGGGTGGGTCACTTTCCCTTCATACGTGAAACCGGATAGCCAGGGTAGAGGGAACTCATTCAGGCCTGCTGCATAGGACTGCAAAGCTACGGGGCCTCCGTTAATGTCATTTAAGTATACACATCAGCAGCCCTGGCGAGTGAATGTGCCTGTGGGCTTAAGATGATTGAAAGACACTAAAGACCGAGGTGTTGTTTTCATAACGCAAACTGCGAGCGAGTGCACAACGAAATTAAACACCAAAAATGTTGCACTGGTTGCCATATACTGCGTTTTTTATTTGTTAAGTCGATCTCGTCGACATCAACACCATTCTCTTTGTCTTCTGTGATATTTTTTGTTGCTAATTTTGGGGGAAAAATTCCACCAGGAATGACTAGTCAGTATTCATGTATTATTTTATTATCCAGCCTCTTTGCCGTGAGTGCATACAAGTGAGCCCTGTCTGTCGACAGTGTACTAAAAGAACTTAAGAGCTTGCATTCACAACAATGACGTTTGGTGGTAAAGTAAGTCTAATAATAACACTTTTAATGCGCTTTGAACTGCATGTCTACCATTTCTATGCGCTGCAAATAGCAGGTGTTTGTGGCACCCAACTTCACAGTGAATGGTTTGTGCCAATCTACAATGCAGGGTAATATTAAGGCAGCAAGAAGGTGAATGGCCCTATTACTGACCGGTAATCTTTATCACCTCAAACCCGATAACATGTCAACAGAACTAAAGTGCGTTTGTTCTTCTGGTGAATTTGTAAAATCGACTTTAATTGTTGGTATTGAACAGCTATTGCTGCTGTGAAAAATAAATGTGCAAACTGTCTTTTAGAGCCCCCCCCCATATGACATCCCCGGGTGCTAGTCCATGCACTCGTAAAACAAACCAGAAATACTGCAGGCATCGAGAAAAAAGCCAAGCCTTAGCTGGCAGTGAAATCGGAGCTGTTTCTTCATCTGCCACATTTATAGTTTTAGTGTTCTGAGAAGAGGGGCCTTCAGCATAAGGACAAGTCAAAAATAGTTCATAGGCAATTATTAAGGGACAGAAATGCACACTTTTTGATCGTGCTGATGGATGAGCTTTGTTTCATGATGCAAATAATTAATACTTTCTACTGAAGAGGTCATATACTCACTCACATGGGCTCATTTCATGCATTTCGGATTTGGTGTTATTGGACTATTGACTCGACAGTGCAGTGGAGGCTGGTAAAGTTTGGAACTGGTGGTGTGAAAATAAATACCTGCTCTACCATGCATTGAGCTAGAGATCTGGGCTCTCTCTAGACGTTGGCAGGTAAGTGAGTAACTCCATTAGAAAATTTGAAGAAAAAGCTGTGAGGAATGTTGTATTTTGTGGCACAATTTCCACATAAATTGGCAAAAGTCCAGAAGTTGGGATGGGGTAGTAATGAAATGTTCCAACACTTTCGGCGTGTGCCGGCCAAACCTTACTGACACTAGAGGTGTCGAGGAATCACCCTTTCTATTACTACTTTTAGAAAAATAATTGTAGTCCACAACATATTTATTTCAGCACACAATATCTTAGAATCTAGCTACAATGGAGTAGTTTTCACAGGCAGTTCAAAAAATCTTGATATATATTTTCACGTGGGCTATCATGATTTAGAATAGATATAGCATCCTTTTCACTTGTATATCCTATTTGCTTTCCCTTTTCCTCCTGCCTCCCCAAAGTAGATTCTTATTCATATGATTATGACTGAGAATCTACATGGAACAGGCGGGTCAAAAATTCAAGTTATACAAATCTTTTCCAGTTCCCAACTTCCTTTAGTTAGAGATCTAGGATCAGTTTCATAGCTGAGTCAATGAGATTTGGGGGGTATGAATCTCGAAATTTCCAACTAAAAAAGCAGTGGGCTGCAGAGTGGAGGGGTGAGATAACCAAGGTTCTGGATGGACTGTTTCCAGGAGGAACAGGGTCAGTACTGATTTGCATTTGGTGGGCCTCTATCTAGAGTGGTACAGTGGGTGCAAAACGATGGGGTGAAATGCTACCCTGAGCAATTGCCACCTGTTAGACTATTTGCAAGCATTCATCCCATCACCTTTTGGGTGTTTGATTGCAAGTAGCATGCCTGGAAACTGGAAACTGGTGCTGCTTTCCAAGCCTACTACTACTAATGTTTGTGAATTCTAAAAAGTAGTACATTTCCATCCATTCAAGGAGTACTTCTAAAGGTACAGACTTATTTCTTTTTTGGTATGTTGGTCACTTTATATATTTAAGATCCCAATCCTAAAAAAATAACAAGTTAAAACCTTTTAGTGGGGACGAGACAAAGATGGCGCCTGAGTGAGGTTATTATGGGACGATATATAGGGAAGATGGGCATTGCGAGCCCAAGAACATAATAGATTATCTATCTTCGCTCACTGTTGAGACACTGTCACAAGAAGACTCAAAGGCGCTAGAGGATACATTTACAGATGAAGAAATTCAAAAAGCCCTCATGGAACTGCCATCGGGAAAGGCAGTAGGTCCGGACCAAATCCCATTAGAATTTTATAAGGTTTTTTTTTTCACTTTTGAGGGATGATTTAAGTTTTGTAATGCACCAAGCACAGAAAGGGGAAACACCTCCAGAGTCATGGGCAGAGGCTAGCATGATTATTTTTTTAAAGAAAGGAAACCCCGCTGATGAACCTGGCTCTTACAGACCGATTAGTTTAATGAATAGCGACGTAAAAATCTTTTCTAAAACTCTAGCGAATCGTTTAAGTTCCATTATTGGGAAGGTGATCTCGCCCCGCCAGCACAGCTTTATCCCAGGCAGAGGCACTGCTGAACATATTCGTAGGGTTGTTACCCTGTTTGATGGTACCTCTGTCACACGAGACCCTATGGCGCTTATCTTGCTAGACGCAGAGAAGGCGTTCAATAGGGTTTCGTGGGGCTATCTTTGGGCCGTTCTTGAGAATGTGGGGGTTGGAAAGGGGTGTGTTAAAGCAATCCAAACACTTTATAGGAGCCCCAAGATTCGACTCCGGCTGATGGGAGGGCTGAGTGACCCAATGGATATCACACGGGGGACAAGACAGGGGTGTCCATGCTCTCCCCTCCTATTTGCATTTTATATCAACCCCCTGATCAGGAGAATTGAGGCAAATAAGGCAATTCTCCCTATACGACTGAACGGATTTGACACTAAGATTTTGGGTTACGCAGATGATCTGGCAATAACCACTGCAAATCCGTCTAGGGCCTTGATGGAGATAGAGCAGGAGGCAGAATGCTTTGGAATGATTTCAGGCTATAAGCTCAACAGGGAAAAGACACAAATTGTAGCAAATGGCAGGATTTCTATCCCCGATTCACGGGTAATTGAGTCTGCCACCTATCTTGGGGTTATCATAACATCAGATTTAAGCAAAGTTGTTGAAAAAAATCTTTCCCCTGTGATTCAAAAAGCTAAGAAAGATTTTGATAGACTTAATAATTTACATCTCTCGATTGTGGGACGTTGTAATATTATTAAGATGCTGTTTCTGCCAAAAGTCTTGTATTTATTTAGAACGATACCCCTAAAATTTGAGAACCACTGGTTTAAAGAAATGGACAGGTTGATTAATCGCTTTGTTTGGGCTCAAGGTAAAACAAGAAGAGGACTCAGATACATGACCCTATGCAGGGAAAGGGGGGGCTAGGCAGTCCCGGATTTAAAAACCTATTATTGGGTTGCAGTGATCCAATACATCCGAGGGTTATTGGGGGGAAAGGTCACTGATCGGTGGAGGAATGACGCTCCTCCGGACGTATACGAACTATTGGTTGAAAAAGAGGCCCATAACTGGCTTTTGAGATTCACCGAAGCCAGCTACTATAAAAAAGTCAAATTTAAGACCCTTGGCGCAGCAGCTGCGGTCTGGACTGGTGTTAGAAATAAGCTGGGGTTAGGAAGAATGAATTATTATACTGCTCTGTTCGGGAACCCATCCCTCCCCGAAATTTTTCAGGACGGAATTATGCGGCGTTGGGACGCTCTGGGGGTGAAGACGATGGGGGATCTTTATGACTCTGATGGAATAATTACATTTGAAAATGCCCAAATTCTTTATAACCTCGATCGCAGGGAATTTTTTTAATTCCTCCAGATTCGCTCATCTATCTCACGGAAAAAGGGGGGAGAGAAAGCTTTTGCTAGAGATCCAGTTATGGACGCGGTTCAAAACCCAGATTTATAGGGAGCTGATACAACTAAAGGGCGATGATTTAGACAAATGGCAGCGGAAGTTGAATGTTGAAGGGGAGGAGTTTATGGTGTCACTTAAGCTTGGCAATTCGGTTTTAAGAGTTGCGAGTCTCCAAGCCCAACATTTTAAAACAATTTTTTCTCTTTATCATACCCCAGCTAAGATTGCTCAATGGGGGGGGACGGAAGGTATTCTTTGCCCCCGCTGCCAGGGCAACGATGCAGATTTAGTTTATATGTTTGCCTCTTGCCCGGCGCTGGAATCCCTTAAAAGAGCTATAGAACAATTTTTGGGGCGAACTCTGAGGATCCAAATAAAACTCACTGCAGAGTTGATGGTGCTTGGTGTGGCTCTGCAGGGAACAGTCTTAGATCATCGTGAATTTATATTTCTTGCCATGGCAGTGGTCAGAATATGTATTTCTTCTGCTTAGGTGGACCCTAACCCCCCCTCATTCCAACAATGGCTTTCAAGACTCTTAGCTATGTATAACTTGGAAAAGGGACTGTATGAGAAGAAAGGGTGGAAGGCTAGGAAACTAGGGAAACTTATTTGGGCCCCTGTTATAGATTGGAAAATAAGAGAGGAGCTCACTTCCGGTACAACTTAATGAGCTAAATCTGGTTGAGTGAACTCCTTTTTTGTTTTACATGACCTAATAATGTGTATATGCCTGCAAACTGGGCTATAATCTTCTTTATTCCTTTTTTTTTTTTTTTTTAAGATCTATCCATTTGGAACTCCCTGTATTTCTGTTTGCTTTTGTTTGTTCTTTTCTATGGATACATTTGTGTTAATTTGTATATAACTGAAGGTGTTTAATAAAAAATAAAAAAATAAACCTTTTAGTGAAATGAGAATGATGGAAAAAAACGACTCCGTCATAGAAGACCACATTCAAGTCCAGCATAACCAACTAGGAAACCAAGAATACATTAGAGGTGTGTCACACCTCAAACACCATTGCTAAATCTACCTTTTGCCTGAGCCTGGTAGTTCTCCCTGGGAACTCATAATTACGGTCATGTACAACACAACAGCCTGGAGTCCTTGCCCAGGGATCCCTTATTTTGAAAGTGTTTTCACTGCATGCACTCTTCTTCATCTCCGCTACAAGAGTTGTCAAATCGGCGCATGTGTTCAGGACTCCATGTTTCTAGTCCTCGCCTTTTACAAATCATTTTATCAAGTGACTGACGGCCCCATATGCTAAGACAAAGTCGCAAAGAGAGGAGAGCATGCAGGCAAATTGGATGGGCGAGCTGAGTCCGGTATGGGTCTGACTTGTCTCTAACAGTTCATGCACGAGCCAAGCCATGAAAACATTTGGCATGTATATCGTGCAATTAGCATAATGTAAAAATCTGATACAATCTCTTCAAAAATTTTCAAAAGTGCATTTCTTTAACATCCAGAAGTGTTTCACCTGAGTACATCAGATTATATCACTGCATAGACAGACATTTATTAAAAGTGATGGTTTTTTTAAACATTCATGGCCCTGGCCGGATTCCAACGACAGTGCCATTAGCGAACTAGGAGGCACTTCAGTTGTAATGTAAACCCTAAAAGAAGCCTAGATTGGTATTATAGATGGAGCAACATTACAGTCTATTGAATCAAATATAAGCAGTCCTTGAACAGCGCACATCCTGAACTCAAGTATTTAAAAGTGCACTCATATGTGATAATAAAGATAAAGAAGGCTCTGTGAAATAAAATATTTGCCTAGGATCACACAGTTTGACGAGCAGGAAAGCAGCTGTTGATTCCAGATTATCTGGTTTCACATTTTGAAATTCAGCCAGCAGATGGGTCTCTCTCCCTCTCTCTCCCTCTCTCTCTCTCTCTGTCTCTCTCTCTCTCTCGTTCACTTCAAAGGTCACAGTTTTAGTTTTCATTCTTGGCTCATGGCAAGCCAAACCGACACAGGGGTAGCAGATCTGACTAAGGGCCCCAAGACCCAACTGCCAAGCCGAGAATGCATTTATTTGGGGGGTAGGGGGTCACATTCCAAACCCTCCTACCCCAAAGCTACACCCTTGTTTAGGATTCATATTATGCTCCAAGTTGCTTCAATTATCAGTAATGGCAAACAAAGTGCTTTGGTCCCCGTCCAGAAAGGAACAGATGTCCTCTTTCGCCTATTTTGTATTTTTTTCTCATGGAACCCCTTGAAGCATCACTTCACCAGACCCATTGATCTGATAACATACTGACCTATCATTTACACCTTAGTTGAATGCAGATCTTCTCTGGCTACAAAAAAATGAACCATAAATGGATAATTGGCTTGGAACTTCTTACGAAATTCCAGATATGCACCTGTATGGTAATATAGCAAGAAGTTAGTAGGTTAGCAGAAGAATAGGGAGTCACTTTCAAACAGCTAAAAATAGCCAGTAAAATGTGAATCAAGTAAAGGTGTAATTGGTATAAATTAGAGATATGAAAAATGGCAGGGGTAATCTTCCTAAACTAAATAGTTGGTCCTGGCTTTAGGGGGTTGCAACTTAACCGGGCAAATTTGTATCTTATTTTGACATCCTTTTAGATTACTTTTCTAAATTAACTGTTCGCTTGCATGTTTTTTCTCTCGTGGGTCTGGTGGTTTTTATTTTATTTTAACTATTGGGCATTCATCAGAGGTGACTGGTGTCAGGGTAGAGAGCTGGGGCGGGGGAAGGGCGGACAATGGACAACGGAGGACAACAAAACAAAAAAAAATACAAATAAGAACTTACCTGCCGCATTGCCGCTCTTCCGATCTTCAGGCTCCACTGCAGGCAGCACAGGCTCCCAGACTCCCCTGCAGTCAATCCTGAAGCTGCTCTTATGTCATTGAAGCAGCGGCAGGTTTGGCTTGAGCGCCCTCGATTTGCACTCCCAGGGAGACTGGGAGCCTGTGCCTGCTGTCTCGAACCCGACAACGCAGCTCAGGTTGGAGACAGCTTTAGTGCGCGTGACGGTTTGGGAGGCCTGACACGACCAGCCATACCGTGATGCGCACTGATAACAGTGCCCACCACTCCCCCTGTGAGTGCCTTCGTCGCTATGGCTCCACCCTCAAGCCGTTGGTTCCAAAAGCAAATATTAAACGATAATAAACACTTTTTATTATCATTTTATTTTTGACCTTTTTCAGGCTACTGAGAGGACGGGCGACGCTCGTCCGCCATAGCGGAGGAGCCGCCGCTGGCATTCATACAGACTGGAGATAACCTTGCCACAATTAACGTAGCACTGACCCACTTTATTTTCTCTTTGTGTCTCTGTCTCAAGGATGGACTGGTCTTGGTTAATGCCTCCAAACATCTTTAAAGGGCACACAGTTAATCAAAGAAGTCTGTTTATTAGGCATAATTTTAGGTAGTCCATCTAGAGCCCTTAAACGCTAGCAACATATCAACATAACACCAAATTTTAGTCTGATTATTTGTCGACTTTGAATATTGGAAATAATACAAATGAAAGTTATATAAGCTATGAAAATACTACAATCACTGCAGAATGAGACACGTCGTATTAACTCATACATCAGTGCTACCTCTCAATTTACAGGGACCTTGCAGATTTCAAAAGCAGAAAGGTTACAATGTCTGAAAGCAACACTGAGAATATCAACATGTTCTTTCAATATGTATAATGTAATGTCTACACTTAAATTAAATACTATCAGCCATAACAGTAAGCGTTCTCTGGTCCCAAGGAACAAAATCAGCAATAAGCTGAACTACGCAAGACTTATCACTCATATTAGACATGTAATCATTTGTTGCCCAAACATCAACTTGCCTGCTCACGGAAAAACAAATCATTTTTGTTACAAAAATGCATTTTGGATAAATATGTTCAGTTCCCAAAACAAAGCATGCAGTGTTCATAAATAAAACACTACATTTGCCCTGACTCATCTTTCATTTTTATATGCATGTTTATATGCTCAGTGCTTGAAATGGAAAAATAAAAGTGCAGGTACTCTGTAGCAGAGTACCTGCTTGTTTCTGAGAAGTACCGGTACTCTCCAATTAAAGGTATTACATTTCTCTTGAGAAGTGCCGGTACTCTCCTCCTAAATATAAAAAAGTGCCGGTACTCCGTACCGGACAGGACCGGCCCATTTAAAGCACTGTATATGCTTATGATATGCATTTGGTCCCCAAACATCAGATTATCATTTTCAACGTGCCATCTAATACACCACAGACATACATGGGCAGATTCTGATTTGTATTCCCATTTATCACTATCAAATCGATGGCAGTCTCCATCCTAAGGCAGGGGTTTCCAAGGCTAACAGATCGATGGGTTTAGAGAACTGCAAGTGGAGACAAGAAACCACATTAAATAGGGTATTGGAGACAGTCAATAGTGATGTAAAAACGAGAGTTCAGAACTTGAGGGAAATATTCTGGTTTTAGTGCGTTCTGTTTGTTTTTGTAGACACACTCTAAGAAATTGGTAAATCATTTTTTCTGGAGAATGGGTCCACGCCATGAAATGCTTCGAAGACTATATGATGAAATACCATTATCCTTCATATATAGTGGGAGAGATATCCACTTGTACTAAGAGACTGCCAGTAGTTTTCACAGCAGCTATTCTCTGCTATTTACACTGTGGAGTATACTCTGCCACTGATGCCATTTTGACAGATCTAGTCTATTTAGTATCCTCATCTATAGGTGCCCGGCTCAAGACGCTGTGCATTGCCTTCTTCATTACCTTTCTCTCCTGGCTCTGCATTGCTTTGGGAGAAGTTTTAGTCTCTATACTGGGGACACCTATGAGGCAAATTCTTTCTTTTCTGTGATCAGCTCTGCACACTCCTAGAATATTTTCCTGCCTTCTGCATGGCTATGCAGTGAATTACCTTTTCCGGTACGTCTGCGTTTGGCACTGCCCACTTTCCTGGCCTGCTGTAGAATATCCTGCTCTCCATTGGATTTATTGGAGCTGGCATCTTTCTCAGGCTTATGTACTGGTAACCACTTACCTGCTTGTTATTTCTACAGTGTATCCTTTCAGGATGTCTTCCTTCTTCCCTATTTAAGAATCACTGTTTCAGGGCACATTCTCTGGGCTTCAAGTATTACACAATTCATGATTTTGATCACAATCTCTGTCCTTCTAGGGGTCCCAATCCAAGATTGAGGAGATGTACTTGCGAGTAGAGGAAGTTGGAGAGACAATAACATCAAAAAAGCTACTGCCCTTTAAACAGTAAAACATTTTGAGATATTAATACCATTTAAACAAATCCTACAGAAGGAAACATGTGGAGTATTATTTCTTTGGAGAATAAGTGGTTCTTCCCGGTTTTGAGATGTAAGACACTACATTGCTGTCATTTGCTTTGCCTCCCTCAGGAGGAAATTAAATAGGACTGGTATATAGTCTTTTGGGGTTCTTCCTTTATTTAAAAAAGGCCGCCAGGAAATAAAATGGCACAGATGTTTGGCTAGAATTCGTTATTTTTGTGCAATTAGCCTTTATTTGGAGAAAAAAACACGAGATGTCGTTAATTTTCATTGTAGGGGATATTGTTCTACATGTAACAATCAAACAAAGTGAAAATTAGTATTTTTGGATAACATCATTTGAATGTATATTCTTAAAAATATATTTTTCGTTCCACTTGGAAGTTTGATCTGCTACAAATCTTTCTCAAGGATTGTCATGACTTTCTTCGACCCTGTATCCAATGAATATACTCTATGAAAACTACTTATGTTGTAGATGTATTTCACTAAACTTATCAATAGTGAGCATGTCTTACCCAGATCAGTGCGAGACTAGCTGCTCCAGTCCATGTTTTTAGGTCGAGCCTAATGGCAGCGCGCATGCGCTGCCCGCTATGCGAGGCATGCTGTATTGGAGTATGCTCTTGAAGCCCCGCCCACTCTCCGCCCATATTTGTCATTGGCTTATGTCATTGCCCTTCGTAAATGCTGGCTTCTGATTCCTACATAGGCTTGTTAGTCCCTCCTTAGTACTGCCTTGTCTTCACTTGTAACCTCCCACGAGGACTGGCCCTTTTACTTTGGTTGTTACACGGTCTGCTTTATAAGTTGGTGAGCACTATTTTCTTTAATGCTCTTACCCTATTCCACCCAAGGCATCGGAGCACCTACCCACTTTGTTTCTAAATAGTAGTATATTTTTATTCAAATTACTGTGCGGTCCGCTGTATAGTGGCATCGCTTATCTAATTATTTAATATACGGCGCTGTCCGCATTCACTTTAGCGGCTGCACCTATTTAATTATTTAATTACCAGCGCGGGCCGCTTTCACTTTGCGGCAGCGCTACAGAGTTTTTGGAATTACACTTTAAAAAAAAAAACTTTGGGTGAAAGCACCATACGTGCTTTCACTATAATGGTGGCCACGCCCTTTGTTTAGACGCTGCTCACGGTAACCAGAATATGCAAGCAGCGTGTAAAAAAAGGGGCGAGGATACCATTATAGTGGTCTCGCATTTGTGAGAGTTTGAGCTCTTGGCATTAAAAACAACAATGCCTTTTATATATGTGTTCCTTTTAAAAACACATGAATAAAAGGCATTGTCATTTTCAATGCCAATAGCTTAAACGCTCACAAATGCGAGACCTATTGCATTGAAAATGCTTGTTTCTTTGCATTCTGGGACTTTCAGTCGTATTTATCCCACTCTAAAACAGGACTATAAGTCCCAGAATGCAAAGAAAAACCCGACTGGAGTAGCTAGCCACGCATGAACCAGAGAAACTTGGCAGCTGTGTTCTGCACACACAGCAACAACAGAACAGAAAGCCAGATGGAGGAAAAAGGGGTGTTAAAAATTAAGAAGATACTTAAGACATGCTTGAAATGTTATTGAGGATGACAGATGGTGATGGACTAGAGGAGGCACATGTCAAGTTTCAGTGCATTTAGCTCTGAGAACAAGCTATCTAAACTAAGAGAAACAATATCAGGTTTTAACAATAAGATTGTGTGGACGTTCCTCGCTCCGCCTCGACCCTCGCCGTCGTTACCAGGTCTAGTAGAAAACTTCTAACAGCTCTGCATGGATGAACCAAACACCAACTCACTAGGGCCTAATGTACAAAGTGTACATTTGCAAAATGTGGTTGCAAATTGCACCCTGACTTTTTGAGAGTGCAATCTGATTTTGTGAGCCGACCTATGTACAAATAGGTCTGTTCACAAAAAACTGAATTAACAGTGGGCAGGTGTTAGGGGCGCAGCAGGTTGACTTTCCTAATTAGCATCAATTATGCAGGTTACAGTTGCCAACCCCCTTTGATTGGTTACAATCAAAGTGATGGCGGCCTGCAAGAGACAGCAGACCACCAGCTCTGTGATTGTTTTTGAAATCGGAAAACTTTTTTTTTAAAGCAGCCTGAGTACTTTTTTTTTTATAGGAAATCAGGCTGCTTTAAAAAGGGAAAAAGTTTTTTCATTTTGGAAAACTTTAGTGAGAGCAAGCATTGGTCCCCTGGACCACTGCCTACTCGCCCCAAATCTGCCACACCAATTCCCAAAAAGGAAGGAGTTCAAAGTGGAACCCTTCCACTTTGTGAATCAGTTACCACCCCGCCATGGGAGTTGATGACAGATGCAGTGGTTTTCAACTGGATTACAGCTGCAAAGCATTGACACAGACCTTAAAGACTCATCATTTGGAACGAAAGCCCTTAACACACTTTTTCCAAATTACAATTCGGTATGGGTTTCTAAATCCATTTTGCGATTTGGAAATCGTTTTCTGAATTACAAAATGGGGTTAGTACATCACAAAAACGAATCTGAAAGTAGCAAACCCTGTAATTCAGGGTTTGCAACAACTTAATCACTGTGTGCATCAGGCCCCTAAGTTAGATCACTTGAGAAGTCAGCAGAAGTCACTGAATATGTGAAAACACACAGGATAGTAAGTGACAAGAATCTGACATAGTTCCTAATAGCCTGTGAGTAGAACCATTCAAGTAGCAAGAGTCATCAGCAGTCCATAAGGTGTGACTAAGAGAATATCAACGTGGGCGTGAGTGATCTATCTAAATAACTGAACTCTGAAAAACATGCTCGTTCAGATTCGGATCCACAACCAGAATCCAACCTACACTTTCTTTACAGCCAATGCACTCTGGTAGCTACAAAAGGATTTCAGTCATGATCAGCTGGGAGTACCCATCACAGGGGAAGATAATTTGTGTTATGTCACCCTGTTTTATTCTTTACTAATTCTACTGGTATACGACAACTGACGAACAACTTGTGTTTTTCAGAAAAGCTTGCCATAACACACTCCAACAACTAATCGGTGGATTCACCAGTAACACTGACAACATATACCTAGATATGTACTATAATTCACTGCAAGATCTAGGTAAACTGGTATCATACAAAAATCTAAAGACAACTAAAGTAAATGTGACAAGTGGCAAGGCCAACAGACCAGGATGCCAACAAGTTTTTAAAGGTCCTGCTGTTGCCAATTCTTGGGACACAGAAGATTCTCTTCTCATGTGCATTTTGAGGGCTTAAAGACACAGTAGTTATTCAGGTGACAGCACCCACAGTGCAGGCTGAGGTGTGTGTGTGGACCAACTTAGTGGAGGCACAAAGGATGCACCCTTAGGTGCATGGCCAGTATTTCCTCTGTTAGTCCTCACCAGCCTATTAGAACAAGCAGCTTCTACGGGACATCTACTCCAGGCAATAATTACATGGCTGCGATATGTGCAACAACTAGAAAGCCATTGGCTTAAGGATGCTGCTTGGCCCTGTAAAGTGGAGGTGCTGCAAGGCACATGGATGTACTTGTGGCTGAACCCAGGCATCCACAGGTCAGCAGGCAGGTTCATCTGTGGCCTGCCAAGTAGTGTGTATATATAGCTGGCAAATTCCTCACACAAAAAATCAAAGAGGTGGATTTGGATTGCTTTTTCCAGGCTTAAGTGTGACCTACTCCTGGAAAATGTTGTAAGAACGCTGGAGTCACACAAGTAATTCAATCATACGGAAGTGTTCTCATAAATGCACTGCACACGTGAAATTTTCAAATTAGATTTGACTAGTATGTATTTCCAGTGAAGTGTCAGAGTTGTCAGGGGGATGCAATACAAACAAGGTGAACATCCACAGAGCCAATATTCACAACCATTTTTAAAATAATTTCCTACATGACTAGCTTACATCAGAAAGGCCAAGGTATGGGTTCTGCAAAATTGTAGCAAAGTGTACCAAACAGTGTAGAAATCACAGGCTAGGTTTAGGAAGGTCAGATGTATGCCCTAAATCAGTTCTAGATAGGTTAAAAAGTGCAGTATAAAACTTCACTATCTGCCTAACCTATGTAAATTGAAGTGTAGTGAAAACATGGCGTGGCAAATTTAAAAAGGCTTTTTGGAGTACATAAAGTAGTATGGGTAGCCTCCACCCCAGCTCTGGAGCACGTAAATGACTACACCACACATGGAGCTCTGTAATACCGTCTTTATTCTTCAGCATGAAACCGTTAACTGAACGCACTGCATCAAAGACTTTATTGACCACACCCAGACAGACCCAAATACCTCCCAACTGATAACGTAACTTTTGTAAGGAGTCTGTCTAGGACCACATAGTCCTACTGCACATGATCACACAATACTACATCTCCCCATTTCTTAAATAAAACATACGGACAACATATATACATTAGAGCTCCTCAATGAGTTGTCGAGGTGCTCGCAACAATCTTCCAGATCGAGTTGTGAGGTCTGGAGCCGACAAACATCGAGGCAGATGTTTGAACTGGGACGAGACTCATCGTAATGGACTTTCTGGGACATTGGGCGGTCACCATATGTCCTTTACTTGTCACGACTCTCATTGGATCAGCATCAAACAGAACATCAGTCTTCCATTTCTGTTTTGGTTTGACTAGGACTCGGACTCCTTCTTTGAAAACCGTATCTCTAGCACATCTGCATAGGCCTTCATCTTTATTTTGTGAGCAGTGTCCGTGACATGAATCTCATCAGTGTCTAGTACTCCGCTCCTGGTCCATTGTGGTAGCTTTGTCCCAGTGGTCTCCCAAATAGCAAGGTGGCAGGGCTTTTAGCTGTTGTGGAATGGGGAGTTGACCGAAAGGCACGAAGGGCTAGACACAAAGCTGACTTGAGATTGATTCCTTCGAGCGCAGCGCGCTGAACCTCTTCTACAGGGTTCCCATAAATCTTTGAACAATGCCATTTTCCTGTGGCCAGAGAGGCGTGGTTTTCTGATGCTTGATGTTGAAACGACTGAGAAAGTCCTTAAACTCTCTGCTATTGAAGGGCAGCCCATTGTCAGATTTGAGGATGGAGGGAACACCCCACAAAGAAATCAACTGCAATTTTCTCCCACGCTTGTTTAGGAAGGTAAGACATATTTAGAGGATGCTGTGTTGTCATGGAAGAAAGCAGTTACACAGGTAACATGCTTTCAGTTCCTTCTCGACTTGTTCGTCAAGGCGAGGAAACCACACTCGATCTCTGAGGGCTCTCTTGATGGCTACAACGCCACAATGTCCTTCGTGTGCCAGTTCAATAACTTGTCTCAAGCTCTCAGGTATGACAATTCTCGGACCTCTTAGTATGATACCTTCTTGAGTGACAGAAAGTTCTTCCTGCACATTTTTTAATTTTATCCTTGAGTGTGAGCATGTCACTGTCTGTATTGGTAGCAGCAAGGATCTGCTCAATGGATAGAGCTGCAGGTGTGCTGGACTTTACTATGAAATTGATATATGCATCAGCCGCTTCAGACCTTGCACTGTGATGCTGTAACGGCACTCGTGAGAAGTAATCTGGGGGGCTTTGATCCTTCCCCTGCTTATGCACAATAGTGTAATCATACTCTTGTGATCGCAAACCCCACCTCTCGATGCAAGAGGGTATATTGGCTTTTGGATTTTCGAAAATGGTGAGCAATGCCTGGTGGTCAGTGACAAGGGGGAAATGATTCCGTACAGAAACACATGAACATGTTCATAAGCCCACACTACAGCCAGGCTCTCTTTTTCTGGCTGAGAATGGGCACGTTCAGTCTGAGATAGACTTCAGCTGGCACAGGCCACAATGTGTTTCTGAGCATTTGGATGTCCATTGTGTTGAGCAAGGATTGCGTCCAACCCTACCGGGCTTGCGTCTACAACAATCGCAGTTTGTAACTTTGGATCAAAGTAAGCCATTTCCATTGCATTTTCAATTGCATTTTTGATTTTCTTGAAACTTCGATCACATTCAGAGGGCCACTAGAATGGAACATTCTGCCTTGTCAACTCTTATTGGGGCACTCACCGTGGCAAAATCACGAAGGTATCTGGAGTAATAGCTGGCCAGGCCTAAGAAGGATCGAAGCCTGGTCACATCTTTCGGGGCAGGTGGATGACAATGTTTTACTTTTTCAGGGTGAGGAGTCATTCCCCTTTCAGAGAAAATATGCTCAAAGAATTTGAGTTTGGTTTTGTGAAACTCACCCTTTTCTGCATTTAATGTGAGACCTGCACCGATAAGCAAATGACCTACTTGTGTAAGAGCTTTGACATGTTCCTTTCGTGTGGCCCCAAACACTGATATATTATCACTGTAGTTAAAACCATGTTTGACAGGTTAAATTACTCGGCAAATGACATCCTGAAAGATTTCTGCAGCCGACGACACACCAAAACTAAGTCTTTTGTATCTGAACAAACCAACATGTGTTGAAAAAGTAGTAATGTACCTACAGTTCTCTTCCAGCTCGAGTTGATGGTATCCTTCGTTCAAATCAAGACGGGAGAAGACTTTGGCACCATTCAGCTGTGTAATCATGTCCGCTATGTGCGGACCTGGATATCTTTCTCTCTCAATTGCTTTGTTGGCTTGGCGCATATCAACCAAATGCGCACTGCGCCTCCACTGTTCTTTTTTGACACTACCACTATGGGCGAAACCTATGGCGTTAGATCAGTAGAGCGCTCGATAATGTCATGCTTTAATAATGTTTCTAGTTCTTTCTGAACGGCCCCCATCAAATGAAAAGCAATCCGTTGGTGTCACTGAGCAACACAACGACTGTCCTCATTAATGTGAAGTTGCTCCTTCATTGTCTTAAGTTTCCCTACTCCATGAAATGACAGGAATTGACTTACTATTTCAGAATGTGCATTGAGGTTGCAGTTGGTGGATGTCAGTCCCATGTAAGCAGCAGTGCTGAAACTGAGTAGACATGCCCCCAACGAAATACCTTGGGAAACATGAATTGGTGCTTGTACTGTCTTTTTCTTTTGGCTCATGGTTGCTAAAAATTACCCTTGACTTTGCAATGGCGTAGAGGCAGCCCACTTGGACACCTTTGATTTCGATGGCATTAGATGTGGTCCCGGAGATAGCTTGTTGTATTTTTTCTTCCGGCATGATATTGAGCGATGCACCACTGTCTATAATGAATATTGTAGGGCAGCCATTCACCTTTAGTGTGATCTTGGGGCATCAGCCAAATGAGTAGGGTCGCTTAACGTGGCGATCTTTCTTTGACTTGTGTTCTTCTTTGCAAGCACCCAATCCTACATGTGCATGTTTTTCTGCGGTCGACATCACCATTGCACATCCATTTTCTTCACTGTCACTGATGATGATGCTGAAGAGCCTTTGGAGGATGAATTTGATGACAATCGACTTCGTTTAGTCTCTAATTGCCTCACATAATGTTTCCATTTGGTCTTGTGGGCATGGCTAGAATGCTTCTGGAACTTTCTGGCACCCATTTTCTCTTCTCGCCGTGACGCACTTAGCTTCTTTTTTGCTTTGCAGACTGTTATGAAATGGTTTTCTCTCCCACAGCCTTTGCATATCTGGCCAATGGCAGGACATTTACCTTTGTGTGGAAATAAGAATCCACATCGGAAACACAATCTCTTTTTCTTCGGATACTTCATCTTCTGGGCCTCCACTTGGTGTTTAGGCGTACTTTTCATGATTAACGCTGATTCATTCTGGGTTAATCCAGCTTCCATATCAGCAGCCTGTTGATCTGCACGTTCTACAGCTCTCGCAGCCATGAGTACCTTTTCTAGAATCAGAGAGGCAACCATTGATGACTCTAAAATGCATGGCTTCTTCGTCATTGAATTCACTGAACTTGCAGTGCTTGATCAGAGTATCAAGTCTTTCGACAAACTAATCCATTGTTTCACCAGCTTGCTGTCTTGCCAGGTTGAAAATGTATCTTTGAGAGTTGACATTCAGCACCGGATTGAACTTGGCTTCTTTTCTTTTCTTAATTTGACGGTACAATATTTAATCAACTTGTGATATTTTCTTTATCACTTCTTTCACACCATCACCTGCAAGGTTCTTTAAGCATTTGAAGAACGTTTTGTCATCTATTTCTTCTAGAGCATCTATGAAGTCATTGAACATTTGGATCCATGTAGTCCATCTGGCACCAATATTCTGCGTTTTGGCGGTATCGAATGGTGGTGGTAGTGGTTTCAGAAACATGGCTGCGCCATATTTGGTGCTCCTTTTGGCAGTCATTGACAAATTCCATAATTCTGAAGGCCTTTCAGTGTATTGGATGCTACTTGCCACTTTGCAGGCATTGGCGGCTCAACCGGGGTTGGTCGTTAGACCCGATTTGAGGTCGTGTGGCAGTTCCCTCACTTGTGCTGGTAAGTACGTTTTTACTTTCTGTACCCGGTTGTCACTGCCTTTAGCATTTTCTCACACCTGGTTGCCTCTTCCTTTAGTGCTCCTTCGTACCTGGTAATCACTGCCTTTAGTGTTTCTTTGCGTCTGTTTTTCTCTGCTTCTAGCGCTTTCTTGCACCTGGCTGTCACTTCTTTTAGCATTTCTGCTTTGTATGGACCGATGGCCCTTTGTTACGCTGTGGTGCAGTATCTCTTCTTTTTGCCTTACCAGTAGGCTTCTGACTGGCTTTCTGAGGGTGCTCCTTTGTAGGGCCTTCACCTTTTTCAAGAGCCTTGTACGAGATAGAGCGGCGCTTTGACTCCATCTACACCAACCGTAGCTTGCTTCTTGGGGCGTACATGGCATGCACAGGCAGTTTGCTGGACCTCGGCAAACTCTCAGGGAGAGCAGTCTTGTTTCTTCGGGGCACGTATCCCATCATCGTCGCCAGTTGTAGCATCCACCCCTGCTCTGGAGCACGTAAATGACTACACCACACACAGAGCTCTGTAATACACGTCTTTACTCTTCGGCATGCAACCGTTAACTGAGCCCACTGCAACATAGACTTTATTGACCACACTCAGACACACCCAAATAACTCCCAACTGATTATGTAACTTTTATAAGGAGTCCACCAATGCCCACAAGGGTCCTACTGCACATGATCTCATGACACTACATCATGCCTGTAGTGCTCTTGTATGTATCCTTACATGCCTTTGTGAACGGGCTTCAGAACATCTAAAATGGCCATAAAATATTGATGGAATATTCACATGCAATTAATATAACTATAAAGTTATATTTGCACTTTTACTAGGAGGGAGTTGAAAGTTTCAAGTCTGATTCATGGAAGAATGTAAGAGTACCTAAAATAGTACTACTGTAGTATTATTCGTCATACTTATAAATGCTTTTTGTGAATCGGACCCAGAGTACACAATGTAGATAGTAAGAAAAAAGGCTTATACCAGTCATGTACACAAATACCCTAGAGATATCCAAGGATGGCTGTATTTGAAGTGATTTCTTCATTAATAGAGTTCTACATACCAATGTAGCTTAATGAATTGATATGGTATAATGCTACTTCTGAGTCTCAGACTGTTTACCTGCAGATCTGTTAGGTAATGTGATGTATTATATGTATTGATAAATATATAGTGCAACCCTAGCTATGAAGCAATAGAGCACAGTACATTACATTGAGGGATGGGGATACGGTCTGCAAGATCAAGTGGGGATTACACAAATACATTTTGCATACACAGGGAGATAAAGTAATTTGCCCAGAATCACACGATTGAGCTCAATACCATGGCTGGGTTGAAGGTTCCATGGTACATAGCTCTAGCGACTAGGCCACATCTCCACCCTGTAATCAGAAGGTAATTAGAAATGATGATTTTGGAATTGGATTCAGAGTATGCTTGAAAAAGTTTTCCATACTTTTTCAGTTATGCTAGGTTATAGGCTTGTCAGTGTGTAATGCTAATTCATTTGGCTTGTTTTATGATTTTGTTAATATCTACTAAAACTTTGTTCAGTACTTAATTAGAGATGCTGGTTTAAATGTTTTTTATCCTGGAATTCAACCAATAAAAAACAATAATTCAGACGTTAACTCAAAGAATGATCACCTTCTAAAAGTTCGGAATATGGAAATCTTCAATTTACAAATGTCTATTCTTGAATTTTCAGTAAGTGTAGATGTCCTGTTAATGTAATCAAGCTACAGAAATGAGGGACTATGGATCAGTACACGTATGAACTGAATGTAAATGCTGGGGGATAAAACACATGAAGATACAATTATATATATATATTTATATATATTTATAGATTTTTTGGGCACCTCCCAACATTATGCCCCAAAGTTAATCCTTACTGCAGCCGTTTTTAACCTGTCGTCTGAGGACCCCTGGGATTCTGCAGAGCCTACTCAGGGGGTCCAGAACTGTTAAAAAAATGAAATAATATTAACAAATAAATAGAGTATATATAAACACAAAAGCAAAATGTACAACTGAAAATGTTGAAACATTCTGTAAATGTGAAGGAATCTGAAATGGGAGGCTAAAAATTAAGTCCTCAGATTGATTTGTGGGAGCAGTGCAAGTGCATTAAACAGAATACAGTATAGGCGATAAGTGCCCGCAATTGAATTTAGAGAAGCTTCAACCTTCCTAGTAAAATCAATATTTTTTTATATTTGTTTGTGAATTAAATAAAATATGTAATCATTTGTGTATTCTTTTGATGAATGTTCGTTTCTGTATTTTTTGTGTATTCTTTTGCTGCTCAAATCATAAAAAATGGTTAAGGCCCAGGTCTCGAACTTCCAGTAATGACTAAGTGGGGGGTCCCCGGGTTCCAGTAATTGTTAATTGGGTGACCACAGAAGTCAAAAAGTTATGAACCACTGCCTTACTGGACTATGTCTGAACAAATCTTTATCACCCGCACTGAAGTAGCTGAACCCTCCCTCTATCTTATGATTTTTGGCTGAGGTGCTCATTGTTAATATATTGAATCAGCTTTTATATTTGCAAGAACACTAATCTTTACTAAGTGCCAACTGGTAGATACTAAAAGGTGTGAAAATATTGGTTACTTCTAAGTGTTAATTGTGTCGGAATTTGGACCCGTTAGCGCCTACGAAGAGCTACCTCCCGGAACTATATCTCCCAGAAGTCCATGGGAGCAGGGGAGGAGCATCCAATAAAAGTTACTGCCACACGCCGGCCGGCGTGCGTAATTCTGATGTTTGCTGAGAACTCGTCTCGGCCGAGCGAGTTCATTTGTGATGTTCGCCCTCCAGTGATTCCTTGCTGGAGAGTTTCCGAAAGCCGACTGGGTGCTGTCTACATTCTGTTCACGTCTAACAGAGGTTTTCGGAACCGCGTAGACACCGTTTGTTCTTTTGTTGCTTTCTGATCCTCTGCAGTGAAGATGGCAGAACAAGTCAGTCCTTGCCTTTTGTTTCCGCCCCAGCATTCCTTTTTGTGGTCTACAGGCAAGTAGCGGTAAGGAGTCATTACCGTTTGGACTCATGAACCTTATGTGGGGAATCTACGCTTCCAGGTAGGAAGTTTGCTCTCTGACTAATACGAGAACTCCAGGCTCTGATTATTCAAGGACCTTTCTTTGTTCGTTTCGCAATAACTGAAAGCCTGTTTTATTTCTACTCTCTGCTGAACTATACTGGTACTTCCTGCTCCCTGACTGATTTGGGAATATGGTCTACTCTTCCTGAATACTCCTTTCCTATCTAGACTGTGCATATATTGAAAGAGCATCTATGGATCTGTTCTTTTTTCTTTTTTGTTCACTGTGGTTATTTTTGTATGCTCTCTTATGATTCTATTTTTTGTGGAATTGGTATGTATTTGGGTTGTCTGAAGTGTTGTATTCAGTACTGAATGAAAGGTGAGCTCATGACTAATTCCTTGTTTGTACGTTTTAGGAGTATGAACCAGGAGAAATTGTAGCATTCAGAGTGAAGGAAATCCAGGTGTGAGATCATCTTATTTGAGAGAGGTATAGTCTGCCTATAGTGAGAACATATGAGAGTAGCAATTGTATATGCAATCCTTCATTGTATTATTCTTTGTTTTCCAGGTATCCTATTCCCTGCTGTTCCCTTCCGATCCCTTCCCTCACTTGATCGCCCTATTCCTCTGTGACATTATTATCAGAGTTGGGGATGTCAAGAGGTGGACATTTTTGTGCATCACCCGGATCCTGAGGAGTTTACGTCTCATTGTGTATGAGACCCAGACAGAATTACGCACCCACGAAAAACTCACTCCTCCCGATCAGGGTGATGCACTGAGATGGCGTCCATGGAAGACGTACTCCACGCTTTAGTATTGGTACAACAGGAATTAGCCTCGTCTCGAGCAGAGACGAATGCCCTTAGAGAGAAAGTAGATAAGCTCACTAGGAACCCTTTTGATGCTGCTGCTCCGACCTCTCAGATACAGGTTAACGTACCACCCCCCATTTCTTTAGCTAATCCAGAGAGGTATGCAGAAGACCCACAGAAGATTCAGGTGTTCTTAATGCAAATAATATTACATTTTTCTTGTAAGCCTGCTTCTTTCCCTAACAATCATTCCCGGGTTGCTTTTGCCATTTCCTATTTCGTTGGTGACGCTGCCAATTGGGCAGTGCCTTTAGTTAAAAACAATGATCCTGTGTTGTCTGACTGGAATGCCTTCTGTAGTGAATTCGAAAGAGTCTTTGATAGACGAGCCACTACTTTTAGTGCTGACCGTGAATTATTAGACCTCAAACAGGGAAAGAATGATTTAGTGACATATCTGACTACATTTAATCGTCTGGTGGCTGAAACAGCGTGGCCGAAAGAGAAAAGAATGTCTCTGTATTATCAGGGACTGAGAGATGAAATGAAGAACATACTGGCCCAAATCGACCCTCAACCTACTAACTGTACAGACTTAATGAATTTAACCTTAAGGTTGGATCATCGTTTGTCCGAGAGAGGGGGAGAAAGAAGGAAAGGAGACAGAACCTTTGTTAGGTTTGACAAGAATGCTAGAAGACCTATAGTTCACAGCGAGGTAGAACCCATTGAAGTAGGGGCAATAAGAGCCCCATTGTCGAGAGAGGAAAGAGAGAATCGTCGGGTACATGGGTTATGTATGTATTGTGGGAAAAGAAGACATTTTGTGCGAGACTGTTCCACGAAACCAAAGGCTCAAGGCTTGTTCTCTGTGAGTAAAAAAGTAGCGGTCTCGGTGATAAGCCCTGAAACAGACACATCGGGGATCACAGGGTCCTTACCACTCATAAGGCAGGATTGGAAACTTCCCTCATTGTCCATCTCAGCTCTTAAAGACACAGAGTCACATATTTTGCTTCCCATGAGTCTTAAATATAACGATCAACTCCATCAGGTATCGGTTATGATAGATTCAGGAGCCACCAGGAAATTCATTGATTGTGGGTTGGTTAAACGTTCAGCCTTACAGAGTATCCCCCGTGAATTACCTGAGAAAGTGTTGGCTGTGGGCGGCGAACCATTGAAATCCAGTCCCATTACTGACCAAACTGAACCGGTATGGTTGTCTCTGGCTAATAACAAACAACAGCATGTGGAAAGTTTGTCGTTGAACATTATTGAGGCCCCCCATTATGAGATCATGTTGGGGATGCCTTGTTTATGGCATCATAATCCCACCATCGATTGGAAAAATAAAACAGTGAGATTTTTATCCGAAGAGTGTACGGACCACTGTGTGTATGAGATTCCTTCTCAGGCTGCAGCTCTCGCATACCCCTTTTTGGTGGCCATGACAGCTGAGAAATACGTGGTATTACCACCAGCTTATGGGGTTTATTCCGATGGTTTTTGTGAGGTGCAGGCAGAGCAGCTCCCTCCAAAGAGGCAATATGATTGTCGTATTGATTTGGTGGAAGGAGCCACTATTCCTTCGTGCAGAGTGTATGCTTTATCAGAGCCCGAAACTCTACACTTAAGGGAATATCTAGATCATTACTTAGAACTGGGGTTTATTCGTCCTTCTCGTTCCCCTGCAGCCTCTCCTCTATTTTTTATCTCAAAGGCTAATGGCGATCTCAGAACGTGCATTGACTACCGCATGTTGAACAGAAACACTGTTAGGAACAGATACCCACTACCACTCATCTCAGTGTTATTAGATCAGGTGAAAGATGCCACTGTTTACACCAAGCTAGATCTACGAGGGGCCTATCACTTGGTAAGAATGCGAGAGGGGGATGAGTGGAAGACCGCGTTTAAGACCCGTTACGGACGTTTTGAATATACTGTAATGCCGTTTGGGCTTTGCAACGCCCCGGCGACATTCCAGTATTTTCTGAATGATGTCCTTAAAGAATATGTGGACAAATTTGTAGTGGTCTACATCGATGATATTCTGATTTATTCCAGTTCTACTGAGGTACATGAGACACAGGTCATGCTAATACTGCAAAGATTAAGGGAACACCATTTGTTCTGTAAATTGAGCAAATGCGAATTCAATGTGAGAGAGGTTGAATTTCTAGGAGTAATGTTATGTCCTGAGGGGTTGCGCATGGCTGAACGCAAGGTACAGGCGGTGCAAGACTGGCCAATTCCAAAGAATGTGAGAGATGTCCAATGTTTTTTGGGATTTGCGAATTATTATCATAGATTCATTTTGCATTTCTCACAAGTGGTAGCTCCCATCACGAGACTACTCAGAAAAGGAGTGCATTTTGTCTGGACCAGTGATGCCACGGAGGAGTTTTCCTTCTTGAAAAAGGCTTTCACTACCGCCCCTGTTCTTAAACACCCACAGACAGAGATACCCTTTGTAGTAGAAGCGGATGCATCAGAGGAAGCCATTGGAGCCGTTCTTTCCCAGAGAGACAAACTAACAGGACAACTTCATCCAGTGGCGTATTTGTCCAAAAAATTGATTTAGGCTGAAATCAATTATACGGTAGCGGAAAAGGAATTGCTGGCTATCAAGAAGGCCTTCCAAGAGTGGAGACAGTATCTATGGGGGGCACAGTACCCAGTCACAGTATATACCGACCATCGGAATCTCCAATACATGAAGACGGCAAGACAGCTCTCACAAAGGCAAATGAGATGGATGCTGTTCTTCTCTGACTATGACTTTGTTATAACTTTCCGTCCTGGAACTGACAACAGAAAGGCTGACTCTCTCTCCCGACAAGACACTGGTGAGGAATCTAAAAAAGGAGTGATCAAGGCCATTATCGAGCCCACAAAAGTTATTTGTGCGATAAGGGTGGAAGAGTTCTTGGAAGCGGTGCAAAATCACAAACCACTAACATATTGGGAGAAATGGGCTGACCAAGAGATCCACCGAAGAATAAAACAAGGATTACCCTTTTACAAGGACAAGCTATATCTGCCTTCCAAAGAACTTCGTACCAAGGCATTTAGTTGGTGTCATGAGTCCATCCTTGCTGGTCACCCTGGAGTTCTTAAAACAACACACTTATTACAACGTCATTTCTGCTGGAATACTCTATTGACAGATGCGAAAGCATGGGTGTCTCGCTGTGAGGTATGTGCTAGATCAAAAGGAGAGAATGCCAAGAGCAAGGGGAAACTCATACCGATGCTTACCCCAGTCCAACCATGGCAACATATCAGTTTAGATTTCATAACAGGTTTGCCTTTGGATCAGGGATGTACAGCCATGGGACATTTTATACCTTGTAAAACATTGCCCACGGCTGGCCAAATGGCTCAATTGTTGTTGTCTCATGCAATTCGTATTCACGGATTGCCAAAAGTAATTGTGTCGGACAGAGGACCCAGTTTGTCGCTAGATTCTGGAAGATGTGGTGTAAGGCCTTACAGATGGAATCAGCCTTGTCTACAAGCTTCCATACTCAAACTGATGGCCAAACAGAAAGACTGAATCAGACTCTAAAGAAATACCTAAGATGTTATATCAAAGAAGCTCAGGAATCATGGCTGTCCTTGTTGTGGATGGCAGAACTAGCCTACAACAATGCCCTGCACAGTTCTACAGGAGTGACTCCTTTTCTGGCTAATTACAGTTTCAATGCAAGGACATTACCCATAACCGTTCCCAGTGAAGTGGGGGAACAACCCTCCTTTTTGAAACATGTCAAAAATATCCAAGCCATTCACAAGAAAACACAGGTCCATTTGACACATGCCAAACAGGCATACAAGAAATGGGAAGATCGGCATCGTAGAGAAGGACCTCAATACCAAGTTGGAGATCGTGTATGGCTTTCCACTAGGAATATACGGTTTAAGCTGCGTAGCGTTTTCCATCCCAAATACATTGGTCCGTATACCGTGCTTCGCCAAATCAATCCCGTAGCTTATAAGTTGAAACTGCCCATTACCCTCAGAATACATCCCGTATTCCATTGCAGCCTGTTAAAGCCAGCGGTTGGGGCACGTCGGCGCGCTGTTCCCCCCATCGAATGTGATGGTGGTTTGAAGTATGAGGTCCGTCGCATACTGGATTCCAGATACAGGAGGGGCAAGTTGTGGTATCTTATTTCATGGAAGGGATATACGGCGGAGGACGATTCATGGGAACCATGAGCCAATGTACATGCCCCCTCTGATGTGCGCTCCTTTCATTTGAGGAATCCGTTGAAACCTGGCTCTAGGAGGCGCCCGGGAGGGGGGCATACTGTCGGGATTCGGACCTGTTAGTGCCTACGAAGAGCTACCTCCCGGAACTACATCTCCCAAAAGTCCATGGGAGCAGGGGAGGAGCATCCAATAAACGTTACTGCCGCACACTGGCCGGCGTGCGTAATTCTGATCTTTGCTGAGAACTCGTCTCGGCCGAGCGAGTTCATTCGTGCTGTTTGCCCTCCAGTGATTCCTAGCTGGAGGGTTTCTGAAAGCCGGCTGGGTGCTGTCTACATTCTGTTCACGTCCAGCGGTGGAGTTCGGAACCGCGTAGATGCCATTTGTTCTTTTGTTGCTTTCTGATCTTCTGCGGTGAAGACGGCAGAACAAGTCAGTCCTTGCCTGTTGTTTCCGCCCCAGCATTCCTTTTTGTGGTCTACAGGCAAGTAGCGGTAAGGAGTCATTACCGTTTGGACTCATGAACCTTATGTGGGGAATCTACGCTTCCAGGTAGGAAGTTTGCTCTCTGACTAATACAAGAACTCCAGGCTCTGATTATTCAAGGACCTTTCTTTGTTCGTTTCGCAATAACTGAAAGCCTGTTTTATCTCTACTCTCTGCTGAACTATACTGGTACTTCCTGCTCCCTGACTGATTTTGAAATATGGTCTTCTCTTCCTGAATACTCCTTTCCTATCTAGACTAAGCATATAGTGAAAGAGCATCTGTGGATCTGTTCTTTTTCTTTTCTGTTCACTGTGGTTATTTTTGGACGCTCTCTTATGATTCTATTTTTTGTGGAATTGGTATGTATTTGGGTTGTCTGAAGTGTTGTTTTCAGTACTGAATGAAAGGTGAGCTCATGACTAATTCCTTGTGTGTACGTTTTAGGAGTATGAACCAGGAGAACTTGTAGCATTCAGAGTGAAGGAAATCCAGGTATGAGATCATCTTATTTGAGAGAGGTATAGTCTGCCTATAGTGAGAACATATGAGAGTAGCAATTGAATATGCAATCCTTCATTGTATTATTCTTTGTTTTCCAGGTATCCTATTCCCTGCTGTTCCCTTCCTATCCCTTCCCTCACTTGATCGCCCTAATCCTCTGTGACATTATTATCAGAGTTGGGGATGTCAAGAGGTGGATATTTTTGTGTATCACCCGGATCCTGAGGAGTTTACGTCTCATTGTGTATGAGACCCTGACAGAATTACGCACCCACGAAAAACTAACTCCTCCCGATCGGGGTGATGCATTGAGATGGTGTCCATGGAAGACGTACTCCACGCTTTAGTATTGGTACAACAGGAATTAGCCTTGTCTCGAGCAGAGACGAACGCCCTTAAAGAGGAAATAGATAAGCTCACTAGGAACCCTTTTGATGCTGCCGCTCCGACCTCTCAGATACAGGTTCACGTACCACCCCCCATTCCATTAGCTAATCCAGAGAGGTATGCAGGAGACCCACAGAAGATTCAGGTGTTCTTAACGCAAATAATGTTACATTTTTCGTGTAAGCCTGCTTCTTTCCCTAACAATCATTCTTGGGTTGCTTTTGCCATTTCCTATTTGGTTGGTGACGCTGCCAATTGGGCAGTGCCTTTAGTTAAAAACAATGATCCTGTGTTGTCTGACTGGAATGCCTTCCATAGTGAATTCGAAAGAGTCATTGATAGACGAGCCACTACTTCTAGTGCTGACCGTGAATTATTAGACCTCAAACAGGGAAAAAATGATTTAGTGACATATCTGACTACATTTAATCGTCTGGTGGCTGAAACAGCGTGGCCGGAAGAGAAAAGAATGTCTCTGTATTATCAGGGACTGAGGGATGAAATGAAGGACATACTTGCCCAAATCGACCCTCAACCTACTAACTGTACAGACTTGATGAATTTAACCTTAAGGTTGAATCATCGTTTGTCCGAGAGAGGGGGAAAAAGAAGGAAAGGAGACAGAACCTTTGTTAGGTTCGACAAGAATGCTAGAAGACCTATAGTTCACACCGAGGTAGAACCCTTGGAAGTAGGGGCAATAAGAGCCCCATTGTCGAGAGAGGAAAGAGAGAATCGTCGGGTACATGGGTTATGTATGTATTGTGGGAAAAGAGTACATTTTGTGCGAGACTGTCCCACGAAACCAAAGGCTCAAGGCTTGTTCTCTGTGAGTAAAAAAGTAGCAGTCTCGGTGATTAGCCCTGAAACAGACACATCAGGGATCACAGGGTCCTTACCACTCATAAGGCAGGACTGGAAACTTCCCTCATTGTCCATCTCAGCTCTTAAAGACACAGAGTCACATATTTTGCTTCCCGTGAGTCTTAAATATAACGATCAACTCCATCAGGTATCGGTTATGATAGATTCAGGAGCCACCGGGAATGTCATTGATTGTGGGTTGGTTAAACGTTTAGCCTTACAGAGTATCCCCCGCGAATTACCCGAGAAAGTGTTGGCTGTGGATGGCGAACCATTGAAATCCGGTCCCATTACTGACCAAACTGAACCGGTATGGTTGTCTCTGGCTAATAACAAACAACAGCATGTGGAAAGTTTGTCGTTGAACATTATTGAGGCCCCCTAGTATGAGATCATTTTGGGGATGCCTTGGTTATAGCATCATAATCCCACCATCGACTGGAAAAATAAAACAGTGAGATTTTTATCCGAAGAGTGTACGGACCACCGTGTGTATGAGATTTCTTCTCAGGCTGCAGCTCTCGCATACCCCTTTTTGGTGGCAGCTGAGAAAGACGTGGTATTACCACCAGCTTATGGGGTTTATTCCAATGTTTTTTGTGAGGTGCAGGCAGAACAGCTCCCTCCACATAGGCAATAGGATTGTCGTATTTATTTGGTGGAAGGAGCCACTATTCCTTCATGCAGAGTGTATGCTTTCTCAGAGCCCGAAACTCTACACTTAAGGGAATATCTAGATCATTACTTAGAACTGGGGTTTATTCGTCCTTCTCGTTCCCCTGCAGCCTCTCCTCTTTTTTTTATCTCAAAGGCTAATGGCGATCTCAGAACGTGCATTGACTACCGCATGTTGAACAGAAACACTGTTAGGAACAGATACCCACTACCACTCATCTCAGTGTTATTAGATCAGGTGAAAGATGCCACTGTTTACACCAAGCTAGATCTACAAGGGGCCTATCACTTGGTAAGAATGCGAGAGGGGGATGAGTGGAAGACCGAGTTTAAGACCCGTTACGGTCTTTTTGAATATACTGTAATGCCGTTTGGGCTTTGCAACGCCCCGGCGGCATTCCAGTATTTTCTGAATGATGTCCTTAAAGAATATGTGGACAAATTTGTTGTGGTCTACATCGATGATATTCTGATTTATTCCAGTTCTACTGAGGTACATGAGACACAGGTCATGCTAATACTGCAAAGATTAAGGGAACACCATTTGTTCTGTAAATTGAGCAAATGCGAATTCAATGTGAGAGAGGTTGAATTTCTAGGAGTAATGTTATGTCCTGAGGGGTTGCGCATGGCTGAACGCAAGGTACAGGCGGTGCAAGATTGGCCAATTCCAAAGAATGTGAGAGACGTCCAATGTTTTTTGGGATTTGCGAATTATTATCGTAGATTCATTTTGCATTTCTCACAAGTGGTAGCTCCCATAACGAGACTACTAAGAAAAGGAGTGCCTTTTGTCTGGACCAGTGATACCACGGAGGCATTTTCCTTCTTGAAAAAGGCGTTCACTACCGCCCCTGTTCCTAAACACCCACAGACAGAGATACCCTTTGTAGTAGAAGCGGATGAATCAGAGAAAGCCATTGGAGCCGTTCTTTCCCAGAGAGACAAACTAACAGGACAACTTCATCCAGTGGAGTATTTGTCCCAAAAATTGATTTAGGCTGAAATCAATTATACGGTAGCGGAAAAGGAATTGCTGGCTATCAAGAAGGCCTTCCAAGAGTGGAGACAGTATCTATGGGGGGCACAGTACCCAGTCACGTTATATACCGACCATCGGAATCTCCAATACATGAAGACGGCAAGACAACTCTCACAAAGGCAAATGAGATGGATGCTGTTCTTCTCTGACTATGACTTTGACAAGACACTGGTGAGGAATCTAAAAAAGGAGTGATCAAGGCCATTATTGAGCCCACAAAAGTTATTTGTGCGATAAGGGTGGAAGAGTTCTTGGAAGCGGTGCAAAATCACAAACCACTAACATATTGGGAGAAATGGGCTGACCAAGAGATCCACCGAAGAATAAAACAAGGATTACCCTTTTACAAGGACAAGCCATATCTGCCTTCCAAAGAACTTCGTACCAAGGCATTTAGTTGGTGTCATGAGTCCATCCTTGCTGGTCCTCCTGGAGTTCTTAAAACAACACACTTATTACTACGTCATTTCTGCTGGAATACTCTATTGACAGATGTGAAAGCATGGGTGTCTCGCTGTGAGGTATGTGCCAGATCAAAAGGAGAGAATGCCAAGAGCAAGGGGAAATTCATACCGATGCCTACCCCAGTCCAACCATGGCAACATATCAGTTTAGATTTCATAACAGGTTTGCCTTTGGATCAGGGATGTACAGCCATGGGACATTTTATACCTTGTAAAACATTGCCCACGGCTGGCCAAACGGCTCAATTGTTGTTGTCCCATGTAATTCGTATTCACGGATTGCCAATAGTAATTGTGTCGGACAGAGGGCCCCAGTTCGTCGCTAGATTCTGGAAGATGTGGTGTAAGGCCTTACAGATGGAATCAGCCTTGTCTACAAGCCTCCATCCTCAAACTGATGGCCAAACAGAAAGACTGAATCAGACTCTAAAGAAATACCTAAGATGTTATATCAAAGAAGCTCAGGAATCATGGCTGTCCTTGTTGTGGATGGCAGAACTAGCCTACAACAATGCCCTGCACAGTTCTACAGGAGTGACTCCTTTTCTGGCTAATTACGGTTTCAATGCAAGGACATTACCCATAACCGTTCCCAGTGAAGTGGGGGAACAACCCTCCGTTTTGAAACATATCAAAAATATCCAAGCCATTCTCAAGAAAACACAGGTCCATTTGACACATGCCAAACAGGCATACAAGAAATGGGAAGATCGGCATCGTAGAGAAGGACCTCAATACCAAGTTGGAGATCGTGTATGGCTTTCCACTAGGAATATACGGTTTAAGCTGCGTAGCGTTTTCCATCCCAAATACATTGGTCCATATTCCGTGCTTCGCCAAATCAATCCCGTAGCTTATAAGTTGAAACTGCCCATTACCCTCAGAATACATCCCGTATTCCACTGCAGCCTGTTAAAGCCAGCGATTGGGGCACGTCGGCGCGCTGTTCCCCCCCATCGAATGTGATGGGGGTTTGGAGTATGAGGTCCGTCGCATACTGGATTCCAGATACAGGAAGGGCAAGTTGTGGTATCTTATTTCATGGAAGGGATATACGGCAAAGGACGATTCATGGGAACCCTGCGCCAATGTACATGCCCCCTCTGCTGTGCGCTCCTTTCATTTGAGGAATCCGTTGAAACCTGGCCGGGAGGGGGGCATACTGTCGGGATTTGGACCCGTTAGCGCCTACGAAGAGCTACCTCCTGGAACTACATCTCCCAGAAGTCCATGGGAGCAGGGGAGGAGCATCCAATAAAAGTTACTGCTGCCCGCCGGCCGGCATGCGTATTTCTGATGTTTGCTGAGAACTCATCTCGGCCGAGCGAGATCATTCGTGCTGTGGCCCTCCAGTGTTTCCTAGCTGGAGTGTTTCTGAAAGCCGGCTGGGTGCTGTCTACATTCTGTTCACGTCTAGCGGTGGAGTTCGGAACCGCGTAGACGCCGTTTGTTCTTTTGTTGCTTTCTGATCTTCTGCGGTGAAGACGGCAGAACAAGTCAGTCCTTGCCTTTTGTTTCCGCCCCAGCATTCCTTTTTGTGGTCTACAGGCAAGTAGCGGTAAGGAGTCACTACCGTTTGGACTCATGAACCTTATGTGGGGAATCTACGCTTCCAGGTAGGAAGTTTGCTCTCTGACTAATACGAGAACTCCAGGCTCTGATTATTCAAGGACCTTTCTTTGTTCGTTTCGCAATAACTGAAAGCCTGTTTTATCTCTACTCTCTGCTGAACTATACTGGTACTTCCTGCTCCCTGACTGATTTGGAAATATGGTCTTCTCTTCCTGAATACTCCTTTCCTATCTAGACTGTGCATATAGTGAAAGAGCATCTGTGGATCTGTTCTTTTTTCTTTTCGGTTCACTGTGGTTATTTTTGGACACTCTCTTATAATTCTATTTTTTGTGGAATTGGTATGTATTTGGGTTGTCTGAAGTATTGTTGTTTTCAGTACTGAATGAAAGGTGAGCTCATGACTAATTCCTTGTTTGTACGTTTTAGGAGTATGAACCAGGAGAAATTGTAGCATTCAGAGTGAAGGAAATTCAGGTGTGAGATCATCTTATTTGAGAGAGGTATAGTCTGCCTATAGTGAGAACATATGAGAGTAGCAATTGAATATGCAATCCTTCATTGTATTATTCTTTGTTTTCCAGGTATCCTATTCCCTGCTGTTCCCTTCCTATCCCTTCCCTCACTTGATCACCCTAATCCTCTGTGACATTATTATCAGAGTTGGGGATGTCAAGAGGTGGACAATTTTGTGCATCACCCGAATCCTGAGGAGTTTACGTCTCATTGTGTATGAGACCCTGACAAATTGTTCAAGAAAAATCCTTAGGCAACTGTTGATCTATTTAATATACAAGACCATTATTATCACATGATAGGAGAGAAGTCAGTGTACAGCAAACATCAATAAAAAGTCTTTTTATTCATACGAACTAACTTAAAAACCAAAATGTATTCTATTTTTCTTTTATGGATAAACATACTTAATGCAATAGCATAACGTTAAAAATGCCAGTTATTACAAATTAATTGTTTTCACAATACATCATACAACAGACCGAGCTGTATATCCTATAGATATGGTCCATAAATAGAGACTTGTTCAATAGATTAGCAGAAGACAAAAGTATAAAGACAGTAATCAACTGAACAATGCAAATAGAAAAAACAAAAATACATAAAAATTGGGAGATACAATGTGGTGGCTTTAATTTAATGATGGATCTTCATAATATCTACGCGCACTTCGGCTCATGATAACACTCAGCCACAGGATGTTTATCCAAAAAAGAAAAACAGAATACATTTTGTTTTTTGGTTTTGGTTTTTAAGTTAGTTTGTATGAATAAAAATACTTTTTATTGATGTTTGTTGTACACTGAGTTCTCACCTATCATGTGGTAATAATGGTCTTGTATATTAAATAGATCAACAGTTGCCTAGGGATTTTTTCTTGAACAATTGTATTTTCCCTGACCTGGGAAAAGATATTGGTAGAAGGGGGTCCTTATATTTGCATTTACTTCTTAGGGCTCGATTCCGATCTCGCTCGGAAGGCCTCCGAATCGGATTTGGCTTTGCCGGATCCGATTCATAGCCCTTGTTTACGACCGAATCGTACACAGGTACGAACGACCAAGTACGATGCGAAGATCGCGTAAGCGATGACCGAATCGTTTCCGGACCCGAACCGCTCCGTACGACTCATTCGCAGCCAGATCGTACAGCGCAATGGAGCCGAATGCCGACCGAGCGAGTACAATGCACGATTCGGACAGCCGCTCCGCCTCGGTCTCAGCAAGACGAAACGGCTGTCGGAAGCATACTTCGGGGGGCCGTAGCAGGCCCCCCTGCACCCGGGGCCCTCCAATACTGTCCATGGGTCGCCCCGATCCAGGCATGCACAGTGTGACGGGCAACATAGGGTGCCCGCCACAGGGTGTACGCTTTCCCCACCCACCCCTTTTCTGCCATGGGAGCCTGTGTACGCGCCTGTACACAGGCTCCCATAGAGTTCAATGGGAGTCCAAGCGAACCGAGTCCGTCAGCATACAGCTGCATCATACTCGTTCGGTCGGACTCCAGGAGCACGTCTCGCTCAGAAAACCCTCCGGATCCGAGTCGTACGGAGGGCTTTCCTAGCGAGATCGGAATCGGCCCCTTAGTTTTAACCATTTAAAGAACTGACAAGACAGAATTTAAATGGGTTATTTAACCATGTCAATTAAGCTTGGATTATTCTACATAAATTTACAATTAGTAGTTGCTTTATAATTGTAAATCCAGCATTTAAATGTAAACCCGGCAGCGTGTTTGTATATTTTAAGTCTATACATGTTAACATTTAATAGTTTTTGAAGTTTTCCTATTTTTCATAAGCTTTACCACCCAGTTTTTGAAAAATATGTTGCCACAAAAGTCCCATTAGTATATGCACACACATTATACCATCGTAGATTACATATACATGGTTGCAACATGTTTGGAAGAAGCCCTAACTCCCTTAAACTATGACCAGGTGTAAGCATAAATTACATATTTTGTAATTTACAGGTGTCTTCGAAGCCAGAGTCAAAGTACTTTTCAGTCCAATTCATATCTAGATGTAGATATTAAAGCGTCAATTGATGGTCAACCCATGGTGGTTTGTCTAACTGATCGCTTTTGCCACTGTGCATATTCTTCCATAAAGCAGAGACGGCTAATCATGCAGTGTAGCATGAGTCTACTGGAGATGCTCTATGTGTTTTTGTGTGTTTGCTCCCCTACCAGAGTGCTATGTTGATGTTGAGAGCAAACAGAACTGTAGGAGCTCCTCCCACGTGTTTGGCTGCGAAGTGACTAGATGCATTATCTATCCCAGCCCAACCCATTTGCTTACTCACTGCAGCCCAGACTTACTTATATTTGATGCAAGGTGCACAGCAACCAAAACTGAGGTGCTGTCTTCCATCAAAGGGAGAGAGAAAAAATGCACCATATCTATTAAGATGTCGCACACTTTTTCTCTCCCCCAGCAGTGTCACATTTTTGGCTGCCATGCGCCAACGCACACAACCTTGCTTCATAGCATATGCATGTTTGTGTTCTCTAAAGCTTAGTTTTTGTACTGGAAGGGGACAGTTCCAGTCGGAAAACCATCTTTCAAGACTTTTCCAAATGTGAATGTGTGCTGCACAATGCAGCACACATACAAAGTTGGAAACATAAGGTGAAATGAAAAACGTTCTCCTCATTATGCCTGCCTCGAGGAGAAGTAAGGTTTTAGTGCAAATTCCTTTCTACAAATGTTAGTAGATAGACATTTGTGTCAAAACCCATGGGTGGTTGCATGAGATGTCCCTTGTGCCACCTAGAAAATGCCCCTTGATGAGAAGTAATGCAAAGTACTGCATAGCGCAACATTGTGTTACCTTGGTGAGCTTCCAATGCAAATTCTGGTTGCTTTGGAAAGTAAATCATACCCCAACTCTTTGGGCTAGCTTTACATCCCTTTGGTGATGCGAAACCGGCATAAAGTGTTTGTAAATCTGGGTTTACATCTTCACAGTTATCACAGTTTTTACCACACTCCAAGGTCCAAGCTCCACAGTTTGGTTGAAGATTGGTTGAGCTGGTGGAAATACCCACCAAGGTGAGTGAACTTTGAGGAGGTATGTGAGTTGAGGTGAGTGGAGAGGACCTGGGCTGACCTCAATGAGTGAGTAGTGTGATTGATTCCATGAGGAAGCTTGAAAGGACTGTGGTGGACCTTGAAGCCTTGTAGAAAGGCTTCATTGTCTAGAAAGTAGTAGTCCAACATATTTTGAAGTTCTACTACTGATCAGTGCTATTCGAATATTGCAGCACTGAAAAGTAGACCTTGTTTGTTTCATTTACTATTTTCTTGTTCATCTTTAAGTACACTGGTCATCGTTCGTTAAATGCATGTACACTTTATTGGGTGCTAATCGTTCAGTGGGTGTATTTTGCACTTTATTGCTGAATCAAATCTGTTACTTGAGGGGTAACCATTGTTTTTTGGTGTAGGAAATGACAGATTGTGTTAGCCACCACAATGACTGTTCCACCTCAGGTTACTTTCTGTGCTTTGCATTCTTTAGGCCAAGAAAGAAATTTCTAACATTGTAGTGAAATGAAATGAAATGAATGAATGAAATGAAATGAAAAATACATTTATATAGCGCATGGCTACCCGGGAGCATCCCAGCGCTGGGCCGAACACGAGAGAGGAAGTGGAACTTACGGGAACAGAAGTGTCTTTAGTTGTTTTCGAAAGACAAGATGACTGGGTTCCCTGCGAAGATACAGCGGCAGGGAGTTCCAGAGTTTAGCAGCGTTATAGGAGAAAAGCCGTACACCGCTTCTGGCCTTCTTAATCCTGGGGACTTCAGCCAGATGCAGCTCGTCCGAGCGTAGTTTCCTATTGGCCTTATAGGGACGGATCATGGCCGAATTTATTGGCGGCCCGTTCCCTTGCATGGATTTATGGGCAACGCACAAAGTCTTAAATCTGATTCTTTCCTGCACCGGTAACCAGTGAAGGGAATGAAGTGCAGGTTTAGCCGAGTGACGATTAGAAACTCCCATCAACAATCTGGCTGCACAGTTTTGTACAGTCTGGAGTTTCATGACTACTGCACTTGGAGCACCCAGATACAAGGCGTTGCCATAGCCTATTCTGGAGAGTATGAGCGATTGGACTAATATTTTTTTGGCTTGGAAGGGGAGGAGAGGGAGCACTTTACGGGCCATTCTGAGCAGTCCATAGCATATATTTGCCCTCTTCCTGGCCTGCGCCCTGAAGATCAAGTCCTGATCTAACAAAATGCCTAAGCTCTTGATCTCGGTCTTAGGGACCGGTATGGGGCCCATACAAGCTGGCCACATGTTGCTGGATTTAAAGCTTAGGGGATTGCCCAATATCATGAGCTCCGTTTTTCCCCCATTAAGCTTAAGGTGAGATGCGTCCATCCAGTTAGATATTTCCTCAAGACAAGAGTAGAGGCCATTCGCCCTCTGATCTGCTTGGTTAAGCGCTACCACCAATTGAGTATCATCGGCGTAGGTCACCATGCGGATCCCGAAGGGGGCTACAATAGCCGCCAACGGGGCCATATACACATTAAAAAGAGTCGGGCTAAGCGACGAACCCTGAGGGACTCCACACAGTAAAGAAATGGGTTTAGAGGCAGTGTCATCCTCGAAAACCTGAAAAAATCTTCCCTCCAAGAAGGAACACAGCCATTGCAGCACAGTGCCAGTTACTCCTATGCTCCTGAGACGGTGAACCAGGATGCCATGGTTCACTGTGTCAAACGCTGCACTCAGGTCGAGGAGTATAATGGCTGAGGACCCTCCTGAATCTAGGATCTTTCTGCTTTCTTCCACCACAGCTAACAGAGCAGTTTCAGTGCTCTGTCACGGGCGGAAACCTGTTTGTGAGGGGTGAAGCAGGTTATAAGACTCAAGGAAATTGGAGAGGGTGCGATTTACGTATTTCTCTGCGATCTTGCCTATTCCTGGCAGAAGGGAGATAGGGCGGTAGTTGCCCAAGTCCGCAGGATCCAGATTAGGTTTTTTTAGTAATGTTTTCACCATAGCCCCTTTCCACTTGGTAGGGACTATTCCTGTGGAAAGTGAAGCATTAATCAGGTCCAGGATGGTGGGAGCGATTATCGGAGCTACCCGTTTCAGGATATTTAAAGGTGCAGGGTCCCTGGGCGACCCACTTTTTACCGAGGACAGAAAAGTAAAAAGTGATTCCTGGGGTAAAGGAGGAAAGTCCTCCAATAGGTTTTCAGTTAAATGAGGACCCGAGTCCATGTACTTATTAGGGGTGTCACCATCCTCGTCCGTTTGGGGTAGAGATTTAAGAATATTCTGAACCTTAGTGGTGAAGTATTCTGCCTGTTTATTGCATTGTAGGCCTGAGACATCAGGTGCCACTGGCGAGACGGGGGCTTTAAGTAGTTTTTTTATAATGAGGAAGGTTTCTCTGGGAAAGTTAGCGGCTGACAGGATCCTTTCCTCGTAGTAGGAGGCCTGGGCCTTTTTTATTTCTGCTTTGTAAGCGCTAATAGCTGCCCTATATTCCAACTTTTTGTTGGGTAAAAAGTCTTTCCTCCAGCTTCTTTCCATTACCTTACAACGCTGTTTTAAAATGCGCAGCTCGGAGGAGAACCAAGGGGACTTATGAGGCCCGCCAGTCTTCTTTATCAATGTTTTTGGGAGAACCACATTCAGTGACTCCTCTATCCAGTTAGAGAAGTCGTCATTGGCTTTGACTGGACAGGGATCAGATTTCGGTCTGGTTCTTTCTAGTTCATGGGCCCACTTGTCCAAGGGAAGCTTGGACCAAGAACGACTCCAGGTCCGTGTGGATTGAGTAAGGGGTGGGGCAACCTGAGGGGACCAGGAAAGGGGGATAAGGAGGTGGTCAGACCACGGAATAGGAATGGGATCGTTCCCTTTAAGGTCCTCTAAGTTAGAAAACACCGGATCAAGAAGGTGTCCTTTAACATGTGTCGCTTGTAGAATTTTTTGTGGCAATTGAAAGGCCGCAAGATCTCTGGCTAGTTCAACTGCATTTACTGCTCCCAAATCATCGAAGTGAAGATTAAAATCTCCAAGGAGAGTAAAATTTGCTGCATTGCTGGCTAGGTTAACTGCTGCTTCTAGTAGAGATTTGCAGAAAAACCCTACTGCACCGGGCGGGCGATAGTTCAGAATGCCTGTGAAGGAGAGGTGTGGAGTGAGTTCTATAGTAAAATAGGCATTCTCACAGTCTAAGAGGGGGTTCCCGAGTAGGCAACAGGTGAAGTGTTCTTTATATATGATGGCAATCCCACCGCCCTTGCCTGTTGTTCTATCCACCCTCTCTGCATCACATACCCCTGGGGGAGTGCTTGAACAATATCTGGCTCCGAGCTGGAATTGAGCCATGTTTTTGTAAGAAACAAAACATCAGGTTCAGAATCTTTTAGGAGCATCCCTATCTCTATCGTATGCTTAGGCAGGGATCTACAATTCAACAAAAGAAGTTTAAAGGAATCCTTGGATGAGGTGTGCACGATGATGTTAGAAGAGAATTTAAACCGGCAATACGGGCATCTTTCGGGAAACTTTTCAAGTAAAATGGAGTGCATACAGGATGTTCCCAGTGTGGTGTTTAACTGTTTGAGCTGTGAACTGGAGTAACAGTACTGGTTCTGAGAAGAAGATGCAGGGGTTCTGGCCCCTGGTCCCGGTCTGGAGCGGACGGGCGCAGACGGGCTTGCCTTAGGCGTGCCTTTGGCGCGCCTTTGGCGCGGTCGCGTCATCAGGCACCTTTATGCTCGTGAGTCGGCGTCGGGAACAGCAACTAGACCGCTGACCTGGCGTCTCACGTGCAAAGAATGCGGAAGAGAGTAAACCCAGCTACCCCCAAAGCATTGAACACAGCTCTGTCCCAGTAAAGCAGGTAACAATTAAAAGTGTTAAAAACAGTGAAAGTAGCAGCAATATACGTTTTTAAAACAATTTATCCGGTAAAACCACTCTAAGTGCGCGAGTGTTCTACCTCGGGTCTCGTGTCAGCCCCAAACGCGGTCGCGTCATCAGGCGCCTTTATGCTCGTGAGTCGGCGTCGGGAACAGCAACTAGACCGCTGACCCGGCGTCTCACGTGCAAAGAATGCGGAAGAGAGTAAACCCAGCTACCCCCAGAGCATTGAACACAGCTCTGTCTCAGTAAAGCAGGTAACAATTAAAAGTGTTAAAAACAGTGAAAGTAGCAGAAATATACGTTTTTAAAACAATTTATCCGGTAAAACCACTCTAAGTGCGCGAGTGTTCTACCTTGGGTCTCGTCTCAGCCCCAAACGCGGTCGCGTCATCAGGCGCCTTTATGCTCGTGAGTCGGCGTCGGGAACAGCAACTAGACCGCTGACCCGGCGTCTCACGTGCAAATAATGCGGAAGAGAGTAAACCCAGCTACCCCCAGAGCATTGAACACAGCTCTGTCCCAGTAACCAGGTAACAATTAAAAGTGTTAAAAACAGTGAAAGTAGCAGCAATATACGTTTTTAAAACAATTTATCCGGTAAAACCACTCTAAGTGCACGAGTGTTCTACCTCGGGTCTCGTGTCAGCCCCAAACGCGGTCGCATCATCAGGCGACTTTATGCTCGTGAGTCGGCGTCGGGAACAGCAACTAGACCGCTGACCCGGCGTCTCACGTGCAAAGAATGCGGAAGAGAGTAAACCCAGCTACCCCCAGAGCATTGAACACAGCTCTGTCCCAGTAAAGCAGGTAACAATTAAAAGTGTTAAAAACAGTGAAAGTAGCAGCAATATACGTTTTTAAAACAATTTATCCGGTAAACCACTCTAAGTGCGCGAGTGTTCTACCTCGGGTCTCGTGTCAGCCCCAAACGCGGTCGCGTCATCAGGCGCCTTTATGCTCGTGAGTCGGCGTCGGGAACAGCAAATAGACCGCTGACCCGGCGTCTCATGTGCAAAGAATGCGGAAGAGAGTAAACCCAGCTACCCCCAGAGCATTGAACACAGCTCTGTCCCAGTAAAGCAGGTAACAATTAAAAGTGTTAAAAACAGTGAAAGTAGCAGCAATATACGTTTTTAAAACAATTTATCCGGTAAAACCACTCTAAGTGCGCTAGTGTTCTACCTCGGGTCTCGTGTCAATGTGTAAATGTTAGAGTGCTGAGGCACTGCGCTGTTTCCTTTAAACATCTGTACAGGAAATTCCCAGCAGAGTATGAATGCTAGTGCTCTTCCTAATTTACAAGATGTCCTATATTGGATTATGTTACTCCATTTGCCACAACTGATCTAAATCCTGCATACATTAACCATAATGCTCCATCTTTGGAGAACTGTACTGTTGATCTAGAGCTGATCCATACTTTACTTCCTGATTCCCCTACACGTTTTTCACTTAGTGAGTAAATAATGAATCTACCCAGTGTAAGAATCAAAGCAAATATCGCTTTATTGTCCAGTGCAGCAGTTGATTCTACTCTACCAGATATAGCTATCCTGGGCTCTTTTGCCAACACTGATGTGAAGATGTGTTACATTGCGGTCCACTTTCAACTGTTTGCCTCTGACAATCATACAAGAACCTATAAGCTCCTGTTTAGAATCGACTCCAGTTCACAGTGGGAATATCCTACTCCCATTTATTGCTGAACCACCTATCTCTGCAATCAAATTGTCCATTCAAGGTCCTTTGATCTCTTTAGTAAAATTGCTGAGTAGGCCATCATGGGTGCAAGATCATACTCTACCGACCTTAACTACAATATTACAAGTTTTTGTGAGACTACCTACTGCTACCATTGGTGGCCACTTCGATAGCTTTTGGCTTAATCAGATAATTTAAATAAACAAGAACTGTACACTACTGAAATGAATGGGTTTCCATGAACTTACAGCGTCCACTCATGGAAGAACCTTGATAAAAATAATGACAATGTTGATGCATGCATAGTTATGAAACTCGCTACTGTAATCAATTCCAGCATTCGTGGCAACTCTATAGCGAAAGTACTGAGTGAGGTATTAAATTGATCTAGAGGACACTATATCTGTTTTGAAACCTTCATTACAAAAAGGGAAAAGGGTATTAAAATTAATTACTCCATGCCCTCAAAACAGGCTAAAATAGCCAATAGTAATTGTCAGACTAAGAGGTCTAAAACCAGGAGGATATCCAGGAAGAAAGATATGCAAGTCAGATTTCCAACTGTGGAGGATACAGAATCGACTGGCCTAGAAGAGGCTGCAACTAAAAGAAAAACTTGTAATCCATTGGCAGTTGAATATACCCCAACAGCTCCAGATGTATTTGGATCTGATGCCACAACAGAATTTACACCTGTACGTCAAACTATCACACATTGGTAGCTTCGGTACAGATCCTACTGATCCAGCGGCGTACTAGCAACAGATACTCCAAAACTATCATATACTTACCTGGGCCCATATAACTCTCTCTCACTAACGACCTATTAGACCGCTGGAAACCTTTATCTTTAGTTTTAGTTTTATAATTTCATATCTCGACATCTAGTTATACTTCGTTAACTAAAACCTTTTCTTCCTAAAATAATAATTCTTTCCTCTGGTCAATAGACCAGTTAGGTAAAGCTAGTTGATAGTGATAATTAACATAATTCGTTAAAACATTCCTGAATTATGAAGAAATAATCACAGACTCTGGAAGTTTTTAAATATTTATCTAAAATAAGTAAGTGTGAACCATCTCAACATTTCAGTACAAACACCCTCATTCACAAGAGTGTCAATTCAATAAAAAGACCTTCATTAGATATAACAATTCAGATCCACACAACAACTATATCTAGAAAGAAGAGGATAGAGAGAGAAGAGCATTCATTAAGACGATAAAATTATGAATTACCAAGTATGGTGTGAAGACCAACCCCCTGGCCAAAAGGCTGGTAAGGGTCCCCGGGACAGATCAGGAGACAAAGACTTCAGGACAGGAAATCAGGACAGAGATACTTCACCTCTCTAGATACCGCCGACTGCGTCGCACCCCTCTCTGACACTCTCTTCCTCCTCGTGGTTCTTCCGCGATCTTCTTGCTAACCCAATTAAATTAAGTAGATGGTTCTGCATTCGATTTTCTCCATCAGCATCTCTCAGCATCAGTACCACCCCAGCATAGCGCACTCTCCTTCCGGAATCTCCTCAGCAACGCCCTCTCTCTAACTAACTAACTACTTCAATTATACCTTTTCATTTTCGAGCACCACCCATTAATGTTTCAATTTCGCCAAAGACTAATTTCTGATTGGACAGGCGAGGGGGGATGATCATCACACCATGCTTATACTCCATTTATTTCTTTAATCCATTGTTTCCAACTCCTCCCTCAAACTTTTATTCCGCCCTTCCTTTCCCATACATCTTTAAACTTTATTGATACAAAATGTAACATTTTCTTGAATACAGTTCCTTCATATGAACTCTTCACCCTCATGTTCCCAGGGCACATCTTCGCCAACCTTGGACGGGTGTCAAGTCCTTAGTCATCTTTGCAGACTTCCACATCAGGGCGCATGCGTTGCACCACGTCAGACTGCTCGACTCAGACAAGTTTACCAGGCCCAAATATGCATTAATAATAAAGTCAAAAGGAAAAATGTTATTTTCAAAAATAAATTATTTCAATGTATACCACCAACCTCTACTCTAACCCGTACCCTTTATTATTTTTCTTAATGCATTTGCGTTAGTATAAAACTTATTTTCTAATTTCTGCAAGCAGGTGCCATGCATGTGAGCTTCCAAGCAGCCATTTTAGAGTTTTTTGCGCAAGCGCCAGAATTTCCTTCCAAGCATTAACACGTCATACTTATGTAGATGCAGTAGACGCATGCGCAGTAAAGATCCCGTGTTAAAATGCATCCTAGTCCTACGTTCATGTTATTGTAGTTAATAAACACATTAGCAAGCTTCTTTTTCTCCCGCGTATAATGAAATTGTGTATTATTATTCACAAAACACGTTGTTAGTAATTCGTTAATGAGTTTAAACGAGAGGATTGCTTCCGAGCAAGTCTCACATACGAGTCCTTGCTCCATCAATCCCCTCTCTGATGGCATATTAAGCCATCACAAAATTACCCTTCCATCCCAGATACCAACTTTAACACTTCTCAGTTTTTCTCTAATTCTGCTCTTGATTTCTCATCAGTCAAGTCATTTCCTTCTAAATCCCTTATTTTCTTATATAATCTGCCTTTCATTTCCTCCAGCTGTATTTCATCATATTTTCTTTTTCGTTTCTGTCCCTTTCCTTCTCTTTCAAAATGTACTTTTTCTTTTCTTCCTTTTCTACAACATTTATATATAATCATCATTAACATCAGTACCGTTACTATTGTGACTAATGGTATTATTATTTGGCCTAGAAAACCTTTTCCAAAAGCGACAAACCATTTCCCTATTGATGTTAAATTTTTGGTTAGTCTTCCCCACACACTATCAACCTCCAGTTGGGTCAAATCTTTATGTACTCTCGTAATGTTTTCAATATATCCTTTAATTTCTCCGCTCTTGTCCGGAATATAAGTGCAACAATGATGAATTTTCAACATGCCACAAACTCCACCTTCTTTTGCTAACAATATATCAAGAGCAAGACGGTTCTGTAAAACCATAGACCTAATTGCAACCATTTCTGTGTTAATCATTAGAAATCCTCCTGCAGTGTCTGTAGAAAGACGATCAACTATGGTTGATAACTTACAAATTTTCTGTGAATTTAGAATGACTCCAACTGAGGGTATCAGTGCACTAAAAATATCTCCTACAATTTCAGAAAAACTAGCTCTTCTTATACGTGTTAGTCCATTAGAATTTCCATTGGTTCCACTGGTTTTATCTACATGGTAAATGTTTGGAAAAACTATTCCAAAATAACAGCTTCCGTACCATCTTGCAGGTAACCTATAATAGGCATTGCTCCCACAAACATAATACACTCCTGGAAATACAGGATCAGTTCCCCCTTTTAGTCCCCATCCTCCTAATATTAGGAAGTTATGTTCACATTCACTGGAACCAATGTAATTATTGTTATAATCTGTCTTTAATCTATGGAGGCAGATTTTTCCCCTTTTCACAAAGTCCAGGGACATCGCAGCATGAGCCTTGCCACTTGCATAGATTCCCTCCTTCCCAACCCATGCAGGTACATGGGTTTTCTGTGTAATTGCCTTCCTCAGTAAATCCTGTCTCCTTTCTTCTACCAAACTCAAAAAGTCCTTTTCATCTTTTCTTAATGTACATGTTAGATTATCTTTACGTACTTGAACTAAATCTATTGAATTCATTGTTAAGAAAAATTCACCCATAAACTGTGCATTTTTACTACTAACTACTGGATTCATATTTCTTCTAATAGGTAAATCAGAAAATACTACATCTAAATTAGAATAGAAATACTGAAGTCTCCCTGTAGCATAAAATAAACTTGATAAAATACTACATGACACGCCATAAGTTAAAGGTATATGGTGATACGTAATCCCTTCTGATACTGATGAGGGTAATTTCATACATACATAGCAGTTGTTAATCTCCATGGTGCTAACATACTGAAATAACAATTTAATAAACACATTAGAGGACGTATTATAATCTGACTCATTATGATAGTTTGCTTCATCTTCTACCCCTATTTCTAATTTAGTTTCTCTTAATCTACCTACCTTAACATTAGTATCTGTATTATTCTTGCCATTTGTTTTTATTATTAAAGGTACTCCTACTGTTAGGAATAACCATGCTAATACTGCTAATAAAATACTACAAAAACAAAATCTCAAACACTTTCTTTTTAATTCACATTTTGGTTTTCCCGTTACTTCAGTTTCTGCCATTTTTCTCCAGAGAAAATTTCTTTTCCCTTATCTTTCTCTTCGTCAGTTTTAACTTTCTTTTCGTTTTTAAGAAGGCCTCAGTTTTCGTCAATCTGTGCAATATGAATCTCCTCTGTTTCAGCAGACAGATCCAGGGACTCGAATTCCTCGAGAATCACGTATGTCCACTCTGGAGCCTTGTATTTTCTGTTTAAGTTTCTCAATCTTGGACTTCTTCGAGTTATTTTTGCTAAGGTCTGTCTAGGTCTTGTTTGACTTGTGATTTCATTCACTTGACTGGTTTCTTTTCTGATCTTCTCAGATGATATCTTAGTTCCTTTACTCCAGTTGGTCAATTGTCCCCTTTTCTGACTCTTTTGATTTGTACTGCATTTTCACCTTCTTTATCTCTTTGTAAAGTCCTTTTTATTTCATTTATTCTGGACACAATTTGTTCTGTTTCTCCGTTTTCTGTGCTTGTACCTTCTTTTGCTTCCTCCTGCTCAGGTTCTAGTATATTTTGTTCCACTTCTTCCTGAGCTTGTTCTTCTAATTCTATCTGGTCCTGTTCAGGTCTTATTTCGAAATTTTCTTCTTCCACCTGAACGTGTTCTTCTATTTTCCCTCCTCAGGTTCATGTGTGTCTTTTTCAGTCTTCACCTGAGTATGTTCTTCTTCCCCTGTCTCTTCCTGACTACTTTCCTGTCTTATCAGTTCTGTTCTTCTTCTGGTTTTTATAGTATCATCGATTATTTCAATCACTGGGATCCATTCTTCCTGACTTATCTCGTGCTGTTCGTCATATGGTTGTCTTCCAGAATCTATCACTATAGATTCTTCAACTTCACAGTTTACAACTCCTGACGCTTCAGCTTGTTCAGTCAGTAATGGCTCTTGTTGATCTGATGGGTTCGGAACTGTTCTGGTATGGCTGGCATGAATCCAATTGGGCAAACCTGCACACTTCACTGCTGTGGTAGTGACTAGTATGACTTGTCGCGGTTTATCCCACCTTGGTGCTAGGCACGACTTTCTTGCATGTTTATTTACCAGCACCCAATCTCCAGGATTCAAATCATGCGCTTGGTCTGGCTGCCTTTCAACTGCGTCTTCTCCAACCTGGTGAGAGATAGAACGCATCATTTCAGCCAATCCTTTGCAATAGTCCAATACCAGATCATCAGTTACACTCATTAGTTTATTTCCAGGAATAAATGCCTGTCTCATAGCCCTTCCCATGAGAATTTCATGTGGACTCATTCCTGTTTTTCTGTCTGGAATGCTTCTGAGACCCATCAATACAAGCGGTAATGCATCTGGCCATTTCAGTTTTGTGGATGCACACACCTGTCCCAATCTTGACTTGATTGTGCCATTCATTTGCTCAACAATTCCAAAAGCCTCTGGACGGTAAGCACAGTGCAGTTTTTGTTCAATGTTAAAAGCAGCACAGATTAATCAAATTATCTCATTATTAAAATGAGGGCCTCTATCTGATTCCAAAGTAACTGGAAAACCAAATCTCGGTACTAACTCCCTCAACAACAATTTTGCAACTGTAAGACTGTCATTTCTTCGAGTTGGATAAGCTTCCACCCATCTTGAGAAAAGGCATACTTTGACAAGTACATATTTCAGTCCATTGCATGGGGGCAATTCAATAAAGTCTAATTGTAATCTGGTGAAGGGTCCTTCTGCCTTTCCTATTTTTCCCCAGCTTACCACTGTCTTTCTACCTGGGTTCTGCTGTTGACAGGTTAAGCATCTTTGGCAAAGGCTCTCTGCGACTACCCTGAACTTCGGATTATACCAACTCTGTCTGAATAGCCTGATCATTGAATCTCTCCCTATGTGTGTTGCTCCATGATACACTCTTGCCATTTTTGAAAGCAAACAATCTGGCATGACTGGTCTTCCATCTAAATACACCCATACCTCATCATGTGGTCTCTTTGTACAGGCTGCCTTTATCCAGATTTCTTATTCCTTTTCCTCAACTTCTTCCTGCAATTGTCTAATCTCATCCCATGTTTCTGGTACTGAGAAGTACATAAGTTGGCATCTGGTTTCACCCGTTTCGATTTTTCTGTTTATGGCCACTGCATTTTTAGCACAGTATTTTGCCACTTGGTCAGCATAATTATTGCCAGCAGTCACATAGTCATTTCCTGACTGATGTGCAGCACATTGTACAACTGCTATTTTTTTGGCAATTGCAATGCTTCCAATAAATCTTTCACATTTTTGCTGTTTCTGATAGGAGTTCCTGAGGAAGTCAGAAATCCCCTTTGCATCCAAAGCTGGCCAAAGTCATTCACAATTCCGAAACCATATTGGCTGTCCGTAAATATGGTTACTCTCCAATTTTTCCCTTTTTTACATGCCATTGTTAAGGCTACCAATTCAGCTACTTGTGCAGACTTGACCCCAGGTAAACAGGATGCTTCAATTACCCCAGAAATTTTGCAAACAGCATCTGCAGCACTTAGTCCCCCTTCTTGTGTCCTAAGGCAGGAGCCATCTACAAATAGCTCATGATCCGCCTCTTTTAAAGGTGACTCCCTTATGGCTGGGCGGGGCTTCGTGTATAGCTCAGTCACGTCCAAACAATCATGATCACTTTCATTTTTCACTTCTTCATCGCAGGGGTCTGGTAATAGGGTGGCTGGGTTCAAGATCGTACACCTTATTACAGTCACATTCTCAGCTCCCAAAATCACTCTTTCATACTTTGTCAAACGACTAGGGGTGAGGTGTGGTGTTCTTGTTCTTGTCAAAAGGATCTCAACCGAGTGTGGAACAAAGACTTTTACTGGATGTCCCATCACTATTGACTCACTTTGCTCCAGACTCATACAAGTAGCAGCTACTGCTTTTAGGCAGCCAGGCAATGCTGAAGCCACTGGGTCCAATGTGGCTGAAAAATATGCCACTGGACGTCGACTCAATCCATGTCTCTGTCAAGACTGAGAGTGCACAATTTTCTCTTTCACAACAGAACAAAGCAAAATCTTTCGTATAATCAGGCATGCCCAAAGCAGGAGCTTCACACAAACAATTTCTTAGTCTCACAAATGCCTCTAAGCAATCATCATTCCAATCAATCGGGTCTTTTGCTCGTTTCCGGATCATCTGTATTAATGGTTTCGCTAACATAGAGAAACCATTAATCCATTGCCTACAGTATCCAACCACTCCTAAAAACATTCTCATTTCTCTTTGAGTTTGTGGCAATTGCATTTCTTTGATTATTTTTATTCTTTCCAGTGTCACTTTTCTAACTCCTCTTTCTATTTTATGCCCTAAATATCTCACTTCTTGTCGACAGAACTGCAAATTTTCTGGAGACACCTTGTGTCCTCCTTCAGCCAAATGGTTCAGTAATGCAATTGTATCTGTGACACAATCTTCTCGTGTTTTTGATGCCACCAATAGGTCATCAATGTACTGAACCAGAACAGAATTTCCAGGCATGATCAATGACTCCAACCACTTTTTCAAAATCTGAAGGACTCTCTGTGTACCCTTGAGGAACACGACACCATGCGTAAATACTTTCTTCGAATTTAAACGTAAAAAGATACTGGCTGTCTGGATGCAAAGGAATAGAAAAGAACGCTTGGCATAAATCAATTACTGTAAACCATCCTGCATTCCATGGTATTTGATAAAGGATTACTGCTGGATTTGGCACAATTGGACAACAGGGAATTACAATTTAATTTATTTTCCGTAGGTCTTGTACTATTCTGTACTTTCCGCTAGGCTTTTTCAGTCCCATTATTGGCGAATTACAGGGTCTACCCATCACTTCTTTTAAAATACCTTGTTTAACCATTCGCTCAATTTCGGGAATAATTCCTGCTTTTACTTCTGGACTCATTTTGTACTGTCGGGTATTTGGATACACTGCACCTTCTTTCACTGTTACTTTGACTGGGTCTATATTTGTCATTAGCCCAATGTCCTTTCCTGTAAAATCCCATACTTCTGGGTTAGCTGTCGTCCTTAATTCTTCTGGTAATTCACTCTCAGTTATTAATGAAAACATTTCATCTACTTCCGTTCCCTGTTTGGCCAGCATAATCTTATAAACTATGTCTTCATCAGGGGTTTGGAAAGCAACACCATCCGGTGTACAGTAGATCATGCAATTCATCTTGCACAAAAGATCTCTTCCCAATAGATTTACTGGACTGGAATCGCAAACTACAAATCAATGCATTTCCTTAAAGTTCCCAATGTGCACCTCCATTGGTTTTGTGATTGAGGTTTTAATCTGTTGGTTAGATACGCCTACAACTTGGATTGTTTCTCCCGAGAGGGGTAGGTTTGGGATGTCTGCTGTTCTCACAGTAGACCTGGTAGCACCAGTATCCAATAGGAAAGTAATGTCTTTACCTTCTACTCTCCCATCAACAAATGGACCTGACTGATCTACCGGCAAGGATGCGCCAAGCACGCACTCCTCTTCCTCCCCCTTCAGGCACCGTCATTGTGTGGCATCCAAATGTTCTTCATCATTCTGCAAAAAATATTGAGCAATTGTTCTATTATTCTTACCACTTTCTCCTGGAAATCCGGTGTTCGCACTGAAACTTTGATGGTTCACATAATTTGGCATAGGAGCTGGTGGCACCTGATATTGTGAAGTAACTACCTGCTGCTGCTGATTCATAAGTACTTCATTCTGCATCTGTGGAATAAAATTTTGATTTGGCCCATTATTATTCTTATTATTCTGAATACTCTTGCACTCGTTCTTCCAATGTCCAAGCTTTCCGCACGCATGACAAGGAAACTTCTTTTTCGCCTCTTCTCTGTCCATTCGTCCCTTATCTTTATTACCATTCGTTCCTTGATTATTCTGACTCTGCTCTTTCACTTGATTATTATTTTGGTCATTTATTTTCTCTTCCTGCTGCTCTGCTATTTTAACTTGTGCCCACATCATTTTCTCCTTTAGCTTCCTACGCCTAGCTTCAATGTCATCTCCGCAATATTTTGCGTACTTTAGAATTTCATCCACTGTCTTGCTTTGCCAACACAACATGTGCTGCTGTATCATCTGACTGATTTCTGGTTTTAAACCATACACAAACCGATACACAAAATGTCCCATATCTTTGTCACCAATATTCTCAAAACCACTATACTGCTTAAACACCTGTAGTAGCCTCTCATAATATGCATGTACAGATTCATTTGGTTCCTGTGTTGTTCTATCTATTTTTACCCAATCTGTTTCTTTTGGAGGAATTTTCCCTTTCAAATATGTAATCACTTGGTGATACTTTTTCATCACCTCTCCTGAAGGTGCTCCTGTTTTTGCATCTCTAGGATACTCCTCATTTGGCCAATCAAATTGTGATCTTACACTCCGTCCATAAATCAGTAGGTACCACTATATCAAACAGACCGTCCAAATCTTTCAATAAAACCTTTGAAACTTACACAAACCTTTCAACCTGTTTGTACCATTCAACTGGTTTTTCTCTCAATTTTGGGAAATCATTTGTTAATGACAAAATATCTTGCCTACTCCATGGAACGTGAACGTATCCACCTCCTGGAACCTCTCTCATTGGACACAATTTTTCCACTTTACTTGTTTCTCTTACTGGAAATGCAGATGCTGCTTCTCTCGCTTGTACTTCCTCTTTCTTTCTTATACATCTAATTCTCCATTTATCAATGTCTCCCCATTTTCGCAAAATGTTCATTAATTCTTTTATCTGTAACCTTTTTCCAGAAGCATTTACACTTTCTAAATCTTTGTCAGTAAAATCCACTCGATAGGGTTTCTGTAACAATTTTGATTTCCCTATGTCTATTCCAATCTCTGAAGCAACCTCAGTCAATCTTTCATGAAATATTCTTGCTCTCCTAGTTATACTCTTACACAGAAACAATAACTCTTCATCATTGTAGACGTTTAATCTCTCTGTACCTACACATCCTGTCATCATTTCTTCCAACTCCACTTTCAATCTGCTAATATCTAAAATCTTTGGTATTTGGTTCTGACTATCTCTTTCCTGAGCCCACCTTTCTATTTCTTCTGAGGTGACTACAGCTGTGTCTCTAGCTCCAACAGGAATCAAAGGTCTTCTTTCTCTCAAATTCATAGGTGTAACTCTTTTTGGGGTTTCCGTATGAGATTCTACAATAGGGAGATCCATTAATGAAATTACTGACTCGCTTTCGCTAACTTGATCATCCGTGATTATTATCTCTTTTCTGGGACTGTTTAATGGAACTGTCACAACTTGTGGTTTCTGGCTAATCTTATTATCTCCATATAATGGGATTACTGGGCCAATGGTTACTGGTACTGTTAAAGCTTCAGTATTTAAATTCAATTGACTTATCCTTTGAACTAATTCTTCTCTAGTTTTGTTCAAAGCCTCTCTTTCATTATCTTGCAACACTCTGTTGTATGATGTCTCATGTAAAATCTGTGGAGTTAATGGTATCCCCATTACTGGCGCACTTGGGACAACCCTACTAGCTGCTTCCTGATACAGTTGTGGATTTTTAATTAAAATATCCTCTAGTAACTCATCATCTGATTCACCATATCCTGCTGTATTCAAATGTTTTGTTTTCTCCTTACACTTTCCTCCTGATTGTTCCTCAGCCATCAACACTGGATATAACCCTTCTGATACCATAGCTCTCCTCCACTGTTTCATCTGCCCCTCGCGTGACTCATGCAAGTGTCTCGGAAAGAATCCTCTATATCTTCCACCTATGCATTTCTCTCATTCATATGACTCAGTCTCCCATTCTTTCAAAGCCTCATATTGAGTTAACCTAGGTCTAGGCTCTAAATCATTCATTTTCAATCTTAAATTCTGAAGAATCCTCCCATTAAATGTACCATCCTTAGGAAATGCTAACACACCATCATCCTTCGTATACTCTACCCAATTTTCCAACCACACGCAGGTATGATATCCTCTTTCCATCATCATAAAAGATGCAGGCGTCTTTGGTGGCGGAATAGGTATTCCCTCTCTAGTCAACACAGGCTTATCCTTTACAAAGAAATTCTTTATTTTCTTAAAAATTGACATCTTTCTTTTCTCTCCATACATTCTTGAGGATCGATATAGGAAATTGTATTCCGCAAACCCTTGAAATCTTCTTCCTGTACGTCTTGCACTAACAGTCAAAACAAATTTCCGCATACACCCTTTCCTCTACCAATCCTAACGCGGCTTCTATCTAACTATCCAATAGAATCAATTTCTCACCCACAACCTGACCAATGCCAGTGCGGTCTTTTCCTGACGTCAGTTCTGCTCCTTTCTACTGACCCCTCCTTTACAAGGCTGCTCCTGTCACACGCCCGCTGTGTCTACCAATCCCAGCGCAGCTCACTGTGACGTCAATCCAACTCAGGCGATTTCTCACCCCTCCTTTACAAAACTCCTCCTGTCACATGCCCGCTGTGTCTACCAATTCCAGCGCGGCTCACTGTGACGTCAGTACCACTCCGGCAACTGACCCTCCCTTTACAAGGTAATACGAAACTTTTATTTCTCAATATTTTCTTTTTAAATTCTTTGTTATTAACGACATAAAAACATTCACTACTCTGTCTGTTCCACTAAATCAAAGGATAGTTTATTTCTTTTCACTGCGAGTAAAACCCTTCCGCTTACTCTTCAAATAAGCTCCAGAGAACCTGCTACTCCTCTAGTGTCACCCGTTTCGGGGTATTTCGAGACCAAAGTTTCACCAGTGAACCCCTTTTGCTGTCAATCTAGCTTGAAAGGACCTACTACTCCTTCAGGGTTACCCTTTTCTAAGTGATATAACGCCTAAAGTTTCATCAGCGAGCCTCCTTGCTATCAATTATTCTCACTTTTACACAGAAAATAGTCCCTACTTCAACACTGAATTCCTCAGTGTTATTCCAACAGACGAGTAACCTCACTGAAGTGTGGTTTCTATCGCCACCCACTATTCATTCCCCGGGAATTTTCCAGACAACATAAAACAGGACACTAACTCCTTTGTTAAAACATAATCCCAAAATCAATAGTCTATACTTATCACCAAACTAGTTACTAACTAACCATAGCTCTGCTACCAGAAAACTGATACAAGGGCGTACTAGCAACAGATACTCCAAAACTACCATATACTTACCTGGGCCCATATAACTCTCTCTCACACTAACGACCTAGTAGACCGCTGGAAACCTTTACCTTTAGTTTTAGTTTTATAATTTCATATCTCGACATCTAGTTATACTTCGTTAACTAAAACCTTTTCTTCCTAAAATAATAATTCTTTCCTCTGGTCAATGGACCAGTTAGGTAAAGCTAGTTGACAGTGATAATTAACATAATTCGTTAAAACATTCCTGAATTATGAAGAAATAATCACAGACTCGGGAAGTTTTTAAATATTTATCTAAAATAAGTAAGTGTGAACCATCTCAACGTTTCAGTACAAACACCCTCATTCACAAGAGTGTCAATTCAATCAAAAGACCTTCATTAGATATAACAATTCAGATCCACACAACAACTATATCTAGAAAGAAGAGGATAGAGAGAGAATAGCATTCATTAAGACGATAACATTATGAATTACCAAGAATGGTGTGAAGACCAACCCCTGGCCAAAGGGCTGGTAAGGGTCCCCGGGACAGATCAGGAGACAAAGACTTCAGGACAGGAAATCAGGACAGAGATACTTCACCTCTCTAGATACCGACGACTGCGTCGCACCCCTCTCTGACACTCTCTTCCTCCTCGTGGTTCTTCCGCGATCTTCTTGCTAACCCAATTAAATTAAGTAGATGGTTCTGCATTTGATTTTCTCCATCAGCATCTCTCAGCATCACCACCACCCCAGCATAGCGCACTCTCTTTCCGGAATCTCCTCAGCAACGCCCTCTCTCTAACTAACTAACTACTTCAATTATACCTTTTCATTTTCGAGTACCACCCATTAATGTTTCAATTTCGCCAAAGACTAACTTCTGATTGGACAGGCGAGGGGGGATGATCATCACACCATGCTTATACTCCATTTATTTCTTTAATCCATTGTTTCCAACTCCTCCCTCAAACTTTTATTCCGCCCTTCCTTTCCCATACATCTTTAAACTTTATTGATACAAAATGTAACATTTTCTTGAATACAGTTCCTTCATATGAACTCTTCACCCTCATGTTCCCAGGGCACATCTTCGCCGACCTTGGACGCGTGTCAAGTCCTTAGTCATCTTTGCAGACTTCCACGTCAGGGCGCATGCGTTGCACCACGTCAGACTGCTCGACTCAGACAAGTTTACCAGGCCCAAATATGCACTAATAATAAAGTCAAAAGGAAAAATGTTATTTTCAAAAATAAATGATTTCACTGTATACCACCAACCTCTACTCTAACCCGTACCCTTTATTATTTTTCTTAATGCATTTGCGTTAGTATAAAACTTATTTTCTAATTTCTGCAAGCAGGTGCCATGCATGTGAGCTTCCAAGCAGCCATTTTAGAGTTTTTAGCGCAAGCGCTAGAATTTCCCTCCAAGGATTAACACGTCATACTTACGTAGATGCAGTAGACGCATGCGCAGTAAAGATCCCGTGTTAAAATGCATCCTAGTCCTAAGTTCATGTTATTGTAGTTAATAAACGCATTAGCAAGCTTCTTTTTCTCCCGCGTTTAATGAAATTGTGTATTATTATTCACAAAACACGTTGTTAGTAATTCGTTAATGAGTTTAAACGAGAGGATTGCTTCCGAGCAAGTCTCACGTACGAGTCCTTGCTCCATCACTACCATGGCTGTCATACATTGTGTAGCTTCAGTACCGATCCTACCATATCTGAATTGACAGATATTCATGTTTGGGAAAATTGCTGGGCTGATCAGGTGGATTTATTGCTTGTGGATTTATTCCCTGAGACACAGGAGATCATACCATTTAATCATTCTTATTTTATAAAAATATTTCAATCAATATTGTTATTGAGATTAATCCAATCTAGTGATTTCGGTTGGGAAAGGGTTGTGAGAAATGTGCATGGTTCTTATGACTTTATAATAGTTATTGTAACATTTTCTTTAACACAAATTGGTGCTATAACTTGGCAATGTGTGAGGGGAAATGTAGATTTTCCACAGCCTGATGGGCAGAAAATCTGGATTATATTAAAGACACGGAGGCTAAAATTATGCAATCTCCTTTTATTGCCCGCTCACAGCAGCAACAATGGAAAGAATTCAGAACTTTTAAAACATTCCAATCATCTATTTAGTACAGCAAGCAGCCATCTTCCTGCGCTGCGAACAAGATAAACTCAAAAGTCCAATTATATTTCCAAATTAAATGCTTCTTGAAGAATACGTCGTAAAAAGGAATACAATCCTTATTATTCTGAAAGAAAGTATAAAAAATAGAAGTTAATTTACCCGGGTGGGTGTATGAGGTGGGATAATCTTAGCCTCCGTGTCTTTAATAAAATCCAGATTTTCTGCCCATCAGGCTGTGGAAAATCTACATTTTATGGCATGACACGGAGGCTAATATTATGCAAGTTCAATGTGCATTCAACTCATTATCAATTCCATTAGACATTGGTTTAAAATAACAACTTCTAAACGTATTTTCATTCGACCAATCAGCCGCTCTCAAAATATCTTGTAATCCGCATTAGAGGCTGATGCACCCCTGAATGAATGTGCTCCAAATTTAGAAACATCAACACCAGCTTCTTTCATCACATCTTTCACCCATCTTGCTAAGGTGGGGGAAGAAACACCTCTATGAGGGGATTTGTGAGAGATTAGCAGTTGTGTTACACCATTTCGTACATTTTCAGTTATTTTTTCGTATTCTTTTAAACATTAACCACACACAGTCTAGGGTTACCTTGGAAGTGAGGATAGAATATAGTAGATGATAAAGTATTTGTTATTCTTTTAATATAAAAACAGACCCTTTTGGGTTGATATGCTTTACTAGTAACATCTAAAGCTCTTACATCTGAGGTACGTCTAAAGGATACCAAACACAATAGGATTGTCAGTTTATAGGAGAGTTGTTTTAGGGACAAAAGGTGATTATCACCCCAATTTTCAAGTACTTCTAAGACAACTTTAATGTCCCACAATGAGGTATATTTCGCTGAGGGTGGTTTTAGTACTCTCATGCTTCGCATTATTTTTCTTATTAAAACGTTTTGTCCGACAGGTAATCCCTCTATCAAACAGTGACCAGCTGAGATGACTGACCTTTAGACATTTACTGTACTGTACGATAATCCTGATCCAAATAACTCAGTTAAGTAATTTATTATGTGTACTACATCAGTTGAAACGGGACTGAAACCCCATTGAAGACACCAGTGATGGAGCAGGGTTTTCACAAAATAAAACCTGCTCGAATTGAATCCTCAGTAACGTTTACTAACTGTGTGCGGTGAAAAAATAATGTGGAAAAGAGCCTAAAATGAGGGAAAATGCTACTGTGCAAGCGCGTACTAAAGCACTGAAGTAGGCCTCAAATGCTTCTTGACAAACAAAAAATAAAAAGACTAATGCTGCTTTTGTGCACATTAATAACGTCGGCTAAAAAAATAATATTAACATGGGTTGCGCATGGATAGATGCAGCATGGGGTGGATGCGTAATGAAAAGCATTATAAGTGATTAATAATGTCTGTGTTTGTTTTTTATAGAAGCATGGTTTTCTGTTCTGCTGGAAAACACAGGGTTAAATGAAAATAAATGAACTTTGCGAAATAATACAGAGCAAAAACGATGGCAGTGGAAGACAAGTGTCCTTTGCCAGTCCTGTGTGCCTGCCAAGAGACAACTGATAGAAACTAAATTTTCCTTGAGTGAAAGAACATTTCCTCTTCGTGCGGCACAAACTGATAAATATGACACATAATTTGCTACATGACTAGGATGGAGGAAACGAATGCTATGACAGAGGCTCGAATTTGTATTTCCTGGGGTGGAAGTAGATATACAGAATAAATGAACAATAAAGAAGATGAGCTAAGGGACATGACGAGAGTGGTGTGACAGTACACCCCCTTCCTTGACCAATCATGTGTAGAGAAATCCTCTGTTCTGACACAAGTGTGGGTTGGACATTTGGGTTTTAGGGTATAATTGAGGTTTTTGGTGGGAGGGGTTTAGGAGTTTTTGCTGGAGTTTGTTGGTGTTAGTTGGTGTCTTGCTTTCTTACCTGCGTGAGGAGAGGCATTCTATGCTGTCTCCTAATCCTGAGCTGGCTGTTCCTGTCTGCTGATTCCTGGCTTAGTCTTTGCCTCTTCAACTCTACTTGAGGGGCCTTACTGCTCTCATGGCCAGAGAGTAGATTTGCTATTCAATTGGATTAGTATAGACAGAAAACTGAATTTGCATAAACATTTGCAAATGTATTTTGTCTCTGAACCTTTTGTCTCTTCGCCTTTCCACTCCTTTATGCATTGTTATCTTGAGATGTGTTTTGATCATTATTTCTCTGATATTGTTGCTCTGTGATGTGTACTGTGTTTTGGTATTGATGAGCATTTAGTTCACAGTATTTAGATAAACATTATAAATGTACAAATGTGTCTGTCTTTATTAGAGGTGTTTTTCTAGTTTATGATTATTCTAGAAACAAGTATTGGTTTGCCAAACCCTGTCAACTATATGAAGATCGCATCGCCACAATTGGTATAATAGAAATGAAGACACAAATTGGATTTTGGTCATTTTGGTAATTTGTTTTGGAAATTCACTAATCTCAGCGTGAAGGGGCTTGTAGGTAATGAAATTGGGCATAGTTTGTGTAAAATCATTAGTCCCAGATCGCTGGATCAGTTTTGGTAGCAGCCTGATGGTTTATATTGATTATTTTGGCAAATTAATGGTTGAATTATTGATTTTGGTTACTAATATGAAAAGCTAGCGTCTTTGTTTTATGTAGACTGGAAGTACGGGTACGGAGTTACCTAAGATACCGGGATGTTAATTTAGCCTCAGGGGCAGAGGAATAGTGTGGAAAAGTATCACACTGCAGAAGTACTTTGTCTGTTGTTGTAATATCGAACAGTGAAATGCTGTTGATGTTATTCTAAGGGACCTATTCTGTTGTAAGAAGGTTGTATGAAAATAGTGAAAATCCGCTTCTGAAACTTTGGCCTTACATCCCGAAGGAGTACCAAGACCTCTTTTCTAAAAAGTCCTCTTCCGAAACTTTGGCTAGTATCCCCAAAGGAGTATCAAGACCTCTTTCACTTTGATTGAGAGTAGAGTGACGCTGGTCGTTATTCTGCTGGTTGTAAATGGTTCTCTTGAACGACTGAACTATCTTTCATTTAGTGGAGCAGACAAAGTAGCAGCGTTTTTGTCGTTTCTAAAAAGAATTTATTTAGAAAGACTTTTGTAGTACATTGCCGTATTATTTTGTAAAGAGAGGGTCAGTCACAGGAGTTATAATGACGTCACAAAAAGCCACACTGTCATTGGTCAGATAGCGGGCGTGTACTGTGCTGTGATTAGTTGGTTGGTGTGAGTCGCACTGGTATTGGACGAGTGTGAGCCAATAGGGTGAGCAGAGTTACGGAAGGATTTTCCTTGATTTCTAAAGTATTTTTGCAGAATAGAGAGAATTGAAAATGAAGTTGATAAAGATGATACAGGATTTGTTTAAAAAAGACAAGCCAATAGTTACTAGAGAGGGACTTCCTGTACCTCCTGCAAGATCGCCTGCTTCTTTAATGATGATAGAGCGTGGATATCATACGTGTACATGGTTAGAGAATTGGGTGAGTTATACGGAGGATGATGGTGTTTTAGCTTTCCCAGAGCATGGTACTTTCAATGTAAACATTTTGGAGAATTTGAGAAGACTAATGAATTCGTTAAAACCAAATCCTAGACCTATGCAGTATGAGGCGCTTGACGAATGGGAACATTAGGCGTACAGAAGGGAGAGAGATAGGAATGGGATGAAATATAGGAATACAATGAGATGGTATTCAGGGGCTAAATGGGATGCGCAGTTGAAAAAGTGGAGGAGAGATGTAATGATAGATGGATTATGTCCAGTAATGGTTGCTGAGGGACAAGCTAGTGGAAAATGCAAGGAGAAAAAGAATAATGTAGAGACTTCAGAACTAGATATAGATCCAAATTAAATTGATGATGAGTTATTAGATGAGATGTTATTGAAAAGACCTCCACCATATCAGGAGAGTCTGGATGAGATTACTCCAAGTGCACCATTAATCGAGATAGAAGCTCCACAAGTTCCACAGGTTACACAAGCTTCGTTACTCTTACCGTCTTCATCAGCTACACGAGTCTCACAGGAGAGAGAGATTGAAATGCTCAATAGAGCAAAAGAAGAATTGACTCAGAAAATTAGTCAGATGAGGTTAAATGCTGAAGCATTATCAGTTCCGTTAACAATTGGTCCTATAGTTCCATTATATAGTGAGGGTCAAAATATTTCAAGAGTGCATGCATTGACAGTTCCAGTGAATAGTGCTAGGGATATTAGTGGACCACAATCAAATGAGATGAGTACGACACTGATTGATATTCCAGCAAATGGAAATGTGACTGAAACGCCAAAAAGGAGTGTACGAATTGATCCTAGAAAATTATTGCCAAATGTGAGAGAAACGAATTCAGTATCAGGGAGTTCAGTGGGACCTTCGCCAGAAGAGTTGGATGATTGGATTAGGGGAATGGCATCTAATAAGTCTAAACAGAGTATAGATATAGGTAGGTTAAGAGTAGATCTGGAAGAAATGATTATTGGTACAATAAGTCCGGAGATATTGAGTAAATATCAGGATGATGAGTTGTTATTCTTGTGTAAGAATATTACATTGAAAGCGAGAAATTTGCATGAGAAGTTGGCAGAAGCAGCACAAGAATATGGAGTGGATATTGAGAAATCAAAAGTTTTACAAAAGACATATAGGTTGGATTTTAGTGACAAAGACTTCTTAAAGAGTTTGAATGCATCTGGTAAACGATTGCAAATAAAAGAGTTGATTAATACTTTGAAAAAATTGGGTGATTTGGATCGATGGAATGGTAGATGTGCTAGAAAGAAAGAAAAAGCGCTTGCAAGTAAGGGTGTAACTGCATCTTCTTTGCTTCCGTTAAAAGAGGCAGAACCTGCTGAAATGATATATCTGGTGGTGGAGATCTTCATATTCCTTGGTCAAGACAGGACATATTGTCTTTTACAAATGACTTCCCGAGGTTGAGAGAAAAGCCTGTTGAGTGGTACAAACAGGTATAGAGAGGTTTGTTAAGGTCTCAAAGGTCCTGTTGAAATATTTGGATTGTTTGTTTGACATTGTAGTTCCAGCTGATTTATGGACTGAGTGTAAGATTGCAATTGACTGTACGAAAGAGGAATATCCTAGAGATGTTAAAACTGGAGCGCCTTCAGAAGAGGTGATGAAGAAATATAATCAAGTAATTACTTATTTGAAGAGTAAGATTTCCCCAAAGGAAACAGATTGGGTTAAGATTGACAGGACGACACAGGAGTCAAAAGAAACAGTACATGCCTACTACGAGAGACTTTTACAGGTGTTTAAACAGTATAGTGGTTCGCTCACAGTCATACAAAACACATATACACATGTGGGTATATGTGTTTTGTATGACTGTGAGCGAGTGTTCGGTATGAATGTGATCTATTGTTAGATTGATTTAATTGCTGGGGGCTTATCTGGAATAAATATCTTTGTATCACATTATTACATGAAATGTGTTATTTTTAATAAATGAATCTATCATATATTTGATGTATATTGTTTATAACAAATAAGAAAATTATAAAAATGAAAAATAAAAGGAATTTCTATAAAAAAGATGTATACATTCATTTAAGTATTTTACTTTTGTAGTTTTGTGCCTGAATCTCAACCCATACAAGATTTAATCTTTTGTAAAGAAATATAGGTCTTAGGGGAGAGTATTTGTTACAACAGGTACAAGTGCCTCAAGCTCCTATGCCAAATAATGTGAATGCTCAGGTAAAGAGAAACAGTGCGAATGTTAGATTTCACTCGAGTGAACAAATTGGTAAAAAACAAAATGGACAAATGGTTTCGCAATATTGGTACCAATGTCCTGAGAGTGATTCAGATTCATCTCAATGACGGTACCTGAGGGGGGAGGAAGAGTGTGTGCTTGGCGCATCTCTAGTGGTAGATCAATCAGGTCCTTTTGTGGATGGGAAAGTGGAAGGTAATGATATTACATTCCTTGTAGACACTAGTGCTACCCGTTCTACTGTGAGAGCAGCAGAAATTCCAAACCTAACCCTCTCGGGAGAAACTATCCAAGTTGTAGGAGTTTCAAACAATTATATATTAGAACTCCAGTGACCAAACCAATGGAGGTTCATATTGGAGAATTTAGAGATTTGCATCGGTTTGTGGTGTGCAATACGAGTCCGGTGAACCTTTTAGGTAGGGATTTGTTGTGCAAGATGAACTGCACCATCTATTTTACTCCAGATGGTATTGCTTTTCAAGCACCAGATGAGGATGTTGCTTTTAAAGTGATGTTAGCAAGGCAAGGGACAGAAGTGAATGATTTGTATCCTTTATTTACAGCGAAAGATTTGCCTGTTGAATTGAGAGATAACGCGACGACTGATGTGTGGGATTTTTCAGGGAAAGACATCGGATTGATGAAAGGTGTTGATCCAATTCAAATTTTGGTCAAACAAGGTGCAGAATTTCCGAAAACACCACAATATAAAATGAGTCCTGAGACTATTGAGGGAGTTACTCCTGTAATTGAGCAAATGATTCAACAAGGTATTCTGAGAGAAATACTAGGGAGTCCTTGTAATTCACCTATTATGGGAATTAAAAAACCGAGTGGCAAGTACAGGATTGTGCAAGATTTGTGAAAAATTTATAAGATTGTAGTACCTTGTTGTCCGATAGTGCCAAACCCAGCAGTAATTCTTTACCAAATTCCCTGTGACACGGAATGGTTCACAGTGATTGATTTGTGTCAAGCTTTTTTCTTGATACCCTTGCATCAAGATAGCCAGTATCTTTTTGCTTTCCGGTTCGGAGACCGTGTCTTGGCATGGTGCAGAGTTCCTCAAGGGTATACAGAGAGTCCTTCGATTTTTTTAATCAGTTTTTGAAAAAGTGTCTAGAGTCATTGGTTATGCCAGAAGACTCAGTATTGGTGCAATACATTGATGACCTTAAAAAGAGGTTCAATATTTGGGACACGAAATTGAGAAAGGAGTCAGGAAAGTATCACAAGATCGAATTGCTGTGATCTTGCAAATGGGTCCTCCCAGAACACAGAAAGAAGTTTGAATGTTTCTGGGCATGGTTGAATACTGCAGACAGTGGATCAGTGGTTTTTCACTGATAGCCAAGCCATTACAGAGATTGACTCACAAAGATGTAGTCGATACGATCGAACAGGATGAAGAAAGCATGAAGGCTTTTGTTGAGTTGCGAGATAGTCTTTGTCAAGCACCTGCATTGGAAATGCCAGATTATTCTAAAGAATTTGCATTGTTCTGTTGTGAGAAGGATGGATGTGCAGTTTCAGTTTTGACGCAGACACATGGAATGGCGCACCGTCCAGTGGCATATTTCTCTGCTACTTTGGACACAGTGGCTGCAGCGTTGCCAGGTTGTTTGAAAGCAGTGGCTGCAACTTGTGTGAGTCTGGAGCAGAGTGAATCAATTGTGATGCGACATCCATTGAGAGTGTATGTGCCACATTCTGTTGAGATTTTGCTAACAAGGACAAGGACACAGCATATGACAAGTAGTCGTTTGACTAGATATGAGAGGGTGATTTTGGGTGCTGAGAATGTGACAGTAACAAGATGCACGACACTGAACCCAGCAACTTTGTTGCCGAGTTCGAGTTGTGAAGAAGTAAAGGATGAAGCAGATCATGATTGTCTAGATGTGACAGAGTTATGTACGAAACCAAGGCCTGACATAAAAGATACGCCATTGCCAGAATCAGATTGTGTGATGTTTGTAGATGGTTCGTGTCTGAGAGATGAGAAGGGCGCATTGCGTGCTTCATATGCAGTATGTACAGTGGCCCTGGTTCTTTAAGCATCTTGTCTAAGAGGGATAAATTCAGCACAAATTTCTGAGTTGGTCGCATTGGCCAGGTCATGTATAATTGGCAAAAATTTGAGGATAACCATATTTACGGATAGTCAATATGGTTTCGGAGTGGTGCATGATTTTGGTCAATTATGCATTGCAATTGCCTAAAGAAATTGCAGTGGTCAAATGCCAAGCACATAAATCAGGAAATGATTATGTGACTAGTGGCAACAGATACGCAGACCAAGTGGCTCGTTTCTGTGCACAAAATTCAGTTTCGATTAATAAAGGAGCAGAAAAAAAGAATACAAATTGTCACTTGATGTTCTCTTCTCTAGAAACATGCGATGAAGTTAGACAATTGCAAGAAGAAGCTAGTGAGGAAGAGAAAGAAATTTGGATTAAAGCAGGATGTACAAAGAGACCTGAAGATGAAATATGGGTGTACATGGATGATAGACCAGTAATGCCAGACTGTTTACTTTCACAATTTGCAAGGATGTACCATGGTGTGACTCATGTGGGAAGAGATGCTATGATTAGGCTCTTCAAACAGTCATGGTTCAATCCAAAGTTCAGGGTTATTGCAGAGAGTCTTTGTCAAAGATGTGCAGTCTGCCAGCAGCAGAATCCAGGTAGAAAGACTTTTGCCAGTTGGGGATGGATTAGAAAAGCAGCAGGTCCTTTTACTAGATTGCAGGCAGATTTCATTGAGTTGCCTCCTTGTAATGGACTGAAATATGTTTTGGTTGTTGTCTGTCTGTTTTCTCGTTGGGTAGAAGCATATCCAACAAGAAGAAATGATAGTTTAACAGTTGCTAAATTGCTTTTGAGAGAGATCATCCCTAGATTTGGATTTCCAGTCTCTTTAGAAACGGATAGAGGTACTCATTTTAATAATTAAATAATTTGGATGATTTGCGCAGCATTACAAATTGAGCAAAAGCTGCATTGTGCCTATCGACCAGAAGCCTCAGGTGTGGTCGAGCAAATTAATGCCACTATTAAATAAAGATTGTCAAAGGTATGTGCATCCACAGCACTGAAATGGCCAGATGCTTTACCCTTGGTATTAATCAATCAATCAATCAATCATGTCACTTATAAAGCGCACTACATACCCGCGAGGGTCTCAAGGCGCTGGGGGTGCTGCTACTGATCGAAGAGCCAGGTCTTGAGGTCTTGAGGAGTCTTCTGAAGGCCAGTAGGTCTTGGGTCTGTCGGAGGTTGGTGGGGAGGGTGTTCCAGGTCTTGGCGGCGAGGTGGGAGAAGGATCTGCCGCCGGCGGTCGTTTTCCGGACTGTGGCGAGGGCGAGGCTGGTCGAGCGGAGCTGGCGGGTGGGGGTGTAGAAGCTGAGTCGTCTGTTGAGGTAGGCTGGTCCGGAGTTGTGGAGTGCTTTGTGTGCGTGGGTGAGGAGCTTGAAGGTTATCCTCTTGTTGACAGGGAGCCAGTGCAGGTCTCTCAGGTGGGGTGTGATGTGGCTGCGTCGGGGGATGTCGAGGATAAGACGTGCAGAGGCGTTCTGGATGCGTTGCAGCCGTCTCAGGAGCTTAGCCGTCGTTCCTGCGTAGAGGGCGTTTCCGTAGTCCAGCCTGCTGGTGACGAGGGCCTGGGTGACTGTTTTTCTTGTTTCGGTGGGGATCCACTTGAAGATCCTGCGGAGCATTCGGAGGATGTTGAAGCAGGATGAGGAAACGGCGTTGACCTGCTTAGTCATGGAGAGGGTGGCGTCGAGGATGACCCCTAGGTTGCGTACGTGGTCGGTGGGTGGCGGGGCTGTTCCCAGTGATGTTGGCCACCAGGAGTCGTCCCAGGCTGAAGGGTTGGAACCAAGGATGAGGACCTCCGTCTTGTCCGAGTTCAGCTTCAGGCGGCTGGTCCTCATCCATTCGGCGACGGCCTTCATTCCTTCGTGGAGGTGGGCTTTGGCGGTGTGAGGGTCTTTGGTGAGGGAGAGGATCAGCTGGGTGTCGTCGGCATAGGAGATGATGTTGAGGTTGTGCTGTCGGGCGACGTGGGCGAGGGGTGCCATGTAGATGTTGAACAGCGTTGGGCTGAGGGAGGAGCCTTGGGGTACGCCGCAGATGATCTTGGTGGCCTTGGATCGGAAGGGGCGAGGCGGACGCTTTGTGTTCTGCCGGAAAGGAAGGATGTGGTCCAGTCCAGGGCCTTCTCTTGGATCCCGGCGTCGTGAAGGCGTGTTCGTAGTGTGTGGTGGCAGACCGTGTCGAAGGCGGCTGATAGGTCCAGGAGGATGAGGGCTGCTGTTTCTCCGTTGTCTAGCAGGGTCCTGATGTCATCGGTGGCGGCGATGAGGGCGGTTTCGGTGCTGTGGTTGCTGCGGAAGCCGGACTGGGAAGGGTCCAGGATGTTGTTCTCCTCGAGGTAGCGGGTCAGTTGTTTGTTGACGATTTTCTCGGTGACCTTCGCGGGGAACGGGAGCAGAGAGATGGGTCGGAAGTTCTTGAGGTCCTTGGGGTCTGCCTTGGGTTTCTTGAGTAAGGCGGTGATCTCGGCATGCTTCCAGCTTTCCGGGAAGGTTGCTGTCTCGAAGGAGATGTTGATTATTTTCCGGAGATGGGGCGCGATGGCTGTACTGGCTTTGTTGAAGATGTGGTGAGGGCACGGGTCTAGCGGTGAACCGGAGTGGATGGTGTTCATGATCTCGCTGGTGTCCTCGTCGTTGATGTTGGTCCAGGAGAGCAGGCGGTTGGTGGTTGTGGGGGCAGTGGTCTCGGTGGTTGCCGGGACGGTCGTGGTGTTGAAGCTGTCGTGGATGTCGGCGATTTTGCGGTGGAAGAAGGTGGCCAGTGAGTCGCACAGGTCTCGCGATGGCTGGATGTCGTTGGTGTTGGAGCTGGGGTTGGAGAGTTCCTTCACGATGTTGAAGAGCTCTTTGCTGTTGTGTGCATTGTTGTCTAGGCGGTCTTTGAGTGAGGCCCTTTTGGCGGATCTGATGAGGTGATGGTGACTGCGGGTGGTGCTCTTGTGGGCGGCGTAGCTGTCCGCTGTCCGTTCGTGGAGCCAGATCTTCTCCAGTTTTCGGCATGTTCGTTTGGAGGCCTGGAGGTCTTCAGTGAACCAGGTGGCTTTCTTGCTGGTGTGGCTGTTGGGCGGATTTTTGAGCGGGGCGAGGGTGTTGGCGCAGTCGTCGATCCACTGTCTGAGGTTGCGGGTGGCGGTGTCGGGGTCGGAGGGTTCGGCGGGTGGGCTCAGGGCGAAGGTTGTGGTTAGCTGGTCTTCCGTGACTCTGCTCCAGCAGCGGCGAGGCATTTGTTCGGTGCGATGGTGCGTGGTGGGCTTCCTGTAGGTGAAGTGGATGCAGTGGTGGTCGGTCCAGTGGGGTTCGGAGGTGTGGTTGAAGGAGACGTGTGGGCTTGCGGAAAAGATGGAGTCTAGCGTGTGGCCGGCGGCGTGGGTGGGTGTAGTCACGAGCTGTCTGAGTCCGAGGGTGGCGAGGTTGTCGATCAGGGTGGTGGAGTTGGTGTCCTTGTTGTTCTCGAGGTGGAAGTTCAGGTCCCCGAGGAGGATGTAGTCCGTGGAGGCGATGGCGTGTGTGCTGACGAAGTCAGCGATGGAATCGCTGAACTGTGGTCGGGGTCCGGGGGGTCTGAGAAGCATTCCTGATAAAAAAGACTGGATTATACCCTCATGAAGTTATAATGGGGAGAGCAATGAGACAGCCGATTGTACCAGCGAATCAACTGATGAATATAACTGATGATTTGGTGCTTGATTATTGCAAAGGATTGGCTGATGTGGTGCGTTCTGTGTCTAATCAGGTTGGAGAAAGTGCAACCACAACACAGCAAGAGCTAGCACATGATTTAAGTCCAGGGGAGTGGATCCTGGTGAAGAAACATGTGAGAAAGTCGTGTCTGGAGCCTAGGTGGCATGGCCCATACCAGGTAATACTGTTGACAACGACAGCAGTGAAGTGTGGAGGCTTGCCGAATTCGATGCACGCAAGTCACACAAGAAGAGTCCCAAGTCCACTTGAATGACAAGAAGAAGAAGAGCAGAGACTGGCAGAGAGTCAAGAAGAGCCAGAAGCTGTAGAACGTGAAACCATAGAGTCTGAGGCTACAGATTCTGAGAGTGTTGAACACGTGGATGATCGAGAACAAAGTCGAATAAAGAGGGCACCAGCTACTGGGTCTCGTGAGACTGCTGTTGAAAGTGATAATGGAGGAGTGTTAAATGAGAATCAAGAGCAAGTGCAACAGAGAAAAGAACTGAATAAAAGAACTTGCGAACTTGACACTGAAGCAGAGGAAAATGTGCAAGTTAAGAGAGCAAGAAAAGGTGACGTGTGGCCAAAAGGAGTGAAAAGACTGAAATACACTCTGAAAAAGAAAATACCAGACACGATAGTTGAAGTACCAAACAAAAAAGAACAAAGTGAGTCAGAAGAAGAATTGGTTGGGAAAACAAAGAGAGTAAGAGTTCCAAATAGGAAATACACAGCTCCAGAATGGACATATGTGGTATTGGAAGAAATTGAGCATACAGATCAGAGCAAAGAAGACACTGGTACAAAGCAGAGTTAAGCAAATTGTTTTGAACCACCCTAAGAGAACTGTGTAAACTGAAGGGTGCATAAAACTAAAGAATTGATTCAAAGAAAAGACAACTGAAAGAAGAAATTGAACTAAAGGCTGTGAAGAAGATGTTAAAAAAAAAGAGGGGTGAAGAAAGAAGCTTGAAGTGTTTGGATACACTACTTAGATAGTTTTTTTTAATAGTTTTTCTAGTTTTTTCTTATAATTTTTCTAGCTTTTTCTTATAATTTTTATAGTTTTTCTAGTTTTTTCTTTTCTCTTTTTGAATTGATATACTTTTTTTGTTTAAAATGGCAAAAATAACAGAGACTGGATATCAAAATCGTAGGTTCAAACGTAGATGTATTAATGCTTGCTTATTTAGTATTTTATTACTAATGTTGGTGTGGTTAACACTAATTGTTATTGTGCCTGTCTTAATGGTAACTAACCATAAAAATAATACTAATGGTGTGACAAGTGAGAAAGTAGATTTTAAAAGTCTTAAAGAAATCTCACATACTAATATAGAAAAGATGGAAGGTGATAGCATTTACCATCAAGGTAAATCGATGAATGACTTTTCGTTAAATGTATTTGCTAAGTTGTTGTATGAGTATGTTGACACAATGGGTGCAAGAGATTGTTATGTGTGCATGCAATTACCATAGTCTGTCTCAGAGGGGGTGACTTACCATCACCTACCTTTAACATATGGTGTGTCTTGTAGTATTCTCACAAGTCTATTTTATGAGAGAGGTAGCGTACAATCCTACTACTCTAACATGGATTTAGTGTTCTCAGAAATTCCTATTAGAGAGAACATGAATAGAGTAAGTAGTGCTGAAAATGCAGAATATATGGGGGAATTTTTCTATCCAACAAAAACAATTGATATAGTATACGCTCATAGACATAACTTAACATGTAGACTGCGGTTTGATGAAATAGAGTTCATTAACATGGTAGTGGATAGAAGGCAGGATTTTAAGAGAAAAGCTGCTGAGCAAAAGTCTCATGTACCTCCATGGGCTTTCAGAGAAGGAGATTATAAAAAGGGTGAGACATACGCTGCTATGACCCTGGACTGGCATCATAGAGGGAAGGTTTGCTTGATTAGACTAAAAACTGATTATAACAATTATTTAATTGGTTCTAGTGAGTGTGATCATACTTTCCTAATTACGGGAGGATGGGGAATAAAAGGAGGAACTGATCCTGTCTTTCCAGGAATCTATTATGTGTGTGGTAAGAATGCCTACTATAGGTTGCCTGCACATTGGTATGGATGTTGCTATATTGGCATTGTATTTCCAAAGGTGTATCATTTGGATAAAAATGAAAGAATCAATGAAGTAAAGAATGGACTAACACGTAATAAGAGAGGGGCAAGTTTTTCAGAAATAGTGGGAGATTTTTTTGGAGCATTGATACCTTCTGTTGGAGTCATATTAAACTCACACAAAATTAGAAAATTGTCCACAGTGGTTGATCGTTTATCAGCGGATACTGCTGGTGGTTTCTTGATGATTGATACTGAAATGGTTGCGATTAGATCAATGGTTTTACAAAATCGACTTGCCCTTGATGTATTATTGGCCAAAGAGGGTGGAGTCTGTAATATGTTAAAGATTCAACAATGTTGTACATATATACCTGACAAGAGTAAGAGTTTAGAGGGTATATTAAGAACATTGCGAATCTTCGAGAAGATTTGGCTGAACTAAAGGTTGACGGTGCTTGGGAGAAACTTAGTACAAGGTTTTCCTCCATGGGCAATTGGTTTGTTGCTTTTGGGAATAGTGTATTAGGAAGAATACTAACGCCTATCATTGCAGTAGCTACAGCAGTACTAATGATTTTTCTGATCTATAAATGTTGTAAATGCAGAAAAGAGACTTCTGATGTAAAACGAAGAGCAAGAAAGAGAAGGAGAGAAGAGATAGCATGAGAGGACAAGAAAGGGAATTATTATGAAATAATGAAGGATTTAGATGGGATAATGATAAAGCGAGAGAGAACAACTGCTTTCTAAAAGTGATAAATTGTATTGGTGGGTATTTTGGTGAAGGCTCAAAACGCCATCAAAGGGGGGATTGATGGAGCAGGATTTTCGCGAAATAAAACCTGCGAATTGAACCTTCAGTAACGTTTACTAACTGTGTGCGGTGAAAAACTAATGTCGAAAAGAGCCTAACATGAGGGAAAATGCTACTGCGCAAGCGCGTACTAAAGCACTGAAGTAGGCTGCAATGCTTCTTGACAAACGAAAAATAAAAAGACTAATGCTGCTTTTGTGCACATTAATAACGTCTGCTAAAAAAATAATATTAACATGGGTTGCGCATGGATAGATGCAACATGGGGTGGATGCGTAATGAAAAGCATTATAAGTGATTAATAATGCCTGTGTTTGTTTTTTATAGAAGCATGGTTTTCTGTTCTGCGGGAAAACACAGGGTTAAATGAAAATAAATGAACTCTGCGAAATAATACTGAGCAAAAACGATGGCAATGGAAGACAAGTGTCCTTCGCCAGTCCTGTGTGCCTGCCAAGAGACAACTGATAGAAACAAAATTTTCCTTGAGTGAAAGAACATTTCCTCTTCGTGCGGCACGAACGGATAAATATGACACATAATTTGCTACATGACTAGGATGGAGGAAACGAATGCTATGACAGAGGCTCGAATTTGTATTTCCTGGGGTGGAAAATAAATGAACAATAAAGAAGATGAGCTAAGGGACATGACGAGAGTGGTGTGACAGTACATTCCCTTCCTTGACCAACCATGTGTAGCGAAATCCTCTGTTCTGACACAAGTGTGGGTTGGACATTTGGGTTTTAGGGTATAATTGAGGTTCTTGGTGGGAGGGGTTTAGGAGTTTTTGCAGGAGTTTGTTGGTGTTAGTTGGTGTCTTGCTTTCTTACCTGCGTGAGGAGAGGCCTTCTATGCTGTCTCCTAATCTTGAGCTGGCTGTTCCTGTCTGCTGATTCCTGACTTAGTCTTTGCCTCTTCAACTCTACTTGAGGGGCCTTACTGCTCTCATGGCCAGAGAGTAGATTTCCTATTCAATTGGGTTAGTATAGACAGAAAACTGAATTTGCATAAACATTTGCAAATGTATTTTGTCTCTGAACCTTTTGTCTCCTAGCCTTTCCACTCCTTTATGCATTGTTATGTTGAGATGTGTTTTGATCATTATTTCTCTGATATTGTTGCTCTGTGATGATCTATGGTTTGTACTGTGTTTTGGTATTGAGCATTTATTTCACATTATTTAGATAAACATTATAAATATACAAATGTGTCTGTCTTTATTAGAGGTGTTTTTCTAGTTTATGATTATTCTAGAAATAAGTATTGGTTTGCCAAACCCTGTCAACTATATAAAGATCACATCGCCACAATTGGTATAATAGAAATGAAGACACAAATTGGATTTTGGTCATTTTAGTAATTTGTTTTGGAAATTCACTAATCTCAGCGAGAAGGGGCTTGTAGGTAATGAAATTGGGCATAGTTTGTGGAAAATCATTAGTCCCAGATCGCTGGATCAGTTTTGGTAGCAGCTTGATGGTTTATATTGATTATTTTGGCAAATTAATGGTTGAATTATTGATTTTGGTTACTAATATGAAAAGCTAGCGTCTTTGTTTTATGTAGACTGGAAGTACGGGTACGGAGTTACCTAAGATACCGGGATGTTAATTTAGCCTCAGGGGCAGAGGAATAGTGTGGAAAAGTATCACACTGCAGATGTACTTTGTCTGTTGTTGTAATATCGAACAGTGAAATGCTGTTGATGTTATTCTAAGGGACCTATTCTGTTGTAAGAAGGTTGTATGAAAATAGTGAAAATCCGCTTCCGAAACTTTGGCCTTACATCCCGAAGGAGTACCAAGACCTCTTTTCTAAAAAGTCCTCTTCCGAAACTTTGGCTAGTATCCCCAAAGGAGTACCAAGACCTCTTTCACTTTGATTGAGAGTAGAGTGACGCTGGTCGTTATTCTGCTGATTGTAAATGGTTCTCTTGAACGACTGAACTATATTTCATTTAGTGGAGCAGACAAAGTAGCAGCGTTTTTGGTAATTTTGGTAATTTTGGTAATTTGTTTTGGAAATTCACTAATCTCAGCGTGAAGGGGCTTGTGGGTAATGAAATTGGGCCTAGTTTGTGGAAGATTATTAGTCCCAGATCGCTGGATCACAGCGAACCCATTTATTCCAAGCCAGTCGATATGCTTTTCTTGTCCCAGATGCCCACAACTCTGATATGAGTCTGAAAGCATCTGCCGAAAGGCCAGGGATTTCCCACTGTCTCTTGAAATCCTCCATGCCATCAGAGTGAGAGAACCCTCTTGTAGTAGAGGGTGAATTTCTCCCTGAGGGCCTTGTAATACGTTCAAGAAAGTTGGTATTAGTAATGGGAAGTCTATTGTCATTTCTAGCATTATCGGGAACCAGGCTTGTGACCTCCATAGTGGGCTTATCACTACTACGGTTTCTGTGTGTCTGCGTGTTTGCAGTAGGACCCTTGGTATCATGGCAAACGGTGGGAAGGCATATGGAGTTAAGCCTTTCCAGTCCTGTAGGAAAGCATCTACTCCAGAGGCTTGTGGGTCTGGTTTCCAACTGTAGAAGTGTGTTAAATGCGTGTTCAATCTGTCTGCGAAGAGATCTATCCCTAATGGGCCCCATTTGTGTTGGATTTTGAGAAAGATCTCTCTGTTGAGTCTCCAATTGCTGAAGTCCCTGAAGTTGCGAGAGAACCAATCCGCTACACCATTGCTCAACCCAGGAATGTGTTGTTCTATAACGGAGATCCATTTTCTTAGACAGTATCCCCAAAAGTCTTTCGCTAGATCTGTTAGGTCCTTGGAGTGTGGTCCCCCCATCTTGCTGACATACCTCACAGCAGCTGAAACATTGTCCATGCGAAGCATCACACAGCATTTCGTCATTCCTTGTGTGAAGCTGCGTACGGCAAAGCAGCCAGCTAACAATTCCAAGCAATTTATGTGTCATTTCTTTTCCTGGGCTGACCAGCAGCCCCCAGTTGAAGAATTCCCACAACTCGCCCCCCAACCTTCCAAACTCGCATTTGATTCTATTATAAGTTTGGGTTCCTCCCCGAAAATCGCCCTTCCATTCCATCCCTCTGCGTTCTTCAGCCACCATAGAAGTTCCTCCCTTGATTCGACATCTAGCTGTAACATTTGGGAGTATGAGGAGGTCTTTCGCAAACATCTTGTTTTGAGTCTCTGGAGGGCTCGATAGTATAAAGGGCCGGGGAATATTGCCTGAATTGTTGAAGATATTAGGCCTATAACCCTTGATAAAGTTTTGAGTGATAACTCTTTATCTGCTAGTACCTTTCTCCATTCCTTGCGTAGTTTTTTTAGTTTTTCCCTTGGTAATCGTAGTTTTGTTTGTACTGTGTCTACAACGAACCCCAGGAACTGGGTGTTTTGTGATGGGATTAAGCATGATTTCTTTTGATTTATTATGAAGCCTAGTTTTTCTAGCAGTTGAATTGTCAAGTCTGTGTGTTGTGACACAAGATCCCTGGATTGTCCCATCATTAGGATGTCATCCAGGTAAATAATTATTCTTACACCTCTTGCTCAGAACCATGCTGCTACCGGGCGTAGTACCTTTGTGAAGCACCAGGGTGCCGAAGATAGACCGAAAGGGAGACTCAAGAATTCCCAGAGTTCGCCTTTCCAAGTGAAGCAGAGGTATTTGTGATGTGGAGGCCAAATTGGGATGGTTAGGTAAGCATCTTTCAAGTCTAGTCTTGTTAACCAATCCCCTTTTCTCAGAATATCTCTTAAGATGTAAATCCCCTCCATTTTGAAGTGGCGGTAGACCACCCATTCGTTCAATTCTTTGAGATTTATAACGGGTCTCATACCTTTGTCCTTTTTTCCACTAGGAAAATGTTGCTGATAAAACATATCCCAGGGTTGAATGCCTCTTGTATAGCCCCTTTTAGTAGCAGCTCCTCTACCTCTTTTGTTTCTAGTTTTGAATGTTCTTGTGAGAAAGTTATTTCTCTGGGGATTTTTTCTTGGAAGGGGGTGTCTAAGAATTCCAATTTGTATCCCTTGACAGTTTGTAGAGCCCAAGGGGCTTGTGTTACTAGTGTCCAGTGTCCAGAAAAATGGGCTAGTCTGCCCCCCCACTCTTGCAGGGGTACCTCAAGGGTCTTTCATAGGACTTACCGGTTGAAAAACCTCTCTGCCTTCAAACTCCTCTTGAAGGTCTGCTGCAGGGTCTTTGTCGTTGGGGATAGAATCTCTGATAGGATCCATAGCCAGATTGTTGGTAGGGTCTGTTACCACGTCCCATGAAGGGTCTGGAGGAAGCTTGGCCTCTGCCGGGGAACCAACCCCTCGTTCTCCCGGCCCTAGCAAAAATTCGATCTTGAAAAACCTTTCTTATCTCTTTTTGAGATTTTTGGATGGAACTAAAAATCCCCACATATTTAGCCATCTCTTTTATAAAGTCATCCCCAAAGAGCTGGCCCTGACTAGAGGGGCCTTCCTCCTTATTGGCTAATTCCATGAGTTTTGGGTCTAATTTAAGTAGGATGCTTTTATTCCTTTTGTTAGAGAGGGCAGTGTTTGCATTACCTAGGAGACAGAAGGCTCTTTGTGCCCATTCTCTTAGTTCTTTGGGGTCAACTTGAGTTTCGTTTAAGTAGGCCGTCTCCGCCATGTCAAATATTTTGGTTAACGGTCCCGTAATGTCTAGAAGTTGATCTTGACATGATTTTAGACCTCTGTCTAATCCTTTTCTTGGGTCCTTCCCTCCTTTATTGATAAAAGCTACTACTTTTGGGTCTAATTCTGGGGTGACAGTTATTTTATCGGGTATAGCTGGACGAGGGCATTCAGATCTCAAGTGAGATCTTACCTCCTTGGGGATTTCCCTTCTTAACCAGAAGGTTATGTATTTGGCAACATGTTGTAAAGGTGTCCATTCGGGTGACAGGGGGTGTTTGATAAGGAGGGGATCAAACATTTTGTACCCTAGTGGGTCCAGAATGGCCGTTTTTTAGTTTGAGGCCTTTGATGCCTCTTCTAATGTCCCTCTTTTCTCTGATGTAGTGCCCTCTTGGTCAGAATAAAAGTCTGACGAGCACTGTAGCTCAAGTTCAGGTTCATAAACCTCGTCGTCATCAGAGTCACTGGAAATAGGGACAACCGGGCCTCTTGCATGCCCACCCACAGTGTCAGATACACTGAATCCTTCACCGGCTTCGTCCAGTATCTCTTCAATTGTTGTTTTTGACTTTGTTGTTCTTTTTTGAGGGATGTCACCTGGTAGCCTTTTTCTCTGGGCCTTATCTGCCCATCAAGAGCACTGGGGTTGTTCTGTGTCTAGGGATCTTTTAGAGATAGAATCTAGCTTGCTATTGATGGTATCATTTAGCGACCCCATCAATCTACCTATTGCCTTATTGGCCATCTCTTCCAATTTACTATCCATGCTAGCGTCTACTGTCTCATCAGACATTTTAATCGGGTATTGTCTTGTTTGTTTTAATTACTTTGCTTTAAATTCTAGTCAGGTGTTTCCCTGTTTGTTTTAGTTATTTTCGCTTTAAAATGAGTTATTTTAGTGTTTAAAGTATGTAAAAGGGCCACCGGGGGGCAGTCGCGTCAAATGAAGCTTTGTCAACCATCGTTATGAGGGAAGACTAACTGTTGGCGTGCGTGTTGGTACGTAGAAAGTGTGTGCTTAGGTACTTTCCTTTAAGTCCCTTGGTACGGCGGTGGGATAATCGCGCTGTACCGAGAGTATTCAGCTTGATCTGGCCTGCAAAACGCAACCACTCCGGTTGTGCTGCATGTGCGACCGGAGCGGACCTGTGTTTGACTCCGGATGTGGAAAGAGACCGGAGGAGTCAATTTTGAGAAAGGATGCGGAGGATCCCTGGCGGGAGGCAGCGCAAGTCTGACGAGACGGGCTGCGCTCACGTAGGTCGGAACTCACAGCTCGCGCAGGGTCCATCGTGAGGCCCAGTGAGCCTGTCTGTGCGCGTGGTCGCGCTGCATCTTTCGATGCGGGAGATTCGAGGTCAGATCACGAGCAAAGTAAGTCACGTTACGAAATGCCTGTCAGTCGCGATTAGGGAATGAGTGTCCAACAGCTATGAGAGAATGAGAGTCATAGTGTATCAGCAATGAGAGAGAGATAGAGGTCGAGAGACCAAAGTACACAAATACAAGAAAGGCACACAAACATGAATCTAGCAAGGTCAGAAGTAGTAAAAGTACATAGTCTGAGTCATAACTTAAGAATATAATCGAAGTAAAGTGTCCAAGAGCTAGACATAAAGCATGCGTACAAGGAGAAGTAATAGGTACTTATCTTGTGAGCAGCAGCAATAAAAGAAGGAAGATGGCTGCTTGTTGATGTACTATATGATGATTGGAATGTTTTAAAAGTTACAAATTCTTTCCATTGTTGCTGCAGTGAGCGGGCACTAAAAGGAGATTGCATAATATTAGCCTCCGTGTCATGCCATAAAATCGTATTAGGGGAGAAGATGTGTTGACAAATAAAAGTAATACATTTAAAAATGAATGAAAGTCCAAATAAAGCCTTTTCGGATGGCTTAAACCATCTTTCTTGTTATCCAAAAAGAATAAAAATATTGCCAATCTGCTTACTATAGCAACACTGGAAAGTGTTGCATATTACTCAGAATCCAACTCCCAGTACAATAGCAAATGCACACAATAATTGGGCTTCTGTGCTGGGGATCTATAAGTCAACTACTTCATCAAGAATGCATCCATGTGATATTTAACCCACAACTCTGTACTATTATTATGTTAAAATCTACTCCACATTGGTTTCCCCAACATCATGGTGACTATATTATTGTTATTGTTATTGGGTTTTTATAACGCGCGCAGCTACTCCTGGGAGTGTCCCGGCGCGAGCCTATGGGGTGCTAGTTAAGAAGAGATTAAAACAGAAAAGTTTTGAGCTGTTTCTTAAATTGCCCCAGCTCCTGGATGCTGCGCAAAGAAAAGGGCAAGGAATTCCAAGCCGTGGCTGCCCTAACGGCAAGAGATCTGCCCCCCATTCTTTGAAGGCGCACACGGGGAACCTGTGCAAGCAGCTGAGATGAGGATCTCAAATTATCACATTAAATCAAACTGAGAGCAAAGGTTTGCTAGGAATGAAAGTTTTGAGCCAAAGTTAGCTAACAGCTACCGTTAGATGGTTAACTGTAGTATTCCGGGACTGACCTACCATGGCATTAAAAGATGCCCCTTGCTTAAAGAGATGGTGTTATATTTACCAACATTATTGGCTCCTGGATACCCAAGAGTTATCCTGGCTAAACCCTTTATGCCTCTCTCATTTTGAAAAGCAGGCTGCCAGATAAAAAAGAGAGGCCAGAAATTGGCACGTCATTTATAAACATCTGCATACTGGCAATATGAGAATGTTTTGGATCATAGTGGCTAAGACGTGGGGGAAAGAATTTAATTAGAAACTGATCCATATTGGTGAAAAGGCCTTGATTAGCTGTTTGAGGATGTTTTATTGGCTATTTGCATTTGAGACAACTTCTGATCTATCAAACTGTTTCACACTACATATGATAATTATGACCCATCATAAAATATAATTATATGCCACACCAAGTCTTTGTATGCACAGGGCCAGCATATTTATATCTTAATCTACTTACTGTTAATATAAAGCAGATTTACCTAACTCTTGATGTGGTAGCTTCTTGTTACCAATTTAGCAACATGGTGTTGGGACATACCCTGTAAATTATTGCCTGAAAGCACTCCTCAGTGTGTCAGGGAACTTATTTGCCAAGGTGGTACAGCAACAGCACATACTGTAAACTATAAGAAGGGGGTTCAGTTCTTTTTGTAGCACAATTAGCAGTGTGTTAAAACTGCTGTTGATAACAAAGTTGTACAGGGTGCTGAAGAAGCACAAAGTTTACACTGCCTTCGATTATTTCTCCAGTGCCTTTGACATTCTCGACTGTGCTACACTCTAGAACAAATTTAAATCTTAGGATATCCAGTGGCGGCTCCTCCGCTAAGGCAGAGGAGCGTCACCCCACTGAGCAGGTGGAAGAGGAAAAAATAAAATGATAACTCATTGTTATTATCATTTGATTTTTCCCCTTGTTCAGCTGGGTAGGGGCAGGGCTGCGGCAGGGGAGGAGTGGTTTGCCACCTCCAAGTGCGCAGGACGCTTTTGCCGGCCCTCTCAGGCCGGCCAAACCGTCATGCGCACTTTGCATGTTCTCCATGCAGGCTGCTTTACAGCCTGCATGGAGAACATGCCCAGCCTCCCTTTCTCCTGGCTGAGCGGTGATCCACGGCGCTCAGACCAATCACAATGCGTTGTGATTGGTTATCAGGAGGCTGGGAGCTGGGTGCTTCCTGCCCTTTAAGCGCGCGAAGAGGAAGAGGAGGCTGCGGCAGCAGACAGTAGACAGGTAAGTGTTTATTTTATTTTTTTTCTTCATTCGCTCCCCCCCCCACCCCGGCCCGTGACCCGCCCAGCCACAGCCGTTAAATACTAGCCGACACTGATGATATCCCAATAAGACTGTTGAATATCCTTATTGCCTTGCATTCCAATAATGGATACATGTGCTACAGCGTGCTAAAAAGAATTTACAGTCAAGACTGGTGAGTGTAATAGAGTGTGTTTTGGCACGCCTGATGTTCTCCTTTTACAACTCTGATCTGCTTGCTTATTTAAACATGAATACATATTTTCTTACTGTGCTTCGCCCTCTTCCTATGTCTTTAGTCATGTATGCAGATGATCTCCTGCTGTGAGATCTATCCTCAGTTGTCCTGCAGAGGGGACTAACTGCATTAGCATGTTAAACTGAGCTGAATAATTTACAGATTAATCTGCAGAAGACCAAAACCATGACTCCTGGTGGCTGCTGCATCCTTTCTGCACCTGAGTGATGGCTAAATAATGTAAAGAATCTACGAGGGATCATACGTATCTATGTGAATGGTTGTCATGCACTTTGTCCAGTTAATTACAAATCCTAGCTCAGGTTTCTAAAGCGTATTCAGTAGGTATGGGCATCCTGTAATTCTTCAACTCAACAGTTTGAAGAAACATGCCACCTGTGGCTTCTGTGTAAAATGCGAAAATCCCAGCTCTTGCCCTCTATGGTATTCAATTTTTGAACATTAGGGAGCTTGAAGTTGCCAAAGTGAATTTAAAGTTATGGAAAGCAGAATTCGGCCATACGTCAAAGTATATCAGTTGAGGGAATACACTTAGATTTAGAATAAATCAGATTAACTGAGTGGTGCACCACTGGTTTGATCATCGTCCGAGCACCATCGGTATTAAGACAAGTTACATCTTTAGAATTGAAGAAAGAAGTGATCCTCGGTTTCCTTTTACTAGTTTGGTGACTTGCTCTTTGAGTACCCTTAAAATGACCACAGGTGTGGTGTTTTCTAAAAACTGTAAGGCTTGGTTAAAAGGATGGGTGAAAACCATTGCAAAAATTAAGCTTCCAATCAGTGGCGTAGCTAGGCACTCTGCCGCCCGTGGCGGTCCCTGCCTTTGCCGCCGCGCTGTGGGGGGGGGTTGCTGGCGATGATTTTTGCGGCGGCCGCCGCCGCCCCCAAAACTCGCACCGCCCCCTCCGCCCCCCCCTTGCTACGCTAGTACTTCCAATTTGATTCAGCACACGGTTCATAAATTAAATGAGGGATTCCTGAATGTTGAACTGCAGTGGTAGATGTATTGTAGGGCCAAATTAGCTGCCGAAGTGTGTCAGTTGTATGGTAATTTAAGAAAGGAGGTCTTACTGCTTGGCACGGACAACTGGAGTACTTTAAAACAGATTTCAAAGACAGAAGTTATTCACTAGGTCTGTGCTCTTTTCAAGGTGTGGAACATGTATTTATTTGCCCTGATCTTTACAATTACAGGAAGTCATTAAAAGCATTATTTGACAATCCACAACTGCTGCAATTAGTCTATTATATGCAAGTAATACGGTAAATGTTTGTTTCAGATTTTTTAATCAATTTTTAGATGGGATGTGACTGAATATACATTGTGTTGCTCCATGGAACTTTACAAATTGTAAATAAATAAATAACCTGTAGTGTCTTTTAGAGTTATGCAACCACTAGATCATGTCAGTAATTTCTTCACTGTTTTAGAATTGTTAGACACATGAGTGTTCTCCACCTAACTCCACTGTTAAATATTTGTACAAAAAAGGCATTCATTTTTCCAATGACGAGCAAGAAGCATGCTCAAGTTAATACATGTACTGAGAGTTGTTGAATGGACTTCTACTGCTTCCTTTTCATACTCTTAAACGTGCCCTAAGAGTAAGCACTGTGGGGAGAAGAGGTTTGTGGTGACTTGTCTAGACAAAACAAAGTACAGGATGCCCATTCCTACAGAATAAGCTGTAACCTCCTGTGCTTGGGTTTGTAAACTACAAGACAAAGTGCATGACAACCACATACATAGATACGAATGGTCCCTCGTAAAGTCTTTTCATAATTTAACCACCACTCAGGTGCAGAAAGGATAGAGCAAAACAAGCACAAGTGCCTCAAGCAACAACGACTTGCATTCTGGTCGTTCACCGTGTTCCTATGCACTCATGCAAAATGTTTGCCATGAACGGTGCATAATTCTGCGATATAGAAAAATAGCAACATTTCAGAACGGCACACAAGTGCAATGCGATCTTACGCGAAATCACAATGTCATAATGGAAATTTCACAAGGGCCTTATATTTATGAAGTAAATGAATTTGTTTTGTTACTGTAATGACCAGCTTGGTCTTGCAGCACCCCAAGGCCCTCCTCTTTTTCTTGTTTCGCAGTATTACTGCAAAATTAAATTCAGGCTGGGCTAAGGGCTTGATTTCTACTGCAGTACAGCAAAAAAAGTTGTTTCTAATTTGATCCCAGAGGATGTCACCCTGGGATCCCCCCCTCCCCTTACAAGGTCCAGTGGGGTTAGTTTATCCCTACCCTGCCCCTTTATTTCCTATTTATATTCGTTTTATAATTCATAGGGATTAAGGGCCATATGTATGAAAGTTTGGTTTTGCGATTCTCAAATAGCGAATTTTAGAGAATCGCTATTTGAGAATCGCAAAACGAGATGTATGTAGGATTTGCAATAAATTTTGCGAATCCTTCATATTCCTTAATTGCGAATCGCAAATTGCGATTCGCAATTAAGGAATACCTCCCCATTCATTCCTATGGGCCTAGAGGCCCATAGAGAATGAATGGGAAGACATTCTCAATTTGCGATTAGCAATTAGAGAATCGCAAATTGAGAATGCAATTTCAAGGGTGCCAGGGTGTCAAAAGGACACCCTGTTGCACCCTGAAATGTGCATGTGTGCACATGTGGCACACATACATGCCCTAAGGGCATGTATGTCGCCACATGGCACTTTAAGAAATGCAAAAAGTGCATTTTTAAGTGAAATCGCAAGTTACCACCAACTTGAAGTTGGTGGTAATTTGCGATTCCTTAAGCCCAAATTGCACTTTTTTTGTGCTTCTTACATTGCATTTAAGGAATCGCAATTAGCGATTCCTTAAATGCAAACGCAAAATAGGGAATCGCAAAATTTGCGATTCCTTATTTTGTGAGGGGGTTTCAGTGTGATACATTGCACACTGCTAATTTGCGATCGCAAACTGGCTTCATACATATGGCCCTAAGTCCCCGAGTCATAAAATGGCAGCTGCAACTTTCTCTTCATGTTGCATCCAGCCAATCAGATTGCATAGTTTTTTATTTTATTCACCCAACTCACTCATTGACCACAACTTCTTAAAATGCAAGGTGTGAGGTTGGCCACAGGGCCTTGCGGACCGCCAACACCCATACATGCACGGCCCTCATCCATGCATGACGTGGGGTTAGCCACATGCTAGGCCTTGTGCCCAGCCACCCGCTGGCAGGCAAATGCCCACCCACGTGCATGGGGTTGCTCCCAGAGTCTGCCACAGGACAGGACCAGTTCTAAACTCCCTCTGGGCAGCCAACCCCTCCCTGCAGTGCACGGACTTTGGCCTTGCACTGTGTTGGGTTGGGTGTAGGGCCTGGCCAGCCCCCCATGGACCCTCAACGCGCATTTTCTTTATTACTTATTACATTTTTTCACATGCCGCGGTCCTCCCATGTAACTCAGCTTAAGCACCACCCGCAGGGTTTTCCTACCCAGGCCCCTATATGTTTTCTAAACTTTTGGCTCAGGACATGGGAACCGAGTCCCTGAATCCTGTAATGGCAGAATAAACATTTGTCTTCATGTCACTGCTAGCCAATACGTTCGCTCAGTTCTGCTGGACCGAAATGATGGCCTGGAAAAAATCCCTGTCAGCCAATCAGATCCTTCTCTTTGTTTAAATGATGGTACCAGAGGAGTCCTGCAGGACCAACAATCAGATCCTTCTCTTTTTTTAAATGATGGTACCACAGGAGTCCTGCAGGACCAACCATCCGGATATCACTCTAATTTTAATGCCTTCATGAGCACCCTGAGTGCCTCTTTAAACACACATTTCTCGAAAATGGCTGAATGGATTTACACCAAATAATGAATAACAGGCATTCTGAGTAAAGTTCTAATTTTCTCTTAAATCTGGTGTAATTCCATCCAGCCATTTTTTATGTATTGCTTCACAATACCTCTTACAGGAATTAACATGGAAAAATGAAGTTTTGGGCCCCTGTTTTTTCTTGGCACCCGCTTCACAGATAACCCTGAAACTCTACAGGAAGGAGCTGAGGCAGATGAACGTTTTTAAAAAAAAGTTTTGTGAAGATTCATCAAATGGCGGCAAAGTTATTAGCGGAACAAAAAAAATTCTACCTATGCAAACTCTGACCTAATTATACCTACACATTGGCGACCATCACCGTATAATTGTATAATATATATATATATATATATATATCTCTACACACACACACACACACACACATATATATATACACCTAATTATGTATGCAATGTAAATATCCGCGAAATGAACATTGCGAACAACGAACTTAGTATAAGTCCACATGTGAGACTATTATAATGGCGATGCAATAATACATCTGGACAATTATTCACATGAATAAATGTATTGTATAAAGGTAAAAGCAAACATCTTAAACCATTACTACAATATGCTATAGATATAGCTAAAATAGAAATTGTGACAAACATGCATAATGTTTTATTATTTTGAATTAATGTTGAAAGGTGCCTTTAACCCTCAACAACAGTATTTCTTTCATGTCTACGTGCATCGTGTTGGCGCTGTATAAATGTCAACAGGATGAGGGTATGGTCATGTGACCAAGACCGAATTAGGTCGAAACGCGTCATTCGTTTGTTTCTTGCCATTAAATTTGAAAACATCAAAACTACGCCCGTCTGGAGTGGCTGATTTCTTTCCGTAACTTGGGAAAAGAATTCATGTGGAATATACACCTATATATACACCTATATATAACCTTTGGTTTTTTTCAGTGATATATATTAATATATATATATATAACACTGAAAATCCAAAGGTTACAGGGATGTTATAGTTAGGCTCAGATTTCACTTGTATAAAACCATTTAAATTCAGCTGTTACAGTAACCTGAGCTAACTATAACTTACGCCTCCGCAATGCAATGCTTATGACCTCACATATTACATCACTCATGACATGGCCAGTGTCATCACTGATGATATCAATGATGACATCTCAAATGACATCACTGATGACATCATCTAGTGAGTGCAAGTGTTTTGTAAATGTTTCATAGATTTAAAGATATATACTAAGCTACCGCATAAGTTAAATTACTATTCTTTTTGTTCTACTAATGAGTGATACTGCTTCTAATATATGTCATCTGAGTGGCACTGTGACTGTCTGTATCAGTGTGGGAGTGGGAGTGGGTGTCTGAGTGGCTACATCAGTGTGTGAGTGGCTGTAAGGGTGAATAAGTGGGTGTGTGAGTAGCTGTATGGGTTAGTGAGTGGCTGTATTGGTGAGTGAGTGGGTGTGTGAATGGCTGTATGGGTGGGTGAGTGGCTGTGTGAGTGGCTGTATGGGTGGGTGAGTGTGTGTGTGAGTGAGTGGCTGTATCGTGGCTCTGTCAGTGGCTCTATGGGTGGGTGAGTATGTGTATGAGTGGCTGTATGGGTGACTAAGTGGCTGTGTGAATGGCTTTATGGGTGAGTGACTGGGTGTGTAAGTGGATGTATGGGTAAGTGAGTGGCTGTAGAGGCTTCAGGCCGAAGCATTCCATGATGGACCACTGTTTCACACTGTGGGGAGTCGCAACAAAGTCAATGAAGTTGGTCAGTGGCCTTTGCTGCTGTTTCGTTGACTTCCGAGCATCATTTGACAGGGTGGACAGAGGTACGCTTTGGCGGAAACTTCAACAATGGAATATATCTGGAGCACTGTTAAACCTAGTGATGAAAATGTACAGTGACAATTGGGTCCAGGTTGATCTGGACGGACAAGGAAGCCTGTCGAGGAAAATTCCGGTTGAGAATGACTTACGGCAGGGATGCGTTTTTGCACCTCTGCTGTTTAGTCTGTGTATTGCAGACCTCCCCCAGATGTTATACGATATGCACAGTTACTCGCCGAAGATTGCGGGCAGGCATACCAGCTGCCTTATGTACGCAGATGATCTGGTAGTGATGGATCTAACGCCTGTAGGGTTCCAAAGAAAATTAAATGCCCTGAACACCTATTGTCTTGAAAACAAATTGACGATAAATGTTGAGATAATGAAAACCTTGTTTTTCGCAAGAAAGAACATAAAATGTTGCTTGGTTCTTTTCACATGATCTGAGGTGGGATAAACATGTGCCCTCCCGGAGACTTGTACCATCAACCGAAGTGAATGGCTTGAAGAAGTTTGACCCCAAATTTGGTAGTTATATACCTTTGAGCCTTTAAGTAAAGTGATGCAAGGCAAAATAATACCCCAGGCTCTTTATGGTGCAAAGGTGTTGGCAATGGATAGGGGGGTTGCTTGGGAAAGCTTGGAGGGTAATTCGTTGCAACTGCTCCTTAATTTACTGAAAAATGCTATGATACAAACCGTTAGAAGGGAATTGAGAACAGTAGGCTGGAGTGCACTGGTGGACTCCAGAGCTTTTTAATTTTATTTCTCCATTAAAAATGGGGTTCCGGATAACAAACTGTCAGCGCTAATTTTACCTGATGTTTTGGCAACCTTCCCCTCTAGGAGGAATCCTGTGATAGAATTGTTGAAGCGCCTGGAAGTTCCTGATGTACGCACTGAGGGATGGACAGTAGATCAATTTAGTCATATAAAAGCCCCCTCAGACAATGTGCTATTGAAACCAGCTGGAAAGAGGACCTTCAGTATCTCAAATTCAAGAGTTCACTTACCCCCTTTTTAGCAGCGCAGGAGAGCATGGATTTCTATCTATGCCTATATACAATACCAGACATGCCCTTACAGAACAAAATTCTGCGTCTGAGGGTGGGAATCGACCCGGGTTGGCGAAAGCGGGATTAAAAACAAAAGCAGACAAGTGCAATGGCCAATGCCCCTGTAAGCGGGGGAGTAAATATTCAGTGATCCATCGATTGATGGATTGTGCACTCCTTCTCGAGGAAAGGAAGAAGATTCTCTGGCCTGTATTCAAAAAGTACGGGACACAGTCTAGAGAAATGGGCTTAAAATTGTCATGTGACCTTAGATACCAGGATATAACTATTGCTATCGGTCTATACCTGCGGAAAATTATAGCATCCCAGGTTAGACTTTTTCCCTCTTAGTGCTCTAAGGCAAAAGGTTGGCATGCCTTAAATGGCAGCGTGGTGTTTTAAATTTGTAAGCTAACCTCAAGCTTTTAAAACGCGACCTCATATTTTAAAAGGCTGCCTCATGGGCTGGGAGTTGGGAAATTTCAATCAGGGGGTTTATAAAGCGCAAGCTACTCACCCGGAACGGGTCTGAAGGCGCTGAGGGAAAGGGGGGCGGGGGGTGGTTCCGCAGATCCTTGTGGTTCACTGAGTTCCATCGAGGAGCCAGGTCTTGAGGTCCTTTAGGAACTTAGGGAGCGATGCAGTCTGTCGGAGGTGGACAGGTAGGGAGTTCCATGCCTTGGCCGCGAGGCGGGAGAAGGAGCGCCCTCCTGTTCTGCTTTTCTTGATCCGAGGAACTGTTGCGAGGGAGAGCTGGGCCGAGCAGAGAGAGTGCTGGGGAGCGTGAAACGCGAGGCAGTGGTTCAAGTTGGTGGGTCCGGTGTTATGGAGGGCCTTGTGTGCATGGGTGAGAAGCTTTAAGGTGATTCTCTTCTCGACGGGGAGCCAGTGTATGATCCATAGGTGTTGGCTGATGGGGCTGTGGCGTGGTAGGTTGAGGACTAGTCTGGCGGCGGCATTGTGGACGTTCTGGAGTTTGCGGGTGAGGTTCTTGTTGATCCCGGCATAGAGTGCGTTGCGGTAGACCAGTCTGCTACTGATGAGGGCGTGTGTGGCAGTTTTCCTGTGTTCGGGGGGATCCACTTGAAGGTCTTACGGAGGAGGCGGAAGGTGTGGTAGCAGGAGGAGGTGATGGCGTTGATCTGGCAGTCCATTTTGAGTTCGGAGTCCAGGATGATTCCGAGGTTGTGTGCTTGGTCCGTGGGAGAGGGGGCCACCAGGTGTTGTTCCAGGCGCCGGGGTGTGGGCCCATGATGAGTACCTCGGTTTTGTCTGTGTTGAGTTGAAGGCATCTGTTGTTCATCCATCTGGCGACGGCTTCCGTTCCATCTTGGAATTTGCGTTTGGTGATGTTGGGTTAGTTGGATAGGGAGAAGATGAGTTGGGTGTCGTCTGCGTACGATGTGATGTTGAGTCCGTGTGCTCTAACGATGGATGCGATCAGGGCCATATAGATGTTAAACAGGGTCGGGCTGATGGAGGATCCTTGTGGGACTCTGCACGTGGTTGGAGTCAGTTCTGAGAGGAATGGAGGGAGTCTGACTTGTTGCGTTCTGCTGGAGAGGAAAGAGAGGAGCCAGTTGAGGGCCTTGTTCCGGACTCCCGCGTCGTGGAGTCTGCGGGCTAGGGTGCGGTGAGAGATGGTGTCAAAGGCCGTGGAGAGGTCTTGGAGGATGAGGGCCACAGTCTCTCCTCTGTCAAGGAGGGCACGGATGTTGTCTGTTGCTGCGAGGAGTGTGGTTTCGGTGCTGTGGTTCTTCCTGAAGCCTGATTGGGAGGAGTCGAGGATGTGGTCTTCGTCGATGAAGGCAGCGAGTTGGCTGTTGACGGCTTTTCCATGACTTTAGCCGGGTAAGGGAGTAGGGAGATCGGTCTGAAATTCGGTGGGGTCCGCTGAAGGTTTTTTCAGGAGAGGGTTGATCTCTGCGTGTTTCCAGTCATCGGGGAAGGAGGCGGACTCGAAGGAACGGTTGATGATACGTTGAAGCTCGGGGCGATGATGTCTGCGGCTTTGTGGTAGATGTGGTGGGGGCATGGGTCCATGGGGGCCCCAGAGTGGGTGGTCTTCATTATTCTCAGAGTGTCTTTGATGCTGAGGGCGGTCCAGCTGTCTAGTGTCGGCTGCGTGCTGTTGGGAGCGTTGGGAGGGGGTTCCTCGTGGGGGTTGTTGTCGTCGAAGTTGTCATAGATGGTCTTGATTTTGTGATGGAAGAAAGCGCTGAGTCTGTTGCAGAGGTCCTGGGAGGGAGTGATGTCTGTGGACTCTCTGTTGGGTTGGGTGAACTCTTTGATGATGCCGAAGAGTTCCTTGCTGTTGTGTGCGTTGGTGGAGATTCTGTCCTGAAGAACTTTCTTCCTGGAGAGTCTGATGAGCTTGTGGTGGGCAGCGGTAGCTGTTTTGAAGTTGTCGAGGTCTGTCGGGGTTTTGGAGTTCCTCCACAGTTTTTTGAGTTGTCTGCAGGTGCGTCTGGAGTCTTGAAGTTCGGTGAAAAACCAGCTGGCTTTCTTGGCGTGGGGCTTGGAGGCTTTCTTGAGGGGGGCGATGGTGTTGGCGCAGTCGGTGATTCAGTTGTGTAGATTGTGGGCAGTGGTGGTGGGGTCATCGTCCGTGGTGGTGGGAGTGGAGCTGCTGGGGGCGGCGGCGAGCTGGTTGTCGGCAATCTTGTTCCAATTCCTGCGCTGGAGCTGATGCGGGCGCCTGCGGGGGTTGTTGGATTTGAAGGTGACGTGAATACAGCGGTGGTCCGCCCGTGGGAGATCGGAGGTGTGGCTAAAGGTGATGGAGTTCCCTGCTGTGAAAACGGGATCGAGGATGTGTGCATTGGTTCTGGTACTATCTGCTTGAGTCCTATAGTGTGGAGGTTGTCCAGGAGGGAGGCAGAGTTGGGGTCCTGGCGGTTGTCAAGGTGGAAGTTGAGGTCTCCTAGCAGCGTGAATTCGGTGGAGGTGATGGCATGCGGCGTGATGATGTCGGTGATGGAGTCGGAAAAAGGAGAGCGGGGTCCGGGTGGTCTGTAGATGAAGGTGCCTTGGAGGGTGGAGGACGGGTTGGTCTGGATCTTGAAATGGAGGTGTTCCATCAGGTCTGTGGGCCCGTCGGAATAGGTGCTCAGCTGGAGATTGGCCTTGTGGGCGATGGCGATGCCTCCTCCGGGGCGGTTTGGGCGATCCTTCCGGGTGAACCTGTATCCTTCTGGGATGGCGATCGCGATGTCTGGTCCAGAGGTGGCGTTCGTCCAGGTTTCGGTGAGGAAGGCGATGTCCAGAGCAGTGCTGTCGAGGAGATCCCAAATTTCCGTGGTGTGTCTGTGGAGGGAGCGGACATTGAGGAGGATGCATCTCAGGGTTTAGGGTGCGATGAAGTTGTTGCTGGAGGGGGGTGTAGGGTCCTGGGTCTCGGCGAAGGTGAAGGAGTGGCGGCAGTGATGGCAGGTGAAGGGTCCGTGGGTGTCGAGAGGTGAGGAGTTGTAGTTCTTGCCGGCGTTGAGTTCGTGGAGAGCGGAGGAGCTGTAGCATTGGAAGGCCGGAGGACCAGAGGTCCTGGCGCTGGTTGCGGTCGGGTCGCAGACGGGTGCTGACGTGCTTGCCTTTGGCGCGCCGGCGGCCTCCATTAAGTAGAGGGCGGGGGAGGGCGGGACAGCTGGGAGGCGGGAGCAGGAAAATGTGGGAGCGGGAGGGGCCGCGGGGGCAGCAGCGGTGGGGACCGGCAACGAGGGGAGAAGTGAGGAAGAGGAGGGAAAAAAAAGGAGATAAGGGGCTAAGCGACGAAAGAACAGGGGTAAAAGCAGAAATTAAATTAAGCAGAAATTAAATTAAAAAGAACAGCAGAAATAAATAGAACAGCAGAGATAAAAAATAGAACAAGACACAAGTGAGGGGCGCGGGGGCTCGAACCGAGGTCTTGGGCGGCCAAAAGCAGAGGACTGCCAGGGGGAGCTACGGGGCTGTGCACTAGGAGTGCAGGAAACCCAGGGGGTTGACCTAAATGTGCGCTATGCACTATCAATTTTATTACATTTATGATTGCTTATTTATGAATCGGGTAATGTGTAATATTTCTGTAAGAATTTATTTCTTGGAAATAAAGTTTTTTTGAATTTGAAAATGTGAAGATTTTGAGTGACTGTATAGGTGAGTGAGTGGGCATACGAGTGCTTGTATCAATGTGTGAATGGGTATGTAAGTGGTTTTGTGGATGGGTGAGTGAGTAGCTCTGTTAGTAGCTGTATGGGTGAGTGAGTAGCTGCATGAGTGGCTGTATGGGTGAGTGAGTAGTTGGGTGAGAGGCTGTGTGGGTGTGTGAGCAGGTATGTGAGTGGTTACATGGGTGTGTGAGTGGTTTTGTGTGTGTGAGTAGCTGTATGGGTCTGTGAGTTGACTGTGTGAGTGGCTGTATGGGTGAGTGAGTGGTTGTGTGAGTGGCTGTATGAGGGAGTGAGTGTGCCAGTAGTTGTATGTGTCTGTGAATGGGATTGTGAGTGGTTGTGTGAGTGGGTGTATGAGAGGTTGTATGTAGGTGTGAGTGGGTGTGTGAGTGGTTCTGTGGATGATGTAATCAGTGATGTCACTGACTAAGTTATGAGTGACGTAATATGTGAGGTCATAAGAGGTGCATTGCGGGGACGTAAGTTATAGTTAGCTCAGGTAACTATAACTGCTGAATTTAAATGGTTTTGTAAGAGTGAAAAGTGAGCCTAACTATAATGTCCCTGTAACCTTTGGTTTTAACACTGAATAAATAAGTTTTTTTTTAAATTCTATTTCCTATCTATAACATCCCTGTAACCTTTGTTTTTTCAGTGAATTTCTAAGGTTGTGTAATGTTAATTTCTAACTATAATGTCCCTGTAACCTTTGTTTTTTTTTGTGGATTTCGAAGGTTTTTTAAATGTATTTACTAAATGTAACCTGTAACCTCTGTGAGTGGGTATGTGAGAGGCTGTATAGGTCTGCGAGTGAGTGTGTGAGTAGTTGTATGGGTCTGTGAGTGGGTGTGTGAGTGGTTGTATGGATCTGTAAGTGGGTGTCTGAGTGGCTGTATGGGTGTGTGAGTGGCTGTATGGGTCTGTGAGTTGCATACTACTATGGTGGATAGGGCGAGGCCAAACAGGAGATGTGTCCAGGTGATTTTGCACTTTTGCATACTCATAGTCATTTAAAAGGAGAACCATGGGCTCTACTCTCACCAGAAAAGGTCAAGAAATAACCCACTTGTCACAGCCACTACAGATTGCACTCGGATAGATCAACAATGCATTCACCTACACCAAGGATTTCAGAAAGTTTCTTAAAGTAGAATTGCAGAGGAAACACACTTGCTTTGCCTTCGCCAAGCTAGGAAGCTAGGATCATTTGTCCTTTATAGAAGTGGAGCTTCAACTGGGGCACCTGCTATGTTTATATTTGTAAGTGCTTCCCCTTGAGGTTTAATTTCTGTGAAATGAGCATGAGGGCCAGAAAGGAACTTCACCTGCCCGTTTATCCAACAAGAGTCCAAAATTTTGCACAAAATGTCTACCCAACTGCAGTACTTTTTGCTGGCTAATTAGAAAGTGTTACCTTGTTGGGCAAATGTCTAGCCTGTATTCTACACTACAGCTGTATAATGGACCACGAGGATACATCTCCAGTGACACTGTGTGCTTTTCAGCAATGTGATTGTTCCTTGTGCGTCTTTATCCAGAAATCTGTGATAAAACAAATCTTCCTATAGAGAAGTCAACAAGACTGAAAAGAGGTTAATCTCCACCCAACAAGTCTCCTTCCTCTTAACTATATGAAATAAGTGCTTATTTGTTTGGTGGAGATGGCCTCATATTCCTCGGCATCAAGAACGCGTCACCAAAATTGGCAGGAAAGGCACTGGGGGCCTTTTGTTGAGCTGTCCATCACCCTGGAAAAAGGCGCAAATACCTTTGCATACTACTAAGGTGGATGGGCGGAGCCAAACGGGCTGAGCTTCCAAGTGATTTGCTCATTTGCATACTCCTAGTAATGCAAAGGGAGAACCATGGACTCTGCTCTCACCAGGAGAGGCCAAGAAAGACTCCACCCATCACAGTCACTACAGATTGCCTCCAATAGATCAGCAATCCATTCGCCTCCATGAAGGATTTCAGATCCTTTTAGAATGTGGAATTGCCGAGAAAACACACTTGCTTTGCCTACCTCAAGCCCAGGAAGTTAGGATCATTTGTCCTTTACAGAAGTGGAGCTACAATTGGGGGACATGCTATGTTTATATTTGTAAGTGCTTCCCATTGAAGTTTAATTTCTGTGAAAAGAGCATCAGGGCCAGAACAGAACATCATCTGCACCTTTATCCAACAAGGGTCCACAGTTTTGTACAAATTTAAAGTTGGGTTGGAGGCCGCACGGCTCCCTCCCTGGGCAGATTGCAGTCCCGGGGTCCCCATCCCTGGGGCCCGGCTTAAATTTAATTGGGGCCGCACGACCCTTCCCCTCCCTGGGCCGATGGGTGGAGGGTGGCTGCACTGCCCCCCTCCTTTCTGTTTGAAGGGCCTGCCCTGGGGAGGTGGTGGTCCCCAGGGCTCAAAAGAGCCTCAGGAGGGGGTGACGCGTGTGCCCTCTCCCAACTTTATATACCAAATTATGCCCCAAGGACCCGCCCCACCCGGGGACTAATCATTAAAGAACCGCGGGAGGCCATGCTTGTTTGTTTGTTTTTTTGCTGTTAATTCTCGCAAATTTGTTGTGACATTTTTTATAAAATGCTTTTTGTCCTGGCAATGTCCATGCTATGGGGTCAGGGTATTCCTAACATGCCATATTTTCTTTATTTTTACTTTTTTGGGGGCTCGACTGAGGCCGAGTCCCAAATTGGCTGCCAACATTTTCTGGCAGCCAGCATTTCCTGGTTGAAGTGCTGGCAGCCAATCAGATCCCTGCACAAGATCGTCAATATTCACAGAGTATTCGCGCATCTAGATAGACAAATTTGTTTTTCTTTAAATATCTAAAAAGCTACTGAACGAATTTACACCAAATAACAAAAAGGGCTCTTTCTGGACCAAGAGCTACCTTTCTGCCAAATTTGGTGTAATTCAGTCCAGTGGTTTAGGTTGTAGTCATGTCTAAAATCTGTATTGGAATTAACATTGCGAAAAAGCGTTTGTGGACCCCCCTTTTTCTCGGCTCCCGATTAATGGATCACTACAAAACTTTCAACCCAGCAGCTGAATTGAGCGTCGTACTAATTTTGAAAATTTTGTGAAGATTCTTCTAACGGCACCAGAGATATTGGCAAAACAAAAAATGTTTTAGCCATGGAAACTAGGTCTAAACTATAACAATCTATTGGTGACCACCAGTCAGTAATATATATGTATATGTACAACAGCAGTTAATAAAGTTTTCAGCCCCACCCTTTCTTGAGTGACAGGACTCTTTTTTCAAAAGTGCAAAGGAGCATCGTGGGATGTTATTGGCGCGTCAGCAGTAGCGCCATACTGGGCACCACCTGCGGTTAGGCACTGATCAGCAGACCGCAATTCAAGGAGAAGGCGAAGTAGCACACCGATTAGCCCCCGTACCTTGCACAGTTGGCTTGCCGAAAAGAAGTGGTTCAAAGGTGCTCACCGCGGCAGTGTGAGGACGTCTACTCGCCAGCGAGATGTGCAGGCACCTTTCACTGGAACCATGCTCCAGGGCGGGCCCGTGAGTGTGAGGACTTCGGAGCAGGGCACTGTTCGAAAACAGTGAAGACAAGGGTGAGTGGCGAGCCAAAGTTGGAAGAAAACAGAGAACCATCAGTGCTGTTGCTGAACTTTATTACAGCAAGCGTGTTAAGGTCTGCACTACCAGAACATTTCACACCACTCACCTGGCAGGCTGAGAAGTTATCGTTTACTAGGACGCCAGTTTGTCTTTAATACTTACGGAGAGTGCTGTTTTCATTTTGACATAAATGAAAGATGGACTGTGTTATTTTAATTACTCATTAACGCGCTTTTTAAACCAGATTGAAAAAGGCTGCAAATGGCTGAAACGTGTCTCTGGGCAAACAACAGCAGTTAATAAAGTTTTCAGCCCCACCCTTTCTTGAGTGACCGGACTCTTTTTTCAAAAGTGCAAAGGAGCATCGTGGGATATATATTTATATATATATATATATATATATAAATATTATGATCACTCTTGAATATCACTGCCCTTTATACTTCAATCAGTCATGAATTGGGAATGCTAGCATGCAAGTACTATTTAAAAAAGAGGCCAGCATGCTTTTTGGAACATACACGCATGTTGTTGGACATGATCCGTATCTGTCTGAAGGATAACATTTTTATGCATGATGGAAGGGTCTACAGGCAGGTCATGGGGACTGCCATGGGCACCTGCTTCGCCCTCAGCTTCGCCAATTTGGTTATGGGCTGGTGGGAGAAGCAGGTGGCCTGGGCGGATGAAAATGCTGAATATATCCAACATACACTTGTTTAGACCCGCTATATTGACGATTTATTTTTGTTATGGAGCGGGTCTAGGCAGAAAGCAGAAGAATATGTGGTGATTTTAAATAACAACCCATATAACTTTCATCTCACTGCGGAGATGAGTGTCAGTGAGATTTCATTTTTAGATATTTTACTGCAAGTAAAGGATGGTAAAAACAACACCACTGTATTCCGTAAAACAACAGCTGGTAACAGTACTCTGCATTATAAAAGTCAACATCCAACTAATTTAAAAGCTAGCAATCCGTATGGTGAAGCCTTGAGGTTAAAAAGAATTTATAGCCAAGATTCAGAATTCCAGGGACAAGTGCAAAGAATGAATCAGAGGTTCAGAAAACGAGGATATCAAACCAAGATATGAGTGGAAGCCAAGCGTAAATCAGAAATGGTCTCTAGAAACCAATTGCTTTATCCCAATGACAGGATATCAAAGGGAGGTACTGGCAGTTAGATTGAGCACAAGTTTTAATCAAATGTCCCTTAAAATTTTTATGACAAACATGATAGTGATCCTGGCCTACTGATGTTCTTTGCAATTGATAGAGTTCCCCCAAACATCCGAGGAGGCAACAGAGTACTGAATCTTAGGCGTTTGGAATCGAGATACATCCTGAATCTGAATACAAAATTCCCAAATGGTCTTAACAGGGATGAGGAGCTAGAAGTACATTTGGGTTGAATGACAAATGGTACATTGCCTTGCTCCTCTCCCAATATCCTGGATTATGCCGCATTTTGTTTTAATATTGAAATGTTAATGGGTCTAAGATATTGTAATATTGTGCAATGGGAGATGATTTTAGCTTTGCACCATTGCACTTTATATATAAGGTTGGTCCTGATTTGAAAATTCAAGGATACCTGGCACATTTGCACTTTTGATATATTTTGTAGTTATTGACTAGCATGAATATTGATTATAATGATGGAATTCATATGTGTTTGGAATAAGAGAAACCCATATAATGAGATACAGTTTAATCCTTACCATTGGAGCATTTCTCTTATATTAGGACATTACTGATTTCAATGTTTGGGTCATTTTTGCACTTAGGCACTTTTATGTATGCAGAGCAGTTTTGCACAGTTTAAATTGGGTTGAAAGACAGGAAGTGCAATATAAGATGGGTGATTCCTGCACTACAGCACTTTATGTTATTTCCCAGTTTAAGATTGCTTGGCACTTTGGCACTTTACGTATACTTATCAAGTTTTGCACATGTACAGTTATTTATTGTATTTATGGGTATGATGGGATGTTTTTAATGAAACTTAACGTTGGGATAATGAATTAACCTGCAATGATCGATATAATACATATTTTATGGAAATTGATCAATTGGGAATCATGTCCTACTATTTTAAGTATTCATTCATTTATAGATATCCCTATAGTTTTACCCTGACCAATGAATTAATATTTATATGTGCTTGCTTTCTGATAAGCTGTTGATACGAGGGTGGCCATGCTGTGTATATTGTTAAACGTTTGACCTCGAGTTTGCATATGACGCCATCCATTAGTTATAGGGCATTGGCCCAAGAGCATACTTCCTATCTTTGATTCCCGGTCCAGGGTTTGTTAGATTGCTATGATGGTGCCAAAGAGGCTTGGTTTTATATATATAAAAATTTGTTTAAAAAAAAGTGCAAAATTAATTTTTTGAAATAAGTACAAAAATACAGAAATTGCTTTGAAATATAAATTGCGCAAGTTGAGGAAACAGATTGCATTAGAAGGAAGGCATAATGAGAATGGTTATGCTGTTTTCTAGGTCTATTGTACTGTTTCGTTTGCCACGCAATGAGCATTTCTTCGGTAGCCCACTAATGGCTGGATTATTTAATTATGTGAGTTGATCCCGCTAACTATATTTCGAACTGTGTGTGACATTTTATTATGAATTGAGACACAAGTTAAAACTACTACTAATACCAGAATGCAATGAGTTTATAGTTTATCACGAGGCCCACTAGAGGGCATTAAAAGACACAGGTGATACTATTCAGTAGTCTGTTTTCATTGGGGTGCGGCAACTCTGCCTGTGAACAAGGACTAATTAAGTCAGAAACGCGTAAGGCATAGAAGATGGAACCTGGGTTTTGCCCATTGCATTGCAGCCTAATGTTTAGCTGATGGCGAGTGTGTCCTATCCTTTGGACATTGTGGAACTTTAATACTTTAACACGGCGGTCCAGCCGTGAGGATGCACCACCGCGTAATCGAACGCGGGACGGGGGCTTTGAATCTTTGAGGCCCTGAGTGGACCACCAGCGTGGCGATTGATTGTGAGTGCCACGCAATGAGCATTTCTTCGGTAGCCCACTAATGGATGGATTATTTAATTATGTGAGTTGATCCCGCAAACTATATTTCGAACTGTGTGTGACATTTTATTATGAATTGAGACACAAGTTAAGACTACTGATACCAGAATGCAATGAGTTTATAGTTTATCACGAGGCGCACTAGAGGGCAATAAAAGACACAGGTGATACTATTCAGTAGTCTGTTTTCATTGGGGTGCGGCAACTCTGCCTGTGAACAAGGACTAATTAAGTCAGAAACGCGTAAGGCATAGAAGATGGAACCTGGATTTTGCCCATTCCATTGCAGCCTAATGTTTAGCTGATGGCGAGTGTGTCCGATCCTTTGGACATTGTGGAACTTTAATATATATATATATTCACCAAACTGCCTCTGTTTGAAGGACGTCACTCCAGAGTGAGGTGAGTTTACAAAACCTTTATTATCATGAAACTGCACATTACGGCTGCTTTCAAGTCCCCTACGCGTTTCGGAGCCACAAGCTCCTTCCTCATGGGGTCGCAGTTGACAAATAACGGATAAGACCACACCTATAATTTCCATAATGCATGCATTCTCCAGTGAAGCATGCTGGTAGTTGTGGTTCGGCAGTCACCCGTAAGTCGGGTCCATTATTTTTTGCCAACACAATGTTCTTTATTTTCTTCTTTGTTTTACTGCCCTCCGGTGGGCCCCAGACGTGATGTGCAGCTTCCCGATGTTAAAACCTCTCAATGCCGCTTCTCGATTGTGAGTTCACAACCATGCAGTCCTACCACCACATTCCAAGTAGGTGGTGCATCCTACGTGGCTGAGGCCGCCGCGTACATATTCACCAAACTGCCTCTGTTTCAAGGACGTCACTCCAGAGTGAGGTGAGTTTACAAATCCTTTATTATCATGAAACTGCACATTACGGCTGCTTTCAAGTCCCCTACGCGTTTCGGAGCCACAAGCTCCTTCCTCATGGGGTCGCAGTTGACAAATAACGGATAAAACCACACCTATAATTTCCATAGCGCATGCATTCTCCAGTGAAGCATGCTGGTAGTTGTGGTTCGGCACTCACCCGTAAGTCGGGTCCATTATTTTTTGCCAACACAATGTTCTTTATTTTCTTCTTTGTTTTACTGCCCTCCGGTGGGCCCCAGACGTGATGTGCAGCTTCCCGATGTTAAAACCTCTCAACGCCGCTTCTCGATTGTGAGTTCACAACCGTGCAGTCCTACCACCACATTCCAAGTAGGCGGTGCATCCTCCGCGGCTGAGGCCGCCGCGCACATATTCACAAAACTGCCTCTGTTTCAAGGACGTCACTCCAGAGCGAGGTGAGTTTACAAAACCTTTATTCTCATGAAACTGCACATTACGGCTGCTTTCAAGTCCCCTACGCGTTTCGGAGCCACAAGCTCCTTCCTCATGGGGTCGCAGTTGACAAATAACGGATAAAACCACACCTATAATTTCCATAGCGCATGCATTCTCCAGTGAAGCATGCTGGTAGTTGTGGTTCGGCACTCACCCGTCTGGGGCCCACCGGAGGGCAGTAAAACAAAGAAGAAAATAAAGAACATTGTGTTGGCAAAAAATAATGGACCCGACTTACGGGTGAGTGCCGAACCACAACTACCAGCATGCTTCACTGGAGAATGCATGAGTTATGGAAATTATAGGTGTGGTCTTATCCATTATTTGTCAACTGCGACCCCATGAGGAAGGAGCTTGTGGCTACGAAACGCGTAGGGGACTTGAAAGCAGCCGTAATGTGCAGTTTCATGATAATAAAGGTTTTGTAAACTCACCTCACTCTGGAGTGACGTCCTTGAAACAGAGGCAGTTTGGTGAATATATATATATATAATGAAAAAGCATTGGTTAAACCGTAGCTATAGTTAGGAAAACTTTATTTATTCTTTTTAACATTAACTATAACTCACCACTCTACCATGCAGTGCGTTCACACAAATGATGTGATTTGCAAAGTCATAAGCGTTGCTGTAAATGCTATGTTTCAGATGGTATAAGTCATCTACTATAAAAGGGTATAAGCAGTGAATGTAGAAGGCGCAAGTTATAGTTAATGTAGTGTGGCTGTGTATGGAGGTGCACGAATTATAATAATTTGTAGGTGTTGCGTAAATTATCAATTTAAAGTATAGCTTCAGAATTTTTTATTTTTGTGTAGTTTAAGTTTGGTTTGTATAGAAAGAATAAATAAAGTTAGTAATTTAAAGGTGGTGCATAAATTATAAATTGATGATATAACTATAACTTTAGAATTTCTAAAGTTTGTGTTGTTTAAGTTTAGTAGTTTATATACAAGGTATACATAAAGTTTTCCTAACTATAACTATGTTTTAACCTCTGTTTTTTTCAAAGAATTTTAATGTTTTTAAAAAAATAAAAATGTTTCAAATTGTAGTGTCCAGTGTCATAAGTGGAGTGTCATATTATAGAGTGGAGGAGAGAGTTGTACAGTGTCATGTCATAGGGTGTAGTGTTATTGAGTATAGTGTAGTAGAGTAGAGTGGATTGGAGCAGCATAGTATATAGTGGAGTGGCATTGAATGGAGTGGCAAAGAGTTGAGTGGCATAGAGTGGAATAGCATTGAGTGGTGTGGCGTTGAGTGGTGTGGCAGAGAGAGGAGTGTGGTAAAGTGGAGTGGCGTACAATTGAATAGTGTAATGGGGAGTGGCATACAGTGGAATGGCATAGACTAGAGTGGTGTACAGTGGATTGGTGTAAAAGTGAAACAGAGTACTGTGGAGTGGCGTAGAGTGGAGTAGCGTACAGTGCAATAGCATACAGTGGTGTGGAGTAGAGTGGAGTTGGGTAGAGTGGAGTGGCATATAGTGGAATAGCATGGGGTGGACTGGCATAGAGTGGAATAGCGTACAGTGGAATAGTGTACAGTGTAGTGGTGTAGAGTGCAGTGGCGTAGAGTGGAATCGCGTACAGTGGGATAGCGTAGAGTGGACAGGCGTACAGTGTAGTTGCGTACACTGGAACAGCATATGGTGGAGTGGCACAGAGTAGAGTGGGGTAGAGTGGAGTTGAGTAGAGTAGAGCGGAATAACATAGAGTGGTGTGGACTGTAGCTGCATACACTGGAATAGCGTATACTGGAGTGGCATAGAGTAGAGTGGGGTACAGTGGAGTGGCATAGACTGGATTGACGTACAGTGGAGTGGTGTAGAGTGGAATAGCATACAGTGGAGGGGTGTAGAGTGGAAGAGAGTACAGTGGAGAGGCATAGAGTGAAGTGGGGTAGAGTGGAGTGGCATAGACTGGAATAGCAAAGAGTGGAGTGGCGTAGACTGGAGTGGCGTAGAGTGGAGAGGCATTGACTGGAGTGGCGTAGACTGGAGTGGCGTACAGTAGAGGGAAGTACAGTGGAGTGGCATAAACTGGAGTGTCGTAGAGTGTAATAGGTTACCGTGGAGTAGTGTAGAGTGGAGTGGCGTAGAGTGGGGTAGAGTGGAGTGGGGTAGAATGGATTTGCATGGAGTGGTCTATAGTGGAGAAGCATAGAGTGGAGTGGAGTAGAGTGGAATAGTTACAGTAGAATGGGGGACAGTGGAATACCGTAGAGTGGAGTGGCATAGACTGGAGGGGTGCAAAGTGGAATAGCATACAGTGGAGTGGTGTAGAGTGGAGCAGCATACAGTTGAGTGGCATAAAGTGTTGTGGTGTACAGTTGAATAGCATACAGTGGAATTGTGTAGAGTGGAGTGGCATAGAGTGGAGTAGGGTACAATGGAGTGGCACAGACTGAAGTGGCATACAGTGGGTTGACGTAGAGAGGAATAGCATACAGTGGAGTGGTGCAGAGAGGAGTGGCCTAAAGTGGAATAGTGTAGAGTGAATTGACGTACAGTGTAGTTACACACACAGTGGGTTAGCATATAGCGGAGTGGCATAGAGAGGAATAGTGACAGTGGGGGGTAAAGAGTGGAGTGGCATAGAGTAGAGTGGCGTATAGTGAAATAGCATAGAGTGGAGTGGCGTAGAGTGCAGTTGCATACAGTGGATTAGTGTATACTGGAGTGGGGTACAGCGGAGTGGTATAGACTGGAGTGGCGTAGAGTGGAATAGCATACAGTGGAGCGGAGTAAAGTGGAGTGGGGCAGAGTAAATTGTCGTAGAGTGGAATAGCATAGAGTGGAGTGGTGTAAAGTGTAGCTGCTTACAGTGGAATACTGTATAATGGAGTGGTGTAGAGTGGGCTCGGCTACAGTGGAGTGGCGTAGACTGGAGTGGCGTACAGTGAGTGGCGTAGAGTGGAATAGCATACAGTGGAGTAGTATAGAGTTGAATGGCATAGAAGGGAGTAGTAAGGGTGTAATAGCAAATAGTGGAGAGCCGTAGAGTGGAGTGGCGTATAGTGAAGAAGCGTAGAGTGGAGCTGGGTACAGTGGAATAGCATACAGTGGAGTGGTGTAGACTGGAGTGGCATAGAGTTGAGTGTCATAGAGTGGAGTAGGGTAGAGTTAATGCTGTAGAGTGGAGTTATGTACAGTAGAATAGCGTAGAGTGGAGTACACTGGAGAGGCATATAGTAGAGTGGCATGGACTGGTGTGGCGTAGAATGGAGTGGCATAGAATGGAATAGCATAGAGTGGAGTGCCGTGGAGTGTAGTTGCATACAGTGGAATACCGGAGTGGCGTAGAGTGGGTTGGGCTACAGTGGAGTGGCGTAGACTGGAGTGGCGTACAGATGAATAGCATACAGTGGAGTGGTGTACAGTGGATTGGCATAGAAAGGAGTGGTTGGAGATTAATAGCATACAGACGAGAGTTGTAGAGTGGAGTGGCGTACAGTGGAGCAGCATATAGTGGAGCTGCAAGCAGTGGAATAGCATACAGTGAAGTGGTGTAGACTGGAGTGGCATAGAGTCGAGTAGCATAGAGTGGAACAGCGTAGAGTTAGTGATTTAGAGTGGAGTTGCGCACAGTGGAATACTGTAGAGTGGAGTGGGGTACAGTGGAGGGGCTATAGTGGAGTGGCAAAGATTGGAGTGTCGCAGAATGGAGTGGCATAGAGCGGAATAGTGTATAGTAGAGTGGTGCAAAGTGGAATGGCATAGTGGAGTGTGGTAGTTTAAACAGACGTAATGTGCATGTGAGTTAATGGATGTAGATGCAATGTGGCAGGAAAATAGATTATGGAGTATAAATGGCAATTTTTGGTAGTAGATGTAAATCGTTTAAGTAGTGTTAAAGTTATAAGTGCCAAAATACTTAGTTATATATTGTGCCACAGGATACTGTGGTAACTTTGCGGTATACAGTGGTACATGCAGATGACAAAGCAGTATGTGATTGGCTAATGACTGTCTTTACAAAATGTAAAAGGCGGCCATTTAGTTTTCAGCAAACGTTGGCTGTCTTCTGGTTTAGGGCCTTAGACATAGGTAAGTAGTAGATTTTATTGTAGTTCCCTACCTATTACCATATTTTTAAAGTGGTAATCAGTAGTGAAATGTAGTTATATTTTTCTATGTATTTTGAAAAGAGTTTACAGAGAACCATGCTAGTACCTACAAAGTACCGAAGTAGTTACAGTAAAAAAAATATATATCTATACATATATTTATATATATATATATGATAAAAATGCACTGTAGTACACTAGATCAGTGAAATATAGTGTAGTACAGTGTATATATAATTTTCTAACAAATTTTTAAGTAGCGTGGTCATTTGTAGGTATTACTGTGGTACTCCGTAGACTTTCTTGTAAAGAATTAAATATGTAAAAAATTGTAAACACACTGTAGTACACAGTATTTGTGAAATATAGTGTAGTACAGTGTATTTTTAATTTTTTAAGATATTACATTTTTGTAAGTACCGCAGTACTTTATAAGTAGTATTGCAGTACTCTGTAACATTTTTAAAAAATATATAGAAACTTATAAATAATTTTCCCTACCTATTACCACTTTAATAAAGTCATTGAAACAAAAGGGAGGGGCCATGTGCCCCCCTCTCTGAGCCTTCGATGGCCCCGGGGACCCCATTCGCTGGGGCCAGCTCACTTTTTGTGTCCTGGGGAACCCACACCCGGGACACGGTAGTTTCCCTGCCCACACTATTGCAGGCAGGGAAACATGTGTTTGCCCCCGTCTGACGGGAGCATTTTTAAATCTCCTGCCAAATGGAAGCAAACACTAAGGGGCCAATTCCGATCTCGGCCGGTAGGGCACCGAATCGGATTCGGCTTTACCGGATCCGATTCGGACGCCCTGTTTCCGACCGATTCGAACACCTGTCCGCGCGAGGAAGTACGATGCGAGCGTACGTGAAATCCCCGACCGACTCGTTCCCGGCTCCGAACTGCTCCGACCGACTCGTACGGACTCGACTCGCACCACGCAATGGAGACGTTCCCCGACCGGGCAAGTACGATGCGCACCTCGAACAGTCCGACCGACTCGCGCCGTCCGGCTCGAAAGAGCAGTCGGAGCCGGACTTCGGGGGTCCGTGTCGGACCCCCTGTACGCGTAGCCACGCGAAGTCGCACACAGGGGGACCCATGTGTCCCCCTACACATGCATCTACGGCGCGAGTCGCACCGACGCGAACCCGCTGTAGGGGGCGCCCTTGTTCACGACGCACCCATTGAGTCAATGGGAGCCCGTGTACGCGTCATACGACCGGCTCCCATTGACTTCAATGGGAGTCCGACCGAATCGAGTCCGATAGCATGCGTCCGCATCGTACTCGTTCGGTCGGACTGCTAGAGTCCGGTACGGTCGGATATCTCTCCGAATCCGACTCGGTCGGAGGGATTTCCGGCCCGAATCGGAATCGGCCCCTAAGTCTGCTCCCAGCCGGCAGGAGATTAAAAAAAATAAGTTTTTTTAAGTAGCCTGGTAATTTGTAGGTATTATTACAGGAACAGGATTTGTGTCCTGTTTCCCTCCTTCCTTGAAGACTCAGGGAGGGGGGCCGTGCGGCCCCCTTCCCTTTTTTATGTATTTGACCCTGAGGATGGGGTCGCCAGGGCCTTTTAGGGCTTGGGGTGGGGGGCAAGGGCCAATCAAGGGTCAGGAGGGGGCTGCATGCCTGACTCTCCTTAGTATATATGTTTTGGCCCCAGGAGGTGGGGACCCCTGGCCCCAAAGGCCAACTTTATGCTGTGCACACCAAAGGCTGTTCATGGTGTGGGGTTGTCAGCCAAACACCTGCCCCGCATGGACGGGGTTTGGCTTTACATTTACATATGGTAATAAAATATGACTTTAAGTTAAAAAAAAAAAACCTCTAGAAATTCACTGAAAAAATAAAGGTTAAAGTAAAGTAACAGTATAGTTAGGTGTGATAAAAAGATCTGTTTTTGTTTTTAAAAAAACCTTAGAAATTCGCCTGAAAAAACAAATGTTAAGTTATAGTTAGTTGAATATGTCAGTGACAACATTGACATTTTGAACCCAAAAAGCACAGAAGTTCATCAGTCATAGTTAGCAGAGCTAACAATAAATTGCGCACCCGCTTTGCACTGCTTCTGACCTCACATATTACATTACTCATGACATGCTCTATGACATCATATATGACATCACTGATGGCATCTCAAATGAAAGGGGCAGCCATTTCAAAGATTTTTTTTAGTCTTTAGCCATGCTGTACAGCCTCAGAGTTGCTGTGCAGCATGGCTAAAAACCAGTGGCAAAGCTTAGATGTCCCAAAGGCGAGACTTATAGCCTCTGTCAATGCTTGCTTTTTTACCACAATTGTCAAGTGCCTTTATTTCTAGATGTTCAAGTTAAAGTGTCTCTTTCCAGCTGCAATGAGGGAAGCTGTAGTAGGCCCTCCCGTGTATGCTAACCGAGCGTGAGCAGATCTCCTCTGAGTCCCAAGCCATTGCATTTCTGTGAGGTGGCCCAATTCAGCAGTAGCGGCTGCTACCAGATGGGGTGGTGGGGTGGCGGGGGGGGTTTGAGGGAATGAAGAAATAAAAAAAATGGACTTATCTGCAACAGCCGTCCCCCACCTCTCCTATGTCCTCTTCCTTCTTCCTGTCTCCAATCCCGGCCGGCAGCAAAAGGCACCTGGGCTCCCCTGAGCCAATCACAATGCTGCAATGCTGTGTTGTGATTGGTCTGAGTGCAGTGGTTCGGCGCTCAGACGGGGACAGGGAGCCTGCACATATTCCTCACCAGGCTCTGTAATGCAGGCTGGTGAAGAACATTCAAAGTGTGCATGACTGTTTGTCCGGCCCAAGAGCACTTAGGGAGTGCAAACAACTCCTCCCAGTTACGTTATTATCATTTATTTTTCCTTTTGACTAGTGGGCGACGCTCCTCCGCCTTAGTGGAGGAGCCGCCACTGCAATTCAGTATGTTTCTCTGGGTCCCTCAACACATTTTGCATGATCCTTTTACATTAAGGCGCTGGCTGTCATTATTTCCATTTCCCAAACAATATCTAGCCATCCACAATTGAACGCAATTTGAGTTTGTTTTACTTAAAGCATAACGCTCAACAATTGGCAAATTCAAACTATAACACTTCAGCAGATTGTGAAATATGCATTTCAATTTAGATGAAAACGTGTATTTGTATGCATTTTATTACAATGCATAAAATGGGGCTTAACATTTTCGCAGTTACAAAAAAAAGGTGCACATGTAAACAGATTCTATTTTGTCCCACCTCCCACTGCCAGAGAAAAATATTTAGCGAAAGAATAACTGAGCTCAGGTTACTAGTTCCGTGCTCAGGGATTCTAGAGGTGATTCCCCCTGCGAAGGCCTCGCCTGTTAGCCATGTCACTCAGTGACAGCCGCCAGCACTGTGTCTAAACATAGGACTTGACGAAGCAGCGTGGTGATTGGCTTTATCAAGAACTGCAGCTCAGTATTAACTAAAGAAGGGGTGTGAGGAAAGAACTACCAAGCACTTCGCAGCATGCCATTCAATAATGTTGGTGAAATATATGGTAAAATAAAAAGTTGCATTTATATTGAATATGACATTCCGAAACGAGAACAATAACTGAGCCAATTTTGCAATACCATCTTGGAAAAAACAGGCTTGCGAAAATAGCCGGTTAATAGTTAGATAAATCACCGCAGCCACCAGAAGAAATACCTCCCTTCAATTTTTAATCAGTATCAATCTCTGTGGTTATACTCAACATATGTGCCAATACTTGGGACCTCTGAAGAGCAAGAATTTTGTAGCAAAAAGAGAGGACATGTTATTTGGCAATTAAATGTTCTGGAAATAAGGATGATTTTCGGGCATAGCCAACATTACCTAATATTCCACTACTTGGGCCTGACTTTTAATTAGTGAGGGCCAATTTTATTTCCTGAATTTAGGTGCGAGATCTACGTCGTTGTCAGGATCATTGTTGAAGCACTGGGGGTGCACTGTGGGCCAGATGTGCAAAGCATTTTTGAGGTTGCAAACTGCCCAGTTCGCAGAATTACGTTGTTTGTGACCTCAAAAATGCTTTTTTAAATGTACAAATACCAAATTAGAATTTGGTAACTTACCACCAAATCGCAATTTGCGTTTTTTACCCAATTCCGATTTGGTATTTAGAAAGGGTTCGTGTTTAGTGTGTCCCTTCCAAATACCGTTGTAGTGGAATGTATTAATGTTTTGCAACCAAAATGTGGTCGCAAAACAATATTATTTCAACGACACTTCAAGGGAGGTGGTAACCTGTTTACAAATGGCAAGGGTCCCCAGAGGGACCTCTTCCTCTTTGACAATGTAAAAAAAAACATTCTTTAAGAGCAGGCAGTGGTCCCATGAACTAATGCCTACTCTTAAAAAACAGAAAGCTAAACGCTTAATTTAATTTTTTTAAACACATCCAGTTTTCTTTAAGAAAAACAGGCTGTATTTAAAAAATAAAAAAAGAATTGCTTTCTTTAAAAGCAGTCATAGACATAGTAATCTGCTGTCCCCAGCAGGCCACCATCCCTGTGATGGCTATCATTCCTAATGGGTTGCAATATGCGACTTACCTCTTTAATAATCATGAGGTAGGCCGATTTATGACCAATAAGGAATTGGTAATGAAAAAGAGTTTCTGACATTAAGAATAGCAATTTCCTAATTGCGATTCGCAGAAAATCAAAATTTGAAAATCGCTATACCCAATGTTAGTACATCTGGCCCTATTTGAGGAGGGAGGAGGTAAAAACTGGAAAATCTTAACGTTTTGGATAGTAAAGAGAGAAAAGCAATTGGGACGTGAGCCAAATACAGAAGTAGGATAGTCAGAATGGGTGTATATTCGCTCACGCAAAAAGGGCTATAAGTGCAACAAATATATACTTCTGAGGTTGATTGCTCGTTGAAATTAAGCTGTACATTAACATTGCAAGGTTTTGGAAAACAACGCTTTCATAAGGTAACAGAAAAATGCTGTACATTTTGTATAAATGTGACAAAAACGAGCATCCTACTTTCCAGACAAAAGTGTGTAGAAATCCATATTGTGAGTCCACAAACACATTTACTAGATTTGAGGGTTTTTGTATACTTTTCACCAATTCAGCAAGATTTAGGTATACAGAAGTTTGGGAGCGAATGTGAGGTTCAAGTTTACTTTAGTTCGGTCTTAAGCAACCTTAAAAGTACAATGCAAACAAAGCAAAATCAAAACCATCTTAAAAACATCAATTTAAAAAGAATTAAGAACACACATCACCCTATTAGGGGAATAAGTCCATTAAAACCCATAACTACATTGACAAGCGTCTTTAGTGTGCAAGAAAAGGATGGCATAAATAAGGTCCGCACAATTATAGCATGCCAAATGCAACTTTTGTGAGACAGTTCCAGATCAAAAGGATATTCAGCTTACAGCAGCAAATTCGTATATCAGGGTTACAAATGAAGCAAATCGGGAAGACAACAATCATAAAACTGCACCCAGACATAGCCAGTCACGATTCATTTTTTTTTGCACACTTACCTAATTAGAGAATCATATGACTCAAAAGCGACTAGTGCAACAAGACAGTGGAAACAATAATTGAATAAAAATCTCAAATCCTGATTTAATGGCCATCCTATATATACAAATAGTCACAGCATTGTAGAACTACATACGGCATGAACAACGGTATATGATCTGGCATGACTGTCTAATAACCAGCCCCACCACAAGAGTTCCATGGATTGGATACGAGAGACATTCTTTGTTAGAAATGGGATTCACAGTTGGCTGAGGTATGCACCCAGGCCAGACAGGAACCGCCACTCTAATCAGGGTAAGTTAGATACACACTAAAAGATAACCTGTGCTCCCCCTCTGGTAGCTTGGCACAGAGCAGTCAGGCTTATCTAAAGAGGCAATGTGTAAAGTATTTGTGCAACACACTCAGAGAGTAAAACAATGAATACACCACAAAAAGACTCCACACCAGTTTAGAAAAATAGATTATTATATTCTGAACAAAACAAGACCAAAACTACCTTTCTGGTCGCAAACAGTGAGATGTGTCCAGCAGGTGCAGGATGCGTCGATCTTCTCCACACAGTGAAGGCGAAGTGTCAGTTCCGAAGAGGGGTGCCAGAGTCGAGAGGCATCAAGTAATGTGCCGGATTCTGCCACACAGTCGAGGGGATGTGTCGATCTCATCAAGCAGCAGCGGCGGTAATGCAGTGTTCGATGCTTTTATCTCTGGAGGCAAAGTGCTGGTTCCGATGCAATGCGCTGATTTTTTCTCCTGAAACCGGGTCCATGCGCCGGTTCTGCTACACTCAGACAGGAAATGTGTTGAAATCCGTGTTGCAAGTATCTGGGCCACTTCCACTGACCAAGGCACAGGAGCAAGGGTAGAGACTTTGTTATTCCTGAGTCTCAAGCAACAGGAGGCAAGCCAACAAGCCCTTGGAGATAACTTGGAGTGAAGGCAGAGTCCAGCTGTCCTTCAGCAGAGTCAGACAGCAGCAGGGCAACAAACAGAAAAGCAGGCTTTCCAGATTAGCAGTCCTTTAGGCAGCAGAGCAGTACTTCTGGCAGAGCTTCAGTTACATGTCCAGTAGTGTCTCATTTTAGGGGGTCAGAGACCCAATACTTATACCCAAAAGTGTCTTTGATGTGGGGGTGACTTCAAACCAACTCTCCGAAGTGCACAAGTATCCCTTTCAACCCAGTCCTGTCTGCCAGGCTATCTGTGGGGGTAATCAGTCCTTTGTGTGGGGACAGGACGCTGCCTATTCAAGTGAAGTGTTAGCTGCTACCTTCCATCCTGCCCAGGCAAGACCATCAGACTGCAGATGTATGTAGATGGGTACTCAGACACACCTATCCTTCCTGTGTTTGCGGATGTCCAGAGGGAATGCACAAAGTGTAGCTGTCACCCACCCCAGACGTGTATTGGAGACAGGCTGCAAGGCACACAGAGCAGTAAGAGCAGAGAAATGCCCACTTTCTAAAAGTGGCCTTTCTAAAATAGTAATGTTAAATCCAACTTTACCAGTAAAGAGGATTTATCATTACTATTCCAAATATATAAAACATGATGCAGCTACTCTTTTCTGATCAGGAATTACTGATCAGAAATTACAGCTTAAAAGTGTATTAAGGAATTCCCAATGCTAGCCTATGAGATGAGTAGGCCTCACAGTAGTGAAAATTGAATTTAGCTGTTTGTCACTACAGGGACTTGTAAAAATTAAAAGGACATATCTTATCTTTTATTTACACAGCACCCTGCCCTTGGGGCTACCTAGGGCCTATCTTAGGGGTGACATGTCTAATAAAAGGGGAGTTTCATGAGTTTTAAATGTCAAGTCAAAGTGGTAGTAAACTGCACACACAGGCTCTGCAATGGCAGGCCTGAGACAGGTTTGAAAAGCAACTTGTGTGGGTGGCACAATCAGTGTGGCAAGCCTACTAGTAGCATTTAGGTTTACAGGCCCTTGGCATATGGTATACCACTTTACAAGGAATTTATAAGTAAACTAAATATGCCAATTGGATATACACCAATGTTACTATGTTTAGGGGAGAACCACATGCACTTTAGCACTGGTCAGCAGTGGTAAAGTGCTTAGAGTCCTAAGGTCAACAAAAAGGTAAGAATAATAAGAGGAGGAAGGCAAAACGTTTGGGGGGCCCTTCAGAGAGGGACAGTTTCCAACAGTCTCTGCCCCATGCTTACATCAAACCTGATCTTACAGACCATGCCCACTTGAGAAATCTTGAAAGTTTAAATACCATTGGTTCTGATGTATCAGATTTTAATAAGCGCAATCCCTCCATATACCTGTACACGCCTAAATTGTGACACAGTGGGAGGATCCATCTTGATCTCGGGATTTTATAATCATAGCAAAAAAAATAGAAAGTGTGCCTCAGTTTCCAAGGTGTTGCAGCAAAAGGGACACTCCCCAGCTATTTCTCCTGCTTTTTCCCATCTGGCTATAAAAATCCTAAGTGCAATGTATTTAATCTAAAGCGAATGAACAAAGTCTTTGACTCAGAGGGGGTGATTGTATCAAGAAATAGTTCAAATTATGGGCTACATTGATGGCTTAGAAACTTGTCAGTCAAGCTATCAATTGTCACCTCACACTATACCCTGTGGATGACATGGTCCAATAAATTCCCATGATCCAATTAGCTGAGTTTTTCCTCAATTTACTAGGGTTGTCACACACTCCCTCTGTCTTTAGCTGGCTACACAAAGCTTTCACAGTTCTCAGCCAGGGAGTAATACAGTGCTTATCTTGTATGATTAGCTCGTCCAAAGTGGCCTTGTATGCGGCCAGCTCAGGTGTTGTCCAAATTCTGACCCAGTAGAATAGGGTTTTTAGGCGGGCTATATGATCAATCCTTTTTAGATTTAAATACCACCTGAGAGGTATTAATGGTGTGTTAACTGGGACATTCAGAAGTGATCTCATAGATGTATTTTCCAGAATATTCAGTTGCGTGCTGTCCCCACAGCCCCATATTTCTGCCCCATACAATGCTCGACCAAGGGCCACAGCTCTATAAATCTCAATGGCTGGAGAAACAGCCCTACTAGTTGTTGACTTCAATTTTCTCACAATGGCCACTGATCTGTGCAAAAGGATAGATTTACTCTTTGACAGCTGGAGATCCCAGGAAAGTGTGTCCATGAGCCTGACTCCTAGGTAGTCAAAGTTCCTGAACTGATCAATCACTGCTCCATCCACGACAATTTTGTTCCTAAATGTGCGATAGGGATTTATAGCCATGAATTTAGACTTCCCTCAATTATCTCCAACCCCCTGTACCCCCTGTACTCACTGAACCCCACAAAATGATGTAACAATTCCTGCAAGCCCCTTGGAGTTTGTGACAATAGGAGAGTGTCGTCGGCTAACAGCAAGAAAGGAGTGCTAGTACCACCTATCTTAGGTGCATCATGCTGGGACTTGTTCCATGATTCCACCACACCATTCATATACATAGAGAACAACGTGGGGGCCAAGGCACACCCCTGCCTCAACCTTCATTTAATGGGAATCCTAGTAGTCAGCTTGCCTTGATCATTCCATCTAACCTGGGCCTAGGTGCCTGAATGCAATCTAACTACCAAACAAAGCAGAACTTGTGGCATTCCATATTGGCCCAGTACCTCCCAGAAAAATTCTCTCTGTACTACGTCAAATGCAGCCCTCTTGTCCATGAAGGCTACATACAAATGATCTTTATTACTAGAAATATTCTTCCACCAGATGGTCATTAAACAGAACACTTGGTTGATTGCACTTGTTTTCTCTCAAAAACCTGTCGGGAACATCGACAAGACTTGGTGCTCAGCCATCCATTCCTGGAGACGAAATAGGACTTGCCTACAAAAGATCTTCTGTGTGCTGTCAAAAAGGCTAATTGGCCTATAGTTTGCAGGGTTGTCTTTTAGCCCATTCTTATAGATTCGGAGAATAACAGCATCATGCCATGTCTCTGGGATTTCCTCCCCACTGGCTACGGCATTACTAAGCATATTCAGGTAAGGAACCCAGAAATCCCAGAAAGGAACAGATCCCCAGGTATACTATCAGGGTCAGGGGGCTTTTCTTTCTTTGTGCATAGTAGGGTAACCTTAGTTTCCTTTAGGGAAAATACTAATGGGGGAGCAGTTGCACAAAGTGTAGAGGGAACTGACGGTGTCCCGAGCACTATAGAGAGCAGAAAAGTGCTCAACCCATTTTCTACCTGGACAAAGGCATATGGGGTTGTAGATCCAGAGCTACTGCCAGTGGTGATAGTTCATCAAAAGGCTCTGGACTCTTTTTTTCCTCAGAGCATCTAAAAGGTCAGCCCACTGATCTTCCTCCCATTTCTTTTTGGAATTAGTCAACATTGTTCTATACCACTCCCTAGCTCTTGTTATGCCTGGTTTGGCACCCTCTTTAATAGCCTTAATCAAGCCCCCCTTTTCCACCCTACAATCTTTAGTATACCAGGGATATAAGGCAGTTTTGACTTGTGACTATATCGATTGCTTCCTAAACACGTAATTTTGGGTTTCTCAGAGTATTTTTAAATGAACTTAAAAGTACCAGGGTTGGTCTGTTCATATAATTCAAAATAGGCCACCAGTGATTGATAAATCACAGCCTTAGCTTACTCATTCTTATAGACATTGGCCCATTTCACAATTCTGGAATTATTTGTAAGGGCTAGCGGCGTTGCAAAGATATTGTAATTTGCTCCTGGGGCTTGGAGAATAAATCTAGATTAAATTCTGCAACAAGAGCATTATGATCACTCTGCTCATACTATAATTTTCATATCGGCCTTGTATTGCCATATTCTTAGACCAAGTAATATATCATCTACATAGTTGATACAGAGTCCCATTTTGAAAGTAGGTTGTGGGCAGTGATCTGGTTTAGTACGTCCATTTGCATCTCGCAAGCCATATTCCAGGGAGAGAGGGAAAAGTTGACTTGCTACCCTTGGCCATTTCTTAACTGGTTGACTTATAAACTCAGGTAAACCCCACTCTTTGTCGTCCAGTGTCATTAAGGTAGAGAAGGGCTCGGATGGGTCAAATTTTGTTTTAAAGTCTCCTGCTATAATAACAGGCCAGTTATGTTGTAATCTATGATCTAACAAAGTCTGTAAAGCGTGCAAAGTAGAGGAATCAGTATTATACTGCAATGTGAGGTTAAATGAACACATGTAAAAGGACACGCTTTAGTATTCTTAAGCTTTTCAGAAAGATGTGGACAGGAACGTGGTTCTGAGCAATCACCAATGGCTGAGAATAATTCAAGCATTACTATTAACACCTTTTTGTTTGTTGCTGCTCATGCACCCTAAGTGCAATGTACATGCTCAGAGATGAGTCCCGTGATCACTGTGCCACTGGCTACAAACTGTACCTCACTGACGAGGTCTAATTAAGTCAAGGCTGGCCTTAGGATGCTTGTGTTCCTATCCAGAAGGGACAAGGCTGGTAGCTTGGGTTGGAATGTTCCTGTTGGAGAAGGACCAAGACTGATTTGTATTTGGATGGTGCCCATCTAGAATGGAATAGTGGGTGAAAAACAATGGACTGTAATGTGGTCTGAGTAGTCACCAGCGACTGAGATCAGTTCAAGCATTCTTTCCATCACCTTGCTGTTTGTTGCAGAGAACACAGATAGAACAAGCTTAGACTACAGATACCAGGCAATTAACAATCAGACAGTAATAGGGCATGCTCAAGAGCATATTCATCCAGTTTGGGAGATGTTTCAAAGTCATAAGAGAAACACTTAACTGTGTTCCCCAGTTCTCCTCTTGTCTCTGGGATCCTGAAGGCTGGCATGATATTGGTGATTGCAAGAAGTTGAGTTAGGGGTCTATGAAGCAGCTGGGCTTCTAAACATTGCAGAACAAACTGACACAGGCTTTGGTGAGAACTGTGCCAGCATGTAATACAGGTTAGCCGGAATGTCAAGCTTCATTTGATTGACCTTAATTTCTTCTAAGAGACATTCTATAAAAAAAAAAACAAGCACTGGCAAAGCTGATAGGTCTGGCATTGGCTGCTAGTCTTTTAGCTTTATAAATGCCTATTTTGTGATGACTTTTGCAAAACTTTATTGCTAAGGAAGCTGACAGGCCATCGTCAATCAAAAAAAAAAGTATGTTTCTGGTCTCAAAATCATGCATTGCCAATAAAGGGAACAACTTTGTGTGCGGATATGCCCTTTGTGGAGGGACAGAATATTGTCACTTACAGTGAATTTAGCCAATGGCTGAATTGAGCTGATCCACCGCCATATGCTATAGTGGAGGGCTGGCTGAAAGCTCTTATAAGTATGTTATAAACATAATTTTAGTAAAAGGAAAAGGTCTTGGCTAACACCAGACGTAAGAGCAGCACCACTAAGAGTAGTGTAGGTGTAGCTAATAAAGAGGCTGCTTTGAGCCAGCCTGTTAATATTACCACACAACATGAATCTACTTAAAGAACAATGATTTTCTATTTGCAAAGGAACAAATAGGGTATACTTCCTTTTTCATTCTACAGCAAATGCCACTGTCCCATATATCAGGAGTTAAAGCAAACTCCTTCCATTTGCTGTGAAGGGACACTCTCACACTAGGGCAAAATGTTCACTACAGTGAAGGGACTAACAGGCGTCTTAGCTGAAGCTACAACACAGCTATAATCACCGGCTATAACCGCACTGCATTCTAAGGAGAAACAAAAGAGACGATAACCATACAGTAACTAAATGGGCAATGGTGGAGGGGTATCCATTAAGTGGACATTTCTAATGGGGAAACGTAATAGAAGAGGACAGTGGGTGGAACAACTAATAAACACACTTAATTGGGGAGAAGATGTGGTCTGACGGCTAGACTGCCGACTTTGGAGCTGGGAAACCAAGGTTCGAGCCTCGGGTCGACTCCACATCCTGTGATTCTGGGCAAATCACTTAATCTCCCCGTGCCTACCAAAAATATCAATGTGTCCTTGTGTAGCGTAACTGGTGCTCATGTAAAGCACTCCAATACCTTCGGGTTGAGTTCGCGCTATATAAATCTATACAAAAAAAATAAAATTAAAACACGGTAATGAAGCCTTTAAGGTTAATAAAGACAAATGGATAGAATGCTTGGAACAATCTCAGCCACTGGGCAGCATTCCAGTCCATCTTACTTTTTTTCTGAATGTGCTGCTGCAGAAACAAATCAACCATATGCAAATCAGTGTTGGACTGCCCTAAAAAAGACAGCAGAGCCCAAACTGTGCTGATTTTCCCTAGGATCGGAGATACTGGAGGCATATGCTGATATCCATGTGAAACTTTGAATTTTAGCTAGAAACTGTTAAAAATAAAACACAACACCCCAGGAAGCCTAAAGTCCAACTAGCATTCAATGCAAAATAGCAGGCAGCACAGTAAAAGAATCAAAGAGAATTGCCATTTCAACTGACCAGGGCTTTCTATAGAAAAGGTCAGTAGGAGCATAAAAGTTTAAATTACGTAGCATTTACACCAATATATATATATTGTACATCAGTGATATATATACCCATATATGCATATATATATACATATATATATATATATCACTGATGTACAATATACATGACTCCATTGGGTGTTAAAAGTCGCGATGAACAAAGTGTAAGTGCATTATTGCTCAAACCATTTTGTTATCATTTTCAAATGCTTGTGCATGGATTGAAAATCAGCAATACTAATATAGCAAATAGTTTTTGTCATTCAATCACATTGTGCCAATGTGCGTTAGGTAACGGCTCTATCCACTATATACACTTATAATAGACAGTATAATTCATGACACTAAAGTGCAAGTGCATTATAGCACAAATTAAATTCATGGCAATAAAGTGCAAGTGCATTATTGCATGATTCACTATACACAATTACAATAGACAATCTGATTCTTGGCAATAAAGTGCAAGTGCATTATTGCACAAATTACATTCATCACCCACCTTGGAGTGCTTATGAATTGTTATAAGGGTCGACAAGATTCCCTATACAAAACTTCATCACGGATTCTCCATAATAAAGTGCAAGTGCAAAAATAAATAGAGTAAGACCCAAGCTTAAGTTGTGACGCTAGTGTTCAGGGATACAATATAAAAATCAATACTTCATATTCAAATGCCTTTTTGTAATCTGATAAGTATCTTTAGTTTCTATGTATGCACCTTCAGAGTACCCAACTTTTCAATATGTGTTTAAAGCTTCTGGGGTACTGTCACCCTAGTTTTTTACACCCTTAAATTTACTTGTCCTGATTCTAAATTGCAATCTTCTCCTTAAATGTGTACATGCATGTCCTCTTCGGAATTTAGGCCATACGGAATTTTAGTATTGAGCATTACGATGCATCTTGACTCTAATTGTCTAAGTTTCAGTTTCTCGATTTCCACCTCTTCTGTTCTTTGGAACTGAGTCAATTACATAATAAAAAAGCTCATTGACATTACCCCCATGTATCTCATTAATATGCCTGGCAACGGGATAGCTTTTATAATTGTTTTACACCGCCCTTAAGTGCTGGAGAATTCTCCCATGTACCCTGTGGATAGCACTCCCCACATATGTTTTAGGACAGGAGCATTGCAGGATGTAAACCACGAAATCGCTTATACAGTTAAAGAAGTGGCGAATTTTCCACTGACTTTTTAATAAGGGTGATTGGATTTCTTTCTTGTTGAGGCCATATTTAGAGGCTTTACATTTCTTACATTTTACGAAACACGGACTGGCCCTTGCCTTTTCTTTTCTCAGATCTTCCTGTCTTGTAGGAGAATATTAATGAATCTCTGGTGATCTTCTCCACCTTACTTTGGGCTTGATTCAGAACCTGAGTGCTGTACCCTCTCTCTGTAAATCTTTCTGTTAAACTGGTCTGAATATATATATATTACCGAGCCCTGTTGTGGGAAACACCGCCAAGGATTGAGGACGGCATCTGCCTGTGGAGGTCCATTTGCGGGCTTGAAATGTTGTTGCCAGCAGTGAATTAGTGCATGGAATATTTCCGGGACTTCAGTGTCCAGAATGCCCCGCAGTTTCTCAGCTGAGCAGCCCATTGGGGGGCGTGGAATTGGGCATCATTTAATTGGGACTGAACCGGAAATAGCACGAACTGTCTTTGAGAGCCTCTGAGGAAGAAGGGGAATCCTTTGAAACGCGTCAGGCTGAATCTCAATGGGACAGCTGCTAAAGGAATCTGCAGACATTTTGCTGTTTATACCGGAATAATAGCTGTGCTTTGTGACGGTGTTGGAGTGCGGCTCATTGCTTTGGGCAAACTTGGAGCTTGGTATATATATATATATATATATATATATATATATATATATATATATATATATATATATATATATATATATATATATATTCAAAAGAACAGTCCTGTTACCCTTACTACCAAGAAGGGTATCCACAACACAGGTACGGACCACACCAGCACTCCAAAAGATTTATCGCAGATTTTATTCCATCATAGACACCACAAAGTGTATCGGACCAGTGTCCGCCCAGACGCGTTTCGATCGCTGGCAGCGATCTTGCTCACATGACGCTCCGGTGACGAATCACAGTAAATATTCAGTGTGTATCCAATCAAAAACATAAGATTGGTCAGGTGATAGTGTGGGGACATAAAAAACAGACTACAGTAGAGAAGACAATTTCACAATCAATGGCCACTGACCAGAACAGATACATATATAGAGTACAATATAAATAGCAATTGATAAGAACAATACTTATGTGTTTTCTATATAAAAAACAACAATAGATATTATAAAAAGCTTCACCCATAATTAAAACATTTGAAAACACGGGTACTAAAAATAAAATATAGAGGAGATCTGTAAAACCTGTATATACAAGATAAAATATCATTGTAAAACAAATGTGCAGAATTTGCACTGTGCAAAATATCACTGAACAGATATAAGTGCAAGTGCAACAAGTACAGGTAAATAATTCCAATTTACTAAACACTCCCCTACTCCAAGTACTGTTATATCCAATATGAAGAGTGGACAAGATATAAACATATTGATCATAAAATTATAATGACTGTACACTCTATAAATACCAAAAAACTGACGGACCAATTAATTTTGCAATGTACATCCAAACTGTGTGCAAAATGTGCAAGTGCAATAAGCAAGCCCAAAAACCTACTAGTGTACACAAAATGTAGGAGAGGCTGAGTAAGGACGCATGATGACAGACACATAAAGCCAACAAGTTGTACTGAAAGTGCAAGTGCTGAATTGTAATAAAACCTGAGCGGAAATATTGATAACCCTAAAACATTCGATCATAAATAGAAAAAGCTAATATAGAGAATACAGAAATAACAGTACAGAAATAGCAGAAAAATCGAGAAACAAATATATAAATATACATATGTAAGACACTCAACAATCTGGTGGAAGAGACACTTGATCTTGAAGGAGCCCGGGCTAAAACACATACTACCAGATACAAAAGAGACCTACTAAAGCTAAAAGTGCTATAAAAAGTTATGTAGGTCTTCACTTGTGTTAAGCCCGTTAGGCATCTTCGTGTCGAGAGTCATGATAAAAAAAGACTCAAGCTGTCGCAGCTTCCTCTCTCTGTGGCCACCTCGCATAGACCTTCCCCCGCTGCAACTGTTCCCATCAACCCTCCCGTGCCCCGAGCCATCTCTCCTCCTCTGACCTCCCCGACCTTTGTAACTCCTACCTCCCTAAATATCCAATTGACCCGCCCACCCCCAACTCTACCATTCCCGTGATCCTGGGGACGAGCAGAATCCCTTCCTCCCCCGTCTCCCCCAGACCCCCAACACAACTCACCACTATCCAAACATACCCTGCCCCCATAAACAACCCAAAACCCCTCACATGCATGCTGGTCAATTGCCGCTCAGCTGTCAGGCATGCGACTGAAATAGCTGAAACCATTCCAGCGAAGACATTGACATTCCTTACGAAAACTTGGCTCAAGGCCCCCCCCCGATTACTCCATACAAAACAAACTTCAACTCTCACTTGTCAAGAACTCTGACCCTGCCACCTTTGAATACCTCGGAGCTGAACTTAAAATTCAGGGCGCCCCACCGATTCGCCTACACAATATCTACCACCCTCCTGGCGAATCCCTTCCCTTCGCTGAGGAAGTTTCCGACCTCCTCACCCAATCCTCACTTTCCAACTCTAAAAATCTCTTCCTTGGAGACTTCAACCTCCACTGGAATGATATCAAAGACCCTGCTGTTAATCTCCTCACGAATCTTCTGGAGATCAGTGACCTTAAACAAATTTGTCACTCCCCAACTCACACCAAAGGGGCTACTCTTGATGCCATCATCACTAATAATGATTTGGCCTCCTTTCCAACATCATCCCCATCGACTGGTCCGACCATCACCTCATCCTCTTCACAATCACCACTACGGCCCCCCCCCTCCAAGCCAAAAACATCAAACTCAAGAAATTGACCAGAAACCTCCATCTTATCCCCCCGTCGAGCTAGAAACCAAACTCAAAGCCCAATTTCTGCTAACTCCCCTCTCCCAAAATGCTAACACCCTCACCGAGCATTATAATAAATCAGTTACTGAGGTCCTAGACCAAGTGGCCCCTCCCAAACTAAAAGCCCAAAGAAGCATACCTTCCAAATCCTGGTTCAACTCTGATCTTAACAACGAAAAACGCTCTCTTAGACAGGCCGAAAGAACCTGGAGGCAACACCCGTCCCCCTCCCATCTAGCCCTCCTCCGATCTGCTAGGTCCAACTACAAAAAACACATCCTCAATGAAAAGGCCTCCTTCTTCCGCACACAGCTTGATAGGGCCAAAAATAGACCTAGAGAACTATTCAGCATCGTCAAAAATCAAACGAGAAATGCGAAGAAATTGCAAATTTCTTCTCTGATAAAATCACCAAAATTGATCAATCCTTCCTCTTAAATTCCCCTCCCCAACCCACTACTTTCTTATGACATTTCTCCTGAATCTCCATCCTCATCTAATCTTCCCCAGGTCCCTTCCCGTCTCTCATCCGTTACCTTCCCACCTGAATCTAACCCTTTTCTCCCCCAGCAACAAAAAAACAATGCCTCCTGGCATAATTTTGACCCTGTCACGGAACATGAAGTCTATAACATCATCTCTAAGCTTAAACCATCCTCTCACACCAAAGACCCTATGCCCTCTAACCTTGTCCAAGACCTTAAACATATCATTGCCCCACTCTGGCCCACCATTATAAACTCATCCGTGACCACCGGGTGTGTTCCCGCCTCCCTCCAACTGGGTCAAATCACACCCATCCCCAAAAATCCCAATGCAGATCCCAGCGACCCTAATAACCTCCGACCTATATCTAACCTCCCTCTTCTCGCCAAAGCCCTTGAAAAATGCGCCCTGCTCCAACTGGACAATCACATCAACACGTTCGACTTCTTTGACTCACTACAATCCGGCTTCAGAAAAGGATGCAGCACAGAATCTGCCATGCTCAATATAGTGTGCGACATTCATCACTCACTTGACAATGGTGAGTCTTGCCTACTCATTCTCCTCGACCTTTCCGCTGCTTTCGATACTGTTAACCATACTGCCTTACTTAACACTGTTTTAAAGTCCGCTTTGGCCTCAATGGCCATGTCCTCAACTGGTTCACCTCCTTTCTCCAACACAGAACCCAACAAATCAAAATCGAGAACTGTCTTTCCAACCCCACACCAATCTCCCTCGGTGTCCCCCAGGGATCCATTCTCTCTCCGCGCTCTTCAACCTCTTCATGGAACCACTCACCCTCATTCTCAAACAAGCAGGAATCAATTACCACCTCTATGCTGACGACACTCAACTTTACTATAAGATTAAATCCCACTCTGATGTCCTACACCTCAATGACACCCTGACCAAGATCCAATCATGGTTCCACCACAATCATCTCAAACTCAACCCTAAAAAACCGAAATCATTCTCTTCTCCCCTAAAAACAACCCTCTCCCCATACAAGACTGGATATCCGACCTTAATGCCCTCAACTGCTCTCTCACCACTTCCAATTCAGTTAAATCCCTAGGCATTACCATTGATAATAACCTTGCTCTTACCTCCCACATAAAAACCACAGCCAAAGGAGCTCTCTTCACTCTCCGCCATCTCAAGAAAATTAAACCCTTCATCCCGGCCGATGACTTCAAAACTGTTGTCCAATCGCTGGTCCTGTCTAGAATAGACTATGGTAACGCTATCCTCGCTGGAACACCTAAAGTCCATCTTGCACCTCTCAAATCTGTGCTCAACCTAGCTGCGAGACTTATCTTTGACTTCAACCGGTTCGACCACATCTCTCCCGCACTTAAAACACTCAAATGGCTTCCCATCGAAGGCAGATCCACCTATAAGATTGCATGTATCACGCACAAAGCCCTTCACCAAAACTCCCCATGTTACCTCTCAGACAAACTCCACAAAGCGGGCTGCACCCGACCGACAAGGAGTACCAGCGCCCTCATACTTAACCCCCCTCTGTTAAAAAAGAAAAGCACACAGGCTCGATCCTTCTCTGGAAACACTCCTTCCATCTGGAACTCCCTGCCTAAAGACCTACGCTGTAACCCTTCCTACATCAACTTCAAAAGAGACCTCCAATTATACCACCTCAACAAATATTGGGGTCAATAATACCTACCTCAGACACCGTCGCCCACTCTTCGCCCCACTAGGCTCCCCCTTTTGCCCTCCTACTCTCTCTCCTCCCCTTTCTCCTTCTTATCTCCCCTCCCTCACGCTACTACTTCCCCTCCCCCAACCCCCCTGCCCCTACCTTTAATTATGACATCTAGCCTCAAGCATGGCCTCCCACTGATCTCCCATTCCCCTATTCCTCTAACTCCCACTCTCCGTATCCCCCTCCTTTATCTTCTCTTTTTCACCTCCTCACACCCACCCTAATCTAATTACCCTCTACCCACGTGAGCTTATCATTGTACTCTTGTAAATAGCACTCGTATTTATCTGCTTTCCCTGTTATATTGGTTCGTATGGCAATGTTTTTGACCAAATGTATCGATTAATGTACCTCCTCGCACTCCTGTAAAGCGCTCTAATACCCCTGGGTCTAGCCAGCGCTATAAAAAACCTTTAAAATAAATAAAATAAATAAATAAATAAATAGACACAGGAACTGCCCCAAGTACTGAGTATTTCAGATCGTCAATTTTGTTCTGATGCACTGCTTTAAAATGGCACGCCACTGGATAATTGGGATCCGAATTAACGATGGCCCGCAAGTGCTGCAGAATTCTATTGTGCACAGCCAGTTTGGTGCTGCCAATATATTTCAGATGACAGGTACATTCTAACATGTACACAGCAAATTCGGTCCGACAGGTGTAATGCTCTTTAATAGGGACCGGAATGATACTGAAAGCTGTCATATATTCAGTGAGGTTGGCACCAAATTTACAGGCTCTGAATGATGTACATTTATAAAAACCTGATTTGGACAGCCAAGTAGTTCTGGATGTTAATTCTGGGCCGGATTTAACAGGGAAGACATGGCTTGGCAGTTCGGGCTGGACTGTTCCCATGAGGCACAGGGTCAGACTGATTTGCATATGGCCATGTCTGAACTGGGGTGGTGGAGTGAGCTAAAGAATGATGATGGATTTACCCCAGATCTGTTGACTGGGTGTGAGTGTTTGATTAGCTCAAACGCTCCGTCCATCATCCCCTTTGGTATCACTTTGTTCGCCCTAAGTTGGCAGGGTATGCCCAGACGTGGGTCCCTTGCTCACTTTGCCACTGGATTCAAGCTAGCCTGGCTGATGACAGCTGAATAGCCAGAAACCGGTCCCAGGATGCTTGTTTCCGGTCCAGGGAAGACATGGCTTGGCAGTTCGGGCTGGACTGTTCCCATGAGGCACAGGGTCAGACTGATTTGCATATGGCCATGTCTGAACTGGGGTGGTGGAGTGAGCTAAAGAATGATGATGGATTCAACCCTGATCTGTTGACTGGGGGTGAGTGTTTGATTAGCTCAAACGCTCCGTCCATCATCCCCTTTGGTATTGCTTTGTTCGCCCTAAGTTGGCAGGGTATGCCCAGACGTGGGTCCCTTGCTCACTTTGCCACTGGATTCAAGCTAGCCTGGCTGATGACGGCTGAATAGCCAGAAACCGGTCCCAGGATGCTTGTTTCCGGTCCAGGGAAGACATGGCTTGGCAGTTCGGGCTGGACTGTTCCCATGAGGCACAGGGTCAGACTGATTTGCATATGGCCATGTCTGAACTGGGGTGGTGGAGTGAGCTAAAGAATGATGATGGATTCAACCCAGATCTGTTGACTGGGGGTGAGTGTTTGATTAGCTCAAACGCTCCGTCCATCATCCCCTTTGGTATCGCTTTGTTCGCCCTAAGTTGGCAGGGTATGCCCAGACGTGGGTCCCTTGCTCACTTTGCCACTGGATTCAAGCTAGCCTGGCTGATGACGGCTGAATAGCCAGAAACCGGTCCCAGGATGCTTGTTTCCGGTCCAGGGAAGACATGGCTTGGCAGTTTGGGCTGGACTGTTCCCATGAGGCACAGGGTCAGACTGATTTGCATATGGCCATGTCTGAACTGGGGTGGTGGAGTGAGCTAAAGAATGATGATGGATTCAACCCAGATCTGTTGACTGGGGGTGAGTGTTTGATTAGCTCAAACGCTCCGTCCATCATCCCCTTTGGTATCGCTTTGTTCGCCCTAAGTTGGCAGGGTATGCCCAGACGTGGGTCCCTTGCTCACTTTGCCACTGGATTCAAGCTAGCCTGGCTGATGACGGCTGAATAGCCAGAAACCGGTCCCAGGATGCTTGTTTCCGGTCCAGGGAAGACATGGCTTGGCAGTTCGGGCTGGACTGTTCCCATGAGGCACAGGGTCAGACTGATTTGCATATGGCCATGTCTGAACTGGGGTGGTGGAGTGAGCTAAAGAATGATGATGGATTCAACCCAGATCTGTTGACTGGGGGTGAGTGTTTGATTAGCTCAAACGCTCCGTCCATCATCCCCTTTGGTATCGCTTTGTTCGCCCTAAGTTGGCAGGGTATGCCCAGACGTGGGTCCCTTGCTCACTTTGCCACTGGATTCAAGCTAGCCTGGCTGATGACGGCTGAATAGCCAGAAACCGGTCCCAGGATGCTTGTTTCCGGTCCAGGGAAGACATGGCTTGGCAGTTCGGGCTGGACTGTTCCCATGAGGCACAGGGTCAGACTGATTTGCATATGGCCATGTCTGAACTGGGGTGGTGGAGTGAGCTAAAGAATGATGATGGATTCAACCCAGATCTGTTGACTGGGGGTGAGTGTTTGATTAGCTCAAACGCTCCGTCCATCATCCCCTTTGGTATCGCTTTGTTCGCCCTAAGTTGGCAGGGTATGCCCAGACGTGGGTCCCTTGCTCACTTTGCCACTGGATTCAAGCTAGCCTGGCTGATGACGGCTGAATAGCCAGAAACCGGTCCCAGGATGCTTGTTTCCGGTCCAGGGAAGACATGGCTTGGCAGTTCGGGCTGGACTGTTCCCATGAGGCACAGGGTCAGACTGATTTGCATATGGCCATGTCTGAACTGGGGTGGTGGAGTGAGCTAAAGAATGATGATGGATTCAACCCAGATCTGTTGACTGGGGGTGAGTGTTTGATTAGCTCAAACGCTCCGTCCATCATCCCCTTTGGTATCGCTTTGTTCGCCCTAAGTTGGCAGGGTATGCCCAGACGTGGGTCCCTTGCTCACTTTGCCACTGGATTCAAGCTAGCCTGGCTGATGACGGCTGAATAGCCAGAAACCGGTCCCAGGGTGCTTGTTTCCGGTCCAGGGAAGACATGGCTTGGCAGTTCGGGCTGGACTGTTCCCATGAGGCACAGGGTCAGACTGATTTGCATATGGCCATGTCTGAACTGGGGTGGTGGAGTGAGCTAAAGAATGATGATGGATTCAACCCAGATCTGTTGACTGGGGGTGAGTGTTTGATTAGCTCAAACGCTCCGTCCATCATCCCCTTTGAGTATCGCTTTGTTCGCCCTAAGTTGGCAGGGTATGCCCAGACGTGGGTCCCTTGCTCACTTTGCCACTGGATTCAAGCTAGCCTGGCTGATGACGGCTGAATAGCCAGAAACCGGTCCCAGGATGCTTGTTTCCGGTCCAGGGAAGACATGGCTTTGCAGTTCGGGCTGGACTGTTCCCATGAGGCACAGGGTCAGACTGATTTGCATATGGCCATGTCTGAACTGGGGTGGTGGAGTGAGCTAAAGAATGATGATGGATTCAACCCAGATCTGTTGACTGGGGGTGAGTGTTTGATTAGCTCAAACGCTCCGTCCATCATCCCCTTTGGTATCGCTTTGTTCGCCCTAAGTTGGCAGGGTATGCCCAGACGTGGGTCCCTTGCTCACTTTGCCACTGGATTCAAGCTAGCCTGGCTGATGACGGCTGAATAGCCAGAAACCGGTCCCAGGATGCTTGTTTCCGGTCCAGGGAAGACATGGCTTGGCAGTTCGGGCTGGACTGTTCCCATGAGGCACAGGGTCAGACTGATTTGCATATGGCCATGTCTGAACCGGGGTGGTGGAGTGAGCTAAAGAATGATGATGGATTCAACCCAGATCTGTTGACTGGGGGTGAGTGTTTGATTAGCTCAAACGCTCCGTCCATCATCCCCTTTGGTATCGGATTTAACAAGGGCATCCCTCATAGAGGGCGCACTTCTAAATGTTATAGCAGGGGCAGGTGGCAACAAAGTTTTTAAAGTCAAATCCGTTAGGACGATAGGCCATTGGGCATTTATGATCCTACGGATTTGTTGTTGTTGTTTGCTATAGGTTGTAATTAGTCTGATAGGTGGGTTGTCTGCTCTATTCTCATCAATAGTGGGTCGAGTAACAGAGTCCAAAGATAATTTGTTTTTGGCTGTTAAACACGTCTCGAGTCTGACTATTGGCTTTGTCCAAAGCCAATTTTAGAACACTGTGTTTATAACCACGCCTGAGAAAGCGATTAAAAGCATCCAGTTGACACTCAAACAAATCTCATTCGAGACTGCAAATACGCCGTATACGTAGGAATTCATCGTACGGTATGCTGCGTATCAGATGTTGGGGATGCTGGCTAGTGGCATGGAGGGTTGAGTTCACTGCAGTGCTTTTTCTGTGTAGTTTGGTTTGTATGCAATTGTTCCTAACCAACACTTCCACATCTACGAATTCAACCCTCAGATCACTAATGGACGCTGTAAAGTTAAGATTGAGCCTGTTATCATTAATTGATGTTACAAATTGCAATGAATGCTCCCGGGTGCCATCCCATACCAAAAAAACATCATCGCTGTATCTGCAGTAATATCTGATGTGGGTGTCCCAAATTGCTTTGTGCAGTGTCCTGAGGATGTGCTCCTCCCACCAGCCAACCAAAAGACAGGCATAGCTGGGAGAGAAGCACGCCCCCATGGCCACTCCCCTTAGTTGGTGATACAAGACCTTGTTGAAGAGGAACAGATTGTTGTTTAAACACATTTCAATCATGGCAAGAAGCATGCAATTATGATCATGTAAACAGAGAGCTCGATCATTTAGAAAATACTGTACAGCCACAAGACCATCAGTGTGGTGAATACTTGTATACAAGGAGGCTATGTCCATGGAGATTAACAAATAGTTGGGCTGCCACTCGACTTCCTTGATCTTTCTCAGGAAATCTCCTGTATCCTGAATGAAGGAGGGCAATCGCATCATATGTTCTTGTAGAAAAAAATCCACATATTTGGACATAGCTTCCAAGATGTTGTTCCTTGCTGAAATAATAGGTCTGCCAGGCACAGGAGATGTGCTCTCGTGTACCTTCGGAATGAAGTACAAAATAGGAGTCGTAGGGTGGTCATTTTTTAAGAAAAGAAACTCATTTTTAGACAGGAGGCCTTGTCTTTTCCATTGCTGGAGATGTTTGAATACGGCTTCCTTGACTACGTTTAATTGTTGACGTGGGATTTTGCAATAACAGCTAGAGTCTGAAAGGTGGCGTTGAGCTTCAGCCAGATATTCTGTCCTAGGCCATAAGACAATGTTGCCTTCCTTATCAGCTAACTATTACCTCGTTATTGTTTTGTAGTTTTTTCATTAGAGTCCAATAACATTTGGAACGATAATTTCGATGACTGGTTTTGGAATTGACAGAACTGTTCAGATCTTTCAATTTGTCAATAACCATGTCGCTGAAAACATCAATGGAATCTTTGGGGATGAGGGGATAGAAGGAAGGAGGACGAAAAGGACTAGATGCAGCCGCACCCATGTAAATATCATCCACTGATCCCTGTTCACCAATAGATTCATCGAGTCCATTATTGGCTACAGATTGCAACACTTGGATAGTAGTAAGATCTTTGACTTGTAAATTACCAATACCACTGATACCAGCTCCAGATTCAACGATTTTAGGTTGAAATTTATTGAGCTGGAAAAATTTCCTTAAATTTGATTTACGAATGAATTTAAAAATATCAATTCATGTCTGTTTATAGGAAAAATTCGATTCAGGGCAAAAAGTCAATCCAAGCGTTAATAGTTGTTGCTCTGCTTTGGTGAGTACCGTGTCAGTGAGATTTATTATGGTGTTGTCTTCTTCCATTATCGTCTCCAATTCCTTGCTCTGGCATCCCTGTTGCAAGGGCCTGGCATGCTGCCGGCGCCGCTCCCTCCGGCGTTTGCTCCCACTACCTCTGATCGATTCTGAGGATTTCGGGGGCGTAATGTCTGACGCCTGTCCATTGTTAAAAAATTCAATTCCTCCGCTGGGGAATAATTGGTTTCAACCCCAGATAATACTGCAGAGGTACCAGCTCTACTGTCATCTAAATCGCTATTAGATGTTAAGGAATTCAAATAAGACTCATCATTCACAGCACCCAAATTGACAGAGGTAGAGGGTTGAACTGTTAGTACTTTGTTTGTTAAGCCACGTCTTTTCACATTGTCAAACTTGCGGGCAAAGGTGAACACCCTGCCCGTTGCGTAGTCATCCCGATCCCGGGCAAATTTAAAGATCTTGCGAGTTTTGATTGTATCCTCGTGTTTCTTAAGCCTTAATTCAATGTCCGCACGGCCCTTAATCACCCAATCTTTTTTGCTCACACTGTTCAAGGGCAGTAATAGTTTGTTCAATCTCCTTTAAAATGATGTTTCTATCAATTTCAGCATATTTAATAAGAATATTCACCATATTCATGGAGCCTGAAGGTTGTTAGTAGCCCACTCGCTCAGCATATCAGGGTTGGGGTTCTCGAAAGTTGTATATATATATATATTCACTGAAAAAACCATAGGTTTTAGGGACAGTTATAGTTACTTGGACATTGCACTCGTACAAAACCCGTGAAATTCCCCCGTTATAGTTAGTTCAGCTAACTATAACTCGCGCCCCGCAATGCACTGCTGATGACGTCACATATTACATCACTCATGACATGGTCAGTGACATCACTGATGACATCTCAAATGACATCACTGATGACATCATCCAGTGACTGTGTGTTTCTGTAAAGTTTAAATATTTTTAAAATATATAGGAAAAGACGTATTGAAGAATGAGTGGGTGTCTAAGTGTCTGTATGGATGATTTAGTAGGTGCGTGACTGACTCTATAAGTGAGTGATTTAACGTATCTTACTGAATGCATGGGTTAGTGACTAAACTGGGTGTATGTCTGTATCCGTCTGTCTGTTGCTGTGTAAGTCGCTGCATGTGTTTGTGAATAGCTAAATGATTTTCTATATGAGTTATTGAATGCTTGTCTGAGTATCTGTATGGGTGCCTGAGTGTTTGTGTGGGAGGGGTGTGTGCAACTCTGTGCATAGATGTGTGAGTGGGTGATTCACTGGGTGGATGGTTTCAAGAGTGCATCTGTGATAGACTGTATGGGTGGGTAAGTGTGTGTAAGAGTGTGTTAGTGAGTGAATGTATGTCCCAGTGGTACATGTGTGAGTAACTACATATGTGAAAGGCAGTATATATGTGTGTTGGAGTATATAAATAGCTATAAGCAAGAGTGAGTGATTGTGATAGTGGCTGTATGGATGATTGTGTGCTTGTATCAGTGATTGTATAAGAGCGTAACAATGTGCTACTATTTGTATGAGTAAGTGAGCTGGTGTGTGTATAACTGTATAGGTGAGTAAATGGCAGTGTGTTTAATTATTTGCATGACTGACTAGGTGTGTGAGTATCTCTATGGATGAGTGGCGTTGTTTGAGTGTCTATATAGGAGTAAGAGTGCATATGATAGTCCTGTACTGAGTGACCGTAAGTATGAGTGACTGTACGGGTGAGTGAGTGGATGTGTGTGTGTAGACCTAAGAATCAGTGAGTGGGTATGTAGTTATTGGTGTTGGAGTGTCTATGGTTTTGCGAATGGCAGTCTGTAATTTAGAGTGGGTGTATCAAAGATTATATTAGGGTGTGAGGAGGTGCATCAGATTATCACGTGGATGATGTCATCAGTGATGTCATTTGAGATGTCATCAGTGATGTCATCAGTGATGTCACTGACCATGTCATGAGTGATGTAATATGTGACGTCATCAGCAGTGCATTGCGGGGCGCGAGTTATAGTTAGCTGACCTAACTATAACGGGGAATTTCACGGGTTTTGTACGAGTGCAATGTCCAAGTAACTATAACTGTCCCTAAAACCTATGGTTTTTTCAGTGAATTTCAAGGGTTTTTTAAATGCTAATTTGTAACTATAACGTGTCTGAAACCTATGGTTTTTTCAGTGAATTTCAAAGGTTTTTAAATGCTAATTTGTAACTATAACGTGTCTGAAACCTATGGTTTTTTCAGTGAATTTCAAAGGTTTTTTAAATGCTAATTTCTAACTATAACGTGCCTGAAACCTACGGTTTTTTCAGTGAATTTCAAAGGTTTTGTAAATGACAATTTTTAAATGTATTAATTGTTATATTAATTTTTTTCATACTGATTTACTACATTTTTAGAAACAATTTTTTTTTACATATTTTATTTGTCAAATTACATTGTAATTACATTATACATTACATTACAAAAAATACTTTCTCGGAATGAATTACTTTAGTTTAAATACTTTGCAGATAGGCAATAGACTTTTAAGTACAGTAGTTACAGTTGTTGCAATGGGCAACACATTTTCAAACACAATGCAACATTCAGCTCAATGTGAATTTCTAGTTAAATGCAATTAGTTACTTTATGGATTACTTTTGTAACCACAGGACTGGATCCTAGATTCAGTCCTGGTACATCTCCTGTAAACAGTTGAGTAAAAGCGTTTTGGTTACAGTCGTGATTTTTAAGGAATATTATTGTATTTTAAAAGTTGACACTTTGAAACTTTTTCTCATAGAATCACCAATGTTATCCTATGGAAGGAAATTCACTTAGCAGGTAAAAACTGTTATCGTTACTTTTTCTTACTCAGTGTTGGATCCTGGATCCAGCACTGGTGCATCTCCTGTAAACAGTTGAAAGAATGCGTTTAAGTCATACAGGCGATTTTTAAGGAATATTTGTAGTTTGTGAAAATCAACACTTTGAAACTTTTTTGCTGAAAACCAGTCAATGTTAGCCTATGAAGGAAATTCAAGTTACCGGTAAGTACGGTTAAAATTACTTTTGAGGATCAGTACTGGGCTGAAACATGCAGCACTGAGGTCTCTCCTGATAACAGGTGAGTAAATCGGAATTCGTATTTCGGCTGATTTTAGAGGAATATTTTAAAGTTCCAAAACTCCACACTTAGAAGAATTTCCAAGTGAAACCAGTCAATGTTAGCCTATGGAAGGAAATTCAAGTTACTGGTAAAGTACGGTTAAAATTACTTTTCAGGACCAGTACTGGGCTGAAAGATGCAGCACTGAGGTCTCTCCTGATAACAGGTGAGTAAATCAGAATTCGGATTTCGGCTGATTTTAGAGGAATATTTGTATGTTTCAAAAATCAACACTTAGAAGAATTTCCAAGTGAAACCAGTCAATGTTAGCCTATGAAGGAAATTCAAGTTACCGGTAAGTACGGTTAAAATTACTTTTCAGGATCAGTACTGGGCTGAAAGATGCAGCACTGAGGTCTCTCCTGATAACAGGTGAGTAAATCGGAATTCGTATTTCGGCTGATTTTAGAGGAATATTTTAAAGTTCCAAAACTCCACACTTAGAAGAATTTCCAAGTGAAACCAGTCAATGTTAGCCTATGAAGGAAATTCAAATTACCGGTAAGTACGGTTAAAATTACTTTTGAGGATCAGTACTGGGCTGAAAGATGCAGCACTGAGGTCTCTCCTGATAACAGGTGAGTAAATCGGAATTCGTATTTCGGCTGATTTTAGAGGAATATTTTAAAGTTCCAAAACTCCACACTTTGAAGAATTTCCAAGTGAAACCAGTCAATGTTAGCCTATGAAGGAAATTCAAGTTACCGGTAAGTACGGTTAAAATTACTTTTCAGGACCAGTACTGGGCTGAAAGATACAGCACTGAGGTCTCTCCTTATAACAGGTGAGTAAATCGGAATTCCTATTTCGGCTGATTTTAGAGGAATATTTGCACAATGGTGAAGGGAGGGGGCGGGGCCTGAGGTGACATCTTTGCAAACGCGCCCCGTGGCGCGTTTTAAGTTGGGGGATTAAGTTCCCTTGAATCCTGAGGGTCCCTAGGGGCCAACTAGACCACCAGGAACCTCCAATATGCGCCAGGGGCTGCGTTGCAGAGACGTGTAGAGAGGCCACACCCCTTTTTACACCTCTCTGCAACGCAGCTCTGTGGCGCTTTCTGGATGTACCTGTTGGGCTAGTTGGCCCCAAGGACCCTCAGGATTGAAGGGGATTTAATTCCCCATCTTAAAACGCGCCACAGGGCCTGTTTGCACACATGTCACCTCAAGCCCCGCCCCTCCCTTCACCACTGTGCAAACGCGCCCGTGGCGCGTTTTAAGTTGGGGGATTAAGTCCCCTTGAATCCTGAGGGTCCCCGGAGTCCAACTAGCCCACCATATACCTCCAAAAGCGCCATAGAGCTGCGTTGCAGAGAGGTGTAAAAGGGGCGTGGCCTCTGTACACCTCTCTGCAAGGCAGCCCCCTGGCGCATACTGGAGGTTCCTGGTGGGCTAGTTGGCCCCAGGGACCCCCAGTATTCAAGGGGAATTCGTTCCCCCTCTGCAAACGCGCCAGGGGCGCGTTTGCAGAGTGGTGAAGGAAGGGGCGGGGCCTGCGGGCCCGATCGTTTTTTTTTTTTTTTTTAATTTTTTTTTTTGGGGAGGGGGCCGCGTGGCCCTCTCCCGAGCCACTACTTGCCCGGGGACCCCATCCCCGGGGCTGGCCCTCTTGTTGGGGACTGTGGGGGGTCCCCAATCCCCCCACAGTCCCGCCGGCTCCCCGTGTCCCACGGGAGCCGGCATTAGCTTTTACACATGGGGAGCTGCTAAGATGCAGCTCCCCATGTGGAAAGCAATCGGCTTTGGATATTGGAAGAGAGAGCAGGTTTCCTGCTCTCTCTTCCAATATCCAAAGCAAGTTTGCAATGACAGGACGGGAGCCGCGAGGCTCCCGTCCTGTCATTGCAAACAGCAGTGTCCCGGGGGTAGGCACCCGGGACACTGCAGGAGCCGGCCCTGGGGGTGGTGGTCCCCAGGGCCATCAAGGGCTCCAGGAGGGGGCCGCGCGGCCCCCTCCCATTCAGTGCACAGCCCCGGGAGGTGGTGGTCCCCGGGGCTCTGGAGGTCCAAAACGGACCCCCATTGTAATTTTCTTAGTGCCCCGGGAGGTGGTGGTCCCCGGGGCGTGTGGGGGCTGGAGCCCCCCACACAGGTTTTTAATAAAAAAAAGAAGCCCCGGGAGGTGGTGGTCCCCGGGGCTGCGGGAGGGCTCAGAGCCCTCCCGCACCATTGTACATAAAGCCCCGGGGGTGGTGGTCCCCGGGGCTTGGGGGGCCTTAGAGGCCCCCACACATAAAATTAACCCCCCCCAGCATGCCCCCGGGACATGGGCCACCCGGGGACCAGTAACATCGAAGCGCGGGAGACCGCGCTTCGATTTTTTTCGGCAGGGTTCGCGCTCCCTGAGCGCATCCTGCCGATTTTTAAAAAAAAAAAAATTTTTTTTTTGCCCAGGGGGTCCTTGTGGGACCCCTGAGCAAACCTAGGGGTCAGGGTGTTTCTACCCTCCCCCTTTGTGCGCTTTGCGCACTTGTTTCTGTCCCTCGGTTCTACCGAGGGACAAAATGGCTGCCAACATTTCCTGAATCGGAATGTTGACAGCCAGCTGACAGCCAATTAACATGCAGCTCGTGATCGGGAGGGTGCGCGAATCCTCCGTGCCCATAGATATATATGTACTTTTACTTTTTGATTTTCTCAGCAACTACTGAACGGATTTACACCATTTAACAAAAGGGTTCTTTCTGAACCAAGAACTACCTCTTTGCCAAATTTGGTGTAATTCCGTTCAGCAGTTCGAGCTGTAGCCGTGTCTAAAGTTTCCTATGGGAAAATGCATGGGGAAAACGCGTTTTGGGACCCCCCTTTTTCTCGGCCCCCGCTTGACGTATCACCCCGAGACTTTCAGGGTAGGAGCGGACCGGAGCGCCCCACGAAGTTTGAAAATTTCGCGAAGATACGTCAACCGGCAAGAGAGTTATTTCAAATAGAATGTCGCGGATTTCCTATGGATAATAGGTTGTAACTATAACTATCTACTGGCGACCGCCAGTAGATAATATATATATATATATATATATATATATATATATATATGTGTGTATATATATATATATATATATCCATCCACTTCATTCGCTTATGTTCCCACCATCTTAAACCGAGGAGTACGCGGCGAGGTAGCGAACCTCGAATATACATCCAAAACTGTGATAACCACGGTATGATGTCCCGTTCGATAAATCACAGAGCCGCCACTCTAATCCAGTTTCAGCGTATTTTTATTCACAAGGCAACAAAAAACCCAACGCGTTTCGGAGTTTCGTCACGGGTTAGGTGTATGCATAGAAACCGTTCCATTTAAAGAGACAGTTCGTGCGATTTCAACAACATAAACAAAATACTTCTCATTATGTTTATACTTGTTTTGAATGCAGTAAATGAAACGACTGAGCTAATGACATGATAATAAATGATCAGTGTTTGGGAAAATCAATTGCAATAATCACAGTTTGTAAATGGCATCATCGAAAAAATAATTACTCCAAAGCGCCACACTACTTCACAAAATTAGCGTATTGTTTTACACGAAGTGTTATAATAACACATTCCAACATGTGCTGGGTTTTAAGATAAAAACCTTCAATTTTGCTGCCAGCGTTGAAATTACTTGTGTTCAAGTATATGTAACCAGCGCTTTGTTAATATAAGTGGTCAATAAAGTTTCAGTGAAAAAACGCAAAGTGCATGGTGAACAAAGTAACGCCCAAGTGGGCAAAGCCGACATATGTTTAAAGCATGCCACTTTCTTGGTTAAATAAATGGCGAACCAAATAAAACCAAACAACACTCTTAATGTGGCTTAATCAATTCTGCCCAAGTGGGCTAAGTCGGTCCTGAATTTAAACCTGGACCAATCATATATAACCAAACACATCCTAAATTCCTTTCAAAAAAGATATTACAGCTCTCCTGCGTTTCGTATTCTCCAATCTGAAACAAAACAAATAGAGAAGAAATCTATTAAAACCAAATTTACAACACACATTTAAAAAGGCATAAACCTATACAGAACGGAAAGAAGGGTCCTTTATATACAACATTTCAGTTTTAGCCTAGTCACATCATTCTCAGAATTGTAATCTATTGAAATTTGCAGTGCTTGATACAGTTTCCAAAAATGAAAGGGGTGGTGATCGAACGAAAGAACTAAGGAGATTAGAATCCAAAATGATAATCAAATTTAATACCATCTACCCAAATGGATTAAATATGGATGAGGAACTGGCAGTGCATCTAGGTTAAATCTGAAATGTTGTATATAAAGGACCCTTCTTTCCGTTCTGTAAAGGTTTATGTCTTTTTAAATGTGTGTTGTAAATTTGGTTTTAATAGATTTAATTAAATGACTCGACATTTGTGGAGACATGTGTATGGCACTGCAGCGAAGGAGAAAGATGACAGGCCATTCCAGTCCTGCAGCCCACTGTGGTAATACATTTTTGAACAAAATTATTGCAGTTTCTACTGGACCCACGAGGGTGTTATTTTGCTCCTAACACATAAACTACAGGTACCAGCATGCCAGTTTTTTACTCACCTGTAAGCCCATGTGGGACTAATTGGTGGGCGGTGCGCATGCGGAAAATGGTGCCTGGGAGCGGTCTCCAGTATGCTGCAAGTTCTTTTCCACTGAAGAAGGAGCTGTGATGGCTCTGAAACGCGTCTGGAATTAACTCGAGTTTGGACTGGAGAAGTCTGTGTTTCCGTGAATAAATGGTTGTTACCAGCTTGCAGTAAGGCGTATCCTTGCCTCAGGGCACTTTTGGTTGGATATATATATATATATATATATATACATATATATATATATATATATATTCCAAATGTAAGTGCTCCCACGATTGAAGACACCACACGCAATGTTTAACTTCACCATTTATTGCTTGGCAGGCTACAGTATGAACAGGCACGACTTTTCAGCGTAGAATCTGCCATCCGCCATACGCGTTTCAGGTTTCCCCTTGTTCTCTGGCTTGGCTTCTGGTGAAAGTACAGCTATGCAAAACCTCTCGCACCTGCTTTTAATTATATAGTCCCGCCCTATTGGGCGTGTGCCTCAGTGCACTCTGGGTCTCGTAGTTTCTTTATTAATCCATAGTGGTGCTGCTGTAAATTTCCTCCTTTAATAACATCCCTTCGGGTCGCTGGTTAGATCGTAGCTGGATGTTGCATTTCTTATGCCTCGCCAAACTGGTAACATCGCTCCATAAACACGCCGTGATCTTCACAGCGCACGGACCCGCCTTCCAGCAGTGGGGTATCTTCGTGGCCAGAGCAGGCCACCAATATTCCAAATGTAAGTGCTCCCACGATTGAAGACGTGGTGTCTTCAATTGTGGGAGCACTTACATTTGGAATATTGGTGGCCTGCTCTGGCCACGAAGATACCCCACTGCTGGAAGGCGGGTCCGTGCGCTGTGAAGATCACGGCGTGTTTATGGAGCGATGTTACCAGTTTGGCGAGGCATAAGAAATGCAACATCCAGCTACGATCTAACCAGCGACCCGAAGGGATGTTATTAAAGGAGGACATTTACAGCAGCACCACTATGGATTAATAAAGAAACTACGAGACCCCGAGTGCACTGAGGCACACGCCCAATAGGGCGGGACTATATAATTAAAAGCAGGTGCGAGAGATTTTGCATAGCTGTACTTTCACCAGAAGCCAAGCCAGAGAACAAGGGGAAACCTGAAACGCGTATGGCGGATGGCAGATTCTACGCTGAAAAGTCGTGCCTGTTCATGCTGTAGCCTGCCAAGCAATAAATGGTGAAGTTAAACATTGCGTGTGGTGTCTTCAATCGTGGGAGCACTTACATTTGGAATATTGGTGGCCTGCTCTGGCCACGAAGATACCCCACTGCTGGAAGGCGGGGCCGTGCGCTGTGAAGATCACGGCGTGTTTATGGAGCGATGTTACCAGTTTGGCGAGGCATAAGAAATGCAACATCCAGCTACGATCTAACCAGCGACCCGAAGGGATGTTATTAAAGGAGGAAATTTACAGCAGCACCACTATGGATTAATAAAGAAACTACGAGAACCAGAGTGCACTGAGGCACACGCCCAATAGGGCGGGACTATATAATTAAAAGCAGGTGCAAGAGGTTTTGCATAGCTGTACTTTCACCAGAAGCCAAGCCAGAGAACAAGGGGAAACCTGAAACGCGTATGGCGGATGGCAGATTCTACGCTGAAAAGTCGTGCCTGTTCATGCTGTAGCCTGCCAAGCAATAAATGGTGAAGTTAAACATTGCGTGTGGTGTCTTCAATCGTGGGAGCACTTACATTTGGAATATTGGTGGCCTGCTCTGGCCACGAAGATACCCCACTGCTGGAAGGCGGGTTCGTGCGCTGTGAAGATCACGGCGTGTTTATGGAGCGATGTTACCAGTTTGGCGAGGCATAAGAAATGCAACATCCAGCTACGATCTAACCAGCGACCCGAAGGGATGTTATTAAAGGAGGAAATTTACAGCAGCACCATTATGGATTAATAAAGAAACTACGAGACCCAGAGTGCACTGAGGCACACGCCCAATAGGGCGGGACTATATAATTAAAAGCAGGTGCGAGAGGTTTTGCATAGCTGTACTTTCACCAGAAGCCGAGCCAGAGAACAAGGGGAAACCTGAAACGCGTATGGCGGATGGCAGATTCTACGCTGAAAAGTCGTGCCTGTTCATGCTGTAGCCTGCCAAGCAATAAATGGTGAAGTTAAACATTGCGTGTGGTGTCTTCAATCGTGGGAGCACTTACATTTGGAATATTGGTGGACTGCTCTGGCCACGAAGATACCCCACTGCTGGAAGGCGGGTCCGTGCGCTGTGAAGATCACGGCGTGTTTATGGAGCGATGTTACCAGTTTGGCGAGGCATAAGAAATGCAACACCCAGCTACGATCTAACCAGCGACCCGAAGGGATGTTATTAAAGGAGGAAATTTACAGCAGCACCACTATGGATTAATAAAGAAACTACGAGACCCAGAGTGCACTGAGGCACACGCCCAATAGGGCGGGACTATATAATTAAAAGCAGGTGCGAGAGGTTTTGCATAGCTGTACTTTCACCAGAAGCCAAGCCAGAGAACAAGCGGAAACCTGAAACGCGTATGGCGGATGGCAGATTCTACGCTGAAAAGTCGTGCCTGTTCATGCTGTAGCCTGCCAAGCAATAAATGGTGAAGTTAAACATTGCGTGTGGTGTCTTCAATCGTGGGAGCACTTACATTTGGAATATATATATATGTATATATATATTCCTCCACACTTGACCCGCTTCCTGACCCATCCGGTCGATATGAGGCGGTGCGAACAAAGGTACGGCAGAGCCAAGCCATTTCAAATTGCCACAGTTTTCCAAAGGAAATGTCCAAGTCGCACTCACGGATGTAAGTAAAGGCATCAATCAATTCGTTTCCTTAATCCATCTTTATTATTCTGCGCGCCAGCACACCCTGGCGCGCAGAATAATAAAGATGGATTAAGGAATCGAATTGATTGATGCCTTTACTTACATCCGTGAGTGCGACTTGGACATTTCCTTTGGAAAAACTGTGACACTATATATATATACATATATATATTCACTGAAAAAACCATAGGTTTCAGACATGTTATAGTTAGAAATTAGCATTTAAAAAACCTTTGAAATTCACTGAAAAAACCATAGGTTTTAGGGACAGTTATAGTTAGTTGGACATTTCACTCGTACAAAACCATAGAAATTCCCCCGTTATAGTTAGTTCAGCTAACTATAACTCGCGCCTCGCAATGCACTGCTGATGACGTCACATATTACATCACTCATGACATGGTCAGTGACATCACTGATGACATCTCAAATGACATCACTGATGACATCATCCAGTGACTGTGTGTTTCTGTAAAGTTTAAATATGTTTAATATATATAGGGAAAGGCGTATTGAAGAATGAGTGGGTGTATAAGTGTCTGAATGGATGATTTAGTACGTGCGTGACTGACTCTACAAGTGAGTGATTAAACGTATCTTACTGAATGCATGGGTTAGTGACTAAACTGTGTGAATGTCTGTATCCGTCTGTTTGTTGGTGTGTAAGTGGCTGCATGGATTTGCGAATAGCTACATGAGTGTCTATATGGGTTATTGATTGGTTCTCTGAGTATCTGTATGGCTGCCTGAGTGTTTGTGTGGGTGGGGTGTGTGTGACTCTGTACATAGATGTGTGAGTGGGTGATTCACTGGGTGCATGATTTCAAGAGTGCATCTGTGATGGACTGCTTGGGTGGGTGAGTGTGTGTATGGGTGTGTTAGTGAGTGAATGTATATCTCAGTGGTACATGTGCGAGTAACTACATATGTAAAAGGCAGTATATATGTGTGTTAGAGTATTTAAATGGCTATAAGTGAGAGTGTGTGATTGTGAGAGTGGCTGTATGGATGCCTGTGTGCTTGTATCAGTTATTGTATAAGAGCGTAAGAATGTGCTAGTATTTGTATGAGTAAGTGAGCTGGTGTGTATAACTGTATAGGTGAGTAAATGGGTGTGTGATTAATTTTTTGCATGACTGACTAGGTGTGTGAGTACCTCTATGGATGAGTGGCGGTGTGTGAGTGTTTATATAGGTGTATGAGTGCATATGATAGTCCTGTACTGAGTGACTGTAAGTATGAGTGACTGTACGGGTGAGTGAGTAGATGTGTGTGTGTGTAGACCTAAGAATCAGTGAGTGGGTATATAGTTATTGGTATTGGAGTGTGTATGGTTTTGAGAATGGCAGTCTGTAATTTAGAGTGGGTGTATCAAAAGTTATATTAGGGTGTGAGAAGATGCATGAAATTATCACATGGATGATGTCATCAGTGATGTCATCAGTGATGTCATTTGAGATGTCATCAGTGATGTCACTGACCATGTCATGAGTGATGTAATATGTGACGTCATCAGCAGTGCATTGCGGGGGCGCGAGTTATAGTTAGCTGAACTAACTATAACGGGGGAATTTCTATGGTTTTGTACGAGTGAAATGTCCAACTAACTATATCTGTCCCTAAAACCTATGGTTTTTCAGTGAATTTCAAAGGTTTTTTAAATGCAAATTTCTAACTATAACGTGTCTGAAACCTATGGTTTTTTCAGTGAATTTCAAAGGTTTTTTAAATGCTAATTTCTAACTATAACATGCCTGAAACCTATGATTTTTTAAGTGAATTTCAAAGGTTTTTTAAATGCTAGTTTCTAACTATGCCTACAGAGGTAGGACATGTGAAGAAAGAAGAAAAAACGCACAGAAAGAAGCAAAAGAAATGCAGAAAGAAGCAACAGAAGTCCACAAAGACGAAGAAAAGTGCAGGAAGAAGCAAAAGATGTGCAGAAAGAACCAACAGAGGAGCAGAAAGAGGCCTTGTTGCAAAATCATCCTGTGCCCACAACTTTTTCAGACGGGTACTGGTGGTAACGGACTCTGACTAACCAGAGCCAGTGCTATGCTAAAAGACACTTAGAATACAGTGAAAACACCTACATACAATAGGGAACACTATGCATTGGGGTACCCCTGTGATTAGCATGACCTCCTCTGTAAGTCCCTAGCACATAATAGGGCAGGGGGATTAAAACTACCTCTTAAAACGCACTACAGGGCGCGTTTGCACAGTGGTGAAGGGAGGGGGGGCCTGAGGTGACATGTGTGCAAACGCGCCCCATGGCGCGTTTTAAGTTGCGGGATTAAGTCCCCTTGAATCCTGAGGGTCCCTGGGGTCCAACTAGCCCCCCAGGTACCTACAGTTAGGACCACAGAGCTGAGTTGCAGAGAGGCGTTCCGAGGCCACAAACCTTTTTTCACCTCTCTGCAACGCAACTCTGTTGTGCTTACTGAAGGTACCTGGTGGGCTAGTTGGCCCCCAGGGTCCCTCAGGATTCAAGGGGAATTAATTCCCCAACTTAAAACGCACCACAGGGCGTGTTTGCGCACATGTCACCTGAGGCCCGCCCCCTCCCTTCACCACTGTGCAAACGTGCCCCATGGCGCGTTTTAAGTTGGGGGATTAAGTCCCCTTGAATCCTGAGGGTCCCTGGGGTCCAACTAGCCCCCCAGGTACCTACAGTTAGGACCACAGAGCTGAGTTGCAGAGAGGCGTTCCGAGGCCACGCACCTTTTTTCACCTCTCTGCAACGCAACTCTGTTGTGCTTACTGAAGGTACCTGGTGGGCTAGTTGGCCCCCAGGGTCCCTCAGGATTCAAGGGGAATTAATTCCCCAACTTAAAACGCACCACAGGGCGTGTTTGCGCACATGTCACCTGAGGCCCGCCCCTCCCTTCACCACTGTGCAAACGTGCCCCATGGCGCGTTTTAAGTTGGGGGATTAGGTCACCTTGAATCCTGAGGGTCCCTGGGGCCCAACTAGCCCACCAGGTACTTCCAGTAAACACCACAGGCCTGCGTTGCAACGCCTGTAACAAATTGTGCAGTTGTGTTTAGGTAGTGAAGGGGGTCGTGCTGGGGGTAGTATTTTAGGGTTTAGGGTAGTGCAGTGGTGTTTGTGTAGTGTAGGGGGTCATGCTGGGGGTAGATTTAGGGTTTAGGGTAGTGCAGTGGTGTTTGCGTAGTGTAGGGAGTCGTGCTGGGGGAGCGTTTTAGGGTTTAGGGTAGTGCAGTGGTGTTTGGGTAGTGTAGGGGGTCGTGCTGGGGGTAGTGTTTTAGGGTTTAGGGTAGTGCAGTGGTGTTTGGGTAGTGTAGGGGGTCGTGCTGGGGGTAGTGGTTTTGGGTTTAGGGTAGAGCAGTGGTTTTGGGTAGTGTAGGGGGTACTGCTGGGGGTAGTTTTCTAGGGTTTAGGGTAGTGCAATGGTGTTTGGGTAGTGTAGGGGGTACTGCTGGGGGTAGTGTTTTAGGGTTTAGGGTAGTGCAGTGGTGTTTGGGTAGTGTAGGGGGTACTGCTGGGGGTAGTGTTTTAGGGTTTAGGGTAGTGCAGTGGTGTTTGGGTAGTGTAGGGGTTCGTGCTGGGGGTAGTTTTTTAGGGTTTAGGGTAGTGCAGTGGTGTTTGTGTAGTGTAGGGGGTAGTGTTTTAGGGTTTAGGGTAATGCAGTGGTGTTTGTGTAGTGTAGGGGGTCGTGCTGGGGGTAGTGTTTTAGGGTTTTGGGTAGTGCAGTGGTGTTTGTGTAGTGTAGGAGGTCGTGTTTTAGGGTTTAGGGTAGTGCAGTGGTCTTTGGGTAGTGTAGGGAGTCGTGCGGGGGGGTAGTGTTTTAGAATTTAGGGTAGTGCAGTGGTCTTTGGGTAGTGTAGGGGGTCGTGCGGGGGTAGTGTTTTAGGGTTTAGGGTAGTGCATTGGTGTTTGGGTAGTGTAGGGGGTCATGCGGGGGGTAGTGTTTTAGGGTTTAGGGCAGTGCAGTGGTGTTTGGGTAGTGTAGGGGGTCATGCTGGGGGGAGTGTTTTAGGGTTTAGGGCAGTGCAGTGGTGTTCGGGTAGTGTAGGGGTCGTGCTGGGGAGAGTGTTTTAGGGTTTAGGGCAGTGCAGTGGTGTTCGGGTAGTGTAGGGGGTCATGCTGGGGGGAGTGTTTGAGGGTTTAGGGCAGTGCAGTCGTGTTCGGGTAGTGTAGGGGGTCGTGCTGGAGGGAGTATTTTAGGGTTTAGGGTAGTGCAGTGGTGTTCGGGTAGTGTAGGGGGTAGTGTTTTAGGGTTTAGGGCAGTGCAGTGGTGTTCAGGCAGTTTAGGGGGTCATGCTGGGGGTGGTGTTTTAGGGTTTAGGGCAGTGCAGTGGTGTTTGGGCAGTGTAGGGGGTGGTGCAGGGGTGGTGTTTCAGGGTTTAGGGCAGTGCAGTGGTGTTCGGGCAGTGTAGGGGGTCGTGCAGGGGGTGGTGTTTCAGGGTTTAGGGCAGTGGTGTTTGGGCGGTGTAGGGGGTCGTGCTGGGAGTGGTGTTTCAGGGTTTGGGGCAGTGCAGTGGTGTTCGGGCAGTAAATGGGGTCATGCTGGGGGTGGTGTTTCAGGGTTTTGGGCAGTGCAGTGGTGTTTGGGCAGTGTAGGGGGTCGTGCGGGGGTGGTGTTTCAGGGATTAGGGCAGTGCAGTGGTGTTCGGGCAGTGTAGGGGGTCGTGCAGGGTTGTGGTGTTTCAGGGTTTAGGGCAGTGCAGTGGTGTTCGGGCAGTGTAGGGGGTTGTGCTGGGGGTGGTGTTTCAGGGTTTAGGGCAGTGCAGTGGTGTTCGGGCAGTGTAGGGGGTGGTGCAGGGGGTGGTGTTTCAGGGTTTAGGGCAGTGCAGTGGTGTTCGGGCAGTGTAGGGGTGGTGCAGGGGGTGGTGTTTCAGGGTTTAGGGCAGTGCAGTGGTGTTCGGGCAGTGTAGGGGGTCGTGCAGGGGGTGGTGTTTCAGAGTTTAGGGCAGTGCAGTGGTGTTCGGGCAGTGTAGGGGGTCGTGCTGGGGCTGGTGTTTCAGGGTTTAGGGCAGTGCAGTGGTGTTCGGGCAGTGTAGGTGGTCGTGCTGGGGCTGGTGTTTCAGGGTTTAGGGCAGTGCAGTGGTGTTCGGGCAGTGTAGGGGGTCATGCTGGGGCTGGTGTTTCAGGGTTTAGGGCAGTGCAGTGGTGTTCAGGCAGTGTAGGGGTCTTGCTGGGGCTGGTGTTTCAGGGTTTAGGGCAGTGCAGTGGTGTTTGGGCAGTGTAAGGGGTCGTGCTGGGGGTGGTGTTTCAGGGTTTAGGGCAGTGTAGTGGTGTTCGGGCAGTGTAAGGGGTCGTGCTGGGGCTAGTGTTTCAGGGTTTAGGGCAGAGCAATGGTGTTCGGGCAGTGTAGGGGGTTGTGCTGGAGGTGGTGTTTCAGGGTTTAGGGCAGTGCAGTGGTGTTCGGGAAGTGTAGGGGGTCTTGCTGGGGGTGGTGTTTCAGGGTTTAGGGCAGTGGTGTTCAGGCAGTGTAGGGGGTCTTGCTGGGGGTGATGTTTCAGGGTTTAGGGCAGTGCAGTGGTGTTTGGGCAGTGTAGGGGGTCTTGCTGGGGATAGTGTTTCAGGGTTTAGGGCAGTGCAGTGGTGTTCGGGCAGTGTAGGGGGTCATGCTGGGGGTGGTGTTTCAAGGTTTAGGGCAGTGCAGTGGTGTTCGGGCAGTGTAGGGTGTCGTGCTGGGGGTGGTGTTTCAGGGTTTAGGGCAGTGCAGTGGTGTTCCGGCAGTGTAGGGGGTCGTGCAGGGGGGTGTTTCAGGGTTTAGGGCAGTGCAGTGGTGATCGGGCAGTGTAGGGGGTCGTGCTGGGGGTGGTGTTTCAGGGTTTAGGGCAGTGCAGTGGTGTTCTGGCAGTGTAGGGTGTCGTGCTGGGGGTGGTGTTTCAGGGTTTAGGGCAGTGCAGTGGTGTTCGGGCAGTGTAGGGGGTCGTGCAGGGGGTGGTGTTTCAGGGTTTAGGGCAGTGCAGTGGTGTTCGGCCTGTGTAGGTGGTCTTGCTGGGGGTGGTGTTTCAGGGTTTAGTGCAGTGGTGTTTGGGCAGTGTAGGGGGTCTTGCTAGGGGTGGTGTTTCAGGGTTTAGGGCAGTGCAGTGGTGTTCGGGCAGTGTAGGGGGTCTTGCTGGGGCTGGTGTTTCAGGGTTCAGGGCAGTGCAGTGGTGTTCGGGCAGTGTAGGGGGTCATGCAGGGGCTGGTGTTTGAGGGTTTAGGGCAGTGCAGTGGTGTTCGGGCAGTGTAGGGGGTCGTGCTGGGGGTGGTGTTTCAGGGTTTAGGGCAGTGCAGTGGTGTTCGGGCAGTGTAGGGGGTCTTGCTGGGGGTGGTGTTTCAGGGTTTAGGGCAGTGCAGTGGTTTTTGGGCAGTGTAGGCGGTCGTGTTGGGGCTGGTGTTTCAGGGTTTAGGGCAGTGCAGTGGTGTTCGGGCAGTGTAGGGGGTCGTGCTGGGGCTGGTGTTTCAGGGTTTAGGGCAGTGCAGTGGTGTTCGGGCTGTGTAGGGGGTCGTGCTGGGGGTGGTGTTTCAGGGTTTAGGGCAGTGCAGTGGTGTTCGGGCAGTGTAGGGGGTCTTGCTGGGGGTGGTGTTTCAGGGTTTAGGGCAGTGGTGTTCGGGCAATGTAGGGGTCTTGCTGGGGGTGATGTTTCAGGGTTTAGGGCAGTGCAGTGGTGTTCGGGCAGTGTAGGGGGTCTTGCTGGGGGTAGTGTTTCAGGGTTTAGGGCAGTGCAGTGGTGTTCGTGCAGTGTAGGGGGTCGTGCTGGGGGTGGTGTTTCAGGGTTTAGGGCAGTGCAGTAGTGTTCGGGCAGTGTAGGGGGTCGTGCAGGGGGTGGTGTTTCAGGGTTTAGGGCAGTGCAGTGGTGTTCGGGCAGTGTAGGGGGTCGTGCAGGGGGTGGTGTTTCAGGGTTTAGGGCAGTGCAGTGGTGTTCGGGCAGTGTAGGGGGTCGTGCTGGGGGTGGTGTTTCAGGGTTTAGGGCAGTGCAGTGGTGTTCGGGCAGTGTAGGGGTCGTGCAGGGGGTGGTGTTTCAGGGTTTAGGGCAGTGCAGTGGTGTTCGGGCAGTGTAGGGGGTCGTGCTGGAGGGAGTATTTTAGGGTTTAGGGTAGTGCAGTGGTGTTCGGGTAGTGTAGGGGGTAGTGTTTTAGGGTTTAGGGCAGTGCAGTGGTGTTCGGGCAGTTTAGGGGGTCATGCTGGGGGTGGTGTTTTAGGGTTTAGGGTAGTGCAGTGGTGTTCGGGCAGTGTAGGGGGTCGTGCTGGGGGTGGTGTTTCAGGGTTTAGGGCAGTGCAGTGGTGTTTGGGCAGTGTAGGGGTGGTGCAGGGGTGGTGTTTCAGGGTTTAGGGCAGTGCAGTGGTGTTCGGGCAGTGTAGGGGGTCGTGCAGGGGGTGGTGTTTCAGGGTTTAGGGCAGTGGTGTTTGGGCGGTGTAGGGGGTCGTGCTGGGAGTGGTGTTTCAGGGTTTGGGGCAGTGCAGTGGTGTTCGGGCAGTAAATGGGGTCATGCTGGGGGTGGTGTTTCAGGGTTTTGGGCAGTGCAGTGGTGTTTGGGCAGTGTAGGGGGTCGTGCGGGGGGGTGTTTCAGGGATTAGGGCAGTGCAGTAATGTTCGGGCAGTGTAGGGGGTCGTGCAGGGTTGTGGTGTTTCAGGGTTTAGGGCAGTGCAGTGGTGTTCGGGCAGGGTAGGGGGTTGTGCTGGGGGTGGTGTTTCAGGGTTTAGGGCAGTGCAGTGGTGTTCGGGCAGTGTAGGGGGTGGTGCAGGGGTGGTGTTTCAGGGTTTAGGGCAGTGCAGTGGTGTTCGGGCAGTGTAGGGGGTGGTGCAGGGGTGGTGTTTCAGGGTTTAGGGCAGTGCAGTGGTGTTCGGGCAGTGTAGGGGGTCGTCCAGGGGGTGGTGTTTCAGGGTTTAGGGCAGTGCAGTGGTGTTCGGGCAGTGTTGGGGGTCGTGCTGGGGCTGGAGTTTCAGGGTTTAGGGCAGTGCAGTGGTGTTCGGGCAGTGTAGGTGGTCGTGCTGGGGCTGGTGTTTCAGGGTTTAGGGCAGTGCAGTGGTGTTCGGGCAGTGTAGGGGTCATGCTGGGGCTGGTGTTTCAGGGTTTAGGGCAGTGCAGTGGTGTTCGGGCAGTGTAGGGGTCTTGCTGGGGCTGGTGTTTCAGGGTTTAGGGCAGTGCAGTGGTGTTCGGGCAGTGTAGGGGGTCATGCTGGGGGTGGTGTTTCAGGGTTTAGGGCAGTGCAGTGGTGTTCGGGCAGTGTAAGGGGTCGTGCTGGGGCTAGTGTTTCAGGGTTTAGGGCAGAGCAATGGTGTTCGGGCAGTGTAGGGGGTTGTGCTGGAGGTGGTGTTTCAGGGTTTAGGGCAGTGCAGTGGTGTTCGGGAAGTGTAGGGGGTCTTGCTGGGGGTGGTGTTTCAGGGTTTAGGGCAGTGGTGTTCAGGCAGTGTAGGGGGTCTTGCTGGGGGTGATGTTTCAGGGTTTAGGGCAGTGCAGTGGTGTTTGGGCAGTGTAGGGGGTCTTGCTGGGGTAGTGTTTCAGGGTTTAGGGCAGTGCAGTGGTGTTCGGGCAGTGTAGGGGGTCATGCTGGGGGTGGTGTTTCAAGGTTTAGGGCAGTGCAGTGGTGTTCGGGCAGTGTAGGGGTCGTGCTGGGGGTGGTGTTTCAGGGTTTAGGGCAGTGCAGTGGTGTTCCGGCAGTGTAGGGGGTCGTGCAGGGGGGGTGTTTCAGGGTTTAGTGCAGTGGTGTTTGGGCAGTGTAGGGGGTCGTGCTGGGGGTGGTGTTTCAGGGTTTAGGGCAGTGCAGTGGTGTTCTGGCAGTGTAGGGTGTCGTGCTGGGGGTGGTGTTTCAGGGTTTAGGGCAGTGGTGTTTGGGCAGTGTAGGGGGTCTTGCTAGGGGTGGTGTTTCAGGGTTTAGGGCAGTGCAGTGGTGTTCGGGCAGTGTAGGGGGTCTTGCTGGGGCTGGTGTTTCAGGGTTCAGGGCAGTGCAGTGGTGTTCGGGCAGTGTAGGGGGTCATGCAGGGGCTGGTGTTTGAGGGTTTAGGGCAGTGCAGTGGTGTTCGGGCAGTGTAGGGGGTCGTGCTGGGGGTGGTGTTTCAGGGTTTAGGGCAGTGCAGTGGTGTTCGGGCAGTGTAGGGGGTCGTGCTGGAGGGAGTATTTTAGGGTTTAGGGTAGTGCAGTGGTGTTCGGGTAGTGTAGGGGGTAGTGTTTTAGGGTTTAGGGCAGTGCAGTGGTGTTCAGGCAGTTTAGGGGGTCATGCTGGGGGTGGTGTTTTAGGGTTTAGGGCAGTGCAGTGGTGTTTGGGCAGTGTAGGGGGTGGTGCAGGGGTGGTGTTTCAGGGTTTAGGGCAGTGCAGTGGTGTTCGGGCAGTGTAGGGGTCGTGCAGAGGGTGGTGTTTCAGGGTTTAGGGCAGTGGTGTTTGGGCGGTGTAGGGGGTCGTGCTGGGAGTGGTGTTTCAGGGTTTGGGGCAGTGCAGTGGTGTTCGGGCAGTAAATGGGGTCATGCTGGGGGTGGTGTTTCAGGGTTTTGGGCAGTGCAGTGGTGTTTGGGCAGTGTAGGGGGTCGTGCGGGGGTGGTGTTTCAGGGATTAGGGCAGTGCAGTGGTGTTCGGGCAGTGTAGGGGGTCGTGCAGGGTTGTGGTGTTTCAGGGTTTAGGGCAGTGCAGTGGTGTTCGGGCAGTGTAGGGGGTTGTGCTGGGGGTGGTGTTTCAGGGTTTAGGGCAGTGCAGTGGTGTTCGGGCAGTGTAGGGGTTGGTGCAGGGGGTGGTGTTTCAGGGTTTAGGGCAGTGCAGTGGTGTTCGGGCAGTGTAGGGGGTGGTGCAGGGGGTGGTGTTTCAGGGTTTTGGGCAGTGCAGTGGTGTTCGGGCAGTGTAGGGGGTCGTGCAGGGGGTGGTGTTTCAGGGTTTAGGGCAGTGCAGTGGTGTTCCGGCAGTGTAGGGGGTCGTGCAGGGGGTGTTTCAGGGTTTAGGGCAGTGCAGTGGTGTTCGGGCAGTGTAGGGGGTCGTGCTGGGGGTGGTGTTTCAGGGTTTAGGGAAGTGCAGTAGTGTTCTGGCAGTGTAGGGTGTCGTGCTGGGGGGTGGTGTTTCAGGGTTAAGGGCAGTGCAGTGGTGTTCGGGCAGTGTAGGGGGTAGTGCAGGGGGTGGTGTTTCAGGGTTTAGGGCAGTGCAGTGGTGTTCGGCCAGTGTAGGTGGTCTTGCTGGGGGTGGTGTTTCAGGGTTTAGTGCAGTGGTGTTTGGGCAGTGTAGGGGGTCTTGCTAGGGGTGGTGTTTCAGGGTTTAGGGCAGTGCAGTGGTGTTCGGGCAGTGTAGGGGGTCTTGCTGGGGCTGGTGTTTCAGGGTTCAGGGCAGTGCAGTGGTGTTCGGGCAGTGTAGGGGTCATGCAGGGGCTGGTGTTTGAGGGTTTAGGGCAGTGCAGTGGTGTTCGGGCAGTGTAGGGGGTCGTGCTGGGGGTGGTGTTTCAGGGTTTAGGGCAGTGCAGTGGTGTTCGGGCAGTGTAGGGGTCTTGCTGGGGGTGGTGTTTGAGGGTTTAGGGCAGTGCAGTGGTTTTTGGGCAGTGTAGGCGGTCGTGCTGGGGCTGGTGTTTCAGGGTTTAGGGCAGTGCAGTGGTGTTCGGGCAGTGTAGGGGGTCGTGCTGGGGGTGGTGTTTCAGGGTTTAGGGCAGTGCAGTGGTGTTCGGGCAGTGTAGGGGGTCGTGCTGGGGCTGGTGTTTCAGGGTTTAGGGCAGTGCAGTGGTGTTCGGGCTGTGTAAGGGGTCGTGCTGGGGTGGTGTTTCAGGGTTTAGGGCAGTGCAGTGGTGTTCGGGCAGTGTAGGGGTCTTGCTGGGGGTGGTGTTTCAGGGTTTAGGGCAGTGGTGTTCGGGCAGTGTAGGGGGTCTTGCTGGGGGTGATGTTTCAGGGTTTAGGGCAGGGCAGTGGTGTTCGGGCAGTGTAGGGGGTTTTGCTGGGGGTAGTGTTTCAGGGTTTAGGGCAGTGCAGTGGTGTTCGTGCAGTGTAGGGGGTCGTGCTGGGGGTGGTGTTTCAGGGTTTAGGGCAGTGCAGTAGTGTTCGGGCAGTGTAGGGGGTCGTGCAGGGGGTGGTGTTTCAGGGTTTAGGGCAGTGCAGTGGTGTTCGGGCAGTGTAGGGGGTCGTGCTGGGGGTGGTGTTTCAGGGTTTAGGGCAGTGCAGTGGTGTTCGGGCAGTGTAGGGGGTCGTGCAGGGGGTGGTGTTTCAGGGTTTAGGGCAGTGCAGTGGTGTTCGGGCAGTTTAGGGAGTTGTGCTGGGGCTGGTGTTTCAGGGTTTAGGGCAGTGCAGTGGTGTTCGGGCAGTGTAGGGGGTCTTGCTGGGGGTGGTGTTTCAGGGTTTAGGGCAGTGGTGTTCGGGCAGTGTAGGGGGTCTTGCTGGGGGTGATGTTTCAGGGTTTAGGGCAGTGCAGTGGTGTTCGGGCAGTGTAGGGGGTCTTGCTGGGGGAAGTGTTTCAGGGTTTAGGGCAGTGCAGTGGTGTTCGTGCAGTGTAGGGGGTTGTGCTGGGGATGGTGTTTCAGGGTTTAGGGCAGGGCAGTAGTGTTTGGGCAGTGTAGGGGGTTGTGCAGGGAGTGGTGTTTCAGGGTTTAGGGCAATGCCGTGGTGTTCGGGCAGTGTAGGGTGTCGTGCTGGGGGTGGTGTTTCAGGGTTTAGGGCAGTGCAGTGGTGTTCGGGCAGTGTAGGGGGTCTTGCTGGGGGTGGTGTTTCAGGGTTTAGGGCAGTGGTGTTCGGGCAGTGTAGGGGGTCTTGCTGGGGGTGATGTTTCAGGGTTTAGGGCAGTGCAGTGGTGTTCGGGCAGTGTAGGGGGTCTTGCTGGGGGTAGTGTTTCAGGGTTTAGGGCAGTGCAGTGGTGTTCGTGCAGTGTAGGGGGTCGTGCTGGGGGTGGTGTTTCAGGGTTTAGGGCAGTGCAGTAGTGTTCGGGCAGTGTAGGGGGTCGTGCAGGGGGTGGTGTTTCAGGGTTTAGGGCAGTGCAGTGGTGTTCGGGCAGTGTAGGGGGTCGTGCTGGGGTGGTGTTTCAGGGTTTAGGGCAGTGCAGTGGTGTTCGGGCAGTGTAGGGGGTCGTGCAGGGGGTGGTGTTTCAGGGTTTAGGGCAGTGCAGTGGTGTTCGGGCAGTCTAGGGGGTCGTGCTGGGGCTGGTGTTTCAGGGTTTAGGGCAGTGCAGTGGTGTTCGGGCAGTGTAGGGGGTCTTGCTGGGGGTGGTGTTTCAGGGTTTAGGGCAGTGGTGTTCGGGCAGTGTAGGGGGTCTTGCTGGGGGTGATGTTTCAGGGTTTAGGGCAGTGCAGTGGTGTTCGGACAGTGTAGGGGGTCTTGCTGGGGGTAGTGTTTCAGGGTTTAGGGCAGTGCAGTGGTGTTCGTGCAGTGTAGGGGGTCGTGCTGGGGATGGTGTTTCAGGGTTTAGGGCAGGGCAGTAGTGTTCGGGCAGTGTAGGGGGTCGTGCAGGGGGTGGTGTTTCAGGGTTTAGGGCAATGCCGTGGTGTTCGGGCAGTGTAGGGTGTCGTGCTGGGGGTGGTGTTTCAGGGTTTAGTGCAGTGCAGTGGTGTTCGGGCAGTGTAGGGGGTCGTGCACGGGGTGGTGTTTCAGGGTTTAGGGCAGTGCAGTGGTGTTCGGGCAGTGTAGGGGGTCGTGCTGGGGCTGGTGTTTCAGGGTTTAGGGCAGTGCAGTGGTGTTCGGGCAGTGTAGGCGGTCGTGCTGGGGCTGGTGTTTCAGGGTTTAGGGCAGTGCAGTGGTGTTCGGGCAGTGTAGGGGTCGTGCTGGGGCTGGTGTTTCAGGGTTTAGAGCAGTGCAGTGGTGCTCGGGCAGTGTAGGGGGTCGTGCTGGGGGTGGTGTTTCAGGGTTTAGGGTAGTGCAGTGGTGTTCGGGCAGTGTAGGGGGTCGTGCTGGGGCTGGTGTTTCAGGGTTTAGGGCAGTGCAGTGGTGTTCGGGCAGTGTAGGGGGTCGTGCTGGGGGTGGTGTTTCAGGGTTTAGGGCAGTGGTGTTCTGGCAGTGTAGGGGGTCGTGCTGGGGGTAATGTTTCAGGGTTTAGGGCAGTGCAGTGGTGTTCGGGCAGTGTAGGGGGTCGTGCTGGGGGTGGTGTTTCAGGGTTTAGGGCAGTGGTGTTCGGGCAGTGTAGGGGGTCTTGCTGGGGGTAGTGTTTCAGGGTTTAGGGCAGTGCAGTGGTGTTTGGGCAGTGTAGGGGGTCGTGCTGGGAGTGGTGTTTCAGGGTTTAGGGCAGTGCACTGGTGTTCGGGCAGTGTAGGGGGTCGTGAAGGGGGTGGTGTTTCAGGGTTTAGGGCAGTGCAGTGGTGTTCGGGCAGTGTAGGGGGTGGTGTTTCAGGGTTTAGGGCAGTGCAGTGGTGTTCGGGCAGTGTAGGGGGTCATGCAGGGGCTGGTGTTTCAGGGTTTAGGGCAGTGCAGTGGTGTTCGGGCAGTGTAGGGGTTGTGCTGGGGGTAGTGTTTTAGGGTTAGGGTAGTGCAGTGGTGCTTGTGTAGTGTAGGGGGTCGTGCTGGGGGTAGTGTTTTAGGGTTTAGGGTAGTGCAGTGGTGTTTGTGTAGTGTAGGGGGTCATGTTTTAGGGTAGTGCAGTGGTGTTTGGATTAACCCCACACTGTTTCACTTGATGTAAGGGTACGTGAAGAGCGGACGCTCTCACTTTTAGTCTATTTTCTTACCGATAAGCAAGTTGTGTTGTTTTAACTGCTTTTAAAGTTTTAAATAGCTTTTAACTTGGCTACGCGCGATCTTAATTTTGCCTTTGCACTGGAAAGCACTTTTGTTCCTGCTGTACTCACGGTAGCAGAAGCGAGGAGGTTCTTCTTAGACCTCCATCGGCGCTCTTCCCGCTTTCTCCGCCATTTCCCCGGTCCACCACGGATTGTTCCATTTGAGTGGAGGGAACTGTGGCAGGAGGAGGGACAGGGAAGTGGAAGCGGTCACAAGGGCAGGAGGCGGAGCCATTGCCTCTATGAATCGCCTGCAAATGCGGACGCGCAGCGATTAACCCCACACTGTTTCACTTGATGTAAGGGTACGTGAAAGAGTGGACGCTCTCACTCTTAGGCTATTTACTGACCGATAAGCAAGTTGTGTTGTTTTAACTGCTTTTAAAGTTTTAAATAGCTTTTAACTTGGCTACGCGCGATCTTAATTTTGCCTTTGCACTGGAAAGCACTTTTGTTCCTGCTGTACTCACGGTAGCAGAAGCGAGGAGGTTCTTCTTAGACCTTCATCGGCGCTCTTCCCGCTTTCTCCGCCATTTCCCCGGTCCACCACGGATTGTTCCGTTTGAGTGGAGGGAACTGTGGCAGGAGGAGGGACAGGGAAGTGGAAGCGGTCACAAGGGCAGGAGGCGGAGCCATTGCCTCTATGAATCCCTTGCAAATGCGGACGCGCAGCGGACGCGCGCAGCGGGCGCGCCAAAGGCGCGCCTAAGGCAAGCCCGTCTGCGCCCGTCCGCGCCCGAACGTGACCAGGGGCCAGGATCTGTGCTCTATCTACGAATATTCTCAGATATTCAGGGCCTCAACTACGAGCACTACAAGATAGGAGCACTGAGAAATGTTGTCATAGTATAAATCTAGCATAGGGTCCCAGAACCTGCACAAACTGCCCTTTTAATTTTAATTTAGAACACCCTCAACAGGAATCTCATACAAGACAGAGCAAGACTAAGAGTAAAATGATTCTTCTGAACTGTAGGTCATTGCCAAAACACATAGCAGAAATTAGTCTGCTACTCTGCGAGGAGCAGCCAGATGTGCTGTTCCTTACGGAAACATGGCTACACAAGGACGCCGATCCGGATATTGTACAGGTCTTACCCGCAGGATATTCTATCCTTAGGAGGGATAGGAAGGATAGAAAGGGTGGAGGGATTGCAATTATATTGAAGGAAAGTATAAAGGGAAGGGTTGACCCTGGTATCATTCTTGACTGTGAAAGTATGGGTTTTACTCTCACTTTCTCCCCCACATCGACCCTAGCAGGTATCCTGATTTATCGCCCTCCAGGAACAAGCGGGATGTTTATTGACTCCCTTACAAACACGGCAGCAACTATGGCGTGCTCAGCCGCAAATTTTATTATTCTGGGGGACCTTAACATGCATTTTGAAGATTCTACTAAGACAGAAGGGCAGAGGGCCACCCAAAATTTACAGGCCATTCAGCTACACCAAAAAATCTTCAGCCCCACGCACGAAAAAGGCCATATTCTGGATCCGGTATTTTCTAATGCTGACAATTTGGTGACTGACTGTCCGTTCCCAGTTCCCTGGTCAGATCATTATATTATCCCTATCTGGTGGGTAGTTTCAGACTTAAAGATTAATACCACTTCCACCAAGAGCTGGGAGCGAAAATGGGCCAATTTGGTCCCAGAACATTGGGCTGATATATTAGCAAACACTAACCCCACAGTAGATCCGGACCCTCAGATTGCGTCATATAATTTTAACAATTGGATCAAAGATTCCCTAGATGCTACTATCCCACAGAAATGGACCTCGAAGAAATCTAGAGGGAAACGATCTCCATGGTATACACCGGAGATTCGGGAAATCAAACAGAAATGTAAAAAGCTTGAAAGGGCATGGAGAATAGACTATTGCCCTACTAAGAAACTGTCTTAAAGAGAGGCGATCAAAAAGTATCAAACAGAGATTAAAAAAACCCAAGCCTGTTACTATGAGGAGAAAATTAAAGGGTCAGCGAATGCCCCTAGGGAAATTGCAAAAATAGTAAAAACACTCATTAGCCTCCCTCAGGCAGAATCATCCGCAGACTCATCTCCGCAACGATGTAAAGAGTTGGCAGAATTTTTTAATAAGAAGATTTTAGATATTTATAATGCCTTTCCTCCTATAACACGAGAAACCCCTCACCAGACTTTGGATGCCCCAGTTATGTTGGTGGAGAACAAGGCGGTATTGGAAGACTTCCCACTTCTAGACGCCGCCATACTTGCTCAATTATGGAATTCAATTAAATCAGGTTCCCCTGGCGATATAGCCCCAGTGTATCGATTGAAGAAAGTGGGAGAAGTCATTTTACCGGCTCTCCTCAATGTGCTTAATACATCCATCCATTCCTCCAAAGTGCCTAAAACTTGGAAACATGCAATGGTGAAAGCACTTCTTAAAAAACCTAACCTTAATCCAGAGGATTGGAGCAACTACCGTCCAGTCTCCCTATTGCCTATGATGAGCAAAATTTTAGAGAAACATATAAATACAACTCTTACGAATTTTTTAGAAGCACATGAGATTCTACACCCGACTCAGACTGGGTTCCGCCCGAAACATGGGACGGAAACAGCGTTGCTCATGGTAATGGAAGAGGCACGGCGCTTGCTGGATCAGGGAGGGACGGTGGCAATTATCCTCCTTGATCTAAGCGCAGCGTTCGATACCATTAATCACAGCACCCTATTGGATAGACTCAAGGAGGTAGGAGTCACAGGTAAAGCCCTGGCTTGGCTCAGATCTTTCTTGGAGGAAAGAACCTTCCAGGTTTTTGATGGCACACACGTCTCAAGTTCAATTCCTCTTGCGTGTGGGGTACCCCAGGGATCCTCGCTGAGCCCGACCCTTTTTAATATATATATTAAACCATTGGCTGACATAGTCCTCCCCTACGGAGTACAGATTGTGACATACGCGGACGATACGCAGCTTGTCCTAGCCCTCAACCACCCTAAGAATACGGTAATCGACCTAGAGGCATGTCTGAGGTCGGTTGCCGCCTGGATGGACCAATCTTTTTTAAAATTGAATGGAGAGAAAACGGAGTTAATGATCCTTGGGGATAAATACAATACACCCACTCCAGTACAATGGCCGAGTCTTTTAGGAGCGCCCCCTAAACCTAAAGACAGAATCAAAAGCTTGGGAGTATGGCTTGACTCGGCATTGAATATGGAATATCAAGCAGTTCAAGCAGCGGCTACATGCTATGGCATGCTCAGACAGCTTCGGAAAATTCTACTGCTACTCCCACAAACTGCATGCAGAACTCTGGTACAATCTATGGTGCTTACACGGCTGGACTACTGCAATTCCCTTTATTTGGGGGCGCCAAAGACCACTATTAATAAATTGCAAATAGTACAGAACTGCGCTGCTAGGCTTCTATATAATGTCCCTAGAAACCTGTCAGCCAAACCGGCGCTGATGGCGCTTCATTGGCTGCCTATTACTGAACGCATAAAATTCAAAGCGTTATGTATAGCACATAAATCACTGAGGGGAACTGGCCCCAAAATCCTCAAGAGCATGCTGTCGCTCTACCACCCTTCACGGAATTTTGAGTTCAGCGGACCAACTGCAAGCCTCAGTCCCTAGGTTCAAGAGATCTAGAACAGGAGGCCGGAGGTTCTCATTCAATGCTTCGGTCTTATGGAACTTGCTCCCCACTAAAATGAGGAAAGTGACCCATCATCTACAATTTAGGAAGGAACTGAAAACGTGGCAATTTCAGAACTTGTAGCATGAGTGAATATTACAGTGATGGCTTGAGCGCTGGGAGGCCTACGGGTAGCCATGCGCTATATTAAGAAAGTATTAATAATAATAATAATAGGGGGTCGTGCTGGGGGTAGTGTTTTAGGATTTAGGTTAGTGCAGTGGTGTTTGGGTAGTGTAGGGGGTCGTGCTGGGGGTAGTGTTTTAGGGTTTAGGGTAGTGCAGTGGTGTTTGTGTAGTGTAGGGGGTCGTGCTGGGGTAGTGTTTTAGGGTTTAGGGTAGTACAGTGGTGCTTGTGTAGTGTAGGGGGTCGTGCTGGGGGTAGTGTTTTAGGGTTTAGGGTAGTGCAGTGGTGTTTGTGTAGTATAGGGGGTCATGTTTTAGGGTAGTGCAGTGGTGTTTGGGTAGTGTAGGCGGTCGTGCTGGGGGTAGTGTTTTAGGATTTAGGTTAGTGCAGTGGTGTTATGGTAGTGTAGGGGTCGTGCTGGGGGTAGTGTTTTAGGGTTTAGGGTAGTGCAGTGGTGTTTGTGTAGTGTAGGGGGTCATGCTGGGGGTAGTGTTTTAGGGTTTAAGATAGTGCAGTGGTGCTTGTGTAGTGTAGGGGGTCATGCCGGGGGTAGTGTTTTAGGGTTTAGGGTAGTGCAGTGGTGTTTTTGTAGTGTAGGGGGGTCATGTTTTAAGATGCAACGCTCCAATACCTGACCAGTCTGCACTACATAAAACTGCAAAAAAACTAAAAATAAAAAGTGTTTTGCACACTTTTGTCATTGGGCTATATGTGGGCTACATCTGGGTAATATTTGTGCTACATTTGGGCTCTTTTTTCTCTGGTGGCCATCTTGGAAGACTTCTTTGTTATGAAGTTTCCTAATTTCCTCATTTACTGCAGTCTCCTCAGTAGGAAATGCTTTCAGTTTTTTACTTTGATTCCATCAAGAAGGCATTCAGATGTGTCTCACATTTGCCATAAATTCAGAATGTTAGCACTCTAGTTGCTCATTAGATCACTGTAGTAAAGCTACTGCTCACCAGGGAGTTAACTGGAAGTCTGCTGCTGGTATTGAAAGTGATTGTTTCAGTCTGCATGTCAGAATTTTCTAATGAAATAGAAGAGGATTTGAGATCTCACTTAAAACATGCCCTAATTTTTCTTTCTGCAGCACTAACCATAATTTCTATTTCAAAAAGAACCCCTCATTTTGTTCCTTTTTAAATTAAATGTTTTAAGTGTTACCGGTTTATTCCAATCAAGATGGCTTCAGGTGTGCCATACTTTTGTCATAAGTAAGGCTGTTAGCGCTCTAGTTGTTCTTTAGAACACTCTGGGAAGCTGCAGTAGAACACAAAGGCATCAACTGGCAGGCTGCTCCTGTTGAAATGTAACAGGAAGATATTTGAGATCACACTTGAAACATGTCCTAATTTTTCTTTCTACAGCACTAACCATAAGTTCTATGACAAAATGAACCCCATCATTTTGTTCCTTTTTAAATTAAATGTTTTAAGTGTTACCAGTTTATTCCAATCAAGATGGCTTCAGGTGTGCCATACTTTTGTCATAAGTAAGGCTGTTAGCACTCTAGTTGTTCTTTAGAACACTTTGGGAAGCTGCAGTAGAACACAAAGGAATCAACTGACAGTCTCTGCCCTTGTTGGATGTACATGTTTTACTGAGAATGTCAGACTTCATTCTCACATGACTGAGAAAGATAATGTGAATTTACAGAAAATATGCTCTCATTTTAGCTTCTGGAGCACCTTCCAAAACTCTATGGGACAAGCATGTGAAAATAGTTTTCTCTCAAACATGATTCATGATATCCCAGCAGAAGGTTTTTCACAGGGTAAAATCACCTTAGAACACACCACAATTCCTGAAATTAGTATGGTACCATCAACAAATGAATTCTAATGTAACTAAAGTCTGTTATCACCCTTTATAGTTCTCCTTTTGGTAACCCTCAAAATCTTTGATTCACTACAATGCATTTCAATGGGGTACTATCATGTATATTGGTCCCAAGATGGCTGCCAGCAATTCCAGGATGAAGTGCTGACAGCCAATCAGATCTCACAATGACGTGTGGTTAGGCTCCGCCCAGATATATATGTGAATTTACTTTTGATTTTCTCAGGAACTACTGAACGGATTTACACCATTTAACCAAAAGGCACGACTCTGAACAAAGGGCTACCTTTTTGCCAAATTTGGTGTAATTCCGTTCAGCAGTTCGGGCTGTAGCCTTGCATAAAGTTTCCTATGGGAAATTGATTTTTTGACTATTATTTTTTGAATTTCTCCGCAACTACTGAACGGATTTACACCATTTAAAAAAAAAGGTCGCTTTCTGAACCAAGCGCTACCTTTTTGCCAAATTTGGTGTAATTCCGTTCAGCAGTTCGGGCTGTAGCCGTGTCTAAAATTTCCTATGGGAATTAACATGGAGAAAACACGTTTGGGACCCCCTTTTTCTCGGCCCCCGCTTGCCGAATCACCCCGAAACTTTCAGGATAGGAGCAGACCGGAGCGCCCCACGAGTTTTGAAAATTTCGCGAACATTCATCAACCAGCGCCAAAGTTATTGGAAATAGAATGTTGTGAATTTCCTATGGAAAATAGGTCCTAACTATAACTATCTACTGGCGACCGCCAGTATATAATATATACAAACATATATATATACATACAAATATATATATATATATATATATAATGAACTGTTGACAGAATTGTCTCCCCAAGGAAACTCAGAATGTCCTTGAGGAGAAGATATCATTCATAAATACAATACTAGCTTACTTATTATGCTAAAATCCTTCTTCCACTTGCCAGGCTTGAAAGCGAGGCTGCACTTCTTGGAAATGTGCACATCTACAAACTTTAGTTACATGGCTTTCGGCCTACTTGTGCCAAGCAAATTAGCAAGCATATTCTAAGTTGCTGGAATATACAAACCACTGTAAAACAACATCCATATTTGATTCTAAAACACTGGCATATTCTTGATCACGTGTAAACATTAATAGGGTAATGCTTAGCAGTATATTTGCATGATACAAAGAGAATTTAGATTTTCACAAGACTAGCCTCTCCTCTCCCATACATGAGGAACAGGTAAAGAATTTGCAAATGTTGGCATGCATGTGACAATGGAACCTTCAAGACGAGCAGCACAATCATACAATACATTCAAACAACACAGAGAGGAAATACAGACAGTATACACGCAAACCAACAATCACAGACTACATGCTTGCATTGATATGAGCACACACAGGTGGACGGATAACAGACGGTCCTCCTGGAGCCAGGAACAGTGAGGGGTGGCTGTGAAAGCATGACCCAAAATTCTGAAAAAAAGCATTGTCTTGCACACAAGGCTTCCTAGACTGTTGGCTAGTATGTTATGGCAAGTGTCACCACAGCAATGTGGAAAAGACAGTGTGAATGTGAAGTGTCAGTATGATAACATGCAAATGATAGTGCAATGGTGAGCCTTGAGAGGCAAGTGCAATGTGTTGAGAGTGTGGCAGCAGTTAGTGTGCTGGTGTAAGTTAGAAAGTGTGATGTTGTGAATGTAATACGAAGAACCTTAGGAAATGCACAATGAAAAAACCCAAACTTAAAGGGTGATATTTGCAGAGCAATTGATGGAAGCTGAAACTTCCTTGCATTAAAGAATGCTACAGACTTCTTTTCAAGGCATTCTGAAAGCTATACCTTTAGCCATGAATGATCAAAAACACACACTCAGAGTTGCTCAATTTGGTGCTGCTACACATACGGAAGCATTATGAACAATGCTGAAACCCCTTGAAAGAGAAGAGCGCTCAGTATCATGAAAACAAAAAAAGGGAGCCCCACCTAGAATACTTGCGACCTTTATGGAACTCTATCAATCCCACAAGTACTCTAAGGAAATAAACCCAGAAAATGCCTTGGTAAAGTGAATCTTTCAGGGAAAATTGATTGTTGGAAATGGCCCTTTCTTCAGGGTCATCCCCAAACATTTTGCCTTCCTTCTCCCCTTTTTGCGTAATTCATTACTGTTGGCTTTAGGGCTCTGGGCACTTTACCACTGCTAACCAGTACTAAAGTGGATGTGCTAGCTCTTCTATACATGGTAATATTGGCTCATATCCAATTGGCATATTTAATTTACTTATAAGTCTCAGTACAGTGCATTATGTGTGCCCAGGGCCTGTAAATTAAATGCTACTAGTGGGCCTGCAGCACTGATTGAGCCACCAAAAACTAGCCCTCTAAACATGTCTCAGGCCTGCCATTGCAGAGCCTGTGTGTGCGGTTTAACCTGCCATTTCGACCTGCCAAAATTAACATTTTGCCAGGCCCAAACCTTTCTTTTTAAGGTATATAAGTCACCCCTAGAGTAGGCCCTGGACAGCCAAGAGGGCAGTGTGCAATGTATTTAAAAAGTTGGATATATATACTTTTAAGTTTTACATGTCCTGGTAGTGAAAAACTCTGAAATTCGTTTTTTACTACAGCAAGGCCCATATCTATATCTAGGATAACATTGGGATTACCTTATTACATTTTATAAGTATAATTTCCAAATGGGAAGCTATCACTGCTTCAAGTTTGGTGTCTCCGGAATTCTAATTTAAAATCCCAAATTACGGTGAAGTCAGATTTTAAATTACACTTCTGAAAATGGCACTTTTAGAAAGTTGGCAGTTTCTTGCCTTAGCCATTTGGTGCCTGCAGCCTGTCTGTGCTCACATGCCTGTGTGTAATTGGCAATTGGGCTTTCTGTATTCCTCCTAAACAGCCACACACGACGGGAGCTTAGGTGTGACTGAGTGGGCCATCTCTGGCAGGATAGGTGGGAGTGGGAGAAGCTGGGCCCAGTCTCACTTACACCTGAATAGGCTGTGTCCTGTCCCCAAAGGCTGCATATCCCTTGTAGTTAGTCTGGAGTCAGGGCAGGGAAGGCAGGGCATCTGTGCACTTCAAAGGCATGTCTCTAGAAGCATTCCCCCACTTCAAAGGCACAACTGTGTATAAAAGAAGGACCTCAGACACCACTACTTCAGTACACTTCTGGACCTGCTGAAGAACTGCCACTCTGCTGGACTCCTGCTTTGTTGTGCTGATCTGCTGCCTGCTGCTCTCTTGCCTGAGTGAGAAGGACTGGACCTGCATCTCATGAACCCAGAGTGACTACAAGGGCTAGTTGGCTAGCCTCCTGATCTAAAGCCTCAGGGACATAACAGGCTTCCAACTTCCTACACCTTGTCTCTGCCATCTCTGAGTCTACTCTGCCAAGTGGTGCCACCCCAGTCCTGGACCCTTGGAAGTGGGCCTAAGTTGCTTGCCAGCAGAACCGACGCATCTCCTCTTCTGAGCGATGCATCCCCGAGCAGAAACAACGCATCTCCTCGGCTAAGCAGCCCATGCTCAAGCAGAACTGACACATCGCTGCTGCTGCGTTGATTGGACCTGTTGCAAAAGGCCCGTATCGTAGCCCTGCAAGTCCCAGGAAATGACCCATTGCCCAGATGGCACGGCGCATCCATGCCCAGATCCTCGCATTCCTCATCGACAGGAGCCTTGATGACGATGCCAGACTCCGCATCGCAGCCTCACAGCGCCTCGGAACCAATGCATCGCCAGCTGCATGCCACATCCTCGAGGCTGGACTTCGCATCGCAAGCCCCGTCAACAGTGTAGCGTCCTCCCCAGTCTGGGCACCCACCAATGACTTCACCACAAATGGAGCTCGTGTAACCGCGAACATAACATTCTAAACCTGCCTTCACTTCACTACGTTCTAACACTTACGTCACAGTTCTACAGAGTCCATCTGGAGCCAAAAGGGTTCTGTCATTGGTAACTCATACGACACTACATCTCCCCTCTGTTAAATAAAATTTAAAAAATCTTTACAAATATATATACAATCATATCTCTTTGATGAGTCTTCGTGGAGCTCTGATCACACGTCCTGATAGTGTCTTCGGAAATTGGGGACATGCAGTAGAAGCGCCCATTATCTGCGTTGGTGATGTAGGAACAACAGCAGTCAGGGGTTTTCAATTCTCCTTTCAGACCCAGTCTCTACATTGACATCAGCACCTGACGAGCGATGATCCACATGTCGGAAATGAGAGGAATCTTACGTAATATAGTTCCCAGAATGTTGGGCAGTCACCATGTGTCCTTTGCTGGTCAAAACATGAAATGGCATAGCATCAAATGGAGCTTCAGATTTTTGTTTTTTAGACTGACAAGCACTTGATTTTCTCTATTGAAAGTAACATCTTTTGCATGTCGACGCTTGTCTGCATAGGACTTCATTTTCCTTTTACGATCCAAGTCTTTTATATGGGTTTCTTCCTCAGTACTTGCTCTTCTGTTGGTTCATTGAGGTAACTTGATGGTCATGGCTCTCCTGAACATCATGGTTGCAGGGCTTTCACCTGTGGTCGAATGGTAAGCTCGAAGAGTAGAATTCAAGACAGTTTTATGGTCGAGCTTTTCTAATACAGCACACTGAACAGCTTTCTTAAGAGTACTCATGAAACATTCGACAAGGCCATTGGCCTGTGGCCAAAGAGGTTGCTCTTCTGATGCTTCACATTAAGTTGACTGAGAAAGTCTCTGAATTCTCGACTGTTGAAAGGTGGGCCATTGTCAGATTTTAAGATTGCAGGAACACCCCATGTCACGAAGATGCCATCCAATCTCTCGATGACTCTTTCTTGAGAGATTGATGAGAGATCTTCTATCAATGGAAAACAAGAGTTTTCATCAACAATCACCATCCAGTGATGTCCATTGTCAAGAGGACCAAAGAAGTTAACAGCAATTCTTTCCCATAGATGCTTTGGCAACTCTGACATGTTTAAGGTGTGTTGAGTGGTTTTCTACAAAATGCAGTTGCATAGACCTGCTTTCAATTCTCTTTCAACTCTCTCATCGGGATGAGAAAACCAGACTCGGTCGCGGAGTGCTCGTTTTGTGGCAACAATTGGACGATGTCCTTCTTGGGTCCCTTCAATTATCTTTTATCACAGACTCTCTCCGGAATAATAATTCTCGAACCTCTCAGGATGGTGCCTTCTTGAGTAACGGACAGTTCATCAATGACATTTTTAAACTTCTGATATTCACTGTCACTGGTAAGAGGTTGAGCGTGCTGGTTCCAAAACTGATGTGTACTAATGTCTTTTAGTTTTAACTTGTCACTATCGTGACTCGCAACAGTGACAATTTGTTCCAACAAAATGGCAGCTGGTGTGATTGATTTCATAATGAAATTTATATAGAATTCAGCTGTCTCGTAAGGGGTTACTATGGCACTGTAGGGGTAATCTTGAGAAGTAGTCGGCAGGGTTTTTATCTTTCCCTGGACGGTGCATGATTGTATAGTTGTATTCTTGCAATCGTAGACCCCACCGTTCAATGCGAGGAGGCATCTTGGCCTTTGGATTGACAAAGATGGTCAACAATGCTTGCTGATCCGTCACAAGCGTAAAAGGCTTTCCAAATAAGAATACAAGGAAATGTTCACAAGCCCACACCACTGCTAAACTTTGCCCCAATATGTCTTCCAGCATTTGACCGTCTGCTGTGCTGTGCAAGGATTGTGCCTAACCCGACTGGGCTAGCGTCAACAACCTCTGTAAGATGCTTTGGATCAAAGTATGTCATTTCAGTAGCGTTCTCGATAGCTTGTTTTATTTTCTTGAAGCTTTGCTCACATTCACATGACCAATGAAATGAAACGTTCTTTTTCGTCAAGTCTCTCAATGGAGCACTTATGGAGGCAAAGTCTTGTATGTATCTAGAACAGTAGCTGGCCATGCCAAGGAATAAATGTAACCTGGAAACATCTTGAGGGGGACTTACAGTTGACAACGCTTGCACTTTAGTTGCATAGGGTGTCATTCCCCCATCACAAAAGATATGGCTAAAGAATTTTATCTTTGCCTTATGGAACTCATATTTCTCAGCATTCAAAGTTAAACCTGCATCAACAAGTAATCGACAAGCTTGCATGAGAGCTTTATCGTGCTCCTTCTGTATAGCTCCGAAAACCAATATGTCATCACTATAACTGAAAGCCTTCATGACAGCCTGTATGATACATCGAATGACATCTTGAAAAAACTCTGCAGGTGATGATACAACAAAACGTAGTCTTTTTTATTGGAACAGACCAATATTTGTGAAAAAGGTTGTAATGTACCTGCAATTCTCCTCGGGTTCCAACTGATGTTATCCTTTATTCAAATTAAGGCGAGAGAAGACGCATATTAACAAAGATGCGTACAGCTCCTTCACTGTCCTTTTTGGGCACTATCACTATGGGAGAAACCCATGGCATTGGACCAGTGGAATTCTCAATGATATCATGTTTAATTAATGATTCAAGTCCTTTTTCAACAGCTTCCTGTAATTGAAATGCAATTTGTCTGTGTCTTTGAGCAACAGAATGGACCTTCCTCGTTAATGTGTGATTGTACTTTCATAGTCTTGAGTTTTTCTAACCCATGAAACAACAAAGGGAACTGATTTACTATTTTGTGATGAGCATTCATGTTATAGTTCACTGATATCAGTCCCATATCAGCAGTTTTGCTGAAGCTGAGTAAATAGGCACTTGACGCTGTTCCTTGAAGTACATGAATGGCCTCTTGTACTTTTATGTTCTTGTGTTTCATCTTTGCTAAAAATGATCCTTGACTTTTTAATGTCATCGATGCGGCCGATGTATACACTTTAGTTTTTGATGGCATAAGTCGTGGCAATGGAGATAGTTAATTGAATATCTCTTCAGGCATTATGTTTATCGACACACCACTGTTGATAATAAAAGGTTTACTTTTAGTGTAATCTTCGGAAAATGTTTGAATGACTGGTGCTTTTTCATGTTGACTTTTCTTGGACTTGTATTTTTCTTCATATGCATCTAATCCAACTATGTGCATGACCTTCTGAGGTAAATTTCAACCTTGCATAACCATCTTCTTCACTTGTACTTGATATTGATACTGAAGATCTTTTTGACGATGATTTAGATGACGATCGACTTTGTTTGGTTTCGATTTGCCTCAACTGGTGTTGTCGCTTGGCCTTGTGGGCATGCGTCGAATGTCGCTTCTGGAAAGTTCGGGCGGCCATTTTATCTTCGTGCCGTAACACACTTACCTTTTCCTTTGCCTTGCAAACCGTTACAAACTGGTTCTCCTTCCCGCAGCCTTTGCAAATCTGTTTACTGGCGGGACATTTACCTTCGTGTGAAAATTGAAAATCCATACTTGAAGCACAACCTCTTTTTCCGTGGAGACATGACTCTGTGTTCTTCTGCCTGGTGCTTACTTTTCATGTTCATGACTGACTCACTCTTGGCACCTCCGGCCTCTATGTTAGCAGCAGCTTGTCGATCAGCACGATTTTCAGCTCTGGCAGCCATGATAACTCGCTCCAGACTAAAGGACTAATTATGAGTAAGGCGGTCCTGGGACTGCCATACCCGTAGATGGCGGTCCAATCGCCACCATCGTGTCGGGCCGCCCGCCCGATTACGATGGTGGCAATGGGGCCGACACAAGACCGCCGCCTCCGCCGGGATTTAGGAACTCGCTGTGACGGCAGTGGTGAGAGGGGCTGGAAATGGCACCACCGAGCACATTACAACCTGCCTTTCCACCGACAATTTCATGGAGGGTACCCCACCATGAAAAGGGTGGTGGAAAGGCAGGGAAGGGGGCCCAAACAGGGCAAATCTGCCCATGGGGGTGCATGTGGGGGGCCACATGTTGTGCTCCCCAATAACTGCACTGTTGTGCTTGCACCGTGTGGCATGCACAACATAGTGCATGCCACACAGTGCACCTGACTTGGCAGCGGTCCCACGGTGGCGGCATGACTGCTGGCTGTAATCCTCAGCCGAAGCATGTCACCGCTGTGGGACTGCTCAGCCCAGCTACAACATCCTAATTGGGCGGGCAAGATGCTGTAGGCTTGGCGGTCTTCCTCAGACCACCATGGCGGAGGTCCAGCTGGAACACCGCCAAAGTTATAATCAGGCCCTAAGAGTGTCAATAACGCTGAAACGTATAGCTTCCTCATCATTAAATTCATTGAACTTACAGTGTTTAATAAGTATATCCAGACTCTCAACAAATTTGTCGATGGTTTCACCATCTTTCTGTCGTTCTTGACTGAAAATTTACCTTTCGTAATCTACATTTGGCATTGGATTGAACTTGAGATTCAAGGCTTCTTTGATTTGATGATATGCTCACAGCATTTTCTTTATGACTTCTTTTACACCTTCACCAGCAAGATTCTTAAGGTATTTGATAATCTTATTATTATCTGTTTCTTCCAGCGCATCAATTAAATTATCAAACGTCTCTATCCAAGCAGTCGATCTGTCAAAAATATTTTGCCTTTTGGGGGTATCGAATGGTGGTGGTTTCAGGAAGGCGGCGGCATTGCAACAATTTATGGGATTGGCTAACACTGGGAGTAGAGTTCTTTCTGACACTGTCTCCTGTCCGTTAGGACCCGCTTCATCCATGCCATCTCTAAGGCCTTGTGGTGTGCTGGCCTCTGGGTCATTTTGAACAGTCTGTGGAACCTGGACTGCCATCTTGGGCACCATTGGAGACCTTCACTTTTCTGGAGACCTTTGGAGTTGTTCTGAGCTGCCACTCAGCAGCTTTGGCGGAGCGCTGCTTCGTGTATGACCAAAGCAAACAGAAGGAGATGATGGAGGGAGCGCTGAAACATTTCAGACACTCACCCCCAGTCACAGATCTGGGTTGAATCCATCATCGTTCTTTAGCTCACTTTGCCATCCCAGTTCAGACCCAGCCATATGCAAATCAGTCTTGACCCTGACCCTCATGGGAACAGTCCAGCCCGAACTGCCAAGCCTGGTCTTTCCTGGACCGGAAACAAACATCCTAGGACCGGTTTCGGGGTAACACCCCTCGTCAGCCAGGCTAGCTTGAAACCAGTGGCAAAGTGAGCAAGGGATCCATGTCTGGGCATACCCTGCCAACTTAGGGTGAACAAAGCAAACACAAGGAGATGATGGACAGAGCGCTGAAACATTTCAGACACTCACCCCCAGTCACAGATCTGGGTTGAATCCATCATCGTTCTTTAGCTCACTTTGACACCCCAGTTCAGACCCAGCCATATGGACTTCAGTCGTGACTCTGACCCTCATGGGAACAGTCCAGCCCGAACTGCCAAGCCTGATCTTTCCTGGACCGGAAACAAACATCCTAGGACCGGTTTCAGGGTAACACCCCTCATTAGCCAGGCTAGCTTGAAACCAGTGGCAAAGTGAGCACGGGACCCACGTCTGAGCATACCCTGCCAACTTAGGGTGAACAAAGAAAACACAAGGAGATGATGAACGGAGCGCTGAAACATTTCAGACACTCACCCCCAGTCACAGATCTGGGTTGAATCCATTATCATTCTTTAGTTCACTTTGCCACCCCAGTTCAGACCCAGCCATATGCAAATCAGTCTTGACCCTGTCCCTCATGGGAAACAGTCCAGCCCGAACTGCCAAGCCTGGTCTTTCCTGGACCGGAAACAAACATCCTAGGACCGGTTTCGGGGTAACACCCCTCATCAGCCAGGCTAGCTTGAATCCAGTGGCAAAGTGAGCAAGGGACCCACGTCTGGGCATACCCTGCCAACTTAGGGTGAACAAAGCAAACTCAAGTAGATGATGGACGGAGCGCTGAAACATTTAGTGTATGACCGGCACTTCTTGGGCCACTTCACCCAATGCTGTGGTATGATAACTCTCTTTAATCGGTTTTGGTAAGCAGATGACAGTTTCTTGTGTATAAATCGATTTGCTTTTAGGCGTCTCTTTGTACTGTCCGACACCGGTTGATCTCTGCCTCACAGCACTTCTGATCGCAGCACTATCATCCAATTTACTGTCGCTATTTGCTGCTCTTTCAAAACCTCGCTGTATACACCTTTAATGTTATCACTCCATATGATGTATAGCTTTAGGTTGTGAAGTAGTGGGGTACCTCTCTTTATGGCCTGACCAGCAGTCTCTTGGCCAACGATGTGTAGACTTCTCAGCGAAGCTTTTGTTATCTTCAAATGCTTCACACTGGCTGGAGTTGCGCTTTGACTCCACATGCGCCAAACATCGATTCTGCACTTCGACTGAGGCACACGTTGCATGCACGAAAAGTTTGCTGAACCACGGCAAACTCTCTGGTAGAGCACTGTCGATCTTCGGTTTAATTATCCCCTATCTTGTTGCCAGTTGTAGCGTCCTCCCCAGCCTGGGCACCCCCCAATGACTACACCATACATGGAACTTGGTATTACACGTCTTTATTCGTCTGCGTGTAACCGCAAACTTAACATTCTAAATCACTTCACTATGTTTTAACACTTACATCACAGTTCTAAGGATTCCATCAGGAGTCAAATGGTTTCAGTCATTGCTAACTCACATTACACTATAGACGGGACCCTCGACGATGACGCAACATGGCCTTTCACCGGAGCCTTGCCACATCTCGGAAATGAGATGTCGCTTCAGCTGCATGGCGCTTTTTCGACGCGGATCCACGCAACATTCCGCAACCAGGATTTAAGGTACTTTGTTCAGAGGGCCTAACTGGGTCACTGTAGCCGGCCCGTGCTCAATGGCAGTCAGCCTGAACTTGTGACTTTGTCCCGGTCCGGCACGACCAGATATCCTCAATATCGCTTTGCGCTTCTTGGCGCTATTTTTACTACAACCTTGAACATTCAATATCTCCAGTTCTACTAATTGGATTTTTGTCGCTTTGGTCTTGTTTTATTTAATAAAATTTACTATACTTTTCTAAACCTGTTGTGGGTTCCTTTTGTGGTGTGTTGTCACTGTTTTACTGTTTGAAATGTTGCATAAATACTTTACATCTTGCCTCTAAGTTAAGCCTCACTACTCTGTGACAAGCTACCAAGGGAGTGAGCACAACCTAAGTTGACGTTTGCTTGTGTCATACCCTGACAAGGATTGTGGTTGCTGCTTGACCAGGGCTTACACCCCAGTCAATCAAAAACCCAATTTCTTACATTGATGTGCTGCGCTCCACTGGTCAAGGGATGTGTTGTGTTGGTAGCTATATCAATAAGACGCTGAGAACTCTCTAACCCTGTGGTGGCATGCATCATCAAAGGGCCTACACCTCATTCTTGTCAGTGTGTACAGACATGAGTGGACTCACCCTGAAAAGTGAGGGAGCACTTTTGGCAGGGATAGGAGAGTTGTGAGAACACATTATCACTGTGAAAGTCCTATATGTAAGGGGCGTGAGATATCAAAAATAGTCATAAATCTAACATTACCTACTGGCCAGCCACAGACTTTATTGTGGGTGACAAATGGTAATATTAAGAAGGAAGATATGGGTATTATTCTATTCTGTGCTTTAGGCCAACATGTGTAGCGCATACATGAGGGGCTTTGATCAGGACCTGTGGTCAGTATATAAATAAGTGATACAAGAACAAATATGTAATTGAAACTCATTTGTGACCACATTTTGGTAATGTAGGGGAAGGAAAATTTCCTCCCTAGCACCAAAGAGCTTTGGGGTAGAGAATAACAGAATTAAACACAATTATAAATTCATCCATAACTCCATATAAAATGGTATGAAACTACAAGCAGTTTCATACAAAAGAATTCAAATAGTAAGTAATGTATTCTAATCATGTCTCACAAGCAACTTGTCGTGACCAAGTGATCAGATCTACCCTTTCATCACACACGTGCACATGAGCACTGCAAACTTGTCGCTGCAGTCTAGGATATGATCTTACAATTTATGTAAAAAGCTCCACATGCACAACAAGTGGGTAGGAGACCCAATGGCTTCTGCAACAAAATGGAGGAACCAGCACATAGATGGTCAATCATGAGCATATGTGTATAGGAATTTGGCATCTGTTAGAGTTTCAGCTTATTGTAAGGGATCAAGATAGTGCAACACCTCTTCTGCTTACCGTATCTTGACCGGGGTAACTAAAGGCCAGGATAAGTGGATTTTATAAAGAAAGAGAGAATGGATGGCACTTCTGTGCTACTGCGGCCTGACCGCAGGTGATATCATTACTTAAATACGTGGTGACAAAATAGCAAAACATGCATCATCACCATGTTCAGTTGGAAACAAAAAGAGAAAGAAGGAAACATCCTCAGATATTTAGGTAACGTCAATGTCTGGCTGCCAAAGTAGGAGATGAAAACAGTAAACACAGAATGATACAGAGTTTACTCTGTCATTTTGGTAGATTTCTGGAACCTAACCTATATTGACGTCTAAAGAATAGAGCTATGCCTGCTAAAACAATATCCTCATTGGAGCACATCCGAGCATGGTTAGTGTCAGTGTGTCGATGATGGTCAATTCAGGTCAATGTATTATTCACCATACTTACTTATAAATGTGGAAACGACCCCTAAATGCCACAAACGTAACATCTCCTAGATCAAATTGTGTGTTTATATTCAACCGTGCAAAAAAGGTCAGGTTCAAAACAAATTACAAAAAAGTGTCCATAGGAGAGAAGATGGTTAGGACCAAAACGGAAAAACTTAGCATTAATCATGTCCACTCAGCATCTGAGCATCGTCACGGATACACAGTATGAACTCACATGCCACTATTCAGATAACTAAGGTAGTCATCATTCAGTCCTTGTACATCTGTATATAACCTATAAATCCCTCATTGTTTCTTGAGGATAAGTGGGTGGGTTTCATTCTGTGATGCCACAACATGGTGCCCTTCCTCTACAAAATGGGAACACCTGCTAATGCCTAATAGCTGCACAGCAAGATGGTGGATTAAGGCATGCACTCTGGTGACCAAGCAGTGAGGTTAGCCAACACAATCTGACTCAATCGTCCAATCGTCCAAATGTATGCACTAAACTGTTCCCCCGCTACAGCGTGATGTCTGCAGTACAAGAAAATTAACAGAAATCCTGCAGGGTAAGCATGAGCCAATAGAGAAATGGGGTGTTCAGAAGTGGCATGTTGAAAATATAAGGGCTACAGGATCGCCTAAGCAGACTTGAGGCATGCTAAGGCAGATCCCTTCCGGGTGCTGGTAAGTGGCAGAGGATGTGCTCAATGAGTTAAGAAACTCCTGAGAGAGGTGGTGAGCAGCCGAGGAACCAAGAAAGGTTGTTGTGGGTTGCAGTGCAAGCACTGTCCATGCCAGACCAAACCAACCCTTGGCTCAGAGGGTGGTGCGCCCACAGTACTGTGTGGTCAGACACTGCAGTCAGAGGTGGGGAGGAGTAGCCACGTGACATGAACAGCGATCTAGCAGGCCTTGGGTCAACACAGAGAGAAGGCCCAGTGCCAGATCAGGCATCTCTGATGAGCAAAAGGAAGATTGCATTACAAAAAACACGAAAATAGCAGTGGTCTGAGGAGTCCGTTGGACCGGGCAGGGAGATCAAATTTCATGGGAGCTGAGGCAGAAGCCAGGAAGAAGGGACTATAATTGCACGAGGGACAAGCTCCTGTATCCGTACCACTGTGGGATACTGGACACTTGATCTTCACATGCTCCTGACCGACTTCGCCCCATTTCTCATCCCACCCTCATTTTGGAACAAACTGCAATGAGATTGGGCTGAGGAGGAGACCTGGAGGTGATCAACAAGGACAGCATTTTACCGGAGGCAAGCTGGTACACGTGGTGACAGTGCCGCGCCAAATCGGCATCGACCATTAGATGCAACTGGCTTATTTCACAAGAATGATCAAGGAAGGGCAAGAATGGGGATGTGTGGCCTGGATGCCGAAGATGGGAACAGCAAGTTAATCTAATTGGGGGGGACCCGTCCAGGACAGGCGACACTAGCTGCATGGATGAGACTGCCGCGGCACCCTGACACTTGGGGGACCGCGGGGATGGCGAAATCCAGAAGCCACAAGGGAGCAGACCGTGGCGCCCTTTGCATGGCACGGAGTACCGGGCCTTCCGCAAAAACAGATTGACCCACTAGCCGCATCGTCTGCATGGAGCCCTAATGGCACTGCTGCGGGCAGATGCCACTGCGGCCTATAAAATGCAAGAAAAGCCTTGATCTGCATTTGACGTGCTGTTGCGCAGCTTGAATTATTTCCCCCTGTGTTGCGCCTCCCGAAACGCTGTGAGGAGATGGGCAGGGCGGACCTGGCGATGCGCTGACCCCGAGCTCGAAGACGGGAGGGTCACAGCCTCCTGAAGCTGGTGGCAGCGCTTGCAAAGACACCTACCCATAAGACAGGCCTACCTTGAGCCCCCGCAGCCTCACGAGGCTCGCTATCTGGGAGACCCTGGAGAATAACCGGCTACTGAAGGAGGGGCCTGGTGGCATTCGGCCTTGGCGAAGCCCACGGAGACCAGTCAAGAAGGCGGCAACATCCAAAGCTCGGCAAAGAGCCAGACAAACCTATGCTGGGGTGGCTCGGGCCCCAAGCGACGGACGGCCTGAGCCTACGCCAGAGGGCACATTTGGAAAACTTTTTTTACTGTCACCTGGCAGCCCCAGTGCGAGGACCACTCATGCTGCCTCAATAGATCCTGGTCTGGTCTCAGGACTGGCAGGTCACGAATCATACAGGCAGAGGACGCCCCCTGGGCGCATGACCTTCGAAGGTCCATCATGGCAACTCTTAAATCACGACCTCTGCCAAGCACCACGACCTCTGCCAAGCTGGGGATAGGATAGCGCACACTTAGATAATGTGACAGAGGTGGAAGACAAAGTTGCAGAAATGCAAAAGATGATCTCAAGACTATCCTCTATCTCCAAAGAACTGACTGCTAGGTTTGAAGATGCTGAAGGGCGATCCTGAGGGAACAATCTTCGCCGTGTGGGATTCCCACCAAACTTAAGGTCATGTACCAAGCCCAAATCCTCTTCTATGGTTCTCCTAAAGTGGTATTTTTACCTGTGCGTTCGCTCTCTTTTTCCTGGCAGAGAATGGAATATCGGTGTACTGGAAGTTCCTATGTTAAACTTTTAGGATTTTGAATGCTTGTTCAAGGTAATTTGGCCACAGGTTGCTGGCCACATCAAATACTGCTTTAAGGGAGTTCTCTGGTGCCTGTAAAATCCTGATGTAGTATTTCAAAAGCGCACCCTGGCATTCCAAATCTTGGCATCCTGGAATGTGATTGGCTAATTAGACAAGATGAAATGTACGGCTGTACATAGGACCACTAAAAAGATGCAATCAGATGCACGGTTGCTCCAGGGGACCCAGTTGCTGAGAAACAAGACTCCCTTCCTGGCCCATTATGGATTCACTCAAGTCTTTCATTCGGGTTTCACTAAGGGCTCCAGGAGCGTAGCCATCCTGATTAAAGGACATCTGCCTTTCATGGTTACAAAAGAGTGGTTCGATAACTTAGGCAAGTACATAGCAATTACTGGCCTCCTATGTGGGCAACCTCTGACACTAGTGAACGTGTGTGTGTCACCCCCCCCTCAGCGCAGACTTTTTGGAAGTTGTAGCAAGACTAGTTGGGGATCTTTCAAGGGGTGTTGTGCTGCTTGGGGGAAACTCAAACCAGATCGTGGATGATACTGCAAACAGATTTTGCATGGTTGGTAGGATCACCAACAGTCGCTCCCTGATGGCACCTTTCACTGAAGCGCTAGGCTTCGCTGATATCTGGCACCTGTCTCTTCTGTGGGAGAGAGAATTCACATTCCACTCTGAGGTACACAACACTTTCACAGGCCTTGATTATTTCCTATTGCCTGAGACAGCAATGTACAAGGTGCCTGTAACACGAATTCTGGCCCAGGGCCTCACGGACCAATAGAAATCTGATTGACAACTGGGTACTGCAGGTTCCCACTGCGGTGGAGACTGGCTGCTTGGTCTCTTCAGGACACGACATACACAACACACATAGACGAGGCAATTGACATGCACTTTGCTAATGACCAGGAATCCGTAGATTCCCCTGGCATTCTATGGGAAGTCTTCAAAGTGAATCTCAGAGGAAACATTATAAGCTAATTTACAGGCAGAAAATATTCAAGAACAGCAACTGGTAAAGGATCGGGAGTCCCGGATTTTGGATCTAGAGATGCATTGACTAGAAAATTCGGACCAGGGGCTGCGCAGAGAAATGATTCACACTCAAACGGTATTGCGACACACGTCGCTAGATGAGGTAAAGACTATGTGGCTCACCTCACAAACACACCTCTACCAGTGGGGAGACAAGGCAAGCAGACTACTCCATCACCTCTGCTCCAAAACACAAAAACATGCCCATTAAGTATGTCCTAAACTCAGACTCAGATGGGTCAAAAATCACCAGCGATGCAGCCATTGCCCAGCACTTTGCACATTATTATGCCAACTTGTATGCTCAATGAGACATATTTTGCCTGAGGAACAAATCAACAGAGAAACAGTCTCTGGAGGTAGACCTTACAGCATGGGAGCTCTTTGCAGCTTTAAGCCGGTTAAATTCAGGTAAAACACAAGGCCCCAATGGATTCCCAGGAGCGTTCTTTAAAAAAAATCATGCACAAACTGGGTTACTCTATTGAAGCAGTCTTAAAAGAAGCGGCAAAGGAATCATGGCTGCCCATGGACATGTTTGTCGTATCATCCATTCCCTCATGAATACAGATGTCAAAATTATTGCTAGGGCACTAGCAGATTGCCTGCTCACTGTAATTTCCTCACTGGTCCTTCCAGATCTGGTGGGATTTATGCCCCGGTGAGCCACTAGACTCATTATTAGGTTGCAATTCAATGCTGACCGATTGGGGCCACCAGCAGCAGTGCTACTGGCAGACACAGAAAAGGCATTCGATTAGGTGGGCTGGTCCCACCTATTCGCTCTCCTTCATCTCCTTAACTTCAGGCCCCGTTTCCTTGCGACTCTTGTGCACAAACCTAACAGCCCACATCCACGTAGGAACTGCTACATCAGATATGTTTGCTATCCAGAGGACATCACAATTATAGAGTAGAGTGCACTCCTTTTTATTCAATGTCATCATTATTAACAATAGAATGCGTGCATTCCGGGAACGCAGTCCGCCCTCCAACTGCGTAGGAAAATATAGAACAATGGGTTAGGGAACGATTTGTCGCTCCCATACCGGAAGCACTGCTGAAAGGCTTTGTTGCGCCAAAAACTTCAAAAAATCATCCAGTTTTGTAATTTTAAACCGTTTATTTCAATTCTCAATTTTTTGTTCCTTTTCGTCCGTCACATGAAAAACCATTATGTATTCAATTCTGATGCGGTAAATATGCCCATCCGAGCCTTATTTTTACGGCAGGAAACATACATAGTTCATCCTCAGTAGTATCTCATTCCCAATGCATTTCGGTTGCTTTCATCAACCTTCGTCAGGGGTTCACTACAAAGTCAGACAACATTTTAGACTTCATATTTTAAAACGCTTGTCATATCAATACGCTAACACTATTCATTATGTACTTTTTTTAAAAAAAAGCTCAACTAGCGCTTTCCCTCTAGTACCTCCCAGCGCAAAAATGCTCCTGATCAACTCCCCTTCATCTGTATATACAATACAGTCCCACGTTAAAGAACATCTACGAGAATGTCTCCCCACTATCTTAGATAACAAAACCTGCCTGTTGCCTCTTGTTTCACACTGCATAAAAATCCCTCTCGTACCTGTGAAGCTTTTCATCAACCTAGTTCTCACTCCTCGAGCCAACTAACGGCTTTCTCACATTTGCCGCCATTTTAAACTCATCACGTTTTAAAACCCGCCCCTTATCATTATCTAAGCTTTTACCACTTTTAAAAGGAATTTCAAGATTGAAATACATCCACTGAATAATCATATGATAACTGTTAGAAATGGGATCTCTAGTTGGCAAGGGCTTGCACCTTTGTCCAAGTAGGGACCCTTCTTCCTAGTCAGGGTAAGGGTTGTTACACTCGTGAAGTAACCCCTGCTCACCCTCGTGGTAGCTTGGCACGAGCAGTCAGGCTTAATTCAGAGGCAGTGTGTAAAGCATTTGCACATAACCAACAGTAATACAGTGTAAGCACTACAAACGGACACCACACCAGTTTAGAAAAATAACCAATATTTTATATACTCAAGACAAGACCAATTACGACAAAAATCCACAATACTGTACTTTACGAATGAATACTTGATACGGTAACTTCTTCTTTGCAGGAATAGCACAAAAGCAAAGTTCAGTACGAGTCGGTAGCTCCGTCCGAGCCTACCGTGATGCTGAAAACCCCAGAGTCTAACAGTTCCAGCCGACCGCGTCGATACGGGCCAGCAGAGTCATGAACAGACTCGGTTACAGTACCTTTCTCGTTTTGGCTGGTACGGAGTGTACGAGCCGGTCGGCGTTCGTCGCGGTTGCGGTGCAAGACGGAGCGATGCAAGGTGCGGTGTCCCTCGATGCGGTGCAGGCAGCGGCTCGATGAGCGTCGTGCAGACGGAGTCGGTGAGTCCAAGGCGTGCGATGCAGGGCGAGACGATGCTCGATGCGGTGCTGACAGGTTGCGATGCAGGCGACCAAGCCGGAGTGCGGGAGCTGGCGTCGGACAGCGGTGCGAGTCGGAGCGGTGCGTCGCAGACGTGCGAGCGGTGCCCCAACTGCGGTGCGGTCACGACTCTTGAGCCAGTTGCAGCGACCGCGTCGGTCGGGTCCGGTTGGTTCAGTGAAGCGATGCGATGCGAACTGCGGTGCCCACAGGTCACGGTGCAAGCAGCGGCTCGATGTTGGCGGCGTCGGACGTCGCCCACGGTGAGACCAGGGTTGCGATGCGAAGCGGTGCGATGCGGTCTGCGGTGCAAACAGGTCACCGGCCAGGGATGGATTCGGTTGACGGAGTCGGTTGCGGTTCCCTTCCTCTGTGGCAACTGAAACAGCGTTCCAGAAGCGGTACCCAGAGGCTTGTGAAGTCTTTGTAGTCCCTGAGACTTCTTAACAGGAGGCCAGCTCGGTTTCAGGCCCTTGGAGATACTCAGCACAAGTTTGTAGAAAGTTCAGTCCAGTCCTTTCACTGCCCAAGGCAGAAGCAGCAGCTGCAGGCCAACCCAACAAAGCAACAACACAGCAAAGGGGCAGTACTCCTCCTGGCAGCTCTTCCAGCTCTTCGTCTTGGCAGGTTCCTTGATTCCAGCGAGATCTAAATTCATGGGGTCAGGGCCCCAATATTTATATCCCAAATTCCTTTGTTCTCTGAAGGCAGAGAGGCCTTTGCCTAGTCCAAACCAGTTCTGGAGCACTTTGTTGACAAATCTCCGTCCCTTCTTTCAGTGAGTAGGACAGGGACATCAGACGCACCACAGGAGGTGGAGCCAGCATTGTGGAGGGAAGGCATTGTCCTATTCAGGGCCCAGGTGCGACCCCTCCCACCCATCTACATGTAGATCTTGCTATTCAGCCCTGTGCTGACTCACCCTGCCTCCTGGCATCCCCCAGCCCCTGTCACTCACACTCCAGACAAGGAATACACAACCTCGCAGAGGCAGGCTTGGATGGTTAGACAAGAAAATACCCACTTTCTAAAAGTGGTATTTTCAAACACAGAATGTTAAAACCAACTTCACTAAAAGATGCATTTTATCATTCTGAGTCCAGGCATACTAAACTCGAATTTCTACCATGTTCCCGGGGTCAGTTAGGATTATAAGCTGTAATAATCAAAACTGCCCGTTCTGGCCTAGGGGAACAGGTAGCCTTGCAATAGTGAAAAACGAACTAGGCTGTAATTCACTATCAGGACATGCCGCACACACCCGGGCATGTCCTACCTTTCGCGTACAATGCACCCTGCCCACAGGGGTACCTTGGGCCTACCTTAGGGGTGACTAACATGTAGCAAAGGGAAGGTTTAGGGACTTGCAAGGGTGTGCACTTGCCAAGTCGACATGGCAGCCCCAGGCTGCGCACAGGCTCTGCGGTGGCAGGCCGAGTTACACTTTACGGGCTGTTTGCGTGGGTGGCACAATCCAGTGCTGCAGCCCACCAACAGCATTTGGTCTATAGGCCCTGGCACTCGCAGTGCACTTTACAAGGGACTGACACATAAACCAAATAGGCCAATCATGGAAACACCAATCCATAACATATTTTATACAGGAGCACTTGCACTTTCCCACTGGACAGCAGTGAGGAAAGTGCGCAGAATCATTACACCAGCAAAAACAGAGTCAAAACCGGGGAGGTCAGAAAGCAAAAAGTCAGGGGAAACACGCCAAAAGATGCCAAGTCTAACAATAACGTTTCCTGTGGTGTTGTAACATTAAATCGTCCTTCGCGTTCGTTGCTGTTTTGGAGCAGTTTAAGCTTGCTCCCCTTAGTACTTTGACAGCCCAACCTGGAGTAGCACCAACGGATTTAAACAGTTAAGATGGGTGAAATCAAGGTCACATGTTAAACCTACACTCCTCACTAAGGGGAGCAAGCTTAAACTGCTCCAAAACAGCAACGAACGCGAAGGACGATTTAATGTTACAACACCACAGGAAACGTTATTTCATATGATTATTCAGTGGATGTATTTCAATCTTGAAATTCCTTTTAACATGTGTACAGATACAATTAATTAAAGCTCAGAAATGTAATCTTTTTAATAGGCGCAGATTTATACATCGTAAGGGTGGGCGGAGTAATCTGGCGAATGCTGGGGGTTTGTTGAACCGAATGAGGGGATAGAGTAAGGTTTCACATATAGGTGATTTCAACAAGTAAGAGCCGTACCGGTGGATTATATGGGTCCCGTAGTAAAAGTGGTAAAAGCTTAGATGTCTGACTTTGTAGTGAACCCCTGACGAAGGTTGATGAAAGCAATCGAAATGCATTGGGAATGAGATACTACTGAGGATGAACTATGTATGTTTCCTGCCGTAAAAATAAGGTTCGGATGGGCATATTTACCGCATCAGAATTGAAAACATAATGGTTTTTTATGTGACGGACGAAAAGGAACAGAGAATTGAAATAAACGGTTTAAAATTACAAAACTGGATGATTTTTTGAAGTTTTTGGCGCAACAAAGCCTTTCAGCAGTGCTTCCGGTATGGGAGCGACAAATCGTTCCCTAACCCATTGTGCTATCCAGAGGGGCACGAGACAGGGATATCTGCTGTCACCGTCCCATTTTGCAATCTCCATAGATCACCTGGATGAATGGCTCCATATCGATGCACAAGTACGAGGGTTCGAGTGGGGTCCTGAGGTCTCAGATAGAGTAGCTCTCTAGGCTAATGATGTTTTGATCTTCCTGACAGACCCCTGGGAGTTCTGGTCCACGGATGCTGCAAATTCTCGGACTCTTCAGTGAGACATCAGGCCTATTCATTACCAGACTAAATCCTGTGTTTCCGCTTCCCTTCCACCCCCCAGGACTTAGAATGAGCATCTGAATTGATAACCATCACTCAAAGCTTCTGATACCTTGGAGTGTATATTACTCTGACAAATATGGTGAAGACAAACAACATTCAAACACTGTTGGACGCTCTGGGGGTGGATATCAAGACATGGTCATGTGTCCTCCGTCTCTTATGGGTTGATCAGCCGTCTTCAAATTGTGTCACTTATCTGTTTTCTATACCAGTTGCAAAAGTATTCGTACAATCTGCCCGATCCTTTTCCATAAAAAAACTTGCTTTGCAGTTTCAAGTGGAAACAGGGCTTCCCCAGTATAGCCCTAAAAAATGCTTCAAATCCATCTATGAAGGCGGTGTGAGAAGTTGGCCTGGCAAATGCTGTCCACTAATTAAAGTGGGCACCTTGCACCAGTCCAAACGACCCTTATTGATGATTAGGTTAAGACAACCTTTATTGAAAGCTATCCTAGTGGTAGCTTTGGAGAGCAGCCTTCAGGCTAAGTCTTGAAGGAATGTGAAGCAGCTTGTTTTACCAGTCTATAACCTCCTGAATGACCAAATGAAAGGAGAACCACACGAGGTGTATATAAAATATATGTATTTATTTCTAAACACTCTCTACTAACCTCTTTATGAGATTAGAGAACAAAGCACACAATATTAAATCACTAGAACGACAGTAAATAGCACAATACACAGTGGGCTCCAGGGGGAGACCAAACTATATATACTAAGAAAGTGGTATAAGAACCCGGACTTGACTAGACACAGTGCCTAGAGCACGTAGAATCGCTGGGACCCCAAGGAACCACCCAAAGTAGTGACACAGGGGACCCACGGAGGACGGGCGCAGTGTGTGAACACAGACGCGAGCTCCGTACAACTCTATGGGAAAGTCGCGGTTGGAAATTTACAGATTAGGGACACTTCGGAGCGGACTTTAAGCAAACCCAACTAAACATAGAAGGTTCTAAGGCCAGCACCCTTGAGAGTACCGAGGTACCCGTGTTACCTATCCCAGAGGAGTCGGGTGCATAGGGGTCAAGTGGTGTCGGAAACCCTCGTCGTTTTCAATGGCGTGATGCGAAGAAGTACTGCTGCCGTGGAGAAGAAAAGTGTCCGGTGTGATCCAAGCCTGGATCAGAGATGAGAAGAACCTGAAAGCAGAGGGGACAAAGTCTGGGTCACTTCACGTGACCAGGAGCGGAGCAATCGAATGCCCACCAATGTCGGGTGTTTCAGGTGCGTAGAGGTGAAGCTTGACTCTGCAGCCACGGGGACCAGGAGACATCTGCGACGACCAAAGTCCGGATTCGAGCTGTCCCACGAAGGATGACGATGGCTGGGGGGTCAGTGTCCGGATTGAACACCAACAAGCCTTGGCCACTGCAACCCACGCGGTCAGAGGAAAGATGCTTCTGTGAGGACCCGCAAGGTCCAGGGGACTCTCCAAGCGAGGGAAAGTCAGGGCACGTCTGGAGCAACCAGGAAAGCCCACTGAAAGTTAAAGTTGCCTTCTCAGGGACCCACAGGCCAACGGACCAGGGATCGCGAAGGAACCTCGAGCTGAATCACCAAATGCCAGCCCACGGAACACTCGTGGAGTGTAGGCCGGAAATCTTCGGTGGAATTACTGCTCCGGGTCAGGACTACAAGTAGCCCAAAGCACAGCCTCATGGGTCGCCAAAAAGCATATGCTGCTGCAAATGTACACGGTGCCCAGGGGTTCGGGTTGCACGGTCACCACGAGGGATACGGGCCTTAGGATTGCTGAGAGCGCAGATCGACCTCAGAGACCACGGGAACCCACCTCCTGTATTGCAGAAATCTTCGGAGTCCTTCAGGAGCTTCGTAGATGCAAACCTGTCAGATGCGTTTCGGTGCCTGCTCAGCAGGGGAGTAACTCCTTTACTCCAAGGGAGATTCTTCAGTCATCCAGCGTTGTGCAGATTGTCGAAGTACTTGGTTTCTGTAGCAGAGTTTAGTCCAGGTAATATCCAAAGTCCTGTAGCCAGGGGTTCCTACTTTATACCCAAGGAAGGGGTGTGACTAACTCTGGGGACCCACCTATGGGAGGGTCAGGACAGAGGGGTGGCTACACCCATGTCCTTTGTCCAGTTTCGCGCCAGAGCAGGAGCAAATGGCTCCTGCAACTGGTTTGAGCTGGACTATGCACAGGGACACCAAATGTGCCCCCAGTGCAGACATCAAAGCACTCCGAGAGTGCACCCACCCAGCCCCAATACACTAAAGCCTGTCTGGGAGGTGGTCACACCTCCCTGTGACAGGAAACCTATTGTCAAGCCTTCGCATGCCGGAGTTTCGTCCAGCAGCAGGAGGGCAGACTCGTGTCTGTGGCTGGCAGCATCCATTTTGTGATGCCAGGGTCAAGAAAGCTGGTACTGGTTGTACCGGTGTTGTCATATTTCTCCCACTAGGAGGGTGGGATCATACCTCCCATACCAGTACTGGTGTGGGGGTATGATTCCAAGGTGTTTGACACCAAACAAGACATTTTTCCATGCAGCCGTTTTAAAGTTAGCATTTACCGCTAGGTTATAATGCACTTAAGTATATATGGTTGGCTGCATCACAGACAACCCCGGAAAAGAGGTTCTGAAGGTTGTAGATGGACTCTGCTCATGCATGGGCACCCTCTCACATAAAACCCAGCACCCTGCCCTCAGGATTGATAAGGCCTGTCAAAGGGGTGACTGATAGGTTTATATGTGCACTCATTAGGATAGATATAGTGAACCTATATCTAAGTAAGCGGTGCAAGCACCACCTTACACAGGCTGCTGTAGCAGACCTCTGGTGTCATTTTAAATGGTCTCTCAGGGGTGGCATAATACATGCTGCAGCCCCTGGGAGGCCTCTGGGGTACCTGTGCCCTGGGTACATAGTATACCATATACTAGGGACTTATAAGGGTACCCCAGAATCCAATCTGGAGTGTACCTAAAGTACATGCAATCAATTTAGAGGAGAAAGCAGCTAGACTGGGGTCCTGAATAGCAGGATCCCAGTCAGACTAAGTCGAAAACAGTGAAACATCAGCAAAAAGTGGGGGTAACTATAAGACGCAGATCCTACTCTCCTACACAACTCCCCCCCAAACGTCAGGACATTAAACTAACCTTGACCAGTTGAGTCTTCATGTTCTAAGTGGAAATATCTGGAGAGTCCAACTGCATTGGCATGGTTACTCCCAGGTCTATGTTCCACTGTATAGTCCATCCCCTGTTGGGAATTGGACCACCTCAAAAGTTTGGGGTTTTCACCCATCATCTGTTTTAGCCATAAGAGGGGCTTATGGTCTGTCTGAACAATGAAGTGAGTGCCAAACAAGTATGGCCTCAGCTTCTTCAGAGCCCAAACCACAGCAAAGGCTTCCCTCTCAATGGCTGACCAACGTTTCTCTCTGGGGGTCAGCCTTCTGCTAATAAAAGCTACTGGCTGATCCTGACCTTCATCATTCAATTGTGATAACACAGCCCCTACCCCCAACACAGATGCATTTGTTTGGACAATGAATTGTTTGGAAAAGTCAGAACTTTGCAGAATGGGAGCAGTGCACATGGCCTGCTTCAGGTCATCAAATGCCTTTTGACAGCTAACTGTCCACTGAACTTTCTTAGGCATTCTTTTGGAAGTTAAGTCATTCAAAGGGGTCACTATAGATCCATATCCTTTGACAAACCTCCTATAGTACCCAGTCAGGCCCAAAAAAGCTCTGACCTGAGTCTGGGAGGTTGGGGCAACCCAGTCCATGATGGTCTGGATTTTGCTCTGCAATGGTTGAACCTGGCCTCCACCCACAAGGTGGCCCAGGTACACAACCTGACTCTGCCCTATCTGGCACTTGGTGGCCTTGATAGTGAGGACTGCTTTCTGCAGGGCCTCCAAAACTTTTCTCAGGTGGACCAGGTGATCCTCCCAGGTGGAGCTAAAGACAGCAATATCATCTAGATATGCTGCACTATAGGCTTCCAGGCCTGTAAGGACTTTATTCACCAACCTTTGAAAAGTGGCAGGTGCATTCTTCAGACCAAAGGGCATCACCACAAATTGGTAGTGCCCACTAGGGGTTGAGAATGGGGTTTTGGCTTTTGCATCTTCAGCTAATCTGATTTGCCAGTAGCCAGCTGTTAGGTCAAATGTGCTCAGAAACTTGGCTGAGGCCAAAGTATCTATAAGCTCATCTGCCCTGGGGATTGGATGGGCATCAGTCCTAGTGACTGCATTGAGACCTCTGTAGTCAACATAAAACCTCATCTCTCTCTTACCACCCTGGGTGTGAGGTTTGGGTACCAAGACCACTGGACTAGCCCAAGGGCTATCTGAGGGTTCAATCAATCCCAAATCCAACATCTTCTGGACTTCAGTCCTGATGCAGTCCCTGACATGGTCAGGTTGCCTGTAAATCTTATTTTTGACAGGCAGACTGTCACCTGTGTCCACTTCATGAGTGCACCAGGTAGTCTGACTTGGAGCCAGTGAAAACATATGTCTAAACTGATTAAGAACTTTTCTGCAATTAGTTTGCTGCTGGACAGTGAGGCTGCCTGCCAAGGCTACACCATCCACTGAACCATCATCAGGGTTCTGTGAGAGCAGGTCAGGGAGTGGGTCACTCTCTTCCCTCTGTCCCTCATCAGTAGCCATGAGCAAGCCCATGTCTGCCCTGTCAACATATGGTTTGAGCCTGTTGACATGGAGCACCCTATGGGTGCTCCTGGGAGTTCCAAGGTCCACCAGGTAGGTGACCTCTCCCTTTTGCTCAACAATTGTATGAGGGCCACTCCACTTGTCTTGGAGGGCTGCTGGGGCCACAGGCTCCAACACCCATACTTTCTGTCCTGGCTGATAAACAGTCAGCACAGCCTTTTGGTCATGCCAGGCCTTTTGCAATTCCTGGCTAGCCTCAAGGTTTTTAGTTGCCTTCTTCATGTACTCAGCCATCCTGGAGCGGAGACCAAGTACATAGTCCACAATATCCTGTTTAGGGGGTTTGAGAGGTAACTCCCATCCCTCCTTCACTAGACACAATGGACCCCTAACTGGATGTCCAAACAGAAGTTCAAAAGGGCTGTAACCAACTCCCTTCTGAGGAACCTCTCTGTAGGCAAAGAGAAGGCAGGGCAAAAGTATGTCCCATCTGCGCCTAAGCTTTTCTGGGAGACCTTTAATCATGCCCTTCAGGGTTTTGTTGAACCTTTCAACTAACCCATTGCATTGTGGGTGATAAGGGGTGGTCAATTTGTAATTTACTCCACACTCCTTCCACCTAGCAGTCAAGTAACCAGACAAAGTTTGCTCCTCAGTCTGATACTACCTCCTTAGGAAAACCCACACTGGAAAAGATTCCCAGGAGGGCCCTTGCCACCACAGGAGCTGTGGTAGTTCTAAGGGGAATTGCCTCTGGATACCTAGTGGCATGGTCCACCACCACCAGTATAAATCTGTGCCCAGATGCAGTTTGGGGATCCATGGGACCAACAATGTCAATCCCAACCCTCTCAAAGGGAACCCCCACCACAGGTAGTGGTATCAGGGGGGCCTTTGTGGTGCCACCTGCCTTACCACTGGCTTGACAGGTGACACAGGAGCGACAAAACTCCTTGGTGTCTTCAGACATGTGAGGCCAATGAAAGTGAGGGACAATTCTGTCCCAAGTCTTGTTTTGGCCTAGGTGACCTGCTAAGGGGATGTCATGTGCTAGTAGCACCAGGCTTGGGGTCTCTACTCTCTGAGTAAAGGAGTCCATCATCCCAGTAGATCCTATGGGACCCACTAGCACTCCCAGCAGCCTCAGCAGCAGCCTGCTGTCTGAGGGGTTCAAGAGAGGGGCGGCTCAGTTGCTCCTGGCTGAGATCTGTCCAGGAAGGGCCGCCTGTCCCCAAGAACTCAACCTGGTCAGGTTCAAGCTCATCTGGGACAGTTCCTTCTTCAGGACCAAGATCAGCTCCCTCAAGAGACTGGTCTGGATTCTGAGGCAGGGGGAAGACACTGCCTTACCCCTACTGCTCCTTTTCTTGGAAGGTGCCTGGTCCATTTTTTCAGGATCCAGGACCTGTTCAGGGTTAGACATTTTTACCTGTGACCTGGTCAAAGCAAACACCTCTGCAGGGATACCCAACATTTCTGCATGAGTCCTGAGTTCCACTTCAGCCCAAGCTGAAGTTTCTAAATCATTGCCCAATAAGCATTCAACAGGGAGGTCTGCACTTACCACAACCTTCTTAGGGCCAGTTACCCCTCCCCAGGTGAAATTAACAACTGCCAAGGAATGGTCTGTCCTGACATTGCTAGCATTGGTCACTTGGTATATCTCACCAAGTATGATTTGCTCAGGAGCCACAAGATCTTTTGTCACCATTGTGACACTTGCTCCTGTGTACCTGAATGCCAAGGCCTCTTTTCCATTTATCAAAGGCTGCTGTCTGTATTTGCCCAGATTACTGGGGCTTACAAATAAGGAGGCCATATCCATGCCCCCATCACAGATCAGCATAGCCTGAGTTGGAACTCTGACTAGGCCAGAGTCCATCTCAGATCCCAGGGTTAACCCTACTACACCCTTATTTGGAGCACCACCACTTGGAGCTGAACTAGGGGGAACAGTTGCCTTAGGGGCAGTGGTGGTTGGAGTTGAGTCCTTGGACTTGGTACAATCACTTGTCCAATGGGTCTTCTGTTTACAGATTTGACACCATGGCTTCTTCTTGCCTTTACCCTTGGTGGATTGTGACTCCCCACCAGATGCAGATTTTTGGGGCCCTTGAGAAGACTTCTGGTCTTTACCCTTCTCCCCACCCTTATCAGAGTTTTTAGAATCTTGCTTCTTGGAGTCACCACCTTGGTTCTGAACCTTGTGCCTCACCATGGTTCTGACCCATTTGTCTGCCTTCTGGCCCAATTCTTTGGGAGAGGTCAGATCAGAGTCCACCAGGTACTGATGCAACAGCTGATTTTGACAATTATTAAGGATCTGCTCCCTCATAATTAAATTATACAATCCTGTAAAATCACACACTTTACTGCCAAGTAACCAGCCTTCCAGAGCCTTAGTAGCACAATCTACAAAGTCAACACAGTCCTGAGTCTGTGCCTTTTGGGTGTCTCTGAACTTTATCCTGTATTGTTCAGTGGTTAAGCCAAATCCATCAATCAGAGCACTCTTCAGGACTTGTAAATTAACAGCATCCTTTTCTCTTACAGTGAGGAGCTTGTCTCTGCCTTTGTCTGCAAAGGAGAGCCACAAGATTGCTGCCCACTGCTCCTGAGGGGCCCTCTGTACCTTACAGGCCCTCTCCAGTGCAGTTATCCATTTGTGGATGTCATCCCCACTCTGGTAGGGAGGGACAATCTTGTTCAGGTTCCTATGGTCATGAGCATGTTCTCTACCTCTAGGGACACTGTTGCTGCCACCATGGGGCTCTAGCCCCATCTTCTGAGAAGCTCTCTGAAGCTCCAGGGATTCCCTATCTAAAACCAATTGCTCTCTCTTGATTCTGAGCTTAGCTCTCTCAAACTCAAGCAGTTGGCACTTCTTCTCATAAGAGGACTCACTTTTATGAGAAGTCCTATGAGAAGCAGAGCTCCCTACAGAAGTACCAGAATGATTAGATTCCTGAGAAGGAGATCTGGATCTTCTTGGTAAACTGTTAACCCTTCCAGGTGGGGTAAAAAGAGGACCACTGAGGCCTTCTCCCTCACCTCCAGGAAGAATTGGATTGTCCAGGTTAGAATCATTCTGATCCTCCTAGCCAGCATCAGAGTCCAGGTCAAAAAAGGTTTCACTTCCTGGCCTTTCCTCTTCTGCTGTCCCACCCACCTTGCCTGCCTCATCAGACCCTGGGGTCTTTCTGAGGTCATCTAAAATCAAACTCACTATGAGACGTTGGGTGTTTGGGTTTTTCCCTGTCTTCAGTTTCCTAGATGTACACATGGTTCTCAATTCTTGGAATGAGAGATGGCCATACTTAGTTGGCAAGGAGCCACTGGCTTCAGGCCTAGAAGACATGCTAGAGTTATGTGGTGTAGGCACCTACCTAACCTAGTGGGAACTGAGACTCTCTTGAGTTGGAGAAAGGGTGTGCTAGACCCTTGGCTACACAACTCCAAGTTCAGTAGAACTTACTTTATTCTAGTCTTGATTTATATGTACCCAAGTACTTTTAGTGGTTTTCAGTTAGTCACTCAATGAGATTATCTGGTAAAACAATAGCAAGCTTGAATCCCACCGCTGCCACCAATGTGAGAAGTTGGCCTGGCATCTGCTGTCCACTAATTAAAGTGGGCACCTTGCACCAGTCCAAACGAACCTTATTGATGATTAGGTTAAGACAACCTTTATTGAAAGCTATCCTAGTGGTAGCTATGGAGAGCAGCCTTCAGGCTAAGTCTTGAAGGAATGTGAAGCAGCTTGTTTTACCAGTCTATAACCTCCTGAATGACCAAATGAAAGGAGAACCACACCAGGTGTATATAAAATATATGTATTTATTTCTAAACACTCTACTAACCTCTTTATGAGATTAGAGAACAAAGCACACAATATTAAATCACTAGAACGACAGTAAATAGCACAATACACAGTAGGCTCCAGGGGGAGACCAAACCATATACTAAGAAAGTGGTATAAGAACTCCGACTTGACTAGACACAGTGCCTAGAGCACGTAGAATTGCTGGGACCCCAAGGAACCACCCAAAGTAGTGACACAGGGGACCCACGGAGGACGGGTGCAGTGTGTGAACACAGACGCGAGCTCCGTACAACTCTATGGGAAAGTCGCGGTTGGAAATTTACAGATTAGGTACACTTCGGAGCGGACTTTAAGCAAACCCAGCTAAACATAGAAGGTTCTAAGGCCAGCACCCTTGAGAGTACCGAGGTACGCGTGTTACCTATCCCAGAGGAGCCGGGTGCATAGGGGTCAAGTGGTGTCGGAAACCCTCGTCGTTTTCAATGGCGTGATGCGAAGAAGTACTGCTGCCGTGGAGAAGAAAAGTGTCCGGTGTGATCCAAGCCTGGATCGGAGATGAGAAGAACCTGAAAGCAGAGGGGACAAAGTCTGGGTCACTTCACGTGACCAGGAGCGGAGCAATCGAATGCCCACCGATGTTGGGTGTTTCAGGTGCGTAGAGGTGAAGCTTGACTCTGCAGCCACAGGGACCAGGAGACGTCTGCGATGACCAAAGTCCAGATAAGAGCTGTCCCACGAAGGATGTCGAGGGCTGGGGGCTCAGTGTCCGGATTGAACACCAACAAGCCTTGGCCACTGCAACCCACGCGGTCAGAGGAAAGATGATTCTGTGAGGACCAGCAAGGTCCTGGGGACTCTCCAAGCGAGGGAGAGTCAGGGCACGTCTGGAGCAACCAGGGAAGCCCACTGAAAGTTAGAGTTGCCTTCTCAGGGACCCACAGGCCAACGGACCAGGGATCGCAAAGGGACCTCGAGCTGAATCACCAAATGCCAGCCCACGGAACACTCGTGGAGTGTAGGCCGGAAATCTTCGGTGGAATTACTGCTCGGGATCAGGACTACAAGTAGCCCAAAGCACAGCCTCAGGGGTCGCCAAAAAGCATATGCTGCAGCAAATGTACACGGTGCCCAGGGGTTCGGGTTGCACGGTCACCACGAGGGATACGGGCCTCAGGATTGCTGAGAGCGCAGATCGACCTCAGAGACCACGGGAACCCACCTCCTGTATTGCAGAATTCTTCAGAGTCCTTCAGGAGCTTCGTGGATGCAAACCGGTCAGATGCGTTTAGGTGCCTGCTCAGCAGGGGAGTAACTCCTTTACTCCAAGGGAGATTCTTCAGTCATCCAGCGTTGTGCAGATTGTCGAAGTACTTGGTTTCTGCAGCAGAGTTTAGTCCAGGTAATATCCAAAGTCCTGTAGCCAGGGGTTCCTACTTTATACCCAAGGAAGGGGTGTGACTAACTCTGGGGACCCACCTATGGGAGGGTCAGGACAGAGGGGTGGCTACACCCATGTCCTCTGTCCAGTTTCGCGCCAGAGCAGGAGCAAATGGCTCCTGCAACTGGTTTGAGCTGGACTATGCACAGGGACACCAAATGTGCCCCAAGTGCAGACATCAAAGCACTCTGAGAGTGCACCCACCCAGCCCCAATACACTAAAGCCTGTCTGGGAGGTGGTCACACCTCCCTGTGACAGGAAACCTATTGTCAAGCCTTCCCCTGCCGGAGTTTCGTCCAGCAGCAGGAGGGCAGACTCGTGTCTGTGGCTGGCAGCATCCATTTTGTGATGCCAGGGTCAAGAAAGCTGGTACCGGTTGTACCGGTGTTGTCATATTTCTCCCTCTAGGAGGGTGGGATCATACCTCCCACACCAGTACTGGTGTGGGGGTATGATTCCAAGGTGTTTGACACCAAACACTACATTTTTCCATGCAGCCGTTTTAAAGTTAGCATTTACCGCTAGGTTATAATGCACTTAAGTATATATGGTTGGCTGCATCACAGACAACCCCGGAAAAGAGGTTCCGAAAGCTGTAGAGGGGCTCTGCTCATGCATGGGCACCCTCTCACATAAAACCCAGCACCCTGCCCTCAGGATTGATAAGGCCTACCATAGGGGTGACTGATAGGTTTATATGTGCAGTGATTAGGATAGCTATAGTGAACCTATATCTAAGTAAGGGGTGCATGCACCACCTTACACAGGCTGCTGTAGCAGACCTCTGGTGTCATTTTAAATGGTCTCTCAGGGGTGGCATAATACATGCTGCAGCCCCTGGGAGGCCTCTGGGTACCTATGCCCTGGGTACATAGTATACCATATACTAGGGACTTATAAGGGGACCCCAGAATCCAATCTGGAGTGTACCTAAAGTACATGCAATCAATTTAGAGGAGAAAGCAGCTAGACTGGGGTCCTGAATAGCAGGATCCCAGTCAGACTAAGTCGAAAACAGTGAAACATCAGCAAAAAGTGGGGGTAACTATAAGAAGCAGATCTTACTCTCCTACAGGCGGCATTGCTGTGTGTGGCCGATATGGAATCCCATTACAAGGCCTCCCACCTAGTGATACTTAATGATTGCTGGTATAATACACAAGGAGACCCTGGATACGCTGTAGAGAAGTGGATGCTTCAAGGGACCCCTATCCAACACCTGCTCTATGGAAGTGGGGTGAGTTCACTGCTTCCCCAGCAACAAAAGTGATAATTCAGACAAGGATAACCACACTGTTGCTCCTAGGAGACCTGAGGGACCACAAAGTGACACACAAATTCCGCTCACTCATACATCATATGTCAGACAAAATTCCTGCACTCTGAGCCACTTGAGGGTGAGACCTAGGTACCCTTGTCTGATGAGGAATGGACAGAAGTCATGGCATCCCTGCGATATTAGGCAATTGTGACGCAATTCCATCTTATCCAACTAAAAGATGTTCACAGATAATACCCCATAAACTTTGGAAAATGGAAGAAATCACCTCCCCCTCCTGTCTCCGATGTGAGACACAAGACGGACACCCCCTACATACCACTTGAACATGTGGAAAGTTATACTTATACTGTAGATGAGTACTCTCCTGCCTGTGGCTTGTTTACAGAAGTCTATACCCTACAACCCTAAGTTAATCCTTCTTCATATCACCACGGACCTCGACAAGGACTGGCATAAGTTGTCATTGCTGTGGCTCAGCCTGACAGTGGCTAAAAGAGCCCGTTGATGAAAAGACATTGACCCTCCCACTGTAGAAGAGTGGCACAGGGGTCTTGACTGGTGAATGAGCAGAGTACAATCTACGTACAAACCTAGAGGTTGTCCCTACAAGCAGACAAAAGTCTAGAAGAAATGGGCGGACTACAGGGTAATTACTATTTCTCCAGGGGAATCACAGGTCAGAATATTAGAGGCAGAAGTCTGCATGTACACACAATGATTACATGTGATTCTGTTCGAGCAGCCCGCCATGGGCCGTTCAGGGGGAGGTAGGGAGTTTGGAAGGGAAGAGCCATAGTTGTACTGCTGTTGTACTGTTTGCCTTTAAGGATGAAACTTCTATCAAAAATCAATAATGTGTGATATAAAAATAAAATGGGCATGAATGACTAAAAACTGGGGGAAATTGATATTCGACAAAAATGGTGTCATCTTGAGAAATGCTGATTCTCAACAGGAGCTTAAAGCGAGTGCTGACATGAAACTTAAATCCAGGCTACTGAAAAGGAAAACAAGTCTGGTCACAATTATCAGTAAAATCAGTACCATCACTCTGCAACTTGACCATAATACAAGAAGGAGAGAATTGACACATATACCGTAAAGATGGATATTGGAGATGGAGTACGATGTGAACACAGTCAAAGGCAAGGTACTCCACCTGGAAAAACACTGCAGAGTACACGCATCAAGAACAAGGATTTAGAGTGGAGATCCAGTCACAACAACATTTGAATTCCAGGGGTGCTGGAATTAGCATCCACTGAGCCCATGGAACAGCAAGTGGAACAAATAATTACTGCTTTCATTGTTTGGCAGAGAATCCCTGTCACAGGCTTTCATCGTTGAGTGCACACATAGAGCAGTTGCTCCTTAGCCTCCCCCACTCTCCCAAGATAGCCAGCATGACCAGTCATTGTCAGACATCAGACATCTGAATTATGGGGACAGAGAAACTATCCACGCCAGGTTAGGAACAGAAACAATATCCATTTCGAATGGATAGCCATATGCTTTTGCCCTTATTCCATGTTGGCTGCCTATGAAGTGCTTGGTTATAGTACAATGGCGAATAATATTGGAGCCACCCTAGGCAGAACATTGACTTGGTGTAAACGCTGCTGAAATGAACTAATTACAGCATATTTGGGGACTCTAGACATTGATAAACTGATCATATGACTTTCTCATTTAGGCCGAAATGGTATACTACCAGCCTATAACCTGGGTCCCTGTGTATGCTGTGAGCATAGGTTATGATTGATGTTTACACTAAAAGTGCTGTTGTATCTCCAGTTTCTAAAGGGATGGGAAAACATTGACTTTTGAGTTCACTGTGGGTGGTCATCAGTCCTCACACAGATTCTCGTAATGGGTAACACATATATTAGAATAGATGAACAGTTACTCAGCCAGCCCAACAAACAAACGGTTAAGGTGGAATTTTAGAGGCTTCACTGACCTCCAGAAAAAGGAGACATGGCTTTATGTACTTAGGCAGACATAAGGCTGATATAGAAGTGTTACAGGAAAATGATTTATGCCCAACCTCACAGAGTGCCCTTGCTGTTAAATGGGGGTCACATGGCCATGATTTCTCTCATAGTACACATAGCAGAGGCACAAGTGACCTTAACTTCTAGAAGCATTACCTTTTAGACATAGAATGGGCAGCAGGTACTCAGGAATGATATGAGGATGTAGATGCCTGTATACATTCAGTGTCAATATGTATGGCCCGAACATTGATTACGATGAATTCTTTAATCAGGTACAGAACACATGTAATACATTTCTAAGAACACATGATTTGAGGTGGTAATTTAACACAATTGTAGATAAGAATCTGGACCGATGCCGACAGGTTTCAATGCCCCCTGACAGTATGACAGTACCATCACACACAACATTCGTATAAATGATTGTATTGTCAAATGGTGGGTCTTACACCCATCAGACAAACAGTACTGCACTTCAATAAATTAAGTTTATTAAGAACATTGTCCTTTAAACAAGATGTAATAAAACAAAGATAAAACCTCCCTACAAACATACCAAAAGATACAATGATAGAAGGATAAAATCCAACGAGATCATAAAAAACAATACAGTATGTTACGATAATTTCTTTATGCTTAGTCAAAATCTACTAAAAATCACATATCACCTCTAAAAAACGCTTCCCAGATAAAAGATATTTAGCGCCGAAGAGTGTAGTACTACTATATCTGAAAAGAACTGGCTTTAAATATTGTCTCGTTTGACTCAATAAGATTAGGCAGTCAAGCAAAGTATTTTCGTTTCTACATTCCCCGTAAGGAGCATAAATGTAATATTAAGCAACTGTTCATCATGTTGTGTTTTCGCCTTGACTTCATGAATCATGCCTTTGTACACACCCTGGCTTTTGCATGTAGGCCAAGGAGGGTAAAAGTACATGAACTGTTTGTTTTTGTTAGCTTTCCCTTTATTTCCAAAAACTGAATGATCAGGTAGATTAGAAAGAACTATAAACAGCAGATGTCGAAACTGCACCTGTCCTCAGCACTGTGAGAATGTAGTCTTGCTTTCATAAGATTCCTGTTAATGTTTTGCTTAAGCTTAGCTTAGAAATTCTATTACCTGCATATATCTGTGATTCAGCTATTTCAATATATGTCAATGATGTTCAAACAGTATAAAAAAAGATTGTGCCCGCTGCAACTGGCAGAGTATACTTGGAAGCCGACTGCTTTGTATCTCTTAAGTTTAAGCTTAAATAAATATACCTCCACAACTGTGTTTGATTGCTGTCTCTCATTAACAGACAAGTGTAACTGATTTGTGCGTTCATGTCTCCCCCAACAGGACACCTTCAAAAACCTTATTTTGTTTGGAACTTATTGTCAAGGACTGGTACTGCATATGCAGGGCTCAGCCTGATTCTAAACCCCAAGATGTCTTGTCTCAGCACTCTATTTGGTAGTTTCTCAATATAAGGAAAAACAACTTCATCCTTCCAGGAGCTCAGAGAAAGGCCCACCAAAGGTTTTTGACTTAAATATAGCATGTCTTGTTCCTGAGCTGCTGTATGTGACACAATCTGTTGTTTTGAAAGATTTGAGATATATCTGATATTAGCTATATCTAAAGCCATGCATGCATACATAGATTTTCTTTTTTACGTGTAGATTTAGCCCATTTTAATTCACTATGTAATAATTTCTTAGAGATAAGGATAGCAATCTTATCTTGCTCTGACACTGCTAATTTGTTTAGGTATCAGAGGGATCAACATTTGCTGATATATTTCCAGGAAGTAATGTTCAATATTGGTTGGACCATTGAGGTTTTAGGTAAATTTAAAAGACTCTTTAGCAAAAGCTCTCTCAATAGTACAAGCTAATGTTCCTACCACACTTAAGAGCTCACTACCCTATAACATCAGAGACTGCACCTTCGCTTTATACACTTTTAACGGGGCAAACGAAGAACCTCCTTGAGAGTAATTAAACTTTTTAAGCCCACCAATTACTGCGGAGACGTGACATTTTGCCTGATCTATATGCAGTTTCACTTCAGATCTTTTGGGATGAAAGCCCTAAATATTTATATCAGGTAACCTCCTCCACTTTCTGATCCACAATTAACCATGTTTTGTCTTTGCCTCCAAAAGCCAACATTTTGATTGTGTAAACATGTAGTCAATCGGACAAGTTTGATTACCAAAAACGAAAAGTTTGGGTGGCTGGATTATCAGAGGGGAAGAACCCATTTAAGGAGACCACGGCTGTAAAAATATTTAGAGCACAACGTGAAAACTTTGTCAGTACCATCTTTGGGAAGACGGCTATCAGGATTTCATGGACGTCTAGAATGTCATTCAGCATCCTATATTCCACAATGGATTTTAATTGAGGTTAAAAATTCCTCATTGCTAGCACAATATGGTTCAGAAAGCAATTTAAAATTACATCTACACCTTCCTCCAGTTTAGAAAGTTGTTCATCATTATAATGGTGGCCAGCTACGGATACATGCACATTGATTATTACCATGGTCTCACAATTTACTACGGTATCGTACAGATCTATCTTTGAGGCGAGTAACCATTTACAATTAGTATATAGCCTGGAGACATTTTTGGATACCGTTGTTAATATCAGATTTAACATATTTCCTTATGCTCAACCAGACTTATCTTTCTGTCTACAGACCCCATTTGGATGAAACCCTCCATCAAATGGTACAAACTTTTCTCATCGGTTCATGACTCTAGCTCTCTCAAAGATTAGTGGATCGTGTTGAAGAGCCAAACAGACTGTGTACCACATATGGAGTTGCTCACTGGACCCTTTAGGAGCACTTCCTAATCCCCATGGATTTACAACATCAACTTCCCCTTTTACGTAGAAGAATGTGCTTCTTCCATTATGATTCTTTACTAGATTCCTACTTCAAAACAAAAATACATGCAGCCATACTGGGCTTTGAAATGGTTATTCCATCTGTCCCAAAAGCACAAATGATCTGGGAGGCATTCAAAGTATATGAAGAATATTTATAGCAACAGAAGCTGGGGTGTCAAAAGCATTAAGAAAGAGGCTCAGTAGGCTCGAAATTGAGCTTCACCAACCAGAAACAGAATATAAAAGAAGTTGCACAGACTCTGTAATGATAGAACTTAACAACATCATCTGGGAATTTTGGGAAGTGGCATAGCAGGAGAGGTGATTAATGGAACATATTGGGATTTGGGGAGAGGATCTGCTAGGAACAACACTAATTAATGGTGGTTGTGAACACAATAGGATTTTGAGTGTAGGCATGCCTATCGGTAAAGTAATCCTCAAGTAACCTTTAAACTGTAGGACCGGAGATACTCAATTTTAAAACTTTTAGAGTAAATAGAACCTAAAAGCACAAAGAGAAAATCACAGTCATCTGGTGATGCTAGACCGGGGGAAAAGTCACAAGTTCAGGCTGACTGCGATGGAGCTCTGACCGGATACAGGGACCAAGTTAGTGCCACTGAAAAGTTACCCTCTTAAGTCCAGAATAAATAGTTCCGTTCGCGTTGGTGGAAGCCACGAGGAGGATGCGTGAAGTGCAGGTAAAGAGTCATGGACGGTCATTTCTACTGCACCAGAATCTGGCTGGTGCTGGAGCTTTGTATTGGCAATCCTCAGCGACTGTTGATGCTGAAGTGCGAATTGCAGGTCTTATGTTGCCGTCATGGAGGACGGTCACTGTTGGTGCAAAGAGAAGGTCTCACCAGAGCTTTGCTCTGGTGGTTGTCGAGAGCGGCAGAGTTACAGCATGAACGGACCCATTCGCAATTACGAGGAGTGCAAACTTCAGAATTTTCACCTTTCCTGTAGGAGCTTCCACTGATGCCAGCCAAGGGTCCAGGCGCTGGGGGGCATCATTTGCGGATCAAGACTCACTCCTGCAGAGGCCAGCAGCAGGGCTCAGGCAGGTCCAGTTGCAGCTGGTCAGTTGCAGGGAGGCCTCTGAAGCTTGTTGTGTCCCTGTAGCTTACACAAGAGGTCACTCAACTGACCCTTGGAGTCACTTTGGGTAGCCTGGAGCAAGGCAAGCAGATTCAGTCTTCATCGTCAGACAGCAAGACAGTCCTTTTTCTGAATCTTCCACAGGTCCAGGAGTGTTCTGAAGAATGATTCTGAGAGTGTCACATTTATCCCCAGTGCTAGCCTGTGGGTGAGGGATGCCCCTTTGACTCATCTTCCCCCTTTCCTGGGCTTGGCTCCAGCCTGGCTAGGTTCTACAAAAGACAGGTAGGCAGAGGTGTGAGCTGCACTGTCAGTGGCAGGGAAGACAGCACTTAGAAGTCAAAAAGGGGGTGGGCCAGCCCTGAGGCTGTGCCTTTGAAGCTCAGGAAGGTTGAGTGCTAACCCCCAGGACATCCCCACACCCAAAACCCTTTCGTGACTATGTCTGGGAAGAATATACAAAAATGCCACAGGAGAGACGTTCTCAGTCATGTGACTCTGGAGACTGGCAGAAAGTCACATTTGGTTTAGGCAGGAAAATGGTAACTTTACAAAAGTGGCATTTTCAGAATTGTAACTTACAATCTGACTTTACCACTGAAGAGGTTATTAAATTACAATTTATTTAGGTGCATCCTATCTGCTCCCAAACTAAAGTTACGTAGGAATTGTAATAACCTAAACGATTTCAAACAACAGGCAAAAATATTGACCCTTAAACTCAATAAGAGGGGCTACCCCAACCAAATAATCACGAAGGCAGAGAAAAGAGCGCGCAATCAAAATCGTGAAGGCCTGCTAGAACCTAAAATACAAATTGAGACCAAAATACCTTTAACTTGTGTCACGACATATAACCCTGTGTCCAACCAGGTGGCAAAAATAGTACAACGACATTGGGCCATACTGAATACAGGCAATTTTGAATGGGAAAAGCCGTTATTCTCATACAGAAAAGGGAGGAGTCTGAAAGATAGTCTGGTGCATACAAGACCCCTAAAACAGCAGAACTGTGGAGAAAACACAATAATCAATGCATGGGGCTTACCTAAGATAACTGGACATCACCCGTGTGGTGATTGCAGTATATGTCATCTAACTCAAACCACCAAAACCCTCAGTCTAGAACCGGGGAAAACATGGATGATTCGTCGACATACTAACTGCAATTCGGCGAATGTCATATACCTTATAAATTGCCCTTGCAACTTAAGGTACGTCGGAATGACAAGTCGCAAGGTGAAAACTAGAATTGTTGAACACAGAAGCAACATCCGTTGTAAGCGCAATATATCTCGCCTGACAAATCACTATCTGGAACAGAATCATACCCCAAATGATATGCAGTGGGTAGTCATTGAACAACTAGATCGCAAAACAACTAATATCCAACAAGAGTTGCTGGATAAAGAGCAGAGATGGATATATCGCATGTCTACCCATGTCCAGGGGTTGAATGATAATATACCCTGGAATTGCCTTAATCATTGAAATTGGGAATATACTGTGTATTTTACCATGGCCTAAAGATATAGGAGTAGAGAGAAACCAACATCATATTCTTTCGTACAGCAGTCATCCTACTTATATCGAGTCAATATGACTATTTACCTACTTATGAAAACCCAAGTCCTTCGAATAATGGCTATCATCGATAGGCGATGACTTATCTAATATTGAATGACACATATAGTCAATAACAAACCCCCCGTCCCCCCGTTTAACTACTAAGCATATTAGGTAGTTCTAGCCTATGACAACGTTTCCAATTTCTAATTAATATAAGTTTTAGATTAATAACGTTGTCTTGTGTTTGTAGTTTCTAAAGTTGTTTAAATAATTACTTTCCACACTGTACAGGCACAATTAGGTATACTAGATATACATCCCTAAAGGTCAATATTTTATACCTTAAACCATTAACATTTTATACCTTAAACCCTTTAATACCTTAAACTTTTTCAAAAGTGTGGTTTCCTATGTGATTTGGGATGAACTGATTATATCAATTTGGATTCCCTCGGGAACATAACATAATATCATTCAGTATACCTGCTGAATTTTATTGAAATAACCCGTCAACTTCTCACTGCGCATGCGCCAAATTAACACACTATTTTCCGTCACACTATTTTTCGTCATACGTGTTGACGAGTATTATGGTGAGCTTTTAGCATCCAAAAGCGACGGTCTAGTCTTTTCCTGATTGTTGACGTCACACGCTTCACAACGTAATGACGCGCACGTCAGTCCGTTTACCGGAACTTAGACGATAAATTCACTATTCCAACGCCTCGCGTTTACCAGCCTGCTCCAGGGGACATGCTCTAGGTTGTATGAGGGAGACGCCGCCACATAAAGTAAGATAATTCCATTATACCGCTGTACGCCCTGACGATTAGTTTCAGTTATTGGGCAGTTTAGATCAAGCGTTCACTAAGAGTTTCTTTCCGTTCTTTAATTCCCATTTTTCGTAGTATGTGAAGTAAGAGAGGTGCTTCTTCCCCCTCTTGGACCAGATAAGAACGTCTACATATGAATCAATGTAATTATACGATAAATAAAGCAAATTGTCGTTAGACGTTTATACTGGCAGATAAGCGCCAGTGTTAAAAGGCATGTTCATAACGTAACAATAGCGCGAAAGCTCGCAAGAGAGACACTGGCAACACAAATACGATTATTAGGATATATGTCCACAGCGCAACAGTAGTGCGAGAACTTGCATGGGTGAATTCTAGTAATTTAACATAATCTCGGTTTGTTTATAAAATAGAGGACAAACTGAGAAGGTATAATCTTTTCACCCAGTATACGATGTGCATGGCATGTGTGTGTTGTGTTATATCGTGTACACAGTAAACCATTTGCTACATGTTTGTCTGACACCTCGCTAAGTATTTAACACAAGATACTTACCACCAGTACTGGCGATATTGATAGAGAGCACGGAGTGAGCACAATATATTAAGACCAGTGTGATCATAAATAGTGGTATTAATGTTTTTTCTTTCTCTTTTTATTTTGTCTTGTGTTATGCCTTTTTCCTTACAGGTATTCTACATTTTAATAAGGACCTACACATCGCCAGTCCTTGCCGCATAAATAGCACTCCTTAGCGTGAGTGTTAAAAATGCATCTCATGTGGTAATAATTTTTTATCACACTTTTTCACATCACTCACATTTATTTATTTGAGAGGTCCTGAAGAAAGCCCGTATATTTTTGTTAAGGGCTGAAACATGTCGACCTAAGGATAATATAACCAACTACGTAGAATATTAGTAGTTTCTTATCCACTCTCATGTCTCTTTTTAACTATATCCCAGACTACCACGAATAAAAGTAACGGGTAGTATTCTGGAGGTATTTTTACTTTTCACGCACTTCATCACATTCACATTCACCTTGAAACCTGCTCCACTGTCAACAGGTGTTGTAGCACAGCCGGGTAGCATTCGGCTACCCAGCTGGGACCCGATGATGAAGCATGACACCAACCAGGTTGGTGTGTGAGGGTTTTCTTAACAAACCTTTGAGGTGCCAGACATTTTATGTCAGACAGTCATTTGTTCTATATTTCTTGGCCGTCCACTTTGGTTATATTATAACTTTACAAAAGTGGCATTTTCAGAATTGTAACTTACAATCTGACTTTACCACTGAAGAGGTTATTAAATTACAATTTATTTAGGTGCATCCTATCTGCTCCCAAACTAAAGTTAGCACTTACTAAACCTAATAAGGTAACCCAATGTTAGGCTATGGGAGAGATAGGCCTTGCAACAGTGAAAAACGTCTTTAGTTGTTTTTCACTGCAAGGACATGTAGAATTTGTCTTTTTTTTTAATACAATGCACGTTGCCCTATGAGTTTTTAGTGCCTATCTTGGCAATGCCTTCAAAGATTTAAAAAGGACGATTTAGGCCTGGCAAAGGATTATTTTGCTAGGTTGAAATGGCAGTTTAAAACTGCACACACAAGCTGCAGTGGCAGGCCTGGGAGATGTTTTATAGTGCTACTTTAGTGGGTGGCACAATGATTGCTGCAGGTCCACTAGTAATATATAATTTGCAAGACTTGGGTAAAGGTAGTACCATTTACTAGGGTCTTACAAGGAAATTGAATGTTCTAATCGGGTAGATGCGACCATGTTTTAGGGAGAGAGCACAAGCTCTTTATCGCGGGTTAGCAGGGAGAAAGTGCACAGAGTCCTAATGCCAACAAAACAGGTTCAGCAACATAAGGCAAAAATCTGGGGTGAACCTGCAAAAAGGTCCAGGTCCAACAATACCCCATTGGGACTCTACTTATTCGGCCTGCCATTAACTGCCCTCAAACTACCCTGAGGCCCTAGAGCCCACACAAACACTGGGTCTTATATACTATTGACAGGTCTGTTGCCGTGTAGATTTGACCTGTTTCATCCCTCCTCACCTTCCCCGCTGGACCGACTAGCACATGATCCATACTGGGATTGCCCTCATCCAGTGTAGGGGACATGTGGAGCCCGGACTCCTGCCCGTCAATAACCCAAGTGAAGTGAGCCAAGCTAATCTCTACTGTGCAGGAAGTGATGATGAAGCTATCTACTCGCCTTCCTGGTATGCAGGGCTGTGGCAGATGGCAACAGTGGAGAATAATCTGGGGGGCCTGATGGGGAGCACACTGATGTGACAATGTCTATAGGCAATCCCTAGTGAAGTCTTCTTACCACTCAGCTTTGAGATAGGGCACACTAGGCTGCTTGCATAGATCGGCCAGCGTTGTACGATTGTTAAAGCCAAAGCTAACAAACCTCCTCCCTTCAAGGGAGCACTTTTGTCTCCACAGGTAGCAACTGACCCTTTGCAACAAACAGAATCTACCCTGGTGAAGCACTCTGAGAAGTTCGAAAAGATCCTGCAGGAAATCCTTGATACTAAAAGTGCACTGGACTAGACAATCGACACAGTAGCAGTGGAGGTGAACCTCCTCCGAGCTTATAACAGGAAGCTGGCAGAACAGGTAGATGATGATGAATTCACATTCACTTCAATGTGCCCCTCAGTGAAGGAAGTATAGTCCCAAACTCAGGCTCTGAAATTAGAAGTGGAGGATCTCAAGCTAAGGGTGGAGGACTCTGAAGGGCGCTTCAGGCACAACAATGTACATGTTATACGACTCCCTGAACGCTCAGAGGGGCACACTTGGAATTGTTCTTGGAGAAATGGCTGATGGGCTCAGTGCAGAAAGGCAGGGTGCCAAAGTACTTTATGGACGCAATGCTTGAATTAATCTCAGCCACTGGCAACTGCTCAGGCCACATCCCACTCCATTGTTTTTGGCCCACCATGCTAACTAAGTTTGGACTCAGCCATAAAAAAAAATCAGTCTTGATCCTGCTCCAATGGGAACAGACCAGCCCAGCCTGAACTGTGGTGCTGAAATTAGTAGCAATTCTGCTATAGTTTATACTGCAGGAGCAAGATCATGTTCTGGATTGCATAATGGGGGCCTCACAACTGGAGCACCAGGGCTTCCATGGACCGCTTACAACACCTACAAAACTGTTTATTTCAAATGTCTGAGTGTATATATAGTATAGGCTGAATACCTATTGTGGCAAAGAACAAGTTGCGCTCTTAGCCTGAGGACAGGAGTTGGAAATGTTATTGCTGTTTTTGGCAATCCAAAGGTGAGAGCATAGATGCAGATGGTTAATCATGCTTGGTATCCCGGGGGGGGCTGGAGGGGAGGGCCTGGATAGGCAGGTGAGTGTGAAATGCACCAAACACACTTGGGAGAATCCAATCAAGAAAGACAGAATAGATACAATATACTGCTGTAGAATATATGAGGCATGGCCACTGCATGTAAGTGCTACAAAATATATGCATACCTCAGGCAGACACATTCACATAGCATGCCTGCAGGAAATACACCTAGTAAGAACTGATGTACAGAAATTATCCAAGAGATGGTGAGGGCAAGTATTTAGAACATCTTACTCAGCATTTGCCCGAGGGGTACTAGTCTGGATAGCACCGAGAGCTCAGTTTGTGTCTTGTAACACAATTGTGGACAAGGAGGGAAGATATGTGGTCTGGGAAAGGATCTAGGACTGTGTACCCTTGAATATAATATGGCTTTACGTCTCAAACGGCAATCATTCTACTTTTATTGACACTTCCCCCAGTCTCTTGCGAGATCCATTGTTCCAATGTATGGGAGGGGGTGGACTTTGATAGCATCCCTGACATAGATTTAGACAGATTCACTCATCTTCTGCCTGAGGCCCAGTGTCACGCAGTAATCCAATACTTTCAGCAATGGATGGCATATGAGGGTACACAATACTTGGAGCCTGAATCACCTACTAACACATGAAACTAATTCTAGTCCTCAGTCTATCACATGCAAACAAAGTTAGATCTATGGTTGTGCAGCAAATACTTATGCTTAAAAATATCCACCATGGAATATATGGCCCAAACTTTATTAGACCACTGCCATTTGATGATGGGGCTCAAATTGGGAAAGTGTTGGCCCGGTTACTCACATGTAAATAAAGAACAGAGGCACTACTCGATACCCCTTTCTGTGAGACAATAAGGGATTGTATTGTAGATAATTTTGCAGACAATGAAGGCTCTGCCTCTAACAGATTCTTGGAACAGGATGCCTTCAAGGTGGTGGTCCATGGCTTTGCATTAAGACTGCATGTGTGTTAGACTTGGCATCTTTTGGCGTGTTTCCCCTGGCTTTTTGCTTTCTGACCTCCTGGTTTTGACTCTGTTTTTGCTGGTGTAATGATTCTGCGCACTTTCCTCACTGCTGTCCAGTGGGAAAGTGCAAGTGCTCCTGTATAAAATGTGTTATGGATTGGTGTTTCCATGATTGGCCTATTTGATTTATGTGTCAGTCCCTTGTAAAGTGCACTGAGAGTGCCAGGGCCTATAGATCAAATGCTGTTGGTGGGCTGCAGCACTGGATTGTGCCACCCACGCAAACAGCCCGTAAAGTGTAACTCTGGCCTGCCATTGCAGAGCCTGTGTGCAGCATGGGGCTGCCATGTCGACTTGGCAAGTGCACACACTTGCAAGTCCCTAAACCTTCCCTTTTCTACATGTTAGTCACCCCCAAGGTAGGCCCAAGGTACCCCTGTGGGCAGGGTGTATTGTATGTGAAAGGTAGGACATGCCCTGGTGTGTGTGGCATGTCCTGATAGTGAATTACAGCCTATTTCGTTTTTCACTATTGCAAGGCTACCTGTTCCCCATAGGCCAGAATGGGCAGTTTTGATTATTACAGCTTATAATCCTAACTGACCCAGGGAACATGGTAGAAATTCGAGTTTAGTATGCCTGGACTCAGAATGATAAAATGCATCTTTTAGTAAAGTTGGTTTTAACATTCTGTGTTTGAAAATACCACTTTTAGAAGGTGGGTATTTTCTTGTCTAAACCATCCAAGCCTGCCTCTGCTAGGTTGTGTATTCCTTGTCTGGAGTGTGAGTGACAGGGGCTGGGGGATGCCAGGAGACAGGGTGAGTCAGCACAGGGCTGAATAGCAAGATCTACATGTAGATGGGTGGGAGGAGATGCACCTGGGACCTGAATAGGGCTGGGCCTTCCCTCCACAATGCTGGCTCCACCTCCTGTGGTGCGTCTGATGTCCCTGGCCTGCACTGTGAAAGGAAAGAAGGAGACTTGTCAACAAAGTGCTCCAGGACTGACCAGAACTGGTTTGGACTAGGCAAAGGCCTCTCTGCCTTCAGAGGACAAAGAGAAATTGAGGATAAAAAGGGGGACCCAAACCTCAGAAAATTAGAACTCTTTTGGATCAAGAAGACTGCCAAGAAGAAGAGCTGGAGAAGCTGTGAGGAGGAACTACCACTTTGCTGTGTGCTTTGCTGTGTTGGCCTGCAGTGGCTGCTTCTGTCTTGGGCAGTGAAAGGACTGGAACTGAACTTTCTGCAATCAACTTGTGAGTGTCTCCAAGGGCTTGAGGTAGAGCTTGCCCCCTGTTCAAGAAGTCTCAGGAACAGCAAAGACTTCAAGTTCTTCTGCCCTCAGCACTGGGGACTGTGTGTTTTGTGCTGCAACAGAAGAAAAGCAACTCGACGACGTCGACGACGCCGCTGCCGACTCCGTGTCCCGATGGCACCGCAGAGGGCACCGCCGCAACGCGACCCTGGTCTCACCGACGACGCCTGCTGACACCGCCACCGAGCCGCTGCTCGCACCGCGACCTGTGGGCACCGCACTACGCACCGCCTCGCTTCACGACGACGCCGTGGCCTTCCCGATGACGCCGCTCCACGCCGGACTCGACGCCGCTGCTTGCACCGTGGTTTGGGGGCACCGCTCGTAAGCTACACTACGCACCGCCCTCATCCCGCACCGCAGCCTTGGCCCACCGACGCCGGTGCCATCGACTCCCGTTCGGCAGCCGACGACAGCGCAGCAGCTACGACGCCGCCGCTGCTGTACCGTGACCTGCCAGCACCGTGACGAGCACCGCCTTCATCTCACACCGTGACCCTGGTCTCACCGACGACGCCATCCGACGCCGCCACTGAGCCGCTGCTCGCACCGCGACCTGAGAGCACCGCACGCCGCACCGCTGCACTTCGCACCGCAGCACCCGACGCCAGCGCTCCTGACTTCAACAGAGGAGATCGATCTGCAACGCGTGCGACTTCGAAGGCCCCGACGACACCGCACCGACCTCCGGAACCGACGCCTGCGGACGCCGTGTTTTCGGAAGCTCACCGCGAGGTCATCGACGCCCTGCATTTCTGAAAGGTACTGTTTGCGGGTCTTCCCGACACCGTAGTTGACCCGCGACGCCGCGGTCAGCCAGAACTGTTTGGATTTGTCTGTTCACGACGCCGTGATAGCCCTGGACGGAGCTATCGACATCAAGGAACTGTTTTTAAAGACATTTTGAGAAGTAACTATTTCTGAAGTACTGTACAGTGGATTTTTATCGTATTTGGTCTCGTTTAAAGTATATAAAAATATTGGATATTTTTCTAAACTGGTGTGGTGTCAGTTTGTAGTGCTTACACTGTATTACTGTTGGTTATGTTCAAATGCTTTACACACTGCCTCTAGAATAAGCCTGACTGCTCGTGCCAAGCTACCAAGGGGGTGAGCAGGGGTTATTTTAGGAGTGTAACTCCCTTACCCTGACTAGGAAGAAGGGTCCCTACTTGGACAAAGGTGCAAGCCCTTGCCAACTAGAGATCCCATTTCTAACAATGTGGACTTACATCAATGCTGGTCAGAGAACTCACAGAAGTGGAGGATAGCTTAAAACAGATGGAAACCTTATCGGCTAGGCAGGGGGATGAGAGGGGCAATTAACGTACCTCGGGAGATAAAATTGGGAACTAAATGACAGGCTGGGAAATCTTGACTACAGGCAATACAACATGGAGACAGAGATTGGGTGGGCAGAACGTTGGCCTGGCTGCGGAGGACTGAAATGGCCCAGGTTCATATTGGCGCCATTAGAACCCAAATTGGGGAAGGGATCAATACTCAGTAAGGTCTTAATGATACATATGCAAGGTACTACATGGATCTATACAATGACCCCTGGGCAGCAAACCTAGCACACATTAAGGCATATACCGGGGCAAAAGATAATCCACTGATTGACCTCATGCAGTCACACAAACTTGAGATATCTTTGAGCATAAAGGAACTACACTGTGTGATAGCCTATATGTCAAGAAATAAATCCCCTGGGCTCGACAGATTGTCCATCGAGTGTTACGCCACTTATAAGGTACATGAGGTCCACTAATTATTAGCAATGTACGAGAAGACCAGAAAGGTTGGACATCTATCGCACTCCAAAAAGGAGTCGCTGATTGTGGTCCTACCTAAGGAAAGGCAAGACCAGTACTTAACTTGAGCCTGTGGTTTCCAGTGTGGGCCATCAGCACTAATTTTTGGAGACCGGCCCTTATTTTTCCTCATCAAACATTTCCTGAGGGCAAGACAAGGGAAAACATACCAAGTGAAAAAAGGAGGAAGAGAAAGACGGAAAAACCATCACAAAGGGTGAAAGCAGGAACCTGCAATAGTGAGATAAAGGGGCAGGGAGTGTTGGGTAGCAGATTAAAGAGGCCTGAGGTGGATTCCACACAACACAGCCTTGGCATTCAGGGTGCGACATTTAACAGCTTCGGTCGTGGGCTTTTTTTGAGCAGTGCTTTGGGCACCGGCACTCATTATTTTACAAATTAAGTACTGGGCGGGATCCATTAGATGTGAGGTCTTATCACCCGTTATTATTGCTTAACCTATACTACAAGATTCTAGGTAAATTTCTAGCAAACTGGTTGCCTCCTGTAGCCAAGTCAATTGACCAAGTCATCAAGACCAAAATGGATTCATTCATTCCAGATCGAAACACCTTCTTTAACATCCGGCAGCTTATGAGACTGATGGACACAGCAGAAAAGTGTGGTGGCGTAGATTTGGCAGTGTCCCTCGACATTTAAATAATTTAATAGCATTCGCTGACCGTAAATAATGGCCGCCCTTCAGAGCATCCGGCTGGGGCCTGGGTTCATAAACTGGGTGCAACTACTGTATGCCAAACAAATGGCAAGAGTAAGAACAGGGCAGACCATCTCAGCCACATTTGATATACACAGAGGCACCAGACAGGAGTGTCTGTTATCCCAGATCATCTTCGCAGTGACAATGCACCCGCTTGCATATCTGTTGCGGGTGAGGGCTCCTGAATGGGGCGTTAGAAGCAGGTGGCAGAGAGCATGTGGGATTGTTATATGCAGATGATGCACTCACCTACCTGCAGGAGGCAAGATACTCCTGGCCAAGGCTGATGACCCTGTTGATTGAGTATGGGGAAATGTCCGGGTGAAAAATTAACTGGGCCAAATCTTGTTTCCCCTTCCCCGTGCTGCGTAAGATTAAGCGTGGGGTCCTCACCCTGTAAGGTTAGAGTAAAGCCCTAACAAGTTTAAATACTTAGGGATACATATCTAGCATGAAGAAGGGAATCTTATCATTGGTAACCTGGGAAGGGCCTAACATTGTCTAGGCAGTCACTGTTGTTCTGGTGAGAACTCCCACTCTACCCCAAGGAACGTGTGGCAGTGGCTAAAATGTTGCTACTGCTGTGGGTTCTTTACTTTTTTGTAGCTTTACCAGTCGCCCTCACAAGGCATTTGTTACAGGATTGCATGGTATTCGGAGTTTAGCTGTGGAACAGACAGAAAGAGGGTGGCTTTAAACAAAACACAGCGGCCACTGGTGAAGGGAGTGTTAGAGGCACCAAATCATGAAATGTACTATGCAGCAGCAAAGCTGCAATGGGCAATGCGCTGGCTAAATAATGCTCCCAACCCTGAGAGATTGGACTTGTTGGAAGAGGTACATGGAGGGTCTATCATAGACTGGTTAATAGCCCCCAATATGAAGGATGCTATTCAATGCAGACTGGTTATGGTAGCAAAAAATTGTTGGAACAGATATGTCGGTGTAAATGGGCTTCCCAGATCATATGCACCTCAGCTACCATGTAGTTGATTCCTGAGATGAATGCCCAGGAGGGGATACATCATAAGAAGGTATGGATTGAGGCGGGGTAAACTGGTGGGTGAAATGTATGCAGATAGGATTTTGCACAGATTCCTCAAGGTGTGCGAGTCATATGAAATACGTCAGAGACAGTTTCTCACATATAATGCCCTAGTACACCAACTTCACAAATGCTGGGACAGCCACAACTGGAGCCCGCAATATCATGACCCCCGCAGTGGTTGTTAAATCAGGGATAGGCAATCACCGCACTATATGCCCAGATGCTGGCACAACTCAACAGTGGGGGCTTCGATGTCAGAGAGAAATGGGCAAGGGACATGGGTGTTAACTTCCCTGGGAAGATGTGGGAGGCTTCAATGGAATAAATCAAGGAAGAATCAAGAAACCCAGGTTCAGGTACACTCAATTCAATTATTTACACCAGATCTACCTCACCCCAAGATACATAAATCTGATGTTTGAGGGTGCATCCTTGGATTGTCCACAATGTCACCAATTGGATGCCACATTTTATCACATTTTGTGGGGCTGCCCGGTGTTGCAATTGGCCTTGGAGAGGTGATGGAGAATGCATCTAAGTTCACTGATCCGAGACTGCTCCCCATGCTGACCTTATGCTTACTGTCTAATGTCACGCCTGAAAAATGACAAATATCTATGTAAATTTATAGATCATGCACTTATACTATATAAGCGTTGCATCGCCATGTCGTGGAAATCTGCTAATGCCCCTGCTATCATGACCTCGCTAAGAGACTTGCATAAGTTGGCAGTAGCTGAGTCGGCAGTGCTTACATCAGCTAGAAAGAGGGCCAAAGGGGGTGCAGTTGGAATGGTATGGAGAGTATATGTGGCGAGAGTGTAGCCATAAATGGTACAAGACCACTATGAACCAGTTAGGTCAGATCACACACAAATACCTAAGGTTCAGCGCCTCAGACAAAAGTGGTCATCGGCCTTATGTAAAAGGAGACACCTATGTGTTTGGATAATGTAAATAGAGGTGCGGCCCTGTAGACAGAGATTTCATATGATAACAATTGTATTTGTTTGTTGCACGAATGTTTACTTGCCAGACTTCTTAACTGAAGATTTACAGGGTGCTTTGTGCTTGCTTACAGTTTTTGTTTCTATGTAATATGTTTACAGCTGTTGGTTCTCAAAGGGACAGTAGAATGTATGTATGTAGCACCATGCTGAGTGTGATATGTCCATAATGGGCAGTGGGGTACTTTCAGATGGCACTATACAAGACTCATTTTGTATTTGGCTGGATTGTTATTGTTTGAAAAGGACAATAGAGAAATATTTTAATAAAGCCACCCCCCGCTCACTTGTCCTGAATGTGGGATTTTTTAAATAAAGATATCCGAGACCAGTATTTCTAAACCTTTTGACTTCTCAGGTTTCCAAAGGAATCACTACTGGAAACTGGGGAACATGGCCTAAGCAATTTTTATTATTTAAACCTCAAAACAATCACAGAAATACAGAAACAATTATACATCAAACAAATACACAAATTATGAAACAGCTTGTTAATTCACAAACAAAAATAATAATAAAAACGACTTTCATTTTAATGGGAACTTTGGAGCTTTTCAAAATGTATTTTATTCTCTAAAAAACAAAGCAATATGCTAGATTCTAACATATCAATTTGTCTTTTTTGCTCCTAGTGTATGATCTCTCTTTTTCAGTGCTTACTAGTGCTTCAATTGAGGCCACCAACAGTCCATACTACTATTTGGTGTACTTGTGCTGCTCTCGCGAATCCAGCTAATGATATCAAATTAATATTTGGCATCTACTTTCAAATTTCTTCACATTTACACAGGGTTTTAAAATATTCAGTTTTACATTATATTTTATTAATATGCTACGATTATTTAATTGTATAAACAGTCGCTGAGCTGACCCCTTCCCCCATATCCGCTAAATGTAGAGGCAAAAATCTATGCAAAATTCTACTCCGTGAACTTGAAACATGGGTGACAAGCTAAAAATATACACTTTTATCAAACCGGAATAAACAGCATTTCTCCACTATCGACAATATTGTTGCCTTGTCATATCTGGCCTATAGAGCTTCTCTTCCTTTTCAGCCATTGCATGTTTTCCAGATTATGCAGCTGCTTTTGACAGTATTGACCACAATCAAATCAGAATGGTGCATAACTGCCAGGCTGCTTAGAGCAATCATCTCATTGTACTCAGACACGTGGGTCCACGTCAAGATCGGTACAGACAACTCAGTGATCAAACACAGTCTGACTACACAGGGCCTAAAGCAAGGGTGTGTTCTGCTTCCCATCTTGTTTTATCTTTACACCACAGAAATGGGTTGCTCACTTGCAAGGACAAACTTTATCCCACCAAAGATCGGCTCCATCAGACTTCCAATGATCCAATACACCAATTATCTGTCTATATTTGATCATACAAAAGTTGGTCTGCAGAGTGCTCTCAACAACCTCCATACTTCCAATACTCTGAATAAACTGTTGGCGAATCCAGATAAAAAAAAGGTGATGATTTCTGGCACAGGGATGTGGAATACCTATAGCCCGACGCCCAGGACATATTGTTTGGGGTCAAGGGCAACAAGTTTTAATGTGTATTTTGTCCTTGGGACAAGTAGGCCCAACCCCCTACAGTACAAACCCTTTGGCTGCCAGTTTGCAGTAACACATTATGGATCGGGGAAGGGCACTGCCTGCAGTTAAGGTCATATTTTTGTCCATATGTTAATGTTGTTCAAACTTGTATTTATGGTTCATTAATTGAAAGCCTTTATTATTAGGGTGAGCACTTTAAGTAAATGTTGTAAGCTCTGACTGCACTACTGACAGTGGTTCCAGTATAAAAATGTGTACACATATTTTCAAAGTTTAGCAATATAAGGCTATGCATAATGCTCCCAGAATGCTCTCTGATTTGATGCAAATATTTGCAGAAGCTTGAAGGCAATATTGATGATTCTTTGCTTTCAAAATAAAATGTTCATAAAAAAATGAAAGCAGGAAAAAAAACATTTTGCTAAACAACTGTAAAATTTCAGGTATCATTTCTTTGCAGTATCATTTAGTAACATGTGTTGATGCATGCTAGTATTTCCCTAAAATATTCATAATGGAAATCAGTGTAACCAGTTTCAATAAGATTATGGGAAACAAAAATAAACAAGCATTGGCAAAGCCAGTAGGTCTGAAATTGGTGGTCAGCTTTTTAGTTTTGTCAACGTGTGACTTGTTTTGGCATGGTTTTTGTAAAACCTTATTGGTGTGGGAGCTGCCGGGCCCTCACCATTATAACAAACATTGGAAAAAGAAAAAATTGTTTTTGGTCTAAATAAGCACACACTGCCACAGTAGCTACTGGCACTGAACAAAACTACTTTGTGTGCCGATATACTCCGTATTAAAGAGCAGAATGCTGTCACTCACAGTGAAGCCAGCCGATATAGAGAGAGACAGAATTTTAATAAACGCAAAAGGTCATGGTCAACGCCGGACCAAATTAGGGGCCCAATTATTAAAGAAAGTCTCAAAAGTGGTATATGTATATGTCTTTGTATTAGGTGCAGCTATACGGCTTTCATGAATTCCGAAGAATTTACAGAAGTAGGACAAGAAATAGTACTCCTACAAAATATTTGTGAACTGCATTTTAGTATGCATTTGCAGATTTGCTCATGCGAAAATCTGAGTGTTTGCAAGTTCACTTTCCCTCCAACCCCTTTTTTCCCCAACTCTGGAAGAATGTTTACGTCTGCCATTGTCAGGAGTAAATTTCCAACATTTCTCACTATGGGAAAAGATTAGAGAAGAGTTGTTGAAAACCCTTAAAACATGCAAGTTAGTAGGTTTGCACAGACTCAAAAGAGCATTCTAACCCTGGAACTATTGCTTACCACTACCTTCAAACCTAGTATGTAGATCTGCGAAAACGAAGCAACATAAGGGGATTGCAAGTATTCAAACACTACTATGGTATGAGCCCGAGCATAATCAAAGAGGCTATATCAGAGCTCTTATATAATGAGATTGCTGCCATAATTTGTCGCCGCACTACATGGCACCAAAGGGACATGTGGATTTTGTTACAGGACAAATAGATTTATGAAGCAACCTGCCCCATGGACAAGTAGATATTTTGTTAAATTCCACACCCCTGCTTGGCAGTTACAAAAACAAGAGAAACTTAAGATGGGAGCTGGACAACCTGGTTTATGGATACAGGCAAACCGAATGTACACCTTCAACATATTAGCAGGACGGCCCACGCAGTCACATTTGCCTTATGCAGAGTTTATCATCAGCTACACTCCCCTTCAGCAGAGACCATACTGTGAGTTTCACAGGCAAAGCTGCTACCCAACATGCTTACCCAGGGGCATTCACTCCAGTATTGGATAAGTCTTAGTGCAACACCTTTAAGAGGCTGTTCCATGTTCCAAAATATGCCTTTTGATTGCAACTTCACTTGGACTGCATGGCCAAGACTTTGAAACTAAGGCTGCCATCATCAAGTATTTCTACACCATACAACAGGCCAAACCAGACACCTTGAAAAAGGTTCTTCAAGTGATTTTCATAGCACTGACTTACCCGTAGTCTCTATATCTTAGAAAGGCGGCTCTTGATTTAGATGTTAATTTGGATATGCTGATGGCCCTCAATGCTCCTTCCTCCAGCATAAAAGCAATCTTGAGGAAACCGGTTGCATACAGCTCAAGGAAAGTCAACTTAGCAACTGGTCATTCCATCACATTTGCTGCCCCAATCATAAAATCATATGGGGAAGCGAAAATAGAACCCTATTGAAAGTCAGCATTAACCAAAGAAACTAGGCACTGCATTTTTTTTTTTTATGCATATTTATATAGTACGAACTCGACCTGAAGGTATTGGAGCGCTTTACATGAGCACCAGTTACGTTACAAAAGGACACATTCATTTTTTGGTAGGCACGGGGAGATGAAGTGATTTGCCCAGAATCACAGGAAGCTGAGCCGACGCCGAGACTCGAACCTGGTTCCCCAGCTCCAAAGTCAGCAGCTCTGGCCGTAAGACCGGAACCTCTCCCCAAGCGCGACTCTAGGTCCTTCCAATTAATGAATTCCGACTACAGAGGGCAGGATTATCAGGGAGCATGCCCTGCAGATTCTCCGAGAATAAAAGAAAATCCATGATTCACTTACTATGTTGTTGTCTGGAGTTTTTAACTGTACGTCATACTGTACTAAAACCAATGATCAGGTTGAACGTGATCTCCTTCAGCAATGAGGTGTTGGAATTTTGTATGACTACCACTGTTCCTGTGTACTTGGCACATTTTGTGAAAAACTGTCATCATGATCTTTAATGCCATCAGGTAACAAAAGACTTGATTGTGTTGTCTACTGACACTGCCGCAGAACCAATGTTTTAAAGTCATATTTATTTATTTTTGCAATGGAGAAGTATTGCATAGTCCTGTTCTATTTTCCTACTGGTGTTCATATGTTCTTAACTGATTTTATTCTCATGTTTTAGTGATTTATTGCGAATAATTGTATCAATTTTAATTTACACAAATAAACATATTCATTCAGTTCCATTAACACATCTATTAAAAGTACCACAATCCTGTTTTTTAAAACTCAATTACAGATTATTCACAACATTACAGACCCCAGGGGAGGTGGCTAATAGTCTAATTTAAAATCAGTGCAATCACTTGAAATACAGATTCTGTTTATGAATCCAATCAAAATGATCCCACAATCTTAACTGAACTACATACAATTATTTTGAATAAACCTGGGGAGCATAGTTCCAGGTGATTTTAATTGTATACAATTTCCAAACTTAGAAACTACAAACTTGAGCTCTCGCTCTCAGATGACAAAAATCAGGGCAGACGATCTCATTAGCATATAATTTGGATCTAACTGATCCTTGATGAAGCAATAAAGCTTTTTCTGTTTATTCTCTGTTTCACCTACACTATTCAAGGACTGATTATTTTTTTAATAAATAAGGGGTGAGTACCTTGGTCCAACATTATCTTCCACCAGCCATGGGTATCGGACCATACTCCCCTATCCTTGGATTTAGAAATTCCAACTAGATTACCTACAACTCGGATATAACCCTTTCCCAAGCTCCTAGTATAGGAAAAACAATACACAACTGAACTGAAGGCTCAGATCATTGAATACATCCAAATCAATCAATCAAGGCACAGCTAGCATAGGGTGATATGGGACACTTTGAAAGCAGCTATCCCTGAATTCACCCAGGAATTTATAACCCCTTAGAGCAAAACAGGCACATTTAGAAATGATACATGTTCAATTGGTTTTAAGCTTTGTTATTCAGCAACTGCTGATATGGCAAGAGATATTACAGACCAGTCAATAATTAAGACTTTATCTAACATAATTGGCATTTGCAACCTGCAGGTTGTGCAGAGACCAGTGTTTTAGAAAGTCAACCTCAATTATCTGACTGGGACTTCTAGATGACAGTTACTGTGGTAGGTTCTCAACTTGTCAATCTATTTATAGGATTGGGGTAATGTATTTTCCCCGTTGACTTCTATTGAAGCAGAGGCAATTTCAGGCAGGAGACAGACAAAATAAAGCCAATTTTTGCTTCAAAAATAGGGATTCTCCCTCCTGAATGGGGCCCACGACCCCGATACACGACCCTCAGGACTTTAAGTGGGATGAAAAAACGGGGGAGTCTCTCAAAGGGACGTGGCAATATAATTAAGGGCGTGGCTTAAAACATTTATGCTAAAAATCTGTGTTCAGCATAGTGAGCCGCCAGACTGGTATTTTGCGGCTTCTGTTATTGCCTCCACGTATATAATACAACAAGTAACATTACACCTACAACAAGGACTATTGGCTTTGTCAAAGGTTGTTAACTGCATAAGATAAATATACTACATGCATACATACAACTATAGCTTCGTTGTATATAATATCAAAAATGCTTTAGCTCTTGCGTGAGAAGTTGTGGTCTAACGGCTAGAGCTGCCAACTTAGGAGCGGAGGAAGCAGGTTTGAATCTCAGCGTCCTCGGTTTCCGGGCAAATTACTTAATAGCCCCTGCCTAACAAAAAAAAATGAATATGTCCTTCTTGGTGCTCATGTTCGAGTTTTGCAATATAGAACTGCAAAAAACATAAAAGTTACATCAAAAACAGCGAACTGATGCACAGTTAAGGTTTTTTTCCATTCTGAGAGTGAGGGCGAAAATAGAGCCTGATAGGGACCCGTCTCGGCACCTGCTTTTAAGAACTACCGGTGGGACCCGGTCCACTTAAAGCCCTGACGAAGATAGTCAGGGCTGTCTGGAGCATTCTGCCGACCACCTTCCCGGTCACCGCCTGGCACCTACTGTCCTCCGCAAGCACCCCAAAAAGAACGAGAGAGTGACAGTGTTTCCACCCTGAGCTCTTTCACTGCTGCTCGCAGGTCCCAGGAGTGCGGCGTCTGACGCCTGCTCAAGTCCGTCTACAGAGTCGAGAGCGAAACAATTCAGTCTGTCCAAGCTGCATCAAAGACTTGGAAGAAGAAAGCCTGGAGCGCCGATCCACGTGCGGCTGGCTACTGAATTGCCTCTTCCGGGGCAGTAGTATAAGGGGCGGTTGCTTGAGGGCTGTCTTTTCCGGGGCGGGATATTTCTTTTAACCAATCGCAGGATATGTGAGGCGGTGCAACTACTAAGCCCCTCCCAATGCCTTACCATAGCTTGTCAATCACTACGAAGTAGCTTTCCCACTGCCTCTCGCTGCTCCATATGTTGAAGTCGGATACTCTGGAAACCAAAGTTGAGGCAATCGGATTTTTAAGATCTTCTGTCGGGAGGCGGGAGGTAAGGTCCACTTTGGGGAACCCTCCCCCCTCCGCTTGATGCGGGAGGTTTGGCATAGATTGCATTTTACGTTGCTAGGTGCACGCAACCTAGGCATGATTTTAGCCACGCTTTTCTGACCATTACACGCTTTGCGATCCTCTGTCCCAGAACGAAAGCATGTTTCTGGTGTGTTCCTGTGGCGCATGTAACGATCAGCAGGTAACTTCTGCTCTTTGTCCTCTTGTGCTATAGAAAGTAACGGGTCTTCCTCAATAAATGTTGTTTGTTCTAAAGTTCATACTCTGTGAGATGAGTTTTGTGCAAAGTATGGACGAACTTTTGTGCGAGCGGTCAGTAAGCGCCTTGGACATTCACTCCAAAACCTGAAGCAGGCAAATCTAAGCGATCATGCCAAGAAAGCAGCCCTTGCATTTATTTTGTGGATGAGTGCAGCCAGGGTGCTGACTAGGATGGTTCAAGCAGCCCGGTCAGTACGCGGCTGCAGCTCAATTAAAAAATATATCTCACATCACACACTCTTGCACGCCGTGATCGTGAGCTGTGCCGCCTGCGAGCTGCTAGCGTTTGTTTACATGGGAGACAGAGGTGCCGCAGCTGAGACGCCGTAGTTCAGAAGTCCGCTGTAACACACGTTCATCTTTAGTTATGCTAATAATGAGAAATGCGATCACTTGCTGCGAGGTGGCCCCAAACCAGGACGGAGCGGTCCCTCGGCTATTAACACAGCCGCTAGAACAGGCATCACACGGCAAAGTCCGTGCCCTCTTCTCAAATTGCTGTTGCCAATGCCCCCGCACGTTGCGTGACTCGATTGTGGTGTTTTGCTGTATTCCCTTTATTTGTGCCTCACTGGAAGAGAGGGAGGGCAACCCAGGCCAGTGAGTGTGGGGTTGGGAGGGATTGCACCTCCGAAACCATGCTGGCGACCGAGCTTCAGTGCCTGCTGCGTAGTTCCACTTTGCAGCTGCTGATCATATTTCATAGAGCTGTTAAGGCACTTAAAACCTAAAATTAGGTACTGTCTGGTAGTAAATATTTCAAATTGCTCCATCAAGAAATACAGAGGTGTTGTCGCCGAAATAAGGATAGGTATATCCATCCAGTTCATGTGAGTAGCAATATTTTCGCTTTGAAAACATTTACTCTCCGCTCTAAATTTGCAGGCTCGTTAAAATGAATTCTGTATAGTTTATGTCAGTGTTTTGGTTATTTCATTCTTTACATTTTAATATTTTAAGAAATATTTAGAGTGCTCATCGTATGCATTTACATTAATACCGTACGTTTGTGCGTTTACAGAATTGTTGCTATTTGTTCTCTGTTGCCTACCATTGTCACAGTTCACATTATGTATAAGGACAATGTTGCTGTGGGTTAAGATGTGTTTAAAACGTTAAATATGACAGGAAGCCAGGAACAGTGCGTACACTGATCCGAGAGGAAAACGTATTTAATTCGTACAACACAGTAATGTTTTGGCAGCTCACCCATCCCCACCTACTCTGGACTTCATGCCAAAAAGTCAGGGATATACATTAGTGAAGTTCTGCCGAGCATAATTGAAGCAGCATGAAATAATATTTGGCGGAAGGGAGCTGGGGATCGAAGTTAGTCGTTTTCGCATATCTTAAATAAACGGTGGTCCCCAGAAGAGTATAAACTTTTGTTGTTTGCTGTGCACGTTCTACGTATGATCAGACCATCAACCTTTAATTCTTTTGATCGCACGGAGTCTGAAACTACCAAATAGCAACTTTGGCTTGGCTGTCTACTCGCTATATGCTCCATTGCAGATTAATAAAATAACATTCTTATATCCCAGCTATTTTTTGTGTGCATATATTTAACTATTGAGCATGTATATGGCTGAAAACAGGTAGATTTCAAAATATGCAATGAGCTTGTACTTTATCTTCATAGAAATATGTGATTGCAATTTCACGCCTAATAATGAATCCAAATATGCATGGATTTGTAATTGTAAGTTTGTGTAAAGGAGACGTCGAGAAGTGGTGTTCCACTTGATGCATTCTCTATTACCTGGCACTAAATCAGAGTGAAAATTGGTGCCCAGTGGCACTTGTTCATTCGAATCAGGAACACAGAACAGTGAAATTTTATGTACAGTTGCATCCTAAACTCTGCCAGTTAACCAGGCTTTCTTATTTTTTGTTCCAAATATTATTATTTTGTTTTTTAAAACCTACAAGCATGGCTGTGAGACAACGACACAATAGCTGTCCAAGTATTGCAGGTAGTCCCGCTAGGGTGAATGACAGTGGTATACACATTTTCAACAAGAGTAAAATAAGTAGATTGGCACGACACTATATCAACACAGACACAGATTAATAGCCGTGCTATCATCACAGGCGCGTCCATAATTATCTATTAACCAGGCATTCTTGAGATAGCATCTAGTAAACAAAAAAGACTATATGTTGCAAAGAGACTCCATTTCATATGTCACCAAGTGGTGAATTGATGAGTTGGTCTTGCTAAGTGTTTAACATGAGATTCACATTTCTGGAAGGTCCTGTATCTTGTAAGAGATCTACCTTGTGTCTACAATGTAGACACCAATCAGTAAGTAACACTAGCCACCGGTCTACATATTTATACAGGCAACTTTTCTTTTCTTCACATGGCTAAAAAGATAGCTCTGCTGTTCTACTAACAGATCTATAAGATTCTTCTGTGGTAGAAGGTTCAACTAATGCAAATAATAGGCGGTTCCGCCGGTCTTCTAAATTTAATCTAGTCATCAACAGTAATTTGCTGCTTGAGTAAACCGAGTAGGCAAATGTAGTTTCTTTTTCCAGCAACTTCTACAGTTGTAGCAGTGTAAAAAATGTAAAAGCCCATCTACTGGAGAGTAGAAAACTATTCCCACGATTATTGCTTCTTGCTTGTGAAATGTTCTGTATTCGGGTGTTCTCTGGCACCAATCAAGGTGGAAGAGATCAGTTTTTAATAAGGAAATCGTATTCGGTAATGGGACAGCAATACTTTTTCATTAGGATCTTGGTTCAGACAAGCATCATTTCCAAAGGAAGCGAAGCCAGTGAGCCTTTCAAAAAATTAGCACAGCCATTTTTGACATAATCCTGGCAGTCCTTAAATATGCATTTTGTTAATTAAACGGTTAGAAAATATGCACACTCATTGGGCCTGGGAGTCCTTAAATTCCGTTAATTCTTCCTTTCTGGAAGGAGCCGCTTTAGTAACAGACTGCTTTTACGTGCCTTAAGTTAAATATTTTATAAGGTTGTGCAACATTTCAATTTCAGTTCGGTGCTGTTACCCCCTCCCCCCTAATGTTTGTGGCTTATTAAAGGAGACTTACAGGCATGGTACAATCTCAGCACATATTGATCAATTCATCTGTCATGGTCACCGTTCAGTAGCCATTTTAAAACTATATAATACATTAGTTAGACCTGTCTGAAGAAAATTGTGCATTCATTAAAGACACCAGGGTGGTATGACATTTTTTGGTGTGGTTGTATTATATGTCCACGTAACTTCTTTTATTTACGTTTTAGCGTCTTATATAAGCTTGTTTTTATATATTGATCTTTAAAGCACATCTGTCATTTTGAGAGCTATAAATAATTAGTATGTTTGCCCCCCCCACCGCCTCTTGTGAAGATTGCAAACGTTTATTCTGTTTCGTTCTACGATCTTTAATCCCAGAGTGAAGAAAAGTATTGCCTGGGAGGATATCACTTTCAAGTTGTTGTGTGCACCTAAATTTCGAGTTGACTTGATTATACCGGTCTTTTTTTCTCGTTTCATTATAGAAGAGTGCATTGAGCCATCACAGAAAACCACGTGACACTTAATTTTATATTACCAAAGTCAAATGTTGCCTACACCTGGAATGAATAATTAGACGTTAGCGTCTTTATACCTTCTTGTGGAATGACAGAAGACCACGATGACCACACATTACATGATCAGGTCATCAATGTTGACTTGAAACGCTTTCCATAATAATATCTGCAGTTTTGCTGCAGCATCGAGGGAAAGTTGTGGCTGTTCTTCAGCACCAAAACAATTGCGCTACATAGTTCAAGGTGTGAAAGGAATGTTAAAGCAAGCACCTTTTTTATTCGGCTATGTTTTGTTCACCAGTTCTGGTGGTGTAGTATTCTTGGGATCCGTATGTGGTATTGGTTTGCACAGCGTTAGTGGGACATGAAGAGTATCGTTATATCTCATTGTAGAGAGGGGATTCTCCAAGTGCCCCTGTGTGAGGCAGAGGACTTTGATATTCTGCTGGCGAGCCAGCGGATGTGGGCAAGAAGACCCGCCTTGCCTTCATTTCTGCCATTCCCCTTCCTTAATAGGTTTGGACCCCAGTGTGAGAGAGCAGGTATTTTGGAAGTCTCAGACAGAGAAAAACTGCTGCAGGCAAACAATGACATTAAAAAGTATCCAAGTCTTCAATGAATACCTCTATCCAACATAGCACGAGGCCTTTTGGAGTACGTTAAAATTTACTCCTGTAGTTCTTTTTGCATACTCTTACATGCCGTTTTGAATCAGCCCCAAAATATCTAAAACGGGGATGTTCATGTGCAGTTAATACAAATAGAACGGACATCTTTGTACTTTTACTAATTGATAGTTGGCCGTTTCAGGACCTATTCACAAATTCATGTAAGAGTACTATAGGTGTACGTTTTAACATACTCAAATGCCTTTGTAAATAGGCCCCTATCCTATTATGCCACCCTCTTTCTAAATTAAATGATGAATACAACTCAACCACACCCATGTAGACTGCATCTCTCCTATTTCCTTGGGCATTTACGGCTTTCATTAATCAACTTCTCTACTGTCATCCACCAGTCCATACCCATTTTACAACCCTCTGTACTACAGACCTGACCACGAGTAGGTGTTTTTTAAGCATAGTACTAAACTGTTGTTACCAGGCCAATACCCCAGCTGGTTGTTTAGAAGGGAGGGATACAAGCTCAATTTAACACCCATACAATTGGTTCTACTTACTGGCATGTGACACAACCAGGCAAACACCTTTACACAGGATCTCACGGCTGGGTCAAGGAACATTATCATGGATGGACAAGGCATTGGCAGTGCAAAGCATACTGCACACTGGGATATTGGAGCTGTAAATGTTGAGACACTCAAGATAGATGCAGTGAGGCACCTTTGGGGGCTTGAATACACTAAAGCTGTGGCGACAAATCACCATTTGTGATATTCTAGAACAAATCAGCTGTGTCAGACTGGATTGGATTAACAAAAGTCTCTGTAATTCTGGAGCATAGCCTCATGCCTGATGGCAATCAGTGAAGGTGAGACAACACTGATTTAAGTTTTCTCTGCCTTTCTCAAAGTTGTAACGCTAACTTACACTGCTGCATGCTTCTTATGTACCTCCATGCATTGCGAGGAGAAGCACTGAGCTTTAACCTGTCTTTCTGCTCGAAAGAGGGAACAGCCCCGACCTCTGGCTGTAGGAGTGCAGCTCGATTGATGGGTCTGTTCGAATCAGATTCTACCACATGCCTTGCATCAGTCTGATTGGCTGCAATTGCATCTGTTGTTTTTATTTAGTGAAGGTAACTGGCTGTTCCCTTTCTACTGATGTGTGGCTCCTCAACTGGTTGGCCTTCTTTAAAGAATACTTTAGATGTCTAATAGCCACAGTGTTCCCTGTCAGTTTTGTTTGAGATTGGAAAATGCTGACATCTTTGTAATGGGCATTCTCTCACCATGTTTCTTTTCAAGTAAAGCCATTCAGACAACTACCTTAATAATTGAGGTCACTGAACACTCTGGACTACTAAGGATGCACTTTTCTTGACATAAAACAGTGATGAAGACATGCAAAAAAGCTGGCTTCTCCAACAGGTTTACCGCCTTTGGCCCATATTGTATACATAGGTCTCTTTTTAAATAATTTTTCTACTCTCTGAGAACAGTTTTTTCCAAACTGGTGGAAGCCAGAAAAGTCTCCGTCACTCACATTAACTCTTGTCCATCACAAATCAGAAAGGAACAGAGAGTGGCCCGTTGTTGTGTCATATTTTATCTTGGCAGTTGCTCACTGCAGTTTTAAACCTCATAATTTAAAATCTGTGGTAGCCCCTGTTCTTAATAAACAATTCCTCTAACCCAAGCTGTCTGGTTAGTTCCTGGTCTCTTTCTCTTCTGATTTGTTCAGTTAACTTGATGTAGGTGACCACGGGCTCAATTTTATCTTACTAGCTTTTGTGCTAACCTTGTTACTGAGGCAGTAGTTCTGTTTTTTCTTTAATTATACTCAAGGATGGAAATGTGTGGCAGTGGTGTCAGTTTTCTTGTTCTTTTAGGTGTGACTGTAACACCGGGTCACATTGCCTGTTTTTCATCAAGTAGTTACAAAGCGGTGACTGTTCCTCCATTCATCCATTTAAGTGGAGAGTCCTTGACAACTTCAAGATAGCCTGGCTGATGAGGGTTTTGAACCCGAAACCGGACCCAGGATGCTTGTTTCCGGTCCAGGGAAGACATGGCTTGGCAGTTCGGGCTGGACTGTTCCCATGAGGTACAGGGTCAGACTGATTTGCATATGGCCATGTCTGAACTGGGGTGGTGGAGTGAGCTAAAGAATGATGATGGATTAAACCCAGATCAGTTGACTGGGGGTGAGTGTTTGATTTGCTCTAACGCTCCGTCCATCATCCCCTTTGGTATCGCTTTGTTCGCCCTAAGTTGGCAGGGTATGCCCAGACGTGGGTCCCTTGCTCACTTTGCCACTGGATTCAAGATAGCCTGGCTGATGAGGGTTTTGAACCCGAAACCGGTCCCAGGATGCTTGTTTCCGGTCCAGGGAAGACATGGCTTGGCAGTTCGGGCTGGACTGTTCCCATGAGGCACAGGGTCAGACTGATTTGCATATGGCCATGTCTGAACTGGGGTGGTGGAGTGAGCTAAAGAATGATGATGGATTAAACCCAGATCAGTTGACTGGGGGTGAGTGTTTGATTTGCTCTAACGCTCCGTCCATCATCCCCTTTGGTATTGCTTTGTTCACCCTAAGTTGGCAGGGTATGCCCAGACGTGGGTCCCTTGCTCACTTTGCCACTGGATTCAAGATAGCCTGGCTGATGAGGGTTTTGAACCCGAAACCGGTCCCAGGATGCTTGTTTCCGGTCCAGGGAAGACATGGCTTGGCAGTTCGGGCTGGACTGTTCCCATGAGGCACAGGGTCAGACTGATTTGCATATGGCCATGTCTGAACTGGGGTGGTGGAGTGAGCTAAAGAATGATGATGGATTAAACCCAGATCAGTTGACTGGGGGTGAGTGTTTGATTTGCTCTAACGCTCCGTCCATCATCCCCTTTGGTATCGCTTTGTTCGCCCTAAGTTGGCAGGGTATGCCCAGACGTGGGTCCCTTGCTCACTTTGCCACTGGATTCAAGATAGCCTGGCTGATGAGGGTTTTGAACCCGAAACCGGTCCCAGGATGCTTGTTTCCGGTCCAGGGAAGACATGGCTTGGCAGTTCGGGCTGGACTGTTCCCATGAGGCACAGGGTCAGACTGATTTGCACATGGCCATGTCTGAACTGGGGTGGTGGAGTGAGCTAAAGAATGATGATGGATTAAACCCAGATCAGTTGACTGGGGGTGAGTGTTTGATTTGCTCTAACGCTCCGTCCATCATCCCCTTTGGTATCACAACCTTGTTACTGAGGCAGTAGTTCTGTTTTTTCTTTAATTATACTCAAGGATGGAAATGTGTGGCAGTGGTGTCAGTTTTCTTGTTCTTTTAGGTGTGACTGTATTTAGATTTTGACACCTTGGACCATCCCCATCTCTTGCACCACCTTTACGAGGTTGAGGACTAGTACACCGGGTCACATTGCCTGTTTTTCATCAAGTAGTTACAAAGCGGTGACTGTTCCTCCATTCATCCATTTAAGTGGAGAGTCCTTGACAACTGGTTGACTGAAACAAGAACAGAGTCCTTTTCGCTTTGTCTTTACTTGGTGAGCTGGTGGCGACCGTTACGCCATCGTAATGTGAAATACCCCCGCCATATTATGATGGCGGTGGGTATTGCGGCGGACGCAAAGTCCGCCCGCCGCTTTTCCGCCGGTCGGCAATCGTTACGGTCGCCGGCCGGGCGGTGCTGGGCCACTAATATGGTGGCGGTGCCTAGCAGGCCCCGCCAGCCATATTAGGATGTGGGTGGTTGCAAGGCCTTTCCATGGCGGCGATGCTGCCAGGGAAAGGCTGGCGGGAATTGCTTTTGGGGGCCCGTTGCGGGCCCCCGGAGGGGGAGAGGGGGTGCACTTGGCGGGTACGGGTACCCCCCTGCAGTTCCCTGCACCAAGTGGCAGGCACCACGTGGTGCCTGCCACGTGGTGCACGGAAATGCTGTGCATGCCCTTTTACCATTGCGGACGGTGCTGCAGCCAGCAGCACCGTCCGCAATGGTAAAAGGACACGATGCGCCCGCCCATATGGCGGGCGCATCCTAATTGGGCCGGTTGGACCGCCGCACGTCTGACGGTCGGTCCCATCGCCGTTATGATGGCGGGCGGACTGATGTCCGCCCGCCATCATAATGAGCCCCCCAGTCCCTATTCTAATCTAAATGACCTATCCTGTCTTAACAAGAGCCCATAAAGAGTTCCTTCTGGAAAAGAGCAAGGAGAAATTTTGAAGCAAAGTCAGATAACTAAGAAATGGATCAAACCTCCCGTAAAGGGTAGTTCTGGAGACTCAGTCGAGTACTCCGGACAGTTGCAGTGCAAAATGTCTAAATGTGCGAGAGGGTGAGAGAAATCACAGCAGTAGCTATGATCAGCATAAAGACAGAAAGTCTCCTCAATCTGCGTAAGGAGAATTCAAAGAAAATCACTGTCAGCAATAGCTTATGGTAATTCGAGCTAGCGCATCAAGTGCTTAGGGGCATGGCAGGGTAGGAGTGCATAGAATGTCTTGACTTTCTAGCTAGGAACAGGTACTATATAGAATGGCCACTAAACATGTTGCAAAAACAGGTTAATATGCCATCAGCATCCAATAGAGGAAGAATTTCCTCCTTGATTCACATAGTAAACGTCCATGTCTACATTAAGTTATTTAGAGGTGGCTACAACGTATTACAAAAAGTTACATCTACGAAGGTTCGAATGGGAACCTTTTGGAAGCCTACTCTATTAGCTGTATGGTGTCCCATTGTGTAAGCATGAGCTGATCTAATGAATGAAACATTTGAATTCTGGTATGTCCTGGGTAGATCACGAAATGTAAGCTGCATTAAGCACAGGGCTCCCGGTTTTATGCTATTTATTTTTTTAACATTTCCATCTGTATTTATCCATATTTAGTTTTTTATCCATCTTATCAGTATTTACCCATATTTATTTTGTGTTCTGTGAATAAATGAAGTTATAAAATGGTATATTTCCACATTTAACTAATAAACGCACACTCGTACTTTGACGCCTGTTGTGTTTTAGCAAATTAAGCAGCCAAATGTAACAAAATAATACATCCACAGGCAAATATTTGCATTATTCTATAAATGGATGTTGACATATGTCATTATTTAAGGAATTCTCACTCTGTTTTTTAACTCCCCACACCATCTATCTGCTCAGCTGTTAACCTGGAATTGATTTAAGACAGTATGAAAAGTCACTCAAAAGAAGCCGCATTTTCTGTATTTTTCTATTTTTAAAAATAAATACAGACAGGAAACACATTATTTTCTGACAGTATTTATCTGTAAAAATCAGTAAAGGCGGAAAACTGGGAGCCTTAATTAAGCATTTTCTTTTCATTAATACGCTTGTTCATTATGAATATGTGGCAAAGAAAACAATATAAATACAGTGAAGTCATATGGTGTGAGAAAAGAGAAATGCATTTGGCAGGAAAAAGCACATTTCACAAAAAGATCAGGCTCTATAATTCAGTTATAACAGTAAAGCACTATTTATGAAAGGCATTTATTTTTCTTAAAGGGATAGAGAAGAATAAAAGAAATAATGCGGCTAGCAGTTGGAAAACCCTAGAAATGAGAGCTTTCTGCAGACATTTTTTTAAACTTTTGCAAGTTTAATAAAATCACATTTGCTAGCATCTACTTTATTATGCATTTCTGTGTTAACGTTTAAGCACGTTTCTATATTATTATGTAGTAAATCTTTCGTCAAATGTTTCAACTTCCTCACCATCCAAGTACTTTATCTATGTTGCTGCCACCACTGTTAGGTTGAGGATTGGTACAGGCAACATGAATGAATCAAGACCTGGACATGGAGGGGAGATATTCAAGGACAAAAGGGGACAGTGAGCTCCTTGGCTACTGTGGGGGAGGTGGGTGTGTGTGGCGGAAGTGGGGGCGGGGGGTAGGTAGTACAGCAACATTTTAAAAAACTGCGCAATTGAATGTGGAGGATAATGGGGAAATTGTATGAACTGCCTCAGGGCGACGAGGCAAACAGTTGAGAGAGGGTTTGCAACTTTTCAGTTTTAGAATCTTGTCATATGTACACGGCTACTGGTATCAGTTCTATGGTCTCTAATTGTGGGGGTGGAGAGCGTTCTTTTTGGACAACAATCAGTTTTTTTTTTTTTTATAATGATTTTTATATTGTGAAGGATCAGGATATGTGCACAGTGACTAGCAGGATCTTAAATGTGTAGGGAGTTCCAGGACATTGCATATATTAATAGCCAAACCCAGAGCAGACATGAAGGATACTGGTACACATCATAATTTAATAGGGGGCCTGAAGCTTTTTGTCTTGTTGCTTTTACTTGGCTTTACTAAGGAAAGTCTCTACAATGGCATTTGAGGTGAGGCTGACAACGAGTATTGTTGTGTGCATCAGTTTGTCTCTGTGGATGTGTGTCTGACTGTTTCTGTTTATCTGACCTGTTGTGCGGGTGTGTATTGCGTTTGTGTGAACTAGGCCTTGGCAAACTTTAATTATTCTGGTGTAATTCATGTAATTTTGGGAATTTTGTGTTACACTTATCGAAATTCCCCAAATTACACTATTACGTTACGCTGCGTGTTTATACGCCGTTTTTGGTAAAAACATTTGACCACGAATGCACGCAAACAACAGAATGCGAGCGGCTGTTGTTTCTGGTACTTTTGTTTCTTGCACTATTATTTAGTTTAAAATGCATCCTCATTTCAACAGAACTGGAATCCTGCCAGGTCATCTAAGTATATAAAGTAAAAAACTGGTACTGTGCCTGCTTCTCTGTCAGATGCAATTATGTTTGTTATCATGCAGATACAAAGCATAACAAATTGGAAATTAAACTGTAAAACGCGCAAGCACTTTTGGCATTAATAGACACCGAACAAAGGTGTTCAGCAATTGAAAGGTGCAATGAAGGTGATACACTATTTGACGCACTATGTGTGTGGCTAACACTTAAAGGTCCAATTCCCGGCTGTTGGTTCATATACTGGGCTGATCCAGGAGTTCTATAACTCGACTACCATATTTGAGCTCAAAATTACAGGAAAAACTGTTCTATTGCGACTGGAGCTCTTTCCAAATATTAGCTGTGTAGATCAGGTGACACTTTTGTTATTTGTTTATAATGCGTATTTTCCACAGACTTTGTTTTATGTACCCTCATGTTCTAGACGGACTCATTGTAAAAAGTTGACATGTTCACCAATGCCATATTATATATGCGATGTTCTGCCCCGGACTCCTCCTGGGCTCTCTCTTATCTGTCAACAATAAAATCTGCCTGGGAAAATTTTTTTTTACAGGTTAAAAGGATAAGTAATATGTAAATGTAAGTGCGGTTTATGTCTCAGTAACATACATTGTGACTGCAAAACATTACTCATTGTTGACTTTAGAGTAGAAAAATATTTAGGCAACTTAGAGTTGGTGGTAAAGTACGAATGTTTTGCTACTGCATTTTGGTCGCAAAACATTTGTACATACCATTCAGAGTCCTAATTTGGAAGGGATGTCCCGAACTCTCTCTCCCCTTCCAAATTGAATTCCATTTGTGCTCGCAAACTCAAATTGCAGTTTGGTAACTTCACTATTTGTGGTTTGGACATTTAATAAAGCATTTTTGCAGTTGCAAACGGCCCGATTCTGTGAATTGGGCCGTTTGTGACCTCAAAAATGCTTTGTACATCTGGCCCCTGATAAACAGAACTCCTTGATGTTGTTAAGATTTCACTCTTTCAACTTACACCTAACCAACTACTATACATTGGTATTGTTTTAATGACCAAATACCAGGACCTGCATTTTTAGGGGGTAATTCTCAAACGGTTTATTTCCCAATAGATAGCCTGGATATTAAATTGTTAGACTGCCGGAGGGATTCAGTTCCATCACAGTTATGAAAAAAACAAGGATATTAATACAGCTTGGACCAACCCTGGGGATAACACCTTACTTTTTTTATCTGTATGTGTTGAAACGCCCCTTGCGTATGGTGCTAGCTGTATGCATATAAATAACCCCAGTATTGATTTTATTGTATTTTCTTAGTAGCACAGAAACAATGATGATTGCATCGTAGGAGAAAGTTACTGGTTCTTCTTTGGCATGAACGTCTGCCTGCCGTGCAAACATTGTTTCTATCTTGTGTGCAACAATGTTCTGTGGTAGTGAAATAAACTCTGATGCGTTACAGTATTTTGTCAGATTACCTTTGGATAAGCGTGCAAAGCCGATTGATCGTTATCAATGTATTCTAAAATTGTACTGTAAAATGGTTGATTTTGTACATATTTGTTTTTTCATTGGAAACTGTTCTTGGAATATGTTCTTGGTTATGCTGTGTGGGACTGACAATAGCAGCTGTGTTGTATTCTACCTGTCCCAAAGCTCACCAGCGGCTGAAATCACCGAAGCAGAAGCTAAAGGACTTTGGAGGCCAAAGATCTTTGGTTTATGAAAAAACTTCTTCTTTCTAGTCCTTTGGCTCTCATATTGTGACTTTAACTTTAGTCTTTCTTACAGTTTAAACAGCTGCGATTCTTTGTGATTGGTGGGTTATTTGAAAACTATGGGCCTGACACACTAAGGTTTTTTGCATGAGTAATTGTGACCTGCTGTTGGAAATTCAACACTATGTCACAACTACTCAAGGAAGGTTCTGTATGAATTAAGTCGTATGTTGAAGAAGATGGTTTTTGCATAAATGGGAAAAGACCCTGAAATGCACCTACATAATCTTCAGAAACACTCACATTAAATTTACCCAGTTTAACTAGCCCCGCCCCTCCATGCATAGTCTTGTCATCAGTTATGCCACTTCAGATGTTGCAGATATGTTCTCAGTGATGTCATAGATCATGTCATGAGTGATGTAATATGTGGGGTAATTATCAGTGCATGGCAAGGGGGCAAGTTATAGTTATTTTAGGGCATGAGTTAAAGTTAAGATAACTATAACTGCGAATATCAGTGTTTTTCTTCGTTTAAAACATTACGTTGTCACTGAAATTTTCACCTAACTATAACATTACTTTAACCTTTGCTTTTTTCAGTGAGTTTCTAAGTTTAAAAAAAAAGTAAAGTAAGATATAATTACAATTCTTAACTATAAATGGCACTTTAATTTCATTTTTCTTGTTTAAATAGAAAGTAATATTTTATTACCATACGTAAATCCAACCCCTCCCACCATGCACGGCCTCTGGCCATGTGCGGCATGGGATTGGTCGCAGGGCCTGGCCTGTGGTCCAGGCCACATTATTTTATGTGGTGGCTGCGGGGAAGCCCCAGGCCTCGGCGGCCTCAGCCAGCTCCCCAGTCAACACATTTTTATTAAAGGGCTGCCCAACCGGGACTCCCACACCTCTATTTTTAGTTGGGGACTGCGGGGGAGCCCCAGGCCCCCCATTGCTCCAGCTGGATCCCCTTGCAGGAGCTGGCCTTTTTAAATTGGCTGGTGGGTGTCCACTCAGGGCACCCAACATTTTGGGGCCGTTGGGGGGCCACAGGTGGAGCCCCAAGGCCCTTGCGACCTCAGCTGCCTCCCTGGCCAGCACCTTTCCTTTGCTCCCTTCCAGGCAGGAGAACAGCATTTTTTTTAGCTGCTCCCACCGGGCAGAATCAAATTTGAGTTGCTTGTCCTGAAGAGTGTGGGCATTGAATGCCCACACTCTCCAGGGCAGGGAACCACAGTGAGCTGGGGTAGGTTCCCCAGGACACCCTGAAGTATTGTGCCCCGGGATCCATTACGGATACGTGCCCCCCCTCTTTTTTATTTTTTAGAAATGTGGCCCTGGTGGATGGTATCCCCGGGACCCAATAGAGGCAAGGGGATTTTCCAGTGATGAACCCTGTGGTCAAAATAATAAAAAACGCTCGCCAGCTTTTTTTTGTATGCCGCGATCTGGCGCTAGTCCTGCAGGATCGGGGCATAAAACAACATTTTATTTTATTTTGGCCCTATGGAGGGTCCCTTTAATCTTTGTGTTTTTCTGTGAATTTATTTTTAATGTAAATTAACGTATTATTACTATTCCTAACTATAACGTAACTGTAACCTTTGTTTTTTTCAGTGAATTTCTATTTTTTTAAACGGAAAGTAAGATGTTCATCACTGTGCGTGGCGTGGGGTGCAGGGTCTGGCCTGCAACCAGGCCCTAAGGCCAACCGCTGGGGCGTGCACAGCTGACTATGTGATGTAACAATATTAAGGATGTCATTTTAGGTAAAGCACACCTACAGACAGTGTCAAAGGGTCAGAATACTAAAGTGGACCTATTGGCTTTATCAAGGGGTCAGCATACTAACATATATAAGGCAGACCTATTGTCTTTGTCAAGAAGCCAGCAGTAAGTATAATCAATTGTATATTATGTAAATTCACACATTGCAATCTTTAATGAAAGTAATTATTATAAAATTGTTTTAATAAAGCCTTATTAATAAAAAAAGAAACATGGCTTTGAGTCTTTTTTTTTTCTGTAAACATTTTTTTAGGCCACAAAGTGCAGCACTAGATCCCACCACAAGTGGTCTATGCACAGCTGAAGAGCAGGCAGCTCCAACTCGGAGTGCTTTAAAAAAATAGCCCTCCTGGGGTCATTGATTTAATGACCCAGGAGGCTTACTGTTTTTTTTTTAATATTAAGGGGTCGATTACGATGTTGTTCGGAAAGCATTCCGACCGAATCGGTTTCGGAATGCTTTCCGACCGATTCGGCTTCTGCAAGTCCGACTGACCGATTATGATGCTTCCGAACATCGTTCCGTCGGACTCCCATTGACTTCAATGGGAGCCTGTGTTCCGACCGACTACACAGGCTCCCATTGAAAAAAGGGGTTGGTGTGGAAAATCATACACCCTGTGGCAGGCACCCCATGATGCCTGCCACACTGTGCATGGTTGGAAAGAGGGGTCCCATGGGTACCCCCAGGGGTCCCATTCGGAGGGCCCTGTGTGAAGGGGGGCCTGCCACAGGCCCCGAAATTCAGATTCCGACAGCCGAACCGTGTCGGAACAACCGATTCGGAAAGGCTGTCCTAATTCTACATCCCAATCGCTCATTCCGAAACGCAATCCGTAGACCTCTACGATTCGGCTCCGAACAACTCGGTTACTCCGAATGCCGTTCGGAACAGAGTCGGACAGTCCGAACGGTTTCCGAACATCAAAATCGGTCGTTTGGAAATGTTTCTGAGTCGGTCGGAAACAGGACTTCCGAATCGGATTGGACCAAATCGAATCCCGTTCGGAGCCTTTCCGTACGACATCATAATCGACCCCTATGTCTTTTAAAAAACTGCTTGGTGTTGCCCTTGCCCCTTCTAGGGGCACCACCAGGATACAAATATATTAACAAAAAGCCCTTGGAGGGCATTATGGGGCACTCCTTGTCTGTAGCAGTAAACAATAAATAAGCGGCTACTGCTGCTTCTTCCTTCCTTTTTTCTTTTTTTTAATGTTTTTTGGGTGGTCTAGTGCCCACCTGGGGTTCCCTCCCTTTTTTTTTTAGCGGCGTCCGCAGGGGGAGTTGTTTATTTTCTAAGTGGGTGCCCACCTGTGACACCCACATTTATCTAAATGTTCTGGGCTGCAGCGAAGCCCCAAGGCCCCTGCCAGCTGGCCCTCTAGTCAGCACCCATTGTGGTGCTAGCAGCAGCCGGCACCAATCTCCTTTGATCCCGCCGGGGCAGGAGCAGCTTCTTTTTCTGTTCCCACCCGGGCAGGAACAAGTTTGTTTCTCCTACCCGGGAAAGTACGGGCCGGGTATGCCACACTCTACCTGGCAGAAAACTGCAGTGTCCAGGGGATGGTTTGCTAAGTAGCCGCCGGAGCCTAGCTAGGCTTGGGGAGGGGACCTGCAAGCCCCCTCCCCTCAAATATATAACCACCTCCGGGGATGGGGTCCCTGGGGCCCTACTGTGTCTCAGCTAACGGCCCCAGGGTATGTGGTTCTTAGAGCTTCATAGAGGCTTGGGAGGGAAGGGGACGTATGATTACCCTCCCCTTAATGTTAAATACAGCCCCGCAGGATGGAGTTCTTGTGGACTCATTGAGGCCGCGCACAACTCTTCCCCAAATTTTAAACAAATGGCCTCGGGGGCTATGGGCCCTGGGGCCTCTAAAAGGCTGGGGGAGGTGTGCAAAAAATGCTCAGTAAATAGCGAGACTTGGAATCTTTGGTGTAGTAAGCAACAAAATCTGATGTTATGCCCCATTTTGAAGGGTAGAACACGCAGGAGGTGCTATTTATTGCAGTTATTAAATCACATTTATTAAATTTCAAGCCCCGCTTTATCAGCCCCCCTTTGGGGTTCTTGTAATCAGGGTAACTGTTGCCTCTTGGTGCTTTAATAACAATAGTTGATACCGAATCCATTGCTACATACTGTGTCTGCTATGAAAGGAGGAGTGTTTTTTCAGATGCACAAGCACTGAAACCTGTGAACTATAATCAGTGATCAGTAGTGTGCCCGTTAACCCACTGAGCATAGGCACAGATATCAGCATTATGTAATCTGTTGCTGAACTAACATATTGGAATATGCCCATTAACCCACGGATTCTTTTTTGCTAGAAAGTCTTCTCCACCTCTGATTCAAGAGAGGAAATAAAACGAAAACTGAACATGACATCCCTATGCTTGCCTTAAAAGTCTAAATGAAACCTATTTATGACGAAAACGTCAATAATCCCTATTTTAGACAAATGGTTCTCATTTTGCCCTCCAGTGGCTTTTATGATCTCTAAACTAGAGTTTTACTACATTGTTTGACTATCAGGGTAGTTCATTTATGCCATTTTATTAATTGCCCTCCAGTGGAACTTTCTTAGCCCATTGCCTTCCTTTATTTTCCATTTTATTTGCTCATTTTCAACTCCATATTCATTTGCCGTTTACTCATTTCGATCATATGCCTGTTTTACACTTCATAACATTGTTGTACTTGTTTTTATTCCAGATGAATCCACATGTCCTCAACTGCTGTCAAACAGTTGGGAAACATTGTTCCAAAATTAACTGATTTGAAACTTATTGTCATAGTTTTCTTGCTTTGTTTCCTTTTTCCTTTTTATGTATTTGATCTTTTCCCACAAACCTTAATATTTTGTAGTTGATTTATTATGCTTTTTAACAATGCGCTGCCATAGCCCAAATATAATCTCCATTTTTAATCGCCCTTATATGTTCAAAAATTCCTTTCTTTAAAATGTAACTTGTGCTCCTCTTGTAACATAATTTAGAGGATATTCCAGTATATAGATCATGAATCTTTTCAAGATATTTCTTTCAAATTTCAAGTATTGTGCTCTCTCAACCTTCATATTTGTGTTTGTGTGTTTGTTCATTAGCAGACTCTTTATAGTGATTACAATTCCAGACACTTGTCTTTTGTTTTTGATCTCACTTTCTGTTCTTGACACAGTGGCTTCTTACTGGCCAATCTTATGGTCATTTCGGCCTTTTATTTGAAATGTCTTGACTTTTTCTTGTTTACCACTGATATCCATATAATTTCCTGTCACATTCAAGTGTTTCTGAAAGTTTCCCCTTCATTTTCTGTTATGCTTCTATTTGCGGTTTCAATTATCATATCTGCTCTTTTCTTGTTCTTAGCTTTCATTAACCCCTCTGCAAAAACTCTCTTTGGATATTTAAATTCTTTTGAATCCTCTTATTGTTTCTTTTCTGTGCCTTATGAATTCTTTTTCAGTGGAGCAATTTCTTTTGAATGCTCCATTTTAACTCATTTGTGATGGCTCCCTATGTTTTTTTTATTGTGAAGGGTAGTTTGAAACTTCTTATTCAATATGTACATTTTGGAGTCTTAGAACGCTCCTTGTATCATTAATGTTGCATGTAAATCTTAGTGTAAGCCATTTAAAATATTTAAATCATTTTTTTCTTGGTACCATGTATTTTTGTATTTTGTATTCTGTATTTATTAAGCGCAACAGTCATCCCGAGGGATATCACTGCGCTAGAAAAGCTGTTTCCTGGTGTGAAAGGGAGTAACAACCCGGATATCTGATCAGGGGGGTCAAGACAAAAGCTGCAAGTGTCATCGGTTACAGCCTAGGAAACCGTGGTGTTTTCAGCTTCTTTCTGAATACCATGTAATCGTCCGGAAGGGGAAGGTTGAAGGGGAGTTCATTCCAGTGAACGGCTGCCAAATTAGAGAAGGAGCGGCCTCCTACTCTGACTTTCTTAATACGTTTGATTTTGGCCAAAGCGTGATTGCTAGACCTCAGTTTTCGTGTGGGAGTGTAGAATTCAATTTTGTCCTGCAGAATTCGAGGGCCAAGCTTGTGTAGCGCTCTGTGTGCATAGCGCAAGAGTTTAAACTTGGCTCTTTGGCGCACAGGCAGCCAGTGGAGCTCCCTCAAACATTCTGATGCTGAGCTGTATTTGTTTTTATTACAAATAAGCTTGGCAGCTGCGTTCTGAATCACCTGCAGTCGGGAGAAAAGATAGTCTGGCATGCCCACATAGAGCGCATTCCCATAATCCAGCTTACTAGAGACTAGAGCCTAAGTGATGGTCTTTCTACAGTTCAGGGAGATCCATGAAAAATGTCTTCTTAATAGCTTTAGCATGGCAAAGCTTTTTCCACACAGCGCCCGGACTTGGTCCTGCATGGTTAGTGCGTTGTCGATAAGGATACCCAAGTTTTTTACAACTTGTTTGGGTTTCGGGGCAGTCCCTAGTGTCCGAGGCCATCGGGTATCGTCCCAGATTAGGTGAGTCCCTCCAAGAAGCAGGATCTCAGATTTCTCAGCATGCCATATGATAAATAAATCGTTAATGAAGCCTAGGCATGTCACTCTTTTTTTTTTTGATAATCAAATTTATTGAATTTTTCCCAAGAACAACAATACGTTGGTAGCATGACAGACACAGTAATTAAAAGCATGATAGACGATAAAGACAACAAGGATTCGCAAGGCATTGATAATGTGAATATAGCACCTGATGACGAGCAATCACTTATCCGGCCCATCTAACCCCTCAAACGGGCAGTGAGTTGAACCATTTGCCCCATATTTTAACAAAACGTTCAGGGCATCCTCGGGCCTCAAAGAGGGGTTCTTCTTGGGCTCCACACCAGTCCACCCCCCGTCTCCATTGCCGCATCGTAGGTGGCTTGGCCTGGGACCAGAGCGCAGCAATATCACGCTTTGCCACCGCTAATGCCGTTCCCAGGAAGCGCTTGTCAGACCGGGATCCATTAAGGCCATCAAACACCCCCAGGAGCAGGCGCCGCGGGTCATGGGGGACCTCCCAGCCTAGGGTCTGTGTGAGTTCACCTTCCACCCCTGCCCAGAACGGCGCAAGGGCGGGACACTGCCACACCATGTGGTAGAAATCCGCCGTGGCGTGGCTGCATCGCGCACAGGACGGGGAGGGCCGCATACGGGCGCTATATAAGCGTGCTGGGGTGAGGTACGCCGTGTGAAGGTAGTAGAGTTGGACTAGACGCAATCTGGAGGAGGTCGTCAGAGTCTTGGGAGCCATAAGGGCATCTCTCCAGTCCGCGTCGTCTAGGGAACCCAACCAACCCTCCCAGCGGGTACGAAGCAGGTCCAGGGATGCAGGGCCATTGTTCACCAAGGATCGATAGATTCGCGATACGCCCCCTCTACCCAGGTTTCCCATCATCACTTGGGCCTCTAGGGGGCTAAATTCGGGGAGGGAGGTGGGGGATGGAATGTGGGTGTGGAGGGCATGTCTTAATTGTAAATATTTGTAGAACTGGGAGGAGCGAAGGGAGTAGCGGTGCTGTAAATCTGCAAATGATCTGACATGGTCCCCCGCCCAGACATCCCCCAGTAGCGAGATCCCGATGTGGTCCCACCGACGGAAGTCCTGGAGAGCCGAGACCTCTCCCAGCCAAGCCCCACACCACAGAGGCGTTTGCCTAGTAAGTTTACGATCCCACTTTACGTGGCGCAAGGCAGTCCGCCAGGCCATTAGCACGGCTCTAGTGGCGGGGGGAAGGGTCTGCGGCACAGGGCTTCCATACAGGTAGGCTTGGATTTGAGCAAAGTCCATTGATCTGGTTTCCACCCAATACGCCGGGTCGGACCAGCCGCCCGCGAACCAGTCGTGGATCACGATTAGCCTCGTGGCCAGGTAGTAGAGGTGAAGGTTAGTTACTCCCATGCCCCCGTCGTAGGGGGGTATGCGGCAATGTGCTAGGGACAGTCGTGATCTCCCTCCTCCCCATAAGAAACGGGTGAGTACCCCGTCCAGTTCCTGAAACCAGCTGCCCGGGAGGTGGATGGTAATGTTTTGTAAGGTGTACAGGAAACGGGGGAGGACCATCATTTTGAAAAGGGCACTTCTGCCAAGGGGGTTGAGGGGAAGAGATTGCCATTTCCTGAGGTCTGCCTTGGCCCTAGTGACCAGGGGTGTAATGTTCAGGGCCCATTCAAGTTCGGGGAGAAGAGCAACCCATATCCCCAAGTACTTAAATGACTGCCTGCGCAGGGGGATAGTCGTCTGCCAGTCGAAGCATGCTCGTGTCGGGTGTAGGGGAACCAATGTGGACTTCGCCGGGTTAAGTCTAAGGCCGGAAACCCGTTCAAAGGCAGAGAGGGCGTCCAAGCATCGCGGGCCGGAGCTTTCTGGATCTGCCAAATAAAGGAGGACGTCATCGGCATACAGGGCGATCTTATCGACCTGATTCCGGTCCCAGGTCCAACCACGGATGAGGGGATCTTGGCGGATGAGGGAGGCCAGGGGTTCCATTGCTAATGCAAAGAGAAGCGGTGAGAGTGGGCAGCCCTGTCGAGTGCCCCTCTGAATAGGCAACGCCTCGGACAGCACACAATTAATGAGGACCCGTGCCTTGGGAGCCGAATAGAGGACCCAGAGAAAGCGCCGGAACGGGGGTCCAAAACCCATCCTCTCCAACACCTCCTCAAGGTAACTCCAGTCCACCGTGTCGAATGCTTTTTCAAAATCTATGAATAGCAGTGCCAGATACGGGGTGAGGCGGTGGCGGTGTGCGAGGGCGAGCTGGAGGCGGCGTATGCAATGTCGGGTAACGCGGGCAGGCATGAAGCCGCTTTGGTCTGGGTGAACCAGCTCTGGTAGATGGGGACGTATTCGTTGGGCCAGCACAGTGGCAAAGATCTTAACTTCCGTGTTAATAAGGGAGATGGGGCGGTAATCCGCGCATGCAAGGGATGGTGGCTGTGTCTTCGGGATGACTACGATAGTGGCCATATCGGCCTCCGGTGGGAAGGACCCTTGTCCACTACGTGTGTAAACAGTTCCGTCAGGTGCTGGCCCAGTGTGTCCCGGTAGACCGCATAGTATTCCTGGGGGTAACCGTCGGGCCCGGGTGTTTTGCCGGTGTGCAGTAATGAAATCGCTCCCTGTATCTCCTCCAGGGTAAAGGGATTATCCAAGGCTTCAGAGTCTGCTTGGGAGAGGCAGGGCAGCCGAGTCCCAGTCTCAGCCAACAACGTTGCCAGAGAGGTCCGAAGGGGCCGGGCCGTGTAAAGCCCCGCATAGTAGTCTGCGAACGTACGGGCGATGGCTGTGGAGGTGGCGTGACGGGCCCCATTTCCGTCCCGAATCTTGGGGATTATGCGATTGGCTCTGGGGTAGGACACCAGGTTGTGGAGAAGTTTGCCATTTTTATCACCCCAACCATATATGCGTGCCACAGAGGAGCGCCAAAACGTTTTAGCGGATTCCATCGAGATCTGGGAGATCTCTTCTCTGATCAGCGCGAGCTGGCGGGTGGAGTCGTCACTGTCGGTGGTGTCCTGAGCACCCTCCAACCGTGCCGCCTGGGCCTCCAGCTGTACCAGTCGGGCGGATTGTTCCTTGCGTTTCGTATGGACCAGACCTCTAGCCACCCCCGCATCACAGCCTTGCCAGCCTCCCACAGGGTTCCTGGGGAGGAGACTGAGCCCGTGTTAGTTGAGAAGTAGTTCTTCAATTCCTGCCCAAGGGTCTCCACAAAGCCCGCGTCTTGTAGGAACCATGCATTCATCCGCCACATCGGGCGGACGTCGCCTAGGGGTGCCCGAGACGGAGGGAAACGGGGGAGTGGTCTGAGATGCCTCTGGGTAAGATGGTGGCCCCGGCCATCAACTGACAGTCTAAGGCAGGCAACAGGAACAAGTCTATACGAGAGTGGGTGTGATGGGCCGCCGAGGTGTGGGTGTATTGTTCCTTGCGGGGGTTCCACACCCTCCAGGCATCGCAGAGACCCAGGGCGGAGGACCAGTCAGAAAGGCGTTTCGCAGAGGCAAGGCGAGAGGCCGAAGGGGTGCCCGATGTGTCGTGTGAAGGTTGCAGGACAGCGTTAAAATCACCCCCAATAATTGTCAGGCCTTGCGGAAAGGAGGAGAGGACCAACGTGAAGCGACGGAGGGCAAGGGCCATGGTGGCGGGGGAATGTATGTACACATAAGGTTGAGGGGGTGTCCCTCAATCATACCCGTCAGGGCCACATAGCGGCCTTGTGTGTCCGTTTCAGCCCGTGTCAGGGTGAAGGGAGCCCTCTTCGGAGTAGTATGGCCACCCCCGGGATCCCCTCGCAAACCCAGAGTGCCAGACCCTATCAAACCCATATCGGGCGAGGAAATTGCAAAGTGAGCCCATAAGGTGTGTTTCCTGCAGAAACAGGATGTCTGGTGCGTGTCGTTGGGCACTGCGCAGCACCGCAGTGCGTTTTATACGATCCAACAGGCCGTTAACGTTCCAGGAAAGGATGTGGAGGGCCCTATGCAAACTGGACATCATCGAGGTGGATATCTGGTATGAGGAGGAGCGGAGGGGTGAGGAGGCCCGGGTCCCAAGGAAAGTGAAGCTCTGTGGCCGAGGCCGTCAGATAAAGGGTGCGCACTCTGATGTGTCTCTTATCACCGTCAAGAGCAGATCTGCGTGAGAAGCTACCAACAAAAAGAAAACTTTGCGGCCCGTGGGCGGCAAAAAACAATGGCAACAACAACAAATTACCGGAAGACAACGGTCTTCCCCCCTCCCCTCTCCCCCAACTCCCCCACCCTACACTTCTGGAAAGGAAGCATCTGTCGCCCTAAAGGAAGAAAAACACAAAAACAAACAATTCAAATCAGTTCAGTTCGGAGCTGCAACCCCCGGGGGCTGAGTGCTAATCTAAAACGGTTAGAAGGACCTGGAGATGGCGGAGATGGACCCCCCTCCATAAAGTCGGATAGGATTACGTCGGTCGCTGCTGCATTTATAGGTAGAACAAGTTTATATCTGGGATTACAGATAAACAAGGGAGTGAAGTGTGGTCTAGTTCTCATGTCCGGTGGTTGCATTAGGGCTGGATCGGCCCCTTGCGTGGGAATTTCACGAACAGGCTGTTCTTAGGGCCTCCGGGTGGTGCGTGAAAGATCTTGCCTTGTGGCATAGCTCAGGTGGTTTCGGCTTCGTCGGATCGATGGAGCGCCGGGCTCCTGGACAGGTCAGAGTCAGATTTGGCATGGCGTAGAACAGTAGAGGGCTCTGGAATACCTCTCAGGTCGCTCAGGGAGGCAGTCGGGCTAGGAGAAACAGACCCCTGACCGGAAGCGTGGGAGGGCGGGCGTTGGGATGTCCCACTCCGCGATCGGGATGCCTCCCCTCGATGGTCGTTTGTCTTGCGGGATCTGGTCCGGCGCCTCTGGGGCTTGGGGAGAGCGTGACGTGGCTGTGGGGGGTCCCGTCTGTTGGGGGAGGGGGCCAATTGGTGTGAGAGCGGCCGTTCCTCTGAGGCATGTCACTCTTTAGGTCGAAACCTACCAGACAGCGGGGCTGTGTGGGTGCGAAAAGCATATTTGGGACATACTGAAGCTGACCTAGGAATGCATTCCTCCTATTGCTTACCATTGGCTTTGTTTTGTCACTCACATTTGCTTGCATTCAGTTTGCTGACTTTATTTGTTTTAGCACCTCGGGCATGGCTTTGTCCTTTCCATGAAGCATAGCCTTTTTACCACCTCTCTGATTGACTCCTATTCTTCCACAAGTGCTTGCTTTTCTGGAACTCTTTTTTTCTTTAAAGTGGAGCACTCCATGTGAGTGCAATTATTTTCCAATGATCTCCCTAGGATGCTCTCTCCCTGCGCTCCGTGTTGCTGCCAAGCACTTTGTGCTTCTGTGCACCCCAGCGATACGGGTTACTGGTTGGCCCGTGTGCTTCTGTCCTCCCTACCGCGCCTCTTTTGCTCTCTTTTGGCAGTATGCCTCTCTGCCCCACCCCCCTCCGTATTCCTCTGTGTGCTTCTCCTCGCATTCCACATTACATTCCTGCAACCCCTCTCCCGACCCGCTATCCAGATTAAAAAATGGTCAGGGTATCCCTGGGAGCAAGTAGTGCAGACTGACCAGCCCCGTGCCTGGATTGCTGTCTGGTGCGCTGTACAAGGTTGGCTGGAACCACAACCTGTCTCATTGCAGCTCCACGAAGGCCTGGTACTGGGTCAGGGCTGAATAAATAACAATATATTGAGTTTTTGTTATTAAAGCAACAGTCTGCCTGCCTGAGACTATCGAGCTCTCGCTGTCAGCCTTCCAGATGACATTTGAGAATTGCGGGTGAGAATGTTTCCTGGGTGTGTAAACACATCAAGCATGGTCGGAAGCCACCCTGACCCAGCACAGTCCGCACTACCGCTTCCCCAAACTCTCCTCTTCTACCCTTCGTAGACATGAGGCCAGGCAGGCACTGTGGGCCTTTCATGCTGGTGCAAGGGCAGCTGCCTGCAAAGAGAGGTGCACCTGCTGGTAGCACCTGGGTAGTCTGTGTTGTTATAGTGCTTGGTCTGCTGTAGTGCCTTAAGGAGACAAACCAACCTCTTCCTCTGATATTCATGGGCGAATTGTTAAAAAGACCGTCTGTACGTGAGGCACTAGCTCTGCATGGACAGAGTCAGTCTGAGATATTGAAGTTCTTATTACCTGCTGATATAAAACTCCATCACTTGCACCCTCCAGCTATATATTTTAAAGTTGTGTACACGTTTCACTCTTGGTGCACCTCGGGTGAAATGCACTACACAGAAGTCATTCCATCTTGCTGGACTTGTGAAATCTGTTTGTTCCAGTAGATGGATGGTGGTTTCCTTGGTTTCTACAAGGCCGAGGTCAGATGAGGGCCCTGGCTCATGGTGTCTGCACTACTCTCACTCCCCTGCACAGGTGGTACTGCACATTCTTTAGAAATTGCAGGATTACAAGTTAACATAAACTGATGCTGGGAGACTCTGCGATGCGACTGGAGACTGAAAAGCCCCAGGGACATGACCCAGTCACCTCAGTCCTGACACCACTTCCCCATATCCACTTATCAAGAAAGAAAAACACCGTAAAGAATCAATGATTTGAGATTGTTGAGGTTTATCAGAGGTGCATTAACTGACCAAGTATCTTATCAGAGCGGCCAGCGTACATGGTTTGGTGTACAGACTTGCTTAGCTGCGCTGTTGTTCAAGACACATGCGCGAACGCATCAACCCTCATCCATCCTCTTCACCAAGCGCATTAGCCCTCTGCACTGTCAGAGCAGGCACAGAACAGGTGTATGGCGTCTCAGCTCTACAGGACATATACAGATGTCCGCACCAGGTACACAAACTCTTTGAGCGCAGTGTTCGAGGGGATATTGCCCTAATATTGTTCCTTCTGTATGCATTTTTTACGGGCAGCCTAGTCGGCTCACGGTTACATAGAACCAAACTAATTAAGATATATAGATGTCCCTTTTATTCCTTAGGGTTGCCCCTCTGCCTCTTCCCCCCCCCCCCACCCCCATGTCCTGAAGAAGACCCGCAGGCTGAGGTTTAAAAGTCCCTCTCTTGCCCCAAGTCGGGTCGAAACGTCGACGCCCTTTTCCAGCAGGCCTGGACCATATTTTCGTTTACTTAATCTGTGCCCCTTATTTCCTTTCGGGAAAGTCTTCCCTCGTTCATTTGACACTTGAGCACTCTTTATTGCACGTTCCTTTGGAGCAACCTTTCCTCTCTGTCCTCTTTTAAACTGTGATGAAGCCATACAATGAATGTATGTTGACTTTGTGTTCAATAAATATATGGTTTTCTTAAAAATTAACGGTTGTTGCACATCTATATATCTTAATTAGTTTGGTTCTATGTAACCGTGAGCCGACTGGTTGGATGCTCAAAGTCTTTGTTGAACAATCACTGCCTTTAGAAGCATCTTATGTTTAAAGATAGGTCCAGGACCATTGTTTTTCTGTACCGATTGCTACCCAGGTCTATGGACTTTTGGTTGGGTAACCCCATTTATTATAATGTCTAGAGGTAATCTGGGGTAGGTGGATGAAATCACTGTACTGTATTACTATTAGTGTCACAATGAGCTGGGCAGTCAAGTTTCTAAAAAAAAGTAGTTGTGAGTTAAAAGGGCTGGTTGGAGTCTGTTTCTCTCACTATAACACGGATTACTACTTTGTAGGTGTCCTTGGTGACAAATGATACGTTTTTTGGGGGCTGAGAAGATAACTGTGTGTGGGAGAACCCAGCGAAGGAGGCGAGGCTTCTATTTACTGCTGCTGCAGTTGGGCACATTCTTTTCAAACCTGAAGTGACATGTAGCAAAAAATAATGAAAAGTGCAGCACACATCTCTAAACTTCACCAAGGAATGGGTATCAAGAAAAAGTGGCAAACATTGGAAGAGGTACTTTTCAGCCAACAGGCCACTAGTAGTTAATTTGATTACCGCACTCTGTGCCTAGAAGAGGCGGATAGTGTCTGTCATATGGGTCCCAAATCAATTGCTTAGAAGCTAACATTAAATATTGGTGAATAGCCAGTCCTCTTCACGGTGGATATTGCGCATGATGTAGCCCTAAAATAACCATCTCCTCAGTGACTTACTCTTTTCTCTTCCACACTGCTGCACAACCATGGATTCGTTCTGTGCTTACTCATCTTCAGCAGAACCAGGATCTTGCTCTTCACTTAGTGTTACATTTTTTTTTTTAACACAACCAAAAACTCTAGGCAGCCAAGAACTTTCTTTGTGCTAACTCATGCTGCAGCAGAATCAAGAACTCGCTTTGCGGTTACTCACATGTAATAGGGCCGAGAACTCACTCTGCATTCACTAACAGGTTTGTAGAGCCAGGAACTCATTCTGCACCCTGTATTGCTTCTGCCCCTTCATCATCCAACCTGTGTTGCTTCCACGCCCCGCCTCCCATCTTGCTAGAGTCTCCCATCTAGCTTTGGCCTCCTGTGTTGCTTCCTCCCCACCCACTTAAACATAAAAAAAATGCTTTCACATGTTTTTATTTTCTTTTAATTATCAATCCAACTTGGATCAGTAATTACAAAAAAATGGCTGTCTTTTACATTCTTTAGCTATGCTTTACGGCATCGGGGATGCTGTACAGAATGTCTGACAACCATTGGCAAAGGCAATAAATCACTAAGGCGAGACCTATTGGCTTTGCCAACGCTTGCTTTTCCAGGAACTTTGTAATTTTTGCCAAGGACTGGATGCATTGAGGATCTCTCTGGTCTTTTTCGTGATTGCCCATAGAAAGCGTGACTCCTTCCAGTAGCTACCCTGCACTTAATTGACGTGAAACGTGCCACTTGCTTCCTTAAGAGGGTCTCAGTGGGAGTTAAAAGGGAGTTAAAAGCCATAAAGGGGCAGAAAAAATCTTCTTGGCAAGATGGACTGTTCTTGATTGAAGAACAAGAGTTGGAAAGTAAGACACCTAAACTACTCCGATACAGAGTAGAAAGAGACTCTAGTATAATCTAACTCGCTGAAGAATCCAACAGTGAACAACAGGTGCAGAAGAATCTGGGAACTAAAAGGTGGGTGATGAGCTTGACAAAAATAACAGAATTAGAAGCACTGCGATTCAAATTTCTCAGTGTTAAACTGTTTGAGTAAAACAAGAGCCGTGGACAAACTGGATGCAGTCAACCTAAATCAAAACTATCCGACGTCTTCCTTCTCAAATTCCCATTTCTCACAAATCGACCAAATGGGGTGTGAAAAAATACACTTTAAATAAAAACACCATATTTTATATGCAGGAGATGGTATGCACCGCGGAAATAAAGTTTTGTAAATCTTTCAACCTTTTACACAGATTCTAGAATGTCTTTAACTAGAGGTAACAAAAACAGATCCTTGGTCATAATTTGATTAACCCTCTATAGTCAACAAAAGGTTTGAGACCTTGATCTTTCCTTGCAACAAAGAAAAAGGATGCTCCAGCTGGTGATGAAGAATGTACAGTCGGCCCATTCTGTAAATTCTCTTGTAAATAGGCCTTAAGAATCTCCTTCTCAGACAATGAATGACTGTGCCCAAAGAGTAAAGCAGAGCCTGGTTCAGTTGCTTTAGTGCAGTCATTATCCAAAGGTGTGTATGTATGATACTGGAGTGGCATGGAAGAAAGATTAGTCTCTGAGATTTGATGTAGCTGTGGATTCTTTCAGTTATACAGGGGACCAGAAACGTCCTAACGCAATGCAGTGATCTTGACAAAACTGTGATGATAATGATATTGTTTTGGTATCCGTCAGTAACAAGTATTGTGTCTGCCGCAAAAGAATTGGAAAAATCACCTAGTTTGGAGAGGAAATGAAAAAAGGAAAGAATTTTTTCTTAGATTACCAAAAGAGACCTGTAGCGGAAGTGAAGCCTCTTTAACTGGTCTTGAGGCCAACTGCATGCCATCAGCATTCTGGACTACTTTGGGGACATTCTTAGCTCTCTTAGGAGTGTTACTCTTGATCGCCTAATCCTAATAATAGCATCTTGCATACTCTGCTTTCCAACAGCACTGTGACAACAGTATTCTTTCCATCTTCAGTTCCCAACAAAATCTGCACAAGTAACAAATAACTATCCAAGTTATCCATAAAAGATCAAATATTGGGAAGCCAATGCACTTCTGCCTTTGTCTCTTTCGCAAAGATCGGACGGAGTCTTATCTACATCCGTTTGAGGACCTGTAAGGCAAGTGTAAATTCAGGTTTCAGAATCGCTGCATAAAAGCCATAACCCTGCTTTTTGTTGTCCTTTTTTTCATTTTTTGTCAAAGGACCCCTGGCTGCTCCATCTTGAGAATAGACACTTTTGTTTTCTAAATCCAGAAATGGAAAAACTCTTGGAAAGTTTGAAAACCCAACTCAAGAATTCGTTCTTTGATTACTTCCCTCTTAAATCTCTAGTGCCTTGATACTCTTATGCGCAGCCGCTGTGTGAAAGGCAGCGAGTCTTCTAAGACCCTCAATGCTGCCCGGTGCAGGGTTCCACCTCTAATTCACTTTGGGTTCGCTATCAAAATAATGAGGCAAGGCGCTGGAAACTGGAAGACAAGAAAGAGGTTTATTTCTCATGAGGAGATCACGTCAACTGAGACACCGGGATGTCTGAGGGAAGTGTTCTGCTGACAACTCCCTTGGCTCTTCCTTTTATACAGGTTTGACACAATGCATTTGTTTGATCAACATGGTTACAAAAGCTTGGGGTCCCCGCCCCGGGCAGGTTGTCACACAAGCCCAACAGTAATTCTCTTCCCACCCAGGTCAAACAGACAATCTTATCTTGCAGCTGGACCTTGCTTCAGGGTCTAAAACATGTGAGACCGGTCAGATCTAAGAGTCCGTTCTGTTGATAAAAACAGGTCCCATTGTTGGTAACAACAAGTCTTGCTGTTTGCAGTGCAATAAATCATTTTGCAAGAGTCTTTTTGGTGTTTGGAACCTGTTTGTGTAACTAGGTGTAGTGAAGGGTAGAGCGTCCAAAGGCTTGTCTGAAAACAGGGATGAGAGGAAAAACGAGTTTGCGGCAGCAAGTGGCGCTGAGGTTTGTTGTGGCAATAGAGTTTATAACCCCCAGCACACATACCAGGTCGGTCAGAGGGTCAGAGGGATGCTAGTAAGGGCAGGGTGAAACAAAGGTGACCAACAGAGTACAAAATGGCTGTGATAGATTAAAATGACTGCAACTTATGTGCACATAGAATTCCACCAGACAAGATGGCGCAGGTAATGTTCATGATTATTGTTTTGCTTTTAACAGTGGCCCCTTTGAACATAACTAGCCAGCTTGTCAGTCTATTTCGATCTCCATAATGTCCCGTATCTCTTGATCATACATTACTCTCATTTTTGTTAGCTGAGTGTCCATAGTCTTAGGGTGCAAGGTAGTTATGCAAAGAAAACACAAAGGTGGTATACAGTGTATACCCAAACAACAACCACATATTGTCAATACTGGGACCAAGAGAATCATTGATATTTTCCAACCCCACTCCTTCAAGATGCCCCAAAGCCAACTTCCAACTGTCCAAGTCTCTGATCCTTGATGAATTTCTGAAGATAGTCTATGGAGATGTTCGATTGCTTCATAGACAGAAGGTGAATTATCAGGAATGTATACACAGCAGCTGGCACCGATGATGCGGCATGCTCCTCCACGGTCCGCTAGAACCACGTCCAGGACCATGCGATTTTGCAGGGTAACCAGACGGACCGCTTGGAGCTCAGCAGTGTTGTTGGTGAGGATGCCAGCAGTGACGTTCAGGGCGGTCTCTACCGCTTGGGACAGATGTCTGATGGCTCGGCTGTTTGCCATCGGACCCCATAGCGGGACGAGCCCTTTTGCTGCGTCGAGGAACTGTGATGAGGCAGAGTCTGCTTGATCAAGGTCTTTAGAACGCTTTTCTCGATGATGCTCTGCAGGGGCTGTGTAGGTTGGTGGCAAAACAAAGGCGATGTAGCATGTGCCCCCCAGTTTCTTGGGAGCCAGGTGTAGGCTTTGGTTCCACAAACAAAGTACATATTGGGTGATGCAACAAGCGCTGGGGGTTGGCAGTGTTCAAAGTCCTTACAATGCTACAGGTGCTGTGACCCACATTCTTAGTCCCACGGCCTTCAATGCATACAAGGCCAGAGACGTTCACCACAGATAGGGCCACAGTCAGTGTTGCAGCAGTTCTTTTCTTCAGGTAGGAAAATGTGGCTCTGTTAGGATTATTGAACACTTGCATTTCCACTCGTTCTTTGGCGGGGACATCAATCTGGAATGTCGCATTGAAGGTGTGAGGGCAGAAGGGGGCGGCTGTCGTTCCTGTTTTGTTTCGCCAGAACTCGTTGTAGAACTGGGCGATTGTTCCGTCGGAAGTGGCATTGTCTTTGTAACTTTCTTGTAGGAGCATCATCCAGGCAAGGCAAGATCCGTGAATAGAAAAGGGCGAAGGGATGAAAGGGATGGAATGTTCAGTGGCATGTGGTAACAGCCCACAGACCCAACAGTTGGTAGCATTGGTGGCAAGATTGTGTTGGTGCAACATCTGCACGAAAGAATTATTCCAGAATTCTTTGCGTCGTTCTCGGAGATGTGGCGGTAGTGATACCAGGTAGTGTTCTTTCTTGGTGGTTGGTTGCATGGTGGGTGACAATGTTCTGTATGCAGGTGCATTCTCTTCAATGATCCAGAGTGCGACCATTAGCAGGAGACAGGTGAGAAATGCGGCTACAAGTGCAATTGTCTTTGTGCTGTGCAGGTTAGCAGTCTTGGTGTCTTTGCGGTGGTTTTGCAGGTGTTCAGTTTCTTCCATCATCTTCGAGGAGCTCAACAACTGTTAGGACCACAGACTTTTGTCTGGCGCTTTCCTGGTAGCGTTGTTTGACTGTGCTACCGATCTGAGACCTTGACTCAGTTAGTGGCCTGGTCGTTGGAGCTCCCTCCTTTCGTGATCTTAGGTTGTACCCTTTCCTGGATGGCACCGTGGGATCGGGAAATTCTGATAGTTCAAGGGTGTCTTCTTGTGGGTAGCAACTCAGAGCTGGTCGGTCTCTCGCGAGTACTTCCTCTTGCACCTTCACCCCTTCACAGGTTGCCAGGGTTGGAGGGACTCGTTTGCAGTGATGGGCATGCAGCCAGTTTTGTTTTCCTTTCACTCGGAGGGCAGTTCGGGTGGTGATCAGGACTTGCCAGGGGCCCTTCCACCTAGGCTCCAGATTCTTCGTTCTTTGGAAGTTGCGGATCAAACATGGTCGCCTGGCTTTATTTCATGTCCCGGGCCCCTGGATACGTCAGGCAAGGCTTGCTGCACCTGTTGGTGGATAATTGTTAGCTCGTTTGTCAATTTATGCAAGTAATCTGCGTAGTTCTGTCTCCTGCCGTGGCTCGGGCAGTAACGTCTGCTAGTGCATTTCCCTGTCCAATGAGATCAGTCACTTTCCTATGTGCTTGGCATTTTATCACTGCTAACTTCTTGGGGAGGAGGACTGCTTGCGTCAAGGCGGAGACTAAATCTCCATGCAGGATGGGTGTACCGTGTGAAGTCAGGAACCCTCTTTCTTTCCATAAGATCCCAAAATGGTGAACCACCCCGAAGGCATATTGGCTGTCGGTGTATATGTTAACTGTCGTGTCAGTCGCTAAGATCGGTCGGGACAAAGGGTTGGTGGAGGGCGTACCGTCAACTCCTATTGAGGTCACATGTGAGCCTGGCAAGGGTGCCCTTGGAATCAGTCGTTTGGATAGTGCACTACGTGTTGCTACTGTGTCTACCAGAAATGGCGACTTTGTGCCCAGGACCTCAGTGGTAACATAAGGGCCTTGCTGATCAACATAGAGCTCGACTGGATCCCTCCCTTGCCCCTGGCAGTCCTATGCAAAGTCGTACGTATTGTCATAATCTGTCTGTTGGTACTGATTCTGTTTGGGATGGTCAAATGTGTTCACTCTTCCTGGCCTTTCCTCGCTTGCTTCACTCGTGTACCCTCTCCCACGTCCTCTTCCTCTCTGTCCACTTGCTATTTCCCTCGCCCCTCTGCCCCTACCAGCTCCTAACAAAGCCGGGCATTGGGTTTTCCAGTGTCCATATTCTTTGCAAAATGCACATTGATCCTGTCCTAGGTCTTGGCGTCCTACATATGATGTCGATGAATTGTTACTAGGTGGCTGTACTCTAGGGGTATTCTGCTGGTATCCTCCCCTATATTTCTCCCTTCCTGTATTCGCCCCCGTGGAGTTGTGCTACCATTACCCTTTCCTTCAAGTCCTTCTTTTTCCTTTCTGTAGCTCTGTCATTTTCGTTTTTCTGATGCTCATAGTACTGGGCCATTTGGAGAATGGCCGCCGGTTTAGATGCTGCCCAACTACTTTCGCTGGCTTGTAATTTCTGGGATACATCTGGCAGTAGTCCTTTGACATAGTTCTGCACAAATATGTGGTGTCCGGTTGCGGTGGACATGTCTTGTCCACTGTAATCGGAGAACACCGTTTCAAATCTGGAGAAATACTCTGAGACATCCTCTTGTGGTTTCTGGCGGCACGCGGTTACTATGGACCAGTCTATCTTTTTCTCTGGGATCAGCGTTTTCACTTTCTGCACTATTTTGTCAGGGAGGTCCAATATTGCTTTAACCGGTTTTTGACCAGGGTTCCGCTGTTTATCCAATGTGTTGAGTTGTTCCCAGGTATGACCAAGCAGTTCGGTATGGTCTATTTTCCTAATCTGTTTCCACACATCTGCTGGCAAACATAACCCGAAGAACAAGTCTATGTCGGCAAGTGTCATTATTGTTGATCCCAGAGCGGTACCTAGCTCGGTGTAAAAGGCGGTGGGGTGCTTTCGCAAATCCGGTAAAGATTTACGGAACGTCAAAATGTCCTGTCTGTCCCATGGTTGATACACCCAATTGTAGACCACCCTTCCTCTAGCGTCTTGATGGTTCATATCGTCATGAGTCCCTTGTCCTCTAGGAGGTACCCAATAAGGGGCAGCTTCTTTTATCGGCATCATGCTATCTGGTTTTTCCACCGGGGGTCCTGCTATCTTAGATGTCCTGTCCTTATCTATCCGTCCTTGTTCCACGAGGTGACGGAATACCTCCAGTGTGGATGAAAAGAGTTCTGTAACATCGTTGTCGCCTTCATCTCCGGTGTCTACCTTCCTATAGAGAGCCACTAGTCGCTCGGGCCCTACATCTTGGTACTTCTCTTCATATGCAGTAAGAGTGTGGTAACAGAGACGTACAATAAAGTATCGTTTGCGGTTTTCAACATAGGAGTTGCATATGTCAGTTACATGCTCTTCTGTCTCCTTCCTATCTATGAGGGATTTAACTACTTTGTCAATGCCTGCTCGCTCATTTTTACTTAATCGCGGGACCCTGGGCGCTCCTGTTTCTTTTGATCCTACCTCTACTACTGTAACCTTTGATGAGGCATTTGGTGTGGGTGACTCGGTGGGAGCAGAGGCGGTGGAGACTGAGGCGATCGTGCCATCTCCGGCTATACTTTGGTGGTCCTGTCGTTGTACTACGGGATGAGAAGGGGCGTAAGGGGGTGGCATGTATATGATTGGGGGACCTAACAATAAATCATCATCTACCCTTTGTTTTGCTGGTAACTTGGGGTAAAGAGTCGAGGGCGTTCTAACAGGGCATTGATCTGATATTTTTGATTCCTGTTCCTTTTTATTGATTTCCCTTTCTTTTAGTTTTTCTTCTAATCTTTTACAGGCTTGGTAAGCTGATTTTCGCGTTTCTTTATCTTGTCTAGCTTCGTCCCTTTTCTTTCTTTGAGCTGCCTCTTTTCGCCATAAGCCAAAACTGTCAAACATGGCTGGTCTAGTTTTCTTTTTGTGGAGAGCTAATTCTAACGTTTCTATTTTAGCGGGATCGAAAGATCCCGTCAGTGGCCACTGATTTACCTGGTCCTTCCTAGTGTATTTATGCCATAGTTTGCTATAAGCTACGCTGGCTAATCCATACTTTACGTACATGTCCTTGTTAGGGGTGCCTTCCGGCGGTGGCGGCTGACTGACCTCTAACGAACGGTCTGGTCCAAAACAATTACAATCAAACAATCTAGAGAAAACAGGCATGACGTATTTATCGGTCAAAATGAATATCTCAATCAATCAATTTAGACAAAAAGTCTGCACTACCTGTCCTTCGCTGCCTGCAAAGAGAGAGAATATTCCTATTCTTTGTTGTTTGCAAGCAGGGAAATGTCGCAAATAACTCAATATCAAAAAAGGAATACTAGTATTTCAATCAAACTGTTAGACCTGTCAGCCCTAGGGTGGTCTTACCCTGTTTTTTTCCCTTTCTGCGCCTCATTTTTGCCACCATATTTTTACTGGACCTAGGTCTCCGGGCGCCTTGCCACTGCTGGTCAGTGCTGAGGTGCAGGTGCTCTCTCACCAAAGATGGCTGCCACATGCCCCTGCTACTGCAGAGGGCCTTCCACACATACACGCTAGTCGCCAGAGTCAGGCTGGGACAAGGGATACAGTAGCCATCCCGTCTCCGCCTCTGGGCCCCATAGCTAGGTAGGTGGAAGGTTCCAGAACCTTCCGGGCTGTGGGAGGAGTTACACTTTGCCGCCTTTGGGAGGGTCACCTGACCTAGGGGTATAAGAGGCTTGGAGGGAAAACCTGGAGTTAGTTAGGTTGAGGCACCGCTGAACCTGGGAGAACCTGCGCTGGAGTACAGACTTTAGGGCCTAGGGGGAGACCTACACTACTGCCGCTGACAGGGTCAAGGCCCTGCTGCCGTAAGATAGATGAGGAACGCCCACCACCCACTGATCTTGCCCAGTGTGAGGGGACCCAGGGAACCATCTCCAGCGTGCCAGGAGGCACATCAACCCCTCCAAGAATCACCAACTCACAACCCCCCTGTTCATAAAGAGACTTTGCTGAATCCATGACCTGCAGGACCTAAAGTGAAAACCATTGAGAGGGGATCAGGAGGCGAAGCGCTGCGTCCTAAGCGCTAGGCCTTCACCCCCTACCTACCTATACAGACAGCTGGACTGTCCTCCAAGAACCACTCTTACACAGCCTGTGCCTAAGGCTGTCAGCGCGCCTGCGCTGCAACCCCCAAGTGTGGAGAGAACTTGACCCCCCCCTCGGTCACTGACCTGGTGACCGGATCACCGCCGCGGCCGCCGCCGCTTGAAGAAGGGAACTGAGGCCGGGAGATCTCTCCCCTATTCACAGCTGTGGTGAGGGGCGCCGTCCGCGCCCTCACCGAAATCCCCAAAAGTCACCGCCGGGCCCGAGACCCCTGCCGCTGCCAGCGCGGCCAAGAATACCGCCGCCGCAGCCCCGTGGGCCGCGTGAAGTGAACTGAGGCCTGCTGCGGCCTCCCGGCCCGTGGACGCTGTCGCCGAGGGGCCGGGGACGCTGACCGCGTCACAGGTCGCGCCCCCGAAAAGGCCGCGACGGGATTGGCCCGCCAAAGCCAATCGCCGGAGAAGAGGGCGTTGCCAGGCAACCACCGAAGGCCGCGACGCGATTGGCCCAGCAGAGCGAGCTCGACGACGTCAGAGGGGCTCCACTGCCAACGGGAGCCCCCGGAAGAAGAGAAGGCCGCGACGCGATTGGCTCAGCCGGAGCCAATCGGGAGGACGTCCTCGGGGCTCCACTGCCAACGGGAGCCCCGCGAAGAATCGCCGCCGCGCCCGGATTGGGCGCCGTGAAGAGCCCGCCTCCGCCCAGCACGCCGGGAGGTAAGGAAGGACCTCCTCACCTCTCGGGACGCCGGAGCCGACTGGCAGGACCGCCGGCTCCCGCACCAAGTCCCCACTCACTCCCTGGACTCCACGGGGGCCGGAGGAGGGGCATACCGGCCCCCCAACAAAGGGAACCACCACGCGAGAGGCACAAGAGCCTCGAGAAATAAATCAGCACCGGCCGGAGGGCCGCGAGACTCGCGCCGGGCCCCGCCCCCACCACAGAGGGCCGGGCCAGAGAAGAAGCGCCGTAAGGCCCCACAGCCAGCCACAACACCGCAGGTGAGCCCAGGAGGCCCCTAGGGCTCTAGGTTAAGCCCCTGGGGGCCGGGGGCCACCCTTGAAGAGGGATTACAGAGGAGGGGGCCTATATGGCCATAATACCAAAGGCCAAGCACCTACTATAGAGTAGCCTCCCCGGGGAGATAAAGGAGTCCCCCCTTATAGGAAGCCCCCAGCTGCTGGACATGTTGAGGGGTTCCCTTTAGGATTCCCTCCTGCCTAGGGTACCATAGGCTGTACAGAGTACCGAGGCCTGATGCATAGTTGTTAACACCTGAAAAGTGTTGTGCATGTTATAGGCCCTCATTTGTAGTGCACCTGAATCATTAGGGGTGCTGTGTTTTTAAAAGGAACTGTTGAGTGTCTTTTTAAAAGAGTGTGGAATAGTTAAGAGCATGTAATGTATAATTTGCATAATTGAATGCCATCTTGGTCAAGATAAAGGAACCTGATTTTTACTTATACAAGCCTGGTGTGGTGTCCGGTTATTGCGTCGCATTTCTGGGTTAATGTGAGAGTGTGCTGCACAACTGCCTTACACATTGCCTTCGCGTGCCTTTCCCCGCTTTGCGCCATGCTACCATAACGGTCTCGGTAACCCCGTTTCCAACATTGGTGTTCAGCGGTGGGATAAGGACTGGTATTTGTGCAGCACCCTACAGTGACTCAGTGTGCGCCGCAATTGGACACCTAGGAAAATAATAAGTAGGAGGAATTCTATTGTAAATTGCCAGTTGTATTAGTCCTGTGTTAAGACCTGCTGCCTTCCATTTAGGACCCCTTCCTTAAGTTGTCTGGGACCCCACCTAGGAGGATGGAGTTTGAGCTAGCCGACCTAGAGAGGTACACGGTGAACCAGCTCAAGGAGTTCTGCCTAGAGAGGGGGTGGCCGTCAAGCGAGGTGCCAGGAAGGAGGTACTTCAGAAGGCTTTGAGGGCATGGGTCATGGCCCACCCGGAGGGAAGAGGGGAGGAGGAGGAGCAGAGGGAGACAGACGACCCAGGAGAACTGAGCCTACTGAACATTGACGTCAGCGAGAATGTGTTGCCAGGAAGACGTTCCAGGGCAGGCAGTAGTGCGTCAGGGGGAGTGTGTCACCAGAGGAATTCGAGGACAGAAGGCAGCAAAGGCAATTGACATTAGAATTGGCTAAGATGGAAAAGGAGCGAGAACAGGGAAGGCTAGCCATGGAGGAAAGAAGGCTTGTACATGAGCTTAGCCTGAAAGAACTGGAGCTCCGAGCCTTGCAAATGGAAATGGAAGGCAAAGGAAATGGTGGCAGCGTACCTACTGGGGTTCCACAGGAGCCCAAATTTTACCTACCCAGGGAGGTGATGGCCAGCTTTAGTGTGGGTGATGACATAGACAAGTGGTTGACGGCGTACGAGGTAGCTTTGGTGGCCCATAGAGTTCCTGAGAGCTACTGGGGAGGAGGACTTTATAGATACATACCTCCACTAGTCAGGGACACACTGCTAACCTTAGAAAAGGGGATCGAACCAACTACCCTATCATGAGGGAGGCCCTGCTCAGGAAGTTTGGCCTCACCCCTGAGAAGTACCGCCAAAAGTTTCGCAACAGCCACAAGCTCACCACACAAAACTGGGTAGATTTTTATGATTATGCCCGGAAGGCATTAGAGGGTTGGGTGCGTGGCAGCGAGGTTGACAATTACACTGGGCTGTACGACCTATTTTTGAGAGAGCACCTCCTCGAGAAATGTTTTCCGGAGCTGCGCCAGTACTTGGTGGACCGCAAGCTGACCAACCCAAGGGAGCTTGCAGAGGAGGCAGACACGTGGGTCAGCACTAGGGTGTCCCACAAGGGAGCCGGGGCGGATCCCCCGAAGGGTGGACAGGTGTTCCCCCAGAAGAAAGAGGGGGAGATAAAAAGAGGGAGTTCTTTAAAGGTCCCCAAAATAGACCGCCTGGGAGAGGGGTAGGTTTCCCATCCCAATCTGGATACCAGAAACCCACTTACCCTGACAGGAGTCAGCAGCCCAGAACTGTCCGGTGCTACGAGTGCGGGGAGGTTGGACACTACAAGGGGGATGCCCAGTGTCGCAAGAGAGCCCCAGCCCCCACAGGAGGTAAGACCCCCGGGGTGGCCAGTGTAGCGCTTGGGGAGGAGTTGTCCCTAGGTAGGGGAGGTGAGTGGACAGGCTTGACCTTAGTTTCCCTGGGGGATAGGGAGATCATCCCAAGGGTGCAGGTACCCGAGAACACTGCCAAGTATCGGCAGAGGGTCCTGGTGAACGGGGAGGAGGTGGAGGCTCTGAGGGACACAGGTGCCAGCATGACGATGGTGAGACGTCAGCTGGTGTCCCCAGAGCAGGTGATTCCTGAGGAGTTCCACCCAGTAGTGATGGCTGATAATAGCCTGGGTCATTACCCCGTGGCCCAAGTTCCCTTTGAGTGGGGAGGAGTGTCAGGTCTGATGAAGGTTGCGGTGAGCCCTGCCATGCCAGTTGACTGTCTGCTGGGCAACGATTTAGAACATACTGCCTGGAGAGAGGTAGAGTTCAATGCCCATGCTGAGATGTTGGGGTTACCAGGATGGACTTGCGTAATCACGCGGTCCATGGCTGCCCGACAAGGAACTCAGCCCGGGTTGGAGCCTGAAAGAAGGGCCCAGCCCACTGCTGGACGAGGAGATGTCCGGGAGGAAACACCCGGTGAGATGGATGGGGAGCCCGCGGAGGTGACCCCGGAGTCCGCTGAGGTGGTTGGTTTTCCCGTGGGGGACCTGCCGACCCCTGCAGAGTGGCAGGTGGAAGGAGGGCCTACCCGGGAAGAATTTTGCCGGGCACAGAGGGAGTGCCCTACGCTTGTTGGCATACGGCAACAGGCCGACGCCCAAGCAGCTGGAACAGAGACTGGTAATTACCATGTCTACTGGGAGGATGGTCTCCTCTACAGTGAGCCTAAGGCTCCGGTGCATGGGTCCTCAAGGGCCGTGGTGGTCCCCCAATGCCACCGAGCCTTTCTGCTAGAGTTGGCGCATGAGATACCACTAGCAGGACACCTGGGCCAGGACAAGACGTTTGCGCGCTTGGTCCCACATTTTTACTGGCCCAGGATGCGCGTCACTTCTGACACTTATTGCAAGACCTGCACCACTTGCCAAGCAAGCGGCAAGACAGGGACTAAGGTGAAGGTCCCTCTAGAACCTCTCCCAGTGGTCGATACCCCTTTTGAGCGAGTGGGGATTGACATTGTCGGGCCGTTGGATCCGCCGACTTCAGCTGGGCATAGGTTCATTTTGGTGCTAGTAGACCACGCCACCCGGTACCCAGAGGCAATCCCTCTGAGGACCATCACAGCACCGGTGGTGGCGCGGGCCCTCATGGGGATTTTTACCCGAGTAGGATTCCCCAAGGTCGTGGTGTCAGATAGGGGCACGAATTTCATGTCGGCCTACATGCAGGCCATGTGGAAGGAGTGTGGAGTGACTCTACCGGTTCTCCACTCCTTACCACCCCCAGACGAACGGGCTCGTGGAGCGCTTCAACAAAACCTTGAAGGGGATGATCAGGAGCCTACCCGAGGACTTGAGAAGAAAGTGGGACGTCCTCTTACCCTGTCTGCTCTTCTCCTACCGAGAGGTGCCGCAGAAGGGGGTCGGTTTCAGCCCCTTTGAGCTGCTCTATGGCCACCCCGTTCGGGGGCCCCTCAGTCTTGTCAAAGAGGGGTGGGAGAAGTCTTCCTCGAAGCTTCCCCGTGATGTGGTCAGCTATATGCTGGCGTTCCGCAGCCAAGTGGCCAAGCTGTGGAAGGAGGCCTCGGACAACTTAGAGGCAAGTCAGGCCGTCATGAAGCAATGGTATGACCGGAACGCGCGGACGGTAGAGTTAGACGCTGGACAGAAGGTGTGGGTCATGGAGCCAGGAGAGCTTAGCGCCCTCCAGGACCGATGGACTGGGCCGTTTGAGATCTTAGAACGAAAAGGCCAGACCACGTATGTCGTCGACATGAAGACCCCCGTCAACCCCACAGGGTGCTCCACGTCAACCGCCTGAAGCCACACCAGGAGCGTTCCGAGCTCACTCTCTTGATGATAACGGATGGGAGTGAGGAGGAAGAGAGTGAGCCTCTGCCAGACCTTCTGGCGGTCCACGAGAAGGATGGTTCGGTAGAGGGAGTAGTCCTCGCCCCATCCTTGACCCCAGAGCAACAGAGGGACTGCCGCCAGGTCTTGGGGCAGTACGCCTCGTTGTTTTCCCTCACGCCTGGAATCACGCACCTGTGTACCCATGATGTGGACACAGGGGACAGTCCGCCAGTGAAGAACAAGTCTTACCGGCTGTCCGATAAGGTCAAGGCTAGTATCCAGAGTGAGGTGGTAAAGATGCTAGAACTGGGGGTGATTGAGCCTTCCAGTAGCCCTTGGGCTAGTCCGGTAGTGTTGGTGCCGAAAGCGGCCCCCCGGGCACCACACCAGAACTTCGGTTCTGTGTGGATTATCGTGGACTCAACTCGGTCACCAAGACCGACGCTCACCCGATCCCTCGGGCGGATGAGCTCATTGACCGGCTGGGAGCAGCCCGGTATTTGAGTACCATTGATTTAACATCAGGATATTGGCAGATCGCCATGGCGGAAGGAGCAAGGGAGAAGACTGCGTTCTCCACCCCCGAGGGCCACTTTCAATTCCAGGTGATGCCCTTCGGGTTGAAAAATGCTCCCGCCACTTTCCAGCGGTTGGTGAACCAGGTGCTGTCTGGCCTAGAGGCCTTCTCTGCTGCCTACCTGGATGACATAGCTGTCTTCAGTAGCAGCTGGGAAGACCATCTGCAGCATCTCCAGGAGGTGCTGCAGGCTTTGCAAAGGGCTGGTCTAACCATCAAGGCCAGCAAGTGCCAGATTGGACAGGGATCTGTCGTGTACCTGGGACATCTGGTGGGCGGAGGTAAGGTGCAACCCCTCCAAGCCAAGATTGAGACCATCATGGCCTGGGAGCCCCCCAAGACCCAAACAGAGGTCCGAGCTTTTCTCGGCCTCACGGGATACTACCGCCGGTTCGTCAAGGGATATGGAACCATCGTGGGCCCATTGACGGAATTGACTTCCAAGAAGCAGCCACGCAGAGTAATCTGGACGGCTGCCTGCCAAGATGCCTTTGAGACTCTTAAACGTGCCATGTGCACCGCACCGGTGCTCCGGACCCCCGACTTCGGCCGGGAATTTATCGTGCAGACAGACGCTTCTGAGCATGGCATAGGAGCTGTGCTCTCGCAGCTGAATGACGATGGCCAAGACCAGCCAGTGGCCTTTATCTCCCGACGACTACTCCCCGGGAACAGCGGTGGAGTACCATCGAGCGGGAAGCCTTTGCTGTGGTTTGGGCGGTGAAGAAGTTGAGGCCATACCTTTTGGTTGTCACTTCTTGGTCCAGACCGACCACAGACCCCTTCGCTGGCTCATGCAGATGAGAGGCGAAAACCCCAAATTGTTGAGGTGGTCCATTTCCCTCCAGGGGATGGACTTTCGGGTGGAACATCGACCCGGTGTAGACCACGCCAACGCTGACGGTCTCTCCCGGTTTTTCCGCCTTAGTGAAGAGAACTCCCTAGAGGTTGGGAAGCTCTCCCCTCTTTCGGCTGGGGGGACGTGTGTTAGACCTGTCAGCCCTAGGGTGGTCTTACCCTGTTTTTTTCCCTTTCTGCGCCTCATTTTTGCCACCATATTTTTACTGGACCTAGGTCTCCGGGCGCCTTGCCACTGCTGGTCAGTGCTGAGGTGCAGGTGCTCTCTCACCAAAGATGGCTGCCACATGCCCCTGCTACTGCAGAGGGCCTTCCACACATACACGCTAGTCGCCAGAGTCAGGCTGGGACAAGGGATACAGTAGCCATCCCGTCTCCGCCTCTGGGCCCCATAGCTAGGTAGGTGGAAGGTTCCAGAACCTTCCGGGCTGTGGGAGGAGTTACACTTTGCCGCCTTTGGGAGGGTCACCTGACCTAGGGGTATAAGAGGCTTGGAGGGAAAACCTGGAGTTAGTTAGGTTGAGGCACCGCTGAACCTGGGAGAACCTGCGCTGGAGTACAGACTTTAGGGCCTAGGGGGAGACCTACACTACTGCCGCTGACAGGGTCAAGGCCCTGCTGCCATAAGATAGATGAGGAACGCCCACCACCCACTGATCTTGCCCAGTGTGAGGGGACCCAGGGAACCATCTCCAGCGTGCCAGGAGGCACATCAACCCCTCCAAGAATCACCAACTCACAACCCCCCCTGTTCATAAAGAGACTTTGCTGAATCCATGACCTGCAGGACCTAAAGTGAAAACCATTGAGAGGGGATCAGGAGGCGAAGCGCTGCGTCCTAAGCGCTAGGCCTTCACCCCTACCTACCTATACAGACAGCTGGACTGTCCTCCAAGAACCACTCTTACACAGCCTGTGCCTAAGGCTGTCAGCGCGCCTGCGCTGCAACCCCCAAGTGTGGAGAGAACTTGACCCCCCCTCGGTCACTGACCTGGTGACCGGATCACCGCCGCGGCCGCCGCCGCTTGAAGAAGGGAACTGAGGCCGGGAGATCTCTCCCCTATTCACAGCTGTGGTGAGGGGCGCCGTCCGCGCCCTCACCGAAATCCCCAAAAGTCACCGCCGGGCCCGAGACCCCTGCCGCTGCCAGCGCGGCCAAGAATACCGCCGCCGCAGCCCCGTGGGCCGCGTGAAGTGAACTGAGGCCTGCTGCGGCCTCCCGGCCCGTGGACGCTGTCGCCGAGGGGCCGGGGACGCTGACCGCGTCACAGGTCGCGCCCCCGAAAAGGCCGCGACGGGATTGGCCTGCCAAAGCCAATCGCCGGAGAAGAGGGCGTTGCCAGGCAACCACCGAAGGCCGCGACGCGATTGGCCCAGCAGAGCGAGCTCGACGACGTCAGAGGGGCTCCACTGCCAACGGGAGCCCCCGGAAGAAGAGAAGGCCGCGACGCGATTGGCTCAGCCGGAGCCAATCGGGAGGACGTCCTCGGGGCTCCACTGCCAACGGGAGCCCCGCGAAGAATCGCCGCCGCGCCCGGATTGGGCGCCGTGAAGAGCCCGCCTCCGCCCAGCACGCCGGGAGGTAAGGAAGGACCTCCTCACCTCTCGGGACGCCGGAGCCGACTGGCAGGACCGCCGGCTCCCGCACCAAGTCCCCACTCACTCCCTGGACTCCACGGGGGCCGGAGGAGGGGCATACCGGCCCCCCAACAAAGGGAACCACCACGCGAGAGGCACAAGAGCCTCGAGAAATAAATCAGCACCGGCCGGAGGGCCGCGAGACTCGCGCCGGGCCCCGCCCCCACCACAGAGGGCCGGGCCAGAGAAGAAGCGCCGTAAGGCCCCACAGCCAGCCACAACACCGCAGGTGAGCCCAGGAGGCCCCTAGGGCTCTAGGTTAAGCCCCTGGGGGCCGGGGGCCACCCTTGAAGAGGGATTACAGAGGGAGGGGGCCTATATGGCCATAATACCAAAGGCCAAGCACCTACTATAGAGTAGCCTCCCCGGGGAGATAAAGGAGTCCCCCCTTATAGGAAGCCCCCAGCTGCTGGACATGTTGAGGGGTTCCCTTTAGGATTCCCTCCTGCCTAGGGTACCATAGGCTGTACAGAGTACCGAGGCCTGATGCATAGTTGTTAACACCTGAAAAGTGTTGTGCATGTTATAGGCCCTCATTTGTAGTGCACCTGAATCATTAGGGGTGCTGTGTTTTTAAAAGGAACTGTTGAGTGTCTTTTTAAAAGAGTGTGGAATAGTTAAGAGCATGTAATGTATAATTTGCATAATTGAATGCCATCTTGGTCAAGATAAAGGAACCTGATTTTTACTTATACAAGCCTGGTGTGGTGTCCGGTTATTGCGTCGCATTTCTGGGTTAATGTGAGAGTGTGCTGCACAACTGCCTTACACATTGCCTTCGCGTGCCTTTCCCCGCTTTGCGCCATGCTACCATAACGGTCTCGGTAACCCCGTTTCCAACACAAACTATTCAATCAATCAATCAATCAATCAATTTAAGTCGTTTTTTTCACGACCTTACCCGGACCGTATGGACAGTTCTTAGTCTTCCCCTTCCAGCGCCTGGTTGTCCTCTCACTCCAACAATCAATGCGGCGTTCCTCTAAGGTCCCAGTCAGGACCGCAGGTCACTCGAGAGAGGTCCGTTCGGAACCGGTGAAGTTCAGTCGATCGGCAGCCAGACAAGGGTCTTCTCAGGCAGGTATACCCCAATCGTTTAGTTGTTCACTCCGTCGTTAGGACCTCTCTACCGGACCCATGCGTCGCTGATGGGCCCCACGTTGGGCGCCAATTTGTGAAAGGCAGCGAGTCTTCTAAGACCCTCAATGCTGCCCGGTGCAGGGTTCCACCTCTAATTCACTTTGGGTTCGCTATCAAAATAATGAGGCAAGGCGCTGGAAACTGGAAGACAAGAAAGAGGTTTATTTCTCATGAGGAGATCACGTCAACTGAGACACCGGGATGTCTGAGGGAAGTGTTCTGCTGACAACTCCCTTGGCTCTTCCTTTTATACAGGTTTGACACAATGCATTTGTTTGATCAACATGGTTACAAAAGCTTGGGGTCCCCGCCCGGGCAGGTTGTCACACAAGCCCAACAGTAATTCTCTTCCCACCCAGGTCAAACAGACAATCTTATCTTGCAGCTGGACCTTGCTTCAGGGTCTAAAACATGTGAGACCGGTCAGATCTAAGAGTCCGTTCTGTTGATAAAAACAGGTCCCATTGTTGGTAACAACAAGTCTTGCTGTTTGCAGTGCAATAAATCATTTTGCAAGAGTCTTTTTGGTGTTTGGAACCTGTTTGTGTAACTAGGTGTAGTGAAGGGTAGAGCGTCCAAAGGCTTGTCTGAAAACAGGGATGAGAGGAAAAACGAGTTTGTGGCAGCAAGTGGCGCTGAGGTTTGTTGTGGCAATAGAGTTTATAACCCCCAGCACACATACCAGGTCGGTCAGAGGGGCAGAGGGATGCTAGTAAGGGCAGGGTGAAACAAAGGTGACCAACAGAGTACAAAATGGCTGTGATAGATTAAAATGACTGCAACTTATGTGCACATAGAATTCCACCAGACAAGATGGCGCAGGTAATGTTCATGATTATTGTTTTGCTTTTAACAGCTGTGCTTTACAAGTCCCACTTCATTCATTTGCCTCTGCATACCATTAATAAATCTATGTTTGTAAGTTCAGAAAATGAAGTAGGAAAATGAGCACACACCAATTAATTGTTTTAATCCATGTTGAAATAATGCCATTTTACTCCTCTGAATCCTAGTAGCCTCATTGACCATTTGGTGAAAACAAGTCCATAAGTCAGTATATCTATACTTGCAGCATTTCATAAAGCGCCTCCTCAGTTGAATGATCAATTTCAGGAGGTTCATACATCACCTTGAGAGTAGGTTGGAAGGTTCTGTAACTCTCCAGCCATAAACTTTGCAGGGTGAGAAAGAAAATGTACTATTAGGGTATCCAAAAGTTCCCCAATTTCATGGCATCCCTATAAACATCGGGCTCCGGAAGGGACTACTGGGATACCTGTGGACCTTAAAGCAAAGTCTGCTTTTGGAGCAGTATTCACGTGACAGAGTTGTTGTAACTGTTGAGCCATGTTTTGAGAAGGATCCTTGATTTAAGCAGACTTATAAAGTAATTTACAGTGCAATCTGTCGATGATTGGATGGAGTGAAGACCTATTTCCCTTGTGAATGCCTAAAGAAAGTTGACTTTTCCTAGTAGACGCAGTGCCACACTGCACTTAACCTACATATGATGGGTGTTGAATGTCTTTTTAAAATGGTCCTAGTTAGAAGGACTTGATTGATTGAAAATGAAGAGCATTAGAAGAGTTGGGAAGCAAGTTATCAAAACTACCCAACTACGAGTAGAGAAAATGTCTAGTAATATCTTCCCTGCTTAAGAAACTAGCAAGGAAAATCAGCTGCAGAGAACAAGAAGGAGATATTGAGCACAAGAAATATCTAATGTGAGCGATGAACACGATGAAGAATAGGAAAATCCAGAGCATTGTGACCCACCCTTCATGACTCTTAAGTTCACTTGCATATGAGTAGAACTGGAAATGACTTCACAGTAAAATGGTTGAATAGCAGCTTGGGCAAGTAAGCCATGGCAACACAAATTGTGAAGATGACGATGTTCTGAGGGAATGAACATAACCCTAATCACACTCTGTCACAGGATATTGGTTGTCCTTCTAAGGTAGGAGCAAAAGGGAAAACATATGCCAAACATTCTGACCTTGATCTATCCCCAGTCTGCTTCCTCCGTACTCTCAGCCTAACATACTTGTCCCTGTGCATAGTAGCCCGCGGCTCGTGGAAACCCTTCAGGGATACTGCATCCAGGAGTACTCTGTCACCGGCCAATGAACCTGGGTGAAGCAGAAGGGGAAACCCTTCCTGTACATCCTGCGTGCTGTCTTCATGTGTGCTGAACCAGATGACCATTAAAGGGCTGGGGGCACAATCCTCGTGTCTTGCACTTAAAAAAAGCATATAAATGGTCAGTGTAAGGATAGCCTGACCGTCCGCCCATACTGGAGAAATGGGGGCGCTCAAAGAGGCCCTCTTAGGTTCAATTAAAAAAAATAACTGCAAAAACTTGTGGGATTCATGAGTCTTATTTCTGACTTACAAATCTCTGACATCTAAAGTGGGGACTTGGGACAAGGTTACAGGTGTAGGCTGTGCTCAATGGGGATTGGGTGCAGCGGCCAGCGCCCAGCAGTAGGGTTGTTCATTAACTACATCATAAAAAAAAAAAAAACAGCTAAATTGAAAAAACGTATTTATGGTTCTGGCTCAAATATGCGAAAGCAATAGAAAATTGCCGGTTAAGGCTATCAACGAACACAGCACAGGCCTAACTTGCGTTGTCCGCCATGCTCAAAACACAGAGTTACCTACAGCACAGAAACACAAAAACAGTTATCAATAGAACATCATGGTGGTGGCCCAAGTTATGGTGTGTACTGATAACCATAACTGGCAAATTTTAGTGGTTTTGCACTTTTGAGCCGGAGTCAACCGTAACTCAGTTTTTAACTAGGGCAGAGTCAATCTGATTTGCAAGTGCTTGGTACGCGGCTGACTTTTCTCAAGCTCTATCATTCTTGCAAGACTAACATGACTGTTTCTGTCGTAGCCCATTTAGCCTTTCAGATATGATACTGACATGTCTCTAACTGAGTTGTACTCTATTACTGACATAGTCATGGTTTGACAAATGAAAGAATCTGAACAATCTCTAAAAGTCAAATCTTTAATGTGACTGACCCTTACAAAGCCCAACTTACCTTTTACAGGCGAGTCGGGCATAAGGCTGACTACTGATGACTCCTGGCGACTGACAGTTTGATGTACTCTGCTCCATGCCTGTCTGTCTTTCAAAGATGATCCAGACATGTGACTGCATTGCTGCCAAGTTGCCCAAGTAACCATGTAATGTGTGACAAATTCCGCGTATCCGGACTGCAACTGTACACCAATCACAACTTGGAACATTGCATATCTACAATTGAAGTTTTTTGATTCCTTCTCAGTATACGAAAAATAATCATATACAACAGATCAGAGCCAGTTAACATTCCTGCAAAGTTCACAGGGAAATAATCCTGGGGTCGAGGAAATAGGTGAAACCAGATTGACCTTCTCGAGGGAATGATGAGTTATTTTGAGGCTTACATTCGTATTCATTTGTATTTTAGGCTTTTACCACAAACATTGGCAACCAGTTCATCGTTTCAAACCATTTATATTTTAACACTTGGGTCTAAAACAAATTTCATTAGAGACACTTTCCCCCACACTCAAAAGCCTCCAATAAAAAATATTCAGACTTTAGGGGAGCGGATGTGGCCTTGCGGCTAGAGCGGTTGACCTCGAAGCTGGGGAACCGGGTTCGAGTCTCGGCAACAACGTCAACATCCTGTGATTATGGGCAATTCACTTAATCTCCCCGTGCTTAACAAAAACGACTGTGTCCATCTGTAATGAAACTGGTGCTCATGTAAAGTGCTCTGATACCTTATATCTTTGGGTCGAGTTCGCGCTATATAAAACTCTAAAAAAATAAAGAAGAAAAAAATAACCAAGTTCAACAAATTTCATCCCAGGCGAGAAAAAGCATTAAAAAGTGGTTCTAAAGTATGCTTTGGGCATTGCCAACCCTGTGCCATAAAAACTTAATAAAATTTGTTTTGAAAAAAAAAGTGCTTCTAAATGTTTTTTATACACCTGAGTCTTTCTTTCCTCGTTAAACACCATCGAACACTATATATCGCTAAAGTGCTTCCCAAACTTTTTAGAACCACTATCCAAGTTTTAAAATGACAAACTTTCGCGGCCCACCTAACTATAATGGACATGAGGCGGGTGATTTTGTTTTTTAATGTAACTAAAGCATCATGTGGTAGCGCACTGTCATTTACAGAAAGCACATTTTCAATTGAAAATGACCGCTTAATTTGCACAGACGTGCAGTTTTACTGATCAAGATATATTGCACACAAATGATAATGTGTGAAAATTAGGTTTCAGTGAATATTTATCACCAAGTGTCTTGATTTGATTCCATTAATATTTTTGTTTCCACCACACTTCAGTAATTATAAAAATGTGCTTCATTTTTGCTTTCCTAACAGCTGAATGTCTGCAGTTAATTTGCAGTTGTTTACATTTGTGTGTATTATAAAAAAATAACATAATAGACTTTCCTCTCACACCCTATGTACCCCAGCAAGATTGTCACACAATTCACTGTGCTTTTTTTTCTCTGACTGCAATGTGAGAGGAATTTGTAAACGCCAATCCCCATGTTACAAAAATAAGCAGCAATTTGTCAGAAGACATAGGCTGACATTTGACCTCGGTCTTTGAAGTGCAGCAAGTGTGACAAGATAAATATAGAATTTAAAGGCAGGCCCAGCAAAAGTGGCTCGAGACCCACCTGGGAAACACTGCTTTACAGGTTTAGCTTCATTAAAACATCCTATTAATATAGAGTGACTAAACTCAATGAAATGCTGGTAAGAGGCGCCACAAATGTCTGTCAAGGGAGTGATTTCTTTAGTTTCCCCAAATCATTATGCATCAATGCACTAAGCATTTAATAATATGTTTTATTTCATGTTAGTTAATCTCTCTGATCATTTCAGGCATCTAACACCATATTTAACGAATGACAAGCCATGGAATGCAATATGTTTTTAATTTTTGTTTATGCTATCATTTTTTTGTTGTTGCAAATAGTCATAGTTTTAAAGAGGGGTGCTTTGGCGTCTTTGAAATATATATTCATAATAAAGATTTCCCCAGTAGCATGCTAGCTGTAACTAAACCAAGCTAACTAACTTTCTCAGGAATTGGCATATTGACATTCTTAAATTAGCCAGATTAATTATGTTCGTTTGCTTCAAATTATGCGTCTGCTGCATACATTCATACAGACCGTACTTATGCCTTGTAGGTATGCAATGCTGGTTTACGTGTGTAGTCATCATGTACTCTATGGCTTCTCTTCAGATACACACCGCGAATAACAGCCTGAGGGAGTGCTTAGAGGAAGTGACCAAATGGATGACTTTGTCATGTCTTAAACTAAATGGAGACAAAACTGAGCTGATGCTTTTAGGTAACCCCCCTAAACTTACGACCAACTCATTGTGGCCTTCCTGCCTTGGCCCTGCCCCCACGCCAAAGGATACGATAAAAAGCCTGGGAATCTGGTTGGATAAGTCCCTTGACTTTAATTGTCAAGCAGCTAAATTATCAGCCACCTGTTTTGGTCTACTCAGGCTTCTGCGGAAGATCCTCCCCTTGCTGCCTTCTCAAGCGAGACAGATTATGGTCCAGGGACTTATTCTGTCTCGTCTGGATTTCGGGAATGCCCTCTATTTAGGGGCTCCCTAAGCTACCTTACGCAAGCTCCAGATAATTCAGAATTGCGCTGCTCGAACTCTGCTTCAGATTCCTCGTCGACTCTCGGCCAAACCCGGACTGAAGAGCCTTCATTGGCTCCCAGTCAGGGAAAGAATCGAATTTAAAACTCTGTGCATTGTTCACCGAGCTTTCTGGAGAACAGGTGCTGTCATCAATCATTCACTGATCACCCTTACCATCCAAATAGACAGCTTAGATCAGCTTCCTCTCTCCTCACGACAGTTCCTAGGATCAAGAGAGTCAGATGTGGGGTCGGTCTTTTTCCTATAACTCGGCTAAACTCTGGAACTCCCTCCCCTTCTATATGCGATCAGAACCCAACCTACTTCTGTTCCGTAAACATCTAAAAACTCTGCTCTTCAATAAAACTGAATAATTCAATGGTCTTTTTATAGGCATTGTCCGTAGCGCTAGGACGCCTGAGGGTAGCTACCGCGCTCAATAAATGGTCTTTTCATTTCATTTCATTTCATTCATTTCAGCCCTTTAATAAATGTGGCTAGCACTCAGCCATGACCTGTCCAATTCAATGAAGAACTAAAGGTCCCTCCTAGATAGCACGTTTTTCACCCTACTAGTTTGTTCCCTACTTATGAATCAGCTACCTTAACTCTTTTTCCTGCCAAAAAGCATCATTGTTTCCCAAATATTGATGGTCTTATGGATCTGTTTGTTATCATTATCCAACATATTGAGCAGGCTCTACCAACCCTCCTTAGTAGATTCACGTAAAATAAAATAATTAGCATACATTATACATTAGTATGTTGTAGGAAAGTAGGACCTGCTTCTATGGTTACCCCCTCTTTTTGTTTGATGTGATGCTGTTTTTGACTAGTCTGACTGGGATCCTGCTAATCAGGACCCAGTCTATCTGCATTCTCTCTAAACTGTTGTGTTAGTACCTAGGTAAGATCCCATATTGGATACTGGGGTACCCTTATCAGTCCCTAGTATTTGTTACCCATGTACCCGGCATAGGTACCCCAGAGGTCTCCCACAGGATGAAGCATGTATTATGCCACCCGTGAGAGACCGTTGAAAATGGAACTACAGGCCAGCCTGCCATTGCAGCCTGTGTAAGTTGGTGCTTGCACCACTTACTAAAGATATAGGTTTCCTATATCTAGGGTCACTGCACTTAAAACCTATAAGTCACCCCTATAGCAGGCCTTTGCAATCCTGAAGGCAGGGTGCTTGGTTCTAAGTGAGAGGGTGCCCCTGCATGAGCAGGACACCCCTGCAGCCTACGGAGTCCATTCTCCTTGGTTGTCAGTGAAGCCGCCATTTGCTATATAGAGGGGCACCGCATAATTACGAGAAGACCATCTCGAAAACGGCTGCAATGAATCCTATCATGTTTGGTATCAAACATGTTGGAATCATACCCCCACACCGTAAACGGTGTGGGAGTATGATTCCAAGCACTGGAAGAGCCCTCCGTTAGGCTCTCAGTGTTCCCGGTGCCAACCTTCTAGACCCGGACAGCACAAAATGGTTGCTGCTGACCAGAGACACATTTCTGCCCTCCTGCTGCTGAGCCAAGCTCGAGCAGAGGAAGGTGGAACAATAGGCATCCTGTCACAGGGAGGTGTGACCACCTCCCAGACAGGATTTAGTGTATTGGGACCGGGTGGGTTCGCTTGCCAGCGCCAGAAAGTCTGCATGAGGGGCACACTTGGTGTCCCTGTGCATAGTCCAGTTCAAACCAGTTCCGGGAGCCGTGGGCTCCCGCTCTGGCGCGAAACTGGACATGGGAGAAACCTCCCCCCATAACCAGACCCTCCGCTGGGAGGGTCCCTTGAATCTTCCCAACCCTTTCCCTAGAGTACTTAAGGGCTTACCTGGGTGTAGGTCCCTAGATTCGTCATGGGAAAAGATTCAGATCAGACACCACTTCTACTTCTACCATCTGGGCACCCTGAACTTCGCTGGACTTTGTTTGGGCCTGACTTCGTCTCCCATCCAGTCTGCTGCAACGTCTGTGCCTATGCATCATACAGGGACCTTCCAAGGTCTGTGAAGCATCAAAGACACTTGAAGGAATCTCCCTTGGAGTGAAGGAGTCACTCCCCTGCATTCGCAGGCACAGCAGCTAAGTCGACCGGTCTGCTGATCCTGAGCTCCTCCGAACTCCACAGGCTCTGCAACACAGGTGGTGGTTTTCCACAGCTTCCGAGGCCTGCCCTCTCACCAAGTTTGAGGCCAGAATCCCTTGTGGGTGTTGCAATAACCAAACCACTGTGCACCGCGTCAACTTGCAGTTGCAACGGCTTGTCTACTTCTTTCCAAGGAGATCCAAGTAGCCCCAACCTCGAGCACCTCTAGTGACCAAAATCTTCAGCCACACCGCATCGTGGCCTGCATCTTTTGGTGAGCTGCTTGAGGTCCACTCGCGACTCCAGTGCCTCCGGCCTGTGGGCCAACTCGAGGGTCATACTTGTTTCTTTTGGGCTCCCCTGATTGCTTAGGGCCTGCCCTGACTCCCCTGCTGTTGGTGAGTCCCCTGAACCTTGCTGGTTCTGACGGTGCTCCTTCTTTGATTCCTGCGTTGGATGCATTTGCCAAGGCTTGTTGGTGCTCCCGCTGGACACCGACCCCTCAGCACTCGACACCCTTCGTGGTACAGCTCATGCGCGACTCCTGGTCCTCCTCAGCATCGCCTGGTCCTCACAGCTGCAGAGTCAAGGTCATCGTCATCCATCCTGGAACACCGGAAATCGGAGGGTATTCGTCTTCCAAGTCTCCTGGTCACTCCTGAGTGACATAGACTCTGTCCCTTCTGCTTGCAGGTACCTCTCATCTAGAATCCACTTTTGGATTCCACTGGACACTAGTTCCTTCTTCCACAGCGGGACTTTCCTGAAGTCCTCCATTGGGTTCTGCGGTTTCCAACACCACTTCACACGTATGCACCCGGCTTCCCTGGTGTAGGTAATGTAGGTACTATGGTATCCACGGGTGGGGTGGCTCTCCAACCTTCTGTCTTCCACTGGGTTTCTTCAGGGTCTACTAAGAAGGGTCCTTAATCTTTAAAAAATCAAACCGCAACTTGCACATAGAGTTGTACGGAGCACGCAGTCGTGTTTACATACTGCACACGCTCTCCGTGGGGTCCCTATCTACTCACCTTGGGTGGTTCTTTGGGGTCCCAGCACTTCTACGTCCTCTCGACCCTGTCTTGATCCGAGTCGTGGTTCTTATACCACTTTCTTAGTATATGGTTAGGTCCCCCCCTGGGGTCCACTGTGTATTTTGTGCTATATACTGTGTTTTCTTTGCTAAAGTATTGTGTGCATGTGTTATCTCCGTGTTGGAGATATTGGAACATACTAGAGAGTATATATAATAAATACATATTTTTATATATACTTGGTGTGGTTCTTTTCACTTAATCTATACTATAAGATTGCATTCTGGTAAAACAACCTGCTTTACACTCCTTCTGGACTAAGCCTGAAGGCTGCTCTCCACAGCTACTACTTCGAGAGCTTTCTAAGGTTGTCTAAGACCTCTTATATCACCATAAGGTTTGTCTGGACTGGTGCAAGGTGCTTACTTACATTAGTGGACATCATATACCAGGCCAGCTTCTCACATATGTTGTCAGGTTTTTTTCTAGATGAGGGGGGAAAACACTGCAATATTTCAGTTATGCCCCTTTATCTCAGACATAGAGGTTGAATGTTGTATTAAAATTCTAGGGCTGCCCTGTTCCAGAATTGAACCATTTCAACATTTAGGCCCTGATTACGATGTCGGTCGGAGTTGCCTCCAAACGACATCGCTGCGGATGGGGAACCATCCGACCTTAGGTCGGCAGTTCCGACACTGCAATTAGGATGCGACCGTACATGGTGCGGTCACAAACTTCCATTTTACAATGGGAGTTTGTGCGGCGGGCTGAATCTGACCGCAGCACAGGCTCCCATTGTAAAATGGAAGCTTTTAAACATCCCTACACCGTGTGGCAGCCACCTCACGGTGCCTGCCACTCGGTGCAGGGATGTGAAGGGAAGCACCATAGGTGCCCTCCAGGGCCACATGTGGAGGGCCAGTGGGGAGGGGCCCTGCTATTGGCCCCCAAAGACACTTTCTTACAGCAGTTCCATGTCGGAAAGGCCGACATGGAACTGCTGTTGGAAGGTGCCATCATAATCCCAACGGCGGAAACACAGTCCTTAGGAGCCCATTCGAACCGAGTCGGATTCCCATGCCGGTTTAAACTCCGATCGCTGTCATTGTAATACGGCAGTTGGAGTTTAAACCTACAATGTCGGTCGGAAAGCCTTCGACCAGCGGTCGGAGGCTTTCCGACTGACATTTTAATTAGGCCCATAATGTTTATAAGCACATTAGTATATTGAGAGCTCCATTAAAGGTAGTGGATGGCCTATATCTAATAATGGCTCTGAAGGACTTCTCCAAACTGTAATGCATGTCTCGCTGGTTCTCCGTTTTTAAATGAAAACAATATTCCATCAGGGAGTGGAATGTTTGAATATGATCCATCTGCCTTGAGGTATACATGTTAAAGGCCTTCTTCCTTGTTATAGGCTTGACAGCCAGGATGTATGCTTAGTAATGTCACATTATCCATGTGCTTCACAGTTCAATGAGGCTATTCAAGATTAAATCATTGGTCTAGAATTTATCATAACGGAAAGAATGGACAGACAGACTGTTATGTGATTTATGGCATATTTGTCACACCCAGGGAATTATTCCACTATGCACAAAGTGATAGGCAAGACAGTACTCAATGTGCTCATGCAAGTGGAGAGGTGTGGTGCAGCGGCCAGAGTAGCTGACTTTGGAGCACAGGGCTCATGGTTCGATCCCCGGCGGCAGCTCAGCTCAGCACCATGTGACTCTGGGCAATAGCTCACTTAATTTCCACGACGGCCCCCAGCGCCTTGAGACCCGTAAGGGTGAGTAGTTCGCGCTTTACAAATACGGATTTATTAAGTTTGAGAAGAATAAAGCACTAAATTAAAAAAATATAACTATAAAGGACGTGTAGTTTTTTTTCTTAATGGGACCGGTAAAATGGGCACTGGGACCAGTATATGGATCAAAAAAGCTTATGAATCTGAGAGTCAACATTTCAACTTGTGTGAATAATCCATGGGTCTTCATGAGGATTAATGGATCTTATTGTAGAGTCTCTGAAAGAAGAGGCTGTGGGTGAAAGACAAGGATGTCCCTCTGAAAATTTGTCAAGTGTCAAGCAATTTGTTGTAGAATGTACACATTCTTAGTCTCAGTTTCATGAGTTAGAGAAGGGTTCTTACACTTTTGGCTTCTGTGGACCCCCACTGAATCAGTCTTGGAAGCTGAGAATCCTAACATAAGCAATTTTAACAGTTTGAACTTCCAGAACAATACACAAAAATACAGAAACAAGTACACATCAAACAAAGACACAAATTATAAAATATTGTACTTAATTCACAAGCACAAAAACTAGAAGGTTGGCTCTTTTCAAAGCTTGGTTTTATTTCTAAAAGATGAAGCAATATGCTTGCCTCTAGCACGTTACTTTGCCTTTTTTGCTCCTAATGCATGCTTTTTGTCGGTGCATACCAGTACTGCAGTTGAGACCACCCGTTGCACATACTCGATTATCTTTGTTGTCCTTGTTCTGCTCCCATGAATCAAGATAAGCGTACCAACTTAATTTTTAGCCTCCAATTTCAAATTACTTCACATTTGCAGACCATTTGAAACATTTTAGTTGTACATTTTGCTTTTTGTGTATACATATTTTATTAACTGCTAACATTTTATCATTTTGTATTACGCTGCAGGCCATGTTAGTAGGCATTGCAGAGCCCAAGGGGTCCACAACATCCTCTGGAGGCCTTAGTTTGTCTCATATGGTCTTGTACTATAAAGCTCATCATTTTGCACACCTAGCATTTCTTTTTTTTCACCACGAAGGAGACACCAGATTTGGTGAGAGCGAAGAAAGATGCAATGAATAGAGAAACTGGACCTGATATGTTATACACGGCCAAAATTAGTCATTAGTATGCTATGTCAGCAAGGAAAATGGGCTTAATATTATTGGGTGCATGTATAGCGCCCATTATCACCTGTGAAGAATGAATGTCCAATTTAGCAAAGACAAATCTACCACCTGGGCTGAACTAGAATTTGCAAAAACACGCTGCTTGTCTTTGATGAGCAGTATTGCCATTCTGCCCTTTCTGGAAGAAGGGCTTGTTGCGTAGAGTACCTGTCTGCCCTGGAACCTTCTTTTTTTTTTTTTCCAACCTGAATTTCTGACAGCAAAATAGTGTGATGTTTTCCACATCTTATTTTATTCCGTTGTACAGTGTTTTGGTAATGTTTTTGAAAAAAGGAGAGAGTACTAGTAAATATGTTGGATCAATGGTTATTTACCTGGTGTCAGTGAACACATAGGGCTCCACAACACGTACTCAGAGGTTTACAACTGTTGTTACATTAAATAATATTAGCAGATTAATAAAGTATACATACATAAAATGCAAAATTGAACATTTTAAAACACTCTGTAAATGTGAAGGATTTGATTTGCGGAAGCAACAAAAGTACAGCAGACTAAATTTGCTGTGATTGGTGGCCTCAATTGAAGCACTGGTTTGCACTGATAAAAAGAGAGCATCTATTAGGGGCAAAAAAGACAGAGTGATATTCTAGAGTCTAGCATATCGCTAAGTCTTTTAGAAATAAAACTATATTTTGAAAAGCTCCAACCTTCCCATTAAAATAAACATTTCTCCATATTTTCTCTTTGTGAATTAAATAAAAAAAAGCAATTTGTGTATTTGGTTGATGTATACTTGTTTCTGCATATGTGGACAGTCCTGGCAACGGGTATATGGTACGAAAGGACTCGCATGTAGATCGTCACACGCAGGGTCGTAATCCTTGGGGTGAAGATCCTGCTGTGAACGGGGGACCTGAAGAAAGGGTTCCACATAGGACTCTGCCTGGAAGAACAAGAAAGGGGTGAGTACGCATCCCAAATCCTTCATCACCGTCACCTTGAAGCAGGCAGTCGGACTGCCGCGGTCAGCTCGTGGACAAGGCAACTCGTAATACGGACAGTGGTGCAGCTCCCCCGTACTGTACTATGGTGGCTGCCTATCCCTGACCACGAAACCGGTGGTTGGTGGTCTGCTGGCAGTCTCAGCGGTTCAGCCTCGGTTTTCTCAAAGGCAAACAGCCCAACTCATAATATGGTGGTCGGACCGCCGAGCTCTCCACGCTCAGACCACTACTGGTACGGTGGTCCACGACGCCGCCAAACTCATAATAAGGCCCTTTGTATGCCAACAATCATGCCAACAATAATACCAACATTTTTGCAAGTTCGTTAATTGCCAGTAATGTTTGATCTACACTAAATGAAATAATGTAGCTGTATGTTGGCAGAGTTTCTTTAGCTCCCCTCAGCTCTCTATGTCTACAGGGATTTCCGGTCAGTGGCTAGGTTCACACACCCACAGAGCAGGTCAATAAAATGATACTTATCCACCAAGCAGAAGATCTTTTAGATTGAGAACAAAACAAAGGTTTTTGACCAGAACCCACCTTGTAGGTCTACTGTGATGTATACCGAGTCTTTTAAATGTTAAATGTATATCGCAAATTTACTGTTAGAATGTGGAGATTAGTTACAAAGAACCTTAACGCAGAAAGAGAGAGTTCCAGAAATTTGTTTTTAAATGTGTCTATTCCCTAACCAAAAATTGGCATGATCAAAACTAATATTTTTGGAACTAACTTTACCTCAAATGGGAATCATTCTAAAACCAATTGGGTGCTCGTTTTTGCTATAGAAAAAGAAACCCATGTTTAGATTGGTTTCTTTGCATCCTTGCAGTGTAGTTGTTTGCTTACTATCATGAGTGATTGGCAAAATAAATGTAATGTAACCCCAACTTCCTGCTATTGTTAGCCATTTGTGTCATCAATGGCGATGTTATTTGATGGTTTTGAGTGAAGCTTCATATAGGATGTGATGGGTGGTGTTACTGGTAATGTCATTTGTGTTATGAAATCGCAAACATCATCACTGTCTGAATTTGATTTGGAGGAGTGTGTTTATTTCTGCATAAGGTTGCACTCACCTTATGCAAAAAGTATATAAAACATACATTTTTGTCAAGCAGATGGGCAAAGTACCTTGGTCTGGCCTCAGGATGTGTCTGGGCTTGCTCCAAACACAATTTCTTTTGTATGTTTTCTTGGGGCATGGGTTGCAATAACATAACAATTTTAATTTAAGGAAAGAGACAAATCTGAAACAAAAAATATTTTTGCATTTTTCATGGTTCGGCAGGAGAGGGATTGGCAACCGAAATATGTTTGAATCTTCATAATCTTTCCAACAGAAGAACAAATTGCTCAATTAACTGTGCTGGAACAGTGCTGGATCTCGGCCATTAACTGTTAAACTTGCTGCACTATCTGTACGATCATTTTAACCCTAGTTTCAAGACTGCTGATTTTTAAATAAAGCCTCAATGTAATAGCTCAAGCCTTTCTTAAGTCACATTTTCGATAGGCAAGATGCCAGAAATTACAATTGGACAAAGTAGCCTATTTCTAGTTCCCCCAGTTTTTGTAGCATTTGGAATTACATAAAGAATGCAATTCTTCCATCTGTTCTTTTGGTGAAAACGCAAACATGCTAAGGCTGATGTTTGTTGTGTAATTGTACTGCAGTTTTCCCACGTCAATGTGCTGTACACAGCGGCTGTTGTGATTCATCCATTTTAATGTTAATCATAATGTCAACCTTGAAATGTTAAAAAGTGTTGTTAATTTTCACAGCACTGTTGTTCATTCTCCATGCCAAATTGCATCATTTAAATGTGATCTTTGTAGAGCATGTTTATCACTGGGCTCTACTGCGATCTCAGATTCTCACTGATACTTTGCATTAATGATTTGTTAATGCCTGCAATGGCATTTTACATTACAGGCCTTCAGATGTATGTGTCAGCAATATTCTTTGTAAGCATCCCACATGCAGCAGCTCACTTTAAAATCAGCATTTAGAAACAAAAACGCCTGTCCCTGATTGATGGAATAAACCACAAATGACCGAAATCTCACTTTTACAACATTTGCTGCATTAAAGACAGAAGTGCGGCGCTGGTTTAGTGGCGAGGTTATGGGACTCTGTCTACAACCTGTAGATTACCTGTGGTTTTTTATTTGTATTCTAAGATGGCTAATGAAAACACTAATTATGTTCACAATACATATACAAGGTGAGGGCAGACAAATCTAGACACCAAGTTACAGACTGAGACAAAAACAGATTTTTTACGCCTGAGGTTAATTTATAATCCAATTTTGCAGATTGAGGGTGCGTGGCTTAATTTAGACTAGAGTCAAAGAGTCTGTTGACTATGTTCTAAGGTGGAAGTATCTGAGAAACATTTAATTTCCTTATGTCCATATCTGCTGGAGTTACAAGAAAGGTTATTACAGAGTACCCAACAGTACCGGATGCAATCTTATTTTGCTTTACAGGGGATTTTAATAAATCAGTAGGTTGCATTGTAAACATTTTGATTTAGTCTACAAGCAATTAGACAAAGTAAAAGGATATCATTTTTATTCTGATGATATATATTTATAACTGTCATAGGTTATTTGTGCTGTTGCTGGCATACACATTTTGTGGTCGTGATTAACCAGTTTTTAATTTTTGAATGACGGGCCTGCCTATATGTAACTGCATTTATGTGTATTGTTTCCTTTATGGTATTTTATTGTAAATGATTTTTAATCTATACAATAAACTTTCCCAATGACATAGTCTAAGATGTTTGGAAATATTTGATTAAGTGTTATGTCTTCATGTTTTTCTCGATAGAAATGAGTGAGCTCTTCCAGTATACATATTCCTTCCTATAAGCACATTTCAGTATTGTAGGAAATGCAAATATTAGCAAGTCAGGCATCTTGAAGCAGTATTGTTTTGTTGGTCCATATTTGCTACCATGCATAGTAATCTTCTTTCTGCTGTGCTTTCCCTGTAGCATATAAAGCAAGCAGATTAAGATTAGATCTTGTGCTTGCCTTACCAATGTAAAATCATTTTTATAAGGCAGTTTACAAGAGGTGTCGACTAATATTCAGGCGTGATTTAAATGTTGCTATTGTCTTACATGTGTTTTATCAATGAGGTGTACACAGACTTACAAAAGAGGATTGAATTGGTGTACTTGCGTCATCACAAAACCACATTCAGTTCTCTGAATCACTTTTTATAAATAGCCCAGGCATTGCTATTCTTGGTTCAGGTTTACTTGTTTGGCCACAATTACAGCTTGTTGTATGATCCCTTCAGAGTCCTGAGTAGTTTGATTTTCAGGAAACATATTTTTCCCTATTTTTTACGTGGCGAATTTGGTTTAAAGGTGTATGTAATTTTCTGTTTGTTACCTTTTTAGTAACATACAACAATGTCTCCAAGGGTATTAGTAAGAGGTCAATTTGTAAGTGGCACAATTAATTGCAGGGAGCAAAGGGAGAAGACCAGGGAGACAAGGAAAATTGTTTGAACAACATAGAATGCAGTTTAATAGATGCATATATTTGTCATATTTAGTTTCATATAATCAAACATGTGAGAATAGCACTGCGTTACATTAAATTACATGTAACCTGTAGGATACTGTGCACAAGTGCTCGTGAAAATTTGTGACGGCGCAAGTGACAAGTGAGGAAGTATGTAGATCAAGGAGGCGCAATAGAAAGACAAGTGTTGGTGGAATTTACATAGTAGGGATACCCAAACAATGAATGGTAATATGTACAAGAAGGGAATCAAGGTGGGTATCCGTGAAGGAATAGCGCCGAGGTTTTCGCTGTAAAAGTCGACGGCGTTTCGGCCTGTAGAGTGTTCAGGCCTTCATCAGGACCAGGTTACTGTTATTTCAAAAAGCAGTGGCGACGTATCACAACTGAGAGCCTAGTTGAAGAAGGGGGAGTGTCCCTGTAACGTCCAGATGACCCCTGGGACAACTCAACTGGAGAGGACGAAGAATAATCCCTGGAAATGAATCAGGAGTGTTGGGCGACCGCTGTGGTTAGCGGAAGCCAGAATAGGCTTGGTAGGTAACTTGTGAGGAGGCAACTAGGAGTCGCGGCGATTACCTTTTCAGGGCACTTGATGTAGTGTTAAAAGCAAAATGACAATTATGAACATTACCTGCGCCATCTTGTCTGGTGGAATTCTATGTGCACATAAGTTGCAGTCATTTTGTTCTATCACAGCCATTTTGTACTCTGTTGGTCACCTTTGTTTCACCCTGCCCTTACTAGCATCCCTCTGACCCTCTGACCGACCTGGTATGTGTGCTGGGGGCTATAAACTCTATTGCCACAACAAACCTCAGCGCCACCTGCTGCCACAAACTCGTTTTTCCTCTCATCCCTGTTTTCAGACAAGCCTTTGGACGCTCTACCCTTCACTACACCTAGTTACACAAACAGGTTCCAAACACCAAAAAGACTCTTGCAAAATGATTTATTGCACTGCAAACAGCAAGACTTGTTGTTACCAACAATGGGACCTGTTTTTATCAACAGAACGGACTCTTAGATCTGACCGGTCTCACATGTTTTAGACCCTGAAGCAAGGTCCAGCTGCAAGATAAGATTGTCTGTTTGACCTGGGTGGGAAGAGAATTACTGTTGGGCTTGTGTGACAACCTGCCCGGGGCGGGGACCCCAAGCTTTTGTAACCATGTTGATCAAACAAATGCATTGTGTCAAACCTGTATAAAAGGAAGAGCCAAGGGAGTTGTCAGCAGAACACTTCCCTCAGACATCCCGGTGTCTCAGTTGACGTGATCTCCTCATGAGAAATAAACCATTTTCTTCTCTTCCAGTTTCCAGCTCTTGCCTCATTATTTTGATAGCGAACCCAAAGTGAATTAGAGGTGGAACCCTGCACCGGGCAGCATTGAGGGTCTTAGAAGACTCGCTGCCTTTCACAAATTGGCGCCCAAGCGTAGGGGCCCATCAGCGACGCGTGGGTCCGGTAGAGAGGTCCTAACGACGGAGTGAACAACTAAACGATTGGGGTATACCTGCCTGAGAAGACCCTTGTCTGGCTGCCGATCGACTGAACTTCACCGGTTCCGAACGGACCTCTCTCGAGTGACCTGCGGTCCTGACTGGGACCTTAGAGGAACGCCGCATTGATTGTTGGAGTGAGAGGACAACCAGGCGCTGGAAAGGGAAGACGAAGAACTGTCCATACGGTCCGGGTAAGGTCGTGAAAAAAAACGACTTAAATTGATTGATTGATTGAATAGTTTGATTGAAATACTAGTATTCCTTTTTTTGATATTGAGTTATTTGCAACATTTCCCTGCTTGCAAACAACAAAGAATAGGAATATTCTCTCTCTTTGCAGGCAGCGAAGGACAGGTAGTGCAGACTTTTTGTCTAAATTGATTGATTGAGATATTCATTTTGACCGATAAATACGTCATGCCTGTTTTCTCTAGATTGTTTGATTGTAATTGTTTTGGACCAGACCGTTCGTTAGAGGTCAGTCAGCCGGCACCGCCGGAAGGCACCCCTAACAAGGACATGTACGTAAAGTATGGATTAGCCAGCGTAGCTTATAGCAAACTATGGCATAAATACACTAGGAAGGACCGGGTAAATCAGTGGCCACTGACGGGATCTTTCGATCCCGCTAAAATAGAAACGTTAGAATTAGCTCTCCACAAAAAGAAAACTAGACCAGCCATGTTTGACAGTTTTGGCTTATGGCGAAAAGAGGCAGCTCAAAGAAAGAAAAGGGACGAAGCTAGACAAGATAAAGAAACGCGAAAATCAGCTTACCAAGCCTGTAAAAGATTAGAAGAAAAACTAAAAGAAAAGGAAATCGATAAAAAGGAACAGGAATCAAAAATATCAGATCAATGCCCTGTTAGAACGCCCTCGACTCTTTACCCCAAGTTACCAGCAAAACAAAGGGTAGATGGTGATTTATTGTTAGGTCCCCCAATCATATACATGCCACCCCCTTACGCCCCTACTCATCCCGTAATACAACGACAGGACCACCAAAGTATAGCCGGAGATGGCACGATCGCCTCAGTCTCCACCGCCTCTGCTCCCACCGAGTCACCCACACCAAATGCCTCATCAAAGGATACAGTAGTAGAGGTAGGATCAAAAGAAACAGGAGCGCCCAGGGTCCCGCGATTAAGTAAAAATGAGCGAGCAGGCATTGATAAAGTAGTTAAATCCCTCATAGATAGGAAGGAGACAGAAGAGCATGTAACTGACATATGCAACTCCTATGTTGAAAACCGCAAACGATACTTTATTGTACGTCTCTGTTACCACACTCTTACTGCATATGAAGAGAAGTACCAAGATGTAGGGCCCTAGCGACTAGTGGCTCTCTATAGGAAGGTAGACACCAGAGATGAAGGCGACAACGATGTTACAGAACTCTTTTCATCCACACTGGAGGTATTCCGTCACCTCGTGGAACAAGGACGGATAGATAAGGACAGGACATCTAAGATAACAGGACCCCCGGTGGAAAAACCAGATAGCATGATGCCGATAAAAGAAGCTGCCCCTTATTGGGTACCTCCTAGAGGACAAGGGACTCATGACGATATGAACCATCAAGATGCTAGAGGAAGGGTGGTCTACAATTGGGTGTATCAACCATGGGACAGACAGGACATTTTGACGTTCCGTAAATCTTTACCGGATTTGCGAAAGAACCCCAACGCCTTTACACCGAGCTAGGTACCGCTCTGGGATCAACAATAATGACACTTGCCGACATAGACTTGTTCTTCGGGTTATGTTTGCCAGCAGATGTGTGGAAACAGATTAGGAAAATAGACCATACCGAACTGCTTGGTCATACCTGGGAACAACTTAACACACTAGATAAACAGCGGAATCCTGGTCAAAAACCGGTTAAAGCAATATTGGACCTCCCTGACAAAATAGTGCAGAAAGTGAAAACGCTGATCCCAGAGAAAAAGATAGACTGGTCCATAGTAACCGCGTGCCGCCAGAAACCACAAGAGGATGTCTCAGAGTATTTCTCCAGATTTGAAACGGTGTTCTCCGTTTACAGTGGACAAGACATGTCCACCGCAACCGGACACCACTTATTTGTGCAGAACTATGTCAAAGGACTACTACCAGATGTATCCCAGAAATTACAAGCCAGCGAAAGTAGTTGGGCAGCATCTAAACCGGCGGCCATTCTCCAAATGGCCCAGTACTATGAGCATCAGAAAAACGAAAATGACAGGGCTACAGAAAGGAAAAAGAAGGACTTGAAGGAGAGGGTAATGGTAGCACAACTCCAGGGGGCGAATACAGGAAGGGAGCAATATAGGGGAGGATACCAGCAGAATACCCCTAGAGTACAGCCACCTAGAAACAATTCATCGACATCATATGTAGGACGCCAAGACCTAGGACAGGATCAATGTGCATTTTGCAAAGATTATGGACACTGGAAAACCCAATGCCCGGCTTTGTTAGGAGCTGGTAGGGGCAGAGGGGCGAGGGAAATAGCAAGTGGACAGAGAGGAAGAGGACGTGGGAGAGGGTACGCGAGTGAAGCAAGCGAGGAAAGGCCAGGAAGAGTGAACACATTTGACCATCCCAAACAGAATCAGTACCAACAGACAGATTATGACAATGCGTACGACTTTGCATAGGACAGCCAGAGGCAAGGGAGGGATCCAGTTGAGCTCTATGTTGATCAGCAAGGCCCTTATGTTACCGCTGAGGTCCTGGGCACAAAGTCGCCATTTCTGGTAGACACGGGAGCAACACGTAGTGCACTATCCAAACGACTGATTCCAAGGGCACCCTTGTCAGGCTCACATGTGACCTCAATAGGATTTGACGGTACGCCCTCCACCAACCCTTTGTCCCGACCGATCCCTTTTAACCTTGACAACAATAGCGTCGAAGCGACATTCCTCCTCTCTTCCAACACCCCAGACGCCATTATGGGTCTCGACCTTTTGAAACACTTCCATGCGACTATCAGATGCTCACCAGACGGAGTGCGTGTCGTCCTGTATGACAACCCCCAGCGCCATAGAGAGAACCCTAATCAGCACATGTTTTCCATCTCCGAGACTGACGCATCCCTACTGGACACTTTGCCATCACACTTATGGGCTAGGGCTGATTCAGACGCAGGACGAATGATGATTGACCCAGTACACGTAACAATACGACAGGACGCAACCCTACCGAAAGTACCGCAGTACAAAATATCGCCAGAGGGTGAGAAGGCACTGACAGAGATCATACACTCTTTGGTAGAGGCAGGGGTGGTAGAGGAAGTAGTGAGCAACGTTTGTAATAGTCCCATACTACCGATTGTAAAGAGACAGGGAGAGGGAGACGGAAAAGCCTACCGCTTCATCATTGACCTGCGGGAGATAAACAAAATCGTAGTGCCACAATACCCAGTAGTTTCCGACATCACGACAATTTTGACCTTAATCCCCTCCACTGCCACCACCTTCACTGTAATTGACCTCAAAAACGCATTCTTTTCCATACCTATACACAAGGACAGCCGCTATCTATTTGGATTCACCCTAAACTCCCGTTCGTACAGATTTTGCAGAGCACCTCAGGGGTACACTGAGAGCCCAAGCATCTATAGCCAGGCGCTTAAAAGACAGTTGGACGCCATACAATTGCCAGATGGAGTGGCACTAATACAATATGTAGACGACATCCTTCTAGCAGCGGACACCATACCAATAGCCGTCACAGCCACCATCAAACTACTCCATTTTCTTGCTGAGAATGGTCACAAGGTCTCCCGAAAGAAATTGCAGTTCTGTAAATCACAAGTGACCTATTTGGGTCACCTTTTATCCAAAGAAGGGAGGAAACTCACGCCTGACAGGATCCAGACAATTCTAGACACCCCTGTCCCCAAAGATCAGAAACAAGTCCGCTCTTTGATAGGTCTCACCTCATTTTGCCGACAGTGGTTACCGAACTTTAGCCTCATTGTCAAACCCCTTCTCTCCCTCCTAGCTAAAGACATCCCCTCACCTCTCCCCTGGACCCCCGAATGCCAGTCAGCCTTTACAGAACTACGCAATGCCCTTTGTTCAGCACCTGTCCTAGGAACCCCGGATTACTCCAAACCATTCTTCCTCTACACGCACGAGAGGGAAGGATGTGCATTGTCTGTCCTAACACAATCAATTGGTCAAAAACAACGCCCTTGTGCATATTTCTCTGCCACCCTCGATCCAGTAGCCAGAGCACTGCCAGCGTGCCTGCGCGCTGTGGCAGCTGCAGCAGTATCGATACGCCAGAGCGAAGGAATAGTACTCTCCAATCCAGTCACTGTTTTAGTACCCCATGCAGTCGACACACTACTAAACCAGACCAAAACCCAACACTTGACTAGCGCCCGACTGACAGGATATTAGTTGACCCTGCTAGCACCGCACATTACCCTAAAGCGATGCACCACCCTCAATCCAGCCACACTGTTACCCCTACCCGAAAATGATCCTAGCGTGACTCCACTACACGACTGTGTGACACTAACCGATGAACAAACAAAGAGTAGAATAGATCTCAGAGACACCGCCTTTCTAGAACCAGATGGAGAACTATGGGTGGATGGTTCGTGCATCAAACTCCCCGACGGCACCACCTCAGCTGCATACGCTGTCACCACAGCCCGAACCGTTCTGGAAACAGCCCGTATTCCTCAACGTTCAGCCCAGGCTGCAGAACTCATTGCCCTCACACGAGCATGTATCTTAGCGACTGACACGACAGTTAACATATACACCGACAGCCAATATGCCTTCGGGGTGGTTCACCATTTTGGGATCTTATGGAAAGAAAGAGGGTTCCTGACTTCACACGGTACACCCATCCTGCATGGAGATTTAGTCTCCGCCTTGACGCAAGCAGTCCTCCTCCCCAAGAAGTTAGCAGTGATAAAATGCCAAGCACATAGGAAAGTGACTGATCTCATTGGACAGGGAAATGCACTAGCAGACGTTACTGCCCGAGCCACGGCAGGAGACAGAACTACGACACGAATGTATGTGACCAGGTCACAAGCTGAACGATGGACTGACGCTAGGACCACTGTAAGGGACATACAGACTACAGGCACACAAGACGAATTGACCGAGTGGGAAAAGGTGGGACTAAAAGACGAGGAAGATTGCTGGAGAACTAAAGACGGAAATAAATGGCTGTTACCCAATGCCTACCTCATCCCCATATTGACCATGGCACATTTACCAGCACACATAGGCTCCACCCCCATGATTGAACTAATCACCAGAGTATGGCATAACGTCAAGATAGCAGAATCTGCAAAACGCCTAGTACAACAATGTATAGTCTGCCTACAACACAACCCAGGGAAGGGGACAGTAGTACCACGGGGAGGGTTTGGAGTCCGTGACCACCCCTTTGAAATCCTTCAAATGGATTACATTCAACTAGAAAGATGCCTTGGTCTAAAATATGTCCTGGTGGTTGTGTGCGCTTTTAGCAAATGGGTGGAGGCCTATCCCACCCGCGACAATACCGCCTTAGCCACTGCAAAAGTATTGCTGAAAGAATTCTTCCCCCGATACGGCCTTTGCAGAATTTTATGGAGCGACAACGGCCCCCACTTCGTAGCCGAGGTGATACAGAACATACTGAGAGGGTTGGGGTAAAACAAAAGTTCCATGCCGTCTTCCACCCCCAATCAGCGGGCCTGGTAGAGAGACACAATGCAACGTTGAAACTAAAACTAGCCAAAATAGTTGCCACTACCGGGTTGAAATGGCCCGACGCCCTCCCATTGTCATTGTTATCGATGCGCTCCACCCCAACCAAACACCGACTGACCCCGTATGAGGTGGTCTTCGGCAGGCCTATGAGCATTTGGGCGGCACCAAGACCCACCTCCATTAACGATGTCCCGAACATATTAATGTCGGATTACTTGCATAAATTGACAAACGAGCTAACAGTTATCCACCAACAGGTGCAGCAAGCCTTGCCGGACGTATCCAGGGGCCCGGGACATGAAATAAAGCCAGGCAACCATATATTAATTCGCAACTTCCAAAGAACGAAGAATCTGGAGCCTAGGTGGACGGGCCCCTGGCAAGTCCTGATCACCACCCGAACTGCCCTCCGAGTGCAAGGAAAACGAAACTGGCTGCACGCCCATCACTGCAAACGAGTCCCTCCAACCCTGGCAACCTGTGAAGGGGTGGAGGTGCAAGAGGAAGTACTCGCGAGAGACCGACCAGCTCTGAGTTGCTACCCACAAGAAGACACCCTCGAACTATCAGAATTTTCCGACCCCACGGTGCCATCCAGGAAAGGGTACAACCTAAGATCGACGAAAGGAGGGAGCTCCAACGACCAGGCCACTAACTGAGTCAAGGTCTCAGATCGGTAGCACAGTCAAACAACGCTACCAGGAAAGCGCCAGACAAAAGTCTGTGGTCCTAACAGTTGTTGAGCTCCTCAAAGATGATGGAAGAAACTGAACACCTGCAAAACCACCGCAAAGACACCAAGACTGCTAACCTGCACAGCACAAAGACAATTGCACTTGTAGCCGCATTTCTCACCTGTCTCCTGCTAATGGTCGCACTCTGGATCATTGAAGAGAATGCACCTGCATACAGAACATTGTCACCCACCATGCAACCAACCACCAAGAAAGAACACTACCTGGTATCACTACCGCCACATCTCCGAGAACGACGCAAAGAATTCTGGAATAATTCTTTCGTGCAGATGTTGCACCAACACAATCTTGCCACCAATGCTACCAACTGTTGGGTCTGTGGGCTGTTACCACATGCCACTGAACATTCCATCCCTTTCATCCCTTCGCCCTTTTCTATTCACGGATCTTGCCTTGCCTGGATGATGCTCCTACAAGAAAGTTACAAAGACAATGCCACTTCCGACGGAACAATCGCCCAGTTCTACAACGAGTTCTGGCGAAACAAAACAGGAACGACAGCCGCCCCCTTCTGCCCTCACACCTTCAATGCGACATTCCAGATTGATGTCCCTGCCAAAGAACGAGTGGAAATGCAAGTGTTCAATAATCCTAACAGAGCCACATTTTCCTACCTGAAGAAAAGAACTGCTGCAACACTGACTGTGGCCCTATCTGTGGTGAACGTCTCTGGCCTTGTATGCATTGAAGGCCGTGGGACTAAGAATGTGGGTCACAGCACCTGTAGCATTGTAAGGACTTTGAACACTGCCAACCCCCAGCGCTTGTTGCATCACCCAATATGTACTTTGTTTGTGGAACCAAAGCCTACACCTGGCTCCCAAGAAACTGGGGGGGCACATGCTACATCGCCTTTGTTTTGCCACCAACCAACACAGCCCCTGCAGAGCATCATCGAGAAAAGCATTCTAAAGACATTGATCAAGCAGACTCTGCCTCATCACAGTTCCTCGACGCAGCAAAAGGGCTCGTCCCGCTATGGGGTCCGATGGCAAACAGCCGAGCCATCAGACATCTGTCCCAAGCGGTAGAGACCACCCTGAACGTCACTGCTGGCAACCTCACCAACAACACTGCTGAGCTCCAAGCGGTCCGTCTGGTTACCCTGCAAAATCGCATGGTCCTGGATGTGGTACTAGCGGACCGTGGAGGAGCATGCCGCATCATCGGTGCCAGCTGCTGTGTATACTTCCTGATAATTCACCTTCTGTCTATGAAGCAATCGAACATCTCCATAGACTATCTTCAGAAATTCATCAAGGTCAGAGACTTGGACAGTTGGAAGTTGGCTTTGGGGCATCTTGAAGGAGTGGGGTTGGAAAATATCAATGATTCTCTTGGTCCCAGTATTGACAATATGTGGTTGTTGTTTGGGTATACACTGTATACCACCTTTGTGTTCTCTTTGCATAACTACCTTACACCCTAAGACTATGGACACTCAGCTAACAAAAATGAGAGTGATGTATGATCAAGAGATACAGGACATTATGGAGATCGAAATAGACTGACAAGCTGGCTAGTTATGTTCAAAGGGGCCACTGTTAAAAGCAAAATGACAATTATGAACATTACCTGCGCCATTGTCTGGTGGAATTCTATGTGCACATAAGTTGCAGTCATTTTGATCTATCACAGCCATTTTGTACTCTGTTGGTCACCTTTGTTTCACCCTGCCCTTACTAGCATCCCTCTGACCCTCTGACCGACCTGGTATGTGTGCTGGGGGCTATAAACTCTATTGCCACAACAAACCTCAGCGCCACCTGCTGCCACAAACTCGTTTTTCCTCTCATCCCTGTTTTCAGACAAGCCTTTGGACGCTCTACCCTTCACTACACCTAGTTACACAAACAGGTTCCAAACACCAAAAAGACTCTTGCAAAATGATTTATTGCACTGCAAACAGCAAGACTTGTTGTTACCAACAATGGGACCTGTTTTTATCAACAGAACGGACTCTTAGATCTGACCGGTCTCACATGTTTTAGACCCTGAAGCAAGGTCCAGCTGCAAGATAAGATTGTCTGTTTGACCTGGGTGGGAAGAGAATTACTGTTGGGCTTGTGTGACAACCTGCCCGGGGCGGGGACCCCAAGCTTTTGTAACCATGTTGATCAAACAAATGCATTGTGTCAAACCTGTATAAAAGGAAGAGCCAAGGGAGTTGTCAGCAGAACACTTCCCTCAGACATCCCGGTGTCTCAGTTGACGTGATCTCCTCATGAGAAATAAACCATTTTCTTCTCTTCCAGTTTCCAGCGCTTGCCTCATTATTTTGATAGCGAACCCAAAGTGAATTAGAGGTGGAACCCTGCACCGGGCAGCATTGAGGGTCTTAGAAGACTCGCTGCCTTTCACAGTAGGAGTTAAAAAAAACTTAAATACACGATGGCAGAGTGCACTTTTCAAATGTAAAATAGGCATTCATGCATTTTGTTGGCGACAGACGATACACTCAAATAGCAATGTAATGTGATTGACAATGTTTTAAGCCAAACGCTGGCGGTTCCCAAGTTAAAGAAGCCAGTGCCAGAAGTAGGCTGAACCCACGCCACTTTGAGTATTTAAAGAAAACAGCAGATTTGCTGTGAATGGCACAAGCATCATTACACATCTGTCTGTAGCCAATGGCTGAGGGTTCCTAAGCCCAGGACATGGCTGAAAGAGGCGGAACCAAAGGCTTTTAGAGTATTATACAATATAGTAAGTTCACTATGAGTGGAACAAGCATCACGAGACATCATCCCTTAAAAACAAATGCTGATTTTGCCTCAAATGCAGACCTGAACTTCACATTTGAAAATTAGAGGTCATGCATTTTATCCCTTAGCACGAACATTTTGAAATTAAGTTCAATTTTTCAGATTTACCCTGGCCTGGATGCTTTTTTCTCCATTTCCCAAACAAACATAAAAATGGTGCAAATGGAGTGCAGTTTTTTTACACTAGTGGAAAGTTTTTGTGACATGATCACTGGTGTCGGAGATGTGAATTATGTATGACGCTGTCCTCTGGGTAAGGGTTTAGCTCTACTCTTTTCTCACTTGAGCCTCTTCAAAAGACAAGCTAACCACCTCTTCCCTTCTCTTGCTTGCATTGCAAATCTCTGCTCGATAGGTCTCCTTTTCCCTTTCTCACTGTAGCAAATTGTACATCTAGTGTTTTTTCATCCCACACTAGCCAGATAAATGTTTATGAATTCTGTAAAGGCATAATTCTATTCTGGCCCCATATCAAGGTTTCCCTTTAATATTGGTGATACATTTACCTTGTCACTGTGGTATCTGGAAAAAAAATGTCAGCTGCTGCAAAACTCTATTTGTGTTACTTTGCTTTAACGAGATCTGCAAATATAATTTTCTCTGATGTTGCAGAAACCATGTTTTTTTTTTTACCATAAAAGGGTGGAATGTTTTGCAAATGATGATAATATTTGCATAAATACATTCTGGGCTAAAGCTTTGCTTTCACCTAAATCTTCCCATATCTTAATGTATTTGTTTTTAGTAGATATTTAGTTTATTTGCTTATTTATTTATGGCTGACAGTCCTTGCCGGAAAAGACATAACATTAAAGCTTCATTTCAGTTAAGAAGCAGTGTAAGAATCAATTTGCTATCACAATAAGTATACATCTGTAAATATGCGAATTACTCAGTCACATTAATTCAGTGTGCTGTGTTGTAGTCACGTTTGTAGTCTAGCTGTATTTCCTTCATCCAATTTAATCAGTTTTCGTTGATCACTAGTACTATATATTCAAATTTATGGAACCAAAACATTACTCAGCTTTTTTCATCCAGGCTTATGCTTTGCAAAATGTCAGGGTAGTAGGTGTAACGAATTTCCCAATAAACAGTTGATAGCCTTTCCTAGTCATTGCAAGCACCCTGTTAACATGTGCCAGTCCTCTCTTTTTTAATGATTCAATGAAAGAACCTATCTCAAAGGGGACATCTAGTCAGTATCCCCTTCATTATCCAGAGAAGTTCACACATTTGCTATGATCAACTTCAAAATACATTGCGTCCTAAAATATTGGTGCAAATGACATTCTATCTTTTCTGATGTGTTTTTGTCACACCACGAAACTGGTAAGAGTTTTATTACTGAATACATTTTTTAAATATCCGCATTTGGAATGTTTCAGTGACTTTGAATTATTTTAGGGGGAAGTGGCAAATCTTTTTATTGCTCAGATCAAATGCAAAGTGAACACTCCGTTAGCAGGACAACATGGCATCTGTTTGAAAGTCGGCGCATGTATCAATTGCAAAAATGTTTAAACAGATAATACAGTAAATTCTTTCTTGTGGCATGCAGTTAAAAAAAAAGCACAGATTTGCCTACAGGTCTAAACTGACCTTTAACTCGAATTTCTTCTGTACAATGCTATAAAGAAAAAGGTTTTGAAGGCTGTCATAGAAGTGGTGGTGTGTATGTCGCCCATGCGTACTGCAGTTTGCAAGCAAGCTATGTTTTCAGAAAGCTAGGTTGAGTAACACAGACAGGTGCGTCTTAGCAGTTTTCTGCGTGCAGGCCTCCTGTCACAGCTGTACTGCTCCTCAAAGAATCGTCGAGCTTCTAAAAAAAAGTGTGTTTGTAACAGTCTGTGTGCTTTATTTCATTTTAGATCATTTGTTTTATATGTGTGTGTGTTTTATATCATTTGAACTAGCCCAGTGCCTCAATTTCGAGTACCCTGGAGGGGGTTGTGTTCACTGTTTTTTATTAGGTGCAATAAATAGTACCTTTTATGGGATTTGCCCAAAAAATGGAGCAAAACAAATGGATTTTACTAAAACCTGCCTATTTCAACATTCACTGAGCCACTGAGCCACTAGTAGATTTTGGAAGGTTTGCATTGCTGAAATGTACCCTGGTGTACGGACTGGGTAATTAAGGGTGTCTTAAACTCCACACCACTTGTCGTTGCAGATAGTCACAGGACAAAAACAGGTGTTTGGGCAGAGCTTGGTAAAAACCAGAGAGCTCCTAATCGCACTGAGTTTCGTTTTCTTATGCAAGGAGCTTTGGGGCGCATTTCTAGTAGTTCCATGTGATTTGATTGTTAGTTTTTTTTATAAATACTTAGCCGACATGGTTTCACAATAAGTGTTACTTCCTAGAGCTGTAAGGATAAAAAAGACAAAGTTACCGATTTTCACATGCCTGCACATTAGTCGTGTTCCGAATTGTTCTGAGTAGATGACTCCCGGTTCACCAAAAGTGTTTCCGCATTCATCATGGCTATGAAGCGCTATGTTAAATGAATTGCAAAAAATATTACTTAAGTGTTCCTAGATGGCAGAAGCGTGTTTGTCGTACATCACTTAGGCAATGTCGCCCACCATTTTTACCCCTTCAGTTGTTCCCCAATGAGTACACTATGTGGTCTATGGCAGTGTTTTTAAAGAATCTAATTAGATGCAGAAAGGCCATCAAATTGTGATCGTCTGATGATGTAAATGTGACGGTATTTTATGATAAATTTTCTCAGCAACATTGACTGTTGCTGAAGGTTCTTAACTTTTAAATAAGATTGTCGTATACTTAATTAATTTATACATGATGTTTAGCTCTGTAAATACTACTTTTGTTTTTATATATGTATTTTGCTTTTATGATTTCCACTGAAGAAATCGAATAAAGATTATTTTGAATTGAATTAGTATATCACTTCAGATGAATGTGCGGGTCAGAGGTTAATTTAATATTAATACAGCCCAGCGTTATCCGTGGATTCACTTCTCATTCACCAGTGCTTTATGTGATGTTGAATGTATAGTCCGGTTTCTATTTCTAGTTTCTTAAACGGCACCATCAAAAGTGTATCTTTGCAATGCTCATATTTATTTGGATCTTTTCAGACTATTAAAGTTAGGAAGTAAGGCTTGTGCAAAGTGCCCAAGCAGACTTCTTTGCTCTCCCACACAGGTAACACACCACTCCTGTGTGCCGCATTTCTAGAAGTTCTTGCAGATGCTGTTAGTGCTTGTATTGTCCCTGCACCCTTGGAACAGCCAGATTGCCACACTTCATATGTAGAAACATCACTTCTGCAAGGTTGCGTAAAGAGAATACATTTTACTATGCTATTGGACCATTCTAAATAAATAAAATATACTTTTGTTTTATATATGTAACGTTATAACACTGGTCATTCTTTTTATTGTGCACCATGGACATCTTATCTATGTCGGACGGTACACTCCGCAGCATAATCCAGGTAAAAGCCTTCTTCACTATGCTTTGTGTTTCAGGGTGCAAAGGCGTGGTTATTGGCATTAAGTGAACTCATAGTGGTATCTAGGGGCTAAATGAAAAAAAGCAGTAATTTTGCGACCAGGGCAGTATTTTGCAAACTGACCTATGTACCAATACGTCGGTTCACAAAATATCTAACCTTAGTTGGTCGCAATTTGACCTACCTCATGAATATTAATGCGGTATGGTCACAAATTGCGACCCACTACGAGTCACAGCCATCAAGTGGATGGTGGCCTGCTGGGGTCAGAAGCCCACCATGTCTGTGATTAAAGCGTACCTTTTTTTTTTCTTCTCAAAATTCTTTTTATTTTCCAAGTAGAAGAAAAACACAATACAAAGGATCGACATGACTCCTCAGCTCAGTGGAGTTACTATTTCCAGTATTACAGTAATCATCAATAGATAGCCGAATTAAAACAATACTCACAAACTGAGTCCCTCCCAACAAGGCGTGTTCCGCACCCCACCCCCTCCCAACAATCCCTACAAATGAAAATAAACAATAAGGGTGTAGTACATGAGAGCACAAGGCGTATCAGGGGATGAAGCTATATGAGGGATACTTTTTAGGTCTCGCGCCTGCGTTGCAGTGCGCAGCACTGCTCGCGCAGCGCGAGACCTCTAGAAAGGGCTTTTGAAAACGACCCACACGCTCGTGCGTGTGGTTTTGTTTTCAGAAGCCCTCATTGGCTGTAGCGTGCGTTTTTTTAGAAAAAACGGAACGCGATTGGGCAAAGGCGGGCGCATGTCCCGCCTTCGCTCCTCCCATTCCCGACGGTGGCCAGAACGCGCAGCAGCGCGCGTTCGCCTCGCTGCCGCGCTCCCTGGCCCCCGCTCCTCTGTGGTGCGCGCGCTGTGTGTGAGTTATGGTTGGGAAAATTCTGTGCTTCGAAATCTCTTCTAATGGGGGTAATCATGACAAATGATTCACCGGGCTACTCGCAAGGACAAGTGGGGTCACTCATTTCTAACCTTCTGCTCCCTTTCTCTCCGAGTCCCTTGGTGTTCGCCTCTCCTTTACTGTCCGTACTTCCATAATCTCCTTTCCCTTCAGTGCCGTCCAAAAATACTTTGCCATGCATGCATTACTGTGTTTTGTACATAGCGCTTAGCGGTCTGGTCCCGCCTGTCTTCCAGGCTAGCGGTGTCCCCTCTGTGGCAGGCAGGGTCCCTCTTCGCACGCACGTGTTCCTCCAAGCAGGAAGCGGAGTTCTGCCACTTCTGGAAGTGGTTTTCCTCACACAGGAGATCTGGAGATGGCGACCAGAGTCCCTTCCTGGAGTCTCTGCGCCGGGCAGCGAGGGAGCGTGCGCTTCTCCTAGGTCTCTGCTGCTGGCAGAGCCGATCCCTCGTGGTCCGGTCCGTCTCCAGACTGGAAAGGTTCGGTTCTGTCCACTGGCGCCGCCCGGCCCTACTGGCTCTCCGCCTTCCTCCTCGTCCTGTCTTCGTTCTGCCCTCCTCCCCAAACCTCCTTAACGCCCCAGTTAATTAACACTTCAAATCCTGAGATGCCTTATCGCCTGGTTGTCGGTGCTTTGCTTGCAGCAATCTCGGGCCCTTAAGTTTATATCTAGCTGGTTTTGTGATGGCTGCCTTTTTCTTTCACCTCAGCCACTTTTCTCGCAGGCAGGCACGAAGGTTCCTTGCTCCACCCTCCTCTTCCTTGGCCCTCCTCTGTCCCGCCCCTCCTGATTCTTCATGCCCTCTGTCACTGCCCCCTTCCGTTGTCCCTCCCTCCCATCCAGTAATCCTGCCTGCCCTCTATGGCCTCGCGTCTCCCCCTCGGCCCCTCCTTCTCTGTGTCTCTTTAGACTGGGCCGTGCTGGCGCCCGTCCGGCCCCGGCTGGGGGTGTCCTCTGCCCCCTGCTACAGCCTGGCCTCTTCCTTCGCTCAAACCTACCGCAGAGCGACACGTTTCCTGGCTATTGTGTGCAGGAGAGGTGAGCGGCGGGCGGGGCGAGGGACGGGGCAGGAGAGTTGCCAAAGTTCGGGCAGACTCTGGCCCTGGGTCCGAGGGAGGGCAGCGGACAGTCTCTGCTGAGGTGGGTGACAGCCTCCGTGGAAGGATCGGCTCCGTAGTGAGGTACTGCGTCTGTAGTGTGATGCAGGCTGTTGTGACCCGGGGCTCCAGGTGTATGTATGTCTGTACTGGAGTCTCGGTGTGCTCTGGAGTTAGACGAGTGCTCAGAGGCGCCAACAGACTACTATCTTAAGTGTAGGTCTGTCTCTATGTGAAGTGGCGGTCTACGTGTGTCCCTGTCTCTGTGAAGTCGAGATCTGCGTGTGCCTCTGTTTATAACATTGAAGCCTGTGAATCTCTCTTCTCTTGACTGAAACTGGAGTTGTGTGCCCTGTTTTGATGTTATCAGGGGCGTGCCTGGTGTCTTCACCCCTGTGACTGTATCCTTCATGTGAGGGAACTGGTGGGTAATTGGCCCTGGGAGTGTATCTATGCCTGTCCGTGTGCGTTTGGGAGACGTAGCCTTGCACGGTTCTGGACATCTCTCCTTGAGTTTCTCACCGTGACCATCTCTAGCTGGAAGAGCATCTGCATTAGGTTTTGTATGCTTTTGTCGAAGATGACCTCTTGGTGGGTGGGTGCATTTCTAACCCTTAGTAAGGCCATTGTGTAACTGACTTTGTTTTTATGACTGTATTTTGGGTGGTTACGCCTGTGTTTGTCTATATAGTTTACACTGAAAGGGTTGATGAAGTATGCTTGTCTCATTATTTGAGGGCCTGGCTTCACCTTTGTATGTGTTGCCCTCCCGTTGAGTCGTCTCGCTCTTCTTGACGGCCTGTCTCTGTGGGTGTCATTTTGTGACCCTGTCGCTGCCTGGTGAATGCCCATCGCGCGCTCGCGCCTATACCAGCCGTTCTACAGCGGCAGTGACGGCCGTGTTTGTCCAGACTAATCTGTGGGGCCCGAGGCGTCCCTCGTCAGGGGACCCATGACTCGGAAGCTTCCGCACACAGCTTGGAGTGATCCTTTCCTGTTCCACCAGTCCTGCAGCCCTTGCCTCCTCAGGGGTGCACGTGATTGTAAAATATTCCCGGGCCCTCGTGAAGATGGCGGGTTCCTTTTTAAACCTCTCGGTAGAAGCCTACACACCTACTAGATACTGTAGGGGGAATCCTTAGAGTGAACAGTCCGCTGATGAAATGTTCTCCACAAGAGCTACCAACTCGAGGCTTTCTTTCACAGGGCGCACACACCTGTTAATATTGCCCAACACCACCAAAAGTTGCTTTGTGCAGAAATCTTTCATCTTGCAAAGGTAATATCTTAATTAGGCTGGTATTCAAAAATAAGTAAGGGCAGGTTCCATAGTTTGAAAAGGCTTGCAAAGATACGAACTGTGAAGAAAATCTCATTGCATTCGAATCACTGGCCTACCTGGATGAAAAACAGTGTACCAAGTGACCGAGCATGGACTGTGTAAAGTGCAGTAATACCCTCTATATGAAAATGACTGTGGTGCGTATATAACACTTAATGTTGTTTACGTTGGTATGGAGTTGTTTATGTATCCCATCCTGCCGTTGGTATGGAGTCGTTTTGTATCTTAGCCTGCCATTGGTATAGAGTCGTTCTTGAATCCCAGCCGGCGGTTGGTATGGAGTCGTTCATGTATCCCAGCCTGCGGTTGGTATGGAGTCGTTCATGTATCCCAGCCTGCCGTTGGTATGGAGGCGTTCATGTATCCCAGCCGGCGGTTGGTATGGCGTTCATGTATCCCAGCCGGCGGTTGGTATGCAGTAGCGCACTCTCTGGTCAGGGAGGTCTTTCCAAGCGGACTTGAGGTTTCCATCATACCGGAGCCCAATTCACACCTGTCCACCTTGCCCAAACTATCTTTACTGTGTCACAATTTATGATCAGGTTAATACCTAATTTTAATCCCAACCTATTTTGCCAAATGTATGTTTTCCAAGTGATTACTTTTTAAAGCAGACTGGTGGAATCGAGGGTGTTCTGTGAATCATAACTTCAGGATATTTCTGAAAACCTGGTTGTTTTAATCAATCATTTTTAGGCTTTTAATCAATCAATTTTAGGCTTCAGTAACTGAAGCTCCGTGCGAGGCACCCAATTGGGTTGCTGTTGCGCAGTAAAAATATTACTGATCAGTCTATTAATCTTTTATAGATCAACCCCATAGCGGCATGCTTTGAGGTACATGTCGTGCAAACGCTGTAGTAGTTAGTCCTTTTTTAGTGTTAAGTGCTCGCCAAGGCGAGGCCTACAGCACCAACAATAGACATCAAGAACTTTGACAACGTGCATTGCTTCGACTTCGATATTCTATTTTACCACCGTTTCATGAAACCAATCTTTTCACACTCCCGAGAGTTAGGACACATTACAGAAAAAATGCAGTAAAACACATTTGTGTACTATTGCCAAATGATGGGTCTGTCAAAAATGGATTTCCACATAGTGCATACTTTCCCACAGTCCCATACAGAACGTGTTAAGTTTTCCCCTTGTGTACTGCAGTTCCAGGAAAGCATCCACTTTTATGCCAACTTTGGTACAGCAGCCAATTAAAATGAAAAATTGTTTTCTGTTGAGTTCAAGTTTTTTGCATGTTCTTGATAACGTGCTGTTGCCCGCATATCTGTCACTGTTCTCTCTAAATGGTCGTGGTGTTTCTTTTTGGTGAGGCTTACAGCTCTAAGTGACTAACATTTTCAACTTTTTGGATGTTTTTTAATAAAGAACTTCTGTTTTCTTTGGCACAAACCCTATATCCTGTATTGGATCTGCCATGTGACCCCTTCGCATGATTAGGTCCAGCATCTTGAACAGCCATCATGTGTTGAGACAGCAGCCTTTCCTTGGACCGTGGATGGCTCTGCTCGCTCTGTGTTGGCAGTCTGGCGTGTAAGGGTGTTTTCAAACAACTGCAGCACCTCTCCAGAGTTCTGCAGTATTTTCTTCACGCCTCACGATGCTTCTAGTAAATCGATTGTTTTATGGATGAATCCAGAGACTTGGCTTTCTTGGTATTGGACTGGATATGTTGTCTAATCTCTCCAGCGACTCAGTCACTATATACTGGCTTTGCTCGAAACTAGGTGATGCATTTCAGTGAATGCACTCAAAAGCTGCTATTTTTAATGAATAACTAAATTTATGTTTGAAGGGTATGCTAATTATTGTGAAAACAGGTTTATTGAATTAAAGCTCTAATTGTTTTTCGAAGGATAAAATAGCTTACAAAATGAAATGGTTTATCTGCAAACATAATGGAAACAAGTGTTTTGTTCTGTAAATAGCATTTCCGTTTTTCCATACAACTGCCTTCCTACATTTTTATCAAGTTGCAAAGTTTCAGATGCAGGAACCACATGACTCTTTTCTCTCCCTAGCATCGATCTCCGCCACATAGGATGAAAACAAGCTATTTATCAAAGTAAAGCTCTTCTTTAAGGGGTAGGGATGGGCTAGGAGCCCACGATAATTCCTTCCTCTACTTTTCAATATTGCAATACTCCCACACCGTGTGCTTCAAGGGACCGTTCCCTGCTGCCTCCAAAAATAACAACTCCTCCAGTCTCTGCCCCACCTTCTTGCACTCGCATGCAATTTATTTAAATGTGCTTACTTTTATAACAAGCATTTGCAATGCAATGGGTCTCGCATTATTAAAGTTTGAGCTATTGGCATTGCTAAATAATGCAACACCAATAGCTCAAACTTTAATAATGCGAGACCTATTGCATTGCAAATGCTTGTTTTTGATAGCTGTCAGTAGTATTGGAGTGGTGCCGGTGTTCACTCAGTCCCCCCGAGGCAGTATATATTCAAAATTGGAATAAATGCAGAGCCCTTGTTCTGATAAAACAAGCACATAGGGGTAAATACCTTTGAAAGGTATGTCACCAGAGGGCCCCATATGTATTCAACATTTTTATAAGAGTCTATTAGGATATCCGCCATCCGTTCCATTGTTAGCGCCGCCCACAACCTAGCATGCCATTGAGTCAGGGATGGGGCCTCCGCTCTTCTCCATGCAGCTGCCGCTGCCATTTTGGCTGCCACTAGACAGAGCCACATGATCGATTTGTCCCCATGTATCTGGAATCGCAGAGGGTCATGCCGCAGTCTCAAGAGCACAAAGCATACCTTTTTAAATACAGTCCGTTTTCCTTAAAGCAAACGGGACTGCGTTTAAAAAGAAAAGTTTCTTTTTTGTTTAAGAAGAGTCCGTGGTCCTAAACATATTTTATTTTATTTTATACATTCACAAAAGGGAAGGGGTCCTTCCTTTTCGCAAACGTGTTACCACAGCAACTTGTGGCTCAGTAAAATATCAATGTTTTGTGACCAAATTTCAGTTGCAAAACATTGATACATATGATACCGATTTGGTATTTGGAAGGGAAGATTACAACACGCCCTTTCCAGATACCAATGCAATATCCTTTGCTAAGCACATTTAGCAATTAGGCAAAACCTTTCCAAATCCCTAAATACGTTGAATATGTACGTGAAGGGGTTTTAGAGTTCGCAAGCCCTCTAATAATCTGAGGGTTTGCGAACCCCAACACCTTTTGTACATCGGGCACCTGTCCTCCTGTTCCTGAGACAGCAGCCAGTGCTTGTTTCTGTGATTGCCTGTTTGTAGCTGGGCTCCCTTGGCCCAGTTGAACTGGCGTGGCATGTTGCCAACATGGTTTCTGAACGTCTGTGTAGCAAAAACATTACTGAAATGTTTTTAAAACTTATGCAAGTATGATTTATGTTGTATACAGTAGGAACATAATGATACTATATGCAATAATATTACATTGCTTCATTTGTCTGTGTAATGCTTTTGCAGAGAGCACATTGTAAAGAATCCTGCAAATCTGAAAAGGAGAAATATTTGAATTGCTTATATATAAGTCGTAGTTTGATGGTCTTGTACATTCACACAGGACAACAGTTTCTATTTTGGCAGGTATGGACCTTTTAATTAGAACTGAGGCTTGATGTCAACATTCATAAATCCCCTTGCAAATCTTTATGTTTTTTCACGTCATTATGTTTCTCCTCACAATGAGCTACCAGCCTTGCCATTAGGACTACTTCTCAATGTATTTGAACATATGTGTTTTTGTGGTATGAAATGCTAGCTAAGCCACATCTGGCATCAGAGATCTGTACAAAATGGGCACCTTCATTTCGAACATGGAAGCCAAAGAGACAATTGGTGTGCAAAACGATTACTAATATTAACCATGGGCATTCGTTTCTATCTGGAGGATTACTTTATAGCTGTCACAAGAATGATACATTCAGTTCGTAGGGAGGATATTCAAACAATGTTTAGGGCGCCGAAATAATAGGTGTTTAGCTGTGAAATTTCTGGTTTGTGCGTTAGGGCATCACACATATTGTAAAAAATAACATTGGTTAGTGTTTAGTCAAAGATTGTTTTACCATTAGTCCTGTTTTGTTTTTTTCACAATCATAGCCATGTACCTTCTTGTACAACAGCATCAATTAAAAAAATCTGGAAGCCAGATTCTTAAAGCGATGTATACTCCGAAGGGAACCACATGTAAGTAAAACTTAGATGCACACAAAATATTCTCTAGTACCCCAGTGACAGATCCTGACTGATAATTTTTCGAAATATGGAAGTACAACCCTCACAAGGGCTTCCATTGACTTTGGTTTGATCTGCTCCTGTCATGGGCAGTAGGCTCAGCCACACAATTGGTGCAACATTTTAATCAGCACAAGTGGGGTAAAAATAATATGTTGTTTACTCAAAGTTTGAGGTTTGCAAGGGATTCTGGGTTTTAAAAAAAACACCCTGGATTACCCTAGATGTCTAGTTTTCAAAAATGTGCTGCTTTGTTTCATTCGGTGCTGGCGAGCTAGGGCTCAAAATACACAGCTACCCACTTTGCAAAAAAAGGCTCGGTTTTTAGTGGAAAACATGATGTACCAATGTTGCTTTATGTACCGTTTCCTGTCGCGGGCACTAGGCTTGCCCACACAAGTGAGGTGCCATTTTTATCAACAGACTTGGGGGCATGCTGGGTGGAAGGAAGTTTGTGGCTCTTCGCAGATTCCAGAACTTTCCTTACATCACAGAAATGTGAGGAAAATGTGTTTTTATTTTTTTTTAAGTCAAAGTTTAAAGTTTGCAAGGAATTCTGGGTAAAAAAAACCTGGTGACAGCCATGCAAGGCACACCCACCCTGGATTTACCCAGGTGTCTAGTTTTCAAATATGTGCAAGTTTGCTAGTTTTCCCTAGGTACCGGCAGAACTAGTGCCGAAAACCCACGGCGACCGCTTTGCAAAAAAGGGTCAGTGTTGAGTGGAAAAATGTGATGTAACATGTTGCGTTTGAGCAGTTTTCTGTCACGGGCACTTGCCCTTACCACACAAGTGAGGTACCATTTTTATCGGAAGACGTGGGAGCATAGAATAGTAGTACATTTATTATTACGAATTGGATTCCGCTGCATTTGTGCCTTCCAAATATAAGCCAGTGTATGAGAAAGAAGACATTTTGAAAAATACCCTCTAAATCATATGCTAGTGCAAGTACCCACAAATTCAGGGATGTATAAATAACCACTGCTTCTAAATGCCATATCTTGTGTTCATTTCAGAAATACATAGGCTTCCTTGATATCCATTTTCCACTCTACATATTTAATCATATGACTTGGTCTATACTCCGTACACAATGAAAAATCATTGTACGGTGCAGCTCTGTTGTTGGCTCTGAGTACGTTGGGTTCTTTGGAGAATGTACATACAAATCCTATATATCCCCGCAATCAGAAGTGCCTAGCGGACGTAATGGTATATTGATTTTGCCGGCCATCGCGACTAAAAATTACAGAGGAAAATGTCACAAATTGCCTTTTTTCCTACTCATTTTCAGTATTTCTTTGTTTCAACAATTACTTTCTTTGGGAAATATTTGAGGGATCTACCCAGGCTGAATTCGAAATGTTGACTACTTTTCAGAAATCTATAGCTTTTCTGGATCACCTGTGGATTTCATTCACACTAGTTTCCACCACAAACTAGAAGTAGGTTGAGAGCACACAAAATAGGAAAAATGGGTCACCTCTTTGAAAAATGTCAAAACTGTGGTAAAACAGTAGTTTTTTTTATTCAGCTCTGCATGTTCCTGAAAGCTGGGAAGATGGGGACTTTAGCACAACAAACAGTTCTTTGATGCCCTTTTTGGGAAACAAAACAGAAACATCCTGTTTCCCAAAAAATAAAAAAGTTTGTTATCATTTGACTATTTTTTTGGTCTGCTACAGGGGAATCCACAAACCCTGGGAACCTTTAAAATCCCCAGGATATTGGAAAAAAAATATGTAGATTTGGCATGACCTCATGTGGAAAAAAGTTATGAAGCCCTAGGTATAAACTACCTAAAGAGAAAAAAAGGCTTCAGCACTGGGGGAATAGGCCCACAGTTTAAGGGGTTAAACTGAGCAGTCCCTAGGACAGTTGGTCTTTGGATTTATACTTAGGAGATGTTTGAAGTAACTTTCTGTTATTTTCTTGATTATTATGAATTATTGATTTGAATTTACTCAGCAATTGCCGATTGCTTTCTGTAAGGATTCTTAATTCTAAATATACCTTCATGGTTTGGACTTTAAATTCTTGCCTTGTGTAGTTTTCCTTTATTTGCCTTAGGTCCTCGTCCTTTGGACTCACATGGCTCTGGTTCACCTAGATAGCCCATTGAATTTCTTAGTAAAAAGTGCCTAGGTAAGGCATTGACTTAGAAAGCTTTGAGTAAGAATGTGTTGCTTTTTGCATACTTTATCATTGGTAGGCACCAGGAAAAATAAACATTCTTGGCATTATTATTTACCACAGTTTGATATAGGTTGTTACATGTCAAGAAGGCTATCTGGCAAGTATGGTTGGTTTTCAAGTAGAGAATCAGTGGGTATCTGGCAGAAATTATACAGACATGCGGGGCATTGGTAGAAAGGATATAGTCATTCTGCACAATGGCGTTTTTTTCCTTTTCTATGACATGCAGGCTTTGTGAGATGCAGCCCACCTCTATCTCCCGTGAAAGGCACCAGACCATCGGGGGGGGGGGGCCCTGGCAGCATAGGTAGAAGGGGGTATGTCTTGATATTAGAGCAGACCATGCTTGCCCTATAGGGGCTGTGGGTTGCCCTGCGTCCAAGTAACATCCTTCCATCTAGTGGACCATTATTGACAGTGAACACAGCCCTGGTACTGTTCTCAGGCTTTATTTTGGCAATATTGAACAGTTTTTTAAAGTGAACAATGACACTTAGAGACCTGCTGGTAATAAGCGCTCTACAAGTCCAATTTAACAATAACAATAACAATAACTTTACTAAGAAATATTCCCCATTTAATTTGTATATTTGGTATTCTGCTGGCCGCATCATGGTTTCTCAAATATACAAAAGGCTAATGGAAGTTTATCTAATATGGACTATGCCATGATGATTAAAACTGCGCGTCTCTTGATTGACTGAGCCATCAGCGTCTTGCTTCTGGAAATGAATTTTGGGCCTTTCCTTTATTCTTTTAAGAGCATTTACGGTTTTCATTGGTTTGGCACTGGTGAAAAAGAAAGGCGCTCTTCATAGAAATCATTAGACACGGTTAGTGCATTACAGAAAGGTTTCTTCAGCGAGCCAGTTATCTTTCACACGTGCTGATACAAAGTTTTAGTACATGGGGCCTATGTGTCTATAAAGAAGAGGTTACAGAGAAACACTGAATAAATGTATTTGGAAAAGTTGCTGAAGAAATATTTTTTTGTTTAGAACCTACTCTGAAAAAGCAGTGAAAACTTTAGTAAAGTGGCAAAATAAACAGGTTGCGTTGTCAGGAAGAGGAAATTTGTGTTTTCAGGAAATCAAAATCAATAACTGTAATAAAGTGGAAGTTCAGGTTTTTGTTTTTATTTGCATCTAAGTGTTCATTTGCTCACAGTGATGGGAAAAGAAAGCACTCTCATAAGGTTCTATGCTAATTCATACACGTATATACCTGAAGTTCATCTAATCATCACACAGATAAATGTAACTTAGGCAGACAACACACACACAAATTTCACTCTGCCATAACTTTTTGATAAAAAAACCAAAAAACATTCAGAAGCCTTGTGTAAAAAAAAAGAAGAGAAAAATACCCTTTGAGTTGCTAACCAATGGAACCCCCTTTTAGCAGCAATAATTTGAAATAAGCCTCTAAGGGGCAGATGTATCAAGCATTTTCCCGTTCGCAAATGGGCAGATTCACAGAATCGGCCTGTTTGCGATCGGGAAAAAAGCCTTTTGGGATGTATCATCCCAAAAGGCAATCGCAAAATAGGGAATCGCAATTTTTGCGATTATCTATTTTGCGAATGCATTTAAGGAATCGCAATTTGCGATTCCTTAAATGCAATGCAGGAAGCTGAAATAAATTGCGACCTGGCTGTAAGGAATCGCAAATTACCACCAACTTCTAGTTGGTGGTAATTTGCGAATTCCGAAAAAAATGCCCTTTTTTGCATTTTTCTAGGTGCCATGTGGCGTACATACATGCCCTTAGGGCATGTATGTGCGCCACATGTTACACATGCATATTTCAGGGGTGCAACAGGGTGTCCATTTGGCACCCTTGAAATTGCATGCGTAATTTGCGAGTACCTATTGGGTACTTGCAAATTGCACATGCAGTTCCCATTCATTCCTATGGGCCTCTAGGCCCATAGGAATGAATGGGAAGCCATTCCTTATATGCGACTCGCAATTTGCGAGTCGCAAATAAGGAATGCGTAGGAATCGCACTTTTATTTTCAAAACCTACATACATTGCATTTTGCTATTCCATAATAGCGAATCGGTAAAATTTGCTATTATAGAATCGCAAAGGCAATGTTGATACATCTGGCCCTAAATGTTTATCAGTCTCTCACATCCCCTGTGAGAAAGTCTGGCCCACTCCTCCTTACAAAACTACTCAAGCTCGGTGCTGATTGAGGGCATTTGTTCCTGCACAGCTCTCAGTGTCTCCCCACTGCATTTCATTAGGTTGAGGTCAGGATTTGATTATTCGAGAATCGTGATTCTTTTCTATTTCAGTTATTCGCTCATCCATGTAGAGATTTCTTTTTTTAATCATTGGATGGTCCACTTTTGACTAAGCTTTAACCGTTTACAGACGGACTCACATTTTCCTCTACAATGCCCTGGTAAAGAGAGCAATTCATGGTGGACTAAAGGATTGTGATGCATCCAGGTCCTTCAGACGCTCATGTGCACTTGTAAGTTCAATCAATCAATCAATCAATCAATCAATCAGAGTTTGTAGTGCGCACTACTCACCCGTTAGGGTCTCAAGGTGCTGGGGGGGCGGGGGGAGGGGGGTGTATGCAGCTCCGTTGGGGTAATTCGAAGAGCCAGGTTTTGAGGTCTTTCCTGAATTGGTGCAGTGTCGGGCTTCGCCGGAGGTGAAGGGGGAGGTCGTTCCAGGTCTTGGCTGCGAGGTGGGAGAAGGACCTTCCACCTGCTCTGTTCTTGTAGAAGCGTGGGACGGTGGCTAGGGCGAGGTCGGCTAAGCGGAAGTTTCTCTTTGGGGTATGGAAGGAGAGGCGGTATGTTGTGTGCCTCCCTGGCAGCCCCTATACAAAAAGCTCACTTGTTAGCTTTTTCAATGCTTGTTTCTTTTGTGAGGCTAATGTGCCCCTTTTTGTTAGGTTGGGTAATATGCCTTTGCGTTCCTGTATTTCGTAGAATTGCTGATGGTAACATGGCATTGGTTGCTCCTAAGTGTTTAACTGGCTTGAACTTTCAGTTTACTACGACCGTAATTAAGTAATGCTAAACGGGGATACTAGAGTTGTATTTTTAATATATATTCAAATAAAATCGGATCAACCTCTCTGGAGGTATTCATTAAACAAGCATTTGCAATGCAGTAGGTCTCGCATTTACACGAGTTTAAGCTATTGGCATTGTAAATGACAATGCCTTTTATTTATGTTTTAAAAACCAAAACATAAATAAAATGCATTGTCATTTATAATGCCAATAGCTCAAACTTGCGTAAATGCGAGACCTATTGCATTGCAAATGCTTGTTTTAGGTTTGGAACGGATTGTGCCATAAATAAATAAATGAAATAGAAAGCCGCGCAACCTTTCCAATGCCAATGAAACACATTTAACACCATATAAACATACCGAAAAATTAAATCTACCATTCACCCAGCTACAAAGCAGATAAATGTTTCAAGTTTTCAAAAAAGCAACAAAATTAGAAACACACAAACACGACATCAGTGTTTAAAAAGTAAGCACATTATTACAATATAAAATGTAAATCTAGATACGTAAACAATATACAAACACAATCCGTTCCGTACACAAAATAAATTACACAAAAAAAATGCAACCTTCCTGTCAGTTAATAACTTTAAACAGCATATAAAGCCACATGACACTACAGCAGCTTAAACAAACAAGGAGGCGCTGCAAAAAACACGTTGAGCCCATACAACAAACAAGAAACAAGCGTGACGTTAACAATTTTTTTTACAATAAAACGGACATATAACCTTTGCGATTGCATTACAGCAGCTTTAACATCGTGCACATAAAACAAACAATAAAAAATATAAATCTTTAACAAAAGATGCTAGGAGCAGAGAGTGCGTGTGTATGGTGGAGGGCGGAGAGTGCATGTGTAGGGTGGAGGGCAGGGAGTGCATGTGTAGGGTGGAGAAGGCATGTTAAGGGCGGAGAGTGGAGAATGCAGGCGTGGAGTGAAGATCTCACCTGTGGAGGGTGATGGAGAGTGTGGTGGGCACTAGTGAAGCACATCCTCGTAGGGTCAGGGGTAGAGAGGGATACAAAGGCATGGGGGGTGAGGGCGGATGCAGATCGGCGCATAGTGTGGAGGTGAGAGGGCAGTAAAACGTGTTGTGGGGGACGGTGTCACGTCACAGCCAGAGCGGGAGACTTTGGAGCATCAGATCAGAGTCTTGGCGTCGGCACCGCAGCCTGTGGTTCTGGGCACATGACTTAATGCCGCCATGACTGAAAATGAATGTGCCCTTGTGTAATGTGACCGGTAATCGGGTAAAACGATTCAACGCCTTCGGGGCGAGTTGGCGCTACATACAACTGACACGCACAACAATGAGCAGAGCAGGGTGTGAAAGATTTATTCAAGGGCAGGAGACCCCTCGGTTGTAATGAAAAACAATAAGAGTTTTCACCTCTGGGGGTCACTTCCAGCACCTCCCCCGCACTCAGGTGAAAGCAGCCCTTGCTGCCCTCTGCCTGTGAACCCATGGAACAGCCATCCCCGGCCCCCACTGACCAGTGCTGTGGGCCCCGCCTGTGACGCCTCCCATTGCATTCGGACCCTGTAGTTTTCACGTAAAGACAGAGGCGAGACGCGTCCATTAGACACGCCTGTTCTTTCTTGCCAAATAATATGCCTCTGTTTCTAGATTAATATTTTCCTCAGCTGTCCGGCGTGTATGCTTTCCGTCCAGTAATGGATTAAAGATCTCACGTCTGCTGCATCAAAAGCCCATTTGGTGCCCAGCAGTGCTGTCAGAGTGAAGCGCCGCTGTCTGATGGGCTTCATAAATCCTCGTGGCTCCGATGAGCTGAAAAACAAAGGTGGGGGCAAGTGGAGGGAGTGGGGGAGGGTGCATGGAACATGCGCCCTTCACTGCAACAATAGTAACTTGAGTAAGGGATATGGCTCAATTAACAGAGCTGTCGACTTTGGTCCTGGGGACCCGGGTTCGAGCCTCAGCGTAGGTGCTATAAAAATATGCTGTATTATTAAATAAATGTAACAAATGTAATTTATTTATAGCCTCGTACTCTGTAATAAGAGAGGGCAATTCACAATTTATTCAAGAATTTTGAATATTCGACATCTGATAACTCATCAAGGCAAGCATAGCACAGCAAAATAGCAAAACAAAGCAAAGCATATCATAGCATAAGTCAACGTAGCACAACAAAATAACATACCACAACACAACCCAGTATAGCACACTGTGACTTAAAATAACATAGGTTAATGTGACACGTCACAACACACCAACATAACAAGTGACTCGGCATAGCATAACAAAGCATGGTATAGTTTAAGTAACTAAACATAGCACAGCATGGCTTCACGCAGCATAACAAAATGCCACATAATATACCACCTCAACATACCGCACAACTCAACAGAACACAACCCAACATAAGAGAAGCTTACATCAGATTCAGCCTACATTTCCTGTTGTTTTAACCACAAGTAACTGCGAGGCCGAAATGCAGGGCACATCTTGCCCTAAATGAATGTTGTTAAGTCAGACAGTGTCCATTATGGGACATCAGTGTTGACACAGTACACATCACCGTGGATCAGATGTTGGTTATAGGAGATAACGTGTTTACAGCGAACGGGGCAGCAGCGGCTTTTAAAGGGAGTATGGGGAGAGTTTCTAGCTTGTCTGGAAACAGCAAGGCTAATTGCCATGCGCTTCCGGTTTGAATCTGGCAGCAGACAACATCTTGAAAATGACTCACTGGTGCGCACCAAGAGGGCCTGTGGTTTCCTCCTTCTCAGGTTCATGCGCTTACGGAGTACAATTTTCTTTGTAGTTATTCGGGTTTCTCTTTTTTTTTTCCCATCCCTGGCCACCATCAGCCAAAAAGGCAGAACAAGCATTTGCAATGAACTGAAACATATGGTGCAGAGAATCGAAGGGAGGAGGTGGCTCAACATATAACGCTGCCGACTTTGGAGCTGGAGAACAGGGTTCGAGCCTCAGCGTGGGCTGTATTAATCATAAATAAATAAACGGAGATCTTGGAGGGGGTGGTGAGAAAAAAAAAACACAACACACAAGGGGAAAGTGCAGTGCAAGCAGCTGCCTTCTGCGCTGCAAATAAAAAAAAAAGTGCTCACCGATTAATTGAAGGAGACAGTAGAACGCCGCAAGTAAAAGATCCAGTCCGGATGGGTGGTCACAAAAGGAGACAGGGCGGTAACAAGGAGGGACTAAGAAGCCTCATTATCAATCGGAAGCCAGCGTTTACCATGGACAATGACGCCAGTCAATGAAAAAGATGGGCGGAGCTTCCACTCCACTTCTAAAACATACCCTACTACAATATGCCTCGCAGAACGGGCAGCGCATGCGCGCTGCAACGCTAGGCGAGACCTAAAAACGAAAGTAGAGGTTTAACAAGAGACGGCATGAGTTTTAGACCTGGCCTGACAAGTTCTGAAAATCAATTTCCATAAGTATTTGATAAGGATGACGCCGCCTCCCTCCTCTCTGCTGACTCAGCAGGGGTTTGATATGCTGGTTCTAAGCCAACCCCAGTCATTCTAAGTCGGTGGTATGGCAGGCAGAAAGCTTCACAGTAAAAAAATGATAGCCATGTTTATGCTTATGTTTACGGGTTTTATATAGCGCATAGCTGCCCGAAGGCTTCCCAGCGCTGCGGAAAAACAGGAGGTCATAGTTAGCATAGTTTATTCAGGAAACAACCATGTCTTCAGTTTTTTCCTGAATCTAGGTTCATCCATAAGAAGTCTTAATTCCTTTGGCATGGAGTTCCATAATTTAGGTACCAAGTGCAGGAATGATCTTCCTCCCCATCTGGCTCGTCTTATCCTAGTGATTTTGGCCAAGCGATCTGAGGCGGATCTGAGGGCTCTTATCGGTGTGTATGATGTGATGAGTGCACTGAGGGAAGGGGGCCCTTTGCCATTCAAGGCCCTGTGTGCTATGCATAATGCTTTAAATTTGACCCTGGCCTGTACTGGCAACCAGTGCAATGATCTCAGGGCCTCTTTCCCTGATTCATGCCTGGGTATGTTTCTGAGTACCCTAGCGGCTGCATTCTGTAGCACCTGCAGCCTGTTCAGAACGTATTTAGGTGACCCCAAGAAGAGAGAGTTACCGTAGTCCAGGCGGGAGACCACCAGCGACTGTATCACTGTCTTTCGGGTCTCCTCTGGGATGAGGCCTAGAATTTTACGGAGCATGCGTAGGATTCCAAAACATGTAACCGTCAGTTTTCTGGCCTGTGTTTCCATTGTCAAGTTAGGGTCTAGCCACATTCCTAAGTTCTTTATGGAGTTTTTGTGAACCAGCGGACATCCCAGTCCTTTTGGCCACTCCATGTTGACTTGTGATGGGAGACTATTTCCTAGAAACATAAGCTCCGTTTTGTCTCCGTTTAGTTTTAGTTTACAGTTTGTCATCCAACTTGCTACCTTTTCCATGCAGGGAGCCACTTGGTAGTGTTTTGATTTGGGGCCCTCTGCCACTGAGACTACCAGTTGTGTGTCGTCCGCATAAGATACGATTGACAACCCAAATTCCTGAACAATCTCGGCCAGGGGTTGCATGTATAGATTAAATAGAGTGGGGCTGAGTGCGGAGTGCTGTGGCACTCCACAAGTTGCTTATAGGACGTCCGAATAGTGTCCACCTTCTGTGATCTGAAAGGATCTGTCCCTCAGAAATGATCCTAGCCATCATAGAGCGCTGTCTTGTATGCCTGCTTTTTCTAACCTAAGGATGAGTGTTTTGTGGTCCACCGTATCAAAGGCTGCGCTTAGTTCTAGCAGCAGGATGGCGGCGGTGCCACCATGATCGAGGATTTCCTTGAGTTCCTCTGTGATCAATAATAGGGCAGATTCGGTACTGTGTGATGGTCTAAAACCTATTTGAGTCTGGTGAAGCACCTCGTTGTCCTCCAGGAAGTGTGATAGTGTGTTGTTAACGTGTTTTTCAGCAATCTTTCCTAGGATGGGTAAGAGTGAGATGGGATGGAAGTTTCCTAAATCTGTTGGATTTAGTTGTGGTTTTTTCAGCAGTGGCCTCACTATAGCATGTTTCCAGGCCTTCGGCACTTTCCCTTGCATAAGGGATAGTGTAATTAATTCTGTAGCAGTGGTTATTATGGTATCTCCCACTTGAGTCAAAATGTGTGGGGGGGATCGGATCCTTAGGAGAGCCTGATTTGATGTTTTGTAAAATCTTATACGTGGTGACTTTATCTATCACTGGAAATTCCTTTAGGGTGGGTCTTGCCTTATGCCATGTGGAGACCTTGGTACTATGAAGGTCTGGGTTATCGCTGCTCCCTTGCATGGAATTATAAATATTTTCAACTTTAGTTTTAAAAAAAGACTGCAAGTTCATTGCATCTCTCCTTCGAGGAGGGTTGTGGGGAGGCTTCCGGCTCTGTTGACGTGAGGGATTTAACCACCTTGAACAGTTCTCTGGATGAATGTGTGGCCGAGTTAATTTTTTCCTGGAAATATCTTGCTTGTGCTATTTTAATTTAATTGTGATAGTGTCTGATCTCTTTCTTGTATGGTTCCTTAATCGCAGTGTCATATGTTTTCCGCCAGTTCCTTTCGTTTTTTTTGCAAGTTCTTTTCAGGGAAGCCAGATGGCTATTAAACCAAGTTGATTTCCTTTGTGCCTGATTAGTCCCTGTCCTCTCTTTCTTACAACAATGTTCCGTTGCGTCAGTGAGCCATTTATCTCAGAGCCGGTCTGCTTTCTCTACCTCCCCAACCATTTTCGGGGTATTTCTTTCTAGTGCCTCAGTCACTTTTCCTGGAATGGTTCTAGGCCATTTCCTACCTAAGTTAGGTACATTGCTTCCTGTATTTTGAACCTGCGTCATAGTCAGTGACAGTAGGATATAATGTTGGTCTGACCAAGGCACTGGTGTAGGATTATCTATTTTTAGTTGAGACTCGTTGGTGAAAATGGCATCTAAGGTATGCCCTTTCTCATGTGTTTCTATTTGCACCATTTGGCTAAGCTGCATGGCCTCCATATCTTGGATAAATCTGTGGGTGGTGGGGTCATTTTGTTTATCCAGATGGATGTTAAAATCGCCTAGTATGGTCATTGTCCTTTTTATGGTGATACTCTCTGCTACGAGATCAGGGAAGAGCTCCAAGAACATATTACAGGGTCCAGATGCTCAATAAATAAGCATTCCTGAAAAGGTCTGGGTAGGGGATAGCCCCAAGCTAAACAGCGTGGCGTCGCAGTTGAGCAGGGTCTTGGGTGAGATATTGCATCTATAGGTGTTTTTGTATATGATGGCTACCCCCCAACCCCGCTTTCCCTCTCTGTCCTGCCTTCTAATATTGAATCCTTTGGGGAGGGCCAGTGTTAGGTCTGGGGTGGACCATTCTTTGAGCCATGTCTCTGTTTCAAATAAGACGTCTAGTTGTTCTTCCTCAATAAGAAGACAAATCTCTATTTTATGTGCTGGAATGGACCTGCAATTTATCAGTCCCATTTTCCAGCTAGATTTCCTCTTTGTTTCTGTTGGGGGCCAGATTGGACGAGAGATCTCCTCACTCACTGTGCCCTTCCATTGGATACATGGGATTTTTTGTCCTGTCATACTTTGGGGTGTGACTGAGTGGGCACAATGTGTTGTGAGCTCGGGTCTCAGGTTTATCAGTTCTTTTACACTATATCTGATCACTTCTTGTATATCAGAGTTATAACGGGCAGGGTTCCTGGCCCCGGCTGGGCGCAGACGGCCTTGCCTTTGGCGCGCCAGTGGCGTGCCCGCTGCGTGCGGCCGCTGTGCGTCCTCGCTGCCATGAGGTCTAAATATCAGTCCCTGGAAGTGTAATTAGCCAGCTCCACCCCTTCACCTCTGCTCTCTCCACGCAATCGGAAGATCCGTGGTGGACCTGGGAGCAGAGGGCGGGAGATAGCGTGGCGAGGCAAGAGGTGAGTTATTTCATAGTTTCCAGCGTTTTAACGTTTTTTTTTAAATTCGTTAAGATCCTGATTAAAATCTAAAGTCTAAAATTGTCAAATGGTTAAACAATAGAAGGGAGAGCAATTCTCCACACTTACGAAATGTCAGGAGAGACCCCCTGTCAACCGCTGCGCGTCTGCGCTTCCATGCGGTCTAAATATCAGCCCCCGGAAGTGTAATTAGCCGGCTCCACCCCTTCACCTCTGCTCCCTCCACGCAATCGGAAGATCCGCGGTGGACCGGGGAGTAGAGCGAGGGAGATAGCGTGGCGAGGCAAGAGGTGAGTTGCAAGGTTGTCCAGGTAAAGACTTTCTGAAAATGAATGCGTCACTACATCCTTTCTCCGTTTGACTGACACCAGCAGGAAAGTAGGATTGCACCTGATTACATCAGGCACAACCAGAGCTGGGAAGAGGTAACAATAGGTTGCATGTGTGAGTGTTATTTTTTTATTTTGTGCAGGCTTTCCTTTAGAGAAATGAGCGATCATATGGGTGAAAGGAACCACGCTTCTCCAATGTGTACATTCTTTTACTACTATGTCATTTTTTTCTCAAGCTTTCTATCCTCGTTTTTCAGGTAGTGGAATTGTATAAAGCAAACACAAGGAGATGATGGACGGAGCGCTGAAACTTTTCAGACACTCACCCCCAGTCACAGATCTGGGTTGAATCCATCATAGTTCTTTAGCTCACTTTGCCAACCCAGTTCAGACCCAGCCATATGCGAATCAGCCTTGACCCTGTTCCTTATGGGAACAGTCCAGCCCGAACTGCCAAGCCACATCTCCATCCATCATCTCTTTGTGTTTGCTTTGTTTGCCCTAAGTTGGCAGGGTATGCCCAGACGTGGTTGGTTCCCTTGCTCACTTTGCCACTGGATTCAAGCTAGCCTGGCTGATATGGGGTGTTTCCCCAAAACCGGTCCCAGGATGCTTGTTTCCGGTCCAGGGAAGATCTGGCTTGGCAGTTCAAGCTGGACTGTTCCTGTAAGGGACAGGATCAAGACTGATTTGCATATAGCTGTGTCTGAACTGGGGTGGCAAAGTGAGCTAAAGAACGATTATGGATTCAACCCAGATCTGTGACTGGGGGTGAGTGTCTGAAAAGTTTCAGCGCTCCGTCCATCTTCTCTTTGTGTTTGCAGTGGAATTGTATAAGTCATATGGTCATTAACTGCAAATTTGAAATTGCTTTTAGAAATTTCCAATTTTTTTAAAATTAGATTTGCAGGGTATTTTCATTAGTTTTTTTTGTTTGCATAATATTCATTAAACCTACCCATTTGCGTAGGTCAGTGGACCTTAACAAAATCAGTGTATACCGGCACACCATTGAGTTGTGAAGTTTGTCAATGGTCTTTTCTTATTGACTAAAAAGCAGCCAAAAACAATGCACCTAACACATGGCCCTACTCTTATAATTTGAAAGGGTGGCCCACCAGATTGCTAATAGTACACCAGTCTGATTGGCCATCTTTTCAACTGTCAAAATAGGTCCCTGTATCACATGCATTCTGAATGGCTGCTGACAGCCAGTCATAATGGCTATGGGTCGTGCTTGCCTTCTCAGGACTGATTTCCTTGTGATGTCCAGGGAGCCATGGGCAACCCAAATATATTCTGGGAGCAAAATCTGCCTCTTTATTGAATCGGATTGCAGAGTTGATTTTGGTGTTTCTTTTACACCAAATTTTGATCCGCAGGAGAACTAAAAAATTAGTGAATTTTAACATTTTTGCTTTTCAGAAAAACTTTGTCAGTGGCCAGTGTGCCCAGCATTATGGCAACTACTAAACTAGAAACTAAAGGGAAATAGTTTGTACTGATAGTGTTTTTAAGGGGAGAAAACTCATGATAAGCCCCCTCTTGTATATTGTATAATAAACTAGCAATGTTTACCCATTTGGCATCCTGTAGAACAGGTTCCAGTAATGTGAACCATTTACCTATAATGAGCGCATCGTTGATAAAAGTGATGCATTTATATGCTCCTTTGTTGATGTTTTCCTACTTTTTTTTTTAGCTGATTGGGTGTCCCTCTCAGCCAGAGCAAGGGAGGATGCCGAACAGCCCTGCGTCATACAGCAGATTCAGACGAGACTGAGGGAGGACCTTGGGATAAATGAGACATTTTGTTTAACTTTTCTTTCAGGTAAGGGCCAGCTCCTACTCCTACAAGGTTCCTCATTTGTTTTTGGAAGGGAGGGCACTTATTGCTTAAAGCTTTCCCGTCCTTGCATGCAAAGCAATAACAGCTGTTATCTACCTTTTTATGCACTTTTACCTTCTGCTCAGGCCCATAACCTTGGGGAAGGTAATTAAGGTACATGCAATAATGCTTAAATACGTACCCAGATGTGTCCCACCGCTGCACACTTATCAGTGTCTGTTCAAGTATATCACCCATAACCTAGTAATCCTTGTACATTGTAAGATTTGCCATCCATTACTTATTGCTTATCATGCCGTGGTCTGATTTTTAGGTTGAGCCTGGGCAGCGCATGCGCTGCTCTGCGAGTCATGCTGTATTCGAGTATTTACTTGAAGCCCCGCCCACTCTCCATCCATATTTGTCATTTGATTGTGTCATTGTCCTTCGTAAATGCTGGATTCTGATTCGTTAATAGGCTCGTTAGTCCCTCCTTAGTACTGCCTTGACTTCATTTGTAACCTCCCATTAGGACTGGCCCTTTTACTTCTGTTGTTACACGTTAGGTCTTATTTAGTCTGTAAGCACTATTTTCTTTAATGAGTTTCTCCTACTGCAGGCACGGCATGCTTTCCTGCAACATTCAGCTCACCATGCACGCTTTCACTTTTCAAGCAGCCCGGAACAATGAAAGACGCTTCTTTGAAATGAAATAGGTCTCGCATTTACAAGAGTTTGAGCTATTGGCATTGTAAATGACAATGCCTTTTATTTATGTGTTAATTATCAAAACAGATAAATAAAAAGCATTGTCATTTACAATGCCAATAGCTTAAACTCTTGCAAATGCGAGACCTATTGCATTGCAAATGCTTGTTAGTTCTTGAAATATCTACTATGTACAGCCCCAATACTTACAGCAGACTTTGTCTCAGCCTCTTGCTTATCACTGGTTAGCTTTCTTGTCAGTTTTATTTGTGTTTTGTTTCTTATATGTTTGCTTTCCTTCTCTTTTTTGTGTTGCCCCTCCCCTGGGACACAGCTTCTTTCCAATCTTTTGGGGTGATGGCTTGTATCGTTCCACTGCTCACATTCAGGGACCTACTTTTTTCTTTTGCTGTTACCACTCTATGGAAGTGCATGTGTTTCCAGGCTCTCTTCCCTGCATGCTGCTTCCCCCTGCATGCCAGCCGGCTCCATGCTTTGTGTTTCTCTCCCAACCACCAGCTCATACTTTGCTTCGCTTCACCCCTTCCTTTTTTTTTTAAAGCCCACTCCGTTACTCTCCAACCCTGCCATTCCTTGCTCAAATTTTTAGTAACTCCCCCTTCTGTTGCTGCTTTGCTCGCCAGAGATAGACTAAACAGTCGTCCTAAACTGTTCACTCAGTAATTTGCACTACAATTCTGTCTCTCAGTGGCACTGTGGCACCATGAATGGCATTATATTTGACAGTACTGCATCCAGGTAGCAATTTAAAAAAAAAATGTTACCTAGTACTTAATATGTAGATTACATGTTCTGTAATTATTCACTTAGTTCAGTACAAAAGCATTCTTTCAGGGAAAGGTAAAATAAATGTAAGTTTGTTCTCTAGCACATCTGAAATAAGTTACTGAGAAAGGGATTCATCCTGGTCTTGTTCAGCTTATTTCAATGCAGCCTGATTGCACACTGTATAAATAAGTCTAAAATAACATTTATAAATCAACAAATAGAGAGAGTGAGGAGTTTGAGAGAGCTTGTTCTTCTCCCCTGGTTAATCTAAATCAACAATAAGAACGGGCTCAGAAAATATCAACTGCATCCAAAACGTAGTTGTAAAAGGGAAAAACCTATAGGTTTTTAAAAGAACCCTCACCAACCAACCTAGTTGGTGGCATGCTTCATCATTGGGTTCCCACCTAGGGTGCTGAGTGCTTCCTACGGGTGCTTCGACGCCTGACTACAGCGGAGCAGGATCTTTTTTGGTCGACAATTTGTGAAAAACAAGTGAATTTAAAACTGTCTCCGGGAAACCCCTCCTATCTAGGAAATTTTATTTAATGGTGCTTCTTGTTTTGAGATAAAACCCTGTGTCTCTGCTTGTTCTACCAGAAGTTTGATCTTTTCTGTTAAATCTTGTGATGGATCATTCATAAGGTGTTTGTAGTTTTTTTCATCATTTAATAGTCGTCTGCATTCTGCCTGATAATCTACCTTGTCTTGTAAGACCACTCCTCCCCCTTTGTCTGCTTGTCTTATCACAATAGTGTCCAGTGTTTGTAATGTTCGGAGTGCTGTCAATTCTTCCTTACTTAGGTTTTTGAACGTTTCTTTGTCTTCAATGCTGTCTATTTAATTGAACACAGCTTGTTCAAAGGCTAATATTTCCACTGGTAGTGTAGTTGGAGGGGGACAGAATGTCGATTTTAATCGTAATCCTGTGTCCCCTTTAGTCTCTGAGTCATCATTGGGGACGTGGTTCCCGAAGAATGCTTTCACTTTCAATTTTCTGAAGAATTCAGACGGCTCACAATGGAGGAAAAACTTGTCCTTGCGTGCTGTAGGCACAAAACCCAGACCTATGTTGAGAACTTTTTCTTCAGTGACTGTTAATGTATGTGAGGACAGATTCGTTACTAAGCTCGGGGAACACTGGTTCCCGGTTGTGGGTCCTTTGATGTGCTGCTGGTGTTGGCTCCTGTGGATTTTTCTTCCTCCCAGTGTACTTGGCGTTCGCCTCTTCTTCTTCTCTCTTGACCCCTCCTCCCTCTTCCTAAAAAAGGGAATCTCTGGTTTTGTGGAAAAAAGTTTTGGGGGACCTGTTGGAAAGGAGGATTCCAACCAAACATTGGGTGGGGTTGTGGACAATTTACTGGTCCCAGGAAGCCCCTGGGGCCTATAGGTTGATATTGTTGCCACTGTTGGAATTTGTTTCTACCTTTTTGCTTACTCTTGTAACTACTCCCACTCGATCCAGTACTTATTGATGACTCCCCTCCTGAGAAATCCGAGTGGTTGTCTTGCTTAGCATAGTACATTTTCACTCATTGATAATGATGACTCTTTCGTGGTGCCCTTTCCGAAAAGCACTGATGACTATCCAAGTCACTGGTGGCATTCTGAGATGATTGATCTTTGCGCATGCACTAGCACCTATGATAATGTGTGATGGTGGTTTCACATCACAGACTGCATTACAAAAACACTACTATACAGTAATGACCTTGAATTATTATGTCATTTTTTCCTACAGGTATTGCGTGTCGGGTGTAAACCGTAAGTTACTGTTTCACACAGAAAATAGAGATAATACTCTTCACGTTTCAAGCACACCTTAGTACGTGTGCTTTCACATTACCAAGGGTCTAATTTCCTTTGGTTTTTTCACCGTTTGGTCCTGACGAAAGCCATTATAATCGACTCCATTTGGCTGAAACATGTAGACCAGTTGTAGGATGTATGAAATCATCTATATCTCACAAACATCTGCACTCTATTTTTAACCCTGTCGCAGGTTCCTACCATTAAATACATTTTCCTAGATAGGAGGGGTTTCCTAGAGACCGTTTTAAATTCACTTCTTTTTCACAAATTGTCACCCCAAAAAAGATCCTGCTCCGCTGTAGTCAGGCGTCGAAGCACACCTAGGATGCACTCGGCACCCTAGGAGGGAACCCAATGATGAAGCACGCCACCAACTAGGTTGGTGGGTGACGGTTCTTTTAAAAACCTATTGGTTTTTCCCTTTTACGACTCCGTTTTGGATGCAGTTGATATTTTCTGAGCCCTTTCTTATTGTTGATTTAAAATAACATTTAGCCTGAATCATAATTTTTTCTTGCACAGACTTGCTTCGGGTGTTAGGTTAGCTCTTCCAAAAAACTGCGTGAAATGCCAGTTGGATGCACATCTTTAGACAAGGTTGAGTGGGGGGTTTGTGTGAGATGAGGACTTGGATGAAGTACGTCAGCAATAATGCCGATGCTGCGGCAATGCTTGGAGAATGGGGCAGAATTTCCCCAATTGTTCATGTGGGAGGCAGCTCTTTCTGCTGCTGTGCTCCCTATATTTTCCAAAGCCGGCCTCAGGCAGGGAGCAGTTGCTGTAGAGGGGGTCTGCAGCCCCCTGGGATGCCTGCACGGGGGGCGAGTTAGTTGAGTTTTAGTGTCTGGCCTAGAGGTAGCTTTAAAGTTAAGGTAGCTTCAGATGTCTCACCTGCCTTATGTTTCCCAAAATACTCCCAGTAAAAATACATACATACCTACATAAAGGTATTTCGGTCAGCCCTATTTATCCATTGGTCTGTTCAAGTGCCATTCAGATTTTGCTTCCGGCCACCACAACCTACAGCATGGGGCCATGAGTCAGCCAACATCAGCGATTGGCTCTCTTGACTGTGAGTGATGGTATTTTGCTCTAATGTTCGCGTCTGCCTAAAAGTAGTCCAGTTTAATTCCAGGGCTTGTAAGACAATTTATGCTTTTTTCATGGTTTTTTTATTTTTATTCTTGCAAGTGTTCATTTTTTTCATACTATCCATTTGCATTCATGCACTCCATCTTTAGACGGCGGTATTTTTACTTTTTATTTCTTTTACACTCTTTGTGTAAATTGCATATGTTTGCAAATAAATAAAAACGCAAGCTTGCCAAGGCCAGACCTATGTACTTCAATGCTTTTTCAACTTGCTTTGTCCTTAGAATCTCTGCAACAAACGACAGGCTATTCAAGACAGCAGATGTGAGTACGTCTGTTCTCAAGGAATCACTTAACAATCTGCTGCTAGACCCACAAATCTAGTGGAAAGCTTCTATTTAGAATCAAACTGACTGCTCTGAAGCCCCCCTCATTTGGAGGACTCACGTCTCACATTTTAGTACTTTAAGAAAAAAAAAATCCTTTTTTTGTGAAAACCACCAAAACATTACCTGCAAGCTAATTTATTTTCTTGAATTCAAGGAACCTGCATTCAGTATCAGGCGAATCCTCATTATGTTTCTGGTTTAGAACAAAATGTACACTTCCCAGTTAAAACGAGTATTGGCAATGCCAGTAGGTCTTGCTTATGAATGCACTGTCAAACCAGCCCTAAAACTAAAAATACATGTACGTTAATGGCTGCCCTCCTCCCGTCTGTGCTGCTGCTAGAGAAAAACACCATACATGATCTACTTTTATAGCATTACAATGTCATGTGTGCCGCTGAAAGTTCAGGCTCAGACAGCTGGATGAAGAAACAAAATGATCACAGCTGTATGGAGGGCACTTGTTTTGGGGAAGCACACAGCGTCTACTCAATCAAAACATGTACTCCTGGCTTCCAACATGTGGGCGTAGCCAAAGCCCCTCTCCTGGTGTTTCTCACATAAATTGTCTGGTGACAGCTGTGCTTTCAAGCCAGACCTTAAAAACAGCTCAGTGCAATGTCTAAATGACAATATGTGTTTGGACTTTCCATTGAGTCTACTTTATTTATATTGCTACCATGTCACTTGCTTGAGACAAACCATGTGAGCAGCGTGGCATTGGCTGCATTTTATTTACCCGGTTTAGTTACCTACACATTTTGTGCCAAGTAAATGATGCTTTGTATTGTTTAATAAAAGGGCACACACTGCAATTTCCTGGGCTCTTAACGAACTACGCGTCACAATGCAAGAGCATTACAGCACTATATTGATTTTGTGTGTGGCTACAGACAACTTTAGGTAAATTTGACTTCATGTCATCAATTCTTCAAACATCCAAAATAAATACAGAGAAAGAGAGAAATGTGCTTCGGATCAGCTCTTTTCACTCATTGTCTTCCATATGTTGTTCATTGTTTTCTCTTACTTGGGGGGCCTGTCCATCAAAACCATGGCAATTTTTTGATGATTGAATTATCCAATGTGTGTTCCCTGTAGGTTTTTGTGCTGAAGAATGAAGTAGTTGTTTTGTTAGGCTGCAAATACAATATACACTGTAGTTTGTTATTCAAACACAGTGCTATTCACTAACTGCCCTTGCACGTTCATTAATTTTGTTTTGCCTTCATGATGAAATGTTATTGGATTTATGTTTTTTGTTCTTAAAGTAAAGACATACAAACACTTTATTAAAATGTAGCAAAATACTGGCCCTTTATCAAAAGCATCTACTATGCAATATTTTGCTGTGTACACGTTTTGGACTTAACATCACCACCTAAAATAGAAACATATTGTACCTCCTTTTCATAACCATGTCCTTTGAAGGTATAACATGACTCATATAATGCAGTGTTTTTAGCAAAAAGCCCAAGATTTCATAGTGCTGTGACCCAAGATTTTTCGTCCATATCAGACATTTTAAGGACAGCTAGGGGCAACACACTCAAGTTGCCCAGCTATTATCAGACACGCCTTCTAACAAAAAACCTAGATCTGTAAGCTTTACCAATGCTTGTTTAAATGTACAGCTGAGCCATCACATACCGCAGACATATAAGCAGTGCCACTGGAATTATGCGATTCTGCAGTGTTTTCTGCACAATCATAGATTTGTTGCATTTGCCACATAATCCATCATCGGCTGCATAATCTGCAGATTTTACCCAAATATGTTGTTTCTAGCTCAAACTGAACAAAAGTTACTAAAAACATGGCAATACATGTTCCTGCTCAGTGGAAGTCCTTTTTGCAAAGGTTGATAAGTCATCTGCCAGTTACTTATTGCTGAATTTGGGTATTAAACGGGTGCTAATAAGGAGAACTCTTTTCCCAGACAGTGTTACCTTATGAAAAGATTTGACAATAATGATGTAATAGTATCACAAATTGTGCAGCATTAGTTTGCATAATTTGCCCTTTCTAGCTGCATAATTTAGCAAATGCTGCGGCATTATTTGCTCCTCCCCTGCCGCTTAATTCCAGTATCCCTGCATTTAAAGGTGCCTAATTTCAAATGGTATGAAGTGGACACCTCCATTCAGTGCCCCAAGCATCCACCATAGTGTGCATTGCTCATGGTGCAAAAACACTGTGTTGGGACGAAAAAGCCCCTCGCATGGTGGTGTACATCTGCCCCTACACAGTGTCCCAACTGCAATGATGTCTGGATCTCTGTTGCTTGTTGTTGTTTGTGGCGACCATCTTGCATGTGCACCATAATATAGGCCTGTTTCACAGATTGTGCTCTTTTATGGACTGCGAGGGGTGCCCAAGGTGCTACCCTCATAGTGGTGAAAGGCTACAGCTTTTACCTGGAGTTAAGTAGCACAAGCGCAGTGGTTGCAGCATACCGTGTAATGATCAGTAGGCGTGAACAGGCCTTTTTACCTGTGTCACTGGAGTGAGGCCTACTGGCACACTCATGTAATGTTCCACTGCTGTATGCTTAACTTAGCCTTGGCCTACATCAGGTTAGTATGCAGTGCTGTGCATTGCGTGTGTGCTATATGCATGTGCTGAGTGTATGTGTGCCTGTAAATGGTAGAATACATGGAAGAGTCTGGGTTCTATTTTGGGAGACCCAAGGCCGACTGGAAGAGCTTGTGGAGGTCGAGGAATCCCCCTGATATAGATTTGTGGATTGCTGCATTCTTGTGAGCTGGGTGGGACACACCATATAGAAAGGAGAACCAGGCTCTCCAGCACACTTCAAAAGGTGCTCTTTAATTTAGAGGGGAGGTCACTGGAAAGGGACCTTGTTACATCTCAGGATGGAGCAGGGCTGGGGACCTGGGGTAACATTTTGATACACATATTGCTGTGACTGACATCCATGTGTGAACCTCTGGTCACTCCCATGGCGTGTGTTGTGGGCTATTCTATTTAAAGTTGCTCCTTCATTGACGGACTGTATAAACTGCTTTATGGAGGCAGGGCAGAGGAGAGGACACTTCCAAAGGACCCCCAACACCAACTACAAAGACTCAGTCCCTAAATCACATTTGGTGTCTGGAAATGTTCTATGAGAAGGGGAGCTTGAGGCCCCCACAATTGTCAGCTGTTAAGCAGCCAAACGGGCTGCTCAAGGAGGAGAAGCTCTGCAAGACATCTGCCTAGGACCAGGACTGAAGGCTAAGGTTAAGGCCTGACAGTCTCCCAGCTTGGTGAGGGAACATCACCCATGGATATTAAAGACCACCTGCCTCTGGAGCACCAGCATCTGCCTGCTTGCCACGACTATTAGCCTTATGAGGAAGAAGAGAGCTGGAGGGAGCGAGGTCTAGTGGGGGATCCTGGCAAGTGGATCGCTGTAGCGAGGTGTGAGAAGACTGCTACTGCATTGATCGCGTCATGGTCCGTGTACAGGTTTATGTCAGCGACCCCGTTTGCCAGTGGGAGGGGGTCAGTCATGCAGATTGTCTTGCCGATCAGGCCATCGCCATCTGCTGGTTGAGTCGGTGACCCTGTATGCCTGAGGGAGCAGCCCTGAAGAGGAACCTGCTGCTGTGCTGATTGGGCCGTCGCCTAAGTGAAGAGCAGGTGTGGTGACCCCATATGCCAGAGGGGACCATTAGAAGAATACAAAGAGCACCATGGTGGATGCCATCGTTGTGAGGAGAGGCTGTGTGGTGACCATGCAGGCCCGAGCCCAGACTGAGGATCGGAACCAAGAACCGATGACAACATCCCACCCTTCTTGAGGGAAAGATCAAAGGAGGCTTACTGTTGCTTCGGAGGAGCGTTGAGGACACCTAGCCATGGACCCTGCGGAGCTGCATGTGTGATACTCACTCGAGGCAGCCGCTGCAGTCACGAGAGAGACACTCTCTGTGACTTTCGTCTGGCAATCCTTGCTGTTGCAGATAATTATTATTGCATTTATTTAGCGCTTACTACCCCTTACGAGGCGTTAAAGCGCTTTATGGCAAGTAGCACGCTACTCTGGAACCCAAGGTCAATGGTTAAATGTTGGTTATTGTTTTAGTCATGTGCTCTCAAGGGAAAAAAAACATTGCATACATTACCTCAAGTTATTTTGTGATAGATTACATTAATACCAGTTAGGTGTGATAATTAGTGGGGGCTATGAGGTTTCAGATGAATGGTTGGTGAGATAGATAGGCTGGTGGAGATTAGGTAATGTTAGGTTGCAGGGATAGGGTTTTAAAGCATGAGAGGTTGTGATTTATGAAGTGAGGATCAGCCTTTTGCAGACTTACAATAAGAGAGATTAAGGCTGATGTGCATGAGATTGAGAGGAGACTATAGTCAGAAATAGAAAGCATGCAGAGAATGGAAGTTAAGAAGAGAGTCACTCTGAAGAAAGAGTGGAATCAAGTCGATAGGAATCAAGCGGAGCTAAGTCAAGTTCTGTTTTTCATGCAGGGTATTAGGAGTATTGTGGGAGGCAGCTTTCTGAGATATAAAGCAGTCCAAGGATATATGTAAGCTGTAGAAAGCAATCTGAGGATGTAAGTTGTAAAAAGAAAACGCATTATACATAGTGCTCCATACCCGGGGTAGACAGCTTAAAACATGCTAGTTCCACTTCTCATATCAATTAAACATTAAGAGTCTAGCCTGATGTGTGCCAACCCTAGGATATCCCTTTTAAACATAGTCTGAACTATGCCAACCTTGGCACAGTCTGTACACTGCATAAGAGGAGTTGGTGCAGAAAAAAGAAAAGGTCTCATTTAATGATCTTCCCTCACTATTCTGTATTAAAGCTTTTTTTTTTTTACTCACTCAGTAAAATGAGTTATTTTACATTGTTTGAGAGCGTCTCCCCAATGCACAGTCAGATATTGCTCTTGTTTTGTTACCTACTCCCATTCTTGGTTGTTTCTACACCACAGCAGAGTAACTGCTGATATGACTGCTTGAACCACAATAGAGGGGGATGGAAAGGAAATATTAAAAGCGGTTCAGCACACAACCTCCCTAGACTAACTGCCTGTAAGAAAAATGGTATGCTGCTCCGCCAGGAGCGCAAACCGACCCTTGGTTCAACCATGTTCACAGATCCAGGAGAATCCCCATCCAAAGGATGCAGTAGCCCCCACCATTGGGCTAGCCCCCACACTGGGTAGGCGCTGCAACACCCATCTGGCTCCCAGAAATGGGCTCCCTGCCAGATATCTCCCATTCCCCTTCCCCCCCCACCCCCCCTCCCCCCCGGCCTGGCACTAGCCAAGCTCAGGCCACTGCCCCACCTGGGCGACTGTGAGAATATGCGGCTGACCGGGCAACCGAGAGGCCAAGATTGACCGCTGGCCCTCCCCCAGCAGAACCCATTCCTGGCGAGTGCCCGCTCCAAAACCAAAAACATAACTGAACTACGAGAAGGAAGGCCCCAGGGGAACTTGTCTGGCAGGTAGCGCTTTGTTGCTGGAACACTTTTGACTTTTCTAACAGACTGGAAGATGGGCTCTTGAGACTCAGACTGCTAGTGGGGCCTTACCTGAATGTCTTCAATACTGAATAGAGAATAACCACTACTGCTAGCGAGAGAGAAGTGGGACTCGGGACTGCTTTAACCACTAGAGCCCTGACATCAGGGAACTTTGTGTATTGTTTTTGTGTGCCTTAGTTCACGTTGGGTTAGTATATAAATGCTACTTTTGGCATAAAAGAAAGTATTGACTGGACAATCATTTATTGCTGCTATTTAACTTATTTTGAGTTGTGAGCCTGTGTTTAACCCCTGTATCTACCCCCCTCCAAGGAGCCTTGGACTGCTCGACCCGCGCTACCACTGAGAGTCAGGTACTGAGGGGGCCAAGTTGCTCAGGATCCATAGAAGTTTGGGCCCTGGGACATCATGAGTAAAAAGCCTCAACCCCCACAGTTGGGCCCAGTAGTTCCTGCTTGCCCCGTGGCCCTCTGAACGAAGTTCTGACACCCAGCATTGAGTTTCTTTTTTAATGAATGACATTGTATTCATTGGGTTATTTAAATCTAATGCGTACATTGAATTACAAATTATTTTTTAAGTAGATGAAAGTACTAACGTTTACAGAATCAATAAATACACAAATCATTCATATAATTTTTAAATAAAACCTTTGCATGGAAAATGGTCTAGTGTATCCAACCATGATTACCTTGTATTTGAACTGTGCTTTCCGCTTGATGGAGGAGTACCTCTTGTGAATGAATGTTGACAAGAGAGAAATTCTAGAAATCTGAGCTCCCTAGTATGGTTCACTATTATTTGTCTGGTCCCCAAGCATGATGCAATATCATTTGTTTGGTACCCAAACATTGAAACGTTTCCCTTAACCTCATCAAAAGTAAGGATCTTGAGAATTCTTTTTGATGCAGACCTTACTTTTGCTTCCCCAGTCTTTGCCATGGCAAAAAGTCTAAACGTGCAGCTCTCTCTCCTCCAGAAAATCCCTCCAATCCTTCACACCGACCAGACATTTGAGCTGCCAAGAGTACTCCTTTTGGCACATGTTGATTATTTTTACAGCATTTACCTTGATTTTCACCACAAATACATTGGCACACTACAAAGACTTCGAACCAGGCAGCCAGAATGTGCCCCAACTACATAATACCCACTTTTAAAGCACTGCAATGGCTTCCTGCAGATGCTAGGGCTACATTTATGCACTATCCAGAACGTATTATGAGGCAGAGGTACTGCACTCTTGTAAAAACTGACACCCGACTATATCCCAACCAGAGTTCTTCATTCAGCATCTGTCCAGCGGATCATCCAATGATCCTTCAATGTGATGAAGTACAAAGCAGACATGCCTCTGGTGGTGCAAGGACCGAAACTCTGGACCACACCTAATCCCTGTTTGAGAGCTGGACCCAACCACCAGAGGTTCAGAAAACTCCTGAAAGTGACATTTTCAGACTTGCCATCAACTGAAGTCTATGCAGAACAGGGATCATTGAAGAATGTTGAATATAACATGTTTACTCACATGGTGACATGGTTTCTCGCCCCCCCCACCTGATTGAACTTTGACTTCCATTTCCAAACTATTAAATGTATTCTTTATGTTTTAGCACCCTGACGTTACTGAAAGGTAACACCCAAAAGTATACATTCTAAATTAATAAGGTTAATTTATACTCTAGTGTTCATAACCCCCGTTGTTGGCATTCCCTATAACTCGGACCTTGTGGTTACATTTCCAGTGGCAGATGCTCCCGGGAAGCAGCAGTGGGGCTGGGAGCGGGAAGAGGGGGAGGAGTGGGGGGCGCATTAAAAAAAAAATTCACTTTCCAGGCCGCCGCCTACTCTTTGTCCTCTTCCTGGCTTCTCCTGTGCAAACAGGAAGCACCCAGGCTCCCAAGCTCCCCATAGCCAAGCACAACTCTGCAATCCAGCATTGTGATTGGTCTGAGCTCTATGGTTCGGCGCTCAGCCAGGGAATGGGAGCCTGGGCTTTTTTTTTTATGTCCGCAGCGCCCATCAGCAGAACTGAGGTTGGCGGCAGGCACGTAATGCGGTGTAGCACAAGCGAGCACTCCCAAAATCCATGCATGAGCTTTTACGTTTAAACATTTCACAGCGGGGCAGTGAGGCAGCAAGGCGTAGCTGCTCTGACTGCTCCGGTTTTGAAACTACCCGACCAATCAGACCTGCCAGAGATAATTCACCGGAGTGTTGGAGTTCGGAGCGCCGAGGTGCCAGAATTCAGGGGGTGGCCGCTAGACCTGCTTCGCCTCGGCCCCTTGAATCCTGCCACTGCTTGGTTGCGGGTCAGCAGCTGTGGCGTGGCTGCGAGGCGTGGTAAAGTGCGGTGTTTCCTGCCAGCTCACGGAGGCAGGACGCGGGTGTTGGGTGTTTGCCGTAAACTGCCTAACCGCAGCCTAAACTGCCTAACCAGCCACAGAGGAGACACAGAGAGTGGGCTGGGCTGGGGCTCGCACTATCCCGCTCCACCACATTGAAAACGGAAATTGAGTCGCATTGTTTGAATTGCTGCGGTGGAGGAGACGCGAGAAACGACCGGGAGATGGCCAGGAGACAGTCAGTGAGGCGGTGTGGTCCAGCCACTCGGAGGAGGGGGTAGGCTGGCAGTATTGCTGTTTTTTTTCTTGCCAGCGCACTCCTCAAGCCCCAGCCCCAGCCCCAGGCTCCTCTTAGTCTGTTTAACTTTGTTAAAACATATACTGCCACAATGGATTTAACCCAGATCTTTTGACTGGGGGAGAATGTTTGCATTGTCAGCATTCCGTCCATCATTTGTTTGCTGTAACACTTTTCGCCCTAAGTGGGATGGGTATGCCCAGATGTGGGTCTCTTGCTCACTGTGCCATTGGATTCAAGCTAGCCTGGCTGAAGAAGGGTGACATACCCTGAAACCGGTCCCAGGATGCTTGTTTCTGGTCCAGGGAGGACCTGGCCTGGCAGTTCGGTCTGGACTGTTCCCATCTCATCGGGGTTGAGCCTGGCAGTATCAGCAGAGTGGTGATCTGATTTGGCTGGCTGACTACTAAGCTCACTTATAGAAGTGGATGAACATCATTCGTGACTCTGCTTAATGATTGTATCTTGTGGACTTACTTGTGGACTTTAACGTCTCTTTTGGCTTAGAGTGTGCTGTTCTGAGTAGACCAGCAGTCCAGGGGGGCTAGTACCACCGTACCGAACCATATTGGGCTTGAGCCTGGCAGGGTAAAACAAGATTAGCCAGCTTAATAAGCATAATCAGTATCATCAGTATAATCAGCAGTACTCAGCCAGACAGCCGCAGCTCCGGTGGCTTGCAAGTCCATGAACTAAAATCATTTGCTGGCGATTCGCTGGTGATGCCCTCCAGGTGCCTGTGTTTAGGGCGCTCAATTGCTCCCTCAAGATCATCTGCAGGATCGCCAGGGTCCATTTTAGGGCCAGCTAGTCGCACCTCTGATTACACTGGTCTCCTCAAGTTACTCAAGACCATCAGGAGAAGGAAACCCCGGGGTCACCTTTCACACCTGAAATCCTATCCCTCTGTGATGTCGATGCTCTCAAGGGGCGTGAGGGGCACAGTAAAGGGCACAGTGGTAAAGGATAAGGCTCAGGGAGTGGCCTCTGGTGTAGCTTGTGAGGACGAGATGGATACTCGCCCTGCCCTTTCTGAGCTGACTGTTCCACATTTTCCCAAGTTTTTCTATCAGAATACCGTTGGAGAAACCTCAATATCTCCATTAACACAGGCCACTGATGGAAGTGTTTTAACGTTAGTGGCGGAAGATACTGAGATGGAAATGGACATGCCTGTGGAAGATGTTGAGGTTCAATCCGAAATAAATTCTGTTGAAAAGGGGTTGCCTGTACTGGCTTGGCCGGTAGCCTTGGTTGACAAATCTAGCCCCTTGAGCAACGCTGAGCAATCTTCGGGTCATCTCTCCCTTAAAATGCCTCAACATATGCCTCAGACTGTAGACTGCAGCCTTGAACCTGGGGATTTGGAGATTTATACCATGCTGGACATTGCCATACCGCTGGAAAAAAACAAAGTTTTGGAGTCCAACCTGAAAAGGCCAGTCACCAGGGAGTTAGCACAGACTGTCATCGGATACTCATGCCAGTTGCTCCTGTATGCCAAACCTGTACAGTAGCACCCCTTCTAGTGTGTCCCATGTGCATTCATTATATTTGTCAAACCTGGAGGCGTCAGAGGCGTCGCCTGATAAAGGGGCACATGATTTTTTGCAAATATTAAATGTAGCGGATTGTAGATTGGGGGGAAGGAGCAATCTTGAGATATTTTATATTTTAGAGAGGATTCTCTCGTCAATTTTATCCCTGTTTTAGAAAACCACTATGAATTCTGATCATATACTGGATGTCCTTTCTCCAATTTTAATGGGGGTTCAGAAGCTCACTTGTGTTAATCCCAGTATAGGTAAGCCTGAAAAGGGCACTGAAGTAAAATCCCAGGCATGCCAGACATGCATAGGGGTGTCTGGTTTGGGAATCCAGGTTGAGGTTCCGGAAGATAAGGGGGACCCCACTGCTTCACCGTTAAGAGGTAGTTCCATGGTAAGCTCTGCCCCTAAAAAACAACGGACAGGGGATACTTCGCACCTCAGTCCCGGGGGCAACGCAAACGTATCTGCACCTATGAATCCATTTCGGGTGTACCCCATCTTTAAAAAAGGGAACTCTAACATGTCTTGCACTACTGAATCATTAACCGACCCCCTTCACGTAAATTGTCCCATGGGTAGTTTAGATGCTGTTCGCTCGGGGGAGGGTGCCCCTCTGAAAGAAAGTAATAGATTAAAAGGTTGGAGGGAGAAGGACAGGATTCTCCGCATTCCAAGGCGTAAGCCTAAAAAACTGAGGTTTCCTATGGTACCTGAGGAGTCTGAAATCTCAAACTCGCCTCAAAGTAGGAATGATTCCAGGCCCCTAGTCTCTGACGATGGCCAACATTTGGGGCGTTTGGAGATAGATCCTCCCCAACCCATTTCTATGGTAGTTGATCCTTCATGGAAGGGATTAGGGGAGTTGGAAGGGCAGGAAGTCAGTGGGATTCCCAAATCTAATGAGGGGGTAGTGGAAAATACCTGGGAGAATTTTAAAGTACATATTGATCCGGATATAGTGCACCGAGTAATTAGGAAAGACCATAACCCAGTGAACTTAACAGCACAAACCTATGCTGCTGTGCTAGATTTAGGTCAGGATGTGAATAACGTCCCCTCCATCCTTCCTGACTGGGGTACTCTCCCAGTACGGATTGATCCCGACCAAGGGAGGTTTCTGGAAGGGGGCCTTGTCGTTGCCTCTTGCACAAGGCAGAAGTCAGTGTTGGGGTCCGATCTAAGATTAAGCGATAAGTAATGTGCTGGACATAGTTCTGGGCATGCAACTAAAATTCTGATCTTTGCTTCTCTGTTTGATACCGAATCAGCTTTATTCAACAGAAGCTTACTGTTGCAGCTGCTATCAGGAATAGAGGATTTAAGATTAGTAATAAGCGATATTGAGCTGGTCTATCTAGATTTTAGTAGTGGTCCCCCAAATACTAGAGTCACATTTAGTTCAGGGATAATTACAATGCTTGTGTTGGCTAACGCCGATTATTTTAGAAAAAGAGCGATAGATGTGTTCCCACATGTGGACTCTTTGGGGCCCCGCTTGAATTCCACAGGAAAGACCACCAGGAGTTAGGTAGTATGTTTCCCAAAACAAGGGGTGTCATAAATCTGAAAGACATTCAAATCTCGGTGGGTAGCTCCTCAGGAAAGAGAGAGATTAACATCACAGGACCTGAGGTTCTAAGAGCCATCAAACCCATAGGGAATGAAGAGATGGCCCAGTGGAGTTGGGCAGCTGGCTCGCTGAATGGCCTAAAACACAAAACTCCCCATGCTGCGGAGGTAGCCCACTGGGAAAAATCTTGTCTTGGAACATAGCGGGTGTTGAAAATTCTAATCTTAAGTTAAACCCCTTATTAGAACATGATCCTAAAATAATTTGTCTCCAGAAAACATTGAGCTGCGTGGATTTCAATTTTGAGAACTTTTTTGTATTTTGCAGCAAAACCTTCATCTAAAGGTCATGCAAGTGGTGGCCTAGCTATTTTACTCAGCTGCACTATAAATTGGAATCCTGTGATTTTTCTCCAGCGTTCCAAGTTTTGCATGGGTTTGAAACTTAGCTTGGGTAATAGTACACAAGGTCAGCCTGCATCCCTTTTCTTGGTAAATGTATACATTCCTCCAGGGAGAGCAACTGATTCACTGGTTGAATCTATCTTTGCCTTTGTGCATAAGACAAGTATCTCCGAAGAGTGCACCTTGATACTGATGGTGGGTGATTTTAACGCTAAAATCTCGAACTGTTCCTCTATGGCTTTTTCTAACCCTGAGTTGGAGGATGTATGGTCCAGTCCTGAATCCTTACTGCCTGGCCATATTGAATCAGATAGGCGGGGCTTGTCTCTCCTGCATAATCTGAGAATGTGTGATTTCGTGGTGTTGAATGGCAGATTCCCAGATGATTCTCCTGCCTCTTTCACCTTTCATGGTCCACGCGGGAACTCACTGATTGACTACATGGCGGTATCCTATCAACTCTTTGTTGCATGCCTACAAACATGAGCGATCATGGAGTTCTGTCAGTGGATGTCAACATGGAACTCGAGTTGCTGGAACCTTGGAATCGAAGGGATGATAGCATTTTATACAACAGATCTAATAGGCGCACTTTTTAATAAAAGCCTCCCATGTTTTAGGAGGATTGTCGAAAACGCGTATCCTGGCCTTAGTCAGGAAAATCCCATCTCCAGGTTCAAGAAGATATTGGCCCTAATTAGATTGTGCAGAAGCAAAAGCAAGTTAGCAGCACTAATCCTTTAGTGGCTAAATCATGGGAGATAAAAAAAAAAATTGCGAGATTAACGCCCTAATAAGGGAGCAATTTAAGCAGTCTTCTATGTCCAGACAAAGGGAAATTAATAGATTAAGACAGGCAAGAAAAAGAAAATTGGCATCGGAGCGCAGAGGGGTGGAAGATGCGAATTGGATAAAATTAAGAGAGGTTGCAGTGTCCGGTGATACACGGAAATATTGGGCTTTAATAGCCAAACTGTGTGATGGCAGAACTAAAGCAAAACCCATTTTGATATCTGATGTAGAATGGACCATATACATTTCTTAGTTATATGCACTAAATTCCTTGGCTGGGCTGAATACAGACTTTGTCTTTGACTCCTCGGTGGGGAGCGATTAGGGCCCTCCCCTTGTGTAATGAAATAGAGGGTTTCATTAAAGGGGCAAGGTATTCAGGTGCGATGGGCCCTGATGATGTTCCAATTGCGATAGTTAAACAGGACGGGGCTGCATGGGCACAATTTTTGTGTCTGGTATTTTGTTACTGTTATGCACATGTGACTATTCCGTCATCCTGGAAGCGAAGTATTGTGGTCCCATTATATAAAAAGGGACCAAAAAATTCCCCTGCTAGCTTTAGGCAGATCGCATTATTGGATGCGACCGGAAAATTGTTTGCTAAGAGCATACTCCTCCATCTTCAAGACTGGGCTTTTGGAAACGGTTTAGTCCCTGCAGAGCAAGCCAGGTTCCGCAAACATAGTGGTACTCTAGATAATATTACTGCCCTGCAAACTTTAATTGAAAAATGCCCAATGAGCAGGGTTATGCCATTATACGGAACCTTTATAGATTTCTCCACTGCTTTCGACCGGGTAGACCGGTGACACTGTGGAGAAAATTGGCTGCTATGGGGATTCCCATGATCCTGCTTAGACTAATTATTGCATTGCACTCCTCCACTTGGACTCAGGTCCTGATGGGAGGCAAGTAAAATAGAGACCCACAACGGGCTGAAGCAAGGGTGCCTACCTGCTCCTCTTCTCTTTTCTCTTTATATTAATGATCTGCTGAGAAGGGTAGAGTTTTGCAAAGGGGACCCCCCAAAACTAGGAACTATGAAGTTAAGCTGCCTGCTATATGCGGACGACGCCATTTTGTTAGATCTAACTCCAATTGGACTCCAAAGGCGACTTACAGAGCTAGCAAGTTATTCAGAAGATTACTTCTTAAAAATAAATATTTCAAAAAGTAAAATTATGTTTTTTAGATATCGGGATGCCGAGTTAGGAAAAATATGCACTAGTTCCTAGGGAATGATAAACTTGCCGTGGTGAAGTTATAACCTTACTTAGGGAGAATTTTCTCAAGTAAGTGCTCCAATAGTGATCATATTGACCAATGCAGAGGTAAAGCAATCTCTCAGGCTTCACCAATTAGTAGACTTTATAAGCATTGCGGGAAAAGACATTTTGCACATGTCTTATCAGTTAATAAAATTAAAATTCCTCCAGCATTGAGTTATGCCTGTGAAACAGTAGATGAACAGCATTAGGATAATTTTGAGAAAGTAGAGGGGCGTGTCCTCGCGCCAAATTTGTAATCTGAATCGTGCAGCACCCATAGCGGCGATCCGGCTCGAATTCAGGCTACTTTCCACTTACGTGTTTTCTATGGCTGCGTGCTTAAGATGGAGCAATGCACTATTGAACAGTTCTGAGAACCCTTTACGGGTAGCAATGTTCCCCCCCTCATTTTAAATCGAATTTTTGATACAGTGTCTACTGTTATCCTAGATATGATTAATGCTACATTCCGGACAGGCATAGTCCCTCCCCTTGGAAGCAAGCAATGGTTAAAGCTTTGCTGAAAAACCGAACCTGGACCCTGAGATGTTAGGGAACTATCGTCCCATTTCACTATAGCCAGGGATCAGCAAAATTGCTGAAAAACATGTGAATAGTGCTCTGTCCGCGTTTTTGGAAAGCAATAACTGTCTTCACCTGGCTCAAACTGGGTTCAGACCCCAACAGGGCACAGAAACCGCCCTTTTAGCTGTGGTTGAGGCAACTAGGAAAATCCTAGACAATGGCTGCGCTGCCATTGTGCTTTTAGATCTGAGCGCAGCCTTTGATACAGTCAATCATCAGCTGCTCATCCAGAGGCTTAAAGATGTAGGAGTGACTGATCTGGCCCTTAAATGGATCCACTCCTTTCTGGACGACCGGTCATTTCAAGTGTTCCATGAAGACTGCATCTCTGACCCTGTGCCACTCCGATGTGGGGTTCCTCAGGGATCCTCCCTGTCCCCCACGCTTTTTAATGTGTACATGAGCCCCTTGGCAGGTGTTGTGGAGCCTTTCGGCATCCAAATCATCACATATGCCGACGATACGCAGCTGATTGTCTCTTTTAATCAGCTCAACAACACTGCCCCGGAGTGGGCCATGTGTCTTCGAGAGGTCTCAGCATGGATGGAAGGCTCATTCTTGAAGTTGAACGGATCTAAAACGGAGCTGATGTTTCTGGGTAAACCTTCTGTACCCAATATAATATCATCTTGGCCGAGTTGCTTCGGCCCTCCCCAAAGATTATATCAAGAGTTTGGGGTTTGGTTAGATCGTAACCTTGATTTTGGGGAGCAAGCAAGGAAGGTTGCTGGTAGCTGCTTTGGGCTGATGAGGATGACACGGAAAATCATTCCTCTCCTCCCTTTCTCTGCAAGGAAAGTGGTGGTCCAGTCCCTTATTCTTTCTAGGCTCGACTACGCCAATGCCCTATACTTAGGAGCACCTTGCTCCACGGTTAAGAAACTGCAAATTGTACAGAACTGTGCGGCACGACAACTTTTGAATATTCCCAGCCGACAGTCAGCAGGGGCTGCTCTGGCCGCCCTTCACTGGCTGCCCATTCACCAGAGAGTGCAGTTCAAGGCTCTCTGCATTTCACACAAGGTACTGTTAGGTTCTGGCCCACCTATCACACGCTCCCTCATTTCCTCTTACCATCCTGAGAGAACCCTGCGATCATGCAATAAACAGTTGGCAGCTGTACCTAGAATCAGGAAAGCACGTACAGGGGGTCGCCTTTTTTCATATAACGCAGCAAGGCTATGGAACTCCCTCCCCCTTGCCATTCGGTGTGAAACTAACCATCTGAAAGAGACACGTTAGTGACAGATTCCTTACCTTAGAATATCCCCAGGCGTCAGGCTGGATCCGGAAAGTTTTTTGCGTAGCAGTACCCTTGCGCGTCGGTAGGCGGCGTCGTGCGGCTCCGCGTCCGTCGTCGGCGTCGTGGTCGCCGGGATGATGTCGCGGGCAGTACTTAGACGCCGCCCCTGCGCGCTGACGTCAGTTCTTCTTTTTCCGCGCCAGTAAGCGCAGATCCGGGATGAGCAGTGCCCTAGTCACTTTTTGACTATCCTTTTTTGTGAATTTTTTCACTGTTTCTTCAACGAGTCTTCACGACTCCTAAGGTGTCGTAGGGATGCCCGGCTTTAAGCCCTGCGAGGCCTGTGGTCGCATGATGTCGATCACGGACCCGCATCACGAGTGTCTCTTCTGTCTCGGCCGAGACCACGACACGAAGTCGTGCCCTGACTGCCGGAAACTTCATCCGAAGGCTTTGCGAGAGCGGTCTCGAAAGCTACTCGAGGTCCGGCAGTCGGCTCCGCGCCGCACCAAGCCCCAGTCCCGGGAGAGGTCGAGGGGCCGGTCGCGGAGTCCCCGCCGTTCGTCGGAATCCAAGTCTTCGCGCTCCTCCGGTAAGTCGAAGCACAAGAAGTCTAAGAGGCGTCATTGCTCTAAGACTTCGCCTCGCCGGTCTCGCGACTCGGCTGAGGCACCAGTCGGCACCGCCCCCGCGGCCCCGGACATGCCTGTAGAGCCGCCCCCGAATTACCCGTTCTTTCCGGGGTCGGGGGCGACTCCGGCCGAAATACAGGAATTCCTGTCGGCCATGGCCCGCCTCTTCGGGCCTTCAGGTCCCTCTGGTGCGCCTTCGGGCCCCGCGGGCCCTGATGGGGTTGCCCCGGCGCCGCCGTCGACTCCGGTCCCGGCGCCGCCTGTCCCACCGGCCTTCATCCCGGCCTCGGCTCCGGCCCCGGCCTCGATCCCAGCTCCGGTGGTACCGCAACCCCCATCGACACCAGTTGACCTAACCACGCCTCCGCCGACGCCGATGTCCCCGGTGCCGTTCCTGACGCCGTCCGGGGCTCCGGACGGCGTCGTTCCCCGGCTCTCTCCGGCTCCGGACATGGAGCCGGACCGACGTCACCAGACGCCGGCTCCGGCGCCGATGAGACCTTGGGTCCCAAATGTCCCTCATCCTCCATATTTTGAACCAGAGGAGGACCAGGAGAGCTGGGAGGGGTCTGAGGACCCTCTCACACAACAGTGTGAGTTTGACCCGGACTGGGTTGAGGAACTTGGGGATGCCAGTGGTCTAGACACCTCCCCTGACACTGGCATGCTGTCTCCTCCCGTGGCTACGGAGGAGGGGGCTAATTTTGCAACGGTGTTGCGTAGAGCAGCGGGAGCCTTACATCTCCAGTTGCCTACTGTGGCCGTCAGGACTAACCTCCTGACAGAAGTGCTTCAGCCGGCGGCTTCCTCTTCGGAGACTGTGCTGCCGTTTAATGATGCACTCACTGACGTTCTTTTGGGTGCCTGGTCCAAACCCACCACAGGGGCTCCTGTGGATAGGAACGTGGCCCGACGCCATCGCCCTGCTCCGGGCGACCCCTGTTTCTCTCCCAACATCCCACCCCTGAGAGCTTGGTTGTCCAAGCCTCTGCCTCCCAAACCGCCTTCCCTACCGCCCTCCGGATAGGGAATCCAAACGCCTGGACCAATTTGGGAAGAAGGCTTTTTCTTCCTCCAGTGCTGGCTTGTGGTCCGTCAACACCGCTTGCCTTTTGGGCCGATATACCCACTCCCTGTGGGATTCGGTGGCGGCTGTTTTGCCGCAGTGTTCTGAGGAGGTCCAGACACTGCTTACCCGCGCCATTGCGGAAGGGCGAGATGCGGCTAAACACACCATCCGTTGTGGCCTTGATACCGCCGACTCACTGGGCAGATCGCTTGCGACGACGGTGGCGCTACGTCGCCACGCCTGGCTGAGGACAACTGGTTTCTCGGGTGATGTCCAGAATACACTCATGGACATGCCCTTTGATGGAGTAGGTCTTTTTGGTTCAAAGGCAGACCATGCGCTGGAGCGGTTTAAGGACTCACGGGCTACGGCCAAGTCCCTGGGCCTTTCTGTTGTACGCCCTCCGCTCAGCTCTGCTTTTCGCCCCTTTCGTGGCCACGGAAGGGGCGCCCAGTCACGTCAGCTGCCCAGCCACCGGCCCGCGCAGCAAGCGTCTACGCGTGGCCGAGGACGTGGATACCGCTGTGGCGGTTCGGGCACCCAGCCTGCGGGTCAGGCCACGACCTCCAACCCGTCCGCGGCCTCCAAGCCCTCCTAGTCCCTCCTTTCCGGTGCACAGCACGCCAGTAGGGGGCAGGGTCCGCCATCACCTTCACCACTGGCGTCCCATCACCTCGGACAGGTGGGTCTTGGACTTTGTCCGAAGGGGCTACTCCCTCCCTCGAGACCACCCCCCAGCCATGCCACCTCAATTCCACCGCATGTCGGGGGATCACTTGGTACTTCTGCAGAAGGAAGTCACGGCCCTCTTGGCCAAGAGGGCCATCGAGCATGTTCCGACCCCAGAAGTAGGGCGTGGTTGCTACTCCCACTACTTCCTGGTGCCTCAAAAGGACAAGTAGGACATGCGTCCTATCTTGGACCTCCGGAACGTCAATCGCTTCCTCCGGAAGGAGAAGTTCAAGATGCTCACCCTAGCTCAGGTCTTGACTGCCCTCGACCCTGGAGACTGGTTGGTAGCATTGGACTTGCAGGACGCTTATTTTCACATCCCCGTCTTCCGGCCCACCGGCGTTACCTGCGGTTCACGGTAGGCCTCGAGCATTTTCAGTTCACCGTGCTCCCCTTTGGCCTTACAAGTGCCCCTCGGGTGTTCACGAAAGTGATGGCAGCTCATCTGCGCCGGGCAGGGGTTCCAGTCTTCCCCTACCTCGACGACTGGTTGCTGAAGGCGGGCTCGTCCCAGGCAGTCGTCTCCCACCTTCAGACTACGGCCGAACTCCTGCACTCGCTGGGGTTCTCCATCAATGTGCCGAAGTCGCATCTGATTCCTTCTCCACAGCTCCTTTTCATCGGAGCAGTTCTGGACACGACGCAGTTTCGGGCCTATCCTCCCGAACGGCGAGTCCGGGATATTCAGGCTATGATTCCGATCTTTCAGCCTTTATCCTGGGTTTCGGTACAGATGACCCTGAGGCTGCTGGGCCTCATGGCCTCCTGCATTCTGCTGGTCGATCATGCCAGATGGCATATGCGGGCTCTGCAGTGGGACCTGAAGTTCCAGTGGGCGCAGCACCAGGGCAACCTGTCCGATCGCGTTCAGATCTCGGAGGGGACTGCAAGACAGTTGCAGTGGTGGCTCTCGAACCGGCAATGGGTCATGGGCAGATCACTCTCCCTTCCCCAGCCAGAGCACACAGTTGTGACGGACGCGTCCCTTCTGGGATGGGGCGGTCACATGGGAGAGGCGGAGATCAGAGGCCTCTCGTCTCCGGGCGGAGTCCCGGCTCCATATCAACCTTCTGGAGCTCCGGGCGATCCGACTTGCACTCAAGGCATTCCTTCCTCTGTCAAAGGGAAGGTAGTGCAGGTGTTCACAGACAACACCACCGCCATGTGGTACTGCAACAAACAAGGCGGGGTGGGGTCGTGGACCCTTTGTCAGGAGGCTCTGCGCCTCTGGACATGGCTGGAACATCAGGGCATGTTCCTGATGGTTCAACACCTGGCAGGTTCCCTGAACGCCAGGGCGGACGTAACCTCAGCCGCAGGTGCATGATGGATCACGAATGGCGTCTTCACTGGAAGTGGCGCAAGGACTCTTTCTACAGTGGGGAGAGCCTTGGTTAGATCTATTCGCCACCGAAGAGAACGCGCAATGTCAGCAGTTCTGCGCGTTGGAATTTCCAAGGCGGCACTCGCTCGGCGACGCTTTCGTCGCGAGTGGAGTTGCGGTCTGTTGTACGCCTTTCCGCCTATACCACTTCTACCCAGAGTGTTGAAGAAGATTCGGCACGACCGGGCCCAAGTCATTCTTGTGGCTCCGGACTGTGCTCGAAGAGTTTGGTATCCCGAGCTACTCAGTATGAGCGTAGATCCCCCGATCCGTTTGCCTCTTCGGGAGGATCTTCTGTCGCAGCAGCAGGGGACGGTCCTCCACCCGAACCTGTCCAGCCTCCCCCTGCTTGCGTGGAGATTGAGCGGCGGCAGTTGATTCCTTTCGACTTGCCTCCCGAAGTTTGTGATGTGATTCTGGCAGCCAGGCGTCCCTCCACTAAGGTGGTATACGCCTGCAGGTGGAACAAGTTTGTGGCATGGTGCACAGCAAAGGCTGTGAATCCCCTTTCTGCCCCTCTCTCTGAGGTTCTCCTGTTCCTTCTTTCCCTGGCCCAACAGGGTTCTGCCCTGGGTACCATCAAGGGCTATCTTTGTGCCCTCTCGGCCTTCCTCAGGCTTCCTGATCAGCCCTCCCTTTTCAAGTCCCCTGTTGTTAACAGGTTTCTAAAAGGCATTACACACCTCTTCCCTCCTGTTCCGTTTGTGATGCCTCAGTGGGACTTGAACTTGGTTCTTACCTTTCTTATGTGCGCTCCCTTGAGCCTTTACATAACTGTCCTCTTCGTCTTCTGACTCTGAAGACTGCCTTTCTGGTGGCCATCACCTCCGCTCGGCGGGTGAGTGAGCTCCAGGCTCTATCATGTAAACCTCCCTTTCTGTCTGTCCATCCAGACAAGGTTGTTCTTAGGACGCGTCCGTCCTTCTTGCCAAAGGTGGTTACTGCCTTCCACATTGGGCAGACCATCACTTTGCCCACCTTCTTTCCGCCTCCGCATCCTTCCAGAGAGGAAGAGAGGCTCCACCGTCTGGACCCAAAACGTGCGCTTTCCTTTTACATCGACCGCACACGCCATTTCCGGGTGGATGACCAGCTCTTTGTTGGCTACGTGGGCGCCAAAAAAGGTCGGGCGGTGCACAAGAGAACCATCTCCCGCTGGGTAACCTTGTGTATCAAAGCCTGCTATTCTTTGGCTAAGAAGGAGCCTCCTGTTGGGCTGCATGCCCATTCCACCAGGGCAACGGCTGCTACCACGGCTTTGGGCCGCGGTGTTCCGCTGCTGGATATCTGTCAGGTGGCTATGTGGGCCTCGCTGCACACGTTTACAAAGCATTACTGCCTTGACAGTCAGGTCCAGAGGGATGGCTTCTTTGGCCGTTCTGTCCTCCGGGACTTCCTTGTCTGATCTTTGTTCGCAGACCCACCACCGGGGTTGGTATTGCTGGGGTATCTATTCTAAGGTAAGGAATCTGTCACTAACGTGTCTCTTTCAGATGCACAAGTTACTAACTTGTGTAACGATATATCTGTAAGAGACAGTAGTTAGTGACAGATTCCTTACCGCCCCACCCATCCTCCCCGTTCTGCAAACTGATTTCTAGGGTTAAGGACATCCCTTTCAGGGCCCTAGTATTTTTCAGACACCTATGTCAGCTTCTTGCATGGCTCTGCGTTCCTGGCGCGGAAAGTCGTGTACAGAACTGACGTCAGCGCGCAGGGGCGGCGTCTAAGCACTGCCCGCGACGTCATCCCGGCGACCACGACGCCGACGACGGACGCGGAGCCGCACGACGCCGCCTACCGACGCGCAAGGGTACTGCTACGCCAAAACACTTTCCGGATCCAGCCTGACGCCTGGGGATATTCTAAGGTAAGGAATCTGTCACTAACTACTGTCTCTTACAGATATATCGTTACACAAGTTAGTAACTTGTGCACCTGGTCTTCCGGAAACGTATAAAAACCTTCCTGTTTCCATAAACTGATATGTAGTTCATGAACTTCGGCCTCTAGCGCTGGGATGCCTTTGGTAACCATGCGCTTTACAAATGTTTTACAATTACAATGTGTGAGGACATTTTTTACACCCTGAAGGGAAAAAGTGTTCTCTTTAGGAATTACCAGAAAGCTGTAAATTTGTTTGCCTTTGAGAATAGCTGTACGGGCGCTCTTCCCAAACAAGTTTTCAAAACCAGAATAAAAAAAACCATTTACGACGTATCTCGTAAAAGAGATACGACATTGTGCGCTGCGCATCCCTATAATGACTGTGTAGTAGGGAGTAGTATTTATAAAAAGCCACAACCCTATATTATATGGAATCTCCCCCATGGAGTGCGCAGAACAATCTTGTTGCTTCGGCTGAATTTACTTCCGTTAAGAATTGTAACAGGAGCTTGGGAGTGTCTGCCTAGGCAGGAAAGACTTTGTCACTTATGTGGCACTTTTGTGCAGGGCTTAAATCACGTCCTATTTGTCCCGTACTACAACCTTCAGGACGTCGATATCTGAGACCTTTTTTTCTAAAGTATAATATTGCCACCGCTGAGGAGGTCCGAAATTGTCGTCTGTCCCCCCCCCCCCACCCACCTGAACCAGTCTGTTTTCAATTTTTTTGCTTCTTTAAACAATTTTTAAATATATTTTAGAGAAGGAATAGCTCTGCGCTTGCGCTCATATTTCCATGTATGCTGCTATGAATACCGTTATGTACAATTGAATATCTATCAACCAAGATTTAGGTATTTATCATGTTCGAGCACTTGCACTTTTCTGTGTCCCTTTTTGCTGCTAGTTACGGCGTACTGTATCCCAAATTTTAGTATTTTTTAATTCCTTCGTATTTTAATTTTGAATCTTTGATGAATTAATTGTATTATTACAAGCATATTTTTTGCATCCTTGCAAATGCACAGTCGAAGTTGTCTAAAGATCTAATGGTATAGTTTGCCTTGTTCAGCCCTTGCTAGCTTTGTATTTGTAAGGACTCCGAAATTGATTCTGTGCTCATATTGCTCCTCTTCGCTATTAATTGATTCTGTGCTCATATTGCTCCTCTTCGCAATTAATTGATTCTGTGCTCATATTGCTCCTCTTCGCAATTAAAACGTAACTATGAATTTTGCATTATTTTATGAAAACTGAATTTCTGATGCATTGTGATTTTATTAGCTTTTGTTTTTAAGTATTAGATGATTTAATAAATTGGATATATGTTTTATGTGGAACTCTTCAGAGCTCCAAATCATATTAAATAAAATTGAAATTAGGAGCCTGGGAATGTTCTCTACCCAGGTTGTAATGCAGCCTGGGTGGAGAACATGCTAAGTGCGCATGAGTGTTTGGCCAGCCTGAGACGGCCGGCAAACATTCATGCGCACTTAAGGACTGCAAACCACTCCTCCCCTGCTCTGTCAGCAGAGGAGATCCGCCCCGCCCTGCCAAGATGCCGCAGTAGAAACAAATAAAATGATAATAACGTCCAGTTATTATCATCTTATTTTTCCTTTATTTACACTGTGAAAAGCAGTGGGGCGACACTCCTCCACCTAAGCGGAGGATCCACCGAACATTTCTGCTCTTGTTCCTTAGAGCAAGACCGGAAAGGAGGGGAGGGGCTAGGAGCACACTTTGCAGGCTGCAGGCAGAGATATAAGCAGCAACAACAACTGCATGCAGGTGCTTTGCCATAGGAGGAATGGGCCAATCGGGCTCTGCTCTGTAGAGCAGTGCTGGTGTGGGCAGGCCACTCTCTACACGGTCAAAGCGTTCATCCCGTCATTCACCAAATTCGTGGTATTTCACACAATCTTTGGAGTTAGAAAGGAGGCAGAGTGCACATACTTGTCACTATTCATCAGTGCAGGAAATTGGCTGCATGCACCGTTCATGGTTTAACAAGGTAGTGTTGAAGTCTCTGCACTACCTGATAGCCGAAAAAACAGCGCACAGCCCAGAATGGAAACTACTTTGGCCAGTGGGTGGCGTGCACCCCCAAATTCAACTCTGCCTGCTCTTGCTGCTGGAAGCAAGCAGTAACAAAACTCACTTGGCCAAAAAACCGAAGTATTCCATTCAAGAGCATGAGGGCCATTTTCAGGCACAAAAAGTCCTATGGTAGTTGGCCGAGGCTTCATAATGCAGCTGATTCCCAATTCGAAAATATTTTAAAGATGATGCATCTGGTGCAGATGGCACAAGGCATCAATTTCAGTAGTCTATAAAATGTTATGCACTTGTCACCTGATACCCAAGAGAATACGAGTTGCAGCTTTCTGGATTCTTTGCAGCCGGCACTGAGATAGACCAGTAGTCCAAAGAAAAGCTCATAAACACTGTGGGGCCGATTCCGATCTGGGTCGGAAAACTCTCCGACCGAGCCTGATCCGGAGAGATTTCCGACCGAGCCGGACTCCTGCAGTCCGACCGAGCGAGTACGATGCGGCTGCATGCTGCCGGACTCGATTCGGTCGGACTCCCATTGAAGTCAATGGGAGCCGGTCGTATGACGCGTACATGGGCTCCCATTGACTCAATGGGTACGTCGCGAACAAGGGGGCCCCCTGTAGTGGGTACGCGTTGGTGCCATCCGCACCGTACACGCATGTATAGGGGGGACCCTTGGGTCCCCCCTGTGTTCGACTCGTACGGCTACGGGTGCAGGGGGGTCTGGCACGGACCCCCCAAGTCCGGCTCTGGGTGCTTTTTCGAGCCGGACGCTCCGACTCGATCCGGCTGTCCGACGTGTCCATCGTACTGGCTCGGTCGGAAAACGTCTCCATTGCGCGCCACGAATCGAGTGCGACCGAGTCGGACGGAGCGGGTCGGACACGGAAACGAGTCGGTCGGCGATTTCGCGTTCACTCGCATCGTACTTGCTCGCTCGGACGACTGTACGAATCGGTCGGAAACAAAGCCTCCGACTCGGATCCGTTAAAGCCGAATCCGATTCGGAGCCCTACCGACCGAGATCGGAATCGACCCCACAGTCTGTGGAAAAGGACCAGAAGCATTGTATACTAAACTTGATGTGACACTTACAAAAACAGATTGATAACCTCCTGGATGAAGATGATAAAATCTGCTCTTCCTGGTAGGGGCAATCTGAGGTTTTGTAGAGTCATCTAAGTTAAAAACCATCCCCGGACAGTTTCTAAGTGCCAGAGATTTCACACAGGAGTAAGTTACAACTGCTAATGAACAAAGCTATGTGAAATGGACCTATACTCTAAATAGGGAAAACCTCTTCAGTGTGTCTTACCAAGCGTTCCTTAAAATCCATAGTTTTCTAGAAAGGGTGTAAGTGGTTAGGAATGTACAACACCGTGATGCTGATTGGGACTGTTGAAACGTGGCTCCCTTTTACATAATTGATCTGAAAGGATTCTGGTGCAGTATATATTTCTGAATATTCGGAATTCAGGGAAATTGAGATATGGGACTTTTGGTCTCAGAGCCCGTGCTTCCATAATGTTAAATAAGGAAGCTACCTTGTGGTACCAAATGACTGCAAAAAAAAAAAAATCCCCTTTTCCGCTATGAGAAAGCTCCCGCTGGCAGAAATGTGTTTTTCATGTCGCACTGAAAATCCTCGCAAACTTCCTGGTTGGCATTCTTCTGAAAGTACTGTTCTCCTGAAATGCAGTTTTGTAGGTTATTTCTAATTTCATGCTGAGCTAGTGAATGCCATATTATGCCAGTGCAGATGTTCTGCTTTCGCACTGCTTTCATTTTAGGATGCTGTCTAGAGATCATGCGTTGTGACTGTGTTGGAAAATATTCTTTAACATAATTAGTAGAAGGCACACTACCCCACATTTTTTAGGTCGCCACCTACCAGACAGCACAGTTGTCTGGCTATGCGAAAGGCATCTTGGGGACTTTCAGAAAGTTGACCTGGGAATGCATTCCCCCCGTGACGTGCAATGGGCTTTGTGGTTTGTGACTCACGTTTTCTGCCTTCCCATTTGCTGGCTGTATTTGCTTTAGGCTGTGCAGCTTGAGTTCGTACCTCCCCATGCGAAACCCGTGTTTGCAGTATTCTTCCACGAACTTGTTTTCTGTAATAAACAGGTCTTTAAATCTTGTTCTTATTTCTTCACATTTGCTGGGCATTCAAAGACCGAGGTCAAATGTCAAGCTATGTTTCCATGGGAGCCTGGTGTTTGTTTTGCTTTTGGCTGACTTCAAAGTGAGAGCGTTTATAGGAAGGAAGACTGCAGTGTACTTTCTCCATGGAGCCTACTTGTGCCCTTTTTTCAAAAAAATATTGTATTTTAGACATAGCCATCTCAAAAGGTATCTCGTTCTTCAGCTGCACAAAACCTTTGCACGTTTTTTTGAAAAATTCCTCTTTGGTAAGTCTATTTAATTTGTGAAACTGCCTTTTTTGGAACAAAGTACAAAACTGCATTTGAGTCTCCGCTAAAGCCTAAAATTGTGATTTTGGGCAATTTACACTGTTTATGGCCCATTCACTGTCAAGCATAGGATAAGATTTTTTCACAGGAAAGAGCCAGCCACATTGTAACACAGTTTAACAATGCTTGGTTTTCACCTTGATGCATAAAGCATATGCTTTATTTATAACATCTGTGGCAACTCGTTTTGCAGAGTTGGATAAGTTTAAAAGCACTTTTTATGAAAGTCTTTTTTTAATTTTTTTATATATATTTCTTTTATTTCTGAGAGTTCATCGATCACACAATCCACATCATAAATATGTTATATAGCAGACTTAAAATGTGCCTAAAATATAACATACATAATATCTGCATATTCTAACACATTACCTATTACATATCTCATATTCTATGTCCATAAGTGGATAAAAAAGAGAAAGTAGATTCTATTAGAGAATTCCTATTTAACATTGAGATAAAAAAAATATTGTATATGACATAGAAAGATATATTGCACATTTTCTCTATATTGCACATTTTCTCTATATTACACCTGTCCTGATATTCACATACTCCCACTTTTATAAGGATTCCCATATCAATTTTTACTTAGAGTATGATCCCGACCTTAAAGCATACCTTTTTTCCATTTCTCTAACCCTACGCATTTTATTCAACCACTCCTGAAGCGTTGGTATGACTTCCGTATGCCAGTTCTGTAATATCAATGATCTGGCTGCAAGTAAACTAATAAATAACCGTTACTCCTGCAATGGGCTAATGCACATATCTGATGAATATCCTAAAACAGCGGTATGGGCATCTAAAAGAGTCCTGATTCCAAATTGTGGGGGGAATATCTCTCAATTTCTTCCCATTCCCATTTAGCATACAATTGCATTCTTTTAAAATTTGCTCCCTTCAGTAATGTAGCATTGTAGTTATTGATCTTGTCCCAGGCTGCTACTGAAAGTTGAATCTTTTCCTTAGCTTGCCACTTATCTCGTGCTTTCTGATATGACTCTATCAAATCTTCTGTAAGATCCAATCCAGACATAAGCATCGCCAAGTTGATGTCTTTTAAAAAGTATCTATATTGCATGTATGACCATTTTAATATATCCTTATAATATCTAATGCCCAGCTCAATGTCTCCCCAGTCCTTCCAGGCATCCTTATTGCCAATATCAAAGATCGTACTATAACCATTACCTTCACATTTTTGTGCGACCCTTTTCTCTATTAAACGCCGATCTTCTACAACAATGTCGGTTAACCGTGTCGACCCATTTATAAATGGTATATTATAAAACTTAAATAACTGTGTTTTCTGCTTAATTAGTCATTGTAGGGTCTTATATCTAATTTTCTTGGGATTTTTTGTGAGTCTTAAAAGGTCTAACATTTTGTACTCTTGAAATATCCTTTCTATAAAAAAGTTATCTGTATCGGGCATCTCGGTGGATCTAAAAAAATCTAAAAATATTATGTGCAAATTTGCGTAGTAATATTCCCTAATGTTTGGGAGAGCCAGGCTTCCTTCCTGAGTTGGTCTCTAAAAAGTGTCTAGTGCGAATCTTGGTATTTTATTTGCTCAGATAAATGTTGAGAATAAACTCTCTAGCCCTTTAAAAATGTCATCTGTAAAGCACATGGTACAGCAGAGAACAGAAAGTTACATAAAGGCAGTATAGACATACGAATTAAGGCCACACGTCCCATTAATGAAATTGGTAAATATACCCAAATTGCCAAATTTGTCTTAATCTTACGAATCAATGGAGCATAATTTAACGCATACAAGTCGTTAACATTTTCAGAAACCCAAATCCCTAAGTACCGTTTTGGCCGTTCGTTCAATAAGTGTCGAAATTCTGGCGCTAGGGTATCTTGTAAGCAGTTACGTAATAAAATTTCAGTTTTTAGTTTATTTATCTTGCATCCGCCTAGTGCTTGAAATTCTTTAAAATTCCAAATACATGCTTCTGACTACTGCTCTTGGGTTCTAGGAATAAGGTGATATTGTCGGCGTATAATTTGATGTTTGACATCCCATTAATAGGTGCCTCCACATATTCGTTAGTTCTAATGGCTAAAGCTAGAGGTTCTATAAAGAATGCAAATAATATTGGAGATAGAGGACAGCCTGCCATGTACCTCTGCTCACCTTGCAAGTTCCGGCCTTACTTGAGTTAATGATTATTTGTGAACGTTTTTGTGTTTGTTTAGCTATACAATAATTCTGTATTCCATCTGCAACTGTGCCTTTTTTCGGAACACATATATTACTGGATATAAGTGGCACAGGGGGCAGAAGGTTTAGGAAACCCACTGAGCACTGATTATTGCAATATTTTACTACTAAGCAAGCAGTCGCAAGTGCAGTCACCTTGCAGGCACTAGGGTCATGATTTGAATGGTGCAGCATGTGCAGTGGCACAGGGGCCAAAATGTCAAGGAAACCCACTGAACGCCGATTATTGCTATATTTTACTAGTAAACAAGCAGATACAAGTGCCGTTACCTTGGTGGTGATTTGACTGGTGCAGCAGGTGCAGTGGCACAGGGGCCAAAAGCTCTAGGAAAGCTACTGAAAACTGATTATTGTTATATTTTACTACTAAACAAGCAGTCACTTGTACAGTTACCTTACAGGCACAAGGGTCATGCTTTGAGTGGTGCAGCAGGTGCAGTGGCACAGGGGGCAAAAGCTCTAGGAAACTCACTGAACACCGATTATTGCTATTTACTACTAAACAAGCAGTCAGGTGTGCGTTTTTGGTTCCTTTGTAACCATTGCACCCAAAGTAACACATAGCCTAAAGCATCACAGTAATAAAAGCTGTAACCTTTTGGACTTTTCTGTCTGCCTACAACTTATGTCACATTGAGCGCCTTTATATGCCTCATTTTCACAGTTTTTGTATGGTCCTAAAATGCTTCTGAATCTGGACACACTAACACCTTGGCAAGGGCATTCTCCGTTCTATATAACATTAGCACTTCAGCCGTTGTAAACACTATATAAATAATTATAATTTACCACATGGCATTCCATACCAAGCATTGGCAAAGCCAATAGGGCTCGCCCATGCGAGATCTATTGGCTTTGTCAATGCTTTTTAGCCATATTATACAGTAGCGCTCGCTTAAGTGCAGCATAACTGAAAATAGAAAACAAAGTGCTATAACGCAGACAATGCTGGCTGTGTCATACAGCTTTTTTACACTAATTCCATCCATTTGCAACATAACTAAAAAACATTAGCAAACCCAATAAATCTCACATAGGGAAGACCTATTGGCTTTGCCAATGCTTGTTCTGAATTTGAGGTCCAGAAATGACTCTTTTTATTTGACCTTCCCATTCCACAACTTTAGCATTGCCTGCAATATTCAGGAGGTGCCCTTAGTCCGATGCGAACAACTATGCTCATGTGCTCCATCGTATATGATCAGGCTTACTATTGCATTCTTTTCAGTTTTACATTGTTCTGCTTTATTGCTTCTCCAATGATGTATTTATACATGTATAAATGATTGCATGATATCTCTTCATTTACTGTTGTATACGCAGTGAAAAAACAGAAAACTCAATAAACTTGGTTTAAAAAACATAGTCTGATGTAAACAACTAATCCTCCAGAACTTGTACTCCAAAAGAGTCCATCTTGCACAGAGCCATGTAGTGAAATTTACTTACGCTCAGGAGGAAATGTCTCTCTCTCTTTTGCATAGCCTCTAAAGGTGCCAGTGAGGTGTCTGCCTGAGCTTTTTGTCCCTCCCTGCAGTGGCCCTTGCCCTAGCATCAGGTTGGTGCAAGCGCTGTGGAATGGGAGCACTTTCTTATATTGGATGCATCTATCTTGTTTTTCTGTAGACCAAGAAAGGGATGAATAAGGTATTGGTCCCCTCTTCTGCTGCTCCCGGGATCCTTGTTGCGCACTTAATTGCACTGGTGATATTTGTCAGTGACATCATCAGGATCATTGCCTGAGGCAAAATGGTTCTACTACGATCGCTATTTATTGTTGTATTATTGTATTTGAACTATTTTATGTTTATTTTTTGTACCAACACTTTATTCATTTTAATAAAGCACCAAAGAGCAAATACACACATAACAGGCCTTCACAGGAGGTCCTCAGGACCCCAACCCACCAACTCCGCCCTCCTGCATTCATACCCCCACAGCGTTCAGTCCATAATATGTTAGCCAGTTCTCCCATGTTTTATGTTTTTTTTAAACCGAATAAAGGTTTATTGACTGACTGATTCTACTACAGTTCTGGTTGGCCGTGGCAATGGGAAAACCCCTAGTCAGAGTCCAAGGTATGATTTTTTGCCAAATGAAACCTAACCTTACTTATAGTTATTTATAGCAATGTTTTGTTATTGTATTGTAAGGCAGCATTTATACAGCGCTTACTCTATGTGGGGCGCTGAAGCTCTTACCTCAATGGGTAGCATGCTACACCGTGTACACGGTGTAGGGTGTCTGGTAGGATGGATGTTGTCTTTGTTTTGATCCTATGTGAGAAGTGTCTCCATGTCATGCTTGATGACCACCAAGGTGCTGTTATCGTGTTATGGTACGTGATGGATGATGAAGTGTGAGAGATAGACATGCAGTTTTATGTTTTTCAGTATGCTAGCAGCTTTGAAAAGCTCTGCAGGTCCCTTTATGGTATTTCATATGATATAGTCTGCTTAGCTGGTTGCTGCACTGTGTTGTTAAATCTGATATTATATGTAGAGTTGTGTTCCTGAGATGGTATGGTTCGAGGAAGAGAGAGGTGTAGAGATCTGTTGGGGTGGGCATTTTTATTATCATCCTATATCTGAGTGCCTTTGTGAGATGTAAAGAAGTGGTCAGACCTCATAGATATTTGGGACCTTCAGTGGTGGACTATATTAAAGTCCTCCTAATTGTCAAGGAACGTGTGACAAATCTCTTCAGTTATTCCATACCTGTTCATTTGGTGAGGCCTTTTTTTTGGCTGTACTGTACTGGTGATGGACATCCCTCATAGTAGATATGTCTTACTTGACTGTAAAAGTTATAAATTATAATTTGCTGCTGACTGCTACGTATTATGTTTTTAGTATTATTGTGGGCCATAACCGTTATATGTGCAAGTGCATAACTATATAATACTACTGTGAACCATAGGTCAGCCCTTTTTTTCACTTCACTGAATATCGAAAGCTGTTTGCTGGTTGAGTTGTTTGCAAATTGTGGGTTGTAAACTGAGGATTGGGATTGATGGTACAACTGTTTTCTGGGTTTATTTTTCGGGATGTGGTTGGTGCAATTATCTAGGAAATATGCAATGTTTTCAGCTGTCTTTAGTAGTGTGTATGCTCCTGGGTGCCTCTAATGGTAGCTTGGAGTGAGTTCCAGAGCTTCGCAACTTGTACTGAGAAAGCAGTGCCTCCTATGGATTATTGATGGTAAAGTGGCAAGATAAGTGGTGCAAGCCTGGAGTGCAGTGTTCAGTTTGGTTTGTATTGCTTGAATTAACTTGTAGGTGTTGCGATTCTTTTCCTCTGTGGTTATGCCCTTTTAGTTGGCAAATGCATTTTTTAATTTAATACTTCTGGTGAGTTACAAAAATGGCTTAAAGCATCTAACTGTGTCTTACCCCCTGGTTGCCACTACATTGCGTTAAAAGGCCACCTCTCTGCTTAAAAGGTGTTGGCCTGATTCATGAAGGCAGCCACAAAATAATTAGAAATGTCCTTATGTTTGTTTATTGCACAGATGGGAGTTCTTTTCCAAATTTCGAGGAATTTACAAAGATTCTTAGGTTGATTTCAACAAATTTGTGACACTTAGATTTCTAGAGTATCCTATGTTGAAACATTTACTCATGCAAATTTTCACAAGGTGAAATTTTTTGCATAAGTACATTTTGCAGAAATGCTCATTTGCACATTTGGGTTCCAATTCGCAAAATTATGGCATACATTGAAATTCAGAATTCTTGTTCCCCAAGGATTTACGCCTATATTTGGAGCACATGTTTAAACTTCTTAGATTCTCAAAGACTTCTATAAATGCGCCTACAAAAATACAAGTCTTAATTGTGCACGTGTTCTCACATAAGTACAGTGTGTGCCTGCGGAATTTCTACTGGGTGGATAATTCCACATATAGACTATTAATTACTACTATCACAAACTGTGTCGCATTACGCCTCATAAATTGTCTTTTCTTGCCGCATAATGTAGTCAAACCTGCTGCATAATTTGGCCCTCCCCTGCTGAATAATTCCAGTGATCCTGACTCGAGTATATAGGAAGAAACCAGGACTACTAGTTTTTAAAAGATCGAAATGCAAAAGGTCTGGGCGTTGCCATGTAAAGTCTTCATTCTCACATCTGCTTCACATTTTGTTACTTATTGTAGCCCCCTCTACCTTAATTTCCACGCTGGTGTTCTGCTGTGCCACAGATATCTCTCACAGCAAACCTAACCTCAAATATGTACAACATCTTGCAAGACTTGGGTGCCGGAAGTGCGTTTCCCAAGTCCTCAGGCACTGTACTGGGAGGCCAGAAAATTGATAATCACTTTCATTTAGTACATCATAAGATACTGCCTGTTTTAAGTCAGTTTTGTATATGCCATGCGATTTGCTGAAAACGTTATGCGCCTTCAGGGGAAGAAATAGGAGTCTGGCTGTTGAATTATACGCCATTTTTCAACTGCGTTATTAACGCCGGCGCGGTTCTTGTTAAACGTATGTGTGCATGTTTGGTTGTATTTTAAAAGCGTTTAGTAAATGTATGTGTGTTTTTTTTTTTTTACCCATGAGTTATGTTTTGATGCCGCCGTCGTTAACAATATTTAAAATAGCTGCACAAATCCTTAAGTGGGTGATGGTTTCTTGTGATTGACATATTTCTTAGGTGACAGCAAAATTAAAAACAGGCGCCATTTCTCAACCAAGTACAGTGGCTCGTTATCAGAAGGACGCAGAATTTTATCATTTCACCATGTTCCAATCTTTACATGCATTCTAAAGTTCTTAGCCAGTTTGTGAGAGAAAACAATGCTGATGGTTTCTTTTTGTGCCCAAGGCAGGAAAGTTCATCGCTGTTGAAGTAAAGACGTCACTTCCAGCAAGAATATTAAGAAAACCTCTGAACCCCCATGGATGACCCCCAGGATCTGAATGATCAGTCGGTAAGTGCGTGGCTGATCCATGTTTGATAAATCGGCAAACGGCTAATCGGGCCTGCGCTCTCTTTTATTACATTGAATGTTAACTGTCCAATGTTTCTATGATTATTTCTTCAAAGGTCGGTCAGTACCTTATTCTTGAGATCAAAGCACATGTACAACTTTGACTTTTTTGGTTCTCGGTGTAATAGATATTTGTTGAAAACGGTTGTTTTGGAGAAGTTCTAGTAATGGTCCTTGACTTGCAAGTTAGTGTATATTGCTCCAATAAGTGGAAATATTTGCCAAGCGGTCCTTAAAATATTTTATTTGTGGAATTGGTGCAGCGGTTTAGCAAAACACAGTGCATTAAGCAATGCGCAGATTACATTATTTGCAAAGTTAAGACATCTTTCTTACTAGAAATGGTCAGCGCATCTGTTTGGTAGGCCTCCGAAAGATTGCTTGGTTGGGGCTCTTAATTTCATTATCTTTTTTAATAAAAATGTGATGTATAAATTAACCATAATCTTCACATTGTACCCAGCCATAAATAAATGTTACCACTTTTTTTTTTGCCATGGCTCTTTAGTTGTGTTTGCGTATGGAATTCCATAACTGCCTTACGTTTGGGGAAAAAACATTAGGCCTGGTGTATCAAAAGGTTTTACTTATTATGCGTCTGTGGGGAAATGTGTTTGTATGTATGGACCATTGTTGGCAAATTAAAGGATAGATGTTATGAAATATGAATTGGGGGTATTGTTATTTCTGTTTGGAGCTGTAACTGTAAAGTGAGAATTTGTGAATTTATTTTGTGAATCAGCATAAAAAGATATTATGAAATACATTGTTATTTAGATAACATTTCTTTCCCACGGAATGCACTCTATAAAGCCAAATTCATCATCTGCCCTTCAGTGGAAATACTATTTAATCCTTCAAGGCAGCATTGGAAGAGGGAATTAGTGTCATCTTTGATATTGGGTGCTGACCAGTTGGCTACAGCTGTTGATAGATGAGACCTAAACTGAAAACAGTAATACATAACAAACACTACTGCATTTTAACACCTTAAAATGACCCAAATGCCATTTTCTGATTAGTTTTAGAGCAGATATAATTTAGGGATAATTTTCACAATCCCAGGTCAGCTTTGCCAGTATGTCTAAGGCACCATGGATATCGGAAAATGTCAGTGCCTGCTCAGGATTGTGTCTTTGTTTAAGAAACAAATGCCTGGTTTTAGCAGTTCACCAAAGCAGTAGGTTAATAGTTCAGGAAGGTCTTCCAGAAATGTGTTCTGTAGCACATGCCTGCCGTTGAATGAGACCCGTTCGTCTGGCTCTACTTTTCTAGTGGATAATGTCAGAACTAATGCCAAAGCCACTTCAAATACTACTCATTCGGTGTGACACCTGTGTGGTTACTCAACGAAGGCATCCTGCTACAAATGGTCTACTTTGTCTCCACCCTTCCCAAGGGATCAGTGAACCTAGGAGCATTGACTTTGGTGATCTCACAGGCCTTCATGCTGTAAATGAATTTCAGACTGTATCTCAGAGGAAACTTTGCATCAACACAACTCTGCTGAGAGCCATTTTTTCTATAAAAAAAAATTCTTGCAGGGTTAAAGTGTCCATAGTGCTGTTTAGTAAGAGTAAGTAGTGTTCTGCCAATTCCACGCACCCTATGCCAAAGTTCCTATCTTGAAAGTCACCAAGTGGCAGGTCTCTCTAGCTCAAGGACGCCCATGGGTTTGATGCACACATGGTTATTGCAGATACTTTGTGTAGATGCAGGCCATGCATCCTTTTTGTGTGAGAGGAAGGAAGGCAGCAGGATGTTTGGAAAGAAATGCTCCTATAATCTGTAGATGTCTGGTACCCGCTGTTACACCAGCACTTGAGCTAACCTAAAGGAACATCAACAGCGAAGTGATAAAGCAGGAATTCGAGAACATGAGGTTGAAAGAAGATATGTGTCTCTGCCTCCAGTGTATTGGAAATACCATGTCCTAAACTTTTTCACAAGGCTCTTCTACTCTTTACCAAACACACTCATACATTTACTAAACTGACAGGCTGTCAAATGAAAATTTATTTTTTTCTAAATTACTGAACTTGTTTTTTAAAACCATAATTGAGTTTTCCCTGTACTAACTCCCTTCAGTCCACAGTCTATGTGTCCCAATTTGTTAGTTCTGCTCATCCAGCCTTAATGTCCTGGTCGCACTAAACCTTCGGGTTGTTTTTTTCCCCCCTGCTATAATTACGAGAGGTGGCGTAATTTCAGGAATCTTGTGTAACAAGCATACTGTGAAATTCTCTTAATTACTTAAATTATGCTAACGTAATTTAAATTTCGCCGACCTACTAATGAAATAGCTTTTTTTCCAAGACATTCAAATCTTTCTGTCTTTAGTATTCAACTTATATAAATAATATTATTTCTATTATCATGAAACATGGAATATACTTGCATAGTGTAGTTAAACAAGAAGGTAGATTCAAGGATAGAAGGCTAGTGGACAATACTATTAAGAATATCCCTGTTATTACTTTGTGGTCATCCCTATTCTGATGTTCCGTTTGTTCGGAACATCATACGTAATGTGGAGTGGGTCATCGGTTCATGGCGGATCTACGCCTGGTGCTTTGAGGTGCCATTAAGTCTTCGCTCAGGTGCCTGGGTAAGGAGTGGCGCGATTTTCTGAAATTCTATGCACTGGACTGAAGTAATTGTATTATGAATAATTTAGTGCAGAACCCTTTTCATCCTATTGTTGAAGGTCATCCTGTTATCTACCTTCAGGTAATTGTTGAGGGAATACCACCTGAGAGCCACATTATTCCAGCTTAATCTTTCAGGTGCTAGGAGGTTTGATGCAGTTCAGTTCGTTATGTTGGCTCCTTAACAAACCACTGTGCTGGTGCCCGTCACCAAGGATTATTGATAGTGTCATGGGTGTTTCATTATTACCACTTCATTTTGTTTGTATGCTTTAAGAAGTGTAGGCGGCCTCTATTAAAAATTACTGTAACTACCTTTAAAATTGAACGCTATGAGATAATGTTAATGGTTGCGTATAGCGCTACTCATGTATTTAACAAAACGGTGCTTGAATTTTATATTTTGGGGGTAGTGTGATGGGGCTAGCCGCCTGTGACGTTGGCTGTGTGATCTAGCTGTTCCCTGATGTTGGCTGTGTAGCCATTTGAATTGAAGCCCCTCCCTCTTCTGCCCTCTCCTCAGTTACATGGCGGCACAGCGAGATCAAGGTACAGAGCACACCCAGAGGCATAAATGACTAGACCGGGCAGGACCCCTAATGTTTTATGGAAAATAGACTAAAGACGTTTTATAGATCAGAACAGTACCTTGGTGGAGTCAGTATACAAGAGTGGACCAGGCATGAATGGAAAACTGTACAAGGAGGCGGTGAATAGATTGACTGCGTGGAACTATTCAGAGAGGGCGAACTGTGAAACAAAGGGAACTTTGATATCAGTTTCAGGAAAAGTGCTTTAGCATTACTTGTTTTCTGTTGGATTTTCCATATTTCTCCAAATAGCCCACCTTTTGGTTTATGATTTGTGAAAGGATCGTTAGAATTTTAGAGCAATGCCTGATGAGGCAGGAATATATACATGGATATTAGGTTTGTGTAATTTTTACAGTTCTAAAGGATAGCCAATATTCTCGCCATGGGAAAAGAGTGCACAATAAGAAGTGGAAAACACCCTTCGAGTCACAATGAAACCTGAATGATGGAAATGAAAAAAAATAAGGTGTAATCTTATGGGATGATCACCCATGGGCTGCGGGTTCAAAGTTTCCTGTAAGTGGTCATTCTATGTCAGGAATGTTTATAGATGTACATCAAAAAGTGTTCAAGTGTCTACTGTCTGTTGCTTTAGTTCTTGTCTTAACCAGGACCTTTTGATTTCACTAAAATGTATATGTATGATATATTTATAGGGGCATTCAACTAACCCTCTTTATCCATTGGCCTGTTGTGTCATTCACATTTTTAACGTTCCTCTCAATATCTACTGTTGTTTCTTGTGAAGTGGACTGACACCTGATTTAATGGTTGAGTGATGCTGTACAAAATGGAAGTAAATGAAAACTACTTTCACTGGCCTTATGTGGTGTAAACGAGCCCCATTCACCTCAACTTGAGAAGAAAAAAAAAAGCTCTGTGTATCTGGCTAACTGCATTCTCAATGGTAATATGCAACATCTCAATACGGACGCCTTTGAGTTTTTTTTCTCTCTCATTGTTTCGAAAAGCTGGTACCTTTTAACAGTCACAAATAACTTAGTACTCCATAGTCATTATATGAAACAATTTTAATGTGAAGCGTTTCCTAACTGAACTGCTGCAAACTTTATATTGTTCATATTCATTATATTATTATATATTGTAATTGCATTTATATAGCGCTTACTACCCCTGACAGGGCGTCAAAGCTTTTCGGCGAGTAGCACGCTACTCCAGAACCCAAAAAGGATTAGTGGTGAATTAGTATAGGGAAATATGAAATTCATTTGAGCGGTGGACATGTTAGTCTGTTATTTGGATTAAAAAGGATAGTGGAGGGGTAGAAGAGGGAAGGGTTTGCATCTATATAGCGCTTGCTACCCCTGATGAGGAGTTGAAACACTTTTTGGCGGGTAGCACTCTACTCCGGAACCCAAGCAGGATTATTATTATTAGTGAAAATGAAAATCAATGTTGACTTGACAATAATAATGGCATTTCTATGATTAGGTAGGACTTTGGGTGTGAGTTAGATTACGGGGATAAGGGAATATCCACCAATTTGTGGAGGAAGCTCTACATCTAGATGAGACCCCGCCAGCAACACTTCTTCCACCATATAGTACAGGTGTTGAAAGTATGTTAGTGGGCTTTCCTCCTATTTAACATTTCCCCCCAAAATTTGAGTATTTACATTACCATCCTACTGCAAAACAGGCCCAAAGTTGTTGTTTTATGTCAGTGACATGTTTACCAAGCCCTTTAGGTGCTGCTTTCATGAGATTTGGATTGTAATGTGGGCATCCAGAATAAGTGATATTGACATTAACACATCTGCTCATTAGAATTCCATGCGCTCCATGGTGCCATTGACCAACAAATGACAATACATTTTTTGTGTACAGAGTGGATAAAAGGTCCTGTGGTTGTACATTCAGAATCCAGTTGAGGTTGATAGGATAATCAACACACGTTCATACACAGAAACAAAACTCAACCCCCCCTCACATTCCCTGTTTGTACATTCAATTTACATGTGTGACTGGCTTGGATTGTGGGGCCACCCAATGCATACACAGCATTCACATTCAAAAAGAATAGATACACCAATTTTCCCTACTTGCCTTTTCATCTCATCCTTACTTTGCCAGTTTTCTGCCGAGGAATTTTAATGAGGGTTATTGTGAGTGCTTCTCCTGACACACATTGTAGTTGTTTCTCTCTTCTTATTTTGTTTTGAATATGTGAGATAATGGTGAACTGATCCAAGTATATTGATTTTCTTTCTTTAAATGATGGTCATTTAATTTTCAATATCCAATGTTAACCATACTCTGATTGAAGCCAATGCTACATTTAAAAAACCGTAGTAAGTCGCGCACAATAAGAAATCACTGAAAAAATCTCCAGTGTCAGAATTTCAGATGCTGAGCAAAAAATATAAACCGGCTTTGGCACAGTAAATTTTATCTTCCCTGTGATCAGGTGCATCTTGCTCATGAACAGGTAGGTGCCTGTGAATGTTGCTTGTGAACAGGCGCAAAGCTATAGGCTTCACAAATGCGTACTTGCTTTGGCATGACACAAGGTAAAATTAAATGAAACAGAAACAACATTCCAAGATGGCCACCCATGCTGCGCACACAAGTGCACATGGGGGTACCCATCTTGGAAAGGTTTTTCTCACATGGAGAAAGCACTCCGAGATGGTCACACGTGTGCGTATGCATGTGCAGCCTTGCTGACTCACCAGCCATTATCTTGGAACTTATGAGAGAAAAACATTCCAAGATGACTACTTCCGTGTGCCCCTTTGTGTGCGATCATCTTGGAATAGATTTTCTCATAAAGAAAAAGGATTCCAATATATGCTGCCTGTGTGCGCGCATGCCTATTGAGGCAGCAGTGGCCATCTCTGATTGTTTATTTTTTTTGGAATACTTTGTTTTTAATTTGCTATTCCAAGAAGATTGACAGCCATTTTGAAACGGTAAATGAAGAATAAAGTATGCATTGGTCTAGCCCTCAAGTAGACAGATGCGAGCAACCCTGTAGCTGTGTGGAGCCGCTTGGCCCTTGAAAAATGCAGAAAAAATTAATTATGAAAAAAGTAAGGCAGGATCTGGAAGGGTAGCAATGGACTGGGGTGGGAGTGGATGTTTGGAAGCAGGAAGAAAGCAAAGGGATGTCACAGAGTAACAAGCATAAGTGGGAGAGAGTGAGGCAAGTCAAGTGCTGGAACATGCGATAAAGTGTTAAAACCCAAATGACAAAATAATTCCCTGTTATTCGAAGGATACAATTTATCCAGTCGAAGAGATGATATATTTTCTGTGCCAGTGCTTTCGGTCTTTACACCAATTGTATCTCTCTTCATAGAACTAGCCAATAACTTTTTTAGATATTTGGGAGGTTGTCGATGAATACTTAAAACACTATAACTCATTTTGCATTACCAGTTACAGTGTGACACAGCCTGCTGATTTTCTTTTTTTGTTTTGCAGCTGAATGATATTGGCTGTCCATATATATATATATATGTGCATGTGTGTGTTTTATATTCCGCATTTCACATCATCGCACAAAATAAGTATATATGTCAAGTTAATGTATTAACTGTTACATGTAGAACACATAGACCTTTGTCACAGGGTTGTAATTCAGTCATCTCCTCCATTTTATTCTTTGCCTGAGGATCATAAAGCATTAAGTGCACGATCTTCATGGGAAAAGCATAAATGTAGTATATTGCACGTTTTTATTTTATTAGTTAATAATGACAGGCTTGACGTCAGAGAGTTGGATTCACACCGAAGGTCATTTTCACATATATTTCGAAACCCTGTTTGAATATGGAGAAGGGAATGTGGCCTAATCGGCAGAGCTGCTGATTTTGGAACTTGGAAACCAGGGTCGAGTCCCGGCATTGGCTGAGCATCTTGTCATTCTGAGCTAATCACTTAATCTCTTCATGCCTTTAAATAACATCTGACCTCGTCTGGTGTAATCTGGGGCTCATACAAAGCGCTCTAAAGGCCTTGTGCCACGTTTGTGCTATATAAAACTACAAATAAGTGTTCTACAGCATCTGTGTCATCTTCCACAACGAAAGTGCATTCACTGAAAGTCTGTTAGTACTTCTGAGTGGTGTTCCTATTCCTACTAATCATATTTTAGATATGTAAAAACTGAGCCCTTGGTAAATGTGCTATATACCTATGCACAACTTATCATTGGGGGCATTTGCATACTATGGAACAGCTTGAAGGGACATGTCATTTTTGGGTCTAGCATAAGACAGCGCAAGCCCTGTGTCTTGTGAGGCCTCTTGTTACTTTACAGTGGACTTAGAGGCCGTCCGTTGCTTACCTTTGGTTGGCTTCATTGTAACTCTGATTTGCTTGCTTCTTATTTGGCAGCTTCTGTAGGCTTTCCTTCCAGCTGTCTCCCTCCTATACTGCTCCCCCATCCAAGTTCCTCCCACATTCCCTTCCTGCCCACCCTGTTTCCCCACCTGCCCACCCTTTGCTGTCCTTGTGTTGACCCTGCCCCCGCTCTGTTGCTTGTGTGCTTCTCTGTTTCCCTCCTCAACCACTTTACCCACCCTTCATTGTAAGTGTGCATACCCCATCACCTCCCGTCCACCCTCCATTATCCATGTGCTTGCCCCAGCCCTTCCTATCACCCTTCGCTACCGGTGTGCTTGCCCCAGCCCTTCCTATCACCCTTTGCTACCGGTGTGCTTGCCCCAGCCCTTCCTATCACCCTTTGCTACTGGTGTGCTTGCCCCAGCCCTTCCTATCACCCTTCGCTACCAGTGTGCTTGCCTCAGCCCTTCCTATCACCCTTCGCTACCGGTGTGCTTGCCCCAGCCCTTCCTATCACTCTTCGCTACCGGTGTGCTTGCCCCAGCCCTTCCTATCACCCTTCGCTACCGGTGTGCTTGCCCCAGCCCTTCCTATCACCCTTCGTTATCGGTGTGCTTGCCCCAGCCCTTCCTATCACCCTCCATTATCCATGTGCTTGCCCCAGCCCTTCCTATCACCCTTCGCTACTGGTGTGCTTGCCCCAGCCCTTCCTATCACCCTTCGTTATCGGTGTGCTTGCCCCAGCCCTTCCTATCACCCTTCGCTACCGGTGTGCTTGCCCCAGCCCTTCCTATCACCCTTCGCTACCGGTGTGCTTGCCCCAGCCCTTCCTATCACCCTTCGCTACCGGTGTGCTTGCCCCAGCCCTTCCTATCACCCTTCGCTACCGGTGTGCTTGCCCCAGCCATTCCTATCACCCTTCGTTATCGGTGTGCTTGCCCCAGCCCTTCCTATCACCCTTCGCTACCGGTGTGCTTGCCCCAGCCCTTCCTATCACCCTTCGCTACCGGTGTGCTTGCCCCAGCCCTTCCTATCACCCTTCGCTACCGGTGTGCTTGCCCCAACCCTTCCTGTCACCCTTCGTTATCGGTGTGCTTGCCCCAGCCCTTCCTATCACCCTTCGCTACCGGTGTGCTTGCCCCAGCCCTTCCTATCACCCTTCGCTACTGGTGTGCTTGCCCCAGCCCTTCCTAACACCCTTCGCTACCGGTGTGCTTGCCCCAGCCCTTCCTATCACCCTTCGCTACCGGTGTGCTTGCCCCAGCCCTTCCTATCACCCTTCGCTACCGGTGTGCTTGCCCCAACCCTTCCTGTCACCCTTCGTTATCGGTGTGCTTGCCCCAGCCCTTCCTATCACCCTTCGCTACCGGTGTGCTTGCCCCAGCCCTTCCTATCACCCTTCGCTACCGGTGTGCTTGCCCCAGCCCTTCCTATCACCCTTCGCTACCGGTGTGCTTGCCCCAGCCCTTCCTATCACCCTACGTTATCGGTGTGCTTGCCCCAACCCTTCCTATCACCCTTCGTTATCGGTGTGCTTGCCCGAACCCTTCCTGTCACCCTTCGTTATCGGTGTGCTTGCCCCAGCCCTTCCTGTCACCCTTCGTTATCGGTGTGCTTGCCCCAGCCCTTCCTATCAATCAATCAATCAATCACAGAATTTGTAAAGCGCACTACTTACCCGTGAGGGTCTCAAGGCGCTAGGGAAAAAAGAAAAGGGGGGTGCTGCTACTGGTCGAACAACCAGGTCTTGAGTAGCCTCCTGAAGGTCAACAGGTCTTGGGTCTGTCGTAGGCTTAGTGGAAGGGTGTTCCAGGTCTTGGCGGCGAGGTGGGAGAAGGATCTGCCGCCGGTGGTAGTTCTTCGAATGCGAGGGACGGTGGCGAGGGAGAGGTCGGCGGAGCGGAGTTGGCGGTTGGGGACGTAGAAGAGGAGTCGTCTGTTGAGGTAGGCTGGGCCAGTCTTGTGGAGTGCCTTGTGTGCGTGGATGAGGAGTTTGAAGGAGATTCTCCTGTCGACGGGGAGCCAGTGCAGGTTCCTCAGGTGGGGGTGATGTGGCTGTGGCGTGGTACATCGAGGATCAGGCGTGCGGAGGCGTTTTGTATGCGTTGCAGCCGCTTGATGAGCTTGGCCGGGGCTCCCGCGTAGAGGGCGTTCCCATAGTCAAGTCTGCTACTGACGAGGGCCTGGGTGACTGTTCTTCTTGTGTCTGTCGGGATCCACCTGTAGATCTTGCGAAGCATGCGGAGCGTGTTGAAGCAGGAGGATGAGTCTGCGTTGACTTGCTTGTCCATGGAGAGCGTTGAGTCGAGGATGACTCCCAGGTTGCGTGCGTGGTCGGTGGGTGTCGGGGCTGCTCCCAGCGTCGTTGGCCACCAGGAGTCGTCCCAGGCTGAGGGGTTGGAGCCGAGGATGAGGACCTCTGTCTTCTCCGTGTTCAGTTTTAGTCGGCTGATCTTCATCCAATCGGCGACGGCCTTCATTCCTTCATGGAGGTTGGATTTGGCGGCGAGGGGGTCCTTGGTGAGGGAGAGGATCAGTTGAGTGTCGTCGGCGTAGGAGATTATGTTGAGGTCGTGTTGTCTGGCGATGCGTGCGAGCGGGGTCATGTAGATGTTGAACAGTGTTGGGCTGAGGGACGATCCCTGGGGTACGCCGCAGATGATCTCGGAGGCTTCGGATCGGAATGGTGGGAGGCGGACTCTCTGGGTTCTGCCGGCGAGGAAGGAGGTGGCCCATTCCAGGGCCTTGTCTCGGATCCCTGCGTCGTGGAGGCGTGTGCGTAGAGTGCGGTGGCAGACAGTGTCGAAGGCGGCGGAGAGGTCCAGCAGGATGAGGGCTGCGGTCTCACCATTGTCCAGCAGGATCCTGATGTCGTCGGTGGCGGCGATGAGGGCAGTCTCAGTGCTGTGGTTGCTGCGGAACCCCGATTGGGATGGGTCCAGGATGCTGTTTTCTTCGAGGTATCGGGTTAGCTGTTTGTTGACGATCTTCTCGATGACCTTGGCTGGGAACGGAAGCAGGGAGATGGGCCGGAAGTTCTTGAGGTCTCTCGGGTCCGCCTTGGGTTTTTTGAGTAGGGCGCTGATCTCTGCGTGTTTCCAGCTCTCTGTGAAGGTCGCGGTCTCGAAGGAGAGATTGATGACGTTGCACAGGTGGGGTGCGATGGAGCTGCTGGCTTTGTTGAAGATGTGGTGCGGGAAAGGGTCTGACGGGGAGCCGGAGTGTATTGTGCTCATGGTCTTGATGGTGTCCTCGATGTTCACGCTGGCCCAGGATGGCAGGGGGTCGTGGTCGATGGTGTGGGGGTATCACCCATCGCTACCGGTGTGCTTGCCCCAGCCCTTCCTATCACCCTTCGTTATCGGTGTGCTTGCCCCAGCCCTTCCTGTCACCCTTCGTTATCGGTGTGCTTGCCCCAGCCCTTCCTGTCACCCTTCGTTATCGGTGTGCTTGCCCCAACCCTTCCTGTCACCCTTCGTTATCGGTGTGCTTGCCCCAGCCCTTCCTGTCACCCTTCGTTACCGGTGTGCTTGCCCCAACCCTTCCTGTCACCCTTCGTTATCGGTGTGCTTGCCCCAACCCTTCCTGTCACCCTTCGTTATCGGTGTGCTTGCCCCAACCCTTCCTGTCACCCTTCGTTATCGGTGTGCTTGCCCCACCCGTTTGTGTGCTTCCCCAGCCACTCAAGCCCACCCTTTATTGTCCATATACTTGCTCCAGCCATCTGTGTACTTCCCCCAGCCCCTTCCGCACACCTTCTGTTGTCTGTGTGCTTCCCTCAGCCCCTCCTATCTATCCACCATTGTCCATGTGCTTGCCCCAGCCCTTCCCGCCTAACCTCTGTTGTCCATGTGCTTCCCTCAGCCCCTCCTATCTACCCACCATTGTCCATGTGCTTGCCCCAGCTCTTCCCGCCTAACCTCTGTTGTCCATGTGCTTGCCCCAGCCCTTCCCGCCTAACCTCTGTCGTCCATGTGCTTGCACCAGCTCTTACCGCCTAACCTCTGTCGTCCATGTGCTTGCACCAGCTCTTCCCGCCTAACCTCTGTTGTCCATGTGCTTGCACCAGCTCTTCCCGCCTAACCTCTGTTGTCCATGTGCTTGCCCCAGCTCTTCCCGCCTAACCTCTGTTGTCCATGTGCTTGCACCAGCTCTTACCGCCTACCCTCCATTGTCCATGTGCTTGCCCCAGCCCTTCCCGCCTAACCTCTGTCGTCCATGTGCTTGCACCAGCTCTTCCCGCCTAACCTCTGTTGTCCATGTGCTTATCCTGGTCCTTGTGCACACTCCGTTGTCCTAGTACTTCCCCATCCCCCCCTCACCTGCCCTCTCCCCCACTTGCACCCTTCTCTCCTGCTCTCCCTACATCCGTCCGTGTTGCCTCACCCCCCCCCCCCCAACCCATTCCCATGTTTGTTTTTTTAACAACAAGTAGGTGGGTTGGAGGACGAGGAGGGAGGGAGAGCAGGAAAGAAGGTCGCGAGTGGGGAGAGACGACGGGCGAGAGGGAATGGGGGAAACATGGCTAAACATAAGAAAAGCGCTATAGCTCGGCCAATGCTAATGCTCTTTCTTTAATTAAAGTTTTAGCTTTAGCCATGCTGCACAGCAGCCCCGTTACAGTACATCTTAGCTGCAAATCATTGCCAAAGCCAGTAGCTCTTATAGGCGAGATCTGTTGGCTTTGCCAGTGCTGGTTTGTTTGCTGTAATCATTCTTCTTTTTCAAAGGGTTGCCTTTTCAGTTTAGTTGCTTTTTATATTTTTTTAACCAGCATTCTATTTCCTGCCTCCAAAAACATTTTTAATATATCTTTTTTTTTTTTTAGAAACTCCGATTTCTAAAAGTAATCTTGAAGACTGCGCCTTTTTAACATAGTTTATTGTTAATATTATTTTGTTTTTATCAAATTCCCTGCGCTCCGTATAATTTTGAAGTGATAATAGTTGTCATTCTGGGGAAACGCTGCCATTTGCCGTCTGTTCGGTTACCCATGTGTTCCTCGGTGAAAATTCCTTTATTTCATCCGGGGGGATCGGAGCTCTGCATTATCCAAGGTCAAATTCAGCTTTGCTTGCAAGTTCCATGCCTTAATCTCCACAACACTTGGCCTGTGTCCCAGACTTTGCACATTTTGCATCACTCCAGGTCTCCGGATGAGTCAGTGTAATTCACACCTTATGTCATGCAGCAGTGTCGCACTGACAAATTGCATCTCACTGTATATACTGTACCAAGCATGCATGCTTAGATGGCTGTCGATCAGTGGCTGGGCGTTGGGCGGGTGGGGATCTATAATTGAATATTCACTGTACCAAACATGGATTCCTTATTGTTGGCAAGAGGGGAGGAGATTGCAAGTAGTGCTGAAAGGTTATACTGGGACAAACTGTTCAGTTTTATAGTGAGGTCTGAAAAATGTATTCATGCCCTGCAATTTTGAAATTATAGTGAGTTTCTTTTGTTCTACATTAAAGACAACAAGCCGCTTTCCTTTAATTGAAATACAATCTTTGGCAAAGTCGTTGGGTCTGCCGTGGCAAGCAGTCAATGGTTTCTTTTTTATATTTTTGAAACGTATGCAGTGTGCAAAAGAGTTAACAACAGTATGAAACAAGCATTTGCAATGCAATAAGTCTCGCATTTGCGAGTATTTGGGCTATTGGCATTGTAAATGACAATGCCTTTTATTTACGTGTTGGTTTTTAAAACATGAATAAAAGACATTGTCATTTACAATGCCAATAGCTTAAACTCTCGCAAATGCGAGACCTATTGCATTGCAAATGCTTTTTTTTTTTTAACCGGATGGGGAAGTAATGGTGGCGGAAGCAACGCAGGGGAGTGGGTGGGGGAGGCAACAAGGGAGGACAAGGGGGGGAATGGGTTGGGGAAAGCAGAAGACAGAAAGAGAACATTTAGTGGGGAGCCGACGAGTGTAAGAGAACAAAGTGGAGTGGAAAAGCACACGGGCAAGAAAGTAATCGAAGGGATGGGGGACTACACGAGGGCGAGCAGGGCGGAGAGAAGCACATAGGTGACAGACAGCAGGTGGAGAGAAGTAGACTTACTGTCTGAAACAACTTGGCCTCTACTTGCCAAGGCCACAGACCGCAAGGAATCATTCGTACCGTGAGACGGGCTGTGTGTTCGCCTGGTGGGTGGAGCGGAGAGGTCAGAGACTAACTGCATCCTGCTGATGGTATAAGAGTCCCATGATCGGAGCTCATGTTGGAGCTCAGGCACAGGAGACTGTAGAGACGCACACGGTGCAGCAGGACACAACCGTTAGTGCGCAGATTTTCACATGAAAGCTTTCCTAGGCACAAGAAGTTCCAGTCACTGGTTGGTGAAAGTGAAATAAACGCAGTGCAAATAGGTTATATATATATACCGCAAGGTCATTGCTGGCCTTAACTACTTTAGCCCACTATGGCAGAGGAGGACGGCGCCCATCCAGGGGAGGAGGCGGCCGGTGTCCCGGTGAGCTGCCCCCGCAGTAGCAGCAGTGTCACTGCAGTGATGTGTGCATATTGTGTAAGTGAAAGCGCGCATAGCGCGCTGCAAACACAAACCAAAAAATGTGGCCGCCATTGCTAAAACCGCACATGGACGTGGCCACTGCTACTTAACTTAATTAGGGAGATGGCAGTTGTGTGCAGATCCCCATACCCTCTGCCGCATCCCCCAGCCTTCCAGTGATATCCCCCAGCCTTCCTGTGATATTCCCCAGCCTTCCTGTGATATCCCTCGTGCAGTAAAAGACGCAGCGAAACAATGCATTATGAAAGTGAAATCAATCAATCAATCATGTCACTTATAAAGCGCACTACATACCCGCGAGGGTCTCAAGGCGCTGGGGGAAGAGGGGGGTGGTGCTGCTACTGATCGAAGAGCCAGGTCTTGAGGAGTCTTCTGAAGGCCAGTAGGTCTTGGGTCTGTCGGAGGTTGGTGGGGAGGGTGTTCCAGGTCTTGGCGGCGAGGTGGGAGAAGGATCTGCCGCCGGCGGTCGTTTTCCGGATGCGGGGGACTGTGGCGAGGGCGAGGCTGGTCGAGCGGAGCTGGCGGGTGGGGGTGTAGAAGCTGAGTCGTCTGTTGAGGTAGGCTGGTCCGGAGTTGTGGAGTGCTTTGTGTGCGTGGGTGAGGAGCTTGAAGGTTATCCTCTTGTTGACAGGGAGCCAGTGCAGGTCTTTCAGGTGGGGTGTGATGTGGCTGCGTCGGCGGATGTCGAGGATAAGACGTGCAGAGGCGTTCTGGATGCGTTGCAGCCGTCTCAGGAGCTTAGCCGTCGTTCCTGCGTAGAGGGCGTTTCCGTAGTCCAGCCTGCTGGTGACGAGGGCCTGGGTGACTGTTTTTCTTGTTTCGGTGGGGATCCACTTGAAGATCCTGCGGAGCATTCGGAGGATGTTGAAGCAGGATGAGGAAACGGCGTTGACCTGCTTAGTCATGGAGAGGGTGGGGTCGAGGATGACCCCAAGGTTGCGTACGTGTCGGTGGGTGGCGGGGCTGTTCCCAGTGATGTTGGCCACCAGGAGTCGTCCCAGGCTGAAGGGTTGGAACCAAGGATGAGGACCTCCGTCTTGTCCGAGTTCAGCTTCAGGCGGCTGGTCCTCATCCATTCGGCGACGGCCTTCATTCCTTCGTGGAGGTGGGCTTTGGCGGTGTGAGGGTCTTTGGTGAGGGAGAGGATCAGCTGGGTGTCGTCGGCGTAGGAGATGATGTTGAGGTTGTGCTGTCGGGCGACGTGGGCGAGGGGTGCCATGTAGATGTTGAACAGCGTTGGGCTGAGGGAGGAGCCTTGGGGTACGCCACAGATGATCTTGGTGGCCTTGGATCGGAAGGGGGCGAGGCGGACGCTTTGTGTTCTGCCGGAAAGGAAGGATGTGGTCCAGTCCAGGGCCTTCTCTTGGATCCCGGCGTCGTGAAGGCGTGTTCGTAGTGTGTGGTGGCAGACCGTGTCGAAGGCGGCTGATAGGTCCAGGAGGATGAGGGCTGCTGTTTCTCCGTTGTCTAGCAGGGTCCTGATGTCATCGGTGGCGGCGATGAGGGCGGTTTCGGTGCTGTGGTTGCTGCGGAAGCCGGACTGGGAAGGGTCCAGGATGTTGTTCTCCTCGAGGTAGCGGGTCAGTTGTTTGTTGACGATTTTCTCGGTGACCTTCGCGGGGAACGGGAGCAGAGAGATGGGTCGGAAGTTCTTGAGGTCCTTGGGGTCTGCCTTGGGTTTCTTGAGTAAGGCGGTGATCTCGGCGTGCTTCCAGCTTTCCGGGAAGGTTGCTGTCTCGAAGGAGATGTTGATTATTTTCCGGAGATGGGGCGCGATGGCTGTACTGGCTTTGTTGAAGATGTGGTGAGGGCACGGGTCTAGCGGTGAACCGGAGTGGATGGAGTTCATGATCTCGCTGGTGTCCTCGTCGTTGATGTTGGTCCAGGAGAGCAGGCGGTTGGTGGTTGTGGGGGCAGTGGTCTCGGTGGTTGCCGGGGCGGTCGTGGTGTTGAAGCTGTCGTGGATGTCGGCGATTTTGCGGTGGAAGAAGGTGGCCAGTGAGTCGCACAGGTCTCGCGACGGCTGGATGTCGTTGGTGTTGGAGCTGGGGTTGGAGAGTTCCTTCACGATGTTGAAGAGCTCTTTGCTGTTGTGTGCGTTGTTGTCTAGGCGGTCTTTGAGTGAGGCCCTTTTGGCGGATCTGATGAGGTGATGGTGACTGCGGGTGGCGCTCTTGTGGGCGGCGTAGCTGTCCGCTGTCCGTTCGTGGAGCCAGATCTTCTCCAGTTTTCGGCATGTTCGTTTGGAGGCCTGGAGGTCTTCGGTGAACCAGGTGGCTTTCTTGCTGGTGTGGCTGTTGGGCGGATTCTTGAGCGGGGCGAGGGTGTTGGCGCAGTCGTCGATCCACTGTCAGAGGTTGCGGGCGGCGGTGTTGGGGTCGGAGGGTTCGGCGGGTGGGCTCAGGGCGAGGGTTGTGGTTAGCTGGTCTTCCGTGACTCTGCTCCAGCAGCGGCGAGGCATTTGTTCGGTGCGGTGGTGCGTGGTGGGCTTCCTGTAGGTGAAGTGGATGCAGTGGTGGTCAGTCCAGTGGGGTTCGGAGGTGTGGTTGAAGGAGACGTGTGGGCTTGCGGAAAAGATGGAGTCGAGCGTGTGGCCGGCGGCGTGGGTGGGTGTAGTCACGAGCTGTCTGAGTCCGAGGGTGGCGAGGTTGTCGATCAGGGTGGTGGAGTTGGTGTCCTTGTTGTTCTCGAGGTGGAAGTTCAGGTCCCCGAGGAGGATGTAGTCCGTGGAGGCGATGGCGTGTGTGCTGACGGAGTCAGCGATGGAATCGCTGAACTGTGGTCGGGGTCCGGGGAGCTGTAGATGAGGGTTCCTCTGAGGGTGGTGTTGGGATCGGTGTGGATCTGGAAGTGCATGTGTTCGGCGGTGCTGAGGGTGTCGTCGGTGTTGGTTGAGACTCTGAGGGTGTTCCTGTGGACGATGGCGATGCCTCCTCCGACTCCGTTGGTGCGGTCCCTGCGGGTGATCTTGTATCCGTCCGGGATGGCAATGGCGATGTCGGGGGCTGAAGCGGGATTCAGCCAGGTCTCCGTCAGGAATGCGACGTCTGGGGAGGTTGAGTCGAGAAGGTCCCAGAGTTCGATGGCGTGTTTGCGGGCGGAGCGGGTGTTGAGGAGGATGCATCTGAGGTAGTTGGGTTCTTTCCTGGGCGGTGGTTTGGCGGTGCGGGTGCTGGCGAAGCTGGTGCTGGTGAAAGCGCGCGTGGCGCGTTGTAAATACTTACAAAAAAGCGTCCACCATTGCTAAAGCTGACGTCCCGCAAGTGCTGTTTACATTAATTGAGCAAAGAGTTCTCCCCAGCAGCTAATGCAAACTATACAGTGAGGACACAGTAAAAGGTCCAGTCGTTATGGGAGGTTACAAATGCAGACAAGGCAGTACCAAGGAGGGACTACTAAGCCTATTCACAAATGAAAAGCAACTATTTCACAAGGGCAGTAACAGGGCCCAATTGAAAAGATGGGGGGGACTTCTATGCCATACCTCAATACAGCATGCCTCGCAGAGCAGCGCATGCGCGCCCAGGCTCGACCTAAAAATTGTATAAATTTTACATGGTAGTACAAGACACCATGCCAGCTAGACCCTGGTTTGAGAAGAAAATATTTTTTGAACAAGGCATTTTCTGTGAAGATCAGTATCATGGGGGCACAAATTGCACAAAATCATGCAATGTGAAATTTCTGGAAGTTTTGCCCAGGCCTTGTCGAAATGTTCATGCCTTTGCCCACTCAGTGTCTCTGGATTGTACTGATGAGTCGACGCCCCACTAACTGTCACTTACCATCGTCATCAACTTGGCCTATGCTAGTTTTCATCACAACGTAGGTGTGAAATTTGGTTCAATGACTTTGGCACTGAGACCTTTTGCACCCATGATGCTTTCGTAATGCACAGTGCAAAAATTATTTGAAAAGATGAAAGTAGAAACCAGGAGCTGCATGGAGGGCAAGCTGTCTCTTCATTTGGTTTGTCTCGGGTGAGTCATTGCCTTTTGATGGAAACTGGATTAATGATTTTTTTTTATGTATGGGGGTATGATATTTCATAGCCATAACCTATCTCTGTAGAACAGAGGACTCTACGTATTTTTTTTTATTGCTGCGCAGCAGCATCTCAAACACAAAGTGTCGTATGCGGAACAATAAGGTTTACAGTCAGGTTGAAATCAGATTACAAAAACTGAATATGAGAGCATGAACACAAGTTGAACAGTGCTAGACGGCTCACTGAACATACAGGCTGTAAATTACACGATTTATTAACATAACACAATAAGGCATACTTAACAGTCTGAACATTCCGGCCCAGGGAGATGGTGACTTGCCGACAGTCACATGAGAGCTAGTCCCTCGCCGATGTTGGGATTCAAACCCTGGTCTCTAGGTTCTAAGAGAAGCTTCTGCTTGAGTGCCTGCCGGGGAAGGATGATGTGCCAATTGCAGAGGAAGTAATGTAATGGGGGACCCTTGCAGAGTATAAAGTGATTAGCTATTGTTTCTGTTATTTCCTATTCAGTTTTCAGAAACTTTGCACTAAAATAATGCTGCAGTCATATTGCATGGGCTCTGTGCCGCGTCGTTGGGGTGCGGCCTCCCTGGAGGTGGGGTGCAAGAGCATGGAGGTGGCAAGCGGCTCCTGCATGATATGTTTTTGCTAGGCATGGTCTTAGAGTGCCGGTGGGAGGGTACATTCTGAACCCTGGTCTTGTACTTAAGTTAATTGGGGGGTGGCAGTTGTGTGCAGATCCCCATACCCTCTGCCGCATCCCCCAGCCTTCCAGTGATATCCCCCGTGCAGTAAAAGACGCGGCAAAACAATGCATTATGAAAGTGAAAGCGCTCATGGCCCGCTGTAAATACATACAAAAACGCGGCCGCCATTGCTAATGCTGGCGTCCCGCAAGTGCTGTTCACATTAATTGAGCAAAGAGTTCTCCCCAGCAGCTAATGCAAGCTATACAGTAAGGACCCAGTAAAAGGTCCAGTCGTTATGGGAGGTTACAAATGCAGACGAGGCGGTACCAAGGAGGGACTACTAAGCCCATTCACAAATGAAAAGCAGTGATTTTACAAGGACAGTAACAGGAGCCAATTGAAAAGATGGGCGGGAACTAGACGGGGCTTCTATGCCATACCTCAATACAGCATGCCTCGCAGAGCAGCGCATGCGCTGCCCAGGCTTGACCTAAAAAAGGAGTGACCGAGGAGACTGATGTGCATCCCTGGCACTGAAGGGAACTCCTCTTCAGGTGCCTGCACATGTAATCAGGTAACATGCCATCACTCCGAGTGCAAGACAGCCAATGGATGAAATGGATTCACTTGCCACTTGTTCTACGCTGTGGTGGACTGAAGCAAAATGTTAATGACCTTTCAACAGACCAATAGATGAATAGGGCTGACTCAAAGCCCCTGTTTGTATATATGTCAGTATTTTTATTAGGATATTTTGGGAAAACGTGAATCTGGCTACAAAAATATAGCTGTTTCTAAGTTAGACCTACAAAGAAGGCTTGCTCGATCATTACAGTTCCTACTTCATTTCAAGTAACAAAATGTTACAGAAAGGTCGATGTATGAAATCTGCATTTTCATTTCTGGCCCTGAAATGGCCAACGATAACTCTATTTAGTTAGCTCAGCACCAATGATATGGCAGAGGGCAGCATGATGCTGCTTTCTACTATTTTGTTTTCATTGAAGATTTCATCATGTTTCTGTTTTCAGCAGCAAGAAATAAATATTTGTACGGTTTGAGTTGATTTTTCAATCTTATCTTGTCTCTGACGAATGAGGAAAACATAGAACGCTCATTTGAATGTCTTAGCAATTAGGCTTACAAAGCAATTGATCTGAAGTCCTCTCTCTTAAACAAGAAGGCTTCCTACAACATTCAAAATATAGCCAAGGTGCAGCATACAAGTATTATCTCAATGTTTCTGCATGCAGATGAAGGCAGGTGTTGTGTCAAAGGCCCATTGGATACAGCTTGAATCCATGCATCATTTAGGCAGAGCATATTTTATCCATGATTAAATGATTGTTTAATGAGGAATTGTTGGAGTTGCATGCAAAATACTGGGTTCCATCGTGGGAACTGAAGACTGTGGAAAGGAGGTGAGGTGAGTGCTTAAGCAAATAGGTAAGCACTGACTGGTGTTTTTCAGAAAGAACATCAACTCTCTTCAGGAAGATGTTTTGGGATAAGTCCTTAGGTAAAGCAAGCATTTTTTTGCCACTCTTAGATTACAGGAAGTAACAGGAAGCTCTGAGGAACTGGTCACCAATTTGCATAGGAGAGGACTTTGTGACTGAACACAAGCTCAGATCCCTTGGGTAATGCCACTGTGGCATTGAGAGTCTCTGTAATATCAGGAGGTCTTTGGAGGAGTAATCTTGAGGGATGGATGATTAGTTATAATTATGTTACAAAGGTGTAGTGAGGCGGGAGGAAACTGGGTGCTGTGCATTTGAATTTTCCATGGACAGGCTTGTTTATAGATGAAGAAAAGAAGCAATTTGTGAAGATATGTCAGGTAGATTTTGTGTATCTGATTTCCATCTTGAAGTGATGAGAAACACTTGGTGTTCTTGCAGTGGCAGTATTAGAGGGAAGAAACTGATTTGGATCAGAAATTATGTGGAATTCTTTTTGTTGAACACTAAATATGTAACCCTTTTTATTTGTCACCTTTAGACTGAACGTTCCATGGATTTTTAAATTTGAGATAGTTGATTGGGGATTTTACAGGTTCACTAAAAATTACTAAAGTGTAGATAATAAGAATAATAAAGAATTTATGGGCTTAATATATGTCAGATTTTGTACTAATCTTGTGCGCAACTTTCAACAGAAGCAAGGTTCATTTCCGTGTTTCACCTTCCCCACTAGTGACCTTATATACCAGGACATAAGAGCCAGTGATAGAAGCGGGGAAAGTGAAATGAGATAAGATAGAAATACAGGGACACAAGACTCCACACTCTGCCTCGTCACTTGGGAGGTAAAAAAACGCTGTAGGTTGTAGTGGATCTCTGCAAAGCAGAGAGACATTGCACATGAATGTGTTTAGCAATGATAGACCTTAGTAATATCTGTGTAACAGGTACTGGGAATTCCCGAAAGCTAAAGGTGAAGAGACATCTTGTTAGATGTGTTTATAGGTACCCCTTTCCCTGTGCTAAAATAGCCCCCTCCGTCTCAATCAATCAGCGATTTGTAGAGCGCTGCTTATCACTTGTGAGGGTATCAAGGCTCTGGGGGGGAGCTGCTGCTTGGAGTTGTCAGTCAAACATCCAGGTTTTTAGGCCATCTCTGAACTTCTGTAGGGTGGGTGCAGTCCGGATGTGGAGTGGGAGGCCATTCCAAGTCTTGGCGGCCAGGTAGGAGAAGGTGCGGCCGCCGCTTCTGCTTTTGTGGAAGCGGGGCATGTGGGCAACAGAGAGGGAGGCGGAGCATAGTTATCTGCCAGGTTGGTGGAAGTTCAGTCTGTGGTTGAGGTAGGCTGGTCCTTTGTTGTGCAGGGTCTTGTATGTGTGGGTCAGCAGTTTGAACTGGCACCTTTTTTGGACGGGGAGCCAGTGGAGTGCTCTGAGGTGGGGGGTGATATGGGCTCTTCTCGGGAGGTAGAGGGTGAGCCTGGCTGTGGCATTTTGGATGGTTTGCAGTCTTCTCAGTAGTTGTGAGGTGATGCCCACGTAGAGTGAGTTTCCGTAGTGCAGGTGGCTGGTGATGAGGGCTTGGGTAACGTGTATCTGGTGTCTGTGTCACCTAACACTCCTCATGTGTGGAAAATGACTATAGCTTCTACTTGACTGCTGTAAACTGTAAACATAAGAACATTATTAACATGCTGTGATTCCCTACACTTACCAATGTATAGATACGTATGCTGGAATTATACCTTATACACTTGTGCGTTAATATTTGTAAACCTATGAAATGTCCTTTTAGTTTCATTCCTATTCTGCTGCAGGAACTTTAGCAGAACATATAATAACCACAGTCTTTAGAGTTCTAACAAATATACTGTAGTTTAATTTTTTTTCAAATTACACACGACTTCAGGATACTTCTGAGTGCCAAAATATCCAGATTACAATCCTTAGGAAACTAGATGCCTTAATGTGTGAAAACCAGCATCCAAGTAGTGAATTGATGTATCTGTTAGAGCTTTTTATCTGGCTTTACTGTTGCACGCAGTACAGGCCTGGTTCCATGCAACATGCGCCAACTTAACATTGCCTTTTGCGTTCAAATACTGTGCATGCGAAGTGCAAGAGAACGGCTTAAAAGCAAAGAGCAGTCCAGATTGTGGTTTTATTTTTACAGTTAAAAATGCATGCTTAAATTGCCATGTTTTTTCTACCACTAACAGAACTGCATGCATTGACTGTGACTAAGCATATTAGCATTTTAACAGATAATTAAAACTTGTTTAACCATGATGTTGAAAGGATGGTTACAACCAATTTAGGTAAAACTAGTAGTGTAGGGATGTGTGATGAAATATGATTGGGACATATTTGAGTTTTGCCCCCCTAGTTTGCATAATCGTTGCTGAGCAGTTTATAACATTTACAATTCTCCTAATGCACTTTTTTTTTATATACAAATAGTCTGTAATGAATGATCAAATATTAAAATACCAATTTTTTTGTGCGTGTGCGCGCTTCTCCCTCATTTCATGGCTACTGGACAGGGCTATATACAAACCACCCATGAATGAGAGAATCTCTGACAGGTTTTTCTGACTCGAAACACCCTTGTCCACTCAAGCTTAATTTGATGGGGACAGAGTACCTGTATTGACCTTTTGAGGCTTAGAGGGGGGTCTACTGGGTATGGCCCCAATAAATTGGATGTAATTCTACTATAGTCCAGCTATAGCAATATTCCAGTACAAAGGTCTCGTTCATTACTAAAGGGAGGATGGGTAAGTCACTATTTCTGAGAGTACAGAAGCGCATGCTAGAGTTGCCCAATGTCACCACTGCTTTTTTTTTTTTTTTCATACATTAAACCCTTAGCATATCAATCCTTGCTTCTGTATTGGCTGGGCAATAAGAAGGTACAAATTAAACTATACACAGATTACTTATTTTCTCAGATAGCAAAGTAGCCTATGCTCATATTATACACGTTCTAATGAATTTGGATATTTCTCAGGCTATAAGGTGCATGAAGAAAGGACTGAAATCATGGTGTGAAATATAAATAATAATGAACACCACATATTTCTTTTAACCAGATTTCGTTTACGCACTTTGCACTTTTTAGTGGCATTCCCAAAACAATCAGGTTGGGTCGATAAACTCACACCTTGCCTGTGTGACAATTTGGCAGCTCAAAGCACCCTGCACTTTATGTTGTTCTGCCCCCTTTACAAAGAGCCGGGGGAAAAATTCCTAGCCCCACTTTTGAGGGAAACCTGGCCTTGTACTTATATTGAAGGTTTTAATGTCTTGCACTCTTTGGCTACCCTTGATATTTGCACTGCTGTGACTAATTTTATTAAAGTTGCAATGGCCATTAGAAAACGTTACGAGTCACAATAGAAGATCGTGAATGTTGCAACTTTTTTAAATAACAATTTTTATATATTAATGAAACTTTTACGGTGTAGACTGTCGCACCGAGTATTTGGCACTAAGTTTTATATCCTTCATTTAATTGCTTGAATGCTTTGAAACGTTTGTTTATATTGATTTTATTTAAGCTGTTGCACAAATATGCTATGAACATTTTAAAGTGAAATGTATGTTTGTCTAAATTTTATGGTTTTTGAAACCGAATAAAGTTATTTTAAACTTCAATAATGAACACAGTTGGAACAAATTAGATTAGTCTGAAGTAAGATATTTAGGGGTTAAGATAACCCAGGATACTGGAGGGCAATTTATATTCAAAGTGGTCTGAGACTAAGAGGTTATTGGATCTTAGGCAAAATCTTCTTCTTTCAATCATTGGCCAAGTTAATTTTGTCAAGAAGGTAATTCTTCGGAAATTACTGCTTTTATGTCAGCTTTATCGGTCTGTGTCCCAAACCCTTTCTGTCATATATTAGAATCCACAATAGTTACCTTAATATAGGCAAGGAATAATCTGAATTTTCTAGGAAAAACTAAGCAATGGTCTACAAAAAGCTTGACTGACAGGCGGGATTTTGGGTTGGACAGTTGGGCATCACGGTTACATCTAATTCAGTTCCTTTTGGCCCAAGAGATGCCAGGATTTCAATGAAAAACTTTGGGTTGCTCTGATTTTCCTTCTCCCCAGCAGGAGTACTTATGAAGTATAATCAACTAAATAATAAAAAATAATAATAGTATGGTAACTGATTTAAGACTGCACGTATTTGTTAGGACATTCAGTAGTACTTGGGGCTTCCTTGTGTATATCCCTTAACTTACAGTTGGTATAATCCTCAATTTCCCTTGCTTCAGATCCCCCATCAACTCACCTTTACATAATGAAATATGAGTTTTAAATGATCTATTGTAGGCGATTGTAAACATAGTCACTCAGAAAATTATGGTAAAAATTAACTTGGTGTCATGGGTGAACCATTAAACAGGACACAAAGAGTGCTCTGAATTAATCGAGTTCATTGATTGTAATATGGGTTAAAAACCAGAGGGTACCCAGTGAGACTTTCCCTCCTCCCACTTTGTAGTCAGAAGAATAAAAGATTGTATTGCGGCTGCTAAACTCCTGCTGTATACTGATGTCAATTTGGGGGATTGCCTGTAATTTCTATTCTATAAGAGCCCTGTAAAAAAATAAAAAAACAATACAAATATATTGTAGCACATATTGCCTAACATAGATGCCAGGCACCACGGGGGAGCCATACCTGAAGATCCAAGATGGCTTCCATATGTCTAGATGTGTAAGAGTTTGTGTCCTACTAGGAAATGTTCACTGCTATACTGTGTGGCGCATTCCTAATGCAAGTGCATCTTGAGTAGAGTCAATGCCAACACACTGTACTGACTGCAAACCTTTTACTTTACTGGAATGCCCTCAGCGTGGATGATCTGAAAGTACTGCTTCTTCACTCACATGAGGTTAAGCGGCACTGCAGCTCCTATATGGGAGATGCTTTGAAGCAATATATAAATATATATATATATATGTACACACACATACATATATATATATATATATATATATATATATATATATACATATCTATATATATATTCACTGAAAAAACCATAGGTTTCAGGGACGTTATAGTTAGTTGGATATTTCACTCATACAAAACCAGAGAAATTCAGCCGTTATAATTAGTTGAGCTAACTATAACTCGCGCCCCCGCAATGCACTGCTGATGACGTCACATATTACTTCATTCATAACATGGTCAGTGACATCACTGAAGACATCTCAAATGACATCACTGATGACATCATCCAGTGACTGTGGTGTATTGAAGTATGAGTGGGTGTATGAGTATCTGAATAGATGATTTAGTAGGTGCGTGACTGACTGTATAAGTGAGTGATTAAACATGTCTTACTGAATGCATAGGTTAGTGAGTAAACTGTAAATGTCTGTATCAGTCTGTTAGTTGGTGTGTAAGCGGCTGCATGGGTTGGTGAGTAGCTACATGAGTGTCTATATGGGTTATTGATTGGTTGTCTGAGTATCTGTATGGGTGCCTGAGTGTCTGTGTGGGGGGGTGTGTGACTCTGTGCATAGATGTTTGAGTGGGTAATTCACTGGGTGTATGGGTTCAAGAGTGCATCTGTGAAGGGCTGTATGGGTGGGTGAGTGTGTGTATGGGTGTGTTGGTGAGTGAATGGATGTCTCAGTGGTACATGTGTGAGTAACTACATATGTGAAAGGCAGTATATGTGAGTGTTGGAGTATATAAATCACTATATGTGAGAGTGAGTGATTGTGAGAGTGGCTGTATCGATGAGTGTGTGCATGTATCAGTGATTGTATAAGAGAGTAAGTATGTGTTAGTATCTGTATGAATAGAATTGGGCAGCCAGAATCCTTCTGGATATCCCGAAGTGCCAATTGGCAAAATCCGCCCTGAAATCTCTCCACTGGTTACCCATTAGGGAGAGAGTTCATTTCAAGGCTATGTGCATGGTACATAAGTCCTTAGCCGGAAAGGGCCCTCCTATTAATCATTCTATTGTCCGGCCCTACCGTGCGAACAGACGCCTCCGCTCAGACGATCTACATCTTGTTGTAGTTCCTAGGATTCGGAAAACTAGAAGCGGGGGATGTCTGTTCTCATACAATGCCGCCAAATACTGGAACACCCTCCCTCTTCACTTGCGCAAGGAACCCAACCACCTTGCCTTTCGAAAGTCATTAAAAACATGGCTTTTCCCCTAATTGGATGGCTCTGTTGCCTGCCGCTATCAGCGCTGGGATGCCCTTGGGTAGCCATGCGCTTAATAAATGTATTTTTCATTTAATTTCATTTAATTTCATTTCAAGTGAGGTGGTGTGTGTATAACTGTATAGGTGAGTAAATGGGAGTGTGAATGATTCTTTGCATGATTAACTAGGTGTGTGAGTAACTCTATGGATGAGTGGCGATGTGTGAGTGTCTGTATAGGTGTATGAGTGCAAATGATAGTGCTGTATTGATGAGTGATTGCATGTATTAGTGACTGTATCGGTGAATGAGTGGATGTTTGTGTAGACCTAGGAATCAGTGAGTGGGTATGTAGTAACTGGTATTGGTGTGTTTATGGTTTCGAAAATGGTAGTATTTTAGAGTGTGTGTGATTTTTTCAGTGAATATGTATTACTCCAGGACCAAACAAGGAAGTCTAAACTCATGTTTGGAGGCAGTTACACGGATGTGACAAGAGGCAAAGACCACCTCTAGGAGTATTACTAAATTGAAGAAGTTATAGGTGGGAACTAAGAGGCCCTTATCGTAGGGAAAGACAAGGGTAGCTCTAATTAAACTAATTGACAACTCTGATTTCTCTAAATGAGTCTCTTTCACAGCATGAAGCCTAACCTAGTGATCTCTAGGGTATCAGTTGCATGCATACATAAACCTTTTCACATGGCCATTGTAATATGTGCATGAATAGTACATTGATGTGTAGCAATCTTAAATGTCACAACTTTTAAATTGCAAACCTGAACTATATTGCTGATAAATAGTGATGTCTCCTGGTTTTGGCATCTCCAAATGGGAGCAATCAATTTACCCCCACCATTCAGTGTTCAGGGTGAACGTTTATGCCAAACAGATATGATTTTAGGCAGGACATGTCAGCGCCTGCTGTAGCTGTCAACTAATAGCAGCGTAATTGCAGTGGAATGCAATCAATGTATTAATCCATGCAGTTCAGTCATTTGAGGTTTATTAAAAATCCAGCATTGCACTCTAAGGTGTTAGGTTTTAGTATGCAAATTGAGCTTAATGTAGATAATCATTTTCCAAAGAATTGTATGGTTAATCATCTCACCCACTATTTTTTTATTTATATGGCTGTTGATGGTTAAAACAATATTTTGCAGATTAAGTACCAGCAAGCATATAGCTGTGCTGTTACAGAGAATTTATTACTGTGTGTAGACCACAGCAATAGATCGATCTGAGATGGCCAAGACTGGTTGCTTTTATTGCAAGAGCTGACAGGGTAGTGCCACTGCCTGAGGATATTGTTGAGAGGATTGGCTGTGAAGACATCCTTAATATGTCAGAAAAAGGGAGAGAAAAAGCTTTTATGTCAAAAAAGAAAGGGAGGAATACCATTTTGTCATTTCATTGTTGTGTGTAAATCCCATATTCTTTAGGGATTCTGAAAACACTGTTATTGAAATACTTCAGTTGTCAGCTTAAACAACCCATGGAGAACTAGTGTTGTTCTAGGGCAGGCGCTAGTGGGGGGAGCAAGAGTTGCGTGGTTTCCGCTCGTAGGAATGGCAGTTGTCCCCACCCCCAGGCAGCAGCACAGGTCCATTTCTTGTAATATTATCGTCTGGAGGGACGCCTGCCATTCCTTTGGGGCAGGCAGGGGCCCGCCCCCATGCTGAAGTTGGCACTGTGCTTCAAAGGTGAGTCAAACTGCTTTACAGAGAATTCAAATGGGAGCAAACAAAGTTCCGTGAAAATGGGAGGTATTTTAGCCAACGTTTGATATTCCTGGTATAAAATTAATTATAGCATAAACACAAGCTCAGGAGTGGATCTTGAGACTTAAGCAATCACTGCATTTCTGGAGTCGGCTATGTATAAAAACAATGCTCCCTTCTTTTGTCCTATAAATGGTGTAAGCTGCAGCAAAAGATGGAGAAGATGGATGCGAAATTTACTGTATCAAGCGCAAACCCAATAGATTTAGATGATGTAGCTTGTAGTGTAGCTGGAACATCATCCACAAACTGGTCTAAAAGCCAACACTAAATAGGTAGAGCACACTTTAAGTAAAGAAATTATTCTGATAATGATGTTTTCTAGTTTAAGAAAATTGTAAGTCGGCTATCTATGTGCCTCCATTGTTTGTGATTGTCTGAGACACCATATCTCTTCGATAATGTAGAACCTTTATTGTAATGGGGGCCCTTTGCTTAAGTGTCTGCGATTAGAAATTGAGGACCAGATGTACTCATTCACCCGCTACAAAACCTGGTTGCAATTTTTGGGACAAATGTGTAATTTACGAACATATGAGTGGGATGCAATCTGACCTACCTCATTAATGTGATTTACCCTGAATGATGTCTGTCACAGGGGCTTGCAAGGCTCTGCAGACCACCATGTCTGTGATTACCTTTCAGTAAATATATATATTTTTTAAGCAGGTTTTCTTTTTTAAAGGAAGCAACGCTTTGATCTTTGGAACTTTTTTCAGCATTCACTACCGGAAAGAGGTCCAAAGGGAGCCCCTTCCCTTTTGCAAAAGGGTTACCACCCCAACTTGGGTTCGATCACTTTTCAATGGTTTGCAACGGTAATTCCGGCCACAAGCCATTGATAAACTTGTCCCTTCCAAATAACAACTCTGTACCCAGTTACAATCTCATTTTAGGAGCTGGTAAAACTTTCTTAACTCCTAAAATGGGATTCATATATTGCAAAAACCATTTTTGTTGTTACAATCTCTGATTTGGAGTGTGTTTGACCGAAAAAACGATTTGCCCATCTGGCCCTAAATCTTTATCCTGGTTGACCACAAGTGTCCTTGCAGATGTATTTTTTATTTATATTATTGATTTGTAAAGTACTAACATGTCCTAGAGCGAACTTCATAGAGTAAGTAGAAATCAGACTTGATGTTGCATAGGAGCATACATCGGAAGATTGGATTCAGGGTACTCATGAGTGGGAATTTAAGGAGGAGATATGGAGGTCCAGTCCCAAAATGGTTTAAACGTAATCTGCTTGTTGAATCCTGGCTTTCAATGAATAGCTGTGTCTTCCGTGCTTTCCTGAAGGACGGCAGTGTGAGAGGAGATGCCTACTCTAAAGAATTCCAAATAAAAGTTCCCTGAACTCTCACCATTTTGCTTATACTGAATTTTCTTGTAATTCGAAATGCTGACCAGACTGATAATACTTGAGCCGAGGTAGTCCATATCAAAATATAGGAGCCCGTAATATCACAATGTTGACAGCTGAGCCTTGAACATGTTCTATCCTGAACCACCGCCATCATGCTCTCCTTACTCCCTAATCGTGACTTACTGAAAGCAATTTCACAGAAAAAGAACCGAACAGGTCCTGAACCCTTCTACCAAGGTCCAGCCTGTCCCTTAGGATGAAACAGTGAATGTGATGATCAGTTGTATTACACACAGATGAGATCCCGACCAAGACCAACAGCCAATTACCATGTCTTGGTAGGATGGCTCAGTGGACTGATTTATTGCCACTGTCAAATGCAGTGTTCTGGAGAACATGACTTTGAATCTTGGCAAAGCAGACTTCACCTTCCATCATTACATTGAATACCATCAACTGGGTATTTCTAATACTTGTCATTTTCTTTGTGTTGAAGTTTGTTATTAATAAGAGGGAACTTTAGGATTACATTTTTCTTTGGTAAAGGATGGCCAGGTGTGCCAGTTTCGAAATCAATCTTGGCTCGGGATTTGTTTTCCAAGAAGTAAAAAACACAGATTGAAGAGAGAGAGAGAAACACTGAACACCTCTAGCAGCTGCAAGGATACAATATCCATGTAGGAAGGAGGCCCCACCCCCCAACCCAGCCCTTGTGGCTTCTGTCTAAAACAGTGGCCAAAAGCCATGAAAAACGCATCTGATTGCTAAGTAACCGAGATATCTGCCAAAATGTCAGCAGATATATGGAATTACCATCTAGACATTTTTATTTTTGTTCTATAAAGGGGGAATATTAATAAACTTATTTTATATAGCTTAATACTATGCCGTTTCTAAGTGGTATATAAAATAAGTGTCACTGTAGCATTATGTGCAGCCTAATGTAGCTGACGTAGAATCGCTTTTTCAGTACCTCAAAAAAGGATTTTGCCTCCATTACATGATTTGAAGACAAAAAAAAACAGTATTGGTTTGTATAATGGAAACGTTCTGTGTTTTCAACGGGAAATTAATGTAAATATGTACATCTCTGTAAGTATGTGTGATAAATTGAGATAATGGGCTCTCCACCTCTCCCCATCCACCCATCACTTCGCACCAGTTCTCGTTTCTTTAACCCTCCCTTCTGTAAATTATTTTGTGCGCCATCTTCAAGCTTTGGAAGCCCTCTTTATATCATTAGGGCCGGCTTTAGGGTGGTGCAACCGCACCTGGCGCTGACCTTATGACTGGAGGTGGAGGATGCTGTGATAGAAAAACGTATGGGGTTAAAAGCACCCGCTGCAGAGTTCCTTGTGTGCCCCACAGTTTTTAGACAACAATAAAAATGCCAAGACAACTCTGGTGATTGATGTTTCTGTTGGAGAGAGGTGGAGCTTTATCTAGTGGCAGTTCTGACTCATAGTTAATATGTCTGCTGCAAAGAACGTGTACTTTGCAGATCACGGACGTTATTTTATGTGAATAGCTCAGTGGGTTACTGCTTTTGTCACAGAGATCCTTTTGTTACTTGCAGTTCATATGTTACAATCCTAATATAGCAAGGGTGACCTATGAACTGTCATCAAAGAGCTGCATGCAAACTGCAAGGAATAAGGTTCGAACCTTATATTTTTCACTAGTCTTTCATTATGTTAATGTTGCAAAAAAGGGTTAGTTTGGGGAGAAATACATTCTTATTAGTAAAGCCAACCCCGTCCACTGTGGTACGTTTTAAATCCGGAGTGTGTGCTTCTCCAGACCAAACACTTAATATATACTGAACTTAATATATACTGCCTAGTCGTATGGATGACGTGATTCCTGCACTTTGTAATCCTCGTTGTTTTATGTAACATTTCCTATAAACTGATTTACACACTTGATTCACTGTTTCTGTGTAATGTGTGTGATGTAAAGTGCTCTGACACCCTACAATTGTGTGAGAAGCGCTATAAAACATATGAAAATGCGTGTGAGAGGCGCTATGGAGAAGTGAGGGGCACTGTTGGAGGGTGGTAGTAAGAGAATCCGTGGTGAAGTAGGTCATGGGGGGTGAGGGGGTGCTAAAAAAGATTGTTGCACTGGGCGCCACTAGCGCTAAAGCCGGACCACTTGACAGAATACATGAGAAATAGGAGCTCTGTGAAGTTCTTGGATGAACTTTGTAATCGTTTTCAGTTTTTTTATTATTTTTAAAGTAACATTTAAAACAGACTCACAGAAGGGGAACAACAAATGAGATAAAACTGGTTCTGGGAAGATGAGTGGAGTCTTGGCGGTATTGGAGGGAGGGGAGGGGGGCTCGGCTCCGCATTTTACCTTGTTTGAATAAAACATGCTCGTAATCTGCAGTGCTTTAAATGGGCAGGTACTGCCCGGTACTGAGTACCCGCACTTCTTTAATTTGAATGGGAGAGCACCAGCACTTCTCAGGAGCAAACAGGTCCTGGGCTAGTAGTAGCAGCACTTTCCATTTAAAGCACTGGTGATCTGTGTTTCTTACCAATGCAAGTAGATTCCCTTCAACATTCTCACTTGAAGGAGTCGCTCAAGTTAGGCCCACAAATGTTTGAAAATGTGGAGTCCTTTCCCGGCTTGTCCCGCTGCCCAGTTTGCGTCACGGTACATCTGTTGCTGCAGCGAGTGTTGTATTTCAGCAGAGGAAATACTGCAGCTGCATGGAATACAGAAGCGACAACAACCTGTCATTGTGTGAAGGATTTGCGGCCTGATGATGCATGCCGTTTATTTAAAGGTTATTTTGTATGCATCCGACCTAAATAAATAACCGGGGTTGCATTGCTGATGGACTAAGTATGGATTGTACTGTATGGGATTCGGTGAAAAGTACTTTCCACAGTTTCTCAAATTTAGCAGCAGCCTTTATGTTGCCTGTACTTTAAGGAAATAAACACGAGTTGTTATTCAGTAGTGCAAATTTCAAAATGGACGCTCTGCGTGGTTCGAAGACTGATATTTTACAAATAATTCAGTACTTCCTACCCTAAATGCTACTTTTTGCACAGGATATTATCCCTCTGAGTGGTGCCACTGGTTCCAAAATAAACAAAAAAACTATTGATTTTATTGAAAATAGTTGAAATAAAAGTACTCATAAATGATGCCAATAAAAATCTCCTTCCTCGGTATACTCTTGCATGAGGCAAAAGAAATACTAGTGCAATTCTGAAATTACATCCTGATTGTACCTGTAGACAGCAAACGTTTTTACATGCAGTTGTTTTTCCTCTCTTCATGCAAATAAAGTTTAAAATAGTTATTCACACAAATATCTTTCATTTAATGTGCAGATGTTTGTGTTCTGGCTTTTTAGACTAACAACACTTTGCATCCAGATAATGCTATGGTAACTTTTCTCGTGGGTATGTGCCTTTTTTTAAAGAAATTAAGTTGGATGTTTGTATAGTGTTTTATGCTGCCATAAGGTCACTGCAAAGTACTGACAAAGCACCACAGAAGCGTGGATAAGTGGTGTTAGAGGGTAGAGGGGAAAAGACCAGATACAGTGTGAGGAGGGGACAAGATAGAGGGATTGAGGGATGAGCCTTGTCCATAGAGTTGTCGGCTGCAAAACCCTGGTATTTCATCAAGAGGGGCAGTGTTGTGGTGTGGGTAGCCAACCTCCACTGCCTGGTTGTCCATTTGCAAGGAAAGGAGAGAATAGGAGTGGTTAACGACGGGGCAAATGCGATCAGAATGGAGAAAGGGACAGTTAAGAATTATGGAACTCTGTGAAATATTAGAGCCAGTGGGAAGTTAACCCTGTATGCAGGAAAGTGTTCACTTCACAATGTCAGTAGCTGGGTGTGGTAATTGTGTCTTTCTTTGATCTTCATTATAGAGCTTAGAGTCTTCCATGTCATATTAGTATTGTGTATGTCATATGGAACCTGTATATGTAATTTGGAATTCACTGATGCAAGAGCTATGATTTGAATGCGAGCAGAAGCGGTTGGAGTTTGTCTTTGCTGGACGTCTTAGCTCTTGCACCAGTGGGTCCTTTTATGGCACTTAAATAAACAAGTATTTTTATATACTTCCTTACACTGGGCTCACATGTAGCCTCTGCAGCAGAGGTGGGACTAGAAGGGAAGGAGGGAGAGCTGGGGATGAGAGAGTGCCCACTTGGAGGTGCTCAGGTTTTTGGGAGGACGGAGTCAATAATTCTGAGGAGATGCATCCGACAGGGTCCCAAAGGGTTCATTCTAGCCCTTGCCTAGTGCGACCTGCGTAAGTCTTTCAGAACCCGAGATCTCTTCCTGAGTTGCCTAGCTGGCTACTTCTGAAGCAGCGGTCAGCCCCTGTGCTGTAGCTGGACGATGACTGAAGTTCGCTGTTGGGACACATGGAGGATGCCAGTTGCAGAACTTTGCCCACTGTCCTCCAGGAGTTCTGGTGCAGCAGCAAGATGGCACCCAGGCCCACTCTAGTGTGCACAACTGAGGGCTTTTTATAAAGCCTTCTTAGATCCAACAGTGGCTATTTTAACTCTAGGCAAGTTGGCAACAGGAACTCTTTTATTCAGTGCAAATGATCAACAACACGTTCCTTCAACTATGTTCCAACCCCCCCCACAAACATCTTGTAGCCCTTAAGCAGCTCCATAAAATACATCTTTTCCACTGTGTGATTCTTTACACTCCAAACCTTCTTCAGTTTTCGTCATAATGAGCATAATGCCATATCCCTCTTGATGAGATATATACTGAAAGAAGGCCCTTGCTCTCCTTCAACAAGCACAGCGCGCACCTGTAAAGAAAAATAAGTTATAAAGGCGGGCACCTTGGATGCTTGTATTTTGATATACTCCATATTTAAAGTATGTGTTGTTTCCTTTATCACCAAAGATTGGAGCACATTTTTACCACATTTGTAATTGCGAATGATGCTTTCAGGCTACCTTACAGCACTGATGCATCACCTATAATCAAACCAACGACACCAATGTACTTGCCAAGTCTAAAGCACAGTTGCCAGTGATATCCACTAACTATCAACGCGCATAGCAGAAAACAAAAACATCAACAAAGAAGATATACCAGCCTAAACTATTGAACAGGGGCACAACAGTGACATGTTACCACCAAGAAAATAATATTTTTTATCACATTATCCTTCGTAGACCCAAACAAAATAATCCACAAGATCTAAAAATAATAAAATGGGTGCTAACAAACGTGATATCTGCTAAAAAAAATTGTTTATAGCTCAAACGGATCAAAAGTTAGTTCTTCCAGATGTGTTGTCTCGCAGTGCCATGCACTTTTTGCAAAGATTAACTGGTCACCTTTCAGTTGCTGACTGCTGTATTTAGGTGTTAAACTAGTACTAATGAGGTGAAATCTTTGCCCATAGTGTTAGTTAGCTTGTGTAAAAATGACAAGCCGGTGAAGTAATGCTGCCACAGAATGTGCTGCAATTGAGTGCATAATTTGCCTTTACTTGAAGTGTCATATAGTCACCCCTGTTGCATAATTTGGGCCTCCGCTGTCGCATAATTCCTGTGGCCCTTCCTATGGCCTTGGGCACCAAGAGACATAAAGCAAAAAAATCCCTTTCCGAAAGACTAGAAAGCGAGGATGTAAGCAAATTCTATAAATCAAACTGTAATATGGATCATGTTCTATGGGTACTTTGAACAAAAAAGTTAAGTTGCCACAAAAACGTTTCATATATAAAATTGCTGTGATGTGTTGTACATAATCTTTACATATATACGATTGCTGTAATGTGTTGTAAGAAAAACAAAGTAATTAAGTCATATAGTAAACTATATATTGTTTATTTAAAAACTTATTTCAAAAAAGACAAATTAATATTAAGTTATTGAGATACAGGATACAAAACAGAGTCTGCTAATCGTAAAACGTTCAATTCATTGGTACTTTGAAATCATCTTTTTTATATCCACTCCAGAACAGACAAATAACAAATGCAAGTTTAAAAATTACACAATTTTAATACAAATTTTCAACGAAAAACTGTCACCAAGAGGCCACTAGCGGTGGGCAGCCATTAACAGATGTCAGGACGGGATGGACATGGCATGGGCCTACTTAGAAGACGTGTAATACGACAAATACGGTTGTTGAAAATTATTTCTCCGTCTTCTATTTCTCTGTGGAATTTCCTAAAACTAGTTGTTTTTTTATCTATAAGCGCATAAGGAACATTACATTGATGGCAAAACACACGAGGAGGCAGGAGAGAGCTATACGTCCGAGGGTTAAGCAGCTCAGACTTTTTTTTATTTTTTATTGTTTCTGTGGTGACTGGGAACGCCTTGGTGAAAAACAGCCTTTATGTTCAGGTAAGCCTAGTAATGTAGTTGACATAATCTAGTGTGAACCGTTTATTCCCCTCCAGTTCCTAGCCGTGAGATGCAAAAAATATTCTTTTATGGAGGGAGGGAAGGGTTGGGCATCAGACCAGAGAACATAGGCACCAAATTGCATGTGCTAAATTCGTAGCACTACACTGAAAACAGTCATTGAAGTGGTCCATGTGTAAAGGTTTTGTGGGTGTAATTAGTGGTTTGGACAAGAAGATTACAGTTCACCAAGTATGAAGAGATGCCTGAAAGCCTGTTATTACCAGTCAGGTTATTACGAATTGTACATGCTGCATTTCTTTTATCCTGTTTTTGTTAGCAGGCTATTGAAATCTGTCCGCATTGTGTACTACTTTCTCAGAACGCAAAAAATGTCAAGCTGAAGGGTGGGAGGAGGAGGAAGGAGTAAAGGAATTCCTTTAGGGAAACACTGATTCTGGGAGCAGCCAGTGTGAAGGCTTATTTTGCAAATGGCGTCCATCGCCTGCTAATCCAACTTGCGGTAGTTTCTAGCTGTTGTTGACAAATGCTGTGACGTACCTCTAGCGCGAGCAGCCGAACTGATTGTACCCTGGTCTGATGTTACAGAGCCTGCAGGGAGTGCAGGTGCCCAGAGAAAGGTGGGTTATGAGAGAAAGCCTCCAGGTGTATATTTTTTTATTATATATTTTGGATGCTGTGCGAGGTGAGGAGTGTGGCATGACAGGCAGAGTTTTTATTCTTTCCAAATCAGAGAGGCACGCTGTGGGTGGATGGCAGGTGTTCAGGTACTCTACCCCATGGTGGGTTAGAGTGACAGGAGGCTACAGGCACATTTGCTGTTCTTTTTGGCTGCCTTGTAATACCTCTCCCCCCCTTTGTGTTGCTTGACCATGAGAACAGCAGTGGTGGTGGAGGATGAGGAAGGTAGGTGGGAGTGCCATATACAACATAAAATAGTTTAGCATAAGCTATGAACAAGGTGATGGTTTCCACACCTGATCTCTGAGTTGGCTAGACAACCTTAGCTTTGCTCACATAATTTCTGACGCCATTCAGAACCTCTAGGCGGAAAACTTCTCTGTTGATATTTATTGACGTCCATGTGGGGCATACTGAACAGTAGACGACATAAAACGTGTTTGTCTGTGACTTAATATATGTGCTACTCAGTCAGATTTGGAAATGTGTGGCCCACCATTCTTTACAATGAAGAGTGATTGGATTGCCTACGGCCTGATTTAGAGTTTGTTGGACGTGTTACTTCATTACAAACGTGATGGGTAGTACTGTCCACCGTACTAGAACTGCCATAGTATATAATACTCTTGTAATACGGCGGACGGGATTCCCACCACGTTTGAAAAAGAGTAACCCGTCTGCCCAACTCTAAATTAGGCTTGTAGTAATTCTTTTTCTAAGAGAAGATTTAGAACTGTTTTTTTAATGTGACTCAATAATCATTGTGCTACATTTGTTACTGATTTGGCTACTAAACTTTATAAAGTGTAGCAATGTATAGAAATAAAAAATAGACCACCTCAGCGCAATGGCAGCTGGTATCTACCGGGAGGGGCCGTTGGACATGAATGCAAAATTAAATTAAAAGGACTTACCGAACGAAGTGTTCGGGTCTGGAGCTCTTCTTTCGCCGACGCCCACAGGAACTGGATGCTGCAACTCCCTTAACCAATACTGGTGCTTCTCTCATGCTGTGAGACCAGCGCCCTGATTGGAGGGAGCGGCCTCACTCAGTGCTCCACTGCGCCCTGGAGGCCTGCACTTACTCTAACCCAGCTGTCTTCAGCTGTTAGAGGCTTCTAATTGTGCATGTCTGGCTGGCCATCGCAAGACGGCTGGCCAAAAAGACATGCACACTTTGAAAAGTGCATAGCCAGCCCACCGTCCTCCCTGCTGCTGTCACTCAGCAGCGGCCCTGCCCCGTCCTGACACTCTGTTCGGGACGGGGATGAAAAATGCAATGGTAAAAAATGACTGTTGTATTTTTCATCTCAGGGGGTATTGGGGGGGAATTTAAGTGGGGCGACGCTCCAATGGAGGAGCTACCCCTGCCTCAGCGTGAGCCTACTAGCAAGGTTCTCTTTTTTCAGAAAATTAAATAATACAGCCCGTACTTCCAGACTGTAGAATGTAGTTTAGAAATATTAATTTATTTTTGCCAAATAATATCCCACTTTCACTACATATGTTTCAATATAGCATGAATTCGACACTTTGTTGCAGTGTTGCATTTACTATCCTAGTACAATCTGCCTTGGACAGATAGAGGGGCATGCTAAAGTTGTATTTAAGAAATCGTTGAGATAATAAATTGCATGCTAATGTAGCTATTTTTCAGAAAATAGGTCCTTGAAGTGCCAACCTGGAACCAATGCTGGATTGGCACTTACACCCGACATTTTCTGTCCAAAAGCAGCACAAACCTTCCACAGTAGCAATTTACACGAATATTTGCATCATATAGTTGCTAACACTGTGATACTAGAATGTTGATGTGATTGCCATATGACGATACTATACATGCCATAAGTCCTGATCTCACAGTCTGGCTTTGGTTTTAGAGTTTGGAACTTCTGTGGCAATGTTTTCTTGAGATCACGATCCTGACACAATCCATGGACAGGACTTTTAATATTCAGTGCATACATCGAAATGGAGTTTCTGAATTGTCTAATAGTGAACCTTTAGCTCATTTATGAACCTTTAAGAGCACAAGCTCGATCTCTTAATAAGGGACGAGAACAGAAAGACCCTGGAATTGTGTGTTTTTAGCCTGCTTAGCAAAATCGGTATAAATAGAGATTTACCCCATTTGCCACACAGTTTGTCTGTGTGTCAAGCTGGACTCCAATCTTCCCTTAATCTCCAATAGTGGCTGTGGTTTCTTCTTGCAAATTAAGACCGAGCAAGAAAATCCTACCCTTCCTTTGATCTTGTGGTCTTATCTGCCTTTGTCAGATCACATCTGGATTTCTACAATTCTTTACATCTAGGATCAACTAAATATATGGTGCAGCGTTTACAGATTGTTCAGAATGCAGCTGGTAGCACTGGCCTCGGCTCCTATAATTTTATGCTTCAACACTTCTGCTTTAAAGACTGACAGCATTGTGCGCTACCCGATTAAGAGACAGATTTCTGCACTGAATTTCTATGTTATGTTATGTTATTGAGATTTGTAAAGCGCACAAATACCCGGAGGTGTCTTGGCGCTACGGACAAGGTAAGCCACTGGTGAGTCTCTAGTTGCGGAAGAGCCAGGTTTTTAGCTCTTTTCTGAAAGAGACAAGAGATCGCGCGTTTCTCAAGTCAGTCGGTAGGGAATTCCAGAGTTTAGCAGCGCAGTAATGAAAGCTGCGACCACCCCAGAGTAAGGTACGAATTCTGGGCACTCTCAAGAGTTTAGCACCAGATGAACGAAGGTGTCTAGTTGGTTCATACCAAACAAGAAGATTTTGCAAAAAGGCTGGCCCTGTATGATTCAGGGCCCTGAACACCAGGCTAAGAGCCTTGAATTTTATTCGCTGCGCTACAGGGAGCCAATGCAAATTACGGATCTCTCCAGATACCGATTTGAACCAAGGGGTGTTTGACAGAAGTCGAGCGGCTGAGTTTTGCACGCTCTGTAGTTTTTTCAGGCAATGCTTCTGGACGTTTATAAACAGCCCATTACAATAATCCAATTTAGACTGGATTAATGAGGTGACTACAGTTCTTTTCGTGTCCTCCGGAAGATAAGGGAGAATCTTCCTGATTTTCTTAATAAGGAAGTGGGCAGAGGAAACCACAGCATTAGTGTGTTGAACAAAAGAAAGTTTACTATCCACCCATACTCCCAGGTTCTTCGCTTTAGTTGCTGGTTCCGGTGGATCACCCATGTCAGCGGGCCACCACACACTGCCCCAACTAGGTTGCAGGTTCCCAAAGGTCAAGATTTCAGTTTTTCCAGAATTAAGTTTAAGGCAGTGTGTGCTCATCCAGTTAGTGATGGCACCCATGCAGTTCTTAAATTGCAGAGCAGGGGAGGTCTGATTTTTGTATGCTGCTACTACAATCTGGGAATCATCCGCATAAGAAGTAAGGCTGAAACCAAAAATCCGGATAAGTGGGGCTAGTTCAGAGACGTATATATTGAAAAGGGTGGGGCTCAAGTAGGAGCCCTGTGGCACTCCACAAGGGAGGAAGTATGGCTCGGACTGGTATCCATCGATCGACACTACCAGTCTTCTGTCCTTGAGGAAGGAGGACACCAGTGCCAGTGCTGAACCCCCGACTCCCAGCATCTTCAGCCGCTGTTGTAGGAGGAAATGATCAACCGTGTCAAATGCAGTCTTCAGTCACCCAGTGAGTTTGTTAGTTGTTACAGGAATCTGCACTTTCTGGGAACTGTCTCCTTTTCTCTACAACATGCTTCCTCCCGGCATTGTCTATACTTTCAGTCATTTGTGATTTAGATATCGTCTTAAGACACAATTGTTTTCCAGCTGCATTCAACATTGGCCTAATTCAGCATTGGGCCTGTGTTCTTGGCTTTATCAGTCAGATAGGTTCAAGAACCCCAAAAAGCAGTGTGATGGTGTTTAAAAAAAAAAAAGCTGCTTCTTACCTAAGTAAAAAAAATGGTTTGCACGTCAACCAGATCAAAAGCTAGTAAAAACCATGATTGTAGAAGACAGTTGTTAGGCTTTGGCCAATGTGAGAAATGAGCGTTCTGCTATACCCAGCGTGTCACTACTGTCCATGTCCCTCATGGAGCTTCAAACTCCCCCCCCCATCCTTCCATTCCTCACTCCCACCCAGCTCTCCAGCCCTCCATCCCTTCCCCCTACCTCTCTCCAGCCCTCCATCCCTTCCCCATACCCCGCAGCCCTCCATCCCTTCCCCCCACCCACCAGCTGAGTTAAGTGAAGAGGCTTCACTTTTCATCTAAAGTGCAACTTTACAGCTGCATATATTGTGGACCAGGGCCAAGTTGAGAAGCTTAATTTATTAAGTAAGGCTTCCTCCCACATTCCTCACCTCCCAATGTTCTCTCTTCAGCTCTTAGACAGTCTAGTTGCCATTACATAGTATCCCAGATTATGTTCTTGATGCCTGCCCAGCTCTAGTCATACTTGCGAGAGCACACAAGTGCTCTGGTTAAGCCACCTCGTAGCACTGCAGTGCAATAAGGTGCGTCCACGGTGTCCTGGTTGCCAAAATTTAGTTCTTAGTTCAAAATTAAGTTCAGCCAGTGGCAGGCCCAAGGCAGGACACGTTGCAAAACAATGATCCTACTGTAGCTGGGACAGGCTTTCGGCTATAATTTGTTCCTCATAGTAGCAGCTGATATCACTGACAACACTCTGACACTCCAGAAAGGGTCTGGATGCTCGCTTTTGTGATACCAAATTATCCAAGGCTTCAAGTGGTTATAGTCACAGTGTCCTATGGGGAAGAGAGGAGCGGTAAAGTCTGCTGACTCTATAGGAGACCGGGTCATGAAAGGGGCTGTTGACATGCCCACAGCTTATTGGTGATTTCTGGCTTGGACAGCTGAACAACAACTATCCCAGAGCAGAAAGAGCCTCGCGGTGCATTGCCAAAGAATGACTACATTCCCTTTTCAAGGATATTTTTCCTGTGTATCTAATGACCCCATGTAGTGGTACAAAAAACAACTTCCAAACTCTTGTTGCATCTAGAAAGTGTGTCTACGTAAGAGGCGTTTTGTGGTGAAGAGATAACTGCACAATGCAGAGAGCAGAGCCACGTGTCCCATGCAGGCCTCAAAACAATTCAAGTAAAGTGCTGTGGCATGGGTACTTAATGGGGAAATCGATGGCCGTCGTCATTGGGCTTTATTTGTAACCGAAAACGGGAAAATGCAGTCCCACATTACTTTCTAGTGATTACTGGCATTTTTCTTCTGCTGCCAGTTAAGGAGTAAAATACATGTAGGGCGTACGTAGAATATTTGGTGTTTTCATTAGAAAGCATGAGCAGTTGATTTATTGATGATTTGCTTAAGATAAGTGCAGGATGGTGCTTTTGCACAAACTGCAGGTTACAAAACTTTGAAGGCTAGTATTGCCAATTTTTAGGTTTTACCTACACAACGCTTGCGCTGTGCTTGTGAAAATTTCTTGTAATAAAAAAACCCAAAATCTTAAAAGGGGCTTACAGGCCGCCCATTACTTACTATTCGCAGGTTTCGCAGTCATTCTCATTTTCTTGCTTTTCACTAGTCAGCAGCATCAGGGTCACATCATCCGGTTTCACTTCCTCAGCTATACCATGGAGCTTGGAACAAGTACAGTTTATGACTGGCGGCCAGTGGCTGGGGGTCAGTGTCCTTCCACTGACCACATGCTTCCGAGGTACTTTTTTTTTTTTTACTTCCCCGCACTCAGTCTCCTCCTTCTGCGTTGGCCCCATCGTCTTCCTGCACCGCATTGCCTTTTAACTTTATCTCCATTCTGGGCCTTTTATTTCGAATTTTTCGTTCCATTTATGTAGGGCAAACTCGACCCGAAGATATTGGAGTGCTTTACATGAGCACCATTTACATTACACAGAGACACTTATAGTGCTCTCCATAAGAGTGCATCTGCAGCCGTCTTCTCTCCTCCCATGCTTGTTAACCCACCGCCGTTGTTTTGAATGAACCACCTCCTGCTTTTAACCCACCATGTCCTCCTCTATTCTCTTTGTTATTTTACCCATCCCCCTGCTTCAGCCACCTCCCGCGAACTCCCTCGTGTCCGCCACCCTCCTCACTTGTGTCCACCACCCTCCTCCCTCATGTCCTTTTTATCTCCATTCAGGGTCTTAAACTTTTATTTACTCCATTCTTTTGGCGCTTTTTTGCAGTGCAAACTCAACTCATAGGCATTGAAGTGCGTTACAGAAGCACCACTTAAATTACACAGGGACACCTTCATTTTGTTATTCAGTTAGGCTTGGGGAGATTGAGTGATTTACCCAGAATCACAGGATGTTGAGCAGACACCGAGACTCGAACCGGTTCACCAGTAGCAAGGCCAGCAGCTCTGACCATAGTGCCACATCCTCCCTTTTACTTAAAGCCATGTTGGACAGCAGCCTGGCTGATGTACAGCATGTCTAATATCATTGACAAAGCCAAAAGATCGTGCATAGGCGAAACCTATTGCCTTTACCAATACTTGTTGAATCTATTGTTGGTTACTAAACAGAATTTCTTCAGCACAGGAAGTTATACTATCCTTCTGATAATCAATAATTACTATTTTCATTATCCTATTTTTACGTAACATTTTCGGTAAGGAGAGCTGCCAATGTTTCATTAATGGAACTATTCTCAGCAAGAGAAAGTACAATGAGGAACATTGAGATCTGAACAGTTAACACTATTTGCAAACTAACAAAGAAGCTGAACAAGGATAAAAGCCTCACTTTAGGAAGGTAAACGATCCTAGGAGTTGTGCAGCCAAAAAGCTGAAATATCAGGTTGGATGAAGAACGCCATTATGAATGAAACAGGACACCGGAGAAGCAAGATCTGTTATCAGGACAAATGTAGGCCATAGAAAAACATATCTTGATTTTGATGCTTCCATTGAGAATCTTCAAGAAATATGTGTGTTTAATAATTCATTCAGTTTGTGAGGCGGTGTGATATTCAGTGTACTGTACTATATTTAAAATCTGTAGCAAGAGTCAACATTGCTTGACATGTCTATCTTTACACAAAAAAATGCAAAGCTGGTAAGAGTCTCTTTAAATAATTAGTGAATATATTGAAACAGCATTTGTGCATGCCTGCGCTGGAATATTAAAAGTCAGACCTCTGGAGGTTGCCAATGCTTGTTTATGAGTGTGAAAGGAGGGCTCCAGGAATTGTAACTCCTGTTTAAAACATTACAAAAAAGTAAACACTCTTCAGTGAAAATATCTAAACAAAAAATAATAGGTTTCTGTATATTATGCGTGTGTATATAGAATTGTACTTTGGAGATATAAAATAGACTCTTGTGCATTACAATACAAGTGCTGCATTGGAAACAGAATGATGCACGTAGCAGTAAACAGCATGAAGTGATAGTAATACTCTAAAGGGGCAAAGTCAAAGCGCACTCTGTATATTTTAAAGAATTGCCAACAGTAGGTATTGCAGACAGGTGCATTGTCCAGCCAGAAATAAAATAAGCATTTGCAATATAATAGGTCTCGCATTTACGAGAGTTTGAACTATTGGCATTGTAAATGACAATGCCAATAGCTTAAATTCTCGCAAATGCAATACCTATTGCATTGCAAAATGTTTGGGAAAAGCACCCCGTGCCGCGCTTTCACGTTGACAAACAAATGCTTTTTATTGTAAAAGTGCCTCATGCCGCGGTATCACATTAATAGCGGCTGCGCACCTTTCTTTAGACGCAGCTCTTCTAAAGAAAGGGGCGTGGCCGACATTAAAGTGAAAGCGTCGTATGGGATGTTTGTAAACAAAAAAAGTGAAAATAGAGAAAACAAAATATGCAGCTGCTTTCGGGCCGCAAACAGCAAACTAAAGGCACGGCCACCACTGCATCAGCATGGCGTGCTGTGCTATAAAAAAAAAATAAAGCGTCGGGGGAAGAGCGTGTCCTGCCTGCAGCAGCAGGCAGGAGTAAAACATTTAACCAAATAGAGCTCAGAGGATGTAATTAAAGCCTACTGAGTAAGAACACATGTAATAGGGGGTGCCCTGATGGGAGGTTACAAAATGCGACAAGTTGGGCCTAAGGAGAGACTACTAAGCATATTGACCAATGAAAAGCCACAGTTCCCAAAGGACAATAACATAAGCCAATGAAAAATATGGGCGGAGAGTGGGCGGAGCATCAAGTCCATACTTGAATACAGCATGCCTTGCAGAGCAGCCCATGTGCTGTCCAGGCTCGACCTAAAAACAAGTAAGAGAAAACTCTTTTAAGGTGACAATTAGTAGGGTAAATAGATGACTGATGCATTTTAAGTGAAAATTGATAGAATCATTAAACCCACTGCAATTGCTAGTGTGCCGAGAGTGAGATTGTCAAGGATTGGCAGACGCTCCTTTTCCTTTTTAGGGCCGTCTGCATGGAATTCTCTTCCGGTGCACCTGAGGCAGGAAACTTTGGAATCTACCTTCAGGAAGGGGTTAAAAACTTGCTGCAGGATTAGCGCTGGGACACTCCTAGGAGCACCTGTGCACTTTATAAATCTGTTTCATCATCATCATTTGCAAAAAGACTGCATCTGATATGTTTTATTCCATCCAGGGTCACAATTTGAGGAGTTCTTGAAACAATGACAAATTTAATGTTGTAGATATTTATATTGATGGCATTGAAAATATTGTTCTAGGGGTTTGCCAAGAAGTTAATTAGTTCTGTACTTGTGAATGCATTATATAAATATAATGTAATGGTGCTTAAAGAACATGTTTATGAAATAGTCTGTTATACGTGCTTATAACAGCATTTGGTGATTTTTGAGTTATAAAAATTCTGAATGCTGTAATGAGTTATTTTACGAGAGTATTGAGATAGGAACAGTTACTGGACGAACAGCCATTGTTCTTCTGGAGTTTTCAAAGATTCTAATTCGGAAGCAAATGCTGATTCAGTTTATCTGTTGAACTATCTTAAGTGTTATTTCTACAAAAACATTCTTACAATAAGAAATACTATTTAATGGTGTTGAAAGTACGAGTGAGAACAAATACTGTGGGTTAGATTGTATTATCCTTTTATAATTACAGGGCATTAGAGTGGACAGGGTTGGCCCTAACTGAAATGTATATTCCATCAGTTCATGATATACAGTCATCCAGTCCAATATATTATAATCATCGTCAAATTTAGATTTTTTTAAATAAATTTGAACATTCAAAATTGTTAGTTGCAAGGATGTACATTTTGTTCTACTTTTGCTAGGTTTCAAAGGAAACTAGTCTGTTATTGTCCTGCTATATAATTTGCAGCAAAACGATTTGTTTTTGCTTAAAAATGCAAATTCTTCTCGCCTACAAAGCAGCCGTCTTGCTTACGGCCTCTTGACCAACCTCTGAATGTCACGTTATAACATGAATTCTCATGGTGTTTCTTTCTTTATTTAAAGGTATATTTATTTAGGGTTCAAACCTATACCCAACAGTTATAGACCGCTAAGCATATCATCTTGATAAAAGTGATATATTTTAGCAAAAAGTCAATGTCTTAATGTGTGGGACACATATTGTTGCCTTAGTTGTTATATCTTTCAGAAAAGACAGTATTGATATCTCACATGACCAAAGGCTTTTCTAAAAATGGCCACCTCGACGAGAAGCATCTCATTGACTCTCTGTATCAATTTAGTGAGACCAACTCCCTCCAGGTCATTGTGAGCACCGTTTCAGTCCTGGACTTTTGTGTGATAGCCTAATGCATTTTGGGTGTTGTAGTTTTGTTTTGCTTACAGCGAATAAATTAAACTGACAGACCTGAAGTCAATGATTTGTTGGTGAAAAGTTCCAGACTAGAGAAAGTACCTGTATTGACTCTGAGTGAGGTAGTGACTCTAATATCAGTCCTAAGCGAGGAATCTAACATGCAAGAGAAAATGGACTGCTGCATGTAGGGGTTGCTGTGTTGGTGCTCCCAACTGCTGTATGTGAAGGTGTTTAGTTCTCAGTTTAACCGTGTCTTCTTAGCCTGCTTTAAGGGAGACGTGTTTTGTTGCTCACATTTTATTCTATAACAGAATGCATTTTACTGTTTTAATTTCTATGTGAAAAATTGTGTGATTATTGGATGAATCTTAGGTGCCTATCTTGTTCTCTAGTTCAGTAACCAGCCTACCTCTATCCAGGAGGACATAAGAAATAAGAAATGACGTCACCATTAACCTGGAACTATTTTATTGTGATTGTTTTTCATTTGGTATAATTTTGTTTTATCCCCGCTTTCAGTTAAATGCTAGAACCAATATTCTATAAAGTGGTGTTACAAGTAAAACATTGTTTTGTTTTATTCTTTCCTTTGCATATTTTTTCTGCCCTAAATTAACCTGTATTAGAAAATGACGAGATATTTTCTATTTGAAATGTGTTAAACACTACACTCACCTATTTTTATTTAGAAAGTGTTTCCTGATGTGTGCGTACACATCCGTGTGGGTGTAATGTAGGCAAAATGGAACCTGTATGGTTTATATTCTCTTAGAGCTTTGCCATAAGATATATTATAGTCTATGTGAGTATATAGCTTTTTGCATAGGAACATATAGGACCCAAAGTAGGATATTCTGTTCTAAGAACAGGATTATCATATACAGTCAGTTACATTAGTAGGCCTAGCTACAAATTGCACCATCTGCCTGTATTCCAGGGCAATAACTGTTTCGGAAGCCATCATGCCTTGCATTGGTAAAAATCAGATGAGCACTTAAATTGCACCACTTTGGCAGTGGCCTTTAGTTTCTCAGTTACCACTATTTGGCCCATACTAAGTTTGTTGAAAGCAGGGGGAGTGTGGAGTGTTTGACTGATATATAAAATTGTGAAAATGAGCTCTACTAAATGAGAGTACGAACCTCCCAACTCCACCCCCACCAACCCTCCTGCATGCATACAGCTCAGTCGTTCTCAGGTAGATACACTGTGGGATTTCTTAAAACCATGATCGGACTATTTCTCAGACCAGGCAAAGGATTTCTGTCCAAAACACCTGTATCTTGAAACACCATCGAGCTGAGTAGAAACGTGGCACTATTTTACCCGCATCCTCTCCAATCCTGAGACATTTATTTGAGTCTTTATTGTGATTTAGCCACAAAAACATTGACATAAAGACAGTGAGGAGGAGAAGTCTGACCTGTGTCTGACAACAAAGGGTATGAGGGGTGTGAATCTACACTGTAAGGCAACAGGACACAGTACAGTAGCAACTAGATTAGCTTCTCTCCAACACCAATTTTACTGAACAAAATAGAGCTGAAGTACAACAGTTTCAAACGAATTCTTGGACTTTTTTCTTTAATTAACTTTTATCAAATTCACCAAAAGTTCACCAATTACTACCTGTTTTAATATATCACACAAAGATTCCAAATGATACTCACGCTCAGGAAATGCCACTCAGTGAAGGTTTATTAGTCGAGTAGTAACGCGTTTCGACAGCAAGGCTGTCTTGATCACACACCGACTAAAGAGTGGAGGTTCAATACATAGCAATATCCAGACATAAACAAAGGACTCCAACTGGAGTGGATGGATTCTGACAATTGCATGGGGGCCATCTTGTAACATATTGAGAATACAATGATACAATGCATCAAATTGCCATAATGTCTACACTCCTGTATATAAAGAAGGTACAGTACCAATGTAACTAAAACAAACCATCATGAATTAATACAGGCTCGCAATGATGTTGACAAATTCGAAAAACATGATTTGAAAATTAATAAACATGGTTGTAATTCCGTGGTCCACCTGGAACAATATATGTACAAAATCCCTAATGGCAGTTTATTCTGGATAAAATGAAAAAGTGGTTTAATTCTGATTTGATTTTAAAAACCTTTTCTGTATAGACATTAGACAATGGAACCACTTGAACTTCTCTTAAATACCTTTAGTTAGTCGATCATTCTATTGCGTCATTTTATTTTTTCACCTGCGTGCTTAAGGATTAACACTGACCATATGAAAATTGGTCTTGGTCCCTCCTCAAAGGAGCAGTCCAACAACTAGCATGGCAAAGCAGTGTCCATACTCCACATGAACACAAGCTACCCCAGATGTTTTTGGTCCTGTGAACTTGTTGGAAACTAATGCAGTCACCTTGAGAGCGGAACAGCTGACTCAGACCATAGCAGGTTGAATTTGTGAAGGGCATCTTGCACACACAGACCTTCACGAAGCAAAGAACCCTAATGGAATAGAAAATCTAATAAGGATTTTTTGTGGTGGCTGGTTGCTATCAGAGAATGGATTACATTTCGTATGGTGCTTTGTTGGTGTCCGCATGACTATTTATGATAGTACGGTGCTGTGCAACACTAACGTTCCTGTTTGTATTCCTATGTTATCAACATGCTCCTTAATGCCTTTAATGCATATGATCATTCTTTCTGTGATTCTAAGAAGAGACATGATGAATGAGATTGTGATTATTGACATAAAAATAAAAATGCCAGTGATGTAGTCTGGATGTCTGATGCACCGCTCTCGGTCATCTGAAACTGTTTGTAGACCCTTTGATGCTAGGAGGACACACCTGCTGGTGATCAGAATGCCAATGCACAATAGATAAGATAATGTGACTGCTTTCTTTGGTTTGTGTATAGGAAAGCTTCTAGTTATTGAAGGCACCTCTACTAAATCAGCTGAATGTCTGTTAAGATATCCGTCATCTGTGTTTACTTTCTTGTATACATTTCAGGGGTCCCTTGTTGGAGAATTCCTACCGCCCTCATCTCCGTTGTGTTTTAATGCTGCAGTAATGGCAATTCGAGTTTGTCTGTATGAACAAATGCTGCTCACTAATCTGCTTTGTAGAGCTATCTTCAGTAAATCAGTATGAAATGTGATAAGTTCCCCCATTCCGTATGGGCTTGAAAAAGCAGGGGACTGCGAAATCGCAACGGTGTGTGGTATTTCTGTCGCGATAGCTCTAGTTACCTTCCTGGCATGAAATCCTTCTTCTAAGGAAGGAGGTTACCAACACTTAAAGAGTTGGTCATGTAGGCTTTGACATGCTGTTGATGGATAATAACCAAATTATTCTGCCCTTTGACAGTATTTACATTAACATTGTGACTGTAGTTGTAAGGTGGAGGTGCATGTTGTCCTACTCATTAGGGCTTAAAGGGAAATGGTGCCTTAATGTTGCCCTCTCTGTTCCTTGAGAATGAAGGTATTCTCCGAGAGATGATCCATCTACTCGTATTCGCTGCTATGTTGCATAGTGCCACGAGGCAGGTCTTAGCTGAAAGGCATTCTTCCTCATCTCAGCTGTCTTGTCTAAAACTTTATTAACATGGTTGGTGTCAAATGTGTGAGTGGTGCAAGGAGAACTAAAAAGAATATATTAAATAATTTCTTCACAGATAAAAATGTAGAGCACAAGTGGGATTACACTTTGGTATTTTGACAATGCTGTTCCTTTGCATTTTCTGCAATATTTGTTAGTTTTGCATTAAAGTGGCACTTACCTGTGTGCTGCTGTATTAAATGGTTGAGGCACTTAACTTCAGTTTTATTGTTTCTGCCACAGTTGACTCTTTACTCTCAGAAATTTCCAAAGTGTTTGCAAGTGGTTTCAAGCTTATGTTTTGGCCGCAGATTAATTTGCACAAAAAAAGCTGACCTTTAGGTGCAAATGGACTTTATCAATGATTTTAATATAATATTGTATAGTTGCAATGTAGGTTCTGGTAGCACTTTATACTATACTTTTCTTCTTTTTAAAGTAAATGTGCCAGTTAGCTAGCTATCATGAGGAGAAAATGACAAAAGAGAACTAATATTTTCGACTTTTTGCCATTGACAGTATCTCTCTACATGTGGTCACCAGAAAGCTTCAGGCAATGCTTTGAAGGGCTTTTGCCAAAGGTGGAAAAGAAATGCAACACCCTACACCTTGCAACATTAGGCATTCACTTTGAACTACGCTTGTTTCAAAGCTCTTGGTGGTGTTCAGGATGGACAATGGCAGGGGTGTAGCAGGAATCATACTTAGGTGTTTACACATCAGGTGCACCTCTAAGCTTACATGTAAATGTCAAGCTGCAGTGAAAGCCAGCGATCAGTAACTGCCGGATGTCTTGAGTCTGGGGATGATGCCAGGCGTGGCTCCAGTCGAATGTGATATTAGTAAGACACACCATGTAGAAGATGCTGCTTTTCTGTCAGAGAAAGGATCAACCTCGATGGTGCAAATTTAGTCTTTGTTTCTTTTAATTAAGTTTCCTTTTGTTTGATGATGTGCCGGATGACTGATGCTCTGTAGCTTCAATTTGTCATTTCAGCACATTATAACAATAATAGATAAAATATGATACTTAAAAACTGCAGACATTTTTAAGATATGTGGGCCCTAAAAAATCTGTGAAAATGTTCAGTTATCCCAGCAATTTTGGAAAGTTGTCCGAAACCTTAACATATGTTGATTGTAGTTGAAGGGCCCTAATGTTTCTGCAAAAAAAAAAAAAAAAAGTATTTTCAATGCAATAGGTCAAGCATTTGCGAGAGGTTAAGCTATTGGCATTGTAAATGACAATGCCTTTTATTTATGTGTTTTTAAAGCCAACATACATATAAAAGGCATTGTTATTTATAATGCCAATAGCTCAAACTCTTGCAAATGCAAGACCACTTTCTTTAGATGTTGCACGCCGTATTCAGGTTACAGTGAGCAGTGTCTAAAGAAAGGGGCGCGGCCAACATTAAAGTGAAAGCGTGGTATGGGGCGCTTTCACTCAAAAATAATATTAAATAAGCAAAGGTTCTGTACCTCGGCTGCTAAAGCTAAAGCGGACTGCGCTGGAAAATTAAATAAATAAAAAAGCGCACCCGCTATAATTAAAGCGGACCCCGCTGTAAATTAAATAAATAAGCGCGGCCGCTATAGTTAAAATGGACCGTGATGCAAACAAATTAAATAAATAAATAAGCGTGGCCACTATAGTTAAAGCGGACCCACAGCCATTACTATTGAAAATATAAAAGCGGGCGGCGTGCTGCCTTGTAGGAAAGCACGTCGTGGGTGGAATAGTGGAAGATCATTAAAGAAAATAGTGCTCACAGACTAGATAAAGCAGACAATGCAACAACACAAGTAAATATTTCAGTCCTTATGGGAGGTTAGAAATGCAGGCAAGGCGGTACCAAGGAGGGACTACTAAGCCTATTTATCAATCAAAAGCAACGATTTTGAAAGGCCAGTAACAGGAGCCAATTGAAAAGATGGGCGGGAAATGGGCGGAGCTTCTGTTCCATACATCAATACAGCATGCCTCACAGAGCAGCGCATGCGCTGCCCAGGCTCTACCTAAAAACATTTGGGAACATGGGAAACAGGCTGCTTTTTTATAGCTTTTCACCTTAAGAAGGGTGCAGTCAAGTCAGTGTTTGATTGAACAGTGAGCCAACTGCATTAAAGTCATGAATCTTAATGAGTGGACAGCATTTTTAAGGCTAATATTGTTCCTGTTGCACTGTTTTAGATTTTCTGGAGTTTTGAAATGTTCTGGCATGAGAGGCCCAATCAAAGATGTTGCTAAGAAATTGCTAGAGATTAAAACAGTATTGATGTGTCTGCACTGATGAAAGTGGGGGGACACCTCATATTTATATTGCTATGGAAAAAGGAGTGGTTGGGGTTAAACCAGAAAGAGCCACTTGTGGCTGGTGATAGGGGGCAAAGGGTGTTTTGCCCTACCAACATCGAGGAGGAGACAGAAGGGAGAGAATGAACACCATGGAGCAGCTTGAAAAGAAGTGGCCACTGCTTGGTATGCCCTGTGAAACTGAATACAAAATCTGGTTTTTGGGAGCACATGTGCTGGCTGGGTTAGGACTATTCCTCGCCCTTGAGGTACAAGTGAGGCGAGTGATGTTAGCCTGATGGGAGTGGCCACACAAAGCGACAATGCTTAGATTTCAAGTGGGGCGCTTATGCTGTTTCCCAGGACGCGGTCAGCAGAGCGCCATTCACATGAAGGTTAAGGGGCAAGGCTGGCCAATATCAACACAGTATAGTGGGTGGCAACAATTGAAGCACTCCCTTTGCCTCCGCACTAATGTTCAGGCTTCCTAGTTGGATAATGGAAGCTGGTGGGAGGCTGTGGAAGAGTTCAGGAGCTCCTATTTCCGGGATAAACTGCACGCAACAGGTGTAGTAGTGCACGTGTTGACTCTTTATAGCACAGAACGACACCATCGAGCTGCTCCTAAAGTGACACTACAGGCACCAGATGTTGGAAAAGAAAGGCTCCTGGTGCCACGGGTACAAACAAGCGCACAGCAGGGTTTTTTAGGTCGAGCGTTTGAGACCTCTTGTATATACTTAAGTATATACTTATATGTGTATGTACTTTGTGGGCTCTGGAGATCAGCCCTAGGACCTGTCTGCTTCCGCTTAGGGACTTTCTTTTCTGTTCAACTGCCTCTATTTACTGTCTTGATAGAAAACGACCAGTAGAGGTCAGTAAAATACCAGAATTGCTTTCTGTTGAGGGACTTTCTTTTTTTAGTTTTCTGGCAACTGCCTCTATTTAACTTTCTTGATAGAAAACGACCAGCAGAGGTCAGTAAAATACCAGAACCACTTTAGCATTCTCTAGATTCCAGTCCATAGAAATTGTTTTCCACGAGCACCCGTAGACAATAATATTTTTTTCAAATCTTGTATTTTCGGTGATATGACCACCAAAGGCCCTGATTTTATATTAAAAGCAGAGCTTTGGACTATACCATTTCCCGCTGAAAGGCAATATTTCTCTCCATGTGTTCCCATACCTGGCGTGTCACGCAGTTTGGTGCTTACTTTCCCTCCATGTTAGAGAACAGTAGATGTTTCAGCACCCAGGCTAATGTGCTGCATAGCTAAATACATATAAGGTCCCAAAGGCGAGACCGATTGCATTGCAAATGCTTGTTTTGTTTTAGTTACCGAAAGCTGAATTGGCGGTGGGGGCTGCCATTAATTATAACAAACATGCTGAGTCTGTCTGCCTGCCATATTATTAGACACACAGCCTGTGAAACAGAAACCTTGAGAAATGCCTTTTAAATCAATGTATTTATTGTTTTCACCAATTTCTATGTAAAAGATGGATCTATAGCATTGGCTGTGATTTAGATTTGGACTTGTTAAATGCTGCGAGAGACTGAGATAAAGCCATGATGGTAGCAACACCAACAATGAGACGGCATAGCTGCGCTACATTCAGGATTTCTTACTTTACCTAATGCGTTATGGCCAAGTGGTAGAAAAAAATATCGACACGGTGTTGAAGGCAACAAATTTATTGTGAAATGCTACAACGGAGGGGAGAAAAATGTGGTCATATTAATTAAAATAGAGGCAAGGACAGCACTTTTAAATCTTAATATAGGGTAGTGTGAATTTTAAAACATAAATGTGTGACGATTTGTTTTTATTTACAGCTGGCATTTATTCGTGTGTTTATGGTTTTTAATGCACTGTTTGTTTTTCTAATTACACTGGCTGATTTTGGTGTTTTACATCATGGGCTAACCCTTTCATAGAAGTGTACCTAACCATTTCATTTGGCAGGCCCTGCCACTAGGCACAATAATCTGGGTACAAAAACAGAAGTCCAACATCATACATATAACGTTATTATCTGACAAACAGAGCAATAATTTGAAATTATACTGGTAGTGTCGTAGAAGATTGTACTACCCCCAGAATATCGTGGTACAGGACTATTGTGGACAGAATATCGAAAAACAAAATATCGGAAGGAAAGTGCATAGAGGGAAGTATAGATTTACTATTCCTAACTGCACATCTAAGTATCTTGAAAGTATATTACAGAGTTGGTACATATATGTGGAGTTAGGTATCGAAAATTATACTTATTTTTTTTCTCCAATAATATGTCCTCAATATTGTGTCCAAGTGATATTCTGGAGTAGTTATTCAGGGTGCACATCAAATGCTACTTTGCTGCTAGTAAAGACTTTCGGTTAAATTTGCAAGCCGGGCGAATGCCGATACAATGTCCTTTTCCTATTTTGGTTCCCCGTCCGAAGCATTTGGTCGCTGCTACTTAGAGGCCATGAACTACCCTTTTCTGTTTATAAAGAAAATGCCTCTTTAGTTAGTCACTCACAGGCTTCTGTGTCGTACACCTGACCTGAAACAGTCATGTACTAGGTCTTTACCAGCGTATACCATGATTTCAATAGCCAAATTGATATGCAATGAATTTGCAAGTAATAGGATATATATGGGGAGAGGAGTTGGCCTAACGGCTAGGGCGGTCAACCTCGAATCTGGGGAACCGGGTTCGAGTCTCGGCAATGAGGCTGAAAATCCTGTGATTCTGGGCAAATCACTTAATCTCCCCGTGCCTAACAAAAAAATGAACTGTCCTCATGTAACGCAACTGGTGCTATGTAAAGCGCTCTGATAACCGATACCTTCGGGTCAAGTTCGCGCTATATAAAACTTCGTAAAAAAAGTAATAAAAAAATAGACAGGAATCTATGCTTGCACTAACTGAGTGAATTCTTTCAAAATGCTAAATGTAATCCATTGTTTACCTTTTTATGCCTCTGTTAGACCTGTCAGCCCTGGGGTGGTCTTCCCCTACCTTTTTTTTCCTTTCCCTTTTTGTGCCTCTTATCTGACCGCCCTTTTTGTTGGACATAGGACTCTGGGCACCTTACCGCTGCTAAACAGTGCTGAGGTGCAGGTGCTCTCTCCTAAAGACATGGTTGCCACAGGCCCCTGCTACTGCGGTGAGGCCACCGTCCTGTCTGCGCACTAGTAGTTGGAATAGGCTGGGACTGGTTGCTACTGTAACCCTTACAGCCCTGCCTCTTGTCACCATAGACAGACAGGACAGAGGGAACAGGGAACACCACAGAGTCCCTAGATTCTTCCAGAACCTTTCAACCCCCCAGGTTGCCGCCAGAACTTGCCGCGTTTTTGGTCACATGACTTTAGGGTATAAGAGGGGGGGTTCTGGCCACACATCCTTGTTACACTGCTGGACCAGGGAGGATCCCGGCTAGAGTAAAGACTGCTGCGCCGGGAGGATTGCCACATGGCTGAGGCTGACTGCTCCTAGGACCTGCTGCCCCACCTTGCTGAGCTGCCCTACGGCCGGCTGATCTTGCCTGCCAGGGAGACTGAAGAAACATCCCCAGAGTGTCTCCACGATCTACCGCTGACTGTCCCCTGCCTGGTGAGGGGGAGTCCCTAAGGATCGCCATGAAATCTACCTTGCCGGCACTGCCTCTGCGGCCCCGGGGATGTGAGGGGCACCCCATCACCCCTAACTCACCGCCGCCACCCAGAACCGGACTGTATGGTGTAGCGCTGTGAAGGTCCTGAAGTGCTGTGCCCTCGCAACCCTCGCCGCTGCTGGAGGGCGTCTAAAGCACTGTCCCGCGCTGGGGAAAGACGGTGCTGTGTCCCCGGAATCCTCACCGCGGCCTGGGGGATTGAATCTGACCTGGGAAGCGCTGGCAAGTAACTGTAGCTTCGGAGGCCGGGGAGTCACTGCTGCCGCCCGGGCCCTGGGGGGCACCGTATCGCAGAAGCGCTGTGGCCCGGTGCTCGCCGCCGCAGACCGGGCTCTACGGTTGTGTGGAGGAGCGGAGTCCTACAAGCCAAGGGTCACCGCTGCGGCCCGGGAGCCCCAGGAGTGCCGACCTCGTCATCACCCGCCTTCCGGGGAAGCCGCGCGAGGATTGGCTCCTGCGTCGGCTGTTGCCTGGCAACCCGGGGGCTCGTCCTGACGCCCGGCAGTAGTGGAAACCCGGAAGAGCTGCCCCGTTCCGTCCTCACGCGGACGAGTGGAGAGCCCAGCGCCTCGGAGTCCAGAGGAGCCTCGAGCCGGCGCCTGCCCCCAAGTAAGGTAGCGGGTGCAGCGAGCTGCTGTACCCCGGGAAGCCTGGGCGGGATGCGGGATGGGTGCCAGGCGCACGCCAACCTCACATGGGCGCTGGAGACCCCATCTAACAGCCCGGCTGAGTCGTTATGAAAGAGGGGGAAGCAGGCTCTGATCACGTACGGCCCCCGAGACCATCATTCCCCCGCCGAAGCCATCTAGGGAGTGAAAAGGCCCTGCGCACAGGTTCTTCCTCTGGGATACAAACCCAAAAGACTGAACTGGTGATTCTCAGGAACAGTGTCCTTTACCAAAGAGTCACCGAATCTGCATACTGGTGAGATAAAGAGACTCCTTGCGCCGGACTATTTTGTTATGGGGGGTTCCGCGCAAGGAAGGGCCTGATTCTAAGTGCATTATGCTGTAAGTGCCTTCCCTGAAATTGTACTGAATTCCTGTATGAGAATTGCTTCCTTTAGTGAATTGAGGTTACTAGAACCCCTTCTCTCTGCGAGAACCTTTACCTTGTGTACCGTGAGATTCTTTCCGCTTTGGAACTTGACAAGAAGTTAGATAAAGAAACTTGTTCTTCTGCATAAAGCTGGAGTGGTGTCGCCTTCTTGTGCGTGCTTTACTGTGTCAGTGTGGACGTGTGCTGGTAATCACTTTACACATTGCCTCGTGCGTGCCTACCTGCCTCGCGCCAAGCTACCTTGTCGGAATCGGTGCTCCCTACTTGGACTAGGGCGCAGACTCCAGCCAACTGGAGACCCCGGTTCTAACATTGGTGTTCAGCGGTGGGATTAGGACTTGTGCTTGTGCAACACCCTACAGTGACTCAGTGTGTGCCACAATCCCACACCTGACGTAACGCAAGCTCGAAATTCTCCCTGACTGCCTGATTGTAAGTGCTCTTGTTCAAAGCCTGTTTGCCTAAGTCCCAGTGGTTTTCCCTGAGAACGTCTGAGGCCCTACCTAGCAAGATGGAATTCGAGCAGGCCAACCTGGAAACTTACACGGTGGTGCAGCTTAAGGAGTTCTGCCAGGGGAAAGGGGTGTTCTTCAAGCGAGGCGCCAAGAGGGAAGAGCTTCAAAAATCCTTGAGAGCATGGGCATTGGCCCACCCGGAAGGTAAAGTGGACGAGGGGCGGGGAGAGCATGACGCTCCAGGAGAGCTGGACCTACTGCAGATAGATACTAGCGACAATTATTGCCAGGGCCAGGAAGGCGTTCAAGGGCAGGCAGTAGTGTCTCAGTGAGGAGCTGGTCGTCAGAAGAATTAGAGGACAGGAGGGAGGAGAGACAGCTTAAGCTAGAGCTTGCCAGGTTAGAGAAGGAGCGTGAAGAGAAGAGGCTGGCTATGGAGGAAAGAAAACTTGCCCATGAGCTCAACCTGAAGGAGCTGGAAATCAGAGCCCTACAAATAGGGGCTAACAGCAACACAAATGGTGGCAGCGTACCTACTGAAGCTTCACGTGAGTCCAGGTTCTATAGGCCTAAAGATGTTGTGGCCAGTTTTAATGTGGGGGATGATATTGACAATTGGCTAGCAGCCTATGAGGTGTCCTTAAAAGCCCATGGGGTCCCCGAGAGTTACTGGGGGGGTAGCCTGTACAGGTACATGCCTCCGGTGGGGAGGGACACACTCCTTACACTAGACAAGGCAGATCAGACCAACTATCCGGTTATGAGGGAAGTTCTAGTCAAGAAGTTTGGTCTTACCCCTGAGAAGTATAGGCAGAAGTTTAGGAATAGCCACAAACTTCCCACACAGAACTGGGTAGATTTCCTGGATTACGCCCGCAAAGCATTGGATGGTTGGGTGCGGGGCAGCGAGGTAACTGATTATGAAGGGCTATATGATTTGTTCCTAAGAGAGCACCTTCTAGAGAAATGTTTTCCAGAGCTGCGCCAACACCTGGTTGACCGCAAGCTGACCGATCCGAGGGAGCTTGCGGAAGAGGCGGACACCTGGGCCAGTACCAGGGTGTCCAACAAGGGATCTGGGGGACCCCCAAAGGGTGGACAGGGTTTCCACCAGAAGAAAGAGGGGGGAGATAAAAAGAAGGAGTTCTCCAAAGGCCCCCAAAACAGATCGCAAGGGAGAGGGTTTGGATCCCAGCCCCCATCTGGCTAACAGAAGCCTGCTTATCCTGACAAAGGTCAGCAGCCCAGAACTGTCCGGTGCTATGTGTGGGGAGGTTGGACACTACAAGGGGGATCCCCAGTGTCGAAAAAGGACCCCAGCCCCTACTGGAGGTAAGAACCCCGGGGTGGTGAGTGTAGCGCTGGGGGAGGAGCTGCCCCTAGATAATGGGGGGCTGTTGGCAGGGTTGACCCTAGTATCCCTGGGAGACAGTGAGATGGTCCCAACGATCCATGTGCCCACAAATACTACCAAGTATAGGCAGTGGGTCACCCTCAAAGGTCGGGGGTGGAGGCTCTGAGGGACACAGGTGCCAGCATGACGATGGTAAGGAGTCAGCTGGTGTCCCCGGAGCAAGTGGTGCCTGATGTATTCCACCCAGTTGTGATGGCTGACAACAGGGAGGGCCACTATCCCTTGGCCCAGGTTCCCTTTGAGTGGGGAGGGGTTTCAGGCCTTCTAAGAGTTGCAGTAAGCCCTGCCATGCCAATCGACTGTCTGTTGGGAAATGATCTTGAGCACACTGCCTGGAAGGAGGTAGAGCTCAAAGCGCACGCAGAGATGCTGGGATTACCAGAATGGACCTGTGCAATTACCCGGTCCATGGCTGCCCGGAAAGGGAGTCAACCAGGGCTGGAGCCTGGGACAATGGCCCAGCCCTCTGCTAACAAGGAAAACGCTTCGGAGAACGCACCACGTGAGATGGATGGGGCACCTGCAGCGGTCGCACCGGAGTCCACGGAGGGTGACTTTGTTCCCGTGGGGGACTTGCCAACCCCTGTAGAGTGGCAGGTGGAAGGAGGGCCTACCCGGGAGGAGTTTTGTCGGGCACAGAAGGAGTGCCCCACCCTTGAGGGCATGCGGCAACAGGCCGAAGCCCAAGCAGCAGGAAATGGTTCAGGAAATTACCACATCTATTGGGAGGATGGCCTCCTTTACAGTGAGCCCAAGGTTCCGGTGCATGGGTCAGCTAGGGCCTTAGTAGTCCCCCAGTGCTATCGGGCCTTTCTTTTGGAGTTAGCGCATGAGATCCCCTTGGCAGGACACTTGGGCCAAGACAAAACTTTTGCTCGTCTAGTCCCACACTTCTATTGGCCCCGGATGAGGATACCTTTTGCAGGACCTGTGTGACCTGTCAAGCTAGTGGAAAGACAGGGACCAAATTGAAGGTCCCCCTGGAACCACTACCGGTCGTTGGTACCCCCTTTGAGCGGGTGGGCATCAACATTGTTGGGCCGATGGATCCGCCGACCTCTGCTGGTCACCGGTTTATCCTGGTCCTGGTGGACCACGCCACCCAGTACCCGGAGGCTATCCCTCTGAGGACCATCACTGCACCTGCGGTGGCGCGGGCCCTGATGGGGATTTTTACCCGAGTGGGTTTCCCCAAAATGGTGGTGTCGGACAGGGGCACCAACTTTATGTCTGCCTATATGCAGGCCATGTGGAAGGAGTGTGGGGTGACTTACAAGTTCTCCACCCCTTACCACCCCCAGACCCATGGGCTTGTTGAAAGATTCAACAAGACCCTGAAAGGCATGATCAGGAGTCTGCCTGATGGCCTCAGGAAGAAGTGGGACGTCCTCTTGCCTGCCTATTGTTTTCCTACAGGGAGGTGCCGCAGAAGAGGGTGGGCTTCAGCCCCTTTGAGCTTCTGTACGGACACCCTGTCAGGGAACCCCTCAGCCTGGTGAAGGAGGGGTGGGAGAAGACTCCTGGGAGGCTTCCCCAAGATGTAGTGAGCTACATGTTGGCGTTCCGCAAGCCAGATGGCTGAGCTGTGGAAAGAGGCATCTGATAACTTGGAGGCCAGCCAGGCGGTCATGAAAGAATGGTATGACCGGAATGCCCAGCCTGTGGAGTTTGAGTCTGGACAGAAGGTGTGGGTCATGGAGCCTGGAGAGCTTAGTGCCCTCCAGGACCGGTGGACTGGCCCGTATGAGATACTGGAGAAGAAGGGCCAGGCCACTTACGTGGTGGATCTTAAGACCCCAAGGCAACCCCACCGGGTGTTGCATGCCAACCGCCTCAAGCCACACCAGGAGAGGTCTGAGCTCACTCTCCTGCTGGTGACTGATGGGAGCGAGGAGGAGGAGAGTGAGCCTCTTCCGGACCTTCTGGCTTCCCAAGAGAAGGATGGATCGGTGGAGGGAGTGGTTCTCTCCCCGTCCTTGACACTTGAGCAACAGAGGGACTGCCGCCAGGTATTGGAGCAGTATTCTTCGTTGTTCTCCCTTATCCCTGGGATTACCCACCTGTGTACCCATGATGTGGACACAGGAGACAGCCCCCCTGTCAAAACCAGGTCTTACCGGCTGTCGGATAAGGTGAAAGCCAGCATCCAGAGTGAAGTCACTAAGATGCTGGAGTTGGGGGTGATTGAGCCCTCCAACAGCCCCATGTCCAGTCCGGTGGTGTTGGTACCTAAAGCGGCCCCACCGGGCACCACACCTGAACTTCGGTTCTGTGTGGACTACCGAGGACTCAATTCAGTGACCAAGGCGGATGCTCATCCCATCCCTAGGGCGGATGAGCTCATTGATCGGCTGGGAGCTGCCCGATACTAGAGTACCTTTGACCTCACGTCAGGGTACTGGCAGATCGCCCTGACGGAAGGAGCCAAGGAGAAGTCCGCTGTCTCCACCCCAGAGGGCCACTTCCAGTTTAGGGTGATGCCCTTTGGACTGAAAAACGCTCCTGCCACCTTCCAGCGGTTGGTGAACCGAGTACTGTCTGGTTTAGAGGCCTTCTCCGCTGCCTACCTGGATGACATAGCAGTCTTCAGCGGTAGCTGGGAGGAGCATCTGTGTCACCTGCGGGAGGTGCTTCAGGCCCTGCAGCAGGCGGGCCTGACCATCAAGGCTAGCAAATGCCAGATCGTACAGGGATCCGTAGTCTACCTGGGACACCTGGTGGGCGGGGGTAAGGTGCAGCCCCTACAGGCCAAGATCGAAACCATCCTAGCCTGGGAGCCCCCCAAAACCCAGACGGAGGTCAGGGCTTTCCTGGGCCTCACTGGTTACTACCGCCGATTTGTCAAGGGGTATCGCAGCATTGTGGCCCCCTTGACGGAGCTAACCTCCCAGAAACAACCTTTTAAAGTGATCTGGACCCAAGCTTGCCAGAAAGCTTTTGATTCCCTCAAGCAGGCTTTGTGCACTGCTCCGGTGCTCAGGGCCCCGGACTTCTCTAGAGAGTTTATTGTTGAAACGGACGCCTCTGAACATGGCATTGGGGCAGTAGTCTCGCAACTCAACGAGGAGGGTCTGGACCAACCCGTGGCCTTCATATCCAGGAGGCTACTCCCCCGGGAACAACGGTGGAGTACTATAGAAAGAGAAGCTTTTGCGGTGGTCTGGGCTCTGAAGAAGCTGAGGCCATACCTCTTTGGCTCCCACTTCCTAATTCAGACCGACCACCGGCCCCTCCGGTGGCTCATGCAAATGAGGGGCGAAAACCCTAAATTGTTGAGATGGTCCATTTCCCTCCAGGGTATGGACTTCAGGGTGGAACACCGACCCGGAGTGGACCACGCCAATGCTGACGGTCTCTCTAGGTTTTTCCGCCTTAGTGACGAGAACTCCCTAGAGGTTGGGTAGCTCTCCCCACTTTCGGCTGGGGGGGACGCGTGTTAGACCTGTCAGCCCTGGGGTGGTCTTCCCCTACCTTTTTTTTCCTTTCCCTTTTTGTGCCTCTTATCTGACCGCCCTTTTTGTTGAACATAGGACTCTGGGCACCTTACCGCTGCTAAACAGTGCTGAGGTGCAGGTGCTCTCTCCTAAAGACATGGTGGCCACAGGCCCCTGCTACTGCGGTGAGGCCACCGTCCTGTCTGCGCACTAGTAGTTGGAATAGGCTGGGACTGGATGCTACTGTAACCCTTACGGCCCCGCCTCTTGTCACCATAGACAGACAGGACAGAGGGAACAGGAAACACCACAGAGTCCCTAGATTCTTCCAGAACCTTCCAACCCCCCAGGTTGCCGCCAGAACTTGCTGCCTTTTTGGTCACATGACTTTTGGGTATAAGAGGGGGGGTTCTGGCCACACATCCTTGTTACACTGCTGGACCAGGGAGGATCCCGGCTAGAGTAAAGACTGCTGCGCTGGGAGGATTGCCACATGGCTGAGGCTGGCTGCTCCTAGGACCTGCTGCCCCATCACCCCTAACTCACCACCGCCACCCTGAACCGGACTGTATGGTGTAGCGCTGTGAAGGACCTGAAGTGCTGTGCCCTCGCAACCCTCGCCGCTGCTGGAGGGCGTCTAAAGCACTGTCCCGCGCTGGGGAAAGACGGTGCTGTGTCCCCGGAATCCTCGCCGCGGCCTGGGGGATTGAATCTGACCTGGGAAGCGCTGGCAAGTAACTGTAGCGCCGGAGGCCGGGGAGTCACTGCTGCCGCCCGGGCGCTGGGGGGCGCCGTCTCGCAGAAGCGCTGTGGCCCGGTGCTCGCCGCCGCAGGCCGGGCTCTACGGTTGTGTGGAGGAGCGGAGTTCTACAAGCCAAGGGTCACTGCTGCGGCCCGGGAGCCCCAGGAGTGCCGACCTCGTCATCACCCGCCTTCCGGGGAAGCCGCGCGAGGATTGGCTCCTGCTTCAGCTGTTGCCTGGCAATCCGGGGGCTCGTCCTGAGGCCCGGCAGTAGTGGAAACCCAGAAGAGCTGCCCCGTTCCGTCCTCGCGCGGACGAGTGGAGAGCCCAGCGCCTCGGAGTCCAGAGGAGCCTCGAGCCGGCGCCTGCCCCCAAGTAAGGTAGCGGGTGCAGCGAGCTGCTGTACCCCCGGGAAGCCTGGGCGGGTTGCGGGACGGGGGCCAGGCGCACGCCAACCTCACACGGGCGCTGGAGACCCCATCTAACAGCCCGGCTGAGTCGTTATGAAAGAGGGGGAAGCAGGCTCTGATCACGTACGGCCCCCGAGACCATCATTCCCCCGCCGAAGCCATCTAGGGAGTGAAAAGGCCCTGCGCACAGGTTCTTCCTCTGGGATACCACCCAAAAGACTGAACTGGTGATTCTCAGGAACAGTGTCCTTTACCAAAGAGTCACCGAATCTGCATACTGGTGAGATAAAGAGACTCCTTGCGCCGGACTATTTTGTTATGGGGGGTTCCGCACAAGGAATGGCCTGATTCTAAGTGCATTATGCTGCAAGTGCCTTCCCTGAAATTGTACTGAATTCCTGTATGAGAATTGCTTCCTTTAGTGAATTGAGGTTACTAGAACCCCTTCTCTCTGCGAGAACCTTTACCTTGTGTACCGTGAGATTCTTTCCGCTTTGGAACTTGACAAGAAGTTAGATAAAGAAACTTGTTCTTCTGCATAAAGCTGGAGTGGTGTCGCCTTCTTGTGCGTGCTTTACTGTGTCAGTGTGAACGTGTGCTGCACAATCACTTTACACATTGCCTCGTGCGTGCCTACCTGCCTCGCGCCAAGCTACCTTGTCGGAATCGGTGGTCCCTACTTGGACTAGGGCGCAGTCTCCAGCCAACTGGAGACCCCGGTTCTAACAGCCTCTTAACATAACACTTATAATTTGACTCCACTACTTCTGAGTTTTATTGTTGTGTTTGTTCTAATGTAGATCATATGAGCATTCATTTTCCTGCCTGGTGAATGTGGAGACAGTGTCCTCCAGCCAGAAGCCAGACACCCTGTTGGGTCAGGTGGTGTCACTCGCTTTGCTCTCTAGGTGGAAGTCACAAATTACTTTTACGCCCGCCACTTTCTAAAGTCTCTGGCCATCACTGGAAAGAGGGGTTTCTTCAAATTTCCCCAATGAGAACTAATATAAATGTTTTGTATGAAACTGAGGACCCATTACAATGTTCTCGGAATCTCGAGTGGCCCCTATAACGGGAGCTACTGGGCTCATTGTGATTACAAGTAATCAGGTATATCGATGTCTTGGACAGTGTCCGCGGTGACTCAAATCAAGTGAAATCTAAGGTATAGATACAGCCTACAATGGGGAATAATTAGGGGATTTGGATGCAGGGAATCAGATTCTCATCGTTATTCTTCGTTTCTTAGCCAGCCCTCGGGCCCAAATCATAATGGAACACTTTTTCCACCTCCCTTAGTTATTTTACCTGCCGATAATGATAACTCCACTAGCCAGAGTTACCGGTCATAATAACGGGTCATTCCTCATCATAGCGAAACGTCTAAAATATCACTGAGCACTGCAGAATTGAAATAAAAAAAATATTCCGAAAGGTCTTCATCCTGCCCTAGATACGAAGCCTCTGAAGGTTCAAATATACATCTCACACGGCACTATGATGCGATGTAAAGTTTCTGTGCAGAGGAGAGACCTCCCCCAAGCAGTATTTATTGGGCATGAATTCCAAAAACAAAGAAAGGAAAGACTCTTTATAGGTTTGCTTCAGACGGTATAGTGCTTGCGGAGTGACACATAGCTGTTAACTAGCTCCACCTTTGTGGTCCCACAGAGCGTGCTTGGAATAGAGATGTCATCAATCACTGAGGGTGCCCTGGTGGATGAGTCGCACATGAAAGTGACTATGAGAGAGCGGTAGAGGACCTAGTGGTGTGGGGGTAAATGCTACAGGAGGTAGCATCCTATCAGGAAACAGACAATAGATCTGGCATTCACTTAGGGAATCTGCAGATGCAAGTTAGAAGAGCAGAACTTTGGGTTCCAGACATAAGGACCAGGGTCCTACATCCAAGGAATGAATATATTAAAAGGAATCTTATGGTAAAGCTGGAGGATGGGCTCTCCTTGACACTTGCACAAACAACAAGACAAATGTAATTGTTACATGCTAATGAATGGTTCAGTGGCGGCTGCTAATGATTAGTACTGGGGGGTGGGAGGGGATTAGAAAAAACAAATGTGACTTACCTCCTCCATCTTTCTTCTGTTGACGAAGCAGGAAGCACACAGGCTCCCAGACTCCCCTAGCCAATCACGACGCTGCTGTCACCAGCATGACAGCAGCGTTGTGATTGGCCTCAGCGCCCTGGTTCGGCTCTCAGACAGGAAGTTGGAGCCTGCGCATGTTCTCCACCCAGACTGTGCAATACAGCCCGGTGGAGAAATGCTAAATGCGCATGTCTGTTTGGCCAGCCAAACCGTCATGTGCACTTAGAAAGTGCCCACCACTTCTCCCCCTGCTGGCTGTGACGACAGCCCAGTCCCGCACTGCACCTAAAATGCAACCGAACTGAGCCAGTGCGGAAAAATAAAATGATAATAACAATGTGGTATTCATTTTTGCACTGCTCAGAGAGCGCGGGGGGGGGCTAGAATGGTTACATTTGTAAAATATGTATATTATATTCGTTCTTAATTTTATAGAAAAAAGATAAAAATGTTAAAAAAATATCAGAGGACCGGATATATATACACAGTATGAACTTAGATGAAGGAGGTGCCCCATCATCTAAAAGTTGCAGGAAGGAGGGACATGAAATTTTAATTTGAGCCCAAATGACTCACAGAAGGTTGAATGTTTAATGACGGCCCTTTATGCCATACTTTTCGCGGTGTTTGCTCCTCCGCTTGCTGTGACCTATTCGCAGGATGTATATTTTTTTTCAGCCGGGGATGATTCAGACTTTGTCTTGTTGGCCGAACACCTGATACCGAATGTGACAGTGTCAGTGGTAATTGTGGTTCAGAGCTTTTCGGGAGAAACTGGATCTTCTTTTCTTGTGCTGTGCCTGTTGAATATCCTTTCCATTCACACGCCAGAGCCCGGAGGCGAGGCGCGAGACGGCCGCCATTGTCTGACACGTATTTAGAAACTGAAAAGAGACTGTCAGAAAGGTTGAGAAATAGAGGTTTGCTACTTATGATTTCTATAGTAACTTGGCTGGCGAGTGGATTCTCGTCCTTTCATCCATTAAAGCACAGACAAAGCTGAAAATAAATATTGTGAACACCTTTAGGTGATCTACATTATTACTTATGAAGGATGCACATCCCTCACTGCCAGTGAGATTATTGCTAAAGTAAATATTTGAGGTATTCTTAAAATTGCAATCTTCTGGTTTCCTCTCGTCCTCGAAAGGCTTGGCATAAAAGGTTCATTAGTGAGTTGGGGTGGTATGTTCGTGGTTGCAGGTTTGACGTTTTCCCTATTACAGGTATCAGTCGTTAAAGGTATGAGTCTTTTAAAATTTTACTTTGCCGTTTTCCTGCAAATTTGAGAGTATATTTCAGCGTTGTTTGTGCAAATGTGATGGGGAATTTACCCAATAGTTTCCCTTTTATCAGCCCTGCCAGAAGTAAAGGCCGATTTGTCCTTGTTTGGGTTCGAGTCTGAGGCCTACATATATGCTTCTTCCGATCTTACTAGAGGTACATTACATAAATTAGAGTCTGTATATTTTATGAAGGGTGCGTCAAAATAGTTTGTGTCTGAGAATAGTGTTACAGAAAGGGGGCACGCGTTTATTCCAGGGTCAAACGTTGGACCGCAGTGTAGCCTACATGCACAGCTGCACCAATATTTCCAAAATTGTAATTTTGCATACTTTTCTAAAAGATTCGTGTTATTGAAGGCCCTCTGCATATACTGACAATCAGTGCAGTGCATGTTTTTGATATGTAGTTTTGACCAGTTCGAGTTGTGAAAGGTTGGCTCTGTTCTCTTTTTGTAATATTACAATTTCTATTAATTTTCACGAAAAATACGATCCCTAGAAGCAAAATGTGGGTGGGAGTTGTCTCCAACAGTTTCCAGAGTTGATCGACATAATATTCCCATCGCTCCTTTCTATTTTGATATACAAAAATTGCTGAATTTAAAATATTTCTCTCATTTGTTTCCACCTTTCCCCTCTCTCAACAGTAATGCGCTATCCAGTGCTTAATTTGTAAAAAAAAAAAAACATAAGTGCCAGGGCCCTTGTGCGGAGGCCACTGCAGCTTGCACCACGCATTGCCCCTGCTCTGTTGCCAATTATAGTACCAACACTACTACTAACCATCACACTCCTATAAGTGTGTCAATTCAGACTATTTCAGATCCCCAAAGCTATAAGAATGGTTTGGGCAGCAGGTAATAGTAAGTTTTAATGTATATTGAATTAATAATTAACTGTTGCTTTGGTCATCTCTAAATTAGCCTGACAGAGACACTTGTGGCACCGTAAACCACCGACACAAATTAAGCTCCAGTACTATCATTGATAGTTTTACAGGTACAATGATATCAATATTCTTAGGTCCTTTATATTTGCGAGCCATGTATATTGTCTTAACTATCTCTTGGTATGTTCAATTTCTCTCTCTTGCTTGCTACTGCAGTAAATGCATATTTAAAATAGTTTCATTGCCCTAAATCTCAGTGGTAGTGCCCATGATGGTGCACCCTCCAAAAATTAGTTGAGCAATACTTCCCAGGATGCCTCACAGAGTTTGGCATTGTAAGAGATGCCCGAGTTAATTTTACCATCCCCATAGGTGTTGATAGCCGAGCTACCACGGGTTGATGTCTGGTGGTTCTTTTTTTACCAGGCTGCTGCAGTGGTAGTTTTTGCTGCCCCAAAAGAGCTCCAGGCAAGTACTTTGTCTCCCCTTCTTTGATATTGCAGTTCTTGTGGACTTGCTCTAAATAGTATGTAGGTTACTTTCTCCAGAGAGGATAACCCAGCATTGAACTTATTTCTGTCATTACCTCCTTCTAAAAAGGCTGTATTGTCAAACAGGCCACCATATATGAAGCGGATCGCCTACATTACTGCACTCCCTCCAGCACATCGGGCTTGCGGCGGAATTTTATTTGTGTAATTTAGGCAGATCCATATAACAGCCGTGTAACAGTTTGCAGTGTGATTCTTGACCAAAACACTGTTGGAAGCTTTGTTTAGGTCTTTCCTTAAGAGTGACCCTTGCTTTTCTGTAAGTCCCCCCATCATCCCCCAATATCATATTCCATCTATCCAGGCAAGGGTGTGTGTTCTGTTATATCTCGTTTAATAGCAGATGGTATAATGAGAGAGAATTGGTAGAGATAACGCCTTTTGTGCCTGCGGTTTGTCTGATATATCTCTCCATCGGTGTTAAATCTCTGAATGCTGCTCCTTTTATGGTTGGATGCAGGACCCTATTTCTTAGCTGTGCGTTATGTAGTCTCTCCTCTAAAGTCCTGTTTGCAATCTTTGAATGGTTTCACATTCCCATTGCTATATAGATCCCTCACCATGAGACAGTGGCCCCTCTGCCATACCTCAAAAGGATCCAGATGTAAATGATGGTGTGTAGGAGTGAATAAAATGGATGGGTGTGTGAGGGGAGTGATATGTAGTTAAACCTCCCAGACTTGTAGCATGGTGTTCGTTGAGCCATATTTCAGCTCTTGGTCTCCAAATCAAGTTCCACAGATAGGGGTACGTGATGGCTCTGCCCATACGAAGCCATGACTTTTCTGATTTTTGAGCTCTTCAATCTTCAAGGCTCATAGTTGGAATTCTATGTAATAGGTGCTAATGCCCAGTAATGCCAAGGCACCTTTTTCTTTTGGCCTACAGAGTACCTTGTAAGTTACTCGTGATTTTTCCCCCAGATGTATTTCCCGATTGTGGCCTGGAGACTAAGAAAGAAAGTGTTTAGAATCATCAGGGATAGTGTTGGAATAAATATAGAGTCTTGGCAAAACATTTATTTTTAGCACGTTGATTTGTGCATGCCAAGACACTTAAAGGGTGCCCCATCTTCTAATTTCCCTGTGTAACTTTGCAAGCAAGGGTAGCATGTTACTCGCGTAAAAGTGTGAAATTGTGAAATGGATGGAGGTCTTTGGTTGTATGACGTAACAACGTGTATATATATATCTATATATAGCATGTATTTGTGGGGGGGAACCCCCCCCCCACCACCCAATTTACCTTTAATGCATGGTAAAGGCATGCGTTGTAAATGCATGTACGTGGTAAAAACATGCATGGTAAAAAAGGCGTGGTAAAGGCACAATGTGGTAAAAACCTCGTTGTAAAGGCTGTTTCACAGTTCTTTTTACCCCCAGGTAAGTAATATGTCTTGGTTGCCCATGTAAAGTTAGTATATGTTGCTACCTCCTCTGGAAAAGAGTTAGGTTGAGTATTACAAATTTTGATGTGTTGATTTTTAAAGCCTGCAACCCTTTTAAATTTGTCTAATTGATGTTGTAGTTTTGGAAGTGATGTCTCCAGTCTGGTAAGAGTGAGTAGTACGTCATTGGCTAACCACATTACCTTGTGTTCCTCTCTATAAAATTGGAGAACTGTCATCTCTCTGTCATCCATAAGATGGATAGTAAGTAGCCCTTCAAGCAAAAAGGAGAAGGGACATGGGGCACCAGTGTTGGGTATGACCCTGAAGTTGAAGTGGATGTGAAATTCCTGGGTTTAGCAATATTCTGGATATTGAGCTTTGTTAGCTTGCTATGGCAAAGGTCAAGATCCTGCGGTGTATTACCACCCTTTCCAGCACTCGCCAGTCCACCCGGTCGAAGGGTTTCTCATTGTTTAAGGCAAACTATGCTGCCAGAATGGGCTTCTTCTTCGGTTTTTCGAAGAGGCGGCCTACCTGCCTGATAATATCATACCTCTGCCTATTTTTAATAAAGTCTTACTGGTTGGATGAGGCCTAGGAGGATCCCCTTCAGGCACGTTGCTAGGATTTGTTGTCTAGATTTTAACATCTATGTTTAAAAGCACTATGAAACTGTAGGGCGTGCACCTCCCTGGGTCATTTCCCTGTTTATGAATGGACATAGTAATTATCTTTATTGCATGATTAATAAAAATCTTTGCAGTGGAAAACTACATTTAAAACCACCGGTGCAAAAACGCATAAAGCAGCTTAATTCATTGCAGTAAGATTAATTTAAAACCATTTAAGATTTGCAATAGATTTATACTATTATAAGAAAGTAAAAAGTATAAAATCACATATACTGTGTGAGGATTAAAATACAATGAAATTACCTAAAACTTCTTTTTCAGTTCAAAAGAAAATTTTATTGATATAGATAAAAGTGTCAGTACAGAGTTCAAAGCATTAAATTCCTGTCATTACAATAAAGTTTGCTACAATAATGATAAATGACTCAGACTTATGATTGAATAAGGAAAAATGATACAATAAAAAAAAAAAAAATCATTAAGAAAAATGGAATAACAAATATTCTAGGAACAATTGAGGGGATCAAGGAGGTTTTAGGACCTCTTGCTGAGATGGTTGCAGTTGGTAATATCGCTTGGCACATGTATCAAGATATATTGTAACAGGTGACCACAAATCTATACGTTTCGCTGCCATATGTATTGGGTAAACAAAGGAGGTGTCCAACCTATGATTATGGCAAACAGCATACCACCATGCCTTATAAGAGATTTTTGTGAAATCCTTCCAATTTACAGTGATCTGCTGAAATGCGACTGCTAATAATAAATCAATAATTTTAACATTGTGAGTAACCTTCTCCCAGCAAGGTGAGAGACTTCCCAAGAAAACATGGGTCAAAGAAAAAGCAAATTTAGCTCCAAAAATTAGGTTAATTTGAGACCATACCTGCTTCCAGAAATTGTATACATTTGGACAAGAGAATAACATATGAAATAAATTAGCGTTCGGAGTAGAACATGTCCAACAAACATCTGATGTGGTCGCAAAACTTTTACTTAAGATAGCTGGTGTGAGAAAAAGTCTATTATATACAAAAAAAAGCGTTTGTGTTATGTTAGCTGCTCTAGATGATTTACGTAATTTGAGCCATAATTTATTCCACAAAGACACTGGCCAAGATACCATGAAATCCTGTTCCCATGCCTCCTCTGTTTTAGACTTCTGCCTAACGCTATCCTTGCCCTGCAAAAAACTATATAAAGTGGAAGCTTTGGGCATGGTTTTTAACAACGTGTGGAGTTGTGAAGGAGGATCCAAAACAATTGGAGCAATGGACGTGCCCAGGAGATGGGTGTATCTATCTGTCACTGCCTTCTTAAGTAAATTATATTTATGAATGTAAGTGGTAGGTAGGTTAAATATTTGACTGAGTGAGGGGAAAGATAGAAAGTCCATGTGTGTAAATAATTGATGTATCCAAATTAGACCTTTCAGTCGCCAAGTCTTCCAATAAAATGGTTTATTACGGATGGTCAGATTTTTGTTATGCCGAATTGTTGAATTGAGGAATGAATCTATAATGTTATGTGTGGGAGTGAATGCAGGTTCCAAAAGTTTAGAGGTCAGTTTGATTATGGGGGTGGACAAGGCCTGTGGTTTGCGTGAAAAGAAAGATATTCATGAAAAGAGAAGGGGGCTAAAAAAGACGTTCAACTGTAGTCCATAGAGGACAATCTTCCGTGGGGTCAAGCAACCAACGAGAGGCTTGACGCAAAAGGAATGCCTTCTGATATGCTTGAAAATCTGGAAAGTTAACCCCCTTCTACTTTAGGTCGAATTAATTTAAATAGAGACATTCGGGATCTCTTATTATTCCATAGGAAGGAGGATAGAGATGAATTGATCTTTTAAAAAAATTACGGTAATAGGAACTGGAATGTTGGAAACAGTATATAAAATTATGGGGGACAGCATCATCTTTATGGTATCCAGACTGACCCCACCAGGTCAAATAGAGGGGATGCCACTTGGCAGTTAAGTCTGAGATTTTTGTATACATTTATTCATGCACAATGACACTGTGTCTGATATTGAGGAAGTAACATGTAATCCGAGATATTTAATATGATTCGGGCTCCAAGTAAAATTGGAAGTCATAAAATCCGATTTAAAAGTAAACTTAGTCAGGGGTAAAATCTCACATTTATCGTTGTTTAACTTATAACCGGAGATATTAGAGTAGGCTTGTACCTCTGCCAAAAGGCAGGAATTGAGTCACTTGGTTTGGACATAAAAAGCAAAAATATCGTCAGCGTAGGCTGCAAGTTTAATATGGGAGTTCAATGTTTGAAAACCATATAAATTTGGATTTTGACGTAGTTTAGAGAGAAAAGGTTCCAAGGCCAAATTAAAAGGAAGGGGGAAAGAGGGCAGCCCTGGACGCACTCCTCTCCCCAGCTCAAAATATGGGGAAATTAAGCCGTTGGCGCACACAGCCGCACGTGGATTAGAGTAGAGGAGAGAGATGAGGATATAAATTTAGGGCCAAAGCCGAACTGTTTAAGAGTATAAAATAAATAAGTCCACTCAACTCTATCAAACGCCTTTTCAGCATCCAGAGCTATTGCCACAAGGGATTGTTTTAAGTGGGAAGATTTAGATAAGACGTTAAAAAGGAGTCTCGTATTGTCAGTTATGAACCTACCCTTAACGAAACCAGATTGTTCTTTTCCCAATAAATCAGGTAAGTAGGAATCTAAACGTAATGCTAATGCTTTGGAGAAAAATTTTATAATCAATGTTGACCAAGGATATGGGTCTGTAATTTTTACAATATTTAGAGTCCTTGCCCTCTTTTGGTATAAGGCAAATATGTGCTTCCGAAAAAGAACCCATTGAGCTACCTAGTGTGGTGAAGGCATCGATTAGAGAATGTAACTTGGGCATTATGAGTTTAGAGAAATGTTGATAAAATTCTACGGTGAAGCCATCTGGTCCCGGTGCTTTGTCTTTTTTGAGATGTTGAAGAGCAATTAATAGTTCTTGGTGTGTTAGGTCTAACTCCAGAGATGATAAGTCCGGCAGCGTGTATTGGGGATTCTGAATATCAGAGAAGAAGTGCGATAATGATTGCTCAGAGGGCTGTGTTGCGGAAGTATATAGTGATTTGTAAAAGGTGGAGAACTCATTCAGTATTTCAGCGTCTTTAAATTTTAAATCTGAACGTTCATCATAGATAGATTCAATATTTAGTCTATTATGTTTAACTTTTAAGTAATTAGCCAATATTTTCCCTGCCTTATTTTTGCCCCCATAAAATTTTGCACTGGATTTTAACAGATATAATGAAGCGTCCTCTGTTGATTTCTTATTAAATTGCATTTTGGCTTTTATGAGAGTTGTGAGACACTCCTTCGAGTGTGAGGTGTAAAATGAGTGTTCCAATCTTTTAATATCCTGAAGCAGATCTTTAGTGAGCTTACGGAAAGTTTTCCGTTTCTTTGCAACATAGCTAATTATGAAACCCTCGCCGAGGCCTTGAATGCATCCCATAGAGTGGAAAAGGGCATGAATTGGGTTTGGTTCAATTCAAAAACTCTTTGAAGAAGTTAGGGAATGAGGCAGTAAACTTTGGGTCCAGAAGGAGAGCATTGTTAAACGCCATCTCTTGGGGCCCGAATCCTTAGGTAGAATATCAATGCCAATCGAGATTGGGCGTGATCTGATAATAAGATGGGACCAATCTCTGCATGCGTAAGTGTTTGTGAGATGTTGTGCGAGACAAATATATAGTCAATTCTTGATTGAGTTTGGTGAGCTGGGGAGTAAAAGTATACTCTCTAGTGGTCGGGTTGCAAAGACGCCAAGCGTCCAAGAGTTTATGTTGATTTATAGCATGAACAAAAGATTTATGTGACTTGTTGGGAACAAAGGAAACTTTGGAATTTCTGTCGATAAATGGGTCAAAAGTCAGGTTACAATCTCCAGCTAAAATAAAATTGTCCTCCATACAGTGAGTAATTCGCTTAGCCATTGTATGCCAAAAGAGGATTCACCACACGTAGGAGCATAGACATTTAGAAGAGATATTGTGACGCCCTTCAAAGATAATTTGACATTCAACCATCTGCCATCCAGATCGGATTCTTGGGACACAAATGAAAGTGAAAGGGATTTGCGACAAAGTATCATTACTCCATTTACGCTTGCCATCTCCAGGGGAAAAGAAAACCTCCCCACCCAACCTCTCTTCAACTTCAATGACTCAACATCTGAGAGGTGAGTTTCTTGCAGGAATACAACATCCGCGTCTAATTTGGCTAAATGGCTCAAAATTCTCTGCCTCTTGATGGGAGAGTTTAATCCCCTAACGTTCCATGTAATCAGTTTTAATGACATAAGCACTTAAGAACAGGTTGTAATAATAATGTAGCACATAAGTCCAATTCATTATATAAGCAGTATTCAAAGTAAGAGAGATAAAACAGGAAGGAATTAATTGATTTAGTTTCATAGCAAAGCATAATAGATAAGACCAATAACCAGAATAAAAAGGGAATCAAGTGACAGGATATGAAAAAGAAAGTCCAAGTAGAGAGGTAAAGGGATATCATAAGAGTCAAGATATTTGCAATTGTACTGACTAAAAGAATAGTGATTATAGGAAGGCAAGAAAAGTTGAAAAAAAAGAAGAGACGTAAATTGACGAAAGAATAGAAACTACAGAAAAGAGACAGAAAACAAAAGACAAAACAAACAATATATCTAAGAGGATGTATGAAAATACCATACTTACGAAGAAGACTCAGGTATACACGGGGGATGGAGCCACATGAAGCAGGCAACACACCCAGGATCAACGGAACAGAGGGTCGGGGAGAAACCACAATACAAAGGTAATAATCTGTGGGGACAATACCAAATAGGGATTGAGAAAAGCATTGGGGCAAACACATGAAACAAATATTAGAACATTCCAATGCGAGGAGGAGATCAGTAACAATGATCCATAACTCATTAAACAGTATTACTTCATGAGAACAGTAGCAATAATATCCAAAACTAAGAAAAAACACCTGTGAGTTACCAAGATATTATGCCAAAGAAAACCGGATCTAAAGCAACCTTAAACAAACTATTAGAGAATCAAATGTTGAATGAGGACGAAGGCCCAGAAGAGTCCATAACAGTCGTTTTATAGGAATTGATGAAACTTTGCAAGCGTAACGGGTCTTCATACGACGTTGTCTTGTTGTTATAAGTAACCTTGAAGAGACACGGGTGGAACAGGCCATATCTGGCTCCCATGGAACGTAGATCAGCTCTCATGTTGAGGAAAGCCTTACGTCTGTCAGCAGTGGCTTTAGAATAATCTTGCGCAAAAAATAAAGGCGATCCTGACCAGACAATTCTTGTAGAAGTTTTAACCGCTGCGAGCACTTTCATCAAATCCGTGTACTCCAAGAAATATAAGATAACTCCTCTCGGTCTCTGTGAGGGACTAGTGTGAGATGAAGCCCGTCCCAATCTGTGGGCCCGCTGAATGTTGAGTTGGGTTCCCTCTGGCATGCGGAGTAGTTTAGGGAGAAATGACTTAAAGAACGTGGGCGGATCTGACCCTTCAACTCCTTCTTCCAGGCCATAGATACGCAGATTGTTCCGTCTGTTGCGGTTTCCAAGATCTTCCACCTGTTTCTGGAGTATGGAGACATGGGAGTGTAATTGAGAGACAGTTGTGCATGTCTCTTTCAAAGAGGAAACAGTATTTTCGACTGAGGAGACTCTCGCGTCTAATTGAGACCAATTATCTGTTAGGGTTTGCAGTTTGATGTTAGTCTCTTCCATGAAAGGTCGAAGGGCCCTAATTTCCTCAAGTAATAGTTCCATCGAAACAGGCGAGGCGGACTTGGGTGGTGAAGGAGGGTCCTTTTAAGCCGTTTAGTGAGAGAGATTTTCCAGCGGTTCCAGAGGATGAATCCATATTTGCTTGAGAGTACTGGTGCGAAGATGATAGAGAGTCTTCAAACTTAGAGAACTCAGTGAAAATTTTTGAGTTTTTATGAAGATATGCCTTTTGTGTGGAGAGGGTCGGACTCCTTTTGTTCCACCCATAAAACGCTAACCCCAGACTCCCACTCCCATTCAGCAGTATAGGAGGAGAAAAAATAACTCCAATGCGAGCTCACTCAGAAAAGCTAAGATGGCCACCAAATAGATCTCTCATAAATCCTCAGTCAGCCTTAGCGCCCTCACACAGCTTCATACCTCGGTGCTCTGAGGAGAAAACATGCGCTGTAACCCAAACTGAGGTAAACTGGATGCGTCAGATCATAGTCAATGCCATTAGTGAATAATCACTCCGTAATTGCCACCATTTAGTAGAGCAAAATAAGGAAGATTATTTTCTGTGAGAGCTCCTCAAAAAGACCTAAAATGGCCGCCAAACATAAAAATCGCAAACTTCCTGCAATTCTTGACGTTTTCCTATAAACTTTTACCCCATTAAAGTGAAGAGGAGTCAAACATCTTCTAGGCGTTATGGAATGGTATGAAGTACTTAATGAGGGTCCAGCCTGAAGTGCAGGAATGCCGCGATCGCGGTAAAAATTCAAAATGGCGGCCGCGATAAATCGCGGCCGAAATTTAGCAGAAAATGCAAAAAGAGTTACTTGTTGGTGACATTCAGGTGCTGCAAGGGTCCCATGGTGCTCCTTCCATCTTCCGCCACTTGTATTTGCCCTCCGTTAGTCCCCGTTTAGTCTAGAAGTGCAGTTCCTCAGAGACACACCGGGGAGCTTCACCCGTGTGCTGCCATCTCCGTTGGGCGCCAAGCCACGCCCCCTTACCTAAAACTTCTAATTAACAATTGTTAGACTAAATCTATTTCCTGCGCACTATTCCCTAAAATTTATAACAGATCTAACAGTGAAGGCTACTATAATCGTCATAGTAAATGAGGAGTTTTTAAAATTGGGACAATGCTTAACAGTTAAAGGTTGTGCAACTGGTTCTACATTTTGAATTGAGTCTTCTATAATCGGTTCATCAGCTAGCAGTTAGATTTAACATGATTTTTGCTGTACTCATAAAACGTACCAGTCTACATGCTAACTGAATGTCTCCTCCTTCAAGACAGGCTTTTAATGCTTGTCTACGTGTTCGAATCCGTCTTTGGTTCCAGAGTGGTTTTCATAATAGTCTTCGCTCTTTATCTAGACCCCTGCAACTGCACAGTAAATGCAGAACGTCCTCTTTAGGGTCGCCGCAGATTCTACAGTTCGTTGTTGTATCTAGACGTTTCCATGGTGGGAGGTGTTGATTTACCGGTAAGACTCCCATCCTCAATTGCTGGTAAGATTCCTTCACAGGCCTTGAGAACCCTGTTCCCAAGTAAGCTTGTGGCAAAGACTTTGTATAACTCTGGATAACGAACCACCCGTGAGCCCTCCTGGTTAGTGTAGCTTTGTCTTCTTCCAGAGATAATATCTTTTCTGTTTTATTTACAAGCTGCTTAAAATTTTTGTGAGTCCCATTAATTTCCCAAAGATCTTGTAAGGCAAGAGAGCTTATTGCCGTTTGGAGGTAGGCTGTTGCTGGGCTGTATTTATTCCTTTCCAGCTCTTTCCATAAATATGAATTCAGGGTACCTGTCTCAGCTCCCTTTATTTTGTGCCAGCATTTGGTATAGGCACCCTTACGTGCTATTTGCTGTTTTTGGAGGCCAAACTCTAGTCTTAATTGTGCTGGCGAAGTGTACTGTGGGAGGTTGAATAGTATTCGCATTGTTTTGGACACCACTTTGTCCAAGATAGTCTCGTCTCTCCCTCTCATACATTCACTACCGTAAGTGATAGTTGGTAGCAGTCTTGCTCGAAGCACTTCTAGTAGAGGGGTTAGATTTGGACCCGTTATTTTGTGCTTGATGTTTTTTAGTGCTACGGCCAGTGTGATCCCTCTAGTTCTGATCGCTGCTTTTTGTTGCCCAAACAATCCCTTTCTGTCAAAGATTATGCCCAGGTATTTATATTCTTTGACCACCTCCAACTGCTGACCCCCCAGTACCCACCGAGGTTGGTGTTTTTTATACTTTTGGTTTAGTATCATCACTTTTGATTTTTCCAAGTTTATTGATAACCCATTCTTGTCTGAGAAGCTGCTTGTGGCGCTTTTAAGATGTTGCAGGCCGACTGGGGTTCGGCTAATCAGTATTAGATCGTCAGCATACAATAAATTCGACAGTGTTAGGCCCCCTAGATTGGGGGCATGATGGTTGCAGTTATCAAGCTCTGCTGAGAGATCAGACAAAAAGGGATTAAACAGGGTCGGGGCGAGAACGCAACCCTGCATCAATCCCTTAGTTGTCGATATTTTCCTTGATAGACAATTGCCTGTCCCCAGCTTTATTTGACTCTATGCCTCAGAGTGAAGTAAAATTAACTGATTCAAAAGTTTCGGATCTATTTCCCAGCCAGATAATTTGGCCCAGAGTTTCCCCCTGTCTATGCTGTCGAAGGCGGACGTATAGTTGATAAAACAAACAAATAATGGTTTTTTGATTTTTATTGTGGCGTCTTAGAAGTGAAAGAGCGAGGATATTTGTCATTGTCCCTGTGCTTTTTTGGAAACCTGTCTGATTAATGGGAATTAAGCCTTTCATTGATGCCCATTCGGTGAGTTCATCCAATATGACACCCGCAAAGTATTTGGCATCTATATCAATTAGTGCAATGAGCCTATAGTTCTTTGCTTGGCTCCTGCTGCCTTTTTTTATAAATCGGGGAAATGATTGATCCCTTCCAGGAATCGGGAATTTTTTCTACTTCCAAGATGTTTTTAAAGAGAGGCCGTAGTTGCTCTGCCCAGTAATTCGGATCCTGCTTGTATAGATTTGGTAAAATACCATTGGGCCCAGGGGCCCCCTCTTTTCTGCCTTTCGAAATTCTGTTCTTAATCTGTTTTATTGTGCACGGAAAGTAGATCTCCTCGGCTGGATGTTTTTGGGCTTGCAGACCTCGCTGGGAAGCCACGACATCTTGATTAATTTTGTCGGCTTCTTTGTTAAAATGATGCAACAAGTACTTTACCCAGGCTTCCTCTGTTATATAAGAGTTGATTTCATGAGCCGTTGGGTTGTCTATATTATTCACTGTGTGCCAAAATCTGGCACTGTTGTTAGCTTTTGCATCATATAATAATTTGGCCCATATCTTCTCTGCGTTTTCCTGTTTCGCTTGCCAAATGATTTAGTACTTACTGCACTTTAGCTTCCTCAATTCTATAAAGTTTGGGTTGTTGAAAGATACATTCTTTGATTGTTTGTGTGCTCGATGGATAATTCTTGTTGGTCCTTAATTCCACTAGTTGCTTTTGTTGGTTTTGATTTAGAGTTAACTAGGCTGAAGTTTTTCAAGAAATTCTCCCAGGCATTTATGCCATTGCCGTTCTGCAATTTGTTTCCTTCCCAGCAAATTTTTGCCTCCGCCAAAAGTTTTTCCGGATCACTCGTTTCGCCTTTAATTCTCTTGCAATTCGATGTTACTATTGAGTTTTGAGCTTCGATTGGGAAGGTGAATGCTGTTCCCTGAGCCATAAGTATAAGCTCTTGTGGCAGATGGTCACTGCAATCTAACGTTCCAATCTTAAAATCACTAAGATATATAAAAAGTGATAGAGATAGGAAAGTGTAGTCTATCGCTGTGCTTGCCACGGAGTTATGGTAAGTTGCTGCTTGGGGGCGATCGCCAGGAAATCGACCGTTTAATGCTATCAAGCCAAAACTTGTTAAGTCCCTCAATAAGTCTTTGGATACCTTAGTTTGTTTCCCCACTTGCTTTCTTCCTGAAGTGGGACCTCCCATTCGAGCAGTTGATCTTCTGCCAGCTGGTCGTTATCGACACTCCCTGAAAGGAACATATTGAAGTCTCCTGAGACAATGTAGTTCGATATCGCCTCTTCAGTAATGAGCCTCGTCAATTCTGACACCAGAGACTTTGCTCCAATTTTTTTCCCACTTGGGTGTAGATAGGTATTAACCAGTATTAGCTGTTGTTATTTTTTTCTAGGGCCTGCTATCTCCATCTGTATTACGTTAATTCCGTTGTTTGATATGTTTTTCATCATCAGTTCTTTGGCTGTATTTATGGTTTTTATTGAGGCGTACGTGGTAAGGCCTCCTTTCAGGTGACCGAACTTCGAGCTTCTGCTGGCTGGAAGGTGATACGACTTGTAGCCTTGTAGGTGGAACGGTTCTTCCAACCAGGTTTCTTGAAGTAAGATTAAGTCAAACTGCTGGAAGTACATCAATAGATCTTTGTCGTGGTTTTCGATCCTAGGCCGTTTATGTTCCAGGAGCAAAGTTTTAGCTGTGGAACCTTCTTTTCTTGTTCCGTGATCTGTCATGGGCCTATGGGTCTAGTATTAATAGCTTTTGCTACCCAGGTCCAGTCTTTTGCTGTATCGTTCTCACATTTGTCCCAGTGCCTCGGGGTGTCACTGACCATGGCCTCTACAGAAACACTTCGGGCCCCTTTTAGCACGGATTTTGTGGGCCTACCGGACCTTATTATTCTTGACAAGTTTTCATTGTGTTCTTGATGATATCGAAGTAATGGCTCTGGGTAGCCAACATTGTGATGGAGTTTTATACGGATCCCCCATGCTTCTAATTGATGATCCTCCTTTAAAATTTTCTCCACTATTTCCCCTGTGGTCCAAGTAGTTTTTGTTATTTCTTGTCCGACAGATGTTTAAATCGTTCAAATTCAATGGATTCCAGGTCTTGAGTGACTATGCCGGCTAGTTTACTGATAAAGGTTAGCAATCAAAGAATGTTGCTTCCGTTTAAAATATCTCCCCGACCTTTTGATTTGAACTCTGGAATAAACAGAATTGTTTTGGAGTCATTCCGCCGGAAGATGTTTTGAGATGTTTCGATTCTTAACTCTGTTTCTCTCCTTCGCAGTTTTCGGGGTGGTTGGGGATCATTACCCGCCTGGTTTACTATTTCCACTTTAAGGTTAATATCGGCTACTTCTGCCGGCATTTTTAATACTTTTACAGCAGCGGGGTCCTGGGTGTCATTTTTCCTTGTTTTTGCCTTTTCAGTGCTATCTGCAGCTTGGACTGTTGGGCTTTTGATTACTAAGGTTTTGTTTTCGGTCAAGGCTTTGTTTCCTGCATCTTCGTTGAAATCGGTTTTCCCCACCTTTTCCTTTTCCACTTTGCTTGAGGCAGATTCTATCGGACGCTTGGCCTGTGGGGTCTCACTTTCTCGCAAAGGTGTCTTACTTTCACACAAAGGTGTCGTTCCTGCGTCTTCAGATCCCCTTGGGCAAGGTTCATTAATGATCATCAGCTTCTCTTGCAGGGTTGGTAGGTCATTGATTTCTCTTTGTTCTGTTTGAATCCCCATTGGGATCTTACTCGCTGGTTGGAAGAAAGACTTTATAGAGGTGATTTTATTCCTCCCTTTTCTCCTCAATTTGCGTCGTTGTTTCGCATGAATGGACATAATATTCGCCTCGTTCATGGAGGGTGTCACATTCGTAGTGGATAGGAAAGCGTTAAATACTCTTGCGAGGGCCGAGATCAGCTGTCTAAGAAAGGTTTTATAGACGTTTCCTGGATACCTATCAAGACATAGATGCTTTGTTGGTTTTTAGGGCCTTCCTTGCTGTCTTAATCTCTTCCTCTCCTGTTTGGGCCTCCAGTGTGGCTTTTAGTTCAGGTGTGTTAGTGGGTAGTTGGCATTTGTTTTGCTAAGGTTCATGTAATGTTTCTGATGCCTTTTCCGCAGAGAATGATTGTGTGTAGTAAGCGTGGAAGGCATTTACACTTTTTTCCTCCCCGGTGACCCTCCTGCCATCTTCGAGAACTAGCTACTTTACATAATCCTTTTCTTGACCATGAATTGAGGTGAGTGCTCTTGAGTTTTTGCTGTGTAGGATGTGTCCTTTAATTAGTCTCTTCCGCCCTCAGCTCAGTGTCTAACTTGTCTCTATACTAGCAGCTACGTTTTTTAAGCTGGGCAACCTTGCTGATGCATATGCCCCTTAAGGCCACCTTAAAGGCATCCCAAAGGCATTCTGGTGAGGTCTGGTGTGTATCATTTTCTTGAATGTAATTAGTTATTTGTCTTTACTTCTTCTCATAGTGCGGGGTCTCTTAATATAGAAGGGTGAAATGTCAGTCTGCCTCTCTGCCTTATTGTGGCCCTCCATTCCAACGAGATGGGGACTGAGAAATGATCCAACAACATGATAACACCTTTAGTGGACTGTGATGATAACAAGAGGAGGATTGTGCTAGTGAAAATGTAATTGATTCTTAAGTATGTCGTATGGACATGTGAAAAGAATTTAAATTCTCAATCTCAATCGTGCTATTCCCTCCATGTATCATGTAGACCCAAACTTAGGGGCTGATTAGGATGGCGTGCGGACTTACGTCCGCCCGCCACCCTATCGGGGATGGGGACCACCCAACGTACTGTCGGCGGTCACACAGGGCAAATTAGGATGCGACTGCCACAGTGGCGGTCGCATTGCCCATGTTTTACTTTGCGGCAGGTGCTGCTAGCTGCAGCACCCACCGTAATGTAAAAAAAGGGATGTTTGGCATTTCCCTGCACTACGTGACAGGGTACAGGGATATGTAGGGGGCACCATAGATGCCCCCCAAGTCCCATGTCTGGGAGAGGGTGGAAGGGGGGCCCACTACAGGTCCCTAATGTCCCTTTATGACAGCCTTTTCATGGCGGGTGAACTGCCATGAAAAGGCTGGTGGGGAGGGACATCGTTATCCCTTCGGCAGTGCCTAGTAGGCACTGCCACCATTCTGGGGATGTGGAGTGGTCCGACAGGCAATCGGAATGATTGCTACTGTCGGACCCGTGGCAGTCGGGCTTTCCGCCCGCCATCAAAATATGGCAGGCCGGAAAGCTGCTTAAAATGGCGGGGAGACCGCCATCGACAGCCTGTCGGTGGCGGTCTCCCTCCCATCCTAATCAGCCCCATAGTTTTATTTTTTTATTTAATCTTTAGAGTGAGGAGTGGCAGTGCCTATTCTATCTACTCTGGTTTCCCAGACCACTTTAAAGTCACCCAGGAGGATAATCGTACCTTCTGCTAAGTTTGCCACAACACCTAGCATCTTTTTTGTGAATTCAGCCTGTTCTGTATTGGGTGCCTAAATTGCTGCTATGGTCAGAAGATGAGGTTCCAGAGTGCTTTTGATAAATACTTGTACATTTTCAACAACAGTTTTATGAGCCAACTGCCCTGTGAGTTTAGATACTCCCACAAACTCTTTGGTTGTTGGTAATTTCATAAAGCTTCTTCTTTTTCCCTTTCATTTCTTTGGCCAGGTATTTCATAGCTGGATGGTTTGCTTTAGATATGTGGAATCAAGCATGTTGATATAAATGAGGATCTCTGTTATTCGCTTTGCACTGTAGGAGAAGCTCTCTTTCCTATTCTGTCCCTTTCTCTTTCTGAAATCTCTCTGAGCTTCATTACCCTCCTTCTCATTCTGTTCTTCTGCTGCTGTCACCCATTAAGCTTCTAATCTATTCTTTCTCTATGAGGTGTACTCCTCTCCAGGTTTCGTCGTTAACCTGCCCAGATAGTCCTTTCTGCGTCTGTGTATTTACCTGGTGGTTTCTTCCCATTTCTTCTGTTTGACATGTACTGGTCTCCTGCCATCCTCTGCCCACCCTTCTGAGCCGTGTACTGGCCCCCCAGTTTGTTCCAGACATCTACTTCAACAATCCCCTCTGCTTCATCTGTGGAGTATCTCCTATATTCTGGTTCTGCCGTGATACTTTTATTTGCTAGGCTGTTTTCACCTGTTTATGCTTTTTCTGCCCAGCAACAGTAACACAACCCTTACAATGTATATGATGATGATGATAAAACATTTTTCCCCCTTTTATCTGGGATGGAAGGTGGTTTTTAGCAGGTGTCACCCCATCTGTAAAGAAAGACTTCCTCATTTTACTTCTGAGTCTTGGTGAAAAAGGTATTCCCTTTCTAGATATAGAGCTATAGATGCAGGTCAGTCTCCTCTCGTATTTCGTTCCTTTCCTAAACCCAGTAATTCCTTTACAAAGACCAAGAACACTTTAATGCTGTGCCTGGAGACTTTAAGCCTCTTATCAGTGACATTCATCAGCATATTTTGACATGTGACTTCTTTAGTACTGATATCCAAACACATGAACAGGTAGAGTAGCATACTCTGCAAAAATGTACAGAAAGTATACTTTTCCCACCTTCAGTAACAGGTGGTGCCAAATTAGACAGCAATGTAAGAGTAATGCCCTATCTTTTAGAATTGAGCAGCCCCCTTAAGAGTCCCCTCCCATGTTTAGGCCTCCATACATAAACAGGGAAACAAAGGGAATCGGAAGCAGGGGAAACATAGGAAAAACAAGGCAATGAACACTCAAATAAAACCCCAATACAGGATATAATTACAGCTGAAATTTGTTCCTCAAACTGTGTCACTTTTACTTGTGACTGTTGGAGCAGTCTGGCAATATACACAGAGCAAGCAACACCGTTTCTGCAGGTCAAGCAGGGGTCTATAACTCTTCACATACCCTTTTGCTGTCAGTCTCAGACTGCCCATTGAGGATCGCGCCGCCTCCTCTTGCAGTCCTGCCAAGTATCACGCATCAGGTGTGACAGTAACGCATTTCAGTGTAGTGCTCCGCATCACCGCACTGAAATGCATTGTCACGCATTTGCATAGTGTCCTGAAGCCTCATGAAGCACTGCCTAAAACTAATATTGTGGTGTGGTTACTGGTAGCGCACCGCCCTTGCCTTGCGCGCGCTGCTCCTGCAGGTTTGGTGCTTGTAGCTGAGCTAAGACTGCTGCTGGCAGGCAGCTCACTGCTACAGTGTATCTAATTATTTCCTGTGGCGCCGCTCTCAGATAGCTTGACTTCATTGTTAGGCCAAATGGCTACTACCGTCACAGCCGGGGCGGGACAGACCGGTCAGATTAAGTTGATTTATTTTATAACGTCTTGCGCCGCGATGGGGGCGTGGAGGGGGGACATGACGTCCTGCTGCCAAAGGCGGGGAGTTTGTTATGGGAGAATTTGCTGTGGCGCTTTAATCATGGCGCGTGCAGCGCTGTCTCCTTCTGCTTCTCGCACCGGCCCAGGCTGCTGTGTGCAGTCAAAAATCTAATGTGACCGGCGCCGCGCCTAATTCAGTTACAGCCGAGCTTCACTTCACAGCAGTGATCGGCGATTGCAGCGGACAGCGGTCGGAACACAACGCAAAGAAAGAAAGAGGTAACTGTGTCTTACTCTTTGGATTACTTGTAAACTGTGCCCCTCCTAACTTAAACGTTGTTGCTTCTGATAGCCCTAACTGCTGCCTTTGTTGGTGCTGCTCCATTGTGGGGTTCAGTGGGCAGAGTCTTCGGGATGTCTGAGGGCATCAGGATGCCAGAAAGATGTCTCTGCACATAAAATGCGTACTGTTGGTTCAACTATGGGGTGAGGGTACAGCGTGCCCTGTTACAGCTGAAGTTAGTCTCTCTAAGTCACGTGACATAAAGCCCACCAACTCGTGTTGGGACGGTCGGGTCACTGAGTCACTCTGTGACTGACTATGTGTGGTGCTGCTGCCCGTCCAATTACTTTCAGTGCCAGTGGTGTCACCAAAGTCAGCAGAGCCTCTGTGATAGCCGGTGGGTCATGTTGATGTGTGCCGATGCCTGCAGGGTTGGGCAGGTAACGGCGCGCCAACGGGGGCGGCCGCTCGGGGTTAATGATTTTATTAGTGTTTGAGTAGAGTTCATTTGTGATATTTACAGTTTTGTTAACAAGACGCTGTACTCATTTGCGTAAAGTCTTATTTATTCAGCCTATACCTAGTTCCCTCATTTTCATTGCTTGATTTTGCGCGCGAGAAAGTGTCACTCGTAGTCATTAAATGTCACTCATAATTAAACTAAAATTATGAAAATGTCACACATAGCAATCTGAAACCTTGGCAGCTATGCTCTTGAGTGAAGCCATAATATTTATTGGCATTCCAGATTTTCAACTTTGCAGGGTTCTGTATCACTGCAGTAGTACCAAGGTCTTTCAGCTCTTTACACATTTTTTTAGAATTCTTGTCACTGTTGTGGGAAACAAAGTCTGGGAAAAGAAGAACTCTCCTACCATCCATTTGGGGGTATGCTTTTAGTGCAGCTGCTTGCCAGCGGATAGGATCACGTATACCTGGATCTTGCAGTATCATGATACTGGTGCCACCACTACCGACATCTGTTAGCCCCAGCTCTCCCCTTGCCCCTCCACCGCTTTCTGGAGAAGTGAGGTTCTTTTTGAAGAATGCTTGCATCACTTTTACTAGTGTTAAGTCCGGCCCAGTGGGTGTGTAGACGTGCATGTATATGTTAAGAACCCTCCAGGCATTTTCTACTGTTTCCATTGTAATGTCCAGCGTTATTATGACCTTTGTTACAGAGTCCCTTGAAAGTTCAGTCATTTGTTCCTTCACTGTGGCTATTTTCTCCTACGTACATTGCATCTTCACTTCTTGGGATGTCATCTATGTTTCCATCACTGTCATCCTGGAATCAGTCTTCAACTACTATGCCTCAATGGCTGATGTTGCTTTCTCCACCTGCTCATATGTTTTTCAAGAATTTATTCCAGGGCCCCTATTATGTCCTTCTGTCCTCTGGTCAGTTCACTAGCATTAACACTTTCCTCTACACTATCTCTCTCTGCCGCGTTCCTGAAGAGAAATCCTGCCTACCCTCTGCTGTGGCTCTTATGCCAATGTTTACACATTCTGCTTTGCTCCGCTTCCATCCAGCAGCAAGGCCTTCACCAAGGACTTTTGAGAAATGTGATGTGTTCCTAGTACCCATTCGGGTCCAGCCCCAGTCCGCAGACCAGGCTGGGTAGCCATGAATCACATTTGGCCCGTTTAAGATGCTGCCACCAGTGGTCTTGAAGTTTTCGCTCCTCAGTGTACGTGGCCGGGTTACTTCTGCCTTCGGGGCTGGTGCAAGATGACTGACTGCCATCTTGGACACACAATGAGATGCGGGGTTACATTTGCTCACTGTGTTAAGCATCACAGTGCCATTCCAGCCCCAACACAAAGGGTTCTCAGTCCATGTCCAACCACTTCTGCTCAGTGAATTTCTACTGCTTTGACCCCAGCAAACCCCCAAGATTCTTCCCCAGGCTCAAGACCCACTGCCAACATTAGGAGTCCCGGAGCCTTGTGTCTATCTTGCTCACCTTGTGGCTCCATTGCTAAATATATTAAAGTGATCTAACGGGTGCTGGCGTGGTGTTTTCAGGAACATATACCTACTAACATTTCCTTATCATTTAGGATGTCACCAGAACCCTTCTGTGGCAATATAGGAGCAGATTACATGATTGTTTGCGTGTGTACATGCGAAAAAAAAGAAGTAGGGAATCCTGGGTATTGCTAACCTCTAGGTGGAGAGAAGCTTCTTTATATGGAGCACTCTATAACACAGTAACATTCTAAATCTGCTCGCCTCAAATGTCTGTTTTTGTAGCAGAGTTTTAAAGCATAGGATTCACACAGTGCCATCCATGCCAAGCTAGAAAAGCAACAAATCGTTTTACCATTTTTACAGCAAAGTCTTTAAGCACTGGATTAGTTAGTGCTATCCACGCCGACCTTAAAAATAACAAAAGTCTTTTACCATTCCAGGCTCGGTATTAAGAATTTGGACGTGTTTCACTCTCATTCGAGCTTGTCACAGAATTATAGATTTGTCCAGACACAAGGGAGCATCCATTAAAAAGTCAAAACAATGACCGAAATCTGTTCACCTCAAATTTCTGTTTTTCTAACAGAGTTTAAACTCCTTTTTCAAATGTCTGAAAAATTACTACATGGATTTACACCAGAGCAAGCAAAGTCCCCACTCAGTGTGAAGCTCTACTTTCATGCCAAGTTTGATGTACAAATGCTCAGCGGTGTTAGCTGTATCAGAAAGAAGCTTTTCCTGTAGGAGTTAAAAAGGAAATCCTCATTTATTACCTCCCACCCCGACTCTCTTTTATATTCTATCCACTGGACAGTTCTGCACAAAATCTGACATTCTGAAACTTACACACAAGCATTTTTCTCTGAAAGTTTTGTGCAGATTCGTCATACAGCGCTAAGTTATAAGCAAATCAAAATTAAACTTTTCCGTGGAAACTCAGAACTAACCATAACTACATACTTAATACCACTATCTCTAATATATAGCCACACACACGCTTACCCAAACACGCGCACACCACACACGGACAAACACGTGTTTGTATGCCGAACAAGGTTTCTCCAGGCGAAGAACAATACTCTATGGGTCAGTTGCATAAGATTTCTTTCTTTTTTTTCCTTTTACTTAATTGCTTTGTTATGCTTTTAAGGTACAGTAAACTAGAATTTCTTGCTTAAAGTTAAAAACTAGTATGTATTTCTCCTCCCACTGAACCGCAAGCAGGTTTAAATGTCATTAGTCTTTCCATTTAATTTCTGACCACTATGTAATTCATTCAACATTCATGTACCAATAAACGTTCTCTTAATTTCATTTACTTATCATTAAATGTCCCCCATACTAGCTAGGAACTCTGTCGATGTCTTTTAATTACAGCTTGGAGTGCATTAAACTGTTTTCATTCAAAACTTACTTCCATATTAGGAATACTGCATGGAGAGTCTCCTATATTTACCAGTAGATTGCCCATTTTATGACTGCATGTGGCATTTAAGTTTTTGTCTTAATTTAAGTTCATGAATTCCCATCATCATTCTGCAGATATTCTTACAAAGCACACCGAATTCAGTTCATTTCATCCTCCATTTCTCAATTGGTGGTTCTTCTTCTAATTTCATTCCCTTCATACTGCAGACAGCAAAATTCAGAAGGTTCTGTACATCATTAAGATACACATATCTTGCTGTCCCACCTACATAACTCCATAAGTTATCAATGATTTTATTTTGTGGACCTCCATTTTCCACTTTTGTGATTATGCCAATCAACTTTCTATGCTGCTCAATTCGTCTTTTGCTCATCTGTCTAATTGTTTTTTCAGTGCTGCTTAGTGGATTCATTTTATTTCCCTATTTGTGAGTATCAATTTCAGTTTATTCATGATATTTGTGTCTCAATAAGGCATGCTATTTCACTTTTCACACACAAGGATGCAGGAGTTTTCAAGCTACTGGTGTTCTTTTTATTGTACATTTAATTACTGGCGACTTCATAACCGAAAGCCAAGATAAGTGACAATTTATACGTATGATGCAAATTATTAAAAATCTGTTCCCAACTGCAATATCAGCCTAGAGTCTACATTTCGTAACTTTAGTCCACAGTTACCTCTTCTTTAATCCTTTATAATATCATCGGTGCCATAATATCTTAGTCAATTGTTGTTTCCAGCAGGATTATCCATAACGTTTTCACCGTTTCATTTGTGTGATATCTGTTTTTTATTGCTCTCTACTGTAATCTCATTTCTTGAACTTCCAATGTATTTCTTCTTGACAAGTACATTCCATCGCATATATCACATAAACTGTTACACAACTTATTCTTTCCTCATTGCCAATTTGGTTGCCATCCAGTTTCCTTAATACTATCCTTTTTTCTTCCATGCCGGCGTGCCTTATACTTGGTTATTTCTTTTAAATACTTTCCCTGAATTGGCTGCCGGATGCCTTCGTTCCACTCCTTCCTTTTTTCAAAGTGACGTGACTCTTATCACTTGTGGATGCTGTTCCCTTCTATACTATTGATGGCAATTTTTCTACTAATGGCTTTAAGTGCTCAGCCATTTACAGCACTTTTCAATTTTGTCACAAACTGTCTTTTATGTTCCTACAAGATTTATTGTACAGCCATGATAAATCTGCATTCCAAATTTGCATTAGAAGTGTTTCTCTTGTCCTTACTAGATGGCCCAGCAAGCAGCAAATCCCTTCATTTGTTCTGACCTCTCTTCAGAGCATCTTCCTGCCCCCTTTCAGGATATCCTCTATTCTTGAATCTATGCATCGTGTTGGTTGCTTCGGTATCAAGGTCCTTTTCTGTGGCACAATTTCTCTGGGCTGTGAATAATTCCCCATGTGGCATGCTTAATTTCTTATCTTTTGGGTGTTCACTGCTAGCATGTAAGCTACAGATGGATGCTGTTTTTCTGTAGGATCTTGGCTTTACCCATGTCATCTGCTATAAATGCTGCTGTGTTCTAGAAATTGAATTTGTCTTAACTAATCTCATATGTGATGTAGAAATTGTATGTTATTGTTTGTTATTTTCATAATGGCAGTTGATGAACCTTCACAGCATTTGTTTCTCAACATTTCATGGTGAATAGGTCATAAGTGAACCTTGTACAGAGAACATCATGTTACATAATTCTGACATTGTCCTCTGCCCAGGCCACCTCCTGCTTCCACCACCTAAAGAAGAGGTTGACATAGGGGGTAGTAAAAAGGGTACCCATGTAATATACATGTTAAATGTGTGGTTGCTTTTGGTATAACAGATATTTCACAGAGAACCTTGAGGCATGTGAATTTTTTTACGGTTCCCTGTGAAATACGAGTTTAATCATTATGATGATAGCTCACAAATCACTCTGCAGAGCGTTTTTATTGTCAGGGTAACGATGAGTCTGCAGATACTTTATCGAACATTTGTGGCAAGGTAATGTATATTAGTCAGCAAAAAGACGCATTTTATGGCAGTGTCTCTAGTAGTGTTATTTTGATCTCCATATGAGTTGGAAACATTATTTTTTGTGAAATCTGCAAATGTGGCAAATGTTGTAAATCCATAATTATGCGGTAAATGCTGCAGCCATAGAATAATAAAAGTAAACTGACGCTTGCCATTGTTATTGTTTTATCAGCAATTTATTCATGAAAGGTAAACTGAAACATTCAAATTACAATCAGTGCCCATTCTTAGCTTCACGTTGATTTTTTTAAGCTAGCATGTACTATATAACATACATGAAGTGTATTATGGTCGTATATTACCATCTCAAGGTTCTGGTGACATTTTTAAACTACTTGACCTTTAGCCTCCTGGTTTATGTTGTCATCAGAGTCCCTTGATGGCAACGTTGAACTATATTACATGGTTATCCGTGATCAATCCTGTGGTGTCCTGAACCTTCTTGTCATCCACATTCTCCATGTTCTGGAATGTGGGGAAGGTTGCCAGGCAGTGGGTTTGGAACTGTTTGTATTGGCAGTTAGCCTGGACCTGTGACTGGATGGGGTCTCTGCAACTTCGTGTCTCAATAAAGCATCTCTACTCTTAAATTGCGTCTCCTGTAGTGCTTGGTGAGGGGACCCACCTTTACATTTCCCTCACTCTCTCTTTCTCTCTCTCTTACATTTAAAATATGAGTCTCTGATTGTGACACTGTAGTTATGGCTAGGTATTAACTTATCTTGAAGTTGCTTTTCTTTTACCATTCAAGCTGTTTGACAAATCTCCGGAAACCTAACAAAATACATTTAGTTTGATTCAAGATGTTATGTTAGGTCCAAAGCCATCTGGGTGGGGGCAGATGGTGTCGGCAGGTCAATAAAAGAGCATTTTAACTCCCATTCACACAGTGAACGGAATTGCACCTAAATTGGCATGAAAGTAGAACTTCACTGACAAAGTTTGATTTTCTTTTTTTTTCTTTTTATTTGGTTTAAATCCGTTCAGTAGATTTTGAGGTATTAGCATTTGGAAAATGTTTGGAATGGTATCTTGGGCATTTAATCTCACTAGCTAAAAATATGTGTGTTGTGACAATCACCTTTGAAGTTTCAAGAATACGATTGGCTGATCACTGGCTTCAATTATGTTTTTTTCACCATCATGACATTTGTGAATTTGTTGTAGTTGACAAATTCCATGCCGTGGAAAAACAAATTCAGAGAGTAGGGGAGGCAAGATGACTTGTTCAAAGTACCGGTGAGTGTGGGGGTGAATATTGTCAAAAATGCGTGAAACACTTGTATAAAAAATAGTCAAAGTGCTGTAAGCATGCAGTAAAAACATTTTTTCTGAAATTCACCATCGCTAAGCCTCAATTTTGAATTCAGAAATGGCAATATTTTTCCAAAGTTGCGAGTTTGGGACAAAGGGTTTGTGCAGGGCAGAATGCATACCTTGCCTCCAACAGGTAATATTCCTGTTGACAAAAACAATTCAGTTAAAAAACACATTTTAAAAAATGATGGTTCAGGCAGTGCAACTATTGAAACATTCACACTATAAAAAACTCCATTAAATTAACTGAAAATAAAACACAGACAAATTGATGTCACAGTTCAAAGTAAATATACGCACAGCATACATAAAGAACTTTGCATGTAACATAATATTTCTTCTGCTCTTAAAACATTGATGTATGTTTGCAAACATTCTCTGGAAAAACACAGTTAAAGTGTCTATGGTAAACGAAATTAAATCTAAAACGCACTGAAACTAGCAAGCTGTGGTTAGCTGACTAAACTTAAGACATAACTCGCCCTGTATGCACTTCTCATAACACCGTGGTGTCACACATGACATGACATCAAAAACAGCACCACTAGTGACATTACCTGTTGCCTTGCACATTTGCAGGATTCACAAATCCGCAGTCAGATGTATATAAAATAAAAAAAGTTGTGAATCTGAGCCACAAATCAAATGTGAAAGTGTCGGGGTTTTTAGGTCTCGCCTAGCGTTGCAGCGCGCATGCGCTGCTCGCTCTGCGAGGCATATTGTATTAGAGGAGATTTCAGAAGTGGAGTTGAAGCCCCGCCCATCTTTTTTATTGGCTGGCGTCATCGTCTATGGTAAACACTGGCTTCTGATTGAAAATGAGGCTTCTTTGTTACCACCCTGTCTCCTTTTGGGACCGCCCATCCGGACTGGATCTTTTACTTGCGGCGTTATACAGTCTCCTTTAATTAGTCGGTAAATCACTTTTTTACAGCTTGTTTACAATGGCGTTGGGCTGCTGGTCGGTGCTCTCCCTTCACCGCTGAGCTCTGCCAGATGGTGCAGCCTGTCTCCGCCGCTCGCTAGTGCTGCTGCTGGCTCTGCTCGGGAGGAAGCGAGACTGCCGCTGCTACAGACGCGACGCCAGGAAAAGCCTTCCCCCCAGCTGTGGCCGCCGGTGCCGGCAATGCTGCCTGCTTCCCCAACAGAACCCGCCCTGGGTGGGGAGCATTTCATTAACTGAAGTGTATAACGTCCTCTTTAATGAAAGATATTCTCTTAAATCTTTACATCGCTTTTAACTTTAAGGTTGTACTTGGCTTTTTTCAGAGAATTTCACTGATTCTTTTTCAACACCTCTCGCAGTGAGTAGCTTTGGGAGTGAAGCGCACTGCCGCTGTGTTTTAGAGGGGTGTCTGCCCCTCCCCCTCGCGCCCTCTCGCTGCGTGTTCTGCGCTGCCGCTTCCTGGGCACTAATGAGGGCTCTGCGGGGGGCGGGGTGAGGGGGCTCGTGCACCAAGCTGCGAGAGCAGGAGCTTCTCAGCGCCAGCATGCAACCAGAGGCAGCTGCAGGGCTGGGTCCGCCTTCCTCCCAGCCTCCTCCCTCCTTCAACACCCCCTTCTCCTCCTTCCACCCCTCAGCCCCCCCACCCCCGCCTCCTCTGTCCCACTTTCTTCTCTTCCTGTGCTGCGGGCAGGAGATCCCGCTCCTGTTCTGTTTCTTGGCGGAAAGGTAAGTCCCAGGTGAACCTATCTCTAGTATCGACTCGCGTTTCTGCTCTCATCTCCTGTCTTTCTTCCCCTTCTCTCCTACAGCCCATCTCTGGTGATTACTTTCTTCTGTCTTTCTTACTCTCCGCCCCCATCCTTAGTCTTCTGGCTGGGGGCTCCACTCTTACAGTTAACCGCAAGATGCTCTGTAAGTCCTCACATAGCTCCATAAAGGCAGCAGACCACCAACCCTCTTTTCATCCAGTTACTCTCCCCTCCTTTCATACTCATTTTCTTTCCCTGTGCACTTGCGCCTTGCTTTTAACCCTCCTCCCCTTTCTGTTCTGTCCCGTTCTCTTGTTCACCTCCCGTTGTTAAAAGCAAAACGACAATCGTGAACATTACCTGCGCCATCTTGTCTGGTGGAATTCTATGTGCACATAAGTTGCAGTCATTTTAATCTATCACAGCCATTTTGTACTCTGTTGGTCACCTTTGTTTCACCCTGCCCTTACTAGCATCCCTCTGACCCTCTGACCGACCTGGTACGTGTGCTGGGGGCTATAAACTCTATTTGCCGCAACAAACCTCAGCGCCACTTGCTGCCACAAACTCGTTTTCCTCTCATCTCTGTTTTCAGGCAAACCTTTGGACACTCTACCGCTCACTGCACCTAGTTACACAAACAGGTTCCAAACACCAAAAAGACTCTTGCAACATGATTTATTGCACTGCAAACAGCAAGACTTGTTGTTACCAACAATGGAACCTGTTTTTATCAACAGAACGGACTCTTAGATCTGGCCGGTCTCACAGGTTTTAGACCCTGAAGCAAGGTCCAGCTGCAAGATAAGATTGTCTGTTTGACCTGGGTGGGAAGAGAATTACTGTTGGGCTTGTGTGACAACCTGCCCGGGGCGGGGACCCCAAGCTTGTGTAACCATGTTGATGAAACCAATGCATTGTGTCAAACCTGTATAAAAGGAAGAGCCAAAGGAGTTATCAGCCGAACACCTCCCTCAGACATCCCGGTGTCTGCAGTTGACGTGATCTCCTCATGAGAAATAAACCTTTTTCTTGTCTTCCAGTTTCCAGCGCTTGCCTCATTATTTTGATAGCGAACCCAAAGTGAATTAGAGGTGGAACCCTGCACCGGGCAGCATTGAGGGTCTTAGAAGACTCGCTGCCTTTCACAAATTGGCGTCCGGTAGAGAGGTCCTAACGACGGAGTGAACGACTAAACGATTGGGGTATACCTGCCTGAGAAGACCCTTGTCTTGCTGCCGATCGACTGAACTTCACCGGTTCCGAACGGACCTCTCTCTCAAGTGACCTTACAGGAACGCCGCATTGATTGTTGGAGTGAGAGGACAACCAGGCGCTGGAAGGGGAAGACGAAGAACCGTCCATACGGTCCGGGTAAGGTCGTGAAAAAACGACTTAAATTGATTGATTGATTGAATAGTTTGATTGAAATACTAGTATTCCTTTTTTGATATTGAGTTATTTGCTACATTTCCCTGCTTGCAAACAACGAAGAATAGGAATATTCTCTCTCTTTTCAGGCAGCGAAGGACAGGTAGTGCAGACTTTTTGTCTAAATTGATTGATTGAGATATTCATTTTTGACCGATAAATACGTCATGCCTGTTTTCTCTAGATTGTTTGATTGTAATTGTTTTGGACCAGACCGTTCGTTAGAGGTCAGTCAGCCGGCACCGCCGGAAGGCACCCTAACAAGGACATGTACCTAAAGTATGGATTAGCCACCGTAGCTTATAGCAAACTATGGCATAAATACACTAGGAAGGACCGGGTAAATCAGTGGCCACTGACGGGATCTTTCGATCCCGCTAAAATAGAAACGTTAGAATTAGCTCTCCACAAAAGAAAACTAGACCAGCCATGTTTGACAGTTTTGGTTTATGGCGAAAAGAGGCAGCTCAGAGAAAGAAAAGGGACGAAGCTAGACAAGATAAAGAAACGCGAAAATCAGCTTACCAAACCTGTAAAAGATTAGAAGAAAAACTAAAAGAAAAGGAAATCGATAAAAAGGAACAGGAATCAAAAATATCAGGTCAATGCCCTGTTAGAACGCCCTTGACTCTTTACCCCAAGTTACCAGCAAAACAAAGGGTAGATGTTGATTTATTGTTAGTTCCCCAATCATATACATGCCACCCCCTTACGCCCCTACTCATCCCGTAGTACAACGCCAGGACCACCAAAGTATAGCCGGAGATGGCACGATCGCCTCAGTCTCCACCGCCTCTGCTCCCACCGAGTCACCCACACCAAATGCCTCATCAAAGGATACAGTAGTAGAGGTAGGATCAAAAGAAAAAGGAGCGCCCAGGGTCCCGCGATTAAGTAAAAATGAGCGAGCAGGCATTGATAAAATAGTTAAATCCCTCATAGATAGGAAGGAGACAGAAGAGTATGTAACTGACATATGCAACTCCTATGTTGAAAACCGCAAACGATACTTTATTGTACGTCTCTGTTACCACACTCTTACTGCATATGAAGAGAAGTACCAAGATGTAGGGCCCGAGCGGCTAGTGGCTCTCTATAGGAAAGGTAGACACCGGAGATGAAGGCGACAACGATGTTACAGAACTCTTTTCATCCACACTGGAGGTATGCCGTCACCTCGTGGAACAAGGACGGATAGATAAGGACAGGACATCTAAGATAGCAGGACCCCCGGTGGAAAAACCAGATAGCATGATGCCGATAAAAGAAGCTGCCCCTTATTGGGTACCTCCTAGAGGACAAGGGACTCATGACGATATGAACCATCAAGACGCTAGAGGAAGGGTGGTCTACAATTGGGTGTATCAACCATGGGACAGACAGGACATTTTGACGTTCCGGAAATCTTTACCGGATTTACGAAAGAACCCCACCGCCTTTTACACCGAGCTAGGTACCACTCTGGGATCAACAATAATGACACTTGCCGACATAGACTTGTTCTTCGGGTTATGTTTGCCAGCAGATGTGTGGAAACAGATTAGGAAAATAGACCATACCGAACTGCTTGGTCATACCTGGGAACAACTCAACACACTAGATAAACAGCGGAACCCTGGTCAAAAACCGGTTAAAGCAATATTGGACCTCCCTGACAAAATAGTGCAGAAAGTGAAAACGCTGATCCCAGAGAAAAAGATAGACTGGTCCATAGTAACCGCCTGCCGCCAGAAACCACAAGAGGATGTCTCAGAGTATTTCTCCAGATTTGAAACGGTGTTCTCCGACTACAGTGGACAAGACATGTCCACCGCAACCGGACACCACTTATTTGTGCAGAACTATGTCAAAGGACTACTGCCAGATGTATCCCAGAAATTACAAGCCAGCGAAAGTAGTTGGGCAGCATCTAAACCGGCGGCCATTCTCCAAATGGCCCAGTACTATGAGCATCAGAAAAACGAAAATGACAGGGCTACAGAAAGGAAAAAGAAGGACTTGAAGGAAAGGGTAATGGTAGCACAACTCCAGGGGCGAATACAGGAAGGGAGCAATATAGGGGAGGATACCAGCAGAATACCCCTAGAGTACAGCCACCTAGAAACAATTCATCGACATCATATGTAGGACGCCAAGACCTAGGACAGGATCAATGTGCATTTTGCAAAGAATATGGACACTGGAAAACCCAATGCCCGGCTTTGTTAGGAGCTGGTAGGGGCAGAGGGGCGATGGAAATAGCAAGTGGACAGAGAGGAAGAGGACGTGGGAGAGGGTACGCGAGTGAAGCAAGCGAGGAAAGGCCAGGAAGAGTGAACACGTTTGACCATCCCAAACAGAATCAGTACCAACAGACAGATTATGACAATACGTACGACTTTGCATAGGACAGCCAGGGGCAAGGGAGGGATCCAGTCGAGCTCTATGTTGATCAGCAAGGCCCTTATGTTACCGCTGAGGTCCTGGGCACAAAGTCGCCATTTCTGGTAGACACGGGAGCAACACGTAGTGCACTATCCAAACGACTGATTCCAAGGGCACCCTTGTCAGGCTCACATGTGACCTCAATAGGATTTGACGGTACGCCCTCCACCAACCCTTTGTCCCGACCGATCCCTTTTAACCTTGACAACAATAGCGTCGAACCGACATTCCTCCTCTCTTCCAACACCCCAGACGCCATTATGGGTCTCGACCTTTTGAAACACTTCCATGCGACTATCAGATGCTCACCAGACGGAGTGCGTATCGTCCTGTATGACAACCCCCAGCGCCATAGAGAGAACCCTTCTCAGCACATGTTTCCCATCTCCGAGACTGACGCATCTCTACTGGACACTTTGCCATCACACTTATGGGCTAGGGCTGATTCAGACGTAGGACGAATGATGATTGACCCAGTACACGTAACAATACGACAGGACCCAACCCTACCGAAAGTACCGCAGTACAAAATATCGCCAGAGGGTGAGAAGGCACTGACAGAGATCATACACTCTTTGGTAGAGGCAGGGGTGGTAGAGGAAGTAGTGAGCAACGTTTGTAACAGTCCCATACTACCGATTGTAAAGAGACAGGGAGAGGGAGACGGAAAAGCCTACCGCTTCATCATTGACCTGCGGGAGATAAACAAAATCGTAGTGCCACAATACCCAGTAGTTTCCGACATCACGACAATTTTGACTTTAATCCCCTCCACTGCCACCACCTTCACTGTAATTGACCTCAAAAACGCATTCTTTTCCATACCTATACACAAGGACAGCCGCTATCTATTTGGATTCACCCTAAACTCCCGTTCGTACAGATTTTGCAGAGCACCTCAGGGGTACACTGAGAGCCCAAGCATCTATAGCCAGGCGCTTAAAAGACAGTTGGACGCCATACAATTGTCAGATGGAGTGGCACTAATACAATATGTAGACGACATCCTTCTAGCAGCGGACACCATACCAATAGCCTCACAGCCACCATCAAACTACTCCATTTTCTTGCTGAGAATGGTCACAAGGTCTCCCGAAAGAAATTGCAGTTCTGTAAATCACAAGTGACCTATTTGGGTAACCTTTTATCCAAAGAAGGGCGGAAACTCACGCCTGACAGGATCCAGACAATTCTAGACACCCCTGTCCCCAAAGATCAGAAACAAGTCCGCTCTTTGATAGGTCTCACTTCATTTTGCCGACAGTGGTTACCGAACTTTAGCCTCATTGTCAAACCCCTTCTCTCCCTCCTAGCTAAAGACATCCCCTCACCTCTCCCCTGGACCCCGAATGCCAGTCAGCCTTTAAAGAACTACGCAATGCCCTTTGTTCAGCGCCTGTCCTAGGAACCCCGGATTACTCCAAACCATTCTTCCTCTACACGCACGAGAGGGAAGGATGTGCATTGTCTGTCCTAACACAATCAATTGGTCACAAACAACGCCCTTGTGCATATTTCTCTGCCATCCTCGATCCAGTAGCCAGAGCGCTGCCAGCGTGCCTGCGTGCTGTGGCAGCTGCAGCAGTATCGATACGCCAGAGCGAAGGAATAGTACTCTCCAATCCAGTCACTGTTTTAGTACCCAATGCAGTCGACACACTACTAAACCAGACCAAAACCCAACACTTGACTAGCGCCCGACTGACAGGATATGAGTTGACCCTGCTAGCACCGCACATTACCCTAAAGCGATGCACCACCCTCAATCCAGCCACACTGTTACCCCTACCCGAAAATGATCCTAGCGTGACTCCACTACACTGTGTGACACTAACCGATGAACAAACAAAGAGTAGAATAGATCTCAGAGACACCGCCTTTCTAGAACCAGATGGAGAACTATGGGTGGATGGTTCGTGCATCAAACTCCCCGACGGCACCAACTCAGCTGCATACGCTGTCACCACAGCCCGAACCGTTCTGGAAACAGCCTGTATTCCTCAACGTTCAGCCCAGGCTGCAGAACTCATTGCCCTCACACGAGCATGTATCTTAGCGACTGACACGACAGTTAACATATACACCGACAGCCAATATGCCTTCGGGGTGGTTCACCATTTTGGGATCTTATGGAAAGAAAGAGGGTTCCTGACTTCACACGGTGCACCCATCCTGCATGGAGATTTAGTCTCCGCCTTGACGCAAGCAGTCCTCCTCCCCAAGAAGTTAGCAGTGATAAAATGCCAAGCACATAGGAAAGTGACTGATCTCATTGGACAGGGAAATGCACTAGCAGACGTTACTGCCCGAGCCACGGCAGGAGACAGAACTACGACACGAATGTATGTGACCAGGTCACAAGCTGAACGATGGACTGACGCTTAGGACCACTGTAAGGGACATACAGACTACAGGCACACAAGACGAATTGACCGAGTGGGAAAAGGTGGGACTAAAAGACGAGGAAGATTGCTGGAGAACTAAAGACGGAAATAAATGGCTGTTACCCAATGCCTACCTCATCCCCATATTGACCATGGCACATTTACCAGCACACATAGGCTCCACCCCCATGATTGAACTAATCACCAGAGTATGGCATAACGTCACGATAGCAGAATCTGCAAAACGCCTAGTACAACAATGTATAGTCTGCCTACAACACAACCCAGGGAAGGGGACAGTAGTACCACGGGGAGGGTTTGGAGTCCCTGACCACCCCTTTTAGCATTTGGGCGGCACCAAGACCCACCTCCATTAACGATGTCCCGAACATATTAATGTCGGATTACTTGCATAAATTGACAAACGAGCTAACAATTATCCACCAACAGGTGCAGCAAGCCTTGCCTGACGTATCCAGGGGCCCGGACATGAAATAAAGCCAGGCGACCATGTATTGATTCGCAACTTCCAAAGAACGAAGAATCTGGAGCCTAGGTGGACGGGCCCCTGGCAAGTCCTGATAAACTGAACACCTGCAAAACCACCGCAAAGACACCAAGACTGCTAACCTGCACAGCACAAAGACAATTGCACTTGTAGCCGCATTTCTCACCTGTCTCCTGCTAATGGTCGCACTCTGGATCATTGAAGAGAATGCACCTGCATACAGAACATTGTCACCCACCATGCAACCAACCACCAAGAAAGAACACTACCTGGTATCACTACCGCCACATCTCCGAGAACGACGCAAAGAATTCTGGAATAATTCTTTCGTGCAGATGTTGCACCAGCACAATCTTGCCACCAATGCTACCAACTGTTGGGTCTGTGGGCTGTTACCACATGCCACTGAACATTCCATCCCTTTCATCCCTTCGCCCTTTTCTATTCACGGATCTTGCCTTGCCTGGATGATGCTCCTACAAGAAAGTTACAAAGACAATGCCACTTCCGACGGAACAATCGCCCAGTTCTACAACGAGTTCTGGCGAAACAAAACAGGAAGGACAGCTGCCCCCTTCTGCCCTCACACCTTCAATGCGACATTCCAGATTAATGTCCCCTCCAAAGAACGAGTGGAAATGCAAGTGTTCAATAATCCTAACAGAGCCACATTTTCCTACCTGAAGAAAAGAACTGCTGCAACACTGACTGTGGCCCTATCTGTGGTGAACGTCTCTGGCCTTGTATGCATTGAAGGCCGTGGGACTAAGAATGTGGGTCACAGCACCTGTAGCATTGTAAGGACTTTGAACACTGCCAACCCCCAGCGCTTGTTGCATCACCCAATATGTACTTTGTTTGTGGAACCAAAGCCTACACCTGGCTCCCAAGAAACTGGGCGGGCACGTGCTACATCGCCTTTGTTTTGCCACCAACCTACACAGCCCCTGCAGAGCATCATCGAGAAAAGCGTTCTAAAGACATTGATCAAGCAGACTCTGCCTCATCACAGTTCAGAAATTCATCAAGGATCAGAGACTTGGACAATTGGAAGTTGGCTTTGGGGCATCTTGAAGGAGTTTGTAGTAATGTGTAATGTTTAAAGTGCTTTGGATGTTTAGTTGTTTTACAGTGTTGAGACTGCTTTTAATGTACATAGTGTATTCTATGATGTCACCTGTAGAATCTCTATGTTGCCTAGGAACCCTATACTTCTGGTCAGTTGGTTCTGTCTGCTGAGCCTGGTGGAGCTTCTCTACTGGCTCCACGACCATGTAGCCCAATAAATACTCTTATGTATTTCCGTCCATTTCCGCCTCAATTACTACAAATTGATTGGCGACGATTCTCAGGACTACATGGTCACTATCACGAACCCAAGCATGCAGAAGAAGCTTTCCTTCACCCGACGAGAAACAAAGGAAGCTAATCACTCAGAAGAAAACACCGCCTTTCTTATCAGCTGTTTGGTGTCAAGGATTTCTCGAACAAGTGCATTCCGACAAGACTACGAACTGGTAGGAAGTTTTTTTTCCTTTTAAGACTGTCCACCTCTAAAAAGCGCGCAAAGACTTTCCTCACACTCATCCCCGGCACAGCATCAACTTTTTCTGTCTTCGCGCATTCAGGCGGACTTTCTCCCTCAGTTACAAGTGTTTTCTCCCCTTCCTACTCCATTGCACTTGCATCGTTCAAAATCTACAACGGCCACTTACTGCGTCTTTGTGAACGGGAGCCATTGTCCACCACGCTACCATTCTTGTGTAGATTCCTCCACGGCGAGTGTTCTCCTCTCACAGCGTCAGCACACAGCGTCAGCGTCTGTAGTCACGTGACCCGGAATCCTTCCTTGCGTTTCAGCTCGTCTTTCGCTTCTCTCTGCGGTGCGTTCCAGCTTCCGTTCCGCTGTATGCCCAGTGTCACTGTTGTTACCTTGACAACGACTTGGCATCGCGGACACAGACACCGCATTACTGTCAGCAAGACGTGCAACAGTGATCGTACAACGTACTCGTGTATCACGGTGATACACACACCTTCCTTTCATCCAAAACGTGGTTAATGTCAAGTACTTCTTCAACCACAGTTCCAACTCCAACCAAATACTGTTGCAAAGTTGGTACACGGATCTTAAGCAAGTCTTCTTAACAAGTTGATTTTTACTTATGTGTGTCACACCGTGATACACACACCTGACTTGTTAAGCTACTTTGGATTATACCCCACCTTCCATAATATTTATTGCTTAAATTTTCACGCAAGTCAAATTTTGAATCTTCTCTTATATTTTGAGGGTGCTATTTTCATACACTATTTCCTTAGATATAGATAGTTGCTGTTATGTGTACAATGCAGGCAGTTAACCCTCCTCCTTCATTCCTAGACAGTCCAGGTGAACCTCCTGTTCGTTGGGAAATATGGTTCGACGCTTTCGAAACGTACCTAGGCGCAATAGGAGCATCACGTTACACTGCTGATAGGAAAAAATGTCTTCTACTGCACTCTCTAGGGTTTGAAGGAAGATCAATATTCAAACACCTACCCGTTCTTACCCCTGAAGAAAGTGATGGTGTTGATGAATTTAGAGAAACCGTGTTGAAGTTAAAGAAAAGATTCGATAAACAACCAAATCTTATGGTGTTGAGACACAAATTTTTCAAAAGGAAGCAATTGGATGATGAAGATGTTGATTCATATATCTCCGCATTGAGGAGACTGGCTGCAGACTGCAAGTTTGAAAATTTCACGGACCAGCTCATAAGAGACCAGTTTGTTTGTCATTGCAAAGAGAAAAGCATTAGACAAAAACTTCTTAGCCTAAGTGATCCTTCTCTCGACGAGACCATGAAAATCGCTAAAAGTATCGAAATTTCGATGACGTCTCTCAAAGAACTTGAGGACAAAAGTAGTGACAGACTCAATGAGAGTGTTAATGCTATTAAGATTAATAAGTCGCAAATCAAACCTAAAAATGTCTTTAACAAAAGTAATGTGAAATCTGTTAAACCCGAGGGTATTAATCCTAATATGTGCCTTAGGTGTGGGAATCCCACTCATGCAAAAGGTAGTAGATGTCCTGCCTTTTCTTTCACTTGCAACTACTGCAAAAAAGTTGGCCATTTTGCCAAGGTCTGCCTAAAGTTGAAAAATTCTAAGAAACCTATTGTGTGTGTTGTTGACTCTAATTCTGAAAGCGATTCAGAAGTTATTTCTGTCATTCAGGAAGAGGGTGATTTTACCTCACAGGAAAGAAACGCACACAACAGCCCCTCTTCTAGTGTTGTTGAAGGTGATCCTTCTAATTGCGTAGACCCCATTGCAGAGATTGGTATAGGTAATAAAACTCTCCATTTACTGGTAGATTCTGGTGCTCGCATCACAATGATAACGAAGAAATTGTTTGAAGAGACATGGGGAAATTCCATTGAGTTGTCCCCTCCAGACCGATCACCCGTATCTTATGAAGGACGCAAAATCGATCTTCTTGGATTTTTCGAAGATGAAATGTCTTTCAAAGGTAGACACATAAAGGGGAAAATTTATGTAGCAGTCAAAGGTTTAAACATCCTTGGGTGGTTCCACCAGGGGTTATTTGGCATGATGTTGAAACCTGGGGCTCGTGAACAAGTGTTAGTAGTGGAGTGTCATGATGACATAAAACAAAATGACGCCAAATTAAAGTGGACATCCAAGTTTCCTTCAGTGTTTGGGGATCGTCTAGGTAAGATAAGTAGTTTCAAGCACAAGATTGTGGTTAAACAAGGTGCTGTACCAGTGAAACACAAACTTAGGGGGTACCCTTTAGCGTCAGGTCCGATTTGGAGAAGGAGCTCAAAGAACTATGTGTTAAGGGAGTCATCGAGCCGGCAGAATCTTCTCTGTGGCTTTCTCCCTTGGTGGTAGCCCGTAAAAAAATGGGCAACTCAGGGTCTGTGTCGACTTGAGGTCACTTAACAAGGAGATTTGGGTCGATTCTCACCCGCTACCCAAGATATCTGATTTGTTTGCTGCCACCAAGGGAGCTAAATGCTTTAGCAAACTTGATCTTGCTAACGCATATCATCAAGTAGAACTCCATCCGGAATCCAAACACCTCACTGCATTTGTCTCTCCTTTAGGGACTTTCCAATACCGTCGGATGCCCTTTGGGTTAGCCTCTGCGGCCTCCGTCTTCCAGAGAGTCATGAGCAATATCCTGAGCGATTTGGACTCCGTACTTGTGTTTCAGGATGATGTTCTTGTCTTTGGGGAAGACTCTCTTTCCCATGATCTTGTTCTTCAGAAAGTTTTATCGTTATTCAAAGAGCATTGTGTAGTGTTGAAGTCGGAAAAATGTGAATTTAATTGTGACAAAGTGGAATACCTAGGACATGTCGTGTCCCACGAAGGTGTCAGTCCCAGGCCAGGTTTATTGGAAGCCATCACAAATGCTCCTCCTCCATCAAACAAGACAGGTGTCAAGTCCCTGTTAGGGCTGTGAATATTATTCAAAATTCATTCCTGATTTTGCCACCATTGTTCGCCCTATAAGTGCCTTGTTAAAAAAGGTGTGCACTTCGAATGGAGTGAAGAGTGTGTTTTGTCCTTGGAACGTGTGAGATCGTTATTGTCTAGTTGCAAAGCCCTTAAACCTTTTGATCCCAATCATGACTGTTGTATCACTGTCGATGCTAGCCAGGTTGGTCTAGGGGAATGTTAACCCAAATTGTTGAAGGTGTTGAGCAAACCATTGGATTCGCCTCTAGAGTTTTGAGAGCAGCTGAACACCAATATTCAGTCATCGAAAAGGAGTTGTTGGCTTGTTGTTGGGCCATAGAAAAGTTCCGGCCATATGTGTGGGGTAAGCGGTTTTTACTCCTTACCGACCATAAACCCCTTGTGAATATTCTAGGTGACAACATGAGTAAGTGTTGCACACCCAGGATTCTCAGAATGGTCACTAGACTTCTACAATATCAGTTTGATGTCAGACATATTGCGGGAGGAAAGAATTTCAGGGCAGACTTCCTTTCCAGGTTTCCCGTTAGTAACAATGAACAGGACGACATTAAGTATAAAGACCTTGTTGACGAAGATTGCGAAGATTGTTTTGTTGCTACTCTCGATATACCTGAACTTAAAGTTGGTTCAGAAGATGAATGGAGATCCGCCTTTCTAGCTGATTCCATTCTTGGTGATGTTTGTGATCTAGTTAAGAATGGTTGGCCCCGTGAAAAGGTTCTCTCTCCATCATTACAACCTTTTTGCAAGATTGAAAGTGAGTTATCTTTGGAAGATGGTTTGTTGATGAGAGGAGAGAAATTGGTCCCTCCTTCTTCTCTCAGGCTCAACATTTTGAAGAAGGCTCACGCAGGGCATTTAGGCGCCACACTCACTAAACGTCGTATCCGTGATGCCTTTTGGTGGCCATCCATGGATACCGACATAGAGGACATGGTTCGAGAGTGTTGTATTTGCAAGACTTCAGACAAGTCGCTGAAAGTGTTCACTCCTCCTTTATCACCCATTGAATGTCCGGATCGACCATGGGTTAAAGTTGGGATTGATATTCAAGGGCCTTATGATGCTTTGTGTGGGCAGTATAAGTACATTCTTGTCCTCATGGATTATGCATCTAAGTGGCCTGAGATAAAACTTGTCAAAGAAGCCAATGCTAAAACTATCATTGATTTCCTCACTGGAATATTTTTGAGGGAAGGCTTTCCGGAGACAGTCGTGTCTGACAATGGTAAACAATTTGTCAGCAAGGAATTTCAGTTTTTCTACAGTCTTCAAGTATCAAACATGTTAAAAGCTCCCTTTATCATCCCCAGAGTAATGGTTTGGTGGAGAGAATGAATCGTGTTGTTGGTGACTGTGTCAAATGGGCCAGAGTGGGGCATCACGATGTGGTACGTGCCCTGAATGATATGATTTGGTTTTATAGGACCACACCGCATTCATCAACTAAAGTTGCACCTTTCGTTCTCATGAGAGGAAGAAAAGCCAATACTTTGTTTAAACCTGGCTGGATGTCGAGACTGATTAAACCTAACACCAGTGTTGATAACCTCATGTCTATTGTCAAGGAAAATGTGTCGATCACACAGTCAAAACAGAGGAATTGGTTTGATTCCAAAAAGGGTGTCAAATTGTCGTATCTTAACGTTGGTGACTATGTCAAAATCAAGTCTCCTATTTATGCTAAGAAAGGGAAAGCAAATTTGGGAAGCCTGTTCGAGTTGTAAAGATTTTTGGGAATGCTGTTCAAGTCGAGGAGGGCACTGGTGGAATTTGTCAAAGGTTTCTAAGGTTATTGAGCGCTCTGATCCCTCTAAGTCTCACAATCGTGATGAGGTGTCAGATGCTTATTCACTATCTCAGAGAAAATATGTTACTGCAGATTCAGTGGTTCAACAGGTTTCCGTGCCTACACGTTTTGTGAGAAGGAGTTCAAGACATCGTACCCTTCCTGCTCGTTTTCGATAAATGTTTCTTTCTTCTTGTTTTCTCTTTCTTTCTTTGTTTGTTTGTTTAGGAACAAGGGAAGGTATGTAGTAATGTGTAATGTTTAAAGTGCTTTGGATGTTTAGTTGTTTTACAGTGTTGAGACTGCTTTTAATGTACATAGTGTATTCTATGATGTCACCTGTAGAATCTCTATGTTGCCTAGGAACCCTATACTTCTGGTCAGTTGGTTCTGTCTGCTGAGCCTGGTGGAGCTTCTCTACTGGCTCCACGACCATGTAGCCCAATAAATACTCTTATGTATTTCCGTCCGTTTCCGCCTCAATTACTACAGAGTGGGGTTGGAAAATATCAATGATTCTCTTGGTCCCAGTATTGACAATATGTGGTTGTTGTTTGGGTATACACTGTATACCACCTTTGAGTTCTCTTTGCATAACTACCTTGCACCCTAAGACTATGGACAATCAGCTAACAAAAATGAGAGTAATGTATGATCAAGAGGTACAGGACATTATGGAGATCGAAATAGACTGACAAGCTGGCTAGTTATGTTCAAAGGGGCCACTGTTAAAAGCAAAACGACAATCGTGAACATTACCTGCGCCATCTTGTCTGGTGGAATTCTATGTGCATATAAGTTGCAGTCATTTTAATCTATCACAGCCATTTTGTACTCTGTTGGTCACCTTTGTTTCACCCTGCCCTTACTAGCATCCCTCTGACCGACCTGAAGTACGTGTGCTGGGGGCTATAAACTCTATTTGCCGCAACAAACCTCAGCGCCACTTGCTGCCACAAACTCGTTTTTCCTCTCATCTCTATTTCAGGTAAACCTTTGGACACTCTACCCCTCACTGCACCTAGTTACACAAACAGGTTCCAAACACCAAAAAGACTCTTGCAACATGATTTATTGCACTGCAAACAGCAAGACTTGTTGTTACCAACAATGGAACCTGTTTTTATCAACAGAACAGACTCTTAGATCTGGCCGGTCTCACATGTTTTAGACCCTGAAGCAAGGTCCAGCTGCAAGATAAGATTGTCTGTTTGACCTGGGTGGGAAGAGAATTACTGTTGGGCTTGTGTGACAACCTGCCCGGGGCGGGGACCCCAAGCTTGTGTAACCATGTTGATGAAACCAATGCATTGTGTCAAACCTGTATAAAAGGAAGAGCCAAAGGAGTTATCAGCAGAACACCTCCCTCAGACATCCCGGTGTCTGCAGTTGACGTGATCTCCTCATGAGAAATAAACCTTTTTCTTGTCTTCCAGTTTCCAGCGCTTGCCTCATTATTTTGATAGCGAACCCAAAGTGAATTAGAGGTGGAACCCTGCACCGGGCAGCATTGAGGGTCTTAGAAGACTCGCTGCCTTTCACACCGTGCCATTTCTTGCGCTCCATCTTTTCATCCTGTCCTCCATTCTTCTGTGGTTACAGAAGAACCCCTTCTCCTGCTGCCATCAGTGTAAGGGAATGGTGTCCCCCTGAACCCCAACTTACTCCAGAAGTCTGGCGCTCCCTCCCGCCTAATCTTTGTGCTCCGAAGTACCGCTAACCCCAGAGAGCCTGTATCCTTCCGGGTGACCCTGCTGGCTTATCACAATTGGGAGAGAAGAGCCCCCCCTCAATCTAGGAGCTCCGAGGCCTTTCCTTGCGCAACACAGGGCACACCTCGTTTCAAGATACCGCGGGGAAAATGTACTGTTATTTTACTCAACGCAGCAACCAAAGTTGTTCTTTTCGGTTGAGTGAAAGGGCGAGACAGGACAGTACCGTGCTGTCCACATAGATGGGGCACTTAGCACTCTTCCTGTTTTCTGGTGCACTTAGGCTGCATAGCGCCGCGCACACAATGGTGCACCATAGTGCAGCGCTGAATGCTACTTTGTGTTACTTTTGGTGACTTTTCACCTGCGCAGTGTTGCTAAATTTGGCCCCTACTTCCTAAGCACGCAGACAGCTTCCACTCAGGACAGAGCATTTGCCTTAAGAAAGCCCCCCTCCCCCTTCGTCGCCGTAGAGCACCTCTTTCATTTGACAGAGGGTCTCTCCTTGTGACTCTTAGCAAGGGTGCCGTGGGCCCCAGTGCAAGCACGGAAAATAAGCACCTATCTGCAGATTACTTACTAAAAAAAAAGAGAAACATGAGTGCTGTGTGCCCCTCTGAACACTCGACCTTGGTGCAACTGCTCCTGCTTCACTATTGATACCTAGGCCCGTGTCTCGTGCCTCTGGCACCTCCTGCCTCTGACACACCATGGCTCTGCACAAGAGCACCTCTTCTCTTAGTAATGGGCACCGCAGTCCGCGGTCCTCTCACATCTTATAACGGTGCTGCACAGGGGCGCCTCCTGCCTCTGACACCTCCTGCCGCCGAGTTCGAACAAGGGCGTCTCTTATCCCAGCCCTGGGCGCTTGGTGCTGCGGGAGCCGCTCACATATCGGCTGCTTGAACCCCGTTTGTTGCCAAGATGCGCTCGGCTTGGAGCCGTCTGGAGCCCGTCCTCTGCCCGTGTTTTCCTCATGTCTGGCTATGGAGGACTCACGGAGATGCTGAATAGTTTCCAGCTCCCTGAGTCTGCAGATGTTTCTACCCGGCCCAGCTGTTCCGCCCCGTGCACGGGCTCCACATGCACCCGTTCTCCTAGCCTTGACATACAAACCTTCTGATGCAACAGATCCCTTCCTCATGAAACTCCACTGCGGACTACCTGGACCCTGGGGAGCAGGGGGACCCCCGCAATGCTCGTGGGGCCACTGACCCTGTGCAGGAATGAGTCTCCTTCCAGCTTAACGTAGTCCTAAGTTTAGAGCGTCATTAAAGACACAGAGAGATACCGCTAATGTTTATGGGGCGCTGAGGCTGTCTGGGGTGAACACTCTAATCTGTGGGAGGGGGTCATGCGTGCTTTCACTTTCCAAGCAGCCCGGGACAATGGAGGCCTATTCTTTGAAATGAAATAGGTCTCACATTTACTAGAATTTGATCTATTGGCATTATAAATGACAATGCCTTTTGTTTGTGTTAATGATCAAAACAGTTAAACAAAAGGCATTGTCATATACAACGCCAATAGCTTAAACTTTCACAAATGCGAGACCTATTGCATTGCAAATGCTTGATTCTATTCATTTTTTGGGGGGGCATGATTTGCCACTCTTGGTTACAACCCACTCCACCGCCCCAGGATACTTCATCAGTGTTCTTATGCCCCCCACACCCCTCTCCCCCGGCCATTCACTATTTTTCAGGGCACAGGCTTTGGTGCTTTGCGCCACATGGTGGCTGCCACAATAAAAATGTCAGTTGCAACCAGTCATTAGGTCATTGTGTGAATGGGAAAAATGTCCCCTTGTCCAATCCAGATATCTGTATTATTCAGATTATTTAGATTAGATTTTTTATGCTCTTAGACTTCGAGGATCAGGATGTGTGGATAATCAGAAGATAAAAGCATCAAGATATGCATTAATCAACACCGCAAAGCTCACTTAATTGTAACGCAAACTTTGCAAAAACTACTGAATAGATTTATGCCGAGCTGAAAAAAATAGCCCTGTTCTTTGTAAAGATCAAGTTTCATGTAATTCCGTTCAGCAGCTTTTGGTTTATCTGTCAGTGAAAATTCCTATGTTATGTGGAAAGGAGAAACCGGAAACTCAATTTTTGCTCCCCTCCCCCAACTTCTCTTCACCCTTGGACGGATCTGCTAGAAACTTGATGTGCCAGAATCTACCTAGAATATAGCCAGATGGACCAAGTGAGTTCAAATTCTTCAAACAGTGCCAAAATAGTAAGTAAACAAAAACACTAAAATGTGACCAGAACTACACAGTGTGTGTAATAAATGTGTAGGTGACAAAGCTTATGTTTTCTGATCAGTAGTGCTGTGATGGGGCAAATGCCTTACTTGTTGGTCTTTTAAATAATGCACTTTGTCCAGTCTGGGCTGAAACCCTTCAAATCCCCATGTCATCATCAGCATTATTTAAAAGATGGCACAAACATTGACTTCTGGGAGCCAATTCATCATTTAATTAAATTATCCTGTAATGAAATCTTCCGTAATGAGATTAATTTTAATTATTAATCAGAAGCTGACATCGGCACAAGACACCATGAATAATAAATAAGGGCTTTGTCTGCTCTGTTTCTAAGAAAGGACCTACTTTACTGCAACAATGCTTTTCTGAAGCTATGTAGTTGGTTATTTTTCTGCAATTTGATCACAAGCAATGTTGAATTGATTTTTGTTTGGAATTTGAGATATTATGCATGATATTTTTTGCAAGGTATTGCTTTTTTGAAACAACCTTTTAGTTTGTTTTCCAATAATACATTCCATATCTTGAGTTCTGTAACAGAACTAATACTTATTTGCCATATTTGTATTCATTCAAAAAAAAACAGGTAAGTACATAGTAATGATTTTGAAATAAAACAATTACACATTGTAGTGAAACATTGTTTTATGCAAACGTACGTTTGTTTGGCAGTAGTTTTAAGGGTGTTTAGTATGATTTAGGCTAGTTATTTTTAAATTGTTGAATCTGTTATTTTTTTAATTAACACCCGTAGTTCATTAAAATTGATATCCATTTAAGATGATAAATATTAGCAAATCCTAAATACAGTAGGCGGGACACTTTCCTCAATTATACATTATTTTTTGCAATCGGGCACTAAGGTATTTTGAATTGACACATGCTACAAGAGGTGGCTGTAATGTGGTATGGTGATCAGTAACTGATCTGATTGTTTTTTACTTATATTGCATTTGTAACCAGGTTTGTTATTGAAAGCACTTCTGACTCAACCTCTAGCTGTAAACACATCTTATTGATTTCCAGCATGACAATTGCCCCTGTTAAATACATTTTACTATTTTTATTTTCCTTGAGGAACGGAGGTTACCCCCTGGAGCCATTGTACCCATCTTTCCCTCCCCTGATACTTTCCCCCCTTTTGTTGACTTGTTTACATGCATGACAATAGTTCTGTATCCAGTTGTGAAGTGTTCATTAACCCAAAAAGACAGTTCATGTGCTATTGAAATGGATGCCCCACCCTAATTGGTTGACTGATAGTTATTTTATGGACTGATACACTTGCTTTTGTATGTAACCAATACCATAAACGAGTGTATAGTGTAACTTAGTGTCCTGCTGTGCTAGTGGCAGAGAAAAAAGAAGTAGCATGGCCTCTTAGGCCCCCACTTGTGCTCATTCCTTCCCCCTATAGTTTTTTAAGTTTGACATATCTGTGGCTTGTGCCATTCATGGCTAGCATATTGTTATCATAAAATAATTTTATTTTCGACTGTAAATGTATGTTTACGCTCAAAAAAGTCTTCGTTTATGGCTATCGGAAATTCACAAAATTATTCTGGGTCGGTGTAACTGGATTTACTACAGCATATTTTTCAGCCACAAGTGCATAGCTATCCTCAGTAGTAAACCCTGTGCATGTGGTGCGATGTGGGTGTTACAAGTCGTGATTTGCCTTGTAAGCTTGTGAACGCCCATAAACATGCATTTGTGAGCATTTACAAACTCCAACCTGACATTTCCCTCACCCTGGAAATGATGAGAAACTTACACCACTTCCAGAACGGGAATGGCTCATCCTCGCATTTGGTCGGGGTGTACAGCAGTGGCTTTCTCTGTGGATAAATGTTTCAGCCATGGAGAAAAAAAAGTGTGCATCTGCAGAGCGGATTCCATTCCACCAGCACTAAATTCTGAAATCAACGCTATGTAAGGGTTTTTTTTTTGCATAAGTTTGGGTATTCTATACTTAAAGGACTTTCAGTCAGCCTCCTTCAGCCATTGGCTTCATTTGCTTGGGAGCTTTCAGCCATAGACTTGAGACATAGACTTGAGACTTGAGACGTCTTGAATCAGCGCACAGCTGATGTCCTACCTCTGTTGGAATATGCAAGGGACTTTTTTATATCTGAAATCAGTACCATTGCTGAGTGAGTACTTCAAAAGCAGCTGAAAAAAGATCACAAGCATAATTTCTGTATCATTCACTTGTCTGATATTATTTTTCTGCCTCTTAGTATAATAGATATGACGTTTGTACACTGTGTGCACACGACACACACGTCAAACCTACTGGCTTTGACAATGCTTGTTCTGCTTTGTATTATTCAAGCACTTATATTGTTCTTGTTAATGACCTATTGAAAACCACTATCTAGATGGAGACGAATTAAGCTCGTGGAAAAGCACATATAATGCACATAATGTAATGGCACATGTAATGCTTTTTAGTCACTCCTTTTTAGGTCGAGCCTGGGCAGCGCTTGTGCTGCTCTGCGAGGCATACTGTATTCAGGTAGGGACATGAAGCTCTGCCCACTCTCCGCCCATATTTTTCATTGGCTTGTGTCATTGTCAACTGTAAACTGTGGGGGTTCATTGGTCAATAGGCTTAGTAGTCCCTCCTTAGTAACGCCTTGTCTCATTTTGTAACCTCCCATGGCAACACCCCCTGATAAAGTGTGTTGTTACTCAGTAGGCTTTAATTACATCCTCCGAGCACTATTTTCTCAAATAGCTTTGTCCTGCCTGCTATTGCAGGCAGGACAAGCTCTCTCCTGATGCTTTTTAAATTTTTATATCACGGACGCCGAACGCATTTTCAATGCAATAGGTCTCGCATTTGCGAGACTTTGAGCTACTGGCATTGTAAAGGACAATGCCTTTTACCTATCTGTTTTAAAAACAACACAAAAATAAAAGTCATTGTCATTTACTATGCCAATAGCTCAACCTCTCATAAATGTGAGACCTATTGCATTGCAAATGCTTGTTTGGTTATTGTTTTGGGGCTTTGCACCATTTGTTGTTCTCTTTTCTTGAATGAGTTGGTATTTTGTTACTAATTTAATTTAAAGATCACCATTCTCATTTCGATAGGATTGACCTGTGAGATTTATTTTCCATGGAGGAGGAATTCCTATGGTCCAAGGATGTATTATTTAGTGTCAAGGACAACAAGTCTTCATGTTTTTTACTTGTCCTGTGGACAAAGTAGGTTCAGCCCTTTGGAGCATAACCCTTTGGTTGCCAGCTAAGAGTACCACAGTAAGGCTGTGGGTGCGGATTATCTGCAGTTGAGGCAAGATATGTATCCTCATGTATAAGATGTTCAAGTTGTATATATGATTCATTATTGCAAAGCTTTTGTTGTTGGGATGATCCTTTAAGTAAATACTTTGATTTTTAATCTCATCTTGCAGTAGAGGCAATGGTTCCAAAATAAACGTGTGTATAAATGTTTGCATACTTAACTCGTTGTGGTGACTTTTAGTCCTTGATTCTGTGCAAATATATGCCGAAAAAATTGAAGCAAGATTGGTAATCTTTTGCTTTCAAAATGAAAAGTGCACTAAAAAATATTTGCAACGTGAAAAAGAAATGGACAAAAGTTGGAGGCAGATTAGCTAAATTATTGTGTCATTTGCTTGCTTTCAAAATAATATGCACCTAAAATTAGTTTACATTTTTAAAAAATGGATAACGGCTGCATACAGTTTTGCTAACCTATAGTGCAATTTGTTTGCGTTCAGAATTAAATGTACTCCATCAATTTTTACCCTATTATGAACAGTATGAAAAAAATAGTGGCCCCATTTTTAAAAGAAAGTTCCTAAAGTGCACCTGTGACTTTGCATAGTCAGATTTTTACCTTTCAACAGAAGTAGGCCTGGTAAACCTCAACAGTTGCAGGTTTCTGGGTACACTCTTAGAAAAAAAAATTGAATTCTATTTTTGTGTGAACTACAAGAGTATATTTGCCTGTGTGAAAGCCAGCGAAGCAAGTGCAATTTCACTTGTTAAAACTTGTATTCTTTTTCCTTAGCTGGAAACTCCCAACCGAAAAAGACCTTCCCCTACATCTGTTTTTGCCGGCTCTGTCTACCTTGGAAAACTTTTTTCTCCTGCTCTTATCAGGAGTACATGTTCTACACTTTCCAGGGTGAATAGGGTTGGAGAGTCTTAAAAATTGAAGTTGGTGTGTTTGTTTAAATTCACAGGGCATTCCACCCCTAAAACTACCAATTTCTATTTGCTTCCAGACCCTCTGAGTAAATTTGCTTTCATGAAAATCTTCATGCGAGCATATCCTTTTGTGAGTACAAAACCAACTTTTGCACTTGTAAGCCAAACCTAACCGCATAAGTATCTTTAAGAATCAGACCCGTAACATTTTGGCTTTGACGAGATCTTGTAGAGTACCACTAATTGTAAAATGTAAATATTTTTTGTTACAGCATTTAGTATGCTCACAGTTAAACATGGGTGAAGAGGCACTGTGAGATGAAGTGATTTGCTCAAGAATTAAACAATGTTATCGAGACAAGAAGGGCAGACTGGGATCAGTATCGTTGGGTCTCAGTTGGTAACCTAGACGCAGGATATAAGTAGGAAAATCTGGGTTTGTTAAATGTGTGAAAGAAACTTTACTTGAACAATTCAGAAGAAGCTTCCTCAAGAAGTAAGGAAAAGAGCAGTGTTACAATTAGCACAATGATATATCCTGAACGTGTGCTATAAACAGAACCGTGGCATAGTGAGATATCATGTTCATAGCCCTACCGTGATCAGCAAGCAGACACAAGCAGGACCCCATTCATAAATAGAGCCTAGGCATATGCATACAACAATCTGACATAGGCCGAGCCCTGGTATGTTTAGAGTTGGATATAACTGGAAAGTGGCAAAAACACAGCCCTACTAAAATCTAAACCTACTAAAATCTAACATGAGCCCTGACGTGTACATAAATGTTATGGATGGAATGCTTGAATTAATCTCTGCCACTGGTAATTACACCTGGCCACATCTCAGTCCATCATTATTTTGCACACTGTGCCACCTCATTTTGGAACCAGCCATGTGCAAATCCGTTTTGTCCCTGCTTTAGTAAAGCAGTCCAGCCCGAACTGCCAGGCTACGTCCTCCCAGAATCAAAACACAAACAACCCAAGACTGGTTTCACCTTGATTGGGGCTCGTCAGTCAGGTGCAGCTTGGACCCGGGGGCACAGTGAGAATGGGACCCATGCCTGGGCATACCCATTGCACTTGGGGTGTTGCACTGAAGTATACAAAAATGGATGGAAGGCATGAATTCATCTAAGCCACTGGTAATTACTTGATAATATGAGCCCTGGCATAACAAGAGAAGCTATTTTCAGAGCTCTGGCAAATTGAGAACTCTGCCGTAATTTGTCACATCGCTGCTTAGCACCATGTATGACAAGTACATTTATTTACCAGGTAGAGTTTTGAAGCGGTTTGTCCCCTGGACAGTTGGACAGTTTATAAAATTAAATGATTTTTCTTTCATTGCTTCCCTTTAGTAGCACTCCTGTGCTTCCTCTGTCCTGTGCTGGCTGTGTCCTGTGACTTATCATTCCTCACTGAAATGTTTTTTTCACTTTCTTGTTCTTCAATACTGACTTTCTGCTCATTTTATCTAGGGCTAGGCAGCTTTTTAAAGTTAACTTTGAAATTTCACAACTTCACATACTGGAGAAGCTTTACAGAACAATTAGGAAAGAGTTCTCCCTCCAGGTTTCTCTGTACTAGTGACCCAGTGTATGCTGCAATATTGATTATACCTGATAAAATCTGATTCTGTGAGAGTTGAAATTGATTGGGTGTGATAAATAGTAGCTATTCCTAGTTGTGGGCGTAATGTGGCTTTTAATGCTATTCCAACAAAATCTGCATTGTTTTGGTAATTGGCAGGTATTTTAACCCCACAAAGTTTGGTATGTTAGACCTACCGAAATTTACTTGGGGAAAATTGCGAGTTTATTATGTAACCTACACAACACATAATTGTGGTATATGCAGTAACAGGAGATACTGCTCGTTATGAAAATTTAACAGGTCACTTATAATGAGGGCGAAGAGTGTTTTTGCTGATTGTTTCTCTCACAGAACTGCTTTTAGTGGAAGTTTTCTATTTCAATGTTTTTTAAGCTGGCAAACTTTGTGATGTTTGCAAACCTGTGTAGGAAAAAGCCTTTGCATTTTTTTACACCCCTAATTATATCTCGCTTCTCTGCAGTTTCTTTAAATTTGTTTACAAATGTTGGACATACTGTTATTTGCATGTGTTGCGGCCTAGTGTTATATCCTATATGTAGAATATATCATTTTTATGCAAAAAAAATCTGAGTACCTGAAAATAATATTTTCACTTATTATACTAATACATCATGTATGCCTCGCCATGAAACCCATGACAGCAGATATTTCTTAAGACAAAGAGTATGCTGTTCCTAGGGAGTAGCCGGGGGGTGGGGTGGGGTGGGATTGGGGGTAAGGTATCAGACCACGTCAGTTATGGGTGGGTGCTAGGAAGGGCAGGGTAGTTAGTGCTCGTCCAGGGATAGCTCCAATAAGGAGCAAGGGCCCTCACACACCCCGAGGGGTGTCATGCTTCATCATAGGGCAGCTCCTCGTTGGGCCGGCGCTGCAATGCCCAACGGGCCCCGCAGGGGGGCTCTTTGCCGGAGGTCTTCTCGGTTTTGCTGTCGTGAAGCTAGATGGTTTATGTGGGGGTGACCTATGTGAAGTGAGTAGAAGTGGGACTATGTGAATGTGATTTAAAAATGCCTCCTGGATTCTCCAAAAGAAGTTTATTAGAGGAGTACCTGGGCCATGAATAAAAAAACAGACTCAAAAAGTCGTGAACTGAGTGGGGAAAATTAGACCTGTATCAGTTCTAGGTAGTTGTGCAAAGGGTCAACATGTTTCTTGCCTTTATTAAAGTCCAAAAGGATCTCTGCAATTCTTCAGGACCTTTTATCCTCATCTACTCTAAGGGGGGCAGCTAGATGTGTAATGGAAAGAAAAAAGTCACGTCCCCTTATGTCAGGATTCTTTGGTAGTCCTAAGTGTGTGAGAAAAAAATCATGTGTAAGGTAGAATCTATACCTTCCGGAAACAAGTAGCACCGGAGGGTTTTAGGTCAAGGAGTCCCAACAGGGACAGGCTGGTGCACTCGCTAAGTTTGCGAGGGGAACCAAATGCGGTCCACGAGGAGCCCGGTTTGGGACCTACCCACGGCCGGCTGTCATTGCAGATATTTCTTGCAATGAAGCAAACACTAGACATTCTGGGTCTTATTACGATCTTGGCGGACGGGTAACTCTGTCACAACGGTGACTGATATCCAGTCCGCTGAATTATAAATCCCATTATATCCGATGGGATTTATATTTTGGCGGGCGGGATATCCGTCACTGTTGTGACTGAGTAACCCGTCCGCCAAGATTGTAATCAGGCCCTTTGTTTCAGTTTTGAAGATCCCCAGGAAATTTGCAGCGAAACCCTCTTTCATCCTACATGCGCCCTCTGCACTGCCTCTGGCCTCAGTGATGCGTCTCTGAACAGGAGGTCATCTTAGGCACAGAGATGGGCAAAGGAAAGAGTTTCCTTTCCTCACCTTGCTTGCCACTCTGTAAAACAAATTGAATTGTTGCACACAAACCTATTTTTATATTATGTTTGTGCAGTTTGGGGATGAAGGAAGCAATGACTTCTGTGGTACCTGCAAACCATAAAATCAAGGCCACTGAAATTATGTAGTTATTGAGCACCAAATTATGCAACATGGTTTACTAAATTATGTGGTAAGAAAAGGAAAATGATATTGTGTAATGCATCAATTTACCGGGCAGTAGATTTTGGCTATTTTGTCATGTCAAGTGGTTTTGATATTGTCTGGGCAAATGTTTCACCTCTTAAGCACCAGTTTGATACCAGTTTGATACCAGAAAGCAGCAGTCAACAACGGAAAGTTGAGCAGTAAATCTTTGCAATTGAAGTGCCATAATACAACACCACATGTGGTCTTTAATTTGTATCTTTTCTTCTGTTTGAACTAGAAAGATAATTGATTGGTTGAAGTATGCAAATTAAGCGTCAGCTGGTGAACTATGTGGCATTTTCAGTAAATCCATAATTATGCAGCAAATTCGGCAGCCACAGTAAAATCCAGTGGTCTTGCATATAATGCATGTAGGTCTCTATGTATCACTGCTCATTTCGGGCATTTGAAAGATGCAACATTTTTGTACAGTAAAGTATGGTGATTGAGGAACAGGACACTTCTTATATATATTTTACAAATACAAAAAAGTCTGTAGAAAAGAAATGAAAAACTCTTGCACAATTAGGACCCTCTGTGCCAAACACATGTAAATGGGTGAATGGTCGGGGTCTGCGTTAGGATGCACCCTCTTTGAGTGAACACTAGTTCCATGCACTATATTACAAAAAGTAATGTACTTTGTTCAGGCACAAACTTGCTCAGACAAAAGTTATTTGTGATGCCAACCCTAAACTGTATTTCTCAGGTCACTTGTAACTCAGTATAGTTATGTTTAGGTCAGGAAGCTGTATGAACTCAGAAGCTCTCCAGTTCTCTAAATACAAACCAATACATCCAAACAGCGCTGATACAGTTCGGCAATGGGCCAGCAAATGCAATATGGTGTACCCCACAGATGTGTGCAAGCAGCCCTGCCTCCTTCACATCTTCCAGAGTGGCTAACCTGATTACCGTCCGCACAGGTCTCTAATCCACTCCCTGCGCATCATGCTTCTGATGCGCCTGCCTCCTGTCACTAGGAAGGGCAGTCATCTAGATGCGAGTCCAGCCTTTTCCTATGCACCTCTCTAATGTAGAGCAGGTTACTTGTTCTCCATGCCCATCTTAAATATGTAAATTGCTCCGATATCCTCTTATAAATACATGGAAGCCTGCAGTCCTGTTATAAAAGCCTATCTCCAGGGCTGGACTGGGAACCCAAAATGGCCCTGGCAAACTGCTCGTCCGGCACCCCCTGTGGGGCACGGGGGTGCGGCCGAGCTGCTTGCTAGGGCCGATTTTTTTACAGGGGGCCGATATTGCCGGCCCCCGGTAACAAAAACGGCCCCCCATGGGCCCAAAACCGGCCCCCACCCTGGTGGCCCACCGGGGTAGCGCCCGGTGCCTGCTACGGCCAGTCCGGCCTTGCCTATCTCTAATTTCCAGTCGAGTTGTGGCATCTCCAGTCACTTGGAATACATAAATTACATAGTTGCTCAACAGTAATAACTTATTACAGTTGAGTTGTGAAGTCAAAATGTCTTCTGCCAGAGCCAGCAGCCAACGTTAAAGACTGGTCACTGCATCATTACAGCTGCAGTTTAAATAGGGCAGTGACAAAGAAATCTGGGTTTACATTCTTCTGATAATTTTTTTTCCTCAGAGGCTGTGATGAGCAGATAGTAGATATTTATGGGATCATGTTTATTCTTTGCACACAAGAGGTCATTACAGGAAAAATAAACTATCTCTGCATTTATCTACCCATTCTAAACCCCATCGGTATTTAAATCTGACTTATGTTAAATTGATTCTAATATATTTTTGCAACAAATTAGTAACTGCTTTTTTTTATGTGTTTAGCATTGCACTAGATTCTGCTTTTGTTCTTCATGTCTGGAAATATACTCTCTGTCATATAAAAGAGCAAGACATCAAGGATTTAAGTTTTTTGAGGGAAGGGTGATTATATGACCGTTTCTTAAAAGAAATAAAGGCATTTAATGGTCGCATGCGCACTAATTGCGGCGTTAGTGTTTTTTATGTTTTTTCTCATGTACTAATCCCTTTTAGGAGTCGGAAAAGTTTTTCCGACGCCTACATTTGGATTGCGATTGTGTTTCCCATCGTCTACCCGATTGTATCTGGTGTTTTTTACATTTTATATATTTTCATAGATAGTTTAATGGGATATGTGTTTTAAGTGTATAACCAGTTATTGCCATTGCTTATTTAACAATATCAGCCTAGATAAACATTGTTTGCTGTTCAAGTTCCAAGGCTGAACCTATGATTTGCTCATTGTATTTATGTTCCAAAAAATGTTTTTTTCTTTAAACAAATGTTACTTTTATTTCTAAGGAAAAGCTCTCAAATAGAAAATATCTACTCCTTTCTTATGCGCTCTACTGGAAATCTTCCTTAATGTGACATTTTCATTTATGTAACGATTACAGAGTCAAATTGTTTCTCAAGTACATGGCCATATTTATATTTATGCGTTTCTCAATTAAGTTTTTCAGCTATATTTTCCTAGCTTGTCTGGCAGATTATCCAGGTATATTTCATTTTTGGATACAACCAGAACCCCTCACATACCTGTGGTTGCAAAGTAATATTAATAAATCATGTTATTTTATAGTTTGTACTTGCTAAGACGGATCTTGAAGTTTTATAGCAATGTTAGTATTGCACATCTTAATGGTACCCATCTTAATAAATTCGGTAGAGATGAAATGCTGAGCAGTATGTTACCATTTTTATAAACTTCAGAATGGATGCGAAACTGAATGAGCCTTGATGTGACTCAAATCTTTGCTATCTTTTACCCAAATATTTTCAGTTGGTGCATTTAATGCCATAGAGATATGAAAGAAAATGTGATTTTGTTTTTTCTTTCAGAAGGTCACTATTTTGTTGTGTTGTTAAACGGGTGCAAGCACAGAAATCTCATGAAATTTTTATAAGTTACTCCACTTTAAACTTGCTGAGTGAACCTCCAATTTCCACGCCTCTTCAGGTCGATGAATCTTTGCCACCATATTAGAATGGAACACAATTCAAACACATCTCTAAAATAATCATTGTTTTACAGCATTTAATGTTCAGTCAATGATGAGAGGTTTGATAATGCTTTAAAAGTTTATTTTCTCTAAAGAGATTAGTCTGTATTTTTGCCTTTTTATTCAGATTAGTCAAATAAATCCATTTACAGAAATATGGAAAAAATAATGGTTAGAACAAGGATACAAAATAACAGTGTGTTCCATAAAGGAATTAGTCCCTATCTTAATCTAAAGGACCTAACCGATCCTAGCAAGAACCCATAAAGAGTTATTTTTGGAAAAGAGCAAGTACAATTTGGAGCAAAAGGCTAATAACTATGAAAAGGTCAAATTCCTGATAAAGAGTAGTTCTGGAAACTCAGCCAAGTTCCATAACAGCTGCAGTAGCAACCGTTAAAAGAGGTTAAAGAAATTAATCGCAGCAGTAGCTATAAACAACATAAAGATAGAAAGTCTACTCACAAAGCGTAAGGAAACAAAGAAATCACTGGCAATTCGGGCTTGTACAATGAAGTGCTAAGGGACACGGCAGGGTAAGGGTGCATAGAATGCCTTAACTCTCTAGCTAGGAACACATACTATATAGAAAGCCCAAAATATTTTGCCGTCTATGAATGATGAATCATTTCTAACAAATAGGAAAGGATCTTCCGATGGTCTGTTGTCTTCTCCCTCAATTCCCATGATAAACGTCCATGTGGACATGTAGTTATTGTTATGTGGCTGCAGCGTATTACAAAAAGTTACATCTAGGCAGGTTCTCATGAAAACCTTTGCAGGCGTAGTGTGTTAGCTGTTCAGTGTCCCATTGTGTGACAGTGGACAGCTCTATGAAATGAAGCATTAAGATCTAGCATGTCCTGGTTAAATCATAGAATTTAAACCTACAGCGAGCATTTTCTTTTCATTAATATACTTGTTCATTATAAGCATGTAGCAGAGGAAACAATTAAAATATAATTAAGTCATATGGTGTGTAGAAGGAAAGAAATACATTTTGCAGCCAACAGCACATTTCAGGAAGATGTCAAGTTCTACAGTTCAGTTATAACCTTAAATCAGAATTTACAAAAAAGTATTTAGGAAAGAGATAGGAAAGAATCAAGGAAATATTGAGCCCTAGCAGTGAAAGAATGATAGAAATGGGAGCTTCTGCAGAAATAAGTAGCATTTTCACTTTTTGCACGTTTAATAATAGTCCATTTCTCTAACCACTATTTTGATATGAATTGTCTATGTCAACGTTAAAGTACATTTGTACATTGTTATGAGGATACTGTATGGAAACATTTTCAACTTCCACACAGGTACCATAAGTGCATGCTGAAAACAGACTCTGGTTATGTTGTCTAAAATATCTAGATTTTATCAATAATTTATATTGGTCACTTCTCTTGTGGCTGTATTCGCTGTATGTCCTTTTCTTATTGAAAATAAAATATAGTTGAAATAGCTAAATAAAATGTCATGTTATATAATTCTGCCCATTGTAAGGAATCTGTAGTTTGATGCAATCCTCTCCCCAAGACTCATTTTTTATTTGTCTGACAGCGGTGTTGTAAATGAATGCAGTGTTTCACCTGGAAAACCCCTGAAATTCACCAGTTATAATTTGCAACATACACCATAATTCATGTTGCCCACCATGTTTGGCTGTTAGAAGTGAGCTTTTTTCTGTGCCATTGACAATGTGGTGCATTGAACATGGTGGGTGATGTGAGTTTTGATGTGAGTTTTGAATTACATTGCAAATTATAACTGGCGAATTTCAAGGATTTCTCATCCTTATTTGTTTTTCAGGACACAGGAACTTTGCCCATGACCTACAATGGCAGCTGCAAGAGAAAATGTTCTTATGTGGCTAGGCAATCAGAGTTTTTGTGGACCTGAAATGGATGACTCGAAGCAGTAAGCCACTTGTCCAATGGGAGGCCTATTTTTTTTTTTTTAATTTACTAGGTTCACGGAATAAAACTCCCTCCTAGCGCCTTTTTTGTAACGCAGATAGCTCAAAAAACTACTGCTTGGATTTACACCAAACCAACAAAAGCATGCTTTCTGAGTAAAGTGCTACTTTCATGCCAAGATTCATATAAATCCCTTCTGCCGATTTTGCTGTAGCAAGTAAATGTTTTAATGGGAGCTAAAATGAGAAAACATGTTATCCCCTTCCCTCCTGTAACTTTTTTCCCTTAAATAAACTACATAAAATTTGGCATGGTGGACATTAGCAGCCTAAGCTGTGTGTGTGACAAATTTGGTGCAGATGTCAGTGGTGTCCAAATTGCTAGGCAATTCAAATAAATGCATTTGCAATGGAAAGTGCAGGTGAATCATAACTACACAGTTGTAACTGCCTCTGTGGCATATTTGTGTGTGAAATTTTTTATATATATATATATACACCGTACCATTGAAAATAAAGGTAGACAGATGTCACGGTTATGTGGAACAAGTCTACTAATAAACTGTTGTTCACACCCATAATAATTTAGTGCAAAGGTCAAGTGAAATTGTATGCTATTACCATAGTTCATCCAGTGAATGGACATTGTGGAATACATATTGGAGATTTCTAGGAACGCAGGGCTGGGTGAAGAACTTTTTTTTTTTCAACACTGGATGGCTCCTTTAACTGACTTGAAAAACAATCCTTGCTGGCTCACAGATTCCATTCTAAAATAAGTTGACAGAAAAAGCCAACTGGAGCTATACCGACAACGCTTAGTGATTGTGATTCTTTCACTGTACAGATTTAATCCCTTGTGTTATGGATATCATTATTTGCCTTTTATTCCTGACCACTGCTCGTTAAAAAAAAAGGTGTGGCATAGACCATACGTGCAGATGTGCAGAGTGAAATATGCAGTTTTTTATCATTGCTGAGAGAGATAAAGAGCATCAAATTTGATGACTTGACACTTATGAATCAGTGCTCAACAGTGGTAACAAAAACGATATTACGCTTTGTGCATCTATCTATATCTATATATGGGGATCTATATTTTACTGTTCATGGCCCTGGTGATTGCAAACACAGAGTAGAACAAAAGTAACAGTGCCAACTCAATCATTAACATTTCGCCAACCCTGCAGAGAAAACAGAAGGTTCTCAGAGTTTGGCAATATAGAGAACCTGGGGAAATTATTGAATCCCCTGGGCTATTTTTAATGGGCCCTTCCATACATGGCAATCATGCAGCCTGGGGGCTCTGTTGGCTGTGGGGCCGCGGCCACACTCAAGGCAGGCCAAGCGCAGTGGGAAAGGGGAACAGTCCTCAGTTTCCTGCTCAAGGATACTGTGATTTACTATAAGTGAGCCTCACGTAAACCCAACAACATGGCACCTCATGATGGAATCATAGTGGTTCTTTACCTATAGATCACCCCAACGTGCAAAGTATGTATTCATTTCAGAATGTGTTAGGTGTGTAGATAACTGCTGGTGTGTAATTAGAGTGTTTATTTTTTGTGCATTCAAATATTTTCTTAAAATATTTTATGCAAAGGTTGGCGGGGTACGTCCTTCGCTTCCACCTTGGAGAATATCAACACTAGAGGGATTGAATCATTGAGTAATTAATCCAACACAATCCCACACAATCCCACACAAGGGGCCTGTATTCTAAGAGCGCACTTCCAATAATCCAAATTGAAGACGTTTTTCTTGTTAGTATTCAATAAAATATAGCCTCAGATGAATTCCCCGTTAAAGCACATTCTTAAGATTTCTTTACATTCAGCAAAACACCTCTAATGAATTTCCAAAGTGAGAATCTCGAATGCGTGCGTTGAAATACTTGGCAGGTATGCTTCGACTTTTGCTGCATCCTATAATTTAGCAGTCCATAGTGCCCTGTTCAACATAGAACTACTGCTATATGGTATGAGGGATGGCTGTCTGAGAATCTATACCACAAACGCTGTGCACCTTGCCATGGCTCTGCAAAATATGACCTCAGTTCAGAAGCCAGGGAGAATTGTTACTGGCTGCCAGTTCACGATAGGGTTGCTTTCATCGCGATTAATCTGTTTTTTAAATACCTGCTGACAGAGCTTTAAATGGTCCGGGTCCTGCCGGTGCTCAGCACCAGAAGTTCTGAAAAGCAGGTGCTGAGACGGGTCCCTAACGGGCTCTCTATTTTTGTTGTCACTTTCAGGTGGAAAAAAAATCTTAACTTTGCAGCTGTACCACCCTTCCCTGCCTTAGATGTAACTTCAAAGATACTCGTTATAGTTTTTTCACAGTCTCATCATTTCAGAATGGACGCATTTTCAATACTATATACAACGAAGCCATAGTTGTTGCTAATTTATCTTGTGCAACTAACAACCATTGGCAAAGCCAATAGACCTGGCTTGTTTTATGTCTAATATTACTTGTTGAATTATATATCTAGTTGCAATGACAGAAACCGCAAACTACCAGTCGGATGGCACACTATACTAAGCACAGATTTTTAGCTTAGATATTCTAAGCCACGCCCTTAATTACATCAGCCACGCCCCTTGAGAGACCCCCCAGTTTTTTCATCCCACTTAAAGCTCTGACTGCTGATGATGTCCGAGAGCCCCTCATTTACTCCACAGAGAGAAAATCCCTTCCTTGGCTGTAAGGTTAAGGACAAGCTGAGGAAAAAGTACTACATCACACTTGTTAAGAAAGAGAAGAGATGACGTGTTTGGGTTACCCATGTCTAAACCATGTGACGTTAGGAACTCTTTTCTTAGACAGTGCAAAGCGCCTGGCGAAAGCTAGGGCCTGATATAGAGTAAACTCTGAATCAGGCCATTCATTTATAGATATTCTAATCAAAAAACGAACTAGGCTGAAGGGTGATTTTTGGAGACATTTAAAGATGCTTGATCTGGGAAAGTAAAGGCGGAGAGGTAAGAGGCTGGGACAGGGGTTTATTGTGGGTTGATAGCTGTAGATGCTGTCGCTTAGTGATGGCAGAGACCGCATCGCTGGTAAGACCTCGCTAGAGACAGGCCATTTGAAGGCACGTATTGACATTTAGCGGCCAGCACAATTTAATCCCCAAGAAATACTATCAGAGCCCTTTGGGCTTACAGGCTTGTTACATCTCACCTACTACACAGTGCATGTGCTATTGCTATGTGTTGTGAGGTGCATTGTAGGCTTACCAAGAGCATACAATGACTTGAAGCCCGTCCGTTGCTTATAGTTGGCTGGCTTTTCTGTTACTCTCATTTGCCTGCTTGTTATTCATGTCCCAGCTTGCTTTCAGGTGTTTTTTCTCTTTTTAGTTACCGATCTAACTCAGATCGCTAACTACAAAGAAAAAAAAGGTGTCATTTTGAATGCACGTGCATGTGTAGCGCACACACCTATAAAATATTGCAGTCAGCTATGTCAAAGGCTTTTTTTAAAATTCTTTGCCATGCTTACAGCATCAGGGATACTGTGCAGTATGGCTGAAAACCATTGGCAAAGGCAGTGAGTCCCAAAGGCTAGACCTATTGGTTTAGCCAATGCTTGTTTTTCATGCTGTCTTCTACCTGCATGTTGCGAGAGGTAACTTGTCCAGTTTTTTACTGAGGTGGGAAATAATTTCTCAGCACTACATATGTACACAGTCAGAATTCCACATATGCGTAAATACAACAATCAGTGGCCATTTTATAAGACAAACAAATTAAACAAGCATTGGCAAAGCCAATAGGTTTCACCTATGCGAAATCTATTGGCTTTTTCAGTGTTTTTTACATCTTGAGATGCTTTGCAACATGGCTTGAAGTAAAAAAAAAAGAAAAGGACTATGACGCGACCATCTTTGACTTTGTCACATCTCTTTTTTTTACCTTTAAGTCATGTTGCACAGCAGCTCGTGCTGCTGTGCAAAAAAAAAAAAACAGAGCCCAAGAGGAGTGCTGACCATTTGGAAGCAAGGAAATGAGAGTGACATGGGAGCCAACCAATGGTAGGCAAAGGTAAGTAATGGGCAGGCTCTAAGCCCCTTTTAAGAATTGTTTTTATGTACAATAGATTTCCCAAGCACACTGCAAGCGCTGTGCAGGCGAAACTTAAAAATGTGTAAAGTACTTTAACACGGATGCATTTAATAGCCATTAACTGTTATAGACTGCTTTGTGGCAGGTCTTTACTGTTTCTAAACTAGAGATGCCCACTAACTTAGAAATAAAAACCAGTTCCAGAGCAGGGGTTCTCCACAGACCTGTCTTTCAAGTTCTGACATTCAGCGGGAGGCAGAATTTCATCACTCACAAAGAAACATTCTCAGTGATGGCTGTCAGGCTCGTTTTTTATACAGCCCTATTTCTCAAACTACTAGTATAGTTACAGAGTCCACTTTCTTGGGAAATTATACACAATCTATAAGCATAACCTTGTTGTGGGTCTTCGATGTCTTTAATCCGTATTGCTTTGACATTTGGAACTGAACGGGCCTTCTTGAGTGATATTTTGCTCTGTGTCTCTGATGAAAAATGAATTGTGAATGTGCCCATCTGGGCATGGGTGTATCTATTACACATAGGCAGTAACAAGGTGGGCTGCATTTCTGCAGTACAATAAGGAACACAACCATTGCAAGCATTTCGAAAGTTGCATCTGTTGCATAGCCTAATAATACAAGAAAGAAGTCTAGTTTCAATCTCTGGGCTCTGGTTCTTCAGCCCGAAATTAAAGCACCATATGAATGAATGCTTTACCCTTATCTCTGTGGCAAAAGGAAGACTTGGTATCTGAAAATGTATGGAAGTGTATTAGCCTTACTGACAGCAAAACTTGAATTGTATTATGAAATTTAATTTTATCCAATGAATTCCCACCTTGCTCAACAACTGCATGAGCCACCCATGCCCCACAACATCCTCCTGACAACTGCTTGTCCTCACAGTGAAACATTGTTTGGGCTTCATTTGGGGGGGGCAGAGTTGTTCTTCATAATCTCTAAATATACTTTTTACAATCAGCCCAGCCCTCCTGCCCTTCCCCTCACACATGCGTGCCCAGGCACTCCTGCAGCGCGAATGCCAAGTTGTCAGATGCCAGACATTCTGCAGGTCAGCTTTTTCCAGGCTGTCCAGGGCTGGCTCATCACAAGGCTTCCGGGAGGAGTTATTGCAACTGTTCAGCACTAATAGTTTGCTTGGTGTTCACTTTAACTTCTGCCCCCCGTTGAGTTCTGCAGAAGAGTGGAATGAAGGCTCTCGGGGTCATTCCGAACATTGCACGGAACCTTTTGCAGATGCGTTTTCTTCATCTTGAATGAGTGTTCTGTGTTATTGTCCTAATACTTCAGTAACCCAGAACAATAAGAGGCAAAGTAGAAACTAATGCCACAGGGTGCCCCCATTTAGTGGTCTAGTAGTTTGGCCAGTGCCCTTCCATGTAGTACAGAACACACTTAGCCACCTGGAAGTCTGCTTATTTTTAGGTCTCGCGTCTACGCTCTCGTCGCCATTAGTGTTTCTTTTTAGTGAATGCAGCCAGTGTACTAAGGGTTTCTAGAAAGTAGGTTGGGTTTCATTCTCATATATTAGATCTCCTCTGTGATTGAGGGGATGGGGTCATCATGATGGGGTCATTAAAATATCCTACTCACATAAAGTCTGCTTGTGGTAAGCTGTCAATCAGAACAGAGTGAGGAATGATAATAAATAAAACCGTTTAATGCACTAAAATGTAGGGTTATTTTCCCCTACATTCACTAAGCCTTCAATCTGTGGTCACCATTGATTCTGGAAAGGCATAATTCACATTTATAACGGTAGCTACTGCTTACATAGAGAGGTGTCCGGAGTAAAGCAGAGACCACTACTGTGATATGCACTGGCCCTCGACTTAAGTATTTGTGCGAATTGATTTTATAGTGGACGCCTGGCAGGCAGTGCACTAGTACAGTGAAAGACCAATGAAATCAGATGCAGAACACCTGTTATACAAACAATAGGAGTGATGTGTGGCAGCGGATCCTTTCGCCTCTCCTCCTTTCCTCCAAAAGAGTGTCTTTGAGTTTGCTGCTTGTATTGCCTTTCCAGCTGGAGATGTCCAGGCGGCCCCTTTTGGGGATGGTAGGAGTCATGGCCCATAGTGAAGGATGGAGGTTTTACAGTACATACCACCTAACGCAAAATCATTCATAATTAGACTAGCAGGAGGGAATGGATTTATAAAAGAAAATGTATCGGTCTCTTACTGTCATAAATTGTGGCAAAGGTATTTTCTCCATAGAAATTAGGTTCCATGTGTATCCCTAATGAGATTTCACTAAAATCTTGTTCATTCTGGTGGGACACTATGCATCTCATATGACTCTGCATATCTTTCCTTGGCAATTTGCATTTTTGGAATAAGTTCACAGATGAACAATTGTGCCATCTCCAAATCAGCCTATGGAGTTGTAACCTGGGCCTTTTGACTGACAAAGAAAAATGTATGTTTGCTCTCAGCACAAATAAGTATATCAAAGGCCATCTTCCACACTGGACAAGATCAAGCAAGCATTCATTTTCCAAGAGAGAATGATCGCTCTCAATTCCCCGATTGTTGACTTCCAGACACAGTCTGGTGTTTAGGGATAATGTTTTGTATGGGTTCCTGCATCTCTGTAAGGCCACAAAGTTGCCCTGTAATGAGGCCTAGTTCATGAGTGATAGGAACCTGGTCCCAGGTCATTTTACTCTGCAAATTGATTAACTCACATGGGAATATGGCAACACCCTGTACTCTGGAACATCTGACAAAATGCAGCAGCGCACCAAATTTGTCCTAATAAATCTCCTGCCTATTGCAACCTAACTTCGAAGCCTCCACTCACTCCATGTAAAGGCAAGAATCTCCTTAAGGATCCACTGTCCAACACAAACACCTGAAAGCTATGCTTCCATTTACCATTGGTGGCCTAATTACTTTTTAGTTGTTGGCTGTGATAGATAGCTGAATTTCTGTGTCATTTGCTTAAGAGTGAAAGTGGAGAGGGTGACTTTGGAGCAGGTCCATGCATATGTATACACTGATGCTGAAGAGGTAAAGTATATGGCATGGCAGGACTGTGCCTGTGCTAGTTCTTGGTGACTATGCCATGCAATCATACACTTAGGCTTCAGTTTGATAGGAAGGTTTGACTAATATCTCAGAACACACTCTCAATTGATTTAACGATTGGAGATGGTGGAGGGAGAATTTTGTTGTCAAGAGTATCACATGTTGAGAGGACTAGAAGAGCTTGCAGCCCAGAGAGGCCAAGTCTGCTGATTTTAGGTTATATTCTTGGACAGAGACTCGGAACATCATTGCTCCATGTGGTCGCAGGTTCCTGATTGGATGTCAGCGATTTTGTGGGCTTTCTTTGAGTTTACAGTGGAGTAAGATTTTTAAGTTCCAAATGAGTCCTGCAGTTGTGAAGACGTTGTTAGCACCTGCTGGATCAAATGCGAGTTTTTTTGGTAAAGGTGGGAGTCTTTTTGAGGGCTGTGGATACTTTACTTATTTCAAGAGGGCTGTTGAGGCGGGTTCTCTTCACAGCATGTGGTTTCCAGTTGCTGTTGCTCTGTAAACTGCTCTGGGAAAATAGCTGCTGCAGGGAGCACCATTTGTGTGAGGGTTCTAAGTGGGATGTTGACAGAAGCACGCAAGGATAAACCACATGTGCCTCAACAACGCGGTCCCAACAACAAATGCGTCTTAACCACGCTTTCCTTTACCACGCATGCCTTTACCACGCAATTTCGCTGTAACAGCATGATTGGTAAAGGAATCCGTGGTTAAGATGCATTAGCCCTAAAACAGCCTCCAGCCCTGAAAACTGTCCCTCCCGCCCGCCCTGAGCCCTAAAACCCACCCCATGTCTTAAAAACTACCCCGATCCCAGCCCTGAGCCCTAAAACTGCCCCAGCTCTGCAAAACTGTCCCTCCCCCCACCCCCTGCCCTGAACCCTAAATCACGACCGCCACTTCCTAAAAACTACCCTGATCCCAGCCACCCCACCCTGAGCCCTAAAAACTGACACCCCACCCCTGAAAACTATCCCGCCCTCCCCGCCCTGAGCCCTTAAACCCGGCAACCAGCCCAAAAAACTACCCCGACCCCCCCTGAGCTTTAAAACCAGTCCCCAGCCCAAAAAACTATTCCCCTCAAACCCGGCCCCAGCCCCACTTACTAGAGCTTCCTCTCCCGAGCCTTCCTGTTCCTCTCCCCGCCCATCCCCATATCTAGACCGCACACTGCCTTAACCACGCTTATGTTTGGTTAAGGCATATGTGTGGTTAAGGCAAGCGTGGTTCCGCTTGCGGGGTAACTGCCCGCATAGCTCAGCCCGCGTTGTAAAGGCCGTTTCCCTTCTAAGGGGCCGATTCCGATCTCGGCCGGTAGGGCACCGAATCGGATTCGGCTTAACCGGATCCGATTCGGAGCCCTATTTCCCGACCGAGTCGTACGTGCGTCCGGGCGAGCGAGTACGATGCGTGCGGTCGCGAAATCCCCGACCGACTCGTTCGCAGGACCCGACCGCTCCGACAGACTCGCACGGACACGACTCGCACCGCGCAATGGAGACGTTCCCCGGCCGGGTATGTACGATGCGCACCTCGACCGCTCCGACCGACTCGCGCAGTCCGGCTCCAAGGAGCTGTCGGAGCCGCACTTTGGGGGTCCGTGTCGGACCCCCCTGGAAGCGTAGGCGCGCGAGTCGCACACAGGGGGGACCCATGGGTCCCCCCTACACGTGCATGCACGGTGCGACCCGCATCGACGCGAACACGCTGTAGGGGGCGCCCTAGTTCGCGTCGTTGCCCATTGAGTCAATGGGAGCCCGTGTACGCGTCGTGACGACTGGCTCCCATTGACTTCATCGGGAGTCCGACCGAATCGAGTCCGATAGCATACGTGCGCATCGTACTCGTTCGGTCGGACTGCTAGGGTCCGATTCGGTCGGAAATCTCTCCGGGTCCGGTTCGGTCGGGGAGATTTCCGGCCTGAATCGGAATCGGCCCCTAAGTGTGGAAGTAGCAGATGTTTATGAGGGCAGTGACTGTAAATCCCCAGCCGCAAACGTCTGCTGCGTTAAGGGGCCCAGTTCCTACATGCTTCCCCTCATCATGTCTACCGTCAGCTATTGCTGTGCCTAATAAAATCACCACGAGCCATGCTGTTTGCCAATAAAAGGCAAGAACTGCTTTTGCGAGCTGACTGGCAACAAATTGTAACCATTATGTGCTTTTCTATTGGTCAGCCAGATCCTATAAACAGATTCTTCCAAAGAACATGTAGAACATGTACCTATATTGGGATATAGTTTACTGACTGGAAGGGCGAGTACATCAGTGGTTCCTTTCAAACATGTCAAATGCAACATCCTAAACGTTGCCCTTAAAGCATGTGTCCAAGCAAAACCTGAATCTCTAACGTATTTTTAATCAGCTTTTGAAATCGGTAAACTGTACCTTAATTGATTTCAGATACAGTGCTTAAGAACTTAGTAGCACAACAAGTTGCCTTTCTTTTTGGCCTTTTCTGAAACTACATTTTTCTGATGGTTCAAATTTTCAGTTGCAGCGTTCCTTTAGTTTCAACTCTGGAGTGTTGTAGTGTTTTCCTTAGCTCCAGAAAATTAATATTGCATTTATAAAAATGTGGGGTAAGCCAGAAGGAAGTTGTGGAAAACTGGTTAAACGAGGAATGGTGGGCTTCCCAACCACCTCTTTTAAGGCTCTGACTTCATTCCAGTTCCTGCTCGGTTGCCAGGACAAATCTTGCATTTTTTGTAGGAGTAAGGAAGTCCGCATTATTTGCTTTCTCGTAATTATATGCAATGACAGAAAATTATGCAAAATTACGCAAAATGCAAATCTATTATTTCTTGCACAGCGAACAGCTACTGGCTCCTGTTTTTCCCGTACATTAGCAGTAACTTTTTCTGCAAATTGTGCCATTGACAGTGATATTTTATCGTGAATGGAGTATAATTACACAAAAGTGCGCAATGAGTTAATTTCGAGAATGTTCCGTTAGAAGCATTAAGCGAAACCCCCGAAATTTCACACATAACGCTGGCGTAATTTAAATTTTGCCCTGGCCAAATTCATTGTCGGCAGATGAGAACTATGTCATGGTGTGTTACAGAGGACAAAGAAGACAAAATCTTTTATGCAGACCTTGCTCATGAGGTAGTACTGGTACGGGCAGTAAGTTCTGCATAACGGACAACCGTTGAGTTGAATATACATAGTAACCGTAACAATGAAACAGTGTCAGAGTTACGCTTGCACATGGAGAGAGAGTAGGAAATGGGGAAATCCCTTGAAATCCAAGTGTCTGCTGGCAGTAAAAGATATGTCATGCGTTTGTGTCTTGGCTACCCTTGAAATAAGGCATACAGTTCACTGACCAACAGATGTGGACGATGCCTCATTCCTCAGCTCAGTGCCTGGCCTTCCCAGCAGTCCCCTGGTCATCTAAGGTTTTTGCACAGATGGTACGTGATAGCTGTCTGGCCTCCAACTTTCCATTGCATGCATCTAGACTGGACAAAATGGAGACCACCGCTCTCACACAATGTGTCAGGGTGCATAGAGCAGCAGTGGGGATTTACTGCTCCAGGGGAAGGTCCTTGTAACCACGAGCCGAGTACACGAAGCATTCTGAAACAAAAAATAAAAACATCCACCACTACCAACTAAACGAAATTAAAAAAGTAGCAAATGAAAATCCCTAAATCATAGCAGAGAGGAATTATGTTCACACACCTCCACAAAAGATTTATTTCGGAACAGTGCAAGGTTCACATATATTCCTAATCCAGCCCAGGCTTTATGTGGACTACTCAAGATTCAAATTATTAGTGACGCAATCATGATAGGGCTGCGGAAATTGGGCAGGGGCAAATCGCGAACCCGCTAATTTGTGATTGTGCAGGGTTTTCAAATCAGTTGGTGTACAATTTTCTCCTGATTATGTGTTGGGCCTATTTACATTTTGAAAATCCGCTAATTGCGCAGGCTGTTCCCCATACCAATGTACACAAACAGTTCACATGCGCTGTTTGCGCCCACGAATTGCTAACTCGTAATAATCCCATTTTTGGTGCTAGTGAAGCTTGCACCCAAAACAGGATTAGCGTCCCAATCGGGGCCTAATAGTTGATTATAGTTCCAGGCGAAACGGAGGGCTGCTTTTTCAAAACACTTTTAGTTCTGTATGTTTGAAAAGATTGTCAGGGAGCCTCTTCCAGAACTAGGATTGAATCATAGATTGAGACTATAAGTGTTACTATCACAGCAAGTTCATAGAAGTCAGTGCTTCACGAGGAGATGCAGTGGGTTGTTGTCAAAGGGAAATCGAAGACTCTGTTATGCCTGCAATATGGCTGATAGAAATATTTCAAGCCAAATAACATGTTTTATGGAGTAAACATAATGTTCTAACAAAAGATGTGAAGTAGTCTATCACTCCGATGCACAGAATGATCCCATCTATGGACATAGCTCACAAAATAATTAACTTTTTTCAGCTAAACAAATGAAGTATGGGTTGTTAAAGTCTTAAATCTACTCTTGTCGGATTATTCCCACTTTAAAGCAGATCTTTGTCTTTTATGGAATTACAGGAGTACTCTTGGAAATCTGTATTAGCCATAGATTGTCAGTAGTCCTTCAGTTGACAAAATTCAGTCAAGCAATATTTCCAGCAAGAGGAAAATTGTGCAAGTGTAAATGTTGAGGAAATGTGCATTTGCACTCATAATATATTGTTTCTCCCTCTGGACAAACCTATTCCTCAATACACTATGCATTGTTTAGGTATTAAGGAGTTTTGCAGTTACTTCAGAGAGCTTGAAAAAATGGAAAATAGAGCTTCATGATGGCAGGGGAAGTTGGAGTCCAATTGGAACAGGGTAAGTGAACCAGCTCTGAAATTCTTTGCGGTAATATCATTCTGTATAGAGAGTTAAGTTATAGGGCAGTCTGAATTCAGTTTTCAAACAATTCTTGAACTGGGAGAGGATGTGGTGTAACGGGCAGAGCTGCCGACTTGGGGAATCAGGGTTGAGTCTCGGCGTCTGCTCAACATCCTGTGATTCTGGGGAAATCACTTAATCTCCCCCTGCCTACAAAAAATGAATGTGTACTTGTGTAATGTAACTGGCGCTCATGGATAGCTCTCCAATATCTTCGGGTCGAGTTTGCGCTATATAAACCCACAAAAAAAAAAAACTACATGCAGTTGGGTTCAGATCTCTGTAGCATTTCAGATTCTAGGTTCGTGCACGCCCAGTAATCTTTCATCCTTTTGAATGGATCCTTTGTTAATCAGGTGGGCCGGTACTGAGAAAAGGACTCTGGTTGGGGCCTAAGGAGGTGTCAGTTGCTGCAGGGCCTTCATCTCATTTTGTCTAACTGATTGTGTAAGGTCCTTAAACATAATCCTTAAAGGAGAATTTCATGTGGTTCCACTTACAAAGTTAAAGGCATAGTCTGCGTACCTGATTCTGAAGTCTTTGGAGCCTGAGATTATTGGTGAGGTCAGTGTATTTAATATTACAGTAGTTGTGGTGCGCCGTTATGAAGGCTGTTGATATATCGACTCTGTGTAGGATCTGTAGAAGAAGAAAGATTTTTCACAGAATGGTGTTTGCACCCTTTGTAACTGTGTTGACATTAGGACCAAAAGTGAGATTGACTTCAAAGATACCCCTCCACGTTCCTTACTTTTGGTTCAGCGAAAGTCACCAAGGGATCCCAAAGAAGGCACAGTGGGTTAGGCTTAGTGTTTCCAGATATTACAATCTCAGTCTTGGCATGCACAGGAAGATCTCCTTCTTCCACTGTAAGGCATGGCCCAAGCATGAAGTAATGTCTGTTCTTGAATGAGAACGTCCTTCCTGTAGATTTTCCCTCCATTGTTGCAGAGTACAAAACCTCCAGGCTTTTTACAAAAATGCCGAAGGGCGCGCTGTCTTGAGAAGTACTGTAATAGCGGAATTTTGTAGCACATCAGAAATAGAACTGGTAGGTGCTACACTCCAAAGATGGAAAGTGGCCATGGCTTTTGAGAGAGTTTTGATCATCTCCCATTATAGCAGGTCTATTGTGATGAGGCATCAACCGCAACCTGTTGAGGAGTTGATTTCAAAGAAAATGGAGGTATCCTGTGAATTGTAAGGTCGCTTGCAAGGGCAAGTCGCACATCTTTTCACAGGTTGAGAAAGCAGAGTCTTTTTAAACTGTGGTCGGAAACACATGTGAGACACATCATTATTACTATTCAGGTTACTATATCTTTTCATACATAATAATATCCTATTAATTAGTAAAGATTGTGATATATTGACTGTGTCCCTTGGACGTCTATATATGGTTGTCTTTGGTAACATTTCAGAGACTGGTGGATCATTTACATAGACTATAGACATTGGGCATCAGGAATTGCACAACTACCCTTTCTGTGGGTATTTTAGTCCCTTATAGAATATATATTACTGTTCGAACCCCAACTATCTTTTATTGTATAGTTTGGGGATACTGTACTTCAGGTGTTTATAGCAGGATAGGGGCATACTATTTATTAAATACGTGTAAGTCAAACTATGATAGATGGTTGCTCTGTCTTATGTACTCTGTTTAGCCTGATTGAGTACGCAATATCTTAATCTCATTTTGTTGCAGTAGTGAACACATATCGTTTCTGGAATTGTTCCCATTTGACGGCCATATAACGCATGAATTTCATCTTGAGGCTTTATAACTCTTTGACAGGTTATTATACCATTATACTTATACACACTGGTCTCTTCTGGCATGACGGGGAACACATAACACTGAATGCGTCGTTTCACTTTGATGTATTTATTAATTGTAACTGGCATCTACTGGGAACCAGTGCTTTAAAGGAGAATTTCGTGTGGTTCCACTTACAAAGTTAAAGGCATAGTCTGCTTACTGGATTCTGAAGTCTATGGAGCCTGAGTTTATTGTTGAGGTCAGTGTATTTAATATTACAGTAGTCGTGGTGCGCCATTATGAAGGCTGTTGATATAGCGACTCTGTGTAGGATCTATAGAAAAAGAAAGATTTTTCACAGAATGGTGTTTGCACCCTTTGTAACTGTGTTGACATTAGGAGCAAAAGTGAGATTGACTTCAAAGATTCCCCCCATATTCCTTACTTTTGGTTCAGCGAAAGTCACCAAGGGATGCCAAAGAAGGCACAGTGGGTTAGGCTTAGTGTTTCCAGATATTAGAATCTCAGTCTTGGCATGCACAGGAAGCTCTCCTTCTTCCACTGTAAGGTATGGTCCAAGCATGAAGTAATGTCTGTTGGATTCTCTGAACCGGTTTCCAAGAGGAAGTACGTTTGCGTGTTGGGATTGAAGACATCTAGTACTGTATACTGAAAAGAAGACACGAGGGGCATGATCCTTGAGGAACACCACTAGACTTTTGGCTTGTGTAAGATTCGAATGATCTAAATCTGAAATTTTGGCTGCTGTTGGTGAAGAATGATTGGACACGTATTCAAGCTTTTCCGGTGTCTTACGGCTTCCAACTTTCTCAGTAAAAACTGTGTGTTTGTTGGACGACATAATTGTTGGGATGGTGCAAGTCTGATTCCCCGCACCCCCTCAGGAGATGTTGCGTATAGTCCTGCTAGCTCACAGTGCACCATTCGACAACACTAACCTTTCAGGGTAAGAAATGTGTGTGCAACCTCAGAATGACAACCCTGACTCCCCAAGGAATCGTTGTAACAGATCTAGAACTTTTTCGTTAAGACTCTCATGCATACCTAAAGGAAATACGCAAGAAATACACAACCTTCAGTTTCAATATTTATTAAAGCAGTGAGATTCTTGAGTAAAATAACGTGTACTGCAATTACTAATAGAATGAAACATAGTACCACAATTAGCAATACAAGAACAGTGGAAAGAATGAATAATTCCACCATTGTGATAAAACAATGAATATATACTGGTATATATGTAGTGTAATATATTATAATTAAGGCTTCCGGTTATTCCGTTTTTACAGATTTTTACAGATAAATATGTATTTATTTATTTTTAAAAGCGGAAAAATACTGAAAATGGTGCTCTTGTGAGAAACTCTCCATGCTGTCTTTCATGAATTTTAGGCAACAGCTGAGCAGGCAGACAGCATGGAGGGTTAAAATACAGGATGATATTCCCTTAAATACAGGTACATGTTAACATATATTTGTAGTATGATGCTAATGTGTACCTGTGATTGTAGTCTTTTGTTATACATGGCTGCTTAGTTTGCTAAAACAAGACAGGCATCTTGAACCACTTGAAATAGGTGCTTCTCTCTGAAGATGCATCCCCCTACAGAGATTCTTGAATGAGAACGTCCTTCCTGTAGATTTTCCCTCCATTGTTGCGGTGTACAAAACCTCCAGGCTTTTTACAAAAATGCCGAAGGTGGCGCTGTCTTGAGAAGTACTGTAATAGCGGAATTGGGTAGCACATCAGAAATAGAATTGGTAGGTGCTACACTCCAAAGATGGAAAGTGACCATGGCTTTTGAGAGAGTTTTGACCATCTCTCATTATAGCAGGTCTGTTGTGATGAGGCATCAACTGCAACCTGTTAAGGAGTTGATTTCAAAGAAAATTGGTCGCTTGCAAGGGCAAGTCGCACATCTTTTCACAGATTGAGAAAGCAGTCTTTTTAAACTGTGGTCGGAAACAAATGTGAGACACATTGTTATTACTATTCAGGTTACTATATCTTTTCATGCATAATAATATCCTTTTAATTAGTATAGATTGTGACATATTGACTGTGTCCCTTGGACATCTATATGGTTGTCTTTCGTTCAGAGACTGGTGGATCATTTACATAGACTATAGACTATAGACATTGGGTATCAGCAATCGCACAACTACCCTTTCTGTGGGTATTTTAGTCCCTTATAGAATATGTATTACTCTTTGAACCCCAAATATCTATTACTGTATAGTTTGGGGATACTGTACTGCAGGTGTTTATAGCAGGATAGGGGCATACTATTTATTAAATACGTGAAAAGTCAGATTATGATAGATGGTTGCTCTGTCTTATGTACTCTGTTTAGCCTGATTGAGTACGCAATATCTTAATCTCTCATTTTGTTGCAGTAGTGAACACATATCGTTTCTGGAATTGTTCCCATTTGACGGCCATATAACGCATGAATTTCACCTTGAGGCTTTATAACTCTTTGACAGGTTATTATACCATTATACTTAAACTCACTGGTCTCTTCTGGCATGACGGGGAACACATAACACTGAATGCGTCGTTTCACTTTGGTGTATTCATTAATTGTAACTTTCACGGTTGGGTTTCTTTTTTTCAAATACTTTAGAAATTTTAATTTTTAATTGTGTCACGACTTTAGGTTATTTCTCTGTACCTTTGCTTTTCTTTGCACCGCTTTTTTCTCTTACAGTGCGGTTCTTTATGTGGGAGAACCGCTACTCTTTCCTCATCACTTCACTCAATATTGTGAGATGAACATGTTGGGCATCTATGGCTCTTTCCGAAAGGAGGAAGTAATCTATTGTTTTCTCATGTACTGTGGTGGATGTTGGTCCTTCTCGGTCCTTTGGATATATCATTTGATATTATGTATTCATAATTCGCAGCCCTGAAGAAGTCATCGTATGATATACTACCGACGAAACACGTTTTGGCTGTATCAAGTAACAAATCTGAAGGCTGTATCAAGTAACATAACTGAAGAAACATATGCTGATTACGTGAAATGGATCAATGTTGAACTGTTGTAAGGAATCTGAATTTGCTGTAAAGGAAATGGATACTGATTGACCCGGACTGAATTCTCTGGATTAAAAGTGGATAACGAGAACACTTACTTTTAAGAACATCATTTAACCTTGGACTTTTTATGTGCTGGGATTGGAATTTTGATGCAGAGTGTGAAGGCCAACATAGATGGTCTACAGACCCCTCTGGTAAGCAGCCTGTAACTGCACCTTAACTATTGGGCATGTATATTGAATATTAGGTCAGGATGGACTTCCAATAAACTATTGCACTTGTGTGATTCTCAGTCAACCTAATTCTTTTGGGAGTAATTCACTCCACCCTCTCTGCACTTCTTTTCCTCTCTCCCACCATTCCCCCATGCTCAGCCCTAATTCACCCAAGTCCTGAAATCTTTTCTTGGAGGGAGAGTGGTAGCCTAAAGATAAAATCCTGAGTCAAATCATACATCATGATAGAGATGCAAAAATCAGGAGCGAGTTGGTTTTATTATTATGTTGAAATTATTTAAACCTATAAAACTTAATGATGCTTAAAGAATGTCTCTCTTACACCAGTAGCCGCTGAAGTAACTGTAAAAAATTGTGTCTGCAAAAGAAAGCAAGACTGTCCATACTCTGAAGCAGCAATACTGCAAGTTAGTTTAAACTGAGTGTTTGTAATTGCATAGCATAGTTTCAAAAGTTACATAAGAGAGAACTGAATCCAAGATTGCTCACGACTAGTTGTCTTTCGGACATTATCCAGTGTACTGGACAGGGGCACAAGGAAAACTGGATACCATGTTGACTTCATCTATAGATCTTTCATTCGTTCATTGGGTGTGAACTGAAATTCACTTGTGTCTGAAAGCTGATCACCCCCTAAAAATAAAAAATCACAAACCCACTTTTATTTTATTTTTGTACCCAACATTAGGTTTTATTGGTATCTACAAAGCAATGCAATAATAAGACCTGGAGCAATGCAATTGAGCAGTCGTAGTGCACCTTCGTAAAACTGGGAGCTGCATTATAATATGCCAATACGTACCCCCTTATTCTTTATAGGGCTCATCTGATGCAGGCCACGCATTATACTAGAGGTTGTGGGTCTAACATTTGTATATTCATAGTCATTTAAAGGGAGAACCATAGACTCTGCTCCCACCAGGTAGGGACAAGAAAGAACCCACCCCTCATAGTCACTACACATTGCGCTCCAATAGATCAACAATGCATTCTACTCCACTAAGCATTTCAGATCATCTTTCAATGTGGAATTGCTGAAAAAATACACTTGCTTTGCCTTTGTCAAGCCTAGGAGGTCAGTATCATTTGTCCTTTACAGAAGTGGAGCTTCAATTGGGGCACCCGCTATGTTTCTATATGTAAGTGTTTCCTTTTGAGGTTTAATTTCTGTAAAAATTTAGCTTCTCCTCGTGTCATCTCCCCCTTCGATAGTTCTCCTGTCCAGCTTGCCTGCCGTCTGATACCCTCTGCTCCCTGTCTACCTACAGCCCTCCGTTTGTGCCTCCTCTGCTCATTTCATTGTTGGTTTTGCCTTTTCTGCTAGATTTCTGTCCTCTGTTTTTCCTTTTTTTGCTCGATTTTCTATCCTCTGTTTTGCCTTTTCTGCTAGTTTTTTTGCCCTATGTTTTGCCTCTTCTGCTAGTCTTTCTGCCATCTGTTTTGCCTTTTCTGCTTTTTTTCTGCCCGTTGTTTTGCTTTTTTTCTGCTTGTTTTCTGCCCTCTATTTTGCCACTCCTGCTTGTTTTTCTGCCCTGTGCTTTGCCTTTCTGCTTGTTTTCCTGCCCTCCATTTTGCCTTTTCTGCTTGTTTTTCTGCCTTTTGTTTTGCCCTATTCTGCTCTGTTTTAACTTTTCTGCTTGTTTTTATGACCTCTGTTGTGCTTTTTCTGCAATGGGGGAGGGAGGCCACGTGGCCCCCTCCCGGGCAGAGTTCGGCCCGGAGGACCCTTTCCACGTCTAGTTGGGTGCCCTGGCCCCACCCACAGCACCCAGTGTGCTTTGATGGGGACTGCAGGGGGAACCTTAATGCTCCCGCTGTTCCAATCTGCGCCCCGCAGCCTGGGGGAGCAGGCATTGCTCACGCACGCAGGGAGCTGCTAAATATGCAGCTCCCTACTTGCAAGAGCAATCTCTCATCTGTTTCCCTGCCCGCATGACAGTGTAGTGTAGCTCCTATTTCCCTAATAGGCTCTGCGCATTGGAATAATATATCCTATAGGTTTGACATAGTACTAAGGTCAGTATGTCCCTATCGAGTATATTAAACTTAATTACTTGTGCCAGCTAGCTCAGAGGCCACTAGAAACTCCTTGACGACAAAAAGGTAGTAGTTTCTGGCAGCCGCAAAACATGACCACTTTGTTTCCCTTTAGAATCAGAACGTGTCCCAGAGTCGTGGAAACAATAGATAACTATTTCACTCAGCTCAATCGTGCATGCTTAGTTTTCTCCAAGTTACACAGAAAGAACAGACGGGCGTTTCAATAAAAGATTTATTGAACAGTCTTGTTTCTGGTGTAAGTAAAATGTGCTGTTACGATCACAAGACAGTATGCGAGATAAATAATGTACAGTGTGAGCAGTAGAAATAAATAATACTGCGATAGCATTATCTTTTAGTATAGATGCATTTACATAAATGACACAGACTAAAAATGCGAGTACTCATACGATGCATTTCTCATCTAGTTCTACCCCAATGTACCTAACCTAACCTAGGTGTAGGGAGAGGTATGAAGTAGGTGAAGTATTCCTTACTATGGTATACTAAGAGTATGTTAAGCCTAGTATGCCTAGTATGCCAAGAGTCCCTCTAGGTTCTAGTCAGCTCCATACCTTATGAATGAGAGAGGTAGGAATCTCTTGCCAGACTCGAACTCCAACACCCCGCAAGGGAAGTCAGATCACTGGAAGCTGGACTCTCTGCGTGCAGGGATGACAGCGTCTTCTCAGTGCGTCAGGCCGGGAAACGGGCTCCTCTGAAGTCGAGGTCTCCTCTGATTTACAGGGGCTAGGGAAGGTATATTTATACCTGAGAAGTACCTAAGAATGTTAGCATTGACGTGAATCGGACAGAGGAAGACGTCATGAATGAACCCCTAAGGAATAATGGTTCATGCATAATATATGAGTCCTTGAAGAAATCAATAGTCCTGTGCTAGGGAAACTCCCGCAGCCTAAGGGTCTGTTCTTCATGAACTCGTTGTGACGTTAGGGTGGACGGATGTCGGAGACCATGCCTGTATTTGGAGTGCACGGTTTAATGCCTAAATAAGGGCTGGGATTTTATGCCTATATAAGGGCAGGGCGAATTGTGCCTATCTAAGGACATGATACAGGAAAGCCTGTGTATGGACACCCTAAGAGGAATACAACACCCACTCCACTTTCGTGTGTACGATAATACTAAAATGCTGGACATTTAAAAAAAATGCTAAACATAAAATGGAGTACCGCATATTTAAAAAAATATGTCTTAAAAGCATTAAAAAACATAGTAAAAATGCAAAAAGGTACTGTACATATTAAGCAATGCTTTTCATTTCAGGCATAAAGTTCGAAATTAAATGCAATTTGAATGAAAATAAGCAGTAATATTTACATGTGACAAAAATGATCGATAAGTTGTTCAAAAATCAAAATCATTTCATGTCTTGAAAATTAATGAACTGTTTTAGACACACAAGATGACTAAGTGTCCGTGGAAGTACCGCGAAGTCTGTACTATAAGGCTAGTTCTACTTTAAGCAGATTGAAGTGCCATTTTAGTTCGAAAAAATGGGAAAAAGTTCAATTTTGGAAGAGTTCCAAGATTTTGAAGTATGAAGGCCAAATTGTTACTGCATCTCTGGAACACTGTATGCTGAATCAGAGTCAGTTTACGGGTCTGGTGTAAACATGAGATCATCTATTTCTATAGACAAAACATCATCCACTGAAGTTGGTGTCAGTTGGAACACCTCGTGTAGTAGATTAATTGCACAGAGATGTGAAGCATCGCTTTCCGCATAGGATGCCGCAGCAATGTTCACGTCTGTTGTTACCTGTGTGCCTGTAGATCTTTCTCGTACCTCAGCAGCAGCCGGAAGCGTCTGTGAGATCTCAATGAATGCTGACATCAGGATTGGTAGCCTCTGGGGACAACACAGTTATCGGGACCAGCAGAGTATCGACGTCCGTTGGCGTTGCTGATGGAAATGTGAGACAAGTGTCTAACACGCATTCTTCACCGCATAGCAGGCATCGTAGAACAGGTAAGATGCAATCTTGCCAGATTGGTCTGAATGACAGGAACCACGTGGTATTCAGGTCCCGTAGACGAGTCATGCCCAATAGCTGTACTATTCGCTCACAGCACTTTCTTTCAAGGAGAGCTTTCTCCATTTCGCTCGGAGTGATGTCTGCGAATAGGCTGGCCATAGCGCAATAGCAGGAAGAGAAATAGAATTCCGGCAACAAGTGCTAGAGTTAATGGTATGCCACCAAACACCAAATGTGCAAAGTTCGGGATGATACCGAGTATTGCCAGGAAAGGTGCTAACAAACCGGAGCAGATGCTCTTAAATACATGTACAATTCCGGTTGTATCAGACATGTTAAAGATACGTCCTATCATTTCCACGAAATGTATAGGGCAGTTTGTACGTATTAAAGTCTGTATCTCAGCCGAAGTCCTTGCTACTTGTAGATCATAGGTTTCTTTGGCCGAGGTCAAAGGCACTGTTTGCTGTAAAAGCATGGCTTTCATTCTGCTCAAAGTATCAAATCTTATAAAAGAGACGTTCAGCGAAGGCCATAGAGGCGACTCCCTGACTGTGTCTATTGGGGCAAACAATACTTGCATACAGCAAGTGACCCTGGAGTTGACCGTTACTAGATATGGGATGCCTGGCAGCATGCCGCAGCAACTCTGATCATTCAACATGAGGTAACTCCCATTAGAAAGTTGTCCAAACGTTGGACTAATGACAGCAGCTGGTGTACCCTGCTGATGGCAAGACAAATTTGCCACAGAACCATTACAAGCCCCGTGTAAAGAAATGTCCTGACATATAAGTGAACCGCTCAGTGCACGTTTACAGTGTGTACCGCTCAAAAACACTTCACGATCCCCACTCCAACATCTATATATATACGGTAAATCCCAAGATGTCTTAATGTATTCCTTACCCAACCTTTCATATTTGCCTGCTTGCATTTGTCTGAGGCAATACTGAAACTGAAAAGTAGTCACAGGTAATGTTATTTTGCCATGAATAAGCCATTCTGTAGCTGGTTTTTCTGCCACTGTGAATGGTAATTTTTCCAGTTTTTCAATGCTCAGCACTGTATACCTTGCTCCTCTTTGTGCCAATTCGATCTGTTTATCAGTCAGATTGTATTCTGCAAACAGAGCTGACGTGTTGATAAAACGCCAAGGCACATAGCCCGCTCGCAAAGATTGCAGCGTCCAGCTTAATAACACAATAGAACGTAATTGAGACTGACCGTGTTGTAACATCGCCAAATCTTGTTCTAGTATGTCTATAGCAGAGGATACAATGCCATCCAATGAATATATTCTGGAGGACAAAGTTGTTAACCCATTGTCGATCACAGAGAGTGTTTTCTCTAAATTAATATGATCAAGTTCACGTATTCGTTCTGCGGCCTCCATCTGTGATACTTTCCATGCTTCATTATAGGCAGCATAAATGCCGGCATATATGAAACGTTTTTGACGCGGTTTTCTTGGTCCAAGCAAGAATTCCCTTAGGTCTGCGTCCTTTTTAAGTAAGGATAAGTGTTGTTTCACATCCTGTAGTGTAGACTTATGCAGCCAATCGAGGCATAATTTTCCTACACTGTATGTTGTTACTACCCCCGGATGCTGTCTTTGGACGTATCTTGGGTCTGGCCTATTAATAGTAAAGCCCTGAGTTTTATTCAGGAATCTTTCCTGACAGTTATTCGTGTCTGTGGGTCAGATCAACCATTTTTTCCAATCAGGATTAGATCTGTTGAGTTGTAGTATATTGTCAACTGTCACCACTGCCTGTGTATCGTTATCACTTGCAGGTGTTGGTACAGAAGGTGTGTTCATCTCCTTGATCTTGGCTAGTCCAAGACAAGATGTTTGTTGGATGGTTTCATTCAAGAACATTATTTGTTCAGGGATGATACAGGCTCTAAATAAAGCTTCTATCCCCTGCACTTGCCAATCTTTAGTACCCCAGACAGTTTTTGTGTCTATTGTGTCCTTCCATAAGTCGAAACCCTGTCTAGACAGTTGGGCAATAAATGCTGCAGAGTAAATCTGTTTTGTATTAGTTAACATAATTTTCAGTCCTGTATTGTTTACATTTCTAAAGTAAAATGTTTCTGGGTCAGATGTATTGTAACCTGAAAAATAGGAAACTTACTAGCAAATGTTTTTGAACTACCTTTAGGTGGTGTAAGACAATGTTCCCATTGGTTAAACAAAAACACATTTCTTGGATATGCAGATTTATGCAAATAATGATGACCATAGTGGTTATAACAATACAGTTGTTCATAGTCTGATGAACCCTCTAAATATTCATTTTTAGAAAATGCAGCAGATTTTTCTAGGTCATACATTCTGTCGTTAACAGTCTCAAAGTCTCAATCATCAGAATAGGTACTGGACGTAATTAGATCACTTAGTGAAATTTTAAACAAATGTGGAATGTTCAATTGTTCCGTCGGGCCGAAGATGTCAAAATCTGTTTTGTCCCACACTATACCATCCTGTATAGGAACAGCTGTGATGTTCACTGATGACAAGTCTCTTGCTTCACGATGGGAAGATTTATGATGGTTTCAAAAGTACGTTCACATCTTTTCCTTCAGTGTTCACATGGATGTATCTGCCACTTATAATCACGCTCACAGTTGTAACCAAAGCTAGCCAGAGCAGGAAAACAAATAGTCCAGATATAATCCAGAGTTCAATCCATGGAGAAACCAAATAAGTCTTTTTCAGAAAGTGAAGAAAGTCTTGTACTTGCTGCTTGAGTTTGAATGATGCTGGCGTCGTTTCAGGTTCACTCGGATCTTCTGAGAACGTATCAAAGTTAATGAAATAGCCAGAAGCAGTTCTATCAATTGTTGGAATTGCATCAGGATTTGTAGAAATCACTGGAACCAGTTCATCACTTGCTACATTGGTGTAGACAGGTGTATTTGGACGAACTGTTACTTGGTTTTCAAGACGGATGAGTTCCATAGCGTTGTTGCTTAGTCCTCCATCTGTTACAGCTGAATTCTCGATTGTTATCAGTCTTTCAGTCTGAACCTCTTGGATAGTAGCGAGAGGAGTGCGTCTGCTACTAGGTCGGAGTCCACGAGGCCTACTATTTAGTATTGGCCACATACTGTGGTTTGATCAGGTCGATGGACACAAATCTTTTCTCCTTTCTTCCAGCAAGGGGCAGCAGAAGTACTGTTCTTGTTCCTTGAACTGCTAGGACAGGTACTGGTTGTCTGTAAGAAGGTCCAAATTCCTTCTTGTCCGCAATCTTTTCTCTGACTAGATCCCCAACTTTTGGAATCCAGACAGGCCTTGCTGGGACCGCCGATTTTTCCCCAGTGGTGGTTGGCTGTAGGAATACGTTGCTTTGTTTCGTTCTTAACTCATTCAGTTCCTGTAAAACAGCCAAACGATCATTGATATCAAACGGTTTATTTTCCACCACTGTGCCTACGTGTTCAAGGTCTGGTACCCACATTCTTGTCCCAAATAGGACCTCATATGGAGTGACCCCCCCTAGAGAACTTCTTGGCAGATTATTCAATGAGCGTTGGACCCCATTAAGGTGTTTGACCCACCCATCACCCGAACCTAATACCCTAGCTGTTATAGACTGCTTTATGTCCCGGTTTTTCCTTTCCACAACCGAATTTCCCTCAGGATGGAATGGAGAGGAGTACCGCAATGCAACGCCCAGACTGGCCATGGCTTCTTTGTAAGCCCGAGAGCTAAACGCAGGACCCTGGTCAGAATGTAGCGTGCCTATTGCGTATGTGCCGATAAAGACTTGCAAATCTTTTATAACAGTTCGAGCGTCAGCCGAGCGCTGAGGCCATATCCATAGGAACCTAGATTCAGTATTTGTGGGATTGCACTTGTCCAGTAGGACGCAGGCGCGTAGATAGTCTAATGCTGTCTAACAGTGGTGTCTGTACTGGGTTGCCGCATTCGCAGCATGGTGTCTGGTGGCTTTCCCGCTGTAATTTACAGTCTAAGCAGTTGTTGATGAATATGTGAATTTCTGTATTCATTCCAGGCCACCAGTACATCTCTTTTAACGTCAAAATTGTTTTAGAGATCCCTTGATGTGACAGACCCTCCCCCAAATGTGTTTCATAAATCAAGGCTGCTCTACGTTCCATGTTTGGAATTACCCTATCCCCCACTCCAGGGATTCAAGCAAAAGGAACGTTGTTCGCACCAATTACATAAGAGTACTTGAGTGGAAACTTTTTGGGTAACGCTGCACTGCTGCCCTTGCTTGAAGCATTGACAGCCAACATTATCTCACCGTCGATTTTCGTTTTTGAACGAGTGATCGCAGCTACGGAAGCCGTCTGAACAGCCCCATTTGCGGCTTCGTCAGCCAATGAATTCCCTGCAACGTGAACGCCATCATGTTGATGACTCAGTGTGTGGATCACGTGAGCCTTTGGTAGTTCGTTTTTCAACTGAACTACTTGTTCCCAAAGCATTTTATGCTTTATTGTGCCACCTTTCGCATCTTTGAAACCATTTTCAAGCCAGTTTTGTATATATTCATTATACGACTGAACACAGTAAAAGGAATCGCACACTATCAGTGTGGGGAATTCTCGATCTGTACTTTCAAGTGCCAGTTTGAATGCTTGTAGTTCAGCTCGCTGAGCTGTACAATCTCCTAGAGATTGAGTTTTTGTGACCATAGGTCTGAAGATGCCATTTCGCATGCGACCTTTAACGATCGCACACGCTGCACTGTAAGCTTGCTTACTCCCTGTTGCGGGCTGTGCGGATCCGTCAGTGTAAATTATGAATTCGTACTGATCGAGAGGCAGAATTTCAGTAGGCAGAGGACATTCTTGTTCATATTGCAGGAATGCTTGTGTTTTTAAATCTGGATCAAAAACATATTCAACATCTGTTGCAGCAAGAGAATTAACCCATTGTATCCATCTTGGATGTAATGCTTTAGCATTTGGAATGCTTGCTTTTGTGACCGCTTCTAAAGCTGGTACCGGGGTTACGACAATAATGCGTTTCCCTTGGGCTAAGGCTCTTTCTTTTGCTACAGCCATTTGAACTGCTGTCAGAATTTTTTCAGTTGAACTGAAGCGCATTTCCGCTTGTGTGTACAAATGAGATTTGTATGCGATTGGTATTTTCTCACCCTCATTGAAGGTTAAGTAGGTGAATCCGCATTGACCCGAAATTATTTGAATCACCAAATTTCGTTGACTTACACGTGTTTGTAAGTGATTTGTTGCTAACATGTTAGCCTGTAGTGAACGCAAGATTTCTGTGTGTTCCTGTGTCCAGTTTCTGATCGAAAAATCAGGTTTGATTAATGCGTAGAGAGGTTTAACCCTTTCTGCGTAATTTAGAATGTATGTTCTTCCAAAATTTAGGAAACCCAGGATGGATTGTAAGTTTTTTAGCGTTTTTGGAGGTTGGAGCAGCGCACATTTCTCTAGAAAGTTAGCTGCCAAGCTCTTACCTTCACTTGAAAGCTCATATCCTAGAAATAGGACATTGAGATGGGCAATTCTGGACTTTTTAAAGTTGAACTTGTAGCCCTCAGAGGCGAAACCCAGTATAATGGTGCTCACCCTGTTCAAGTGTTTGTCCAGGTCATCGTCTGTCAGATAGATGTCATCGACATAGGACAATGCCTCATTGTCATAGATTTGTAGTAACTCTGTTACCCTCGCTGAGAATAACCCCGGGCTGTTCTTGAACCTTTGTGGGAGTCGACAAAAGTGACGCTGGGTCCCCATTATGGAGAATGCTGTCAAGTACCTGCTTTCAGGTGCTATGTTTTGACAAAAGAAACCATTTGAGATATCTAATGTTGTTTTATATTTTTTACGCACAATGTTGTTCATTAATGCTGTGCTATGTGCATTTTGTACTGCAAAAGTTTTAGAACAAGTGTTTAAGTGTCTATAATCCAAAACTAGACGATATGTGTTGTCTGGTTTGGAGACAGGAAACAAAGGATTGTTCATTGAGGAGGTGCATGTTTCAATCACCCCTTGATATTCAAGTTGATCTAAGATCTCCCTGACCTGTTTTTTAGCTTCTTGCTTTATTGGATACTGCCTTTGTGCAGTTGGTTCATGTTTTAGATGTATTTTATGGTGAGGTGAGTCCTCATCCCATCCTACATGATTATATATAATGCTGGGGCCTGGGCTATTGCCCATTTCCTGGCATATGTATATTTTAGGTGTATTGGAATATGGTTGGAGAAGGCGGGCATAATAATGTCTTCGCCGTGTGGGCACTCCCTGACAAATTGTGGTGGCCAGTCTTTTTCTGCTAGAAGTATGTCATAGCCCCTTGATAGTCTTTCCCAAAAAAGTGCTTTCACCTGTCTAGGTATGTCTCCCTCCATCCGGAGTGTTATTTCATATAACTTTTGTGGAGTACTAACCCTGGTGTCTACAGTCTCTACTGTAATGTACTCATTCAAGTCCACTATCACCAGAAGTTCCTTCAGGTTCTGGCGAGCTATTGTGACTTCTGCTGCACTGTTCAGCATTGTCTGAGCCCATTCTCCGTTCTTGAGTTGTGTTCTCAGTATTCTCGGCATGTCTGATCTTTAGACCTGCTACTTTCTTTTTGGAGAATTTAGGTTTTGCTTTAGTTTTTGGAGCGTGTTTTTCGTCTTTCGATTTCACGCGTTCTTCACTATGTTCCGATCGTCCTCTTCTTTCCGAAGTCTGTGATGAGATCTGAAAGGGACGAGAGGAACGTGTATCAGTATCTTGATACCTGTCAGGCTTTCTCAAATTATCCCTATTCCTGAGGTTATACCTCCTTTCAGAGGGCTCCTTTTGAGGAGACCTACCTCAGGATTGAGAACGTTTCTCATTTGAATTTTGTTTATTAGTCTCCCACATATTTTTAGAAGATGTAGGAGTTTGTTTAATTGAGTCCTTCTCAGGACTTTCAGATAGTTTCGGCTTCACTGGTCTTCCACCCAAACTATCTCTGCCTAATTCTGCATAAGATTGTTCTATTATTCTGGGTAGCTCAGTTTGATGTTCTGTAACATCAAATTCCCTTAATTTTTGGCGGATCGCCACTGCTGCTGCCTCCCCTTTAATATTAGATAATATTATTGTTGAGACCTGATCGAAATTTTTCAGTAATTTCATACCTAAATTTAGAGCAGGCTCTGCCCCGTATTCATTTTGAATTTTTTTCAGGCCATCAGGTATTACCGCAATTGACGGAATGCCATGTGTTTTAGTATAGATGGCAGCAAAGACTGAGCCCCAAGTGGTGCAGTCTTCCAGTTGTGGTGTGATCCCCATCGGTAAACTGATTGTCAGTATTCTGTGTTTCTCATATGGGCTAGTATTTGGAAATACTGCTTCTATTTGAGTAATCTTTTGAGCTATCCAGAATGGAATTTGCTCACGTTTTGTGGGCATTTTACCCATGACTGCGTATAGAGTCTGTGGTGTTATTTTTAGTGTATTCCCCGGTTGAGGGGTTTGATTTGGAAGTGTCAGTGGTTGCTGGACTGTGAAAGTCCGCATGACATATTGGACCAATTGTCTGTAGATTTTTATTAACTCTGTGAGTTGAGTAAGTAGTTCCTCGACTGACATTTCTTCAATGTCAGGATGAGGTGTGTAGCCGGCTAGCATCGGCCATGTTGCTCCTGGTCTACCTAGTGGACCGAGCCTGGTAATGTTTCTGTGATGTTTTAGGGCGACTTTAAACCAGAGCTGATGCTCCTGGTATGTTAATGGAATTTCAATATCCTCGAAAGGAATGTATTCCTCTGGTGGATCATCTTCTTTGTAGAAGTGAAACATGTGTGTTACTGGATTTGATTCAGGAAATATTACCCATGAATAGAATACCTCTGTCTGAAAGGATTCGTGTGCCTCTATCACGAAAACTGCTCTACCTCCTCTTGGTGGTAGGCCATGTTTTATGAGTTTTAGAGTGATGGCTCTTCTTAAGTTTGGAGTGATGTCTATAACATCCTCCTCAGTTTCATTTAAACCTGTAATGTTAAAAACTGCTGCTTGGGCTGGATCAGCCACAGCTCCACCGTTTCCGGTGGCTTCGTCCCCTGTTATGGACATTTTATTTTTCGAAAAATGTAGAACAAGTTTCAAGGAAACAAAGATAAGGTGCACAATATTTTGGAACACTGTATCCTTCAACGTTGAGCAAACCAAACAGCTAATATATAGGGTACTGCCCTATGTAGCCGTGGTGGATACTTAACCCTGCCCACTCCAGACGTCTTTTGGAGTATATGGGTAGGGGTCTCTGAGAGAAAAAGCACGGCTGAGTTACTCAGTATCTAGCGTTAAATTACCGCCTTACCAAACGTTGGGCGCCATGTAGTGTAGCTCCTATTTCCCTAATAGGCTCTGCGCATTGGAATAATATATCCTATAGGTTTGACATAGGACTAAGGTCAGTATGTCCCTATCGAGTATATTAAACTTAATTACTTGTGCCAGCTAGCTCAGAGGCCACTAGAAACTCCTTGACGACAAGAAGGGAGTAGTTTCTGGCAGCCGCAAAACATGACCACTTTGTTTCCCTTTAGAATCAGAACGTGTCCCAGAGTCGTGGAAACAATAGATAACTATTTCTCTCAGCTCAATCGTGCATGCTTAGTTTTCTCCAAGTTACACAGAAAGAACAGACGGGCGTTTCAATAAAAGATTTATTGAACAGTCTTGTTTCTGGTGTAAGTAAAATGTGCTGTTACGATCACAAGACAGTATGCGAGATAAATAATGTACAGTGTGAGCAGTAGAAATAAATAATACTGCGATAGCATTATCTTTTAGTATAGATGCATTTACATAAATGACACAGACTAAAAATGCGAGTACTCATACGATGCGTTTCTAATCTAGTTCTACCCCAATGTACCTAACCTAACCTAGGTGTAGGGAGAGGTATGAAGTAGGTGAAGTATTCCTTACTATGGTATACTAAGAGTATGTTAAGCCTAGTATGCCAAGAGTCCCTCTAGGTTCTAGTCAGCTCCATACCTTAAGAATGAGAGAGGTAGGAATCTCTTGCCAGACTCGAACTCCAACACCCCGCAAGGGAAGTCAGATCACTGGAAGCTGGACTCTCTGCGTGCAGGGATGACAGCGTCTTCTCAGTGCGTCAGGCCGGGAAACGGGCTCCTCTGAAGTCGAGGTCTCCTCTGATTTACAGGGGCTAGGGAAGGTATATTTATACCTGAGAAGTACCTAAGAATGTTAGCATTGACGTGAATCGGACAGAGGAAGACGTCATGAATGAACCTCTAAGGAATAATGGTTCATGCATAATATATGAGTCCTTGAAGAAATCAATAGTCCTGTGCTAGGGAAACTCCCGCAGCCTAAGGGTCTGTTCTTCATGAACTCGTTGTGACGTTAGGGTGGACGGATGTCGGAGACCATGCCTGTATTTGGAGTGCACGGTTTAATGCCTAAATAAGGGCTGGGATTTTATGCCTATATAAGGGCACGGCGAATTGTGCCTATATAAGGACATGATACAGGAAAGCCCGTGTATGGACACCCTAAGAGGAATACAACAACAGCAGGCATGGAAACGGAGGAGAACTCCGCTCCCAGCAAGCGGGAGCAGTTTGACAGCTCCCGCTTGCTGGGAGCGGAGTTAGTGTTTGCTCTCGCGTGGCGGGAGCTTTTATAGCTCCCGCCAAGCGAAAGCAAAGTGCTATCTCCCGAGGATGGGCACGTTAGGAGATGGCTGGAGTTGGCCCTGGGAGGAGTGGCAGTCCCCATGAACTTTAATTGCTCCAGAAGGGGGGCGCCGCATGGCCCCCATTCTTTAGTATGCACAGGCTGGCCCTGGGTAGGTGGTGGTCCCCGAGGCGATATATGGCGAAGGAGGAAGGCCTCACGGCCCCCTCCTTCAAGTTTTAAATATGTATTTGTCCCTGGGGAGGTGGTAGTCCCAGAGCGGGGAGTCTGTGAGGCCCCCCACATAATATATTTTGCCCCGGGGAGGTGGTGGTTCCAGGGGCATGTTAAAGCCTCTGGAAGGGGTCTGCACAGCCCCCCTGCCATATTTAAATAAAGCCCCGGGGAGGTGGTAGTCCACGGGGCTAAAAAGAGCCCTAGGTGGGGGGCCCCGTGCACCCAATACCTTTTATTTATTTTTAATTTAGAAAACACCCTCATGCCCCCGGGACTTGGCCCACCTGGGGGCTAAAGTGAAAACAAGTGGGGGAGATCACTTTTGTATATTTTTTTTTCCCCTCAAATTTGCAAATAATCGCAGTTTTGCAGCAAAACGTTTTAAAAAAAATGCTTTTTTGCCCTGCCGGGGTACCTGGGGGACCACAGCACCAATCAATCAATCAGAGGTTCTTGTAGAGCGTGGTTTGTCATCCCGGGGGGCTCCAGGTGCTGACTGGAGGTGTGAGCCTCATTCAGAGAAGTTTTGGTCGAAAAGCCAAGTCTTGAGCTGTTTCCTTAAGTGCTTCAGGGATGGGGCGGTGCGAAGGTATAGGGGAGGTCGTTCCAGGATTTTGCGGCAAGGTAGGAAAAGGAACGACCTGCGCAGTGGCTGCAACAGATGCGGGGGATGTGGGCCAAGGTGAGGGTGGAGGAGCGGAGCTCTCTGGTCAGCTGGTAAAAGTCAGGCGGCTTTTGATGTAGGCGGGTCCGGTTCTGTGGAGGGCTTTGTAGGCGTGCGTGAGGAGCTTGAAGAGACATCTCTTCTGTACTGGGAGCCAGTGGAGGGCTCTGAGGTGCAGGGTGATGCTGGATCTTCTGGGGAGGTCGTGGATGAGTCTAGCTGCTGAGTTCTGGATGGTTTGGAGGTGGTTCGGGAGCTGTTTGATGGTTACGACATAGAGTGTGTTGCCGTAGCAGAGTTGGCTGGAGATGAGGGCTTGGGTGACTATCTTCCTGGTTCAGGCGGGGATCCATCGGAAGATGTTGCAGAACATGTGGAGGGTGTGGAAACAGGCAGAGGTCACAGTGTTGATCTGTTTCTTTATGGTGAGATGGGAGTCTTGGATGATTCTGAGGTTGCGTGCATGATTGGTAGGGGTGGGTGCGGGGCTGAGTACGGAGGGCCACCAGGCATCGTCCCAGAGGAAGGGCTTGTTTATGAAGATGATGACCTCTGTTTTGCCCGAGTTGAGTTTCAGGCACTTGGTCCTCATCCAGGTGGCGATGTGGGCATGGTGGTTTGGAAGTTGGCTCTTGCGGTGTCTGCGTTGTCCGTAAGGGATAGGATGAGCTGGGTGTCGGCGTAGGAGATGATGTTGAGTCTGTGGGTGTGGGCGATGTTTGCCAGAGGTGTCATGTAGGTGTTAAAGAGGGTGGGGCTGAGGGAGGAGCCCTGGGGGACGCTGCCTATAATGTCCTTGGTGCAGAGGAGAAGAGTGGAAGGTGGAACCTCTAAGTTCCGCCGGAGAGGAAGGATGAGATCCAGACAAGAGCCTTGCCTTGGATGCCTAAGTGGTGGAGTCTGGTGATGAGTATGTGGTGGGAGACGGTGTTGAAGGCTGCCAAAAGGTCTAGGAGAATGAGGGTGGCTGATCCGCCTAGGTCGAGGAGGCATCTGATGTCATTCGTTGCTGCGATTAGGGCGGTCTCGGTGTTGTGGTTAGGCCGGAAGCCTGATTGAGAGAGGTCGAGCAGGTGATTTTCTTTGAGGTAGTCCGTGAGCTGGCGGTTGATGGCTTTAATTTCACATTTGTAAAGCACAAACGTATCACCCCTAAGGGTATCCAAGCACTGGGGCGCCGTTGGGGAGATTAAGTGAGCTATTGCCAAGAGTCACATGATACTGAGCTGCCACCAGCGCCGGGGATCGAGCCTTGAGCCCCGTGCTTCTGAGTCAGCCACTCTGGCCGCTGCGCCACACCTCTCCAGGCTTTCTCCAGTACTTTGGTTGGGAAGGGGAGGAGAGAGATGGATTGGTAGTTTTCGAGTTTGTTGGGGTTGGCTGAGGGTTTCTTCAGAAGAGGTTTGACCTCGGCGTGCTTCCAAGCATCTGGGGCTGTGGTGATGGCGGTGTTGAGGACTACAGTGAGGGGGCCTCCGATCGCTTCATTTCCTAGGTTGTAGATGTGGTGGGGGCAACAGTCGGAGAGAGAGCTTAAGTGAATGAAGTTCATGATGGAGGGGTGTCTTTGGCCGAGAGCTGCTTCCAGTCAGTGATTCAATGGGTGTGGGAGGCGTTGGTTAGGGTGCGAAGGTGTTTAGGATGCTAGGTCGAAGTTGCTGTAGTTGGCGGAGATCTTGCGGTGAAAGTAGTGTGCTAGAGTATTGCAGATGGCTTGGGAAGGGTGTATCGTCTTCTTAGTGGCGGAAGAGCAGGAGAATTCTCGGATGCTGCTGAAAGGTTCTTTGTTGTGGTTGGCGCTCACTTTGATACAGGTGTTAAGGTCTTTTTTCTTGGTTTCTCTGAGCCGGTGGTGGTAGCTGTTGTGGGCTCATCTGAAGGAGTCGAGGTTGGCGGGGGTCTTGTTGGAGCGCCAGTTTCTCTCCAGTTTCTTACAGTGGCGTTTGAGGGTCAGAAGTTCTGGAGTGTATCAGCTTGCTTCATTGGCGTGTCTTCTGCTGGTGGTGGTTTTCCGGGGGCAATGGTGTTGGCGGCTGAGGAGATCCAGTTGGAGAAGTTATGTAAGTCAAGTTCGAGGGAATCCGTGGGGGCTGATCTCACTTCCTTGAGGGTGGCTGTCAAGAGGGGTTTGGTAACTTTGCTCCAGATGCTTCGAGGGTGGGATGGGTGTCTCGTCGGGGGTTCCAGCGGGCCATCGATGGAGAAGTGAACGATGCTGTGGTCTGTACAAGTCAGTTTGTGGTGTGGTAGAAGTTGGCGTGGTCGTTGGTGGAGAATATAGGGTCCAGGGGGTTTCATGCGCTGTGCGTGGGAGTGGTGACCAGTTGAGAGAGGCCAATGATGCTCATGTTTTCGAGAAGCGTTGTGGAGTTTGTGCCGTTTGGGTCCTCATGGTAGAAGTTCAGGTCTCCCATGAAGATGTAGTGGGTGGAGTCTATAGTCAGGGGTGCGATGAAGTCCGGTATGGCGCTACAAAAGCTGGAGCGGGGCCTGGCGGTCTGTAGGCGAGGGTACCTCTGATGGTTATTTTGGCGTTTGGTTAGATCTGGAAGTTGAGGTGCTCCATGACCGGTGGAGTGTCGTCATTCAGGGCGCTGCAGTCGGGAGAGTCCTTGTGGATGATGGTGATTCCTCCACTGGGTCTGTTGGGGATGTCGCAGTGGATCATCTTGTATTCGTGGAGTGTGGGGGTGGCTATATCGGGTGTGGACGCTGGAGTCAGCCAAGTTTCGGTAATGTACTTCATGGTGAGGGTGGTTATGGTGTCCCAGATTTCCGTGGCGTGTTTGCAGAGGGATGTGACGTTGAGCTAGGGGGTCAGGCTATTCCTATCCTGTCCTCTTTTCTTTATTTTTACTTTTTGGGGGGGACTCGGCTGAGGTTGAGTCTCAAGATGGCTGCCAACACTTCCTGGTTGAAGTTTTGGCAGCCAATCAGATCTCTGCATGAGATCAGTAGGATTCGCATAGGGTTCGCATCCCTAAATATACAGATTAGGTTTTCTTTTAATAACTCTAAAACTACTGAACGGATTTACACCAAATAACAAAAAGCACTCTTTCTGGACCAAGAGATAGCTTTCTGCCAAATTTGGTGTAGTTCCATCCAGCAGTTCGGGCTGTAGTCGTGTTCAAAATCCCTATGGGAATTAACATGAGAAACGCACTTACTTTTTTTGAAACCCCCACCCCTTTTTCTCCACCCCCGCTTGGCAGATCACCCTGAAACTTTCCATGCACAATTTTGAAACATTTCGTGAAGATTCATCAACCAGCATCAAAGATATAGGCAAGTCAAAAAATGCTTTTCCTATGGAAATTAGGTCCAAACTATAACTACCTACTGGCGACCACCAGTTGAATATATATATATATATATATATATTTTATGTGTTGATGTTATATCATTTTAGGGCTAGTTTAAATTTCACTGTGAGTTGTTACTCAGGTTGTAAAGGAACAATGGGAGGAGAATTGACATGCGAAAACTTCCACATACCCTATACTCCAAAAAGTTAGAATACTTCCATCTCAACATTGAACTCAGAAGGTAAACTGCGACATCTGACTTTCTGTTGAAAAATGTTAATAGAATTTCTTTGCATCACTCTAAGCCTTGCATTTTTTATTCACATGAAGGTTAGGGTATTGTGATGTAAATGCAATTTGTCAGTTATTGTTCTTTTTGAGGAGTGACCCCTAAACAGGACCATATTTTCTCGGTATTCTACTGCTTGCACTTTCTTTTTGAGTTTCGGGAATGGTTTCTTTCACTTCTTGGCTGTGGTTGTCTTGATAAGAAAAGGAACGTTTGTCAACACTGAATTGTTTTCTTGCATGTACAAGAAATTACAGGTTTAGCTCCCAGGATGGAAAATAGCCATATTCTGAACACCTCCTTTTGTGTTTGCTCAATTAATGAAACTACAAAAACACATTGAGTTCTGTATGCTTGGCGTATTCCGTGAAGCTGTGCCTCCCTTTTAGCTTTGCTCTCTAACTTACTGAAAGGAGAAAGGAACTTTTAGAAAAAGAACAAGCCGTAGCGTGGCCGACAGTCCTTGCCTTTGTGGTGTTGCACAAGAGGGAGCGGAATCACTTATGTATGCCTCAATACATATTAGACAGAACTTCACATTCACCCAACACAGCACAGGTACAACATAATTGAATCTCACTGTGGTCACAACACTGGTCACCACAACACACCGCACACTATCATACAAATGAAAAAAATTATACATAACTAACTATTGGGGCATCCAATGGCGCCTTCTTCCACTCATGCGCAGGAGGTGTGACAACTGCATGTTAATCAGTGAGACAAAATGTAACTCAGATGTATATCCGTTCCTTTTTCAAATCCATCAAGTCTTAGGGCCTGATTTAGAACTCAGCGAGTGGGTTACTCCGCCACAACGGTGATGGATATCCCGTCCGCCGAAATAAAAATACCATTACATCCTATGGGATTTATATTTCGACGGACGGGATATCCGTCAGTGTTGTGACGGAGTAACCCATCCTCCGAGTTCTAAATCAAGTCCTTACTCTTTTTAATCTTTATGCTGCTCCACTGGTTTAACTAAATGATTCCTTTGAGCTCCTGTGTTTAGCATATGCAATTATTCTTAGATTGGTTGGCAGTCTGCAGTGTCTACAGAAGTAATTTAAGACTTGCATTAGCTCTCCCCCCAATTTAATAAGATCAACGTCATTAATCTTGAATGTGGATAAGACTGAAGTTCTGATCTTTGCAACTTTTCTGTGTGGACCTTAGGGTGGTGGCCGGATGCATTTGATTTTCTTCCATCCCCCTCTTAGGTGTTTCAAAACTTGGGCATCATCTTTAACAATATGTTGTCTTCTGAGGCTCATATTAATAAACTTGTTTCCACCTCATCAGGAGGATTCTGCTGTTGTTGCCCAAAGCTTTGATGAAAACTTTGGTGTATGTATTGATAACTTCCTGCCTCGATTATTGTAATTCTCTGTTTTTAAGCCTTCCAGGCTACTTGACCAACAGACTTCAACTGCTTCAGAATGCATCTGCTCACCTTATTCTAGGCTTAAATAGTTGCTCATTTAGTCCATTTTCATTGGTTATATATAAAGACGTACAATCTTTTTACGGCACTCTGTTTCTGTCACAAAGACCTCTATTTCATCTTTCAGATTAGCACCAGGACACCCCTTTCTGGAGTAAGGATGCACATTTGCACAAGTAAAATACAATCAAAGCATTACAAAAGTCCTCATTACTAGTTGGGCGGTATAGGGTTGAGTATTTACCACGCCAGGTAAATACTATTATCCAAGGGTAATTTATTTACCCTCCGACTCCGAATTTACAATATAAAAAAAGAGGTATAACATGCCAAATCATTTTATAATACACCAAATCCAGTGTTTTTGCTTTTTTTTCTAGGCCTTTCCCACCAATAAATTACTGCAGGTTGCAAGGGTGTGATCGTTATTACCAAACTCTAACTGCGCTTAGCAATATTTTCCATAGTGGAGCTATGAAACTTTGAAAATTTAGTGTTATTAAAGTCCCATCGCGATAAATATGTTTTAATTGTTTCACTATAGAATAATCTGACGTGAGGCGGTGGCATTATTATTGATCCCAATATTAATCATTTCATCCACCCTTGAAGAAAGAAAGTTGGAGCCAAGTGGCTCTCGTCTCTGAACATAATCACAGTCCTGTATCCAGGTCAGTGACTAGATTGATTGGGTTTTTATGGCACGTCTGGTGCTGGCCCATGGTAACCCTGGAGTCACCTCGATTTCAAATGTAATATAAAATGAGATGATGTCTAAAGGTTCAGTTGTAAGACTTATTTACTAAACAGGTGAGATTTGAACCCAGTTCAATGATTTACACAGAAAAATTTTAATCAAAGAGGAATCTCATGGTAAGAAGAATTATTTTTCTCTGGTCAGTGGTAGGTGGAGGCAAGTATAACTGACCACAATCAGGCACTAAATACACTCAAAACTGATAAATCTAAAAATAAAATACTAGAAAAATTAACAGACGCTTACAGTAGTCTTGTTTGGATTTTGGAACACCAACATCAAAAAATATGAGGTAGAAGCCCCTTTTTAATTCCCTCTTCGTAGTGTTTACGGCCCTTCATTATTATAATTATAATTATTTGAGGAATAAATTCAACATCTTTGACTCTGAGTGCTTGCTGCGCTCCCAGGACGCGTTCCTCCTCTCTGTTCCTAGATTTAGTCTGGCAGGGATCTGTGTTGGTGGTAAAATTATGGAATACTGTGCCTCTTATGCTATGGAAAAGCTCCTCTTTTAGAAAGGCTGTAAAGACCTGGTTATGTCGACTGCAACTGATGCAACAGCTTTGTCTTCTTTCAGGATTCATGCCATGTAGGCTGGTGCTTTGTGACAGAAACAGCCTTAAAAAGACTGCGCTTCTTTATATATAACCAATGAAAATGGACTAAATGAGCAACTATTTAAGCCTAGAACGAGGTGAGCAGATGCATTCTGAAGCAATTGAAGTCTGTTGGTCAAGTAGCCAGGAAGGCTTAAAAACAGAGAATTACAATAATCGAGGCAGGAAGTTATCAATACATACACCAAAGTTTTCATCAAAGCTTTGGGCAACAACAGCAGAATCCTCCTGATGAGGTGGAAACAAGTTTATTAACCCCTTCGATGCGCGTGACGAGCTCAGCTCGTCATGCTGTGCGGTAGCGCTGTGCGCATGACGAGCTGAGCTCGTCACGACCACACCCGCGATCGGAATGTCCAGCACACGAGCGGAATTCCGATCGCGGTCAAGGGGTTAATATGAGCCTCAGAAGACAACATATTGTTAAAGATGATGCCCAAGTTTTGAAACACCTAAGAGGGGGTTGGAAGAAAATCAAATGCATCCGGCCACCACCCTAAGGTCCACACAGAAAAGTTGCAAAGATCCAAACTTCAGTCTTATCCACATTCAAGATTAATGAAGTTGATCTAATTAAATTGGGGCGAGAGCTAATACAAGCCTTAAATTACTTCTGTAGCCAGGTCACGTTTCAGCTCAATAAATTTAAAAAAATAAACATTTTTAAAAACCCTAAAAAACACAAGCATGTTTAGAAGTATTTTCTTGCTGATGCCAAGTTTGTGCATTGTATAGGATAAAGTGCATCTATTGCAGGCATAACTCATGTTTGCCTTATGTACTATTATACAAAAAAATTAATACTGCATTGATGGCTATTTGCATTCCAGTTCATCCATAACACTCCTACCTATCCAAACCCTGAATTCTGGTTGGATACGTTTATAAACTGCAAACAACTTGCTTGTATTTAGGACAGAAACAGTGCAGCCCTACGGCGGCCTATTCACAGGTATGACAGATTTTAACGTTTTTGTAGATGTGTACTGTTCTTGGATAAATACTCTGTCATTTCAATAGCATAAAAAGTGGCTCCTCTCAAGGTTTTATGAATGGTGTAGGAATCTATTAGCCGGGTCTGGTGGCTCAGTGGACTAATACGTCCACTGCAGGGGAATGTGTTCGACCTCATGGTCACAGGTTCAAATCCCGGCAGGTCCACTCATCCAACCTACCTTGAGCCTCATGCTTGGGAGGGATGGCCCAATGGGGTGAGACAGTTTGATTTGCAATGCAGTATGCATCATTGGTACTGCGTGTGCAGCGGCCTAGAGGTGTGAGTAGCCAAATGAACGCCAATTATGGCTATCTCACCATCCTCCCTTCCTTACATTAGCGGCCAGTACACCCTTGTTGTACCTGTGTTAATTTAGGTTTTGGAGCAATGGCCAAAGGGAGGGGAAAATTTAAGCTGGAGAGACACCTTAGCATGGGCCTCAGAAAGATGGCGGAGAGAGGGATGGGTGAAAATGGGGCCCTATGTTTTTAACAAAGGGCAAAGGAGACAGACCTGTTTCAATGCAGTTACTGTGATTAAAGAAGGAGGTGCAGTGTCACTGGGGCCAAGGAGTGTTAGGGTGGGCTACTGCATCAGAGTAATGACAGTCTTAATTCACCAAAGGGGCATAGGGGTTCATTTTCCTTGCTAACCCTAAGTCTGAGGGCAATCTTGCTGCAAAGAGTAGGGTAACATATTAGAGCTAATGTTTGTTCTGAAAGGGACGGAGCCTGTTTTCAGATTGAAGTGATGAACACGGATGGTGGGGAATGGATAAAAGAGGCAGAGGAGACAGTCTGCTACTCAGGGTTGTAGCTGTCGTTAGTGCAGCAGGTGCAGTTGCATTGGGGTCCATGAGTGCGAGGGGCTTACAACACCTCAATTATCAGAGCAGTGCTTTTTGGTGAATTTCGATTTTTGTTTTTTGCATTTGTTCTTTTATAAGTCTCTCATTTAGTGCTGATTATGAACTACAGAGTAAGTAACCCAGATATAGTCCCATATGCTTTCCTACTGCCTCATCTCTGCACTTCTTGCTCCCACCAATTCTTGCTATAAAATTTCAGAGGAGGGCCGACTTCAAAATATTTTTCTTAGGGCGGGTCAGAGAAAAAAGTTTGAAGACCTCTGCTATTTGTGGTTTCCTGTTTGATATCGCCCATTAGTTCTAAACATAACCCCAGCAAATCTACAATTTGTAAGATCCCTTCTCTTTGGGGTACTTGGATAACACTGTGGCCTTTGGGGCTGCCCCAAGACAGAATTGGTGACTGTGAGCAAGAACCATAACATCCTAATGGATTCCAGTGTTTAACTTAATGTCAGATCAGAGCTGTCGCAAGCAGCTGTTTCTACCAGTGGAAGCTGATGCAACGCATTCTGCCACGCCCTTTCTTTTTCCCATCATGTGGATACTGCCACGGCTTTAGTTTTTTCTTAGATAGTCTGTTCCACTGGTAGTTACTCTAGGCTGCCGCAGCAATTGTTAAGGCACCTCCAGGGTTTCAAAAGGATACTTCTTTTGCACAGTGCAAAATGACACCTTTTTAGCCATGATTCTCCAGAATTACATCTACCCACATTGGTTTACCATGAACAGGTTCGGTAGAATTGTGTGATTCTGCAATTGCAGCATTTTCTGCGTAATTGTGGATTTATTGCACTTTCCCCATAATCCACCATCAGTAGCATAGTTTGCAGTTTGCATAGTAGCAAAATAGATCTAGGTTAAAAAAAATAAAGTTACTAAAATAAAAAGGGACACCCGTGTCAAACGTGCAGAGGCAGACCGTTTGGAAAGGTTACTTGGTCACCTTCGAGCTGCTGATTGTTGTATAGTTGTCAAACTATTACTAATGAAGTGACATTTTTGGAAAGACAGTAATAATAGGCGGGGCTTGATTTGAGCCCATGGTTGCAGGTGGGGCCCACTCATTTCTGACTACCGGCACTTACTTTTCCTCATCAGACTTTGACCTAGAGAAAAACCACACAAGGGAAAGCATGAGGAAGAGAAATGTCGGAAAAAACGTGGGAGCGGTGATGAAACAGAACCTGCAAGAGTGAGATAAAGGGGCAGGGAGTGTCTAGTGGTAGATGAATGCGGCACGAGGTGGAATCGAGACTACACAGCCTTGGTATTAGATCGAAATTGAGTAGCTCCAGTCGCGCGGGATTGAGCAAAGCTTTGTCACTGGCCCTTATTCTTTTTTTTAAAAAATCAGCACTGTTAATATGTGTTACAATAGCAAAATGGCGATCTAATGCTGTAAAATGAACGTGGTGCGTGTGCCACCTAATCTGCTGTTTCTTTACGCATAATTTAGTCGACCTTGTCGCATAATTTGACCCTCCATTGCCGCATAATAGCATAGGCCAAGACTGGCTGTGAGCAAGAGAATATACCTCACATTTGTGCGCGTCGTTCACAAGGCCTACTGCCAGGCAGACCCACCATTTAATCCACTACTTTCTTCACTACCTGCAGTGGTCTGATTCACAAAGCAGCTTTCTAACATCAGTAAGTGTGACATTTTCTTAGAAATTAAGCTCTACGTCATACTTGCTGACAGAAAAATATCAGGGAATCGGGCCTCATCAAGTATTACTTCGATCACCTCAGATGCCGAAGGGCCCCGAAATATTGCTGTAAATCTCATGTTGTGCCTGGAGTACACAGCTTTCATGTCTAAGCACCGCCTCAAAAACTGCGCGGATACGTTCTGCCCTTTCGAGCTTAAAAATTATCAGCACCTCATTTATTTGACGTTTCACTTTTTTACGATCTATTAAAAACCACATCTGCCGATTTGTGGAATGCTCCTTTTTCTTTGAAATACCCTCAATACCATGCTACCAGTACCACCGTCAACGTGGTATGTACTTCCGGAGTCCCTCACCCACACTGCCTTTGCCGGTGCCATGCCGATTCTTCATCAGAACCACAACTTTGCCCCATCAGCAAAATAGAAAAGGCTGAAGACTGTAGATGTACTTGCAGCGTTTATAACCTGCCGCCAGCTGGTCTCCGAAGGCGCTAAGATTGAGAATTCAGAGAATAAAAACGATGATCTGTAAGCAGAGGGAAGGATAGTTTTAGTCTCACCCCTTGCGTGTGCGGGTATTTGAGGTGAGAGATTATACCCACCAAATTCAATGTTCAGCATATTACATATAGTGGTCCTTTGTTTGAATTAAACTAAATTAGCAATTAAATTATTCGCACATTTAATTGCTTAGTGTAGCACTGGCTTCTGACCAGGAGTCATTTGTTTCGCGACGCTAATAAATGTAACTATTTAAGTCCATTTTGCAAACCGTATCCTTGCCTATTGTCAATTTGTATTTAAATTATATACAAACTGGGGTCGGTTTTAGTCTAAAACAGTATGGTTACCGTATGCTTACTTTGCACTAATTGTAAACTTTGCTATCATTTTTCATAATAACATATTCTCTGGGTATGTATATACTTAATATTTGGAATGGCGACTGTTCTGCGTTCTATTTACGTTGTGTTTATTCTAAACCTGGAAACTGTTCCCCAAGTATGTGGAGCTCATTAAAACATTTGCAGCTCAATAAGATGTCTGCATCCAAATATTCATTAAGGCCCCCTGCAGTCTTGGAACTCCTTTCTATTAATAAAGCGCCGAAGCTGTCAAAAGATGGCACCAATCTCCTAATCTGAACTGACATAGCTTTCGAGCCCAGATCATCAATCAAGTTTTATTGGCTCTAACAGAGCCAAGCTGCAATCTGTCACTGAAAACTTTGTGGTGGTGACAAAAACCGGTGCCGCAAATGTGCTGCAGGTGTAACTTTCACTCAGGGACTATTTCTGGGAGGCGAGCGGGCTGCTAGCGTGGGGCGAGAGCGCCCTCTCGAGGTCAGTGCCTCTGTGAAATCTTCATCTGCGCAGATACTTGCAACGAGCAAGGCTATGTATACGGCTAATTGATAAACAGAAATCACGTATGCCGTTGTGGAAGTCTCCAGGTGGCATCAAGCTTTGTTGATTTTTTTTTGGGGGGGGGGGGGGCGGGGGCGGGGTTGAAGAAAGTCTAGAGGTTTCAGATGGCTTGCGAAGACATTATATTACGTGTATTGCGAGTGTGTCCTATTACTGAAACGGCTTATTTATGACTGGTGGCGAAAGTGAGACCTTCAGACAGTTACGATGGCATTATTGCTTTGGTACAGCGAGCCAGTGTGACGTCGGTCGCTGCTGGCAGGACATTTCTGTTGACAGGCCGGCTTCAACAGTATACATTGCGTCTTGTATATCTGAGAAAACCAGACAGTCTCTGCCTACCTATGTTCACAGCCTGCCTGTTTGAGGCAGTAACACCCAGGACATTGCAGGTATCAAAGCTCTGATTTTCTCCGCCTTATAACACACCGGGCTTATGATGTGACAAAATGGTTGTACAACACTATTGGCAAAAGGTGTACACAACTAATTGACAACGTTTACACATTTCATTTGCACAGTAAATGTACACCACTACTGCATTATGGGTATACACTGCTTCTGCACCATGAATATACACCGCTCTTACACGGTGGGTGTTCACTACTATTGCACAATGGGCATTGGACACGATTGTCCGATTGCTCCATTGTAAAGTGAATATTTATGCACCATCATTGCACAATGGATATGCACTACAGTTATACATTTGGTATAGACCACTAATGCACACTTGAAGTGTAACTCACCGCTATTGCACAATTGCTATACACTACTGCTGTATCACATATTTCCTTGGGTGTTCATCGCGATTACCGCGTACTGACTCCTAAAACATCGAATGTGCCCAAAATAGCACGGAACTGGTTTATGTGAGTTTATGCCAAACAAAACTGATTTAAGTTTTTGCTACATTCAGGACAATCATTTGTTTTTATTAGAAGGAACGATTTTGTATGTGTACTGCCCACGCTATGGTTCTGGTTTGTGGAGAGACACAATGAAGTTCCACTGCGCTGTGTGATGTATGTTTACACATAGTGTAAGGATGGAAGGCAACCACAAAGTTTATAGAAAACACCACAGTGCGTTTTCCCCGAACTGTGGGGTTTTGGGCTTGGTGTGCTCGGTTACACCTACCATGCACCTGAAGTGTTATGATAGCTGAAAGGAGTAGTGCTGTGTGGATATGTCGCGCGCGGTCACAGCCTGTCAGTCATTCGGCTTCCTGCAGAAACCCGCAGCGGCCGCAGGAACTTAGCACAATGAGCGCCAGATGCGTCACGGTGACAGCAGGCAAGCAGGCACCTCGGAAGGTGGGTTCATTAAAAGAGCTCTGGGATAAGCGCCGCGCACTCGAGCCCCACTGGAAGACGTGAGCTGCCGATGGCGGTGACCTCTGAGAGCAAGTCACCGAACTATAAACAGAAGGACGCGGAGAGCCATTGGCCGCGGCGAGGCTTGTTTACTGTCCCGGGCTTCTCTGCTTTTTTTTAGTTTACCTAAATAAGTGCGCTCGGCCCGGGCTGGGCAACTGCGCGCCGCGGAACAAGGCGAGGCGGCTGCAAGGCGGGCAGTGCACACCCTCCGCGCATGAGCTGCTGCTGCTCTGAAATCTGGTACACGCACCTCGGAACACGCAGTGGGATTTGGCTCGTGCCGCGGGTTGTTACTCCCTGCTATTTTTTTTTCTTCCACTTTGCTCATCTCAGACACCAGCGCTGGGGATTCCAGTTTATAACAACAAACAAGGTGAGAGCTTTAATTGTGTCACTAAGACTGATTATGGATGGATGCTGTTTCAAGATGAGACTAGGAAAATGTGTATACAACTCAGGCGTGCCCTGTACCAGCCTGCAAAAAGTCTGTCTGCTCGGTTTTATGTTATTCTCTCTCAAAGGAGGTAGTAGGCTTCTGTGATTTTGGTTTTTGTTTTGTTAACATTTGTACTTGGATATTGCACGTTTATTTCAAATGTCGAACATTTAGCACGTTATTTAAATGAGCAATTTTAAGTTTTACTCATGTCATAGAGTACCTATAATTTACTCACTATGGACGCTTGTTTGAAATATAATAGCTTAAAAAGCTTGTTGTGTCGAAATGATACATTTTCATTGTACACTATATTCTAATGTCACGTATATCAAATTGTGCGGATATCTTTGAGCTAGTAATGAGCGTTTTTTCATGTAAATAATGGTCATACTGTTATGGCGAGGCAATCGGATATTTAATTTCAGTACACGAATGTAGTTTGCAATAATCACCTATCATAAAATATGTTTCAGGTCGTATTTGTTCTTAGTCGTCTGAAGAACTTTGAAAGATTTATTTATACTCGGAGGTTTTGCCAGGTGTGTCCACAAAAAATGATTACAGATTTCGAAACCAGTGGCATTGAATCCCGGCTTCCCCTTTTCATCAAACTGTTTGATCTTGTGCGAATAAGTGGCTCACTTTTTGCCCCATTTTCTTTATTTGGCAAAGAAAACGTGAGCAGTGCACCTCGAGGCGTTTCATTTCACAGCTCGCACTACACAAGGAAACTCTTGCGTTTTAAGCGCTTCCGTACATTTATTGCAAGTGTTTATTTGTTTTTAACTGTATCTGATATTTATCTTTTAGTTATAGCGCTATGGAATTAATTTGAGCATGTTTAATGAAAATATTTAATACAACACCTGGACTTTAATTCACTGAACATTTTATATAGTACAAATACTTTTTTCTCCGTTTCTCACGTAGACGCGAATCTGCTGGTGTTACAGGTGCACTGGTGTTAACTAGCGAGCCTGAAAAACGTCTTTTGTTTGGGTGATTTTGTTCCCACAAATGTACTTCCTCCTCCTGCTAGTTCTTATCGCAGGTCGTGGATCTGCTCACCTGCGAAACTAAATTTCCTTGTGAGAGTAGCGTGCGTGTATTTTTCGTGGGGGTGGAGGGGGCCTGTAAAGGGTGGAAGCATACGCTGCTGCCGTCAGGCCTTCTTTAATTTAGTTCCTATGGTCTGGTGACCCGCGAGCCCCAGTGTCCGGTTACACGCGTCTTTTCTCGGGCTGCCAACTGTTCTCTAAGGCGCACTTCAGATGAATGATGTGTAAGACGCCGGCTACTCTTTGGTTATTCGTTCCCACCGGCATTAGTAGGTTACTGCACAGAGCGATCTTGGCGTGCCCGGTGGAAGATATTTTTTACATTGTTATCTATAAAACGTGCAAAGAGCGGCGTTACGCCTCACACGTCTGACCGGTGACGGCTTCGGTGCAGGAGGCGCGGACGTCAGAGGGACACAGACGCTTGACGCAGCGTCTGTGTGCGTGTCACGCTTGTGCTTTCCGAAGCCTGTCTCGCCAGATCCTAGGCCGGTGTACAGGCAGCATGTCTCGGACTCTCTCCCTCACGCATGTTTACAGTGTTGCCTACATTGGCCTTATTTTGGCTGGCAATCCTGAACTTTTTGGTTTGTCAGGAGGAGTCACTTGGTGCTGTCAGCTTAATTTTTCTCTTAGCACCAAATACTGTTTTGTATTGTCTTCTTTTCTTATTCTATTTTTTTCTTCTTATTGGTGCTTCCGTTCTTATCATTGTTATTCTTCATTCGTATTCGTTTACTCTTCGTAGATGCAGGTTTTGTCTAGTGTGCATTTGAATGCCAAACCGCTGTTCTTGATATTATACTCACAGCTCGCACTTTTAGCTCAAATCCATCACAAACATTAATTGCTACTAATGCGGCATGAAGCGGCGAGAAGATTCTCGGGACTCTCCAATTGATAGCTGCTTAGAAGAAGGTAAGCCACAGTTACTGTTGACAATCCTAGCAGGTTCTGTGTGTTACCAAGCCACTCAATTACAGAAAACAAATTACAGGGCACAACAAGGCTGTCGTTTTTACATTCGATTGCCTGTATTTTAAAATTGAGGCTGCGACACCCAGCCCCCAAAGTACCTTCTCTTGCAATTCACCTTTTATCACACTCTGTATGTCTAACCAGTGCACCAAAAGTAAGTAGGCAGAAACAGAACAGAGTAAAATGACAGCTGGCAACATAAAATTGACTACCTTAAAAATTGATTTATTCATTTTCATATAACTATTCATTTTAATGTTGCGTTTTTCTGGCTGTATTTTAGTAGAGTGCACTCACTTGCGATAGGCAGGCGAAGAGTCCCAGACAATATAGTTTAGAATGAGTCAAGATCATTGTGATCATATCTGCTCTTTCCCAGTGGCACATTATATGCAATTTTAGGGTTCTCATCTTACACCCCAGCATCAATCGTCTGCTTTAGCATCCGTCCGTTCCACCTCAGTACTGCCTCCCTTTTAGAAGCCCTCAGTTAATCTCTCTGCTCGCATTGTGCTTTCTCAGCACCCTCCTTTTCATACTGAAAATCCGTTCTTCATCAATATTCCCTCACCGCCATTTTACCTCCTTTACCACCAACTCTCACCTGCCCTCGCCCAGCCAGCCTCAGAACGCCATGTTTTTCCACTCTGCAGTCCGTCACCGTTCGAACTATCAGCTTTACCACCAATGTTTTCTTTGTGCTTTCTGCACACAGGAAATTTACCTCCTCCAAGCACTTCACCAATGCCCTAAGCATTTCACTTTTTAACTTTCTGCACCAGGGCTTTAAGTGGGGCTCTCCGGGTCTCAACCCCGGTAGTATTTTAGAATGGACATTGAAAGGGGTCCCTATCTGGCTCTATGTATGTCAAGGGTGTAACTAGTCCCGATTTTTTTTGGCGGGGGGGGGAGGCAGTAGAACTAAACAGTGTTGGTGGGGCTACCATTTTGCACACTGGGAACTGAGTAAGCATTAGAATACACGTTTGGAAGGCCAATAGATTTGAGTTTAATGCACTAACACATGGAAAAAAAGTATGTCCATTCCTGTTCTTTCCTCCAGTAGTAAATTAAAGCCAAATCTTTTGCCTTCGCAAAGGCATTCCCCTGAGCAGTGCTTTAAATGGGCAAAAATAAGTGCAGGTACTCATTAAAATGAGCTAGATGTGTAGTGAGGGGGCGGGGCTAGGGGCGGGGCTAAAGGCAAGACATGATGATACTTAACAACGTCTATATTAGTTGCAGCACATACCAAAACACATGAGAAATGTGTTTATATAAACAAAGCAAGTTAACTCATTACACAAAATGAAAGAGAAATGCTATAATATGTTAACATTTCCTTTTTTTTGCAATAGTTGCACCTTCTTAATGCCATACTGTTAATTGCTGTTGTTTGGCAGAATACTATATATTTTTCAGCACATGAGTAGGAAGAAACTGAAAATACCCCCACTTCGAACCAAAGCTCTTATGGCACAAAGCAAATGAAGCCATTCATCATGACCCTCCCCAGAAGATATCTCTTGTCTCTTCTATAGATCTATCCATTCATCCTTTCATCCTACCATTTACCTGCTGATGTCCACCATTTAACCTTTACATTCTGTCGTCTATTCAGTCTTTCATCCATCATTCAGTTTTTCACCATTCCATCTGTCCACCCTTCATATTCAAACCTATCCATCCATCTCCAAACATATCCATTCATCCTTTCACTCATCCATCTCTTTATCCACCCTTTCGCTCATTCATTAATCCTTTCGCTCATCTATCCATCAACCCTTTCACTCCTTTATTAAATCCACCCTTTCATTCCATCCACCCTTTCACTCAATCCCTCCTTTCTATCATCCATCATCCACCCTTTCATCCATCTTCCCTCCCTTTCATTCATCCATCCAATCTTTCACTTATCTACCCATCATCCGCCCTTTTATCCAAACATCCACCCCCTTTCACCCAGCCATCCATGCTTTCACTCATCCATCCATCTATTCATCCATACATCCACCCTTGTTCACTCATCCATCCACTCACTCACTCACCCACCCACCAACCCTCCCTACTATGCTATTTATGAATCTTTGTCGCCGAGCAGACGTACACACAAAGTGCCACCCATTTTCTGTAAAATACCTCCTGAGAGTGTTTTGATTCTCTCTCTCTTTCTCTCACTTTTTTCTTACAAAAAACAGGCATACGAATGCAGGCAAACACACAAACATAAGCAGGCACACAAAAGACTTGGGTATGATGAAAGCCATGTTATACTCTTCACCTACCATGGCTTTTTTAATTGCCACCAGGGCCGGACTGGCCGTAGCCTGATTGCCACTGCCAGGGGACTGCCATGATTCCTGTGTTTGCACAAATGCACAGGATAGTGTGACTGTGATTGACAGCACAGGGCCTGAACGGACCCTGCTCTGTCAAACACTGCGTGATGGTGAGCACCCGGCAATTATTCAAATGAGCCCTGCTGAATAGCTCAGCTGGGGCTCAGATCGGGGATACAGAAGTTGCGCCTCGGCTACCAATCAATCAATCAACCAATCAATCATATCATTTGTAAAGCGCACTACTCACCCGTGAGGGTCTCAAGGCGCTGGGGTGGGGAATGCTGCTACTGCTCGAAAAGCCAGGTCTTGAGGAGTTTTCTGAAGGTCAGCAGGTCTTGGGTCTGCCGTAGGTGGATGGGGAGGGTGTTCCAGGTCTTGGCGGCGAGGTGGGAGAACGATCTGCCACCGGAGGTCGTTCTTCGGAAGCGGGGGACAGTGGCGAGGGCGAGGTCGGCGGAGCTGGCGGGTGGGGGTGTAGAAGCTGAGTCGCCTGTTGAGGTACGTTGGTCCGGTGTTGTGGAGTGCCTTGTGTGCGTGGGTGAGGAGTTTGAAGGTTATCCTCTTGTTGACCGGGAGCCAGTGCAGGTCTCTCAGGTGGGGTGTGATGTGGCTGCGGCGAGGGATGTCGAGGATCAGGCGTGCAGAGGCGTTCTGGATGCTTTGGAGCCATCTCAGGAGTTTGGCCGAGGCTCCTGCGTAGAGGGCGTTTCTGTAGTCCAACCTGATGCTGACGAGGGCCTGGGTGACCGTTCTTCTCGTTTCAGTGGGGATCCACTTGTAGATCCTGCGGAGCATGCAGAGGGTGTTGAAGCAGGCGGAGGAGACGGCGTTGACCTGTTTAGTCATGGAGAGGGTGGAGTCGAGGATGACCCCTAGGTTGCGTGCGTGGTCGGTGGGTGTTGGGGCGGTTCCCAGTGCGGTCGGCCACCAGGAGTCGTCCCAGGCCGAAGGGGTGGATCCGAGGATGAGGACCTCCGTCTTGTCCAAGTTCAGCTTCAGTCGGCTGCGGTTCCCAGTGCGGTCGGCCACCAGGAGTCGTCCCAGGCCGAAGGGGTGGATCCGAGGATGAGGACCTCCGTCTTGTCCAAGTTCAGCTTCAGTCGGCTGTTCCTCATCAGAGACACCTTCCACTCCGGCTCACCAGCACTCACAGCCAATAAGCCTACCTTTTCATGAGTACCGGTACTCTCCTCGGCAGAAGAGAAGTGCCGGTACTCAGAGTGATAAATCTAAGAAGTGCCGGTACTCAGTACCGGTGAGTACCGGCCCATTTAAAGCACTGCCCCAGAGACACCTTGCACTGCTGAAGCTCAGAGAGTGTCCACCAGACCTGCGAGTATCGGATGTCTGCAAGATGGTTGGTACCAAGCGAGTCCTGTGCATCTCAGAAATGAAAGCACTGAAGGCTTACTAGAAAACTGAAATTTCTGATTAAAAGTAGCATGAACTATATAATGCTTCCAGGGAACAAGAAGATGTGTGTGAGAGAATCTCCTAATGTGCCTAATAAAGTGCTTTAAAAAAGTGCCTAATAAAGTCCCTTATACATTGAGAAGTAGACTTGAGGTATAAAGAATAAACCGGGATAAACAAAATCGTGGGAGGTACTTTCTAGCTGTCACAAAATAAGGTGAGCTCACCAACAGCTCAAAAGGAAGGGGTATCCACAGAGAATAATAAGCTGGCTACCTGTTCACAATGTAACAGCATGCACGTGTTGGTATTTCTGTAGCACAGACCTAAACCGAGAGCAACAGAGCATTCCCCGTTATGGGAGGTGATGGAAAATGATGCACAATTGTATTAATCTTTTTACACAAATACACTAGTATCTGACACATTTACATTTTTGGCACATTGTGATTAAGAAATTTCCCAGAACTGCACTATTTTCAGTCAGTGCCAAGCTGGATTCAAATCAAGGTCGTAAGATCGAAAGCTTAACCACTAGACCACATTTCCTTTCTTAGTTGATGACTAGAACTTTAAAAAAAGCTTCAAACATTCAATTTCACCACTCTTTATGAACACTCATGTTCTGTTGATGTTTTTTCATAGGCATTAGGCCGCATTCCTCATGCTGTCTAGTGAGTGGGCCAAATGCAAATTATTTAGGTATTTTATGATTTATACATGGGTAGCACCTAAATGAGTTGTCTCTTGTTTAAGGTTTAGGGGTATCTACTTGCATATAAAGAATGGTTTAAAGTTAAGTGCATACAGAGCATGCATAATGAGTTACTGTGTCATCTGTTTCAATATTACCATTGAAAGGATCTGGTGATATCTTTGGCCTTGTAGTTTGTAAATGTCACCAGAAGTCTGAGATGGCAATGACAAGGTACTCGTTATGTATTTTTCATATTACAAGCTGTTTTATTCAAAGTGCAGCTAACGATGGGCATTGACTGGAATTAAAATGTAGAGGCTTTGTTTACTTGTCACAATTTAATTTTTGATAAAACAATAGGCAATGGTGAGCTCAGTAGATTTGTGATTCTGTGGCTGCAGAGTTTACTGCATAATTATGGATTTACTGAATTTGCCACACAATTTCCAGACTATGCAGATGTCACCAAATTGTTGTTTTCAACTCAAATAGAGGAAAATAATACTGCCAGACAAAGTGCCCCATAATTTGCATTTTTTGTCACATGATTTTGATAACCTTAGTCCTCCAAGCTGCATAATCCTAGTAGCCTGGACAGTGTAAAACCTTTGCACAGTGGTGACAAAATCTGTATTTCACACGTAACCGTGAAATATTGTCCATATTTCACGGTTCCTTAAAAAAAAATTCGGTTTAACACCACTGCTTTTTGTGCAATAAAAGCAACAAAAAATGTAATACTTGAATTTTTTACTCAAAGAATTTTACTTCTCAATAATCTCTATTGTACCCATCCGTGTGGGGCAGAGACCGTGGGGGGGATGAGTATCTTTTTTATGTGGTATTTTCTGTAATCTAAGGTAGTGTTAAAACAGCTGAGGAATCTATTTTTAGTGTTTGGCCCTGTAATACTTCTTTAAAATGGCTAAACACTGCTGTGAGAGCAATGAGGCTGTATTGTAAATTACAACTATACAGCCAGTTCCCAATTTGTGAGCTCTAAATTAATTCATTAAAATACACACTTACACCTAAGCCAAACTTGCACTCAGTCACTGCTTCTTTCTCTCCAAATGAAGGAAGGTTAGACAAAGATGCACAGATGTAAATGTGTGCACGCTGCAACAGAAATTCATAATGGGAAGTAGTGCTGGCAGCCTATTAGTGAAGGAGTCGAATCCATGTAAAAATGAGATTCATCCTTGTTAAGGTGAGCATCAACACCATAAGAACCTCTGAAGGATTAGACTGAGATAGCCAGGAGACCTGTGAGTAGACAATGCATGTGGGAAAGTGTATGCCTGCCCATAACCCTGCTGCACCACTCTCAAAGGGCTCCTGTAGTTCCAGCCAGTGCACAACGCCTGCACCCTCAGTCAATGCCGAGCTCATGCTCCTTCACCTGAACAGATGCCTGGTGCTCTCTCATAGGTAAATGGAGGGTACAGCCAGCAGTATAGGGGAGTACTCATAGCTTTTGTCCACTGAGGGGACCATGATTTGAGGGCATCATGATTGGAGTCCTTCCCTTTGTTTGTGGTGCCACCAAGCCATACATTAGTGATTAGCGCACATGCACTAACAGAGGCTCCTCTAAGAAATCCCTCTTATTGCACTCTTGAAGCTGATCTGCCCTCACAATCTTTATGCTTTACTCCTCCATCCACTCATTTTGGGGTTTGCATGCTTCAACCATGTCAGGAAAGTGAATATATAATGCGCCAAATTCCTTCAGTATGTGAACAGTTTACGTTTGATGTTCCACGTGAAACACAATTTAAAAATTTACTAGACCTCCTTTTACAATTCTATAACAATTCTAAAACATAGCTGCCAAGTGAATCTGTCACATGTGCAACACCTTCACTCCGACTCAGTGCGTAATTGGCTAAAATAAATGTGTGCTGGAGACCAAAATGTTTCTTTGGAGATTGGTCTTGGCACCATCCACAAACAGCACTGCCCAGTGACACAGCGAAGGTCAGACTTCTTATGAAGGGAGCAAAAGGAATGGGAGAAATATGCTGTAAAGTTTGCGTTATTCAGCATAGTCACCCCCTCCTGCTTCCACACCATCAAATGCTCAATGTAATCTTCAAATGGCTCCCAGTCAGCACATGCAGGATGGTCACCCAGGCCCTTGTCACCAGCAAGCTGGACTACGGCAAGGCATTCTGTTGAAATCACTGTATAACTGCTAGAATATGTCAGACAATAAAAAGCCCAACGGCCAGTCTCACACTTGGGGTCTTATTTAGATCTTGGCGAACGGGTTACATATTCTGTCAGCTGAAATATAAATCCCATTATATCCTGTTATTTATGTTTTGGCGGACGGGATATCCATCACAATTGTGATGGAGTAACGCATCATCCAAGATCTAAATCAGGTTCTTAGTCTTCCCCCGTGTTCACATCACCCCGCACAGACAAAGACCTCCATTGTCTCCCCATTCACTAACCCACATGCAACACACTTACCAGATACTTCTTCTCAGCCAGAATCCTGCTCGCACACATCCCCCACAGTCCGGAACAGGCAACCTGGAGGCAATGCTGTGGCAGGAAATAACTGGCAGTCAACTAGGGCAAAAAGTTAGCTAACACCTAGAAGACTCCGTGCAGCTTTTAGAAGCAAAAGAATTTTGGGACACCAACCCACCTCAGCAGGTCTTCAAAATGTACATTAAGAGGAGCATAAGTCTCTAGTCATTTCATTCGGACAGAGCACAACTGGCAAAATGTCAATATGCCTGGTCAATCATAGCTGAGTTTAAACAAGGTATCATGGCATCTTACCTGTCCTGCACATATGCAGTCTTTTGGGAAAAAAGATTCATGTCCCTCAGGTTGGGGAAGTTGGCCGTTCCTTTACCATCTAGCCAGTTGGCGTTGCCTAAGTGACAACACAACCTGCAAGGGCTGTGGAACCAGCAAGCAATCACTCGGACATGTGGTATGCCTCTGCCAGCACTGCTTAAAGAACAAAGGGCTAAGCTACGAGGGGAATGGAACAAACTCAGTGTTCGCACCTGTCGACAGACCATCATCGCGTCCCTGAACCCATATAACATGGTACTTAACATTTGGTTTGCTAAGTTCGCCACAAGTGCAGCAAAAAGGTTCAGCCGGCTGGAGGACTAATACGTCGACACCCGCAATCCTGTCTCAGGCACTCTTCAATTTGTAAACAAAAGGGTGCACCAGGACACGTGGTTGCTCTGTAAAATTTCGTTGTTAGGCCAAATTCAATATCTAGTCAAGTACTAGGTGAGAAATGAAGTTGGGAACTCTTATCTTCTCTGGTTTCTCCAAAATTTATTTGAGGACATGAATGATCATGTTAAAGCAACTTTTGTGAGGCACATCCAACACGTGTTTCGCCCCCCCCCCGTGGCCCGGGAGCCTGGGCTTTCTCAAGGCGTAGGGTCGATAAGGTAAGAGACTAACGGAAGCTTTCTCACTTCAAGTGAAAGATCTGTATCATTCTATTGTCAAAAAGGTGAGGATCGCTCAAGTCGGCGGATAAAATGATGAATAGTGGTAGTTGAATCTAATAGTCAAGGGGCATCCTCGTCCATATCAATCAGCATAAGCTGACTGCTTGTACAGACTAACAGCCTCACAGCATTTAACTTTTGAAAGTCATTATTTAGTTGTTCATCTAAAGCCTCTGTTCTTTTTTGATTTTGCTGCATTTCATATTTTATTATTGTCTTTTACCTAGTTATAAAAACTTTAGGCAAAACCAGGGGAACAGGACACAGTCCCCTGGCTGACCACTTTCTGATGATGAGCATGATTTTTGAAAATGGTCATTTGTTCCCCTTCACCGATACTTATACTGAAGCTAAACTGTTTGTTATCACTCCCTAACCAATAATTAATTAGGACCATGCTAAGCGGAAGGACTTGCACTTTATACTGTAGGATTGTATTGAGGATTACATGTTTTAGCAACATCTTTTATTTATGAAATAGGCTTTAGATGTGTGACATCTCTATTTTTAAACAACACTGCCTGCACTTTAATGGCCCAGATTGTTTGACCAAAAGTTAAGGATCAAAAGGCCGTAGGCACTTTTGTGTCCAGAGGTAGAATAACAAATTTATACTATCTATAATGGGCATCGGTTTACTTTTATAAAAACATGGAGGGATACTATTGCCAATTGAATTGCCCACGGAACAGGTGGTGCTTAACCACAACTGAAAAGCTATTTTTAGACTGTATTCTATGTGGTACCAAGGTTTTTAGTACAGCATGATACCCTTAAATTATTGACATCACAAGTAGCATGGTTGCTGAAATCGATGAAATTTTATTAAGCCCCTTCATTTTATCTATTTATTCATACATATTTCTCTTTAATCAATAGTATGAATTAATGCATATATGATTGTTTATGTTCTTATGATTTTAATGATTTTTATTACTCTAACAATAAAGTATTATTATTACATCCCCCACATACAAAGACCCACCTTTCCCTTACCTCGTGCACAAAGCCTGGAACAACCTAACCCTACACATTTGAACTGCCTCCTCAGTACTTGAGCACCACAAGAAACTACAAGCATGGCTCTTCTCATAGACAAGTCACAGTTACTGCTGACATAACCCCTGCTTTCTCAGCACCAGGATACTCTCTAGGGTGAGCTGTGCACTTCACAAATACCCTTAATATAACATAAAATTTGCGTTAATATTATTGGTGTGGTGTTGTTCATACACCTCTCACTCTGGTGTCTCCTGTTTCACACTCTGTCTCTGTTCTTTTTCATCTCAGTCACACTCTCATTTCTTTCTCACTTTTCCGTCCATATTCGCACACATGCTTAATTCTCTTTCCCTACTACCTTGTCTTACTCTCTCCCTCTCTCTCTTCAGTTGCTTCTGTCAGTCCCTTCTCTTTCACTGTCATCCTCCCTCTCACCTTCTCCTCCTCACTCCCTATCAGGAAGATTAACCTGGGTGAGAGACGTGTGATACTCCCACAGAATATTAGCTGGTCCTGGTTTCTCAGTTCCCACAGAACCTCAAGTTTTACATTATAGGAAGGAATGCTGAAAGAGCTCAACTCTGGCTGTGAGGTGGCTCACCATGATCTGTGTCTGCACAGGGACTCACCACTGTCTGCAATGGAGCTCAGCTGTATACTTGGAAGAGCTCAGCTCTGTCTGCCCAGGTTTGCAGTACAACGTATGCATGAACTCAGCTCAATGAAAGAGATTGCCTGTGGGTATACAGTCTCTGCTATATCTGTGCATGGGTTCAGCACTATGTATGCAGGGACTTGGCTGCATCTGTGCTGGAGTTCAGCTCTATCTGCAGAGTAGTGAGTTCAGCTCTACAAGATGATAAGGTATTTTTGTGGCAGAGCTCCACTCTCTCTGTATGCACAAGAACCTAATTTTCTCTGTAAAGTTTGTCTTCTAAGTGTTCAGCCTATCTCCAGAAGAACAACCAACTTCCTCTCCTTAATAAAATAGGCACTGAAATGAGTTTCATGATACTGAGCAGACTTCACGCTTTTGAATGGTGATTTTTTTAATTGACTTTGCACTGCAAGAGTTTGGACACATGGTGCTAATCTCTATTTAGCCTGTCTTATCCCTCCTATTGCCAGAAAGAGCAGGGAAGATCAGGCTGCGACAAGGAGACCATGTTCATTATGGAATGAAACAAAGGTGAAATGTACGGGTTGGAAAGGGTCAGGTTGAGATAAATAAAAAGGGAGGATGACAGGGAATGGGAGAGAAGGCAGCGACGTGGAGAGAGGGACAAGAGGGTTATATGGCAGGATGAACAGTGCTGAGGTCCAGCTGACTACCTAGAGGCAATGCAATTGAAGTTAAACTGCACTGTGGCACATAGGAAGGAAAGAGTGGGACTGGGCAGAAAATTTAAAGAAAAAACATAAAATTGTGAACTTTTGTCTTTGAGCACCAAGTATTGAGCTTTAAAACAGGTGGACTCTGAAAAGAGGGGAGTCAGGTAGAACACATGAGGGCAGAGCAATCTGGAGTAAACCATGCGCTGTGGCAGAAAGCTTTGGTGGTCGAAGTGCCAGGTGCGGTCTATCCACAGTATCATTCTGATCCACCTCTTCAGTCTATTATAGATCTGTCCACCAAACAAAAAAGAGCAAGAGGCACACAAGGACCTTCTGGGAGGTTAACTGTGAGTCTGATGTGCGTAGTTCAACTGTGATCCCTTCATACATCACAATCCATTTTATTATGCAGAAATATTGCACATGTATATCTGCTAAAATAGGGCTGTCAGGGTGCACATCAATCCTTCCCTAAAGCCAATGAAAAGCCACAAAGTACAGCAGGGGCAGGACCCCCAGTTCTATCCCAGCTTCTTATAGGTCTGTGCTTCCAGTTCTATTAACAGGGCCACTGGGAATATGTGCTTGTGCGGATTTTCCCATGATTATGATTTTGGTAGTCCATCATCTGCTGCGTAATCTCCAGATTTTAACAAAAAAAGATTTTGTTTCTAGCTCAAATGATTCAAAAGTTACTGAAAACCCGGCAACATGTGTTGCTGCATAGTGGAAGTCCCTTTGCAAAAGTTGACTGGTCACCTTTCTGCTGCTTATTCCTATATTTATGTGTTAAATTGGTCCCAAAGAGGTGCAACCTATGCCCAGAAAGTGTTAACAAGTGTAAAAATGTCAAAATAATGAAATTATACTATCATTAAATATGCCGCATTACGCCGCATAATTTGCCTTTTCTTGTGACACATAAATTGGCCGTCCCCTGACACATAATTCCAGTAGCCTTGCATATCCAGAAGCTGAAAGGGGTATTGAGATGGGTCTTCCCCTTTTCAGTCCTGTCCTTCCTGCTCCATCTGGCTCCTCGTTGGGAATCATGGTTGCTGGTTCCAGTGACCAGCACCAGATTTCTGCCTTGCTGCTGCCATGGAGCCTCCAAGTTGCCAGCTAAGCAAGCCTGACGAGTAAAGCAAAAATGTTATTTCTCTATGCTTTTGTGTATGTGCTTTTGAGTGTGTTTGTAAGTGATTGCGAGTGAATGGGACTGAGTGAAAGTGTGTGTGTTTGAGAGTGTCAATGAGAGTGAAAGTGAGAATCAGAGTTTGGGAGTACGCATGAGTAAGTTAAAGTGAGTACAAGGGAGCGAATGAAGTTGTATGAGTGTGTTACAACGTGTTATTGATTGTAGGTTGTGAGAGGGAGTGGAAGCGAATTGTGGATGTAGCTATGAATGATGCCGCAGGTGCCGTTGCACCAGGTTCCAGAATTAGGGAGTGTGTGTTAGTAAGTGAGAATGAGTCAGTGAGTATGAATACGTTTGTGTGTGAGTAACAGTGAGTAGGAGTGAGTATGAGTGAGAATGAGCAAGTGAGAGAATGTGAGTTTGAGTGAGTGATGCCCGGTTACTCACCGGTAATATTCATTACTCCGAGTCCTGGTCTTCCCGTCCCATTCCTTACAAGTGAGCAGCTAGTCTGCTCCACAGAAACCTATTACCTAGCGAGCTTTTGCACTTCCCCAACATGGCGCCACCATCAGGTGACAATAAAGGGGGAAGTGCGTCAGAGAAACATCCTGAGAATACCAAAGAAAAAACCCAGAAAGGAAAACAATCACCCAAAAAAAACAAAAACAGGGAGGGAGGGAAGGGCTCAGGAATGGGACGGGAAGACCAGGACTCGGAGTAATGAATATTACCGGTGAGTAACCGGGCATTACCTCCTCGTCCTGTCTTCCCGTCCCATTCCTTACAAGTGAGCCCATACCCAAGCACACGGTGATTGTAATAAAACAGACCAGAAAATGCAAGAAAACAGGTCCATTTAATCAACAGAAAGCAGTACAAATCATAAACCATGTACAGCAGACAAAACATGCGAGCCAAAGGCAGCCGAGGCCGCCATCCCCAACTGAAGACGATAATGGGAAACAAACGTATGGGGAGAAGCCCACGTGGCAGCATTACAAATGTCTCTCAAGGAGGCCCCCTTGAACATGGCCCAGGAGGAGGAGACGCCCCTGGTCGATATACCCTGAACAGAAGAGGGGAGAGGACAGCGGGCGGAATCGTAGGCCGAAACCACAGCACCCTTCACCCAACGAGTCAAGGTGGACAAGGAAGGACGAAGACCCCGCCCAGAGAGGCCGTAGGTGACAAATAAGGAATCAACCTTACGGAAACCAGAGGACCGATCCAAGTAGATGCGGAGAGCCCTCAGCACATCCAAAGAATGGAGGACCAACTCCTCCGGAGAGGCAGGATCCGGAAAAAAACAGGGAGAACAATATCCTCCTGACAGTGGAAAGATGACAACACTTTGGGCAGAAAAAACTGACTGGGACGGAGAATGACCTTGTCAGCGCAAAACGCAAAAAGGGGGCGAAGCCATCAAAGCCCCAATCTCACCAACCCTCCGCCCAGAAGTAATGGCCACCAGGAACAGAACCTTAGCAGAAAGGAACTTAAGGTCCACCGAGACCAAAGGCTCGAAAGGTGGACCCGTCAAGGCCTGGAGAACCAGGGGAAGATCCCAGGCCGGTACAGGAGAGCGAGAGACAGGACGCTGAAGCAAAAAGCTCTGCAAAAGGCGAGCCACCAACGGGGAGACAGAGGACACAGAGGAACCCCGGAAGGCAAGTATGGCAGCCCACTGCGCACGTAGGGAAGAGACAGCGAGCCCCAAGACGAACCCATCCCGCAAGAAGTCCAACACCCTCACAGCCTCACAGGAGGAAGAAGAGAGACCCTTCCCAAGGCACCAGGAGGAGAAGTTCTTCCAATGACGGTCATAGGACTTCAAGGTGGAAGGGCGCCGAGACAACTGGAGGCACTGGGCAACCTCAACCGAGCAACCCTGACCCAACAAACTCAACCTCTCAAGTGCCAAACCCCCAGCCGGAGGCGGCGCAGGGAGGCAACCCTGAGAAGAGGAGCCCGCAGAGGGGAGGGACACAGGGAAACCTCCAATGGAGGCACACAGACAAGGTCAGAAGCAGGGAAACCAAGACTGACGAGACCACTCCGGCACAACCAGAAGAACTTCCGCCCGGTCCAACCGTATCTTCCGGAGGACCCGAGGAATCAAAGCAAACGGAGGGAAGGCAAACAGGAGCCCCAGTGACCACGGAATGGAGAAAGCGTCGATCGCCCACGCCAACCGGGAGGGAACGAGGCTGCAAAACCGAGGAAGAAGGGCAGAATCCTCCGAGGCAAAAAGATCCAGCCAAGGAAGGCGGAACCGGAGGACAATCAGATCGAACAGATCCTGGGACAGACACATAGTCACCGAGGAGGGGAACACCCTGCTCAAAGAGTCCGCAGGCCCATTCTCCTTCCCCGGAAGATAGACCGCCGTCAGAGACAAGAGATTCTGCTCGGCCCAAAGCCCGATCATCCTGGAGAGGAGAAACAGAGACCGACACATGCCCCCCTGACGATTGACATAAGCCCGAACAACCTGGTTGTCGGTCTGCACCGAGTCAGCATGGCCCAGAAGGAGAGGAGCAAACCACCGAAGAGCCAACCAAACCGCTCGCAACTCCTTCCAGTTCGAGGACTGGAGAGACTCGAAACGGGACCACCGACCCTGAGCCTTGGAGGCACCCATCACAGCACCCCAACCCACGGCACTGGCATCCGTGGACAACACAACCACATCCCGAGGAGGAAGAAGATCGAACCCCTGGGAAAGAGACAGAGGGGACAACCACCATTGGAGATCCACCCGAATCCCAGGAGAGACGGGAATCAGGGCCTCGTAGTCCAGGGAGGCAGGATCCCAGTGCAACAGGACATGATGCAAGAGGGGATACAAATGCAGCCGGGCCCAAGGGAGGAGATGCAAAGTGGACGCCATCTCCCCTGACTTCTCAACCAGAGACGGGCAGACACCTGGGATTGGGACAGAACCCAAGAAAGGTGACGAAACAAAGTCAACTGGCGCTCCTGGGAGAGGAACACCATCCCGAGATCCATGCGGAAGAGAGCCCCCAGGAACTTCAGGGTCTGGGAGGGCACCAGGGAAGACTTCCGGTGATTGATGAGGAACCCAAAGGACCCCAGCAGATGACACACCTGATCCACATCCGACTGAGCCTGAGAAAAAGAAGGAGAAACAATCAACCAATCATCCAGATAGGGAAAAACCAGCAGACCTCTGGAATGAAGAATACCCACCAGAGGGGCCAAGAGCTTCGTGAAAACCCTTGGCGCCGACGAAAGGCCGAATGGAAGCACCCGGAATTGGAAGTGCCGGGAACCCACAGCAAACCGGAGAAACTCCTGATCCGCAGGATGGATCGGGACGTGCAGATAAGCATCCATCAGATCCAGGGATGCCAGGAAGCTCCCAGGAAGCAATAGATGCAGGATGGACAACAAAGTCACCATCTTGAATGTACGACGAGGGATGAAGCGATTGACCCTTTTCAGATTCAAAACAGGGCGCAAATCTGAAGTATCCTTCTTGGAGACCAGAAAGAGGACGGAATAACAACCCTCGCCCCTTTCCAAAGGAGGAACCTCCACGATAGCCGCCTTCTCCAACAGAAGGCGCACACCTTCCAGCAAGGCCTCCCGTCGCAGAGGAAGACGGGGTAGGGGAGTCACAAGGAAGACTGGAGGGGAGGAGAGGAGAACTCGATCCGATAACCCTCCGACACTGTCTGAACCGCCCAGGCATCCGGAACCGTCAACCACTGTTGCAGGAAATATTGAAGGCGACCCCCAACCGGCAAAGGCAGACAGTCATTGCGAAGAGGAAGAAGCGGCGGCAGCAACACCGGCAGGGGCCCGGGCTTGGCACCTCCAGGGGCCCCCGGCCACGACCCCTGCCACGAAAGGGCTGCGAAGCACCCGAGCAGAAGGCCCAAAGACACGCCGGTAGCCAAAACCGCGCCCCGAGAAGGAGGGCGGACCGGAGCCACAAGCTTGCGGTTCTCCGCCGACTGTTTTACCATCTCTTCAAGTTGAGGCCCGAACACCCTGGAACCCACAAAGGGCAACTTAAGCAGGACCGACTTCTGAGAAGACTCAGCCTTCCAGGAACGCATCCAGATATGACGCCTCGCAGCAATTGAAGCACCAGAAGCAGCTGCAGCGGCACTCAAATTGTCAAAGGAAATATCTGACAAATAACGCACCTGTAACTCCATGAGGGACAAGAGAGAGGAGGCATCCTCCCCATACTGCAAAAGAAGAGACAGGGCCTGAAAATCCTTGAGGAGGGACTGGACCATGTAATTAGAATAGGCAGTTGCCCTGACAGAAAAATTGGAAGCAGCATAGGAACGCTTCACTGCCCCCTCAACACGTTTATCCACTGCGTCCACAGGAAGGGCGTCATCCGACAGAACCAAACCCTGACAGGAAAGACCAGCCATCAAATTGTCAACCTTGACAGCCTGTGGAAATTCAGCAGCAAAACCCTCCAAAGGATAACGCTTAGACAGAAAGCGAGGGAAGGCGGATTTATCCACCTCCTTCCACTCATGATCCAGCACCTTGCGCACAGCACCATGCAAGGGGAAGGACTCCGGGAGTCGGCTGGTGATATTGCGTAAAGAAGTCATCCTCCAGGACATCGGACACAGGAGGAGTGAACCCCAAATTATCCCGCACATGGGCGAACAAGTCAGAGAGCTCCGCACCCTGAACAAATCGTCCCCGGACACATTCCTCATCATCAGGACCCATCTCGCCATCAGGAGCGTCCAGCGGATCTACAGACCCACAAGGCACCTTGGCAGGAGGGCCAGCAGCCTCCCGAGCCCGGAAGGCAGCAGCCACCGCCTCATCAATCAACAGGCGCAGAGCAACAAGAGGAGGAGTGGATGAAGAGGCACCCGAGTCCATGACAGCAACTCTGGGATCGGCAACGTGAAACACAGCAAAAACGCCACCAGAACAGGCACCCTCAGAGGACGGGTGCATGAGGAAAAGGACCCCATTTAAACAAACGAAGTCCCGAGGTCCAGAGCTCACGCGGGACCAGGAAAAGGGGCAGGCGCTTTAAAAAAGCAGCCGGCCCGCCAAAATTCGCCCCAGACATCGTAACAACAACGCGGACCACTCCCGCCGCATTAAAAACACCGCCGCAACCCCGCCCGCTAACGCAGGGCTTAGCGGGACCGGCAGGAAGGAACACGACCGCTAAGGCAGGCCGCGGAGACATCCCCCATCAGGTGAGTACCCCAGGCACAAACGGCCGCTAGAGCGGACCTCGACCAAGGCAGGCACAGCAAGCAGCACAAGCGGAGGGTCCAGGGCATAAACATAAAAACAAGAAGGCGGCCGCTAAAGCAGGCCGACCAAACAGAAAGAAAATAAGGGAAAACTTACTCCACAGCTCCGCTAGGCACACGAAGGAACTGCGAATGCAGAAAAAAAAGAACAGGATGTTTCTCTGACGCACTTCCCCCTTTATTGTCACCTGATGGTGGCGCCATGTTGGGGGAAGTGCGAAAAGCTCGGCTAGGTAATAGGTTTCTGTGGAGCAGACTAGCTGCTCACTTGTAAGGAATGGGACGGGAAGACAGGACGAGGAGGTAATGGAAACTAGACTAAGGCCCAGATTATCAAAAATTTTACGCAACGCAGGCCCTAAAGTTGCTGCACTGCGTGAGAGAGCAGGAAAGCACCATTACTAAAAAGATATGACACCATCCTGCTCTCTCCCTAGCGCTGACAATTAGGCTACTGAACTCACACAGACCTTTGCGCTATAGTACAAAGGTGTCTAGCTTAGGTTGTGTACTGAAAGGTTGCCCTTCCAGTTCAAAATTCTATGCTTTGACTAACTGTAAAACTTTTTGTACTTCGGATTTGTGCTGTACAGACCAGTACACATGCAAAGAGGGAAAATTTAGGAGAAATAAAAGCATTTGTCCTTTTTAATGCCTGCTTTCATGTCACGCGAAGCAATGTTTGCTATTGTTAGTAGATACAATTTTACGTCAAAACCCATGGGTGGTTGCATGGCAACGCCTGTGTGCGACCCATGGAATGCCCCCTTGATGCAGAGTGGCACAACGCAACGATTTGCACTGCTTTGTGTTACTTTCAGGCAACTTTCCAGTGCGTGTGAAGTACTGTCTGTTAACCATGCAGCTACATGTTTGCTGATGCGTTGATATTGTGTGCTTTTTGCTCATCCCTTTGGCAGGTTGCATATATTCACGTTGATTTTATCTGCTCTTTTGGTTTCTTCCTGTTTACTCTCTGTTTGTGACTATATTACTGTTTTGGTATTTGCTTTTTAAGACCTAATTGGTTTTAATAATTTTGCTACTTTTTCAGTGTATATTGCATTTTACAATGATCTTGATGTTTGAGTTGACATTGTAAATTCTCTGTGACTACTAGGAGATATTTTATATCGTGGGTGACTAAGAAACAAACATAAGCACTATTAGTAGTGTAGTTGTGGATGACCACACATTGTATTAAATGTTTTCATACTAAACTAAGTATCCTTCACACTCCCAAGGGTTCCCTTCTGGAAACTCTCAGCGTGGCCATCCTAAATGACACTGGCTTTTAAACTCTTGACTAAGGGCCCTACTCTGGGTGCAAAGAGATGACTTGTGCCCGAGGCTATAGCAAGGAGGCCCGAAGTATTTGCAATGTTTGAACCGTTAAATGTGGTAATGTTGTAAAATACCGATGGACTACATTTTTTTGTAAACATTTCTTGGAGCCACTCAGTGTCTTCACAGCCTGCCCAGATTTTTTTGACAGAAAGCCAAGAAACCTCAATAAAATATTTTAGCTCGCTCGTAATATTTATCATTTTAAATATAAATTTGGTGAAAGTTTGAGTTCTTTCATTCGTGTGGACCCGACCAGGTTATTTTAGTTAAATAGACGAGATTAGCGAGGATTAAAAAGAATGGAAGCCAGTTGATTTGGGAGACTGATTTCAACTCCTACTGCTGTGGCAAGGATTTTTGAATGATTCTAGACATAAACCATGATTGACCTCCCAGATTACAGTGGGTACCAAAAGTTGTTTATTTCTTTGAACTAAAATAACCCTAAGCTATCCGACCATTCCTTTCTTTTGCATATAAGGTAGCATGTTAGGAATAAAATCACAGAACAGGAACCAACACATATTATGTCCACTTGGCAATTTATGCTTGCAAGCTTTTTTTCAAGGCTGCTAGTGGGAGAAAAGAAATACATTCATTGCCTGGCTGCAGACAGAAAAGTGAAACTTGCGTCCGTAATCACAGAGAAAAAGAGAACATTGATGTCTTTTGTAATCTGAAAAAAGAACCCAAATTTAGCCCACCTCATGCTTTGTGATCGCTTCCTACAACTATAATTTGAGAACTTCATGGTGCTTTATGAGTGTCACTTCCCCACTTACAGCGATCCTGACACACCATATTATAATTAAGGCTCCCTGTTTTCCGTTTTTACTGATTTTTACAGATAAATACAGACAAAAAACATTTATTTTCTTCTCTGTATTTTTTTTTTAAATGTGGAAAAAAATGGAAATTGGGTTGCTTTTTGAGTGATTCGAAATACTCTCTGCCCTGACTGCCAGCCAATAACTGTGTGTATTGACAGATAGTAAAGAGGCTTCAACAGCCATAGTTATGCACAAGGATGTAGTGAAATTTGCATATTTTCATATAAGTGCATTGAATTATCTTCTGCGGGTGTTCATATCACTGAAACCAGGCGCGCATTCAAGCATGAGTGCATATTTATCATTAAATAAATGTGTAAATATACCAGTATCTACTTAATTTTTTCACAAAACTGTAAGAAAATGTGGATAAATATAGATAAAATTAGTAAAAAATAAATATGGATAAATACAGACGGAAAAGGCCAAAAAATAAATACTATAAAACCGGGAGCCCTAATTATAATGCAACCCAGTAATGTCATGTTTGAAGACAAACGTAGTCTTAAACTACTAATGCCATTTATTAAAAAAATATTAATCATGATTTCTTTCGGAAAATAGTGAATACTGTAATACAATATTCTGCTATTGTGAGTTAGCTGCAAAAAACAAGGTGATGGACTGCTTGACTTAATCTCAGCCACTGGCGATTGCTCTGGGCTACATTCCAGACCATCGTTTTTCAACCATTGTGCCGTTCTAGACAGAAGCCCGCTTTATGCAAACCAGTTTTTGTCCTGCTCCAATAGGAACTGTCAGCCCTGAACTGCCATGCCAGGTTTGCAATGTGAACCACTTTTCACACAATAATGTTGTCTCTGAGCCATAAGTGTGGAAACATAAACCTTTTGAAAACACTGCATGTTTGATGATGAATAAAGCATCCTCTGAATTATAAAACAGGAAGCCCGCTACATAGATACTTTTTGGCTGCCTGTCGCTTTTACTGATTATGAAGCTATAAACATACTCTCTTCCTTTATGGCTGTTGCCAGACAGTATCTGTTTTTAAGAATTAACATTTACCGGTTTGTCACATTTACGTATTTGTTGGTTACCTGCTTTATAATTTAGATGATGTTTTAGTCATCAGACATGCAGTGTTTTCAAAAGGATTAGGTTTCACCCTAACCTCCCTTTACCTCTCTCTACCCACCAGTAAAAGCTAAAATCACGCTTCCCTCCCTTTACCCCTGCCCATCCCAGAACCCTAAAATCACCTTACCTCCCATTACTTCTATTCACCACTGAACCCTAAAATAACTTTAAAAAAATAAAATAAAGAGTATATTAAAAAAAAAATACTTAAAAAGCAGGACAAAGGAGGTTTCCCCTTGGGCAGTACGCATCCCTCCCCCCCTCCTTAAACACTCTCCTTCCTTCACCGTACCTCCTTTAAGTCTTTTTGTGCTACAGAAATATCTTAGGAAGAAATATTTTGAAGCTACGTATATACAGATAAGTACATATTTATTGTTCTTTTGATGATCTATAGATCATCAAGGTACATATATTTGGAGTTAAACACTGTACGTCCATATTCACTTATAAATATGGTATTTTTGTTGTCAATATTTTTTCTACAATATTTTTTTAGCACTTTATTTTGGACCCAGTATTCTGGTACACAGTCCTTAGGACAGTGTTAAGCAATGGGAGAGGATGTGGCCTAACGGCCAGAGCGGTCGACCTCGAAGCTGGGGAGCCTGGTTCAAGTCTCAGCAACAACGTTCAACATCCTATGATTCTCAGCAAGTCACTTAATCTCCCTGCGCCCCCTTCAAAAAAAAGAATGTGTCTGTAACGAAACTGGTGCTCATGTAAAGCGCTCTGATACCTTCGGGTCGAGTTCGCGCAATATAAAACTCTATAAAAAAATAAAAATAACAAAGGGGTTTGTTGTGCATACCAATGATTTGCACATAAAAGAAAGTGTACACCAAGGATTATAGGTATTTTGTAAAGGTCACGTTAATACATTTATCAAAGACTTATATTCACAGCATGTTTCTTATTTTCTTTTTTTAATCTTGCTGCATATCAGTTAGGTTTCCAATGCAGTACTATTTTGATGATAGGCAAGAAAATGGCGGAATTCCTAAAGATGAGGAAATCTTTGTAATGAGCAAAAGTCACATTTCACTTGTTTAGCAACTACAAAATATAGATCACAAACATCCATTAATGTTGTTGGCACACACTGGTTTAGAAAATTCCTTCTAAGTGTTAAGTTTTCAAAAACTACATAAATGAACTATTAACTTCTTCCTAAAGTTGTTGCCAAGTAATGTTGGATGACAGACAGTGTTGTGCGACATCATAATTAGCACTTTGATAAGAAAAGTTCAACAGAAAACGTTTTGAGATAAATTATGACTAGGAGCTAGGACATTAGTACAACATAACTTAAAAGTTGTTGAAAGCAAGTATTAATTAGCACGAAGCCACCTCATTCTAAACATTCTGAGTAGCATATCCATTGACTGCATCTTTCAACATAAGATTAAAGCCCACTGCAGATGGCTATTCCAGTTGATAAAGGCTCTCAATCTGAGTTATAAACCCAAACTGCAGAACAGCGCCTATAATGAGGTTAAGGGCATTTAAAAACCGGTATAGCCCCCCTTGGCTGTAATGCTATTAGAACATTTTATCCGCTGAGGATAGAATGCTCTAAATCAAAGAGGGCTAAACATAAAGACAGACATTGGAATTTTGAAGCATAGGCCTGTAGCAGACATTATTTGCCCTCTGGAACTCTGTAGTCTTCGGTGAAGCTCCCAACATTTTACTGTGCTAATATAGCCATGTAGCCCATCCCATTAGTTTACACCAGGAATGACAGACCTATACCCCAGTCTTATTAGCACAAGCAGAAGTTGGAAAATAACATGGGAGCAGAAATGATGACCAACGTAGCACTGTGTCCTATGGGGGTGGAGTGTCCGGATTAAAAAAAAAATCGCCTCCCGAGAGCCACGGGTGGTTAAAAAAAACCCTGGCGCTCTGAAGCGTTTAGTTTGTCTCACAGCTCCTGCGGCGTATGTTTGAGAGTTGCTGCTGCACGCACAGTCGTACCTGACAAACATCAAACATAGTCAGCAGGATCTGCGAAAGCAGAAGTCTGTAACTCGCAGTTCTCCATTGCTACTACCAAACAGCTTTTCTGCATTTGGCATGGCACTGGTAGACTCGGGATCTGCTGAGATTTTCCCCCTTTCCTCCTCCTGCATCTTTATGGACAGTGTGAATAACAGAATGGAGGGAGGAAATCTTGCTGTTTTCCTTTCCTCACAATCACTGCCTCTCCCATTCCTCTGCCAAATCCATGTTTACTGAGATCGAAAGGAGGAGGAAGTGAAATATTGGAGACCAGGAAGTGAAGAGTCAAGGAAGAAAAATGCTTGAGGTGCAATCTAGGCAGCCAAGGCTATCTTCTACTTCAGAGGGAGGCTCCTAAGAAAAGGTTGTGCCCCTGCATTTTTAAAATTTATTTTTTGAAAATTAAGCCCTACCAGCCAAATGCAGCAGAATGCTCGCTACGCTCGTCTAGTGGTAGATTACTAAATTAGGCTACCAGTCTTGTTGGCAGCATCAATATCACATTAGATCAAAATCTCACTGTATTTCACTGTCCTCCTGTGAGTAGAACGTGCATGTTCTGCTCACCCAGGATCCATCGAAATTTAAATTAGAAAAGCTCTTGGTATGTCCAAGACAACTTTACACAACTACTGCAGACACAGTCCGGCGGATCCGTTGTTGCTGGAATTCCAGGCTGTTGTATTGCGTGGAGTTGGGGGGCAACACGTGTGGTTCAATGGGAGAGGGATTCCTGGAAAAAATTATTTTTAGAGTTGAAATTCCTGACGGATCATACTGTCTTTCATAGGCACTTAAATGCAAAGATGTGCGTGGTGTAATATGTGGAGTTGTTTTGTGTTGTTGGGTCCCTTGTTCGTATGAGCTTGTATATAAAAGAAGGATCTTTTTCTGTATTTGCAATAATGGAGCTGTTATACATAGATTAATACACATATGATGTATAATCAAAGCATGGACAGATAATAAGTACTGAAACAAAGTGCCACGGTGTCCCACGTGAGATTAAAAAAAGATATGTATGAGCCATTATTTAGAACTCTAGGACCTTGAACGGCAACCCAAAACAATTGTTGTCAATTTGAGGATTTTCCAGGTTTTGTGATTTTTAGAGGCTTGTTGTCCGTGTTTTAGAACAATGTCTAGGAAACAATCAAGAAACAAAAAACATCTTGTAGGGTTGTATTGTCCACCACTGGTCCACATGTGAAGGCAGACCAAATAATATTAATAATGTTATTAACGTAGTTTTTTTATAGTGCTTTTAGTCTCATTCTGCCATTTCTGAGCACTGTAAATAACAGATGTTAATATTACCCAATTTAATAGTAACATTATAAGATTTGTTAGATGTACACAAGATCATTTTACCCTTACTCTAAATAGAATCATTTATGTAGTCAGTGGATAGCATGAATGTCTGGCATGATTCCAGCCTAAGCGGACTAATGTTGGGCACCCTTGTCCAGGTACATTGAACCAGAACTGCTCTTCTCAACTAGAGGTTATGGGTCAATATCCCATCTTCATGACACTTCCAAGGCAAGCCTTTGCACCTGTGACTACCGCTGCTCGTCATTTCCCCCCATGACCAATCAGGTGGGCTTAGTGCTCGTTTGGTTAGACACGAATGGTGTGGGTACTTGAGTCTAAGAAGTTCTAAGCCATTTTTGTCAGAGGGCTCGACATTTTGTATCATGCTGTCCGCTCCATCCCAAAGCTTATTCAGCATTTTAAAGAAATAATGTGTTTTATTTATAACTTCTGCAGTAAAAGGATGGCTATGTGCAGCATTCTCATCAGTTTCAGATGAAATGGAGTATGTTTAAAATACAGGGGTGCGTTACTGTCTACAACACATTTGCACGCATTCTGTCTGTCCATCGAAAGTCACTTGCACAGGTCTGTTGATTTTCAGTTTGTGAATCCCCTTTGTGCTGAATCTATTTTGTATTGTACAGTTCTGGAGTAACAACTGCTTACTGGGTTCAATAAGCATGCAGATTACCAATCTGAAAGGTTTCATCTGAAACTATCATCTAATTTGCAACTGCTCTGAGTGACAAATTGTCTATGTTCCTTCTCAACACACCATCAGACATATAACCACTCTGTGGTGCTTTATTGCACAAATGTCATTTCAGCCATTCTCTGTTGCTTGCCCATGCACCTGCTTTTCCACCTTACCCTACCAAGGATCGCTAGGGGAGAGGTGTGGCGCCGCAGCCAGGGCGACTGACGCTGGACGCTGGGGATCACGGTTCGATCCCTGGCTCCGGCGGCAGGGGTCTGTCCAGCAGCATGCGACTCTGGGCAATAGCTCGCTTACTCTTCCCAACGGCCCCCAGCGCCGAGATACCCCTCCGGGGGTGATTCGTGCACTATACAAGTACTGGATTTACATTTACATCGCTCACCAGCTTCAAACTCACTGTCACACCGTCAAAATATAAAAAACAGCCCTCCCATCCCCCCATCAACCAAGTGTGCCTCCCCGCCAAACCCTTGCAACATGAAAAATATTTCTCACCCAAAATTAATCTAAAAATCTCAGTCTAATATTTGCTCATTCTTGTTTCTCTTGGACCATTGCCTGACCAGCACCTTTCAGAGCTCACTGCCTGCAGAGAGCAGGAGAAGAAACCACCCTCCAGGAAGCAGCTCTGCCTTAATGGCAGACTTGGTACCAAGGATAGCTGCACCGCTTGTTTCCTTTTGTCTAGGCAGACAGTGGCGTGGTAAACCCCGCTCCCCCACTCTGACAGTTTAAGCAGGGATTGACGCTGGGTCTGATGGGCTGGTGAACTGGGCCCCCCTAAAACTTTAATTAGGTGTTTATGGGCCTCTTCTGTCTGCAGACAAAATACTCAATAAAACTGTTAGGAAATATTGTGATAGAGGGCTTTGGGCTGATATGCACAGTAAAGGAAATGGAGAAAGAGAAATTATGTAAATAGAGGACAAAAATAGAGACAGACACAGAAAAGGAGAGCGTGAGAAACATAGTTAAGAAAGAAAAAGTAGGGTTAAAAAGATGAGTTGAGAAAAGAAATAGGAAGGAAATAAGAAAGAAAAGGTGAAAGGTAGGACGGTGAAGAACTTCCACGATGGGATGAAAGCTGTCGCAACCTGGATGAAGAACCGCTGCTTCAAGTGCAACTCAGAGAAGACCGAAGTCCTCATCCTGGGCTCAACCCCCTCCGCCTAGGACGACTCGTGGTGGCCCACAGCACTTGGAATCCCCCCCACACCCACAGACCACTCGCGAAACCTCTGCATCATCCTGGACTCCTTGCTGACCATGGACTGCCAGATCAACGCTGTGTCGTCATCCTGCTTCCACACGCTACTCCTGCTCCGAAAGATCTTCAAGTGGAGCCCCACCGAGTACAGAAAGACGGTCACCCACACACTCATCAGCAGCAGACTCGACTACAGCAACGCACTCTACACGGGAATCACCCAGAAACTTCTCAAGAAACTGCAGAACATTCAGAACGTCTCCGCCAGACTCATCCTCAACATCTCCCGCCGCAGCCACATCACCGGCCACCTGAGAGACCTCCTCTGGCTCCCAGTCAACAAAAGAATCACCTTCAAGCTCCTCTCACACGTCTACAAAGCCCTTTACGACGCGGGACATGCGTACCTCAACCACTGCCTCGCATTCCACGCACCCACCAGAGACCTCCGCTCTGCCCAACTGGCCCTGGCCACCGTCCCACGTATCCGCAAGACCACGGCCGGAGGAAGATCCTTCTCCTACCTCGCAGCAAAGACCTGGAACACCCTGCCTCTTCACCTCAGGCAATCACCTTCACTGCCTCAATTCAGGAAGGACCTCAAGACCTGGCTCTTCGACTGAACCACAGTGCCTTCAACGGATCAGCAGTCTCTCCTGACACCCCTGCCCCCTCTCCCCCACAGCGCCTTGAGACCATTACGGGTGAGTAGTTGCGCTTTATAAGACACCTGATTGATTGATTGAAGTGTGAAAGGAAGGAAGGGTAAAAGAATGAGCTGAAGGAAGGGTGAAACAATGAATGGAAGGGTGAAAGAATGGAAGGAAGGGTGAAAGAATGGAAGGAAGGGTGAAAGGATGGATAATGGATGGAGAAGGATTAAGGAAAGTATTCTAAGGAGGGTTGGGTTTGCTTGTGTAATGTGCTCAGTGTGAGTAGTGCTATGGTTGAATTGGGGGAGGTATTTAATTTTCAGGATACTCCCTTGTTGATAGACTAGGTGAAGAAGACATTTGAAGAAAGGAAAATGTAACACCATCCTTGGCTTTGTGGTGTGTGCCTGAGAAGGTAGAGGAAGTGGCACAAACAGATGGAAACAAACACTGAGATATGTTTTTGGAGAGCCAATAACTAAGCCCATAGAAATTAAGCTCCCATTTCCAAGGTTTTGCCTTCAAAAGAAAGTAAAAGAGACCTTTGCCAAAGCTTTAGGATAATTGCCCACAAGGCCTTCTTTCATATGACTGATTTAAACACTAATGGTAAACACCATCAACTATCAAGGCTATTCCTGTGGCACCATAGCTGGAAAGACTGTCAACAATGAAAGCCTCAGGGCAAGAGCCTGTGTCTGTGATGCAAAATACAGAAGAGTAATCTGGGGAAATCTGATGTGAGCACATCAGTGCACCAGAATGGGTCTTGAAGAAGGCCACACCATATGCTATAGGTCAACACCAAGACACCATCACACATCATGTTGAAGGAGAAACAAAGAAGCAAAACACATGACGAGGAAGCTTCAACTCACTAAGAAAGAAAGAACGGTGAATATAACCTATGGCTCACCCCTTCTCTGCTAGTACGTGATAAGAACCATAATAATAAACGTATTTCATTTGTTTGTGATGGTGTTAGAATGAGAGGCTTGTGAAGGTCCAAGTACCATCATTGTAACCATGAGAGAAAACAGAGCCCTATGGGTGCATTCATAGTCAAGTAAAATCACCAGTGCATAATAAATACACCTTTAACTCATATCTGTGCCATGTACTCTGGATTTAGTGAAAGGCGAGTGGAAGGCGGAAGGGAAAGGATGGGTCATAGCCTTGTGGCAAAGACTCAGCTTGGTTTCAGAAAGGTGCCGCCTTTCCGGGTTTACGCCAATCACTGCACACTTAAAAATAGTAAAAGGGAGCACCTGAAATGTGGGCTGTGGCATGGCTCTGTCTTAATAGCAGTCCTCGCTGAAGAGTCACCATGTGGAGCTTACCAGTGTCTCAGAAGCACCGTGTATTTCCTCTTCTCATCCTTTGGGAAAGCCATGCTCTCATCTTTGAGGAATTACCCCAAGGGAAGAGGCAGCATGCTGTTGAGCTCCACCGCTGTCTCATCCACCCGTCAAGAGACTATGTGCAGTGCACCAGTTTGATGTAATCAAAGATGTTACATTCTGAAGCTCCTTTGTGTTTTCTTTCTCTTCTCTTTGTTACTCTACCTGCTGTGCATCTACCTTGCTACTGCTCCAGTAGATTTGGATATCATGGTCATACTTTCCCCAGTTTAAATCTCCCGAAGGCGCTGCATTACGTCTGTTTCCATTCGCACATCATCTGTATTCTTAATGTGTTGTCGGTTCTATGAGCACTAATGTGAGATCTGCCCCTTAACTTACTTGCCTTTCTACTTTGGTTGATTTGCCTTCTTCCAGTTGCCCTCATTTCTCATAATATGATTGGCTTTGGCCGTAGACCAATTCCCTTTTCTCGCGCTTCCCGGTTGCACTCAGGTCCTGAAAACTAGTTGCAATTATGAGTCAAAAATGTATTAATTATGCACGAGTAATGCCACCTTTCAACCCCCAAACATTGGAAAAACCGAGGACCTCAACCAAACAGTCACAGCCCTACTGACGTCTCTAAGTCTCGATCTGAATCAATAGAGGACATCGGGCAGACGTGAGACAGGAGAATTGGGTTCAGTTTATTATCCCAACTAGAACCATTATATCATTACAAATAACTGTAGTGCCACTGCTTCTTTCAGGGATTTAAAACTTCCTAAAACAGCCTAAATATAAAAATGTCTAACAAATACTTAAAAAATCAATGTTCAAAAGGAAGTTTTGATGAAATATAGACTTTTTTTATAATATACATGCAGATGTTGAAGTGTAATACGGTATTATTACCACTGTTGATTGTGGGAAGGGCTCATGACTCCCCTCCATCAACAATGGTAATAAATTGCATATTACACTCTGCTCATCTGCATATGAGGTTTATGCCATTGCATATTTTCTTGTGCGTTTGTTTTAACGAACATATTAAACCAAAACCAGAATGCAAGTGGCTAAATTTGTATAGAAATCTAAAATCACACCCAAGAGTGATCCTGGCAATTAGTCCTGAAATAAAAATTGAAAGGACTATGTGGGAGGAGGGGACCCTCCCTAAAGTCTTTAGAACAAAGACAAAAAAAATAGTTTTGTGTCTCTGGTACTGTGACACCACCTCCTGATACCATGCACCCTCTAATAGAGTTATTATATTCAGATACTGCTTCTTAAGTTACTCTAAGCACCAGTGGTAGCAAATACAAGGAGATGACTCATTCTAATCCTCATTGGTGTTGCAGACACCATGCATCTCATGGCTTCTAGGGAAAGGTACAGTTTTATAATATCTGCAGTAACTGCAATTACTGAACTTTTTGATATACTTTGCGGATCTACTACCTTGCTTAGTCTATGAAGTGCTTCTTAATCGATCTTCTATAGATAACTCATAATATCATTTGGTTGTGATAAATATCTAGGGTTACCATACAGTAAGTCTCAATAGTTCCCTATACCAGTGTCGAGATAAGTGCCATAGTTCAACTTGATCTAAGGCCCATCTGCAATCATAATAAGTCTATTGAGGTGTTATTTCAGTCCTAGGAGCTTTCTCCAAACTGGAGCTTCAATTTCAGCTAATGGATTAGATTTAAGTAGAAGCTGATCAGCACTCCTTAGTCAATGATTAATTGATGTTGCTTTGGCATTTTATGCTTTCCAGAACAGTCTCTGGGTACCTGCCTGTGAAGTTGGAGATTCTTTATCCATTAGCGTTTGTATTCTTTTTATTTCAATTTGCTTCGATTTGAGAAACCAACTCATCTTGCCATTAAATACTGTGCCAGAGTATATGTACTGCTTAACCTTATCTTGGGAGTCAGAAACCTGTTGTGTTCCTCTTACTTACTTTTTTTGAACCAGACATAGGGCATTAGGGTTAATGCATGCTCTTCGTGGCAGCTTGACTCGTCTCTCCCTTTTTTATTCTTGCTATCACATTCTGATGTAAATTGCATTAGTTGAAGGTCTCTTTGTTTGTCTCATCGATATTGTGCAGCAGTGTGTAGGATGGAGTTTTATTGGTGGGCGTTTATGGCCCTGGGCACGTAAGGTTTTTGCCACACCCAATAATTTTGGCATTGCGAATCTGTATTCAGTATTACTTATAGATGTGCCCGCGTTGTAGGGTATTTCTCTAAATTGAGTGGTGGGTAAGTCAAATGTTGTCCTTTGCAGCAATTAGTTTTATTTTACGACTGTCCGAGCACTACTAAGCCTTTATACATCCATTCCTCATCAGGAAGACTTAGAAGCCATGCAATGGGCACTATTGCGTCAGCCAGGACTAAAGGCACATAACGTTTTTTTATTAGGACGTTTACACTTCTGTTTACAGCTATTTCAAGTGGGATGAAAAATTCTTTCTTCAACTTAGTGAAGCTTCCATGGGATTTGCAGGGACACCATTGTATGTAATACTTTAATGGCAAAATTTGAATATGAGAATATTCTAGAAGAACCATCATGGCAAGAAAATGTAATAACTTACTGCTGCTTCATAAATGATATCTTTTTGATTTGGAAGGGCACCACTGAGAGTCTGGAGGAAAACATTCAGAATTTGAACTCTATAAATCCTAGAATTCAATTCACAAGAACCATCAGTAACATCCATCTTTCATTTTTAGATGTTTGGATTGAACTTTCAGAATCAGGAGTGATTACGAGTCTAAACAAAAAACCGACAGACCGAAACAACACTTTGTTATTTCATAGATTTCATCCCCTTAGTCTGGTCCAACATCTACCATACTCTCAATTTTTGAAATTTGCACAAACACTTTGGAAGCATCCAAACAGAGATATTTTGCCAGAGGCTATCCTTCAAAAATATTGAATGACACAGAAGCTAGGGTCATGAACATAGAACGTAAGAGACTATTACTAAAAAAACTAGGGGTCAAACCAGAACAAATAGTCTTTGTATCCAGGTTTTCAACGAAGTCCAAGGTTATTAAAAAAAAAACAATTAAACAGAGATGGGAACTATTGCAAAATGAGCCAGATTTCCATGGATTGTTCAGCCAAAAACCTTTGCATACGTACACCCGAACAAAAAACCTCAAAGAGCTCCTAACAACCACCAAGGCACCATGTAAACAACAAGCTGCAGGCACTAAAAAGTGCTATGTGGTTACCGGGAATGGAATATGACACTTTACTCTGCACGCTTTTACAACGTGTGCCATTACCCCGCATTTTTTACTCCGCAAAATATTTTACAACGCAGGGCTTAATAACGCAATCCATTACAACGCATTGTCCATTACAACACAATTTACGATTCTGACTCCACCGGGGCATTGTAATGGGGACTGCGTTGTAATGGTTTGCGGTGTAAAGCCCTGCATTGTAAAACATTTTGCAGAGTAAAAAATGCGTTGTAACGCAGACGTTGTAAAGGATGTTTACCTTGAGAATGCCATCACACACCCTAGAACAGGAGAGGTAATTAACCTGAGTCCATCAGCTGATTGTAATGCCAACAACCTAATTTATAGCATCAAATGTCCGTGTAGACTTATGTAAATTGGGAAAACGGAACAGAAAATCAAAATTTGAATAAGGAGCATGAAAGTATGATCCACAACAGAAACGTCAATTCTTACCTAGCTTTACATTGGACAGAACAGAGGCAACCACTTTAGATACTTATAAATAGGTAGAATTATACTAAACCAAGAGCACAACCCCCACCCCCAATTTCTTTTTACTATTTTCAAGATATGTGCAGTAATTCCCACCTCTTTGAGATTCATCCTATTGCAACATATTTAATTGTTTGCTAATACTATACTGAGCATAGTGAACACGCATGCTATATAAGGTACACACTATCGGTGATTGGTGGTGTTGATCTTTTATTGCTTGTAGAGTACTTTCTCTAAAGTAGCATTTTCAGTTTTTGCTTCGGTGATTACAACAGTGTAGGTTCTGTTTTTACTTTTCCGATTTAGCACATATTGAGAGGTTTTTCATTTTTATTTAAATACACTGAGATAGGGATCTTTCTTCACAGTTTTAATGAATTCTTTAGTCGTCTCTAGAACAGCTTGGATACATATCCACGGGATAGACCGAGGTGAACACTAATATGGTTGTTACCATGCACAACATAGATTTGTTAGTCCCATTTCTAACGCGGAAGACGCTGTAAAAGTGCTTGTACTTGCCAACGGGGATTCGGCGGAGTTTCCCACAGCACCTATAGCCAGGAGAATCCGATGAAGGGCAGTCGTTAAATAATGACAGGTGCGCATCCACCATTACTTAAGCTTATTATGTTAGCACTTAACTTGCTGAGCACATAGATGAGCTGATGACGCGGTTCATTTTTACAGACACATTTTGTTTATCAGGAGGGAGTTTCACATAACGCTAGGATTTAACACTCAGACTCTGGACGGCTCAGTCCAGTCCCTGTGGCTCATCTCGGGAGGTATGTGACTCAGTAGGATGGACGCGTATGATGTAGATTAAGGCACTCGTTTAGTTCTGAGTTTTTACACTGGCTTCTTTCTGTAGTTTATTTTAGCATTTGGCAGAGTCCACGTTTCAAAGTGAAACCGAATGCAGTGAGTTTTTCTCGTATTCTTATATGTGACGAATTAATAATTTTTTAGCAAAAGTAGTAGCAAGTAATGATATTTCAAGTAGTCACAGGGCATTGACGTGAGATTTCCTTTGGGGACCATTTGGCTACTTTTTATTTTCTGTCTTCATTTCTTTCCTTAAACTACACACGTTTCTACACAAAACACAGCTATTTTTGTTCAGAGTTAGTGCTCTGGTCATTGAGTTTCGGTGGTCCTACAGTCATAAGCATGCAATAATGTTTGCTGCTTACTTTCTTGACTCCACTTGGTTTACCACTAACGACGGAGGGGCTTGACTCACAAGGAGTGATTTGGTGATTGAATTGTGACAGGTAATCCTACAGGACTGTCGGCCACTAGATAAAGCCTAGACCTCTTTTATGATCCTGTGGGTATAACAAACAAGGACCTAATTTGGGTCAATCAGGCCTTTATCCAGAGGGTGATCACAGAAAGGGAGAATTCCACCTTAATGAAACAGTCGTTTCATTAAGACTCCATGCTCCGGGCATGGAGTCGTACCTCCTTTTGGATATGCCTAATCATCATCGGACTCTCTTAACATTTCTGAGACTGAATATTTTTCACGAGATGTTATTCCCAAAGGGGGTTTGGTTTTCGCAATCAAACCTGCCTCCATGCACCTGGGACTATATTTCCATCTGAACCTCCATGCACATAATATTTTAATATCCAAAATTCTCCACCCTCCGACACAAATATCTAAGGCCTATATTGCTTGCATGTGGTTTTAACCTGTTCAGACTTGCTTACCTATACTTACAGTTTTTGGCTGCTCCCAAATTGTGCTTTTTTGTCTCCCAATTTTTATCGGGGTTTTAAGCTCTACTCAATTGTTATTTGTTTATTTGTCTGTGGAATGCTTAGTTAATATTTTTTAAGAACTGTTTTTAAAAAACGTGACTGATTTTAATGCTGTATGGATTGATGTATTTAATTATTTATCCAATCTTGCTTGTTATGATGAATTTCTTTTTATTCTGTACTTGTATGATTTTCTTTGAAAATCAAATAAAATTGTATTGATTGAATTACTAAGCCTAACCATTTGACACAAAATATTGGTTTTTTCCACTTTCATTTTTATAAATTTGCGTTAACTCAGAATACTTTGATGATGGAACGAGTTGCCCTTTATCCTTAAAAACAGTTTTCCAAGTCAGTCATAAGAACAAACAATATATGCACAAAGTGTTGTGCAGCCATCGACCATTGCTGGTCTGGTTTGGTCAGTCGAGGCTACAAAAGAAATGCTGAATGTGGACAGAGTTCGCTGTAAACCAAGCTGTTCCTTCTTTCCTCATGCCATTCAACCAGATCTTGAGCTGTCACTGCCTTTGCGTACCCTGGGGTAGAGTTTCCGTTAATTGTGAGCATCTAGTTAGTAGATGACAATCCGTCAGAAGCTCACGCTTGCATCTTTCCACTCGTTGCCAAGGCCGTTCAGATGTTGTTTTGCATGAGGTAAGCGGTTGCTTAGCAGGTGCCTAGCATTGCTGCTGAAATTTAACTTTAAATTGCTTTTTCCTACATAGGGTTTAAGGATACTTTTAGACTTCTGTTGCCACAACCCATGTGAACTTTTCGTATTTTGAATAAAACAGGATGCTGCTTCCTGTGCTTGCTGCACATTTGCTCAGGTGTTTTTGTTCCGCATGGCTCAGATGTTTTTTGTTCTATGAGGGGATATGGCCCAATTCATGAACATCTTTGCAAGTGGAAGGGCAAAACACACAAGCAAATAGCTTGATTTGCAAGTTCATAGAATTCACAAATGGGAATTTGCCCTTTTAAATCCTGTTTCCCATGCATACAATTGGGCCATGATCGTGTAATGTTATGCAAGGATACATTTTCTTCCTCAGGTTGGGGAAAGGTGGAATCACTTCAATAGGCGGTAGTCCCTTTGCATTTTTGAAACATCACAGACTATGAACGTTGGAATTACTATCAAACATACCTCTCACCCCATCTGGAAGTGGTTAGAGATGTTCTCATGTCATGGGCAGGAGAAAGGTCCTTGGTCGATTGAGGATGGGAAGTGATCACCACCCACTAAAAACTGGTGAGGTTAGGCGTTCCTCCATGGTGGGTGGGAGATCATTTGTTCCATGATGAGAATAAAAAATGTAACTGCACAAATGTGTTAATGTGTTGGCAGGCACAATTATATGTGCAAAACGTCTTTCATATGCGTGCAGTTAACAAAATATTTACAGGAGTATTCTGGGAAATCTTTGTCATTTACTGTTATTTGCAAATCTACACCCATTGTGAGGGTGTAAATTAGCAAGAGCAAACATATGCATTTTTGACACAGGCTCTTTCTGTTGTGTGAAAGCAGATGTGGTCCCTAACGCCTCTTTAGTTACACCTCAACATTCTGACTGTTAACGTTTTCTGTGGGCTACACAGATTATGAGAGGTTGCCTTGCCATGCTTCTCGACATTGACAGCATTTGAGTAACCAACTTAGTTTTGGAACTATCACATTACAATTGCTTGCCTAATCACCAACTAAATGTCAGCCATTCCCCAGTACAACAATGATAGGAACCTAACTGTGTTTCATTCTGAAGAAACGTTAATTTTAACAGAGATTAACCACTCACTAATATTCAATTGACAAGTTCAGTAACTCATGCTGTTTTAAAATGCATCTTTGAACACTTCATCATGCATTTGTGCTCATAAAAAGATGTCATAAAATGATTATTTTACAAAAGGGGACTAGTAGCTAAGAACCTGAGCAGTTGCAGAGACAATCTCACTCTAATTGAAAGTTGTTTAGGGTCGAGCTTGCGAGAGCATGCGCTAGCGAGTCACTTGTCTACAAAAAGGGCTTGGAGCCCGCCCATTGCTTACCATTTTTCTGCTTCTGCATCACTCTTCTCTGTAGCTGCTCTAATTCACCATTGCTGCCGAAATGTCACTTCTGCCGCTTGCTGTGGAGCAGTAACCAAGCACAGATTGATTCAATTTAATTATTGCCCGTCCGCTGCTCCTGACGCGATTCAGGTACTATTTTTTTTTTTTGGGCCAGCTGAAATGTCACTTCCAACATTTATTTTTTCGAACCGGTGTAGCACTTCATTACAGTGCATGTGTTTGCGGGATGTTTCTCCCTCTCGCACAGCATTGTTGCTTCCACCTTCACCCTTGTCCGCTCGAGGATGTGTTTTTAATTCACTTTTTGATACCTGGGAGCCGCTGGATGCTACCAAGCCGCTTGCTTTCTTATGTTTGCACTTCTGTGCGCATTTGTTTTGCAGCGCCCACAAACATGACTGCTGTACATAGCAGCAGTGTTGTGACTTGAATTGTTACTATGCATCCTTTCCCTTAGTTACCTGTTCCCTGCTGCTCATCCAGTATGGATGTGATGTAATGGAATGCTGGAGTTCCTGGTGTGGTTGAGAGAGTTTCAGTTGGCGTGTGTGAGCTGAGCAGCAAGGGTGCTGCTCCTGCTAGGGCTTACTTAATACTATCTTCTATACTTGGACTTGCTTAACAGTTTACCAGTAATCTTAATGAACCATCTTCTTCTAAACTACGTATACTGGACCTCTTTTCATTACAACAAGCAGCATTTGTATTTACTTATTTGCTGCTCCCGCTGAGCGATATTAATTAGCGTGCCTGGCAGCTCCCCTAGTTTGAATCAGCTGTGCTCTTCATTAAGAAGCTAACGGGCAGCAGTTTGATCCTGCTCGTCAGGCTACACAGACCAGGTGTGCATCCTGATCGCTCAAGCAGACCAACCCCACCATCAGGATTTGTAATGCTTGCTACTGGGAATGCTGCAGTTGACTCCCACGCTATTGGTGAAGCAGCGTAGTCTATACTTGTGTCCAGTCTACGGATACAGAGCGAGGAATCGTGAAGCCCAACCTTGGGTAAGTCCCTGTCATTCTCAGCCCTTAGTTCTGCTGTTAGTAGATAGCTGTCATTGATGGAGCAGTGTAGTGCACCGGTTCCCACAAGTATGAGAGGCCTATTGCACCTTTTTTATGGCTGTCTTTCACTGCTCAATAAAAGGTCATGGGTGTCATGAACCATACCAGCAGGTTTTTAATATCTGACCTTCTTTTTAAACCTAGAGCGTAGAAAGAAGGTACATTACTCTCTAAACTCTTATTGTATTGTATTGCAACATTTATATAGCGCTTACTACCCTTGTGAGGTGCTGAAGCGCTAGCTTACTTAGGTAGCACGCTACACCGTGTAGGGTGTGTGAGCAGAAGGATTTTGTTTTACTTTTGATCCTGTGTTGGAAGTGTTTCCATGTCATGTGTGATTTCCACTGAGGTGCAGTTATAGTGTTAAGGTGACTAGGTGCTTAGAAGTGACAGGATGGAAGAAGTATGAGAAACATGCACACAGTTTATGGTTTTCAGTAAGCTGACAGCTTTCAGCAGCTCTGCAGGTCCCTCATGGTATTTCTTATTGCCATAGTTCATACCGCTGTGAGGGAGTGCATTTGGAAGCTTCTTGAGTGTGACCAACAGGGATGGGGGGGAGGATGGAAATTCCCAGCAGCTCAGCTGAGTTATATAGACTTTTTATTGCAATTATTTTTCCTATGGCACTATTTACCATCAGTATCCCTGTACAGCAGAAAGTATCTTTGCAAGAAGCAACAGTCAATCTTCAGTCTGGAATAGAAGTTGCCCCCCCGCCTCCTCCCCAAATAAATAAATACATGAGAAGCAATGTCTGTCATCCAGCCACGAGGGGTTACATGACAGGTTATAGGTCAGGTCTATACTAGTCAGGAAAGCTATTTTAATGGGATTTATTGGAGCAAAGGAGCTCTCCTTCGCATTGACATCCCACAATAAGTTAATGCAGTCACTAAAGAGATTTCAGAGTGCATAACTTGTAGGTTATATATTTAATTACTGTCAGGACCTACTCATTTTTTCATCCTTCCGAGGTAGACGAATCAAAACTTAATTAATGAAGTAATAATAAACCAAAGCTTTTTCTTGACAGTGCTTCCAAGTGCCAATATTGTGTGGTACTAGGAACTGTACATATATATGTATATGTAGAGCTATTTGTAGAGAGCAAACCTAGCTAGACAGCAGTGGATGCTGAACTGCGGGAGTAAACCCTGGGGTGTAATTTATCATTATTTATAACTACTTGTTTGTTACAAATTCATGATGCTGATCATCACCTACAAGGCCCTACACAAGCAAGGACCAGCCTACATCAGCCACCTCCTGACCTTCCACAACCCTCCAGACACCTGCGCTCTACCTCACGCTCACCCCTGTTTCTGCTGAAGCATCAGTGGAGGACGCTCCTTCTCCTACCTCGCGCCTAAATCCTTGAACGACCTCCCCTGGCAGCTCCGGACCTCCACCTCACTCCTAGAATTCCGGAAGGCACTCAAGACCTGGCTGTTCAACTGAACCCACCAAAGCAACACAACCCTTAGCGCCTGGATACCCCAAGTGTGATTAGCCGCGCTTTATAAATCCAGAATGATTGACGAGTACAGGAAGGGTGGCCCAAGTACAAAACGAGCACTGAAAAAGCCAGTAGGTCTCGCTTAAGCGAGATCTATTGGCTTTGCCAGTGTTTTAGCCAAATTGCTAAGCAGCATGGCTGAAAGTAAAGAAAATAAAGTGTTATGATGCAGCCAGCATTGACCGCGTCATAGTGCTTTTTTTCTTTACGTTCAGCTGTGCTGCTTTACAACATTGCTGAGAAAAACATTGACAAAGCAATTCGATTTCGCATAGGTGAGACCTATTGGCTTTGCTAATGCTTGTTCTTTCCTTGGCGTGGACAGACAAGCAACCTGAACATCTGCAACAGTGGAATGAAAGTGTGCAGCCAAAACTTTGTGTCTGTTTCTTTACCAACTGTCTAATACCTTTTGTTTTTGTGCCTATGTTTACTCTTTTGTAGTGGGACATTGGTTGGAGTTTGACCAACATATCCTTTTATTGTAAACATACATTTTATTGAATGTTTCCACTACATTGATTCTTAAGTGTGGCTGCACACCCATAACATATATAAATAACACTTCAGTGTCTACCAGTGGTATTTCACGCAGCAAACTCCTTTGTTCCTAATCAATATTCATTCCGTAGTACAACAGTGATAAATGTGTTATTTCAGCTTCCTCAACATGTACCACCCTTCTCTCATCAAAGAGGAAGATGTCATTCTAGTGCCAATAATGTAGATCCCATATGTCCCATACTTATTACGAGGCAACAACCTAAAAGTGGAGTAGACCGAGAAAAGGGGAAACGAAGGTAAGAGAGCAAATAAAATTGGAAGGAAAGAGGGGGTGAATAAAGTAGTGGGTGGCACTCTGAATGAAGAGCATTACCTATAATGTGAGTTAATCTGGGCCCAGGAGAACAGAGCTTGCCATGAACTTGCTCGCTCTCTGACATTATTATTAAGCCAGCAGTTCATTAATAAGCCAAACCCTTACCAGAAGGTAGAACAGCTGTGAAACTCCACAGATCATTTAAATCTTAATTTAGTTTCATAAATTGCAACATCCGAATAAGACTTCAGAAGCAGGGGCATGTTGAAGTACTCTAAGAGGTGGCTGGTTGCACTGCCTTGTTATTAGTTTAGTAGGTTGCGGACTTCCGCTGTGCTCCAGAAATCAGTATTTTTTGCTGTTGACTATGACAGTCTATTTTGCTAAGCGTAGAGTGTTTGCCACTTCAATACTCTATTTAAATTCTTTATGTATCAGAATCAGTTGTTCCATTATGTAGGGCAGTCACAAAGTAAGTGGATGTGGCTTTACTTCATACTAAGTGTGCTTTTGCATCTCACCATTCTCAGCATCCCTTCTTACAGCTAGACAATGGGACCTCTGTTACCTATTCTCCACTGATTCACCTGTCTTAAGTCGGAGACGTCTCTTTATTCCTATGGTTATAGACTCCGGTGCAATCTTTAGGTCCTCTGCCATCCATGTGCTCAGACAGATGCTCATGGTACCACCTTCATCGTCTCCATGAATCCCAAGTACTTACAGATGTTCAGTTCTAGTGCCATTTTCTGTCTGTAGATGGCTTTTGTCTACAGGTTGACAGAAGTGTGCTCTCTAGCTTGTTGATGGCCCCAGTTAATTGTGGCTTGCTGTTCTGATATTTACTGTCTGCGTTCTCAAAGGGTGAGGTACTGCTCTCCAGCGACAAAATTGCTCCCTGTAGCGTGTCAAACTTGGTATGCTACTTGGAGGTGTTTTTGTACTCCTCTGTAACATTTTGAAGGTGCCTCATCGCAGAGGTTCATAGTCACCCCAAAAATCATGCCTGGTCTTATTCCTTTGCCCGTCATCCTCTCTGTTCACTAGAACACACTGTGGTGGAGGTAAAACACACACTTGCTGCCTTCTTTGCGGTGTCTAGTAGTGGGGTTAGGCACTCTAGCGCTATAAGAAATTGTAGTATTAGTTGTTGGGGGGGGAGGGCGGTGCAAGCCCACCTCACTATTAGTCACAATCCTTCTTAGGGTGAACCAATAGAGTCACTAAATAAACCTGTTCTTAACCCTTTGGTAGCCTGGCAGAAAGCAGTCAGGCTTAACATAGAAGCAACGTGTAAAGTATTTATGCAGCACTCAGACAGTAATAAAGTGAAAACACAACACCAAAATAACAAAAATCAGAGATGTAAATTTTAAAAGTTGAATTGAAAATAGCGCCAAAAAGCACAAAGAGCCAACCACGATTATCTGGTCATGATAGTTCGGGCAAAGTCAAAAGTTTAGGCTGACCGCGATGGAGCGCGGGTTGGATACAGGGACCAGTACTAATGTAAAGCTTGCCTTTTGACATAGAAACTTTTATGGAGAAAAAGTGGGTGTCGAAGAGTCATAGACTGAGAAAGCTGGTACCGAAGCGGGGCTCGGCGACAGCGGGTTGCTGAAAAGCGGGGCCTGAGTACAGTCGTGAACGAAGGCGGGACAGCTCAGAGCAGATGAAGTCTGTGCCCAGGAAGACCTCAGCCTCGATCAGATGGTGCTCGGTATCGGTCCCAATAAAGCCCTTTATTTCCGGTCCTAGAAACTTTTCTGGAATTCGGATCTCCATCAGCAGGGCAAGCCGGGCATTTGAGGCTGTCCGGCGAGTCTACATTATTGACTGTGGCTTCAGTGGTTATCCCGGTCTCCATCGATTCTCCAGGTAGAAAGTTGGCAACAAGTTTCTAAGGCCTACCTCTTACAGTTTGGGGACAGGAGGAGTAATCTTTAATACAGGCCAAAGGTTCAAGACCTGGGGGCTATCACTTTGGCGGTTAGAACCCACTGCAACAGAGTGCAGCTGCAGGGTCCAGGACAAGCCCAGTTTGTAACTCTTCAGCTGGGTAGTTGCAGGGAGAGAGGCCTCTGTAAACTTGTTGTGTCCCTGTAACTGAAACAGGAGGTCAGACAACTGACTCTTAGAGTCCTTTCTGGGGTCTTTGAGTTCAAGGCACACTGGTCCAGTGTTCCTTCAGATGTTTCATACAGCATGAAGGGTTAGTCCTTCTTCTGCTTCTTCACAGGTGCAGGAGTGTTCCGAGAAAGGTACTGGTGGTGCCACATTTCTCTCTGGTACTTCCAGGTCTTGTTACCCCTTTCAGATCACATGCATTTTATGCAGTGTTCTTTGCACTGCAATACAGCTTTGATACTCTTTAGAACAGATATTCTGGTTTAAGAAGCTATGAAAATTGTGTTTATATATTTTTAATTTTATGCATTGCTCATGTTATTCTAGCTTTGTCTTTTAACATATTTTGACTCACCTTAGATCACAATGCTAAAGCTCTCCCTATTCTGCGATGGTGTCTGTGTTTTTGTAGCATGTTTAGGTATCACCAAGCTTACTATTAGAATTGACCTATATTTGCGGTCATATCCATGATAGGGATATGGATTTATATATTGATATATATTTTTGGTCCTTCTATAATCTCTGGTCTTGGAGCCCCTTTATAGGAGTGTAATTTGTTTTTACTGAGGATGAATATACCTTTAGATACTATGTGAAATTGCAATTTTGAATCTCCTCCATTCCAAGATGGCACCCATTTTCCCTTCCATTTTCTTCTTTTTTCCAAAGTTTCCCTTTTTTATTTTCACCGATGGTCATGAGTGAGATCACATGATGCGGATTCCCGGCATATAAGAACGGACCCTAGGGAGTAATGTTTTTCAGTTTTTCCACTTGCTTGCGACGTATGCAGAGCCTTTTGAGCAGCGCATAATAGTTAAGGACCGCAAGAGACTACTGTCTTCTATTTGCTATCTTTATGTAATCATCCTGCCCATCCATGCTTGCGAATGCGAACCTTGGTGCCTTGGAGAGCCCCTGGGCATGCCTAAAGACTCTGGCCTCCTCTACACCAATGTATTATTGTTATCTCAACATTAGCATTCCCTAGTTGAGGTACCTATGTCCAGCAACTTTAGAACAGTATGTTTATTAGCTTAGCAAGTTATTTTCCCGGTCTAGTAACTTGCGGCGTTTTATGTCCATATGTTCTTGCCTTCAATTTATTATAGCGATTGTTGGCTTGATTCTAAATGGTGATTTTCACTGCTTTGGGAGTGTGTAGCATTTAGATTAAACACTTCTAAACTCAGGGAGCAGATTCTTAAACCACCCAGAATTTAGTTTCCACATCTTTGGATTTCGGCTCTATATGTTGTTCTTTCTTTAATTGACTGAGGCTATAAGAGTAATTAATTAGGTGACCTCTTGATGGGTTGTGACTTTCCCACTGCCTGCTTACTTAGATTGTATGGATAGAAAGCCTCATTCTAATGTAATACTCTTTTTCACAGCGATTGCCGTATCCTATTACCAGGACGCCCCTTGGAGTGGACGTCATATAGACCACAGCTTTACTCATAGGATTGTTTCAGATGATCATGTTCTATTCACCAGCTAATTTATAGTGTATATTTGTTGGACACATGGAACACTAGACATGAGCATTTTTGTAGTAGTAAGTACATATCTCATCCTCAGTTATAATTTAAGGAGTGATAGTCATCTCTGTACTTATCCTCCGTAGCTGCCTCAACTTCAGTAAAGAACATACCCTTTTTTCCCACCTCTTTGCAGAAGTACCCATAGGACTGTGGGTTGATAAAATGTTCTCTATCTGTATGTGTTGGTGACGTGATTGGGCCTGGTACTCCACAGTGCAACTATAGCTTGGTGGGGTCATATATACGGTCACTGTGTCACACTAAGGTTAGCCTAACTAGGCACATAAGTAGTTGTCCAGGTATTATATGTTAAGTTGTGAATGTCATTACTATTTCACACAGGGTAAACTTTCCTTCCAAGTACACAAGTATTGTCCAACATGGGGTTATTGTTCCTGTGAGCTATTTAGTGGTATGAGCCTTATTATGTTTATTTATATACATTCTTACAGGTGGTAACTTCACCACGGCTACCATCCCTTTCCTTATACCTCCTTTGACCTTGAAATGCATTTGAGCACCCTGAGGAAGGTACATAACCGATTTTTGGTCTGGTACCGAAAAGCGCAGCAACACACTGGGGACTTGAAGATTATGTCAAGTTTTAAATATAAATAACGAGATGAAATGATCCTGTATATTTGGGTTTTGAACAAAGTTATGTTTACTGCATGTTGTGAATTAAAAAGGCATGAAACACCAATGTACTGATTGTATGCAGGAAATATTATATAGCACAGTGCATCAAAGCAGAACTATTTACATGTATATTTGAATTTTTCCAAGAACAATATATGCTCTTATATATGATGTTTAGCTCTCTCGTCGTGTTCCCCCACTGTTTTAATGTGGTGTGATGTTGGTCACAACTGTGGTATGTTTGATGAATGCTTGGTGACATGAGTGAAAGGAGTATAATTCTATAATTTTAGTGGAATACCATTGGATGAATATGTGGGAGGGTATGTGTAGCTTTGTTGGCAAAATATTGATTGGCAAAAAGCATTTTGTTCAATTATGTCCGTATATAAAGAAAACAATATTTTGAATAAGAAGATATGCTTTGAAAAAAATAAAAAAGGAAATGAACTATGTGTATGTACATTGAATGTTTGGCTAAACATATACTTATTGAAAAACTGTTTAAGTTTTGACGAGTGCAACATTTAAGTTGATTGGGTAGGTGGTTATTGTTCATATTTCTGGTGGCAAATTTATAACACATACCAGCCTGAGGGTGGAGGAAACCCTTGCACTCCCTAAACAATGGCGTAAAAGTTCTCAGGGATGAATCTACCAATTTTTCCAGCACTTCCTGTGGGTTTTGCTGTAAATTATTCCACAGTACCCTTCTTTCTCTAATTCTAACACGGCAGCACCATTGTTCCCCTAGTCAAAGCTCCCTGGTCCTACTCAGAGGTGCAGCTATGATAATGGGCAATCCCTCCCCTTGTGGCCATTTCAAATCAACTCCCCTCTCACTGGGTTTGGGGCCAAGTTATCTAGGAAGACAAAAAGGAGGCTGGCCTAGGTGTGAGCTACATCTGCCAGTGACAGAGTAGGCATCTCCTTTGATGCTCAGGAAATGGCTGGCAGCAGCCTCCATGTTATCTTGCTCAAGGAAGAATCCCCACACCTAAGCCCTTTTTCCACTGTCTATGAGAAGTCCACATTTCATCATGGGGGCGCCATAAACAGTCATGGGACACAGGCAGAAAGGCCCCTTTGGCTTTAGGCAGGAAAATTGCTTTATATAATTTCCAAAATTGTAATATAAAATCTGACTTGACCATTAAGTTGAATTTTAAATTATTATTAAAATGAGTCTTGTGTTTTCCTATGGTAGAACACAATGGGTGCCACATTTGAAAAACAACTTTAGAGGTTTTTCACTGTCAAGACACATACAACATTAAATATACATGCCCTATTTTTTAAATAACATGCACTCTTCCTTATGGGCATTTAGAGCCTACCTTACTGGTGACTTTAGGCCTGTCAAAAGGTTTGTGTTGCCAAGTGGAAATGTCAGTTTAAAACTGCCCACCCAGGCTGTGACTGGGGACGAATGTTTGACAATGTTTAGCATTCCATCCATCATCTTTCTGTGTTGTTATAGTCACCCTAAGTGGGAAGGGTATTTCCAGACTTGGGTCCCGTGCCCGCTATGTCACTGGATTTGAGCTGGCCTGGCTGATCAGGGGTGATACCCCGAAACCGGTCCCAGGATGTTTGTTTTCCGATCCAGGGATGACCTGGCCTGGTAGTTCAGTCTGGACTGTTCCCATGGGATCATGGTTAAGACTGATTTGCATATGGCTGGGTCCAAACTGGGGTGGCATGGTAAGCAAAAAACTGATGGATTTAACCCAGATCTTTGACTGAGGGTGAATGTTTGACAATGTTCACCATTCCATCAATCGTCTTTTTGTGTTTAAATAATTCTCTCACCAGGCATTTGCAGGTGTTTACAACACATCAAAATAAATCACCTTGTTCGATGGTATGGATGTTACAGGAGACCCTATGGCGCTGATTCTGCTTGATGCGGAGAAAGCTTTCGATAGGGTCTCCTGGCACTTCTTGTGGATTGCAATGTCCAGAATGGGTATCAAGGGAGTCTATATACAGGCAGTCCAAAAACTGTACGTGAATCCAAGGGCCGTAGTATTGGTAAATGGTATTTTAACTGAAGAGCTGATTATATCACGTGGAACACGGCAGGGCTGGTCCTTGCTCGCCATTGCTTTTCGTAATTTATATAGACCCATTTATCCGGCGACTGGAAAAGGAGGGAGAAATTAAACCTATAATATCACAGGGGTATGTCACTAAATCGCTAGCCTATACGGATGATATCAGCTATCGTGACATCCGATCCAAACACGGCTATGACTGCTATCGAGAGGAGGCTAAACAATTTGGAGATCTGTCCGGCTATGTACTTTGTTTTTTTTTTTTTTTTATTTGTTTATTAACAGCTTGTCATAGCATACAACAATATCACGCGCGTGCCAGGAGCATCGCGCCCAGGAAATTAGGACAAGCAATTTTTTTAAGTGCATATACATATCAAGCAAATATAGGAAACATATACCCAATGAAAATGCCATAAAGGCAAGAAACAAAACCCCCGCCCCCCTCCCGCACTCTCTGGCACTGCAGCGATATGACCTACAAAGCGGCAACATTTTGACTTCTGATGCGTACACAAGTTGAAATAGCACAGTAGCCTGGGATCAATTGCATTAAGTGTCAGTAGCATAGAAATGAGAATGTGTGACATCTTACAAATCAGGGTGGCTTGATAAATATATGGTAAGTGGGGCCCAGAAATCCTTGGGCCTTGATGATTCAGGAGTTCTTCAGCATAGGTCTCTAGTTGTTCCCTACAGTAGGTCAAGTCCCGGATCCACTTACGAACCGTGGGCAACCCCTTGCGCCCCAGTGCTGCGCCACGGCCCGCTTGGCCATTAACGTCGCCACAGCTACCAACCTCCTGTTACAGGGCTTTAAGGGTGTCACATTGCCCAACAAGCATAGCTCAGGTGTGCATCCCACTGTTCCAGCACGACCTCCGTTAACACATCCACCACCCTAGACCAAAATGTAATTAACCCCGCACAGAGCCAGGAGAGGTGTAGAAAATCGGCGTCCGCATGCCCACACCGCACACAATTAGCCGTATCCCTCAGTCCAAATTTCCTCAACTGCACAGGGGTGTAATAGAGCTGGTGTAAAAAGTTAAAATGTATGATACGTAGATTACAGTTAGCTGTAAGGCGCCCAGTCAGTTTACAACAAGCATGCCAGTGGTCTCACAGACATCGCGCCACCCAGAGCTTCGTTCCATTTAGCGTATGAGGATGCACCTCCTCCTCACGCTCGGCAAGTGATGCAGCGTATAGTTTAGTGATCAGTCCTTACGATCCCCGCTCGCAGAGCACCGCCTGCAGCGCCACGCAGTGGCTGAGGCTCATTGGGGTAGGTAGGATATATATCCCTGATTGCTTGCCGAACCCTCACGTACGTGAAGCATAGCATAGCTCCATGTGGCCGACCCGCCTGCACATCCTGCAATGAGCGGAACTGGCTTTGTTTGTATAAGTCCCCTAGCTGCGTAATCCCGACCGCCTGCAATGCGCTCAGCGCAGAGCAGCTCTTGCGTCGCGGATATGCCAGGATATGCCGCAATCGGCAACCTAGGGGGCATAAAGGTAGGGTAGTTTCGCTCGTCTAGCCAATGTCTGCCAGGCCCAGGCGGTGCACTGCACCGGATTGATTTCCGTTCGGGGCCTCCACTCCCACCCGAGAGAGCAGCTGCCACCAGTGGCAAGGGGAGTATTGCGTCCGCCTCAATCGCCGTATGGGGGAGATAGCGGTGTGGGAAGAACCAGTAATGTGCAAAATGCGCCTGAGCGCATAGGTAATAGAGGCGCATATCTGGGGCCTCGAAGCCGCCCGCGTTCAAAGGGTTGGACTAGGGTATCCCAGCTACAACGCGGTTTTTGCCTCCCACACAAATGATAGTAGGGCCGTCTGTAATGCCTTGAAGGTCGAGATATTCAGGCGGAGAGGGATATTCATAAATAAATATAATAGTTTGGGCAAAATGGCCATTTCAAGCACAGCGATGCGGTCCGCTAACGAGAGGGGCAGGCGGGCCCACCGCTCCCGTTTTTCCGTGAGTTGTGTGATGGTGCGTCCGTAATTCATGGATATGACCTGGGCAGGGTCCCTGTGCAGCCAGATCCCTAAGTATTTCACCGGATCCCGGGCCCAAGACAGAGGAAAGTCCATCTCGAACTCGTCAGTACCCGCTGTTAAGGGAAATACCGTCGATTTGGCCCAGTTTATACCTAAGCCAGAGAATCCTTCAAATTTAACATATTCCCTCAGCAGTTCAGGGAGGTGGGTTGCAGGCTCACGGACATATAAAGCATGTCATCCGCATAAAGCGAAACAACAAGTGGCCGCTGTCTAAAGCGAAGCGCAGCGGAGGCGTGCAATTGGCGCAACTTACATGCCAGTGGCTCCAGCGCCAGCGCAAATAGCATTGGTGACAGAGGGCATCCCTGCCGTGTGCCTCTGCTAATGGGAAACGCCGAGGATACCCAGCCATTCACGCGAACTCTAGCCGCAGGTTTGGTATACAGGACCCTAATCCATTGCAAAAAGAACGGGGAACACCCATTCGCGTGAGAACGGTAAACATATACTCCCAGGAGAGGGAATCAAAAGCCTTGGCGGCGTCTAGAAGCACCGCCACGGCCTGGAAGTCTGCGTCAAAGTAGTGAAGAGTGGCGAAGAGAGTTCGCAGGTTATGCACGGTTAACCGAGCGGGCACGAATCCAGACTGGTCAGGGAGTACCAGCAAAGGAACCAGAGGCTGAAGGCGGAGTGCAATCATTTTCGCCAATATCTTGGTGTCGATATTAATCATTGAGAGTGGTCTGTAGGAATCGCAGTGGCTGGGCTCCTTATCAGGTTTCAGTAGCATCACCAGTAGAGCCTCCCGCAACGAGGGTGGGAGATGTCCAGTGTCATACGCCTCCGCATATACTTCAAGAAGGCGAGGGGCCAGGTCCTCCACAAATATCTTATAGAACTCGCTCGGGAACCACGTCTAATCCCGCAGCCTTGCAAGTAGGGAGGGACATAATAGCAGAGTTTTACATCTTCCTCATCAAAAGGTTGAGTAAGATATTCCCTGTGGCCGGGAGATAGCCAGCCCAGTGCGACATCATCCAAATATGTATGGATCTCGGCCGGCTGCACTACATCTCTATTACTGTAGAGTGCCGTGTAATAGTCAAGTATGGTCTCGCTAATGGCAGTTGTGCCGTAACAAGCTGTCCCTGCCTCGTCTAGGATTTCCGTGATATACTCTTGACTGCGCGGCGCAGCCAGTTCTGTGCGCAAGAGAACGGCTAGGCCGTCCCCCTCACCATAGTATCCGGGCCTTGCTACGCCTGGACCTATGTACCAGTTCCTGATCTGCCGTGTCGTTATGTTCTGTCACCAATGCACGGATTTTGGACAGAGTTTCAGGCAGCGGGTCCGTCTCGTGAGGCTCGCTCTAGAGTGGAAATATCGGCGCCAATTTATGAATTCTGCGCCGTAAATCACGCAGTACTCCAGCCTGCGCCCCCATACAGACCCCTCTGATAGTGGCTTTGAAGCAGCTTCCCACATGGTGCCTGCGCTATCAACTGTACCAGCATTTTCCCGGAAAAATGTCGAATAGCCTCTCCAACCGAGGCCCGGAAGACCGGGTCCGTCGGGGAGGATGGTTGTAAGCGCCACTGGAAAGGTGGTCGATCACATGCTGGGACCTGTAGATCCAGGAGCACCGGGAGTGGTCCGAGAGCGTCCTGGCTAAGTGGCGCACTCCAGTCGCCCACGCACACGCAGCCTCCGTAGCCAGCCAAAAGTCCAAGCGAGACCAAGTCCCATGCACAGATGAAACAAACGTGCTCTCTCTCTCCCCAAATGTTGCATACGCCATACATCCCTCAATCGTCCCGCATCCATCAGGCCACGCAACACCTCCGCTCGCCTGTTTAGGTCGTGCATTTTCACTACCCCTCCGGTCAGCCTCCATATCCAGACAGACATTGAAATCACCTCCCCATATAATCTCGCGTCTGGGAACCCAGAGATGCGGCGCCATACATCAGCGAAAAAGGCCGGGTCATCCACATTCGGTCCATACACATTCACAAAAAGGACACTCGACCGACCTAGTTGACCATGCACCAGCACCACTCGGCCCTGATCATCAGTCTCTGTGCGCGTGACTTGAAACGGTATCCCTTTCTTGATCAGAATAATCACTCCCCTTGCATAGCTAGAATAAGAGGAAGCGGCGCAAAGCCAGCCCATCGAGCCCCACCTTCCCTTCGGAAGTCTTGGTAAGATGTGTCTCCTGCAGGAAGGCAATGTGGACCGCCATCCTGTCTAAATAGGCGAACACCGACCTGATCTTTTTGGGAGTATTGAGGCCACGAACATTCCATGTTAAAAGGCGTATTTTACCACTCATCTATCAGCAGGCTATGAAATGATGTGACTATCGAATATTTCAGAGACATGTCTGTTCTATTACAATGAAAATAGTAAAAAGCATAAAACCCTAAAAAGACAGTGCCAGAGAGCCTCCCCCCATCGCAATCCCCCATCCCCCTCCCACTTCAGCATCCCCAACTCGCCAAAGCCATCCCTACCCACCCCACACCCACCCCAACAAACAACCAGCAATGCAAAACTTAGATGGGGTATTCCCATGTGAGGGCGTTAGAGTGCTACTATCCTCCTATCTAGTAGGAGGAGGCTAAGCAGGGGTCAGTAACTATGCCTGGAAAGTACAACACAGCATGGAGCGCGCCCTTGGTATGCGAGCAGGCATATCCCATTCAGCCCTGGCTAAAAACACCTGTGGGTGGAAGAAAGAGCAGGTCATACTAATAAATGATACAGCATGAGTCAGGAGAAACCTGGAAAGTCAAATAGGCAACCGTGGCAGCAAAGTAGTTCAGCCGATGCACCCTATGGGTCTATTGCTCCTCAGTCTCCGATGGCGATCGGGAGTCGCGTCGCCTCCTCTTGAGGCGTTTGGCATGTTCTAAGGCTGCCTTGGGGTTATTGAAAATATGAGAGTCCCCATCTGGGCCTATCTTCAGGCGAGCAGGGTATAGCATGGCATACGGGACCCCTCCGCCTGTAGAAATTTTTAACACCCCCAAACTCCCTCCTCGCAGCTTGGACAGTGACAGTAAAGTCGGGAAAAAGGAAAGTTTATTGCCTTGATGTTCTATGGCCCCTTTCTCTCTCGCCAGACGTAGAATAGTGTCTCGGTCCCTGTAATTCAGTACTCGTGCAATAATGGGGCGGGGAGGAGCGCCTGGGCCGGTCGAGCCGCTAATGAGCGGTGAGCCCGTTCCACAATGAACATGTGTGATAGCTGCTCCGTACCGAATAGGTCTGTGATCAATGTTTCAATGAAGGTCTCCATTTTGCCCACATTTGTGGATTCCGGCAGCCCTGTAATGCGGAGGTTATTGCGCCTGGAGCGAGCCTCTAAATCTTCATTCTTAGCTTGGATGACTGACAGGACTTTTTCCATGTTTAGCGTTTTCCGGCGACTTCACTTAAACCATCCTCCGCTGTAGACACCCGCTGCTCGACTTCCCCCATACGGGTACTCTGTTTTTCCAGCTGCGAGGACATGTGGTCCAGCCGGTTGTTGACAGCCGCCATTGTTCCCTCGATGGATTGGAGGCTGCGCTGCATGGCCAAAAGCGTGGTCTCGAGGCCAGTGGGCCCTCCCTCCTGGGCGTCAGCCTCCGAGGTCCGAGGCAGCTTTCTGCGGAGTTTTAGTGGATTTTCGGACCTCAAACGTAGGGCGAGGCTGGGTTTTGTCTGTTCTGCCCATGGCGCTATATAGCTAGTCAGGTCCTCTGCAAGGGAGTAAACCCAATCCCCGCAGATTCCAGGCAGGTCGGCAAGTGAACCCACCCCTCACCCCGGTCCTCCCGGCGAGCGCAACTGCCCGCCTGAGATATGCAGGCCCGCACCAGCACAGGAGGTCGCCCGACTGCATGAAGTGGACTCGGGGTCAGAACATGAAGGCCCCCGCCAGTGAGAGTTCTCGTGTCCACTAGCCAGTGAGCCAGCAGCTTGAGCAATCAAGGGAAGTCTGTATAGGCCCCGGCCACCAAAATGCGAGGAGGTGCGCACTCAGGAGCCGCACCCAGCGAAGGATCCACAGCAGCGCAAGGCAATGCGGGGTGTATTCCAGACCCAAGCCAGGGTCCCAGCTGCACTCTCCGTCCGGGATCCGCCACAACAGCCTTGGAGGATTACAAGTGGCAACGCAGGGGTGAGTACGCCAGGCCCTCCTCTCCCAGACTACCACAGAGGCCTAGCGCTCCATCATTCCAGTGGGGCCCACCAGCACGGGCCCAGCTCCTCATGGACAAGCCGCCCAGCAGCAGCCGCGGCAATGCCAGCCAGCAGACGGTCAGCAACGGAAGCGCGGTCCCACAATCTGGCCTATAACTCCCCCAGGCGCCCGCCCAAGCTCGCAGGCCGCAGCACCGACCAGGGCCCCCGCCCGCCTCTACTGGTGCGAACCCGGCCGGGCCGCACCCCACTCACCGTGACCAGCACCCAGGAGTCGGCTCCACCGGCAGTCCGCAAGTGTGTCTCCGCACCTCGGCGCGGGTCCCCAAATCACGTACCGGGCCGCCGCCTCTCGCCTCTCCCACTCAGTTGTCGGGATCACGACAGCAGCGCCCAGCAGCTCAGTGCTCGGCCTCGTTCCCGTAGGGCTCGCGCAGCCACACTCGGCCGCCCTCAACCAGCACCCTCGTTGGCAGCAGGCAGGTATGTCGCCGGCAGCAGCTCTCGGCCAACTCCAATCGGCGCCTCGGGTCCGCGGCTAGCAGGAACGCCACAGCCCGGACCCGTCAATAGAGTGTGCAGGGGGCCGCCATCTTGTGCGCCGCGCCGCGAGTCTCGGTCCTCCGGTGATGCGCAGCCACAGAGCGATCCGCCGCTCCACAATGCCAACAAAGTATGCAGGGGTCCTAGCCAGCTAGGGTCGCGCGGTTTCTGTAGCGCAGATTCTGCTTTTCCAGGCGGATTATAGGCGGATAGTGGCTCAGCCGGGCAGAGCGACCTTAAGGTGCTGCCATCTTGCCGTGCGCCCTCTAGCGCCCCTGTCCGGCTATGTACTTAATCAGGGCAAAACTCAGATTGTTTTAAATAGGAAAAGTGAATGGAGGGATCCTCGAGTTGTGGAACAGGCTACTTACTTAGGAGTCTGCATCACATCTGATCTTGAAAATCTGGTTGATATAAATCTGAAGCCAATAACAGGTGCAATGCGGAAAGATCTCCAACGTCTTGACAATTTACATCTCTCTATCATTGGAAGAGTGAACGCAATTAAAATGGTCTTCTTTCCTAAAATTTTGTATATGTTTAGGGCAATCTGCCTAGAATTCTCTTCATCCTGGCTCAAATCAATAGAACGGATGTTCTCTAGCTTTATCTGGGCATATTCACAACCTCGGCGGGCCTACAAGTTCCTCACTCTCCAGAAGGAGCGAGGTGGACTAGCTCTCCCAAACTTGAAGGCATATTACTGGGCTACCGTGCTATTGTATAGCGATGAGTTACTTCAGAATAACTGGGAAGATATGGAGGGAGAAGCCTATGCACCATCTATTTTCCAATTACTACTAGGCAGGGAGAGCAGAGGATACTGGTGGAGACATTTGCACGACAGCTACCACAAAAAGGTCAAATTTAAAACACTATTTAGTGGATTTAAGGTGTGGAAGACTATTAGGAAAATGCTTGTTATAGGGAGACTGTCTTTCTATACGACCTTAAAGAATAACCCAGAACTGCCCGAAATTTTTAATGATAGTTATGTACATAAGTGGCATGATGTAGGAATTGTCCAGATTGGCTGCCTCTTTTCCTCCGTTGGGATTCGGGACTTCTTCAAGTACCTGCAAATTAGAGATTTTTTGTCACGGAAGGTAGGTGGGAGGGGGGTGGAAAAAATCGACCTAGTAGAAATACTTTTATCTGGCACCAAAAACACGATTGGGGGTATTTATTCACGCATTAATGCTATGTTTCCAGATGATATGGAGAAAATTGCGCAAAAATGGTTAGAGAAAGCAGCAATTCCAAATGATGAGTTTAATTATGCTTATGAAATGTCGCAAACAATTCTAATGTCAACCAAACTCCAAGCACAATTTTTTAAAACCTGTTTCTTTCTGTATTATACATCGGACAAAATAGCCAAGTGGGGAACTGGTAAGAGCACATGTTGTCCTAGATGTATGCTTTTTAATGCTGATTGTATACACATTTTTTCCACCTGCGAAGGGTTAACATCTGTCAAACAAGAGATAGGGAAATTTCTATCTACAGTGGTGCATAGCACGATAGTTTTATCTAGCGGTGTTATTCTACTAGGGGCAACAGATCCCGGAAACGCTAGAATAGGGCATGAACTTATCTTTATAGCAATGGCCGTTTTTAGGTTGTGTATAGCCTCAGCGTGGTTGGATGCTACTGCCCCGACATTTCAACAATGGTTAGCTAGATTTCTCAGCCATTTCAAATATTGAAATTGCTATCTATAAACGTACGGGCAGCAGGCGACGGAAAAGAGGTTTAAAAATTTGGACCCCTTTAAAAGAATGGTGCCAATTGCAAGGTCGTACGGAATGAATTTGTTTTTTGACTTAAGGTGCAACCGGATCTGGGCGTACTAATGTATGTATCAATTTTGTCTTTTTGATAATGTAACTCATTTTATAAATGTATGTATACTTGTCTGACCTGGAGGGTGGGGGGAGGGCTAAAATTTGCTGTTTAAAAACTGAATAAAGATATTTAAAAAAATAAATACATAAATAAATAAATACTTAGAACGAACGAGTTACACAGAGGATTACCCTGCTCTCACTGCTGAGATTCTGGCAGACACTTAGCTGTTTATGCCTCCAGCTTAAGCAGATGTTGTCTTAAAAGCCACTTGACTCTATCGAGATTATGTTCTAGCCTCAAATGTTTCGCAAGGTTGTGCCATAGTTGTTTTGCCCATGCAATCTTTAGTGTTAGAACTCCAAATTTTGCCAAACTTCACTTTGCGATAATTAGTATTTGAACAGAACAGGAGCTTAGGCATCCAACAGGTTTGTGGGAATGAAAGAGTGTATACTTTCAGTGCAAACTGGACTCTTGAAGTGCTTCCATCCTGCTGAAATACTGCAACTGTGAGTGCACAAAAGCCTTAAAATTAAAACATGAGATTACATATGGTTCACAGCCTCAAAATGAAAGTGCACCCGCACTAGTGCATGTGGCCTGCGTCTTTGCAGTTGCCCAATTATTTATCTTATTTGTATTAGCAGCAGTAGCGGCCCTTGGTGGGAGTTCTGCCGGGCGCTGACGTGGGGCGGAGGGCAGGGTGGGGGTAGTAAGCTCGGATTACGGCCGATTAGAGGTAAGTAAACATATAAATAAAACGAACTTCGTCGCGCGCTGCATCGCATTTGGCAATGCAGCGCGCGCAACGAAGTTCGTTTTATTTATTTATATGTTTACTTACCTCTAATCGGCCGTAATCCGTAGTTTACTACCCCCCACCCTGCCCCTCCCCCGCCCCACGTCAGCGCCTGGCAGCACTCCCACCACGGGCCGCTACTGATTAGCAGTGCAGACCAATGTCGGATTGGAACCAAAAATAGGCCTAGGCACGAAAAAAACTGCCCACATTTGCATATTCTGACCGTGTGCAAAACATGCGGATAAATCTACAGTAAATTCAATGTTTTAAAGCTTTGTAGGACTGTTAACGTCTATCTAGGTCATGTTTAGCTGTCAATATGGAAAATGGAAGCAAGCAGAGAGCACTCTATATATCCGCATTGAACTAGGTTGGACGGGAGTCAGAGACAGGCTGTAACTTAGCAGAAGCCTAGGAATATCCATTTCTCTCGGACACTTGGTGGGCCTTGAAGCAATTATCAGAATGGGTAGGAGCACCTGGCTGAAGATCAAATGTCTGAGACGTTTGAAAGCATGGAGGAAGTGGGCAAATATTCAGTCCCCTCAATTTCCAAGGCCCTCTCTTAGCCCTCTTTCTTTCCTGCTGGGACGCAAGGTAGCAATTGCTGCTACCCTACGGGAGCAAAGTAAAAACTGATCCTGCGCGGTTAGTGCAATGACAGCTCCCGCTACACCCGTGATGGGTGCAAGCGGGGAGCCAGCACGGCTTCGGGGGCTCTGGGCCTGCCCCGGCAGCCCCCGACATGAGACCTGCTGTGGAGTGCCTCATGTGGGCACTGGGGGACACAACTTTAAAATAAAGAAGAAAAAAAAGCCGCCTCGGGCAGTAGCTGGAGTTGCAGGGCCGTTGGACCCCCGGGGCTTACACCCTGGATTCCAAAAAGAAAAATGGCCTCGGGTGCACCGGGGCACCCCGTAAATTAAAAAAGAAATGCAACTCCTGTGCAGCCCCATAGGCTGTGTGTGGCAGGCAGTTGGTGGCCGGCAGCCAACCTCATGATGCGCATGGCATTTGGCTGTGTGCTGCAGGGGGTAGGTCAAAGGGCCGGGCCAGGCACTCTGTCCAACCCGTCACAGGCAGGGGTGAACTAAAATTGTGGATCGTGGACGAAGGGTAGGTTAATGGACTGCAGCTTCTGCATCAGCAAAAACGCTGAATCTGTAACAACCACGATCACCAAGGGGCCTATACCTTACTATAGGAGGGTCACTAAAATTAAAGAGCATACACATACCAGTGTAAGTTTTCTAATGTCATCTAATATAATACAGAGGCGGGGTATCCCTCATTGCAGAGCACCCTTACTCTCTCCAAGTGAAGATTAGGTACACATATTTTTTGGTCCTGAAGAGATGCCACTCAATCCCTTTTGATGATACAGGTATGAAACATGTCGTCCTTGTACTCATATCTAACAAAATTCATTTGATCACACCGTTTCCATCTAGGAGAAGCTACGATCATTACGTCTCTAGGCTTTCCTCACTTTTTAATCTTGACATACATATTGTCACTTCAATTAAATTCTCATTTAGAAATATCTATAGTCAATTTTAGTTTACACCTTATTTCAATCTTCCCATCATTATACTGGGGTACACAGTATATCCCCAGTATCACTTTGGCAAATTGGGAAGATCTCCGGCAAAGAGCCCCCTCTAGGGGCCTTTTGGGCATTAAAGCGCCAACCCAACGAGGAACAGGCCCAATGATGAAGCATGCCACCTTTGGGTGGGTCAGGGCACTGTCTTCCACGAGCAAATGCTCCTGGTGACCAGAACGTTCTAGTTCTCTAATTGGATACCTGGAACTCAGATTTCGGAACACTATTGTTATCATTATATGAATCCTTGTCCTTCCACCCTTTAGAGTTCCTAACTTTAACTACCCAGTAGTGCACTCTCACACAGATATATGCACATATATTATTTCTTAGAACAATGAAAAAGTAACTTAGCTGGGAAGTAAAAGACTAAATATGTATCTGAGATATAAAGATTCCTAATTTACTGACTGTAATCTAATGATTAATGATGTGGCACCTGCGAAGCTATGGTAACATACTGGTACTTAACAATGGAGATCTGCACCAGTGTAATACTGTACTACTCACACAACTTTTGTTTTTTTAGAAATAAAGGCACATATAAGAGAAACGCTCCACCAAAAACTTTGTTCTGCCAGTCCAATTCCTATTTACCATTTTTGACATAGGGGCTCTGGCGCAAAGCTGCATAAAACCATACCACTTTGTACAAACATTCTTTTTTTATTTTTTATTTTTTTATTTTTGCAGAGCAGAGGACATAACAATATTATAATAGAGTTGGTCATCAGGAAAGAGAAAAAACAAACACCAAAACAAATCCGCATTTTACACTGATACACATTCTATACATTTATCAACTGAAACCCTCAAAACAGGGATGAACATACCCTAGTTAATCAATATCGTTTAAAAGAGTCCGACGAAGCCATATATTCGTAAACATCAAGAAACAATTGCACCTTCCCGTTACTGTAAGACCCTAAAGTGACTTGTGACCTAATTATCATCAATTATAATAAAAATGACAACAGGAATCCATTGATAGCTATCTAAAACCTTCTAACTGTGCAAAAATGGCTCTATTACAGTACAATCATATTTCCCCTAGTATATAGGGGCTTAAAGTGCAATGTGCTAAAGTGCTAAATTTTTATCAATATATCCCGATGACAAAAACAATCAGAACCTTTCAATTGTAAAGGCCTAAAGTGCAATGTGCTAAAGTGCTAAACTTCCATCGATGCATCCCAATTGTCAAAAAACTTCCAAACTGCTGTAAACTTTTTTGTTGCCCCAACCCGTTTAGCATATGCTTCTTCGAATTTCCTTATCCTTAACATTTTATTTATCCATTTAGGATAAGATGGAATCTCTTCCGATCTCCAATTTTGGAGAATTAGAGAACGTGCTACTATCGAGCAGATTGTGATGCACGCCTCATCAGCTTTGGTCAAATCTGACCTTACTTTAGAAAGCCCGAAGAGAGCCACTTCTGTCTCGGGGTCGATCTTTTTTAATAGCCTGGCTTATTGCTAAAAAGATATTACTCCAAAAAGCTTCAAGCTTCGGGCATGTAAAAATATATGAAGCCAGTCCCCCTCACCGTGGGACTGGCATCGAAAGCATTTATTATCCACTTCCGCATAGCGCTTGTTTACCTTTTTCGGGGTGTAATAAGCCAGCCACCGTGACAAAAAGGCCATTCTTTTAAAATTGGCTGCTCTCAGGGCCTTACTTCCTACCTGGGCTATAGCCTGCCATTCCTGGTGAGAAAAGGAGCAGTTGGTCTCCCGAGTTATTTTCCCCAAAAATTCGTCGACCAGGGGAAGTGCCTTACGTTTTATCAACAAAGAGTACCAGTTTCCTACCCCCTTTAATTTAGCTTTATATAGGGCATTGACCTGGTCGATTGGGACACCACTTGGCAGGAGATTATATTTTTTAATAAAGTTTACGATCTGCAAGTATTCCAGAAACCCAGGCTTGATTCGATTGCCAGTTCTACGTAGAACCTCATCCCAAGAGATTACTGTATTAACAATTAGAAAATGGCCCAGATCCTCAAAGCCACTGTCCTTCCATCTCTTAAGGCGACTGGAATGAATTTGCAGACCAAAAACCCTACATTCCTCTAACTTCAGAAAGATAAACCCAGAAGAATTTGCTTGTTTAAAAAAGGACTGCAGTCGATCAGAATAGTCACGAATAGTCTTATAACGGGACATTTTTTAGGTAGTTTAGATGTTTTTAAAAAGATTGGAATTTGTATGCCAGACTCACGGATCATTCTTTCAAAAAAATATGTGTCTATCCGATCATTAGGTTCCAGTAGACGTGCTGTGAGGTCTAATATAGCTGCCTCGTAATAGGTTCGGATATTTGGTAAGGCTAAACCCCCTTGATTTATCTCCAGTTGTAATATGGGCAATTTAACCCTTGAGGCCTTTTTATTCCAAACGAATTCCCTAAACATTGAATCAATTTCCTTAAAAAACTTAGAGTTTATTTTTAAGGGTACATTAATAAACAAAAATATTAATAGGGGAAGAATTGACATTTTTAAAAGTGCTACACGACCGATCAAAATCAATGGTAACAGGGTCCACTTGTCCAGTAGGGTTTTAATTTTATTTCGCATGGCAAGGTAATTCAAACTAAATAATTGTTCTATATGGTTAGAGACAAAGATACCCAAATATCTAATCGGCTCTTCTTTCAATGCCTGGATTCTTAAATTGGTAGGTAAGAAGTTACAATCCGTATTAAGCATTAAAATCCCCGTTTTGTCTTGATTAATTTTATAGCCTCCTATTTGTTCAAATTTACTAAATTCTAAAAGAACTTCTTCCACAATCTGCTTTTCCGGGCATAGGAACATAATTATGTCATCCGCAAAAAGTTTCAGCTTGGCCATCCCTTCGATTGGGGCTTTAATCAAGGGATTTCCGCGGATTCTTATAGCTAGGGGTTCAATGAAAAAAGTAAAAAGCAAGGGTGACATCGGACACCCTTGTCTAGTTCCGCGGTTTATTTCCACAACCCCTATTGAATCTCCATTAACTATAACCCGGGCTTGGGCACCTTGATAAATGTTTTTCAACATATTTAGTACTTTGGCCGGGATACCGAATTTCCCTAGACCAAAAAAAAGTGCGTCCCAGTTGACCAAGTCGAATGCTTTTTCAGCGTCGACAGAAGTAATAAGAGTGGGTATTTTATTGTTAGTCGCATAATCAAGAGCTTGAATTAAAAACCCAGTATTAGTGGACATGGACCTTCCTGCTACAAACCCGGTTTGATCACAATGAATTAATTCCTGAGCAATGGGGGTAAAGCGTTGTGCCCTGATTTTCATTAATATTTTAAAATCTGCATTGAGAAGACTAATTGGCCTGTATGAATTAACATCCTTGCCATTTTTCCCCTTTTTAACAAAGCTAACCAATATGGATTCCTTAAAGCTTAGGGGAACACAACCTCCCTGTTTGATATTATTAAAAAGTTTTGCCAAGAAGGGGGTCAACTCTTTAAAATAGGTTTTATAAAATTCTATTGGGAGTCCATCGGCTCCACAGGCTTTAGCCCCTGCAATAGATTTTACCACATTTATAATTTCTTCTTCCGAAATGTCTAGCTGGAGCTGTTCCACCATTGGCCCTGATAGAGTAGGGAGATCAACCTCCTCAAAATAGTTAATAATTTGATTTACTCCAGCTTCATATCTAGTAGTATATAACTGCGAGTAGTGTTCTAAAAAAACTTGAGCTATTTCTTCTTTATCCGTTAAAGAGGTTCTTGTCTTGGGGTCAATGATTTCAGTGATCATGGCTGCTTCCTGTTTAGTTTTGGTAGTTCCGGCAAGCATCTTGCCGACCATTTGACTCTCCTCGTACACTCGCTGTAGATATGTTCTGGAGCTGGCAATCTCTTCTAATATAAAAAACTCCTTCAACTCATATTTGGCCCTGTCTATCTGGGCTCTGGCGTCCCCGATCCCAGCGGGCTGTGTATATCTTAATTTTGTTGTTTCTACTACTGCCTGCTGAAGTTTGAAAATGTTCTCTCTCCTATGTTTAATTTGAGAGGCGGAAAGAGCAATAATTTGCCCTCGGAGGGCTGCCTTAAAACCCCCCCAAACTGAAAACATTTCTGCCGTGTTCTCATTTATCTTAAAGAATTCGGCAATCCACTCCTTTGTGTCAGCCACCCATTGGGGGTGCTGCAGGAGGAGACGAGCCATCTGCCACCTGGATCTTGGCCTCCTGCATATCCCAATTTCCACTTCGAGTTTAATAAGAGAGTGGTCAGAGAATGGATTAATATCTACGTCAGAGGTTGTATAGCCTAGGGATTGCGATATTAAAAAAAAATCAATTCGGGATGTTGTATGAAATTGATTTGAGTAGCAGGAAAATTCCAATTTAGATGGATTGGCGTCACGCCAAGGGTCTATCAAAATATGTTCCTGTCTTAATACTTCTATCACCTTTTTGGTTTTGGGTTTAAGCTCTTTTTATTTTTATTCGAAGTATCTTTCTTTAAATCTTGAATAAAGTTAAAATCGCCACCCAAAATTATTTTCCCAGGTACCCCTAAGTATCTCACAAATTTTTAGTAGGGCTGTGATGTCATCTACAATGGGACCGTAATAATTAATAAAATGTAATCTCGTGCCATTTAATTTGGCCTCAACCCATATCCATCTCCCCTGGGGATCTCTCCGAATTTGGCCAAATTCCCAGGGAAGACCCCTACAAAAATATAAAGCTACTCCTCTTTTAGCCAGTCCTGCCGAAGCAAAAAAGGCATGTGAATACCACCTAGGAAGGAATAATCTTGGAGAATTAGTTTTTAGGTGTGTCTCCTGCAGAAATAAAACCTGCGGTGAAAAAGATGCTAACCATCAAATTAAAGCTCCATATTTTTGTTTATTTAATATCCCATTTACGTTAAGTGAAAGAATGCAGCACTTACTTGTCATTTTTTAACCATGTATCTGTAAACCATACCCACTACATCAATACTTCTCACAATCCTGACCATGTTTCCAATCATATCCCTGCTACTGCTCATTTTGCTACAGCTTTTACCCCACCCCAACCCTCCCCTCCCCCAAAATGTGGTCTCCTCTGACCCCGCTAGCCACATTCCCCCCCCCTTTCTCTTGATGGGGTGCCCTGACCCTGCACCCTCAGTGACCGACCCCACCCACACAAGCAAAGAGATTTTCCACAGTGGACAGAAGTTGAAAGCAGATTCATCTTATAACAGTAATCTCTTTCAGGAATTCCTGGGCTTCTTCTACCCGCGTAAATAAGTGAAACTTCCCTTTAACCAGCACCCTTAGCTTTGACTGCTGTGCGATGGATGCCTGAGCCCCCTGAGCTTTAAATAGCAATAGCATTTTCACAAATTCTTTGCGTCTTCGCGCCGCCCCTACTGACATGTCTGAAAAAATTCGACATTTTGTGCTCTCGTCAATAGCAAATTGTCTCAACTGGATAGCTTTCGTTAAAACATTTTCTTTGATCCTGTAATCAGAAAAGTTAACTAGAATTGTACGCGGGTACTTAGAGTTTGGAAAAGGGTGTGCTGGAACCCGGTGGGCCCTGGTTAACGTTAGATCCCCAGCATGATCAGGGAGCACTTGGGGGGGCGTGGCCACGGAGCAGATGAGGGAAGACGTGTGAGCTCGGAGCTCCACGCCGACCCCAGTGATTATCCTGATCTGGGACCTTGAAACGAGCCCCCGAACGAACCGAAGACTGATGGGGGACAGCTGGTGGCCGCTGCGGCGATCGCGGAAAGCACTAATGCCAAATTAGCTGAGCAATCGACGAAGCGAGCTGGCCGAACCGGACGAAACCAAGATGGCGGCGATGGCGTTGTCCCGGAGTTGGGGGACGCGCTGAAGACGGCTGTGTGGACAGGTCGGGGGCTACGAGGACTATCGGACCCCGGCCGCTGGTGGTTAATCCGATGAGGTGGCCGCCACCTGGTTGGGGGGAGCCGAGGAGCCGGCGCTGTGCATTGCCGCCGGAGCGGCGTAGAACGACGCCGAGTACCAGCCAGACCAAGAGGCGGATCGGAGTCCGGGGGTGCGGACGTCGCGGGCGCAGACGCTCCGGCAAATAAGTGGACGTAGCCCACAGGAACCCGAAAGATTGTTGGGGAGCCCACTGAGCTGACGGCCTCTTTGAAACGAGCCGGAGGGGCAGACCAATCTCCTGGGAGCCGAACGGAGGAGCGTCCGAGATGGTGAGCTGCAGTAAACATTATCGCCGGGGGTGATCTCGCAGTACCGGCTGACCGCCGGCGGCAGAACAAAGGCATTGAGCGAGGTGGACCCTGGAGGGCTACATCGCTGGTGAAGCCAGGGTCTGCCGGAAGGCAAGGACGCAGGCAGCTGGTGAGAGGCGCAGTGGCAGGGCACAGTGAACAGAGCAGCAGAGACTAACGACGCAGAGCCGCAGCAGAGTGGGATCGATGCGGGGGGACTGGCGGCGCGGAAGATGGCATTGAGGAGCAGCCTAGGGAGCAGACCGATGGCTAACTGAGCAGGGAGAGGTGCGGTGGATTTGAACAGAACACCCGCAGTCACTGGAATTTGCTGGCCCCGAGTGCCGCCACTCACCACACGGGAGCAGACTGGTGTACTATCGGGGGAAAGAGGCATCGACGGCGCAGCAGAGGAGTGACTGGCCACGGCCACTGCTGCTTGGGGCCTTCCTGGGGCTATGAAGCGAGGTGCGGCAGGGCAACCACTCTACGAGTAGGGAGATAAATAACGAGCCTGAAGTTTGAGAGGCCACGCAGGCAGAAGAACAGCGAATAGAGGGGCCGCGCTTACGAAGGCGGAACGGCAACAACTGCAAGGTGGGGCAGGCCCTGGAAGGGGTGGTGACGATAGCGAGGGCTCCAAGAGATTGCAGTAGGGGAAACTCGAACTGTGTCCTGAAGCATCACAGAGGGGCAGCCTGGCTGGGTGATTAGCCGTGAGGAGAAAAGAGAGGCCCAGGGAGCGGGTGGTGGGCAGGCCACTGCCCAAAGAACGAGACAGCTGCTGCTAACGAGGACGCATTGCAGGGGACAGTGGCGGAGAGCTCACCTGAGGCCGCGCGCAAATCCTACGCCCCCATGGGGAAGCCTAAGGGAAGCTGGGGGTGTGACCCCGAGCGGGAAGAAGATGCAGGAGCACCGGATACACAGGGGGAGGCATCGCGCACATCCGAAGGGATACAGCAGAAACAAGTGGACCAGATACTCAAAGCTATTGCGGACACTAGGGAAGCCTTGCAGCGGGACATAGCGCATGTAGCACAGGGGCTTGGGCTGCTCCGGGCTGATCACGCTAAACTCGCTGACAGGGTTAAGCAGGCGGAAGGCACCGTAGAAACCTTGGTACCAGGTCAAAAAGAGATGGTAGCCAAGATGGAGGATGTCCAGCGTCGACTGCGAACACTGGAGAGACGGGCCGAGGATGCAGAAGGGAACCGAAGGAATAACGTCCGGGTGGTGGGCCTGCCAGAAGGAGTGGAGGGAGCAAACATGATGGACTACCTGGAGGTCTGGCTGAAACAAGCGGTAGCGCCCGAAGGCCTGACATCGTTTTATACGCTGGAACGTGCGCATAGAGTGCCGGCCCGGCAGCTGGCGCCAGGGCGCCCTCCTAGACCGGTGGTGGCTCGACTGCTCCACTATAGGGACAGGGACCTTCTGCTACAAAAGGCTCGCACCGCAGGTCCGTACATGGTGGGCAATAGCAAAGTAACGCTTTTTCCTGACTATACGCTTGAAGTTCAGCGCCGTTGCGCCTCGTTCCTGGAAGTTAAGAGGGCGCTCCGCGACGAGGGCCTACAATATTCACTGATGTTTCCGGCACGCCTCAAAATAGCTCTGGATGGTAAAACGATCTTCCATGACAGCCCGGAGGAAGCTTGGAACTGGCTGGAGATGCACAAAGCGGGTGCAGGGGAAGCGGGGCGTGGTACGAGCACACAACCGAAGGAGCCACGACCGTGCCGGTCAAAGAGGATCCGACGCCATCAATCTACCACAAAGAAGCCCTCGGAGACGCAGACGGAGAAAGAACGTTCTGCTGCACTGCAGGCAGTCACGGCCATCTCGCAAGAGCTAAGACCAGCATCATCAGTGGCAACGGGATCAGAGAAGGGATCACTGCGATCGGACACTGAAGAGTCAGAAGCTGGAAGTGTACTCCTGCCACACGTGACTGCCGGGACAGCTGATGAGATTGTAGATGAGTAACAATGTGGCTGGCCTGACATGATCATAAGGTTTGAGGGAGGGCGATGGTGCTGGCTATTGGCGTCTCCCCTAGCCCTGTCTGGTGGGCGCATGAGGGGGGGGGAATTTGAAAGAACAGATAGACATATATTAATGCGGTCCCGTTATATTGAAGCCACAGATGGGGCTGACTAGCTTTACTGGGGGTTACGGCGTGGGCAGCAGGAGGGCCACAAGGTCGACTCTCTGAAGGTTCGGGCCTCCCCATCTACGTTTGTGTGGGTGTAGCTCCTAGGTGTTTACCGACGGAGCAGTTTGTTAACTAGTTTGGATGGGTACTAAAGTTGTAGCGCCTGTTCTGGGGAGGGGTAGTTGGGGGGGAGTTTGGGGTTGTGGTGGGGCAGCTAGAGCCACCGGTGTGTTCAAAGGTGGGAGGGAAATGGGGAAGAGAAAATGGTCTCAGCATGGGGGGGTTAGCTGATTTGAAATGTATTACCTGGAATGTACGGGGGCTCCACACAATGCAACGGCGGCATAAGGTGCATGCTTACCTAATGCGGAGGGGGGCCCATATAGCTCTCCTCCAAGAAACGCATATCAATAGTGCGGAGGGGTTAGCATTGAAACGCAGGTGGAGGGGGCAACTGTTCTACACAACTTATTCGGCGTTTGCTAGGGGTGCGTTGATATGGGTTAGAGCGGGGATACCATTTCAGTTGACGCAGCAACTACTGGACCCTGAGGGAAGGTTTGTGGTGGTGACGGGCCGCCTAAACGGGGTAGATGTGATGTTGTGCAGCGTGTATGCCCCTAATGTGGATCAGACCGCCTTTTTGGATCGGCTCTCAAGGAATATAGCGCCGTATATAACTAGTTCAATATTGATAGGAGGGGACTTTAACACCATAGAAGATGTAGAGAAGGATAGGTCCCACCCACCGCTCCCTGGCGCCCCAGTTCACAGACTCTCTAAGGAAAGACGCGCATGGCAAAATAATTGGGGGCTGATTGACACATGGCGGGCGCATCATTTAGAGGAGCGGGACTACTCCTATTACTCCGGCCTTCATGACCTGCATGTGCGGCTTGATGCAATATTGTGTACAACAGAGGTCCATGCCAACGTACTCCATAGTGAATACTTAACCAGGACGATATCGGACCACAACCCGCTGCTAGTGCGGATAAGATGGACCCGAGAAAGAGCGACAATACCGACCTGGCGGCTGCGACCAGAAGCGCTGGAGGACCCGGCCTTCCATGCGGACCTGGGGGAGTGTATAACCCAATACTTCCGGGAAAATGGAGGCTCAGCGGCATCGGCGGCGGTGGAGTGGGATGCTTTTAAGGTGGTGATCAGGGGAGCGTGTATTGCCAAGCTGGTAGGGGTGCGGAAAACACTGTTAAAAGATATAGAAGAGGCAGAAAGCCGCTTACGTAAGGCCGAGGGAGCCCGCCCTGAGGCGGTGGATATGCAAGGGGAGATCCTAGAGGCTAGAGAGGCAGTGGCCGTGCAGATGGAGAGATTGCGCGCTTTCGATTATAAAACGTATCAAACGAGGGCACACGCAGACGGAGACAAGACGGGTGCGCTGCTGGCGTGGCTGGCCAATCCAAACCCCAGGGGTACGCCTATACTGGGACTGACGGCCCCAGCGGGCGGCGTTGTGTACACACTGCAGGGGATCAATGGATTGTTCCAGGACTATTACACTGAGCTATACCGCAGCAAACTGCAGGGGGGGGACAACACTGCAGAGGAATTCCTTTCCGACTTAACCCTTCCCACACTAGACCAGGAGCAAACAGATGAATTGGGGCAGGACATCATGCTAGGCGAAATCCGGAGTGCAATCAAGCACATGGCGCGCCACAAAACGCCTGGGGTAGACGGACTGCCAATCGAATTCTACTCTGCGTATGTGGACCACTTAGCGCCATGGCTACTGGTGGTGTATCAGGAGGCGCGGAAGCTGGGTAAATTACCAGTGACCACTCGGGAGGCCATTATCATTCCACTATTGAAACCAGGGAGAGATCCGCTAGACAAAACGGGGTATCGCCCACTCTCAATGTTGACCACTGATTATAAAATATTAAGCAGGATCCTGGCAACTCGGCTCCTGCCTCATATGACACACTTGGTGCATGCGGACCAGGCGGGGTTTATCCCTACAAGGAACACGTCTGCAAACGTGAGGCGCCTGCTTCGTATTCTGGAGGTGGGCGGCAGTTTAGCACCCACCGCGACGATCCTTTCGGTTGACATTGAAAAGGCCTTCAATAGCCTGGAATGGCGGTTCCTCTTCCAGGTTATGCGACTGATGGGCCTGGGGGAGGCCTATGTGGGGTGGACCCGGATTCTCTACAGCCTGGCAACGGTCCGAGTGCGAACAGGGGCGATGATCTCCTCAACCTGCCCTGTGGAGCGGGGGACGCGACAGGGATGTTCACTGTCTCCTCTGCTGTTTGCTCTCGCAATGGAGCCGCTGGCGGCACGCGCAAGGTCGGGGGGCATTATGTGGGACTAGAGCTACGTGGTGATACACAATATATTTCGCTATATGCAGATGACCTGCTCATGTTCCTAGCTGATACTGGGGAGGGCTTATCAGGGGCGACAACATTGCTACATGCCTTTGGGGCCGTTTCGGGGCTCCAGGTGAACTGGACAAAGACTTGCCTATTCCCTGTGCACCAGAAGATGGCGAGCCCAGGCCAGATGGGAGGCATACGATGGGAACCCCGGTGCTTAACTTACCTCGGGACTAACATCTACCATGCACAGGAAGACCTACTGGAGGGCAATATAAGCAGGGCGCTGCGTGGGATCAAGGGGAGTATGGCGTTCTGGGGCACACTGTCGCTGTCAGTGGCGGGGCGCATAGCACTTTTGAAGATGGTGGTATTACCTCGGTTGTTATACTACTTTCGGACGTTGCCGATCTGGATCCCAGGCTCAGTGTTTAAAACGCTCCGTTCCTTAATGGTGGGATTTATATGGGGGAACGGTCGAAGGCGAGTAGCCCTGACCACGCTGATGCGATCCCGAGCCGAGGGAGGGTGGGCAGTCCCGGACCTCGAATTGTATTATCTGGCTGCCCAGCTGCAGTGGCTCACGCAAGCAACAGCGAGGGAGTTTCGGGGCCCAGATGGCCCAGAGGGCCGATGGTTCCCACGCCATGTGTTGTCGTTCATAGTACTCAATCAGCGGCTGCGGCTTGGAATGTTAACGCACGAGGAGCGGGCGCTGCGACAGTGTTGGATCCGAAGCCAGCGACGGGGTGGAATTGTCCGGCCGTACGCTCCGGAGATCCCATTGGGCATGTGTACAGCCCTGCCGCATGGAGGGGATTGGTCCGCATTGGCCAGGTGGGAGGAGCAAGGGGTACAAGTGATGGGGGACTTATATGAGGACGGTGTCCTTTTGCCTTACCAGACACTGCAAGATAGATACGGCCTGCCCAGGGGCGACTTCTTGTTGCATTCAGCCCTTGTATCAGCCATCCAACGTCATTGGGGAAGAGGATTGTCCGAACCGCAGACGGCTATCACATGCCAATATATCGTGATGGCGGAGGGGACTGTTAAAGCCATAACCTGCCTTTACAGGCGGTTGCTCAGTGAAGGAACGCAACCGCTGAGTCGACTGCAGAGGAAATGGGAGACGGATTTGGGCAGGGAAATTCCTGAGGCAGCCTGGACCGAGATAGTGGAAAGGGCATGGAAGAGCACGCGCAATGCTAGATTTCAGCTTATCCACCACTATGTGTTGCATAGGGCGTATCTTACACCGGCCCAGATAAACAAATATTTTAATGTGGATACAGCCAAGTGCCCCCGCTGCAACTCAGAAGAGGCAGAACTCATGCATATGTTGTGGAGCTGTCCGCGGCTGGGAACATACTGGGAGGATGTGGTGGAAGTACTGAGCGGAGTGACCGATAGGCAGATTGAGCCGGAGATGGGGGTTTGTATATTGCATTGGTTTCCGCACACGGCTAGGACGAAAGTTACGAGCAAGTTCATAGACCTAGGGCTGCTGTTAGCTAAGAGAGAATTGACGAGGCACTGGAAATCCAGGCAGGGACCCAATATAGAGAACTGGAAAAAAGAGTTCATTAAGTGGGCGACCAGTGAGAGTGCCGTCCGGCTCCAGCTGGCTAAGAGAGCTAATAATGACAAAGCGCTGGAAGCGGCAAGGGCATGGGAGGCACTGGTTGCATTACTGCAGCATCCTGACCTGGAATCGGAGGAGGAGACAGTCAAGGGGACGACTGGCTCACCTCAAGCTGAGGGATAGGGGGGGGGGGACCATTGGCAGCCTCAAGCGAAGTTGCGGCGGAACCCGGTACGATACTGAGCAGGATTTCTAACCCAGAGGAGAGAGAGAGACACAACCCCCCTGATTAGACCTGAAGGAAAGCGAAGGTATCTTTATCCTATGATGGCCACATAACCATGGAGCACACCGGTGGCAAGGGTGAGGGAGGGAACCAAGGGAGGGAGAATTAGTTACAGGGGCAAGTTCGTGGGTTGTCAATCTCAAGACACAGGAGGGGTGGACGAATAGACGGCTCAGACCTACCTGCAGAGCACAGACACTGTATACTAGAAGTAGGAACAGAAACGGGGACTGAGGAATGAAACGATGTATGGCACTGTGTTGATGACCAAATGATTGCATTATCTGATTTAAGAACAATGTTTTTCAGTAACAGTGTTAAAGATAATCAATGAATGTTTTGTATATGGGAGAAAAATCAATAAAAATATATTTTTTTTTTAAATGATCAGGGAGCACTTTTTGTTTAATAAAAGTTTCCACCCAACGGAGGGTATTGGTCCCTTCACTCCCCTCAGGAACTCCTACTATACGAAGATTTGAACGGCGCGAGAAGTTCTCCAAGTCTTCTAGTTTTGACTCAAGAGCAATCTTATCTGCTGTCACCTCATTAACTTTCCGAATAGTGGAGCTCATCTGCTCCTCCAGGTGAGCGATCCTTGATTCTGCCTCGTCGATCCTTGCAGGGAATCCAGCAATAGATGCCTCAATTTTTTCCAACCTTAAATGTATTGTAGCAGTCTCTTGTGCCTGGGATTTTTTCATCTCCCTAATTTCCTCCAATATTAGATTCAGGAGGTCTTTCACTTCCATCAGTTGCGAGCTGACACCGGAGGAAGGGACCTCAGACTTTTCAAGGTAATTCTCATTTCTATGTCTTGCTGGTTCCCCTCCCTTCTCTGCTACAGCACCCGACATATCTTTGGAAATCTGCTCATTCTCTAGCGGCAGCTGTATTGTGGTATTTTCCAAACTTGAGATTAGTTCGGAAAAAGGCTACTGAGCGGGTATAGCGTCTGTGGCGTCTTGACTTAAGGGGCAAAGTACAGGATCTCCTTCCATTAGGTCTACTAAAGCTGGGGAAGTTGCTAAAAAAGTCACTGGGGATATCACGGAGGGTATCGTAGCTAGGTGCGTAACCTCATGAGGTGGAGTGATATGCAACCCTTCAAAAAGATAGAAAGTTATATTGTCCTGGGGGGCTACCGGAGAGGCTGAACTAATTAGCGATGGACCCTGAGTCGCAGAAGGCTGGATGCTCTTTTTAGTGAACAGGGGGAACGTTGCACTCCCAGTTGCTCCCTTGGTCAATCCCTTAGAGACCTCCATGAGAATTTTAGATGCGGGGGTGGGAATCTCCTCTTGTGGTGGCGGTAGCTCTTGCAAGGGGTGTATCGCTGGTTGCAGCCCCACATGTTCTTCTATGGAGCTCTCTGAACTGGAACTTACTTCAGATTGGTTCATAGAGACGGGTTTTTATTACAGAAGAAGCCCCCTTCGCTTGTATTAGGTGCTTTTTGGCTTTCATTCCGGTCGCCACCTCAACCCTGGCTACCGCATTAACCTGCCTTTGATGTCTTCCCATTTTGGTACCAGTTTATAGATTTCTTCACCCTTGTTGCTGTACAAACCTTGCGGCGCGCCAGCAGATTCACCAAGCACCAATCGCCCCCTCTGCTAACTTCCTCAATGCGATACCAACACTCCTTGTCCTGTTCGCACCCTTTCGACTCCGCTCCCCCAGTCACAGCCAGCTCAGAACGGGGGCAGCCTTCTCTAGTCTCCTAGTACTTCAGCTACTGTTGTTCGACTTCAGGTCCCTGCTGCTAGCTGCTCAGATTGTGCCTTAATTTAACAAAGTCTTTGCAGGGCACAGCAGGATTAAAGACGAGTGCTTGCTGCCTCAGTCAAAGGCTCTTACCAGTAAAGGCAGTCAAGGCAAAGGCAAAGGCAGCTCACCACTCTCCGTCTTCGTCCATGTATCTCCTCAGCCGTTCCGCTGCCTCAGTACTTTAATTTAAAGCCTTGATGCTTTTCCACGGCGTCCCGCTGCCTCCCGCTGCCTTTCCTCCTCATTCGGTATTTGTACACCAAATCAGTTTATACAGGGTTTCTCCTCATCGGGCCCGTGTGATGTAAAGCTTTTCAAGGCGCAGCTTTGGGAGAGACTCAACTCGGCGTTCCGCGTTCTGCTGCGATCGCCATTCCTCTCGCCACTGTGGAGGTTTCTCTAGTGGGTGGGGCCTGGGTCACCTCGGCTACGGAGAGGCGGGAGTCTCCATAGCCAGTCGTACAAACATTCTTACTACTTAATGGGATCATAAAGTCGAGTGTACCAGCCATCTGTTTCGAATACAAATGGAGAATACCACAGGCTCGCTCTTCTGCCATATCTCCGGCTATCGTTCAGAAAAAAACACCCTCAAAAGGTGCATACAGTGTGCCACCTTAAAGGCCAGATTATTCAGCCAGCACAATGTTCATTGAGGAAAGTGTGATTTACGGTGTGCGGCACCACAGTTTTTCAAGTGAACAACTGCAGATGCTATTCTGGTGTGCAGCATGCATCTGGCATCCCATTCCATGTGCCCCTGGTGTTTTTATCTACACGCTAGACGCCCTTCCTGGCTCCGTTAAACACAGGGGATTTCCACTCATTGCAAACTTCCATCAAACAGGCATTACTTCACTCAGGCCACCCCTTGGTAGGTGAAATGAGGACCAGCAAGCTGCTTGTTCCCAAAACCAACCTGACCAACCAGTTCCTCCGGAACTCCAAGGATTACTATTAATCTATTATGATGGTGGCCCTTGGATTGTCTGCATGTGCTCTGCTGTAAAAGTCACCCCAGAAACCCATTTGTGGCTGAGTGTGCCACACCCCAGTTTTCCTCAGTCACATCCATGTGGAACCAGTAGGCAAGACTTCAGTCTTGCCTGTCCCTGTGGGAAACATGCACACAGTCGTCTGCATACTTTAGGTGTAAATGATCCTACAGGTACTCTTGACTGAGCCAGGTAATGGAGATGACGTCTTACCATGCCAGAAGACGTAGACACAGGGTCTGGTGTTAAATCAATGCACCATATTTACACCAAAGACCAAAGTGACATCATGCAGTGAAAGACCTGTTTGCTGGCGAGCCAATGTGGTAGAAAGGGATATGGTGATACAAGTGGCACCTCCATGACTCCTGTGCTCTCTTTTAGAACCTCACTGCCACATTTCATCCCCTAGTGGCTTGACCACCACATGCCAAAACATAATAAAGGAGCAATCTGTGTACAACTCCTGCAAGGTGTGCCTAATGTTAATTTATTACCCTTTATAGATTTCAAAAAGCAAAAATTAGTAAAATCCAGTGTTATTTAGCTTTATAACCCTAGGCATGTATATACCATGCATCATCTTTTTTTCAGAAGATACTAAACTCGAAGGCTACCTAGCTCTGAAGATATGGGCATTCTCTTCTCACCTTATCAAAAGAAACCGTGCTTTGTGGTTGCCTGTGCATGTTTGTTGTGGTTGTTTCACATTAGATAGATGTACGTGTTGGCACCTTGTCACATGGTCCGAGTGTGTTCTGGTCTAAAAATAGGTGTTCTTGTCTGTTCTGTGGAGAGGTACATTAGGAATTCCAGGAAGAACTACACTGAGACTTCGGAGCCAGCACAACAACCTTTAATAAAGACAGAGAGGGCGACCAGCCTTAAAGAACTCGAACAAATGTTTCCTAAGGTGCCATTGTCACCACAAGCCACTTTCACTTATATCTATTGACAATGTACAGTGAGTTGTTCTCTTTGTCTGTTTCTATTTTAAGGATGTGTTACAGAATGCACAATGCCAGTGTTTCTCCTGCGTTGTAGTCGGGCCATCCTTATTGAGTCATGCTACTGCAGGCTGGTCTGAGTTGCATTGCCCATCTCATTTTCCCATGTCAGGAAAGTACAATTAGTGCACCATATTTGTTCCTGTGATGAACGGACAGGTACTGTTTTGCTCCCCTACAGGCCCCGCTTTTGTTAAAAAAAAAAAAATACAAAAAAAAGTATTGTTTGCATAAGAAAAGTTTGAGATCAGACCGAAATTATCATGTCAGGGATATAACAGTTGAAGGAACAGAGCTCTTGTATACATTAACTACCTCTGCTCAATTATCTTGGTACTGGATTCATTGTCAAACAATGGCTCAACAATCGCCTTTAAAAGGGTGATCTGGCCGCCATGTCTTACAGACAATAAAAACAGCACATTTCAGGCAGACGTTTCGTGCTACTAAACAGTACATGCAGCCAACAAGCTCCACAAACAAATGATGCTATGTATGTTCGCTTGAGTATTGATGGGACATAATACAAAATCCGAGTCATCCAGTGTTTACATTGACTAACAGTTTTTCCAACTTTAACAGTTGACGGTTAACACTTGGCAGCCGCCATGTTTCGCCCTCCCACATTTCAAGTGGGAGAGAGCCACATGATACCTTGCAACTCTATGTGTAGCACTACTGAAATTGAATCTACTTAAGTTACCAACCTAATACCTGTCTCTCTCTTACTTAAAATAAGCAAGGTATTAGAAAAAATGGAGCACGGTAGTGGCTGTCAAGGGTTACGTTGCAGATACCGAAGTTGGAAAAAGTTGACAGAAATTTCACTTGAGTGAACAAAATGACTAGATCATTCTGGGATTTTGTATTGTGGACCATCCAATGACTAAAAAAGCATGTTTTGTGTCAAACTTCCCCTTTGAGGAGGTGTTTTGCAAACCTCCTGGTCAGGGAGTTGCACGCAGCGCCTATCCTGTGTATATTGTAGTGTTTGAGAAGCCCGTCCGCAGTAGGCAGACGCCTCCAGGCAGCTGTTACGCCCTGGCAGAATGTGCCCCCTACACTTGCACAACGTGTCCAGTTAAAACGTCTACTTTTAGATCTGGCGTTCGCTGCTCTTCCCCAGTGAAAACACAGATGTCCGCGTTGACAGATGCCACGCTGCCCTCCAAGTGTTCCGGCAATAAGGTGCTCAGATGGTTAATGGACACTGCCCGCTCCCCAAAGCTTCTAAAGTGCAGCTGAAAGAGCCGAGCAGGGGCCATACAAAGAAGGGGGTCGAGGCATCAGCCCCGAGACCTGTGTTAATTCACGGAAGAGCGAAGGGTTCATTCAGTCTGATCGCAGAATACGGGCACCAGTTCTCTCTATTCACGCGTATGTTGTAAATAGATATTTTGGAATGTGTTGCACTAGGAAACCAGCAGCAGAAATGTCATTCGTTGTGATGCAGCTGATTGCCTTCCAATAACAAAAAATCTATAGAAATATGAACATCGATTTTTAATTATTTTTTTATTTAGAAGTGCTATCCATTCCTGTGTTTTTTCCGTAGTGTATGCTAATGTTCCCCCATCTGTTGATTTATTTCATTATAGACTATTATTCTCTAGTTTAATTATTTACTGTGGATTCAAGAATGAATGACTTGTGTCGGAAAGATGGATCTCTACCGTGGTTAATTGTGTATTTCAAAAGAAATAGGTTTGGAGTGTCTAACCAACTTTAACTTTGCGCCAGTGCGTTATGCTGTGTTTCATGGGGGTGGGAGGTTATGCGCCTTTGCAGAGCAAATATCGGTCTCGGGTTCCCGCTAGAAAGTGACAGATTTGCACATTTTGACTGTAGGGTTTTAGTTTCCACATTGCCAAATCCGAATAGGTCTCTTCCCTCCAAGAAACGCCCTTGTGTCTGTGAAATTAGGACGTGTATTATAGGTGTGCCATGTCCCTTTTAAAGCTAACCTAGCCAGACAATGATTTGCTTTTGTGGGTGGAACTACAGACTTATTTAGATAGAGCAAGACAAAAACACCAGCTGTTTGTTTGTGCTGGCACAGCTTTCAGTCTGGGGTCGGAGAAGGCCTAGTGCTCTAAATGCACATGAATATTGTGGAGGTTGACCAGGATTTGTCCCAGGTCGTTTGCTGTTTCATGTTTGTTCATGCACCCTAGAGGATGCATTGTTTTACAAGCATTTATTTATTTATTATTTTTGAATAGCGCTTCGAAGGCCCAGGAGAATCAGAGTGATTCACATAGCAAAGTTTAAACCTTAGTATATAATAGAGCAAGAAGTAAAAACTGAAAAAAAGAGTAAGACAGCATCTATGCACAGTTGTATCACAAAGTATATGACTCAAAAACATAGGGGAAAAGGGGAAAGTAGACAGTCCTATCAAGGGCACTGTAATCGCAAAGTAGGCCCCTTTACAGACCTTTATGTCTGTTGGAGTTTCAAAGACAAGTAAGCAGGAGAACACCAAAGATGTCGCGAGGAAAGGGGGAAAGAGGAGAAAGCATTTTAGGTCTCTTTTGAATGATGTGAAATAAGGTATCCATTGGGGAAGGAATGGCAATTCATATTCCCAGGACGCACCCAGAGGATGACTGATTCAGAGTATACTTTTTATGAAAGGGAGGAATTTCCAGGTGGGGGGCCAAATTCATCTTCAAGCAAGCCAAGTTGTTCTGTAGCAGGTCAGTTTATCCGTCGGTGTTAAGCACAGACAATAAGGGCACGCACACCGCTCAAATGTGCGTGGAGATTTAGGAACACAGGATTTTTGCCATGCTCTTCATGCCCTTGCTTATCACTGCTCTTGGGTTAGTTACCATGGTATACAATGTTGGGGCCATTGACAGTAGCCTGCTTTAAATCAAGACACTTGCATCATCATGAAAGCAAAATATACAGTTAAATGTTTTCAATAAAGCATTGTGCTTCTTCAGTATCGTTACTCTTGTTCAATTATATACTGGCTATGTATATAAAAACAAAGTTCAGTGAATCTGGTAAATTATATACGGTATACTGCCTGATGTGTTATACTTTCGATACAAAAATATTACTACATGCCCTTATCCACAAACTTACCACCAGAAGACTGTTGCTTCTATTTTGTACTATAACTGAATTTGGTGCATTTGATCGTGTGAGGATCGTGTGAGGATACCCTTTCTGTGGCCTGTCAGTTGAATTCTAAAAGTAGGGTTTGTTGTAAATTTGTGGCACCTAACAATGTTACTGTTACTAGTGCCTGTTTCAAAGAAAACATAAAAACTTTAACACTGCTTCACAACCACTGGAATTTACGCTGTGGAAGTCACCCCTGCTGCATTGCTTGGGTCAGAGATACAGGGAATGGGCTGTTGCTGAGAGTTCTTAATTTTGCAGAATACCTTTTCACGATTACTCCTCCATTTATCCAAAAGACAACACTAACCTACTGAACGGAGTATGCACTTTTCACTCCCTGGAAAATGTGGTATTGATTTTTTTTCCAGTGGCATTTTTGGTGCGTATGTGGATACATTCTAAAGCCGGCCTTCTTTGGACACAGTTATAGGACATGATAACCTTGTGTGGTTCTCAGAAAAATTCTTGGCTCAGCTGTGTAAATAAAGTACTTTGCAAATTCTCCTCTTGAGTTGTAGGACTCTCCCACTGGTACCTGCTATGAAATCTCATTGATACACAGGCAAAAGTAGTGGGTTGCAAATAGAATTCTTGAAGGGCCTAATGGGAGGGCAGTAGAACATTTGATCATAACGTTTCCTGGAGAATTGAGCGGTGTCCGTCTGGTGGCCTAAGGAAACATATACTTAGTTTGGTTAGGTATCTTACCATTGGCATTTTTATCGGGCCCGTAGCAGGGCATTGCTTACTATGAAAGACCATGTTCTTGTCAACATTACCTACATTGCATTATTCGTCTGTGACTATACTACTTATTAAGAAATATGGTGAACAGGATGTCAGACCCAGCATCCTCCTATACTGGACCATGATACACCAGTGGGACGATATGCAGTATCCCAACATCCCAGGCGAGCTTGGACACAATGTGCAAATGAGTTTAAAAATATTTTAATTAAGTAAAAAATATGTCACAGTGATTCTATACAGTTCTTGCAGTATGTAGTAGAAATTAACTGCTTCATGAAACTTTCATTTTACACACCAGCTGTCTATTTATCACATTTATATTCTGTTTTTATCACTTTTGTTAGGAGTTCTAGTTGCATCAATGCAGTCTTATATTTTGGTATGTCAAACTATGTCTGTAATGGCTTTCATGAACCTAATTTACCTTAATACGAACATTCACAAGGATTTTAATATCCCTGGGCTGATTGTCTACTGGTCATCATGGACTCCTACAGGATGCTGTACTTTGTTACCCCTACACAGCCCCTAAAGACTGTTTTATGGAAAGTCTTAACTACCTTAGTCCTTGCCTTGCCTCTCAAGCCATACACCTCTAACACCTCCTTCCATTAGTAGTAGACTTTAGAGTTAAACTTGTACTTTTCATCAGTCCAGGATGCACACACTATCCTTGCAGTGAGTTGCTTTTCTAAGTTGTTATTTTTTACTGAGAGTTGCCGAAGCAGTGCAGAACCATTGTGTTGAAAAGGCAGCACAACAGACCTGGAAATGTAAATTTGCCTCTTTTCCCGCCACATCATGTGCCTCAGAGGTTTTGTTTCATAGGCCACACAACCTAATGAAACCATTGTGCAGTATGGCAAATCTAGCCTATTTTAAAGAGACTGGGCAGGCGGTGTCTCCTGTGTATCGGAAGTACTTAAATAACATTGAGCACTGTTCTCCGTGGACCACATGATGACAATATCCCTTGGACTCTGGGCTGGATTGGAACATGTTTGTTTGTGTGAAAAAGCTCAAAGGGGAGTGCTGTAGCAGTGTGGATTGTGCCTGTGTAGACATGAGGGTGAGACTATACAAGTTTTCAATTATTATATATATTTCAAGGTGTTTTATTGGATGGAAATAGGTTCTCTACTGTACATTGAATTAAAATGGCTATTATCCATGTGTTCACCACCTTTCATGAAATTCTTGGGGTACAAGTTTGTGAAAGTATGTTACGCCTGGCTCAAACAGAATGGAATTCTGCCCAGCTTGTGAGCGAAATTTGGCAATTTGTGTCAGGTACCATATTTTCTTTGTTTATTCTTGACCTTTACACAAACGCTCCTGGTTAGCCTCATTCAAAGATGTTTTAATGAAGGCGGGAAATAATTATGGGTATAATTATGGGTCAGTTTCACAAAAGTAACACAAATCTACAATTAAACTTAAACTGTGCTTCATAGGATTCTAAAGATTTCAACTCCAGATGTATGCCTCCCGGATTTCCATGAGTAATCTTCCTTTCCTGTACCAATCACATCGGATTGACTACAGTGAACAATCTTAGACTTACAGTATTCCCATACCTGTGGAGAAGGTGTGCATAGTGCTATCTGTTTGAGTGGCATTGACCCACCCTACACAACCCCACTTCCATGAGCACCTCAATGATCACTAATTGAGTATGCAGTTTGCACCATTCTCAGGCACGAGAGAACACACATTTTCATACTTGTTACCTCAGCTCGTTCACAGACACTGGGCACCCACGTCTAAGGCAGGGAAACAGGCGAAAGGGTGCTCATCCGAACTCTTTCACCTGTTTTCAGAAGTACTCTGAAGTGGTCCCAAGCCAATGTGTAAATAACCAAATGAAGACATGTATTTTTTTCTGTAAACTGTTAACCTGTCACAGTGAAAAAATAAAATTTTAAATTGAAGTGTTTAATGGTTTTCTTTTTGATACAGAGCCTTCCGAGATGGTAGAGTGCATTGATGTGCTAGAACAGGTAGAAAGATCACTTTTGTTTTTATTTCAAAATATTAAAGTCAATTTATTGATTTTTGTGTTTAGTGGTTCGGGAAATGTATGTTTTCAAAGCAAGATTTTTTTTCTTCTGTTCCTGACATTCCTGAAACTGGGGATCTAGATGTACCTGGCAGATTTCGATCCTAATAGTGCTTTGTGTCCTCTTCATAGCATAGCTTTACTGTGATGCGATTCATTCATAACTTGTCTATAAATCAGTTTCTCGGGATACAGTCCAAGCCAGCCCTACTATTCGGGCTCTAAGCTCAACATATATTAGAAGACCTTAGCTCCAGAAAGTAGGTCCCAACCCATACTCTGGGTCTGTCACATGCAGCAATGTTTATTGTAATTTTTCAATTTCAGATACTTTGTAAATAAAGTATGTATGGTGTATATGGTTAAGCTATGTTGGACCGGTGATCAGTACAGCTGAGTATTTAAGACACCATTAAAAGAGTTAGCACATAATAAATGGAGAAGCACTAATTTTTCGTTAACATTCTAGTTTATACAAAAAAAAAAGCATATTGCCAGTTCAAGAAACTTGGGTAATGGAGAAAATGCAAATAGGGCGTGGGCTTGTCAGGGGTGGGGACTTTGAAGCTTCTTGACTAGAACAAAAGAAAATTACAGTAGAAAGAATGTAGACGATTTTGTGCTACCAAATGGGTGCAGTAGCTATTGATACATATGCATGCTTTTATTGCATATTGTGGAGTTATTAATTTCAATTTCTTACCAAAGAATACAGTTTGATCTTAGCAGTATTCAGTGATTCACAGTAGTCTGCTGATAAGGGTTTACACATTCCATGATAGTCCAGTCAGCTCATGATAGTCGACTTCCTGTGGTAATCTAGCCTGGTGATAGGAGCAAGCTAAGAACAGCCTGCTAGGAATAGACTGCTGATTATAGTTAAGTCGGGTGGCCCTACAAAGTTGATAAGGCTGTAGTGTGGTGATAACAGTGTAGTCCAATGATTATAATTGTATGAATAATCGCTTAATGATCTAATCAGGTGATGATTGTGAGGTATTGATAGATGGGTGTTGATAGTCGATGATAATAGTCGGGTGGTAATAGTTGTGTATTGATAGTTGGGTGATATTCTTCAGGTTACATTAGTTTGGCTTCTTACCTCTGGTACTCTTCCTCCAGACAATCCTGAGTATTAAACCCCAGCTGGCCTTTCCTATGGCTCTCAAAGCTTGATTTTTAATTCTATAATCCGCTGCCCACATGCCATCTTGTTATTAATGATAAGATCACCATGGAGATGTTCGCTGCTACTAAGTTTTCTAAATATATGCTTAAAAACGGATCTCTCTCACATCATGACCGTTCTTGCTAAATTTTTAGAATAGGGACTTTAGCTGGTAGCCATTGCAGTGTAGAGCAATAATGGCTCATTGTATCCGTTTAGGATTTGTATTAATTAACTAGTTAACAGTTTATACTCATTGGCTCAAACTTGAAGGTCTAAGTGATGTTTTGGTTCCGTAGTGGCATATGAAAAACCTCAAAAATGAATGGCATAAAAAAACAATTTATGAACTATGTACTTAACCCAGCTCTTGCGCGTGCGTCTGGAGTTTATTAAGGCTCAGGAAACAGAAGCGGTTCCAGTGGGAACGCATTTCTCTACTTGGCCGAGAACGGCGTGATTTTAGTTCTTAAATGGAAGGCCCTGCTCTTTGGTTTCTTTGTTACCTCGGTTGGACTATTCCCAAGCCATCGAGCAGCATTTTACATGCTAATGCGGTCTTGGTAAGTGTCTTTGGCAGCTGTTCATGTGATAATAATAATGAAACCTACTGTGGAACTCCGTATACTGTTGCTCGAAAATGTGCCAACTATTTTGTAGTGAACGTGGTTAGTAAAACTCGATTTATAAATGCACTGAAAATTAGTTTGGACTGTGATTTAAGGAAGTGTTCGACATATTTGAGTTAACTGGAGGTATTTTTCTATTTTAAAGGTAAAGAAAACGTGCACAGAATCAGATGTTTCAGAGCCTCAAAACTCCAGGTACACAAATGTAAAGTGTTCTGTGACTTCTCTCTGAATAGATCACTATTGAAGAAAAAATGTGCCGCTTTAATATCTGAGTATATTCTAGACAGTATCCACTGAAAATGTTGCTCGATTTTATATAAGCAGGTAAAACAATACTGAAAAAATATTGTTAAATGGCGCCAGCAGAATGAACAAAAAAGCAGATGTGATTAAAGAGGTAGACGGTGTGTTTGTGAAGAGATCACCCGTTGCTGCAAATGGCACGGGAATAGAATGTTCTCCAACACTGAAAAAATGGAATTGATTGAACATACTTTCTTAATTACAGACAATCATTTCCAAATCCCCCAACTGTGTACTGACTTTGAAGAACGTCTCTTGTGAACATTTTTTATAGTTGGCCTTACACTTCTTTTTGAAATTTAATGTCATTTTTACCGGTTTCTCTGTTTTACTCTGTTAATGTAAGCTGGCCGGGTGACTGAATGACATATTGCTCGCCGGTGACATATGATATACTTTTCAGGTCACGAGTACGAATCGTGGCAATGCCAACTCGGACTAGCCTTCTGAGATTGTTATATTTAGTGCCATTACATCAATTAAATTGGGTCATAATAACATCTGTTATTCGCGTTGCTGGAAGCAGCAGAAGTGTGATATGATGTGCTACATAAAAATTTATTATTATTACCTGTCTGCTGATTGTTTCATATACTGTAGGCCAGGGCTTTAAGTGGGATGAAAAAACTGGGGGGTCTCTCAAAGGGACGTGGACAATCTAATTAAGGGCGTGGCTTAAAAACACATAAGCTAAAAATCTGTGCTTAGCTTTATGTGCCGCCCGACTTGTATTTTGCTGTTTCTGGTCATTGCATCCAGATATATGATACAACAAATAACATCATACCTACAACAAGTCAGGACTATTGGCTTTGTCAGTGGTTGTTAGTTGCATAAGATAAATCAGCAGCAACTATGGCTTGTATATAATATTGAAAAAGCTTCCACTTAAAGCCCTGGTGAAACCACGACAGTGTTGCTGCTCCTGAGTTTCAAAAAGAGAAGGGAAATCCAGAGAGAAAATGGCTCTCTTTTTCCCTTCTCCTATAACGCTCACCTGGCATGAGGTCATGCCTTAACTTCTCCACTAGTGAGAAGTGAGGAGTGTGAGCACGCGCTAATCGATGTGCCGGCTGTCACTGCAGTCTGGAAAAAAACGGACCACCTGTGCAAAGGTCACAAAACAGAGTCTGATAGAGACCCGTTTCGAGGCCCCCTTTAAAAAACTGCCTGTGCTCAGCACTGGTGAGACCCGGCCCACTTAAAGCCCTGCTGTAGGGGGCCATTGCTGTGTTTACCTTTGAAAAGTGGGAGCTGTGGCTGATAAGCACTGTTTTAGGTTTCAATTTCACCCGTTTTAGCAAGATTAAGATTCTTCCTACATACACTTTGCTTTTTGACAAAGTACATCTGTGCCCTCCCTTAATTTGTAGTTTACTGAAACATCTTAAAGAACAAAACGTATAGGGCAGTGCTTAATTTGTAAAAGAAGAAGTGCCAGGGCCCTCCTCTTGAGGTCACTGCAGCTTGAACCACCCATTGCCAGCGCTGCCAATGACAGTACCAACACAACTACTAACTGTTAGACCTGACACCATTGGCGTGGGTCTCCCTTCCATTTTTTGCTGTTGCCTCTTATGTTTTGCTGGTTTTAGATGCTTTTGGGCACTGTGCCACTGCTGTTCAGTGCCACAGTGCAAGTGCTCCCTATGGTAAATTGATGTATGGATTAGTGACTCCATGATTGGCTGGTTTGGTTTACTTGTCAGACCCTAGTACAGCACTGCGTGTGCCCAGGGCTTGTAAATCAAATGCTGCTGGTGGGCTTGCAGCACTGGTTGTGCCACCCACCGGAGCAGCTTGTAAAGTGTGTCTCAGGCCTGCCATTGCAGAGCCTGTGTGCAGTCTGGTACTGCCATGTTTACTGGGCAAGTGCACCCACTTGCCAGTCCCTAAACCTTCCCTTTTATACATATTAGTCACCCCTAAGGTAGGCCCAAGGGCAGGGTGCATTGTAGGTAAAAGGTAGGACATGCCCTGATGTGTGTGGCATGTCCTAATAGTGAATTACAGCCACAGGGGTGTGGAATTTAATAAAATATCTACTTGTCCATGGGGCAAGTTGCTTCATAAATCTACTTGTCCTATAACAAAATCCACTTGTCCCATTTGTGCCATGTAATGCGGCGACACATTATGGCAGCAATCTCATTATACAAGAGCTCTGATATAGCATCACTAATTATGCCAGGGCTCATATCATTGTAGGGTTTGAATACTAGCAATTCCCTTATGTTGCTGCGTTTCTGCTTAACTACATACTGTGGCTGAAGGTAGTGGTAAGCAATAGTTCCAGGGTTGGAATGCCATTTTGAGTCTGTGCAAACCTACTAACTTGCGTGTTTTAAGGGTTTTCAGCAACTCTTCCCTACCCTTTCCTATACTGAAAAAGGTTGGAAATTTACTCCAGACAATGGCAGACTTAAAACTTCTTCCAGGGTTGGGAAAAAGTGGTTGGAGAGAAAGTGAACTTGCAAAGACTCAGATTTTTGCATGAGCAAATCTGCACATGTATATTTGCTCATGTTAAAATGCAGTTCACAAATATTTTCTTCAATGTACAATTTCTTGGCCTACTTCTGTAAATTCTTGTGAATTCATGAAAGCCGTATATCTATCTGCACTTAACGCAGGGACATATACCATGGGTGCACTTTTGAGACTTTCTTTAATAATTGGGCCCCTAATTTTGTCTGGCGTTAACCATGACCTTTTGTGTTTATTAAAATTCTGTCTCGCTCTTGATCTATCAGCTGGCTTCACTGTGAGTGACAGCCTTCTTCTCTCTCACAAGGAACATATCGGCATACAAAGTAGTTTTGTTCAGTGTCAGAACTACTGTGGCAATGTGTGTTTGAGACCGAAAACTATTTTTGCTTTTGCCAATGTTTGTTATAATGGTGAGGGCCACGCAGCTCCCACACCAATAAGGCTTTACAAAAACCATTCCAAAACAGGTCTCGCACTGGCAAAACCAAAAGCTGACCACCAATTTGAGAGCTATGGATTTGCCAATGCTTGTTTATTTTTGTTTCCTGTAATCTTATTGAAACTGGTTACACTTATTTTCCATTATGAATATTTTTGGGGAATACTAGCATACATAAACACATTTTACTAAATGATGCTGCAAAGAAATGGTACCTAAACGTTTAAGGTACTTTAGCTAAATGTTTTTTCTCCTACTTGCATTTTTGTGAACAATTTAAATTGAAAGCAAAGAATCCATCTTGCTTTCAAACTTCTGCAAATATTTGTATCTTATCAGAGGGCATTCTGGGAGCATTATACATAGCCTCATATTGCTAAACTTTAAAAATGTGTACACATTTTTATACTGGAACCAGTCAGTAGTGCAGTCGGAGCTAACAACATTTACTTAGAGCGCTCATCCTGATAATAAAGGCTTTGCATTAATAAACCATAAATGCAAGTCTGAACAGCATTAGCCCATGGATACAAATATTACCTTAACTGCAGACAATGCTCTTCCCTGATCCATAATGTGTTACTGTAAACTGGCAGCCAAAGGGTTTGTGCTGTAGGAGTTGGGCCTACTTGTCCCAAGGACAAAATGCACATGAAAACTTGTTGCCCTTGACCCCAAACAATATGTCCTGGGCGTCGGGCTATAGGAATTCCACATCCCTGCAGCCATTTTCGTTTTTCACTATTCCAAGGCTACCTGTTCCCCATAGGCCAGAATGGGCAGTTAGATTATTACATTTTATAATCCTAACTGACTCAGGGAACCAGGTAGAAATTCGAGTTTAGTATGCCTGAACTCAGAATGATAAAATACATCTTTTAGTGAAGTTGATTTTAACATTCTGTGTTTGAAAATGCCACTTTTAGAAAGTAGGTATTTTCTTGCCTAACTATCCAAGCCTGCCTCTGCTAGGTTGTGTATTCCTTGTCTGGAGTTTGAGTGACAGGGGCTGGGGGCTTCCAGGAGACAGGGTGAGTCAGCACAGGGCTGAATAGAGAGATCTGCATGCAGATAGGAGGGAGGAGTTGCACCTGGGACCTGAATAGGGCTGTGCCTTCCCTCCACAATGCTGGCTCCACCTCTTGTGGTGTGTCTGATGTCCCTGGCCTACCCTGTGAAAGGAAAGACGGAGTCTTGTCAACAAAGTGCTCCAGTACTGACCAGAACTGGTTTGGACTAGGCAAAGGCCTCTCTGCCTTCAGAGAACAAAGAGAAAAGTAGTATAAATATTGGGACCCAGACCCAAGAACTTTAGATCACTTCTGGGAATTAAGACGAACCTTTGCTGAGGAGAAGAACCAGGAAGCTGAAGGAGGAGACTACCCCTGTGCTGTGTGTTTGGGGGTTGGCTTGCAGTGGTTGCTTCATTGCCAAAGAAAGGAGAAAAGGACTGATTGTGCTTTCTATCAACTTGAAGAAGAATCTCCAAGGGCTTGAACTAGAGCTTGCCTCCTGCCTGAAGTCTCAGGGATACAAGACTTCACCAACCAGCTCCCCCCTGAATTCCCTTGCTGGGAATTGAAGTGCCTCCTGTTGTGCTGGGCCTTCTGAGAGACTGCGTGTCGCTGCGAGCTGGAACCGCGACGCAATGACGAGAAGCGTGTCGCCGCCGCAGCCGCTGTCATTGCATCGCCGAGGAAGCGAGACGCCGCTGCCGCTGTCATCATCGCATCGACGAAGCGCGTCGCATCGCCGGAGAAGCGGGACGCTGCCACAGAGGTCATCGTCGCATCACCGGAGAAGCGCGTCGCAGGGCCTGTCGCGGCTCCAAAGATCATCGAGTCCCGCACGGCCGTCGGGCGGGCACGCATCACACCAACGTTGTCGCATCGCAGCCAAGACGCCATTTTGTCGCATCACACCGGAGAAGAGTATCGCATCGAGGTGCCATCTTGTCGCATCGCACCGGAGAGCAGTAAGAAACCGACGCATCACCTCCCCACACAGTAAGGAAGCGAGCATCAACTCCCCTGCGCAGCAGTAAGGAACCGACGCATCCACTCCCCTGAGTGTAAGAAACCGACGCATCACCTTCCCTGCGACCCTTTTGTTTTCTTTGCGTTACGCATTCAAGGTACATTGAGAGTAAAGTGTCGCATCTACAACTTGAGAGAACTGACCTATTTTATAACATTTTAAAGTCTATTTTTGAGTACAGTATTGTGGATTTTTTTTGTTTGGTCTTGTGTTAAGTCTATATAAAAATACTTATTTTTATAAATACAACCTGTGTGGTGTCCATTTGTAGTGTTGTCACTGTATTACTGTATGTGTTCACAAATGCTTTACACACTGCCTCTGAGATATGCTTGCCTGCTCGTGCCAAGCTACCATGGGGGTGAGCAGGGGTTATTTTAGGAGTGTACCCCCTTACCCTGACTAGACGCAAGGGTCCCTATTTGGTCAAAGGTACCTACCTCTGCCAACTAGAGACCCCCAAATCTAACATTGGTGGTCAGCGGTGAGGATTTGGACTTGCATTTGTGATTCATACACAGTGATTGGTGTACACTACTAGTGAGTGCAGACCATAACGCGACCACATACTTTTTGAGATTTTTCCTTGGAACTTCTTTTCTATTTTTGATTCTTGAGAACTGCCAGTCTTATTGCCACCATGAGCAAGTCAGCATCCATAGTATCCGTAGACATCATATTGGAAGAAGAGAGAATTGATACTTACACTGTGCCTTATCTCAAAGCTTTGTGCAAGAAGTTTAAAATCTCTGTGAAAGGCCTCACCAGGAAAGAGGTGCTGAGGGCCTGGGTAGAATCTAGGAATGCCAGTGAGCATCCTGAGGAGCCAGTAGTGGAGGCAGAGGATTTAAATGAGCAACTTGAGGGACCAGTGGGCCCAACCGGAGGGAAAGCACCTTCAGGGGTGGGCAGCAGTGTTTCTTCCAAGGGATTGTCCCCAGGAGAGCTGGAGGACAGAGCAAAGGAGAGGATGCATAAGATGGACCTAGCTAGGCTCAAAATGAATGGTCAGAAAGACATAGAGAGCAAGAAAATAGAACTTGGGATGGAATTAGAAATGAAGAAGTTAGCCTTAGAGGAAAAGAGAATGCATTTTGAGCATGAGAGAGGATTGAGGGAATTGGAACTCAAGGCCAAAAGTTTAGAGGTTCCTCCCTCTGGTGGCAGCACACCGCCTCTGCATGCAGAAGCAAGAACCTACATTCCCAAAGATGTAGTTAAAGATTTTCACAAGAATGAGAATATTGGTCAATGGTTTAGGGCTTATGAAGCTGCAATGTTGGCCCACTGGGTCCCTGAGAAGGATTGGGGAGCGGGGTTGTGGGGGCGCTTTGTTAGTGATGGGAGGGACACTTTGTTGGATTTACCTACAGAGGAGCAGATGTCCTATACCCACATGAAGGGAGCCCTAATGTCCAGATTTGGTTTGACCCCAGAGCTATACAGACAAAGGTTTAGAAATTGCAGAAAACTGGAGTCTACCACTTGGGTGGAATATGTGTCTTTCTTTTGCAGAGCATTGGATGGTTGGGTGAAGGGTAGCAAAGTGGATAATTTTGAGGCGCTCTATGATTTGCTTGCATGGGAGCACTTGTCAAATAACTGTTTTCCAGCGCTACGCCAGCATCTTATTGCTAGCAAGCTGACTAACCCTAGGAAGCTTGCTGAGGAGGTGGACCGCTGGGTGAGCACCCGGGTCCAGAAGGGTCATGTGGGAGACTTCGCCAAAGGTGGGCAGGGTCCCCAGCAGAAGAGTGGGGGGGACAAGGGTAAACAGAGGGAGTTCCAGAAAGGGCCCCAAAGTAATCCCCAAGGGAACCAAGGGAAAGGTTCCCAGCCTCCCCCTGAGAAGAAGGCAGTGGCCCGACAGATAAGCCTGTTCACAAGGGGCCCAAGACCTGTTTTAAGTGTGGTCTAGTAGGCCACAGTTCTTATGATGCTAGATGTCCCTTGTATGGGAAGACAGCACCCACTGGTGTACCACCCCGGCAGTTGGCTAGTGTAGCCCTGGGGGAGGAGATGGGTGCCCAAGGTGGGTGGGGTCCCGCAGAGATGTCCCTTGTCTCTTTATGAGACTGTGAGGTGGTCCCCAGGACCCAGCTGCCTGATAACACTAAAAAATACAGGCAGTGGGTGACCATCAATGGCCATAGGGTGGAGGCTCTTAGAGACACCGGAGGCAGTGTGACAGCTGTCAGTTGTCGGCTGGTGTCTGAAGAGCAGGTAGTCCCCAATGCATTTTACCCAGTTGTTGCCGCTGACAACACAGAGAGCCACTTCAAGGTGGCACAGGTTCCCTTTAAGTGGGGGGTCTTAGGGACTCTTCAAGTAGCTGTGAGGCCAGCCATGCCTGTTGAATGTCTGTTAGGTAACGATTTGGAGAGCTCCCCTTGGGCTAAGGTGGAGCGGAGAGCTCATTTAGAGATGTTGGGTTTGCCTGAGTGGGCCTGCATGACCACCTCGGTCTATGGCAGCCAGTAAGGGTGTTCAAGAGGACCTGGAGCCTGAGAAAATGGCCCAGGTGCCTGCCTTAAAGAGAAGAGGTAGGGAGCACGGGAAACCGGCCCCTGAGATTCCCACGGCCCAGGAGGAGGCAGACCCTGAGGGGAATGCCCTGGAGCCTACCGGGGAAGAGATTGCTGAACTGGGAGACCTGCCTGAGCTGACCCATTGGCAGCAGGAAGGAGGTCCCTCCAGGGAAGAGTTCTGTGAGGAGCAGAACAAGTGCCCTTCTCTTGTGGGTTTGCGGCAGCAGGCTGCAAACCAGGAAGCAGGTGATCAGACTGGATCACATTGGATCTACTGGGAGAATGGTCTCCTGTATAGTGAGCCTAAGGTGCCTGAGCCTGGGTCAGCCCGTGTGCTGGTGGTACCCCAGCGCTTCAGAGCCTTCCTACTGGGGCTGGCTCATGATGTGCCTTTAGCAGGACATTTGGGGCAGGACAAGACCTTTGAAAGGCTTGTCACCCACTTTTATTGGCTCCCAAATGCGCAAGAGTTCAGACACTCATTGCAGGACCTGTCAGACTTGCCAGGCAAGTGGAAAGAGTGGGAGGAAGCACAAGGCTCCTCTCCAGCCATTCCCTGTGGTCAGCACCCCTTTGAAAGGGTGGGCATTGACATTGTGGGGCCTCTGGATCCCAAGACAGCCATGGGCAACAGGTTCATCCTGGTCTTGGTGGACCATGCCACCCGGTACCCGGAAGCCATCCCTCTCAGGACAGTGACGGCCCCCGTGGTGGGACGTGCACTGATGGGGATTTTCTCCCACGTGGGGTTTCCCAGAGAGGTGGTGTCAGACCGAGGTACCAACTTCATTTCTAAGTATATGAAGTCCCTGTGGCAGGAGTGTGGTGTAACCTACAAGTTCACCACTCCTTACCACCCCCCAAGGTAATGGGCTGGTTGAGAGATTCAACCGGACCCTCAAAGGCATGATTATGTGTCTTGAGGAACCCATGAGGCGTAAGTGGGACGTCCTCTTACCATGCCTTCTCTTTGCATACCGTGAGGTGCCACAGAAATCCCTAGGGTTCAGCCCCTTTGAACTTGTCTATGGTCACCCAGTGAGAGGACCTTTGAGTTTGGTCAAGGAAGGCTGGGAGCAATCTCCCAGGAAACCTCCCCAGGATGTATATAGCTACATGCTGGCCTTCAGGAACCAAACTAGGCGATTCAGAACACTCGCTGAGGCGAATCTGGAAGCCAGCCAGGAGGAGATGAAGCGGTGGTACGACCAGAATGCTACTCTGGTTGAGCTTCAGCCTGGTCAGAAAGTGTGGGTCATGGCCCCAGTGGAGCCCTGTGTGCTCCAGGATAAGTGGACCGGACCATTTGAGGTGGTGGAGCGCAAGAGTCCGGTTACCTACTTGGTGGACTTGCGGTCTCCCAGGAACCCCTTGCGGGTCCTGCATGTCAACCGCCTGAAGCCCCACTTAGAGAGGTCCGAAGTGGGCATGCTCTTAGCAACAGATGCTGGAATGGAGGAGGAGACTGAGCCTCTTCCTGACCTCCTGTCTGCAACAGAGCAAGATGGGTCAGTGGATGGAGTGAACCTCTCTTCCACCCTGACCCCTGAGCAGCAGAATGACTGTCACCAGTTGCTGGGACAGTTTTCTGACCTGTTCTCCCTGATTCCCAGTGTCACTGATTGGTGCATCCATGATGTAGACACTGGGGACAGTCCTCCTGTCAAGCACAAAACTTACAGGGTGACTGACAGAGTGAGAGCTTGCATCAAGGAGGAGGTCTCCAAGATGCTTGTGTTGGGGGTGATTGAGTCCTCTAACAGTCCTTGGGCCAGCCCAGTGGTCTTGGTCCCAAAGGCTGCCGCACCGGGTGTCACGCCAGAACTGCGGTTCTGTGTGGACTACCGAGGGCTCAATTCAGTCACCAGGACTGACGCGCACCCCATCCCCAGAGCTGATGAGCTCATTGATCGGTTAGGGGCTGCCCGGTACCTCAGCACGTTTGACTTAACGTCTGGGTGCGGGCAGATCACCTTGACTGATGGGGCAAGAGAGAGGTCAGCATTCTCCACTCCAGATGGGCGTTACCAATTCCGGGTTATGCCCTTTGGGATGAAGAATGCCCCTGCCACCTTTCAGAGGTTGGTCAACCAGGTGTTGGCTGGACTGGAAGAGTCCGGGCCGCCTACCTGGATGACATCGCAGTGTTCAGCGCCAGTTGGGAAGAACATCTGCGCCACCTCTGGGAAGTATTGATGGCGCTGCGGAGAGCAGGCCTCACGATCAAGGCGAGTAAGTGCCAGATCGGGCAGGGTTCCGTGGTGTACTTGGGACACCAGGTTGGGAGCGGCCAGGTGGGGCCCCTACAGCCCAAGATTGAGACCATCCTGACTTGGGAACCCCCCAAGACCCAGACAGAGGTGAGAGCCTTTTTAGGACTCACTGGGTATTACAGGAGGTTTGTCAAGGGGTATGGCAGCATTGTTGCACCCTTGACAGAGCTGACTTCCAGGAAGCAGCCCAAGAGAGTGATTTGGACTGACACCTGTCAGAGAGCTTTTGATGCCCTGAAGACTGCCATGTGCACGGCGCCCGTGCTCCTGGCACCCAACTTCTCAAAAGAGTTTATTGTGCAAACAGACGCTTCAGAGCATGGTGTGGGGGCTGTTCTAGCATAGATTAATGAGGAGGGCCTAGACCAACCTGTAGCCTTCATCAGTAGGAGGTTACTTCCACGGGAACAGAGGTGGAGTGCAAATGAGCGTGAGGCATTTGCTGTGGTCTGGGCACTGAAGAAGTTGAGACCATACTTGTTTGGGACTCACTTCCGGGTTCAGACAGACCACAGACCCCTCAGATGGTTGATGCAGATAAGGGGTGAGAATCCAAAGCTGTTGAGGTGGTCCATATCCCTACAGGGGATGGACTTTACGGTGGAACACCGCCCTGGTACAGAACACGCCAATGCTGATGGTCTGTCCAGATTTTTCCGCCTTAGTGATGAGAACTCCCCGGAGGTAGGGTAGTTCTCCCCACATTTCAGCTGGAGGGGACAAGTGTTAGACCTGGCACCATTGGCGTGGGTCTCCCTTCCATTTTTTGCTGTTGCCTCTTATGTTTTGCTGGTTTTAGATGCTTTTGGGCACTGTGCCACTGCTGTTCAGTGCCACAGTGCAAGTGCTCCCTATGGTAAATTGATGTATGGATTAGTGACTCCATGATTGGCTGGTTTGGTTTACTTGTCAGACCCTAGTACAGTGCACTGCGTGTGCCCAGAGCTTGTAAATCAAATGCTGCTGGTGGGCTTGCAGCACTGGTTGTGCCACCCACCGGAGCAGCTTGTAAAGTGTGTCTCAGGCCTGCCATTGCAGAGCCTGTGTGCAGTCTGGTACTGCCATGTTGACTGGGCAAGTGCACCCACTTGCCAGTCCCTAAACCTTCCCTTTTATACATATTAGTCACCCCTAAGGTAGGCCCAAGGGCAGGGTGCATTGTAGGTAAAAGGTAGGACATGCCCTGATGTGTGTGGCATGTCCTAATAGTGAATTACAGCCATTTTCGTTTTTCACTATTGCAAGGCTACCTGTTCCCCATAGGCCAGAATGGGCAGTTAGATTATTACATCTTATAATCCTAACTGAGTCAGGGAACCAGGTAGAAATTCGAGTTTAGTATGCCTGAACTCAGAATGATAAAATACATCTTTTAGTGAAGTTGATTTTAACATTCTGTGTTTGAAAATGCCAATTTTAGAAAGTAGGTATTTTCTTGCCTAACTATCCAAGCCTGCCTCTGCTAGGTTGTGTATTCCTTGTCTGGAGTTTGAGTGACAGGGGCTTCCAGGAGACAGGGTGAGTCAGCACAGGGCTGAATAGAGAGATCTGCATGCAGATAGGAGGGAGGAGTTGCACCTGGGACCTGAATAGGGCTGTGCCTTCCCTCCACAATGCTGGCTCCACCTCCTGTGGTGTGTCTGATGTCCCTGGCCTACCCTGTGAAAGGAAAGAAGGAGTCTTGTCAACAAAGTGCTCCAGGACTGACCAGAACTGATTTGGACTAGGCAAAGGCCTCTCTGCCTTCAGAGAACAAAGAGAAAAGTAGTATAAATATTGGGACCCAGACCCAAGAACTTTAGATCACTTCTGGGAATCAAGACGAACCTTTGCTGAGGAGAAGAACCAGGAAGCTGAAGGAGGAGACTACCCCTGTGCTGTGTGTTTGGGGGTTGGCCTGCAGTGGTTGCTTCATTGCCAAAGAAAGGAGAAAAGGACTGAGTGTGCTTTCTATCAACTTGAAGAAGAATCTCCAAGGGCTTGAACTAGAGCTTTCCTCCTGCCTGAAGTCTCAGGGATACAAGACTTCACCAACCAGCTCCCCCCTGAATTACCTTGCTGGGAATTGAAGTGCCTGCTGTTGTGCTGGGCCTTCTGAGAGACTGCGTGTCGCTGGGAGCTGGAAGCGCGACGCAACGACAAGAAGCGTGTCGCCGCCGCAGCCGCTGTCATCGCATCGCCGAGGAAGCGAGACGCCGCTGTCATCATCGCATCGCCGAGGCGCGGCGCATCGCCGGAGAAGCGGGACGCTGCCACAGAGGTCATCGTCGCATCACCGGAGAAGCGCGTCGTAGGGCCTGTCGCGGCTCCAAAGATCATCGAGTCGCCGCACGGCCGTCGGGCGTGCACGCATCACACCAACGTTGTCGCATCGCAGCCAAGACGCCATTTTGTCGCATCGCACCGGAGAAGAGTATCGCATCGAGGTGCCATCTTGTCGCATCGCACCGGAGAGCAGTAAGAAACCGACGCATCACCTCCCCACACAGTAAGGAAGCGAGCATCAACTCCCTGCGCAGCAGTAAGGAACCGACGCATCCACTCCCTGAGTGTAAGGAACCGACGCATCAACTTCCCTGCGACCCTTTTGTTTTCTTTGAGTTACGCATTCAAGGTACATTGAGAGTAAAGTGTTGCATCTACAACTTGAGAGAACTGAGTTATTTTATAACATTTTAAAGTCTATTTTTGAGTACAGTATTGTGGATTTTTGTCGTTTGGTCTTGTGTTAAGTCTATATAAAAATACTTATTTTTATAAATACAACCTGTGTGGTGTCCATCTGTAGTGTTGTCACTGTATTACTGTATGTGTTCAATAATGCTTTACACACTGCCTCTGAGATAAGCCTGCCTGCTCGTGCCAAGCTACCAAGGGGGTGAGCAGGGGTTATTTTAGGAGTGTACCCCCTTACCCTGACTAGACGCAAGGGTCCCTATTTGGTCAAAGGTACCTACCTCTGCCAACTAGAGACCCCCAAATCTAACACTAACCATCACACTCTTATTAGTTTGACAATTCAGACTATTCCAGGCCCCTAAAGCTATGAAGATGGCTTGGGCAGCATGTATTATTCCTCTTAAATGTTTGTTTAATTAATAAACAACTGTTATGTGCTCATCTTTAATTTAGACAAACAGCGCCACCATGTGGCAGGCTGTCATAAGTACCGGTGTTGACAATTAAGTGCCGGTGCAGAGCACCGGAAACCAGTGGCTCAAATTAAGCACTGGTATAGGGACTTTTTTCACGCACTCTTGGTTCAATGAGTGCCGTTCTTCTAGAAGTCACAAGCCTTTCTGGGCAAAAAATGAATAGGTATTGCGAGCACATACGGTTGATGCCACGTAGCTCCTTGTCATCTAGACATTGTTTCCGGTGCTGGCCTTTCATTTGACAACCTAGTGAGTTCTGGGAAATATTGTTAACCCCTTCCCTGCGGGGGTAATTCCCCCACGGGTGCGGGGGGGCGGGGGGGAGAGCGCGGCGCCGCGGTGCTCGTGACGAGACCAGCTTGTCATGAGTCACGGTGGAGCTGTGCTCATGACGAGCTGGTCTCGTCACGACCCCGCCCACTGATTAATTCTCCCGCACAGGCGAGGAATTAATCCCGCGTGGGCGGAGCGCAGCCGTTATGACGAGACCAGCTCGTCATAAGCACAGCTCCACTGTGACTCATGACGAGCTGGTCTCGTCATGAGCACCGAAGAGGTTAAAGGAATGATTCCACTGCAACAAATTGTACTGAAACATCAGAGAACAATAATTTTTACCAGAAAAGCCAAGGACTGGAACCCTGTCCCAATGGCCTGCAGCGAGGTGGCAGCCCATTTAGCAGATAACGACACTCCTGAATATATAAAAAAGGACCCGGAAAAGACAGACTCATAGTGCTTAATTTGAGCTGGTGGTTTCGGTGCTCGGCACCAGCACTTAATTGTCAACAACATATGTATGACAGTCTGCCACATGGTGGAGCTACCCATCTAATTTAGAGATGAGCAGAACAACGGTTGTTTATGAATACAATATACATTAAAATTAGTAATACCTACCTCCCCAGCCATTTCTTTAGTTTTGGGAAAGTCGAATAATCTGAACTGTAGCGCTACAGGCGAAAGAGTTGTTTTGGTACAGTCAATGACAGTGATGAGGGGCAATGGGTGGTGCAATCTGCAGTGGCCTCCTGGCTAGGGCCCTGGCACTTATTCTTTTACAAATTAAGCACTGCAGCCTGGCTAATTAGAAACACTTTTCAAAACCTGTTGAACCACATGGAGCTACTATTTTGGCAGTCTTTCCCCAAGTTGTTGCTGCTTGCTTGAGCTACGGGGAAGGCTTTTTAGAAAAAAGTTAGCTGAGTGGTGACTCTGCAATACCAGAATTTCCCACGTATTAGAGATGTTTTCATCTGCTGTATTTTCTCACATAACATCTGTCATTTGGCTTATCCCACTTGGTACAGTTCTGATTTTGAGTGGTCACCATGCGGTCCAGCAGGTACAGCATCCTGGAGGTGTGAAAATCAGGGTAGATAACCTTTGAATTCCATTACCAACTAGAGTAAGTGGCCATTTTAGGGCAAAACTCAAAAAAGAAACAATGACCCTTTTGAAATTATTTACTTACCCAGGGAACCCTCTAGAGAACTCTTGGGGAAATTTACTTCAGCTGCTGTGCCAGATGCTGTTTTGCATCGCTAATGTGGTAAGAATGTGTCTTTTGACAGCAATTTGAGATAGATCCAAACTTGTAGCACCCTTTGTCATCACAAATTTTGTGTGATTTGATTTGGTCCCTAATAGTGAGACTGAATGTCAAAGAATCCTGAAAAATTCAGAAACCTAGGTACATTCGTTTCCTCCTCCCATCAGCAAATAGTTCTGACTTTTAAAGCGGACACCAAAAGCCCTAGAGTACACCTAGAAATCTATTTAAATCACCCATTTCAATGTGTAATTCCACTATTTTTGCACTTATTCATGAAGATTGTTCATATGTTATCAATCTGCAGAAGGAACTGTGTGGTGGAGAGTTGGCAAGTTGCCAACCTAAAAAGAAGCACCTTGTACAGTCCTTCAGTCACACGTTTCACACCAATGTTAAACACCCAATGTTCATTGAAATATATCTCACCACCCAAGCTGGAAACAACTCACAAACACATAGTCACAGGACAGCTTTAAATCCAGTTTGTGGTGGGACACATATAAATCAGACTAAAGGACTGACAGTGCTATATGTAGGCCGGGCCGTTAACTCCGCTCCGTTCACGGAATTTTCTTCACTCCGCACTCCATGGAGCACGCAGCATTCCGAAAAACTCCACTCCACGTAGCGGAGAAGAGGTTTTTCCTCGCTCGCGCTCACCAACGGCAAGTTGGCGAGAGAGGAAAGTCCACTTCCTGATGAGATTTCTCAACGCGGGCGGTCGGATTCCACAACGCAGATGGTTGCGACCGCCCGTGTTGAGAAACCTTCCGTTCACGTTGAGAAAGTTTTTGCTCGAGTAGAAAATCTACTTGAGTGGCAGAAAAGAAGCAGCGCCCTCTTGCGCTGTGTATGGTGCCGTTCACGCTGATTTAACAGTGCGGGACAAACACCCGGCACTGAAAATCAACGCGAAAGGTGTGACCAAACACACTCCGCCACTTGCCGAACTCTGCGTAGTGCGGCAGAGTTTTTTGGTCACTTGGAACTCCGCAAACTGCCCCCTAGGCCTGGCTATGAGACAGTCCTACTGGCAAAGTTCCCTAATAAATATCACCAGCATAACAAATCCTAACATAAGGTAATATAAATCACCATAACAAAATGTTTGTTTTCATGTTTAACCCCTCCCCCCCACCCCCCACCAACTCCTCCACCTTGAAAAGATTTTTTCCAGGTGGTGAAATTGCTTCTACTAAACCCCGGCAACAAACAACATAGTGATGGAAAGAATGCTTGAATTAATCTCAGCCTCTGGCAATGGGCAGAAATACGGCCCAAGCGATCGTTATTGGCTGAGAATAATTCATGCATTCCTTTCATCACTTTATTGTTTTTTTGCATTAGAGCTTCTAAATCCCTTGTAGTGTTTGTGATCTTCAGGTGTTTTTTACGCCCCGTTCGCATACTAGGATCAGAGTTTTGGTGTTAAATGATAGTGCGCCATTTGAGTATGAAAAGCCATTGTGAAGGTTTGTGAATAACCACAAAGTTAACACTTTGGGGCCGATTCCGATCTCGGCCGGTAGGGCTCCGAAACGGATTCGGCTTTACCGGATCCGATTCGGAGCCCTGTTTCCCGACCGAACCGTACGCGGGTCCGGCCGAGCGAGTACGATGCGAAATCGCCGACCGACTCGTCCGGGCGTCCCGACCGCTCCGACCGACTCGCTCCCGGCTCGAACCGCTCCGACCGACTCGCTCGGACTCGACTCGCACCGCGCAATGGAGACGTTTCCCGGCCGGGTAAGTACGATGCGCGCCGCGAGCAGTCCGACCAAGCCGCGCACTCCGGCTCGTAAGAGCTGTCGGAGCCGTACTTTGGGGGTCCGTGTCGGACCCCCTGTACGAGTAGCCGCGCGAGTCGCACACAGGGGGACCCATGGGTCCCCCTACCTGTGCGTGTACGGCGCGAACCGCTCGCCGCGTACCCGCTGTAGGGGGCGCCCTTGTCCGACTTCGCACCCATTGAGTCAATGGGAGCCCGCGTACGCGTTGTACGACCGGCTCCCATTGACATCAATGGGAGTCCGACCGACTCGAGTCCGATAACATACGGACGCATCGTACTCGTTCGGTCGGACTGCACGGGTCCGATTCGGTCGGAAATCTCTCCGGGTCCGGCTCGGTCGGAGAAATTTCCGGCCCGAATCGGAATTGACCCCTTAGTTGGTGAATACTATATTCCCAAAGGCCACCTTGGCCCTTCTTCTGGGAAGACCCTTGTCCAACCCAAAATCCTACCACTGACTCTATGGTAAATCCACCATACATATGCATGTGCCTTAGTACACCTAGAAATCTATTTAAATCATCCATTTCAATCTTTAATTCTACTATTTTTGCGCTTATTCATGAAGATTGTTCACGTGTTATCAATCTGCAGAAAGAATTGTGTGGTGGAGAGTTGGCAAGTTGCCAACCTAAAAATAAGCACCTTGTACAGTCCTTCAGTCACACGTCTCACACCAGTGTTAAACACCCAATGCTCATTTAAATATATCTCACCACCCAAGTTGGAAACAACTCACAAACACATAGTTACAGGACAGCTTTAAATCCAGTTTGTGGTGGGACACATATAAATCAGACTTAAGGACTGACAGTGCTATGAGTAGGCCGGGCGGTGAACTCCGCACCGTTCACAGAGTTTTCTGCACTCCGCACTCCATGGAGCACGCGGAGTTCTGAAAAACTCCACTCCACGTAGCGGAGAAGAGGTTTTTCCTCGCTCGCACTCACCAACTGCAAGTTGGCGAGAGAGGAAAATCCACCTTCTGGCGAGATTTCTCAACATGGGCGGTTGGATTTCACAACGCAAATGGTCGCGACCGCTTGCGTTGAGAAACCTTCCATTCGCGTTGAGAAAGCTGCAGCTCGAGTACAAAATGTACTCGAGTGGGAGAAAAGAAGCAGCACCCTCTTACGCTGCGCATGGTGCCGTTCACGCTGATTTAACAGTGTGGGACAAACACACGGCGCCGAAAATCAACGCGAACAGCGTGACCAAACGCACTCTGCCACTTGCCGAACTCTGCATAGTGCGGTGGAGTTTTTGGGTGACTTGGAACACCACGAACTCCACCCAGGCCTGGCTGTGAGAGTCATACTGACAGACCTCCCTAATAAATAGCACCAGAATAACAAATCCTAACATAAGGTAACATAAATCACCATAACAAAATGTTTGTGTTTATGTTTAACCACCCCCCCACACCTTGAAAATATTTTTTCCAGGTGGTGAAATTGCTTCTACTAAACCCCAGCAACTAACAACATAGGAATGGGTGTAAATGTCCATGTATCATTATTCTGTTATCTGCGCCTGCAAATGCACTTTTTCTATTTACGTTGTTTTAAAATGTGCCCCGTGTTTCAAGCGTGCTCCTGTTGTAATTCAAGGCTCCATTTAACAAAACGAAGGAAGTGGAGGAACCAAGAGTTAACCAAAATAAAATCTCCTAAATTGTAAATGCCCATTTTATAAGAGTTTTATAAAATTTCAGATGTGGAATCGGATTCCAGATCTTCGATCCTCGAACAAAGGAGGATATGATTCTGTTTACTTATCAGAAGATTAGATCAGTAATTAGGAACACATAATGATGATGGAAAGCAGTTTTTTAAAATGATGAATAGAGTCTTATACACTGCTATTCAATGCAAAATTCTGAAACCTGGAACCATGATAAGGAAAAGCTAATCTCAGAGGCAGTTACAAACCTATCCTCTTTAGTCTGAGAAAGATAGAGGTCACAGAGGAAGAGGTGTGGCGCAGCGGCCAGGGCGGCTGACTCCAGAACATGGGGCTCACGGTTCGATCGCCGGCAGCAGGTTAGCCCAACACCATTTGACTCTGGGTAATAGCTCGCTTAGTCTTCCCGACGGCCCCCAGCGCCGTGAGACCCTTAGGGGTGATTCGTTTGCGCTTTACAAATACCGGGTTATTATTATTACATAGAGTGGATTGCCTGGCAAGGCACAGAGTATTTCAAGCGGTTTAGATCTTTCTGTAAGGGAAGCAGAGTAATGTTGTGTAATAAAAAAGAACAAACACTTATGTACTCAGAACAGCTGCTAGCTCTTTGCTGGTGAGCGCAGCACCTGACCTCCACATGACCAACAATTGTTCTGTGAACATGTGCATGCCTCACCTCTGGACGGGCACGCCCAGGGAGCGTGCGATGGAATCGGGTGCCGCGCTAGCCAGGAAAGGGCTAGCTTTAAGGGAGCTTGCTTTCTGTAAAAAATGTTAGCAGGCAGCAAAAGCACGTGGCTGCCAAAGATAAAGCGCGACAGCAGTCGCGCTGATTTTAATTTTTAAAAATGCAAGTGCGGTCACCAATAATGCATGCAGCGACCTAAAAAAAATAGTGCTTACAGACTAAAGAAGACGTACCGTGTAACAACCAAAGTAAAAGGGCCAGTCCTCATGGGAGGTTACAAATGAAGATAAGGAGGTACTAAGGAGGGTCTAACAAGCCTAATAACGAATCAGAGCCAGCATTTACGAAGGACAATGACACAAGCCAATGATATATATGGGTGGAGAGTGGACGGGGCTTTAAGTACATAACAATACAGCATCGCTTGCAGAACAGCGCATGCGCTGCCCAGGCTCGACCTAAAAATGAAGTATAGCCGGTGGTTAAAACCTTCACCAGGAAAAAAACCTTTTACCAAGTGTCTTTTCACTGTTAGTTTCAAAGGATACAGTGTAACTTCATGCCAGTCTTTGTGCTTAAAAGCATCAATCAATCCAGTGTTTTTAAAAAAGGAGATACAGGCAAATAGTACGTGCTCCTCATGCAGCCCTACAGGGGAGCCTCTAGACCAAGAATTAATGATATGTACTGACTTATGTTGCAAGGTTTACTATGCCAGAAGATGAACAGCAAAATATACTGGAGTGTGTCACCACAGACACACCAGGAGGATACTAAAGGGCAAAGCAGAGGGAATACATTTATACAGAGATACAAAGGTGTTAAACTCAGTGGCCGCATGAGGATGTGAGACATTAACAAAGTTAGACATACCTATGTCACACAGGATAATGTATAGGCTTATAGAAAAGCCATTGTAGGAGCAGATATCACATGAATTGCAAGATATAGGCACATGTTTAAGAAGTTGGTTACGTGGCCCTGGGGAACAAGGACAAGCTAGATGCTGTACAAATAGATTAAGCGCTCGATAAAGTATATATGGCATAATATACGTCTGAATTACAAAACATGTAGCTGATTTGAGTTGCTAATGCCAGACATGACTGAACACCAACAATCAGCTTAAACCAATATAAGGGAATAATGGAGTTACAAAGATAAGCGAGAGTGCTTAAGGTCTCTTATCACTCTACAGATGGCTAAAAAACTATCTCACGTGAGCGTTAAAAAAAAAGCTGTTAAGAGTGCCTTGCCTCGTATCTTTGGATGTCAACGGTCCCCAGAGGATGGGATCCTCCAATATTAGAGTTGATCGAAAGAATAATCAGAGCTGGCTAAGCGGGAAGTCTGAAGCCGACTCTTAAGGACAGGGTGTAAAATGCAGCTGTATAATCACCTCATGGATGGCCTGCCTAGAATAACGTCTTCCATTTCATCAGCAACAGCAACTGCTGAATAAGGGCAGAGGCTGTGAAGAGTTATTTTTATTGGTGCTCGAAAAGAGCTATTCTTCCTGGTTCTACTAAGCATGCACATGCAGTGCGTTAAATGTACCTCACGCAACAACCATGAGGCACTCTTTTTTTTTTTTACTTATGAAACGGTGCAGGGGGGAAGCTATACTTCCTAAAACCCTCGGGCATGTGCACATTGTGCAAATGATGTACCCAGTACGGCGGCCATCTTAGCAGGAGTATAGGGGATACAGAATGCCTGTTAAAGAATACAAAATAGCTGGCTCTTATATTAAGTAATAACTTAAGCTAAGTTCAAATACGTTAAATGGCAGGGGAGCTGAACTGAAAACATAATATTCAAATGGGGGGAAAAGAAGCAACTATCCAGTTCTGCAGTACAGAATTTCTCAAGATGCATAGCATCCAATTGAGATGAAATTAACAGCCAGTTGTGTCTGGAAGCGCGCAACTAATTTGTTCCAGGATGATCTCAGTGAACCGTGAAAAGCGGCTTGATATAAAAATTTAAGTAGTATTATATCTGATCGCATTTTCCCAGGGGATCTCACTGTTGAGACTTCGTGGGTGGGCGTCTAAAGTAAATATCCAGAATACTTCCCTTCATTTTCTAATTTCTGTGGAATCACCTACTGTTTAATTTTTTTTTTTTTTTAGAACAGCCATCTTATCTCTTCTGGTAAATGACTTTTTTCTTGATAATGCCTGACCAATGGCGCTATCAATTTGTTGTTGGAAATGACTGAACAATGTTCAGTTAATCGTGTGGCTAATGGGCGTGCTGTTTCACCCACATAACCGAGAAGGCATGGCCACAATAATAAGTACACTATGTTCTTGGTTTTGCAGTTGGTAAACGTCTTTTAAATGATTGTGTACTTATTCAAAATAAAAGTCTCAGTGGCTGAACCGCATGCCTCGTATTGAGTACATTTTTGATTCCCAACAATGGGGGTGCTCCTGTCAATGGTCTTCTGCACAAAGGTTTTAGTATTTTGGAGGTGAGATGTAACCACATTGTCTAAGATTTTTGTTACGCCTATGTGCAAACATGGGCTTTGGGATCATGTGGCTTTGTTGTGTGCTGCTATTTAATATGTGCCAATTGGAGAATATTATCTTGCAAACTTTTTCATTTATTACAGAGTGCCTCGTGACACAGACAAGGTTAGGTTCTGCTTCTGATTTTTGTTTATGCAAGAAATGGTCCTCATCGTAAAACCTAGCTCTTTTGAATGCTTAACACACAAGTTCCCTAGAGTACCTTCTAGTGATACATTTTTCTTTCATTAGACTCGCTGTGATGTCTTTATCTTGAAGATTGGTGCAATTTCTTCTCAAACTTAATAATTGACTAAATGGGGTACTCTGTTTCTGAGTTCTATGGTGAAAGCTGTTTAAATGTAATAGAGTATTCCTAGCAGTGGGTTTCACATATATGTCCATCTCTAGTTGACTGTTGTTGTGGCGAATGAGTATGTCCACAAATTCAACTTCACTGTGACTGGTATGGGTGTACATTTCATATTTGGAACACACAAGTTCCACCACAACAGGAACTGTCAAGCTCATCCCGTGTACCAACCCAAATGAAACAAATATAATCTATCTAGCGAGCTCAGTGGGTCAGGCCTCGAAAAAGGGGGCTACCTCATTGTAGATAATTCAATACTCAAATTGGGCCATGGAGATGTTCGCTGAAGTGGGAGCACAGGAGGCTTCCATGCTTACTCCTTTGACTTGTTCGTATAGCTGTCCTCCAAATTCAAAAGTATACTCCTCAAGTACAGTATGCAAGCACTCGAGTATAAAGGTTCTCAGGCCGTCAATGAGGTGTTTTTTCATAAACCATTGAACTGCATCCAGCACCTTTTTGGGGAATGTTGCAGTGCAAGGCTTCAATGTCTAATGTAACTAAGATATCTTGAACAGGGTTATAAGCGAAGCCTTCCATTACTATTGTGATGTCTCTGGTGTCCTTAATATAGGACTTGATCTTGGGGATGTGGGGTTGTAAAATAGAGTCAGCGTATTTGGAGAGTGGCTCAGTGACTGAGCCAATAGTGGTCCCAGTCGGGCTTTAGGGGGTGATCTTGTGTGTTTTTATGTATCTTAGGTGTCCCGTATATCCTAGCCATCCTAGGTTTATTGATGTTCAAATATTCATGTTATTTATTGTAGATATAACCAGTGGCTAATGCTCGTGATCTTAATCGACCAATCATTTTGATGACTTTGTGTGTAGGATCCAGCTGTATTTGCATATACTGATCATGGTTACTCAAAAGATCAGTCATCTTGGTCACATAGTTTGAGGTATCCATGATGACAATCCCTCTCCTTTGTCACCGTTCTTTACGGTTAATGCCTTATTGTCACTCTGAGTTCTGAGGGCTGAGAGTTCCTCCTGATCTAAATTTGATGAGGGACACTGAATGTAACAAATGGCTTGTTTAAGGCACTGAAACGCAATCTTTTAAAAAATGGTCACCTCCGGACCTACCTGGTCTAGAGTAGGAGTGAAGGTGGATGGAGGCGATAGACTTGATACATTTTGTTGTCTATTTTCAGAGGGACCATTTTCAGAGAAAAACTTCAGTAGACTTATCTTATGAAAAAAGCCATAATATCTTGGAAAAGTTCGAAAGTATTAACTTTAGTGTATGGAACAAACGACAGACCTTTGGATAGTAAGAATCAACCAATGGGACAGGTGGAGTATGTGAAAGATTAAAGATGGGTATTTGTTTCACTGTCTCCAATATTGCCCATTCCTAGTTTCCAGATATTGGTTGTTGTTGGGCTGATAATTCCCTCTCTAGCTGGTTTGGTAATGGGGTGGGCCTCTCCTCCCCCCTTGTCTGACCAAAAAAGATTGTCCCTGTACTGAACCGGATTCAAAAAGTATTCTTCTCCCTGTCTGGTCAAAGTGATGTGAGCTACCTTCATTATCAGAATCAGATGTCTGAAAAGGTGGTTGCGACTATACCTATTCTGTCCAATGTTATCTTCCTCATTGTATTGTCCCTGGTTGTAATAAGTTTCAGCCAGGTAGGGATATGTTTTTTCTATTGTGGAATAGCTAATATCTTTTTTAATTTGTCTGGTTTCCTTTTCACCAGATAGTCTGTGAATGAGACCATTTCTTTGTCTATCTCTTCTAGTTTCTTTTTGGCATCTTCAATGGCATTTGATCTCTCGGATTTGTTTTATTAGCCATCTTTCGAGTTACCTGTGTCAGTGCATCTGCAGAATTGGCAACATTGCCTTAAATTCACCAACATCACGCTACATCTCTATTTGCATTATTTGTTCAATTTTTTTATGTGACCTAATGAATGCTTCTTGCACATTCATTCTTTCCAAATATTTTTGTGAAATAAGAATAAGGAGCAGTGGTGGGCGATGTGGAGTTGCTAGCTTTTCAGTTGGCTAAATGAGAGAGGTATTCAAACACAGTGCTTTAGGAGTGGAGTTCAGGTGTCTGCACTTTGATAATGCAGCATTTGCTATTTTAGATGTGGCACTGCTAATTCTAACACAAATTCTGCTTTCTCAGAAATCATCTAGGAGCAAGGCATTTGCCTAGTGCAGATACAAATAATTGTACTGCTAGATTGTTTTAATTGCAAAATTCGGTGTGGCTGCCCCCCTCATCTTTTCAGTGATTTATTTCACAGATCCTTTGTATCTGCCAGGAAATTTAAAAACAGGCCAATTAAATGTTTTTCTACCAACCACAGTCTGTACAGAAAACTTGCAACGTCTGGCATCATCAAGACCTTTTGATTTTATTAAAAATATATGTACAATATACTTACAAATAGGGCCTTTCAACAAGTCCTCTTTATCCATTGGTCTGTTATTGTGTCATTCATATTTTTGTCTGCCCACTAATGCATACTGCATGGTTCGGTTGCTCAACCAACTTCACCCATTGGCCAACATAACTGCGAGTTGTGGCTTTCTATCCTTTGCCACATCAACACATGAACTAGTTCCTTCAGTGTCAGGAACTACCATGGCAATGTGTGCTTTTTAGCACTATTTTTTTGCTTTTAGCCAATGTTTTTTTAGATCGAAGAGAACCTGGTAACTTCACCAACAATGCAGTTTTGTAAAAATTATGCCAAAACAAAACATGGATTGACAAAACCAAAAGATTTTAAGCCAACATGAGACCTATTGGCATTGCCAATCGTTTTATACAAGTTGGTACATTATTGCTATATTAAGCATTCCTAATTCCTTAACAAGTAATGCGACTAAAATGAGTGTTTCCGTTATCATCAATCAATCAATCATAAACTTTATTCGATTTGGTAAGCAAATCATAAAAGCACATAAATAACAATGCATTCGATAAAAATATGTCATTGAGTAGAGATACATAATTTAAGTAAATTACTCTAAATCATTAAAAAGATGCTGAATCCAATAAATCATAAGAAATGCAGACAAATAAGTTAAGAAACAAAATGGCAACTCGATAAGACTACCAGTTTACATTTCTTGGCAAATTTGTCATAGCCTCAAAAGAATCCCATGCCCAGCCTGCAAGAAAGAGAAAGTGCATATGCAAAAAAAACACTATAGCATGCGCTACGATTTGATACACTCAGTTATCCATATAATTTTTGTGTTATGTGGGCTCCTCATAAAATTTAAGACAGCAACACAAATATCAAAGGATTAGAGCGACTGTAAGTGACTAAAACCTTCTCTATAAAACAAGTGCGGCACAACCTCAGAACCGGAAGCAAAAATTTGGAACTCAAAGTTTTGTACAATGCACAAATCAAAGTGCAGAGTAGATTGTTTTGCAATGTTATTACAAGGGCGGAAGGTAGTCATGCCAACCACCTAGAGTGGGAAAGGCTACCAGAAAGTGCAACGTGCTTAGATGAAATCTGGTTAAATAAAATCTATGTTGAGGTTCCAAAAAAAGATATAAGTAGGGTTGCATCTGCTTGGTGGAAAAACTATCATTGTCCAGGCTCAAGACTCTTCACTGATTTGAGTGCTGGTTGTGACGTGCACTGGCACTTGACTAATATAAAGATTTTATTAAAGACTTTGCGTGAAAAGGCGTATTACAGGGGTCATTAAAGAACTCTATTACAACCAATTCTCTAAATGCACCTTTCAGATAACCAAGTGAGGGAATCCTCTCAGTATTGGCCATGGAAAGACAATCCATAATAATGGATCTTAAAAAATCTAGATCCGGTGTTCGCCAGATTTTCACCCATAATAACAAAGGGACGGGTCCAATGCAATCCGTAATGTACTCAAGGCCCAGTTCTGAATGGCAAAAAGATGTTGATGCGCTCTTAGGGACCATCAAAAGCTTCCTAATAACATTATTTTCCACGAATTGGAGTTTCCCACAATTACTGAAACTCCACACTCCAGCCCCATTTGTAGGGATTGAGAGGCATTTAATTTTATAGAGTGTGGTAATTTCTTTGATAGGCTTATGGCCTAATATTGCTGCAAAATGAAACAGTGCCTCCGTGACTCTAGTCGTTTGCTGTGCCCTAAGGGTCAGCAGGGGATTCCACGATAGCTGGGTGTTAAAAAGAGTCCCTAGATAAAAAAAAAATTGAATTTTTTCATCCGATTGCCCTGTATGGTGAAAGATTTCAACTTTGTTGACTTGGGGCCACACACCATAACATACAACTTTTTATGGTTCACTTTTAAGTCCAGGGAAGACATAAAGTCTATATAGTCATCTATGGATCTCTCCAGGATCATAGCTGTCCTTTCAAGGACAGCATCATCGGCGTAAAGTAATGTTGTAAAAAAGTTTTGCCCGCTTTTTGGACAATCTAGACCCTTTTTCAGTAGATGGGCCTCTAAGCCTTATGTATAAACGAGAAATAGTAAAGGGGCCAGTTTCAGCCCTGGCGGACCCCCATCGTTAAGACAATTGAATCAGAATACCGTTAACATTATAAAAACTAAGAAAATTAAACCTGGTAATAAAAAACATTCACACTCTAGAACTGCATCCTTCTGCAGGACAGTGTGAAACAGGCTTTAGATTTCCTTTATAATATCACAGTCACACTATGTCGCCTGCTGCAGGTCACATAATGCTTTCCTGGTGCACGTCTCAATGTTTCTTGAGGCATACTCCCCCAGTGCTTTTTCAATGAACATTACGCAAAGGTTTTCTGGTACGCATCCAAAACTGTCAATTTTTTGCAGGTTCTAGAACTTCTTCTTTTATATCAGGCCGAAAGAGCACTTGCTTTCTTAAGTATAAAAAAAATCAGTATCCTTCAAGGAAAGTGAAAACACAGCAGCTCCAGCATCTGTTGCCATCTAGTGGTATGATGGTATATATGTAGGCTTTCTTTAAAATCTGGGAATTAACTTCTCAGCAAGAGTGTTGGGCCTTGAGAAGCCCACAAGGCCTGGGGCGAAGCACCTCATCCTCTTGTGTCAGCCTTGAACACATCACCCAGTGCTTCTCTAATACACATTATTACCCACAGTTTGTCTATGCCACAACATTCAGTTCCTCCCTTAGCAGGGGTGTGGAATTTAATAAAATATCTACTTGTCCATGGGGCAGGTTGCTTCATAAATCTACTTGTCCTGTAACAAAATCTACTTGTCCCTTTTATGCCTTGTAATGCGGCAACAAATTATGGCAGCAATCTCATTATATAAGAGCTCTGAAATAGCCTCTCTGATTATGCCAGGGCTCCTTCCATAGTAAGGTTTGAATACTAGCAATTCCCTTATGTTGCCACGTTTCCGCAAATCTACATACTGGGGCTGAAGGTAATGGTAAGCAACAGTTCCAGGGTTGGAATGACCTTTCGAGTCTGTGCAAACCTACTAACTTGCATGTTTTAAGGGTTTTCACCAACTCTTCTCAAATCTTTTCCCATACTGAGAAAGGTTGGAAATGTACTCCTGACAATGGCAGACATAAAACTTCTTCCAGGGTTGGGAAAAAAAAAGTTGGCGGGAAAGTGAACTTGCAAACACTCTTCACATTTTCGCATGAGCAAATCTACACCTGCATATTTGCTCATGCTAAAATGCAGTTCACAAATATTTTCTAGGAGTACTATTTCTTGGCCTACTTCTGTAAAGTCTTGTGAATTCACAAAAGCTGTATATTTGCACTTAATGCAAGGACATGGGTGCACTTATGAGACTTTATTTAATAATTGGGCCCCTAATTAGGTTTGGTGTTAACCATGACCTTTTGTGTTTATTAAAATTCTGTCTCTCTCTCTCTGTCTATCGGCTAGCTTCACTGTGAGTGACAACGCATTCTGTTCTTTCACAAGGAGCATATCGACACATGGTCAGTGCAAGGAACTATCGTGGCAATGTGTGCTTTTTTGTTTTTGCCAATGTTTGTTATAATGGTGAGGGCCTGGCAGCTCCCACACCAGTAAGTTTTTACAAAAACCATGCCAAAACAAGTCACGCGTTGACAAAACCAAAAGGCTGACCAACAATTTCAGACCTACTTGCTTTACCAATGCTTATTTATTTTTGTTTCCCATAATCTTGTTAAAACTGGTTACACTGATTTTCCATTATGAATATTTTTGGGAAATTCTAGCATACATGAACACATTTTACTAAATGATGCTACAAAGAAATGGCACCTAAAATTTTACAGTAGTTTAGCACAATGTTTTTGCATTTTTTTGTGAACATTTTATTTTGAAAGCAAATAATCATCAATCTTGCTTTCAAGCTTCTGCAAGTAATTGCATTTACTCAGAAAGCATTCTAGGCGCATTATACATAGCCTCATATTGCTAGACATTGAAAACTTGTGTACACATTTTTATACTGGAACCACTGTCAGTAGTGCAGTCTGAGCTTACAATTTACTAAGAGCGCTCACCCTAATAATAAAGGCTTTGCATTAATGAACCATAAATACAAGCTTGAACAGCATTAACACATGGGCACAAATATTACCTTAACTGTAGTCAATGCCTTTCCTTGATCCATAATGTGATACTGTAAACTGGCAGCCAAAGGGTTGGGCCTACTTGTCCCAAGGACAAAATACACATGAAAACTTGTTGCCCTTGACCCCAAACAATATGTCCTGGGCGTCGGGCTATAAGAATTCCACATCCCTGCTTAGGCTTAAAACACATAACATCCCTGAGGTAGAATATCCAGATTGCCCCTGATGCACAGTACCAAGAGAGTTTCCTGCTATCTCACAGACCAATGGTCGTCTCGTGGATAGAATTCTCTGACCCCCAGCACACTCTGTTATATGTAAAGGTAAGAGTGTCTTTGTGTTTATTGGTATGTGGGCATTATGTGTTTTTATGTGATCATATGTGTGTGTATGTATTGTGCGCCCCTATAGGTATCGCCTACCAGACAGCTTTAAGTTGTCTAGTTGTGAAAGACGTATTATGGGCTATACCCAAAAATTACAGTGGGCTTAGAGTTCCTCAACTGCATCCATTGGTTGCTTTTATTATCGCTCCTTTTTGCTTATAAGTATGGCTTTTCATCTCTTCCTTTTAGTCTTGTTTTTGTCCCTCCCCTGGACCAAATCTTCTTTACCATATTTGATATTCTCTCACTTGTATCCTTCTACTGCTCACTTTTAGAGAACTACTTTTTCCTTTCTCATTTAGCATTTCTTTACCGTGCATGTGTTTTCTTCCTTGTGTGAGTCCCCTGTGCCAAATACCCGCCTCCTCCGCACTCTGTGCCTCTCTCTCTCTCTAGTTTGCTCCTCCCACAGCGATTTGTGTTGCTTTTTCTCTTGTGTATTTACCCCCCACACTCAATGTTGCTTTCTCCCTTGTGTGCTGCTTTTCCCTTGCTCCCTGCACCCGTCATTTTTGTTTTATCCCCCCTACCCACTGCCCTATGCCCCCACCTGTTGTTACTTTGTATCCTCGTACCCCACCAATTGCCCACCACAGTCCTTTTTTTAATTTTAATTTGTTTGGAGAGTCCCCTATGGCAAATACCTGTTGGTGCCACTGCCTAACAAAAAGCATTTTCGTGCTAGTCAATTTTAAAAAAAATGTTTCGATCTATTTTGATTCTATAAATTAACAATGTAACACCCTCATAATTTCATAGGTGTGCACATGCGCAGTGATATATGCACATGCGCAGTGATATATCCCTCATGTGCGTGCCTACGAAATGATGCAGCAACGTTATCACATCTTTTTTTAATTTTTATTCCCCTTCTCGGCGATGCTCCAGAGCTTCGGCAAACAGCACTAGCAAAGCCAACAGCTCCAAAAGCTTTGCCAATGCTTGTTATGTATGCTCCGTATAGAAGCCAAATCTGTTGGCTGTTCTTTGGTATCTTTTCCCAGGAATATTCCTCTCCTTTTTGGTGGTAAGTAGTAACTCAGCTCTCCACAAAGATTTTATTTTGAAGTTTCTGTTTTTTTTTCTGTAAACCGTTTTACTGTTTAACTCCTTTTTTCACTTATCACTCAGCTTTTATAGATCACTTATTTTGCACTCTCCCTCTGAACTGAAGATTTGTTTCACAGTTTTTTCGAACTATGGGGCATATTTACTAGAAAACTGTCGGAGCGTGGTGTTAAGCCAAGAAGACTAACGCCGCTCTCTGACAGTTTCCAAACGCAGAGATGCGCCGTATTCCCAAGAATACAGTGCACCCCTGCCTTTCCCTTAGCGCTGGCGCTAAATGTAGCTGTCTAGCGCCAACGCAGGCACTCTTGCCCTATTGTGCAAGGGTGCCTGAGTTGCAGGGAAAGATTGTTTATGTGCAGGAAGGCGTCCCTTCCTGCACATAAACAATCTGTAATGGCGTTTTGTAACTTATAGAAGTTGCAACTCGTCGTTTTTTTTTTATGATTGTTTATGTGCAGGAAGGGAGATCTTCCTGCACATAAACAATCAATGGCGTTTTGCTGTTTCTATGTGTGCTGCACAATGCAGCACACATAGAAACAGCAAAGATGAGAGAAACGCAGAGATGTGCCGTATTCACAAGAATACGGTGCACCCCTGCCTTTCCCTTAGCGCTGGCGCTAAATGTAGCTGTCTAGCACCAACGCAGGCACTCTTGCCCCATTGTGCAAGGGTGCCTGAGTTGCAGGGAAAGATTGTTTATGTGCAGGAAGGTGTCCCTTCCTGCACATAAACAATCTGTAATGGCGTTTTGTAACTTCTATGTGTGCTGCAGAATGCAGCACACATAGAAGTTGCAACTCGTCATTTATTTTTTATGATTGTTTATGTGCAGGAAGGGACATCTTCCTGCACATAAACAATCAATGGCGTTTTGCTGTTTCTATGTGTGCTGCACAATGCAGCACACATAGAAACAGCAAAGATGAGGAAAAATGTAGCATTTCTCCTCTTTTCGCCATGTTAAGACCAGGTTTTCCCTGGTCTTTATTTGGGGGCTGCCGCATATTTAACCCACCCTTGAAAATATGGGGCAACGCAAAAATCAATGGGTGTTGCGGCAGAACGCCCACCACAACACCCATTGCCCACCCCTTTCATGCTAAGTGTAGCGTGAAAGGGTGCCTCATTCACAAGGCGGCGTTAAGCGACATTAAGTGGCTTAACGTCGCTTTGTGAATAAGGCAAAGCCCCTATCGCCACAGGAACGTCGGAAAAAGTGACGTTCCTGTGGCGATGGGAGCCTGTAAATATGCCCCTATATTTTTCTGTGATGTCAGATATCTGAGTTGAAGTACAGAGTTTCTAAAATGAAACCGAGAATATTGATGCAACATGCAGATATTACCTAGTGGTTTCAAACATAACTTTACAAAGTTTTTTTTCACATAAGGTGTTGTATTTTTCTGTGGAGAGTTTTTACAATACATTTCATTTATACCAATTAAATATCTGTTTTTTGCGTATTTTCAGGTAATGAAGAGTATTACTTGAATGGTCTATTGTATTGCCTCGCAGTTGATAATAACAGTTGTTAGCTTACAGCGCAGTATTTTGTGAAGACTTGTCACCATAGTAGCCTTCCTGCGAGCTGTCGCCCATCACCTTCTTTTTTGGGAGCCATATTCCTTTTTCACTGTACCATTTAAAGGCAAATAAGTGAAAATGGTAACGACATGTATATACACAGATTTAAAGCCCGAAGCACGTTAATTCTTTTCTAAACAAGAGTTAAGTGAAAACATTGCTCACAAAATGAAACTTCAGCATAAAACCGAATTGCAGAGACACATTGCCTAGCCATCAGCTCCTGGCTTGGGCCTAAGGCCAATGACGTACATTTATTTACCTAGGTTTATAGTGTGTTGGTTTTGGATTCTAAAGCATTCGAATTAATGCAGATGGAAAGTGTTATTGCAGGGGGAAGTTATTAAATTGTTTGTGGGAACTTTGCGTGGAGAATTCATGGAGTGACATTTGTGTGTCAGCAGATTCTTTGTCTCGCTAGACCATCTTTTCCTTGGGAAAAAGGTATTCATGCTACTAATGTGACTAGTAATATTGTGTAAGAGTGTGCAATGAATCGACTTACCATATTTCTGCATGTATTTTGAATCTTAATAGGACTCCAGCTGTTGGCCTGTGAATTGGTGCTATTGGCAGATACTTTTGTGGGCACGATCAACTAGCAGAAGCAGTGAAATATTAAAGGAAATGTATGTGGGGTGCGGGCACAGCTAGTAGTTGGACTGTCAGCTAATGGCATTCCAAAAGGCTGAATTGGATATCAACATTTCATTTGTTTGAGGAGTTTTGTAGAGCTCCAGTAATGTCTCATCCAGCCTACTTTAAGGTGCTTAGATGTCTAGTTTAGACTTTTGAGACTGGGAGTGGAAAAGAGTGGGTGTTGGAGGTATGTGGGAAGCATGACTGCAAGAGAGAAGTCCGGTCCAACTCAGCCACTGTAGTTAGGTGTGGAGCGAATGCCTGGAGGATGTAGGAGGAAGGGGGAGATGATGGCAAATTGTCATTGTTAAATGCCCGTGGTTTCAGTCTGGCTGTGCCATCAGTCAATTGAAGCCTTATTAAATGGCATGATTTCCAGCAGAGTGTAGTAGTTTAGTTGGGGTCTTACACCTGTGTTCAGCCTGTTCTTTTACTTTTCGTTTCGTTTAGGATCTAGGGCACCCTTCCTATCACATTAAATCTATGCTGTGGACCGATATGCAGAGCTCCTGTTGACTAAAGCACTGAAATCACTAAGTATTATGTGAATGAAATTTATATGGGAAAGTTTTTCAGACATAATACATTTAAGAATCTTTCCTGTCACACTTGTTATGAGGCTGTGGCTTATTGTTTAATTTTAGGCAGCCTTTAGAGGGTGTGCAGAGTTGTCAAATTTATTGACACCGCTTCAAGAGTGATTGAATATATAGACTCCTCCAACTGTAAATATGTTTTTTTATTTAATTGAAGGCATGTTTTATTTATTTTGTTTTTTATTGCCGACCGTCGACACTAACTTGCTTCTACTTCTTATTTCAATGACCCAAAGCAGTGTTGACAAATTAATTTGTATGCTGTTTATCTTTGGTAATTGTTCTAATTTACCATGCATATAAACTTTTGAGCTTTTGGACTTGTATTCCCTGAGCCTTGCCGCTGTCTTTTAGTCATCTGAATTGTTGACAGCGAATAGTTTGTGACGTGGTCAAACAGAGTCTCCTAGATGGGTTGTAGTCAAGGTCCAGGTTCTGAAGGTAACCTGTTCAGAGTTCCAGAAATACTTGTGCATGGTTCTCATGATCTTGATCTTAATCCTGGATGTCACTATGACCCAATGGTCTGCATTCAGTGCATTCATGATCTGGTTCTGTTTTTTTAGTGTTGTGGTATATTCCCTGTCACTGTGAGTCTGCAGACAACTGCACCTGACAGTGGCAATGGTGGTTGGCAGAAGCAAAGGCCTGCTCATATTCTCCCATCTTCCTCTGGTCTGTGGGGACACTACAGGGGCAAGAAAAGGAGGGTAAGACCACCAGCTGCAATTCCGCTGCTTCACTTGTGTATCTGGAGATCTAGGTGGGAGAACACTGGAGAAGTAATCGTTTCCCCTATGACGTCACTGCAATGGAAAATAACTTGTTTTTTCTCTCATGTGACATAGTAGCAGTGAATAGCGGGATTTAGAATCAAGCATTAATGCAACTGGCTGTCAGCAAGTGCCAGCCATAACAGTTCAACAGTGTAACAGAGCAGGGTTTTACAAAGCAAGTACCTCTTTTTTTGAAGACCCACAGTGGCCCGAAACTTTGCACTTAAAACCTCCAAGCTTTACAAACCTGGAAAATCTAGCCACCACAGTTGCATCTTTATTGAGCAAGCTTGGCTAAAGTTTTGTAACTTTTGAGTGCGAAACGTAGCCAAACTTTCAGAAAAGCCTCTTTGTACCCCAGGTCTTGGGTTTAAGTCATGAAAAATGTCCTTACAACTAGTAATCAGGTCCACAGCCAAATGTCCAGCTATGAACAGGGCCACAGGAATTATGTGACAGTGTAACACAGTTGATCAACAGGGTTGATTAATTTATGCATCAAGGAAGTCAAATTATGGTACGTTGTGTATCAAATTATATTCCAGTGTTATCTTGCTTTGTTGACCTTTTAAGTCACATTAATAGGTTCCCAGTGCTATTTCAAAATGCACCGGTTTCTTAAGAAAATGAAAAGTGCACATAATAACCAGATTCTCTACCTGCAAATGATGACATGTCCTGCAGGGAAGTAGAGGAACACTATTTTATCTATGCCACCCCTTCTACTGATACTTATCTAGCACTGCACACTTTACAAACATCTACAAGTTGCTTACTCTTGGATGTCAGCATTTCAGGCATAGCAGTTCCTTGTCCAGCTGGAATATTGTGAGCTTCTTTGGAGTCCAGTAGAGTCTATGCAGCATGAGTTTTGTCTTCCTGGGTGGGGCCCGTCCTAAGATTTTCTACATGTTCATTGATAATCGCTTGTTATATTGAAACCCCAGCATTGACAAGCATTCAATACACAGTTGCCCTGCTGACTCATCTGTTCTTCCCAAATCTCCCAAATCAAGTTGTACCAGTGTGTCTCTTTCCCTGGAAAAATCTGAGTTTCAATTGTGATTTGAAGTCCAATACTATAGTTGAACTGCAACAAAACTTGCAAGACTTTCCCTTAACAGGCATGCCACTTTAAACCCCTTGATGGGGCTGTTACGTATACCCTTAATCTTTGCCACTTACTTATTGTCTACCAGAAAATGAATGGTTTGAAACAGCAATATGTTACATTTAGCATTAATCAACTTTTGAGTAAATCTATGCCTGACTGCTTACATTTCTTTCCTGTTTCCCTAAACACTACTAAGGTTACTGAAGGCCAAGCTCCCCCTCAGAATACAATCAAAAAGGCAAAAAAACTCTAACCTGAGTGTGTAGAGACTGTCTAAAATGTTTTCTGTGCTTTAAGTTGTGTTGGTAGTGTTTAGCACTTGTTTTATGGTAGTAAGGTAAGGTTTTTTAAGTGTGCAAAAAGCATTATTTAGTGACTTTACATTGGGCCTTAAGTGTGTGGTTCAAAAAGAACTGCAAAGTGTGCATTGTGCATTCAAGGAGATTGTGAGCTGAACAGTAGCTCCCTTCCCCCACTGCAGTTTGTAGTTAAGTGATTGGGCCAGAGGCAACTAAGCAGACCCTCCCTTCCCCTCACATTGTGTTGCATCTGCGTTTTGGTTGGTCCCCAGGGCTAGGGTTTCTATTGGACCTTGGGCTTAGGGCTAGGGTCTCTATTGGACCTAGGTCTTAGGGTTTGGGCTGTGATTGGTTGATAGGGCTAGGGTTCTGATTGGCTCAGGGCTAGGGTTTCTATTGGACCTAGGGCTCAGGGCTAGGATTTCTATTGGACCTAAGGTTTAGGGTTTGGGTTGTGATTGGTTGATAGGGCTAGGATTCTGGTTGCCTCCCAAGCCTGGGATTTCTATTGGACCTAGGGCTTAGGGTTTGAGTTTTAATTGGTTGATAGTGCTAGTTTTCTGATTGGCTCCCAGGGCTAGGGTTTCTTTTGGACACAGGGTTTAGGGTTTGGGTTGTGGCTGGTTGATAGGGCTAGAGTTCCTATTGGTCAAGACCACCTGATCACTAGGGCTTTTTATTTCTAGGGATCTTATTTATCTGGATGCCCGGGCATCCAGATAAATGGGTGACAGGTTAAGGGTGTTGCCTGTTTGGGGGCCTGGAAGGTGTCTTGGGCCAGAAACTGCATCTCCAACGGGGCCTGGAAGGGTTCTAGGGCCAGAAACTGCATCTCCAACATAAGAGTTTCAGGCAAGCAATGTCTCCCTTAAAAAATATTTATCTTTATTGAAAGGCTCAGCATGGACTGCTGTGATTCCTTAATGATGAGATTTCATCCCACTCCAACTATTGGTTATTGCTTCCTCTTAATATATAGACCACTACACAGCAATGTAAACTTTAAAGATATCCTAATTGATGCAGTAACCAACACCCATCTGGACCACTCTAGGAGACCTCAACTTATGGTTTGAGAAGAAGAATCTAATCACAACCACACCAATCACAACCAACCTTGAATCCTTTAACCTACAATTAATAGCTTCTGGCCCAACCCACTGCACAGGACACACACACTAGATGTCATATTTGCACACTTATGACAAGCTGCAGTTATAGACAACTCCCCAGTAAGCCAGAGCAACCACAACATCATCACCTTCAAGATCTAAACACCTATCAATAACAACACTTCGAAGACAACACAAACCAACAACAGCAAACACTCGAACAGACAATGGAAAAAAACTAGACATCCAGCAACTCAACACCCACCTTGAAAAAAAACCAATGAACATGTGGCTGAAAGACATACACACCTTCTACAACTAGATCTCCGCTGCACTGGACAAACATATCCCAAGAAAAAACACATCCAGGGTTACCCACAAAAAGAACACTATATCTGTTAGTAACAATATCTAGACAAAGAAACACAACTTAACATACTACAATGCAAATGGACAAAATCAGGAGATGAAATAGACAAAAGCACATTACAGCACTATAACAAAGCCAACAAAAAAGCCACCAGAACCACGAAAATACACCATTATTCCAAACACATAACTGAAGCAGACTGCCCTTTTAAGAAACTTCATAAAATTTTAACTGAATTCCACCATCCAGAGTGCCTAAACACAGAAACACCATGATCACAAAACGTCTGTGACACCATCACCAAAGAATGGATCTCAAATATTGAAAATTACCTGAAGGAGAACACGGACAACACTGCAACAACAAATAACCTAACCACCATAGAAAGAAACACCAGTAATCACCCATCAATGCATACCTTCAATACGCTAACACAAAAGGATTTCCTCGATATTGTCATTGCAGCCAGACCATCAGGATGACCATCAGGATGGCCATCAGACCAAGCAAAGCCAACAATCTTTAAAGATATCTTTCGCTCAACCTGTGCAAGGGAGGTAGACAAATACCTATTCAACGAGTCCCTGGAACTAGGTTAATCACCACATGAGCTCAAAACCTCCTACACCAGACATCTCCTCAAAAAGAAAAACCTCAACCCATCTGACTCAGCAGACTAGAGGCCTGTATGAAATGGACCATTCCTAGGAAAAAATTGTGAGAGCCATCATATCCATCAGTGGACAAAAACTGATTAACTGCCGCCACCCTACACTACTGCAAAGGCTTCATGGTATTGGAATCCGGGAAAAAGCTTAAAAATGGATTGCTTCTTTTCTTGCAGACAGACAAAGTGTAATCTACCTATTCCCGTTCACATCCCCTCCTCACACACAACTTGTCGTTCCTTAGGGGTACATCATATCCCCTCTATTATTCAATATCTACCTAACCCCCTTACCAAATCAGATTAAATCATACACCCTCACCTGTTACAACTATGCAGATGACACCTAGCCCTGAAGACCTCTGCAGTTCACAACTTGATGACTGCCTTCGTGCCATAAACACATTGATGATGAATAACCATCTAAAGGTTAACACCGCAAAGACTGAGTTTATGACCTATGAACAATGGTAAAACTACCAGCCTACTGCCAAATGGCCGAAGGAACTTGAAGGCCCTCCAACAACATCAAGAGAAGTTACAAATCTAGGATTATGCATGGACTCAAACCTATCCTTGATACTGCATGGTAACAACATCACCAAGAGTGCCTTCAAGACAATGAAAACACTATGTCACATCTTCCCATACATTACACACCAACATAATCTGCAAGCCATCCTTGTTCTTGTAATCTCACACTATACTCATCCAAAATGCTGTTGCAAGGCTTCTTCTCTGCCTTCACCCAAGAGAACTCATGACTCCAGTCCGGCAGTCGCGCCACTGGCTACCTGTTGCTGGAAAGTAAATATTCAAGGCACTCTGCATTGTCCACAGAGTCTCCGAAGGAGAAGGACTGCTACACCAAAAAGCTAAATTGAAGCAATACAAATCAAACAGAACACTGCCCTCTGGGCTTGCAACAATCTTACCATAAGAAATCCGTAGGAGACACTGTTTTCTGAGTACAAGCAGCCAATCTCTGGAACTCACTACCAGTCAGCATTAGAAGCACATGGAGGCATAGGCAGGGGCCTGACAAAGGACCCGAAGCCCGCGTGGTGCTGGGGCCCCCATGGCTTACCCATACTGGAGGGGGCCCCCTCAGCTCCTAATGATATGAGTGTGAGGGGCCCCTTCAGCATATCTTGCAGGGGGGGCCCCTCACATTTTGTTACGCCACTGGGCATAGGCACTTCCGAAGACAGATGAACACATGGCTATTTCCTAGATGTCTGGACCACCCACATCCCAGCAACAGCCCAGAAAACCGTTGCACTGTGAAGTGCAATTCTCAGCTTACAACTCACGAAGTGCAAACAAATCAACCAGCAAACTGCTTTTGATATGGAAATGAGCTAAGAAAGGCTGATCTTTGGCTCGCCTTGGAAGTATATAGTTATGTCCTTCCATATATAACAGTTATTGCCCGCAGTAATACTAAAACCGTAACTCGCAGCAGGCGGCAACAAATTGTAACTTGTACCTCTTAAATTCACATAACTACTATGATAAACAGAACATCAGCAAATGAACAAGCATCAAATAACTGAGGGGATCTATCACATATCGCTGGACAATTTGGAGAACTTTAATATAGTCTTCCACTTCAGGTATCAAATATCTATACAATTTGACCGCTTCTTTACATCTCACATAGACACTCAGATATGGGATAATAAAAATCCCCACCGCAACAGATCTCCCCACTTTTCTCTCCCAGGACCGCAACTATACAAAAAATCTCAGATTGGATAACCGAGTGCAGTAACCAGCTAAGCAGACTATCATATGAAATACCATAAAGGGACCTGCAGAGCTGTACAAGGCTACCAGCATACTGAAAACCATAAATATGCTTGTATGTCTCTCACACTTTATCATCCAACACATTGCTACACACTGCATCCCATAACACAATAATTGCACCTCGATGGTGATCATATAGGACATTAGAACCCTTCCCACAAAGAATCAAAATAAAGACAACATCACAGTGTATCATGCTACTTATGTAGGCAAGACCTTCAGCGCCCCACATAGGGGTAGTAAGTAGTATATAAATGCTGCAATACAATGCAGTGCAACCGATCATGGTCAGATGGAGATGACTGCATTTCTTCAGTGACAATTCCACATTCTTTGTTATTTTGTTTGGGTATAATGTGAACAAGCCTGTTGAGGTTATTTGTTACATAAATATCAGGATATCTCCTTCTTGCCTGATTTGTGGGGACACATTGTCTGAATTCCAAATCAGAGTCTGCTTTTAAGCTTTTCACTCCATTTTCTATGTACAAGCCCACCTTTTTACCAAACTCATTACGGACAAAAATAATCAGGCTAAACCTTTCAAAGAGGACTGGGGAAAGAGGCATCCCTGCCTAGTTCCTCTTTGAACCAGATATTTTTATGTGGGAGTCCCATTTACTATGACATTAGTGGAGGGTGAATTAGGTAAGGCTTCGATAGTGGTCCACACTCTGGCTCCAAACCAGAAATGTTTTAAAGGTGTGCATAAACAAGACAGGTGGGCCCAGTCAGCCGCCTCTGTGGGCATCCAATGTATAAATTGCTATAGGGAAGTCATATTCCGCTGCAAAGTCAAATTACTGATCAGTGAATGAATTGAATCACTGAGATGCCTGGAGGGTATTAATCCTTTCTGATCCTCATGTACCTTTTTATCTGTTACCTCCCTGTTCTGTCTTGGGTGCCAGAAACGGCTAAGCTCCTTCCTTTCGACAAACAAACACTCTTTTCCATTCCTTTGTCTTGTTACCATTGCTTCCACCTTCCTCAGACCTCCAAAGAGCTTGACACTCTCTAGTGTGAGACTTATTCCTCTACTTCGAAACACTCTTGTGGCTCCATGAGTGCTACTTCACCTGCTCTGGCTACTAGGAATGGGAAGGCAATTACTTTTCTTTCTTTTGTCCTTCTGGCTCTCCATCTATGACGGCTAGGTCTGATTTCACTTCCTGTTACTTAGGCTCCCATTTTGCCCTGCAGACGTGTGGAAAGACTCTCCATGTTAAAGCTTATGCACAAAATTGAAATAGAAAGTGGGCTATATTCTCCAACTCCCCTATTGGCAATAGCAGTGTAGCTCGCCTTGTATTTGCAACAAATCCCACGGCCTCAAGTGTGTATATATATATATTTTTTTAAATTGCCCAAACGGAAAGAGTATGAATTAAAATATCACTAAATATACAATGTACACCACCTCTAGTCTCTCACAGATGTGGTGGACACCCAACAAAACAACTTAAATGTTCTTTCCTCTGAATAAAGGCAACATTTAGAATCAAGTCTGACTAACACATCTTCCTATGTCAATTGCAGTTTCAAAGGAAGTGGGAAAGAAAACAAAATTACATAAAAAGTAATCAACCCGCTTTTGATATAATAGTTTCCACAAAAATAGTGTCCACTAATAAATCTATACAAACAGTTTACCAGCAATGCACTAATAAGGAAACTTTTAGTCGGCGAAGTAATATATGACAGACATCTTTGGTTATATAGCTAGTTCTAGTGAATGTTGTTGCACCTAGGACATTGGCTTTGTCTGGTGGTCCGCCGTTATCTGCTCCTTGAGCTACAGTCTCCTGGTCACCATCAAAGATTAGCTCCTTTTTCCTCAGGTGTAATGTCCTGCGTGCATACTGTACTCATGGACGAGGCAATGCATACATTTTCTAATGGTATTCTTTGGTGTGTCCTGTCCCCTAAGCTGCTGCATCATTATGTTAGAATGCGGCAGCCAAATTTACAGGTATAGCGTCGTTGTCCTCACCAAAAAGTCCCCCCAAAAAAACACAAAACATTTGCTTTCTTTCAATATTGACTTCAACACAGGAAAACAACACATATGTACTCTCTCTCTCCATCACCCACCAACGACATTGTCAAATCACTCACAAATATTTAAACTTGCACCCGAATAACGCTAATGTGCTGTTCACAAATATGACAGCTTTGCATAGAAGAATAAAAAATGTTTCATAACCCTTGCCATTGAAATGCCTATGCCAGGTACTTTATTTTTGCTGAAGATCCAGACTTTATTTAATTGAAGATGTGGTCTCGGGATGAAATCTTGATGTTTGACTTGGGTTTAAAGTCTGAGTCCAACCTTCCCATAAACTACTCAGTTTTTTTTGGTTGACAAAATGTTTCTCACGATGCTAGTGTTTTTGGTTCTTGCCAACTCTTATTTCAAACATATGAGTGGCAGCAACCCAGGATCCCAGTCTTACAGCCTTCCAAATACCATTCACTCACGTTATAGTTAATGTAAAATGGCTGCTTGTGCAGCGGGGATTACATATCGAATCTACTTAATTCTATAATCCAACACACTCCCTGTCCAACTGAGAAACTTCTCACAGTAATTTGTATCTTTAGTAAGGACAGTCTGGGTGGGTGACCACACAATTTTTAAATCCAAACGTTCTACGTGGAAAGTTTGAGATGACTCAAAACATGTTCACTTAATTTAGTCACCACTAATTCATTTTTTATTTTGAGCTTCTTGTAGAAGGCCTCACTAGCTTTTCAGCATAGCTGATCTTAAGTCCATTTTGTTTTACAATGTATATATCTGATTCGTGGTGTTTACGTTTTAGAAAAAAGGGATTACACACCCTGAGTTGTAAGGGTTTTTTCTGAAGTGAGGCGCTTCATTTTGGTCTGTAGTCTAGGCCTTGCACAGCAAAGCGTCCTTTTTCTTTGACGATGCCAGGTAAATGCTGGATCTCTTGTAGGTTATTGTTGGTTGAACACAGGTAGGATCCAAGCATGTAGTGTTGAATTCATTTGGTAAAGTTTTTGTGGGCTTTCCTAAGAATGCTTTTGTGAGGAAACAGGGGATCATTGACAGTGATATGGGTGCTGACAGGCAGCCTATGTGATGAGTTTGATTCAGAGAATTACAGTCCGAGGGCTTCTTTCCAGCTACTAGCCAGGCTGTGACACTCTAGACCATTTTGAGATGGGTGATTTAAAGGTTTGACAGACCATAGTGACTGGCCTAATTGAATCTGGAATTAATGGTAGTTCCCACTACTACCAGGTGATCGATCATCTGCCACTGAAAAAAGAAGATATGGCAAAGAAATCAGTGATGTGCTCATCATCTACAATTTTTGACATCTATAGATTAGAGTAGTGGCAAAAGTTACTCTTGCATTTTAAACTTGGTGCTGGGGCAAATTGTCCGATTTGGAGTGAATGGTAGAATTGAGTGGCAGGGAGGTTGGTCATCTGTTTGAGACTGAAGCAGAGTAGTGTGGTGTAGATCCATTGTACTTCATAAAACTGCTTCCCATCGAAGGTTCATTGGTAGAGAGGCAGGTTGTTTGGGCCCGGTGTTAGTCTTTTTTATTGATTACGTGGTGGTAGACTTGTATATCAAGAGCATAGGTATGGCTAAGGGGGTTATGAACAACGATACTCCAGTGGAGGGGCAGAGGTAGTTGTTGGCATTAGTGGGATTCTGCACAAGTTCTTGCATGATTGGTCAGGTTGTGGCCCAGTTAAATTGTTGAGATCAGCCAGGCAACCGTCCAAAGGTCTTGCTAAGACAGTTTAAACAGCAAAGTAGATTTACATGATATGATGCTAAAGAAGGCTGAGCACAAGTACAGTAGTACTAGCAAGCAAGTCTTGCTTCCACCATCTGCTTCATAGGCAGCATCACAGATTTTGAAGAGGGCTATTTTCATGCTATGCCATGGGTGGGAACCATACTGTAATGAGCCAAGAAGGCTGTAATTGACAAGGGATGGCGAAATTGGTGGTTTTCTGCATTTATTAGAATCCTGGATGAGGTTGGGAAGTCAACTATGGGTTTCTGTTGGTTTGTGGTCTATCATGACTGTATCAAGCGTGGCTTTCTTCAGCTAGGAAAAACGAACAACTTGTTTTAAGGTAGCTGCTACTTTTCCTTATTTAATTACTAAATTCTGTGATAAGATATAGGTGGGACTAAGATGCCTGCACAATCTATCAGCATGCTTGCAGGTATTATCCCATTGAAACAGAAGCTATACAAATGACCTCGGAGGGCTTCTTCATAGTGGTTTTGGTAATAGGTGCATTTTGAAGAAAGGAACTATTTGTAGGTTACATAACTGAGGGTCTCTTTTGACACTGTTCATTTGAATATCAATCTCTGCTAATTAGTCATATTTTCTTAGGGCTACCCTAGAGACACCTTCAATTGTTTCTCCAACCTCATGTTTTCCCCCAAAAAATACTGAAATGCTCCCACTCACACAGACTCCAAATCTCTCTTTCCTTTCTCTCTCTCCTCCTTTCTTTCAGTCAGCCTTCTTCATTCATTGGTCACTTCAAGTCAAGTATCTTTAACATGCTTTCGCCTCCCACAGCATACAGGGTGGGATAATGGGTCAGCCTGCTTGATCCATTTGTTATCTTGCACAGTGAGTGACCGCATTCTGTCTAATCACAAGTGCACAGCTACATGAAAATGTATGATTTTCAGTGCTAGGACTGGAGTGCCTAGACTTCTGCGCCACTTATTTATTTTTTACATTTTTCCCAAGTTTTTTTAATATGTTTGCTCGATAGAATTAAAAAAAAATAATGTTTGCCACTGCCGGACTTACAAGCCTTGCAAATACCTGTTTGATTCTTTCAATAACAAATATTCACTGTTTGTTGCAAAATTGTTGGGATGTTTTTACTGTAAGATTTGGACAAGCAGAGTTGTTATTGCTTTGAATCTGAATTTTTCTCATGGGCCACTTGTGGCATTTGTTAGCCCGGAGCCAAAGTTGAGTTTCTTAACGGAGATACCAGCTCTTTGATATCCTGTAATAGTAGTCTTGTATTGTTTGTGGATGGATTGGGTAAGTGATTTCTTAGAACCTCATTTTGTTCTTCTGGATTTCTACTTCAGTGATCTGCGCCCATACATCCTAAAATCACTTGTTGATGCACTTTTTAGAGCATCTTTGGTGCTAAGATCAACACTTGATAGTGTCCAGGAAACAGTTAAAGCTCAGATTTGTTTCTGGTTGGTCACTGCAAGATCCAACTGTGGTGAGCATATTTATTGAAAAATTAATAAGCAGCAACTTGACACAGTGACACACCACTGGTCCAGTCATTGGGCAGAGGCTAAGGTTGTTCTCTTAAATATACCAACAAAAATGGAAAGCAAACATTTAAGCGTAGGCATTCACACTAGCTTCATTCTGAAGCAGGAACTTCTTAAAACAAGGTGGACCAGCACAAGTAGCCACTTTTACATCTTGTTTCATACGTTGTTTTGTATCGTATTGTAGTTGGATTTATATAGCACCTACTACCCCTGACGAAACATGAAAGCTTTATGGCAAGTAGCATGCTACTTCAGAACCCAAGGTTAATGGTTAATCGATTGGTTATTGATTGTTGATGGTTATCGATTCGTGTTCGTTATTGAGGTTAGTCTTGTGGTCTCAGTGAAATCATCCCATGTATTTGCTTTAGTTTCTTTGTGGTAAATTGGATTAATAGGAGTTAGGTGTGATTGTAAGTGGGAGTGATACAAGTTCTTGCAGATGACTGGTGGAATGACAAGAAGGGCTAGGAGAGATTAGGTATTGTTAGATTACATGGATGTGGTTTCAAAGAAGGGAAGGTTGTTGTCTATGAAATGAGGTGTAGACAATTTGCAGGAATACAATAAAGGACATTAAGGGAACAAACACACGACCATAAATAGGCTATACTTTGAGAGAGGAGGTATGCATGATGGAGGTAAAGAAGGGGGTATTCTAAAGAAATAAGAGGGAACAAATGAAAGTATTACGGCAATCTCAGATTTTCATGCAGGGATTTAGGATATAGTGAGACTAGGCTTTTTGAGATGGCATGCAATGTGAGGTTATAAAACTGTAGAAAGAAACTAAGGAAAGAACACAAAATTATTTGCATGTAAGATAGTGCTGTTAAGTAATTCGATAGGCACTAGAATCAGACAAACGATCTGTCCACTGCCAAATTGATTTCTGTTTTGACTGGAATGTCCCTTGCACGGTATACAGACATGTAACCCTGCTCTGTGTGCCTGACTACATGCGTATCTGGTATCCTGACTTTATTTTGGCCCTGGCATCACTTTAATCTACTGTCTGCACAGAGGCCTTAACCTTACCCTGACAATGTGTTTCGTGCGGCCTGGGGTTGCGCTCTAAGCGGTCTTTCAGGGTAGACAGAGGACTACTGTCCTTGTCTTGGGTTTAGCACATAAACAGGGGTGATAGCGAATCATGTTTTGTGATCCCAAATAACTGACCAGACTTTTTTATCTCTGTCAGTAAGTGCGCGACCTACTCTTGTATAAATATATGCTGTTATGTGAATACCCAGACCCTTGAGTTGATATCCTGTGTCTGTGGAGTGTGTGTAGTATGCATGTACCACATGTGTACTAGTAGAACTCTGTGTACATTTATTAGTCTATATACTGAAACCAGTGGGCCCCAGTTTGGATGCCAATGGTTGATCATTACTGAAGATGAATGATGAGGACAGCTTCCCAGTTAGTGGAAGTGTATTGCATGCAATCCTGTGACTGGAGGGTGGCGATCCAGAAAATGAAGCCACGAGGATGGAAGCAGTTCGGTTGTTAGAAATTCCATGAAGACTTTATTAGCAAGGGGCAGCTGGTTATTTCTTCCTGGGCCCTGTCTTCCTGTAGACAGCAGGGGGTAAAGGTGGGACTGCACTATTTGTTGTGCAGGCTGAGGAAGATTCTAGTCAGGCTTGCCCATTTGTCACTCTCTGATTACTACTTCAAAGAGGGAAGAAACTTGATTCACCAGTTTGGATCACTTTACTTAAAGGCTGTGTCTAGAATGCTAAATGAAAATGACACTTAAAAGAGAACCACCTCAAATTATACACAATCCAAACATTTTTGACACTGCAGAAAGTGTTTTCTCTAAGAGAATTTTAAAACGGAAAGAAAATTGTAGGTGGGCCCAGCCTGATGGGTCTGATTTGATAGAAAACGAAAACTGAGAAACCACATTGGAGGAAACCAAATCATGGAAAACCAATTTTGAGGAAAGACAATTTTAAGGAAATACAAAAAAATCGAAAATTAAAGGAAACATTTTGAAGGAAAGATAATTTTAAGGAAAAATCCCAAATTACATTAAACTTGGGTGGAGTTTAGGACTACTGTGGGGTTTTTGGGTTCAGGGATGGGTAATGTTTAGGGTGATGAGGGATTTTTAGAGGTCAGGAATAAGCGGAGTTCGGCCATGGAAAGGGGTTTTTAGGGTTCAGAGATGAGTGGAGTGTAGGGGTGGTGAGGGTTTTTTAGGATTCACGGATGAGTGGTATTTAGGTTTGTGGTGTTTTTAGGTTTCAGGGATGGGCTGGAGTGTAAAGGTGTTGAGGGGTTTTAGGATTCATGAATGGGCAAAGTTTAGGGCTGGTGAGTGTTTTTAAGGTTCAATTATGGGTAGCAGTTGGGGTGGTGAAGAGTTTGGGGTTCAGGATGGGATGGAGTTTATGGTGGTGAGGGGTTTCAAGGATTATGGGGTGGGTGGAGTTTAGATGTAGAAAGGGTTTTTAGGCTTCAGGGAATAGTAGTTTAGAGTGATGAGAAGTTCTTATGGGTCATGGATGGCTACTGTTTAAGGGCGGTGAGGGTTTTTAGGGTTCAAGGATAGGTGGAGTTTGGATGTGCTGAGGTGTTTCAAGGTGTATGGGATGGTAGGGGTTTAGGCATAGAAAGGGGTTTTTAGGATTTAGGAATGGGTGAAGTTAGGGATAGTGAGTGATTTAATTGTTATGGGGTGGTGGATTTTTTTAGGGTAGAAAGGGCTTTTAGGCTTCAGGGATGAGTGTAGTTTAGGTGTGGTGAGATGTTTAAGTGTCAAGGATTGATGGTGTTTAGAGGTTGTGAGGGATCATCGATGGATGATGTTTGCGGGCGGTGATGGATCACCAAATTAAAAGGATCCAAAGTAATTGTTTGGCAATGTGAATGAAATAAATATGAAATAATGTCCCCTGCAGTAAAGTACTAAAATAAATATCTCCGCCAAAACTATTTTTGAAAGTTAGACCTGCAACCATTGCATTTACACTTAAAAAATAAGCATTCAAAAGCCAATTTTGACCAAAAAGACATTCTATGAATTGATTTCTATGAAAAGGTAAATGCTATTCACTTTGAAAATTTCCATTAAACAGTTTAGATGAAAAGGTTTCTTAGTAATGGTATTCCATTAAATAGTTTTTCTATGAAATCACATACAACCTGCCCACACAAAGGCGGCATCCAGAAAACTCTATTTTCATTATTCAGCATGAAAAGCAGACACACTCATGATCCTTGCTCTGCAGTGTGCAGCTGCTGTGATTCCAGAAACACCTGGCTGCTTAGTTCAGACTGCCCCCCCTTCCCCCACAACCTCCTTCTCCTCTTTGTTGTTGGAGTTTGTGTATCCTTCTGACCCCCTTTGCAGTTTGATTATATTTCAGAAGCTACATTTTCAGACTGGTGTATCAAACAACGTCAAATCTCTGAAGGGACATGTAATATGTGTGAATGAAACAATGTATGTTTCTCATACTGCAGCATTCATAAAGTGCTCCAAAACGGAAATCCAATTGTTTCATATTTCCCCAGACTGGAGCTTAATAAACTGACAACACGGAGTCCCTGTATCTACCTCACCGAAACCCAAGTTCTCTGTTTTTCTGATGTTAACTGAAACTTCTTCCGTGTTCTGGCGGTGTGATAATACAGATACTCCGGGAGACACAAGGTGGACGCCGTAAGACAACATAGTGTGTCACTGGGGAGAGGAACTGGCTGGTAGAAAGTCCCAAGCACCAATTTTCTATTAGTAAATGGGAAGAGGATGTGCATCCTCAACTCAGCTTGAATGCTGAGCTCTAAGTTGGAGCAATGGACTTACCCCACACACATAATCCCCTACCCATATACCGACCACTACTCATGTTCTTTATCAGTATTTGAGCTGAAGCAGTGGAATAATACAAACTAACTTAACAAGCCATCTACTAATTGCACATACCACACATGCTCCTCCTTATGTAGGGTCACTGGGACCCAGAGTTAACCCATAGCTGCAGAGGTCTGGAGTATACCGCTCGCTCAACACTCTAGGACATGGGTAATCGCAGTGGCTGTGGCTCGGTCATTGGCCATCATTATGAGTGACCAGGTAATCGTGATGTGGCTTGCAACAGAAGCTTCCAGCTATATCAGCATTACAAGATGTGCTGTAAATCCGAAGAAATACCACAGTTCCAGGGTTTTTGGCCTGGGCATTGTTCAAAGCAGGCAAAATGGCCAGATTAAAATTCATCTATCAGTGGGAATGACATGCGGAAATCAGTGTAGATGCACAAGTTCCTGCATATTAATCCCCTTTTCGATAGCCACAGTATTGTAATAGCAGGTGTAGTAGTACCACACCACAAAACTGGACAATTCATAATGAGGGTCACTGTGCCTTAAACTAGTTAAAGTTTCCACATCTCCAGGTTTTCACTTCTAAACTCATAGCCTCTGTTGTGTTGGAATACGGCAGCGCCTCCTGGATACGGAAAAAGTGCGGAAACCACATTTCTTAGAGAATAAACAACTTTTTATACTGTGACATCGATCCTATGTAGATTAGTATATTTCTGCTTTGTAAGCCACCTTTCCAAATAAACGCTCACTTAAAACAAGTTATTCATTTTTTATTGAGCGCGACTGACCTGAAGTTCTCTCTGTACTCCGCGGCATTGCCACAGTCCATTTTGTGGTGACTCTAAACGCCAGCTGACAAACTGTGGAATATCGTCTTGTGTAGGCAACATCTGGTCCTTTGACAGATTTCTTTTTCACTTCTCTGAATGGGTTTACGTTTGCCAGAGGTCTTTTATGTGCGGTTAGCATACACCTGGCTTCTAAGTAAAGGCTCTTGCTTTTTGTTTTCAATTTCTATTCCGTCTCAAATGTTGTCTAATGTTCTTCCAAGTTCCTTTCCATGGCACTTATTAAAAAAACTAAACATGCGGTTTTAGAATAAGTTTATAATGTAAGTAGCACTATGTACTAGTACTTAGCAAATTCCTGATCCAATTATACCAGTTGAGGAAAACTGACACACACGGTCGAATATTAAACGGACATTGCGTAATTTATATCAATTGTTGACTTCACGTTTTGTTGGATTTGAGCCTGAACATTCACAGCCGTTCCCTATTATGTAAAATAAATATATTCATCCCATGAATTCCATGTTTGTCATTTTTGATACATTCTAGGGGCGTCTTCCTGATAAAATCGTTATTTGTAATGCCCTTCTATTTGCTTCACTTGATTCTGCCTTCAGATTAACTTTTCATACATTATTTGCCTGGTGGGCAATCTCCCAACCGCCATAGGTAAATTATTATTTGACCAGTTTTGCTGCCTTCTGTCTTTGTATGGAAGTCATAAGTCTAGGTTTACAAATTGTGTTTTTTCTATGTGGTAAAGAATTAGGAGGGATTATTAAAGTTTCAGGTGTAATTAATACTTATACTGTTGTCATTAATCATCAGCACACTGAATGTCCCTCTTCCTCAATTATGTATGTGTAAATATGGTCTCCACCAGTGGAGGCAGGTGCACTTTTGTTAATAGTAAATGTTTCCGTTTAGTTCCATCTGTGTATATGTATTTTATGATGGTTTTCTCTTGTGAGTATGAATGTATCTTTTTTATGTGCCCTTTCTCCCTATTTGTACTACCAAAGCATTGTTGCTATTGACTACCGTAGTGGGCAGGGTTAAGATGGGGCTAGGGTGTGTTATGCTTGAGAAGATGCAGATGGAGAGGCTGCCCCAGATTTTGAAAACAGGTAAGTAAACTTAGCATTACCTCTAGGTTCCTTTCTTCATTAGGATCATATGTATGTAGTGTAAACATGCAAAAGCAGCGCCTCTGAAGGTCCATGGATGGCCGGCACCAGTTCACTGAATATTCCATCCCCCAATGCAGCAGCAGGTTCTTCCTGAATCAATTTGAGTGGACTAAATGATGCTTCCTTATTTCAGTTCTGGCACTTGGAGACCCGGTTGACTGAATGGCTTAATCTGGAGAGAAGGGAGACAAATTGGAGGCAGAATGGTGGTCTTAAAGGTTCTTTGAGCATTGCTAAATGTACCGTATTATGGAAAGAGCCCCAGGGGCACAACGGGCATGTGCACCCGCTTTGCGTACCCTGGGGCACTTTGTTATTACAGAAAGGGATGCAGATTCTTGTGCGGCCCTTTCTGTAATACAGATTGTGCTGCCGCTATTTGTGTGCGAGCACTATCACCAGAGGGTGTTCCCTCATTTGCATGGGGGCCTGGCCCCATGCAAATAGGGGAACCCTTTGCCTCTGTGAACGTGCCGTTTTTTAGACGCGGGCGCAGAGGCAAAGAAGAAGTCAGGAGGTGTGCTGACAGTGCGCCACCTAAAAGGTGCGCACTGTCAGTGCACCCCCTGATGGCAGCCCTCTGGAGCTCCCAGAGATCCCCTTGCAGGCAGGTGCAGTCACTCACTGCACCTGCCTGCAAGGGGATCTCTTTCCCCTCTTAAAGGAGCGCAGGGAAACATAGAGCTGCTGCTTCAAAGCTGCTCCATTTTTCACTTGAATGCGCTGCCCTCAGGGCAGCACGACTTCGCGGCTGCTCTGGGGGCAGCGCATTCAGTGTAATAGGGGTGCATTTTCCCTGTTTGCGTCTAGCACACCTGTTTTAAGTTGCGCGGTGGCGCAAACAGGCAAAGTGCTACCTATGTGTAATAGGGCCCAGGTAGTTGGGGACGGCAGGCATTAAAAGCTGCTTGCCTAAGAACCAGGACTTGCAGCACACTCACTCCCAGGCTTTTATATGCTCTGCTATGACTCCACATGTTTAGAGAAAACTCTCCTAAGGTAATTCACAACTTTGAAACTAAAGGAGAGAAGAAGCAAGCATTGGCAAAGCCAATAGGTCTCGCCTATGCAAGAGCTATTGGCTGTGCCAAAGTGTTTTAGCCATCTTGTATACCTGAGTGGCTGCTGTTCAGCATTGGTAAAAGTTAGTGGCATAGAGTAGAGTGGCGCAGAGTGTCAGGGGAGTGGAGTGGTGTAGAGTAGAGGGGAGTAGAGTGGCGTGAAGTATGCATGGTGTGGTAGTGCACTGCCATTGCAGACAACATATTTTCAATTGAAATCACCACTACATTTGCACAGATATACAGTGTTACTGATACAGTTATACAGCGCACAAATGATAATGCTGCCATTACTGACAACAGATTTTCAATTGAAATTACCATTATATTTGCACAACATACAGTTTTACTGATACAAATTATACAGCACCCAACAATAATTTGTGAAAATGTCATCACCTAGTTAATTGATTTGTTTTGATGATATTAAAATATTTGTTTCCACCACTCTTCCGAAGTACATAAAGTGCTTCATTTGTGCTTTCCTAATTCTGATATATTTTATAACATTTGCACAGTTCATTTACAGGCATTTTACATTTTGTTGTGTGTCTTTCATTTGACACTCCCAGATTGTCACATAAATCATCTCACTTTGAAGTCAAAGAGTCACATAAATCATCTTACATTGAAGTCAAAGAAAGAAAAGTAAACACCAGCTCCCTCTGAAGCCTGACATTTGACCTCTGTCTTTGAATGCACAGCAAATGTGACAAGATAAAATTTAAAGGGCTATTTACAGAAATCGAGCACTCGTGGAAGAAAACAATGAGCAAGTAAGAGGGGTGAATAGCAGACTATGCTCGACAGAGAGGACAAAAACATGCTGAACAGCCTAAACAAATAAAGGCAGCAAATAGAAAGCAAGCAAATGTGAGTTACAAACCACAAAGCCAATGGTAAGCAATGGGCGGAATTCATTCCTAATTCAGCTTTCAGAAAGTCCCCAGGACGTTTTTAGCAATCAGACAGCTGCGTTTTTTTGGCAGGCTTCGACCTAAACATGTGTTTATTCTCAGAATTCCGTTCCCTGTTGATGGCAGTACCAGCAGCCACAAGTTTCTTTGGTATAACTATTCCTTGGGAAATTGAAATTTATGCATGCAACATCTCCCTGTTCTGCTCCTAACACTTGCAGCTTAGATCTTAGATGGGGAATGTGGCAGTCCCATGTTCATCTTTTGCTCTCTGGCATCCCACTGAGTTGGTTAGCATCTGGATAGCTTAATTTAGTCTTCTTGGAGTTTAGTCCCTTAGTACAGAAAGGGATCTCTAGAAAGGAACTCTGTTTCCCAATTTTCTTTACTTTTTTTTTCATTTAATCTGGGAGGGCGCCGCTTTTATGATGGTTATGGAGGTGGGGAGTGCTCTTAAAACAGGGGCATGGTAGCTTCTAAGTGCTGGTGATTGATAGTATCTTTTAAGGTACACATCACTGGCCTGTGATCTCAGACACATTTTAAAAGTTTCTGGAGAGGATTTGGTGCGATGATTTGACAAGATGAAATAGTTTGTTTTTCTGGGTTATGACAGTGCTGCTGTCAAGCAAACCTATTGTTTCTATTATAGTTACAGTGGGCTTTGGTTCTGTCTCCTTCATCTATTACCTTTTTTTGACCAACCTCTTTTAGTGATTGGCTTGACACTTAATCAATCAAGTCTTAGCTCCGCCCTTAAAGTATTTCTCTCTCACTCAAATGTTGAACGATGTCTGAGCATTTCTTCCCCTCCTACCTGCCATTCATCCCTCTTCCTCCTTTCTATTACTCCATCCTCCTGCCTTTCCCTCCTGGTGGCTTCTCAACAGTAACATAGAAAAAAGCAGTCCGTAATGAAGGCTATTTATTTATCTAGCCTTCATTACAGACCGGTATAGCAAACGTTAACTTAATAATAACTTTCAAATGGAGATAAAGACAGGACTCCAATGAAGACTGTCTTACCTTCATGGTAGTCTTGTTTTATTTCTATTTGAAATGAAGGTCATTTGGCAAGTTAACCTTCATATGGTCCTTCTTTTCTTTCAAATCGATTATAATGATGGATCCATTGTTATCCTAACTTCAAATTTCATTTTACTTGGAAATAAAAATAGGACTGTAATGCAGGCAACGTTTTCTTCAAAATAGTCAGTTTTTTGGTTGTTAGGTTTACTTTGCCTTATTCGCTTAATGCTCTGTCCATGAGTTAGCACAATTAGAGATCTACTTGCTTTTCCAGTGCTTGTTTTTTGTATTTTTATGTGGTAGTTTCCTTTAACTGCTGTGAGAGTTTTGTTTATTACCTGTTAAGAATTGACAGAAGTTCCCTACAAGTCCTAAAATAGCTGGTTTTCATTCATAATCTGAATGGATAATGTTGAACTATTGAATCATTGATCATAAATTGCAATATGTTGGTGGCTGTGCAGAGTAAGCTATAGAAATATTATGCCTCTGGCGTTGGCATACACATCTAGAGAGTCTCACTAAATATGCTTTCCTGCATTCTTTTTCATTACATGAGCCAGAAAACTTTTGCTTATTCAAGAAACCGCAAGTTTACAAAATGTTTTACTGTGCCTGCAGATGTAGGTGCTATTTGAAGGTCTGTGTTGAAGGGGAAATTGCAAAATTGTGTTTCAAGTTGTGCTTATTTTTACATTCCTAACGACAAACCTCAAAACGTAATTTTTGACTATAGAAGTAAAATAAGTTGCTAACATGGGTATTGTATGAGTCATCCATGATTTTCATGCAGTTGTTAAAATAAATCCTCCCATCTCGCAATGAATGCAAAAACGCACAGGAACTTAAGCATGATGGGTAGCCCTACCAAGTGCTGCAGTACTTGTGTTGATCAATAATATGCTTGTTCTGCATTAGCATACCTTACCAGCAACAAACATCTTATCTAACAGCCAGAATGCCCAAAGCCATGAATACTTGCTTTACAAATGCAGATGTTACAGTCCGCATTTAAAAATGACTCCATTAATTACTGCTCCTAACGCAAAACTTTACACATTTTCAAAATCCATCACACACACATTCAGAGACAATGAATCATACATGTGTAAATCACTGTATAGAAAATGTTACATAAGGCAAAGGAGTCTTCAAGGTGTAGGATTCACATGTCATCCATACGGGTAGGTACTGTTTAAGAGTGCTCGGTCTGGAGAAACACAAACCCATGATTCAGAACATAACACAGTGGTTAGGTTAGACTTTATTCGTAAGAATTTATTTCTACTCAAACAAACCTTTCTTAGCAACATCAGAATAGAAAGACTGGGGAAAAAACATTACTTTCTAACCTGTTCCATGCAGCTTGAATGCATGTCTTAGATGGCAGTTCATAGAGCACTGTGCTAGATTACGAATGTAATTTATGAACAGCACAGTAACAATAGAATCTCTGTGACAAAAGCAGAAGCCCACTGAGCTATCCACATAAAATATTGTTCTTTGATATGCATGGCACACGTTCTTTGCAGCAGGCATATTAACCTTAGATAAGTGAAAACTGCCACTAGACAAAACTCCCATCTCTCTCCAGCATACATTAATAAACCACCAGAGTTAACTTGACACTTTTATTGTTGCACTAAAACTGCTGAATATATATGAAACTTTGCAGTACTTTTAAATCTGCTGCACTGCTACATAACTGACCCCCCACAAACAAAACCTGCCCCCCACCCTTCCAGCCTCTCTGGGAAACGTCCGCCCATCGCCTGTAATGGCCATTCCACCTTGGTGGTGTTCAAAACAGACAATGTCTTGTTGGCCCTTACACCAACACTCACTGACCGGCGTACAATTGCTGTGGCTACACGGATGCAGTGTTTGACATAAAACAAAGGCAATTAATGTGTTATTCACATTACCTAAATGATGACTAGACAGCTAGAAGGGTTGAGCCTGAAATGTGTGCTCTTTAACAATCATTTCTGAAGCTTTGCAGGGCATTTGAAAATTTTGTGTCAACTCCAAAAACAAATAATCTTATCTTACTTTAACTGTTGCTTCTGTTAGCGGTTTGCCTCAGGCCCGCAGCTCACAAGAGTCACAAAGACCGGCACCACCACAAGGTAGTTGGAAAGTCGAGACTCTAGTCGAGTCGATGTGATGACCCAGTCAGTCTCACTCTCACAGTACCTCACCTGCCCCGCGGCCCGCCCGTGGTCTGACCGTCCGAATCAAGAGAGTGACAGTTAAGTGAAGCAAGTGACTTACGGCCTGGTTCCAAGCTTACGTTGATTCTAGGCAGTCACTCAGGAGTCTTGACACCCAACACCCTTGCAACAGGCACAAGCCCCACTCGACACCAACACTGCAGCAGTGACAGCATGGCCTTTACAGCCGCGCAGGTGTTGGCCAATAATTTTTGCCAGGATCGTGCTACCAGATTGACGGCCCTGGGTCCCGGTTTGCAGTCCCAAACATGGTGGTACACTTACCCCACCAGGCACTACGTCCTTAGCTAGAGTAGGGTGCAGCAGGTGCGCGCTTGCACTTACAAGCAGCATTGTTGTAGCAAATGTAGTCACCGTCCACTCATGCCCAGCCATGCTGCATGTGCTTCGTGTTCATTCGATCAGCTTCCTGGCTCAGGGTCAAGGCAGATACATACAATGTATCAAATCAAGGATTGTGCCAGCCGGCCCTGCCAAGGTTCACCATAGCGACGAGTGAGACGAGTTCTTTCCCCAACCCTGCCCAGCTTGCAGGTTAATGTCTCTGCAGGCAGAGCCTTTGCACCGTAGCTCAATCAAGGACCGCTAACACTGCAGCTGATTTTATGCCACCAGAGCGCTTGCCAAGGCTGACAAACAGCCAGTGGTTGCAAGCAAGATGGCAGGGGTCGCAACGGTTGGCTTAGGAGTCGCAGTTGCGACCCCTTGGCGACTCCTAATTGACGTCCGTGGCAGTATGTCTAGAAATGTGACATGAGAAGGACACATACATTTGATATTGTAGCATTTTAAATGTGTTTCACCCATTGCCGCTGCTAGCTGCATAACCTCTTCGGTGGACGACCTAGTCTAACTACAGTTAATCCGAACATTTTATGAGAAAGTGAATGGCACATATATCATCATAAAAATACGAGGCTCTTCTTTCTTTGCATTTGTTGCTTTGCTGCTCCATGCCTAAGCCTTACAACTATGACGTTAAAAAGGGAGCCTCCAAAATTAAAGCTCACACCCAGTACCACTCACTGTTCTTGTACGTTTCTATAGAGAAGGGACTAAACTTTGAACTCAAGCTTTTTTTTACTTCTTTTAGATTATCTGGGTGGCAATCCGCACCTATTAAACAGCTCCTAATAAATCCTAGTCTCTTTACCATCCATTGCACATAGCACTCGCATGGTGCTGCAATGCAGTTCTTGATAATAGTTCAATAATGGAACATTCGTGCACCGCTTTCACAACTTACTGCATTCCATTTCATCGTTTTCAGCAAAACCACTGCATATCTTGTTCACATGATTTGTCTTCCAATACCTGAGGATTTTATATTGATAATGCATTTTTCCTTGCGCTTCTTTACAGTTTAAATCCCAGTACCTAGAAATACATCTTGAATAAATTTCATTTGGGGACACAAGTGAATAATTGCATGCATCGTGACTATTACAAACTAAATTTTACCCCACTATTTTCTTGCCGCCTGAAATGTCTAGTCTCCAAATACAATTGTCTCTTGTCTGAAACACTTCTGTTACTGTTTCCCAGATAACTCTTATCTATTAATGTAATTAAATACTGTTGGCCATTATATATAACCCCATTGTAATCAGATTGGTCTGTTTTATATGTGTTAAATCATTCATAACTCCTTTGCTGTCTCATGATTGCTTGTGCCATGTGTATATAGCTCTGACTTGCTGTGTTAGTAAATGTGTCTTTATTTTCTGTCTATCCTTCCTCTGGTTTCCCTACGTATAACTGTCTTCTGTCAAATTCTTCAGACGTCCGTCAGTGATACCGTCTAATCCTTCAACTTTGTTCCTGCATGTTTTCGTCTGATGTGTGATGTGCCAGACATTACTATTCTGTATCCCCATCATTGTGCGCTGCTAATACAACCTCCATACATCATGACATTACTTATTGATCCATCATTCATTATACATGGAACTTATTTTAACTAATTAGTTTATTGTTTAAGTGAACTATGAGCTCCAATTGAATTGTATTCATTAATGACTGTACAAATGTCTGGTCTTTTATAAATAAGAAATGTCAACCACGCATCATTTTCTACCTTGTTGGTCATCTTCTTTCTGTCTCAATGATTAAAACTCAAAAAACACCAACCTCTTTCCTCATCTGTGTATCATATGATCTATGATAAACATTCCCACTTTAACATCCGCACATTACTGACATTACAGCATGCCTGACCTCATCCCCATCCCCCATTTTTTCATATAAACATGCAGGTTTGTTCCAAGAAACATCTCAATTCCACTTCATTATTCAACCCATTGGGTACACACTGCCCAGTGTGTTCATCCAGTAATGTTCTATTTGTTCCCTTAAGCTATCCAGATTTCCTCACCTTTCAGATATTCTAACTTTTTCCGAGACCTTAAAGAGAACCTTATTGTAATCATTTTTCATATTTAACAGATAGGCTGTGACTGGAGTTTACTATTTTCTGTCGGTATGTTACTCTTGTGTTCTGATAAACATTTTTTTAGCTGATGTGATTGTTTTGCCCCCAAATGCCAATCCACATGGGCAAATATCAAGTAAATACAGTTCTCAGAGTTGCAACTTATGAATTATTTCAATGTTATTTTTTTCTCCATTTTTGGGTGATATACTACGGTGCCTTAATAATATTAGATATTAGTGCATGCAATTTAAACAGTCTTATGTCCCCTTTTTTGTATTTGTATGTAGAACTGTACTTTTTTTTTTCCCCAGGTGGTTTTTAATCACAAATTAGCTGTAAGAAAGGTATTTTTAGTGATTCTGAGTGGAAGCTGCTCTCATATATATACTAAATGGTTTCTGTCTGTGGGTTTGGTAATCATTGTAGGTTCCAAATTTTACCTTGTCTTCTAACCACAGTGTCCAAAAAAACGAGACTTTTCTTATCAATGATTGACATCACCATATTATGTTGATGTACATGGTTCTGTTTCTCACTAATGATTCATTGTCACAACTGCCTAATAAAAATAAATCATAAGTAAATCTCATTAAGCATTTTAAGTTGGGTTTCCACTATACATCGTCTAATAAATGCTTCTCTTCAAACTTGCGCATGGTGGTATTAGAACAAGTACATCTAGCTGGTGGATTCATAAGTGTGCCAGATGTTTGAGAGTAGAATTTATAAAGGACACAATATACATATTTCATTAGCCCCCACTATTCCTTCTCTTAACAAATAATGTTCCCCCACCACAATGCCTTCTTGGGAATAGATGTTTATAAGGCTGTGACGTTCAGTGTGCACAGACTTGATTTTTTCTGTTACTTCAGTGCTTATTTCTGTCAGCCTTTGAAGGAAATCAGTCATATCCTAATATTGTTTTACTTGTCTCTGCGAACAATTGTCAAAATATTTCCCCACTGTTTCTTGAATCGATTTACTCCCGATAGTACTGGGCGACCAGATTAATTCATAAAGAATTTTTAGTAGCAAACATAAAGTTCTACTTCGGGTTATCCTGAGTTATGTGCTTTCAAGTGTTGTCTGAGATCCATTCATTTGTCTCAGCACATTCCAATATTTTATTCAATAGGCCTTTAAATGTGTAGTGGGATTGTCATCAAGAGTCAGGCACATTGTTCCATCAGTATCTCCATGATGTCCATAATCATACCATTATTAACCGTTTTAATAGTTCTAGTCTTGTTCGGTGCAAGTTTCTCAATGCATGTGTTTGCTTTCATAATCATATTAGCAATTGTCTTTTTTTCTTTAAAGCTGATCATTTTCAAATCGACTTTCACGTTGTTTTTAAATAGATGAAGGATCTTATGACTAATTGGGGATTCAAAGAGCACATATTGTATCATAAAAGTACGAGTCATCCTGTTTAGGGCACTACTTCCAGTGCATCAGTTGCTGAGCTGCTGCAGACCTTTGCCTAACAAAGCCCTCAGTTTCTTGATTTCACAGGTTGGAGAGGCTTGACACCTTGACAGAAGAGCATAATAAAAACCCTATTTGGACTTCTGAAAAGTTGGTAATCCTCAATTCAGTAGATATTGACTGCTGATGTTCTAAGGAAAGGTAGATGTGGGCTGGCATCCTGTTAACTAGATGTCAGGGTATGTAGACAGCCTTCCCCAAATATACCAATTAGCCATGTGGTTGAGATAGTTGATCTGGAGAGACATTAAAGCACAGTTGCAGTGGTACGTGCAGCGGTGGGGAGAGCATTGGTTAGATCTGTTCGACACCGAAGAGAACGTGCCATGTCAGCAGTTTTGCGTTTTGGAGTTCCCAAGGTGGCACTCACTTGGCGATGCTTTTCGTAGCGAGTGGAACTGCGGCCTCCTGTACGCCTTTCCGCCTGTACCACTTCTGCCCCGAGTGCTCAAGAAGATCAAGCGCAACCGGACCCAAGTTATTCTTGTGGCTCCGGACTGGCCATGATAAGTCTGGTACCCAGAGCTCCTGAGCATGGCCATTGATCCTCCGATCAGACTCCCCCTTCGGGAGGATCTTCTGTCGCAGCAGCAAGGGACGGTTCTTCACCCGAATTTGTCCAGTCTCCACCTCTTTGCCTGGAGATTGAGCGGCGAAAGTTGACAGCTTTCAACCTTCCGCCTGAAGTCTGTAATGTCATCTTGGCAGCCAGGCATCCCTCCACTAAATCGGTATACGCCTGTAGATGGAATAAGTTTGTGGCATGGTGCACAGCAAAGGCTGTAGACCCCTTTTCTGCCCCTCTTTCAGAGGTCCTTTTGTATATACTTTCATTGGCCCAGCAGGGCTCTGCTCTGGGCACTCTCAAAGGCTATCTTTCAACTATCTCTGCTTTTCTTCGGCTACCAGATCAGCCATCCTTATTCAAGTCTCCTATTGTAAAAAGATTCTTTAAGGGCATTACTCATCTATTTCCTCCATCTCCTTTCATAATGCCCTAGTGAGACTTGAATCTTGTTTTACCATATCTTATGTGCGCTCCTTTTGAGCCTCTTCATAACTGTCCTCTTAGGCTTCTTACTCTGAAAACTGCCTTTCTTGTGACCATCACCTCTGCTCGTAGGGTGAGTGAGCTGCAAGCTTTGTCTTTCAAGCCCCCTTTCTTCTCTGTGCATCCGGACAAAGTGGTGCTTAGAACGAGGCCTTTGTTCCTTCCTAAAGTTGTTACAACATTTCATGTAGGACGATCTATCCCTTTGCTCACCCGCTGCAAACACTGCATCTTAGCCCACTCCAGACTGGGGAATTCACAGCTGGGGTTAGGAGCCTCAGCAATCCAGGTTCTGTTGCACTGAAGTAGACGCGTCCATCCCCATTCAGATTCCAAAAGGAAACTTACTGGAGTTGGCCACTCTCCATGCAAGCATTCCAAAGGCAAAAGAGTTCTCACGTATCCTTCTGCGCTCCCACATGTTCCAGCCCCTTAGCTTAATGAAGCTTAAGACAGTCTCCAACAGTACAGAAAATAATCTAAAACAACCTTGAACGTAGATAGCCTAAACAACTTGAGGAATCTGGGGGCCTGCTTGTGTGCGCAAAAGCTCAAGCTTGTCAGAGTCAAAATTCAAGATGGCATGAGGGCATGTCAAAGCCAATAGTAAGAACTTCATAATACTTCCCAATGTACAACACAATGCACATTGTGCACCTCTGCCTATAGCATATATGTAGAGAACAAGGGTACCCCAATAGTAAGACCAAAGGTAATATATATAGTTGAAAAAGACAGCGGTCTGGGGTGAGGCCAAAAGGGTCCTCGGGTAGCCAGAGCTACTATTATTTCAAGTGAAGCCTTTGTCTAGGTTTTAGTAGTGAAAGGAGAGTCCCAACAGGACTGGGAAAACAATAAATGCGGGGACACAAGGTTGTACGAATGACATCACATTTATTAACATCATAAAGGGAGTGTCATTCACATTATAGGAGCTAGTCCTGGTGCTCACACAAGAGGTGAAAGTGTGTGAAGTGATAGGTGCAAGTGACTTAAAATTTACATCGCATTGACAACACTGTACAAAACTCCGTAGTTAATAAGATATGTTAAAGGAGTTTCGGTTGTGGAAGTCGACGGCGTTTCGATCTCCTTAGTTAGAGATCATCATCAGGACGAGAAAGCGTGTGAGCAGGTAGGATCTGGCAGCGGGACGCTGCTTGTTTAGGGTCGTCGCGGGGTTGCGAAAACCGTGGTGGTTCCAGCGAATGTGGTATCAGTAGAGGGGAGGTCCAGCCAGTCAGCGTAGTTCGTACTGGACGTTGGAAAACAGGGAATCAATCACGGTGAACCGATTAGCCCGCCGGGGCCAGTTGAGGAAGAAAAGAGGAGGGACTGGATCCTGCTACCTCCAATGCAAACAGCATGCAGTTAATGGTGCTGGAGTCTGTCGGAGCGGGTTAGTCAGCACTAACACCTATCACTTCACGCACTTTCACCTCTTGAGTGAGCACCAGGACTAGCTCCTATAATGTGAATGACACTCCCTTTATGATGTTAATAAATGTGATGTCATTCGTACAACCTTGTGTCCCCGCATTTATTGTTTTCCCAGTCCTGTTGGGACTCTCCTTTCACTACTAAAACCTAGACAAAGGCTTCACTTGAAATAATAGTAGCTCTGGCTACCCGAGGACCCTTTTGGCCTCACCCCAGACCGCTGTCTTTTTCAACTACCCTCTGCCTATAGCATCACACACTTCAACTCCCAATGTACAACATAATGCACATTTGAGCACCACTGCTTATAACACTGCACTCCGAGACCAAGAAGTACATTCCACACCTCTCTCTCGCTCATGCTTTCAAATGCACTTCTTACACGTTCTGTTCCTGGCAAGGCTATTCTACTCTGTGAAAGCACTCCCACTCTAAAACTACAAGGAGACATGAAAGAAATCTTCAAGGAAAAGTGCACAAGCAGGAAAAATGATGTCGTACATTCAAGAAAACACCTAAAACCAATGGTAGTCAAAGGTCATCACTTGATTCCAATACATGGGAGTGCCTCTGGCACTACAGGAGCCGACCGACACCACCTACTGGCACACAGGGGGACTGCTCACAAAAATGTTTCCGGATACAGTCTGATGCCTGGGGATAATTCCAAGATAAGGAATCCAGCTAAATAGAGTCTCTACCAGGTAAGACGTTACTAAAGGTAAGTAACTGGTTCTTTAGTATCGGAGAACATGTGACTACATTTCAGTTATTCAGGCCACTCTTAAGTGTCTTCCATTTAAAGCTCATAGCATCTCCAAACTAGTCTGTGTTGTTTAAAAATCATTGGACTCCGAACTACCTGACCCAGCAACTGGTCATTTCATGTCTCCTTCGGTCAATCAGAAATGCTAACTCCCCATGAATCTGGAACTCCATACCACCTACAATCAGGACTCTTACCTGTGCAGAATCATTCAAAAGGGAACTGAAGTTCTTACAATTTCACCACCATTTCTACCTCGGGACATTCATTGCTGCCAACTGGAGCTCTGGCTTCCAGGCTCCCATGAACTCCATGAAACATTTGGCCTATCGCAACCCATCATCAGACGGCACGCGGGATTAAAACAGCCCAAGCCCATGCTCTATAACAGCGTACATAATTGCAAAAATGTATGTGGAATTATGTAGCTACTGCTAGCTGTAATCTTGATAGTGGTCTATCACTGCTTGATGTATCATTGCCATCATGTAAAGTGCTTTGCCACCCATAATAGGTCTTGTTTTTGCTGTAGACAACTGCAAAATAAATTAATTAATAAATACACGCTGACAGGACATCAGTGAGCTTGGTTTCACCTCTGGACTTGAACCAGTCCTTAAAGTGTTTCACAGGCTCTGGTGTTGAGACATATTGCTTACTTATGCGTCCATAGTCTTGTTTTTCTCTTGCTTGAAAATGATGTACAGCTAAAGTAAATGGAAGCATAGTACTCTGGGCGCCTTGATTGAAAAAAGGGTAAGAAAACATAATTGTTAAGGTTTAAGCCCACTCTGTCGTGTCATAAGCACTTATGAACGATAGGTGTCGATAGCATAGGCAGCCACCTCTTATTTGTTATGAAACCTCTAGAATACTAGTAGAAAAGGTCAAGGTTCTCTTCCCGAAGCAGCGTTCTTCACTGGTGACTTATCTGCTGTAGTATCTCGGTGCCAGCTCGTCTTGCTAAATGTACTCACTACCTTAAGAAATGTACTCCAAGGAGCCCGATCAGTTATGTTAAAGGAGTATCTAAACACTTGGTAAACGCCTGGTATTGCTTCTCAAAGTGGAAGGAGGCTTCCTCTTCCGAGGTCCTTGCTCAGAGCTGCAAGCCAGATCTTAACTGGAGATAAAGTCAAAGTGGCCTAGAGGAGAAGGGGTGCAGTGTGTTGTGGGAGCCCTTACAGGGAGTGAACAGAGAGATAAAGTCAAAGTGGCCTAGAGGAGAAGGGGTGCAGTGTGTTGTGGGAGCCCTTACAGGGAGTGAACAGAAAATCATTCTAAAAGAAAGGAGTGCAAGACTTCTAATGATTTTTCCATTTTCTTCTTTTGAATAGGTCTATGGAAATGCAGGACTTATCAAGTCCTCATACCCATGTAGGGGGTAGCGACACGCCTGGTGCTTCCAAACTAGATAAAGCAAATCTCAGCAGCACTTCAGCCACAACCAATGGCACAGGAGGTAAGCTTAAAGTCTACAACTCAAATTTTGCCTACATTTTCTTATTGCGATTATACTCAGCGCTGGTAATTTAATACTAGAATATGTATATATTCTTACCTACGAATGTCCTGTGTGCCTTACCAGGTGCAGTATGGCACTTTTACATAAAGAGTAATATCGACAGTACAGACTGTATATTCAGCAACCTGTTGACTCTTCATAATTTGAAGCAGACAAGTATTTTTAAACTCACTCGAAAGCATTTGGTGTCGCCTTATGTCCGTGCAGTCCCAAGCCATTGTTGAAATCCAGTCTGCCCTGTGTATAGCTCATATAATTGGAGAAAACGCTTGTTCTAATGCTTGACCTGAACATCACTCCCCTTCTCAGGAGAGAACATGACTGTGTTAAACACTGCCGACTGGCTGCTGAGTTGCAGCACCCCATCTTCTGCAAGTATGCAAGGCGATGGTACCGTGCATGCGTGTGACTGCGTGCTTCTTGGATTGCTGTGCCTTGCGTCTCTGGTTTGCACTTGCTCCCATTTCTTCTCTTTTGAATCTTTTGCGTGTGCTCTTCTATTCTACCTAAGATTTCTAACAAGCAACAGAAACGTTGCGGGTATATTGAGGTGGCGGGCATATTGAGGTGGCGGGTATATTGAGGCGGCGGGTATACTGAAGTAGCGGGTATACTGAGGCAGCAGGTATTGAGGCTAAAGATTATTGTTTATTGGCTTGATCATTTGCTTGGCCGCAAGGCAGATAGAGCCTCGTCAAACTGTTTGATTGGTTGTTACTATCGTCTCTTATAAAGTATTGAACGTCATAGGAGCAACTCAACTGCCATTTCCCTTTCCACTGACTTTGGGGCGCGGGTTGAATTCTGGAAGTTCATTATTCTTCTAAGATGTATTATGACATTGTGAACAACAAGAAGCAAATCCATAACACTCTGCACTAGAAAGCTGAAAGGTGGTACCCTTTTCTGGAAAGGAGTGCCTGGCACTCCTCACACTGACATCTTCATCATGGGAAAAGACAAGGCAAAATAAGCTTCAAAAATAGCCTCTTCAAGTTTTTAGAAAGTGAACAGTTCTTCTGAAAGCGTCCAGTTGGGTGGTATACAAAGATGTGATAAGAGTTTAATGTTAAAATGTCCATTACGTGTCCAACATTTTTGTGTGTTGTGCAGGGCCGATTTGGCCCAGTATAGAACTTTTTAAGCGTCACAGGTTATTTCGCCTGGTATAAATGAAAGAAGCCACTTAACTACAACTGTACTTCTTGAAAGAGTCTTGTCTTCTAGTTTTTGAACATTGTTTGTTGATTATAATGAAAAATTCAAATTTACTTTCTAACGCATTACAGTTTTTTGTCACTTTTAAGTGTACTTCATTTAATTTTAAGTATATGTTCAGAACGTTTTGTGAACCGAACAATCAGTCCTAAAAAAAAAAGGAAGAATGATTAGCAAAAACGTTATTTCAACCAGTCAGTAAAATATATTGGAGGTTAAATGGCATCTGCATTTAACATCAATTTATTGTGTAATTAACTGCCTTCTTATACCAGAAAATACATACAGGGGTGTGGAATTTAACAAAATATCTACTTGTCTATGGGGCAGGTTGCTTCATAAATCTACTTGTCCTGTAACAAAATCCACTTGTCCCTTTGGTACAATGTAGTGTGCAGCGACAAATTATGGCAGCAATCTCATTATATAAGAGCTCTGATATACCCTCTTTGACTATGCCCGGGCTCATACCATAGTAGTGTTTGAATACTTGCAATCCCCTTATGTTGCTTCGTTTCCGCAGATCTACATACTGGGATTGAAGGTAGTGGCAAGCAATAGTTCCAGGGTTAGAATGCTCTTTTGAGTCTGTGCAAACCTACTAACTTGCATGTTTTAAGGGTTTTCAACAACTCTTCTTTAATCTTTTCCCATAGTGGGAAATTTACTCCTGACAGTGGCAGACGTAAACATTCTTCCAGAGTTGGGAAAAAAGTGGTTGGAGGGAAAGTGAACTTGCAAACACTCAGATTTTCACATGAGCAATTCTACACATGCATACTAAAATGCAGTTCACAAATATTTTCTAGGAGTACTATTTATTGTCCTACTTCTGTAAATTCTTCGGAATTCTCGAAAGCCGTATAGCTGCACTTAATACAAAGACATATACCATGGGTGCACTTTTGAGCCTTTTTTCAATAATTGGGCCACTAATTTGGTCCGGCGTTGACCATGACCTTTTCGTTTATTAAAATTCTGTCTCTCTCTCTCTGTATCGCCTGGCTTCACTATGAGTGACAGCATTCTGCTCTTTAATACGGAGCTTATCCACACACAAAGTAGTTTTGTTCAGTGCCAGTAACTACTGTGGCAGTGTGTGCTTTTTTAGACCAAAAACAATTTTTGCTTTTGCCAATGTTTGTTATAATGGTGAGGGCCCGGCAGCTCCCACACCAATAAGGTTTTACAAAAACCATGCCAAAACAAGTCACACATTGACAAACTAAAAAGCTGACCACTAATTTCAGACCTTCTGGCTTTGCCAATGCTTGTTTATTTTTCTTTCCCATAATCTTATTGAAACTGGTTACATTGATTTCCATTATGAATATTTTAGGGAAATACTAGCATGCATCAACACATGTTACTAAATGATACTGCAAAGAAATGGTACCTGAAATTTTACAGTAGTTCAGCAAAATGTTTTTTTTCCTGCTTTAATTTTTTTATGAACATTTTATTTTGAAAGCAAAGAATCATCAATCTTGCTTTCAAGCTTCTGCAAATATTTGCATCAAATCAGAGAGCATTCTGGGAGCATTATGCATAGCCTCATATTGCTAAACTTTGAAAACGTATGTACACATTTTTATACTGGAACCACTGTCAGTAGTGCAGTCAGAGCTTACAACATTTACTTCGAGCGCTCTCCCTAATAATATAGGCTTTCAATTAATGAACCATAAATACAAGTTTGAACAACATTAACATATGGACAAAAATATGACCTTAACGCAGGCAGTGCCCTTCCCTGATCCATAATATGGTACTGCAAACTGGCAGCCAAAGGGTTTGTACTGCAGGGGGTTGGGCCTACTTGTCCCAAGGACAAAATAAACATTAAGACTTGTTGCCCTTGACCCCAAACAATATGTCCTGGGCGTCGGGCTATAGGAATTCCACATCCCTTATTAAATCTGAAATGATCAAAGGTTTCTCCTGCGTAGTTTGTCATAGTGTTCTTTACCACAGTTTTGGACCCCTAGAGAAATTGAATGTTGTATTTACAACCTTCTGATTTTCTTTTCCAATGTACTTAATTCGATTCGCATTTATGCATTCAGTGGTTAGGGATCATAAGAGGGCTTACTTAATTAGTTTAAAAAAATAGTGCCACCCAAAGATTTCTCAGAAACCACCTACTGCTACTGCCGAATGCCAAGCTGGCCGAACAGCAAGCCTGCCTAGTTTGGTTTCATATCATTCAGCTTTTTTCCACTACACTGCACTCTCTGCTTTCTCCTTTTGTCGCTGTTGTCCTAGTTCTCTTTTCTTCCTCCTATCTCCTATCTCTTTTCTGCCTTTCTTTAGGGGGGGGTCGTGCGTGATGATAAGAATACCACTCAGTCCCTAAAAATGAGCAATGGTGCCTATCACCTGCAGTCATCAGCACACATTAGTCACTAGATCATTCTATATCTTTCCTTGCATGTTAACTAACATACTGGCATGTTGCAACAAGGCTTACACCAACAAGAAAAAATTGTAACTTTCGTCACTTTACTCATTTAATTCTTATGCGAGTTCAAAGCCCATAGCAGTGCAAATAAATGATCACTCAGGCAGTCACTAATAAAGCATAAAGGCATTAGATTTATTGTAAATTAGTATTACGTTTAGAGTAGAGACAATTCCCACTCTGATTGGTTTTGTTGTTGGGAATCTTTATTTTAATAGACAAAAATTGTTAATGCTATAATGTAAATCATTATACTGGATCTCTTTTAAATTTTTCCTTTTTGGCTTGCTGCTATTGGGCCAGTTATTGCCTTGATGAATGTAAGGTCTGGCAGTTCTTGACTAAAGGCCAATCCAACCTAACATCATAAGTAAGATCTGTATCTGCTAACTTTCTCTTAATGTTTTTTTATTTATTTATTTAGTTTATGGACTTGGTATAGTGCACAACTCACTCCCGAATGAGTATCTTGGTGCTGCGAACCAGGCAAGGACGGGTGCTTTCAGAACAACCATGTTTTCAGTGCCTTTTTGAAGGTCCGAAATTCGTAGAAGGTGCGGATATAGAGAGGCAATTTGTTCCAGTGAATTGGGGCTAAATAGGAAAAGGACCTGCCCCCAAATCTGGCCATGCGAAGCATGGAATTCCGTTGCAGAGCCTGGTTAGAGGACCTTAGCTGCTTAAATGGCTGGTAGTGGCCTTTAAGAAAGTAGGGGAGGTTAGAATTTATTAAAAAAACCTTATGCGTTAGATTTTAAACAAAAAATGGAAGGTGCACTCTCTTCAAAGTAAAGTCAATCTGCGGCAATAATATATTCAAAAAGTCTTCTTATGTTCAGTAAATCTTTTTATTATAAAAACTGGCACACAGCCAACGCGTTTCGTTCCCATTTCTTTGCCAGGGGAACTTCGTCAGGGCTGTAACATTATAAACAAAATATCACATTTAATACAACATACCACAACGTAAAAACAAACAATATACATGTATGACAACATAAACAGAACTTGAAATGACCCAACCTCTTATGACAAACGAACAGCAACATAATCAAAATGACCACCATTGAATTGCAACAACATCTAAACTCCACATATAAAATATTAACATCAATACATTAAAAATCTAAATGATCAAATGACCAATGCTACTTTAAACATATAAAAGACAAAGGAATAAACATAAAGTAACCAAAAGAAAAGAAGAAAAGGGGACAAATCACACATATTACAATACAATACAAATTAGCAATGTAATAACATAAACAGCGTACAAATGCAGACCCTGCTTCATTTCTGGCCAATTATATTATATCAAATTCATATTATTAATACCTAAAATGCAAAGTCTAATTTAAAACACATATGGATGACAACCCACATCTGAGAAAAGCCAATACTAATTGGAAGCTATATTTTATAACTCTCACCTCTTATATCACAAGGGTTACAAGCACATTGGGTGTAAGATAGATCTCAAGATACAATATCATCAATAACCTTATTGAGGGAAAAAGGAAAAAAAGAGAGAATAGAATAAAAATGAATAGGAAAGAATAAAACAATAAAAGCCAAGAATGGCCTCAAAGAGAAATCCCCATAAGATTTAAACATTAGAACACCAAACTCTTATCAATAAAGCGATTCCCTATGTGAGTCAAGTACAACATACAGCTCACCTTTCGTATGGGAATGTCTTTGATAACTTTTATGCGGCAGGAAAAAGGACCTCCCTCATAGATAAATATAAACGATTTCTAAAGAGAAAGATGGATGGGGACGCTTGTAAGATTTCACCTTAATACTGAGAAATCAAAATTATAAATAACGACATCCATATATAAACAGTAAGTATAGACTCACCTCACTATTCCGAAAATAAACGGAGGTGTGAGCTTATTATCAGCAATCGAACATAATGATAATATCTTTATCCACATCAAAAATATATCTGTGGATAGACGTGGGAACTGTAAAGACAAATGATTAAAGTAAAAACCCAACCTTAAAAATATATCAGGCTCAAAGAACCATCCAAAGAGAATATAACCCACACAATCATAAGTCCAAAAACCAAATGTAAACCGTAGCTCATAATTTATCCAAATAAATAACAAAAGATTCACAATATCCAACAACACTGCCACTAAGATCTACTGTGTCATAAACGGAGGCTAAAACGGGTGATATACAATCCCACAGAATGGATATGTAGTGCCCTTTTCACAAGTACGTGCCTCACCGATCTTGACAGAGCAAGTATGACATACGTAATAGACGGTCCAACATGCTTGCGAAAACGTAAAAAATTCCTAGTTACGAGATGCTAAATACCCAAAAAGGTGTCCCTCTGTTAATAATATAAACCATTGAAATGAGTAAGTACCATTCTTGTTTAGCAAATGCTTGGTCCGTATGCAACATACATACTAAAATGACAAATTTTCAAAATAGACAAACTCTTATTAAAGAAAAGCACTACCCCGTATCGAGCCTATATTAACACATACAATCGCAGAAAAACTTGCTAACCAATCTAAATATAACTCTATCATGTGAGCACCATACACAAAAGGGTCGGCCTTAGCTTACCTAATTACCGGGAAGGTCCTCCATACATGGCATCATAACCAGTAGCGAACCGAACATTGGTCGGGAACGTTATTTAAAATTATGCGTTAGACAGCATAATTTGAAGACAGTACGTTTCCTAATTGGCAGCCAATTAAGTTTTTCCAGCGTGGGCGCTGATGGATTCTGAGAAGGAAAGTTGCAGGTAAGTCGGCTGCCTGTGTTCTGCAAAGCTTGCAGCTTGGTCAGCAAGGTGTCATTTGCATCAACCAGTAAGGCATTCCCATAGTTAGGCTAACTAATGATGAGAGCCTGGACGAGGCTTTTCCTAGAAGAGGAATGTAGCCATGGGAAAACTTTCTTTAGCAGCCTCATTGTGGCGAAACACAAGCCACATGTGTAGTTAACTTGGTCTATCATAGACTGAGTGTGATCAATCTTTACTCCCAATTGCTTAGGCGAAGGGGCTGGTCCAAGATCTGAGGGCCACCAGTCGGCTGACCATAGCTCTTGGGCTTTGCCGAACAGCACAATCTCGGTTTTTCCACTATTGAGTTGGAGGCAGTTTGAGACCATCAAAATAGCAATTTATCTCATACAATATGCAGATTGAGCTTTTACTTTGTCCGGATCAGGGCCGAAGGAGATAAGAAGTTGGGTATCATCTGTGTAAGACACGATTTCCACACCACATGCCCTAGAGTCGCTACATAGACATTGAATAATGTAGGGCTTAGACATGAGCCCCGCGGGAATCCTTTATTAATGTGCATCGTTGTTTATTTGAAAGAACCCAGACATGTGTTGTAAGTACAATTGGCAAGGAAGTCCCTCAGCCAATGTAGTGCTCTGCTGTAGATCCCTGCTGCATGAGGTCTGTGAATTAGAATAGAGTGGGAGACCGTATCAAAAGCCGCAGATAGATCCAGTAGTACAAGCATTACTGGGGTTCCTACATCTAGGGAAAGGCCGATGTTATCTGTGACTGCCAGCAGAGCCGTCACTGTGCTGTGTAGGGCTCTGAAACCTGATTTTGAGGAGTCAAAAATCTTGTGGGCTTCCAAGAAAGATGTTAGTTGGTTGTTGATAAAACTTTCTAAGATTTTTGGCAGCAGAGGAAGCCGCGAAATAGGCCTATCATTTGATAATACTTTAAGGTTTAAAGTAGGCGTTTTTGAAAGCGGGCATAATTGAGCGTGTTTCCATTCAGTTGCACTTTCGCAGAGCTTATATAGAGATTGAATAGTGTTGTGAAGAAAGGACCCATATGATGAGCTAGGCTTGACACGCTCTTGGGAGGGCAGTGGTCGCAGGGGGAACCTGATTTAGCACAGGTTAACATTTTCAGGACCTGTTGAATGGAGCAGAGATCAAAGTCACCCATACAAGCTATGGCATCAGGGAGAGGTTAACTCTGGTCAAATTCCGTCTCTGAACTTACTGGACTAGGTGGGAAACTCATGTAGATGATATTAATTTTGTCTTCCAAAAAATCTGCTAGGGAGTCGCAGAGTTTTTGGGAGGCCGGAATAGCAGTCACGCAGACCTGGGGTTTCAGATAGTTGTTTAGTGCTTTGTATCTATCCTTAGTTGAATTGCCCGCTTGAGCTATAGTCAAAGACAAATACGCTCTCCGTGCTGCTTTAATCATATTATGGTAATTCCTTAACACATCCCGATATGCTCTTTTGTCCATAGGGGATTTGATGGAGAGCCATCTGTGCTCTAAACGTTTGCACTTAGATTTTTCTTGGCGAAGCATGTCTTTAAACCAGGGTGTATTGTGCCTGGGAGGGATACATGAGGGTTTCTTGAACGGAGCTATATGATCAAAACTATTAATTTATGCCTCGTTATAGGCAGTGAGAGTCAGGTGACAAAGAGGGAGCCTTAAAAGCTTCCGAGAAGATGGCAGGAGAAACCATCTTCCAAGGTCGTCGGGATCTAAAGTCCTCAGTTTTAGGCTTACCTAAGGCAGATTTACCTGGAAAGAAGAACTTGATCAGATAATGGTCTGACCAGGTCATAGGAAGGGGAGGTTCACAGGTTAAGGCTGCTATGTTTGTAAATATTAGGTCACGGGTGTGACCGACCCTGTGTGTTGGGCCGACACTATTTGTTTGAACCCAACTGTCTCCATGTTGGCTAAAAGTTGAGACACACCTTGATCATTGGTATTCTCACCATGGTAGTTAAAATCACCCAGCAGTAGTAATTTATCTGAAGCAATAATGTGGGGAGCCACTTAGTTGATTAGTGCCTGGGAGAAATCTTTCCTGGCGCCAGGCGGGTGATAATTCAGAGCCTATCTCCAGACCTTGTTGATTGAGATAGTGATCTTAAAAATACACATCTCAATCCACGCTGAGAGTAGGATGTCAACTAATTTGACTTTTAGAGAGTCATTAAAGACGGTAGCAACACTCCCACCCAGGCGTTCTTCCCTGTCTAGTTTAACCAGGGAGTAATGGTCGGGTATAGCTAGAGGAATACAGGGAAGTGCTGAACTACAGAGCCAAGTCTCGGTAAAAAAACATAGCTTGGGACAGTGCGTAGAAATAAGGTCCCATATTTCTATGGAGTGATTTGCCACTGATCTGATGTTACACTATAGGGCATCTATCCTCGCTAAGCTACTATTGTGAGGCAGAGAAATAATACTGCTAAATTTCTTGGGAGCCTTTGGAGAGGGCACTATGGGGGAACCGGGTGACAGATAAGTTAAGGTTTGCGAATTTCTAACCCCTGTTGAGTTTGCTATGACTGAGCAAGATAATCTGCATGAGCTGCAGGTTACCGGTCCCTCCAAAGTAGGAAACAGCTGGACACAGCATAGTGGAGGGTTAGTGCGACCCATTAGAATCTGTTTTTGTTGGGAAGATGAACATTTCAGTATAGCCTTCCCGGCCATCATGTCAGGGGACAGAGACCGGGGAGGACTAACTAAAAAAGATGAGGGCAAGAGTCCTGGCGTCTGGCATCGTCCAGGCGTGGACGGGCGAAGATGGGCTTGCCTTAGAAGCGCCTGCGCCCTGCAGCTGCTTAAATGCTGTTCCCTATCAGAAGCCCAAAAGACTGGACCGCCGACCTGCCCAATGTTGGCACTTAAACTTTTTTTTTTAACATAAGAGAGAAAGGCCCTAAGAGCATACCAGCAACTATGACCTCATGTATAAGCCTCTCTCCTAGCTCAGTATACATATAAATATTTATATATATTATATATATATATATTTATATATATATATTATATATATTTATATATATATATATTTATATATTATCTACTGGCGGTCGCCAGTAGATAGTTATAGTTAGAACCTATTTTCCATAGGAAATCCGCGACATTCTATTTGAAATAACTCTCTTGCCGGTTGACGTATCTTCGCAAAATTTTCAAACTTTGTGGGGCGCTCCGGTCCGCTCCTACCCTGAAAGTCTCGGGGTAATTCGTCAAGCGGGGGCCGAGAAAAAAGGGGGGTCCCAAAACGCGTTTTCCCCATTCATTTTTCCATAGGAAACTTTAGACACGGCTACAGCCCGAACTGCTGAACGGAATTACACCAAATTTGGCAAAAGAAAGCAGTAAAAAAAGTGCGCAAAACGCACAAAGGGGGCAGGGTAGAAACACCCTGACCCCCTAGGTCTGCTCAGGGGGTCCCACAAGGACCCCCTGGGCAAAATAAAGCATTTTTTTTTTTTTTTAAATCGGCAGGATGCGCTCAGGGTGCGCGGATCCTGCCGATAGAAAAAAAATCGAGTGCGGTCTCCGCGCTTCGATGTTAATTGCCCCGGGTGGGCCAAGTCCCGGGGGCATGCTGGGGGGTGTTTATTTTATGTATGGGGGCCTCTAAGGGCCCCCAAGCCCCGGGGACCGCCACCCCCGGGGCTTTCTTTTAAAATGGTGCGGGAGGGCTCTGAGCCCTCCCGCAGCCCCGGGGACCACCACCTCCCGGGGCTTCTTTTTTTCCTGTGTGGGGGGCTCGAGCCCCCTACACGCCCGAGGACCGCCACCTCCCCGGGGCACTAACAAATAAAATGGGGGTCCGTTTTGGACCCCCGAAGCCCCGGGGACCACCACCTCCCCGGGGCTGTGCTGATGTGGGGGAGGGGGCCGCGCGGCCCCCTCCTGGAGCCTGTAGTGGCCCTGGGGACCGCCACCCCCAGGGCCGGCTCCTGCAGTGTCCCGGGGTGCCTACCCCGGGACACTGCTGTTTGCAATGACAGGACGGGAGCCTCGCGGCTCCCGTCCTGTCATTGCAAACTGCTTTGGATATTGGAAGAGAGAGCAGGGAAACCTGCTCTCGCTCCAATATCCAAAGACAATTGCTTTTCCACACGGGGAGCAGCATGTTAGCTGCTCCCCATGTGTAAAAGCAATGCCGGCTCCCGTAGGACACGGGGAGCCGGCGGGACTGTGGGGGGTTTGGGGACCCCCCCACAGTCCCCAACCAGAGGCCAGGCCCCGGGGGATGGGGTCCCCGGGGCAAGTAGTGGCCCGGGAGGGGGGCCACGCGGCCCCCCTCCCCAGAAATATATATATTTTTTTAAATTAAAAAAAAAAAAAAAGGGGGTAAGGCCCTGGGGGATGGGGTCCCCAGGGCCCAAAAATAAGAAAAAGGAAGGGGGGCCACACAGCCCCCTTCAGGGAAAAAAAAAAAAACGATCGGCCCGCAGGCCCCGCCCCCTTCCTTCACCACTCTGCAAACGCGCCCCTGGCGCGTTTGCAGATGGAGAAGTAATTCCCTTTGAATACTGGGGGTCCCTGGGGGCCAACTAGCCCACCAGGAACCTCCAGTATGCGCCAGGGGGCTGCGTTGCAGAGAGGTGTACAGAGGCCACGCCCCGTTATACACCTCTCTGCAACGCAGCTCTGTGGCGCTTTTTGGAGGTACATGGTGGGCTAGTTGGCCCCCAGGAACCCTCAGGATTCAAGGGGACTTAATCCCCCAACTTAAAACGCGCCACGGGCGCGTTTGCACAGTGGTGAAGGGAGGGGGCGGGGCTTCAGGTGACATGTGTGCAAACAGGCCCCGTGGCGCGTTTTAAGATGGGGAATTAAATCCCCTTCAATCCTGAGGGTCCCTGGGGGCCAACTAGCCCAACAGGTACATCCAGAAAGCGCCACAGAGCTGCGTTGCAGAGAGGTGTAAAAAGGGGTGTGGCCTCTCTACACGTCTCTGCAACGCAGCCCTAGCGCATACTGGAGGTTCCTGGTGGGCTAGTTGGCCCCTAGGGACCCTCATGATTCAAGGGGACTTAATCCCCCAACTTAAAACGCGCCACGGGGCGCGTTTGCACAGATGTCACCTCAGGCCCCGCCCCCTACCTTCACCATTGTGCAAATATTCCTCTAAAATCTGCCGAACTACGAATTCGGATTTACTCACCTGTTATCAGGAGAGACCTCAGTGCTGCATCTTTCAGCCCAGTACTAATCCTGAAAAGTAATTTTAACCGTACTTACCAGTAACTTGAATTTCCTTCCATAGGATATCATTGCCTGCTTTTTGCTGAAAAAGTTTCTAAGTGTTGATTTTTGAAACATACAAATATTCCTCTAAAATCAGCCGAAATACGAATTCCGATTTACTCACCTGTTATCAGGAGAGACCTCAGTGCTGTATCTTTCAGCCCAGTACTGGTCCTGAAAAGTAATTTTAACCGTACTTACCAGTAACTTGAATTTCCTTCCATAGGCTAACATTGACTGGTTTCACTTGGAAATTCTTCTAAGTGTGGAGTTTTGGAACTTTAAAATATTCCTCTAAAATCAGCCGAAATACGAATTCCGATTTACTCACCTGTTATCAGGAGAGACCTCAGTGCTGCATCTTTCAGCCCAGTACTGATCCTGAAAAGTAATTTTAACCGTACTTACCAGTAACTTGAATTTCCTTCCATAGGATATCATTGCCTGCTTTTTGCTGAAAAAGTTTCTAAGTGTTGATTTTTGAAACATACAAATATTCCTCTAAAATCAGCCGAAATACAAATTCCGATTTACTCACCTGTTATCAGGAGAGACCTCAGTGCTGTATCTTTCAGCCCAGTACTGGTCCTGAAAAGTAATTTTAACCGTACTTACCAGTAACTTGAATTTCCTTCCATAGGCTAACATTGACTGGTTTCACTTGGAAATTCTTCTAAGTGTGGAGTTTTGGAACTTTAAAATATTCCTCTAAAATCAGCCGAAATACGAATTCCGATTTACTCACCTGTTATCAGGAGAGACCTCAGTGCTGCATCTTTCAGCCCAGTACTGATCCTGAAAAGTAATTTTAACCGTACTTACCAGTAACTTGAATTTCCTTCCATAGGATATCATTGTCTGCTTTTTGCTGAAAAAGTTTCTAAGTGTTGATTTTTGAAACATACAAATATTCCTCTAAAATCAACCGAAATACGAATTCCGATTTACTCACCTGTTATCAGGAGAGACCTCAGTGCTACATCTTTCAGCCCAGTACTGATCCTGAAAAGTAATTTTAACCGTACTTACCAGTAACTTGAATTTCCTTCCATAGGATATCATTGACTGGTTTCACTTGGAAATTCTTCTAAGTGTGGAGTTTTGGAACTTTATAATATTCCTCTAAAATCAGCCGAAATACGAATTCCGATTTACTCACCTGTTATCAGGAGAGACCTCAGTGCTGCATCTTTCAGCCCAGTACTGATCCTGAAAAGTAATTTTAACCGTACTTACCAGTAACTTGAATTTCCTTCCATAGGATATCATTGCCTGCTTTTTGCTGAAAAAGTTTCTAAGTGTTGATTTTTGAAACATACAAATATTCCTCTAAAATCAGCCGAAATACAAATTCCGATTTACTCACCTGTTATCAGGAGAGACCTCAGTGCTGTATCTTTCAGCCCAGTACTGGTCCTGAAAAGTAATTTTAACCGTACTTACCAGTAACTTGAATTTCCTTCCATAGGCTAACATTGACTGGTTTCACTTGGAAATTCTTCTAAGTGTGGAGTTTTGGAACTTTAAAATATTCCTCTAAAATCAGCCGAAATACGAATTCCGATTTACTCACCTGTTATCAGGAGAGACCTCAGTGCTGCATCTTTCAGCCCAGTACTGATCCTGAAAAGTAATTTTAACCGTACTTACCAGGAACTTGAATTTCCTTCCATAGGCTAACATTGACTGGTTTCACTTGGAAATTCTTCTAAGTGTGGAGTTTTGGAACTTTATAATATTCCTCTAAAATCAGCCGAACTACGAATTCCGATTTACTCACCTGTTATCAGGAGAGAACCCAGTGCTGCATCTTTTAGCCCAGCACTGACCCTGAAAAGTAATTCTAACCGTACTTACCAGTAACTTGTATTTCCTTCCATAGGAATCCATTGTCTGGTTTTCAGCAGAAAAGTTTCAAAGTGTCGATTTTCACAAACTACAAATATTCCTTAAAAATCGCCTGTATAACTTAAACGCATTCTTTCAACTGTTTACAGGAGATGCACCAGTGCTGGATCCAGGATCCACCACTGAGTAAGAAAAAGTAACGATAACACTACTTACCTGCTAAGTGAATTTCCTGCCATAGGATAACATTGGTGATTCTATGCACTGTAAAAACCATAGGTTTCAGGCACGTTATAGTTAGAAATTAGCATTTAAAAAACCTTTGAAATTCACTGAAAAAACCATAGGTTTCAGACACGTTATAGTTAGAAATTAGCATTTAAAAAACCTTTGAAATTCACTGAAAAAACCATAGGTTTCAGGCACGTTATAGTTAGAAATTAGCATTTAAAAAACCTTTGAAATTCACTGAAAAAACCATAGGTTTCAGACACGTTATAGTTAGAAATTAGCATTTAAAAAACCTTTGAAATTCACTGAAAAAACCATAGGTTTTAGGGACAGTTATAGTTAGTTGGACATTGCACTCGTACAAAACCCGTGAAATTCCCCCGTTATAGTTAGTTCAGCTAACTATAACTCGCGCCCCGCAATGCACTGCTGATGACGTCACATATTACATCACTCATGACATGGTCAGTGACATCACTGATGACATCACTGATGACATCTCAAATGACATCACTGATGACATCATCCATGTGATAATTTCATTCATCTTCTCACACCCTAATATAACTTTTGATACACCCACTGTAAATTACAGACTGCCATTCTCAAAACCATAGACACTCCAACACCAATAACTACATACCCACTCACTGATTCTTAGGTCTACACACACATCCACTCACTCACCCGTACAGTCACTCATACTAACGGTCACTCAGTACAGGACTATCATATGCACTCATACACCTACATAGACACTCACACACCGCCACTCATCCATAGAGGTACTCACACACCTAGTCAGTCATGCAAATAATTAATCACACTGCCATTTACTCACCTATACAGTTATACACACACCAGCTCACTTACTCATACGAATACTAGCACATTCTTACGCTCTTATACAATCACTGATACAAGCACACACTCATCCATACAGTCACTCTCACAATCACAATCACACACTCTCGCTTATAGCTATTTATATACTCCAACACACATATATACCCCTTTCACATATGTAGTTACTCACACATGTACCACTGAGATATACATTCACTCACTAACACACCCATACACACACTCACCAACCCATACAATCCATCACAGATGCACTCGTGAAACCATGCACCCAGTGAATCACCCACTGATACATCTATGTGCAGCCACACACACCCCATCCACACAAACACTCAGGCACCCATACAGATACTCAGACAACCAATCAATAACACATAAACACTCATGTAGCTATTTACAAACCCATGCAGACACTTACACACCAACAGACAGACGGATAAAGACATTCACACTGTTTAGTCACTAACCCATGCATTTAGTAAGATACGTTTAATCACTCACTTATAGAGTCAGTCACGCACCTACTAAATCATCCATCCAGACACTTATACACCCACTCATTATTCAATACACCTTGGCATATATATTAAACATATTTAAACTTTATAGAAACACACAGTCACTGCATGATGTCATTTGAGATGTCATCAGTGATGTCACTGACCATGTCATGAGTGATGTAATATGTGACGTCATCAGCAGTGCATTGCGGGGGCGCGAGTTATAGTTAGCTGAACTAACTATAACGGGGGAATTTCACGGGTTTTGTACGAGTGCAATGTCCAACTAACTATAACTGTCCCTAAAACCTATGGTTTTTTCAGTGAATTTCAAAGGTTTTTTAAATGCAAATTTCTAACTATAACGTGTCTGAAACCTATGGTTTTTTCAGTGAATATATATATATATATATATATATATATATATATTATCTACTGGCGGTCGCCAGTAGATAGTTATAGTTAGGACCTATTTTCCATAGGAAATCCGCAACATTCTATTTGAAATAACGTTGGCGCCCGTTGACGAATCTTTGCGAAAGTTTCCAACTTGTTGGGGCGCTCCGGTCCGCTCCTATCCTGAAAGTCTCGGGGTGATTCGTCAAGCGGGGGCCGAGAAAAAAGGGGGGTCCCAAAACGCGTTTTCCCCATTCATTTTTCCATAGGAACCTTTAGTCGCAGCTACAGCCCGAACTGCTGAACGGAATTACACCAAATTTGGCAAAGAGGTAGCCCTTGGTTCAGTGTCGTGCCTTTTGCTTAAATGGTGTAAATCCGTTCAGTAGTTTTTGAGAAAATCACAAATAAAATCACATATATATCTATGGCCGAGTAGGGTCCGCGTACCCTCCCGATCACGAGCTGCATGCTAATTGGCTGTCAACACTCCAAATCAGGAAGTGTTGGCAGCCATTTTATCCCTTGGTAGAACCGAGGGCCAGAAACAAGTGCGCAAAGCGCAAAAGGGGCAGGGTAGAAACACCCTGACCCCTAGGTCTGCTCAGGGGGTCCCACAAGGACCCCTGGGCAGAAAAAGCATTTTTTTTTTTAAATCGGCGGGATGCGCTTAGGGTGCGCGGATCCCGCCGAGAAAAAAAGAAACAAGTGCGCAAAACGCACAAAGGGGGCAGGGTAGAAACACCCTAATCCCTAGGTCTGCTCAGGGGGTCCCACAAGGACCCCTGGGCAGAAAAAGCATTTAAAAAAAAAATTGGCGGGATGCGCTTAGGGTGCGCGGATCCCGCCGAAAAAACGAAGCGCGGTCTCCCGCGCTCGTTGTTAATGGCCCCGGGTGGGCCAAGTCCCGAGGGCATGCAGGGGGCTTATTTATAATATGTGGGGGCCTCTAAGGCCCCAAGCCCCGAGGACCGTCACCCCCGGGGCTTTAAAAATAAATGGTGCGGGAGGGCTCTGAGCCCTCCCGCAGCCCCGGGGACCGCCACCTCCCTGGGGCACTAACAAATTTAAAATGGGGGTCCGTTTTGGACCCCCGAAGCCCCGGGGACCACCACCTCCCCGGGGCTTTGCAGATGTGGGGAGGGGGGCCACGCGGCCCCCCTCCTGGAGCCCTTGATGGCCCTGGGGACCGCCACCCCCCAGGGCCGGCTCCTGCAGTGTCCCGGGGTGCCTTCCCCCGGGACACTGTAGTTTGCTATGGCAGGGCGGGAGCCTCGCAGCTCCCGTCCTGTCATAGCAAACTACTTTGGATTTTGGAAGAGAGAGCAGGAAACCTGCTCTCTCTTCCAAAATTCAAAGACAATTGCTTTTCCACATGGGGAGCTGCATCTTAGCAGCTCCCCATGTGGAAAGGCAATGCCGGCTCCCGAGGACGCGGGAGCCGGCGGGACCGTGGGAGGATTGGGGACCCACCCACGGTCCCCAACGGAGAGGGCCAGCCCCGGGGATGGGGTTCCCGGGGCTAGTAGGGGCCCGGGAGGGAGGCCACGCGGCCCCCTCCCCAAATGTTAATTTAAAAAAAACAAAGGCCGGCCTCGGGGATGGGGTCCCCGGGGCCATAAGTGGCCTAAGGAGGGGGCAACACAGCCCCCTACATAACATTTAAAAAAAGAAGGCCATGCCCCGGGCGATGGGGTCCCCGGGGCCGATTAAGGCCTGGGGAGGGGGCCACGCGGCCCCCTTTCAAATTTTTTTTTTTAAAACAAAATATTAGGGGGCAGGCCCTGGGGGATGGGGTCCCCAGGGCCAAAAAATTAGAAAAAGAAGGGGGGCCACACAGCCCCCCTTCTTAAAATTCTTTTTTTTTTAAATACCGGCATCGCGCTGGAGGCCACGCCCCCTCCTTGGAGCACTCTGCAAACGCGCCCCCTGGCGCGTTTGCAGATGGGGAACGAATTCCCCTTGAATACTGGGGGTCCCTGGGGGCCAACTAGCCCACCAGGAACCTCCAGTATGTGCCAGGGGGCTGCGTTGCACAGAGGTGTACAGAGGCCACGCCCCTTTTTACACCTCTCTGCAAAGCAGCTCTGTGGCGCTTTTTGGAGGTACCTGGTGGGCTAGTTGGACCCCAGGGACCCTCAGGATTTAAGGGATTTAATCCCCCAACTTAAAACGCGCCACGGGCGCGTTTGCACAGTGGTGAAGGGAGGGCGGGGCTTCAGGTGACATGTGTGCAAACAGGCCCCATGGCGCGTTTTAAGATGGGGAATTAAATCCCCTTCAATCCTGAGGGTCCCTGGGGGCCAACTAGCCCACCAGGTACGTCCAGAAAGCGCCACAGAGCTGCGTTGCAGAGAGGTGCAAAAGGGGCGTGGCCTCTGAACACCTCTCTGCAACGCAGCTCCTGGCGCATACTGGAGGTACAGGGTGGGCTAGTTGGACCCCAGGGACCCTCATGATTCAAGGGGACTTAATCCCCCAACTTAAAACGCGCCACGGGCGCGTTTGCACAGATGTCACCTCAGGCCCCGCCCCCTCCCTTCACCATTGTGCATATATTCCTCTAAAATCAGCCGACCTACGAATTCCGATTTACTCACCTGTTATCAGGAGAGACCTCAGTGCTGCATCTTTGAGCCCAGTACTGATCCTGAAAAGTAATTTTAACCGTACTTACCAGTAACTTGAATTTCCTTCCATAGGATATCTTTGCCTGCTTTTTGCTGAAAAAGTTTCTAAGTGTCGATTTTTGAAACTTACAAATATTCCTCTAAAATCAGCAGAACTACGAATTCCGATTTACTCACCTGTTATCAGGAGAGACCTCAGTGCTGCATCTTTGAGCCCAGTACTGATCCTGAAAAATAATTCTAACCATACTTACCAGTAACTTGAATTTCCTTCCATAGGCTAACATTGACTGGTTTCACTTGGAAATTCTTCTAAGTGTGGAGTTTTGGAACTTTATAATATTCCTCTAAAATCAGCTGAACTACGAATTCTGATTTACTCACCTGTTATCAGGAGAGACCTCAGTGCTGCATCTTTGAGCCCAGTACAGATCCTGAAAAGTAATTCTAACCGTACTTACCAGTAACTTGTATTTCCTTCCATAGGATATCATTGCCTGCTTTTTGCTGAAAAAGTTTGTGTCGATTTTTGAAACATACAAATATTCCTCTAAAATCATCAGAACTACGAATTCTGATTTACTCACCTGTTATCAGGAGAGACCTCAGTGCTGCATCTTTGAGCCCAGTACAGATCCTGAAAAGTAATTCTAACCGTACTTACCAGTAACTTGAATTTCCTTCCATAGGCTAACATTGACTGGTTTCACTTGGAAATTCTTCTAAGTGTGGAGTTTTGGAACTTTATAATATTCCTCTAAAATTTGCCGAACTACGAATTCCGATTTACTCACCTGTTATCAGGAGAGAACCCAGTGCTGCATCTTTTAGCCCAGCACTCACCCTGAAAAGTAATTCTAACCGTACTTACCAGTAACTTATATTTCCTTCCATAGGAATCCATTGTCTGGTTTTCAGCAGAAAAGTTTCAAAGTGTCGATTTTCACAAACTACAAATATTCCTTAAAAATCGCCTGTATGACTTAAACGCATTCTTTCAACTGTTTACAGGAGATGCACCAGTGCTGGATCCAGGATCCACCACTGAGTAAGAAAAAGTAACGATAACACTACTTACCTGCTAAGTGAATTTCCTCCCATAGGATAACATTGGTGATTCTATGTGAAATAAGTTTCTAAGTGTCAACTTTTAAAATACAATAATATTCCTTAAAAATCACGACTGTAACCAAAACGCTTTTACTCAACTGTTTACAGGAGATGTCCCAGGACTGAATCTAGGATCCAGTCCTGTGGTTAGAAAAGTAATCCATAAAGTAACTAATTGCATTTAACTTGAAATTCACATTGAGCTCAATGTTGCATTGTGTTTGAAATTGTGTTGCCCATTGCAACAACTGTAACTACTGTACTTAAAAGTCTATTGCCTATTTGCAAAGTATTTAAACTAAAGTAATTCATTCAGTGAAAGTATATTTTGTAATGTAATGTATAATGTAATTACAATGTAATTTAAAAAATAAAATATGTAAAAATAAATAGTTTAAAAAAATGTAGTAAATCAGTATCAAAAAAATAAATATAACAATTAATACATTTAAAAATTGACATTTACAAAACCTTTGAAATTAACTGAAAAAAACCATAGGTTTCAGACATGTTATAGTGAGGAATTAGCATTTAAAAAACCTTTGAAATTCACTGAAAAAACCATAGGTTTCAGACATGTTATAGTGAGGAATTAGCATTTAAAAAACCTTTGAAATTCACTGAAAAAACCATAGGTTTCAGGCACGTTATAGTTAGAAATTAGCATTTAAAAAACCTTACAAATTCACTGAAAAAACCATAGGTTTTAGGGACAGTTATAGTTAGTTGGACATTGCACTCGTACAAAACCCGTGAAATTCCCCCGTTATAGTTAGTTCAGCTAACTATAACTCGCGCCCCCGCAATGCACTGCTGATGACGTCACATATTACATCACTCATGACATGGTCAGTGACATCACTGATGACATCACTGATGACATGTGAACAAGGGCTTTCGTTGCCCGAAATGCGTTATCCTTTGTGAGGAGTGAGCAATAAAATATACTTCTTGCCTAATACGCTGGGTCTGTCGCTCTCCTTTCACCGTAAGGAAACAGTGGGAGCTCAATGGTTCTTAATATATATATATATATGGATATATGGATATATGGATAGATATATAGATAGGTAGATATATACACACACAAAAAGACAAAAGAGATCATGAAGAAAATATTTCCGTCTTGAGGAGTAGTAAGAAAAAACTTGCACTAGCACAAATAGTCAACACGTTTTGCGACTTTCTTTTTCTGTTATTTTTTTTTTTTTTTAAATATCGTTACCTTACAATGATTTCTTGTTTAAGGGTCCCATTATACTCTTAGGTTAGGCCTTTTCATCCGTTGTTCTGTTAAATGTTATTAACATTTTACTTCCTCCCACCACACCATCAAGAATGGGCCAATGGGTCAGCCCACTACAGCCATGGCTCTTTTCACTGTGACTGACAGCATTTTGCTTTTGCACATCCGCCTAAAAAGTAGATCTCTCCATAACTTGTTAGCCAATCTCAACTCCTTTCTCCTTTCAGTTTGTTTGTTTGTTTATTTATTTTTGCAGTGGTTTATTTTTTTACTTTTGTATTTGCAAACATATGCACACCTCCTTTACCCCTTACGTTTTATTACGCTTAAACTTTTAATGCCTCTTAAAACATTTTAATCTCAGGTATTCAGCCTGTTATTTGTGTTTATATGTTCTCCTTCCAGTGTTTTCCTCTTTTTAGCAAACGACTGGGCTAATTTGTTTCATTCTGTTTCTATGCGCTGCATTGACAATGCCAGTCTTGGAAATTATTGTCTTCCTTGCATCCCATATCATCTCATAATCTAAGATCCCTTTCACATTTTCCATGAAATGTTGCAGATCCTCTCCAGTTTCTTTTGAGTTCTTTGGATGAGCTAAAATTTCGACTTTTGTTTTCCACAACTTCACTTGTGGTGTTTTCTTTCATGAGTTTATTTCGAACTTAACACACACATGATCAGAGATTCCGATTGGTTCACTTTTCATGTGATTGATTTTCGGTAGGAGATCACAATTTACCAATCAATAATCAATTTTAAAATAGTAAAGGAGGAAAAGCAGAAATGGAGAGAAGTACTCTTCGTATGCATAACTTGACATATTTAACTGTATTTCTGTCTATCTAGTAGATCTGTTGTTAAAAGTAGTAAAACTATACTTGCCTACATTTTCTTGCCTTCACTATATTGTGGTTGTCAATATCATGGAGTCGCTATTTTGAATAGGTGATATTTATATCTCAATACTGTTGTAGAACACTTAAGCAGTGCAATAGGGTTCTCTCTTAATGGGATTTACCTTTGGATTTGTTGTCCTTGCAGTATGCTCCATTCATACCCTTGAAGGGTTTCTTTTTTAAATTTCAGTTAAGTACTCTTCTTTTTCTTTGCCTATAACATCTGCTAGCAGGATGCAGACACAGTCTCTGGTAACCATATCTGCTTCTATCAGTAGTTTTCCTGAACTGGTCTGGGGAGAGTGCAGAAGGTTAATTCTAGGTTTAATACAACATTGTACTCCCAGCTCTCTGCAAAGTGGCTTCTTCACATTCCCATGTGTCCTCTCATTCTTGTCATACATGTAGGTATATATGTAGGTCTGTATGTTTGCCTGAGTTGCCTTGAGTCGCTCCAGAGTTCAATAGTTTAGGAATTTTGGGCAACCAGGAAGGGCCATAAGCCCCCTGAATCTATTCTGATAGGTTAAGCCATTGTGAATTATGAGGTGTCTGACAGGAATCCCTGTTGGTATCCATGGGTGATCCAGTGGGAGGAGGAAGGGACCTGCATCTTGGATGGAGACTCAATGTTGTCCATCCTGGAATTTCAGGGCTTCTGCACCTGCTTTTCCCATTACGTACTGGAAGTGTGAGATTCAAGGGCAATGAGCTGCGGGCCCAAGGTTATTATTTCAGTATGTCTGTTGTGTTCTGTTGTTCATTAAAACCTAATTGTTTTGCATTGCCTAAAGGAGTTTTGTGATCTGTTTCTCCACTGAAATTTTCAGCTAGTAGATCGGTTGTGTCTTTGGACTTAAAAAGACTTAGATGATACAGGAGATGAGAAGAAAATGCGCTGTTTACTTCCCAGTTGTCCAATTGATCAGATGATCAGATGTGTTCTATTCCGTGCCTTTCTGAAGAGACGTTCACCAGCTCCATATTGAGAGCTTGGATACCTTGCTCCGAGACAGTAGCTGCCTTTCATGAGTCCTGGCAAAGGGAGAAGTTTTAGCAAGTTTTTTTAAGGTATGTCCATCATTGGAGTATCTAGGTGGGTGGACTCACTTTCGATTACCAGTTTGGACTCATAACATTATGTGCTTTGACTCTACAGGACCATGTACATGTATAATCATGTAGACTTTATTTTAGGACCGAACAATACATACATATCCATTTTCTTTTTGGCTTCCTGGTAATCAATGGTGTTTTCTTTCCTCTGCTCTCTCTGTGCCAGTTGGAACAAGGCAGCATGTTTCACAAGAGTTTAGTGAAGCATGGGGAGCCTTTATCACATGCCCTTTGATAGTTCTTTATCGTTGCATTTACCCACTTATGTTTTTCTGCATTTTTCTGTGCCCTAGCACTGATGGTCTGCGACCACAATTTAACATTTTACAGAGCAAATTCAAGTGTGGCCAGTTTGTTCTGATAATGATATTTCACTGATGTGAGCGTAATTTAAACTGTAGATTATATGGTTTCTCAAAACCAAGCAAACGTTTGAATATAGAAGTAAAAGATTACACAAAATTTACATAAAATAGGGCTTAGCTTTTTTCTTAAACAACATCAATTGCTTACAATCACAATAAAAAAACAAATGAACACAAATAAGCATGGGGTCGTCTTTAGTCAGCGGTTGGGTAAGTGTAGCTAGTTATACACCAGCCCTAAATTAGCAGGTTACTTACCACAAGGCAGCTTTAGTTTGGTGACTGCAGATTGCTGTCTACACCATGCCCACATTTGTGCACATGTTGTATTTTTAAGCACCGAGCGTGTGGAATTGGGTTTATACAAGATATCAATACATTGGCTAAATTGACTGGGATCTATAATGTTATTGCTATTTTTGGTTGTCCTCCATTAATGTTTGAAAGTATTTTATAAATTATCACTCTTCTTCTCGAAAATGCTCATACAAAGCACATGCCATTGTCGAGTGTTATCGAGCTGTCCAAGAGTAATGTCTGTTTAAACTGAATTAATTAAATCGCATGAACTGTAGTAAAGTCAGAAATATTTTCAGATTGGGCGTTACATAAATAAATAAATACAGTTAGTATAAATTAAGGGCTGCACCCAGAAGCCCCAATGGAGCACCATAAGTAGGATATGACTGTGTGAGTTTTGAAAAGCGGTGCCGCTGTTCTTCCTCAATATCTGGCAGAAAAGCTGGATAGTACAGCCACAGTCACTGAGCATATGTTACCTTTAATCTATGGCCTACAAGTACAATCTTGCATGCAAACAAAATCTTAAATTCAGCCTTCTTTTACCACCCCAGTGTTTTGTTGTCCTTGTACCAGGTCTCTGTTAATACCAATGTTACTAAAAATTATGTTTATTTTCTTTTTTGGGTGGGTTTGTCATGTGCTTTAGTGCAACATCTGATCACAGAATCCATATGTTGTTGCATCCCCAGTGCTGTGTAATCTGCTGTGTAATCCCACAGGATGGTATTGATGTCGAGAGAAGTGCCTTTCGCCCAATAATAAGTGGAAATGTACTCTAAGATGTTAGTATCTGTAGTAAGTAGGACACATAGATGATAAACAACAATGAAGTGAGAAAACGGCTCTAACTTACTCATAGGGTGCAGTCTACATAATTATCTAAACTGTAGTGAATTTTCTTTTTTTGCATGGCCAGCCTGGATTTTTCACATTTTTCTGAACCCTACACATTTGCTGGTATTAGGACTGTGTGCCCAGTGACCATGCTAATTAGCGGCACTCTGTATGTTATCTGCCCTAACATTAGTATTGATATAAGAATTAATCACACAATAGATCTATTTATCTTTCGTGGAAAGCCTCACTAGATGGTACAAATAATGTACCAGTGGCATTGGCAGATAGTGGGAGGCATGAGAGTTAAATGCCATGGGGGCTGTGGCTACGCAGGAGATGATGGCGGAAGGGCTCCGTTAGAGCTCCGACGCTCATCCCCCGAAAAGAGACCTTGCATCCGACAAAATGCATCACCGGGGCCGTTAAGCAGCTCCGCCGACCCCCGCCAGGACTGGGGGCAGCCCGCGGGTCCAACGATTGCTGGGGACCGAGGGGGCAGCAAGCTGGCAAAACTGCAGAGGTGCGGCCTGCTGTGGAGGTGAGCAGGACGCGGCTGCAGTAACTACGCGACACCGCAGATCCAAGCCGGCCTGTGGCACACGTCGCGGCCGCGCCGCACAGACACCAGCACCGGGGGCTGCCTTTGATCTCCCCAGGCGATCCTGCACCATTCCCCACATTGCAGACGGGGAGGGATCCAGGAGTGATTCCTGCGGCCTGCGCTCATGCCGGCAGGAGGACTTCGCACCAGAAGGCCTCATCTTAAAGGTAAAGACGGCGCAACATTTAAATATTCTCCTGGCACTACGTACGTACAACCGGCCACAGAAAACTGCGCAGGCACTGTAAACAAGGCACAGCACAGGCGAGGAGAGTTACATTGGGCCTGGGAAGCACACCGGAAAAAAGATACAAGCACAGAAGGGCGAAACAGTCAGGGACACGGTCACAGAAGGATTGTGGGCCCTGTGCGCAGACAGAAGGCGCACAACCCGGACCTAGGCGTGCTCACAGGCCCTGGGCGACACAAGGGAAGGCATTGTCGGGGAGGAAGAGCGGAAAAGTGAAATTCTCAAGACACCGCGTTCCCATGGCGTCCTCGTCGCAAAACCCAATTGCGGACCCAACGCTAGCCTGGGCTCCTGAAGCGTGGAAAGCGCAAACGGACGCGTCTGAAGCAAAGAATATTTAATAGAGGGGGTAGCACAGCGCCAGCCTTTACAGGAAACGCTTGCTGCCTGCCGCACAGACAGCACATGTCGCACAGAGGCCGAATGCGGTCAGGTACCGGAGGCCCAACGGGACAGTCCTCCTCTACCCGCATTCACTCAGACAAAATGTCCGGAGAGACCACCGCAGACCAGGTGTCCACCAAAATAGACGCTGTGCTAGCTGCGGTGGAGACCACACTATGGAGCAGACGCGAACCTCACTTGAAAATAAAATTGATAAAGTAGCTCTTGATTTAAATCTTCTCCATGCGGATCATCGTAAGCTCGCTGGCAGAACAACCACCTTGGAAGCAACTGTGTCGGAAATCTCCCCGCAGGTGCAGGCCTCTGATAAGAGCCTTAAGGATCTTGAAGCCTGTGTAAACTTCCTCGAAAGCCGAGTCGAAGATTCAGAAGGCCGATCCAGGCATAATAACGTACGCGTCGTAGGCCTGCCAGAAGGTGAGGAAGGGAGAGATGCAACGGCATACACTGAAAACCCAATCCGCAGTCTGTTGCCTGAAGGGGCGCTATCGCAGCACTTCGTTATTGAGCGGGCACATAGGGTGCCAAACAGACCCCCACCATCTGGAGCAAACCCTAGACTCTTCTTGTTCCGTGTACTGAACTACAGGGACAGGGACACAATTCTGCAAGAAACCAGGAAGCTGAAGAGAATACAAGTGGCAAACAGTAGAGTCATGTTTTCCTCGACTTCACTGCAGCAGTACGAAGGCAAAGATACTCCTTCATGGAGGTGAAGCGATGACTTTGACAGCGAGACATCAAGTATTCCCTGCTGTTCCCTGCCCGCCTGCGAGTAGTTGCCAAGGGACAATCTCACTTTTTTGATACTCCAGTTGCAGCATGGGAATGGTTAGACTCTCTGGAGTTGGTGGAGGGCACAATGCCTACTAGAAGGGCGGGTGAATCACATCTGAACGCAGACCTGAAGAGGCGCAGAGGAGGGAAAAGACGCAAAAAGCAAACATTATCTCAAAGTCTCGGCCCCAACCCAGAGCAAATAAGACTGGACCAACAAAACGCACTCCAGGCAGCAGCAGAAATAGGATGTGCCTTGGGCGACGCTCATCTGAAACAAGCATACCGGAGCAGGAGAGCGAGACGGACTCAACGGATGAAACTCTGAACTCGCAAGGATCGGATGAGGTACCAGTGATTACTCCTCAAACTGTAGACAGCATAATGTAACACAAAATATCTTGGGCATTTGACCCCGCTCACGAGACTGCAGCAACGGATATGCAAGTATTAAGGAACTTTGGTTTGGTTGTTGCATATTATGGTGGCTAACTCCTTTGATGTTTGTAGGGGGCCTTCTTCCCATCCCCCCCACTTTTCCCAGGATAGGCTCCAGGTACTTAGCTTCACGGCGACTCTAGAGACCGCTGTTCTGTGCCGTAGTGAGAGTTGCCAAGCCAGATGAGACGGCCCAAGTAATACTCTGTAAGGCCCTGGCATATGCCTTCCTCACCGTATGAAGGGGAGTCGACACAACTTAATCTAGATTTATTCTCACATTTCTTGATCTACACTGCCTGAGTGGCCCTAAACCCCCTTGACATAAGTAATATGTCTATTTATTTAGATGTTTGGGCGATTGCCAGTTGCACTCTTGCCCTACTGGTATTAGATGGTTTGTTACGTTATTTAGTTGGTTTAGTTATCCGTCAGGCACTAGGTCAACACAATTATCAAATCTGCCCAGTGGCGGGGCGCCAAGCACCTCCGCCCCCAGGTCACGCCACATGTGGCCCTATCACCCCTGGGCCTCATGCGGGATGCAAACTTTATTTTTATCTGCATCCTGACGCCAACTAAGATATGTACATGGAATGTACGGGGAATACATCCCCCCTCTCGTAGGTATTTGATTTATTCATATCTTAAACGAAACCACTTCCAAATAGCCCTTTTGCAGGAAACTCATTTAACGGGGCCTGAGTCAAAAAATTTACAAAGGAGGTGGAGGGGACAACTGCACGCTACGGGCTACTCAGCATTTGCCAGAGGCACATTAGTTTGGGTTAGACCAGGCACGCCATTTAAAATAGAAGAATCACTGATAGACACAGACGGACGATACGTCATAGTAAAGGGCAGGCTGAATGGCAGGCCAATCGTAATAGCATCAATATACGCACCCAACACTGAACAACCCCCGTTCCTGGACTCCTTATCAAGTAAACTATCGGCCTGCCAGGACATCCCAATGCCCCTAGGGGGGGGACTACAATTGCGTATTAGATATATCTCTGGATTGCTCCTTTCCCCCATTTCCCGGAGCCCCCACTGTTGTGGCCATGAGAGCACTGAAAAGTTGGACCACACAATGGCATTTTGTAGACGCATGGCGGCACAGGAATCCCACAGATAGGGTTTATCCTTATCATTCAGGAGCGCATGATTTACATGTCCGCCTTGACCGAATGCTATTCACAGATGACCTGCTGCCAAACATAGTAGACCCACAGTATCTCGGGTGACTCACTCCGATCACAATCCACACACGATACGATTAGAGTGGGATGCAAACACAGCACCGATCCCAAGATGGCGCATGCAGCCAGAATTGTTAGAAGACGGCCCATTTAGAGACTCATTAGGAGAAGCGGTGGCGCATTACTTGGAAGAAAACACAGACACTGCATCATCGGCATTAGTAGAATGGGACGCCTTTAAAACGGTCACGTGGGGACACTGTCTGGGCATACGGGCTGGCATGCTTAGGACGCTATAGGTAAGTCTTACCAAGCTAGAAATCAGATTGGCAAACATTGAAAAGCGCGCAGCAGACAATCCCAGCTCTGGAAAGAAGCTGAGCGAGAGCAAGGCAGAGCATGCCCAGTAATTGGAGAGGCTCCACTGCCTTAATTATGCCGCACACTCAGCGCGTACACATAATACTGGAGAGAAAGCTGGCAGACTCCTCTCGTGGCTGATCAGGCAGGACGACGCTAGATCCCCCGTCACATCCATCCGCATACCGCGAGGCATCACTCTGTATTCACAGCAGGATATTCATCAGGAATTCACTAGACATTACACCACTTTATATGAGTCCACAGTCACAGTGACAGCAGAGGCAATACATCAATACTTAGCAGACATCACTCTTCCTCAGATATCCCCGGATCAAAACTTAGAGCTTGAAGATCTGATACACACGGAAGAAATCCTAGCAAGCATACGCGCCCTAGCCACCGGGAAAACCCTGGGCCCAGACGGCTTGTTGTCCGAATTTTATAAAGCGTACGCGGAGTCGCTGACACCCCAACTCAAAAGAGTATTCGACACCGCATTAACAGACTCCATACTCTCGGACACAGAGAGAGAGGCTTTGTTGGTCTCCCTTCCCAAGCCAGGTAAAGATCCAGAGTTGTTAGGATTATACAGACAGCTTGCGCTACTTAATACTGACTACAAAATTTTAGCATCTATTATTGCCGCCAGACTGGCGCCGCTGGTGAAAAAATAAGTTCATCCTGACCAGAATGGTTTTGTCCCCACCCGGAACACGTCATTGAATATACGCAGATTCTTCAGGGTCCAACACAATGCAGTTGACACATGGCCTAACTCGGGTTGTATGGTACTGGGCCTAGAAAAGGCCTTTGATTCGCTTGAGTGGCCCTACCTGTTTGAAGGACTGCGAGGGTATGGGTTTGGGGACACTTTTCTTCAAATGATTAGACTTCTATATGTGCGGCCTACCATTAGAGTGCGTACAGGTCGCATGATATCAAATAACATCTCAATCAATAGAGGTACTAGACAAGGATGCCCCTTATCCCCACTACTTTTCTCACTAGCAATAGAACCGCTGGCGACCCGCTTGCATGAGGGGGGAGCTGAGTGGGGCGTCTGGCTGGGGGACGGTCTACTTGCGGTCTCGCTCTATGCGGATGACCTCTTGCTATACCTCAGGGATTTACGCAACATACCAAGCGCCATAGCGGAACCGCTAGTGCAATTCGAGAAGATGTCAGGTCTTAAGGTAAATTGGGCCAAGTCATGTTTATACTCCTTTAAGGGCGAGACCCCAAACCCCAATTTATTAATAAATAATTCTATTCTCAGCTGGCAACCAGCTACTTTCAGGTATCTAGGCATTTTAGTCTATTGAGAATCTGCCGATATCCTGGAAGGGAACTTAACTAGAGCCATCTCTGCTATCGGGTCACAAATCAAATTTTGGAAAACATTACCATTAAATGTGATGGGCAGAATTGCCCTAACCAAAATGGTGTTTTTGCCTAAACTGGTATATTATTTTTCCAATCTTCCTGTTTATGTACCCACTAAAACATTCCGAGAGCTGGAGCAACTGATCTGCGGCCTCATCTGGAATACAGGCCACCACAGAATAGCATTAGGAAAACTATACGCACCATCCCACAGGGGAGGACTAGCAGTCCCCAACATGGAATTATATTATTTAGCCGCTCAACTGCAATGGGTGACGAAGTGACTAGCCGGTCATAACCTAGCTGACACGGCCTCATTGCGCCCACCATGGTCTCAATCCTAGATTTATCATCTGTTTCATCCAATAGCCCGCCCCCCCAATCCATCACCATCCTGCCTGGCCTTAGCCTTCCGCTGCTACAAACGCAAGCCTCTATCTCACCAGGAACACAATTCCATATGCCCCAGTGCTACCGCTCCTAGGGACGCCAAGAAACAAAACGGGCACTCCTAATAACGCGCTCACACATTGGCATGCAGCCGAGATACACACGCTAGGTGATCTTTACACTGACGGTGTCCTGATTCCCTTTGATAGGCGGTCAGACGAAAACGGTTTGCCAATAGGTCAGTTCCTGTTATATAACTCGATCATACGGTCACTTGCAATGGCCTGGGGAGACATCAAGATTGAACCAGAGATGCATCTTCTGATCCAGTATTTACACGTAATGGGAAATGGGTCACATATAGTGCATTGGTTAACGGAGGCACTACTAACCCACACTACTCAGCCCAAGACAACATTGCGCACAAGGGGGGAAGGCGACAGGGGAAATCCTTGGAGCGATAACGAATGGGGCATGATCCTGGCCAATCCCACTCAAATTCCAAGAAATGCCAAATTTAGGCTCATACAAACGTATATTATGCATAGAGCGTATTTGTCTCCGGACAAGTTGAAAAAGTACTTTCGACTGATGGATTCAGCATGCCCTTCGCTGCTCACAAATAGACGCAAACTTCTTACACATGATGTGGTCCTGCCCCTCCCTGCAAATATATTGGCAGGAAGTAACGGCGGCATTAGCGACTTACACTGACAGGCCCCAATTACATACATGGGACGAATGTCTTCTAGGCTTTTTTCCCAGATCCAAGAGGCACAGGGTCACGTCTAGGTTCACGGATCTTGGTCTAATAGTCGCTAAAAGACTAATCACTAAAAGATGGAAAGGCAGTGATCCCCCCGCCTTCGAAAACTGGAAGAATTCATTATTGGTGTGGGCGCAAGCAGAAAGCACGGCCCGCACAGGGAAGAGATAGCTGGCATGCGTAAGTATCTAATCGCCCAATACTGGGACGTTATGCTAGTAGAAATAAAGCAGGGAGATCAAGAACCTGAGGATAATAACCTGCAAAACGGTGACTGAGTGGGATTGAGTACAGACACCTAGGCGGGTCATAAATTGAGCTCTGCCAATAAAGTTCTAACATCTACATGCCAAACGCAAGGACAGGGATAGAGTAAACAGAAGATCCCATGATACCATATGGCACACCGTACAGTTTGCGGGGCTGTGGGCAGGGGAGGCGTCCAGCTATTTTAAGAGCGGAGTAATACGAAAGCAAGAGACGGCCATGTTATGACGGATTGTTGTTACTGTTTTATGTTAAGTGAATTTGATTGTAATTTATATAACACAGGATATGGAACTGTTTAGAAATCGAAATAAGGAAAATTGACATTATGGACTAAAAAGAAATCAGTAAGCATCAGGTGCAGGAGACAAATCCCATTGTATTTGTTGGACATTTCATCCGTGTGGTTACTTATTTGTGATACTTGCACATTGTGACATGCCCTTAGCTAGTCGCATAAGTCAGTGTTATCCTGTGTTAATGCTTATCTATATGTCCATAATCGCAAGCGATCATTCATTTATATGTATACTATACTTTACTCATAAGCAATATGTACTGTTGAATTGAAAAAAAGCAAATAAAGAAATTTAAACAAAAACAAATTAGAGTTAAATGCCATATGTGGGCTGCATTGTGTATTTTCACCACCCCGTATATGACAAATATATGTCTGTCAAGAGCACCACTGTGTGCTGGCTGGGCTGCAGTTTAAATTGACTTCGGTAACACAGGGCAAGAACAAATATGTTTTGCCATGTAGGAAAATGTATTTTTATTTATCAATAAGTCACCCTTAAAGTGTACCTTATAAGTGCAAAAGGCAGTGCGCCTAGGCGTACTCTCACAGTGACTGAAAGCCTCAAAGCTATTCCCTGCGTATGTCCAGCTATAATTTCCACAGGACTGGCCTAGATGTGAGTAAAATATTTATTTCATATCTCCACCTACAAAATGCCAGCAAACTCCTTCAAAGTTGTTTCTTAACTAATGTACAAATCAGATTCAAAGGAAAAGTAACTTTATATTAATGTGCTTTAAGCTGCCTGAGCCAGAATTGGCTTAAAACAGTTTGGCCTCACATTACACCTCTAGAGCTGGAATACTGTTGCTTGGCAGGGTAGAGATACCCACCCTGGCTCAATAGAAAATGGCCTGCCTCGAGCCCAGGAGGGAAAGGGGGGTGTTAACTACTACCATGTAGCAGGAATTGGCTAATTAGCCAAGCTCCATTTCATAGGGGGAAGAACTTGTTTATATCCTGTTAGTCAGAGGAGAGCTCATTTAAATAGGAGAGTAATCAGAAAGCTGAAGACATTAGTACCTGGTGGCCGAAGGGTTCTGCTCTATTGAAAAAGGGCCTCCTGTTTAATTTTACAGTAAGGCAAAGAGGAAGTGGTGCAAGAGGATTTTAGACGACTGCAAGAAAATAGTTAGGATTGGGTGGCAGAATTTCTCCAGTCATTGGCTACTACACAGGATAAATCTAGCATCTCAACCCCCACCTTCTCAGACCACTCCTGGACTTTGGAAGACTCCATCGGAAGAAGAAGGATCTGCTGGAAGAAGAGATCTGCTGGAAGAAAATAACTCACTCAAGGACTCAGGAACTCAAGAACTCATTGCCTCTTCGGACACCCAGAGACTGAAACTGCTCTCCAAGGGTCAAGTGGTTGATATTGTGTTTTCCTCCTTCAAGGTCACAAAAAGTAAAAGAACTGCTGCCTCCAAGAGGGTCCAGCTTACCATAGAGGACTGGACTCAGTGGACATGACTGGAGAGAAACCAGGTTCCTAGACGTCTGCCCTGAGGAGCTAGTAGCTAAAGCGCTAATCTGAAGGAACTTTCCCAGGAGTTCTAGAATAGTACATGGTACTGAGGCTTGCCCTGAAAGGTTGCACCATACGCTTGCAAGAAAACCAGGTTTATCCCGCTCAGAGCATTTTGCTGTGCTGAATACTGGTTTGGTGGGACGTTGCCTTAACCCTTTTGCTGCGTGCGTCGGCCAACGGCCGTCGCGAGCACTACCTCGGTAGTGCTGCGCATGTCCGTTGGCCGACGCGGCCCCGCCCGCTTAATAGAACGTTCCGCACTGGCGCGGAACGTTCGAAGCAGCAAAAGAGTTAAAGGTTTCTGGCTTTGTGGAGTCTTGCCTGGCAACATCTTCCAGCCTTGCCCGGCTGCAATATTTTGACTCCCAAAAAAGTGAAAACCTTGGACCAGGGCAAGGTGGCAAATCTTTCTGACCGACTGAGCACCCTTGGAGCAACTAAATTCAGCTGTGTCACACGCAGAGCTTTTGGTTCCAAAACCAAGAGCTTCAGTGGGAGCTTGATAACCACAGGGGACCCTCGTCAGCCAGTATTGGACCTTGCCCCGCTGGACAATTTTGACTTCCATTTCAAAGACTAAGTCTGAAGGGTAAAACCTTGACCAGGATAACCCTCTTGGTGTATCGAACTTTCGCTCCATCGCAGAGAGCCTGAGTTAGTGCCTCGGTCCACGTCACCTATGAACTTTTGCTTTTCAATCATGCTTCACTCTTCCAATGTGCTTTTTACTTTAAATATTCATATTTGTGGTTCCATCATCATATTTTAAAGCTCTTGGTATCATTACCTTTGGGAATTTTATTGTGTTCTTCACTTTGAAATTGTTGGTACTTTGTGGACTTAACACAACCTTCTCTGGAGATTGCCTGCTGCTTGTGCTATAGCTAACACAGGTTGAACAGATTTTTTCTCAGAATTGTGCTTTGACTTAACCAGATTGTGTTTAGTAAATAGTAGGGGGTCACCCCTCCAAAATGAATAACCCAATTTCTAACACACCCCTATTGTGTTGCTACATTGCCCATTTGCAAGTATAAAATATCTGAAATTGTCTCAGTATCTTACTTCAGAAAATACCCCTTATATCTTCAGGGAATGATGAGGCAAAATGTGTAATTGCACAATATTAAAGACCGATTGCTTTCTTTTTGCTTGTTTTGCTGCTGCAGTTAATACTAGGGCATTGTGCCTCTTTTCTAACCTCTGTTTGTGCATGGGGAATATGGATAATGGAATGAGTTTAGAAACCAGATCAGTGGTGAGTCCAAATGAATCTGCGTGACACAATGCTATGATTTTATTTGGTGGTGAGCAAATGCTAGATTCAGACGGGGTAAAGGTGAACGTAAGAAGTGTGATACACATACTGTTTCGAAGACTGCCATTTCTCTTCCTACTCTTTTAAAAGTGGATCTATAGTGCCCATTCCCTGCTTGTCCTCTGTATGTATTGACAGCCATCTAGGTCCAGAGTGAGAATTTTATTTTAACAATGTGTCTCGTTACACTTCCTAATTAAGAATTCCTACTTTCAGCTCTATCTCTTTCAATGCAAGCACTTTCTTTTTTAAATTGAAAGGTAAAAGTCTGTGTCACTTCAGAGTCAGCTTGTTGGTTCCTCCTAGCACACATTACACCTGTTTTTAAAGATGTTTGCTCTTGGAAAGGCATTAGGCATGTTGATACCATGATGAACTAACGTTATTGTTAATGCGAATGGGTACTTGTTAGACCTTTCGGCCCTAGGGTGGTCTTCCTCCAAATGTTTTGCCTGCTTACCTCCTCTTTTTGCTGATTCTTTTTGTTGGCCTTAGGGCTCTGAATACTTTGCCACTGCTGGCCAGTGCTACAGTGCGTGTTCTTCTCCCCTAAACATGGTTACATTTGGTATATCTACAAGTGGGATATATAATTTATCTGTAAGTCCCTAGTAGAGTGCACAAGCTGTGGCCAGGGCCTGTAAATTAAATGCCACTAGTGGGCCAGCAACACCGATTGTGCTACCTACACCAAGTAGCTCTTTAAACATGTCTCAGGCCCGGCACTGCATAGACTGTGTGTGCACTTTACTGCTATTTCGACTTGGCATTTAAAACCCTTTGCCAAGCCTTAAACTCCCCTTTTATTGTATATAAGTTACGCCTAATGTAGGCCATAGGTAGCCCATAGGGCAGGGTGCTGTGTAAGTAAAGGTAAGACATGCACTTTTAACTTTTGCATGTCCTAATAATGAAAAACACCTGCATTTGATATTCACTACTGTGACACCTACTCCTCTCATAGGTTGATTTATATCTTTGGAATGGTAATGACAAATCCTCTTTACTGTTAAAGTTGAATTTAACATTACTATTTTAGAAATGCCAATTTTAGAAAGTGGACATTTCTCTGCTCTTAAAGCTCTGTGTGCCTGCAGCCTGTCTCCAATACATATCTGGGGTGGGTGGCAGCTTGACCTTGTGCAGCCACACACAAATGAAGGTTAGGTGTGTCTGAGTGCCCATCTGCATCCTGATGGCTCATCCTGGGCAGGATGGGAGGAAGAAGCTGACACAACTGAATAGGCAGTGCCCAGTCTCCACACAAAGGGTTGATTACGCCCCTGTAGTAAGTCTGGAGCCAGGGCTGGAAAGAATGGTCCTCTGTGTACTTCAAAAACCCTTCTTTGAAGTCACCCCCACTTCAAAGGCACAACTGACTAAAAATACTGGGTCTCTGACCCCACCAAATCAGACACTTCTGGATCTGTAAAGAACCTCTGTCAGAAGACTGCTATGCTGCTAGAAGAACTGTAACTCTGCTGGACTGCTGCTCTGGAAGAACTGCTTTTCTGCTGCGCTGCCCTGCAGCCTGCTGCTCTCTGACCCTGCTGAGGGAGAGCTGGACTCTGGGCAGAACCCAGAGTGATCTTCAAAGGTTTGTTGGCTTGCCTCCTGTTGCCTGAGACTGAGGGATATCACAGTCTCACCACCTTCTCTTGTGCCTGGTCCATTGGAAGTGGATTGTAAACAAAATAGGAGGGAGGCAGAGGTAGAGGCTACGTTTATCCTCCTAAGGGAGATTTTCTTTCAAGTGCCTAGGATGAAAACTGTCATAAAGCAATAAACAGTTCTTGGCTGTCGGCTTTTCGTGGGTGCTAGTTTTCAGGATCCCTTCTTCCGCGAAAATGTTGAGATCAAGGAATACCAGTTCTGATCTGCTCATGGTGTGAGTGAATTTCAGAAAAGTGTCTTGGGTGTTGAGCCATATCACGAAATCTTCAGCTACTGACTCTTCCCAGATCAGCAGGATGTCGTCAATATATCTCTTCCATTGTTTTATGTGACCGAGAAATGGATTAGTCTCTGCCAGAATTTTGTGTGATTCCAAATGATGCACATACAACCCCGCCACACTAGGGACGAATGTGCTCCCCATGCTGATCCCATCTTATTGGCGGAACAGCATATCCTCGAAACGGAAGAAGTTCTCTGTCAGGGCCCATTTGCAGCATTCTAGAACCAGATGTCTCGGTGTATGATAGGTCCAATGGCTCCAAATAGAACTTCTTCAATGATATCCAGGGTTTCTTTATGGGGGAGACTCGTGTAAAGGCTTTCGACATCCAATTCAATTAAAATGCTGGTATTCGGATTGAATTGTTGGTCCTGGAGAAGGCATAGGACCGCCTTAGTGTCTTGCAAATATGTATTCGTGCCCTGGATCAGGGGTCTGAGGCAGCCATGTGCGAATTTGGAAAGTGGTTCTACTACCGAGCCAATGCCTGATACAATTGGACGACCCGGGGGGGTTATCAAGTGATTTATGGATCTTGGGGATCGTATAAAAATAAGAGGTAAGGGGATTGGTATTAGTAAGGAAATCCCCTTCTTTTTTAGTGTTCCAGTCATGTGTCACTGCTTCTTCTACCATTCTTGTTATTTGTACTCGTATACGTTCAGTACGGTCTTCTCTGAGCCGTTGGTAGTTCCTCTCGTCATCCAAAAGTCTTAGGCATTCCCTGCGATAGGCTTCTGAAGTTTGTAGGACTATCGCGCCCCCTTTGTCCGCTGGTTTTATCACTACACTTGCATCATTAGATAGTTCATGGATGGCAGTTTGTTCATCCCTGGTGGTATTGTGGAAGATTTTGATTGTCCTGGGGTCGATTTCACCTATATCTTTCAGGACCGCTTTCTCGAAAGCTAGAATTTCCACCGGGAGTGTTGAAGATGGTGGTGTGAAGGTCGATTTTGGACGAAGACCTGTGTCGCTCTGGTTGGCATCGGGAGCTGGTTTATCGGCAAAAAAGACCTGCAGTTTGATTTTTCAAATAAATTAATTGATTTCGCAGCTCAACTTAAATTTGTCCAGGCTTGCTGTCGGTACAAACCCTAGGCCTTTTTCAAGAACTCTAAGGTGGATAGGAGATAAGTTCTTGTCTGTAAAGTTTACTACTAGGCTGGTCGGTTGCTCGCACCTGGGTTTTTGGCAGAGTCCATGCTCCTCGTTCTCATCCGCATCTGTTCCAGTGGGTTTGACCACTGGACCTGTTGGCCCTTCTTTGTTCGTCCTCTCTGGGGTCCGTGGCCTCGTCCTAAAAAAGTCATCGGTGGTCCGGTGTAAACAGACTGTTGTGTTTGGGCTGGGTTCCAGTATTAATATTGGTGTTGTTGGAAGGGTGGTGGACCGTAATAAAAGGGGCCTTGAAAAGGCGGTGGGCCCTGGAATGGTGGCCACCCACGTCCTTGTCCACCTTGGTGTCCCATCCTTCTGTTAAAGTTTCTCATGGTTTTGTGATTGCTTTTCCTTTTTGTGCTGGAAACAGAGCTATCAGAGCCGGTCTCTGATCCGTCTGTGTCTGTTTTTTTTCCTTATGAGCGATTATAGTGGATCTCACTGTATCCTACACACCAGCCCCCTGGGCAGGTTTTCTTCGAATTCTTCGATTTTTGTGTGATACGTATCCATTGGAAGTGGACCCAGGTATTTGGTCCAGTATAATAGACTCATCTCCAGTCTGCGTGTAGCAGAACTCGCGCATCGACCTTGTTTCAGGAGCAGAATTGGCGCATTGCAGTTGGAACCAGCACATCGCCTTAAAGCAGAGACGCATTGGAACCAATGCATCACCGCTGCAGTGTGGGAAAATCTACATATCATCTTGACTGCATGGAGAAACCCAGTGCATTGTTTACAGAACCAACACCTCTCGGCTCGGCACACCACCGTCGGAAACGACACATTGCCGCCAATGCGTGAAGAAAATCGACGCATCACCTTGACTGCGGGATCGACATGACGCATCGCTCGGCTGCACCCCACATCTCGCTGTTGCTCCAGGATCAAGGTATTGTATTCAGTGGGCCTACGTGGCTCCTGTATCCTGTCTGCGCTTCATCACTATCGGCCCGAACTCTTTACTTTGCATTGGTCCATCGCAACCAGATAACCCACATAAGCGCTTATTGCTTCTAAGCACTATTTTTACATTTAATCTTTAGAAATTCATATCTCAAATTCTACTTATTGGATCTCTGTTTTTTTGGTCTTGTTTTATTTATAAAAAATCATATCTATTTTTCTAACCTGGTTTGGAGTCTTTTTGTGGTGTTTTCATTCTGTTACTGTGTATTATGTTGCACTAATACTATACACATTGCCTCCTAAGTTAGGACTGCCTGCTCAGTTCCAAGTTACCAGAGGGTGAGCACAGGATAATTTACAGTGTGTAACTGACTTACCCTGACTAGGATTGTGGTCCCTACTTGGACACAGTGCATACCTCTGCCAACCAAAGACCCAATTTCTAAAAGTACTTTAGCTCGGAGTTCCCGCTGACATGGGCTACTAACTAAACTAATTTGAATATGTTAGAAATGGAGCTATATTGGTCTAGCCAAGCAAGCTTTAGGAACAGGTTGCTCTGTATTTCAGTCCAAAATAATGAGATATTACTTGGAAAGCATGAAAATAGTGACCCTCCCCCCCCCCCCCCTCCGGTAGGTAAAATGCATTGAATACATCATATATTTTATTGCCATTTTTAAAGTAAACATAGCATCAAATTGCAGTGTTTGTAAAGATAGTACATTTACACATGTAGAGTGATTGTAGCTCACTGGCGGTACATTAGCAGGGCACTTCCATTGCTTGATTAATTGGTGTCTGGTGAATTAGCACATTTTCAAAAGAAGACTGAGATATAAGGTAACAACATATACAACAGGTACATAACTGCATAAATTCTCTAATGCTGACAGCAAGTACTGCCGGAGAGGGGAGAGGTTAGGTTGAAGAGTTCAGCACGAAGCATGACATTTGCTTTCTGTAGCTCTCATTATGGATGTAGGCGACTTCAGAGTATTTTGAAGGCAATTTAAAGCATGAGGCAGTGGAAAAGGGGGGAAGCATAGCATCCTGAAAGATGGCCTACTCAATCAGCAGTGTCCTACTTCAGGGGAGCAGTCAGCCTTGATGTAATCCTAGGGTTTGCAGGAATAGAAGAAACTAGACTGCTTTCATTAATCTCAAAGTCTGGTTCAGAGTTGGGAAAGAGTTTCTGACTGTGTAGGCAAGGAGCCTTGCTGGCGGAATGTTGTAGTAGCAAAACGTTAATATCTTATCTTACCTGTTGAGAGTTGTTTTGACAGCCAGTCTTAGGCTTATGGGCTTTCTTTTGAAAGTTATCATGTTGTACAGGTTGGAATCTTCAGCCTTGGCAAAATTGTGAAAATGGCAATAATATTTTTAAAAAATCTGAACTTTGTATAAATTTGAATTTACATTACACAATATTATATACCTTTTTTTTAAGCTTCGGTACATTTTACAACATATAGATGACAACTTTTACCACAAAAAAGGAAGAAGGCAGATCCCATACCACCTTGCCCCCTCTACCTCCTAGCCCTAGATGAGCCTATTTTCACTGTATCCATTGTGACATTTTGTGACATTTGTTCATTGGGTTTCAGTCGTATTTTTATGTATATTAGGGGCTTTGAGATGGGGCTCTGAGCTGCCAGTTCTGAGTCAGTGACCTCTGTAATTGTGGGACTTGAGACACAATTATTTGGGGTGTCATTTTTGTCATTCGAGGTGGTAACTGGTACTTGGTGGCTATTAGATCTTCCAATGCTCTTTTCCAATAGTTCACCATGGATCTAGGGGCTTCAGAAGAGTAGAGACACTGTAGTGTACGTCCCATGAACGAATAGCAGAAATATGTTTTGTGGCTGTAGTGAGTTCTTCGGTGTTCTATGAAGTTGTAAGTTCATTCTTGTAGCATTGTTCTGGACTCTTTTAGGCTAGCGTTTAGTAAGTTAAATTCCTTCATCATTAGCTCTCTCAACGATTGCTGTGAGGGAATTAATTTCCATTTTCAGGTTGCTGTTTGAGTTTGTAGTGATTGTCACTTGTTTATTTTCGAACACTCTGTTGAGGAGTGCCTTTAGGATAAGGTATTTTTGTGTTTATTGTCTAGATAGATTGAGTAGGGGTTTGGCTGTTAAGCCAGCAGGCCTTTCAGTGAGTAGGGTTTAGTCATTTGAGATAGGCAATGACAGTTTAATGATTTAACATTCTTGGATTTTGCATTTATACTAGGGACTAACTTATGAGTTATTCCATAAGACAGACTTCAGAGTCTTGTTTTGTACTGGGTTCAAAATTGGGTGATATTTTGTACAATGTTGATCAATGACTTTGTAGCTTTGGGTCTCAAAGGAGTTCCAGTATGTGTTATGTCTTTAGTGGACTGTGATTGAGTATGAAGTATTGCTTTCAGTTGCTTTTGACAATGGGGTTTCAATCCGAATTTATTGAATGAAATTCTATTAAACATCCTTATTTAGATGCTCAGACACAGCTTTATCATTACTCTGTGGGTTAATTCGGTGAGTTGTATCCAGGTATAGAACATCTCACAAAACTTGGACCTCAACATTTTGTGATACTATTACACCTAGCAGTTCTAGGTCAGTATAACAAAATTTGCAGTCAGGAGAGGAAGAAGAACACCTAAGCCATCCAGCAGCAAATGTTGCATCTTGCCTTCCGTTTCTTGGCAAACGTGTGCCACGTAGTAATTCTACCTACATTTCCCTCAAAGATCCTGGCACCACAAGTTTGTCACCACAGTACACTGCACTCTTGTCCACCATTCAATTCTCTCCAAATTGACTTTTAACTATTTAATAACCCCCCCCCTTGTCCTTAGGTCAGCTGATACTCACACAATTCTTGACTTGCTTCAGCGCTACAACCTGATTGATTGCTTCCATCCACACTTTAAAATACTAATTTAACATGTCAGCTAACCAGTTGTCATGTCCCTCAAGTTCACCACTACTATTTTCATCCTTGCTTGATAGATAAACGAGACACATGAAATTTTATGTAGGAAATAAGCAAATTTCGCTAATCTAGAAGTGGCTTTTCCATCACCCCTCATGGAGAATATCTCAGTTAATGGTTTGTGATCCGTCCTAAGCTTGAATGTAGTACCCCATACATAAGTCTTAAAAAACCTATTATGGTCCACTATTATGCCAAAGCTTCCTTTTCAATCCCACTCTATGTACTCTCTGCTCCTCAGAATGTCCATGAAGCAAAGGTCACTACTCTTTCTGTGCATTTTTTCCTGTTTTAACACAACCATCTTGCAATATGCGCTGCCATCAGTGACTAGTATGGTGTAGTCCTTAACATTAAATGGGTTCAGTATCACAGAATAAACTATGAATCAATTTCTGTTCAAATGCTTTATCACAAACATCAGGACACACACATTTCCTTGCACAAAGCCTTCTGCTTTTTGGTCTTTTCTGAAAAATAAACCATGAACTTGATGTAATTCTCCTCCATGCTAAGGAATGGACATAATTGTTCGGTATTCCTTGATGACAGTACCTACTCTATTGCCTTGACTAATTTAATTTTGGTTTTACACCATCTCTTGATGAACTATGCTCTAAATACTTTAGTTCATGAACAGCAAGTCAACATTTGATAATTCCAGTCATCAACCCAGCCTTTCTTGCCACCTTCATCCCTTTCCTCAACACCTGATCATGCAACCCTTTGATCTCCCCCCCCCCTACACATGTATATCATCTTGAAAGTATTTCACACTGTCCACCCTGTAAACAATTTTTGCAAAGAGCTGAGGAAAACAGAGAAAGATGCAAGGCCAAACAGCATTCTTTTAAACCTGTACATCCTTCAGGACTGATGAATGACGTAGGATGTCTAGAGTCATATTTTCCTCCTCCCACAATGGATAACAGTTTGTTAACGTTGTGTAGAGTGTGCTGATCTACCCATATGGCATGATTATGGTTTCTAAGATCCACAAGTTTGTGCATCCACACAGGCCTCTCTGCCAGAAGAATTGCTCTAACCCATTCCTTGAACTTTGCTTGCTCATTAATTCCATACTCAAGGAGCCAGTTTAATTCATCCTGAAGTGCTGATCTGATGGCTAAAGACACACTCCTTAATTTGTCCACACATTGTGGTCATACCATCAGTAGCGGCCCGTGGTGGGCGTCCTGCCGGGCAGTGACGCGGGCGGGGGAGGGGCAGGGTGGGGGGTAGTAAACTACGGAATACGGTGCACAGAGGTAAGTACACAAACAAAGAAATAAAACGAATTTCGTTGCGCGCGCTGCATCGCATTTTGCGATGCAGCGCGCGCAACGAAAGCGCCGTATTCCATAGTTTACTACCCCCCACCCTGCCCCTCCCCCGCCCCGCGTCACCGCCCGGCAGGACGCCCACCACGGGCCGCTACTGCATACCATCCTGCACAGTGATCTTGTGAAACAAAATCAATGCAAACGTCCCAGATTCTCAGAAATTCATTCTTCCACTTATCCATCTCCGGCTTTTTATCTCCTGTCAACAAATATGGTGTATGGTGATTTTAGTCTAGCACAATATCTTAACCTTTTTATTCTTTCCACCATAATAAACTTTTCCCATGACTAACCACATATATTGTGGCCAGTCTTTTTCGTTGTTTGAATTTAATGTCGGTTTATAAACATCCAATTACAGGCCATCTTATGCTAAAGTAGCCTGTAGGGTTTACTTTAGCAACCTCCTTCTCCATCATGGTGAGTTTCTTAAAGTTTGTGACATCAATTATAGTGTATGATGAGCAGGAATCAGCCCTAACATCCAGCTCAATCCCCCATAATCAGTATTGCTCAAATAGGAGCGCAGTATATTTCACTTAAACTGTGCACACAATGCCTTTGGTTTTCACTACAAGCAACCAGAATTTCATCATCTTCACTCGTTTTTCTCATCTTTCCCATGCACCACACTCACTCCCTTCACTCTACCATCATCACATTTACAATAAGCACTTTATGTATCTGTAGCATCTTTCATTTAACACTGGTCAGTTACTAACTGTATCGGCATGCCTTCTACTACGACAGTGAGGCACTTCAACTTCCCAAATTCCTCCCCATTTTGTAAAACTTTTAGGATTAGCTTGTCTGTATAGTTAACCCATGCTCTCTCTGTTCACCTTGCCTTTAGAACCTTGTACAACACTAACAGCACTGGAGCCTCCTTTGTCTTTATGATGAAGCACCTCCATGTACTTTGATATTCTTTCAATTCTTTCGCAATCTGAATTGCTCTATCCACAGATTGTTCCTACACGCTTAAAAATTTTTCTTGAATCCTCATGTTATTTGTTTTGTTCACTTGTTGATCGCTTATAATTTCTTCGTGCAAGTTTCTAAATCTACATGTCAACGCTAAGAAACGTAAAATATTCCTCAACTGCTTCCCCTCACTGTTGTTCAAATGAGAAGATTCTGTGCCATTCAACAACTACTTATATTTTAGCCTCATAGCTCTCTTCTACTGCTAGAATAATATTGGCAAATTCATCATATTCCTCTTGCAGATCCATGTCATGATTTTCCAGTGCCTCACTTTCCAGTACAAGTAGTTGTTTGATAATCTTTCAGGGGTGGCTCCACCGATATGGCGGAGGAGCGCCCCCCCCCCCCCACCTGCCAGCAGCAGCTTCAAAACTTGGAGAAAAAAAATGATAAAGCATGTTTATTATCGTTTTATTTTTCTACTACTGTGGAGTCTTGGGGGCGGGGCCAGAGAATGAAAGGCACTGAGGGGGAGTGGCGGACACTATTCAGTGCGCATCACGGTTTGGCCGGCCTGAGACGGCCGGCCAAACCGCCAAGCTCACTGAAGCTGTCTCCAACCCGAGCTGTGTTGCCGGGTTGGAGACAGCAGGCACAGGCTCCCAGTCTCCCTGGGAGCGCAAATCGAGGGTGCTCAGGCCAATCCTGATGCTGCTGACATGCTGTGAGAGCAGCGTCCGGATTGTGCCTGCTGTGGAGCCAGAAGAGCGGCGATGCGACAGGTTTCAGGTACGTTTTTTTTCTTTGTTTTTTTGTTTTGTTTCCCCCCTACCCCGCCCTGCCACTTTGCCCCGACACCAGCCGGGACTGCTACCCTCTCTACACCAAGATTATGCATTAGAAAAGCTATTTTACGTTCAGGCAAAAAACTTCTCATTCAGTATATCCTAAATATGTTTCAAAGGTGTCTCTCTAATTTTACTAGGACGTTGTCAGATCGCCAGGGGATAGGAGAAACGCAGGGGTGCCTGCCAGAGATTCCATTAGAATTAGAATGCACTGTAACACTAACTCTATACAAAATATAAAATAATATTCTACGTTGTCTGGACATGATGCTATGATGAGGTAAGCGCCAGGCAGCAGGCTTTAGCACCCAGAGTGAAATAATTACCAGCACTCACGAGGTCCTTCCAGCATGGCTTCCACTAACACGCAACATTGTTTGACCCTCGCAACAGCAAAACTGCAGCACTGAAAGCTTCTCTCAATGTACAATAGGGCGTTATCTTCAGGAAGGTCAAATGTAGGTCTAAGTGTTAAAATGTAGGTAGTGGGCACATGTTTCTACTAATAAGTTTTCTCCCCACAACCTCATCATTCCAATTCCATTTGCAACCAGTGGATCCCGGGGAATATTCTGCTGTGAAGACAGCACATAATGCTGCACCCGGTGATCGGGCGCTGATCTGCAAGTCTTCTGTACTTGATTTGACTTGTGGCTTTGGTCTATTTACCTTTGCAATGTGTTGCCAAGTATCGTTTGTCTTGACTAACTGTTAACTGCAATAAGGAAAAGCATTGTGTCAGTTCACCAAAAGTCAAGCACAGTTTATGCTGAGGCATTTAATGGCCTCTTAACTTGTGGTGGAAAAGCTAACACATTGTGAGGCAGGTCCAACCCAAAGATTTACTTCAACTCCAAAGCCAAAGTTAAACCAAACAAGTTTCAAAATATAGAGAGGATACAAGGAACCAAGTAGCATATAGAGGGCACAGGATATTTTATACATTTATGGCTACTGCCCTTGGAACACACCTATTTGGAAAATAAAATATGCCTACCTGGTTAGTCTATTGTGAACCTGTCATATTAATTGAAATGGAAAAATAGGTCTCCACTGTGACGTGTCCTACATAAAGAGGGTAGCACTGCACATTGTGCCTGTCTAGCTGCATGAACCCTTCATTTGCTTTCCCACCTCCATCTTCTGTACATAAAAATAGAAGTGGAAACTGATTTTGTTGTTAACAATACTCTTTATCTCACGAGACATCCATACCCTGTGTAGTTTTGCAACATGTTTCAGTAAAGATCATCGGAATCAGGAAGAGAGAATGCCATTAAAGAGGGGAGAAGAAGTAAGTAACATGGAAAAGTGTTTAGCCAAGTTTTTTTTATGAGTCTTAGACTTAAACGTAGAGAAGAAATATCATGCTTCTAAAATCTGGATGAAATGAACAGTAAAGTAATTACTATGGGAGTTATGTAGTATGCAGTTTTCTCCAAAAGAGATCATTAACTCGCCGCAACCGTTTTTGAAGAAGGAAAAATACAGAATTCCTTCCCTAAATATGTGTAATATGTAACATAAGGGCAGCATGCCAAAGACCTGTCATTGCAAAAAATTTTACTTTAATTTAATTCTCAATGAAATAGCTAGAATGAATGAGATCGACTGGAGAAATGTTTATTCATAAGCTGCTTTGACAGATTGGAGTGCTCATTGCTCCCGTCACATTAAAGTTAATATAGGATTGCTACTATGCCTCTACGCGCTAATGAAAACACTCAAGAATTTTGGCTCGCTCTAGTAAAAGTTCCACAAAATTGCCTGCAGACACGTTGAGCAATTGGCAAGTAGCGTTAACTACCGTGTTTGCAACCTAGCACTACATTTCTTTAAAAAAAAAAGAGACAGGAGTGGGCAGTTTTATATTGTAAAGCCCATAAAAAGAAATATGCCTGAATAATTTTAGTTTTGCCTTTAACAAATTGTTTAAGGCTCTTTAATTCAACTTGGATGGCCTGTAAGCCATGTCATATTGATGCAAAATACGACCTGAATTTAAGAAAAGCAAAAAACTGGTCATATTCTTTAGTAAACCCCCAATATTTTCCAACTTCAGCTTACATAACTCCATCTAGCAATGATCACCAATGCTACAATCATTGTGAAAAAATAGGTGCATCTTCCTTTTGTTGTATCCTTTGTAAACTGTAAAATATAGAAATACTATGCCCTTAGAAATGTGATAAGCAATAATCAGGTACAGCAAAGGGGTATCAGTCTTTCACCAATTCAACCCGAATTGTTTGGTTTTCAGCAACAATAGCGCCAGCAGTGCCAACTGATTTTGCAGTGATTTGTAACCGTGCCTATTTGTAACAGTAACTTATTTCTTAGATCTAGTGCCTCCATTCATTTTCTAGCCACTTAAGGTTCTAAGCAGGTCACAAAAACATTGTATTAAGTTACATTTAATAAACACAATATGCTATAGTAATTGCTTTCTGTTCCATTATTGATAATCTTATATTCTAATAATTTTATTAGCATTTACTGCGTGCCTTTCAATTGCGTTAAATAATTGCTACACTTTGTATGTCATCGCACTTCCTCTAAGATGTCGCTATCTTCTATGTTTGTAATAAATAAGCTCACTTTTCATATTAAAATTTCACAAGTAATAATCATACGGACAACCACACAGGTTTTAACTCTGACCTAAGGCAGTGTCGGATTAGCAGTGTTAAACGGTAAAAATTGTATTCTGTTAACTTAGCCTCCGCTTTCAGCCATTTTGTCTACCAGCCCCATTTTGTGTTTCTGCAGGGACTTTCGTGAAGTCAGAAGTTACGTGTTCACTGAAAGCTGGTTGTATTGATAAGGCTCTCGTGTCACAGTAAGGAGCCCTGCCCTGCCGAAGGGCCTAAGTGAACAGATGCTTTATCTGTTAGCTCACCAATGCCTGTAACCTCCCTTGCCTATCTACAAAGATGACGTGGGTAGGGGTTTATCAGGATTCCACAGTTCAGCATGTAAGCATTGTGTAAGGGATTGTGTAAGGGGTTGTGTAAGCGTTATGTAACAATGACAAAGGGGTTTTAGTGCTTGTCTTACTGTACCAAATGAGTATAAATAACAGGTTTGAAACCATGCTAGTCAGTTCCCTCTCAGGCACTTGTAGTGTCTGTATGATGGACTCCTCTCATGACATGTAATAAACTTGTGTTTTGTTCCACTCCAGTGTCGATCCTCATTTTGTGAACCCGTAGACAAAGGGTGTCCCTGCACCAGTGAGACTGATAGGAATCTCACTTCTACAGCAGGAGCAGTGCTGCAACCTGCAATAATGTGATGACGTTGCTGTGGTTACTGACGTGCATACTCACTCAATCCTGCAGAAACATCATGGCATACTATTCCGAGAATTAGGGATTGGGACCTCCATTTTGATACATACCGTGTAATCCACAGCTTTAAATATCGTTGCTGGTAACATTATGCTTTGTAGCAGCTTTGGTCTAGTTTTTATCATCTCCTGCAAGTTGTCTTCATTTGCATTATGAGAAATCTTTTTATTAAACAAGTAATCGGTCCACCATTACAATCAGAGATCGATAAATCAGCGTATTTGGCAACATCCAGGGCAGGAGATTCAGTATTGCATACACTGGGGAAGGATCACCGACGTAGCACTAGTAGTGTACTACAATTAATTTACTATCTCTCCCTCGCTTTTGTCCCCTCTCCCAGCTAAGTCCTATATTTCTCCCATGGGTTCCAAATTTTCTCCCATTTTTTGGGGCAACCCTGCTTTGATATACAGCTTTTTCTGCCAATCGGCACCAGTCCAGGTCCTGTTTCCAGCTGGAGAGCTGCAGTGGTTCCTGTGCCCCCACAACCTTGCTATATTTCGCTTTGCCACCCCTGAGGCTAGCATGAGCCAGGTTTTCATGTGTGTGGGCCACCTGGTCTCTCCCGTGACACCCAGTAAGTGCCAACGAGCTTTTATTGCATTATAAAACAATTCCTCATGTTTGGTGCTGGACACGATGTAATTACCAACAAGGTTGTGCTGAGCAAACTCCCCTTCGCTCTCAAACATAAAACTCTGAGTCTGTGCCAGATCTCCACCACAAAAATCTGCTTTCCCTGCCTGCAAGCACTGCATTCAGATAATACATATAGAGAGACACCCAAAATAAAGGCACTTCGGAGATCTCTGCTCTGATAAATCCACTCACTCCAAAATAAAATCACCAGCGTCAGGGCCAGGCATAGGCTTCACTCGTGCTGAATGGTGTCAGTGACCGCTTCGGGTAGCTTTGTGGCTGCACCTGAATCAGAGATCCCTCCTATTTGATCATCTAAGCATCCTTAGGAGTTTGTTTTTGTTTAGCCTGAAAAATTAATATTCTTATTGGAGATCCCGTCTTGGAAAATATGCCACAACTCTGGTAGAAATATTGGAAGTAAACACTTTTTTGTTAGGGAAAATGTATATGATCATTAGCGATATTAGGCCTATTTTGATTTGTTATCTGAATTAATATTTAATATGGAGTGCAGAGTTGTACTATAACTTTCATATGCAGTTATGGCAGCCTATAAATTACTCTCCTCCTTGCCAAACTACAATAAAGTTCCAAAAGAATTTGTTTTTTTTACACTGAATTTTTTGGTGCCATATGTACGACAGGTTTTAGCGGTCGCAACCGGAGAATCGGGCCGTTTGTGACCACTAAAGAGCCTTTTGGCATGTACTAACCCTATTTTGCAGGCTGGCAACCTATTACCGACTCTCAAAATAGGGTTTGCGGGTCGGTATTAGGAAGGGGTGGGTCAAGGACCTCCCTTCCTAATAGTGAGTCGCTGTTGGATGTAAGAATGTTTTGCGACCGGAATGCTGTCGAAGAACATTCGCAAATTACCACCTACTTCAAGTAGGTGGTAAGCCAGTCGCAAACGGGATGGGGTCGCCTAGGGACCCCTTCCCCTTTGTGAGTGGCAGCGATAAAAAATTTTAAGAGCAGGCAAAGGTCCCAGGGACTACCGCCTACTCTTAAAAAATTAAACTGAAACGTTTAATTTTTTTTAAACACATTCAGTTTTCTTTTAAGGAAAATAGGCTGAATGAAAAAGGTGCTTTATTTAAAAGCAAACACAGACATGGTGCACTGAGGTACAAACACTAATGAAATTTTGAAGGCAAATCGCCTTTGCCTGTTTTTAGTTTATTTGATGGCTTCTTAATCTATGCTAGGCATTTTGGAAGTGCTAAGGTTCTTCCTGGCCATAGAACATTTGAAGAACAGCTGTTCCTTTTGTCTGTTAGAACCTAGCAGAAGTGTGTTCTGAAATGATTCGCTTGTGTGCACTGTGACTCTTTATTCCTTTGTGTGGATCGGGTACATATTGTACTGGTTATGTGTGTCTGCGTGGGGAAGCATTTTCCACTTTTATTGGCTCTTTAACTGTTGTTCCTTACCGATCCTGCACAGCCAATGCTGTGCCTTCTTTCTATGTTTGTAACCCGTGGTGTGCAACCTTTCATTATCCATACACCATGATGAGTGGCAAATTCAAAAGGAGAGGGCAGGATGCCAGGGGGTGCAGGCTTCTCTTGCAGACATGGAACAGGAATAGCGTAGGCATCAGAAAGTAAACACGCACTCACACATGCACTAAAAGTAAAACTCTTCTTGGGAGAGAACATTCAGTTGTTGCTCATTTGTAGCATCCCCAGATCATGGCTCAGGCCTGAGGCAAAGCTGCTGTAAGAACAGGAGAGGGACCTTTCAGACAGGAGCCTCTGAGGGTAGCCGAAGGCCTGTGAACACTTGGTACTCCGCCATGGTGACACAAGGGGGGTTTTGGCCGGAGAGGGCATCCTTAGTGTTAGGTTGGAGCAGAGTCAACGAAGGATGAGCTGCAGAAGGTGACATGCTTGTGAAGCTGAAACAGGCTGAGTTCTTCTCTGCTGCAATCATGCCATAGAAGTTCGTCTTTTAAGAAAAGTTCTCACCAGCACCAACGTGCATCGGTCGCCAGGGTCTTCAGCTGCGTCCGACATGGCGCCTGCCAACTGCGACAAGGTGGTAGATGCAGTTATACAGTGAAGAGCTTGCACCTCTTGTGTTGTCTCTGAAGATAGAATGATGTGCATTTGGATGAGGAGAAGCGAGAAGGGAAAAGGTAACGGCAATCATGGAAAGATGACAATTAAAACACAGGGAAGAGGGCAGGTTTTTTGTCATCACTTCAGTGGTGCTCTGTGGAGTGCGCTGTTGGGATGGTGAGGAGAAACTCCAGCAGAGCGAGGTGCATTTGTTCCAGTAAAGAAATGTAAGTTTACCTAAAACAAATCACTGCAGTGCACTGCACTGTGAACCAGGCCTACTTTTCAGAAGGACATGTGTTGTAGAGAATGACATCCTTGTCTACAGCCCCTCTGGCCAATGCTGCTTCTCAGGCCAGTCTTATTACATCTCCAATTATTGCAGTCGGGATTAAAGTGTATAATGGCGCATACGTATATTTTTGCCGCTGAAATAATACGGAATTTGGTGGGCAAATAATGTTTTAAAGGTGTTCTGTTCGTTCTAACTGATTTTAATTAGCGTCTGAAAGATAACCTTGTTGACCAACAAAGCGTGAAATAGTTATTTCTATAAGGGCTATTTTTCCCCGTGCACATCCATTCTTTTATGACTGTAAATTTATGAGCCTAATGGTGCACAAGGCTAGGAAAGTTATATTTTAATAATGTTTTAAGTGATACCGTAGTGGATTGCTGTTATATTAGGGATTGTACCTTTTTATGCACAATCACTTTATGAATTATTTATACAGAAGTGTACCTCTTACATGCACACTCAATTTTTATGAACTAATTCTTTTAATGATTGTATATTTATGAGCATAATGGTGCACAGGGGGACTCAGGCGGATAGACAAGTTATGTTTTAATCATGCTTTATTTGGTACACGTGGTATGAGGTAATCATGGATTGTTGCTATTGTATGCTCTTATGCACAGTTATCCCATGAATTACTTGTATTCCTTGCTGCAAAGTATTATTGATTTGTTTTAATAATTTTTGTGTTATGTTCCTTTATGGTTTATTGTTGATGATGATGCTGCTTCTCTCTCACTAGACTGTTCTCAGCGACTTTTTAAGCTCCATTAGATAATTCTCCCCCAGTCTCCCAACCACTTATTGATCATTTGGATCCTCACAAGGTGGTCTGTTGGGGATACTTTGCTTTCTAGAGACACTACAGAGTTCTGCTTTTCACAAGAGGAATTATCCATGTGGTTTGAAACATGAACTTCACATGTGGTTGGCTGAGAGATGTCTGTTGCACTCCTTCATTGCCATGAGCAGTTTATTGTTGGGACTGTGCCACATAATTTATTCTTGCCACTTTTTGTTGCAGTTAGACTTCTGCAATTTTCGTTGTAAAAAATAAAATAAAATCCCTGCACCATTGACAGCGAGTTTTTCACTTTTGTGCAATGAGCATCCGTATTATCCACACTGTCAGGCACAATTTGCCACTTCCTGTATCTGTACTTATTATTAATATATTGATTTAAGGTGGCCTAGTGTTCTGTGTAGTTACAATTGTCATACTTTCTACACTTCCAGAACAACTTGCTACAATTTTTGTTGGTTACCAAATGTGGGCTAATATGGTACCATAGTTGCCTGTTATGCTAAAGAGACCACCAGCGCAATGCCCGATCCTGAAAGATGGAAAGCATGTTTTGAAAATTGTTTTTGAGATGTTGGCTGAACGCAATGATGATTCTAAATGCAGTATTGTGTGAATTCTAATAAACACTGCTGCATGATAACCATCTTACAAAATTTGATAAAAGTAGATTTTTCAGTGCTATCAAAAGTAATGTTCTCCTAAGTTCTATTGCAGTCTCCTCTAGTAAATGATGGTGTCATTTTGCAGATATGGTTCGGAAGGGAAAGTAGTATGTCTGAGTTGTTTTTTATAAGATCAGAAGAGATTTTAAGTTATGGAATAAGATTGAATGAATATTACCAGAGTTTGTACTGTCTAGTCACCATATTGTTGCATTAGAAAGTGCAGAATCTGATGTGCTTGGTCTGATGGGTGTTTACATTGTCAGAGTTTTTACAGCTGTGAAAGCTTTTGGAAGAGTTGTAATACGTAAATGAGAAATCTGATAAAGACTTCTAGCTGCAGATTCCTTACCATAGAATTATTCCTGGCATCCGACTGGATCCGTAAATGTTTTGTGAGCAGTACCCCTGCGCGTCGGTAGGTGCGTTGTTTGTCTCCGCGTGGAGTTGTTGCCGTTGTCTGCGCCAGAAGTGACGTTCGCAGTGCCTAATATAGGTGCCACGTAGGCCAGCTGACATCAGTTCTTTTCTTTCCGGGCCAGCCAGCGCAGATCTGGGAAGAGCTACCCCTTAGTCATTTTTTGACTAAGTTTTTTCAACGTTTTGTCGAAGTCTTTTTGAAGTTTACCTTCTGGTGTGGCAGGGATGTCATCCAAGAAGGCCGGCTTCAAGCTTGCGTCCCCGGTCATCGACAGATGTCTGTGACGGACCAGCATCTTGTATGCCTCTGGTGCCTTTAGCGGCATCATGGCCCGAAGGGCTGCTTTGACTGCCACGCCATGCACCCGAAGGCCTTCAGGGACCAGTCCCTCAAGCTTATGGCAGCTCAACATGCGACGCCGCGACGATCACGGTCCCAGTCGAAAGGAAGGTCCAGGGAGCGGTTGTGGATCCCGAGGTCGTCGTCTCATTCGAAGTCGGCGAGCCACTCGGGTAAGTCCAAGTCCCACAAAAATAAGTCGAAGTGTGCTTCGATTTCACCTCGTCCATCGGCCGACGAGACCAGGGAGCATCGCCACTTGTGGCCTGGCTCCGCGGTTGAGCCAGCACCTGGGTCTGCTTTGCGCCTATCCAAGTTTCGGGGAGCCAGAGCGACGGCCGCCCACTTGAGAACGTTTTATGAGGCCATGCACCTCATCTTTGGGCAGCCCGTTTCCTCCGGCGTGCCTTCAAACCGCTTGGGTTCAGGAGGGGCCCGACTGGACTCATGCCTGAGGCTCCGGCTCCAGTCAGGCCCCAAGGATCCACAGATGTATACAGATCGGCACCGGTTGTCCCACCTCGACTTTCCCCGTGGCCGACGCTCCTGCCTGCACCCACCCGTGGCACCATCTTCATTCTCATCCCCAACTCCGATACAGAGCTGGAGGGATGTCATCGGATGCCGGCGCTGATTTGAGCCATGCCTTACAGGCCAGAGCCGGAGCCGCATTTTTATGGGCTAGGACTCAGGAAGGATTGGAAGGGGTCGCAGGACCCTGAAGAATACCAGCCTTATGAGGAACAAATGGACTGGGCTGAGGATCTGGGTGAAGCCAGTGGACTGGATACTTCTCCATATACTGGAATGCTTTCTGCCCCTACCGTGGCTACAGAGGATGCAGCTTCATTTGCAATTGTGGTGCGGAGGGCGGCTAAATCCTGGCGCAATTCCTACCGCACTGCTGGACAGGGAATCCAAGAGACTGGACAATCTTGGAAAGGAGATGTTTTCTTCCGCGAGCCTGGCACTGTAATCTGTGAACACCGCATGCCTTTTGGGCCGCTATTCTCACACTCTGTGAGATACGGTTGCGTAGGTGCTGCCAATGGCCCCGGAAGAGGCCCGGGCTGGGCCGTGCTCTCCCAGGCTATGGCGATGGGAGGGATGCAGAGAAGCTCAACATCCGTTGTGGACTTGACACCACCGATTCACTAGGCAGAGTGGTTTCATCCACAGTGGTCCTGCGACGCCATGTCTGGTTGAGGACGGCTGGTTTTTCTGGGGTTGTTCAGTCCTCTCTCATGGACATGCCCATTGATGGCTCCCGTCTCTTTGGAGACAAGGCGAATTCAGCACTGGAGCGCTTTAAGGACAGCAGGGCTACGGCCAGGTCCTTGGGCCTTTCTGTGGCCCTTCGTCAGCCTCAATCCACCTTTGCCTCCTTTCGTGGCCATGGAAGGGGTGTGCACCTGGTCTGGTCAGTCCACCACGCCTCCCCTGCAGCCGCAGCTTCCAAACCCTCCTAGTCTGCCCGCTTATCATGGGCACCCAGTGGGCGGAAGGATTCGCCATCATCTGGACTTGCAGGATGAATAATTCCACATTCCCATCCTGCCTGCCCACAGGCATTACCTGTAGTTCACAGTGGGCCACAAGCAATTTCAGCTCGCTACGCTCCCTTTTAGCCTCAACAACACCCCTCAGGTGTTCACCAAGGTGATGGCTATGGTTGCTGCTCTTCTGCGGAGATCAGGGGTGCCAGTCTTCCCCTATCTCGACAACTGGCTGACGGCGGGCTCGCCCCAGGCTGTCGTCTCCCACCTCCAGACTACGCAAACCTTCTGCATTCACTGGGGTTCACTATCAACTTGCTGAAGTCACACCTGACTCCCTCTCAGGCGCTCCCTTTCATCTGAGCTGTTTTGGACACAGTGCCTTCATTGGCCTATCCTCCCGAAGGGCAAGTCCAGGATATTCAGCTATGATAACTATGTTTTGACCTCTGTCTTGGATGTCGGTGAGACTGACTCTGAGGCTGCTAAGCCTCATGACCTCCTGCATCCTGCTTGTGACACAAATGCCCATTGTCATATAAGGGCTCTGCAGTGGGACCTGAAGTTCCAGTGGGCAAAGTATCAGGGGAATCTCTCCGACATGGTCCAGATCTTGGAGGGAACTGCAAAGGACCTGCAGTGATGGCTTACAAACCGCGATTCAGTCAGTGGCAGACCCCTCTCTCTTCCCCAACCCATCTGACCGTGGTGACAAATGTGTCACTCCTGGGATGGGACGGCCACCTGAGAGAGGTGGAGATCAGAGGACTCTGGTCTCCGGCAGAATCCAGACTGCACATCAACCTGTTGGAGTTCCGAGCAATTCGATTGGCATTAAAAGCCTTTCTACCTACTACCCAGGGACGGCTAGTGCAATTGTTCACAGATAACACCACTGCCATGTGGTACTGCAACAAACAGGGCGGGTGGGCTCGTGGACCTTTTGTGAAGAGGCCCTGCGCCTCTGGACATGGCTGGAACGCCCGGCATATTCCTGGTGGTTCAGCACCTGGCGGTCTCTCTGAATGCCAAAGCGGACAAACTGAACCGAAGATGCCTTTCGGATCACAAATGGCGTCTCCATCTGGATGGGGTGCAAGGTTTCTTTCAGCAGTGGGGAGAGCCTTGGTTAGATCTGTTCGCCATCGTCGAGAACTCGCAATGTCACCATTTCTGCACGCTGGGGTTTCCGAAGCGGCTCTCGCTCAGAGACGCTATTCATCTCGGGTGGAACTCAGCCCTCCTGTACGCCTTACCGCCCACACCAGTCCTGCCCAGAGTTCTCAAGAAGATCAGGAACGACTGGACCCAAGTCATCCTTGTGGCTCTGGATTTAGCTTGGAGAGTTTGGTTTCCCAAGCTGTTGAGCTTGGCCATTGGTTCTCCGATCAGGCTGTCCCTTCGGGAGGATCTTCTGTTGTAGCAGCAGTGGAAGGTTCTCCAATCGAACCTGTCAACAGTCCACCTTCATGTGTGGAGGTTGAGCGGCCACAGTTGACAGCTTTCGACTTTCCGCCCGAAGTCTGCAATGTTATATTGGCAGCTAGATGTCCCTCCACCAAGACGGTATATACTTGCCGCTGGAACACGTTTGTGCCATGTTGTGCAGAAAGAAACATTGATCCCCCTTTCTGGCCCCCTTTCTCAGGTGCTCCTGTTTATTCTTTCCTTTACCAGGAAGGGCTCTGCTCTGGGTACTATTAAGGGATACCTATTTACAATCTCTGCTTTTCTTCGATTGCCTGACCAACCTTCAATTTTCCAATCCCATCTTGTACGGAGGTTTTTGGAAGGATTGCAACAAATTTTCCCTCACACTCCTTTCGTTATGCCTCAGTAAAATCTCAATCTTACCCTCACCTTCCTTATGTGTGCTTCTTTTGAGCCTCTGCACAATTGTACACTCAGGCTCCTTACCATCAAGACAACCTTTCTTGTGGTGATAACTTCTGCCCAGAGGTTCAATGAGCTTAAAGCCTTGTCATCCAAGCCTCCTTATCTAAACATCTACCCAGACAAACTGGTGCTTCGTACAAGGGCTTCCTTTCTTCCAAAAGTGGTCACTCCATTTCACTTAGGCCAAACCATCTCTCTGCCTACTTTTTAATCTCCTCCACATCCCTCCAAAGAAGAGGAGCGACTCCACCGTCTTGGTCCAAAACGAGCATTGTCGTTCTACCTTGACTGCACAGGAGAGTTCCGGGTGGATGACCAACTCTTCATGGGGTATGTTGGAGCGAAGAAGGGTCGGGCCGTGCAGAAGCGCACCATCTCCAGATGGATCATGCTCTGTATTAAAAACTGCTACGCATTGGCTAAGAAACAAACCCCAAAGGTTTGCGTACTTATTCCACTAGAGCCAAAGCTGCGACCACTGCATTCACATGCGAAGTTCCCGTCCTGGATATCGACCAGGCAACAATGTGGCCTCAGTACACACGTTTACTAAACATTACTGCCAGGGCAGTCAGCTCTGTAGAATTTGGCCTGTTGCCCATTCGGTCCTTCAGGACTTCCTCATGTGAAATTGGTCTGCAGACCCATCTCTGGGGAGGTTTTGCATGGGTATCTATTCGAAGGAAAGCCATCTGCAGCTAGAAGTCTTTATCAGATGAACAAGTTACTTGCCTTCGGTAATGCCTTATCTGGTAGAGACTCTATCTAGCTGAAGATTCCTTACCGACCCACCTATCCTCCCCTCTCTGCGAACGAATTTCTAGGGACAGGGCTTTCCACTTTCAGGGCACTAGATTTCCACACCAGTGGTGAATGTACTTTGTGGCTCTGCGCTTCTGGTGTGGAAAGTCGCAAAAAGAAACTGACGTCAGCATACCTAGGTGGCGCCTATATGGGGTACCACAAATGCCCCTTCCAGCGCAGTGACACCAGCGGCGCCACGTGGAGCCGAACGACCGGCGCTCAAGGGTACTGCTCACAAAAAATATCCGGATCCAGTCTGACACCTGGGGATAATTCTAAGGTAAGGAATCTGCACCTAGATACAGTCTCTACCAGATAAGGCATTGCAGAAGGTAAGTAACTTGGTCTTTAGGAAACTAGCAATATTTAAAGTTAATGTATTTGAGCTACAAGAAGCATTAGGTGAAATCAGCAATATTCTGCCTAGGAGTTGAACACGACATGGATCGTTAGTAGCGGTCCTAAATTCGAGGTGGTTTATTTATCAGAATATCTATAAGATTCAGATCTTAAGCTAGAATCTAAAGGGTATATACAACATACTAAATCTTCTTTACATATATTGGTAAGAGGAGACTAATGCTACGCATGTGAAAGTTTTCAAAGGATTCTCCTTAAATTAATTTTTGTCAGACTTGACAGTCATCATGATCTTCACAAAGATTGTGAATTTTTCAAAACTATGCTCTGTAGCAGGTAGTGTGGGAGCTTAAGGTCAAATACTAGTAAAGTAACTATAGTGAGATTATACAGGACTTTATTGGAAAAGGTGAGCAGATGACATATCTCTGTAGTATTTCTGACAGTTAGACGAGAGTTATCTTGTTATTTCACCTTATCATGTACAGCAGGGTGAAGCATCATGTCTTGTGTTAAATTCTATTCTCAGTACTTCATGCTGTGGATGCAACCCCTACCAGTAGGAGTGCATTCAATGCAGTTCCTAAATAGCTCATAGTGTATCTTCCCATTTAAGGCAGGAACCCTTATGTATGTTAAATTTCACTGAAAGAGAAACACAAGAGAACGAAAATGTTGAGGGCACTCTAAGATATGGCCTAAACACAGTGTTACACTGTATGCTTCAAAATTATTCCTGACATGATCCTGACCCTCTTTGGCAGGAACATCCTAGATGTATTTGTGAAGACATTGAAGGCATGGCATGATGAGACTTCGAGTCCTACCCATATCTTGAGCTTCTACCAACAATACAACAACGTTCTTGGTTGCCTATCGACTATCTTCAGCCAAGGATGCTACTGTTACTCCTCAGGTTTCTTCACTGCTCAGACATCCATGCCAATTAGGATGATCATACTATTAAAATCTATATGGTATAGGTCCTTAACCTCGAAAGCACAGAACTCTGTCCTAAGGACGATGCCATTTACCTACCTACTAATCCTTAAGAATTGTCCAGGAGGCAACTCCACCTATTTAAATATACAGGTTCCCAGCATATAACGAAACCAGAGGTTTAGTAGAAAAGTTGCTTCACTATTATGATATTCTTTACTAAACTGTAAATTCTAAAAGGTAAATGATTAGTGACTTAATCTCGTGAAATCTCATTTGGTAATGGTGTGTGCTGCGTGTGGACAGGGGTGGCTTCGCTGCTTCTTACTCAGCCTCCACAAATAAGGATGCTAAAGTTTGCCTTGTCGAAGATTAGGAAATCTACCAAAACAGCGGCCTTCAAACGATCATTGAGATTCTTTTCTGGCTCTATCCAGATGTAGTATTTTCTTCGAATATGAGAAAGAGAAACTCCCATCCCCTTCTGGAGAAGTTCAGAAATGTTGGTATGTTCACCTCCACATTTTGAATGTAATACCTTTGTAAAGGACTGACGGACTCTGAAACTAGAAGTAAATAGGAATGTTCACATTTTTAATTTTGATTCAGTTGTTGTGGAATGTTCTGAAATTCCCGGATTTCCTGCTACTATATGATGTGATGTTAAAAGTATATCCTTCTCTCTATACAACATTTCCTGCTCTCAATGTAGGGCGGGAAAATAACGAGCAGAAAATGCCAATTGATAAGCTGCACCATTCTGCAAACATCAGTATGTGTCGGGCATGGTATCAGCTGGGACAGTTTGCTGTAGGAGCAAGGCCATGAAAGATACTGGCTTGTGGAAGGGGTGCAGGCTGTTGGGCCAGATGGGACTCCTGTGCGAGGTGGTATGGACTCAGGTCAGGGAACCGTGTGGACAGCTGCCGAGCAGCACTGTTCCTTCCATTGCCCCAGTGTCCCTAACTGAGTTTCCCGCTATTTGAAAGGGCCACCAACACTGCCCCTCATTTTTTGTTTTTTACACTACGGACTGTATGCTCTTTGCATAGCTTCCTGTAGTTTAATAAAAATATGTGAGTTGCGAGCAGTCAAGCATTGCATCTTCGTCCACCCATAGAGGTAAATTACTTAAATTGTGTTGACTATTGGTTAACTCAATCAAGAGGAATCCTATTTGGTAAGTATTTTGTTGTCATGTTCTTCTGTAAAGGATTACTCCATATCTTTTCTTAGGCATTTACATTATCCAGCTAGATTGTTCTCTCAGACAAGAAGTATTTTGGGACTGCTTCATAAAGCATTTTCACACCTAAGAGAATCAAGAAATGCAAAAGTGGAATCTTCTAAATCTCCAGATTAATAAAAGATTTATGATTCATGGATTTTGTGAACCATCATTTTCACTTATAGCAAGGGGTTTGTGAACAGCTGAAATGCTGAAGGACTTCGGGTGATTTTCAGTGACTCTGTTGTTTTTACATCTGATATTGAATGTATGCAAATGTTTATAATGCGCTGGAATTTGTATTTGGTGTCTCGCTTTTCTTTAATATGACTTTGTCACTCGCAAAATTGAAAAATATTATACATTTTGTTATGCTAAAAACATTTCCTCTCTTGCTGACTTGATGTTGCTTGGACTTCCTCCTTCACAAGCATTAGCCTATTGACTTGGACTACCAAAAAACATATACAGTATTACTGATTTCTCCTAAGAGGAGCCTATGAATTATATTTTACCTGTGTTATCCTATATTTTAAGCAAATATTGCTTGTATTTTTAAACATTAGTCTGTGCACATGCTCCTGATTTGCTTATAGTGCCCTGCATTGTAATGGTGGTGATCTCAGTTGAGATGTTTTTATAAATGAAAAGCAGAAACCATTACATTTAATTGTTGCCTTTCTATGATTCTAATGGAGTTACTATAGTCAGTAATCTAAAACACAACGCCCTCATTCCCGGGCAACCGCAAATCCCGATTCAGGTGCAAACTCCTTTTTACACACGAATCTGGATTCCAAGTGAGGTTCAAATTCCTTCCCTGCAGGTTGTTTGCCCTCCTGATCTGGAACCTTTAACAAATCGCGTAAGCAAACAGCTCAAATGTTTGCAGTCTACATGTCACAGTGGGGAATTAAGCTCGCTGTGAATGTGAGATGGACAGATTAAAATGTGCTGCAAGTTATATATTTGGTAAATGCTGAACCTTGCATTATCTGTATTTGATAGGGATGCAAATTAAGCCCGGCATTGTGTCTGACCAGGAATGAGTATCAAAAAGGCACTGTCTGTTAGATGTGGCTTTTGGCGAGCCTTTGGTACACACTTACAGCTAGCTGGTTGGGTGGGGAGCATCATCAAGGTGGACTACACACTATTAAATGGTATATTATGAGGTCTTGATCAGGACTGGAGGAGGTAAAAGTGCATGTCTGTTTCACTCTCCATCAACACTATTCTCTTTGAGTTTCTAAACTTTTCAGATGCATGCACATTAAATCAGGAATATCCTAAGTGAAACTGGCATGAGGTCTTTTTTGGATATTTAGATACAAAACAATCTCATGTCTACTTATTCTTCTGTGTAGTGTCTCTTCTTGCAGTCAAAACAGAGCCATTGAACAGCAGCGAAACCGCAGCTACAACTGGAGATGGATCCCTTGACACTTTTACTGGGTCAGGTAAAGCCACACTCATTATTTCCACACAAAGACTTGGAATATTTTTAGAAGCATAGCTCACCAGGCAGAATGCTCAAGCTAGCTCCAAAAATCAAGTGTTAACTGGTTCTGTAAGGGTAGAGTTTAGGAGCTACCAGATTGTCAAATAGTATCCCAGATTGTGTCACGCTGGCTGGAAGTCATTCATAATGCCTCAAGTCACCTTGCACGTGCTTGGTGAATCCACTGAAATGTATGACACTTTCCTTAGAATTGAAGCTGCAAATAGAATGCACACAACACTAAGGTGATGCAAAAATTGAATTATTGAGATCACCTGTAGTTGTATTGCTCTGAATATGTAGCCTGAAAACTATTTGCTTTAAAAAAGATAGTAGTTTTGTTGTTGCAAAGTGCAAGGTAACTTTAATTTTGTTTCACTTATATGAAAACACAGTTGTAAACTTAATAGTAAATAGTGCAAACTGACATTATATTGTAAATGTTGTTTGCGTGTTCCAAACACATACTTTTGTTGAGAGTTAAATGTTTTATGTTGACAGGGCAGAGACTTTATAAACCCTGCTCTAGGGTCAGTATTCATTCAAACTGAAGTTATTCTTCATTGTATGACGTTTGATTTGGTGTTGTATAAGTGCCCTACAGTTGAAAGAAAGTACGGGTAGATAGATCTTTAGACCTCAATGCCACATTTCATTTCTTCAGCACAGGTTCATTCAACAGCTTTGTGCGCTCATCAAAGTTTGTAGGACGGGAACAGCTAAGCTTTTCAGCAGGCCTCCACTGTAATGGAAGAGTTTGAATAAATACTCGTGTGTGACGGGTCCTCCAGCACAAACCCTTCATGAATAATTCATAATGCATGCTGTTGGCTTGATCGTTGTTGAAACACCCCGACTTCATGCCACAACATGATCGCTTATAAAGCTGTGAGTGAAGCACCAGGGATCTGTCTGGAAAGGGACATAAGGATTTGTGTATACTCAGAATATTAAGGTTTCTCTTGTAAACCTGATAGGGCTAGGATGTTTTTTTCAAAGTATTCCGTTTCAGCGAATCCCACATTCTGGTTAGCTCATCTTTCTTGCTGTTGATTTGGCACTGATTATGTAAATTGTGTATTTAGCACGAATTCGTTTCTCTGGTCCTTCTATTCCAGCCGTGAGTGGTTGTTACTTATCCTGAGATTAGCAGGATAATTATTAGCGATGGAGTAACCCTTTTCCAAAAGAAAATAATTATTTAATGCTTAAGTAGTATTTGTAAACAACAAATAAAGGAATATATAATGGGGGCTCTAAAGAAAACTTTATATAGCAAAACAATATGAAAAGAGGGCACTGTTATTATACATAGAACACATTCCTTGTATCGAAACATTCATTATGACACATAATACAACAGTATTTGTGGTAAGTGGAAGAATGGCTCCATGTTCAGTGCAACAACTTAAGAACAATGTGCAAAAAGAATAATTTAAACAGAACAACTTAAGAACCACTGTGAAAGTGCAAGTGGCCATGCTGTAGAGGCCTACACGACCCAGAACAAGAATTTCAGTTAGACTGCAAAGGTTTATAGCACTAGCAGTAATGTCAGAGTTTCAACCCAGTTAAACAATTCATATGGTCATTATCAGGAAAGAGATTGTTTTAAAAGCAAGTGCTTAGCAAGGAATTCCAGGGCTGAGTCGATCCCAATCTTAAGTAGGATACAAAATTGCATTAAGAGTAGAGGATACTTTCATTTATGATCCCAGTTATAAAGTTTAAAATGACAAAGTGTCAAGAAAGTACATGGAATACTGCACTCTAAGTAGTCAATTATATGCAAATCCTCGCAGCTGGTCAAGGAGCGTCTGTTAGATTAATCCCTATGTCAAAGAGACTGAATATATTCATTATTATAAAAATATATTAATAAGAAAGTATTGTATGAATTCAATGTAGCTACATCAATTACCCAAGAAAGTACATGGAACATGAATTCAGTTTATAAAACCTATCCTGTCTTGTACATCTCTTGATCAGCGTGTCTGGTCCTGTGCTAATGCTATCTCTAAATGTCCTTAGTCACATTTTTTTTAGTATGGAGCAATCTGGGCAAATAAAGTTCGATGGGTTAAAAAAACGAATTATGTAACAATCACTGGTGCTTGATAGCCGTGTTTGGGATACAGTTATGTTATGTTATTTTCACACGGCACAAACACAAGAACCAAGTGAATACACAGATATTAGTATGAGGCAAAGATCATCAAATGTATCATTATTACCGGCAAGTAACTTGCCATGTTGTAGTACAATATAGAAGAAACCAACCAGATAGTTCCAATTCTTAACTTCAAACTGTTTATAAACTGTTTTTATTCCCTAATGTGATACATTTATAGCTCATACAAATGGTTTTCTTACAAAGGCTTATTCCTGAAAAGTTTAAATTTGAGAATACCCAGGTTATAAATAGTTCTTACTAATCACCAGATCACGTTTTACAGATTGTTAATAATTTTAGCGCACTTTGTGTGTTCATTGTGCTTATCATGAACCTCTGGCAATTATGACACATGTGCTTGCTAGCAGCCACCTCATAAAGTGACACCTAAGTTATATCCGCTTTTACTGACGGCTTTGTGTACCAAATCCATTAATCTATTGCATTACATTCCTATTAACTGTACTTATTTCATTTCAATGAAGGGAACTGTTTTTTTAATAAACTTGATCCACTATGGCTCTCTCGTATAAAACTTTGGGCCATATGTACGACGAAGTGGCGGAGCGTGCCGTTAGCCTCCCGGGCTTAACGACACGCTCCGCCACTTCTGAAACACAAGGCTGCATCATATTTACAAGAATGTGGTGCAGCCTTGCATTTCCCCCTGCGTTTGCGCTAAGTTTAACAACTTAGCGCCAACGCAGGCACCCTTGCACCAGAGGCAGGTGTCTGTGTGCAGGGGAGGATTGGTTATGTGTAGGAAGGTGTCCCTTCCTGCACATAAACAATCCTAAAATGCCATTTTGTAACTTTCATGTGTGCTGCTTCATGCAGCACACATGAAAGTTACAAAATGGCATTTTTTAAAAAGGTTTGTTTATGTACAGGAAGGGACACCTTCCTGTACATAAACAAACCATGGCATTTTGCTTTTTCCATGTGTGCTGCACAAAGCAGCACCCATGGAAAAAGCAAAAACGAGGAGAAATAATGCATTTCTCCTCGTTTCGCCACCTTAAGACCAGGGTTTTCCTGGTCTTAATTTTGGCGCTGCCTCCTAATACGCCACCCTTGTACATAGGGGACAGCGTCAAATACAATGGGTGTTGCGGTGGAACGCCCACCACAACACCCACTGCACACCCCTTTCAAGCTAAACATAGTGTGAAAGGGTGCCTTATGTACAAGGCAGCGTTAAGCCGCGTTAAGTGGCTTGACGCTGCCTTGTGCATAGGGCAAGGCCCCTATCGCTACGGGAACGTCACAAAAAGTGACTTTCCCGTGGCGATAGGGGCTTGTACATATGCCCCTTTGTGTCTAACCTGTCACTTTCAAAGTTATAGATTTCATCTATTAAAGGGCGGGGTGCTGAGTTTTGGGGGAGGGTGAGAGGAGTACTGCGCGAGATTTTCCTAGCTTCCAAAAATTACAGACACTGGGCCAACAGTAATTCTGGGGTAAAGAAAATAGGTGGAAATACTACAGATTATGGGCTTTTGAGGAACAGTATGCAGAAATGTGTCTTTCCATGTAGATTCCTTCATGTTTTGCTCTCGTGTTTCACTCGGAGACTTTGGATGCTTTCAGTAGCCGGTGTTCTCAGGTGGGAAACGCAAATACTTGTAATTGCAGTGGGGGCCAGTAATGTGAGTTATTTTTAACACCAGACAGAATCAGATATTTACACGGAATCCTATTCTGATAAGTGCATAGACAACTATGGTGTAAATGCGCTTTTGTATCTATGCAGTTTAAAATTAGCTCTTAACAATAGCTGAAAGCTACATTTTTATAATTTTCTAGCTGTTTGCGCACGTTTCTCATTTTATCATCATAAGCAGTATGGGAAAGCAATAGTTTTTTTTTTTTAATTGAATTTTGTACACTTTGTATGCATCCCGCCCCCAAAAGCACCCTCACGGATTCGTTTTCCAGAAGTACACTAAGTAGCATTGTAAGAAACTGGGTTACTAGTTGAGAGGGGGATCGCCCCACTCAAGAAATAAACACAATCCTTGTCAGGGTGGACCTCAAAAGTGTCTAAATAATTGTGTTCAACCCTAAGGTAGCTTGGCACAAAAGGCTTAACTTTGATGCAGTAATAATGTTAAAACACAACACAAGAAACATCCCAAATCAATTTAGAAAAATAGAGAATATGTTAATAAATAAAATGACACCAACACAACAATTATTCAACCAGTGGTACGGGATATTTTTTATTTAATTTTTTATTTAATATTAAGTAAAAATAGGGCCAAGAAGCACAAGGCACCAATCGTAGTTATCTGGTGTTAGATGGCATCTTTTGGCTTGTTTCCTCTGTCTTTTTGCTTTCTTGCCTCCTGTTTTTAATGGTACGTTGGACTTCGTTTTGCTGGTTTAGTGCCTCTGCACACTTTATCACTGCTGTTCATTTTTAAAGTGCAAGTGCTCCTACTGTAAATTGTCTTTATGGATTGGTGTTTTCATGTTTGGCTTATTTTATTTACTACTAAGTCTCTAATATAGTACACTGTGTGTGCCCAGGACCTGTAAATCAAATGCTGCTGATTGTGCCACCCACACAAGGTGTCTCAGACCTGCCACTGCAGTGTTTGTGCATAGTTTTTGCTGCCATGTCGAGCAGGCAAGTGCCCCCACGTGCCAGGCCCTAACCTTCCCTTTTCTCACATGTAAGGCATCCCTCCGGTAGGCCCAAGGTACCCGTACCATGGGCAGGGTGGAGTGTATGTGAAAGGTAGGACATGTCCTGATGTGTGTGACATGTCCTGATAGTACTGCCATTTTCGTTTTTCACTATTGACAGGCTATCTGTCCCATAGGCTAACATGGGAGTTGCTTTGTAACATCTTACAAGCCTACCTTTTCATTGGGACAAGATAGGGAAATAATAGTATGCCTGAACTCAGGATTTAAAAATACATCTTTTAGTAAAGATGATTTTTATGTTATGTGTTTAAAAATACCACTTTTAGAAAGTGGGTATTTTCTTGTCTAACCATTCTGTGTGCCTCTGTTGGTTTGTGTATTGACTGTCTGGTTTTGAAGTGACAGAGGCTGGGGTGTGCATTCACTTTAGACAGCCACAAGGAGGTCTGAGGTGTGTCCTGCCTTTCCTGGTGGACTCATAGTTGGGCTGAATAGGCCTGGTCTGCACAATGCTGTCTCCACCTCCTGGACTGAAGCTGGGCCAGAGAGGGCAGTACTGGTTTGGACTGGTCTCAGAGACCCTTGCCACAAAGAGTAAATATGGTATAAATATTGGGGCCCTGACCCCAGGACTTTAGAACTCTTTTGGATCAAGGAACCTACCAAGAAGAAGAGCTGGAGAAGCTGGGAGGAGGAACTACCACTTTGCTGTATGTTATGCTGTCTTGGCCTGCAGTGGCTGCTTCTATATTGGGCAAAGAAAGGACTGGACTGAACTTTCTGCAACTCTTTGTTTGAGTTTCTCTAAGGGCTTGAGGTAGAGCTTGCCCCCTGTTCAAGAAGTCTCAAGAACAGCAAAGACTTCAAGTTCATTAGCTACCAGCACTGGGAACTGTGTGTTTTGTGCTGCAACAGAAGATAAAGCAACCCGATGCTGTCAACGATGCCACTGCCAGCTCCGTGTCCTGAAGGCACTGCCGCACTTCGCACTGCAACCTTGGTCTCACCGGCGACGACGCCCGATGTTGCCACAAGCTGCTGCTTGCAACATGACCTGTGGGCATCACCCTTGCACCACCTCGCTTCACATTGCCGCCTTGGTATCCCCTATGACGCTGCTCCACGCCGACATCAACGCCGCTGCTTGCACCGTGATTTGAGGGCACCACTCGTAAGTTACATGCCTCACCGCCCTGTCCCACACCTCAGCCTTGGCCTGCTGGCTCCATTGACTCTGGTACGTCAGCCGACGACAGCGCTTCAGCAACGACGATGCAGCTGCCTGCACTATGACCTGCTAGCACCGCAATGAGCACTGCCCCACTTTGCATGCAGCCCTGGTCTCACCAACGCCGCTGGATGCCGTCACCGAGCCGCTGCCTGCACCACGACCTGAGGTCAGAGCAAGACGCACCACTGCACTTCGCACCGTAGTCCCAGTGCCCGCAGAAGCCAGCGCTCCTGACTTTAACTGCACGGAGTTCCATCTGCAACGGGTCCGACGACACCTGCACCGACTTCCAGAACCGAGGCCTGCTCTTCAGAGCTCATCACGAAGTCACCATCTAAAGGTTCTGTTTTGTGGGTCTTCCCTACACCGTAGCTGGCTCACGACGCCGCGGTCAGGGAGAACTGTTTGGATTTGTTGTTCACGACGCCATGATGGTCCCAGACGGAGCTATCGACTTCAAGGAACTGTATTTTAAGTCTATTTTTGCTTATTGATATTTCTAAGAACTGTATGGTAGATTTTTTATCGTTTTTAGTCTTGTCTGCACAGACAAAATATTGGATATTTTTCTAAAACTGGTGTGATGTCCTTTTGTAGTGTTTTCACTGTATTTCACTGTATTACTGTTGGTTATGTGCAAATGCTTTTACGCACTGCCTCTGAGATAAGCCTTTATCAAGTAATGGGGTAACCCAAACACTGTCCTTGGACCTGGCTATCGACTAGTACAGAAAACAATTGGTCCTGGACCTTTCTTTTTGTGTCTATATCCCCTAGCAATTACTGGGGAAGGTAATTATTTAAATATACCTTAATGCACGCATATAGTCAGCAAAAGGTTACTTAATCCATCAAAAACCCTTGATGTGCATTTAGGCCTAAAAACATACTTGGCATCTGTTAATTTGGTAAAACATTTATTTATTGTTCACAGATTCAATTTTCAACAGATGGTAGACACTCTACCATACTCATTGTTTAAGAAGGAGAGGTTGCGCCACAGAAGGGGTGCAGGGAAATTGTGCTCAAGTGTGTAGTGAGTGAAGGTAAGAAAAAGCAAAGTCAAAGAACAAACATCACTAAAATACTTCTGGATATAACTGATAACAAAACCAGTTAGGTTAAGCCTGTCCAGCATCAATCATGGCAACTTTCTAAAGGTGGCATTTTCAGGATAGTAATTTAAAATCCGACTTCACCATACCATTAAAGAGGATTTTACATTTCAGTGTCTGGGTGGACGAGAGGGGAGCGCGCTAGGGCCATGTTTCTGCGCACCTGCACATGCTATTGAAACACCCCTACAGCATGAGAGGCTACCAGGGGGTTCCAACTGCTCCTCTCCCTGCCCGTGGGAAAGGATTACACTGCTTCCACACACCCTTCTTCTGCGCCTACTGCACACACGCTTATAAGATGCTACCTTTGCCTTCCAGGTTACGAGTCATGGTTTTACGTTTACTTAGGTTTATTGTCATGTTACATTCCACACAGGTTTGGACGGAGGCGCTGGCGCTGAGATGATATTGCATGCTGTGACCCTGTGATGAGATGTCTCTGCTCTTTGCCTGATTGTATACCTGGAAGGGGGTGGTCGGGAATGCATGTACATTCTTGCTCGCTGTATATGCATCATGGGCTTGCCAGCCCTGAACCACCACTGTACTAAAAGAAACGTTAATAAAGAAATGTGTTTTACTTGATAGGGCAGAGATTGCTATTTAGAACAATGTCATTATCTATGAATATCGATAATTACTGTTACTTTAGAACTTGCTGTCAAAAAATTCAATAAACAAATTTAAATAAAAATTGGATTTTAAATTACAGTTCAAATGAGCGGAAGAAGTATTTCTGTAGCTGGTCTCAAATCGTAGTTATCACTTATTAAATGTTATAAAGGTAATCCAGTGTTAGGCGATAGTTGAGGTAGCCTTGCTACAATGAAAAACAATTTTGAGGATTTTTTCACTGTCAGGACATGTAAAACCTAGGTACACATGTCCTTCTTTTTAAATACGATGCACCCTGCCCTATGAGCCTTTTAGGGCCTACCACAGGGATGATGTATAAGCATTAAAAAGGAAGGGTTAGGCTCGGCAAAAAGTTTATTTTGCCACGTCAAAATGACTGTTTAAAACTGCACTGCAGACTGCAGTTTTCGCATTCAACTTACAGGCCTTGGGTACTTGTAGTACATTTACTCGGGACTTATAAGTAAGTTAAATGTGCTAATTGGATGTATACACCTTTTACCATGTTTGGAATGTGCAGCATAAGCACTTTACTAATAGTTATCAGGGGTAAAGTGTGCAGAGTCCTAATGCCAACTGTAACGAGCTCAGCAAAAATAGGGACAGAAAGGCCAACATCTGGAAAAAGATGCTCCTTTCCAACACGCTTCATGTACCATTTAGAAGTGAATTTTTCTAGTTGATGTAATGAGGTAGTAAAACAACTTCTGTGGAAAAAGCCCAAGTTTTCGTTTTACCTGAACCCCTACATTTACTGTAAGAGCGAAGGGTGAGTTTTATAGGCCTGGTTGAAGGAACACATAAGTAGGTGTTCTATTGAGCTGTATAATTCAAAATATTTCTGACAAAAGTTGGCGATTTTAAACTTGTCATCTAGGTTCACAACACAAGGCACTTGGTATCCCAAAATGCCATTTTGTTTTTTGCTGAGTACCAGGTAGACCATATGTGATCTGCGAAGGAAAATTATTTTTTGCCAGGGGACGGGCAGTGGACTGCCATAGGTGGCTGCAAAAGGGATCACTGCTGGAGGTAGTGAAGCGCTATAAATATTTGGCCCTATATTCAGCACTATTTGTGTGAGGCTCACTCCCTATTCCGAAAGGGTAAATTCATTTCTACCACGAGAGGTTTGTTGACCTTCTGTACATCAGTCGATAGCAGGGATGTTAAACCTTTGAGGGTGGTGTATGAAACCAAAATTTGCTCCATGGCATTGAAGGGTGCAGGGGGCATTTTACGGCCATTTGCTATATCTGAACTCCTTACAAGGTCAGGCTTAAGAGTTCCTAGTCCTACAGCAGACATTTGCTTGCAGTGAGGTCTGCTTAGTATTACTTGCATAGGTGTCTTCACCTATTGGTGGCTCCAGAGGGTTCTCTGCTCCATCAGATTTTTAGGAAACTAAAAAAATGTCGAGATGCAAATCTTTGCTATTACTTGCTTTGCCAATTGCGCTTTGAGGAAGTTAGAGTTCAGTGTGCTGGAGATATTTAATGGCATTCTGTTGGCTTTTGTGAAAAGAATACTAAACGCAGTATTGCAGAAGGAAGCTGTGAGACTGAGCTCTTGCTCTGTCATTAGACTAAATGTTTTTCTCTAGGGGTCTGAGGAAAGGTAAGAATTGCTTTCTTTGTATTTTGGCGATAACCTGGAGACCAAAGTTCACCACTTTTATTAGGCCTGGCGTTAGGCAAGACCTTTTGATTTAACTGAGATTTTGTGAATAATCTATTTACCTCTAGGGGCTTTCAGTAATCCCTTTTCACATGTTGGTCTGTTATTGTGTTGGTCACAAATTTATTTTCCATACAGCATGGGGCAGTGAGTCAGCCCACTTCTGCCATTGGCTAACTTCCCTGCGACTGACAGTATTCTTTCCTTTCAGAAGGAACACATCCACCCACAAAGTAGTTCCCTTCAGTTCTAGGCCCTACTATGGCAATGCGTGCTTTTTGGGACCAATGAATATTGTTTGCTTTTAGCCATTTTTTTTAAAATTGACAACGACCCGGCAGCTTCCCAATAGTAAAGTTTTGCAAAAATGCATGCCAAAACAAGCATTGACAAACCTAAAAGACTGACAGTCAACACCAGACCTGCTGGCTTTGCCACTGTCTGTATTAATATGAAATACATCAGTTTGCCTTTGGCTGAGGATAGGGCATCACTGACAAGAGAGAATGCAGAGAAAAGCCTATGCTGTAATTGTTGATTTGAAGATCTCTCTAATGTTTTATCTTTATGTTCATCTTTGGGCTTTCTAAAACATAAATATATCAAACCAATGTTTTTAGAAAAGCGAAATATAGCAGTGCAAGCAGCCCCGCCCATTCTTTATTTTCCACAAACAGTGAATGTAGGTTTTATAGTCATTGCAAGTTAATTGATCATTTTGATCTTTGTTCTCCTTGTGGCCTAATGTCTTTGGAGGTTTATGTTTACTTTTTAATTTTGTTTATTTTGTTTTAATAACGTTTTTGAGTTTGTCTATATAAAATCAGAACACGACTGGCTGAGAAATATTAAAGATGGTAAGAGAGACTTCCTACCGGTTACCGTCATTTTGTCTCAGATATAGATCAGTGTGTTTTGTGATTTTCCCTCTCATTTTTAGTCTAGGTTGAGGGTTTAACGTACATAGAGCAATGGTGCTGCGTTGTCATGTATGTTATGAACCCCTCCACCATAAACATTCAGGAGTTAATACTTTTTTCGTTGCTTTTTGTGTGGACAGTTATGGCTGGGTCTCGGGTGTCATTTCGTGGGAATAGTCTGCCCCCTTGTGGCAGGAATAAGAAACAGAGTCGTATCAGATTGAATAAAGTAGTGGCCTGCCAGCTGTAGCATCTTATTATTGTAACCTGCAAACTGTTCACCATTTATGACATCTGGCCTTGTTTTTTTGGCCCCCGTCCTGTCCTTTAGCGAGCAATAATTTTATTTCCGTTATTTATTTCTTTAAATCTGTTTTATTCTCGCTCTATATGCCATATGCTCGTTGAAAAGCTACAACTTCAAATTAGATGCCTTCTTAATCTTTGTCTTTTTAATCGTCTGTAATTCGATCACATTAAAAAAAAAGCGCCAAACACTGCCAACACATCACATGTTGCGCCCAAGAGGTGACTTTTTAAGGGTGCCAACTGACTGTGCATTTCTTTGGTGAGTAGTCTTTCACATTTACGATGGTTAACACTCCGGAGACCTGTCTGTACATTGCGTGAATTACATTGTGCAGCGCCAGCTAATCAGAGTATATTGACCAGACGCAATCCGCCTGTGCTATCCCCGGGACAAAACCAATACGCGTTCAATGAGACTTAGCACGTCATTAACACCTGCACACCCTATGACGTGATGTCATTGACCGAATGCATTGAATTAGAGATGGCGTGCAATCGTCGTTTCGATAAAGGTTGCGTTTGTTCAGCTTTCTGAACTACTGCTTCAGGTGACAACAGGGCGACTGACATGATGCACCTAGAACCCATGGACAATGTATATTATCGATTGCTCTTCCCACAGAAAGGCCAGGGGTGGGATTGATATGGTTTCACTGTGAATAATATACTTTCCTGTCAATATGTCTGCTGCATGCTTGTTATTTTACCACCCTCCTTTCGAACCCCACTCCTGCGACGTGCAACAAGTGAAAGTGGAGACCGTGTGCTTTACGCTGCTCTGCAGGTGAACAGATACAGGCAGACGAATACCATGCAGAGATTGGTGCCATGATTGGGTAAAGCTATTTTATATCCTCGTTGTCAAATAGTGTCTTAACATTTCAAGTGAGGGAGCCAGCCACTCTTACATGGGGTTTTCTAATCCGCCCAGAGAAGAAACAGCTTTTGCTCAACACGTTAGCATCATCTGCTAGCAGAAGTCATGATTAAAAGAGACTTTATCCGTTCAGTATCAGAGAGGTAGCTGGTAGCTCCCAAGAAGTGTTTGGCTCCACCAGCCTAGGGCTAGCAGGTTCTCCAGTACATCTCTTCAACACAAGCTCTACACTAACGAGTGCTGTTTGACTGTGAGTGTAAACGTACTTTCTCTACTGTCCTGGTTGATTTCCACCAGTGATCGTCCATCCCAATTTCCATTAGTTAGTGTTATAAATTGGGTTTCTGGTTGGCAGAGGTATGCACCCTGTCCAAGCACGAACCACAATCCTAGTCACGGTAAGTCAGTAATACACCCTAGATTAGCCTGTGCTCACCCCCTAGTACCTTGGCACACAGCAGTCAGGCTTAACTTAAGAGGCAATGTGCAAAGTATTTGTGTAACATTTCAAACAGTAAAACAGTGAAAACTCCACACAAAAAGATACCACACCTGGTTAGAAAAATAGAGCTTAATTAATTGAATGAAACAAGACCTAAATGACAAAAATCCAATCAGTGGAACCAGAGTTATGAATTTTTAAAAAATAAACTGAAATGTAGTATTTAAATGCATAAAGCGCCAACTGGGGCTATCTTGTCATGCTAGACCAGGTCAAGTCCAAAAAGTTCACGCCAACCGCAATGGAGCGTGGGTCGGATACTGGGGCCAGGCTTGGCCCGCTGCAAAGTACCTTGTTTGCGTCAACATAAAGGACCAAATGCGAGCAACAGAGAAAGCAAATCATCGTCGAAGACGAGATGCGAGGTGCAGAAGAGGTGATGCATTGTCGAAGGTCCACACAGGTAGGTGATGCGCCATTTCCGAGTCTTTTGCGTCAATGGCGATGCCTGGATTTTGCTGGAGCAGCACTTTAAACCCACTTCCAAAGGTCCAGCACTGGATTGGCACCACTTACAGGGCAGACTCACAGATGGCACAATCTAGGTGCTGTAGCTAGTGAGGTGGAAGTTTTTTTATGTCCTTGAGACTTCAGGAGGCAAGCCAGCAAGCCCCTGGAGTCACTCTGGTTCTGGGTTGAAGAGCAGATCCAGTCCTTCTCACTCCTAGGCAAGAGGGCAGCAGGTCAGCACGGCAAAGCAGGGGACCAGCAGAGGAGCAGTCCTTGTAGCAGCACAGCAGCCCTTCCTGGCTGAGTATCCACAGGTCCAGAAGTGTACTGAAGTGGTGGTGGAGGTGTCTGTGGTCCAGTACTTATACCCAGTTGTGCCTTTGAAGTGGGGGAGACTTCAAAGAGAGGCCTCTGAAGTGCACAGAGTTCCTGCCCTTCCTTCCATGGCTCCAGACTCACTACAGTGGGGGTATGCAGCCCTTTGTGTGGGGACAGGACACAGCCTATTCAGGTATAAGTGTGAGGATGTGTCCAGGTCCTCCCTCCCATCCTGCCCAGGATGGCCCATCAGGATGTGGATGGCACATCAAGTCACACTTAAGTCACACCTAAGCTCCCTTTGTGTGTGACTGTCTAGATGGAATGTCACCCACCCCAGACGTGTATTCAGAGACAGGCAGCAGGCACCAAATGGCTAAAGTAAGGAAATGCCAACTTTCTAAAAGGAAAATTTTCAGAATTACAATTTAAAATCAGCCTTCACCATAAGTTGTGATTTTAAATTGCGATTCCAGAGACACCAAATGTGGGGTCCAATCTCTTCCCAATTGGAAATTACATTTATAAGGTGTAATAAGGTAATCTCAATGTTATCCTATAGGAGAGATAGGCCTTGCAGTAGTGAAAAAAAACCTAATTTGAGTTTTTCACTACCCGGACATGTAAAACTTAAAAATAAATTTCCTACGTTTTAAATACACTGCACCCTGTCGATGGCCTGTACCTTCGGGGTGACTTATATGTATTAACATGCATTTGCAATGTAATAGGTCTCGCATTTGTGAAAGTTAGAGTTGGTGTTGAAATTGACAATGTTTTTTTATTTTTTATTTGCTGTGGAGTGATTATATTGTCATAGCGCTATTGCCATGAGTATGACCTCGTGGCGCTGGAGAACCAGAAAATGGGAAATGGTTTATGAGGGAGTGGAGACCAGAGTAATATGCTGCCTGAAAAAAAAAGTAACAACATCTTGAAATAAGCCCCTAAATTTGGTAGAGCCTCTTTGGATTGATATGAACCCAATATGTGAACAGGCTGCATCTTGAGTGTGGAGGGTAGGTAATGAGCAGTGGCGCCAATAGTAAAGGTCCGGAAGTGGAACGTCCTGCTCCATTTGGCTTCAAACACTCATAATGCAAAGGGAAAGTACTAGAACGGAGGGCTCGGCTTACTTCAAATAGAGTATGTATTAAAGATTTGGAGGATGGAGAAGTGCTGCGCAGGAATGGGAGTTAGGAATGCTGCCATGCAAATTAAAAGTAACGTGTGCATACTTAGGGGCGGAAGGTGGTGTTGGGGGAAGGCACGTGGAGATTAAGTGAAGTGGAAGCAGCGCCATGGCAAGGAAAGGGCGGAAAGAAAAATAAACATGCTTAAGAGCAGTGCTTTTATTTAATAATTAATTTACTTAGCTGTAGCTGGTTCCCTTTATACACTGAATTGGACACGCCAGTGGACATTTCACAATGACATGCACACTGCGGGGCGGGAGGTGGTTTTTGGGGGAAGGGAGGGGAGATTATATGAAGTGGAAACAACGCCGAAAGTTGTTTCACTCTTTTTTTTTTTTTGCATCTGTAATGGACTGGTGTTTTCCTTTCTCAACTTGGTAATTCTTGCTCATGCTTTTCAAAAAGCAAATGTTTTTTATACTGAGTACTTTCTGCCGTGGAGTGTTTATTTTATTACTGCCTCTGATACTGCCCCATAGAAACATGTCAAACGGGAAATATCATTTATGCCATCCCAAAGTACCCTGTGTGACAGCTCAGCTGAAGAGCAGTGCTCATATTTAATGTGTAATTTAGTTAGCTGTAGCTGCCACCCTTTAGAAAAAGAGCTGGAAACGCCTGCAGCTATTTTACAATGATATGCACAGTCCGGGGCAGGAAGTGTTGTTGGGGGAAGGTACAGGGAGATTAAGTGAAGTGGAAGCATTGCCATATACTGTGGCGAAGAGAGGGCAGAAAGGAAAGCAAACATGCTGAAAAGCAATGCTCTTATTTAATTAGTAACTCAGTTACTTGTAGCATGTAGCTGCCACCCTTTACACAGACTGCTCGACACGGCTGCGGCCATCTCACGATGACATGCACACTCCGAGGCGAGAAGTGTTGTTGGGAGAAGGCACAGAGAGATTAAATGAAGTTGAAACAACCCCACTGAAAGGGCCATGCTTTGCTTTAAAATGAAGCGTGGCGTGCCGCGTTGATCCTTTGGCAAACCAAAAAAATGCAGAGTCTGAGATGATGGTAAAAAAAGAGCCGCCTGAGCAGTTCTCTTATTTAATAAGTAATTTAATTAGCTGTAGCTGCCGCCCTTTACAAATAGAGCTGGAGACGCCTGCAGCTACTTCACAATGATATGCAGAGTCCGGGGTGGGAAGTGTTGTTGGGGGAAGTCGGGGAGATTCAGTGAAGTGCAAGCAGCGCGGTGCGCTGCGATGATGAGAGGGCAGAAAGGAAAACAAACATGCTGAAAAGCAGTGCTCTTAAAATGCAGTTGGGGAAGTCCATAGCTGTTGTGCCTGCAATAGCAACAACGAAAAAGTGATTAACAAAATAATGCTCCCAAATTGTAAATAAAACAGGCAGAGCAACATCACAGGTAACAGGGGCAGTCCTTATGGGAGGTAACAACAGTAGAAAAGGAGGGACGAAGGCAGGACTAATGAACAAATTAACAAAAGTAACAAAAGCATTTCCAAAATACAGTCAAAGGAGCCAATTGAAAACGTTGGCAGGAAATGGATAACAAAATAATGCTCCCAAATTGTAAATAAAACAGGCAGAGCAATACCACATGTAACAGGGGCAGTCCTTATGGGAGGTAACAACAGTAGAAAAGGAAGGACTAAGGCAGGACTAATGAACAAATTAACAAAAGAAACAAAAGCATTTCTGAAATACAGTCAAAGGAGCCAATTGAAAACGTGGGCAGGAAATGGGCGGAGCTTAAAGCCCATATTCTGAACACAGCAAGTCTTGAAGAGACAGCGCAAGCACTGCCTAGGCGAGACCTAAAAAGAAAGGTTTGGGCCTGGCAAAAGGGTTAACTTGCCAGGTCGACATGGCAATTAAAAACTGCGCACACAGGCTCTGCAGTAGCAGGACTGAGACATGTTTCAAGGGCTACTTAAGTGGGTGGCACAATCAGTGCTGCAGGCCAACTAGTAACATTTAATTTACAGGCCCTGGGCACATGTAGTGCACTTTACAAGAGACTTATAAGTAAGTTAAATATGCCAATTGTGGATAAGTCAATGTTGCCATGTTTTAAATAGAGAGCACATGCACTTAGCACTGGTTAGCAGTGGTAAAGTGCCCAGAATCCTAAAGCCAACAAAAACAAATTAAGCAAAAAGGGGAGGAGGAAGGCAAAAAGTGTGGGTTGACCCTGCACAAAGGGCCATTTCCAAAAGTTAGTCTGTGGCTAAATCCCTCAGAAGAGTATTCAACTGATTACTTCAGAACAAACATAACAAACACAAAAGAAAGAAGTCAATTAGCCCAGAGGAATACCTGCCCCTCATTGATACAGAGACACGCCTCAGCTCGAGTGTGATACTCTCTAGACTCAAGAGCAAAAAGTAACGTAGCGAAGTGTAGCCCTCGCCGCCTCTACCTCTCTGATGCTCATGCTTTTTTTCTTCATTGACTCGAACGGTTGAGTCTTTTCACGTATTTTCATCACACTCTTAAATGACTGCGTCAAGTACTTGTTGTTGAGTACTGTGCTCTCCTTCACTTGCTTCATCCCCTTACTCATAAAAACGCCCACCCTTATGATGGTTCAACAGATTGCCTGTTGTGGTCACCTGTAACCTCTTTCAACCTCCTTCCATCCCATCCGTAAGTAAAACCATAACCAGGAAACTTAGATACCCGTCTCTTTAACAAATGCCTCTGTTTCCTAATGGAAGCCACTAAACGCTTGTTCCCCTTCTCTTTTTTGAAGAAGGGCACCTATGGGAGAACTATGCACATGATTGTGCCTCAGTATCTTCCTTGTTGTGATGTACCTTGTGGATGAATACAATAGGTAGACACAGTGTACGTAGAAAGGGGTACACAAGTTATACAGGAATGTGGACTTAATATAGTCTTTCAATAGCTGTTCAGTTCTTTGAGCTCACTCCAACCTCTTTTTGATAACAGACTATCCAAAAGAACCGATTTACCTGAAGAATAGGCAGGTTTTCTGAAAGAGGGACCCACATCAAAGAAGTCTCTGTCTTGCGCGTCCCATGGCAGTCTCCCTGTTTAAACAAGTGCTCACGGAGATGCGCCTGAAAATTGAAAAAAGACAATAAGGGCAGATGCCAAACTGGAGAAGCTGGCAGAAGCAGGGTTCAATCTGGAGTAGAGAAAGAATAGATGAACCGGAAGGAGCCTCCAGAAACTGACATTTTTACAAACCGATTCAGTAATTCCAGAAAGAAAGAGCTAGAGTCAAGCTTTATAAAGGAGAACAAACAATTAGCAGCACGCAGCAATTAATTTGAGAACTGAGAGCAGCAGGATTATGGATGAGCTGCTCTTCAGAATTGGCAGAATGTGATGACCTTCAATTATTTGTATAGTGCTGGCTTCTACATCACCTAGATCCTGCTCACTGAAGATCGAGCTAGGGGTGAGGAGCTGTCATCGCATGAAACTCAGAGGTGGGGGGCTCATGAATGGGAGGTAGGAAAACAATGATCGTGATGTTGAGTGTAATGATGTGATGACACTGTGATGTCATTTAGAATAATAAGGGCAGAAGTTCTAGAAGAGAAGGTAGAGGATTTTCAAGGAATAATAGTTCAGTTTAGAGTAGAGGCTAAGAGCTAATGTAACGGGGTCGCTGGGCTCTAATAAAGATTATATATATATAAATATCTTAGTGATAAATCCACGGACGTGGTTTTTTAAAATATTTTCTCTCTTGATCATGTTAAGTTGTTGAAATTCACTGTCTTCTTGCATCATGTAAAGATTTTCTGATTGTTCAAACTCTTCCTCAAAATCTTCTTCAATTCCTTCCATTTGTCTTACATACCTTGTGTTTCCAATTTTTTTTGCATCTAGACTGGTTTGCTTCCAGTTCTCCTTTTTGTCCCAAACTCTTTTTTTCTTTCTTGAACCTGCATACACTTGCAAAATGATTGTATCTTCCACATTCTTTACATTGTTGTCCCATTGCTGGACATGTTTTCTGATGTGGGAACTGAAATCCACACCTGTAGCACAGTTTTTCCCTCTGAACTGTGTTTCTATCTCTTCTCCTATATTCATTTTTTTTTACATTTGCCTGACTTGTTCAATCGCTTTGATTCTCCCTTCTTCCATGTTTGTAGCATGTTTCTGAGCTTGCATTCTGTTTTTGCCATGCGCAATATTTCTCGTAGGTCATATGTTTTTTCTAAAAGTTTTTGTCTAAATTTTATTGAGTTACACCCTTGTATTACTCTTAGTCTTATTGCCTCTTCATTACTAAATTTATTGAATTCACAGAATATCACTAACGTTTTTAGTCTAGTGACATAATCATCCATTGTCTCATTTTCTCGTTGACATGCCATATTGAAATTGTATCTTTCAAAATCTAAATTTCTTTGAGGATCAAATTTAGCATTTAAACATTGCATAAGTCCTTCATATGTGTTTCTTTCATGTTCTGGGAATGTAACTATTAAGTCTTCAACATCATCTCCTACAAGATTGAGTAGTAAATCTTTCGCTTGTTCATCAGTATGTTTTTTGCATGTTGCTTTTAAAAAATGCTCAAATCTCCTTGTCCACTTCTCCCATCTATGTGCAACATAAACCTGGAAGGGAAACTCCTAGGTATGTGGTCTCTCATGCTATCAAAAGCCTATCTGAAGTAGAACAAAGATATTCTCCACCTGAGAAAGAAAGTTTGGCTGTTGTTTGGGCATGTGAACATTTTCATGATTTCATATATGGAAAATCGTTTGTAATTATCACCGACCATCAAGCTCTAATTTCTATTTTTGGGAATCCAAAACAAAGATGCCACCAAGAATTGAAAGATGGGGAATGAGACTGATGGATTAAGATTTTAGAATCATCCATAAACCAGGAAAAGAATATAACCCGGCAGATTATTTATCAAGACATCCATCTAAGACAGAGATTGAGCAACAATTAGAAGTGGAGGAATATATATGCTTCATAGTCAGATCAGCAGTTCCAGGAATTGTTAAAGAGAATGAATTAATTGAAGAAACACAAAAAGATGACACACTTCGAGAAGTAAAAGAAAATCATACATGAAAATAAGTGGAGATTAATAAGCAATGGAAGTCGATTTCAGTCAAATATAAAAAAACATGATATATTAGCATTTAAGAACATAAATTCTGAATTATCTGTGACCTCTTCTAGAATACTACTTAGGGGAAACAAAATAATAATTCCAGAGAGTCTGCAATGTCGTGTAATTGACTTGGCACATGAAAGTCATCGAGGCATCTCTGCAACAAAGACTTTTTTGAGAGAGAAATTGTGGTTCCCAAGATTAGACAAACAAGTGGAAGAGGTTGTTCAGTCTTGTTACATATGTCAGTGTACCTCTAAGGAAAGAGGGATGGAAGAGTTGCATATGTCTGAGTTACCGGATGCTGTATGGTCCAATGTAGTAGCAGACTTTTATGGACCATTAGACTCTGGGCATTACTTACTAGCAATAATAGACGAGTATACTCGTTTCCCTATTGTGAAATTGATATCGTCTACGTCAGCAGTACTTCCAATATTAGATTAAATATTCTCAACTTGGGGAATTTCTAACATTCTAAAAACAGACAATGGACCACCATTTAATGGAGATGAATTTCAAACGTTTATGAGCTATCTAGGAATAGTACATAGAAGAATAACTCCAATGTGGCCTCAAGGTAATGGAATGGTGGAAAGACTGATGGGTACAATTAAAAAAGCTGTGATAAGAGCAAAACTTTTGCAAATATCGATAAATCAAGCACTATGTCAAGTTTTGAGAGATTACAGAAATACTCCTCATGTATCAACTGGAAAATGTCCTTCAGATCTAATGTTTGGACAATCAAGACGAACTCGTTTGCCACATCTTCCAGCAGTTCCACCAAAAGATCACAAGGAAATAATGGAAAAGGATAAGGGGGCAAAAGAAAAAATGAAATACTACGCAGAAAATGGAAGAAAATGTCAAAGTCAGGAATATCAAATTGGTGATCTTGTATTAGTTCGACAACAGCAAGTGAGGAAGTCGCAAAGTATATTTCATCCTGCGCCCTTAGAAGTAACAAAGATTCGAGGAACGGCAGTAACTGCAGGAAATGACAACAGAATAATGACAAGAAATAAAACATTCTTTAGAAAAATTAGGCCAAGCATTGAACAAGAAAATGTATAATCAAATGGCCAACAAAGCGAATGGATGCACAGAAAATCTGAAAGAATTTCGAAAAAACCGGAGAGACTAATTGAACACTGTTGAATTATTTTATTTTATTTTAGGGGGGAGGGGGGAGAATGTAATGATGTGATGACACTGTGATGTCATTTAGAATAATAAGGGCAGAAGTTCTAGAAGAGAAGAGAGGATTTTCAAGGAATAATAGTTCAGTTTAGAGTACAGGCTAAGAGCTAATGTAACGGGGTCGCTGGGCTCTAATAAAGATTATATATATATAAATATCTTAGTGAGACTATTCTTCACATTGAGGGTTGGAGCGGCAAGCAAAGACATTTTGGGGAACCCCAAACAAGGCTAACTCTTTATAATTGTACCTTGTCTTTTGTTTATTAAATTCAGAAACAGCCACTTTTACCTCAAATCTAAACTATATTGAAGAAAACATCAGTCATACTTTTCTGTCTGACCAGAGGTTCCTGGCACAGCTTAGCCATAGCAGTACTGAACAAGAAGCTGCTCTGATCTGGAACGAAAGGGACATATTGGAGGATTAGCAGCACTAAGAAAACACAATAGAGGCATGCATAAAGAAAAAAGTGAAGAGAGGCAAGGAGAATTTGTTTAACTGATGTGAAATGAGTACCAGTGAGGAGGGTAACATCCATTCTCTATTAGTTGCACCGATGTACCTCCTTGGGATGAACAAGTGGACAGAGTAGAAATATCTGGATAAAGCAAAATAGAGGGCTGTAGGGCCTGTCCTCATTGAGCGCAATGGATTTCAAGGTTGGAAAAGACAGTCTAGTGACGATTCAGAGGATGGGAAGGAGATGCCCATGTACACAAAGTTCAGTGGTAATAGGAAAGGGAAATCCAAAATTGGAGGCTAAGTTGGACTGAGATGGGAATAATGAACAAAAATTGTAAACACTGAAATTCAGCTAAAAGAATCTGCAAATAATCCACCATGATAAATGCACCTGAAGAGAATGCTGACGAGGAAAACAAACGGAATACTAATTAGACAGTGTCCCTAACACGACTCAAAACCAATCGCGAGCAAGCTTTTCAACATTCACAATTCTGTCTTGATTAGAATTTGATGTGGATTACTTCAAATATGATGCGTCTTTAGACTCTCAAAATCAGTTTTTAAAGTCTTTTTCAAGTTAGCACAAGAGGGCATCAGACTGGTCATGTTTGCATTGCTGTAACATCTGCCCGGTAGAAATGACATAAAAAGCTTTGACGTTATCTTGACTAATTGGTAGTATCTGAAACTAATAATTAGCATTTTTGTTAAATCTGGATTGTGTATCTTCTCCTGTGCAAGGGGTAGAAAGCATACACACTCCTGGAAAAATATATATATATTGCATTTGTAGTTTATTTACATGCTTCTTTTTTTATTGACCTATGTAACGGGCACTGAGATTTTGTACATGTTTAATTGTTAGATTGCACGAGTGCCATATTGATCTCCTAAAAAGAGAACTTTAAAATTTTCCTAAAGCCCTGCTTATTGCTTTTTTAAATTCTACCTGTAAACTACAAACCAGTTATGCTTCACTTGCTTTATGAACATGTCTGCTTTGCGCACATTTAATACATAGGGTAGAATGAGAAGAGTGGAGTTTTACACCAAATTAATGTCTTACCTCTGAGCATCTATTACTTGATTTGAGGAGTGTCAATCAATCAATCAGCATTTGTAGAGCGCTGCGCTGACCTGTCACCCCTGGGGGTATCAGGGTGCTGGGCTGCAGGGTCTTCGCCGAAAAGCCAGATCTTGAGGACATGGCAGGAAGAGGGAAGGCAAGAGCAGAAAAATGAGCGAGCAGAAAAGGCAAAACAGAGAGCAGAAAAACGAGCCAAAAAGGCAAAAGATAGGGCAAAAAAACTAGCAGAAAAGGCAAAACAAAGGGTAGAAAAAGGCAAAACAGAGGATGGAAAAACGAGCACAAAAAGTCAAAACAGTGCAGAAAAACAAGCAGAAAAGGCAAAACAGGAAACGAGCAGAGGAGGCACAAACAGAAGGCAGCAGGTAGACAGGCAGCAGAGGGTAGCGGACTGCAAGCAAGCTGAAAAAGAGAACTGTTGCGGTGGAGCTGGCACGAGGACCAGCTAAATGGGGTTGTGCTGTGGTCTCCTCTAAGTAGGTCCTGAGGGGAGGGCAGGGCACTGGGTGGCGGGAGGAGGGAAACCGCAAGAAGAGAGAAGAAACAAGCAGAAAAACGCAAAACAGAGGGCAGAAAAGACAAAACAGAGGGCAGAAAAATGAGCAAAATGGCAAAACAGAGCAGAAAAGGGCAAAACAGAGGGCAGAAAAACAAGCAGAAAAGGCAAAACAGTGAGCAGAAAAGGCAAAACAGTGAGCAGAAAAGGCAAAACTGCAGGCAGAAAAACAAGCAGAAAAAGGCAAAACAGAGGGCAGAAAAATGAGCAGGAAAGACAAAACTGAGGGCAGAAAAACGTGCAGATAAATCAAAACAGAGCAGAAGCGGGCAAGACAGAGGGTAGAAAAATTTGCAGAAAAGGCAAAACGGAGGACAGAAAAACAAGCAGAAAAGGCAAAACAGAGCAAACAACTAGCAGAGGAGGCACAAACAAAGGGCAGCAGGTGGACAGGCAGCAGAGGGTAGCGGACTGCAGGCAAGCTGGACAGGAGAACTGTCGCAGGGGGAGCTCTAGGGAATCGGATTGCAAAGCTGTGGTGGAGAGAGAGGGGCCATATGCTGCAGGTGATCTGTGACAGAACTCACACAAGACTCAATCTATGCCAGGTAATTCTTGCCTTCAAATGAGTCAAACATGGTATTTTAAATTGTAAAACTAGTCGGCAATTTGATGGACCCACTCTTCGAACTGTACTTAAATTAATCGGCTTCCCCATCCCACATTTTTTCTCAGTTCGATCCAAAATCTGAGCCTGGGATATACTTTCTACCAAACAAGCTACACCACAGTGAGGTGCACCATGAAATTCAATATTGTGCCTCCTTTGGTCAACTTTCCTGAGCTCTCGCTCTGCTTCCTGTATCTCCCCTTTTCACTATACCAAACCTCAAAGGAAGCCCTCGTGCTGGAGACCTCCTGTTGGGCCTGATGTTCTTTCCCTGCCCTCCAACTTGAAGGGAAAAAGGGCTGCAGCAGCTAGTCAGATGTAGATAAGCCTGACAACACCTGAGCTTGAGAAGAATATAGTTCTCATTTCCAAACTAGTTTGAAAGCATTATATTTTATGTAAATTTAAATTTTACACTTTACAGTTTAGAACATATAACCTGCGTGCCCTGAATTTGGTTTTGAATGCACCTTCTTCAAATCCATGTTACCCACTCGGAATCTGTTTTGCATTACGTCTGCCCAAAACGTGCTGTTCCTCGACTCCTACACTCCCATATCTGCACTCTGTGTATCTAATTTGCTAAAGTGAATATGACGAGTTAGAGGATTGCTCTTTTTAACAGAGCACATGGCTTTCACTTACTGCAGTGGTCAAGAACATATGATGTCCAGAGTAAAAGCAAGGATGGAACATGGCAAACAGACAGATTTTCATGCAAGCAGAGTTTCAGACAAGCTGTGCCTTCCAGTTATTGTTGAAAACAAAAACTCCAGATACACAGAGCGATCATTAAGGCTGTAAAATTGGTTAGCCTGGTGTGTTTTTGTGTAGCAAAAGTTAATTTATTGAAGCTAGGTCTGTGGTGTAGGTTGGTTATCTTCCAACTGTAGATTTATAGTAGCAGTTGTTAGTGGTCTTGGAGTTGTGTAAGGCATCCATTAGACCAAGAGGTATGTTGTGGATATTTTTGTGTGATGCTGAGGTCCATCCCATATGTGGCCAGTGAAGACCAGTGAGCGACTGGGCCTGTTATGGCCCAGAGAAGCCGTGTAACCAATAGCGGCCAGTGCAGGTGAGTGCGGTGGAGCGGATGGGTGGGGGGCGAGTCGACAGACGACGGAATAGGTTTTATTTATTTATTTAATTTTACCTATTCCATCGTCTGTCGACCTCCCACCCTCCCCGCGCTTACCTGCGCCGGCCGCCGCTGCGTGTAATGTGGAGATGGGCTACATAGTAATGTACCATCTGTAGATTTTGTGTATCACTATGGTACTCTGATTGCTGTTGCTGTAATCCAGTTCGCCTAGCATTGTAGCAATCAATAAGATTTGTTGTCACAGTGTCCGCCATGGTAGTATATTGCTTATGTTGTTGACCGTTGCTTTGCTTTCAGTATGCTTACCAAAGTGACAAAGGACACAACTGAAGCAAACACCAACCAACCCATGGATCCTGACTAGCTTTATGGAAGAGGGGGTGGTTTCAGTGCGTATGGAGATTTAAATCATTTTTGACAGGAGATCACTTTTTTTTAACTTACTGATGCAGCACTCCTTTTCTTTTATCCTACTTTCAGCTTGCTGGAGAGAGTGTAGTATACTATCGTACACAGTCTTTATTTGGCAAGAGGAGCAGCAAGGTTATCTGTAGAGTAGTTAATGAACATTACTTTGATAGATACCTCGCTGTACTTCATTTTATAATGATAAGAGACTTCTGGAAGTCATTTGTCTCCCAAAACTCAAGAGTTATACGGGTGAAGTAGTCATTTAAAATGTGATCATTGGAAAGGAGTGAGTTTCACTCAGTGACATGTAATGTCTTCTCTTCCATTACAGCTCTGTGTATGAGAAGGCCCCTTACATTCACATGTCTTATAATAGGGAATGCCATTGATCATAGTTAACCATTGAGGGCTGTTCCACCCATTATTCATCTAGCTTGTACAGTGAGGGCAAACCACAGAATGACTATTGTAGCCCATGGCCCACACTCTCAGCCCAACTTTTTACACCCTCTGCCAAGATGTATATATCTCAACCACACACTTACAAACTATCTGCCACATTCCGTAAAGCCTTATCCACTTTCCACAATCTCAGCTGTGTTCTCCAGGACCTCCATTGTATTCCCCACTCTCTGCACACTCGCATCTGTGACACCTTTACCCTTACATAGTATATATGAATCTCCACCATGCTCGGCACTTCCATATTCACCCTCAGCCACATTTTGTAGGCAATCAGCCAGATTCCAGATACCTTCACCCACAGAATAAAAATAATCTGTTTCTTTCTGTAATCCATCAACCACTGCCCACACACCTTCATTTATGCTCTCCACACGGTAGATTATTCCCTAAATATTCTTATTTTAACCTAGAAATTTTATCAGTACCCTAGAGCATACCCGGTCAAGGTCTCCACATCCTTAGCCGCGGTGTCTGCACACACTTGGGAGCGATATTTACACTCTCAACCACCGCGCACACCTTCGTGTGTGATCAACCACACATTTTTCTTTTTTAATCACTTCGCATAGTGTACGTTTACCCATGTGTTATGTGTCTCTGAAGGGCAGTTGCACTTTCTATATTTTTTGTTTCTTTCCATGGGGAAAGCGTTTGTTCCTTGGAGAAACCCTTCCTTGTATTCCCTTCAATTTTGGGAAAGGAGAGATCTTTTTTCAAGTCCCAACCTGAATACAGATTTTTTTCTACCCTATACAGGGGAAACTCTTCGATTATCGCCAAGGTGGGAATGTGGTTTGCAAAAGTTTACAAGTTTGTAGGTGTTTACCAGCTTTTCAAAGTATTCCTCCCTAAAACGCCTACATCCAGCACTTAGACCAGAAGTACTCCCACATAATATCTCAGCACATTTGTGTAATGTTATGTTGGGGTAAAGCCATTTACAAGGGTCCAGTAATGTTATGTGAATTGCAAAGATGCCCGTTAATTTATTTTTCTATTCTGCCACTAGCATAAAATGCTTGTTAGGGTGACAGTTATTTTGCGGAGTTACTGTGAGGCATCTTTCTCTGCTATGATGTTATCACTCATTTAACAGTTCACTTCCCCTCGATGTTAACATTGCATTTTGCTTGGTATATGATGCTGTTTTCAAAATGAAACCATATCTTAAGTCAGTTTCCTTCCTTCATCTGTTTAGAAAATATTTTTTCTTAATTGAGCAATTCATCTGCTTTGGGACTACATACAATAATATCTTACGCTGCAGTGGTCCAGCAACTAGCCATGTCAAAGATTGAGGAGTGGGCATGAGAGGGAGCAAGGCCCAGAGAAGTGCATTACTGGTAATTAAATAAATAAGTGCAAGGGCCCAAAGTTTTACTTAGGAGACCACCACCAGCCCTTCCAAAGTTGGGGCTGAAGAATACAAGGCTGCCTAGTGTTGATTCAACCTCATGCCTCTTTCTGCCATCACTCTGCACTTTCTGTACCTTCTTGCAAATTATTTGTTACCCTTGTTTCACTGTATCTCCCATGATGTTTTTTTCTTTGTCTTCCTCCTCTTTTCTCCCTTTTCTGCCTTTCTCGTGCTCACAGTCAAACAGTCAAAGTCTGAGTATGAAAAAACATACGTCCCTGTCCCCTAAATATGAGACTGGCAACCTCAGTCTACTATCCCGGGCACAGATTAAGTACTACTCCTGTAAAGGTTTGAGGGCAATTCCTGGGATGAAAAGTGCAGAATAAATGGAAACGAGTGGCAGTTTGAGCTCCTGGTACTGAATGTGCCACATCCCTCTTTGCTGTGATGACGAATGAACTGAAGTGCAGTCAAACTGGTGTTTAGCAGTGTAACACTATTATGTGTTTTTCAGATTTTTTTAGGGAAAGGAAGGGGGTTGCAACCTAATGTAACCCGATTCTATCAGTCTGATCTCTTTTTAGTTTAGTGTAAAATATAAATGTTGTATTTCCCGAAAAATTGTTCTTGCTTCTCTTCTCACAGGCCTAAAGCCTGTTCAAGTGAAAGAGATATAAATTATGCTGTATTCTTAAATAACACGAAGGACATAAATTTGAATAAGATTTGGGGGGAGGGCACATCTTGTTTTGAAAATAGGTGCGAAAAATAAAAATGGCGTAAAGCAGAAACTACCCACGCAGTAAATTTCACGACTTTACAAAAAAAAGTTGAAAATAAAACTACGGTCCCATTATTCTGTCTAGTATGAAGAAGGTTGGAGCGACGTAGGCATCAGCAGGTTGTTATTAATTAAGTCAGGTTTTGTTGTCTTGAACTAAACTATTCCTATCCCCAAGACTAAAAATCGATTTGCATTATTTGTATAACCTCTCCCACTGTACTTGAAGTTAAATATATCCCTCTGCAGCGTTTCTGGGGGAGGGTGGGGGGGGGGTTATTCCTCTGAAGATTAGTTCTTCAGACACTGACGGCAACAGAGAATGTAACTGTATCAGAACTTTGTTTTTTGGGACTGGACACAGTTCTGAGATGGGAAGGTGGAGTCTCATTTTTGTCACTCATCAGTACAATTATTAGTAACTAATACCCTAAAAGCAAAAATAGGCAATGTTTGGAGGACATATTTTAGTGCATTTTGTGAAACCTGTGCGCAAGTGTCGCAGCTTTACAGCTGAGCGCAGAAATTATGATTGATGACGCTGCAGACAAATCAGTGCAGTCGCGCGAAGGCTTTTATCTTTTCCAAACGACGAAGAAGAGCAGATGGCTCAATAAAGAGCCTGTACGCCTGCCCAGTATAGATTTGCTCCGAAGAGATAGGCTCAGCTCTTTCAGAACATATATTTGGACTACATCTGCCTGAGCCCAGACAGATGGTAAAGTGTTATTGACATTTCCAAACCTTCTGGAAGTTGGCCACATAGTCACTGCCGTCGGATTATCCCTTTAATTGGATTCCGCTCTTCATCTGCATGTTCCGCTAGAAAGAGTCGGATTGCCACTAGGGTAGGCCTCGAAGCCTAGAGGGTGCTACTGATTCTGACTAACTATGTATTGAATATACACAATCCCTAACTCTGAGTTGTGCCGCACCACGCATTTATGGAATGTTGCAAGTGTTTGATTATTTAATTTATATAACATCAGCACCGCCCTGTAAACGGCTGCTGTTGACACCTACTTGTCTCCTAACTTCCGGCATGTCTAACGGCCACTGAATGTGTTTGATTGCTTATGAATGCCACGTGACCACAGAATGAGGCGCCAGGCCGTCCCTCAACCACGAGGGCACGTGGGTGCGTGATGCATGACGTGCAACGGTATTCTCTTTTGGAGGTCAGGAAGATGTGGAGTTAGTTTCTGAGCAGCGATGGTCCTTGTTTTTGCTTTTGACGTCAGTCATTTGTTTATGATTGTAACGCACATATAGTTTTTCATGCTTGTGTGTTTAAACTGATAGTCTTGTGAACATATCTTTGTGGTACTAAGGTTTGTGAGCGTGTTTTGTGTTTTACAGTAATTACAAGCAGCGGCTACAGTCCCAGATCGGCACATCAGTACTCGCCCCAGTTATACCCTACCAAGTAAGTGAACGCCAGCCTGCACCTAGTCTAAAGCCATACAGAATGTGAGGATATAAACGTGTTTGATGTTTTATGCTGCAAAGGTTTTACTTCCTGTTCATGCGGCCAGTGATGTTTTACATTCATACGTGCAGCCAATTAGCCGTAGCGGCCTCTGTTTTACGCAGTCTCATTGTTCTGAGGTATGTACGACCTATAGATTGTCCAGGGAGTAATGAACATAAATAGGATCAAACAGTTATGAGCCTCTATGCTCTGATGCAGTACAGAGCATCAGTGGCCCCAGACTGTAAGGAGGTCTCACGTAAGAATGAGCCCCAGGAAGCTGGGGCAGTAATGGACATCAGTTGCCTGAGCAGTAATGAGTCCCAATGGCCCCAACAGTAACGAGTATAAATAGTCCCAAGCTGAAAAGAACATCACAGACTCTAGGGTGAAAGGATCGTCAATCCCCCCTGGTATTAAATTGTAATAGAGCCCCCTGGCAGTATTAATCCCGAATGAGCAACAGAGATTAATTGGCATAAGCAGTTACAAGGCTAAATGACCCTATGTATAGATCAGTGTCAGTGGATCCAGAAGAGGGGAAGAGAACAGCGGCGGAAGATGTCCTATTTGTACATGTGAATAAGATTCCAGGGCAGCTCTTTGAAATGTGTGGAAGGTCTTGGAGGTTGTCACATTTGTGTGAGGTTGGTTGGGATCATTGTTTTCTTTCTGTATGGCTAGGTTGTGTATCCTCTTAACCTACAGTACAGTAAACCCACACCTCATTTGGAGAGTCCTTGTAAAGGAACCTTCACAGAACCTACAGCAGAGTAAACAAAGCTACACTTATTGGTTGTTCTGTGAGGTTTTTTGGTGTTTTGGTGGCATGCTAGTGAAACTTAAACATGCATGCCAACGGTGAAGATGCTTAAGGTGAGCAACACTAAGATTGAAGGTACTGGACAGTGAGAGAAAAATCATTGCTGATTATTGCTTCATGATTCAAGAGGTCACTGTGAAGTGCTGAGGTAGCACAGTCAGCTGGGAAGAAAGTGGCATCCCAAATGTAGCCTTTGTGCATTATGAAGTTTTTTTTTTTTTAGTTCTACAAGTGCTAGTGCATCCTTTTTCATGGAGATTTAATCTGATGTGAGATCCTTGTGTCATGGTGTGCCGAGCTGAACGAAACAGTGATGCGCACATTCGGCATTGAAGAAATCAGTGGTTAACCAAATTGTCCATTAAATAACGCTGTTGTTTTGGTCTGTACGTCCCAGTGTGTGGCAGAGATGCGCATAGTAGTGTTCAGCACAATAGAGAACCAAAGTGGGAAATGGATGTTTTGAAGATACTGTATTTCTGATGGCTGATTCAAGGCCACTAAAACCTAATTACTAGTACAGTGTGTAAAACTGTCAAAGGTGAAGAGTGGAAAGCTAACCAAATATGAAGTTTGCCCCAAATTATTCAACAGAAACCGCATAAATGCATTCATTTCTTTTATTAAGACCAAGGATAGTAGCAATGGTAAAAGCTTTTGAAGTGATAGTGAAATGTATGACCATGTGCTTAAAGGGAAGGCAATTATGCTTTGAAGTAAGTCTGGACCTTGATCAAGGAACAAGGGCTGTTGTGCTTTATGGAGAAATTGAGATAAGAGTGCCTCATTCGGCTGTTTCTGCATCCCCTGTGTCGAATGACTCAGAAATCGAACTTGTGGTAAAAAGGAAAAAACCTGGGGGAAATCCCAAACCGACACCAAGATCCCAGAGAGCGCCAAGAATGAACAAACTGGCTAATGGACTTGAGACTGTGGCGCCATCAAAAATAGGAGAGGATTTTGGGGCGGATATTGGAGATGACATTTTATCAAAATTGGAAAAAGTGGTTCTAAGCTTGTTGGAGCCAGTAAATAGCAGATTGGGTAGGATAGAGGAGAAGTTAGATCTCCTCGCTCAAGGGAATTCAAAAGGTAACAGCACTGTGAGGACGGATCATCCCCCGTCACCTGATTTAACCTTAGGGGCGCTGACAAACCTGGCAGCGGGGGCGCCCAGGAGGAATTAAATAGGAGAAGCCATACTACTCTCCCAAACCCCCCAATCCCACAGACCATCCCTCACTGCACCCCTAGCCCTCCACAGATTCCATCTACCCTGGCGAAGGCGCATGTAAATAGCAAGACTCAGGGCACTAACAACACTCACTCAGATTGGGGATCGAGACCCCAGGCCCCCCATAATTTAATAGGCCTAAGTGATAGATCAGAGGGTGGTTTAGAGTATAGCCGAGAGTCCTTGCTGACATGTCCGACGGAGCTTCATACTCTAGATCTTCCCCCGGCAGCCCTCCCTTTATGTTCTGGTTTTGGTTGGTGTGCGTCTGTTGAACAGGGGGCAGAGGGAATCTACTACTCAGCTAATGGCTAAAGTTCTTCATTGGTTTAGCTCTCATGTGAAAGGGTTTGGCTTATGGGGAACCAGATTAGAAGCCCACATTATCATGGCTAGGCGGGTACTCTGGGTAGGGCCTTACCCCAAAGCAATAAGTGGGGATTGTGTGGTCGTGAACTTTAATAACCAGCACATGGTAAGGAACCTATTGATGGTTTGTAATAACTCTCCCTTCCCTAACTCAAACATCACTGTCTCTCGGCTAGAAATTTTTAACAGACCCACTCCTCAACCTACCCTTCGACAATACCAACAAACCAACAACTGGAGAGCGTCACACCAGCCCCTAGGCCGCCCAGTCTCAGCAAAAGAGGATAGTATAAGTCGTCATAGACCAGAGGGAATGTACGAGCTGTCAAATAGATTCACGCCCCTGGCCGATTTAGAGTCTTGCAATTGACTACCTAAGGATGGTACATTAGGATTCACTAATAGTCCTAAGGAGTTAGCTAATATTCCAGAGGCACTGGCTCTTATGACCCAATTTAAGCCAACAGTGGGAGGATCAACTGACCAGGTAACAGGTGACTTTGAACAAACCAGCATCATAGATACACCGTCCCCCGTGGAAACAACGGGACCACAAAAGTATGCGGTGCAAATAGCCACATGGAATGTGGCGGGTATTGCTATCAAGCAGCCCTTACCAGAGTGGGCATCAATATGGCAGGATAGGGACATCATCTGTTTCCAGGAAACATGGGCAACAGATCCCACTTTAATTAATGGTTATCGATCTTTTCAAACTAAAACTAATGCCTTTCCATCCCCGGCAGGTAGAGCAAAAGGAGGTTTGTTCACCTTAATCTCAAATACTTTAAATGTCAAGGTTATTAAGGTCGAATACCCATCACCAAACTTTCATTTCCTAGCTCTGAGAGCAGATTGCCTGCAAGTATGGCTAATGGCAAATTATTATAATAATAACTTCAGGGGTAGCATAGCGACGATTGTAGACTCCCTGGAGAGAGAGCTGACTAAATTTATAAGGGCTTTGCCAGTAAAGGATGTTAATATTCTTTTGGCAGGAGATTTTAATGCTCAAATATGCTCTAATTTTTCTGAATCGGTTTGTGGGTTAGAAGATACGCAGGGGGATCCGTTGGCGCCTTTTATGCACAATGAACATGGAAGCAGTTTAAATAGGCTGCTTTCTACTTAGAAATTAGGAATATGCAACAAAAGAGATCCAGTTGGAGGTAGATAATACCTTTTTCCGTGGCAACTATGGGTCGACAATTGACTTCATAGTTGCCTCTGCCCACTCCCACGGCAACATCGCCCACACTATCACAAAATTCTCTAATTTTAGTGACCATGCGATACTGTTGTTTGAGGTTACCTGCACCTAGGTGCCTACCCAAGGCAGACAGATAAGGTACCTAAACCAATTCTAGCCAGACAGGACGGGTTCCAGCTGAAATGGGATAGAATAGATAAAGAGCAAGCTATCCAGCAGGTTGTAACTAACAAATTAGATCTCATCATGAAATGCCTAGACCCGAATGTAGAATCTGACACCCTAATCCCTAATTTTTTGGAATTACTTAAGGAAATTAAATTATCCTTAACCCGGCCTAATGTAAATAAAAAAAGACGGGAAACTGGCTGGTTTGATGAGACTTGCTCCCAGGCCGTACAAGACCTTCACAAGGCCCATAAGGCATCTCCCAAAGACCAGTCCCTGATTAAGGACTTGCGTCTGAAATACAAGAAATCAAGGAAGAATAGGGACGCGGAGATGAAAGATAAGGCATGGGATGACTTAGTCAAAGCAGCTTCCTCTAATAACAGTAGGGAGTTCTGGAATGTGGTGAACGCTCCCTATTTCAAGAACAGCTCAGACAAAACTCTGGACAATCATGTAGACGAAGAAGTCTGGGTGCTGCACTTGGAAAGCATATTTGGGAGTAAGAACATGATGAGGGAGGATTCCTTTGACTTTGAAATTAATGAAATGAAAAAGGCTTTTGTATAGCGCATGGCTACCCGGAGGCATCCCAGCGCTGCGGAGGTGACTAGAGAAGAGGAAAGATTAAGGGAATAGCCAGGTTTTCAAGCGTTTCCGGAAAGTCAGGTGGTTAACCTCCTTGCGGATAGGAAGAGGAAGAGCATTCCAAAGCCTAGAAGTGCTATAGGCGAAGCGGCGACCGCCTGTTCTAGCCTTCTTAATTCTAGAGACCTCGGCCAGGTAGAGCTCGTCCGAGCGCAGACAACGTGTAGACTTGTAAGGTTTGACCAGATTTTTAGTTATAGGGGGGCCTCTGCCCTGCAGATTCTTGTGTGCAATGCATAGGGCTTTGAAATGTATTCTCTCCTGAACCGGAAGCCAATGGAGAGCACGAAGAGCGGGCTTTGCTGAGCAGCGGTTGTTTGTGCCTGTAAGGAGTCTTGCTGCCGAGTTTTGAACCACCTGCAGTTTGGCGATAACCGATTTAGGAGCACCCAAATAAAGAGCATTGCCGTAGTCCAGCCTGGAGAGAATGAGTGCCTGGACCAGCAGCTTTCTTGAGTGGCTAGGTAGGAGAGGGAGTATTTTCTGGGTTGTTCTGAGCAGGCCATAGCACGTGGCGGCCGTTTTCCTTGCTTGGACTCTAAAAGTAAGATCATGGTCAAGCCAGATACCCAAGCTTTTTATCTCCTTTTTTGGAGAGGGAGCTGGGCCCATGCAGATCGGCCACATGATGTTTGGATTAAAATTTGCTTGGTTGCCCAGCAACATAAGCTCCGTTTTCTCGCCGTTGAGCTTCAGATGAGATGAGCTCATCCAGCTAGCGACTGCCTTGAGGCAGGAATGCAGGTCCGTAGGGGACTGTTCCGACTGATTCAGTGCCACGATTAGTTGGGTGTCATCAGCATATGTGACTATGTGGATTCCGAAAGGGGCTACAATCTCCGCCAAGGGGGCCATATATATATTAAAAGAGTAGGACTCAGAGACGAGCCCTGGGGAACACCACACTGCAGCGGAACTGGCTGGGAGCGGAATTCCCTTCCAATACCTGGTAGTACCTTTCTTCCAGGAACGATTTCAGCCATGTTAAAGCCGTACCTGTCACTCCCGCTTTTTTAAACGATGGACCAGTATGCCGTGGTTCACCGTGTCAAAGGCTGCACTTAGGTCTAGGAGGATAATAGCCGAAGACCCTCCGGAGTCGAGGATCTTTCTTGATTCCTCCACTACCGCTATCAATGCAGTCTCTGTGCCTTGACCAGGGCGGAAGCCAGTCTGAGATGAGTGAAGTAGTTTAAACTTTTCCAGGTGTGCAGAAAGTATGCGATTAATGTGTTTTTCTGCAATCTTACTGATACCCGGGAGTAGTGAAATAGGGCGATAGTTGCCCAGCTCGGTGGGGTCTAGATGAGGTTTTTTTAATAGCGCCTTCACTATTGCATTTTCCAGTCTTGGGGGACAATGCCCGAAGCTAATGAGGCATTAATTAAATTAATGATATGAGGGGCAACTATGGGTGCTACCAGCTTCAAGATGTTAGGGGAGCAGGATCCAACGGGGACCCGCTCTTGACCGAACCTAAGATGGAGAAGAATAAATCCTCCGAAAGCGAAGTGAATGACTCTAGTAGATGAGAGTTATTGGGAGGTTCTAAGTCGTGGGGTACGGCTGAAAGTTCCTTGACGGTGGGTGGGAGAAGGTTGAGGACGTTTTGGATTTTAGTAGAGAAAAAACCAGCTAATTCCTCGCATCGACGACCAGACGGGTCAGGGGTTGCGGGAGGGTCGGGGATTTTCATAAGTTTTTTGCGATCCGGAATATTTCTCTGGAGGAGCTCGAAGAGGAGCGAATTTTTCATCATAGTAGGTGGCCTGGACTGTTTTTAATGCTGTTTTGTAATGAGCGATGGATAGCCTGTATTGTGATTTTTTTTCACTTGAGAAGTCTTTCCTCCATGCTCTTTCTAGTCTTTTACATTGTTGCTTCAATTTACGAAGTTCAGGAGTAAACCAGGGGGATTTATTAGGACCCATTTTTTTTAGTATAGTTTTCCTAGGAAGTACTATGTCTAGCGAGTTCTCAATCCATGAGGAGAACTTTCTATTGGCAGCTAGAGGATCGGGGTCCAGAATGGGCATAGTTGACTCCAGTTCGCGGGTCCAATCTTCTACAATCAGTTTAGACCAAGGGCGAATTTGGGTATGTGAAGCTAGCGAAAGAGGACACGGAGTGGAAGAGTGCCAGGAGAAAGGAACAAGAAAGTGGTCTGACCAGGGAAGGGGGATAGGGTCATTCACTTTTAGTTCCACTATGCTTGAAAAAATGGGATCGAGGAGGTGACCCTTGACATGTGTTGCTTGATGTGTTTTTAGATCTAATTGGAAGGCTGCAAGATCAAAGGCTAAGTCGTTGGCCGCCCTGTCCAGAGAATCGTCAAAATTAAAATTAAAATCACCCAGAAGATTAAAATTGGGCGAAATACTGGCTAGATTTAGGACAGTTTCCAGTAGTGAGCTGCTGAATTGTCCCTGTGTTCCTGGGGGGCGATATAGAAGAATGCCCACAAAGGTAAGTAATGGAGTAAATTCGATAGAAAAGTGAGCATTTTCACAGTCCAGGAGGGGGCTGTCCAGAAAACGACAGATTAGATGGTCTTTGTAGATAATAGCAATCCCACCCCCCTTCCCACTTATTCTGTCCAGTCGCTGAATCAGGTAGCCAGGGGGGAGAGTTCGAACAATGTCTGGGTCTGAACTGGGAGTTAACCATGTCTCCGTAAGAAACAGGACATCTGGTTCAGTGTCTTGTAACAGTATGGATATTTCAGTGGCGTGTTTTGGCAGGGATCTACAATTAAGGAGAGCCATGTTGAACCCATTTCCTGCTGAGGGGGGATGGATGGTTAGTGGGGTCAATTCATATGAACAGTGTAGGCATCTGTCTGCGCCTTCTCTAGGGATATGGAATGGGTACAAGTTAACTTGTGGGGTTTCTGCAGGAATAGTAGTTCTTCTTTATTATATTGAAGGAGAGCTGGCGGTAAAGGAGCAGGAGGTCTGGCCCCTGGGCCCTGACTGGCGCGGACGGGCGCAGACAAGCTTGCCTTAGGCGCGCCTTCGGCGCGCCAGCGGCGCGCCCGCTGCGCGCGTCCGCTGCGCGTCGAGGCCGGCATCCGCCTTTATGCAGCCGGTTAAGCAGCTAGACTGCTAACCGCCGCTGTGCCTTGCCTGGAAAAACAGCACTTCCGGTCTGCGTCAAGATTCCCTCCACTCAACCGGAACAATCCGTGGTGGACCAGGGAAGACGCCGAACTGACCGAGTGCAAGTGCGGGATACAATATACAAAGTGCAAAGGATGTGCAAAGGATGCGTCAGTGGGTAGGTAGGTCTCTAAAATAGTTGGCTAAAAACAATGCAATTTTTTAAAAAAACAGGTAAAAACTTTGCAGTGACAGGTTTAAAAACGAGTTTGTCAGAAGAAGTTCAGCAATACTACAGTTCAGTCACCCTGTACTTGTGAATGTTGGGAGCCCTTTGCCAGGCGCTCCGTTCGGTTAAGCAGAGAGTAAGGAATTAATCTCCTCTAGCGCGTCCGCTGCGCGTCGAGGCCGGCATCCGCCTTTATGCAGCCGGTTAAGCAGCTAGACTGCTAACCGCCGCTGTGCCTTGCCTGGAAAAACAGCACTTCCGGTCTGCGTCAAGATTCCCTCCACTCAACCGGAACAATCCGTGGTGGACCAGGGAAGACGCCGAACTGACCGAGTGCAAGTGCGGGATACAATATACAAAGTGCAAAGGATGTGCAAAGGATGCGTCAGTGGGTAGGTAGGTCTCTAAAATAGTTGGCTAAAAACGATGCAATTTTTTAAAAAAACAGGTAAAAACTTTGCAGTGACAGGTTTAAAAACGAGTTTGTCAGAAGAAGTTCAGCAATACTACAGTTCAGTCACCCTGTACTTGTGAATGTTGGGAGCCCTTTGCCAGGCGCTCCGTTCGGTTAAGCAGAGAGTAAGGAATTAATCTCCTCTAGCGCGTCCGCTGCGCGTCGAGGCCGGCATCCGCCTTTATGCAGCCGGTTAAGCAGCTAGACTGCTAACCGCCGCTGTGCCTTGCCTGGAAAAACAGCACTTCCGGTCTGCGTCAAGATTCCCTCCACTCAACCGGAACAATCCGTGGTGGACCAGGGAAGACGCCGAACTGACCGAGTGCAAGTGCGGGATACAATATACAAAGTGCAAAGGATGTGCAAAGGATGCGTCAGTGGGTAGGTAGGTCTCTAAAATAGTTGGCTAAAAACGATGCAATTTTTAAAAAAAACAGGTAAAAACTTTGCAGTGACAGGTTTAAAAACGAGTTTGTCAGAAGAAGTTCAGCAATACTACAGTTCAGTCACCCTGTACTTGTGAATGTTGGGAGCCCTTTGCCAGGCGCTCCGTTCGGTTAAGCAGAGAGTAAGGAATTAATCTCCTCTAGCGCGTCTCTCCAACCGAGCCTCTGTTTTTAGGTCTCGCCTAGCGTTGCTGCGCACATGCGCAGCTCGCGCGGCGAGATTTATTGCTAATAAGTACTTTTACAAAAGGGCTTTAAGCCCCGCCCCTCATTTCCATTGGCTGGCGTCACCGTTTATGCTAAACGGTGGCCTGCCATTGGAAATGAGGTATCTGTGTTGCCTCCCTTTGTCTTTTTGGGCCGGCCCACCCGGACTGGCTCGCCTGCATTACGGCTGTCGTGACAAAGTTTCTTATCAGAAGCTTCGTCACGCTGCCTTGCACGCGCCAGTCTGGCTCTCTGATTGGGCGCTATGAGAACGCTCTTCATATGGTAACGGGCTTGTTTTAGTAGGATTTCCGCATCTTTGGGCGTCCTTCCAAGGTGTGCATGGCTTGCGTAGCTGCTTTTTCTTACTTTGTTTTTCTTAACATCTTATCCGTTACTTGACATAAAATCCTCGTCTCCGTGTCCTTAAGAAAATAGAAAGTCTCTTTCTGGGTGGCTAGAGAATTACATTCCGCATTCTGTATGTCATTATCACGGCGCCTGCTTTGGGACTTTAATGCAGATAAGTTAGCGCGCTAGTTCTTAAACTACCCCATGCCCCTTGATAGCAAGTCCCTTCTCTGTGTCAATGTTTTTTGCTGCCACACATCTTCTCCTATTTCTATGTCTCTCGGAAGTTACTCCATGACGAGACGTGCCATCTCTGTGCGCCATCTGTGTGAGTCCGCGGCTCGTCCAGCGGGCACGCACGACATCTCTGGCACCTGTTTCTTGCAGAGCGTGCCCACGCCCTGGCATGCCTGGAGCGCACAGTTGTGCATGTCAGGATTCCACAGTGGCAACGTGCGTGCATTCCCAACGACGGTCATAGGTTGCGTGTGCACGAGCACTCTATGCATTTGTGCACATGCGGTGCACGAACAATCCATACAATTAAAGGCTGACTCCGTATTATTTGTGTGCTGCACGCTCTCGTATGGTTTGAGCATACAGAGTGCGCCGCGCGTCCACCACCGATCACTAATTGTATGTCCTGGTGTGTGCCGAAGCGATACCTAAGTGAGTGCCCCTGCGTGTGCACAGGCGCCCTATACACGAATGCGCACAAGCCTCTGTGCGTGCAGCACGCCCGTGGGTGTGTTAATAGTTCTTAAATAGCGTCAGAACCCTGTGATGTCCAGGCGCTGTGCGCGCCCTGCCCGTGGTGAGCGCGTGCACACTGCCAGCTGGCCCCTTGGCACTGTCAGCCCTCTGCTGCCACCTGTCACTTTGGGTCTGAAGGGTCGCTTCGAAGGTTTACATTCTAACAAGCGTTGCCTGTGTCTGCGCACAGGGAGGCGTGGGAGAGTGATGCTTTTTCTTTGATAAGTTGCTGGGTTTCAGCTGTGCCGAGTCGGTCGTCTCTTGCACTACTTTAGTTGTGATGAGAGCCATGGTCATTTAAGTATGCTAAACTGTGACGCCCCCCTCCTGAAACCGTGTGTTCTTTGACCTTAGAATTGGCAACACGCGGTTGTAGAGATTAACTGTATGCCAAGCACTGTATTGTGCGAGATCCCAAGAAGACCGGAATAGGTGAGACAGGCGGGCAGTCAGCCTTGACGAAGTAAGTTCCCTCTGCAGATTAAAACCCAACTCTGGCGCCACTCTGCTGCATTTTTACACGATACCGAGTAGCCTTACTAACTTAAGATGCTACTATTGTCTTTTCTACAGCGTTTGACTACAGGAGTCCGCCCCTTCCGGGATCTAAAACAGCTACCGTAAACATGTAGCTAGTGTAATTATGCCTTTTTCAATTCTTGTGACATTATGAATGTTTTTAATTCGGCGTTCGGGCAGGCACAGATGCACTTACAATAAGACAATAAGATAATTCTTGCCTCAATCCCGCACCTTGACCGCCATTTTTTAGATTAATAACAGTATCTCACCATGGACTGGCCATTCATTATCCGTACTTCACGCACAAACAAATTATGCTGCGATCACATAGACACGTGATCTGACAAGCTAAAGAAGCACAACAAATACAAGACATGCATGCCTACACCTAACCACCATGCATGATTTTGCATACACCAGGTGTATGTCGCATGCCTTCTGTATGATTGATTGTATATGTGAAAAGAATCCTTAAAAACGACTCACGGAGTGCACACGAATAGACAAGCGCACTACGAGCAAAGGATATCTAAATAATAATAGAGCAGTCTCAAGTATGTTTCTTTATATGTTGTGTATGTCCTTCATGTTGTGTGCTTTTTTTGTTTTTTTCTTACAGGTTTTAACCAGACGGTGGGTCCGTAAGTACGGTTACACCACTGCATGCCCCGCACACCTTAGCGCGTGTGCTGAAATATATACACATGGCTTATTTTTGCCACAGCACATTTTCACACTGTATGGTCCTGAAGAAAGCCTCACTATTGTTGACGAGGCTGAAACATGTCGACCAGTATTTGAGGGAACACGAAGATCAATTGTTCGTCTGCACTTTAGCCCCACCTTTTTCTTTTAACTATGTCCTGAGCTGCTGGGAATAAACATTTTGTCAGCAAGGAGTCCCAGAGGCATTTTTAACTTCACCACCTTTTGAGCACACATCACACCGAAATAAAAACAAAACCTGCTCCGCTGTAATTCAGGCGTCGAAGCACAGCTGAGTTGCATTCGGCAGCCCAGCTGGGAACCCGATGATGAAGCATGCCACCAACTAGGTTGGTAGGTGAGGGTTCTTCTTAAAAACCTATGTGGTTCCTGGCACTCCAATACTTCTAACAGAGTCATCCTTGTTTAAGGATTCACTAGTGGGTCCGTCCATGTTGTTCTTGATTACTACTAGTCAGGGGATAGGGACGTACCCCGTCTACCTTCCTCGCTCTCTCCTTTGTTTCTCCCGTAAATCTTATCATGACCATTGCAAAGTATACCGCAGCCAATGGAGGGCGTACTTACATGGCTTTCATGGATTTATCGACAGCGTTTGAATGCGTAAGCCATGTGAAGCTATGGTCTATAATGCTGGAGATGGGCATTGACCTTCACCTGATTAATATAATACGGGAAATGTATTCACAGGCGACTGCAAGCGTACGGCACGGCAAAAAGGGGGAATGCACAAGATCCTTCCAGATTATGAGAGGAGTCAGGCAATGCTAGGTACTTTCCCCATTCTTCTTCTCGTTGTATTTATTTTTTTATTTTTATTTATTTGTTTTGTAGAGCGCCTGAAACACCCCCGAAGGGGTATCTCTGTGCTAAGGACGTGCTACAGTGGCCGAAGAAGGGGACAAATTAAAATAATACAGTTTTGAGGAGCCTTCTGAATTGAGGTGGTCAGGGCATTGGCGCAGGTAGGTAGGGAGCTGGTTCCAATAGAGGGGGGCAAGGTGAGAGAAAGCTTTCCCACCCATCCTTGATTTTTTGAACCGAGGAACAAGGAGAAGAGGTTCCAGAGCGAAGAGACCTAGTAGGTGTATAGTGGTTGAATTTCATTGCAAGATAGATGGGACCCTTGCCATTCACGGCCTTGTGGACGATGCAACAAATTTTAAACTTGATTCGCTTGCGTACCGGGAGCCAGTGAAGCTGTTGTAGGAGGGGAAGGGAGGCCGTTCTGGGTGGAGCCTTCGGGACTAAGCGTGCTGCGGTGTTTTGGACTACCTGCAGTCTGCTCAGCGAGGACTCATTAGCTGAGACCAGGAGGGCGTTGCAGTAGTCTAGGCGGCTTAGTACCAATGCCTGAATAAGAGTTTTCCGTGTAGACAAGGGGATAAAAGGAAAGACTCGCCATAATAGTCCAAGCAAATGGAAGCAGGAGCCAGCCGTGTTGGTCGCATGTTCCATCATGGTCAGTGCTTGGTCTAGGCATATGCCAATGTTCTTGACCACAATCCTAGGTACAGGGGAGTCACCTAGATCCACCGACCACCAATATTGTGACCACAACAGTGGTGCATCTCCGAAGAGCATAATCTTGGTCTTCCCTGCGTTAAGCTGAAGAAAATTGCTCCTCATCCAGTTTGATATGGCTATCATACCTTCTGAGAAGGTGGACTGGGCCTTAAGAGTGGATTTATTAAACGAGAATAAAAGCTGAGTATCATCAGCGTATGAAATGGGTGTGAAACCTAATGTCCTAAGTATATCTGCCAGGGGAGCGACATAAATGTTGAACAAAGTAGGGCTGAGGCAAGAGCCCTGGGCACTCCCTTGGTCAGATCCATGGTCTTTGAACGAAAAGGACCTAGGTTAATGGTCTGGGAGCGGAGGGAGAGAAAGCTCGCCATCCACTGAAGAGCCAGTCCTCGGAGTCCAATTTCCTTCAGTCTCCTGAGCAAGATCTGGTGGGAGACCGTGTCGAATGCGGCCGAAAGGTCAAGCAGCACGAGTAATAATGATTGTCTGCTGTCCAGGGATAGCCTAATGTTGTCAGTGACAGCAATCAGGGCTGACTCAGTGCTGTGCCTGGGCCTAAATCCAGATTGAGAAGGATCAAGGCTTCCCGTAGATTCGACATGGTCAGACAGGTGTTTGTTAATGTGTTTTTCCAGTAACTTGCTCAGGAGAGGTAGTAGAGAAATAGGCCGGAAGTTGGACAAGTCATCCATAGGGGCCTTTATATTGTTGCGGATAGGCATGACTTGTGCCGCCTTACATTGAGTGGGGAGATGTCCCTCTCTCATTGAGAGATTGAGGAGCGAACAGATGGGCGCGGAAAGTTGTTTGGAAAGTAAAGTAGGGATTTTAGCTGGGATGATGTCCAGGGGGGAGCCTGATTTTACTGTAAGTAGCAATGATTCCACGTCGTCATAGGTAAGGGGGGGAAATTTTCCAACAGCTGCACCTTAGTGAGTGTAGGTGGGCTATAAGATGTAAGAGCCTGCTGAGAGCTCCCAGCTGAGGTGATTTTATCATAGATCAGCTCAATTTTCTGTGTAAAATGCATTGCTATTTTATCACAGAGTACTTGAGAGGGAGCCGCCTCATTGTCGCAAGCCTTTGGGTTGGTGAAGGACATGAGAATCTGATATAGAACTTTAGGGGCATTCCCTGCCTGTTTGAGCTGTATCCAAATGGGGTGGAAGCCGCATTAACAGGATCTACAGCAGACATCCCAGCCTTCCCCAGTCACACTACCGATCCTGGCTTATGCGGACGATGCAGTCCTAATAGCCAGGACGGGAGTTGCGCTTCAACGCTTAATAATCGCCTACGTGGGGTACATATCATCACTGGACTTAAAGGTTAATGAGTCCAAATCCTTTGTTATGGTGTCAGGTGCCCTATCCTCGAACAGGCTACCATCTTTTTATATAGGGACAAGGAAACTAGAAATAGTGGAGACTTTTTCATATTTGGGAGTCTCATTTGATAGCAAACAAACGGGCGCACATGATAAAGTGTAGGACACTAACAATGGAAAGAACTCTAGTTGCAATGGGCTGTTTTTGTAAAAAACTGGGATCTAAACCCATAGGGACGATAAAAAAGATCTACAATGCAAAAACAATTTCAGCAGCTACATATGGGGCTGGGCTGTGGGGAATGGCATCAATAGACCCCCCTGGAGAAGATAGAGGATGGTTTTTTAAAAAGGGTCGCCTCTCTTCCCGCCTCGTTTTCTAATTATGTTTGTCATCTAGAACTGGGCCCACCTCACATAACGGACACTGTAAGACTTACCCCGATTATGTTGTGGCATTCAATATGGAGAAGAAATACTATGGATGTCAACCAGGTTAAAATAAGTAATTGTTTGACACTAGACAACGCCCACAAAATTGCTTGGTTGGAGTATGTTAAGAATACGTTACATTCCTTAGGCGTCCCGGAATTGGATACCAACCCGAGCTCCTGTTCCAAATTTCCTAAAAAGAAACTTAAATCCCTATTCTTAGCCTAGGCTGACTATGCAAGGAAGGAGTCTCATCAAGCAAAAACTGTAGCGAAACTTCACCATCAGATACCTCCCATAACTTAAGGTGAATTTTTGTATCTGGAGGGCATAAAAAATTTACAGCATTGATTTATTCTTTTAAGATTTCGCACTAATTTAATACCCTTGATGTTGGGCTTCCCAGCCAGAAAGTACTCTTTCAGCGACTTGGCACAGTGTCCCTGTGATAATTTGTCTCTGCAATCTGATCTTCACCTCTTCTTTTTCTGTAAATACTACAAGGACCAGAGATCCAGATATATTCTTCCTCTCTTAAGGCGGTATAATTTTAATCAATGTCGAATTGCACTATTTTTTATGAAGAAGCTCTGTAACCCTTATGTCTGTTTCTGTGTAGCATCCTTTCTGTGGGCCTGCATGCGTAGAAGACGTCTTCTGTAAGGGAGAAGCGAGTCAGTTTTCAAACAATTCCCACATTAGAGCTTCCGTTGCTAACTGGAAAATTAATTATGCTATTCAGATCTGAGATTTTAATAACACAGACAAAATCATTGTCATTTTCAAATGTATATTTTTTATATGAATTTTTTTAATTGACCTTTTATGTTTTTACTAATCAACTGATAGAGGGCTGGGCAAGGACTGCTGTATGACCAAGTAACGTACTCACTAGACTTTGAAGTCTACTGTGAAAGAGTTGTCATGGTTTGCCCCATTAACTAGCTTGTATAAATTTCACAAAGGATGTTCAAATTGTTTTTTAAATCTTTATACTTTTATGAACTATGTCATTTTAACTAGATCGAATAAAGTTTTATTGACTTGACTTGAGATAAGAGTCATTTCAAGATATTTCAAGTTATCTTTGTACTCTGGTGATAATTTGGGACACTTAAGAAATTACTCTCAAGTTTTTCTTGATGGTGGGTGCATAAACGAGGCCAGCTCTACTCGTGGTTGTTATAGTGAAATTAAAATGTATGTCGGAGAAGATGCTGGGCGAAGGAATCAGAGAGAATGTAAATCTTCTGTGTGCCTTCAACAGTAATGGAACAAGTATGTGTAGAATACGTGTTAGTATTTCTGTTGCTGCCCACCCTGTTCACAGAATCAACAAATTGACAAGTAGGATGGAGGGGCCTATGAAGTTCTCCAGTCTTTATGAAATCAGGTTAGCTCCAGAGATGAGACACATAGCCACCCTCTTTACCAGGCGTGATTGTATGTAGTTCAGAAGTGCAAGTTTATGTGATGTATGTGGGGCTGCGTGGTGTGTATTTTGAGCTGTGCCTTTTCATGTGGTATCTGTTTCTAGTGTGCTGGGGATGGGGCATTCTAGAGACGGTTGGATTGTTATGAGGCTTCTTGATTTGGTAGTTTGTGTTTCTTGTTATGTATAGCCCAATAAGCTTTACTTGGTAGGGATCTGAATTGTCTTTGTGATAAAGAGGTGAAATCTCATACTTTTACTACTGCTGGGATCAGAGAGGAGTTGAATGCAATGCACCATAACTGACACTTGGTTGAAAATTACCTAGGCATCTAAATAGATGATGGATGAAAATACTCAAATCCATCTAAGCGATTGGTAATTACTCTAAACTCATTCGATACTATCGCTCATGTGCGCCCTCACAGAAGGGCATCAACCTTATTCAAATCAACGCTGGTCCTGCTCCAGTAGGAACAGTCCAGCCCAGGGTGAAAACTACAGCAGGTGTATCATTTCCACACCAGTGCAGATGAGCAAAATGCAGTCTTTCTCTCCACTGTCTAGTTTTGTTTTTCAGGTTACATGAGAGCCAGTTATTTTTTTATGGAGGTATAGAGAGGGTTTTTTACTGTTTATACTGTTGCCTGAGATGCAGAAAGTTTTGTGTAAGAAAAGGGAAACAATGTTGTTGGATTGTTTGGTTACAGAGAGTTTAAGATAGTACAGATTGATTCACAAGCGTAATAGGACAGTAGAGATGGCAAATATATAATTGATGAAAAAGTGTGACTGACTTTGCATAATAGACGGTGTAAAAATGTGTGAAAAATGTGTATGTGGACTGGTGGACAACAGTACATTCTTTGGGGGGGATTAGTGCTTTTGATTTAATGAGAATATACAATCTGGGTGGTAAAATAAATCCTTTACAGATTAAAAGAAGGGCTCGGGTTACACAAAATAGCTGGTTGAGGTCAGGAAAATGATAAAAAGCTACCAGGAAGTGTATACCGCTTGGAAACTAAGGCCCTTTTAGAGTTTGTAGAGAACTTTATATTTTCCAATTTCTGGAAGTAACTCTAAAAACAGAGGAGAATTTCTTCCACATCCGCATCCCAATGGTATACGAAATTCAGCAGGAAGTTTTTGCTCGCAAAATGGTGTTCGTTCCTGTAAATTGGATTAGAACATTGGAATGTTGGGAGCTCCATTGAAGAGAATGAATTGGCTCAGGACTAATAATGGCTTATATAAGCTTTACACTCCAGTATTCCAATATTTGTATTTGTATTTCTCCTTTTTAGTTTAGAACATTCTACTCTCAGTGTGTAGAATGTTCTAATAAGCCTTATAGCCCTTCTGCCTCGAGCTGTTTTTTTTAAACATAATTTTATTGATTTTGTTCATATGAGCAGTACAAGCTATTATGGTTTTGTGTTACATTACAGAAGTCATTCCATATTACACAGTTGATCTTCTATTAACATGGTCAGTATCGTACACATTTTTCCATTATATTTGTTATAATCAATCAATTTTTGCATGTACTATTAATTCCATTCCTATAAATGTTGTACCTATACACATTCGTAATGACTCTGCAATAAAAATCCAGCCTGAAACACGATAAACTTCCCCAACTCCCCATTATCCCACCCCCCTAACTGGCTCACTCCCTTACTCTTCGCCTTAGGGTTCAGTTGTACAGATTCCCTTGGGCTCCCACTTCTGAACTAATCTACTTATTAAGCAGTTACTCATTGAAGAGTGTTGTATAGCGGGACGGCACTGCATGGACTCAGTGACTTATGGAGGAGAAGGCGGCACCCACTATGGCCCAGAGGACTCCGCCCTATCTTTAGCCTTCAGTGTTTCCAACATCTGGTCCCACTCCATGGAAATGGGGATTTTGCGCACCCCACATAATTCCTCCCTTCTGATGATGGCACTTTCCGCGCCTCCCCATCGGACCATCTCTGTGTGCCAGGCGTGTAACGGAGAGGAAAGAGCTGACTTCCACCTCATTGTGATGGCACGTTTCGCTATGAGGATAGCCATATCTGCAAATTCGTACTGTATTCTCTGACTTTTCGGGCGAGGGTGTAGCCCTAGTAGGCAGCTATCTGCCGTGTCCCAGACGGGGTGCCGGTCATGACCTGAATTACGCCCCCTATCATTGACCAGAATCCCCTCAAACGTGGGCATTCCCATAACATGTGGAGTATATCAGCATCCATCGTCTTATACCTAGGGCAGCAGACTTGCGCATCCGGATATATACAGTTGAGGCGGTGTGGGGTAAGGTATGCCCTATGTAGAATCATGTATTGAATATATTTAAATTTAGCATTCCGGGTCACTTTTTTAGGGAACTCTAGAGCATACGCCCATTCTTTATCTGTTATGTCTCTGCCGAGATCCCTCACCCATTTTTCCCGTGGGGGCACCAGAGAGGTCCCAACATGTGTTCTAGTGCCTCTGTACAACCAGCGGGTTAGGTGACGTCCCTCACCTATCAAGTAAACTGCATGCACCAGTCCATGTGTGGAGGGTTCGTTCCCGTTTGGGGACCAATGTTTCTTAATATAATGAACTATGGTAGCGTGCACCATAAATAGTGTATGGGGAACACCCTGACTGTGGATGAAATTATCGTGATCAGCTAATATGCCATCCACAAATAGGGTACCTACTGTTGTCACTCCCTCTTGTGCCCATTGTAAAATCCTTCGTCTTGTAATTAGTCCTGTTGTAGTGGGTATTCCAAGTAGTGGGACATTAGGTGAATAAGGGGCAGATTGTTTGGTATATTGCAATGCCGGTCTCCAATATAGGAGGGCTGTTTTGAGCAAAGAGGGAGTTTCAGGTGGTATTTTGGAGCCAGGCAGTAGTAGTGTGTGTAACGTTCCTTGATCTACTTTTTGTGTTATGTATCCAATTTTATTAAGATTGCGTCCTGCTAGCCAATAAGACAGCCATTGCAGTTGTCTAGCCATGCAATACGCTCGGAAATCAGGCCCCCCCCAGGCCCCTCCCCCCCCCTCCGGTTTCAGTTGTAGTTTTGCCAGGCTCACCCTCCTGCGTCCTTTACCCCATATCAACTCCATGAGGAGGGTGTCCAGTGTCCGAAAGACACTGGCCTGCCTCGGGCTGTTCTGGTTGTTAAAGGCCCCCTCCCTCGTTATAGGCCCTCTCCTATGGTCAGGCCAATAATTCAGGTCCAGGGCCTTTTCACAACTGGTATAGCCCTCAGCAGTGGGCTATAAGGCTATATTAGAATCATCTTTGATTCTCCTTTATTTATAGATTGTCAAGACTCAAGGATCAATTCAATGTACAACTGGATTTCTGAACTCTATTAATCTCATTTACTTCTCTAAGCCTGGTATTCTGCTTAGCCTGATGACATTTTTGACATCGGTTTTAAATTTACAAGTGTATTTACCTTCCCATCTGGTATAAACAGACATGCTTTCTGTGTTGTATTTTTTGAACAGTAATGTCATCTTACTGCGCCATGTCACAGCAGTGCAAGCTTCCAGTGCAATGTTTTTCTGTACAATCAGGAGTAGGTGTGATGCCACTGCAGTACAGCAGTTCACACATTCTTTCACTCCTGGAGGGGGCAGCTTTCAGTGTCCTGTCTCAGCAGTAAGGGCATCTTCAGTGTTATTTATATGTGCAAGGAGAGATCTGACAGTGGTGTCGCTGGCCATTTCATTTCAACTTTGTCTTCCACATTGAGGTTCTTGTGATCCTATTGCAATCTTACCCTGCCTTTCATAAGTAATTCAGTGCAAACAAAGCGACTTAATCTGTAGAGTGTAGCTCGCAAGTGCCTAAAGCATGCACTCGCTCACACAATACAGTAGAAGAATACGTAAAGGGAACTGCAAGTAGTGACGGCTTGTGAAATTTAAAAGTGGCGGGGCGTAATCGCTTGTTCCAAAGTACACAGTGCAAGTGCTCCAAGTTTTCCAAGCAGGGCTTCTGGGGTGGGAATCTTGAAAAGGCTAGAGAAAAATGCGGCAAATTGACAGCACAAATTAAAACCTGTAAGTTTTAATAGCTGCCTCCTCATTGCATCAGCTTTTCTACCCTTCAAAGACACGTGAAAATGGTGTAAATTGCCCTTGCGGGTCCTCCCAAGGCAGTAGACAATTGGGAGAATGAGCTCTAAAACTTCATTGCATTCACATTCCAATCTCAACTTCCCCTTTTAACAAAGTGACTGATCCCCAGAAAATCTGTTCATCACCCTGTGCTTTTGTTTTATTTTCTGACGAAATTTGGAATATTCACATACAATCAGAAACACATGCAGTAAGTACATTGTAAAAACAAAACAAATACGCATTTGTGATTTATTTCAAGGTGATGAGTTATACTCCTTGGTTAATTTAAGCCAAGCAAGGCCCTGATTTAGCTTCTTTAAACAGTTCCCAATATCCTGGCTTGTGAAAGTGCGGCATTGCGCTGAGCTATCCAGAGTGGCTGAAGGAGCAGCATCCCCCTGGTCCCGTTGCCTCTCCTGTCTAAACCGAAAGTGATTGTGTTTTTTGTACTCCTCTTACTTCTTCTGTCTGTTCTGTTATGAAGCTTGAGGGGATAATTTCAACTTGCTCGGAGTGATTTATTATTAGTGTCCCCTCGTCCTCCCACAAGAACCCCAATGTAGCTCTTCACTTACAGATACAATACATGGAGCTCAAACGCAGATTGCGGCTGCACATACTCGGTTTGCCATGAGCTGTACCCGAGTTTCTCTATTTTGACAGTGCACAGTGCAGGCCACAAGCCTCTAGGCCTCTGTAGATGCATGAAAAGCGATACATGTTGGCGGTGCTGCAGTGCTCATTTCATGGCGAGTCAGTAGCAACCCGAGGATCGAACCCAACTCTACATCTGCATTTAAAGAATCTCTTTTAACTATAGCTCGGAATGCATGTTTTACCATTTAATTTTTCAGGATACAGCAAAGCGAATGCACAGATACTCAACAGCCACATGGTGCAGCGTCACAATTGTCATCTGAGCGCAAAAGGCAACGAGATGCACCAACGTCTGCTCCCCCGGGCCCGAGAACTGGTGCATGTCTAGCGCCAAGGCCCGGCCAGCCAGAAGACGAGCCTAAGCATGAGACCGGGTTTAGGACCGATTTTAAATTAATTCAATTAATTTAATTGTCTATTGCTTTAGTTCGAGCTGGTTTCAGAGCTCCCATTTATGACAGAAAAACACACTGCACTTTCGGTTTTACATGTTTTCATAAGCATATTATGTTATAGGAAAACAGTGATGCACGGTTTTTCGGTCATTAATAAGACGCTTTGGACCGCCGCACAGCCCAGTCTAATAAAAGGAAAAATAACGGAGACTGGCGCTTGTTCTGTATTTGCAGTCCGTGATCGCAACAACTTTTAAACAGTAATTAACATGCTGTGACGGCTGCGGCGGTCGCAGGCGCTCGACATTCCTTGAACGAACTGAGCAGACTGAAGGCAAGTGTGCCGTTAGCCGAGAAGGTAAATCAGGTTACAAGTGCACTCATTCGGGAGTCCGCCCAGCCAAGAGACGGCAAGGAGCAGCTTACTGCAGAGTTCACAGCAACAGAGCTCGTGCTCTGCCCTCCTTGTCTTCGATAGGGTGACCAACTGGCATGGTGCAAATTCAGGACGGTGAGTGTAAAAATTCAGGACAAAGGGTCAAAATTCAGGACAAAAATTCAGGACAGGAGATCAAAATCCAGGACAAAACTTCGGGACAAAAGGTAAGTTTTACAGACACCTCAGAGGAGGTCGCTCAATAGTATATATGTAAGTAAATAGACAACTGTGAGAAGTTGGCCTGGCATATGCTGTCCACTAATTATAGTGGGCACCTTGCACCAGACCAAACAACCCCTTATTGGAGATAGGTTAAAGACAACCTTTACTGTAGGGAAATGGACCACCTAAGCAGTTTGGGGTTTTCACCCTTCATTTGTTTTAGCCATAAGAGGGGCTTATGGTCTGTTTGAACAAGGAAGTGAGTACCAAACAAGTATGGCCTCAACTTCTTCAGAGCCCAGACCACAGCAAAGGCCTCCCTCTCAATGGCTGACCAACGTTTCTCTCTAGGGGTCAGCCTTCTGCTAATAAAAGCTACTGGCTGATCCTGACCTTCATCATTCAATTGTGACAGTACAGCCCCTACCCCCAATTCAGATGCATCAGTTTGAACAATGAACTTCTTGGAGTAATCAGGACTCTGTAGAATGGGAGCAGTGCACATGGCCTGCTTTAGGTCATCAAATGCCTTTTGACAGCTAACTGTCCACTGAACCTTTTGGGCATTTTCTTGGAAGTTAAGTCATTCAGGGGTGTCACTATTGATCCATACCCCTTGACAAATCTCCTATAGTACCCAGTCAGGCCTAAGAAGGCTCTCACCTGAGTCTGGGTAGTTGGAGCAGTCCAGTCCATGATGGTCTGGATCTTGCTCTGCAGTGGTTGAACCTGGCCTCCACCCAGAAGGTGGCCCAGGTACACAACCTGACTCTGCCCTATCTGGCACTTGGTGGCCTTGATAGTCAGGCCTGCTTTCTGCAGGGCCTGTAAAACATTTCTGAGGTGGACCAGGTGATCCTCCCAGGTGGGGCTAAAGACAGCAATATCATGTAGATATGCTGCACTATAGGCTTCCAGACCTGTAAGGACTGTATTCACCAGCCTCTGAAAAGTGGCAGGTGCATTCTTCAGACCAAAGGGCATCACCACAAATTGATAATGCCCACTAGGGGTTGAGAATGCTGTCTTTGGCTTTGCATCATCAGCTAGTCTGATCTGCCAGTAGCCAGCTGTCAGGTCAAATGTGCTTAGATACTTGGCTGAGGCCAAAGTGTCTATTAGCTCATCTGCCCTTGGTATTGGATGGGCATCAGCCCAGTGACTGCATTGAGACCCCTGTAGTCCACACAAAACCTCATCTCTCTTTTCCCACTATTGGTGTGAGGTTTTGGCACAAGGACCACTGGACTAGCCCAAGGGCTATCTGAGGGTTCAATAACTCCCAAATCCAACATCTTCTGGACTTCTGTCCTGAAACAGTCCCTGACATGGTCAGGTTGCCTATAAATCTTATTTTTAATAGGCAGACTGTCCCCAGTGTCCACTTCATGAGTGCACCAGGTAGTCTGACTGGGTGTCAGTGAAAATATGTGTCTGAACTGATTGAGCACCTGTCTGCAATCAGTCTGCTGCTGGGTAGTGAGGCTGCCTACCAAGGCTACACCATCCACTGACCCATCACCAGGGTTCTGTGAGAGCAGGTCAGGGAGTGGGTCACTCTCTTCCTCCTGTCCCTCATCATTAGCCATGAGCAAGCCCATGTCTGCCCTGTCCACATATGGTTTTAACCTGTTGACATGGAGAACCCTGTGGGGACTCCTGGGTGTTCCTAGGTCTACTAAGTAGGTAACCTCACCCTTCTGTTCAACAATGGTATGGGGTCCACTCCATTTGTCTTGGAGAGCTGCTGGGGCCACTGGCTCCAACACCCATACCTTCTGTCCTGGCTGGTAAACAGTCAGTACAGCCTTTGGTCATGCCAGGCTTTTTGAAGTTCCTGGCTAGCCTCAAGGTTTTTAGTTGCCTTTTTCATATACTCAGCCATCCGGGAGCGGAGACCAAGTACATAGTCCACTATGTCTTGCTTTGGGGGCTTGAGAGGTAACTCCCATCCTTCCTTCACCAAGCACAATGGACCCCTGACAGGGTGACCAAACAAAAGTTCAAAAGGGCTGTAGCCAACCCCCTTTGAGGCACCTCCCTGTACGCAAATAAAAGGCAGGGCAAGAGTATGTCCCATCTTCGCCTAAGCTTTTCTGGGAGCCCTTTAATCATGCCCTTCAAGGTTTTGTTGAATCTTCTCAACTAAACCATTGCATTGTGGGTGATAGGGTGTGGTGAACTTGTAAGTCACTCCACACTCCTTCCACATTGCTTTTAAGTATCCAGACATAAAGTTTGCACCCCTGTCTGATACAACCTCCTTAGGGAAGCCCACTCTTGAGAAAATTCCCAGGAGGACCCTTGCCACCACAGGTACTGTAGTGGTCCTAAGGGGAATAGTCTCTGGGTACCTGGTGGCATGATCCACTACCACCAGGATAAACCTGTGCCCAGATGCTGTTTGGGGATCCATGGGACCAACAATGTCAATCCCCACCCTTTCAAAGGGAACCCCCACCACAGGTAGTGGTATCAGGGGGCCTTTGTAGTGCCACCTGCCTTGCCACTGGCCTGGCAGGTTACACAGGAGCGACAAAACTCCTTGGTGTCTTCAGACATGTGGGGCCAGTGAAAGTGAGGGACAATTCTGTCCCAAGTCTTGTTCTGGCCCAGGTGACCTGCTAAGGGAATATCATGGGCTAGGGTCAATAGGAAGCCCCTGAACTTCAGAGGTATAACCAACCTCCTGGTAGCACCAGGCTTGGGGTCTCTACACTCTGAGTACAAGAGTCCATCATCCCAATACACAGTATGGGGACCACTAGCTTTCCCAGCAGCCTCAGCAGCAGCTTGCTGTCTGAGGGGTTCAAGAGAGGGGCAGCTCTGCTGCTCCTGGCTCAGATCTGCCCTGGAAGGGCCCCCTGTCCCCAAGAACTCAACCTGGTCAGGTTCAAGCTCGTCTGGGACAGTTCCTTCCTCAGGACTGAGATCATCCCCCTCAAGAGACTGATCTTCCTTCTGAGCCAAGGGGGAAGGCACTGCCTTTACCCTACTACTCCTCTTCTTGGAGGGCACTTGGTCCATTATTCCAGAATCCAAGGCCTGTTCAGTGTTAGACATTTTGGCTTGTGACCTGGTCACAGCAAACACATCTGCAGGGATCCCCAGCATTTCTGCATGGGTCCTGAGCTCCACTTCTGCCCAAGCTGAAGTTTCTAAGTCATTGCCAACAAGCATTCAACGGGTAGGTCTGCACTTACCACAACCTTCTTAAGGCCAGTTACCCCTCCCCAGGAGAAGTTAACAACTGCCAGAGTATGGTCTGTTCTGACGTTGCTAGCATTGGTCTCTTGGTACATTTCACCAAGTATAATCTGCCCAGGATTCACAAGGTCTTGTGTCACCATGGTGACACTTGCCCCTGTGTCCCTAAATGCCAAAGCCTCTCTTCCATTGATTAAGGGCTGTTGTCTGTACTTGCCCAGATTACTGGGACTCACAGAGGAGGTCATATCCATGCCTCCATCACAGACTAGGACAGCCTGAGTGAGTTCTCTGACTAGGTCAGAGCTCATCTCTTTATCCAGGGTCAACCCTACTAAACCCTTGGCTTGTGTAGTCCCACCACCAACTGTAACTGCACTAGGTGGAGCAGGTGCCTTAGGGGCATTGGTGGGGGCTGGAGTAGAGTCTTTGGACTTGGTGCAATCACTGGTCCAGTGGGTCTTTTGCTTACAGACCTTGCACCATGGTTTCCTTTGGCCTTTCCCTTTGGTAGACTGTAAATCCCCACCTGAAGAAGATTTTTGGGGGCCTTGTGAAGACTTTTGATTTTTACCCTTCTCCCCACCCTTATCAGAGGTTTTCGAATCTTGCTTCTTAGGGTCACCACCTTGGTTCTGTACCTTCTGCTTCACCCTGGTTCTGACCCATTTGTCTGCCTTCTTTCCCAATTCTTGGGGAGAGGTCAGATCAGAGTCTACCAGGTGCTGATGCAACAGCTGATTTTGACAGTTATTAAGAATCTGCTCTCTCATGATCAGATTGTACAATCCTGTGAAGTCACATACCTTACTGCCCAATAACCAACCTTCCAGAGCCTTGGCAGAACAATCAACAAAGTCCACCCAGTCTTGAGTCTGTGCTTTTTGGGTATCCCTGAACTTTAACCTGTATTGTTCAGTGGTTAGGCCAAACCCATCAATTAGAGCATTCTTCAAGACTTTGTAATTATCAGCATCCTCCTCTCTAACAGTGAGGAGCTTGTCTCTACCTTTGTCTGCAAAGGAGAGCCACAAGATTGCTGCCCACTGCTCCTGAGGGACCCTCTGCACTTTACAGGCCCTCTCTAGAGCAGTTATCCATTTGTGGATGTCATCCCCACTCTGGTAGGGAGGGACAATCTTGCTCAGGTTTCTATGGTCATAAGACCTTTCCCTATCTTTGGGGAAACTGCTGCCACCATGGGACTCTAGTCCCAACTTTTGTCTCTCTCTATAGAGATCTAGGGACTCCCTGTCTATAGCCAATTGCTGTTTCCTGAGTTCAAGCTGCGTTTGCTCATACTGAATCAGTCTCTTTCTCCTCTCATGAGAGGATTCCCTCCTATGAGAGGAGACAGAGGTCCCTATTGAGGTGTCAGAGTGGTTAGACTCCTGAGAAGGAGACCTAGACCTTCTGGGCACACTCAGAACTCTTCCTGGGGGACAAAGGGGAAGTCAGTCTGATCCTCCCCCTCCTCCTCCTCCACAGGAGGAATTGGGGTTTCCAGGACAAGGTCATTTTCACCTTCCTAGCCAGTTTCAGAGGGGGGGGGGCTGGGTTTCTTCACCCCTGGCCCCTTCCTCATCTTCTGCCCCACCCTCTTTGCCTACCCCTTCAGACCCTAGGGGCCTGCTGAGATCATCAGCTAGTAACACCTCCCTGAGGTGTTGGGTGCTGGCACTTTTGCCTGCCTTCAACTTCCTAGTATTGCATAATGCTCTCAATTCCAAGAATGGGAGTTTATCATACTTGGAGGGAAGAAGCCCACTGGCTTCTGGCAAGGACTCACTGGGTCCTGGCTTTGAAGACATTACCAGTGAGGTGTGGTGTATGCACTACCTACTCTAGTGTGGCCTACTAAACTCTCTTGAGTTGTAGAAAGGGTGTGCTGTCCCTTAACAGACAACTCTAAGTTCAGTGGAACTTACTGTATTACTAAGCTTGATTTATATGTACCTTAGGTACCCTTAGTGGTTTCCAGTTGATCAATTCAATTGAGATTATCTGGTAAAACAATAGCAAGCTGGAATCCCACACGCTGCACACCAATGTGAGAAGTTGGCCTGGCATATGCTGTCCACTAATTATAGTGGGCACCTTGCACCAGTCCAAACAACCCCTTATTGGAGATAGGTTAAAGACAACCTTTATTGAAAGCTATCCTAGTGGTAGCTATGGAGAGCAGCCTTCAGGCTAAGTCTTGAAGGAATGTAAAGCAGCTTGTTTTACCAGTCTATAATCTCTTGAGTGACCAAATAAAAGAGGACCACACCAAGTATATATTCAAAATATATGTATTTATTACTAAACACACCCCTCTAGTCTCTTTATGAGGCTAGAGTTCGAAGTACATAAATTATAAGTTAGTTATCTACAGTAATAGCACAAATACACGTTTGAGCCCCAGGGGCGTACCAAACCATATACCAATAAAGTGGTATAAGAACCACGACTGAGCTAGACACAAGGCCTAGAGCCTGTAGAAGTGCTTGGACCACAAGGAACCACCCAAGGCAGTGACACAGGGGACCCACGGGGGACGCGTGCAGTGTATGAACACAGCCGCGAACCACCGTTAACTTCTATGGGGAAAGTCACGATTAGAATTTAAAAGAAAAGGGACACTTAGAGGAGGACTTGGAGCAAACCCTTTGAGAACTAGGCTGTTCTAGTGTCAATACCCACGGGAGCACCGGAGTACTCGAGTTACCTCACCCAGGGGAGCCGGGTGCATAGGAGTCTTTCGGGGTCGGGTTTCGTCGTCGCTTTCAATGGCGATCTGCTGCAAAGTGCTGCTGGCGGCCAAGTCGAAAGTGTTCGGGTGGATCCAAAGGTGGATCGAAGATCTGAAGAACCTGAAAGCAGAGGGGACAGAGTCTGGGTCACTAGCCAGTGACCAGGAAGGCGATGAGCAGATGCCCACCGATGTCGAGTGCTTCAGGTAGGTTGACGGTCGTCTTGACTCTTCAGCCACGAGGTCCAGGAGGCGTCGACGATGACCAGGAGCTGTATTTGAGCTGTCCCACGACGTCTGTCGATTGCAGGGGTGTTGGCGACCGGATTGGACCCAATAAGCCTTGGCAACGGCAAGTCTCGTGGAAATGGAAGAAGGACGATGTTGCAGACCAGCAAGGTCTGAGCTTCAGCGATGCAGAACGGACAATTGCTTCTTTGGTGCCTGCCAAGCAGGGGAGTCACTCCTTGACCCCAAGGGAGATTCTTCAGTCCTCTAATCTTAAAGTAGAGCGTCGAAGGTCCAGGATTCTGTGTCAGAGTTTCGTCCAGGTAAATCTAAAGTCCTAAGGACTGGGGTCCCCTACTTATACTAAGGTAGTGGGTTGGACATACTCTGTGGCCCCACCTACGGGAGGATCAGGGCAGAGGGGTGGTTACACCCCTTTCCCTTTGTCCAGTTTCGCGCCAGAGCAGGGGCTGGAAGCCCCTGAGCCGGTTTGAACTGGGGTATGCACAGGGACACCAGGTGTGTCCCCAGTGCAGGACTTCAAAGCACCCGAGAGTGCTCCCGCCCAGCCCCAATACACACTATCCTGTCTGGGGAGGTGGTCACACCTCCCTGGGACAGGAAACCTATTGTCCAGGCCGCCCCTGCCCGAGTTTCGGTCAGCAGCAGGAGACCAGACTCGTGTCTGTGGCAGCGGCATCCATTTTGTGATGCCAGGGCTCTGGAAAGTCAGTACCGGGTATACCGGTGTGTACATGTCTTTCCCTCTAGAAGGGTGGAATGCTACCCCCGCCGCCAGAACTGGCGGGGGGGTAGTATTCCAAGATGTTTGACACCAAACACAACATGTTTCCGTGCAGCCATCCCAAAGTTAGCATTTAACGCGAGGTTATAATGCGCTTAAGAGTATATGGTCGGGCTGCACTACAAACAGCATCAGAGAAGGGTCTCCGAACGCTGCAGAGGGGCCCAGCTCATGCAGGGGCACCCTCTCACATAGGAACCACGCTCTCTGCCTTCAGGATTGATAAGGCCTGCCATAGGAGTGACTTATAGGTTTATATGTGTGTATGTATGTAGTGATATAGGTAGCCTACATCACAGTAAGGGGTGCATGCACCACCTTACCCAGGCTGCAGTAGCAGACCTGTGGTGTCAGTTTGGATGGCCTTCCAGGGGTGGCACAATACATGCTGCAGCCCCTGGTAGGCCTCTGAGGTACCTATGCCCTGGGTACATAGTATACCATATACTAGGGACTTATAAGGGCACTCCAGATCCTAATCAGAGATGTGCCTAAGGCACATGGAAACCATTTTAAAGAGGAAGCAGCTAGGCTGGGGTTCTGATTAGCAGGGCCCCAGCCAGACTAAGGTCGAAAAACAGTGAAGCATCAGCAAAAAGTGGGGGTACCCATGTGAAGCAGATCCTACTCTCCTACAACAACCACTTAAGTACAAGTCAAAATAAGTTTATATTAGGTCGAGACAATCGTGCACTTCACAGTTTTGCAGTATGCCCGCAGCTTGCTACCTTAGATGATTCAAAACTCGCATCTCGCTCCAGCAGGTACATTAGTCACCAGACAATGGTGAACCACACCTGAATATAAGTGAGGCCGCTTTTATTGTTGATTGAAAACTACTGGATATACAAGGAACTTTGCAGTGCCAGCCCCCAGTACCAAAACCGCCCCCCCCCCACCCTTTCCAGCCTCCCAGGGAAATGCCCGGTCCGGCCTTGCTACCACCGTCCAATGGTGCCCCTCATCTTCACATAGACCGTCTCTCATGTGTATTTAATTTCTTTTATAGTGTTACTCATCCCAAATATGTAGGGCAGGGTGTCTGAGTGCGTTACATCACACACACATTATATAGAGACAATGACTCATATAAATGTGAAAGTCAATGTATAGGAAATGTTACTTAAGATAATGGGTGCTACAAGGTGGAATCATTCTTTTATTTCTCATTCTGACCTTGAAATCTCAGAAATGAGTGCAAAATCTGGTTCCAGTAAAATTGCAATCGTGCTGCAGTGGTATTTCTTCCATGCGGTTTATACTGCGAGACTTCGAATGAGGACCTTGGGCCATATGTATCAAGCCCATTTCCCGTTCGCAAACGGGCCGATTCTCAGAATAGGCCCGTTTGCGAATGGGAACAAGCCTTTTGGGATGTATCATCCCAAAAGGCATTCGCAAAATAGAGAATCGCAAAAATTGCGATTCTCTATTTCTGAATACGATTTAAGGAATCGCAAATTGCGATTCCTTAAATGAAATGTATGAAGCACCTAAGTTGTGCAATTATGGCTTAAGGAATCGCAAATTAACACCAACTACAGGTTGGTGGTAACTTGCGATTTCTTTGAGAAATGCATTTTTTGCATTTTTCAAAGTGGCATGTGGCGCACATACATGCCCTTAGGGCATGTATGTGCGCCACATGTGCACCCATGCTCATTTCAGGGTGCAACAGGGTGTCCTTTGGACACCCTTGCAACCTTGAAATTGCATTCTCAATTTGCGATTCTCTAATTGCTAATCGCAAATTGAGAATGTCCTCCCATTCATTCCTATGGGCCTCTAGGCCCATAGGAATGAATGGTGAGGGTTTCCTTAACTGCAATTCGCAATTTGCGAATCGCAATTAAGGAATATGTAGGATTCGCAAATTTTCTTGCGAATCCTACATACATCTCGTTTGCGATTCTCAAATAGCGATTCTCAAAAATTCGCTACTTGAGAATCGCAAACATAAACTTTGATACATATGGCCCTAAGTCTTCGGAGCTTTCTGCTGTGTATTCTGTACCCTCTTAGGCGGTGTGCCTCTCCTTTAATGCTACTAACCTTGCACATGGCTTAACTTGACCAAGTTATATAAACATTGGAGTATATCATCCTAAAACTAGAAATAGTCTTAGGCTGTCTGCAGCAAAAGGGTTACATGGTCATATATGTAGGTAGGACGAATTATCATTAGAGGTGGGTTTCACTCCGCGGAGTTACAAAAAAAACCAGCGAGATTTCGTGGAATTCCTCGAGAAGCGGAGTTTGGCACGTCGCGCTGCTCATGCTGATTTTTAGCACCAGAGCTTGTGCCGCGCTGTAAAATCAGCACGAACAGCACCCTGCAGCATGCCAGAGGGCGCTGCTTCTTTTTGCCACTCAAGTAGATTTTCTACTCTAGCGGCTGCTTTCTCAACGCGAGCGGTAGCAACCTGCCGCGACCGACCACATTGAGAAATCTAGCCGGGAGGCATTCTAGCTCTCGGTTTTCTCACTTGCCAACTTAAGGTTGGCGAGTCGCGCACAAGAAAAAATTTAGCCACGCAGTGGTTGGCAGAGTTTTTCCAGAACTCATCGCTTCAAACAGAGCATGGAGTGGGTAAAACGTAGTGAGTTCCAGCGGCGAAGCGGAGTATATCGCCCACCCCAATTATCATGAGAACAGTAGTCACATGTAATATTGTTACTTTACTTTAGAGAAAAAAGTTACGTGCCATTTCCGTAGAAAGAGCTAAGCAATTAAAAAATAAAACTTTGGCCGGTGGAAAAGGCTGCTCACATGTGATCTTTGTTTCAGTTATTAATTTAAGCACCAAATTTGCAATGTTCGTTTTAAAAGTGTTTCTTTTTAACGATAAAAGCATTTATTTTGTTTAAGTATATTCAACTAATTGAAACCGATAAGAACTGAAAAATGAATTCGGTACTTACCAAGTATTATTAATGTCCCGAAAAGTTCTTAAGCCAGTGGAACACCACAATTCAAATATACATATATAATGCATATGAATATAAAATACAGCTCTTTTCTGTTTTTGTAATTTGTTGTCTTAGGGATCATTTCAAAACTAAATTTATGCTGATTCAGTCGTGATTCTTCGATATGCAGAAGTTTTTTTTTCTTGAAGCGTGTATGACGCTGTGCATGCCAATTAACTAAGGTGCATAATGGTCAAGCTGAAGCATCTACAAATATTAAGACTGTTGTGCAGTTGAACCTAAGCCGGCGCACACCAATGAACACTTACTGCTGTTTATGAAAGTAAAAAAAAGCACTTTGATATCAGTTGATAGTTAAACACAAGGTTGCTCCAACTTACTTGCTACATAGTTGTCAACAAAGTTATGAAGGATGTACAATTAAACACCGTATAGTGTTGTGAAATTGAAAGCTTTTTGTTCAACTAATGGTATCTTTCCTAACATTTAGGCCATACCCACACATCCTTTCTACCCCAGCAGCGCAGACAATGTCGGCCTATGCTGGTCAAACGCAGTATTCCGGAATGCAGCAACCAGCAGTGTACACAGCCTATTCCCAGACCGGGCAACCTTACAGCTTACCCACTTACGGTATTATGCTTATGTTTTTTCTTTACAGTTCAGTCATTTTAAATGTAATAATGTATATTGATTTTTTTTGGTAGTGGTTCTCAAATTTATCTAAAAAAATGAATAACTTTATTTGCTTGTTTCTTTCACAGATCTTGGTGTGATGTTACCAGGCATCAAGACAGAAAGTGGACTTTCTCAAACACAGTCTCCCTTACAGAGTGGGTGTCTCAGTTACAGTCCAGGTTTCTCAACCCCACAACCCGGCCAAACACCCTATTCGTATCAAATGCCAGGTTTGTAACCACTACTGTGATTTCAGTTTTATAGTTGATTTGTTTAAATAAATTAGCTGGTCAAATGGCTCAGATTGGTGTACATCAGTCCTCTTTAAACTATGAGTTTTACACATTTTGGGGGTATGGCACTGTATCATAGGTGGCCCCAGGCCCATTGTGGTACGCTAGTCCTGCAACAAAGAAACACAGAGCTCAGCAGCCTTTTTTATTCTCTAATGTAGATCAGGAGCCAGCACAACTGCTAGTAAAGAAAAACTCTTAAAAGAAGCTAGTCCCATGTAATGAGAGTGATAACTTTATCGCCCTTGTGTGTTAGATTCAGGCTTCTTTTTAAGGTCATCGGTGCTTGTTCTGAGGAAATGATCTCCAGCAGACTGCTGAAGAATGTCTTCCAGGTATGGAGCTTGGGGAGGTGAGACACAGATAAGTTGCAGAAAAAGCTTAAAATGATGGTAAATTAGGTTCAGTCGTGCAAAACAGGGAAACTCAGACCTCTGGAAGTCTATAAGGCTATGGAAGAGTTAGTCATATTCTGTACTACCTCTGCCCCAGAACTACCAGCCTTTTAGCAGTGCCCTCTGCTGGGTAGTCATTAGAGAGGGTGCTTTAAAAGCAAAGTGGGAGTTACAGGAGCTGTGGGAAGCAATAAGAGTTAGTTATTGGCAGGCGAAAAGGGCAGTGATGGGAAACAATGTGGTGACAGGAGACAACGGGAGGTATGCATGACTTTCAGAGAATAAGTGAGGAAAGGTGACAAGAATGGCACAGGACAGAGTTAGAAAGGGGGTCACATAGAAGAGGTTTGCCATGACAGGAGAAGACAGCAGGGACAGTAGAACATTAGAAGAAGAGACTGGGCAGTAACAGAGGACAGGGAAAGTAACAGAAGAGATCCCTGCTGGAGGGGGTTTGACAGTGACAATAAAGTTGGACTCAGATGGGAGGTAGGCATTAAGAGAAGAGTAGTTCATTGGTATAAGTTGTTAGTAGTCATGAAGAAGGTGAGGAGTGACATGAAAGGTGGACACTGACAAGAGAGGTGACAGCGAAGTCTTGCTATGACTCTCAATGGGGCTGTGTCAGAAGACAGGCATTAAGTATCATGAACAAGAGAGCAAGAGGACAACGAGAAGCAAAGAAATGAAACATAAGAGCTCAATCATGTATCCTTAGTGCCCCAGCACCATCTCCACAAAGCCAGTATTTTAACATGCTTTCGACACCACTTTGTCTTCTGCCCTTATTATCTGCCAAAGTTTGAGAAGGGCCGCAATACAAAAATATTTTTAGAAAATCACTCAGACTTCAAAGGCTGTAGAGCAATGATGTACTCCAATTCTCTGTGCTCATGGGTTCATAACATTGTTTTGGAATAGGTATTAAACATTTATTAGTTTCAGAGACTTATGGAAGATCTTGGCGTTTACAGAACGTGGGTCTCTGAAAGACTTATTAAAAAAAAGTCTGAAAACGATTATTGGTACTGTGACTAATCACTTACCTGTGTTGCAGCACGAAGCAGTGCGTAAATTTCATTTGTATGCTTACTCTCCTTGCTACCCTAACCGTACTGGGCCCTCTACGATTAGGCAGTGCGAGGCGTTTCTGTTATGACAGAGCCGATGATCCTCTGATGAATCTTTCTCCGCTGACAGGAGGGGTGGAAATTAAGGTGACCAAACTCCACTTTAGCTGTCGAATGAGGACCATTAATTGACAGCCAACTCCCAAGTTAGAAATCAAGTTCAGATACACCATTCTCAATACCATGCTGTAGAAATAAAGAATGGCAGCTTGAAGACCCAACCTCCTAAAGAAGTTAAGTCCAACCTCCTGAAGAAGTTAAGTTGAGTGAGAATTATGCAAACCAAAAGCTCTGCAATTGCGACACAAAACAAGAGAAGTAAAACCTGCTGTTCTGATAGGGCTCGCTGATTCTCCTCTATAACACATTTAAAACATTAGCCACAGTCAAAATGAAGATCAACAGGACTCAATAATAGACTCAGACAAGATTTAAATGAATTTGGTTATTGTATTAAAAAATCAAAATTCATTAGTATAGGCACTTTTTTAAGGACTTCGGTCAAGAATATCACAGCTTGTTTTAAAGCACCAAGCATTTAAGCAATCTTTAGAACATGGTTATTAAAATTTTGTTGCAAAGTTAGAGTCCCAGTACCCTTTAATGCAGAAGGAAAGTTCAAAATTCTAACAGCTCAGGTCCTATGAAAAGGGGGAAATTCAGACTTAAAGTCCATTATGGGTGAGTCAATTAGCACAGTGCTAAGTTATAATGGAAAATTTAAGAAATAGAAATGGTTTAACAAAGAAGGTCTCAGTCCATCAGCTACCAATTGTAGCATTGACAAACAGTCCAAGGTAAAATATTGATCAGGATAGCATCTGGATCCTAAGTAGGAAAAAATCAATGGCATTTGGTGGCCCTCCTTTGAGGTTTGTTCTTTTATAGACTTTTAGTAAAGTCCAGTGGCTTAGCATGACACCTCCATCGAAAGACTATCATATGTCCCTGCTCACATCATGTCACCTGAAATGGTTGAAACATCTAGCTGGTTTCCCATGCTGGTCATGAGAAACGAACATTTGTGAATCCACACAAGCCTAACATTGGTAGAAAAGATATACAAAGGTGTGACTTATAGCCATAGCTGAAATTCTATTCCCACAGGAATATTTCACTGTTCACAATGAAAAAACATTGAAGATTGCCAGGGTGTAGTCATGTCAAGGACAAAACAAGCAACATTTTCCTTGCAAAGAACGAACCATTGTATTAAATCAGGGGAAAGATCATCATTAGAGAAAAGCATTTCATGAAAGCTTTTAAGTTAGCATCACACATTTAAATGAAGTGAGCTTAGACTTTAATTCAAATCTGATCGGATTAAATCACTTCAAGTAAAGGATGTATATAGATTTAAAGAACTTTAACAAAATATTATTATATAGAGATGGCTAATGCTAGAAATACCCTACTACCACAAAAATGTACAACCTTCATATAAATGCAAATTTTTCAAATTTCATTCTACTATTTCTATAAACTGTAAAGTCTCTAGTATCAATTTGCACAATCTCAAGCCTGTACTTCATTGCTACACCATTTTGCACCAACTTTTCTAACTGGTGCATTCTTAGCAAAAAGCATAAAAATCACTAGGCCACTTCACATAACATCAATATTTTCATTAATATATGTCTATAAGCAACATATGCATAAAAAGTTCATTAGCGCAACTTGTTTATATGTATTTATGTTACCTTATGAATATTTTTTTCATCTCGCGTTTAAAGCATGCTTTTACGGTGTTTCTACTATACTTGTCTCTGGTTCATGCATCACTGTGTCTAACTTGTGCAATGTGTACTTTCAGTCTTCGGTAAATAACATGCCGTGTAATATGATTTAACAAAAATCATGCTGAATCACTTGCATGTTATATGATTGGAGTTGCATAAATGCACCCTTCCTATTTTATTAGATTATTGCTGAATTGAGCTAGCTTCAAATCAAGTATGCTCGAGAGAGGCATGTCAGGTGGATTTGGGTTATGAAAGGGACTGTGCTCTCATGATGTCTCAGTTCTGCATTTAGAAGCTTGTGAGGGCCTGTGGCACTAGAGGTATTAAGGATTTTCTATGACTGTCACTATTCTGAAAATGCCATTCCTAGGTCAAATAGTGCACAAGTCCTCATATCCTATGTTGTAGGTACGGTTAAGAAACCTGGTGAAAGGGTCAAAAAAGGGCACAATATGTAATGCATTCTAAGTTAGCATTATCTGAAAGAAACACGTTAGTTATAGATTCCTTACCTTAGAATTACCCCCCGGCGTCAGACTGGATCTGGAAAGTTTTTTCGGCAGCAGTACCTCTGCGCGTCGGAAGGTGGCGTTGGTCGGCTCCGCGTCCGTCGTCAGCGTCGTGGTCGCCGGGATGACGTCGCGGCAGCTACTTAGACGCCACCCTCGCACGCTGACGTCAGTTCTTTCTTTTTCCGCGCAAGCCAGCGCAGATCCGGAGAGAGCGGTACCTCCAGTCACTTTTTGACCGACTTTTTTGAGCGACTTTTGTCGACGTCTTTTTTGAGTCTATGACTCCTGGTGCACGAGGGATGCCCAGCTTCAAGGCCTGCAGTTCCTGTAACCGGCTGATGTCGGTTACGGATCCGCATTGCGTGTGCCTCTTTTGCCTGGAGCGCGACCACGACCCCAAGTCGTGCTCCGACTGCCGGTCGATGGTGCTGAAGGCTTTGCGGGAGCGGTCACGAAAGCTGCTTGAGCGCCGGCAGTCGGCTCTGCGCCGTTCGAGGTCCCGGTCACGAAGGAGATTGAGGGACCGGTCATCGAAGTCTTCGCACTCGGGTCGGGTAAGTCGAAGCACAAGAAGAAGTCGAAGAAGCATTGTCACTCTTCGACTTCTCCCCGTCGGTCGGCTGACGCGACGAGGGATGCGGGCGGTACCCCGCCCGCGGCTCTGCGCGCGGAGCCCGAGGAGTCGATTCTGAGTTTCCCCCCATTCCCTGGACCCGGAGCGACTCCCGCCCAACTACTTAAATTTTACGAAGCGATGCATGCCATCTTTGGGCGACCCTAACCTGTCCGGCGCGCCTTCGGGCCCCGCAGACTCGGTTGGGGGGCCTAGGCCTACTCTGCCGTTGGCTCTGGCCTCGGCGCCGCAGGCCCCCACTGGATCCAGATCGGCGCCAGTTGACCTTATTACACCTCCAACGGCGCCGCTTCCTCCGGCACCGCAACCGACGCCGGTCGTGTCCCCGGCCGGCGTCGACCCCGTCCTCCATCCCGAGATCGACCCGGAGCCAGACCGGCGTTGCCCGGCTCCGGCGCCGAGTGGGGTTTTTGTGCCCCTGTTCACTCCTGGGGTCCCTTTTCGGCCAGATTGGCAACCTGAGGATGAGGAGGAGGACTGGGAGGGGTCAGGTGACCCTTTAACTGATCAGCTAGGATCTGAAAAGGACTGGAGAGAGGATCTGGGGGATGCCAGTGGTCTTGATACTTCCCCTGACCTTGGCATGTTGTCTCCTCCGACAGTGGCTACGGAGGAGGGAGCGTCATACGCAGTGGTGTTGCGTAGGGCGTCCGAGGCCCTCAACCTCGAGCTTCCTACGGTGGCGGTCAGGACTAACCTCCTGACAGAGGTGCTTCAACCGGCTGCGAGCTCTTCGGAGCCCCTGCTGTCGTTTAATGAGGCCCTTACTGACGCCCTTTTGGGCACGTGGTCCAGGCCCAACACGGGGGCTCCCGTGGATAGGATGATTGCCCGACGCCACCGCCCGGCTCCGGGCGACCCCATTTTCCTCTCCCAACACCCCACCCCGGAGAGCTTGGTGGTCCAAGCCTCCACTTCCAAGAGCGCATTCCCTACCGCTCCCCCGGAAAGGGAATCCAAGAAGCTGGACCATCTTGGGAAGAAGATTTTCTCTTCCGCCAGCTTAGGACTGCGGTCGGTAAACACTGCATGTCTCTTGGGCCGTTATTCCCACTCTGTGTGGGACTCGGTTGCGCAAGCGCTGCCTCAGTGTCCGGAGGAGGCCCGGACAGTGCTCTCCCAGGCTATTGCCGCCGGGAGGGATGCGGCGAAGTTTACCATCCGTTGTGGGCTGGATACCGCCGACTCTCTGGGCAGGACAATTTCAACGTCGGTAGCCCTTCGTCGCTGCGCCTGGATAAGATCGACTGGCTTTTTGGGGGATGCCCAGAACACCTTGATGGACATGCCCTTTGATGGCTGTCGCCTTTTTGGCGACAAAGCGGACAACGCTCTAGAGCGTTTCAAGGACTCACGGGCTACGTCCAAGTCCTTGGGCCTCTCCAGCCGCCCAGCGCAGTCTGCTTTTCGCCCCTTTCGTGGCTACGGAAGGGGTGCCCCTCTACGTTTCGCCCAGAGTCACAGGCCGCAGCAAGTTACCCAACCTTTGCGCGGCCGGGGACGTGGGAACCAACGCCGTGGTTCAGGGGGCCAGCGGGCGGGCCAGTCCACCAAACCCCCTCTGCAGCAGCCTCCAAACCTTCCTAGTCCGACTTTTCAGGCTCATCACACGCCAGTGGGCGGCAGGATACGCCATCACCTCCCCCACTGGCGCACCATCACGTCGGACAGGTGGGATTTGCAAATGGTCCGAAGGGGCTACTCCCTCCCCTTCGAGGCTACCCCTCCAGTCATGCCACCTCAATACCACCGCATGTCGGAGGATCACCTGGCACTTCTCCAACAGGAAGTTTTGGCACTCTTGGCCAAGGGAGCCATCGAGTGCATTCCTGTCCCAGAAGTAGGTCGTGGTTGCTATTCCCACTACTTTCTGGTACCCAAGAAGGACAAGGGCCTGCGTCCTATCTTGTATCTCAGGGACGTCAACTGCTTCCCCCGGAAGGAGAAGTTCAAAATGTTGACGCTCGCTCAGGTCTTGTCTGCCCTCGACTCTGGAGACTGGATGGTAGCGCTGGACTTGCAGGACGCCTATTTTCACATCCCCATCCTGCCGGCCCACCGGCGTTACCTGCGGTTCACAGTAGGCCACGAGCATTTTCAGTTTACCGTGCTCCCCTTTGCCCTTACCAGCGCCCCTCGGGTGTTCACGAAAGTGATGGCGGTGGCGCAGCTCATCTGCGCAGATCAGGGGTTCCAGTCTTCCCCTATCTCGACGACTGGCTGTTGAAGGCTTGCTCGTCCCAGGCAGTCGTCTCCCACCTCCAGACTACGGCCGACCTCCTGCATTCGCTGGGGTTCTCCATCAATGTGCCGAAGTCACACCTGATTCCCTCTCAGAAGCTCCTCTTCATCGGAGCGGTTCTGGACATGACGCGGTTTCCGGATTATCCTCCCGAACAGCGAGTCCGGGATATTCGGGCTATGATTCCGATCTTTCAGCCTCTATCCCGGGTTTCGGTCCGGATGACCCTGAGGCTGCTGGGCCTCATGGCCTCCTGCATCCTGCTGGTCGATCATGCCAGGTGGCATATGCGGGCTCTGCAGTGGGACCTGAATTTCCAGTGGGCGCAGCATCAGGGGAATCTGTCCGATTGCATCCAGATCTCGGAGGGCACTGCTCAACAGTTGCAGTGGTGGCTCACGAACCAGGATTGGGTCAACGGCAGATCCCTCTCCCTTCCCCAACCAGAGCACACGGTGGTGACGGACGCATCCCTTCTGGGATGGGGCGGCCACATGGGAGAGGCAGAGATCAGAGGACTCTGGTCTCCGGCGGAGTCCGGGCTCCACATCAACCTTCTGGAGCTCCGGGCGATTCGTCTTGCACTCAAGGCATTCTTCCCTCTGTCCGGGGAAGAGTAGTGCAGGTGTTCACGGACAACACCACCGCCATGTACTGCAACAAACAGGGGGGGGTGGGGTCGTGGACCCTATGTCAGGAGGCCCTCCGCCTCTGGACATGGCTGGAACATCAGGGCATATCCCTGGTGGTTCAATACCTGGCGGGTTCCCTGAACGCCAGTGCGGACGAACTCAGCCGCAGGTGCATGATGGATCACGAATGGCGTCTTCACTCGGAGGTGGTGAGAGGTCTCTTTCAACAGTGGGGAGAGCCTTGGTTAGATCTATTCGCCACCGAAGAGAACGCACAATGTCAGCAATTCTGCGCATTGGAATTTCCAAGGCGGCACTCGCTAGGCGACGCTTTTCGTTGCGAGTGGAGTTGCGGTCTGTTGTACGCCTTTCCGCCTATACGTCTGCCCAGAGTGCTGAAGAAGATCAGGCGCGACCGGGTCCAAGTCATTCTTGTGGCTCCGGATTGGGCACGAAGAGTCTGGTATCCCGAGCTGCTCAACATGGCCATCGATCCTCCGACCCGTCTGCCTCTTCGGGAGGATCTTCTGTCACAGCAACAGGGGACGGTCCTCCACCCGAACCTGTCCAGCCTCCACCCCCTTGCGTGGAGATTGAATGGCGGCAGCTGACGTCTTTTGACCTGCCTCCCGAAGTTTGTGACGTAATCTTGCCAGCCAGGCGTCCCTCCACTAAGACGGTATACGCCTGCTGGTGGAACAAATTTGTGGCATGGTGCACAGCAAAGGCTGTGGATCCCCTCTCTGCCCCTCTTTCTGAGGTTCTCTTGTTTCTCCTTTCTTTGGCCCAGCAGGGCTCTGCTCTGGGCACTATCAAGGGCTATCTCTTGGCCATCTCTGTGTTTCTTCTGCTTCCAGATCAGCCTTCTCTTTTCAAGTCCCCGGCTGTTAATCGTTTCTTGAAAGGCATAACTCATCTCTTTCCTCCTATTCCCTTCGTTATGCCTCAGTGGAACTTGAATCTAGTTTTAACCTATTTAATGTGTGCTCCCTTTGAGCCGCTACACAGCTGTCCTTTGAGGCTTCTAACGCATAAAACTGCATTCCTGGTAGCCATCACATCTGCCAGAAGAGTGAGTGAGCTCCAGGCCCTTTCATCCAAGCCTCCTTTCCTGTCTGTCCATCCGGACAAGGTAGTTCTCAGGACTGGTCCATCCTTCCTGCCCAAGGTTGTCACTGCCTTTCACATCAGGTAGACCATCACTTTGCCCACCTTCTTTCCGCCTCCGCATCCTTCGAAAGAGGAAGAGAGGCTCCACCGTCTGGACCCAAAACGTGCGCTTTCCTTTTATCTGGATCGCACCAAACAGTTCCGGGTGGATGACCAGCTTTTTGTTGGCTACGTGGGCGCCAAGAGAGGTCGGGCCGTACACAAGCGGACTATGTCCTGATGGGTCGTTTTATGTATCAAAGCCTGCTATTCTTTGGCAAAGAAGGAGCCTCCAGTAGGGCTGCGCGCCCATTCCACCAGGGCGACGGCAGCAACTACTGCTTTGGGACGTGGAGTTCCTCTGAATGACATTTGTCAGGCAGCTACGTGGGCTTCATTGCACACCTTTACCAAACACTACTGCCTTGACAATCAAGTCCGGAGAGATGGCTTCTTTGGCCGTTCTGTTCTCCAGGACTTTCTAGTGTGATCTTGGTTCGCAGACCCACCTCCGGGGTTGGTATTGCTGGGGTATCTATTCTAAGGTAAGGAATCTATAACTAACGTGTTTCTTTCAGATGAACAAGTTACTTACCTTCGGTAAATATATATCTGTAAGAAACATTAGTTAGTTATAGATTCCTTACCGCCCCACCCATCCTCCCCGTTCTGCGAACTGATTTCTAGAGTTAAGGATATCCTTTCAGGGCCCTAGTTTTGTGCACCAGTGGTCAGTGTCTTGCATGGCTCTGCGTTTCTGGCGTGGAAAGTCGTGTACAGAACTGATGTCAGCGCGCGAGGGCGGCGTCTAAGTAGCTGCCGCAACGTCATTCCGGCGACCCCAACGACGGACGCGGAGCTGACAGATGCCACCTTCCGACACGCAGAGGTACTGCTGACGAAAAATCTTTCCGGATCCAGTCTGACGCCTGGGGGTAATTCTAAGGTAAGGAATCTATAACTAACTAATGTTCCTTACAGATATCGTTACCGAAGGTAAGTAACTTGTTCTTCACTGAAGAATGCTGGTACTCTTGGTATTGTCACAAAGCTTCCACTCACCTAAATTTACCGTATTGTATCAGTGGCATGTTTTAGAAGAGGCTCTACACAGGGTTGTATACAAATGTACACTGTGTTTCACCATTGACCATCAAGACATCCCTATAGACATAGTGCGTGCTACGTAAACATACATTCCCTTGTGACTGTCTCAGATGAGCGCTGTTTTCAGTGAGGACATTCTTTCTCAAAGTGATGCTCTTCTTTTGAATCTGGCATATTGTCATTTACCTTTATTTCTCAGTAGAAACATCTAAATATCAGAACTTGTGGCCAGGGGCGGCTTCTCCATGTGGGCGGAGGAGCGTCGCCCCACTGTTTTCTCGCAGTGCGAGAAGCAGAAACATAAAATGGTATTTTAAATACCATTTTATGTTTCTGCTTCTCGCACTGCGAGAAAGCAGAAGGGTATGCCTGGTTGGGGGCAGGCGGGTGGGCATGCCTGCTCCAGGCAGGGGAGGAGTGGCTTGCCCACTGTTGTGGGCGCTGACTGTTTGGTCGGCCCCAGGGCCGACCAAACCAGTCATGCACACTCTGCATTTTCTCTATGTAGGATGCAGCCTACTTAGAGAAAATGGCCTCCCCATAGATGCCTGTGGGGTCAGCGTCCTAGCCAATCACACCGCTGCCATTGCAGCGATGTGATTGGCTTAGGGGGGAGAGAGGGAGGCTGCCTGCTTCCTGTAGGGCGTAAGGCGCAGAGAGGAGACGCGACGCGGGACCGGAGGCGAAGGTAAGTTTAAATTACTTTTATTTTTTTAATTAACCCCCCCTCCCCGTGCGAGCCCCCGCGCAAGCCCCCCCCATCCTACCCTACCCCACCCCTCCCACCCTACCCCACCCCCCACCCACGAGTGATGCCAGCCGCGACTGCTTGTGGCATTGTATTTGTTGTAGAATTTGTTAGCCATATAGAGCCTTAAGGGACTTTGAAAATGCTTCAATCTTGTTGGTGCTACCAGTCATGATCCTCCGCCTTGAGCTGGGTCATGGGACACAGCTTTAAAGGAAGTGACCTTAACAGTACTCTGAAAGTGCTTTTCAAATGTAACCACAACAAAATGAAATTAATAACCACAAACCAGAAAAGGTTCGCTCTTCATTGTTTTGAGTTCTTTTTACTTAAGGTATAACAGGGCAAAGCATGACCAAAAGATAGTTCCAACATTTTTTTCTATATTTTAGGAAGAATGGGTCCTTGCTTTGTAGCATATGCCTGCCACCACATATAATGGTGCCCAATCCACAAAGCTAATGATATGAGTAGGTGTGTCTTTCTTCAGGCTTAGTTGTGAGTAACACTTGAATACCTTGTCCTGTTCCACAAAGCATTTTTCAGTCACTGGGTGTGTCTTACTCCTGGCTTAGTTGTGACTTACTGATGAATTTCCAGAAATAGGACTTGTTTACTCAAATGTCTGTGGTTAACTATGTCTTACTCCTGGAAACTACTCACAGAAAAACATGGTTGGAATAAGCCTCTTATTTTCTTGTCCTGTGCTTTGCACTGCAACCAGGTTCCATAAAAATGCCTGCAGAGCAGGAATATTCTCTACAAAAATGAAAACCACCATTGTGGATATTTGCACATTTAGAAGACGTAGATCCATCATGGCACTTGTTTTACTCACTGTATTTGCCCTCTGGAATGTCTATATTGAATTGAGAACATCATCCCCTAAATGATTTTTATAGACCTACAATGATATATACATCTAACCGCAGATTCCTCACCTTTTCTCTAGACGCCTGACTGGATCTGGCAGTGCTCCTATGCATTGTAAGCAGTGTTGTGCGGCTCTGTGCTGACTCTGTACTTCCCCAGGAAATGCCAACACAGAGCTGTCTACGAGCACCACTGCTGTACACTGGCATTGGTTCCTTTCATTCTGACTGATTTGGTGCACCGCTCTCAACTATGTAGGTCTTCCGAAAATTTTGAAGCATGTGCCAGGGACCTGTGCTCTGGAAAAATGACAGACTTTAGCCAATGCAGAGACTGCCACTATCAAATTTCCTTCATGGGCGGTGTCTCTGGTGCGTGGCCTCTGATCACAACTCTAAGTTGTATGGCCACTGTATCCTAATGCATCTGAAGGAAATCTGCAACCAGAAGGTGAAGCTGTACAGCTCCAAGCATAGGAAAAAGTTGGAGACATTCCATTCCTGGTCCAAGTCACAGGACCTGTCTCAATATGGGTCGCAAGGCCGTTCCGGCAAGCACTCCACTTCCCACTCAAAATTATTTAGGTTGAAGTTAGAATCCAAACGTGAGCACAAGAAAGGAGAATAGGAATCAACCCCATCCTACCACTCTGGCTCCAAAGTGAAGGTGCAGGGGCATGAAGATCAAAGTCACACCCGAGGTCTTTGGCTAAGGAACAGATTTCTCAACTGGCCCCAGCATGCCCCAGTTTTCTGGGCAGTCACGAACTCTCCAGAAGATAGAGGCCTTCAAAGAGGCCATGCTGCAAATATTTAGTGTGCTTTCGGCTCCTTCTGGTGTGCCTTCATGCACTACGAAGTCACAGGGGCCTGCAGTTGGATTACCACCAGTGTGTGTTTCCCTATGGCATCTGCCCCTATTGGACCTGTTACTGGGCCAGTACCAATGTCAGTAGAAGCTTCCACTCCAGGCCCAGGGTCCACTCCGTTTCCAGCAGACCGATGCGGTTGCATGCTCCACCGCCACCGGTCGATGATCCAGTACTGGCGCCCATGTCGAACCCTGAACTGACATCAGCCTCAACTCCCCCAATGTTGCACTACGAAATAACTAAGGTGTAACCAGTTGTCATGCCGTCTGATTCTAATCCAACGCCTCTCACACAACACCACTATCAGCAGAGACTCCTCTTTTTTTGGCTTTGACCGTGATCTCGTACCAGCACAGGGGGCATCTGATGATGATGGGGAGGGTAGGGTAGCTTGCTTACTCCTCATTATACTGGTGAAGTCTTATACCATGACTTACAAAATGCCAGGGGGCTTGAAGCCTCCCCCTCCCCGGAACAATCAATGGAGGAAAGTGCCTCCTTCGAGGTCAACTGAGTCACTAAAATTGCAATTGCCCTCCATTGAGACTAAGGCAACATTTCTGACAGAGACTCTCCAAGCTGGCCCTGTTACATTGAAGACTTAACTACCATTCAATGATGCCCTGGGGTTTTGTGGTCAAAATCATCTTCTTGTCCACTTGTTAATTTAATCCTTACTCATTTCCGTCCCATTTCTCACATAGAGAATCCATATGTATTTGTTTTTGGCAAGCTAATGTTTTCTTCTGCCAAATTGGCTCTGCGATTCATAAACCTCGCCTGCCTGTACGACTGATATAGGTATGCCTTGTGGAACATGGCCGGTGAGAACTTGCTGGTGGTCCTGGAAGACCTTAGAACCTCCTTGGCTTAGACAATCCATGATGGGCATGATGCAGTGAAATACGTTATCTGCTCAGGCCTGCTTCCTACCAATTTCCTGGGCTGGGCTGTTGGCGATAGTGTTGCGCTTCGATACACAAATGGACAAGGTTGACCGGATTTCCTGGCAATGTGCAGGCATACCTAATATAAATGCCCTTTCACAGTACGCACATCGGGGTTGTTGATGCTAGTGAAGCAGTTTACACACCAATTCAAGAAACTTAGTTGCTATTCCAGGAGGCAATCCTCACAGGGTCACAGACGTGGTACCAGCAGACAATGCAGCTTGGCAGCAGGGTCAACAGTCATCCAACTCACCCTCTCCTTCTGCAGAAGTGACCAGGCTGCTTTTGTTTGTCCTTAACAGCTCATGTCAGGCTGATGCGAGGCAGCGTTCACCATTTCTTTCCCAGCTGGAGGTCCATTATGTCAGACACGTAAGTCTTACAGATTCTTCAGAGGGCCATGCCAGATACTTAATTTCTGCCCTGTCCTAACTCTCTCTCTTGGCAAGCACAAGGAGACCATGGACGGAGCGCCAGAACGAATTTTGGAGGAACACTTGACAGTTCTAATGCAGGAGGTACATATTTGTCTCTTAAAGGGTGCCATCAAATAGGTAATAGACTCAAAGAAAGAGAGGGGGAACGTTATTCATGCTTCTTCATTCTCCTGAAAAAGGATGGGCCTATTGTGGATCTCTGCCCGTTGAATGCCTTTCTGCAGCAGGACAGATGCAAAAAAAAACAGGTTGGCTCAGACCCTCTCTGCTCTGGACCCAAGATACTGGATAGAGTCCTTGGTCCCACAGGACACTTACCTGTCCTGCAGTCCCACAGGCATTACCTGCGGTTCAAGGTGGGCCAGGAACACCTTCCATTTGCATTGCTTCTTTGCACTCTTGCTTCGGCCCCTGAGGTGTTCACGAATATGATGGCTGTGGTCACAGTACATCTTCGGGTGTCTTATTGCTGTAATTAAATGAATTTCTGCTAAAGGCGGATTCCATGCAGTCATTTGTGGACCTCATCCGGGTGATGGAAAAACACCTGGCCTCATTGAGGTTCCCCATCAGTGACTGAATTATCACCTGCGTCCCCACAAAGACTCCCATCCATTGGGGTGATTCTTGGCACAGTGGCATCCCAGGCTTTTCCTGTACGCCTACAAGTCTGGGTCATTTAGGATATGATTCGGAAGTTTCAGGTTCAGTCCTGAATCTCAGTAAGGATGGTCTGTGTTTTCTTGGCCTTGTGCATACTCCTTGTCAACATCTCCAGATTGACAAGGCCCTGCAGTGGAACCTGAAATTACAGAGGGCCCAGCATCAATGTTGCCTCTCCAACTTCATACAGGTTTCAAAATGGAGACAGTCCATGATTTGCTGTGGTGGATGACTGATCCCAATTTGTCCTGCAGCACACCACTCTACCTTCCTCATCCAGAGCTTACAGTGGTGATGAATGCAGCGCTACTGAGTTGGGGGAAGGTCATCTAGGAGAGGTGGAGATTAGAGGACTCTGATCTCTAGTGGACAGCTGGCTCCATGTCAGTCTCCTGGAGCAGCAGGCCATTCATTTGGCCCAAAGGCTTTTCTGTCATCTATCAATGGGAGGCTGGTGCAGGTCACATCGACAACACAGCCGTCATGTGATACTGCAACAAGCAGGATGGAATTTGGTCTTGTGTCCTGTGCCAAGGAGCTGGCCTGAGCAGATGAGCCTCCTTCTAGTAGCCAGCAACCTGGTAAGGACCCAGAATGTCAGAGCTGACAAATTGAGCAGATGTCATTTGGCTGACTAAGAGCGATGTGTACACGAAGAAGGTGGCACAGAGCATATTCAAACAGTGGGGAGAGCCCTGGCCAGGTCTGGTCGCAACACCCAAGAACATGAGTTAGCAGTTTGGAGGTTCCATGTTAGCATTCGTTAAGAGACACATAATGTCTGGAATGGAACAAAAGATTCCTGTATTTCTTCCTGCTGATAACGCTCCTGCCCCAAGTTCTGAAGAAGATGAAGAATGACTGGCCCCAAGTCATCCTAATTGCCCTGGACTGGGCCTGACGTGTGGGGTACCTGGAACACCTGGGAATGAGCATATGTCTTCCAATTGAGCCACCTCTTCAAGATGACCTCCTGTCTCAGCAACAGTGAAGGGTCCTCCATCAGAAACTCCTCAACTTACACCTCCATGCATGGAGATTGAGCAGCGATAATTGACTGCATTTGAATTGCTGACCGAAATAGTAATGTTGTCCTCGCTGCTAGATGCCCTTCCACGAAATCCATCTATGCTGGCTGCTGGCCATCTATGTTGCCTGGTATAGTGTGTGAGACCCTGTCCCATTACAACTTAAGCTCACAGACATTTTGTTGTTTGTTCTATCTTTAGTGCAACATGACCTTGCAATTTGCACTGTAGAAGGTTATTTGTCAGCCCGTTCAGCCTTTCTGCTTTGACGGGACCTTCTCATCAATGTCTTAATCTCCAGTTGTGGTTCCCAAACTGTTTGTGATGCCCCTGTGGGACCTTAATCTGGCCTGAAATTTCCTATGTGTACACGCCTTGAGCCTATACATAGTAGCTTGCTATTTTCCTGATCCTGAAAACTCTCTTTCTCATTGCGATGATGTCAGCTCGACACATGAACAAACTACAGGCACTTTCAGACTCCCGTGTGCTAACGGCGTTCTACTCTTCGCAGACACCGCGCAAGCTTATTATGGCTACTACTTAACTCTCCCAGGAGATTAAAAGACTACGCGTATTAGGGACTCTACTCATGATTCAGTACTTTATGGGGATTACTTCATCTTGACTCTTTTTCAAACGCGACTTCCAAAATACTTGTAGCTTCTTTTTTGATCTGAGCCTTGAAAAAGTCCAGGGGACGAAACACGTGTCAGCTGTTTTGGATTGGACAAACATTGTTGGCTGTTTTGGATTGGAATAACATTGTTGGCTGTGTCGGTCGGGATTATCACTGTTAAAAATTCTAATCTTCGAAGTAAAAACGGTGTGGAAGAACTTGACTCCTGTGGATTGGATCTGATCATTTCTTCTTTCAGAACTTTATTAAGAATGGACTAAATGCTAGAGACTGGATTGTGTGTGCTGAAGTGCAATTTTACTTTCAGTAGAACCACCCTACACCACCTTCTTTCCAGACAAATTGTGTTAAGGACTCGGGCAGTCTTCTTAACACAGGTTGTGGCGCCCTTTCACTGTGTACAACAGATCTCTCTACCAGCATTCTTTACTCCCTTTCACACCTCAAAAAAGGAGAGGCTCGTTAATTGGACACCAAAGTTTTTATATTGGCCCATTGAATGGCGATCTGTTTGGGGGTCTTCCCTTTCTTCTCTCCCTTCCTGAAGTAAAGAAAGGGAAGGCAGCGCAGAAGAGGATCCTGTTGAGGTGGGTTATCCTTTACACGAAAAGCAACCCTGAGGTGCTGAGAGCCCATTCCACCATAGCCAAGGCAACTACACCAGCATTGGCACATGGAGTGCCTGGCCTTGATAGCTGCGAAAATGCAAATTGAGAAGCACTTACTGACTTGACAGCCAGATCCGCCCGCCCGCTCTGTTTTCGACTTTTTGATCTGGACTTGCTCTTTAGACCCTCCACCTGTGGGAGGTACTGCTTTGGTATCTGTTGAAAAGATGAGAAGCCTGCGGTATAAGAATCCATCAGAAGAACAAGTTCCTTACCTACGGTATTTTCTTTCTCGTGGATTCTCTGTCTAACCACAGATACCTCACTGTCCTCCCACCTCCCCTTTCTGTGGAGTGGCCCCTTCAACATCTAATTAAAAGGTCCCAAGTTAGAGATCAGCAGACTGTCACCAACAATTGTTTTATGCCCCATAATCTGATGGCGTGGAAAAGCAGAAGCTAAGAAACTGATGTTAGTTCGTATGGATGGTGCTTATGTGCAGCTCCTCTCAATTATTTTCTGGACCTTAGGGAGCCTGCACTAAGCAGCATGACGCCACCTACTAGAACACAGGAGCACTGCTGAAAATTTCGATGGATCCAGTCAGGCGGCAGGTGGATAATCAAAAGGTAAGGAATTTTGTTCTACTGCACTATGACCAAATAATCGTACATTATCTGACCTTGAAGCGTGACACAAGTATAAAAAGCATTAACAGATGAAGGCAGATTATGCTTGATAATTCAGTGGACAAGGGATTGTGTACTACAAACATGGGACTCACGGTTACCAGTAGCAATGAGGAGTGAGATAAAAAGTAATGAGCCAAAATCTCCATTGGAATCTTGATAAAAGCCTGCAGGAGCCAAAGTTGCCCGAATGATGGTAGTTGCTGCTTACATAAGCCACTGTGTGTTCCTGACTAGGGGGTCGATTCCGATTCGGGTCGGAAATTTCTCCGACCGAGCCGGACCCGGAGAGATTTCCGACCGAATCGGACCCGTGCAGTCCGACCGAACGAGTACGATGCGTCCGTATGTTATCGGACTCGAAGTCGGTCGGACTCCCATTGATGTCAATGGGAGCCGGTCGTACAACGCGTACGCGGGCTCCCATTGACTCAATGGGTGCTTGAGTCGGACAAGGGCGCCCCTACAGCGGGTACGCGGCGAGCGATTCGCGCCGTACACGCACAGGTAGGGGGACCCATGGGTCCCCCCTGTGTGCGACTCGCGCGGCTATGCGTACAGGGGGTCCGACACGGACCCCCAAAGTACGGCTCCGACAGCTCTTTCGAGCCGGAGTGCGCGGCTCGGTCGGACTGCTCGCGGCGCGCATCGTACTTACCCGGCCGGAAACGTCTCCATTGCGCGGTGCGAGTCGAGTCCGAGCGAGTCGGTCGGAGCGGTTCGAGCCGGGAGCGAGTCGGTCGGAGCGGTCGGGACGCCCGGACGAGTCGGTCGGCGATTTCGCATCGTACTCGCTCGGCCGGACCCGCGTACGGTTCGGTCGGAAACAGGGCTCCGAATCGGATCCGGTAAAGCCGAATCCGATTCGGAGCACTACCGGCCGAGATCGGAATCGGCCCCTAAATGTGCATTTCTACATTGGAAAGTACTTGTTCTAGGTATTTTCTTGCTCAGCTGTGCCAGATTTGTTCTAACCAGTTGAGATGTCATTTGGCAAAACTTTGAGAATAGCAGCAGAACAGTTGGCAATTATCTATAAACAATGCACTGTGAATGACCGTCCCATTTGGCACAACACCAGCAAAGTGGAGGATCATCAGAGTGAATATCTCAATTATTAGGCAAATGTGGCTTGAGAGTTTTGAGGAACAACCCTTAAGGGGGCATACTTAATGGATAAATTATTCTGTGGCAGATAATCACTTGTCTGTGTGTTTATTACTCTTGGGCTGTTTTTGACAATGTCTACAACTGTTGTGTTATAACTTTGTTTTTCTGGTCTTCCAAATCTAGAATGTATCAGTGCAATACATTTCTAGTGAGAGTAATGGCCTTAAATACTTGGTAATGTGACTTGAAAAGCGAGTGTGTTCTTTGGAAAGGAACTGATTTGACAAGGGTATGCATTTGAAAAGTGCTAGGGTCTTTAACTGGGAACAACCATGTGTTAAGTAATTTCCTGAAATATGGCTTGTCCCGAATGATGCAGATTGTTTGTGGAGTCCTTTCCAATGTCATGGAATAAGGACTTGCAAAGAACTGGCCACAATGTGAGGTGTGCCAGATCGCAGAATCTTCACAGCAGGATATTTGTTCAGCTTGAACAGAGGGTGGAAACACAATAGCTAATCCTTTCATCCATTGTACAAAGTGGGAACATGTTGGAAATGGGCTCCCAAATTTGTACCTAATTTCCAGGCATTATGGGGTTCACAGTCAGATGCGGGAGTAGTCCTTAGAAGTCTGCATCACTAGCTGTTCAGAAGTATTCACCTGTTCAAAATTAAGTTAAGCAAAATGTTCATTTGGTAGCAAATTCTGCATAATCAAATATCAATACGTGTTCCATGTGGAAAATGTTTCTTTCTGAAGAAACCCATTCCATTAAACTCCTGTTAACAATTGGGGTTTTCTCTCCCTATTCCCACCCCAAAAATGCACTTACTCCTGTTTTCCATAGCAACAAAAGTTAGTTGATCCTGAATTCTACTTGCTCCATGTGTAAGAACATAGGGTCTGTCACTTTTGATCCACCTCAGATTCGGCCTTCTCTTCTTTAATGCAGAAGCTTCAAGGTGAATGATTACTTCCAGTGTTAGAGATCAGCCAGAATGTTTCTGATCAATGTCTCTCTTCAGAGCTTACTACCCCTGATAAGGCATTGAAGCACGTTTAGGCGAGTAACATGCTACTCCTGAACTCAAAGGTGGATTAGTGGTGGATCAATTATCATGGATTATTTATTATAAAATTATCTAAAGGCTAATAATGGGATGACTAGATACTGGAGTTTTATGATATTCTTGTTACTTTGAGGTTTAATAATAATTTGTTTTAGGGAATACTTTGATGTTTTCTTGTTTTTACCTGTGCATTTTTTAAGACTTTTATGTTCAAAATAAAAGTTTGCTTTCCTTTGAGTCACTATACGTGTCATTTTCCCTCACAAATTGCTGTTTTTTCGCTACAAAGATTAACTTTAGTGTGTAAAAGCTTTTGTGCTTTAATCTGATTTACAAACGTTTTTGCACAATTAAGTTATTGGTATCAATACTAAAATTTCACTTAGCCAAAGTGGCATCCCAGTCTCAAAGTCTATGATTCCTTGTATCTCCTTAAACTGGTTTTATTTGAGAATATAGGGGCCTATTACGATGGAGGTCGGAGACATACCGACCCCCATCGTTGGTTTCAATTCCGACCGGCTGATTATGTATCAGCCGGTCGGAAATGGAACCGGCCGGACATTCCGGCTGGCTTCCGAGGGGCTCAAGGAGTCTGTCGCCCAGTCGGAGGCCGGCCGGTAATCCAAAAGGTGGTCTTTCCGCCCTTGGGATTACAATGCACGGTTTCCAGCAGGGTTTCCATGCCGGCCTTTCTGACATGGAAACCCTTTTGGAAAGCGCGTTTGGGGGCCCCTAGCAGGGCCCCATTGTGTGCGCGGCCTCCGGTTGGGAGCTGAGGGGGCACCTATGGTGCCCCCTGTTAATCCCTGCCACGTGGTGCAGGGATTAAAACACCACCTCCCATTTCCCTATGGGAGCATGTTTTACGGCCAGTTTACGGCCATAACACATGCTCCCATAGGGAAATGTCTGAATGCAATGGAACAGTGTTCGGTCTCATCCTAATGAGGCGGGCGGGACCGCCGACCGGAGGTCAGTCGGTCTCGTTTACTAGATGGTGTCGGGCGGACGCAAGTCCTCCCAATATCATAACCGTCCCCTTTGTGTTGTTTCAAACTGTAGCCTTATTGTTGACTTCATGCATTTTTTGTGGTGCAGGCAATCTGGTGCTTTTGATATTTAGAAAAACGTAATTTATAATGCCCAAGGTTGTATGTATTTAGATAGTGTATCAAGAAATACTTTTTGCAAATAGAGCTGTGCAGCAGCTGAATGTCTTCTCAAAGCAGAAAATATATAAGGCCTGATGTGCAAAACTTTCGCAAACCCTCCGATTCGATACATCAGAGGATTCGTGACTTTTAATACGTTATAAAACAATTTTGTATTTAGTAAAACCATTTACTGATGAGAACACTTGTTTCTGAATTAGTAAATGGGTTTAGAAATGGATTACGAATAGCTATTTAGAAGCAGCATGTTGTCCGTATCCTTTCATACTGTGATTTCGCACTCTGATATAGCAGTGGTTCATAATTCTGATCACAAACCAATGATCCCAAGTTGGATTGGTAAGTGATTCACAAAGGTGAAAAAGTTCCCTTTGGACCAATTTCCCTTTATAAATATTGGAAAAAGTTCCAAGGAGAGTAGCAGTGGACCATGAGGAGTTTTTTTTTTTAACCCAGTTCTGTTACCTATAAAGAAAACAAGATGCATTTAAAAAAATAAAAATGTTTTCTTTATTTAAGCACAATGTCACACATCGTGGTAGGCCGCTGGCCCTTGCATGCCACTATCCCTGCAATTGTGGGCAATCACATGGGGTCGCAAATTGCGACATGCCTAATAAATCTTAATTAGGAAGGCTTTTATTCTACCCCCTGCGATTCTATATTTTGTGAACTAACCTATTTGTGTCTAGGTAGGTTCGCAAAATAAGATTCCTTCCACAGAAAGTCAGTGCACAAGTTGCAACCAGTTTTTGCTTATATAATCTTTGTACATCCGGCCCATAGTGCTTGTCTATGTGTATGCAAATTAATTAAGGTATAGCCTGGTTAGTTTGCTGAATAGTACCTTTGGTGCCAACGAGAATTTCAAAGTTAAGAAGCAACAGTAATGTTAAGAGGGCAGAAAGTAAAAATGTAATTCACTGAAAAGGCAAATTCCACCAAAAACGACTGAGTGAATGTCATCTACACACGTTGCAGACTGGATTATTTCAAACAAAACAAATAAATAAAGTCCTTTATAATTTGTTTCTCGTCCGAACACTGTGGGCATACACTCACACCTTCCACGTGTGTGCCGCTGGTTTGTCATTAAGTGTAAAATTCTTATCATAGCAGCCAATAGGGGTGTGTCCTGATAGTTAGTGCGCAACATTATACTATTAAAGCAGGAATGTTCAGCCAAGGTTCTCAAAAAGGTTTTTGGTCTTAGAAAATAGATACACGCCAGGAAATATGTGACAACATATGCCTGCAGTGAATTCAGTTTCCACAAATACGTATACAACTCATTCGTTAATTCCAGTCACATATAGCATATATAAATTAATACTAAAAGGGGCAAAGGGTGCATATCAACGACAGGTACAATGGCAAATAAAGGCAATGCAAAATGGTTAAGTCCTACAAAGTGGTACATTTTGGGGGACTGACAAACATTTACGAACATACTTGCTGCACACATCCAAGAAACTTAATTTGGTCTTAACTGGACCTTGTGTAGGTTTTGTACAAAGTGGAGGCTGGGAATAGGGAAGGATGGCATGCATGACAAAATGTTTCATTTAAGAACAACATAGAAAAGTTTATAACATTTGAAAATGTCATATAATTCCTTACCTTAAGCATATGTAAAGTAAGTGAAACAGGTCCATTGCAGATTAATATAATTTCTTTGTAAGTGTACATCTCATCCATGTATTTACTATATGCACAAGTCGCTTATATATGTAAATTCGCAGGAAATGGTAAGCTGTGTAAATGTATAAGCTTAATTTTAGCATTGTGTAATTTCCACTGGTTTTATCAACTCTTTGTGAATGGGCCTCTCAGAAATTACTGTCGGCTACTTAGTCTAACCAAAAATGATTTTGTCCTTTGTTGCTGGTGTTAGCAACCAACTCCTAAATGTAATTGAAATACTGTAAGAATTATTTCCTGCTCCAGTATATGACTGTACATGTTTACATGTGTGTACTGGTAGTTTTGGCACATAACCAGCATTTTATTCCCCACAGGTTCTAGTTTCACCCCAGCATCTGGTATCTACGCAAACAACTCAAATCCAACAAACTTCAGTGGTTCGCAACAGGTACATTAAACAGAATGCAGCATCGGTAACAAAGATCTTTTTGCTTTAAGTTTATCTGCATTTACTTATTAAATGAAGAGTAGCAGGAAGAACCTTTCCTGAAAACAACACTGCCAGATGCGCCCTTTATGCAAGAATGTAGACATAGTCTTTTGCACAATTGGGCGCGGTAACATCCTATAAATATTGTTTCCGCCAATTCTACAATAGTGAAGGATCCATCAGCAATTAATGGACTGGATCTGGCATCTGGTCCCAGTGAAATGTGTCCCTTTACAGGTTGCTTACACTGGAACACATTCCGCAGCACCCGCACTTTGGTTTTTGACTCTAGAGCAGCAGCCTGCAGGTGATGAAGAACGTGTCTTAGTTAAAGCTCTAGCTGGGCTAACCAAAATGCCTTACTTACAGGGGCCATCAGCACTTCTTTTAATCATGTCCTGCTCATCCTAGCTGGCAGCTAGCCAGAGGCTAACACTTTGGTGGCAATGCCCTAGAGACAAAGACGCTCAGCTTGGGTCATTTCACAAGTGCTTAAGAGATGAACTATGATTTTGTGGCAGGGTGTTGACTTTTCTAAGCCTTTTCCATAAGAAGTATGTGTCCGTTGTAAGAATATTCGATGCATCGGTTTATAGGAGTACTTACACTGTTAACCATTTATGTAGAATGTACTAATACATGTTTATTACCACCAAGAGGAACCATTTTTAGAAACCTTAGAATATGGAAAGGTGGAGGAAAAAAACTGTTAGATTCTAAACTTATGCCTTGCAGTTTGCTTGTAGTTCCTTGATGCCAGTTCATAATTCACTAAAGTAGATAACGAAGAATTGTAACTTGTTACCCATAGGCAACACACGGATACCTGTAACTAAAGTAGTAATCCACTGAATTCTCTACATAAAATACAAATCTATGACCCACATATAATATATGTTGTGCTTTGCAGCAGGCACATTACCACACTATGCTGTTTTATGATGACTCAAACCGGTGACTAGTCTGAACACTGATCTCTCCAACAAGCTCCTAATCAATACAGCTATCTTACCCTGGAACCTGCTAGGTCCACAAAGACCATACAGCAGGTGCCTTAATGTTGTGAGGTATTTTAGAATGCAGTCTATTTGTGACCAATTAAGTGAGCCAGAAATGTTTTACTGTCTAATTTTCCATTTTTCCTAATATCTTTGGAGACAGACTTTTTTTTTTTTTTTAGAAATTGACTGATAGACTCCACTTCTCTTGACTCCTCTCCTTTTCTGCTGCCAGTTCTTTACCCCCAATTAATGGGATTCCAGAGTAAATTCTCAATTTCCAGCACTAGTTATCACTTGATAAAGCTGTGGTTCGGTATAAAATCAAAACAGACTTCTAAATGCAGTCAGTATACTCTTAGAATTTTTTTCAGTTATGTGCATTTCTTTCAAAATTTATAAAGTAATGAAATCAAAAGCTCTTTGGTACATAAAGCGCTATTCAAGTGCAATTACAAAAGTAATGGAAAAAACAGAAATGGGCAAAGCTGCACTAAAGACGAAATGATGAAAGACATTTGTGGAATGGGCACTATGTAGTTAAGATGATTGTTTCCCATTTATTTTTAACCACATTAATTTCAGTCTTCTCTTTTACATTTTTGTTAAACAAAACTACTTCCCACATTATAGCACATCATTCTCAATACCCCCGATATAAGGGGTCAAAGCAGGACTTATATTGTTCTGCTTATCTTTTATTATATTATATAAAATGGTAGCTTTAAGAAAAGATTTTCAGGTATTGGCCAACGTCATCTTCACTAAAGATTGCCTGACCATATTGTGGAAGTGTCAAAGTGGTAGTATGAAAACCTGACAAAAAGCTATTCCAGACTGCTGCTTGTCTTTTGATTTTTAACTGATGGTGGGAGCCTACCTGACTGAGCCTGAACTTTAGATATTCAACTAGGTGCATTATCCGCACAATTTACAAACTTGGGCTATTATAAACATAAGGTGTACCTCGGTGGGTCGAAATCTGCCACAAAATGGTGAATTTTTCACAGTTGCACATTTATTTTTGGGGAGGAGCAAGGGGCTTTTGTGGGTGGCCATACTGCATAAGTGTTCGATTGTAACATTTATATATTGCACTTACTGCCCCATGAACGGTGCTGAAGCGATTGTCTACTTGGGTAGCATGCTACACCATATAGGGTGTGTAGTTTGAAGGATGTTGTCTTTGTTTTTACCCTGTTTGGGATGTGTTTCCATGCCATCCGTGATGACCATAAGGTGTTGATATTGTGTTATGGGACACAGTGCTTAGTGTTATGGATGAAGAGTGTGAGAAATAGGTGAGCAGTTTCAGTAAGCAGACTACTTTGAACAGCTTTACAAGTCCCTATGTGGTATTTCTTTTGACCATAGTCGGGTTAACTGGTTACTGCAGTGCATTGTCCATTCTGAGATTTCTAGTTTAAAATGTATGTCCTAAACAGGAATAGGCTGGGAGAGAGATGGTGGGTAGATCTGCTTGGATGGACGTTGTTACTATCATACCATATGTCACTGTCATTGTGAGATGTCAATAAGTGGTCATAATATGTAGCATTTGGGGCCTGCAGTGGCTAGAGTATTCCATTGGCCAGCTTTGGGTGACAGATCTCTGAAGTTATTCCATGTCTCTTCCATTGGTGATGGGGGGTTTATTGCTGAGGACTGGTACTGTACTAGGTGATGGGTGATGGACATGACCCATAGGGGTTCTGTCTTATGTGAGTGTAAGAGAGTCAAGCACAAAAAAAACTATTATGCAGTCTGATTGAGCTACAGCCAGCTGCCCAACTACTGAGTGGTATGGGATTAGCATTGCTGTGGGTCAGGAGGCTTGTAAATGAATTTACAATACTGTATTATACTCAGGCTAGACACAAGTCAGCGGTTCATAACTTACCTGAACGTAGAAAGTTGTGTGCTGCTTGAGCTGTGAACGGTTAATTGTACATTGTAGTTGAAGATGCAATTTTTATTCCACGTTCTATCCCATGGTTGTGGAACAAGGTAGTATTCTTGAAAATAGCCATGTTTTACCTCTCTTCTGATGTTTTTACTGCTCTCAAATGCTTCAAATCTTTCATAGCCACTGTTCTCTGCTATGCACAGGATGTCCTGGAGAGTTGCAAACATTCTTCTACAGGTTGCCATGGACTTCAGCTTGCAAAATGTTCATACTCTGTAAGGGAGTTTCCCATAAATATACCTGCCTCTTCTTCCTCGGGCTGAGAGTTACCTGCAGGTCTGCAGAGCTGGTGGACATGATGTTGCAGAGTAGTCGGTCCTGTCAAATATAGCTCTTGCTGACAAGGAGGTCATTCTTTTCTATTTATATTTATTTGAGACAGCAGAAGCAATTGTAACAGAAAAACTATGCATAGCAATCCTGATGAAAAATAGGTTTCAACAGTTTGGTGCCTGGGAATAAAGGGGATAGTCTCATGGTGATCCTCAAAGTGGTGAAAATTAATATTACTTAAAGTTTTGAATGCAAGTAGGGAGGATGTTGCACTTAGTTCAAAGGAGAAGATGTTCCACGGTTTGAGCCTCATAGGTCAGTGGATTGAAAATGGGTGGTGGTTTATGAAATCTCAGGAACAATCAAGAGGAGTTGGTTGGCAGAGAGAAGCATTTTCGTCTGTTTGTATAGGACAAAGTGTCATTGAGGTAAAGGGAGATACTCTATGGAGGGTTTGTAGTGTTGCAGGAGAAGTTTACATTTCATCTTTACCTTGACCTGTGATCCAGCGTAAGTGGTATAAATATTTCAAGTTTAACCTTTAACTCACTACTTACTCATCTATCCTTCTAACTGTACTGGGCCCCCTACAGCGAGATGATTACAACATTACCTTCACCACAGAGGTGAATGGTTCTCTGATGAATCTTTCTCCGCAGATAGGAGAGGTGAGAATTAGGATGTCTAAAGCCATAAAGTTAGCCACACAATGAGGACCATTAATTGGTGACCAGCTCACAAATTTGAAACGAGGCTCAAATACACTACTCTCAGGGCAATAATGTAAAAGTAAAGTATCGCAATGGGGAGACCCAATCTCCTAAAAAAATTAAGTCTTACCAGAATGATACAAACTGGAAGCTCTGCTACTGGGACACAGAATAAAAGAAACAGAACTTTATATTCTAAAAAGATTAGTTGACTTTCCCCACAATACATTTAGATTAAAAGAGTAATTCAATACAGTTTCAAATAAAGAAGATCAGGACACAATAATAGACTCAGGCAATTTAGATAGATAGTTATTGTATTAATGTTCCAAAATTGATACAAATAAGCAATTTCTTAAGAATCTCAGTCAAGAATATTAAAGCTACTAGACCACATATTTAGTCAGAAGTTCAAATCCAAAGAAGATGGTTTTAAACAAACATCAGATATGAGATTACAGGCTTCTACCACCATTAAAGGCAGAAGAATAGTTAAGTCATTTTAACAGCAGCTAAGATTTATAGCAAAAGAGTAAAAGAATCAAGTTTAAATTCCTCTATGGGTGCGTCCATGAACATTTGGCAAAAAGAAAATATGATGCAAAAATCAATTAGTTTGGCAAAGAAGGATTCCAGGTCAACTGCATGAATGCAGCAGCATTAGCAAAAAGGCAGTCCAAGAAACGATTTAAAGGATGATTATAAAATCATAGGAAATAAGTTATGTTCTCTCTCAAAGAAAGGAAATAAAACAAGGCGTTGTCCCAAAGAAAAACAATAGCAAGGCCTTGTCAGAAGCGAAAACGTTATGGCGGTGTCCCTCCTTTGGGGTTTCTTCTTTTATCATCCTTATGACACCTCAATGACGTGGTGTCACTCCACTAGTCAGTCCATTGTATGATTAGTTTACGTACGTAGTCATAAAATACATTTAGTTACTCCTGCATTCTTTTCCAAGCACTTCATGTGAACAACTTAGATTTCCGGGCCCCATAGGTTACTCAAAAATAGAAAATATACAATGTAACGGACTGTGGCATCGGGTGGCAGTTGATTTTCCCACGAGCCATTCCACCATGAGAAGAATGTCCTCTGTATGTATACTGAAACATATACAGAACAAATAAAGCAACATTTGCAATATGTCAATGAATTATTATGCTTGCTAAGGGAAAATTGCAGCTCAAGAACGAACATGTTTAAAGCTTAAAATGTATATATCAGCTCCAAATGAATTAAACTTAATTGGAATCAAATAGAGTGCATCAAATAATTATTTCATAACAAACTAATAATAATAAATGTTTCACTAATGTATTATTACATGAAATTGATTAGCGTTAGCTATGGTCTACGGTCACCATTTTTCAACATCCATAAATGGAAATTATTCTTAAAAACCATTTTACTAAAAAAGTTTCCTAATTATTTTTATATCATTAAGGTCTCTATTATCCCATCTGCAAGTTTCAACTTCCTAGCTAATTTTATGGCATAATTGCACCACAATCTATTTTAGAATTCATTCGCAATGAAAGGAAATAGAACTGTTAGGCCTCATCATTAGATTCATTAGTTTTCATCCGTACATGAATAATCAAACATCATTTCATGAGTAATCTTGCTATGAAAATCTATTAATAAGCGTTATAAATATTTAGCAATGTATTTTCTCCTTTTCTAACTCTGTCAGCACGTTTTAACGTACTGTTACTTCGCTTGTCTCTATTGTTGTATCTCTTTGTGTATTTTGAGCAATGTGCACATTCAGGTGTTTTGTGTCTAAATCGGTAAAGTGTCATGTAATGTGGTTTTGAAATATTTAGCTTCGTTACGTCAACAACAAATTTTGTGACAGTGATGAGAGGTTTGGTAGAGAGATTAAAGTAGACAGGGAGGTATTTGGATTTAGAAAGAAAAATGGACCAGATGATTTGAGAGGTGAGAGGAGAAATCCTAAAGGGCAGCATTTCCAAGGCTTAGCACAGTTAGAACTGGCTGCAAGGTCATATTCCTGAAAGTGCCAATGACTGCAGAAACTATGAAATAGTAAGGACTGTGAATGTCCGATGGACATAGCTAATAAAATTAGAGAATTGGGGCTTAGCTACCTTTGTGAAGTGGAATGTGTGAAAGTCAAATTGGAGAGGGTTAAGAATGTTGGAGGAAAAATAGGATGTGAGCAGATGGAAATATGTTGGTGCTTGTTGATCTTTGAGAAGAATGGAATTGAGGTAAGAATTTAGTTTGATGGAGAGAAGCAGTGGGCTTTACCTTTCTTAATACAGTCATTACATTGCAGCATTTTGGTTAGCTTTGAAGTGGTTGGGAAGGATTAATAACCTAGATATACAAGCATGGATTATGGAGACGAGGGAGAGACAATGGAGTTGAGTGTGTGAGACAACCAACAAGGGTGATTTTGAAGTGAAAGTTTGGTTTTGTACATGTTATATTGTCAAAGGCTCAAATGAAGGTATTTAGAGTTTTCGAGTTTAGTCGATGGGGTTTCTACATTTGTATAAGTCTGGGCACATAATTCTCTTGAAGAAAGTAAACATCAGCTGATATCCATGGTAAAGGGCAAGAGTTTCCAGTGCTGAAGGTGCATAGGGGCTATTGAGAGTTGGGTGGGGAGTGGGGGGGCGTATGGAAGGAGAGATATTGATAGTCCTGTTCATGAAGGTGGGGCTGTAATGGAAGGTATCGGAGAATGCAACCAGTACAGTTTAGTATGATTATTAAAGCAATACTCCTTCACAGCTGGCTATGAGAAGAATGAGTGAAAATTGCATGACTGTTGCGAAGGACAGCAGGCGTCATTGTGTCATTAAGGTTCAACCATATCTCAGTGATTTGTGAGTAAAGGGACGAAGCATAGTGTGGGTGTTTTAAGTGATCTATGAAAAAGGAGGTTTTATTGAAAATAGATCATGCCACAGGTTGATTTAGATTGTGTGAAGGACTGGTCATTGACTGTTGTAATTTAATGTCATTGCAGAAACGGTCAAATAAGGTTGCAACAAAGACATTTATTTGAGTGATGGTAGAGTGTTAAGAATGGTGCGAATATGGAAGGATTGATTAGTATGAATTGGTTAAAGCATGAATGTCCCTGTAGGAAAGTGACCCTTGGCAGAGAGAGGAAAAAGTTGAGAATGAGGGTCTTGGTAGGGGGGGAGACATATTATCAGTAGGAAATGGAAGTGCAAGATGGGTCGCAGTGGATGCAGGATTTTGGTCTACAATAATGGCTACTGGGGTAGTGATCACTCAAAGTACAGTAAACAGTGGAAATAAGTGATACAGTAGGCACTTGGAGTACTGACCACTTCATCAATAGTTCATAGCAGATGCAAATAAATGGCATTGGCAAAACATGCAGAATAGGGTGGTGAGGAAGGGGCCCTTAGGTGTTGAGGAATGGAGGAGGGGTCCAGGTGGATGTTTCAGGCCTCCGGACTGAAACAGCCAAACAGCCCATAGTTCGTGGTGTGCTACCTTGTAGAATGAATCTTCTTTGCTTTACTAGTGAGAGTTCATTTTTGTTAGTTAATTCTTTTTAAAAATGTGGTATTACATTTCTAACAACATTGCTGGACTTGTGGAGCTGCTGCACATGCTTTTGAGAATTGTTCTTGTGAATTGTAGTGATTTTCTGCCCATCACTCAAGATAAACATGTATGGTTATGGAGAGGAACTCAAACAAACAAGAGGAAATATTGTGCATCCAGATGTCTGAATGGGATTTCATACACTAAGATCAGCATGGAACTGAAGTCGCTTCACATTTAAGTGGGACTTGCCGTTTCTGATTTTTATTAAATGGTATCCAGACAAGCAATATGCAAGATCCAATTGTAGTGCACAAGGTTTTCAGTCAATTCTTGTTACATAAAACAGGGATGTGCAAAATATGCATAATTTCATTTTGCATAATTACACACAATTCTGGAAACATTAGGCAAAATTATGCTAAATGCAAGTCTGGCATTCTGCTCTATATTATTTAGCGTGAATTGCATCATCATGTCCAAAACTGATGCAAGCACTCACTGTGCGCTAAAAAAATGATGCAAAAAACAAAAGCCAACAGAATTGTTTATACCCAAATGACCTGCATTTATGCCATGTGGAATAATGGCATAATGTTGCATAAAAACATAATGCAAAATGCCAGAAATTATGCAACTCATGCCAGCTCAGTTGAATAATTGCATATAAATATACAGGCTAAAGCTTATACAGTGTTTTGGCGTAGGAAGTTAAAAATTGGGGTGATCAAAATAATTAAAATCTTTTTGGTACAAAAGAATTGCAATCCTTACAAACAGTAAAATCGATTTTCTTTGCGTTGTTGCTTTGCAAAGACCCCACACATCAACAATTCTAGAACAGTGGTTCTTAACCTGTGGTCTGGTATCCGCTACTGGTTAGAAAATCAAAAAATGTTAACAGATTTATAAAGCGTATATAAATATAGGAGCAAAATGTAAAATTTAAAAAATTCTGTAATTGTGAAAGAATTTGAAATTGGAGGCTATAAATTAAGTTAGTATCCTCAGATTGATTCGTGGGAGCAGTGCAAGTGCATCAAACTGAATTTAGTATGGACGATGAGCAACCTCAGCTGAATTTAAAAAAGCTCCAACATTCCCATTAAAATAAAAAAATAAAAATATGTTTGTTCTTGATTTAAATGAAATATTTCATAATTTGTGTATTTGTTTGATGAATGATTGTTTCTGGATTTTTTTGTTTAATGTTTTGGAGTTCATATCATCGAATATGCTTAGGCCGGTGTCCCCATCTTCCAGTATTGACTCTGTGGGGGTCCTGCGGTTTCAGTAATGATTAAGTGGGGGTCCACAGAAGTTAAAAGATTAAGAACCACTGCTCTAGAACAGTCTGAAATTGTTGTGGAAGCTTTTTGTGGCGTGGCATAGGTGCTCTCGCTTCAGGGCACGTGGGTATGCAAAGTGCATTCTTTGCTTCTTGCCTTTTAGAATGGACGCTGGAGTCCTTGGGCTGGGAGACTCAACTCTTGCAGTTTTGCACCATGGAGAGAACTGCTCATGGTTATAAACAGTGGTCCTTCGTAAGTAGTTTAGTTTTTTTTTATTGTTCAGTGGGCCATCCTTTACATTCTCAATGTCAATGTAGAGCCCTCCTCTAGCATCCATCCATGACGTATAGTTTCTCGTTTTTACAGATTACAATTTTTTCATTTGTGTTTGTTATGCTAGCTTACGTATTGTTGTAAACTTGACCTCACCTCGTTCACTCATACTTTTTAGTCCATTTAGTTTATTGTGCCACTCACACCCAACAGATCCCCTCTCATATTGTCATCATTGTTTCTGACCACTCACCGGCATTTACCAATTCATATTTTGCTCTGATAAAAAACAAGAATTACGCTCTGTACCTCACATAACAAGTTTCTTTTACTATTGTAGGATTATCCTTCTTACACAACATTTGGCCAAAATCAGTATGCACAGTATTACTCCGCATCAACGTATGGAGCATATATGACCTCAAATAGCACAACAGATGGAACCTCATCCTCCTCCTCAACGTATCAGCTACAGGAGTCTCTCACAGGGCTGAACAGTCAATCAACACCAGACCTTCATCCAGGTAAAGAGTTTATGTTGTTATTTGAAGCATTATCATACTTTCTTAATGACTAGAAACATATTTGTAAGGTAGATATAAGTATTATGCATTTAACAAAAAGTGAAACTTCCACACATATTATTGATAACTTGTCAGCAGAACAAAATGATGTTTAATTGGCACAGGCGTGTTTGAAATATGTCAACTTTTAAGAATATACTTTTCTTTTTTTATCACTCCTCTCCTTGAGTCCACTTTTGTATTTTCTTCAGTCTCAGTCAGGACATATCTATCGGTTTTGTCTAACGTGAATGTCTTTCCTTCATTTGTTGTGTTCTGTGCCTCTTTGATTGTTTGAAATTGGTTAGAAATGTTAATACAAAACACCAAAATAAACAACGATAGATACCACATGGCTTTGTTGCATGGAATGTTATTTAAAATATATTTATTTTCTTATATTTTATTTAATAATATTAATAACAAAACTACAGCCGATCTAATAACAGTTGGAATACATCAAACCTGGAGAATGCTGAAACAAAAAGTGCTTGAAACCAGCCAAGTAACAGAGTAAGATGTGTTTTTTTGGTGGAAAAAGAAGCAGCAAGGCATAAGGGTACTGAGAGAAGAATATAAAAAGCACTGTCAATATAGATAAGATCAATACATAGGGCCTGATTTATTGCTTGGTGGCCGGGTTACTCCATCACATTTGTGACGGAGTAACGCCCTCCGCCAAACTCTAACTCAGGCCCAGAGTCATAACAACAATTATAGTTATGCCAGATGGTATAACATCTTGTATAATACTTCTTAAATATAATGAAAAGCATTTTTATAATGCTAGCCAATCTTGTCAAATCTTTCAACCAAGTTTCTACAGACGGACTTTTCCTAGTTTTCCAAAAACAGATTGTATTTTTTTTTTGACAATAACTAATGAACAAAAGCATATGTGCATTCATGTGATCACAGTGAAGTAAAAGCTTCTCAACAATGTAACTGAGCTAATAGGAGAGATCCTTTAGTGTCTCAGTCAATCAAGAAGCTCAGACAAATACATCCTCCAGCAGTCCAAAGTCTGACCACACTACCAAGGTATATGATAAAGAGAACTAAATGCACTGCTGCTGCCCCACACATATAATCCTTTCTAGAACACCCCATTCGAACAGAACAATGGAGTGCAACTTTTGTGGAGTCTGACTTTTGCTTAGTTTTAAAAAAAGGCATAATATCACAGGAATCAATGACATTAGCACTAATCTGTCTGGGAACATCCCAGGTCTCCAGACCAGGCCACACAGATTTGTACAAAATTTTTGTTACGCCAAAGTAATCTTGTGTTATTCCAGAGTTTCAAGCTATGTGAAAAGTGTAACATTTTCACCCTTCTGTGACATTTTGCATGATTTCTACCAGCAGAGAATGGTTTCAGTAGAAAATGCCTCAATACGAGACGTTTTCTCCTCAAACAAGTCTGGTGCCAGTCTCTATTGTGCTTTTTTTGTGAGATGTATGCTGTCATGGGGAAAAGTTACTTGAGATACTGGCGGAATATATTTCACATAAATGCATGAAAAAGTAGGTGTATTTTGTACAAAAAGTTTTAAAATTTTGCACACCCCTATCCATAATACTTCGAAAATTTAAGCATGGTCTATTGGTTATTGGAAAGCAGTGGCTTTTACCTACAGGTGGTTATTTTATCACTGCCTAATAGTTGTAACAGGACTAGGAAAGTTTACCTCACTTTAGACTTCATCTCTATAATTGAGGCCAGTGTCCTTTTTACATTAACTGAAACGTATGCTGTAGCTCTCGTTGTAGGAGAGAAGGGCTGTTTTTGATGTAACATGGATTGGCATGCTGCTCTAAAAGAAAGTCAGGCAACGAAGGACTACAGTTGTAGCACAAGTCAATGCTGACTTGTGCACTTCTAAAATTGACTTGTGCACTTAAAATAGAAGGCATACTCTGCGTTCACTTGGACAGCTGCTGATTCAGAATTAAAGATTAGCTTAATGAATTAAATATGGATCCAGTTCGCCAGCATATGGAAGATAAAGCCCTGGGCTGTTAGAGAAGGGCTTTTGCACTGATGGGTTAATACAATTACTACATGTTCAGCTGTTTTATATCAAACTATCTGAGTTTTCACTAATTCGACCAGCATGTCTTTCCAGAGGTTTCTAAGTAATCTAATTATTCATAAAATACCAGTTAGAGTATGTTGTTGACATGTATACGTTAATTGTATTGCATTGCTCAATTCCATTGAACCATGGAGACCCTGATGTATTCAAAAAGTTCTGCTTCTATTGGGTTTTTATATGTAAATCTTCAAACACAGGAGCAAGGGGAAAACAGCATTTGTAATTCAAAGGACCTCCTAATGGTCAGACTGCGATGATATGAAAACAGGTAGTGTTTTTGAATATTGTTTTGTGCCACCACATTAAATTCTCAGCATTTTAACTTCAGGGCTCATTTATAGGTTGATGGGTGTCCAATTTGTAGTTGGATGCTGTTGTTGTGGAGTTTGTTTACCCAAAATGGATCCTCACTGTATAGCGTGATTCGCATAGTGGGAGGAAAAACTCTGCATCAACAGGTTGGCCATGCTATCGTCACGTAGGTGAGACATAGACATAAATCACACCCACATAACAAATATCTCTCCCAGTGCGGGGCGAACATTTACACATGTTCCTGCACGCATTTGATCAAGGACAGAAGGTATCCAACCTTACATGGCATCCAAAGGGCTACACTAAATTGTGTAGTCTGACCAATGCCTTTTCTGCCTGCGTTGGGTTAAATAATCTGTCTCAGCGCATCACTTCTTTTATTAATGCTTGAAGACTGTACCTTACGCACAGTTCAAAATATTTATAATCTTAAACAAAATGTATTAAAATATATGATTTAAAACCATTTAAAACACATTAAATTCATAATACCTAGACACTTGGCTCAAAGTGAGTGCCTCTGTTGTTGAAGTGTTCTTATTCTCTCCTCACTGTTGTTTATGAACTTTTGCCTTTCATTGATTATCCAGTACCATAAACATTTGTGGACTTCATCTTCATTCGTGTTTTTTTTAGCGTATGCATTTACTTTCCTCCTTCTGTGGATATACTCAGGTCTCAAATTCATTGTGGCAGCTGCTTTATTGAGAGCCATGGATTCCATACGTCTCTCAGGAGAAATATAAATCTTGCAGTAAGGTTACACTGATTAAAGAGTAAGAACGGCATTATCTCCCCTCTTTTCACAGTGCCTGAATCTTTCATGGGCTCGAGTAGTTTCCTTTTTTATCTTTAACTATGTAGGAGACACGTGATAATGATATATTCAGATTCCCTTATTTTTAAATAACAAGAGCATGTGTCAGTCGCATTGATACCACTCTTTTTTAGGTTTTGCCTGCACAGCCCTTGTGCTGTGCTTGTGAAATCTATTGTATTTACTATAAATCTTAAAAGGGGCTCACTTTTCGTTTGTTTGCGTGCTTGCCACTTACTTTTCCTCCATTTCTATTAGTTGTAGCATACTATTTCCTGTTGCTCTTCATGTGCTCTTTCTGATCAGTATCCCATGGCCCAAGTACTCCTTTCCATCCACTTTTGTGGAACTTCTTTTTAAAGTTTTGCCTGCACAGTGCTTGCACTGTGCTTCTTCTGTTTGTCCTCCACCCTATACTTAATCTCATTGTGGCTGCACGCCTTTCAAGCGTGCTTGTTGAGTTCAGTTGTTGCGAGAGGTATTCATCGGATATCGTCACGTCCCTCTTGCATCTTCTTTATTAGCGTCACGTGGCTGCCCAGAGCTGTGCTAAAGCGGCCTGTGAGCTTTTCTCAAAAGCCCTTTCTCAGATCCGGACACATCAAATAGAATCGCAGCTGGAAAGGTGAGTTGCCATGAAAGCAGCTGCTGGAGCGACGCGCCTCCTGCCCTCTCCTCGCACGGGCTTTACAAGCTCCCAGTGATGCGTGTCACAAACCCAGCTTCTTTCTCGCTCCTTGCCACATCCTCCTTCATCCGCTCCAGACCCCCCCGCCTCGCTTGTTTATACCACACCCATAGACAGCGAAAGTAAGTCAAATTTGTTCACCAAGCATTTATTTGGCCTTAAAACCCAGCTCCTTAAAAGCTTGTACGGCGCTTCTTATGCCTATAACAATAAATGAATGTGACCTTCTTTTATTTTTAGTCTCACACTCTGTCAGAGTGCATGTGTTTGCAGGCCCTCGCTACCGCTCCCTGTATCTCCCACACCATTCTTGTTTTATTTTTACACTGTTTTTAGTGAGTGTCAATGCAGCGTCAGCCATCTCACTGTAGAACGAGAGTGGACTGCTACAAGCACTTTTGCTTTCAGATAATGTTTTTTTTTGATGACTTGAAAGCCTGGAAATCTTCCATTAAACAAGGCGAGGTTTTATGTATCTAAAAGCCCCTCGCAACTTCCCGTTGACTCTACCTTTGTGCATTGCTATTACATTTAAGAAATCAAGATTTGCATTTTCCAACTGCAAGGACAGCAGCAGCCTTATCCCACCCATCTGGTGTGTTTTTGTTGCACTTTGTTGATCTAGCAACGATCTTACCTAAAATCTATGATGCATTCAGTAGATATGTGTTCTGCTGTGTCTTGAGAGAACAACGAAAAGATGTGAACATGTGTTTTATTACATACTGCGTATTAGTTTATAGGGCGTTGTACTTTGTGAAATTGCACTACTGCAGTTTCATATGCGTCAGAGGGGAATGCAGCCTTTTTATTGTTTTCTTGACCAAAGCTGAGTAACCTGTTACTTGCCGTGATCTTTCTTGATGGGAGATGGTGTCTTATGTCTGCTCGTGGAGTTCACAGTGTACTGTCAAATGTGCCATGGGGCTCCTCAGCCTTCACTTATATGCTGCATGCACATTCATTCTAAGGATCTGCTCTGAAAGATACTGGACTGGGCAGTTTGAATAGCAGTGCTGTAAAGAGATTAGGCTTTAGGTGGCCGTTATGTGATGTATGATGTGGCACACAAAACATGGGCTAGAACATAGTGCTTCTTACAGAAGGGCCCTGGATGAGAGAAAGGATGTGGTGTTACTGCCAGATCTACCGACTTTGGTGCTGGAGAACCATGTTTGAGTCAAGGCGTTGGCTCAACATCCTGTGATTCTGGGAAAATCACTTACCCCTCCCCAGTGCCTATAAAAATGAATGTATCCTTGTGTAATGTAACTGGTGCTCATGTAAAGTGCTCCAATACCTTCAAGTCGAGTTTGCACTTTATAAAACTGCAACAAAAAAAAAAGTCAATTTCATATATCCTTGCCATGTATAAAGGTAGTGCTGATCTCCAAGAAACTGGAGCCCATGCATGGAGAGGTACGTTCAGATTCTTCTTCTTAATTCTAGAACTTCTTTTGTTTCTGAGCGCTGTAAATGAGCTATTGTTACTCACTATAATGTTACGCATAATCCCAGCTATACTTTTTTGGGAAGAAATGTCCATTTCAAATGTACATCACCTTTTATGAGTGAAAGTTCGTCTTTTGGGAACAGAAACTCTATTCATGTGTTTGTTTTACGTTTCATCACATCTGTTCTATTGCATGCATGTCCTAAGTGCGGCACATGTAGCCTCTCTTAGTGTGTGGCTGTAATGGGCAGATTCATCCTCTGATATGTTTCATGCTGAGGGTCACCTGCAAACTATTTAAAGTGCACAGGGAACTTAAAAAAGGTAGGGCTAAATTTGATGGCCTTCCTTTTATCGCCCTCTATCCCTTGCACACTTCCTGTCAGGCATGTTTAGGTCTCACTTGAGACAGCGCATGCACTGTCGCTTCAAGATCGTTTGTTAATTTTAAAAAAGGCCATATCTGATATTTTTATATATTTTATCACATATTCTATGCTTTTTGCCACACAGCCATGTAAAAACACACGCACATGAATGCGTACAGATACACACAGACACAATTGCCTACCACATAGAAATATCTAAGCATACACACCAGCAGATACTTACAGGGACACAGTAGATGCTCACAATATAACATAATACACACACATACACACACGTGTATATACAGTCACAAACCGTACAGAAAAACCCAGGCATGCAGAAACATCCCGCATAAAAACACTCCCCAAAGATGTCTAAATACATTGACAAACCCAATAGGTCTCACATAGGAGAAACCTATTGACTTTGCAAATGCTTGTTCTCTTGTGAGATATTTCTATTAAGTTGATCCTTGCCCACAAAAACAGGTGTTAATCTTCTTGTTATGTTATTAGGTGCATATAAGGTCTAGGAGGGCTTTCGTAATAAAATATTTCTTTGAAGTTGCTCAACTTCGAGATTGAGATCCTCCGGTGAGTCCAAGCACAAGAAAATGAAACATCACTCAACCCCATGCTCCCCGTGTGACTCCAAAAAGAAGGCACAAGGTTGTCCCAATGTCAGTTGCACCCTTTTGATGTCTCCGGCCACAGACCCAATTCTTCAGCTGGTCACGACCTGTCTTGAATTTCCTGTACCTGACCCCACAGCAGATTGAGGCCTTCAAGAAGGCCAAGTTGCACGTTTATGATGCGATTCCGCGTCCCTCTGATGAAACGTTGGACCTCCAGAACGTCGAGAGCCTCAGTCGGCGGGTCCATCCCCAGTGCCTTCTACCCCTTTGATCCCATGAAAGATCAAGGGACACTCAACAGTGTTGATGATGAGGATGGCTTGCCATGGATGGGGATAGCTTATCCATGGATTTACAGAATGTCATTGGACTTGACACCGCACCTGAGACAGAGCTTCACTTGCCACCTGGTCCACCAATGGAAGAGAGGGCTTCATTTGTGGTGGTAATCTGGAGAACAGTTGTGGCACTCTAGTACTGCTACACTTAATTGAGACCAAAATAAATGTTCTAAAGATTTACCTGTGATTTTACAGCCTAGGCCATTTGCTTCTAAGTCCATCCACATCAGTCTGCTGGCTCTGAAGGCCTACCTACCACCCATCAAAGGTATGCTGATGCAGGTTCTCGCAAACAACACCACTGCCATATGGTACTGCAATAAGCAGGACGGAGTGTGGTCCTTTGTCAGAAGTCCTTCAGTCTCTGGAGGTGGTTACCCCGGCAGGGCATTTTCCTGATTGTAAACCACCTGGCAGGGTCCCTGAATGCCATAGTGAATGAACTAAACAGGTGGCATCTGGCAGATCCCGAGTGGTGTCTATACCTCGAGGTGGTGCATCGTCTCTTCCATCTGCGGGGAGAACCCTAGTTAGATCTATTTGCCATCATTGAGAAAATGCAGTATTGAACATTTTGCACATTGGAGTTTCTGCAAACAACATTAGTTATGAGATGTGTTCCAACTGGAATGGAACATGGAACTCCTTTACGCCCCTGCCTATTCTGCCTTAAGTTCTGACAGAGATCAGGAATGACCAGGTCCAAGTCTTCATAGTGGCTTCATAGTGGACCAGGAGAGTGTGGTACCTGAACCTTCTGGACATGAGCATCTGTCCTCCAATTAGGCTTCCTCTTCGGGAGGATCTCCTTTCTCAGCGACATGGCACGGTTACCCACCCAGATCTGCTCAATCTATACCTATATGCATGGATATCATCCTTTCCACAAGGTGCTCTACAGCAAAATCCATTTATGCTGGGCGCAGGGACAAATTTGCATTCTGGTGTCACGTTTGCAAGACTGACTCCTTACAAGCAAAGCTGTTTGATGTCCTTTTGTTTTGTTTTATCGTTGGCCCACCACGTCTTCCAGAGAGCAGTGTTAAAGGTTGTTTGTCAGCCTTTTCGTCTTTCTACATTTGCCGGACCAACGGTCTTTGCTCAAATCAGCTGTTTTGATGAGATTTATTAAAGGTTTGACACACAGGTTGCTTTCCAAAGCGTTTTGTGATGCCACAATGGGACCTAAGCTTGGTCGTATGTGTGCCTTTTGAGCCGATGCATAGCTGCTTGCTGCATCCTTTGACTTGAAAGACCCCCTTCTTCATTGCGATTATGTCAGCTCAGCACATGAGTAAACTTAAGGCACTTTCACTGTAACAAGACAAGTTGGTGCTGAGGACTAAAGCAGCATTCTTGACAAAAGTATTGATTACTTTTCGTATTGGGCTATCAGTCACTGCCTGCTTCTCCTCACCCCTCAAAAGAGGAGAAAAAGCTTTATCGTTTGGACCTCAAAATGGCTTTAAGCTTTCTAAATTGATTATACTATGGGCCATCAAGTGGACAATCGTCTTTTTGTTGGGCCCTCTAGTGCAAAGAAAGGGAAGAGGACCCTGTAGAGGTGGATAGTCCACTGCATTAAGATCTGCTGCACAATGGCCAAAAAGCAGCCTTCTGAAGGTCAGTGAACCCATTCCACCAGGGCTAAGGCTTCTACCTCTGCGTTGACATCAGAGTGCCTGACTTTGACATCTACCAGGCTGCGATGTGGGCTTCGATGCACACGTTCATGAAGCATTACTGTGTTGACACCTAGGACTAACTGGAAGGGCATTTTGTCCACCATGTCCTGCAAGAATCTTTGGTCTCAGCCCACTCTACAGACCCTCCACCTTGGAGAAGTACTGCTTTGGTATCTATTCTAAGGTGAGGAATCTATGGATAGAAATGATATCAGAAGAATAAGTTAATGACCTTCGGTAATGCTGTTTCTGGCGGATACTCTATCTAACCGCAGACTCCTTAATGCCCTTCCTCCTCCCCATTCTGTAGAGTGGCCTCTTTGCCAAATCTGAAAAGGTCCAAGTTAGTCATCAACACAATGTTACTAATAATTGTCCACGTTCCGCTTCTGAGGGTGTGGAAAGGGAAAAATAAGAATTTGACATCAGCAATCAGGAGTAGCGCTTATATGTGGCCCTGCTCCACCACTTCTGGGGCAGTGTGAAGTCCGCGCAAAGCCGATGGGCGCCACGTAGCGGCACACAGGAGTACTGCTATGGATAACGTTTTCTGGATCCGGTCTGGCAACCTGGGTATATTCTAAGTTGAGAAATCTGTGGTTAGATAGAGTATCCACCAGAAAGAGCATTACTGAAGGTAAGTAACTTGTTCATTTAGTTGCTGTTTTTATAGCCTACATTATAGGAGCCAGTCTTGCTCTTTCTTCTAAGCCTGTGTATACGGTGTCTCCTAATGGAGAAGGTGAGGGTAGGTTTTGGTTTACATAGAAGATTTGGTTCCAGATTTTTCATCCCAGTTATAGTTCATGTGAATTATGAGAACCATAGCTCTCCATACTTTAGAACTTCTACTTTGCTCTAGCCAGATAGATTATTGTGTTATTTCTTCAGTGATTGTAAAAGCTATTTGGGCCTTGGCTGCTGTCTCATTCTGTGTGATAACATCATGTAGGCGACTTTTCCATGCTCTGTTGCTTGGAAGTTTTTTTTCTGCAGATATGTTTAAGATTTCACGGTTTCTATTTTTTCTTGTTGAGGTAGAAGTTATCTTCTATTGTAATGCTTCGTTTGGATCATCATGTCTTCACTATTGATCAATTCATTTTGTGCAATTGGATTTTTGGCTGCTGTCAATAGTGCTCTTAGAGCGTCTGGGGTTCTTGCAGTGAGCAAAGAGTTGTCCGATCTTCCCTAATCCTGGTATGTATTCTCTTATAACACACAGGATATCACAGATAATATTGGGGTAGAGTTTGTATAATTCTGGGGCAAATAGGCAACCCCTTTTTTTTGCACATCTTTTATCACTTTCTCCAACAATTCACTGTTAGGCCAAACTTAATATATGGGTTGTGTTATTAAAGTAAAGGTGTAGTGTTGTGGGTCCGTCTGTCGGTTCTTTAGTTTGATGATGATACAACTGGATAAAGTCCTTCCTTGAAGGCAGAACTCAAGCGGTGCGACTTGGCCCATTTACTGCCTCTAAGCTCGCCACCACATGCGGGGTGCCACAGGGCTCGTCCCTATCCCCACACTTATTCAATCTCTATCTCATGCCCCTGATCCACTCATTAAAAAACAGAAAGATAACTACTTTCAATTATGCTGACGATCTCCAGCTTGTCTTTACCTTGGATTCTCCTGACTCTGTCTTTGAATTCCAAGCCACCATGCTTCACATTCAGCGTTGGATGGACCTCAACCATCTTAAACTCAACCCGGGCAAGACGGAACTAGTGTTGCCTGGGAAGAGTGAGATCTCTTGGGGCCCACACTATTGGCCGACAGAATTAGGATCCCCCCCCACTTCCTCTCCCTCTGTGAAAAGCCTGGGGGTCACTATAAATGCAGATCTCTCGTTTAGAGGACAAGTGGGGGCAGTGGTCTCCACCTGTTTTCTCCAATTGCGTAAAATCAGGAAGATCGCCCATTTGCTGACCCACTCAGCCCTCACATAGGTTGTGATAGCTCTGGTTCTCTCGCGTCTTGACTTCTCAAATTCTATTTACCTTGGCCTGCCTCTGTTCCTACTCAAACGCCTACAATTAGTACAGAACCAGGCTGCGAGATTAATTTATAAACAACCTAAATGGCAATCCGCCAGACCCTGGCTATCCAAACTTCACTGGCTACCTATTGCCCAACGTGCAGCTTTTAAGACATGGTGCTTAATCTTTAAGGCATTGCACTGTAGGAGCCCCAAATTCATCAGCTGTATGATTGTAAAGCACGCCCCACTTCGCAACCTACGGTCAGCTCATCTTCAACTACTGACTACCCCTGCCATTAAACTCAAACGTCAGGGTGGGCGTAGGTTCTCCTACCTCGCCCCTAAATTCTGGAACTCCTTACCACCAGCAATCAAGATGTGCGACAACCTGCTGGGGTTCAGAAAGGCGCTTAAGACCTGGTTGTTTGAGCAAGCTTACGCATAGTCCATTGCGCCGCAACACTGTCCAAGATTAGCGCCATGAAACCTCCTGGTGACCGTGCGCTCTAGAAGTTCCTACTAACATAACATAACATGATAAGATCTTACAGTTTATAGTTTTGAATACCCTCGTGTAATTGATGAAAGCCAGTTATAGTGGTTTTAATTTTGGGTGCTTGATTTTTTTGATTAGATATAATCTAAAGTCTTGTTCAATCAGGGGCAGTCCTTTTTAATGTTTTTGGACGGTGGTTAGTGTGCTCTCCTCCCCCTGAACCAGGTTTGCAAATAGAACAGCGGGCATTTGTTGTAGATTTTCTGGCCTGTGTCGATCAAACTAACCGGACAGTGGGATCTAGAGTTGGACTTGTCATTCTTTTGTTCACTCTTTTTATATAGCGCCACTTTGTACTTTTGTGCCAAGAGAGCAGGAATTCTTGTACTGAGGCGGTTGCTCTAAAGACTGATTTCAGGATCAGGATCCACTAGTCCATTAGCTGTTGAAAACATTGAGTTTAGTGTTCCAGGTGGCAGAGCCCGGAGCTGCACCTGCATGAGTAAAACAGGTTATCGCTGCCCTCTGATTGGTGGACTGGGGCAGTGGTTCAAAGAGGAGGGCTGATGGGAAATTTGCAGTTTTTTTTTTAAGAAATCCCTTTACTGCCCTTTAGGAAATACAGCCCTTAATATTTGCAGGTTGCAAATTGTGGCCAATATTTGTTGAATGCTGCATTCTACTCTTTGCCAAAAAGGTTGGTTTCTAAAGGTGTTTACACTTTACACTTTCTTTTTTTTATTGAGAGTATACAAAATACAAAAATATAGATACAAGAGCAATTTTAAATACAAATGTAGCTAAAATGTAATTACGCAAGAGCTTGTTTTCCAACATTTCATAGAGTAAAGAAAATTTTTAAAAAATTTAAAAAATACATGAAAGAAAGACTCTAATCAGTTATTTACCATCATAAGATCTAAAACCATGGTTCAGTCTAAGTGCTTAAATACCGGATTGTTTCCCTATCCATTTCTTCATAGGAGCCCAGATTTTCCTCCCTCTCCTGCTTGCAGATCGGCCTTTACATTTATATAGTGATTTCTCCAGGTGATATATAGCAAGCAAGCGGCCTAACCAAGCCTGAAACAGAGGGGGATCTTCATCTTTCCAATGTGTAGCAATGAGAAGCCGAGTCACTGCTATCGAGATAAAAACAAAATTGATTTTACGATGGCCACATTGTGTCTTCTCATCATATCCTGTCAACATTAGAGTAGGAGTTATGTTAATTGTGATATCGATTGCAGCTGATAAGAATTCCTCAGTTTGTTTTATCAAGGAGTCCAATTTCTCGCAGCCATAAAACATGTGGATTGTGTCCGCTGGCCCTTGATCACATCGGGGACATTTATCGTCCTCTCTTCTACCCCAACGATGTAATTTTGCGGGAGTGAAATAGAGGTCATATATCGTATAATAGTGATGGGCTTTTAAGTTGGCTGCGAGAAATGTATCCTTGGCTATCGCTATTGAGTTAAACAAATCGATATCCGAATCACCTATTCTAATAGCCCATTTAGTTTCTACTACGTCGAGATCGTCAGGAAGTGTATCTATCAAAATTTTATATATGGTTTTGATTCTTATCTGGGGTTGAAACATGGTTTCTATTAAAAGAATCCTGTTCACAGTAAATCCCTCCTCATTGATTTGATTTAAGAAGCTGGTAAGCTGTTTATATTTAAAATGTGTTCCGGTCGTTATGCCATGCCTTTGCTGTAGCTCAAGGAACGACAGTCTTTGTTCAATTAGATAAAGATCTCCCACCTTCAAGATTCCCTTTTTCTCCCATTGCCTACCCAATTTGTCATATATTGATATGGGAAAGAGGGGAGATCGCCACAATGGCATGTATCTATTGTATTTTGATATTTTCATGAGTCCTACCATTCTTTTCCATATTTTCCAAATCGCTATTATCACCTTAAATCTAGTTTTTTTGTAATAACTAGTCTCTATCTGTCGGAGAAGTATTCCCTGTGCAGCGATTCCTATGGCTAGCTCATAAATCGTGGGGAGGGCCCTGTCTACATCACATTGCCTATCCCCGGTACCTGATGAAATCACGAAAGCCATTTGTTGTAAGAAGGTAGCATAATAATAATATCTAAGGTTGGGAGCGGACCATCCTCCTCCTCGGTCTTGTGGTAGTGTTAAGAATTTGAGGGATCGGCGAATCTTTGAGTATTTCCAGACAAAGTTGCTGAATATAGTATCTAGTTTCTTTAAAAATAAGTCTTCAATTTCTAGGGAATGGACCTGAACATATATAAAACCTTAGGGAGCATGACCATTTTGAGTATGTTGCATCGTCCTATGAGTGATAAGTGAAGTCTATCTAGGCAGCGTAAATCCATACTGATCTTATTAATCGCCGGCAGCATATTTATTTTCCAAATAGAATCTACATTGCTACATATCTTGATACCGAGATAGGTTACCTCATTTAAACTTCGAGGGTCATTGCAGGGGTTTTAGAATTACATAGAATCTGAGTTTTCTCGGTATTCAGCGAGTAACCAGATTTACGACCATACTCACTAGCTAATTTCTGAATTTGGGAAATTGTGTTTTCTGGATCAGTGGTCACAATTGCCAAATCATCGGCGTAAGCCATTATCTTTGTATCATGCCCATTACAGATGACTGGTAAAATTATCTGATCTTGAAGGATTTGCTCTATAAATATATCAATATAGAGAGCAAACAGTATGGGAGAACAGGGACAGCCCTGTCTTGTCCCTCTTGCAATATTGATGGAGTTTGATTCTTGTCCCATAATATTTAATCTCGCGTATGGTCTGTGGTACATTGCCTTAATGGCAGTCATAAAACCAGGCCCAAACCCTCTCTGTAGCATAGTCGTCCACAAATACTGCCATGAAACGCGGTCAAATGCCTTCTCGGCATCGAGGAGGATCATAGCCATCTTATCACCGGTTATCTCCGTTATATCAAACAGGGCTATAGCACGTCTGATGTGATCCGTTGTGCCTCTTGTTGGTATAAAACCATGTTGCCATGGTGAGACCAGATGAGCTATGATCCCCCCCAGCCGAGTTGCGAGTATTTTTGAATATAGTTTAGCATTGGCGTTCATAAGAGATATGGGTCTGTATGAGGCAGGGTTGTCAGCAGATTTCCCTTTTTTTTAAAAATACCACGATATCAGCTCCTCGCCAGGATTCAGGAGGTGTCCCACTATATTGTATTCCGAGGAACAGATCTAACAACAGCGGGGTTATTTCCTCTTGAATCACCTTGTATAGTTCCAATGGGATACTATCCGGACCTGCCACTTTGCCTAATGCCATGGAGTTCAAAGCTGATAGTACCTCTTCCATCGTAATTTCTTTATCAATCTCCTGTTGCATTTCTGCACTGAGCCTACGCTGACTCCCTAGAACTAGCTCGGATTCGTTAGAAAGCATAGGGACAAGATTATCCTGCTGATACAAATCGTGATAAAATTTTTCAAAGATCTTAATAATATCTTTTGTTTCTGTCTGGAGTATACCCTGTTGATCTTTAACTTCCGTTATATTGTTTTTGACTGCTCTCTGCTTGGTCCGCAGGGCCAGTGTCTTACCTACAGTCTCCCCGTATTCATATCTTTCGCTTTTATAAGCCTGATATATAGCTGCTCCCTTCTTGGTGTAATAACTATTTATTTCGGCTTTTATAATCATTATTTTCTGTCGTAGTAATAGTTCTTCACTCTCTTGTTTTTGTCTAATTGCACTAGTGTTTTTTTTTCTCCAATTCTCCCAGTTCTGTTATCAAAATATTAATTTCATTCTTCTCTTGTTTTATGGCTCTACCAACAAAACTGATTGTTTCTCCTCGGAGGCCTGCTTTAAAACTATCCCGAACTACACACCGCGAGGAACTATATCGGTTAATCTCATAGTATTGTATAGTCCATTGTTTAATGTGTTTAAGATATTGATCGTTAGATAGTAAAGACCTTTCGAATGTCCACTTAGACTGTGGACGATTTTCAGTCTGAGATACTAAATCCAAGACTAAGGGATTGTGATCTGAAAATAATTTGGGTAGTTTCTTTATACCTGCTGTTGTGACTAGAGCGGGTGATACCAAAAAATAATCTAGCCGGACATATTTCTTGTGGGGGTTTGAAAAATACGTATAACCAGGGTCTGTAGGGTGTTTTACCCCCCACACATCTTTCAAGCCATGACTGGCCCACAGGGCCTGGTGAACCCGGGGCTTTCTCCCCTGATATTTCTGGATGCTACCACAGTCAAGATCATAATGAATATTTAGATCCCCACAAATTATCACTGGATCTGGGCATGATGCTAATTCGACTTCTAAATCATTAAAAATTTGTGGATCATCATCATTTGATCCGTATATTGTGCAGATGGTCAATCCGATAGGCAGCTGCAAAATGGCCCACCTTCCCCACTTATCCTCCAAGACTCGCTTAGGTGGTGCAATGCTATTCTTTACATGAATCGCAACTCCACTAATAGTTGATGTTTGTCTGGAACAGGCGACAAGGTTATATCCCCTTAGAGCTAAGATATCTCGTTTTCCCCAGGGAATATGTGTTTCCTGTTGACATATAATATCAACTTTTAGGGCTCTTAATATTTCAGCAACTCTGTTACGCTTTAATTTGTCGTTGAGACCCCCAACATTGACTGAACAGATGGTAATTCTACCCATTAGGTTTATTTAATTTCCTTCGGTTTATTTGCTCTTGCTCTTGCATGCTAATATTTGCTATCTCATGTCTTTTGTTCAAGCCCTCTCCAATTTTTCTTTTTTTTCCCCTGCTCTCCCTCCACCCTGTGATCCCCCCCCCAGACTCAGCCTGACCCCCTTTCCCTCCCCTGCCCCTCCGTGCCCTTACGCCCTCCCCCACCCTACCCATAATAGAAAGGCACCCAGACTAGCTTAGTCTGTTGTGATGGTTGCTGCCCCTAATACGTGTATTCTGTTTCCTGGCAGCAGGGATGTATTGAAACTCTCTCTTTCTCTTTTCTTCCCCTCCCCCCCCGCTCTTCCACTCTTCCTCCCCTCCCGTTTTCCCTTTACTTCTGCCTTCTTCTCCCCTTACCCCTCTCCATCGCTTCCTCCTTTCCCCTTTTAAAAAACGTTAAGACAAGAAGTGAATTAAGCTGGAAAATAGGAAGCCCAAAGACAAGTGAGATATACAGTGACTACTGAGATAACCATAAAGAGAAGAAAAGAAAAATGAAAAAAACAAAAGAAACCCCCTTCCCCAAAGAGGGAGAACTCAAGAATCCAGTTGATCAGCCTATCGTCTATTAATTAATCAATTGGTTAGATTAAAGTTTGGGGTCCCAGTCCTCCAAATATTCCTTGATTTTAATCTCTGAGGTTAAGAATCGAGTATGATCTCCCTTGATCACCTTTAGACGAGCTGGATGCAGCAAATATGCTTGTCCCCCTCGATCTTGCACTGGCTTGATCATCTGACGGAGACGCCAGCGTCTCTCCACCGTGTAATGGCAAAAATCTGGCTAGACAAAGAAAAAATAATCCCCACCACTGCATTTCGCTGTTGGCTTGGCCTTATCATATATTGCTTGTCGCAATAGAAAATTGCCAAAATAGACAAGGATGGCGCGAGGTTTCGTGTCCAGTCTTGCAGGTTGTTTAAGATTGAATGGGACCCGATGGGCTCTCTGTATTTCTAAAGCCCAATTCCAACCATCTAGATCCGGGAATGCCTTAGATAGCATATCAACAACATATGCCCTGGTGTCTGACCCTTCCTTTCCCTCCGGTACACCCAGTACCCGCAGATTATTTCGGCGTTGCCGATTTTCCTGGTCTTCTAACTTCCACTGTATATCAGTTAGCTGGGCGTCATGAGCTGTTATATTTGCGCTTGTGGTCACTAGGTCATTTTCCAGAGTTTCTGTTCGCGTTTCAAGGGTTGTGAGGCGTTCGTTGATAATAGTGCACGACTTCGCAACTTTCCTAACAGCCCCTTGGATCTTCCGCATGGCTATCTGTGCACGTTTACTGTCTTGGCATGTTTCCTCACGATGGGAGAGTATGCATTTGAGGACCGTATCTAGAGTTGGAGGGCCTGGGGAGAGTGTGTTATTGTCTTTAGGAGGAGATATTGTATCGGTGCTGAGTAGATCTGCTCCCGAGTGATCCCATCTTAGACTTTTTTTTTTTTGTCGACTGGGGTGACTTGTTCTTCTCACTACTTTGCGCATTGTAGCTATTGTATCTCTTTTGTCAGTATCCAAAAATTCCTCACTAGAATCCCCGAATGAGTCAGACCCAGACCCTGAGCCCGATGCCGACCAGATCCTGTCTGAGAGTGAGAAGAAACAATCCATGTCCTGCTCGCTGTGATTCGAGGAGGTAGTATGATTTGTGGCCATAGCGCCTCCGAGATGGGTATTGAGCATAATAGCCCCTGGCGTTGTATCTGCGGTTTGAGCCCCAGGTCCCTCTAAAATATGTCCATCAGCATTGTCTCTTGCCTCAGGTTGCAGACAGGGGGGGGTAAGGGGATCAGGAAGTGGCTGACTGTTCTGCCTGGTTTTCGATGTGTCTGTATCTGCAGTCACAGGCTTGGTAGCTGGTGGGGCATCAGAGCTAATATCCTCCACTTCCACCTCCACCTCCCTGGCACTGCTCACCTTTTTCGCCCACTTGCCGCCGTGAGTGCTTTACTCCTGGCGGTCTAAAACCGAAGGCTCGCTCGCGGTCGATTGGGGCGGAGCTCCGGTTTTGTTTTTTCTTTCCTCCAGCTTCTCTATCCTGGATGATGCACTCCCTGCGGTTTGTTTTTTTCCCCCACCCGGGAGGGGGTCCGAGGTTTCAGTCATTTTGGGTGAGGAGTCGGCACTCACACCCGCTCCTGACCGCGTTTTTCCTTTTACTCCGGTGGACAGAGGGGGTTTAGGAGCCATGATTTCAGCCGAACATGCCCGGCAGAGACCTGAACAGAGTAGACACTGCTTCCCCTCCTCTTCGCTGCCGCCAAACACAAATACGGCCAAAAAGCCAAGAAACGCCCTCGCAATCTCTGCTCGGTACCGCGCCGCTCCACACTGACTGGGACCGGGGCAGAGCTTCAGGTACGCAAGCGCCGCTTCCATTCAGATTTTCGCCTTTGATTTAGCTCCGTTTTTTCCCCCTTCCGTATCATTCGAGTTTCATTTTAGTCAGCTGCATCTTTTGACAGGCATATTTTTTCCCCCCGTTTCAGTCCACTGCTGCCGCTTTGATACTTTCGAGTTAGACCATAATCAGGGAGCAGCAAACGACCGTCTCACACAGTCGCCATCTTGCCTCTACACTTTACACTTTCTACGTGACTCGGACTCCCAACTACGACGACTATGTAAACACAAAAAACAAGTGAGGATGGCAATTGGCTTGAGATTGAAAGCACTGACAAAAAACTTTTGTTTCTGGTGGCTGTTTCTCTCCTCCATGCCCCATTTTCCCCTTTCTCTACCTCTTAGAGTTGTGGTATTGCAGACTTGAGGTAGGGGTTCAACGAAGGTGTGATATTCTCTACGGATTCCTGCACAGTCTTGGGCATAACCTGAGAACTTTCTTAATAATGCAGTAGCCTTTCCTGTCTCTAAACATTTCTTTCCCCCTCCCTAGTGCTCTAAGATGGCAGTTTTTGAATGCAGTGCTTTAAAATAAACCATAACATAAATAGATACTTCGAGTGAAGCAATAATCCACACAGATAACTTTTTTGTGTCTGTAGAAAAAAATGTTTTATGAGTGGAAAACCTGACGTTAGTCTCGCAGAGGTAATATCGTGTCCTAATTAATGGTATTTTCCAAGTCAACAACTTTAAATAATAGAATCAATTTCAGAAGGTGTCTGCTTCTTTTCTCTTGATCTATCCAATGGGAGTCCGTTTCAATGGAGGTGCTGGGCTGTCAGACATGAGACCACATCAGTGGGATTCCTGGGAGATGTTTTTCTAGAATTGATATCCATGGCACTTCATGGGCTGCTCCACTTGCTGTTGATTGTGGCATGTTTGCTCAATCAGTGCTATTCTAAGATGATGCTTAGGGTAGGCAATGTATTAGTTGAAAGCTTTTTCATTGATTTAATGCAGTCCCCATCAACCAGTGCATTCATGTTTTTAAATCTGTTTTAGTTTTTTTCTAAGTGTCCCTGTTATACGTTCAGAAATTCAAGCCCCAGTTTTTCCTGAAATACCTGGTGAAGCTGCTGCCCTAAAACTATCTCTGTGACCACCTGCCTACATTTTTGGTGTAAGGGTTGTGCACGGAGAGGACATTTTGAAGAGCATGCCTATTGGACCTGGCACTCTCTGCAGGGTCACAGCCAAACTTTCTGCTCTTATCCTCCGCTTTTTGCTGAATTTGTTTTTGCTGGCCTTAGGACTCTGTGCACTTTACCACTGCTAACCAGTACTAAAGTGCTTGTGCTTGCTGCTTAAAACATGGTAGAATTGGCTTATACCCAACTGGCATATTTAATTTACTTATAAGTCCCTAGTAAAGTGGCACTACAGGTGCCCAGGGCCTGTAAATTAAATGCTACTAGCGGGCCTGCAGCATTGATTCTGCCACCCACTTACGTAGCCCTTTTAAACATCTCTCGGTCCTACCAGTGCAGCTTGTGTGTGTGCAGTTTTAAACTGACATTTTGACCTGGCAAATAAACCTTTTGCCAGGCCCAAACTTTTCTTTTTAATACATAATAAGTCACACCTATGGTAGGCCCTGGACAGCCCAGAGGGCAGGATGCAAATTATTTTAAAAGTTGGAATTGTACTTTTAAGTTTGGTTTCTGTAATGGAAAAACTCTTATTGCCAGAGCCAGTCTGCAGCCAATAGAGAGTGGGAGTTTCCTCCAGACATCTACTCGCTCCACCAGCCAAATTCGTTTTTCACTTCTGTAAGGCTTAACTCTCCCATAGGATAACATTAGAGTTACCTTATTACATTTTAAAAGTGTAATTTCCAAATGAGAACAGGTAACCTCTTCATGTTTGGTGTTTCTGAAATTGACATTTAAAATCCTAGCTTATGGTTAAGTCACATTTTAAATTAAAATGTTGAATGTGCCACTTTTAGAAAGTTGACATCTTCCTGCCTTAGCCATTTTGTGCCTCTAGTCTGTACCTGGGTCATGACTGGATGTAGCTGACAGTTGAGCTTTGTGTATTCCTCCTAGACAGCGCACACAATAAGGAGTTTAGGTGTGCCTGGATGGGCCATCACTGGCAGGATGGGAGGAAGGAGCTGGGCAGAGCCCTACTTACACTTGAATAGACTCTGTCCTGCCTCCACACATGGGGCTGCTTACCCCATGTAGCTAGTCTGGAGCCAGGACAGGGGCGGCAGGATGCCTGTGCCTGGGGACTTTAAAGTGAAACCTCTAGAAGCTTCTCCCCCACTTGAAGACACAACTGGTTATAAATACTGGACCTCAGACACCAACTCTTCAGTACACTTCTGGACCTGTCTGTGGATACTCTGCTGGGAAGAAGGACTGCTAAGCTGCTTCAAGGGATGCCACACTGCTGGATTGCTGCTCTGAAGGAACTGCTGCCCTACTGTGCTGACCTGCAGCCCTCTTGCCTAGGGAAGAACTGGACCTGCAACTTCATCTTGAACCCAGGACCTCAGAGTCACTCCAAGGGCTAGTTGCTGGCCTCCTGATCTGGGCCTTAGGCACATAAAAGGCTCACCAAACAGCCTCTGAACCCAGCTGCAGCGAGTTCTTGACCCCCCAAGTGGTCCCTCTCAGGTCCTGGACCCTTGGTGTGGCTCACATGCATTGAAATCAAGCTTTTGGGCTCTTTTTGACCGCGAACGGGCCTATCTCACCGAGAATGCACCGCTCACACCGAAAATCAGCATGGAGCGCCACCAGCCTGTCTCTTTGCACTGGAGCATTGACCGCTCACTGGGGACTGTCAACAAGAAGTTCCTGTCCGTCTGCGGCGCTTGGCCTGCTGTTCGCGCCACGACAAGGACCTCCTGCGATGCTCTCTTTGCTTCTCGCAGCCCCCTCCAATGCGAACAGGACTCTTGGTACAAAACTTGAGAAGGTAAAACTTCAGCGGGTCTAATCTAGGACTGTATCCGACCTGCGTTCCATTGCAGTTGGCCTGATCTTTTAATTTGATGTAAGATCGTTTTGTGTGGTGTTTTCACTGCTTTACTGTTTGAAGTGTTGCACAAATACTTTACACATTGCCTCTAAGTTAAGCCTGACTCCTCTGTGCCTAACTATCAAGGGGTAGAGCACAGGTTAATTTTGGGTTTGCTTGTGCCTTCCCCTGACAAGGATTGCGGTTGCTACGTGACCAGTGCTCACACCCCAGTCAAGGGTAACCCAATTTCTCACAGCGTCCAATTCAACATCGGAGCATGGTCTGTGAATTATCTTGTGTTACATTTGTAAAATTGAATGCTTCATGGTCTAGCGTATTGTTTCCAGGGCCCCATACTTTAGATGGGTCATAGGCATTCATAGTATTGGAATTGCTGTGGTGAGTTAAGTATTACTTTATTGCAGAGAGATTTCTAATGTTATATAGTCTGAGATGGAATAATGATGTATTTAAGCTGCTTTCCATTAGTGGATAATTCAGATCTGAGCTCTATGAGCCACTTTCAAAAATGCGTTGATTTTACAGGAGAGTTTGATACAGTTCAAAGTCCATCAACACCAATCAAAGATCTTGATGAGAGGACGTGTAGGACATCTGCATCAAAATCTCGAGGAAGGGGCAGAAAAAATAATCCATCACCCCCGCCGGATAGCGACTTAGAGGTATTTCTCATTTCGAATGATGATTAGGTTGTATTTTGCTTTATTAACAATTACTAGAAGAATTCATAACATTGTGTGTCTGGTATAATAATTATGCATAAGCGAATGAAAATGCCTTATCACAGCCATTTTGACTTTATGTTAATATGTTAGTTTTTTCTCATTAATTTATTCGAAAGCACAGAATTAATTTTTATTTTTATTGTAGTGCAAATATGCATTTCGTCCCTTCACTCAATTTTCTACATTTTGGATTGAAACATGTTGTGTAAGATTAGAATGGAATGTCATGCTGTACAGTATGAGATTGAGAGATGCGCTAGCAATTGTGGTCATATTAGGCTACGCCATTTGTTATGTTATTTTATATTTGTAAAATACATCATATGCCTTTTCTCACCTCCTTAATCTATATGGCCAATAATTATATTGTCAGCATCTTTGCAGCAGAAGCTATTACATACAAAAAAGCCCCCTGATAGGCACTAGTGCTAAAACCCTTGTTTTAGATAAGTTATCAGTTCAATTATTCCCTTTCCCTAAAGAGAAGCATCTATAAATATTAATGATCCATTCATATATCTTAAGGTGTCTTTTGTTATCTGTTGTGCGGCAAACCACAGAGAATAGGATCTACCTATTAATGAAATGCATTGAGACTTATACTCTCAATATAACTCACTGAATTTAATAGCAGCACTCCACTGCTGAAAGTGTGAAAGATGGTTGTCTGACAAGGAAATGTTTGACACTTGGAATCTTGAAGGTTGACCGTGTAGTAGAGTTAAGACTTAAAGAGAATGGAATGAAACCCATCGTGGTGTGTAAAATCATCTAGCTGCAGACAGAAGTGCACTGCAGTGTAATGGTAATATGTCTATCAAGTACAGGGCTTGTCCTGTTACCTGGCTGATCGTCCCTCTAGAAGTCTTGTTTTGGTTTTCCTGTATAAACTGATTCCTATTACATATAGAATTCTAACATGAAGAAAACAATGTGCATTTGTGCCTCAGAACTCTAAATTCAGCTACCAGTCTCGCGTGATAAATGTCTGCTGGCCTCAAAGTACTTCACCCCACCAGGGCAAAGCCCAGTGCAATAAAAGACCTGTCCGGCTCTGGGTGTGGGGGTGGGTCAGTAGTCAGCAGAGTTGTATAGAAGAATGATAATTTGTGTCTATATCTTATTTGTATTGCACAAACCCAGCCAAAAGGTCGTGGAGCACTGTACAGGGTCAAAGGCTAGCATATAGGTAGGAGAGGTAGTTAGTTTCTGGGAGCAGATCCATTCATGTATATTAATTGCCTTTTGTTATCTTTTTGGTGGCAAATCATATATATATATATATATGCAAAAAAGAAGCGGAGAACTCTGGGTAGTTCTCAAGTTTAGGTGGAAAGCAGCTCCTGTATAGTGCACTCTCAACACCAGCGACACTCTAGATCTGCTCACCTCAAATGTCTGCTTTTCTATAAAAGTCTTTAAGCATAGGATTAGCACAGGGCCATCCAAGCCGAGATAGAAAGGGACAAAGTCTGTTTGCTTCTTTTTTGCATAATTTATGCGTCACTCTATGCCTGAAAGGGTATTGTTTTGACTTATACTGGGTGCTCCCTTGTGTCTGGACAAAGCTATACGTCTCTGAAGAGCTCTAAGTAGAGCGAAACACTGTGTCGGGGGTTGCTTTTACTAATTTCAGGTTGGCTTGGTTGGTATTTTACCAATTCAACGCTGTAATATTGTGCCTGGAGTGGTAATTGGCCTTTGTCATTCTACTGCTCGGCCTGGACAGCACTGTGCTAGTCCTATGCTTAAAGACTTTGCTGTAGAAATGGCAAAGACTTTGTCCCTTTCTATCTCGGCGTGGATGGCACTGTGCTAATCCTATGCTTAAAGACTGATAGAAAAGCAGACATTTGAGATGAGCAGATCTAGAGTGTCGCTGGTGTTGAGAGTGCTCTATACAGGAGCTGTTTTCCACCTAAACTTGAGAACTACCCAGAGTTCTCTGCTTCTTTTTTGCATAATTTATGCGTCACTCTATGCCTGAAAGGGTATGGTTTTGATATATATATATATATATCAATCGTCACTGCTTTCTCTACTCAGGAGTTGGCCTTAAGTTATAAGAGCCTTGAACAATAAAGAAAGTTCAATTCGACCTCACTCTTAGGATAATTGCTAGGAATAAAGATATGCATGCCTTCCTGTCCTCAATAGTTTTTATCCTCGTGCATTTTACTCCATGCATTAATCATGATTGTAGTCAAATTGAACAAATGACATTAAAGTAATTGGTATTTTATGTTTGATATTGAGTTTGGCATTCTAACCTGCTAAATCCTTCAATTTTCAGCGAGTGTTTGTGTGGGATTTAGACGAAACAATCATCATTTTCCATTCGTTGCTTACAGGATCTTATGCACAGAAGTATGGCAAGGTAGGCAAGTTGTATTTAAAATATTTTGCCTATATGTAAAGATTGGATGTTCAGTAGAAGTACTTTTATTAAATGTAAATGTAATTTAGTTATATGTGAATGTAAGGTATGGATAATTTGAAATAGCAACCCCCAATTATAAATATTCATCAAACTTTGGAGATGTTGAAAACTACAGCAACTATTTTTAAATGCTTTTAGGCACGTCAGTGCAAACCTTTGATCTATGGAAATGATACATGATAGCGGCATAAGTTATAAGCAAGACAAGCCCTCCTCCATCTCGGATGCTAACACTCATTCACTTTTAACTCATTATATGGTACTTTTGCACCGGGCTGAGGTGTATTATTATTCACATTTTTCTTTATCCATAAAAAGTTTGTCAAAAGCCACTCTTTTGTTACTATCTAAGCTGCCCAAATGGAGTATTTTTCCATTTCTAAAGTTCTCAGGCAACTGAAGAGTAGTGTGAGAAGCATTATATATAATGTTAGATCAAAAAATGGTGAACCTACTTGTCATTTTCATGAATCAATTGTCGCACACAATTTAAAGTTCATAATCACCTACACTGTACTGCCATCTGGAACAGAACGGCGAAGCCTTGTAAGGTAGAGTGCGACTACGCCTCTAAGCTTGGCACAAAAGGCCCGTGTGTATTCCTTTTGCTCTAGCTGTCTCTTTAGTCACTTCAAATAGGGTACTACAAAAAACAGATTAATGTTTCAAAAGAACTTCAGATTTCAAGGTTTTCAAACATTATTAGAATTCTTAAGACTCTTTTACCCCTGGAAATGCCTCAGATTTTTTTTACCTATTGGCTTCACCAATGCCTTTTGCAAATGCTCTGCAGCATCAGCAAAATTAAAAAGGATGAAAAGAGTGCACATATGTGTTATGGTGCTACAACAGCTCGGCGTGATGGTGTATGTGCACGCACAGCATGACGCGAAGGCTATTTTATATTTTATCTTTTTATTTACCATTACAAGATGGCAGACGCCACTTCGAGTGATAAATAAAATAATACTTTTAAACTTGAGCAAACACTTTTTGAAAATGGAGCCGCCTTAGAGCAAATGCCATTATGAGGACCTCCAAACAATTGACAAAAAAAATGTAAAAGACCACGATGGGAAGAGTGGAGATAAGGTTATTGCGGGGGTAGCAACAGCGAGTGTGCGAAGGAGTAACAGAGGAGCTTGAGGCAGACAGGAATAGAAAAAATAAAAAGCCAAAAAAAGTGAGTTTCGGGAAGAAATTAAATAGCTGGATGTGGGGTCAGGAGGAGCAACACAGAGTAAGTGGGGACAGTTAGAGTGGGGTGGCAATGCACAAGTGAGAGATCAAGAAAACATGCAATCTTGTCCAGTGCTCACAGAAAAAAGTAGTTAGATGATGAGCACTTGATACTAGTCATCCAGTCAACACAGTGGTAAAGAAGCCCTGCTCCAGGGGAGGGACCAACACAAGACGAAGAAGGAAATTCATAGAATAAGAAGAGAGAAAGAAGAAAGTTAACTAATGGTAAGCGATGGGCTGGCACAAAGCCCACTGTGTATGGTGCACAATATTTTTTTCGACAATTGACAGTTAAAAGCTGTCTGTAGATGAAACCTAAATATATGTAGGAATTACATTTTTCAAAAGTAGGAATTAAGTGAACTGTTGTCTCATAGTAAACTGTCTGTGCATGTATTATATTTCATAAAAAGCAAATACATTGAATTTAAATATTTTATCTTTAACAAAAAAACAACTAGCACAAGTAGGTATTTACCATGAGGGATCTTACCCCATCCATGCACCTTTGTGTGTTTTTTTTAGTTTTTTTGTACCTGAAATATAATATTTTTGTCCTTTAAATTGTGCTACTCCGCCTTGAATGTTTTCAGAGCACTTTACACAGAAGAGAACATCTGGTTGCCGAGACACATCAATTACAAGTAAAGAATTCGAAAAATAGGAAGGAGGGAAGATTGTGGGAAGGGCAGGCCAGAGGCGAAAGAGAGAGGCTAGAAAGGAGATATTTGGAATTGAAGGAACCAATCATCACAGAGGGAAAACTTCAAAGGGAAAAGTTTTTGGGAAAGTTGTAAGAAAATTTAATTTGTCTACTTGTAAGAAGCTGAGGAAGAGGATTATTTTAATTATTTCTTGCAGAAAGATACACGACGCAAACTGTAGTACCTGTTACTTCTAGCTATTACATATCTGAACTAGTATAGAGCATTTTTTCTCAAGAGATGACAAAACTGGGCCCCCATTGCCTCCTTTAGAAGAGGCTTAATATTCGTGAGTGCTTACTTCATTGTTACTAGAGTTATTGGTAAGAACATCCACTGGCCCTGTATTTTCTTCTCAAACCTTAGTTCTACAAATCTTAAAATGATGCCTATATTAATAGCCATGATTAAATATTTATGGAGACATAATAATATTTCACAATACTGTTCATGAAAATTGTTAATGTCTTTCTTTTTTTATTATTTGATATATATTTTACTGTATTTTGTATTAATGCAAAATATAATGTACCTGGCAAGAACGTAGACCGAATAAGTAAGATGTTTTTTCAGTGGCAAACGATTCTGTGCATTTTCAGTTGCTGCAAATTACTGAAAACGTGTTAATTTGTTGATAATGAGTAAATTAAAAAAATTATGTGGTCCAAGCTAATTTTATTTTATTGAATTATATGCATTGGAGAGGGCATATTAAATGTTTAGATCAGACTGTACTTGACTGAAAATGTTTGTTAGGATTCCAAAACGTGAACATTGCCCAATAAATCTTTTATTTATCCACAGACCAGCAAATATGAGTCACTGTGCATGCATTTCGCTTTTAGCAGATCTTTTTCCAAGAATCCAGACTTGTCACAAACACCATTGGGTTAATTTGAGAAGCATGTGCACACTTTGAAAGTGCAGTGTCATTTTGGACCTTATTTTGAGTTTGACGGAAGGGATATTCCCTCAAAATGCAATGCTATCCTGTCCATTGTTTTATAAGTATCATAGACTATTACACATTTGTAATACAGCGGATGGGACATCCACCACATTTGTGACAGAGTATCCCATATGCCAAACTCTAAATGAGACCCTTTGTGCCTTGTGCATCTTTGAGACTAAATAGTTCGCTTAGTCAACACAATTGAGGCATGATACACCTGATGTAATTATATGGGTTTTGTGTTTGGATGCAGATGTGAGTTTTCTCCATGTGTAGCTGTAGGCAGGACTACACTGTAGCATGTTCAATGAAATGCTATGATGTCGTAAGATTGATTAGGGAAGATGATGTGATATAGTACTATTGATACTTATTGTCAATAAGACCTTTAAACTTAAAGAGGGTGTGAGGAAGTCCTTCTACATTTAAACTCCTAAACAGATGTCCGTTCTACCACGTATCGCACAAACATGAGGGCTGGAAAACGTGTGTGACCTTAAAAGGCTGCTGATGCTACCAGTGCTTAATTTGTGTTTTAAAAATCGAGCACAGAAGTCAACGGTTATTCTTAGGAACACTCCACCAGGCTAGCATTATCAGAATTACAAAGACCAAGGTTTCCTAGTTTTGATTCCCCTCATTCCTCTTTAATATACCATCTTACTGTTCCTGTCTCTTTATCTCTCTCCTACAAGGTCACCCCTGCTACCCCCATGTATCACTGTCTATCTTTATCTTCCTTCTCTCTTGTTCTGGTTTAAATTCTGATCAAGAGCAATTAGTGTGGCCCCTGAAAATGAAAGCAGATGCTCACCACCAGCACTAATTAAGCGATTGATGATACTAGCACACACCTTAGACTGCATGATGTGATACTGTTGGAGTATCAAACAACTAAGGGCCTCATTACGATGTCGGTAGTTAAGGCTCCAAACAGCAGTCGAATTCTCCTAAACCGTGTCGGAACCTATGTTTTCGACCGACTCAAAAACATTTCCGACTGACCGATTACAATGGAAAGGTAACCGTTCGGTCAGTCCGAATCGATTCCAGCCGGCATCCGGAGACTCCGAGTCGGTCGAAGCCAAATCGTACAGCTCTACGGACCGTGTTTTCGGCCGCCGTATTACAATGTCTGGTTCGAACAGCCTTTCCGAATCTGTGTCCGACGTGGAGCGGCTGTTGGAAACTGACTTTGGGGGCCCGTAGCAGGCCCCACTACAACCTGAGGCCTCTGGTTGGGGCCCGTAAGGGTACCCAAGGGACCCCCCTCCCCTTCAAAACCATGCACAGTGTGGCAGGCACCATGGGGTGCCTGCGACAGGGTGCAAGGTTTTCCGCAACCACCCCTTTTTTCAATGGGAGCCTGTTTTGTCGGTCGGAACACAGGCTGCCATTGATGTCAATGGGAGACTTTCCGAACGGTGTTCGGAACCTTCGTAATCGGTCGGTCAGACTCGCCGAACCCGAGTCGGTCGGACCCGATTCCGACAAGGAGTCGGTCGGATTGCTTTCCGACTTACATCGTGATGAGGCCCTAAATGTCACCTGTCGTACGATGAGCCATATTTATTTTATCAATGAAAGCTGGCAATCATAAAAACAGTTTTCCCAGTGGATCACTGCAATGTATTTCTTTTTGTAGGTCCATCACTCCTCTATCATCCAGTGCTGTCGATCAACACCCAGGATTGAGACCAGAGTTAGTTCAGATTGTTTCTGAGTGACTAACGACGTTTGTTATTATTGGTGCTGTTGGTTGCACAGAGAATTTGTTATTGTCTTTAAGTTTTCTCTTAGAGCTCTGCTGGCATAAAGTAATCACTCTTAAACAAATCAACATATTCACAAGTTCTAGCAGCTAACAAGTGAATTTGTGAGCATCTCCTAGGACCACAATAGTCGAACTTTGTTTGCCTATTCGATGGTGCGTATTCAGTTTGTCATTCCAAGATTAGAGGGCTTGAATTGTTTTTGAAAACTATTCGTTGGCATGAAAAAATACATGATCAAACCACAGATAGAGTTGTCCAACATTGTTGCATTTGTAAAGAGAAATTAACCACAGGGCCCCAAGTTTTTCTTAGGAGACATTGGCACTAACGATTGCTGGGATTGCCACAAGTCAAAGTTGGTGGTCTTGATTCCACCTCCTGTCTCTTTTTTTCTACCACCATACTTTTACTGTCTCTTTGCAGGTTTGTTTTACTCCTTGCTTTCTTTACTGGCCACTTCTTTCATACCTTTCTCTTCTTTCTTCTTTCTCTCTTTTCCGTCTGTAATTCTCTTGCTCTCTGATGATAATAAATAAGTCTCAATTCCTACAAATGAGTGCAGGTGCACTCCGCCAGCAGCCACCGACACAAATTAGGCACTGGTTCCAGTACAGCCTGCGGGGGGATTTCTGTCATAAACAAGCATATATATAATTTAAATAATACTCATTTTCCATTATCCATTATGAAAAGGCTACAGTGGGACAACCCTAGGCATACGGGGTTAAATTGTGCACTTTGTCCTGAAAACGGTTTGAACTCTAGGTATCCATTCTAGAAGGATATTGTTATTGAAGTCGAGCTGCAGCTGTAGAAGAATTGTTGAATGATTCAGTCCGTTTTGTGTAATTTCCTTTATCTATTCATGACAAGTTTTTACAACTTATTTTTAAGGACCCACCAATGGCAGTGACTCTTGGGCTTCGGATGGAAGAAATGATTTTCAACCTTGCAGATACACACTTATTTTTCAACGATTTAGAGGTAAACAAACGAATTAGTTTCTATTTCATTTGCAATTGACTGAAGTGCTGACGGTGACTGGCGACTACAGGTTCGTAAGATGCAAACTGAAGTACCGGCACTTCAGTCAAAATTATGTTAATTCACAAAATTTGTTGACACACAGTGGCCACTTTTAATTTACTGACTTTCCTTTTTGACTTCTAAAGTCCATTTAAAACACATGGAAGTGTTCAGGATTCCTTAAAAATCGATTATTTTAAGGCACTCATTTCTCAGCATATTTCTCATTAGACACAAAATGTGTAAAACCCCCTTAGTTCCCTAGCACTATATTTTAACCCGAACAAAGCCTCTCCACCACTGATAAGATATTTAATTTGCAAAAGCTACAGAGCGATTCCTTCTCTTAGTCAGCAGGGGTGGCTCCTGCGCTAAGACAGAGGAATATATCTCTTTACAACGAATGCGCTACAACGCATTCCATTACAACGCGGTCGTTACAATGACTGTGTTGTTACAACACGAACCATTACATCACAAGTCGTTACAAAGACTTGCTGTGGGGGGCGCTGGACTTAGGAATAGTATAATTTACTATTCTTACTCCAGTTTGTGCAACAGCAGGGAATGTGTTGGATTGTAAATCCAACACAAGCGCGCCCCCTACAGCAAGTCGTTGAAACGACTTGCAATGTAATGGTTTGCGTTGTAACAACGCGGTCGTTGTAATGACTGCGTTGTAATGGAATGCGTTGTAGCGCATTCGATGTAAAGGCTGTTTCCCAAGGCAGAGGAGCGTCGCCCGACTGCTCTCAGAGCAGAGCAGCAAAAATAAAATGATAGTAACGTCGTTATTATCATTTTATTTTTGTAGCTGCGGGGCTGGGTTAGGGCGGGAAGTGGCTGATGGCTAAGTGCACATGACTGTTTGGCCGGCCCTCTTGTGCCGACCAGTCATGCACACTTTGCATGTTCCCCACCAGGCTGCATTAAAAAGCCTGATGAGGAACATGCAAAGCCTCCCTGTCCCTGTTTGAGTGCCGAACCACGGCGTTCAGACCAATCGCAACGCTGCATTGCAGCGTTGTGATTGGCTCAGGGGAGCCCGGGAGCCGGGTGCTTCCTGCTGCCGGGAGTGCAGGAAGAAGGAAGCTGAACAAGACGGAGGAGAGGCGGCGGCCTGCAAAAAGGTAAGTGGTATTATTTTTTTGGTTTTTTTTCTCTCCACCCCCGCCCTGCACCGCTGTTCCCTGCCAGCCGCTACTGTTAGTCAGATCATAAAAAGAGAGGAAAGTGTGGGTTTCTTCCAACTTCTCGAGTTGTGTGTTTAAGTATGATTAGTTCGGGGAAGTGTTTCCCTAAGTGGAGGATGCAGTGAGGGCATCTTTTGGAAAAGTCATCCTTTCCAGTGTATGTCTTTTGGTGCCAGCGACCTCTACTATGGCAGTCCTTCAAAGACCATGATGAAGCAGCAGTTTTTTCGCCCAGTAAATACTTAAGGGATTGTATTGTTATTTGAATGCAATTACATCTACAGCTCTTCAGGTTAAGACAAGGTTGAAACAGATAAGGAATTGAATTTTTTTCTCTTATGTGATAACATTTTCTGTAGTACCGTGGTTTGTTTCTGAGCCCTCAGACCTTGGAATAATGGAGTGGGGGTGGAGGATGGCAATAAATAACCCATAGACAATTATTTAGTTCCTCCGGACTTTGCTGAGTGACCATTTGTTCAGAGTCTCATTGCAGTCCAGTGTAGCCTGGATCCCCCATACACTCACAGAAAATGATTTCTGGAGCATAAAAATTAGGCCTCCCATTAAATTACATCTTAAATCGAGAAACCTAGAGCAACTCTATTCCTTAGCTGGATAGAATAATGTTGTATGTTTTCAGTTAGCTCAGGGCAATTTCCTGCAAGTGTTTTTTGATGTCCAGTGGTTTAGGTCCTAGGGGAAGAATACAGCCTGATTCAGAGTTCGGTGTAATAAAAAATCTTTTTAGTTCTGGAGCAAATGCTAAATACAAAGAAGCCACCAGCTGCCTTTCCTCTGTCATAAGGCTAGTCAGGTGGAAGAAATGAAGCCGGTGCAATTTGTACAGATTTCCTATAGAAATTGGTGACTTTTCAGTTACCACGTAACTCTGAATTGGGCACTGAGGTTCAAATTACAGAGCTCTTTTCCGGTTGCAGGCACTGTGATTCGCAAAATTACAGGGCCTGCAACTGCAAAGGGGCTTTTCTTAATGTGCAAAAATCCTTTCACAAGTGTGAAACTGCCTTTAAACTTGGAAAAGGGCTGAGGCGATGCTTTCCAAATCACAAGTAGAAAGGGGCATTAAAGGTTTCCCTCCTCCCCCCTCCTATTTCAGATTAGGAGAGGAATGTATCAATGGTTTGTGACCGCATTTGCAGTTGCAAACGATGTGTCACCTACCCATAAGCTAAAGTGGTAACTTATTCACAAATGGAAAGGAACATAAACTGGTTAAAAAAAAAAATACCATTCGGGAATGACAGCACAGGGAAGGTGGTCGACTGTTCTTGCAGGCCACCATCCCTGTGTTAGCAGCCAATCACAGGGGGTCTCAAATATCAATCTGTCTAAAGATTCATTAGCTTGGTTGTCCTGTGACTGGAGGTTTTGTGATGCCATTTGTTAGAACTTAGGTCGCATTGCAAAATTAAAGACTGGCCTTTAAAAGTCAACGCACAATTTGCAACCTTTGTTGTATCTGAATTTTAAGTCCCGGGGGTCAAGGGGGGAGTTCATTCTGGAATTTGGAAGCTAGGTATGTGAAGGAGACTACACCTACCTGCAAGCGAGCAAACCATGATATCTTCATGTTTAGCTCCTGAAGACCTCAAGGGATCAAAATGTAAGTATGGTTGAAATAGCCTTTGAAGATGGATAGGGCCCTTTTTCTTGAAAGCTATGTAAGTGAGGAGGAGAGCATTGAACATGATTCCTTTGTTGATTGGTAACCAGTGTAATGTGTTAAGATGTGCAGAAATGGTTTGCCTATGGCGAAGCTTGAGAGTTTAGCTACAGAGGTATGGATATTTTAGTGTCTGTTAAATACTTGTGAAGCCCTAGGTGTAACAAGTTACAGTAATCTAGTGTAAATGTTACCAAGGCATTAATCACAGTTTTTTCTTGTGGAAGTTGGAAGAACCTTCAGTGTTTTGTCGAGTGCTCTCACTAAAGTAAGTGATGGTTGAGGTGGCTGCTATTAAGGATTTGAGAGATAAATAATACAGAAATTTCAAGCTGATTTAGCAGGAGTATGGGGCTATTTAAATTCAGATGGCTGCCAAAGTGCATGACACATTGAGATGGGCTGCCTAAAATGTGGTTTTTGGTTTTCTCTGCTTTCAGTTTAAGGCGGTTGTCCTTCAGCCACTTCCGACTGTAATCATGCAGTCTTTGAATTTATCTTGGGTCATGCTGGTGTTCTTAGAGATGGTGACTACTTCTGGGTGTTGTCAGCGTAAGAGGTTATTCAGAAGCTGAAAGAGTTTATTAGGGTCATCATCAGGGCTATGTAGATATTACAAATATAGGGCTTAGTGATGACCCCTGGGAAGTTCAATATTCATGCTGTGTGGGGGAATATTTGTGAGGAGGCAGAGATATTTATCGAGAACGGTTAGACAAAAAAGAATGGAATCATTTTAGCACTGGACCAAAGATGCGTATTGTAGGAAATCTGCTTTTTCTGCTTGATCACCCTGGATTTTTCACCTGTGGCTGGACCCTATTTTTTTGTTGACTTTAGAATTCTGTTCACTTTACACCTCTATCCAGTTGTAAAGTGCTTGTGCTCCCCCTTTTAACATGGTTGAATTGACATATTCCTAATTGGTATATTTAACTTACCTATAAGTCCCTAGTATATGGAACAATGTGTATCCAGGGCCTGGTAGTTAACTTCCACTAGAGGAATGCATGCACCTATTGTGCCATCCACTAGAGTGGAAATCAAACATGACTTCAGGCCTACCGTTGTAGCCTTACTGTAACAGTGCAAAGTGTGCAATGTGACCTGTCAAATTAAACCCCTTTTGACAGGTAAAAACTTCATCTTAAATATTAATAAGGCATCCCTGTAGTATGCCATGCAGCCCACAAGGCAGGGCGCAAGGTATTTAAAGGTTGGACATGTAGAAAGTTAGAATGTCCTTACAGTGACAAGCACGCAAAAGATTTTTTCACTGTAGGAATCCTAGCTGTCCCATAGAGAAACATTGGAAAGCAATATTAAATACTAATACTGTATGTCAGGAAAGTGACCAGCTGGTAAAAAAAGTAAACCACTAATTTTAATAGTTATAAAAAATCCAATTAAATGGTGAAGTCCGATTTTTAATAAATTTTCAGGAAAGGTAAGGTAACTTTTAGAAAATTACCTTTTCCCTGCCTCAGATTCATGGAGGCTAATTTGGCCCTAGCTTCTCCCAGCCAGTAATTAGCCTTGAATAGGTGTGAAATGCCTCACAGGATTAACCAAAGGCTGGCATGATTGTGCAGAGGTGACTCCTCTCAACTCTACCAAACATGCAGGGTGGGGGCTGTGGGCATCCTTTTTGACACTACAGTGTTAAATCCTGCTGGACTGGTCTGCTGAGCTCACTTATAACACTTGGGGCACACTTGAAAGGGGAGCGACCAGGATGCCACGACAATTCTTGTTGATACACTGTCTGGTTGCTGGCACCTCCAAACACACACTTGAGAACACTTCCTGCACCTGCGGAAGAGGTCTGGGCCTGCTGTTTAGACCCTGAGAGGAGTCCTCAAGGACTGGACCTGTGTCCTCTTGTAGCTGGGACAACGAAGTGGACTCTAGTCATAAGGCTTGCCTCCTGTTCAGGTTACAGGGATACAGGGATACAACAAGCTACAAGAGTCCTTTTTCTGGCAGTACACAGCAGACCAGTGGTAACTGGACCTGGACCGGACCCTCTTGTTGGCCTCTGCCTGACACCCTCTGAGTCTCTAAGTGCCTCCCTGTAAGTCCTGGGGGTGTTAAAAACTTTAGAAATGCACTCCTGTCACGGATTGGGACTTAAAGGACTTAGTCAGAAGATTAGATCTTTGACCAGGACATACCTGTTTGGTGTATCTGACCGGCACGTCATCATGTTGAGCCTCAAATTGTGTCTAGGTCCCCGTTTACAGCGTCCAGTGACTGTCAGTGGCGCTTTGTGCTTTTTAGCACTATTTCTACATAAAACTTTTAAAAATGATATCTCTGGTTTACCTGTTTGAATGTTTTGTCAAATTTATGTCTTATTTTCTTTATTAAATTTTACTCTATTTTTCTCATTTGATACAGGATTTTTATTGTTTTGCATTCTGACTTTTATTACTGTTTTGGTACTGCATAAATACTCTACACATTGCTCTAAGTTAGGCCTGTATCCTCTGTACCATAGCTACCAGGGGACTAAGCACAGGTTAATTTAGTGACTTTGAGGGTTCACCCTGACATGGATTGTGATTGTTCCTTGATGTGGGTAGTCACCCACCCCCCAAAAAATATCAGATTTCTTACACCTATGTTAAATAGTCAGACAATCAGATTTGGATGAGAAACCATATTTAACACTGCAGCTAAGTCCAGTATCATCAATGCAGCTGAGCCACCTTTATCTAGGATGTTACTCATGTGTTCTGAGACTGCTAAAAGAGCATGGTGGGTATTGTGTAGTGGTGTAAAGCCAGATTGAGTTTCATGCAACGAGTAGTTTGTTTTTCTCCATGTAATCAGAAATGTGTGCATTGATAGCTTTTTCTAGTATGTTTGAGACTATGGGAAGCCAAGGGATCAATCTACAGTTAGATCCACTGTTGTTTTTTTTTTTGTTTGTTTCTTTTAGTAAGAACCCCCCCCCCGAGCTTGTTTCCAAATTTCTGGCACAATGGCTGTGGAAAGAAAAGCATTGAACAATCTGCATGAATACTCGGCAGATTAGATCTAGGTCGGTGACATTGATGTGAGGGGCACATGAATCTGAAGTAGAGCTTTGTTTGCCAGTAGCGGCTCGCACGGATCGGGAGTGGGGGGGGGAATAAAAAAAAAGAAACTTACCTCCTCGCGTCGTCCCTCCGCTCCAGCCTGAAGAGAAAGCCGCCACGCTCCCCTGACCAATCACAACTCTACAATGCAGTGTTGTGATTGGTCTGAGAGCCGTGGTTCAGCACTCAGATGGGGAATGGGGGCCTGGGCATGTTCTCAATGCAGGCACTAATGCAGCTTGCATGGAGAACATGCAAAGTGCGCATGGCGGTTTGGCCGGCCCAAGAGGGCTGGTCAACCTTCATGCGCACTTTACAGAGTGTCACCCTCCTTTGACAGCAAAGCAGCCCCGCCCGCAAAGACGCAGGAACAAATAAAATTATAATAATGTCCGGTATCGCTGTGGTCAACTGTTCAGGTCATGACCAAGACGAGAGGATTACTGCAGTGACCAGCGGATCTAGCCCGCTAACTGCACCTGACTGTTACCCAGAGGATCCCAGGATGCCGCTGAGGACGTTGCACCCTTGATAGAGCTCCAGTTGGGAGCTCGAGACTGATCTTCAAATGAATAGTTATTAATAGATTTGAAAATGATTTCAGAACTGCATAGGTGACCATTAAACCTTCTTCTACTATACATACAGTGAATACAAATTAGAAATATGCTTAAAATATCTCCGAGAAGACTATTTTTTCATAATTTGAGAGGTGCACCTTTGGGTTAGTTTTGGGCTGAAATTGCTCTCCTTTGGGCTGAAGTTGGGCGTGTACTTAGATAGCTTTGTGCTTAGGATCTTAAATCTGGCAACACTGAAAGCATTTCTATTTATATTAAATTAGATAGCACCAGTATATTTTCTTCCTTCCTTGAACATTCCCACCACTAATTTGTGCATCTTATGAGACATCCAGTAATATCCATAGTTTTTCCTCCCCTGCTCGAGTTCAGAATATAATGCAAGTGGGATTTGGTTGGCTCTCTTGGTATCTGATATTAATCCCTTCAGATTTCTTTGCAAATTCATGTTGCAAGCATGGGTAAAGATTTTGCGCTGTACTAAAACTTGGCAAACACTGTACTCTACTGTTGTTTGAACTTTATTTTTTTTAAAAATCTGACGTCCCTTCAGTCCAAAGCAGACTGCTCTCATTAGCTGTTATTTCTGTGAGTTGACCATTTATTCCGGAAACTGGTGTTCATTTTTTTCTCAGTACCTTGCTTCTCCACACCATCCATCCAATATTTTGTTATACACAATGTGTTTTTGCAACCAGGTATTATCGTTTGTTGTGCTAATAAGAGACAATGTTCTGATAGTCCTTCTCGCCTAGTGATTTCCAATTCATGAGCTCTTGGTTACTCCTACTAATGAGTGGCCACTTTTCTTTTGATTAAACATTTTACTGAAAAAAACATAAAACAAGAGAACGGAAGTATGAAACACAACTAGCATCACTCTTAGATTACCAAAATGCAACTACCTAAAATCCTCAATTTTCATTTTTTTGTAACAAGACCTATCCAGGGCATGCCATAAAAATGCAGAGAAAAATAGTTTTTTTGATGTTTGCTGTCTTTTCCTTACAAGATAATTGTAGTTTATGCAAAAGCAAATTTCCATCTTCTTTTCTTTTCTTAGGAATGCGATCAAGTGCACATAGACGACGTATCCTCTGACGATAATGGGCAGGATTTAAGGTAAGTGTGATCTTCAGATATTCAGGAACAGGTTAGCTGTCATTCACATTTCAAAATCAGTAGCAATGGTGAAGTGAATTCTCCAACGCGTGCTCTGGCCTTTCTCTTAGTACCTACAGTTTTGCAACAGATGGATTCCATGCAGCAGCGAGCAGTGCAAATCTGTGTTTGCCAACGGGTGTACGAGGTGGCGTTGACTGGATGCGGAAACTGGCATTCCGGTATCGACGAGTGAAAGAGTTATACAATACGTACAAGAACAATGTCGGAGGTACGCTTCAAAGTAAAGATGTTTGCTTTGAATCTTGACCACTTTAAGAATATTGCATACTGTATTTATTTGGTGTATTACTGCATGCATTCTTAAAAAAAAGTGTAGTACAAAAATTTCTAGTTGTAAATTTGCTGCAAAAATTTGTAGAGAGAAATTGAATACATAAATATTGTGAAGGAAAATATATTTAAGTACTGTACTTAATTCAACAAGTATACCTTGATGATATATACATATATATATCTCTTTAAAGCATGTAGATATTAAGTTAAGAATAGTATATCTAAACTTACCTAGATATCCTTACCTTCATAATATATTTGTAGCATGATATTTTTGTGCTCGATACTCTGACATACAAACAAATTACGTCACGAGATTTTAGCAACGTCATTGCTTGGGTCCATCAGTCTTATCGGTCTATTACACTCAGCAAGGAAATCCAGAAACTTAAATTAGGTGGTTGTGTATTTGAGGTTTTGCAGAATGAATCCTTTTCTGGATTCTCATGCTGTGCGTTATTCCGCCATCTAGTGGTTGGGTCTGGAATTATCTTTTTATTTTATGTTTGAGGTCGTCGACCACCATTTGGTGATATGTCCATCCCCTGTGTGACGTTAGATGGCACCCCGGATGTTCCTGTGGCTAGTCACCATCTTCAGATTCTTTTTTCCGCAATGGAGGAGGTCCTAAAGTTTTTACAAAAAATTTAGTTTTTGAGAAAAAAATCGATTAATTCGCCAAAGATAGCGAGAGCAACGACAAAGAGAGAGAGAGGGGGGACCCCGCCGGTACCAGCTACGTGGTAGAAGAATGAAGGCAGGTAGCGGTCAAGGAAAGCACCCCTTTAAATTCTTCCTCGACTGCCACCACAAGTCCGCACAGAGAGACCCCCTACGAGGTCTGTAACCTCGGTCTCCCGAAGGTTCATTGAGACGAGGACTGTGAGGCCTGCGCAGCGTTCGTACTCAAGACCCTATAGGTCGACAACAGAGGCTGGAACACTACACCACCATGGCCAGCACTCAGAAGATGCAGGTATCACTGAAAGATTCTTGCCTATCCAGTGATGACAGCGACCACGTCAAGGAAGCCGAAACAGCTCATTTCGAAGAGCCGGACGTCGAGATCTATGTGGCCGATGCAGAGAAAAACAAGCAGTGAAGGTTGCTGAAAAGGAGAAATAGAAGGTAATCAAGCCGCCGAAAGGCCCTGAGCCAAAAGCCCCGGACGCTAAGTCCCAAAAAGCAGCACTGGCGCAGAAGCACTCGTCGACTGAAGGTCAGCCAAAATCAAAAGAGCCACACGGATCTCGACTGAGGGATACCGATGCACGCTCGAGGCTGAAATGGCTTCACTCCTGCAAAGGAAGAAGGCACCTCCTTGAAGGATTTTCGAATCCCTGAATAGCCTTTGACATTTAATGAGACGGAAGACGACCAGTCTGCCTTGGAGGATCCAACAACTCCAGAACCTCACAAAGAGGAACAGGAAGAGTTCTATGAACTCGAGGAGGCTGAAGAGGCTGGGGGGTTCAACAAAGAATTGTGGCACGATCTTGACGCCGAATCACCAGGAGTGGACAGCTACCCTTTGAGGCCATTGTCACCAGACAACCTTTCCAAACGTCATCAAGAGGGCTGCAGAAGCATATGGAGTCCAGCTAGAGGAAGAAAAAGGAGACTCAGGTTTTCTCCGCTTGACACTAATGCCATCCAACAAGGGAAACCATGTCTACGAATGCTACCCAGCATACTGGACCAAGGGAAGGAGGCATTTTGGGAACCAGCCATTTCAAAGTCTGTAACACCAAGAGTAGAAAAGAAGTACAAGCCATCTACTCAAGAGCCGAAATACATAGAGGGAAACGCTCATGCGGATTCGATCATTGTGGCCACCGTGAGGAAGCATAACAATGATCACATCTCCACCACCTGAAAGGGAAGAAAGATGGAGAGGGAGGCTGCAACCCAGTGTCAAATTTCCAACTCCAACGCCTTTTTAAACAGGCACGGCCACCAACAATGGGAGGAGATGCAGTCCCTCATGCAACACCTCCCAGAGGAGTACAAGAAGAGGCCAATGCATTATGGCAAGAGGGGAGAAACATAGCTAACACCTACCTGAAATGAGCCCTAGATGCTGCAGACACTGCCAGCAGACAGATGTGCATGAGAATGACACAAAGCAGACATGCTTGGCTCAGATTGTCTGGCTTCAAGCCAGAGGTACAGGCCTCAATAAAATGTCGTTTACAGGAGACGCCCTGTTTGGACAGGCGGTGATGAGTCCCTGCAAAAACTAAAAAAGGGCAATGAAACGGCCAAGGCATTGGGGGACTCTACAATTCAGAGGGTTCTTTAGAAGAGGAGGAAACACATCCCGGAGGCCCACTGGCTGAGCTTCATTCACTTTGAGGCAGCAACAGCAGTAGCCACAGGGCAGCTCACACCAAGACACACAGCAGACCACATATCAGCAGTGGCAACTTCTTGCTAGGCAGCCCTTTTGTGGAAGAGGCCAAGCTCCCAGAGGGGTAGGAGCAACAGGCAAGTGACTGGCCCAACAACACATGCCACCACAAAACACCAGTGGGAGGCAGAATAGGAAATTACCCACAGGAGTGGGAAAAAATCACCTCAGACAGTTGGATTTTTAATGTGATACGTCAAGGATACTGCATAGAATTAACCAAGGAACCACCACAAAGTCCCCCAAACCAAAAAGCTTTCAAGGAAAAGAGGTCATACAACTCACAAAAGAAATCAAGGACCTCTTACAGAAGAAAGCCATAGATAGGGTACCAACAAAGGAAGCAAACAAGAGAAACTACTCACCTTGCTGCCTGGTCCCAAAGCAAGATCTTACTCCGAGACTAATCCTAGACCTCTGATTCCTAAACAAATTTATTTGTACTCCGCACTTAAAGATGACAGCACTCCAAGAGTGATTCCAATCCTAAGGAAAGGGGATTATATGGCAACCTTAGATTTAAAGGACACCTATCTAGGCATACCAATGAACAAAAGATACAAAAAATACCTCAGATTTCTATTAGACAAGATGCACTACCAATTCACGGTGCTGCCATTCGGCATAAAATCAGCCCCACTGGTCTTCACAAAGTGCCTCGCTGCAGTTGCGGCACACCTAAGACAAGGTATCCATGTCTACCCATACTTGGACAATTGTCTAGTAAATGCGCAATCAAGAGAAAAATGCCAAGAGGATATTCAAAGAGTGATTACCACACTGCAATGTTTGGGTTTATCAATAAACCACAAGGGATTGTCAATGCAAACAGAACAGGAAAAGTTGCTTCTAGACGCAACCTTCAACTCTAGAACGGCTCAAGCATACCCTGCCCTAAAGAGGGCAAAGGCGACCACAGAGCAAGCTCACCTGTACCAGGAGGGTCTGTCTCTGACAGTAAGGACTGTCTTGAAACTAATGGGCATGATGGCATCATGCATACAACTTCTAACACATGCAAGACTGCACATGCGACCCTTTCAAGAATGGATCTGCAACAAATGGTCACAAGCCACCAGGAGTGGGTAAGATCTAGTTTGTTGTCACAGCAAAGGTACAAAGGGAGATTCAATGGTGGAAATTAAAGAACATAACCTTAGGAAGACCATTCAAGACACCAACTCCAACAGTGACCATCACAACGGATGCATCGCACAAGGGTTAGGGGAGCACACACACACAGGCAACTTGAAAGTACGAGGACAGTGAAACAACACAAATGCGCTGAAACACATCAACTACCTGGAAATGAAGACCGTTTTCCTAACCCTGAAGGCTTTCTAAGCTCGAGTTACAGGCCAAACTGTACTAATGCAAACAGACAACACAACAACAATGGTTTATCTCAACAATCTGAAAGAAACACGTTAGTGATAGATTTCTTACCTTAGAATACCCCCAGGCGTCAGACTGGATCCGGAACGTTTTCGTCAGCAGTACCCCTGCGTGTCGGAAGGTGGCGTCGTGCGGCTCCGCGTCCGTCGTTGGCGTCGTGGTCGCCGAGATGACGTCGCGGCAGCTACTTAGACGCCACCCTCGCACGCTGACGTCAGTTCTTTCTTTTTCCGCGCCAGCAAGCGCAGATCCGGAGAGAGCGGTACCCCCAGTCATTTTTTGACTGAGTTTTTTCGAGGCTTTTTGTCTCTATTTTTCGAGTCGATCGACTCCTGGTGCAGTAGGGATGCCCGGCTTCAAGTCCTGCGGGGACTGTCATCGCATGATGTCGGTGACGGACCCGCACCTTGTGTGTCTTTACTGCCTGGGGCGCGACCACGACCCCAAGTCGCGCTCCGACTGTCGGGCCATGGCGCCGAAGACTTTGCGGGAGCGGTTCCGAAAGTTGCTTGAAGTTCGGCAGTCGGCTCCGCGCCGCTCAAGGTCCTGGTCCCGTGGGAGGTCGAGGGACCGGTCGCGGAGCCACCACCATCGTTCGTCGGGATCGAAGTCTTCGCACTCGGGGTCAGGTAAGACAAAGTGTCCCAAGAAGTCGAAGAAGCGCCATCGCTCTCCGATTTCCCCTCGCCCGTCTCACGACGTGGCTGAGGGTGCGGGTTGTGCCTCCCCCGCGGCTCCGGCGGAGCCTACGCAGTCGCCGTCGGCCTACCCGCCCTTCCCGGGTCCGTCGGCGACTCCGAACCCAGCTGCAGGAATTTCTGTCAGCCATGGCTCCCCTCTTTGGGCCGTCGGGCCCCGGCGGTGCGCCTTCGGGCCCCGCGGGTCCGACTGGGGGTCCTTGCCCTTTACTGCCGGCGGCTCCGGCATCGCTGTCGGCTCCGGCCCGGTGCCGCAGGACCCCCATGGATCCAGGCCTGGATCCCGGTCGACGCTGGTTGACCTTGTGACACCTCCACTGACGTCGACCCCTCCGGCACCACTTCCGACGTCGCCCGTCCCACCGGAGGACATCGTCCCCGGTTTCAGCCCCGAAGTGGACACAGCGCCGGAACGGCGTCGCACGATGCCGATTCCGACGGGACCTTTCTATCCCTATGTCCATCCTCCTTATTTTCGGCTTGTTCATCAGCCTTCGGAGGAAGGGGAGGACTGGGAGGGGTCTGAGGACCCTCTCACAGCACAGTGTGAGTTAGACCTGGACTGGGCAGAGGAGCTGGGGGATGCCAGTGGTCTTGATACCTCTCCTGACCGTGGCATGCTCACTCCTCCTACCGTGGCTACGGAGGAGGGTGCAAGTTACGCAGTGGTGTTGCGTAGGGCAGCCGAGGCCCTCCACCTCGAGCTCCCTACAGTGGCCCTCAGGACTAACCTCCTGACAGAAGTGCTTCAGCCGGCGGCTACCTCTGCGGAGCCACTGCTTTTAATGATGCACTTTCCGACGTTCTTTTGGGCACTTGGTCCAGGGGCTCCTGTGGATAGGAACGTGGCCCGACGCCATTGCCCGGCCCCGGGTGACCCCCTTTTCCTCTCCCAACACCCCACCCCTGAGAGCTTGGTTGTCCAAGCCTCTGCGTCCCCGAGCGCATTCCCTACCGCACCTCCGGACAGGAAATCCAAGAAACTGGAGCAATTTGGTAAGACATTTTTTTCTTCCGGCAGTTCAGGGCTGCGGGCTGTGAACACTGCATGCCTCTTGGACCGTTATTCCCACTCTGTGTGGGATACGGTGGCGCAAGTGCTGCCTCAGTGTCCGGAGGAGGCCCGGACAGTGCTCTCGCAGGCTATTGCTGAAGGGAGAGATGCAGCAAAGTTCACGATTCGATGTGGCCTTGACACCGCCGACTCGCTGGGCAGGGCGATTTCCACGACAGTGGCGCTTCATCGCCACGCCTGGCTGAGGACTACTGGTTTCTCTGGGGGTGTCCAGAACACCCTGATGGACATGCCCTTTGATGGCATTCGCCTTTTTGGCACCAAAGCAGATAGTGCGTTGGAGCACTTTAAGGACTCATTGGCTACGGCCAAGTCCCTGGGCCTGTCCGCCACGCGCCCTCCTCCACCTTCTGCTTTTCGCTCCTTTCGTGGCCACGGAAGGGGCGCCCCGACACGTTCGTTTCAGAGCCACAGGCCTGCGCAGCAACAGTCTCAGCTCGGACGTGGAACCCGCCGAGGCGGGTCAGGGGGCCAGCGGGTGGGTCAGTCCACCTCCACCCCGGCCACCACTGCCTCCAAACCTTCCTAGTCCGGTTTTTCAGGCCCATCAAACGCCAGTGGGCGGCAGGATTCGCCATCACCTCCCCCACTGGCGCACCATTACTTCGGACAGGTGGGTTTTACAAATAGTCCGAAGGGGCTACTCCCTCCCCTTCGAGACTACCCCTCCAGCCATGCCACCCCAGTACCACCGCATGTCGGGGGATCACTTGGCACTTCTTCAACAGGAAGTCGTGGCCCTCTTGGTAGGACGTGGTTGTTAGTCCCACTACTTTCTGGTGCCCAAGAAGGACAAGGGCCTGCGTCCTATCTTGGACCTCAGGGACGTCAATCGCTTCCTCCGGAAGGAGAAGTTCAAGATGTTAACTCTGGCTCAGGTCCTGTCTGCCCCCGACCCTGGAGACTGGATGGTAGCGTTGGACCTGCAGGACGCATATTTCCACATTCCCGTCCTGCCGGCCCACCACCGCTACCTGCGGTTTACGATAGGCCACGAGCACTTTCAGTTTACCGTGCTCCCCTTTGGCCTTACCAGCGCCCCTCGGGTGTTTACCAAAGTGATGGCGGTGGTCGCAGCTCATCTGCGCAGATCAGGGGTTCCAGTCTTCCCCTATCTCGACGACTGGCTGTTGAAGGCGGGCTCGCCCCGGACAGTCGTCTCCCACCTCCAGACTACGGCCGACCTCTTGCATTTGCTGGGGTTCTCCATCAATGTGCCGAAGTCGCACCTGATTCCCTCTCAGAAGCTCCTCTTCATCGGAGCGGTTTTGGATACGATGCACTTTCGGGTCTATCCTCCCGAACGGCGAGTCCAGGCTATTCAGGCTATGATTCCAATCTTCCAGCCTTTATCCTGGGTTTCGGTACGGATGACCCTGAGGCTGCTGGGCCTCATGGCCTCCTGCATCCTGCTGGTCAATCATGCCAGCTGGCATATGCGGGCTCTGCAGTGGGACCTGAAGTTCCAGTGGACGCAGCACCAGGGCAACCTGTCCGATCACGTCCAGATCTCGAAGGGGGCTGCAAAACAGTTGCAGTGGTGGCTCTCGAACCGGCAATGGGTCATGGGCAGATCCCTCTCCCTTCCCCAGCCAGAGCACACAGTTGTGACGGACGCGTCCCTTCTGGGATGGGGCGGTCACATGAGAGGCGGAGATCAGAGGCCTCTGGTCTCCGGTGGAGTCCCGGCTCCATATCAACCTTCTGGAGCTCTGGGCGATCCGACTTGCACTCAAGGCATTCCTTCCCTCTGTCAAAGGGAAGGTAGTGCAGGTGTTCACAGACAACACCACCGCCATGTGGTACTGCAACAAACAAGGCGGGGTGGGGTCGTGGACCCTCTGTCAGGAGGCTCTGCGCCTCTGGACATGGCTGGAACATCAGGGCATGTTCCTGATGGTTCAACACCTGGCAGGTTCCCTGAACGCCAGGGCGGACGAACTCAGCCGCAGGTGCATGATGGATCACGAATGGCGTCTTCACTCGGAAGTGGCGCAAGGTCTCTTTCTGCAGTGGGGAGAGCCTTGGTTAGATCTATTCGCCACCGAAGAGAACGCGCAATGTCAGCAGTTCTGCGCGTTGGAATTTCCAAGGCGGCACTCGCTCGGCGACGCTTTTCGTCGCGAGTGGAGTTGCGGTCTGTTGTACGCCTTTCCGCCTATACCACTTCTACCCAGAGTGTTGAAGAAGATTCGGCACGACCGGGCCCAAGTCATTCTTGTGGCTCCGGACTGGGCTCGAAGAGTTTGGTATCCCGAGCTACTCAGTATGAGCGTAGATCCCCCGATCCGTCTGCCTCTTCGGGAGGATCTTCTGTCGCAGCAGCAGGGGACAATCCTCCACCCGAACCTGTCCAGCCTCCACCTGCTTGCGTGGAGATTGAGCGGCGGCAGTTGATTCCTTTCGACTTGCCTCCCGAAGTTTGTGATGTAATTCTGGCAGCCAGGCGTCCCTCCACTAAGGTGGTATACGCCTGCAGGTGGAACAAGTTTGTGGCATGGTGCACAGCAAAGGCTGTGGATCCCCTTTCTGCCCCTCTTTCTGAGGTCCTACTGTTCCTTCTTTCTTTGGCCCAGCAGGGCTCTGCTCTGGGTACTATCAAGGGCTACCTTTCTGCTATTTCGGCCTTTCTTAGGCTCCCTGATCAGCCCTCTCTTTTCAAGTCCCCTGTTGTTAACAGATTCCTCAAAGGCATTACTCACCTTTTCCCTCCTATACCCTTCGTAATGCCACAGTGGGACTTGAACCTGGTTCTCACATACTTAATGTGCGCTCCCTTTGAGCCTCTTCACAACTGTCCTCTTCGTTTGTTAACTCTGAAGACTGCTTTCCTGGTTGCCATCACCTCTGCTAGGAGAGTGAGTGAGCTCCAGGCTCTTTCGTGCAAACCTCCTTTTCTGTCTGTCCATCCGGACAAGGTTGTCCTCAGGACACGTCCATCCTTTCTGCCGAAGGTTGTTACTGCCTTTCACATCGGGCAGACCATCACTTTGCCCACCTTCTTTCCGCATCCGCATCCTTCCAGAGAGGAAGAGAGGCTCCACCGTCTGGACCCAAAACGTGCACTCTCATTTTACCTGAGTCGCACACAACAGTTCCGGGTGGATGACCAGCTCTTTGTTGGCTACGTTGGCGCCAAGAAAGGTCGGGCCGTACACAAGCGGACTATCTCCCGATGGGTCGTCTTGTGTATTAAAGCCTGTTATTCTCTGGCGAAAAAGGAGCCTCCGGTGGGGATGCGCGCCCATTCCACCAGGGCGGCGGCTGCCACTACGGCATTGGGACGTGGTGTCCCCTTACAAGACATCTGTCAGGCAGGTACTTGGGCCTCGTTGCACACTTTTACTAAGCATTATTGCCTGGACAGCCAAGTCCGGAGAGACGCCTTCTTTGGCCGTTCTGTTCTCCGGGACTTCCTGGTGTGATCTTGGTTCGCAGACCCACCACCGGGGTTGGTATTGCTGGGGTATCTATTCTAAGGTAAGGAATCTATCACTAACGTGTTTCTTTCAGATGCACAAGTTACGTACCTTCGGTAACGATATATCTGTAAGAAACATTAGTTAGTGGTAGATTCCTTACCGCCCCACCCATCCTCACCGTTCTGCGAACTGATTTCTAGGGTTAAGGTCATCCCTTTCAGGGCCCTAGTTTCAATGCACCAGTGGTCAGTATCTTGCATGGCTCTGCGTTCCTGGCGCGGAAAGTCGTGTACAGAACTGACGTCAGCGCGCGAGGGCGGCGTCTAAGTAGCTGCCGCGACATCATCTCGGCGACCACGACGCCAACGACGGACGCGGAGCCGCACGACCTTTCCTCCAATTCCCCAAATACCGAAGGTACTGGAGAAAGCCAGACAACCAGGGACAAAGCTTATCCTCATGGCCCCACAGTGGGCCAGCAAATCTGGTACTTAGACCTACTAGAAATATCCAGGGGACAACTGATCACAATCAAAGCAGAATAGATCCTGTTGACGATGCAGGAGGGAAGAGTGTACCACCCGGAGCCAGCAACTTTCAGCTTAGCAGCCTGGCCCCTGAATATCTAGAATTTGGGCATCTAAAACGGCTACCCAGGACAACTGAATTCCTTAAAGAGGTAAGAAAAGCTACCACCACCAAATGTTATGCTGCAAAATGGAACGGATGCATATGCTGGTGCACCACCAAAAATTACATGGAGACAAAAACAAAACAGGAAACTGTATTGACGTACCTCACTCACCTGTTAGACACCAGATTAACCTATTCATCGTTAAAGGTACACCTAGCTGCTATAGTAGTCTATACTAGGGGTACATCATGTAACAGCTTCTTCACATCACTAGTAGTGAAGAGATTTCCGGAAGGAGCTAAAAGGATTGCACCAAGATCAGTCCCAGCACCATTGTGGAGCTTAAACACAGAACTAAAGCAGTTATGGCATTACCTTTTCAACCTATGCACAAGACGGATCTCAAATCACCCTCACTCAAAACAGTGTTTTTATTGCAGTCACATCACTACATAGAGTGAGTGAGCTCCAAGCACTAACTATGCAGGAACCATTCCTGCAAATACACAACGACAAGGTAGTTCTCAGAGCTAACCCGCGGTTCTCTCGTAGAGGAATCTCCATTGAAGTCTGAGCATTTGAACTTTTCCACCCATGTGTGGGAATCCCGGAGCACTTCTTAATAGAATATCTTCTTAAGTGTAGATATTCATTCGCCTTTCTTCAGGTAGGCCTGCAGAAACACTTAAGAAAGAACATAATACACAGCCTAGGAAACAAGCTACATTAGAGATATACTTCAGATTGTACTTACTAAAGGGTTAAAGTGCCCCTGAATACGTATAATTTTGAAGTGAAAATTTTATAAAACTGCTTAATTCTCTTTTGTAAAGGTAGAAGATGGATAGCAGGACAGTGTAGCCCATAAGCTGCCATTTTGTGAGTTTTAAACGGTGTCTGTGCCTTTAAGGACTCGGAGACCACCAGTATCCCATCACGCCTAGCAGGTGGCAGTTGCCTCAGTTCTTTCTTCAGGCACCTGGTGACAGGATCCTGGAGCATTGATCACAGCCTTTTAGGCTTTTTTTCTTCAAAATTCACCTGTGGAAGATTGTTTTCTTTGATTCACTCAAAGTCTTTCATCATTCTCTCACTGTTTTTAGCCTTTTCTGAGAGAATTTTGAGGCATTTTGTCAATAATTATGCCTTCTTTGTTTGACAAATGCCCTGCCTGTGGGAGGAAGAAGGCCAAATCAGACCCTCACGATCTCTGAATACTCTGCCTTCCATCTGCGCATGTTCCTGAGCAGTGCCAACACTGCAAGAAGCTTTTACATCGCACCCTGAGGGAGAGAGAGAAAATTTGCCTTCATGGCATGGAAGAACGGCGCAGGCAGCAAGCCCAGTCTCAAGGTGAGATCTCAGTGCGAGGAGAGGGTCAGTCCCCTAACAGGGCTCTTACATCTGCCGCTGAGGGACATGGAAGGTTCAAAAAGATGGTGCCAGCCAGAAAACAGCATTTTTCCCGGTCTATGTCGAGGGACTGTACATGGAGACTAGGTATGGCAATGACTTGCTCGCCGTCGAGGACTGGATTGCCATAGAAGAAAAATACAGATTGGCATCGAGGCCAGGTAAACCTCATGCGCAATCGGCATGCTGTGCAAGATTGATGTCGAGTAGTATATCAACGTCGAGGCTAGGTGGTCCATTGTCACCAAAGAGCGGTTCGACGTCGAGGTGTCAGAGGAGATCACCGTTGATGAGAAGGTCGACATTGAGTTGTCGACGGCAGAAGAAAAATGGAGAAAAGGATGCAAATCTATTCTTCACCTGATTTGGAGTACTCAAGGGCCTACTCTCCCTCTTCCCCGATAGTGCTACAAGATTTCCCTGCCATGAGTAAGCTGTGAATTCCACACAAGTTGATTTCTTTGAAAGCCATGGTATTCTTTATGACACTCAAACCAGATTTCATCCACACCATGGCACTAATACTGCCCTCCTGTCAATGATAAACGGCGGCTGGATGGTGGATTGTTGGTTGCCATCATACTCCTCGATCTCAGAGCAGCATTTTACACTGTTAACCACAACATCCTCATTAAACGAGTTAAAAGCACTGGAATCTCAGGTCTCGCTCTTGCGTGGCTCAAATCCTTTCTGGAGAACAGATCCTTCCAGATCTTTGAGGGTGGCTGCTCTTCCATTTCCTTCCCGCTTAAATTTCAGTGTTCCACACGGCTCCTTCTTGAGCCCTACACCTTTTAACCTATATATGAGGCCAGTGGCAGATGTCATCCAACCCTTTTGAATTTCAATTGTGACATATGCGGATGACACTCAATTGGTCTTCTCTCTCACACATAATCATAATCCTCACTCTGCCACCCTAGGCCCATGCCTGGAGAAGGTTGCCTCCTGGATGAATAACTCCTGTCTGAAACTGAATGGAAACAAAACTGAGCTCCTGAGTCTTCGCAATAATCCCAAGCCCTTGTTGGATTTGGGCTGGCCAAACTGCCTGGGTCCTGCACCTATTCCCAAACAGGACATAAAAAGTCTGGGTATATGGCTGGACCCCTCTTTAAGTTTGAAGGCCCAGGCAACAAAACTTGCAGCTCTGTGCTTTGGCATTCTAAGTATGCTCAGAAAAATCTTTCCTCTGCTTCAACCACTTTCCCAGAGGCTAGTGGTTCAAGCCCTTATACTTTCTCGCCTGGACTACAGAAATGCCCTCTATTTAGGGGTCCCCAAAATGACCATAAGGAAACTGCAAGTTGTGCAGAATGCGGCTGCTCGTACCCTTCATAACCTTCCTAAGCACCACTCTGCAAGCCTCAGTCTCAAATCCCTTCACTGGCTCCTGCTGGTAGTAGAACTTAAGTTCAAAGCACTTTGCATTGCCCACTGGGCTTTCTGAATACTGGCCCTCTTATCACCCATTTTCTGATTTCTCCATATGTCCCTGGGCAAACCCATCGCTCCTCTAGTGCCTTCCTTGCCAACTGCACCTTCATCAGAAGATCCAGATGGGAAGGTCAGTCCTTCCGATTCAATGTAACTAGACTATGGAACTCCCTCCCCCTCCGATCCACTATGCAGGAACTTCCATTCTGTAAATTACTAAGAACCTGGCTTTTTCAGAATAGTCCCGTCTGAGGTTTGGAACAGTCGTCTCACACTGACAGCGCTGGGAGGCCTTCGGGTAGCCATGCGCTATACAAGTGCAACAAAGAATAGAATCAATTCTCCATCTCCTCCACCACCAATGCCTTCGACCTCTCCACCTCCGGCCCTTACTCCTCCATTGCTAATGCCTCCGCCTTTAGCACTGCCAAGACTTAGATCACGCTTCAGAACGTGCCATGGGTCACGCCATCACAAGCGTCATTCAAAGCATTCATCCTCCTCCAGGCGCTCTCGCTATCGCATCCATAGAATATGGTTCAGGACACATACATCATCCAGATGTTAATCAAGACAAACAACGTCCTCTTCTACATCAACTGGAAGATATTCGCTGACACTATCCGATTCTCCTCCGCTTTGGCATCGCCACATTCCAGGAGGTTCTAGGGAGAGGTGCTGCAAAACTTAGTATTCTGATGTCATTCCCCACACCTACCACATCTGTTATATTTGAGACTCTACACCAGCGGTCAGCTTCAATACCTCTGCTTCCATTGGTTCCCTGTCTTTTGGAACCAGCGGTGGAACTGTTTCTGAACCCAGCCTCATCCAAAACGGCTCCTTCGAGGCTACAGAAAAAATATAGCCCTCCTGAGCAAGATCCTCTTTTCCTCCAATCAGATCCACCTACTGACGCGGTGGTCATTCTGGCGGCCAAGAAGCATCATGCTACTACCCCTGCTTCTTCAGTTCCTCCTGATAAGGAGAGCAAAAAAGTTTACTTTGTGGGTCGCAAAGTTTGTAACACAGCTGCAACCACCATGAAAGTGGCCTCCTTGGTAGATATATTAGAGCGCTCTGGGACTCTATTCAGCAATTTGCAGACAACCTTCCCAGGGACAAAAGGGAAGAATTCCTAGAGATTGTTAATGAAGGCCTCATGGTATCCAACCAATTCATCAGCACTGCAGCAGACTCCTCCCTGTTAGCGGCACATGAACATTGTCATGACATTGCCTGCCTTATGTCTCTAAAACCAGAGTTGAAGCAAAGGATTTTCAATCTTCTTTTTTCGGGGTCTACCCTCGTCGGCAGCCGCACTGACGATGAGATGGCTCGCATGAAGTCTGAAATGGAGACTCTTAAGGTTGTCGGCCTAGAAAAATCAAAAGATCAAATGCGTTTCTTTACGGCCTTACCAATGCCTGTTTTGCCGTCAGAGGGTTTAAACCCCTCATTGGTACCAGGGTCACCAACAGCCACAACAACAGCGACCATATCAGCAACAGAAGCGATGACAATCTAAAGGGTGCTCTTCCCTATAGCCCGCTCAAGGGAGTGAACCTACATCTGGTGCCAAACCTTGAATCTTCCCTTCCCCCTCTTCCGTTACCCACTCCGGTAGGGGAAAGCATCACACACTTTCCAGCAGAGTGGCAAAACATCACAAAAGAAACCTGGGTTCTGAATAATGTTTAAAATGGCTATTTCCCTTAGAGTCAGCAGTCCTCCTCCGACCATACTACCAAAACTATCCAGCCACCATCTGCACATGCTTCGGGAAGAAGTCAACATCTTGTTACAGAAGCACGCGGTGGAGGTCGTCCCCCACAAACAACAGGATACAGGCATCTACTACAGATACTTTATGGTGAAGAAAAAAGACAAGGACGAATTCAGACCCATTCTCGACTTAAAAGTAGCCAACAAATGGATTTGGTGAGAAAAGTTTTGGGTGCTGGCATTACATCAGATCTACCCCCAACTACACCAGGGGGATTGGCTCTGTTCCATAGACCTCCAAGACACGTATTTTCATGTGCCCATCACCAAGCAACATTGCGAGTTCCTTCTCAAAGTGCATGGCAGTAGTTGCTGCTCATCTTAGGAGGCACCGAATCTTCGTCTTTCCCTATCTAGACGATTGGTTAATCAAGGCATCAACTTTACAGGAAGCCCAGCGGCATTTCAACTGGACATGTGATTTCATTCAACGGTTGGGTCTTAACATTAACCACAACAAGTCATTCCCCACCCCAATTCAGACTCTGCAATACCTAGGGGCCACCATCGACATACGGTAGGCTAAAGTGTGTCCTTTAGAGGAGGGAATTTCATCGATCCGTTGGAAATTGCACTCTCTAATGAAAGCCTCTTTTCCCCCAGTGAAGTCAATGTTATCCTTCCTCGGCTCCATGACCTCATGTATTTTCCTCACTCCGTATGCACGCCTCCACAAGCGTCCCCTGCAGGAATGTTTTGAGGACCAGTGGGACCAGGCAACAGGCAAATAGGAAGACAATATCATTCTCCCCCCTCATGTGAAGAAATCTCTGACATGGTGGTGCTCTTCGACCAATCTTCTTCACGGAATGCCTTTCCAACAACAGGCGCCCTCTCAAACCATAGTGAAAGATGCATCATTATCTGGGTGGGGAAATTCAAGGCACATGGTCTGCGAAGGAGATGATCATTACATCTATCTTCTCGAGCTCCGGACAGTCCACTTTGTGCTGAAAGTGTTTCACCCGTCATTCAAAACCCAGTCCGTGCTTGTTTAGATGGACAATACAGCCACCATGTATTACCTTAACAAGCGGTGGGGGGTCACGGTCCAGACCTATATCCCATGAAGCCTAATCAATTTGGAAATGACTTGTAGCCAGAAACCTTCAGATCACAGCCACACATATCCCAGGTGTGCAAAATGCATGCAGACGCCCTCAGCAGCGTTCTTCAAGAAAATAACTAATGTGTTCTTCACGACGAAGTTGTGCAATACATCTTCCGGCTGTGGGGCTCTCCGAACAGCAACTTGTTCATCACCTCAGAAAACAAAAAATGCCAAGACTTTGCCTCGAGGTACTTCCCACCAGGGACTCTGGGGAATGCCCTATGGATCGACTGATAAGGCAAATTTCTTTACGCCTTTCCTCTAATCCCGGCAGTCCTCCTCAAGTTGTCCCACTCGAGAGCCACGCTCATCCTGATAGCCCCGGAGTGGCCGCGCCAATGGTGGTTCACGGACCTCCTTTACCGGTCAAGAGTCCACATCTCAAGCTGCCATACCGACCAGACCTGCTAACGAAGTTCAGAGTCCTGATGGTTCTCCCCAATCTCTCCTCTTTGAATTTGGCAGTATGGCTTCTGAGCTTGCAAAGTATGGGCACTTGCACTTGCCACAGGATTGCATGGAAGTCCTCAAGGAGGCAAAGCGTCCGTCAATCTGTGCTGTATATGCCTGCAAGTGGAATAGATGTTACATTTGGTGTTCCTCCAAGACCATAGATCCTACTACTTGCCAGGAAGATGTCATTCTTCCCTGTCTTCGCCATTTGACAAAATCTGGCTTGCAATTCTCTTACATATGAGTCCGCTTGGCTGCTCTCACTGCCTACAGAAAATGTCTTTCACAAACCCCTTTTTCAAAATCCCTGTGATCAAGGACTTTCTTGAAGGGCTAAAGAAGGTTTTCCCTCCTATTAGGCATTCTTCCTCTCCCTGGAAGCTTAATATAGTCCTTTCACGTCTCATGCAGGCCCCTTTTGAAACTATTTAAAAGGCGTTCCAGCAGCATCTCTCTTGGAAAGCAGCTTTCCTCGTAGCAATTACATCAGCTTTCAGGTGTTTATGTTCTCATGAGCCTTACACTGCCTTCCACTCTAACAAGGTAGTTATGAGGACTCACCCTAAATTCTTCCCCAGGGTAGTTTTAGACTTTCATGTCAATCAGACAATTTCATTGCCAACTTTCTTTCAGCACCCTTCGAACCAGGCTAAAAGAACTCTTCATTCCCTGGATGTGAGGCGGGTCTTGAAGTTTTATCTAGACAATAATCGGGACATACATATATGGGACCAATTGTTTATAATTTATGACCATGTCCATACATGTTTAGCCACTTCCAAACAATCCATCTCCCAGTAGATAGTGTCTTGCATTCTCTTATGCTATCAAAAAGCCAACAAGACCTTATCAGCTAGACCTTAGGCCCATTCTACTAGAGGCAAAGCAGCTACTGCTACTTTGATGAGAAGTGTTCCTAACGCGGAGATCTGTAAAACGGCTCCATGGAGGTCTGTTCACACATTCACCAAGCATTACTGTTTGGTTTTGGATGCTCGAGCAGATGCTCAAGTAGGGCAAGCTTCCCTCCAAAATTTACTTGCTTATTGTCATTCCTCTGTTGTTTTCCGCCGACCTTGGTGGGGATCGGCTTACTATTCTATTCTAATGTTTATGACCTGCAATGAAGATCTCCTATGAGAGAAGGTATAGTTTCTTGCCTGTAGCTCCAGTTCTCTTGTAGGGAAATCTCCATTGAAGTCATAAGCGACCCACTCGTGTCCCCGGTGGATATAACAGTGGATATTCTTGGGATTACCTATCAGTAACACATTCCTTCAAAAAGATTTGAGGCAACTGCCATCTGCTACGCATGATGGGAAATTGGTGGTCTCTGAGTCCTTAAAGGTGCAGACACTGTTTAAAACTCATAATGGCAGCCTATTGGGCTACACTGTCCTGCTATCCTTCATCTTCTTCCTTTACAAAAAGGGTTTGTGAAAGAGATTTAAGCTGTTTCATAAAATTTTCACTTCAATTCAAATTCAATTCAAATTCAGCTTTATTCGATTGTAAGATACTGCAATCATAAAAGCAATTCGTACACATTATAATCATGTTAAAAGACTTAAAATTGAATATCGATTTTTCAAGTTAATTCATAAAGAAATTTTGGCAGCAGCTATGATCATTATATCGCACTTAATAACATCAATTAAAAATTCATAACGTTTCATTAATTCTAAAAACAATATTCTTAAAAAACAATTCCTCATGATATTATGCTCTTCCTATAGCTGACCACTTTTTTTTAAAAACATCGCAATTTTCCAAATCATATTAGCATTGTCCATAGTTTGTAATGCGATGTAAGCTGGACGACATTTTCTTATCCCCATAGTTCTCAACATTGGCATAATCCAGACTTTCCTAATGAGAATATAAAATCCACAAAAGAAAATAACATGGATAGTGGATTGACTTGAGCAATTATCACAGGGACAGGGTATCATAGTTCGGCTCCAGTCATTCATATCGGGAAAACTAATAAGTCTGTGTACCATTCCAAGCCTGAATCTTGTTAGTAGGAATCTGTCGTATCCTTCTGGTACTATCACCAAATATGGCTGAATTCATAAAATTTTCACTTCAAAATTATACATATTCAGGGATATTTGAACCCTTTTGTAAGTACAGTCTGAAGTATTGCTGCAATGTAGCCTGTTTCTAGGCTGCGCATTATGTTTTTTCTTAAGTATTTCTGCAGGCCTTCTTGAAGAAAGGCGAATGTTCTACACTTAAGAAGATATTGTATGGAGAAGTGCTACGGAATTCCCGTACGTGGGCGGAGCTATTCAAACACTTATGACTTCAATGGAGATACCCCTATGAGAGAACTGGAGTTACAGGTAAGAAACTATTCCTTTCTACCCAAGATAGTGACCCATTTTTATGTCAATCAAAGCATTAAGTTACCAGCCTTCTTCAAAGAATCAAAGACACAAACTGAAAGTCCCCCACACATTGAATGCAAGGAGGACTTTAATGTACTATTTTGAAAAGAAAACCAGTTGTTTGTTTCCTTTGCCAAGGCAACTAAGGGTTTACCAGTAATTAAAGTAACAATCTCAAGATGGATTGTGGAACCAATACGAACTTCCTATTCTAGGGCGGGGATAACACTGCCCACACGCCCAAGTGCCCACTCAACAAGGAAGAAGAGCGCAACACTAGCGTTCCTAGCAAACGTACCCATGGACGCAGTCTGTGCAGCAAAAGATATGGGCATCAGCACACACCTTTGTAAAACATTATTGTGTGGACATTCATATGAACAAGGAGGTACAGGTGGGGCAAAAGGTACTACAACACCTGTTTGCTAACACTCCCTCATTTCATCCCAACAAACCCACCGGAAGGGACACTGCTGCATAATCTAATGCACAGCATATGAATCCGGAAAAGGATTCATGCTGCAAAACAAAATGGTTACTTACCAGTAGGAGTAGTTTTGCAGCATAAAGAATTTTCTGGATTCACATGCTACCCACCTGCCTCCCCGGGAATGGGAGATGCTGCAACCAGATGGGCAAGACAATAACAAGGAGGAAGTATACTACCAGAAAAGAAGGACAAAAAAAAATCCAAGATGGCAACTACGCACAGTGACAATTGGGGAGCCGTCTGATGTCAGACAGGGGATGGACATACCACCAAATGGTGGCCGACGACACCCAAAAAGAAGAGAAAAAAAAAGACAATTCCTGACCCAACCACTAGATGGCGGAGTAATGCACAGCATGTGAATCCAGAAAACTCTTCAAGCTGCAAAACTATTCTTACTTGTTAAGTAACCATTTCATTTTCCTCAGTCGTTTAATAATGTATTCTCACTTCCCCTCGTAGAACTTGCTTGACTCCAGTGTGATGTTTCTAATGCATAAGTTCTAGTTAATGTCTGTATATGTGTAGCTTGGGTTACGAAAGTGGACCAGATTGGAAAAGTATACTTGTTTGGTTACTTTTTGGTGGTGGGCAACAGCTTTGATCCCCCCCCTTATTGTTTCTACTACCTTGTTTTACGTATTGCACTTTTTGTTTTAACATCTGACGCCAAAACTATGGAATATTGGTTACTATGATTTACTTGGAATGAGTTTGAAAGAATAGTTGTATGTTCCTAGAACCACCCCATAAAAGTACAGGTAGCTGTACTGAAGCCCAAAATACTAAGGGCATCATTACGATTCCAGATGTTCAGACCGCAGCCCGGCATCACAGCGGTCCGGGGACTGCCTGACAGGCAGGCGGTGGCCCAACCTCCCAATTACGATTTGACCTTCGTGGAGGTGGTCAGAAAAGTGCTCTCTAACACTGCGGCTTGTGCTGCGGCCAGGAAAAGGGTCGCAGCACAAACCACGGTGTTAGAGAGTACTTTGTGCACATCCATGCACTGTGTGCCATGCATCATGTGGTGCATGGCACAAGGTGCATGGATGTGTGTGGGGGCACTACATGTGCCCCCTAGGTCACTTTGCAGTAGTCCATGTGGGACAGGGGCCCTGCCCTGTTTGGGACCCCCAAAGTCCCTTTCCGACAGCCTTTTCGAGGCAGTGGGCCACCTTGAAAAGGCTGTGGGAAATGGACATCATAATCCCGACAGCGGTGACTGCCTCGGCACCGCCGCCATTCTAGGGATATGAGACCAACAGGATCGTAGATCGTTTCGGAGGCGGCGGTCTTCCCCCCAGATGGTTTTGGTCCGACCGCCTGCATTATAATGCGGCGGTCCGACCGAAAGGCTGTCAGTCGGTGGGACCGCCACCAACGGCACCAACTTCATAATCAGCCCCTAAGTTTGTTCTGGTTCATTTCCGTCGGACTTGTGCCATTAAACAGGAGTGGAAGGAAAAAATTATCCTTTTCAAAAGCAAAAAAGTCTCTGGATGGTAATTTGCATGCCTTTGTTATCTCCAATATGGCATTCTCTTTCTTGCCTTAGGTGCCTGTCATGGGGGTATAGGGTGCCCTCATAGTACTAGTGTTACTACTACTAACAATGCACACTAGAAAGAATGTGAATAAGGGGCGTAGGCGGAACATCTTCGCTGATGACTATAGCAAGTAGAAATTCACTAAATTGGGTGTAGAGGGTATACAGGTGCTCATATAGTATTCACACTTATATTTAGTGAGATACAACAATGTACGGTGCATCCAAAAAGGGAGGAGAACACCCTACCTCCCTAAAACTCAATCAAAGATTGAACAAACTATTCACAATTTTCGGAGCACTCGTGTCTTGGCGTTGGCATAAGGGATTGGAGGATCTGTTGATATTAAAAAGAAGAAAACAAGAGCCCAATCAATTATTCTTTGCTTTATTGTGTGATTACTGTATTATTTACTATATAAGACACGAGTGCTCCGAAAATTGTGAATAGACTATAGCAAGTAGCCATGAATCCAAGCTTTGACTGGTTCCATTGAAAATGAATGTTGCTTAAGCTTTTGCACTGCACCCTCCAAAACGTTTGTCACACATGCACACACATGCACTCGCACACCAACACCATTGCTCTGAATGCTTTCCTGTAACTAACCTATGCAGATTCCAACTTCATATTTAAAAATAGACTGGAGACAACTATATAAATGTGCCTAGTTCACAGTATGCTGAAAACACTGGGACACCATTCACTGGTACCAACGGAGGAACAATTTCACTTCTGAAAGCACTGTATTGTCTAAAACAATAGAAGAGGTTCTGCCTCCGGCAGAGATGACTTTCTTGTGGAGTTTTATGAAGAATATTCCCAGGAAGTAGTACCCATTCTAAAAGAGGTCTTTAGCAAGGCCTCTGAATGTGGCAACCACCCCCCACCCATACTTAGGAAAGCAATTGTGAAACCTTGAAAACCACCACATTTATGTAACTCTCATCGTCCTCTATCACTAATGAATGTAGACAACAAAATATTGTCTCAAATCATTGTTAACAGGTGTCTCCCCCTATTCCCAGTCTACTGTGCCCAGATCAGTCAGGCTTTATTCCAGGTAGATCTACTGCTGATAATCTCTGTACGTTATTCACCATTGCTCGTAAAATTGATCCCATCCTCACTGTGGCCATGGACTTTTTAGACACAGCCAAGGCACTCGGTTACATTAAATGGCTTTTTATTCAGTCGGTACTGCAATGGATTTCCCTTCTCTATGTTAAACAGTAGGCCAGAATTAAAGTTTACTTACTATCACTCCCGATTTCTATTAGTAGATAAATTAGGCAGTGATGCCCCCTCTCACCTATTTGTTTTGCCCTGGCAATAGAACCATTGGCTTGTATCCTTAGAGAGTTCCATTATCTTAGGGGTGTTCAATTTGGAACATTTAAAATAATCTTATCAATGCATGTAGACATTATCTTGATAGTTAAAGACCCAGAACAATGTCTCACTCCACTTATAAATGAAACAATCACATTTGGTAAATGGTCGAGCCTGCTGTTTAATTGGAAAAGATCCATCTTGATGCCTCTAACCAGCTGAACAAAACACCTCTACTGAAGTTTCTGCTTGAATGACAGATGCAAATTATTCAATATTTAAGAATGAAATACCACTGGGATCTAACCACTATGATCAGAGATAAATATGGGGTCTGCATTACTAATTTTACGAAGCAAATAGAGGGTTCAATTACATTACCATAATGTAGCGGGCAGAATGTCCCTTATGAAAATAGTGGCCCTGCCCTTCTGTACCTGTTCCCGAATATTCAGATACCACTTACCACAGCATTGTTTTAACAGATCAGATCACTCATGATACGATTTGAATAGGAAGGCCGGCAGCCTAGGATATCGTGTTCCAAAATGCAGTTGCCATATAAACAGGGAGGTTTTGCAGCCCCCTGGTTTGAGATATATTACCTGATGGCCAAAGGTCATTTTGCATATTGCTGGCTTCATGATACTAGACAATCCCCACACTACAATCTAGAAGCATGATTGGTTGCGCATTCCGTCGCCCAACGCCATGCTATTAAACATATCACACTCCCATGCTGAGATACCTATGATCGAGTGTACAATGTGGGCTTGGGCTAGATTCTCCACACTCACTCTAGCTAGGGAAATAGTCTCTGCATCTCCCTTTCATCCGAAACCCACACGTGAAAATGACTAACGAGCCCGGGGTGATTAGATAACCACATTCCAGAGAACTACACTCTGTTGGAGACCTCTTTGTTAATGGGCGCTTCCAATCCTTTGTGGATTATTTGAGCACTACCCCTGCAAATCCTATCAACTCACTAACATACCAACGTCTCCGCAATTCCCTGGAGGAACTGTATCCCACACTACCGTACAAACCTCCTGAATGGTGACTCTTAACCATGTTGCTGCCGAACCATAGCTCATCTAAATTAATTCCACACATGTACAATTGCACTGTCAATGATGTGCGAGTGATAGACCTAAATATGAAGATTGGGTGGGAGCGTGACCTGGGCAATGAGGTAGCTGATGAGCAGTGGATGTATTATTGTGAGGAGATAAAAAACATCTCCTCCAGAGGTAGATTCAGACTCATACAGCTAAAATGTGTCCACAGGGCTTATTATACTTCTGTGTCTACGGCCCGATACAGTCTCATCACAGAACAGACCAGCTCGAGATGTGGCTCCCTCAATGCAGATTCCCAACATATGGCTTGGTCTTGTCCCCACGTATATTAGTTTTGGAAGAGAAAGTGGGGAGGGCTACAGTTGATGAGTGCCTCTGATTTGGCTGTTAAGCCAGTGATCGCATTACTGGGATATGTTAAAGGAACTGCAAAACCTTATCGTAAATTTGTTGCATTGGCCCTCCTGTTAGGCAAAAGAGTAGTTTCTGTGCGCTGGAAGGGGAGAGTTACTTCTAAATATGCATAGTGGTTTAGAAATCTGCCCACTGGCTCCAAGAATGACACTTACTGTAACCTATTACCTCACACTGCTCGTCCCCGACAAATATAGGAGCCACTTCATGCATATCTTGTCAACCATAATCACTTTTCATGACTCTCTATGCTACATGCTAATCTAGATTACAATATACCTGCAGTACATTGCTGCTACAACCTCTACGTTACACTGGTGGGTCAAGCCAGTCAGAACTGCATATTTTAGTTACTCTCTGATGTACCACCTGTGTAGTGTTTGTATGTGATAATGAGTTGCTGTTGTTCTACTCTACAGCTGCTGAAACAGCTGTATATTGTTAAAAAAGAAAATGAAAAATTTGAAAAAAAACAGTGTGAGCGGTCAAGAGAATCATCAGAAATCTTTACAAATAAGGATGTCAATGTTGTTCTGGTCAGAGTACGCACCCACCAGAAAGATCTCCAAATAACAAATGCCTGCATGGATCCAAATGCAAAACAGCTGCTTAGAATGTTATTTAGTGATGGTTTTGCAGCTTTAGGAATCACAAGAGAATGTTTTGAGTGTTTTGTATTACTGCTGGAAAAGACATCATGTAAAACAAACTTTGGCAAGGCCAATAGGTCTTACTTGTGCGATGAGACTGCCATGTTATTGGCTTTGCCATTGCTTGTTTGTCAAACATTGTTTAAAAAAATTAATTAGTGGAGGAAATGCAAACATATCATAATGTATCTCAAAACTGAACAGTGACTTCATAATGGCATAGTGTTTCCTTTTCAAATGCTTTCACTTGAGAAACTAAACCATATTTAAAAAGAATAATTTAAAGCTAAACTCTTGCCAAGGAATAATCTGTTTTCCATAGGACTCGAACTGAAAAATGCTCCAGCCATTTGTGTCTTTGCAGTATATAAAGTTTCACTGGGGGTGTGAGTGGGTGTGTTAGTGGTTCTGTGGATGATGTCATCAGTGATGTCACTGACATTGTCATGAGTGATGTAATATGTGAGGTCATAAGTAGTGCATTGTGGGGGCGTAAGTTATAGTTAGCTCAGGTAACTGTAACTGCTGAATTTCACTGGTTTTGTATGAGTAAAATCTGAGCCTAACAATAACATCCCTGTAACCTTTGTTTTTTTCAGTGAATTCCTAAGGTTTTATTCTATTTCCTAACTATAATGTCCCTGTAACCTTTGTGTTTTGCAGTGAATTTCTAATTTAAAAAAAATTCTATTTCTTACCTATAATGTCCCTGTAACCTTTGGTTTTTTTAAGAGAATTTCTAAGGTTTTTAATTTTATTTTCCAAGTGTAACCTGCAGCCTACGAGACTGAGTGTTTGAGTGAGTGTGTGGGTGTGTGAGTGTCTCAGTGGGTCTGGGAGTGGCTCCATAAGTGTCTCACTGGGTGTGTGGGTGGGTGCATGAGTGTCTGATTGAGTGTATCAGTGGGTCTGTGAGTAGGTGTGAGAGTATCTGAGTGGGTTTGCAAGTGCCTCCATGAGTGTGTGTCAATCTGTAAGTTAGTGCATGAGTGTCAGTGGGTCTGTGAGTGGGTGCGTATGTGTCTGAGCGGGCCTGTCTGTGGGTGCATAAGTTTCTGAGTAGATCTGTAAGTATATGTGCAAGTGTTTTAGTGGGTCTATGAGTGGGTGTGTGAGTGTCTGAGTTGGTCTGTGAGTGGGTGCATGAGTTTCTGAGTGGGTGTGTGAGTGAGTGGATGAGAATGAGTGGGTCTGTGATTGAGTACATGAGTGTCTGAGTGGGTCTGTGAGGGGGTGTATGAGTGTCTGAGTGGGTCTGTGAGTCTCTGAGTAGGTCTGTGAGTAGGTGTATAAGTGTCTCATTGAGTCTGTGAGAGGGTGCATGAGTGTCTGAGTGCTCTGTTTTGCCCTCTTCTACTCTGTTTTGCCTTTCCTGCTCATTTTTCTCCCCTGCTTTTCCCTCTTCTGCTCTGTTTTACCTTTCCTGCTCGTTTTTCTCCGCTCTGTTTTGTCTTTCCTGTTTGTTTTGCTGCCTTCTGTCTGGTCTTTCCTGTTGTTATTCTGCCCTCTGTTTTCCCACTTAAAAGCCCCAGAGACCACCACCTCCCGGGGCTTTACTGATATTAAGGAGGGGGACTGCGGGGACCCCCCTTCATTTAGCTCCAAAAGCCCCAGGGACCGCCACCTCCCTGGGGCTCTCATATGGGGCTTTCATATGCCCCAGGGACCACCACCTCCCCAGGGCTAACATAAAACATTATGCAGGGGCCATGCAAACTTACCCCCCACCCCCTTCTGGCCCCAGGGACCGCCACCTCCCCTGGGCCAAATATTTTCCTTAAAGTGGGAGGGGGCCGCCCTCACCGGGACAATTTCAGCCCGGGGCCCCATCCCCTGAGGCCTGGCCACAAACAGATGGGGGAGGGGGGACGTGCACCCCCGGGCCAATTTCAGCCCCGGGGACCCCATCCTCCGGGTCCCATCCTCTTCATTGTGGGTGCCCTGGAGCCCACCCAGTCACCCTTGTTGGGGACCGCGGGGGAGCCTCAGGGCACCCGCGGTCCCTGCCTGCTCCCCACCTCCTGTGGGAGCCGGCATTGCTCTGATAGACAGGGAGCTGCTAAACATGCATGTCTGTGAGAGCAATCCTGTCGTCTGTTTCCCTTCCAATCCTGACAGCGGGCAGGTAAAAAGACGAAAACTCAGCTCTCAGCAAGCGGGAGCGGTTTCACAGCTCTCACTTTCTGAGAGCACAGTTAGTGTTTGCTCTGACTTGGCGGGAGCTGTCAAAGCTTCCGGCAAGTCAGAGCAAACAGCTATGTCCCGGAGGTGGGCACCCTGGGACATAGCAGGAGCCAGCCATGTCCATCAATTGTTCTTTTTGCATTTGTCACCCCGAGTGGGATGGGTATGCCCAGACGTGGGTCCCGTGCTCTCCATGCCACTGGAGTTAAGCTATTCTGGCTGATGAGGAGTGAAACCCCAAAACCGGTCCTAGGATGCTTGTTTCCAGTCCAGGGAGGACCTGGCCTGGCAGTTCGAGCTGGACTGTTCCCATTGGGTGCAGGGTCAAGACTGATTTGCATATGGCTGGGTCCAAACTGGAATGGCATGGTGAGCAAAAAAACGATGGATTTAGGCCCAGATCTCTGTACTAGGGTGAATGTATGACATTGTTCTGCATTTTGTCCATCAATTGTTCTTTTTGCATTTGTCACCCCGAGTGGGACGGGTATGCCCAGACGCCGGTCCCGGTCTCTCCATGCCACTGGAGTCAAGCTATTCTGGCTGATGAGGGGTGAACCCCCGTAACCGGTCCTAGGATGCTTGTTTCCAGTCCAGGGAGGACCTGGCCTGGCAGTTCGGGCTGGACTGTTCCCATTGGGTGCAGGGTCAAGACTGATTTGCATATGGCTGGGTCCAAACTGGAATGGCATGGTAAGCAAAAAAACGATAGATTTAGGCCCAGATCTTTGTACTGGGGTGAATGTATGACATTGTTCTGCATTCTGTCCATCAATTGTTCTTTTTGCATTTGTCACCCCGAGTGGGACAGGTATGCCCAGACGTGGGTCCCGTGCTCTCTATGCCACTGGAGTCAAGCTATTCTGGCTGATGAGGGTTGGAACCCTGAAACCGGTCCTAGGATGCTTGTTTCCAGTCCAGGGAGGACCTGGCCGGGCAGTTCGGGCTGGACTGTTCCCATTGGGTGCAGGGTCAAGACTGATTTGCATATGGCTGGGTCCAAACTGGAATGGCATGGTGAGCAAAAAAACGATGGATTTAGGCCCAGATCTCTGTACTGGGGTGAATGTATGACATTGTTCTGCATTCTGTCCATCAATTATTCTTTTTGCATTTGTCACCCCCGAGTGGGACGGGTATGCCCAGACGTAGGTCCTGTGCTCTTCATGCCACTGGAGTCAAGCTATTCTGGCTGATGAGGGGTGAAACCCCGAAACCGGTCCTAGGATGCTTGTTTCCAGTCCAGGGAAGACCTGGCCTGGCAGTTCGGGCTGGGCTGTTCCCATTGGGTTCAGGGTCAAGACTGATTTGCATATGGCTGGGTCCAAACTGGAATGGCATGGTGAGCAAAAAAACGATGGATTTAGGCCCAGATCTCTGTACTGGGGTGAATGTATGACATTGTTCTTCATTCCAGGGGTGTGGAATTTCATAAAATATCTACTTGTCCATGGGGCAGGTTGCTTCATAAATCTACTTGTCCTATAACAAAATCCACTTGCTCCTTTGGTGCCATGTAGTGAAGCGACAAATTATGGCAGCAATCTCATTATGTAAGAGCTCTGATATAGCGTCTCTGATTATGCCAGGGCTCATACCATAGTAGTGTTTGAATACTAGCCATCCCCTTATGTCGCCATGTTTCCTCAGATCTACATACTGGGGCTGAAGGTAGTGGTAAGCAATAGTTCCAGGGTTAGAATGCCCTTTTGAGTGTGTGCAAACCTTCTAACTTGCATGTTTTAAGGGTTTTCAACAACTGTTCTCTAATCTTTTCGAATACTGAGAAGTGTTGGAAATTTACTCCTGACAATGGCAGATGTAAATCTTCTACCAGAGTTGTGAAAAAAGTGGTTGGAGGGAAAGTGAACTTGCAAACACTCAGATTTTCGCATGAGCAAATCTACACATGCAAATTTGCTCATGCTAAAATGCAGTACACAAATAATTTCTAGGAGTGCTATTTCTTGTCCTACTTCTGTAAATTCTTGCGAATTTACGAAAGCCGTACATCTTCACCTAATACAAGGACATATACCATGGGTGCACTTTTGAGACTTTCTTTAATAATTGGGCCCCTAATTTGGTCAGCGTTGACCATGACCTTTTGTGTTTATTAAAATTCTGTCTCTCGCTGTATCGGCTAGCTTCACTGTGAGTGACAGCATTCTGCTCTTTCACAAGGAGCATATCAGCACACAAAGTAGTTGTGTTCAGTGCCAGTAGCTACTGTGGCAGAGTGTGCTTTTTGAGCCAAATTTTTTTTTTGCTTTAGCCAATGTTTGTCATAATGGTGAGGGCCCGGCAGCTCCCACACCAATAAGGTTTTACAAAAATCATGCCAAAACAAGTCACACATTGGCAAAACTAAAAAGTTGACCACCAATTTCAGACCTACTGGCTTTGCCAATGCTTGTTTATTTTTGTTTCCCATAATCCTATTGAAACTGGTTACACTGATTTTCCATTATAAATATTTTTGGGAAATAGTAGCATGCATCAACACATGTTACTAAATGATGCTGCAAATAAATGGTACCTGAAATTTTACAGTAGTTTAGCAAAATGTTTTTTTCCCTGCCTTCATTTTTTTATGAACATTTTATTTTGAAAGCAAAGAATCATCAATCTTGCTTTCAAGTTTCTGCAAATATTTGCATCAAATCAGAGAGCATCCTGGTAGCATTATACATAGCCTCATATTGCTAAACTTTGAAAACATGTGTACGCCTTTTGTTTACTGTAACCACTCAGTAGTGCAGACGGAGCTTACTACATTTACCTAGAGCGCTCATCCTAATAATAAAGGCTTTGAATTAATGAACCATAAATACAAGTTTGAAAGAGCATTAACATATGGGCAAAAATATTACCTTAACTGCAGACAGTGACCTTCCCTGATCCATAATGTGGTACTGCAAACTGGCAGCCAATGGGTTTGTGCTGCAGGGGGTTGGGCCTACAAGTTGGGTCCCAAGAACAAAATGCACATGAAAACTTGTTGTCCTTGACCCCAAACAATATGTCCTGGGCGTCGGGATATAGGAATTCCACATCCCTGGCATTCTGTCCATCAATTGTTCTTTTTGCCATGGGGGGTGGCAGTTTCCAGAGCCATGTATGGCTCCAGGAGGGAGCTGTGCTCCCCCCCTCCTTCTCTGAGCACGGCCTGACCCCAGGGAGGTGGTGGTCCTTGGGGCCATATATGGCCCAGAAGGGAGGCTGCATGGCCCCCCTCCCAGTATTATTTAGGCCCAGGAGAGGTGGTAGTCTTCCAGATCTAGGGGGGTCCGTGCGGCCCCCCGTCAATTCATTTTATTGCCCTGGGTAGGTGGTGGTCCCTGAAGCTTCTTAGCAACCCAGGAGGAGGGGTCCACACAGCCCCCCTCCATTATGAATAAAAAAAGCCCTGGCGAGGTGGTGATCCCCAGGGCTTTACAAGCCTTAGAAGGGAGGCCTCTTACGCCCCCTCCTTTTTAAAAAAAAATGCTTTTTTGCCTTGCCTGGGCTGCTTTAGACCAAGACTTGGGGATCAGGGTATTCCTCCCCTGTCCACTTTTCTTTTTTTTAATGTCTTTTGGGGTGGGGGGGATTTGGCTGAAACCGTGTCCCAAGATGGCTGTTAGCTCTTCCTGGTTGAAGTTTTAGCAGCCAATCAGACCTCTGCAGATCTCTGCACGAGCTCGTTATTATTCGCTAGTTAGCTGCGATTGCTGATATCCAAATTTGGATTTCCTTTAATTTCTCACAAACTACTGAACGGATTTACAGCAAATGACTGAAATCGTGATCGGCATAACCAAATCTACCTTTCTGGAAAATTCAGTGTGATTCCATCCAGCGGTTTCGGCTGTGGTGTTTTCAAAGCTACTATGGGAATTAACATGGAAAACGCACTTTTTTTGACCCTCCTCTTCCCCCCGCTTGACAAATCACCCCGAAACTTTCCATGCACAACAAGACCTAACTTTGCAGTTTTTGGGGGAAAGTTTCGTGAAGATTCATCAAACGGCGCCAAAGATATAGCTAAGTCAAAAAACGCTTTTCCTATGGAAACATGGTCCTAACTATAACTGCCTACTGGCGAACACCAGTAGGTTATATATTTATGTGTGTGTGTGTGTGTGTGTGTGTATATATATATATATGTACATACATACAAACACGCGCACACACACACGAACACACATAGAGAGATATAGGATTAAATAACACCTGGTACGTATTTTGTATGCTACATGTTTATTTTGGGTAATTAGCTTGCAAAGCTGTTTTCTTCAAAGTGCAACTAAAATTTGCCACTGGTATTAGAATGTTTAGGATTGGTTTACCTTCAAATAGTGGGTAATGATGATAGTCAGTAGATTTGGATGATTCTGTGACTGCAGCATTTACCACATATTTATGGATTTAATGCGTTTGCCGCATAATGTACAAAATTTAAAATTTCACCAAAAATGTTTCTATCTTAAGTGGATAAAAGTATTATTGACAGATAATGTTCCACATTGTTCTTTTGTGCATTATTTAAATAACCTTTCTTCCTGAATTGGTTCTGTGCCGTATAATCCTTGTAGTCCTAACAATGTTAAAGCTCTGTAAAGTGATTTGGGGCTGTCATTATGATGATGAAATCATATTTCATAGGCAGCTATGAATTATTTCATATATTTCATAGTTCCCTGTGAAATATGGGTTTTTATACCACTTTATTTTGTGCAAGAAAAGCACCAAAACATGCTACTTATGTGCATTTGTGTAGCTACGTATTCTTGTTCTATAAATCAGCCTGACAGTGTCTCCTCCTTCATTTTTCTCATGGACTATTTATCCATTCTTATTCGTTTTTCGTTGAAGGGCTCCTTGGTCCAGCTAAAAGGGATGCCTGGCTGCAGCTACGAGCTGAGATTGAAGCCCTGACGGACTCGTGGCTATCGAATGCACTAAAATCATTATCAATTATTAGTACAAGGTAGGTTCTATTTCATGCGCTGAGGTCTGCTAAAGTACTTACAAGCCATGTTGCTTCCAGTATATGCCTGGTGCTGGATAATAAACACCACCTATCGTTATATTTTGGGGTTGGGTTTGCTCGCCATTTCATTGCCTCAGTTATGATCATTGGTATCCTTTACCTTTCCTGACGAATACTTTTTTTCATTAATTGTATGCTTTAATTTTTCAATCTATTGTATGCTACCAAACCAATGACATTAGGCAAAAAATATCTTCCTTGAAGCATATATTTTAAAACTGTAAATGTAACTAAACAATTCATTTGATCTAGAATAAACTACTACCTTTATAAACTCTTTACTGGATGGACACAGGCTAAATCCTTGGTGGTGCCAGGAAGAGAATAGCAATTCTTGTTAAGTAATGGTGATATTTGATATACATAGCTTTGTACACTTTTGTTTGTCCCAACTAACCCACTATTCAAGGGATCGATGGGGAGTGTATTGGGGGTTGATGCTACTTCCTCCCAGCATGGGTCTGTGTATTAGTTGTACTGCCTGATAACATTTTCCCCAGTGTGAAATCTTAACAATGTGTGAGAGTAAGGTGGTTATAGACCGTGCATTCAATGCATATTTTGTTTGGATAGTATGGGCAGCTGTTGCAGCACCTGTTTGTCTATATTGGACATCAGTGTATTATTTCAGGGACATTCATAGAGAACCAGGTGTCTTGTCTCCATTTGCAGTTGCTGGAGGTGAGTTCAGGCTAAATCTGCTCCCTAGGCGCTCCCTGTGTGAGGAAAGGATTAGCCTGTGTCCTTCATGCCTTGTCGTGTATATTTCACTGTAGAGGTGATGTGTGAAGACTCACAGATCTAAGTGTATTGTTGCAGAGCTAGAGTAACCTTTTGTAAAGGTCTGTGGTTGCTTTCCTCTTGAACAAGTGATGTGTAATATACAGGAACACAGTCCTCAAGAAACAATTGTAAATTTCTTTTCACTCCTCACACACACCTGTCACATGCAATACCTTCTTTTGAGATTTTTCCTTCAATACATAACTGATCTTTATACATTCTTGCAGCATCTGGTGAAGGGAGTGGTGGGTCTCTTGACAAACCAAATAAGGTAAAAATGATGGGTGTTAGACCTGCCATCCTTTATGTGGTTTCCCCAAATGTCTTCCCTTCAGACCTCCTGTTTTTGCTGACTTCATTTTTGCTGGTCTTAGGACGCTGTGCACCTTACCACTGCTAACCAGTGCTAAAGTGCCTGTGCTCTTTCCCTACAACATGTTAACATTGGCTCATACCCAATTGGCATATTTAATTTACTTATAAGTCCCTAGTAAAGTCCACTGGAGTCAAGCTATCCTGGCTCATGAGGGGTGAAACCCCGAAACCGGTCCTAGGATGCTTGTTTCCAGTCCAGGGAGGACCTGGCCTGGCAGTTCGGGCTGGACTATTCCCATTGGGCGCAGGGTCAAGACTGATTTGCATATCGCTGGGTTCAAACTGGAATTGCATGGGGAGCAACAAAAACGATGGATTTAGGCCCAGATCTCTGTTCTGGGGTGAATGTATGACATTGTTCTGCATTCTGTCCATCAATTGTTCTTCTTGCATTTGTCACCCCGAGTGGGACGGGTATGCCCAGACGTGGGTCCAGTGCTCTCCATGCCACTGGAGTCAAGCTATCCTGGCTGATATGGGGTGAGACCCCGAAACCGGTCCTGGGATGCTTGTTTCCAGTCCAGGGAGGACATGGCCTGGAAGTTCGGGCTGGACTGTTCTCATTGGGCGCTGGGTCAAGACAGATTTGCATATGGCTGGGTTCAAACTGGAATGGCATGGGGAGACAAAAAACAATGGATTTAGGCCCAGATCTCTGTACTGGGGTGAATGTATGACATTGTTCTGCATTCTGTCCATCAATTGTTCTTTTTGCATTTGTCACCCCGAGTGGAACGGGTATGCCCAGACGTGGGTCCCGTGCTCTCCATGCCACTGGAGTCAAGCTATCCTGGCTGATGAGGGGTGAAACCCCGAAACCGGCCCGAGGATGCTTGTTTCCAGTCCAGGGAGGACCTGGCCTGGCAGTTCGGGCTGGACTGTTCCCATTGGGTGCAGGGTTAAGACTGATTTGCATTTGGCTGGGTTCGAACTGTAATGGCATGGGAGCAAAAAAACGATGGATTTGGGCCCAGATCTCTGTACTGGGGTGAATGTATGACATTGTTCTGGATTCTGTCCATCAATTGTTCTTTTTGCATTTGTCACCCCGAGTGGGACGGGTATGCCCAGACGTGGGTCCAGTGCTCTCCATGCCACTGGAGTCAAGCTATCCTGGCTGATATGGGGTGAGACCCCGAAACCGGTCCTGGGATGCTTGTTTCCAGTCCAGGGAGGACATGGCCTGGAAGTTCGGGCTGGACTGTTCTCATTGGGCGCTGGGTCAAGACAGATTTGCATATGGCTGGGTTCAAACTGGAATGGCATGGGGAGACAAAAAACAATGGATTTAGGCCCAGATCTCTGTACTGGGGTGAATGTATGACATTGTTCTGCATTCTGTCCATCAATTGTTCTTTTTGCATTTGTCACCCCGAGTGGAACGGGTATGCCCAGACGTGGGTCCCGTGCTCTCCATGCCACTGGAGTCAAGCTATCCTGGCTGATGAGGGGTGAAACCCCGAAACCGGCCCGAGGATGCTTGTTTCCAGTCCAGGGAGGACCTGGCCTGGCAGTTCGGGCTGGACTGTTCCCATTGGGTGCAGGGTTAAGACTGATTTGCATTTGGCTGGGTTCGAACTGTAATGGCATGGGAGCAAAAAAACGATGGATTTGGGCCCAGATCTCTGTACTGGGGTGAATGTATGACATTGTTCTGGATTCTGTCCATCAATTGTTCTTTTTGCATTTGTCACCCCGAGTGGGACGGGTATGCCCAGACATGGGTCCCGTGCTCTCCATGCCACTGGAGTCAAGCTATCCTGGCTGATGTGGGGTGAAACCCCGAAACCGGTCCTAGGTTGCTTGTTTCCAGTCCAGGGAGGACCTGGCCTGGCAGTACGGGCTGGACTGAGCCCATTGGGCGCGGGGTCAAGACTGATTTGCATATGGCTGGGTTCAAACTGGAATGGCATGGGGAGCAAAAAAACGATGGATTTAGGCCCATATCTCTGTACTGGGCTGAATGTATGACATTGTTCTGCATTCTGTCCATCAATTGTTCTTTTTGCTTTTGTCACCCCGAGTTGGACGGGTATGCCCAGACGTAGGTTCCGTGCTCTCCATGCCACTGGAGACAAGCTATCCTGGCTGATATGGGGTGAAACCCTGAAAGCGGTCCTAGGATGCTTGTTTCCAGTCCAGGGAGGACCTCGCCTGGCAGTCCGGGCTGGACTGTTCCCATTGGGCGCTGGGTCAAGACTGATTTGCATATGGCTGGGTTCAAACTGGAATGGCATGGGGAGCAAAAAAATGTTGGATTTAAGCCCAGATCTCTGTACTGGGGTGAATGTATGACATTGTTTTGCATTCTGTCCATCAATTGTTCTTTTTGCATTTGTCACCCCGAGTGGGACAGGCATGCCCAGACGTGGGTCCCGTGCTCTCCATGCCACTGGAGTCAAGCTATCATGGCTGATCAGGGGTGAAACCCCGAAACCGGTCCTAGGATGCTTGTTTCCAGTCCAGGGAGGACCTGGCCTGGCAGTTCGGGTGGACTGTTCCCATTGGGCGCAGGGTCAAGAATGATTTGGATATGGCTGGGTTCAAACTGGAATGGCATGGGGAGCAAAAAAACGATGGATTTAGGCCCAGATTTCTGTACTGGGGTGAATGTATGACATTGTTCTGCATTCTGTCCATCAATTGTTCTTTTTACTTTTAGCAAGTTGGCATTTTCTTATCCCAATTATTTGTGTCTTCTGCCAGTGTCCTGGGTCACATGACTATGAATGGCTGTGCTGTTGGGGTTTGTGTATTCCTACCAGACAGTGACCCAAAGAGGACTGGGTGTGGACAGGATAGGCCATCCTTGAAAACGGTGTTGGTGGCCCAACTGCTGCCTAACCCTAAAACTTGGTACTTAGAAACTTTTTCGCCACAAATCTCCAGAAGACTGGGACCTGCCTGCCAGTCGATCCGTCTAAGGTGCATCTCTGGTTAGCCTGATTTCCCTGTAGCTCCCGCTACGTTCTTCTCTGCAGCAGCAAATCCTATTCAGAGGGACCTCTCAGTGCCGGTATCTGGCCTCCTGGAGCCCTCTATCGTTACAGCTTTGTCCCACTGGAGATTTTCAACTTCCAAAAAGTTGTCTAAGTCCGCAGATAAAAATCTTTACCGGGCTCGACTACGACTGACTCCCCATCCACGACGACCACTTCGGCCTAGAAATCCAGCTTTTCCTGACATCGATGACTTCGCCTCAGACACAGCCTGCTGCCTTGCCCCGCTGAACTCTACAGTCTCAAGAACTTTTTTTAAGCCCGAAGGTAAGGCAAGACCGGGCCCAATACACCCCTTGTGTGTGGCCTGCTCTCCATCGCAGTGGGCCTTAACTTTTGACTTTGACACGGGCTCGCTCGACCAGATACCCGTGGTTGGCACTTTGATCTTGTGAGTGATAGTTTTCACTAACAATGTTAAGAATTCATAATTCCGGTTCTACCGATTAGATTTAATTTGCTTTGGTGTCATTGTATTTATTAACATCTACTGTATTCTTCTAAATTGGTTTAGGATGTTTCTTTTGTCCTGTTTTCACTTTCCTACTGTTTGTGTGCTGCATAAATAATTTACACATTGCCTCTAAGTTAGGCCTGACTGCTTATGTGCCAAGCTACCAGAGGGTGAAGCACAGGTTAATTTAGTGACTTTTGCGGTTCACCCTGACAAGTATTGTAGTTGTTGCTTGAGTAGGGCTTCCACCCCCTCAACCAATAGCCCAATTTCTTACATGGGTTTTCTTGACAAAGTTAATCACTGCAGTAAAACTGGGAAAAAAAAACCTCCTAATTAGGCCATGTTTCAAGGGAGGACAACCAAATCAAGATGGGAAAACAGTATTTCCCCAGGTCTCACAGTTTCAAATGCCTCCCTTTGCTGTTTTGCTTCTTTAGCAGAAGAACCCCTTTTACTGCCCTTTCCAAAAACCCCACCAGTCTCGATTCTGTTTTGTGTGTGTGTCTGTGTGTGTGTGTGTGTGTGTGTCTGTGTGTGTCTGTGTGTATGTGTCTGTCCACTTCTTGGTCACCGTGGGTTCTTGCTGGACGCATCCTTGGGTTACCACACTTCTTCTGCGCCTCTGTTTGCGTTGTCTCATTAGCGAGAGTACCTACCTCGGTCAGCCCAGAGTGTATATACACACTGTCAGTATTTCCTCTGGGAATACCAGCTCTAACGGCTTCTGTAGGTCACTGATTTTGTACAAGGAAGAATGTGCCTTAATCAAGAGCCTCAGTATGTCTCTTTCACAGCGACGAGAGGTAAAATAATGAAACGGGAGTATAGGATGTATTGGTAGAAGAAACTCAGTTTACCGTCTCAAAATCCACACTAATGACTGATTCTGCTTTCCTTGGATATTTTACTTAAATATGTAGAACCAATGCATGTTTTGCACCTAGAAAATGGTCTGTTTTTTAATGCTGTAAAGGCATTGTCATCAGGTGCCTGGACTAAATAAAAGTAGACCAAGTGAGTCTAGTTACAACAAGTTAATCGTTGTCCAGTTGCAAGGGTGTAGGCAGGAAAATAAAATTACCCCCTGTATGACCTCTATGAAATTAAATGATGTATCAAAGTGAGCAATCTCAAATTTTGCTATAAAAGCCAGTAAATATTGTTCGCTCAAGGAAAATGTATAAAATATTGCATTTTACAAACATGATTTCAAAGGAATTTGGTAAAAAATAGCATTTAACCTGTATCGATTTCTTTCTTTCATTCTTTCCTTTTTTCTTTCTTTCGTTTTACTCTTCTTTCATCCTGTCTTCATTTTCTATCCATCTTTAATGCTTTCCATTATCATTTCTTTACTCTTTTTACATTCTCCTTTCATCCCTCTTTCATCTTTCTTTCTGTCCATCCTTCTTTCGTTCCATCTCTCATTGTTTTTATTTTTCTGTCCTTCTTTATATTACATTTTATTTACTTTCCTTCTTTCCATCCTTTTTCTAATTCATTAATTATTTTCTTGTTCTTTCCATTCTTCTAATCCTCTAGTCCTTCCTTCACCCCTTGTTCTATCCTTTTTTATATTTCTTCTACTTGTTAATACTTTCTCTTTTTTCCTTCCTGTGCCCTTACTTCTGTCTCCCATTCCCTCCTTCTATTTTTTGTTTTATTTGTTCCTTCCATCTTCTTCCTTCCCTCTTTTTTATTTCTTTCCATCTTTTAAGCCTTTTCCTATTCTGCTTCCTTTTTATTTCCATCTTTCCCTCCTTATTTCCATTCTATTCTCCTTCCTTCATTCGCACTCTCTCACTCTATTTAGTCTCACTTATTTTTTCTTTACCATTTAAATATTTTCTCTTTCTGTCTATCACTGTTTTTCGGCTACTTTTGTAACCCTTTGCCCCTATCTCTTACCTGTGTCATGGTAATTATTCTTACCTTACTAGGAAGGGCCATAAAACAATGTATTCTGCCCTACTGACACAACCCAGCTTCAGCTGATATAGCAGGTGCTTCACTACGCCCTTGTCAGTTGTGTTTATGGACGAATATACCGTTCATCTATTGGTCTTAAGTCAGGAAATTCCTGTCTTCACGCCCATTTCAGTAACTAGTATTTTACAGTGTTTTAGGAAATGGATAGATTTTGGGCAGACGAAACTGGCTGCTATTATACAGATTTGTACGTTTTATAAATATCTGTCTCCTTCCACCACACTTTGAAGGACATACAAGCAATCAGGAAGGTTGTCTCTTCTCAACACTTGCGTTGAAAGTGAGCACAAACCTGGGAGCATTGCTGCTAATTGACCACTTATTTCAGCTGCCCCTGCCCTGATGAACGTAGTCCATGTATGCTGCATACTCATGCCACTTTATTTTTGCGGTGGCTGGTGCCAGAATTTGATAGCTTGAGAACAAGTGATGACTAGCATCCTGGTAGAAAGACATGCTTGGGATAGTAGGACTATTTGGAAGGCGCAGATGGTTCAAGTGTTGGCCCTGAATAGCAGCGTCTACTTTGGCGTCCGGCTCCTGCAGCATAGTGTCTGCTTTCTAAGATATGACCAGTTGGCCCTAAGGATATTAATATAAAGTGTGGTGAGTCGGAAGGGACCTAGGCTTATGATTACATTTCTTGTCCAAGTGTTCGAATACTTGGCATCATTGGAATAGGACATTCTGTAATCTGTCAGTGTGCTAGGAAACGACCACTTGTTTTATGATTTTAGGTGAAAACAGTCTAGAGCTGACAAATATTTTTTTCTCGAATTATTTTTTAGGCTCACAACAATCAGCAAGCTGAGATGAGGTTATACTTCTAAATATTTTCTGAACTGTTTATTGCATTCACGTATTGTTTTGTAGGTTTTATATAGACACAACTCGGACTGTGTGTAAAATCCTAAAAGTGAATTACAAAGTATAGAAAAAGAAAAGTACTTGATAATCAGAAAAATAAATGCAAGTGCAGCAAAAGTTGATTTATTCCTTTTTTCTCTTCAGGAGTAACTGTGTAAATGTCCTGGTAACAACAACACAACTCATCCCAGCACTTGCTAAAGTGTTGCTGTACAGTTTAGGTGGGGCGTTTCCAATTGAAAATATTTACAGCGCAACTAAAATAGGTATGCAAATATAAAATGAAAATATTGTCTGCCATTGTCTCAATGTACACTTGACTAATGTAAGTACGCATTTGTCTTTTTGTTTTCTCATGTCCATGATTTATATAAGCTTTATGATTCTCTTTTATCAAAGTTGTGCAGCAGGAGATGGTGACTTTAAAGGCTTGCCTTATTAGTAGCGGTGTTAAGAAAAATGATGATGTTATAGGGATAAATGGTTTTATCCATGCATTTTATCCTAAGTAGGATCACACTGCACATAGAGCCTTCGGAACTTGATCCATTTTTTCCACGTGCATTGCAAAGTATCCGCCTTGATTTTGCTCTTTTTTTTTGGGAAGAATTTCTTAGGCTGGCTACTTTATACCCTTTGGAATATCAGAAGTGCCCCACTTACCCAATGTTCACTCCACATAAGTGGTCTAGAGTTTGACAGTCTTTAATACTATGACCATCAAGAGCCTTGTGTCAGCTCTTCTACAGGACATAAGTTCAGATATTTGTATTTATTGCTAGAACATTCACACTGTAGCATCCTCTATTCCACTGCTTCACCTTGTCACCCTTATCACAGTCCTGCTCAATGCACATGCTGGCCAGGGCTCAGCTTTGGTTACTCTTACTTGCGAACCTGGTGCCAAAATTAACACTAGATCACGTCTTTCCTCTCTTGCAGAAGTGAGAATGTGGTGTTTCTAGAAATATGGTTAAGCATATTTTCTTAGCGCTTACTTGCTTATTTAGAGTTTGGTGGTTATTACCTCTGCCCCTTGGCGGACAGCGGGCCGCCTGCCAAACTCTAAATGAGTCTCTAAGTCCTGTTTACCATAAAAATTGCATAAATATTGTAATTTCTTTTGTGTGTCCTCATCATTCCTGTAATCAATTCAATAGATCTTCCAGTGTGTGTATACACATATTGCCGTTCAAAATTGTGATCAGATAATTTTCAGGAATCTATCTAATTGTATAGTGCTGCTTGCTGTATTTCATTGCCTCCCAAAAATACAAAACGTCTCTGCCCTACAACAACCCTCAGAATAGTTGCTAAGTTCATAAACTACAAAATGTCACCCATATAAATTTGCAGAATGCTTAATACCACGTTAGGTTCTTGTTGCCACATTCCCAATCGTTTCCTTTTCTTGTGGTGACGGAACACTGCGAATTTCTGTACATTGTTATTGTCTTACAAATGTTCAGCTTATCAGTTAACTTATTTTTTTACTTGAAGGACTTGTTGAAAAGATTGAGACTTTTTCAGTGCTAAGCGAATGTATGGCGGAATTCCGCATGCGTTTTTCACACATGCCTTAGAAACTACGGGCCCGATTCACAAAAGTAATTTGAGACAAAATCCTAACTTTACGACTTTCGGTATTCACAGAAGGCATTTAGGAGTACTAAAGTTAGGATTTTGTCTCAGTCAATCTTAAGTTTTGTCTTAAGTTAAACTTAAGACAAACTTAAGTTTATCTGAGACAAAATCCTAACTTTACGACTAGGATTTTGTCTCAGTTAAACTTAAGTTTGTCTTAAGTTTAACTTAAGACCAAAACTTAAGTTTTGTTTTAAATATAATTGAGTGTGAGATAACGTCTTGTGTGAGTTTTGTAAGGGTGTCTCATCCCTTCATGTGGAATGCATATAATGGAGATATTGTGAGTATTACATCCCTGGGAGAGTTCCTTAAGTTGCAGAGGGAGTATTGCAGTAGTTGGTGCTGAGCTTATAAGAACTGGAGCTCCAGGTTGAAGTCTTTCTTCTTTATCCCAGTAGCCTGAAAAGGAAGGTGACCTCTGCCTTGACACCTCCACTTCGACTTCCGTGATTATGACATGTATTTGATTTGGTGATTGAAGAATAAGAGGTTCATTGTGTTTTTTCAGGCAAAGAAAGCTGTTTTGAACGTATAGTGTCCCGGTTTGGCACCAACATAACATATGTTGTGATTGGAGATGCCCGCGATGAGGAGCATGCTGCTAACCAGGTAACTAAGCGCTGAACTCTTATCTTATTTTTTTTCCAGGAAAAGAAAGTTGCTTTGAGCGAATAATGCAAAGGTTTGGCAGAAAAGTAGTATATGTTGTAATTGGGGATGGTGTAGAAGAAGAACAGGCAGCAAAGAAGGTAAAGCAACTGCACAAAACGTTGGTGTGACATTTAGCTACTAGTGCAAGCCTGTTTTTTTTGTCTGCATTACCATAGCTTTGCACAATGCCACTTCTGGCAAATGTGTTAACCAGACTGAAACAAAGCAGCAAGAGCATGCCTGTAGCTATGTTTTAAATTGAAAATCCCAACCATTTGGATTCCAGCATTTGTTACTACAGTATATTTGCCAAATATCCAGAGTGGAAATGACACTGCGTTCTAAAAATGAGTTCAGCAAACTTCAGTCAGACAGACTATGGTCTATGAGGCGCCAATAAAACACAAAGGTGCCAGTAACCCACAAAGATATGTGGATACATGCAAGGAGAGTGACGTTGGGGTAGATAAAAGCAAAGTATTATATCAGGAGTGGACACTGCAAACAGACCATTATGAAAGTTTCTAAATGACTTCCACATGGAAATCATCATCTTTATTGATGTTGTATGTCACTGTGGTCCAAATTTTTGATGGCTATATTACAGCACACTGCCAATACCTTTAATTTAGTTCTGTTTATATATATAATATTTATATCACGCATAAATATGTTTTTCATTGTAAATACGTATGTATTTATGTACATACACCCATATATACTGTTAAAATATTGTGCCAAATATATTTCCCCAAAAAATAGTTTATACATATATAAAATATATATATATATACACTGGAAACCGCAAAATGTAATGCAAATTTGAAATTATTACATCAACGTATTTTAAATGAAAAGTCTGTTTTCAGTGTTCATTTATTTTGTTACTTAATAACAAAATGAATCCACCAGCCCGCAAAAGTGAAGTAGATGAGGGTGCAAGTGCTTTTTCACATAAGGAATGTAAAATGCTGCGGCCAAATGGTTCCTTAATTTTTATTTACATTGTTTATATTGAGTAAAAAAGAATCTGTGGAAATGAGACAGATATTTATGCACACTGTGCATAGCCACATGTTTGCTTCTCAGCTTATAAAATAAGAAGCCACGATTGGGTGTTTCTTGAGGCAAGAATGACCTGCTGGGAGTTGCATTTAACCACCTAACAGAGCAGAGTATTTTTTTATTTATTAATGTGATGTTTGACACGTTTGTACAGTTGCATGTTTCCACAGTTTGTGCGAGAGTAAAAAAAATATTGAGTGTATGCTATTCTGCAGGTCCTACAAAAGCTATAACACTCTTGCTGTTTGCGCTCTAAATGGTTAAGACGTGTCTACTTTATTTCAAACATTTGCCATTTTTATAATGTTTCACTTGTATCATTTCTACTGGTATATTAAATTCTCTTTGCAAAACTCTGATCACTGTGGTAGTCTATGAATGATCTTTTATCAACAGTTGTTTGGTAGGTTGGCGTAGTCTCAGATTCTCATTTCCACAACATGTCTTTTACCGCTGTATAGATTATTTGTTACTGGTGATGGTATGGAGCTCTAGTAGTTTTTTTTAGAAGAATTGCTTGGGTGATGTAGTTCTTGGTTTGCATGATTTTTGCTGTTGGTTTTGTTTGAAGGCACCATGTAAAAAAATAATTTGGTTTGCAAACAGATCTGAATTGAAAATATACAAATTCTCTCAAACAATTTACAAAAAATCCGGTTTTATTCAATGCTTGAGCCTAAGCTTTCCAATGAGAGTTGAGCGTACACCTCAGTGCCTTGATATTAATGTTTTAAAGTGCCCTAATTATGTTTTACAGGCCTGTCTCCTAATGTAGTGGATCAGAATATACATCTGACTCCTAAATTTAAGATTTAATCTCAGATCTGTTTTGCAAAGCTGTATCTGTATCCAAATCTTATTGTTTGACTCATTACTGGGCTTTCTGCTGACTTATAATGCAGTCATTTTATTGATGTGACACTTGCTATTTTTCCCTTCTCACAATCTCCACGATGACCACAGCACAACATGCCATTCTGGAGGATATCAAGTCATTCAGACCTCTTGGCTCTACATCAAGCACTGGAACTAGAGTATTTGTAACTGTGTTCTGTAGTTGGAGATCCTTTTTATAATTCAAGTACACTGAATTTTTATGTGTGATTCAACGCCTCTGGCTTTTTACACATATGGATTGTCTTAAAAAGGGAAGAACTCCTGTTGAATGAAGAAGAATTCAAATTGTTGAAAGAAGTAAGCATTTTAGTGCTACGTAAGGAAACTCTATGGTCTTACATATGCAACATTTTATTGAACAAAAAACCATGGAGGTTGCTGGCACACACCGGACGATCCCTAGGCAGAATGAGAACAGCCTTTGGTACAGGACTCCTGCCAGCATATCAACGTTCATTTTCTGACCGACAAGGTGGTGTTCAACATTCCTCATCATGGGATTTTCTCAACACTGAGGTTTGAATCAGACTTTATCCTACCTAACCCAGAAAATATGAATTGGAATGCACTCGGACTGTGTAATGACAATCATGTCTAGACCTGTAATATGTGTAAATTATTGATGGAATAATTTACTGTGATCTTATTAGCAGCTGACTTTGGAAATGGATGCAATTTTTCCTTTTTGGGAGGGGGTGGGAATGGGTATACATTAATGTCTTTTATAAATGTTTGGCAATCAGAATGTGGATAATGATGTGTTGTGCCTTAAGAGAAAGAAGACAGTGTTTGTGTGTTGAAATGTAATTTTGGTTAAAATATGTAGATACAAAAATCTTTCGTGATCATTTTTTGACATGACCAAATTTCATGTTCACCTATTGGTGGGAAAAGCTGCATCATAAATCATTAAGTATTTGTTGCAGTTAAGAAAATAAATAAAGGAAAATTTGTGTTTTTATTTGGAAGCTGAATAATTATTCTAGAATCAGATAGCAAACTTCAGGATAAGCGGAGTGATTCAAATAAATTTGCTATAGTTTGTATTAGTACCTCTTGTTTTAAAAACAACAAAGCTAGGCATTTAAGGTAAGACGTTTTCCATGTGTTTCTTACTATCCAGTGTACGTCTTATTCTTTCATGTGACCCTCTATTAAGTTTGCCATTGATCATATTTTGTCAAGTCTGTGATATGTATTTATTTGGGTTGGCCACGTGAAACGTTTTTGGTGCAGCAGCGAAAGTATATAATTGTGACCCAGCATAAAATTTACATAGACAACTTTTTCTGCAAAAAAAGAAAAGAAAATGGTGGACTGTTGTCAAGCACGTGAGAGTAGTTGAAAGCCTCAAAAGTGTGCGCAAATAGGGGAAACATGTTGCAACCATTATGAAGAAACATAGTGCGATTCTCTTGGAAAACAGTGAGCAGCCATAGCCTTGCAATGGAGGTTGCCGTTTGGAGTAAACCACTGAATTTCGAAAGTCATGAATTTGAATATGGAACACCATTAAAGAAGACTGTATGAAAGATTTATGTTCAGTCGTTCACATCACACAGGCCCTAATTGCACACTGGTGAGATTGAAAGTTATGGATACTTCATGCCTCTCTTCCTATGGAATATATTCTCTTTTCATGACCCTGTCTCAGTGAATAGAATACCTAGCCTAATTGTTTGTGGGTTTTGTACTGTTGATCACAGTAGAATATTACGTATTATTAGAAATGTATAAGCATGGATCACCTCTCACAGAAACAATGATACCTTCATTATTTAACTGTATCTGTCCTTCAGATTTGCAACAAATAGGGAAACTTTGATAGATGGAAACAGTTTAGAAGACAGAGTGCTTAAATTCATGTCCACCTTGTTCATGCCTCTGAAACAATTTCAACAAGCATATTTACATATGTATGTTATTTATAGGTTTTTAGGAAGCTTCATCTTCAGTATGTCTTGCTCAAGAGATGTTAAATACTGTGGCATATCCAGGCTAAAGTAAGATTTCCTTGGTGCAGCTTCTTTATAGAAATCTGTTATTCAAGGTGTTGAAAACCACATAGCTCCTTTGCTGTATTCAAATGCTTTTCCAGTGCAGTCATACCCCTTCCACATGGCAGTTTCACACCTGCCTCAGCTTCCTGTCTGTTGTTTTACTTGCAAAAGTTTGACATTTACTTAGTACTCAGACGTGTTCCTTATTCCATGATCTCCAGAATTAGCAATTGGATCCTCTGTACATTGATTTGCTACCACTTGCTGTGCCTTTGTGACCTCTTAGTTCACAGGAGCCGTGCCCACAGTACAATGTATATAAAGCTCATTAAAAGCAATGTTTACCTTCTGTAGCTTCTGCCTGTTTCCTCATTAGGGAGGCCCATCTTTGCTGCTGAATGTGGGGAGCGACAGTAGCAGCAAATCTTCATCCATTCTCACCATGTCACTAACAAGTGCTACTGATGGTGTAGGTAATAAAGGTTCCCAGTTGTACACAGGTTGAGGTAGTACTAGGCTGTATTTGGCATTAAAGTCAGAACTTAGCCGAAAAGTCCACTAAGAAAGCAGTACCTGGGCCTGTGAGGATATCCTCACCTGGAACATGTGGTCATATTTGGCTCATGATGGCTTACCCATGGCCGTTGGTTCCTATGCCCCAGCATTTCATGTATGCACTCCTTGCATATGATGTCAGTTCCCTAGCTAGTTTCTGAAAGCAAATGATTTTTTTATCTGCTTTAGTACGATGTGTTTTTATTTTTGTGGCTCTTAAACTGTTTTGTTTCATTATTATGTGATGTCAGTTCATATTATGTCACTGGCAGCTGATGCTACTTCTGGTTATATGAGGGCCACATTATGTCACTTCCACCACTCTAGTAATTTTGGTGAATCAACATTCCTGTACTCAAGAGATACCAATTGTCTAAGTAATTTATAATTTTCTGCTGTTCTTATTGTTAGCTCTCTTGCTTTGTTGTGGCAACACTTTTTCTATGGTAAACAGTTTTTCAGAAAGTATTTGACAGGTTGGTGCATCTTCAGTAAAGTGAACTTCTGCCCTTTCTGCGTTGAGGTTACACTGAGTTTCTTACAGAATTATCTCCTACAGATACAAGTTCCATACCGAGGGAAATCATCTCCTTTGAAGCTCTGAACATTCATGTAAGTGGTACTGTGATTGAGAGGAGCTCTTGTTACTGAGACACATTTTCTATACATGAGCCTACTCTTTGTGATATGTTCCATAAATGTGCAAATAACTCCTACTGGTTCCACCTCACTGGGTTATGTTACTACTCAAGCCTCATTCCAACTTTACTTAGTGCATGAGTCTGCATGGGCCAGATACCTGTAAAGGCTCAATCTTGATCAAGGTGTTGGTGTTATTTTACTAAATCTCACATCTAGGCTGAACATAATGCATCCTGCCACACTCACCGGAGAACCAGTTCCACCAAGATGATAATTGATCGGTAAGTACAGCTCCGCTTTTCACTCTGTTCAAATGACTCTTCAGTACCATTTCTCGAGATTGATATGGTTTGATTTCCACCTCATCTACTTCTCATACACAGTACATGAGTGTTTTTTTACAATCTCAATCCCATTTTCAGTTTTAGTCATGTCATCCAAAACTGTAAAAGAATAAAATGACAAACAGGTCTCGCTGAAATTCTCCATATTTGCTCAGTTCCCAGGCATAGTAGTGGACCCAGATTTAATTCACCTATATTTCAGTAGAACATAGAAAATGGACTAAATCCTTCTTTTTTAGGTGAGGCTTCTCCTTGTCAGGTTGAGCAGCACCCGATGTGAACTTGCACATGAATTTCGAAGTTCAGGAGGGTGTTAGGGTGCTGCACATTTTTTAAGGCCTTTCATGTCTAAAATATTGGACAACAAATGCTGGACCCTCAAAGATAAGTCTATTTTCATTGGATGTGGGGTAAAGAGATGACTGGGCTCCACACAAAAAAGTGACTTGCCTTTTTCCACAATATTTTAAGGGGTTTTAAACATGAAAGATCAGAATGGGTAGGTCTGTTGTATAGAAGATGCCCCTTGCTTGATACATGCAAATTCTGCCAAGGTGCATCTTTTCCTCCTCACAAAGGGTCCAGAAGTGCTTCTATTCATGTTAAGATGAGGAGGCAAAGTATAAATACAAATGAATATAAATATCTGATCTAACTCGAGTAGAGGTGCCCATCCAACAAAACATTAATCATAGGCTTAAACTCTGGACAAGAGGTGCTTCATAAGGTAGCAGACCTTCGATTTGATTGGAAAAATAATCTTGTCTTTTCTGCAAATTATGTTTTGGGGCAGTGTAAAGCATGGGTGTTGACAGCAAAGTTATTCTGCATCATATCTATACCTGTACTTTGTCCCCAAGGGTTATTCAAAGTAAATATTCAAAACTATACTACACAGATTCACAATATATCTGGCAGTTATGCAATTTGTACTGTGATTTCCAGGTGGCTGCTAGCTTCTCATTTCTTTCTGCATGCATCCCGTCTTGACTGACTGTAAGGTGGTACACAAGGAGGAGAAATTCATACAGTGCTATAAGTACCAACCTGTATCATCATCTGCCTCAGTGAAACAAGAAATTAATCTCCCTGGATGGGATATTTAATCTACAAGCTACAAACCAGTGATTAGAGAATAAGTAATCGCATTAACAGACAGAGTGATCAGATTTATCATCTCCTGTCCCACAAATTGGCTGAGGCTTTAGGGAAGATTGACATTGAGAACCTGTCCGCAAGGCTACTTAAAGATATTAGTGTTTCACCCAGCCACACCTCTTAAATGCTGTTATAATAACATGAATTTGGTCCCAGAAAGTCGAAGGTGTCAACCAGCCTTATTCATTTTGGTGTTGAGAACTCTACAAAACAACAAACTCTGACTGCCACATTGTTGCGTTGTACTCCCTCATTGAGATATTAGTTTTTTAAGTAGTTTGCTTACAATATGTGAGTAATCGCAAGGGAGAGACACACAGTCATGGATCTCAGTTGCTTATGGCTGTGTCATGTTCGACAGGAAGTACATGGCCAACTCAATCCAGAAAATAAGAAAGCTCCCCGGAGCAGACATCTCTAGTAAAGTTGAACATTTGATACCCAATCTTGGAGCCCTGAAGCCCAACATCGTCAAAATGTAGGCATTCAAACGCAGTCCTTCATCACCATCTCTTAATAACCAATACATTTACCATCTGATTACTCCTAGGCCCCCCAAGGTGTAACATTGCAATACGTCACCACCGACCAATTCAACAACTCCTATTTTCAGATGTTGCGTAATATGCTACCAGGGGCAGGCAATATAATGGATCAAACTCTCAAGAAGCCCAAGTATGACATGCTTGAAAGAACCAAAGCTGAACTGCTGATTCCATCCTCGCCATAGAAAGAGAAACCAGATTCCACTTTCAATACAAACATTTTCATGATGGAATTTGTAGTGATAAGAAAGCTTGTACAGATAACCTAAACTAATACATACTTGATATACTCAAACATAGGATGCATATGGAAGGACTTTAGGGAGCTATTCCAATTCCCACACTAGAATGACTGTGAATGTGTGAATGAGTAATCCAAATGACCTCTGCTCCAAACAAAGCACCCACAATACAAATACTTAAAAAGCTGGACAATCTTAAAATGCATCTGATCAGATTGGAGTACTGGAACCACAGAGGGAACCTTCATGTTTTGGTTTGACAGTGTGCGAGATCTACAACATGTATTTCTGGAAAACATAGATACTTATTTTGTTGGTTGAATATGCCCAAGAGTGATAAAGGTAGAGCTCCTAGAGAGCCCTCGTACAAAATGAAAGCACCAAGTTTTTTTCTGAGCTTTTATCTTTCTTCTCTGGGCTAAAACTGTGAGCATATGAAGATCACATTGACTGATGCCTTTCAAATAAAGTTGGGACTTCCTTTAAGAGCAGCCTGTAATTTAATTCATATGTATCTTCATAGGTTTTTGTGACAAAGATACCTATATACATTTTTGGACTTGCATGATTCGGTTTTACATTACACTAGGTAAAATTTGTGATGTAAAATTGAACAAAATATTTCAGTTATTTTTCTTGTACCCCCCTCCCCCATATTTGTAAATTTCTATAAATCCATACATGATATTTTTCTTATCAGCTTTGAGAAATAATACAGTCATCAGCGTACAGTTGCAGTTTTGCTTTGTATATGTTGTAGGAGTTCAGCCATCTCAGATAACTGAATAGAGACAGCAACAAACTCAGTGGGTGAAAGAGGGCAACTTTGATGATTACTGCTGGAAATCGTTTTTGGCATCCACCCGTATTGTAGCTGAGTCATTTGGGTATAATGGTACCAGAACTCTCTTGAGGTGGGAGAAGCCAAATGCCTGAAGAATAGGTGAAAAAAAAATTCCAATCTCCAAAAGATTGAACACTTTAGTCAAGTCGAGCATTATGATAGTGGTCAATGTTTGGTTGGTTGGAAAAACATCTGTTGCTTCAATAACAGTTTGTATTAGTGGCAAGTTAACTTTCCACAGTGAAATCTTTCTGATCAGAGTGAATAATGGAAGTATATTCGAACACTATTGCTAGGGCTTTTGTTAAAATCTAATAGGACGAATAAAGTGATGAAAGATAGGAAGTGGCATCCTCCTTGGATTTGCCTGGTTTTAAAGAAACGGACTACAACTCTTGCTTGAAATTAAGCCAATGACTCCCCACCTTCTATAATAGAATTCAGAGGTCTGGCTGCCCAAGTCCAATGGATTGCACAATGGCTAGCGGGGTTACAATTAGCAGACACGGCTGCAACTATGCCGTTATGGTCCTCAATAGAAATAGCACATCTGTTTCACCCCTGCACACAGTTAAGCCCTTCTGACTTGCTCCTACTGGTAGTGGCACACAGATGTTATCGCAGATGCCTACACATTACCAAACAGGTTCTCCATACACACCGGGTCTAGCACTACTGGGCACTCCTAGGCCAATGGGATTGACAACAGCAGCAGAACTGGAATCATGGCACGCTGCGGGAATAAGTACCTTAGGCAGCTTATAGAGAGAGGGCGTGTTAGCCTCATAAGACGTTCTAATGGAGGAGGATGGTTTGCCTCCGGGTCAGTTTCTACTCCACCAATCACTATTGGGTACACTACCACAGCACTGGGGGGACATGGCCTCTGAACCTCCGACACATCTCACAATACAGTACATGCAGGTGATGTGTGGGGGCAGACACCTCAAACGCTGGTTAGCTGACTCCATGCGCCATCACACTACCCCGTAAATTCCTCACCCTGCATCGTCAATGGAAGATGGACCTGACCTCCTCTGTTGTGATCGGGAATGGAATTCGATATTGGCGGGCCCTGTCACATTCCACATAGCGCATGCTTTAAGCTTCTACATTTCTACATACTACACAGGGCGTACGTTACCCCAGCCAATATCAACAGAAATCGCACAACAACTGCTGCATGCCCCAGATGCTCATGTATTGATGCGGACCTCTTGCATATGTTATGGGCCAGCCCATCACTACACACGTACTGGAATGCCGTCACAATGACATTAACTACGTGTACTGAGTGTCCAATCTGTATTGTTGGGAGGTATGCCTACTGGGCCTTTATCGCAGATTCAAAAGACACAAGGTGACCTTTGCTTCCTGGATCTGGGATTTATAGTCACCAAATGCCTTATCACAAAGAGAGGGAAATCTCCTACACCCCGACGTTTGCAGCCTGGCGACGTTCTATTGACAACTGGGCACAAGGCGAAAGTGGAGCCCTGCATAGGGAGGGCACGTTAGGGCTGGGAAAATATCCCATTTCCACTTACTGGTGCACCATACTCCTAGCTTTGCATGCACACGGAGAGGTAGGAAATATACCAATACCCGCTGACATGCTTGATAACCTGTCGCAATAAGAGACAGAGCGATTAGATAATTCCCTCCCCCTCACCTCCCACCTCTATGCTGATGCAGCGTTTCCGCCTTTGCTGGCACTCTAATGGATCTCCTCCTTTCCTCCCCCCATTCCCTCCCCACCCCCGACGATATGTCACTCGCAAGCACCGCACATATGTTGAGTATGGCATTCGGGTTGACGCATGGATGTCTGTAGCATCTGAAAGCTGAGTTGCATCATGTTACTGGTTGGTTCTTCCCCTTTTCCCCTCCGTTATTTCGTACAATTATTGTTGACACAAAAATAACGAACTGCATTGTATTTCATTTACTTTTTGCACTGGGGACTCCCTGGTTGAACTCACCTTATGGAAACAATGCTTGCCACTCAACACTTAGGTACTCACCTAATTATGCTTCTACTATGTTCCACCCTAGAGACCGTACCGCAAATAGACTTGTGCATGATGTGCTTATGTTTGAGTTCATCGCGCTATGTCTCTCATGGTGTAATAAGACAGATGCTTATTTGTTTCTTGTACTGTGCACTTAAAAAAAATTGATTGTGAACAGAAATGTGATTTTGTCCGTGAAACATATCTACAATAAATAGATTCAAACAAAAAATAGAATTCAGAGGTTTACATAACTGCTTTTAATTTAACTGTGATAGTTTTAAAGACCTCCATTGGAGACACTCTTCTCCACATGTTTTACTTTTCATGAAGCTATCAGTCAGGTCTACATCTTTTTCTATAAATGAGAGTGATAATTCTGTTGCTATTGTGGAAAAGTGTTTAGTTAGGAGCTGGTATCAGAAATGGTCTCTAATTGATATGTCTGTTTTGAACTGCTGGTATAGATTATAATAATGATTCATAAACATTTTTTAACTTGTTTGGGTTCTTCAGTTACAGTAACTGGATAATGTAATTTCTCAATCACATTCTTACACTTTGTTGTGCTTGGTAGGGCTAATAAGTAGTTTCCCAGCAAACTCCCCTTATCATACAATTTTTTCTCATATATTATTTCTATTAACAATTTCTTTCTTGTAATAAAATTCCCTCAATATTTTTCTTTCATACTGTCATTTACTCGATCTTCTTTAAGGCATGAATTAAAAACATGTTCTCTTTTTGTGGGATTTTTACTTTCAGCACCAGAAATTTAGAATGCCTTTTCCTATGTTGTTTCATCAAATGTGTTATAATGCACAGTCTGTGTGTCATCTTAAATGGAACCCATTCACTGGGGAGATCAGAGGTTCCCACATTTTGATAGAAAAGCTCTATTGTGAATTGTTTTGTTCTAGCTACCCAGACTTATCAACTAAAACATTTTATTGAGATGCCATTTGGGTTGAACTTTGTCTCAAGTCTTGCGATTTAAGTGTACTGCTGCATAATCAGAGAAACTATTTGGGATTATTATCACATTGCTATTTATTATAGTTTTTGCTTTTCAATAAAAGTCCATTCTTGAGGATGATTTAAATGTCCTTGAAACACGAGTATACTTGAGAATTGGCTCTACAGGGATCCACCAGGTGTAAATCAGTTTTTAAATCTTTTCCTAGTCTGTCTATTTAAGGTATTCCTTGTGTTTTGTGCCCTCCTCTCTCTTGTTAAAACCATTTATGAACATTAGATATAATTAAAATCTTCACCTATAATTATATCTCCTGTAGTGTACATGAAGGTCATTAAATCAGTGGTCTGGGATTGTCCTCCTTCAGGCCATAAAATCTTGCAATGGTGACTACTTTGGCATACTTAGAAACCTTAATCCATAGCCATTGTGCCATAGGGTCTGAGGTGACTGCATAACCTCTGCCTTAAGGCTCTATAGAAAAGTTTTGCTTCCTTTCTGTATGCCACAGACGCATAGAAGGATTCTCCCACCCAGTTAACCAAGGATTTAATTTGCTTAGTTCTTGGAAAATGAATCTCCTGTAGCAAAACTACAGAGCGAGTATGATAATTTAACCTAACTAAAATAGCCTTTCTTTGATGTATGTTATTTAGCCCATTATACAATTTCACTCCCAGATGTCCCATTTATTATTTTAGAACAATTGTGAATAATGATTTTTTTCTGGTCGGATAATCAAACTTTTTCAATTTAAAACATGAAGCATGATTTTCTTTTTACCTTGATTCCTTCCACCGAATTGCCCATTATTCATCACCAGTGCATTAACCCAACATTTTCTAACCCTCCTGTTGCTCAAGGGCTCTCGTTGCACCAGACCCTCATGCACCTTCCTGTTCCTTTGGTGAGTGCCCTGTTGTAGTGTCTGATTCCATTTTCTCAGCCCTAAATGAATGGCAGAAACATATTTAACAACTTCATCACAAAGCTGCTATGTCAGAAATCTAGTTCAGTGAGAGAAATTTTGACCAAAGTAAAAAAAATGAATTTGATAATTGTATTCTCCTTCCTTCTCGAGTTCCTTTAGAGGGTTCTGAGCTGCTGTTATTGCGCTCCAACAAGGCTTAACTGAGGTAACATTTGTTTAAATTGTCAGTGCCTTCTAGTAGTTTCAGTTATCATGTCTTTGTTGCTCGGATATGAGTTTACCTTAAATAAATGAAAATACAAGAGGCTTTTGGCAAAACAGGAACAAGTTGGTTTAATTAAACGCTGTGCCCAGGAGAGCCTCGACAGAGTGCATCTGCTCAGAGTCTCCTGTTGTACAAAGTTTTGGCCGCTGTTATATACAGTTCATGAGGTACAATTAAGCAATTTTCTACATTTCAAAAAAGCATCTCAGTCATAAGTCAATGAAAGCAGGCATCTGATAAGGACACAGATAGCTCTCAACCTCAGGGAGAGCTAGTGCGGGCGAGTGATTAAGTGTCCAGATGTCCGGCATGAGGAGCATGCGATAGCTATGTGTGGTGTGCATGTCATGTCCTGATTGGTTGAGTTTTTCTATCGACATGTGATACTTTGGGGAACGCGAGCCCTCGGCCAAAGGCATTTTATTGTGGCCAATTTCCTCGGACCTGTTTTAGGTGCAACTATCTGTGGGATCGATCAGGGTTTACATGTCTTTAGGTTAAGCGAGACCTCACCTGTGACCTGGTATTCGATAGGCGTGGGTGTGGGTCGTAAAACTTAACAAACCACGTATCTCTGACTTGGGGTTGATGGCCAGGTCAACGGATAATCTGACATCATTGAAACGCCTGAAAATAATATGGCAGTCACTGGTATCATTTTTTTCGACATCCTCAACATTGTGCATACAGATGTCATAGCTCACATCTACATTGGGCCTCATTACGATGCCGGTCGGACAGACTGTCCGACCGTCGTCTTCGCAAGCTGTTTCCGGCTGCCGAGGCATGGGAGCTTCCCCCCGCCATATTACGATGCAACTGCTGCTACTGCGGCAGTCGCAGCTACGGCAGAGCACATGTCACCGAATATGTCGCTGCAAATGTGTACAAAACTCACAGAAAACATGTGATATGTACACAAGCATTGCATGTGGGGATATGCCTTGTGCACCCCATACCTGGATTGTGGCAGAATGTGCACAGTTCAGTCAATTGGGATACATACTGCAGAAAGACGTACCTGGATTCTGGCGCCCACAGGATCGTTGTCATCGGGGTTCAGCTTCCGATGTGTAGGGGGGCCTGGATGAAAGGATCCACTGCGGAGACTGCTGGAGAAAAGTGGATTGGGGTGAGTATGCCCCCAAAATCCTTCATTTCCTATGATTCAAGGCAGCCGGTCAGACCGCCACGGTCCAGTCGTCGAAAACCCATATCATAATCTGGATGGTGGTCAGAGATCACTGTACAGATCTATGGATGAAGTTTGTCTCCGACCGCCATCTCGGCAGTCGGAGAAAAGCTGTTGGAGTCGGCAGTCTTTTAGCAGTCGGTCCAAGTACACAATGCATGCATCGTAATCCGGCAGTCAGACCGACCGCTTCCAAAGAGACCTTCGACAGTCCAACTGCCTCCGACAGGACCGCGGAAGTCCCATAGTGATATGGTTGGGCTTGCTTAAGTCATAACGTACATCAGCATTGTTGTTACTAGTAACAATATTGTCATTTAACCCCTTCGCTGCTAGGCCTTTTCCCCCCCTGTGCTAAGCCTTTTTTTGGCTATTTGGGGTAGTGCGCGCTTAGGCCCCTGTAACTTTTTGACCACATAAGGTATCCACGCCAAATTTGCGTCCTTTTTTCTAACATCATGGGGATTGTAAAGGTACCCAGGGTTTGTGGATTTCCCTGGAGGGGACCCAGAAATTAGCCAAAATACAGCAAAATTTTGTTTTTTTGGGGAAAAATGCGAAAAAGGGCTACAGATGAAAGCGTCTTGTTTTTTCCCTGCAAATGGCATCAAAAAGGGGTTGTGGTGCTGAAATCACCATCTTCCCAGCTTTCAGGGACAAGCAGACTTTTGTCAGAAAACCAACTTTTTTACACAGTTTTGGCATTTTTCTGGGACATAGCCTATTTTTGCTATTTTTTGTGCTTTCAACCTCCTTCCAGTTAATGGTAGAAATGGGTATGAAACCAATAATGGATCCTGGAAAGCCATACATTTCTGAAAAGTAGACAAAATTCTGAATTCAGCAAGGGGTCATTTGTGTAGATCCTTAAAGTTTTCCTTATAGAAACTAACAGTTAAATAAAGGAAAAATTGAAAATTAGTTGAAAAAAACAGCCATTTGTGTCAACGTTTTCACCTGTAACTTCTTCTAATTATGACAGCTATTTGAAAGCAATACACCGTTATATCCGCTGGACCGTTCTGGTTGTGGGGATATATAGGACTTGTAGGTTCACCAAGAACCCGACGAACCCAGAGCCAATAGCTGAGCAGCATCTTGCAATGGTTTTTTATTATGTACCGGGTATATAGCAATTATTTTGGGAAAATGTATACATGGAAAAATTGTTATGAAAGACACCTATGTATTTCTGAAATGGGAACAAAATGTAGATTTTAGAAACAGTAGATATTTGCACATTTCCGAAATTGGGAGTACCCATACTAGCATGAGAATTATAGGTCATTTTTCAAAATGACTTATTTTTTACACATTGTCTTTCATTTGGAAGGCAGAAATGCATCGAAAGTCAATAGGTAATAACAGTTGCTCTACAATTCTGTGTTACCCTAAGTCTCCCGATAAAAATGGTACCTCACTTGTGTGGGTAGGCCTTGTGCCCACAACAGGAAATGGCTCAAAATGCAACGTGGACGTACCACATTTTCACAATGAAAAATTACCCTTTTTTTGCAAAGTGCCTAGCTGTAGCTTTTGAACCCTAGCTCTGCGTGCACTTAGGGAAACCTAGCAAACCTATACATTTTTGAAAACTAGACACCCAGGGGAATTCAGGATGGGGTGACTTGACTGGCTCTCACCAGGTTCTGTTACCCAGAATCCCTTGCAAACCTAAAAATTGGCAAAAAACCACATTTTCCTCACTTTTCTGTGGTGGAAAGTTCTGGAATCTGCGTGGATCCACAAAATTCCACCCACCCCGCGTTCCCCAAGGTCTTCCGATAAAAATGGTACCTCACTTGTGTGGGTAGGCCTAGTGCCCGCGACAGGAAGCAGCGCAAAACGCAACGTGGACGCACCACATATTCACAGTGAAAATGACCCTTTTTGCAAAGTGCCTAGCTGTAGTTTTTGAACCCTAGCTCTGCAGGCACTTAGGAAACCTAGCAAACCTATACATTTTTGAAAAGTAGACACCCAGGGGAATCCAGGATGGGGTGACTTGACTGGCTCTCACCAGGTTCTGTTACACAGAATCCCTTGCAAACCTAAAAAATTGGCAAACAAAACACATTTTCCTCACTTTTCTGTGGTGGAAAGTTCTGGAATCTGCGTGGATCCACAAAATTCCACCCACCCCGCGTTCCCCAAGGTCTTCTGAAAAAAATGGTACCTCACTTGTGTGGGTAGGCCTAGTGCCCGCGACAGGAAGCAGCGCAAAACGCAACGTGAACGCACCACATTTTCACAGTGAAAAATGACCCTTTTTTTGCAAAGTGCCTAGCTGTAGTTTTTGAACCCTAGCTCTGCCGGCACTTAGGGAAACCTAGCAAACCTATACATTTTTGAAAAGTAGACACCCAGGGGAATCCAGGATGGGGTGACTTGACTGGCTCGCACCAGGTTCTGTTACCCAGAATCCCTTGCAAACCTAAAAATTGGCAAAAAACACATTTTCCTCACTTTTCTGTGGTGGAAAGTTCTGGAATCTGCGTGGATCCACAAAATTCCCCCACCCCGCGTTCCCCAAGGTCTTCCGAAAAAATGGTGCCTCACTCGGGTGGGAGGCCCAAGTACCCGCGACAGGCAGGGCCCACAACGTATTGAGGCGACCTCAAAATGGCCTATCACAAATCGACCTGGTTTTGCAAGGGGGTCCCATGACGTTTGGCCCGGGGCTCGGCGGCCACCTAGGGAAACCTAACAGACCCACATATTTCTGAAAAGTAGACACATGGGGATTCCAGGAGGTATGGCTTGCGTAGATCCCCCAACGTTTTCTTACCCAGAATCCCCTGCAAACCTGACATTTTGCTGAAAAAATCCCTTTTTCACACATTTTTGTGTGGTAAAGTTGTGGCATCACGGGGCTGACACAAATTTCCTACCACCCAGCGTTCCCCAGGTCTCCCGATAAAAATGGGCCTCACTCGGGTGGGAGGCCCAAGTACCGCGACAGGCAAGGGCCCACAACGTATTGAGGCGACATCAAAATTGCGTATCACAAAATGTTTTGGGCCCTTGCCTGTCGCGGGTACTTGGGCCTCCCACCCGAGTGAGGCACCATTTTTATCGGGAGACCTGGGGAACGCTGGGTGGTAGGAAATTTGTGTCAGCCCCGTGATGCCACAACTTTACCACACAAAAATGAGTGAAAAAGGGATTTTTTCAGCAAAATATCAGGTTTGCAGGGGATTCTGGGTAAGAAAACGTTGGGGATCCACGCAAGCCATACCTCCCTGGAATCCCACGGGTGTCTACTTTTCAGAAATGTGTGGGTTTGGTAGGTTTCCCTAGGTGGCCGCCGAGCCCCGGGCCAAAACGTCATGGGACTCCCTTGCAAAACCAGGTCGTTTTGTGATAGGCCATTTTGAGGTCGCCTCAATACGTTGTGGGCCCTTGCCTGTCGCGGGTACTTTGGCCTCCCACCCGAGTGAGGCACCATTTTTATCGGGAGACCTGGGAGAACGCTGGGTGGTAGGAAATTTGTGTCAGCCCCGTGATGCCACAACTTTACCACACAAAAATGTGTGAAAAAGGGATTTTTCAGCCAAATTTCAGGTTTGCAGGGGATTCTGGGTAAGAAAACGTTGGGGGTTCCACGCAAGCCATACCTCCCTGGAATCCCCCGGGTGTCTACTTTTCAGAAATGTGTGGGTTTGGTAGGTTTCCCTAGGTGGCCGCCGAGCCCCGGGCCAAAACGTCATGGGACCCCCCCTTGCAAAACCAGGTCGTTTTGTGATAGGCCGTATTGAGGTCGCCTCAATACGTTGTGGGACCTTGCCTGTCGCGGGTACTTGGGCCTCCCACCCGAGTGAGGCACCATTTTTATCGGGAGACCTGGGGGAACGCTGGGTGGTAGGAAATTTGTGTCAGCCCCGTGATGCCACAACTTTACCACACAAAAATGTGTGAAAAAGTGATTTTTTCAGCCAAATTTCAGGTTTGCAGGGGATTCTGGGTAAGAAAACGTAGGTGGATCCACGCAAGCCATACCTCCCTGGAATCCCCGGGTGTCTGCTTATCAGAAATGTGTGGGTTTGGTATTTTCCCTATGTGGCCGCCGAGCCCCGGGCCAAAAACTCATGGGACCCCATTGCAAAACCAGGTCGTTTTGTGATAGGCAATTTTGATGTTGCCTCAATACGTTTTTGGGCCCTTGCCTGTCGCACGTACTTGGACCTCCCACCCGAGTGATGCACCATTTTTATCAGGAGACCTGGGGGAACGCTGGGTGGTAGGAAATTTGTTTCAGCCCGGTGATGACACAACTTTCCCACACAAAAATGTGTGAAAAAAGTGAATTTTTTCAGCAAAATTTCAGGTTTGCAGGGGATTCTGGGTAGGAAAACGTTGGGGGACCCACACAAGCCATACCTCGCTGGACTCCCCCGAGTGTCTAGTTTTCAGAAATGTGTGGGTTTGGTAGGTTTCCTAAGATGGCCGCCGAGCCCAGGGCCAAAAACCTCACTGGTGTGGGTGGTTCAAGTACCCGCAACAGGCAAGGGCCCAAAACGTATTGAGGAGACATCAAAATGATCTATCACAAAACAAGCTGGTTTTGCAAGGAGTCACCTGGGTTTTGGCCCGGGCTCGGCGGCCATCTTGGGAAACCTACCAAACCCACACATTTCTGCAAACTAGACACCCGGGGAGTACAGCGAGGTAGAGCTTGCGTGGATCCCCAACGTTTCCTACCCAGAATCCCTGCAAACCTGACATTTTGCTGAAAAATCCCTTTTTCACACATTTTGTGTGGTAAGCTTGGCATCACGGGGCTGACACAATTTCCTACCACCCAGCGTTCCCAGGTCTCCCGATAAAAATGGGCCTCACTCGGGTGGGAGGCCCAAGTACCCGCGACAGGCAAGGGCCCACAACGTATTGAGGCGACATCAAAATTGCGTATCACAAAATGTTTTGGGCCCTTGCCTGTCGCAGGTACTTGGGCCTCCCACCCGAGTGAGGCACCATTTTTATCGGGAGACCTGGGGGAACGCTGGGTGGTAGGAAATTTGTGTCAGCCCCGTGATGCCACAACTTTACCACACAAAAATGAGTGAAAAAAGGGATTTTTTCAGCAAAATATCAGGTTGTCAGGGGATTCTGGGTAAGAAAACGTTGGGGGATCCACGCAAGCCATACCTCCCTGGAATCCCACGGGTGTCTACTTTTCAGAAATGTGTGGGTTTGGTAGGTTTCCCTAGGTGGCCGCCGAGCCCCGGGCCAAAACGTCATGGGACCCCCCTTGCAAAACCAGGTCGTTTTGTGATAGGCCATTTTGAGGTCGCCTCAATACGTTGTGGGCCCTTGCCTGTCGCTGGTACTTTGGCCTCCCACCCGAGTGAGGCACCATTTTTATCGGGAGACCTGGGGAACGCTGGGTGGTAGGAAATTTGTGTCAGCCCCGTGATGCCACAACTTTACCACACAAAAATGTGTGAAAAAAGGGATTTTTTCAGCCAAATTTCAGGTTTGCAGGGGATTCTGGGTAAGAAAACGTTGGGGGTTCCACGCAAGCCATACCTCCTGGAATCCCCGGGTGTCTACTTTTCAGAAATGTGTGGGTTTGGTAGGTTTCCCTAGGTGGCCGCCGAGCCCCGGGCCAAAACGTCATGGGACCCCCCTTGCAAAACCAGGTCGTTTTGTGATAGGCCGTATTGAGGTCGCCTCAATACGTTGTGGGACCTTGCCTGTCGCGGGTACTTGGGCCTCCCACCCGAGTGAGGCACCATTTTTATCGGGAGACCTGGGGGAACGCTGGGTGGTAGGAAATTTGTGTCAGCCCCGTGATGCCACAACTTTACCACACAAAAATGTGTGAAAAAAGTGATTTTTTCAGCCAAATTTCAGGTTTGCAGGGGATTCTGGGTAAGAAAACGTAGGTGGATCCACGCAAGCCATACCTCCCTGGAATCCCCCGGGTGTCTGCTTATCAGAAATGTGTGGGTTTGGTATTTTCCCTATGTGGCCGCCGAGCCCCGGGCCAAAAACTCATGGGACCCCCATTGCAAAACAAGGTCGTTTTGTGATAGGCAATTTTGATGTTGCCTCAATACGTTTTTGGGCCCTTGCCTGTCGCACGTACTTGGACCTCCCACCCGAGTGATGCACCATTTTTATCAGGAGACCTGGGGGAACGCTGGGTGGTAGGAAATTTGTTTCAGCCCGGTGATGCCACAACTTTCCCACACAAAAATGTGTGAAAAAAGTGAATTTTTCAGCAAAATTTCAGGTTTGCAGGGGATTCTGGGTAGGAAAACGTTGGGGGACCCACACAAGCCATACCTCGCTGGACTCCCCGAGTGTCTAGTTTTCAGAAATGTGTGGGTTTGGTAGGTTTCCTAAGATGGCCGCCGAGCCCAGGGCCAAAAACCTCACTGGTGTGGGTGGTTCAAGTACCCGCAACAGGCAAGGGCCCAAAACGTATTGAGGAGACATCAAAATGATCTATCACAAAACAAGCTGGTTTTGCAAGGGAGTCACCTGGGTTTTGGCCCCGGGCTCGGCGGCCATCTTGGGAAACCTACCAAACCCACACATTTCTGCAAACTAGACACCCGGGGGAGTACAGCGAGGTATAGCTTGCGTGGATCCCCCAACGTTTTCCTACCCAGAATGCCCTGCAAACCTCAAATTTAGCTGGAAAAAATCACTTTTTTCTCAAATTTCTGTGTGGGAAAGTTCTGGAATCTACATGGATCCACAAATTTCCTACCACACGGTGTTCCCCCATGTCTCCCGATAAAAATGATACCTCACTCACGTGGGTGGGTCAAGTACCCGCGACAGGAAAGGGCCCAAAACTTATTGAGGCGACATCAAAATTACCTATCACAAAACAACCTGGTTTTGCAAGGGGGGTCCCATGAGTTTTTGGCCCTGGGCTCGGTGGCCATCTAGGGAAACCTACCAAACCCACACATTTCTGAAAACTAGACACTCGGGGTAGTCCAGCGAGGTATGGCTTGTGTGGGTCCCCTAACGTTTTCCTACCCAGAATCCCCTGCAAACCTCAAATTTAGCTGAAAAAAATCACTTTTTTCTCAAATTTCTGTGTGGGAAAGTTCTGGAATCTACGTGGATCCACAAATTTCCTCCCACCCAGCGTTGCCCCAGGTCTCCCGATAAAAATGATACCTCACTCGCGTGGGTGGGTCAAGTACCCACGACAGGCAAGGGCCCAAAACCTATTGAGGCGACATCAAAATTACCTATCACAAAACAACCTGGTTTTGCAAGGGGGGTCCCATGAGTTTTTGGGCCAGGGCTCGGCGGCCATCTAGGGAAACCTACCAAACCCACACATTTCTGAAAACTAGACACCCGGGGGAGTCCAGCGAGGTATGGCTTGTGTGGGTCCCCTAATGTTTTCCTACCTCAGAATTCCCTGCAAACCTCAAATTTAGCTGAAAAAATCACTTTTTTCTCAAATTTCTGTGTGGGAAAGTTCTGGAATCTACGTGGATCCACAAATTTCCTCCCACCCAGCGTTCCCCCGGGTCTCCTGATAAAAATGATACCTCACTCGCGTGGGTGGGTCAAGTACCCGCAACAGAAAAGGGCCCAAAACCTATTGAGGCAACATCAAAATTACCTATCACAAAACAACCTGGTTTTGCAAGAGGGGTCACCTGGGTTTTGTCCCCGGGCTCGGCGGCCATCTTGGGAAACTACCAAACCCAAACATTTCTGAAAGCTAGACACCCGGGGAGTCCAGCGAGGTATGGCTTGCGTGGGTCCCACAACGTTTTCCTACCCAGAATCCCCTGCAAACCTCAAATTTAGCTGAAAAAAATCACTTTTTCCATACATTTTTGTGTGGGATCTTCGTGCCGGCACAAATGTCCTACCACCCAGCGTTCCCCTTGTTCTCCCGAGTAAAATGATACCTCACTTGTGTGGGTGGGCCAAAGGCCTGTGACTGGGAAGAGCCCAAAACATAGGGATTTAGGGTATAGCACCGAGAATTCTAAGCGCTACATTTTTAAAAAAATACGTTTTTAGCCAGTTCTGCTTTGGACACCCACACGAGAGGTATCATTTTACTCGGGGGAACAAGGGCAACGCTGGGGGTAGGACATTTGTGCCAGCACGGTGATCCACGCAAAAATATGTGGAAAATATGTTTTTTTCAGCTAAATTTGAGGGTTGCAGGGGATTCTGGATAGGGAAACGTTGGGGGATCCACGCAAGCCATACCTCATTGGACTCCCCAGGGTGTCTAGTTTTCAGAAACGTGTGGGATTGGTAGGTTTCCCTAGATGGCGGCGAGCCCGGGGCCAGAAAACCAGGTGACCCCCCCCAAACCAGGTAGTTTTGTTATAGGTAATTTTGGAGTCTCCACAATACGATTTGGGCCATTTCCTGTTTCAGCCACTATGCCTACCCACACAAGTGAGGTACCATTTTTATCGGGAGCCCTGGGGGAACGCAGGGTGGTAGGAAATTTGTGGATCCACGCAGATTCCAGAACTTTCCCACACAGAAATTTGAGTAAAAAGTGATTTTTTCAGCTAAATTTGAGGTTTGCAGGGCATTCTGGGTAGGAAAACGTTTGGGGACCCATGCAAGCCATACCTCGCTGGACTCCCCCGGGTGTCTAGTTTGCAGAAATGTGTGGGTTTGGTAGGTTCCCAAGATGACCGCTGAGCCCGGGGCCAAAAACGAAGGTGACCCCCCTTGCAAAACCAGGTTGTTTTGTGATAGGTAATTTTGATGTCTCCTCAATACGTTTTGGGCCCTTGCCTGTCGCGGGTACTTGACCCACCCACCCGAGTGAGGTATCATTTTTATCGGGAGACCTGGGGGAAAGCTCGGTGGTAGGAAATTTGTGGATCCACGTAGATTCCAGAACTTTCCCACACAGAAATTTGAGAAAAACGTGATTTTTTCAGCTAAATTTGAGGTTTGCAGGGGATTCTGGGTAAGAAAATTTTGGAGGACCCCACGCAAGCCATACCTCGCTGGACTCCTCCGGGTGTCTAGTTTTCAGAAATGTGTGGGTTGGGTAGGTTTCCTTAGATGGCCGTCGAGCCCGGGGCCAAAAACTCATGGGACCCCCCCTTGCAAAACCAGGTTGGTTTGTGATAGGTAATTTTGATGTCGCCTCAATAGGTTTTGGGCCCTTGCCTGTCGCGGGTACTTGACCCATCCACACAAGTGAGGTACCATTTTTCACGGAAGACTTTGGGGGACGCGGGGTGGGTGGAATTTTGTACATCCACGCAGATTCCAGAACTTTCCACCACAGAAATGTGAGGAAAATGTGTTTTTTTTTACATATTTTTAGGTTTGCAAGGGATTCTGGGTAACAGATCCTGGTGAGAGCCAGTTAAGTCACCCCATCATGGATTCCCCTGGGTGTCTAGTTTTCAAAAATGTATAGGTTTGCTAGGTTTCCCTAGGTGCTGGCAGTGTTAGGGTTCAAAATCTACAGCTAGGCACTTTGCAAAAAAAGGGTCCGTTTTCACTGTGAAAATGTGGTGTGTCTACGTTGCGTTTGGGCCGTTTCCTGTCGCGGGCACTAGGCCTACCCACACATGTGAGGTGCCATTGTTCTCGGAAGACTTTGGGGAACGCGGGATGGGTGGAAATTTGTGGATCCACGCAGATTCCAGAACTTTCCACCACAGAAATGTGAGGAAAATGTTTTTTTTTTTTACAAATGTTTCGGTTTGCAAGGGATTCTTGGTAACAGAACCTGGTGAGAGCCAGTCAAGTCACCCCATCCTGGATTCCCCTGGGTTTGTAGTTTTCAAATATGTATAGGTTTGCTAGGTTTCCTTAGGTGCCGGCAGAGTTAGGGTTCAAAATCTACAGCTAGGCACTTTGCAAAAAAAGGGTCAGTTTTCACTGTGAAAATGTGGTGTGTCCATGTTGTGTTTTGGGCCATTTCCTGTCGCGGCCACTAGTCCTACCCACTCTATTGAGGTACCATTTTTCTCGAAAGACGTTGGGGAACGCGGGGTGGGTGGAATTTTGTGGATCCACGCAGATTCCAGAACTTTCCATCACAGAAATGTGAGGAAAATGTGTTTTTTTGGACACATTTTTAGGTTTGCAAGGGATTCTGGGTAACAGAACCTGGTGAGAGCCGGTCAAGTCAGCCCATCCTGGATTCCTCTGGGTGTCTAGTTTTAAAAAATGTATAGGTTTGCTAGGTTTCCCTAGGTGCCGGCAGAGCTAGGAACCAAATTCAACAGGTAGACACATTCCAAAAAAAAGTCAGTGCCTAGTGGGCTTTCTGCCGCCCTGGGGAGGGGGGAAATCAGGGGCTATTGCCCCGATATGCCCCCGAGGGGGGCAGAAAGACTATGGCTAATCTTTTGGGGGGTCGGGGGGTTTGGGATGCCCATTCTGGTCAGCCCCCACCCCTGCGTATAAAAAAGCCAGCATAATCGCTGGCACATAGTGGGCTTTCTGCCCCCCCGCGGTGCAGATCAGGGGCTACTGCCCCCATCTGCCTCCTGGGAGGGGCAGAAAGACACTGGCATCTTTTTTGGGGTGGGGGCATTGGCATGTCCATTCTTGGCAGCCCCCACCCCGAACTTTGTAAAACAAAAATCCCTGGTGGCTAGTGGGCTTTCTGCCCCCCGGGGGGTGCAGATAAGGTGCTATTGCCCCATCTGCCTCCCAGGGGGGGGGGGGCAGAAAGACTAGCATTTTTTTGGGGGTGGGGGCATTGACATGCCCATTCTAAGCAGCCCCCAACCCTACCTATATAAAAAAAAAATCCCTGGCGCTTAGTGGGCTTTCTGCCCCCTCCCGCGGGGGGCAGATCAGGGGCTATTGACCCCATCTGCCTCCTGGGGGGGCAGAAAGTCTTTTTTTTCTTTGGGGGGTAGGGTGGGGGCATTTGCATGCCCATTCTGGGCAGCCCCCACCCCGGGCCTATAAAAAAAATAATCCCTGGCATCTAGGGTGTTTCTGAACCCCCGGGGGGGCAGAAAGACTGGAATTTCGTGGGGGAAGGGGTGGGGACATTGGCATTGGCATGCTTATCTTGGGCAACCCCCACCCCTAAATTTATCGAGGGGAAAAAAAAACCTGGTGTCTAGTGGGCTTTCTGCCCCCCAGGAGGGGCAGAAAGACTGTACCTTTGCGTCGGGGGTGGGGGCATTGGCATGCCCATATTGGGCAGCCCCTACCCCAAATTATAATTTAAAGAAAATCCCTGGTATCTAGTGGGCTTTCTGCCCCCCAGGAGGGGCAGAAAGACTGTACGTTTGCGGCGGGGGGGGTGGGGGCATTGGCATGCCCATATTGGGCAGCCCCCACCCCTAACTATAATTTTAAAAAAATCCCTGGTATCTAGTGGGCTTTCTGCCTCCCCGGGGGGGCAGATTGGGGGCTACTGCCCCATCTGCCCCCCAGGAGGGGCAGAAAGACTAATTTTGTGGCCGGGGGGTGGGGGCATCGGCATGCCTGTTTTGGGCAGCCCCCACCCCTAATAAATATTGTCATTGCCGGTGTCGGCACTATTGGGCGGGTACAGGTTATGAAATACGTTAACATTGCATTTATTGGTATTGCCGTTGTCAGGCCTGCACACATCACGGTAATCATTGACATCGTATTCACCCATTCCAACATTCCCCCCTCTAGTTGATTCTTCAACTACTCTATTCTCCTTATATGTCATGACAGTTATGTTATTAGAAAGTGTGTATGTAGTTTCTGGTACCTTTTCCCTAGCTAGGTGCCTACTACCTAATTTGAGGACAACTTTTTTACAGCAGGAAACCCCCACTTGTAGGAAACTACATAAAAGAAGTACAGCAATGAGAATTGGCATAAACAGTGTGAATAGTTTGGATACCCATAAGGGGATCCACGAAAAGATACAACACAACCAGTCCTGCTCCGGGGCACCTGCTTCCTTCTTCATGTCGGCTTGAAGATAATGCAGTTCTTGGGCGGCATGGGTTAATGTCCCGTTGCCCATATCTTTTCCGGGAATAAAAGTACAGCAGGAAGCACCAATCTTAGCACACATCCCACCCTCCATAGCGGTCATTAAGTCCAACGCGTACCGATGTTGCATCACCATGAGGCAGATGTCTCTCAATCCCTCCTTGATAGCGTTTAGGCCGACCTCAGTACTGTTGATCATCATCTTCATTTCCCATCTGGTTATTTGTAATTTGCTGTGTTCGTTTTTGTTTGCATGGTGAAAAAGGGTATTGACCCTCCTGCGTTTACTTGATCCTCGGTGAACAGTCTGAATTCTTCTGGAATGTCCTTGTACTGAGCCCAGCCAAAATACTCAGCAGATCTTCTCCTTCGAGCCTGATGCAACAGAGTTGTTTTCTTCTGCAACGGATGTTGAGACACCTCAGACAGATCTTCTCCAGGGATAACCAGGGTTGGGGTGTGTATGGTCACGAGGGTGCAGCGGCCTGCCATCAGGGGAAGAGCTGGGTGTAGGCAAGGTCCCCACATTGCCAATAATAATCCATCAACGTGGAGGTGCCCGATTGCAGGTCCGGTATGTACATTATCATACCGCAATTCTCATTGCTGCCCATTGGTATGATTCCTTTGCCTCTGAAACCTAAAGAGTACAACATAAGTTTCCGTACAATTAGGGGTTGCCTCTTCTTCTCCAACCTTGTCTACCTATTGATTTCGTTATCCCAGATTTCCTGGAACAGGCTGTCTGTGCTGGCGTTTTACCCCCTCTTATGGAACTCATTCCCCTACATGATTGGGATGAGCTGCCCTGCACTGAAAATCAATGTCTGGGGTCCGTTTGTTGTTATAGAATGTGGCCCCAAAGATGTTAAGGGCCGCCCTGGGCCCACAGAGAGAGGCGGGAGCAGACGTGTTTGTGCATTGGTGGGGTGATTTTGCTACCTCCAGGAATCTCGACTGCAAAGTCCCAGGGCCAAACAGTGTCCTTCCCTGTGGTGCCCTTTCTGCGCATCCAGTCTACTTCTTATTGGATATCACTTGGCTCGATGAAGAGATATGGGGTTGGTTTCATACCAGGTGATGTTTACAAGTGTCCTACGCGGTTCTACTCTATTGGGTTGGATTTTTGCCCGGTTTCTGCATAGGTGCCGATGAATGAGGCACTTTGCTGTTTCGGGGGCTATCTCCTGTGATAAGTAAAGCCTGTCTGCGCCTGCGGTGTGAGGTATCAGTGAACAGACGTAACATGACTTGTTCGTAGTTTGTTTGCCTATGTCGGTCATGTGCTGAAGTAGAGCTCATGAGAATATACATACTTTTGGCTCCAGAGGGAGCCGAGAGCCCCCCGGCCAGAGACAGCGTATACAAAAACACGTAACCTAGGAATCCTTTCACAGCTGGAGGGTCTTCTTCAAGGGAGATGTCTGTCTTCTAGTGTGTCGTCTATTGGTTGTCGCCTGTTATTTGTTGTCCGGTGTCTGGGTCCCCAGAGGTGTCTTGTACTGGTGCGGTGCAAAGAAATGTCCTTTAGGACCAGGCTACAAAAGTCTGTTCAGTGTTTGCATTACTTGAGCGACTGGCCTTGTAAAAAGTCTTTGAAAGCTTTGATTGAAGAAATGGCAGAATGCGGCCATGTTGGTGCACTTGTAGTTTCGATCGCAGAGCTGCGGGTTGTAGGCTAGAAAAAACACCTTCTTAGGCAGTTTTGGAACATTCCCACTTCATTTGTAAATGGTACGCTCTATGGTTTTACTGGGGGCAAATGTTTCTCGAACTGGATGGAGGTGATCGAATTTTAGTGGAATGGTGGGGTTTTAACCTAATTTTAGTAGGTGCTAGAATTTCAGGGGAAATGGTTACTTTTATTTTAATTTTATTTTTTTAATTTTCAAAAAACCTTTATTAAACATTGGCATGTTACAATTATCATTTTGTCAGGAACTGCGGCACACATTACAATCATGGAGTAGTTGACACTGTAATAGGGATACTACATAATGCTCATCATGGCGCAACATCTCAAGTGGAAAAGAAAATGGAGCAATAGAAATGTACGTGACTAGGTGGTTTGCGGGTGGTCTACATGGCGCCTGGACCCAGTCGTGTCAGAAGCCGCCTCAGTGGTGTGGGCGTCAGTGAGATTGGAACCCTCTAGAGATACGTCTGGGTTGGCTAGTCGGTGAAGATAGGATATGAGGGGGGCCCATATATCTGGAGGTCTGTTTGCAGCAGGCATCAAGTCCCAAAATTCACCCAGGAGTGTCTGGCAATGAGCTGCATCGGTTAACCAGTGTTTGACATGTGGCGCCGGTCTCCGGCCCCAATTAATTGCCACCCGTCTCTTGGCGAGCACCAGTAGCATTGCGACAAGCTTACGATTAGCGTCTGAAATGTCTCTGACATGTCCCAGGAGGCACAGCAGGGGGTCAGGTACGATGCGCTCCTGAGTGATATCGCTAACTATAGAGCATACCTCTAGCCAAAAGTCCGAAACCTTGGGACACGACCAGGCCAGGTACGCGAAGTACGCGCCGGGAGCAGAGCACCGCATACATCTGTCGTTGTCCACCAGGCTCATCCTATGCAGCGTGACGGGGGTGCGGTACAACCGATGTATGTATTTAAAGTGAATAATCCGTAGGCGATAGTTGGGGGAGAGACGTTTAGTTTGGCTACAGCAGTATTGCCACTGTATGGGAGAGAGGTCGCTAGCCAGGTCCGTGCTCCATGCATTACGAGCGTGCTCAGTATCTATGGAGGATGCAGCCAGTGTGAGGGCGTAGAGCCTTGTGACTATTTTGCGCGGGGACGTAGAGGAGTGTAGATATTCAAGCGCGGTGTTGGGCTGGGGAGCCAGTGGAAAGGTCAGGTTGTTGTTTTTGCAGGTGGCCCTAATCTGGTAGTAATGCAGTTTATCTAGTGGTGCAGCATCCTCCGGCAGTGTGAGAAAGGTGTTACTGGGGTAGATGTCGGCATTAGTGCGGATACCCAGATCTGCTGCTCGGCGAGCCATGCCCGCTGTCTGTAGCGGGGGTAATGCAGGGTTGCTTGCAAGCTGCGTTGAGGGTGCGAAAAGTGTTTTCAAGCAAGTGTATTTGTGCAGCCCGTCCCAAGCCCAGCGTACGCACTCCACCGTGTCTATCTCGCCCAGGGGAATTTTATGCGGTAGAAATAGCGCTGTTTGCAGTGGCCAAGGGGATGCCAGGTGTGTCTCGACCGCGACATGCGGCTGAAAGGGTGTTGGGTGAATCCAAAAATGGAGGAAAGTAGCTTGGGCACATAGTGCATAAAGTCAGAGATTGGGGGCACCCATTCCACCTCTCGTTAGGGGTAGTGTTAGGACGTCGTAGGCAATACGGGGCTGACGTACTGCCCAGATTAAAGTAATAATGTTGGATTTCAGTTTTTTTAAAAATTGTGATGTGAGTGGGACTTTTAAACTTTTTTAAGGCTATTCGTATTATGGGGTTTTCCACCATGTCTTTGCCACAGTAGGGACAGTACTTCTCCCTGCGGACTGTTTCACTTAAAGGTGTGATGTTTAACCGGTGCAGTCGTGTCCTTTTGACCTGCATGAGCTTGCAATTGTGAGGAGAGGCGGATGTTTAATTTTAGGTTATTGGGGAGGTGCGTCCTAGATCAATCATGGATCGTACGTTAGAGAGGTGGACCCCGGCTTCTCTCCCTTCCACCTTGACGGCGGTTAGTATTGAGAATACTGCCAAAGCCAAAGAAAATAATTCTACTTATGGGAATGAGTCTAATATGGCTTGGAGTTCTAGAAGGAAAGGGGAAAGGTCTATGTGTCAAATAAATAAATCTCAAAGGCACTCTTCACGAATTGCCCGGTTGTCTTCCTTTAGTAGGATCCAATAGAGGGGACAGCAAGATTAGGAATTTATCTTATAGCCTATTGTCTTAGAATATAGCGGGTATTAGAGCTAAAATCTCTGACTCTGAATGGGGGGCTTTTATAGATCAGCACCATATTGTTCTCCTACAGGAGACCTGGGCAGTGGACCCAGTGTGCAGAAGTGGGTTCCTCACCTACTTCGCTAATGCGGTTCCATCATTGTCTGGTAGAGCTTCAGGAGGTCTTTTAATTTGGCTCAGGTTGGCTCTCTTCCCAAGAATCAAATTAGTACCTTTAACAGTAAGGCTCTGTTATGCCTGAAAGTAACAGTGAATACACCACAGGGAGTGAGACAATTTCTTATTGTAAACATATATATTAGATCAGTCCCGCCTAATTCAGGTTATACAATAGTAGACCAGCTTTGAGATATGCTACTCAATGTAACCAAAGAGTCTTAACAATTATTGCTGGGGATTGTAATACTAGACTTTCCTGTGATGGAATGAATATGGAAAGGTTTATTGGGCCTGCGGATTTAACATCTTCAAAGGGAGTAGGGACCAGTAGCATCGAAACAAATGGCTGTTGCCTCTCAATTATAAGTTCTGATTGTGGAATTTGGCCTGAGAATTGTTAAAGGTAACACCCGCTAAAATGTCCCCCCATGCCCAACTTTTAAAAGAGGTGTTTTAACTAGTTATATTGATTATATTTTTCTAGATCAGGCACTCTGGTCAGCGCTGGCGGATATGGTTATCATTCCTTAAGGCTAGAACAAGCGGAAGTATTAGAAATAAACCACCCAGCTGGTTTGGCAGAGATTGTAACCAGGATAAGAACGCCCTTATAGAAATACTGAAAAAGGGCAGTCAACCAGAGATATCTATGGCCAGGAAAAATTACAAGTCTACACTGATGGCAGCAAAAAAGAGATGGGAGTAGGGACAATGGGCTGTCCTTACTGAGACACTTGATAGTAAAAACTATTAAGTCATTTTGGAAGTTAGTGGCAGAAGGTACGCGTACTGTTGATGATCACCTAGAGGTAGTAGTTCAGCCCGATAAATGGGTTAGCCACTTTACGTCTCTTTACAAGGAGGAGGACGATGGTAGGTTGACTGATGGATCTCAGGAGGTTGTGGATGCACTAGAACTTTCTCAACTTACCACCTCCACGATGAGTGAGGTCTGCCCACCTAGGGACTCCTCTGGTTTTACCTTAAGTGAAACAGAGTATGCCCTTAAACATATTAAGAAAGGAAAGGCGCCAGGAGTGGATGGTATTCCAAGAGATCTGTTTCTTTCTAAACCAGAGGTCTTTGTTCCTTACCTTAATCACCTGGGTAATGCTATTATGAAGGGTAGCAAAATCCCACCATCTTGGCAGGGTGCTACTATTATACCAATTTATAAAAAGGGAGTAGGGATCAACCCTCAAACTATAGGCCCATCAGCCGATTGGATAATAGCCAGAAAATATTCTGTAGACAGGTACTATCAAGGTTGCAAATTTGGAAGATGCCCAGGCAGGGTTCAGGAACAAAATGAGCACTATTGACCAGGCCTTTCACTTTAATGTATTGTGTTGGAAATATGTTACTCTAAGGAAAGAACACATATATGTGACTTTTATTGGCCTCCATCAGCTTTTGATTTGGTCCCTAGGGATAGGCTGTGGAGGATGCTGGTAAATTACGGGCCATCAGAGGATCTCCTCAGGATTCTCACAGAATTGCACACTGACACTTAAGCACATGTGAGGTGGAACAATGTTGGCGACCTTACAGAAAAGATACCTATCAGAAGGGGTGTTAACAGGGCTGTGTACTTGCCCCAACTTTAATTAGCATGTATATTAACAGGGCAGTGAATTGGGTCTCTGTAATCGAACATGATGCACCAAAAATTACTGTTACCTCGGTCCCGATCCTAGTGTTCGCCTTCGACACCTTACTTATTCAAGAACCCCGATGGGCCTTCAGAAGGAACTTGATTCGTTTGCTGCCTTTTGTAAAAACAGAGGTTTGGAAATAAGCCCTGCTAAATCCAAATTTATCGGGATTAAGCCTCATAGGTCCTTTAGAGATAAAATGAGAATTGATGGCTCCCTGATACGGCACAACATATATTTTGATTATCTGGGTATAAGGATGTCAGACTCTCTAAAATGGTGGATGCAGATAGATAAGAGTAAGGTCGCTTTAAATCAGCGTGCACTAGTAATTAGAAGGAAACATAAGTCCACTGCTGGAGGAGCCGTATCACCGGCATTAAAAATCTACCAAGCCACTACAGTGTCGGCCGCCCTTTATGGGGTAGAGATTTGGGGCTATACTGATGCATCCCTGTTAACAATAGAGGAAAATACATTTATCAGAGGTCGCCTCAATTTGCCGCAATGCACCCCACTAGTTCCATTGAGATTTGATCTAGCTCTTAACTCCATCCATTTGCATTTGGCATCTCTCTTAAAATAATTGCTATATTGGGTGAGGGTATGGTGTACTCCGGAATTAACTCCTTATAGAGAAACACTTAGGGACATGATTATTTGTGATAAACTCTTCCGTACCCCATGGTTGAACTATGTTAAAAGCAGTTCGAACTGCTAAAACCTGGGAAGTTTGTGGAACACTTCTGATGAAGTTACCAAAGGTGTTACGCAGTTTTTAAATAAAACCTACTGGGAACGGGCATTGACTAGAACATCGGCTGAGCACAGTGACGGGTCTCTTATAGGGCAATTCCTGCTTCATAAATGTTTGCCTAGATGTGAAATCTATATGGACAAGATTTATCCCCCTGGGGCTAAATGCCTGTATATCCAGTTCAGAACTGGTACCCTACCTGTAAGATCCTTTACTATGAGATGGTGTAAAATGGAGTGTGGTTCAGAGAGTTGCCCCTTTTGTCCCTTGATAAAGGAAACGGAGGAGCACTTTTTGTTTTTTTGTCCCTGATACTCTTTTTTACATAAAAAATGGATAATTGCACTGTGTAAGTTGGAAGGTGTAAGACACTACTGGGAGGCATTGCGGATACTGAAAGGGTCAGTAGTCTTTGCGGTCTCTCGCTTCCTCCAGAGGGCTTGGACAATACGAATAAAAAGTTTAACACCTGGGTATTTGTAATTGTTGCTGTTGTTATACATGTAAGGGGTATGTTTCCTACAAATTCAGTTTTAACAGTCCAGATTGATTTTATTATCTGATTTTATTTCTGTCCTTTTTTTAATATTTATCTTATGTGACTTTTAATTATTTAATAGCAGGATTTGTGTACTTAATATCTATGGGTCATAAGAGAAGGATATTTTTTTAGTTTGGTGTGGCTGGGGTACTCAACATGGTGGACCCCATTTTAGCCTAGCTTTAGGTTTCTATGGAGGTTTATGTTGTTTAGTGGCATTTGCTCCTCCAGAGGACTCTCCCCAGGATTAATTGATTGTTTATTGTTTATCAAAATGATTATACATCGTACTTGTCAGTTTTATGTATTATATTGTATTTTTTTGCATCTGCACTTTTATGGTCTCTTGACCGTAATAAAGTACTTTGATGATACTACCCAGTAGGGTCGTTAAAACTTAGCCTGCTTCCACTTCTGTACGAAGCTGTGGATGTAAACTTCTTGCCCTGGCTGTGATGTTTGGTATGGTAGCTTGTTGGTGGGCTCTCGAGTGCTCCGGTAATGGATTTGTTTTGTCAAGAACTTGCCAGTCCTTGTCAGCGCGGAGAGCTATACATGCAGCTCATCCCCCAAAGCCTGAGAGCTAGCTTCGACACTTAATTTGGTCCAGGTCGTTAGGATGGGCATCCCCATTAGTCTGCTTGTCACAATCTGGAGAGGTGATGGTCGCTGCTGGGTGTATTGCTTAACGCAAAGAGGGCTAGGGGGAGGCAGTGGAGCCATTTTATATTCAGACTGGTACAAATGTTACTAATTTTGTTCTTGAGAAGACCATTTAATCTCTCAACTGTGCCCTTGCTTTGCGGGTGGTACACAGACTAATTTGTGTGTGATACCCAGGAGGGTGCAGATATGATCAAACATGGAGCTGACAAAGTGCCTGCCGTTATCCGATCGAATGACGTCTGGCACTCCCCATCTCGGTATTTATTACCTCTCTGACTAGGAACGTGGCCACTGCCTTGGCGTTGTGTACGCAATGGCCGGCTTTGATCCACCTCAAGTAAGGGCAAACCACCACTATCAGGTACTGATAGTTGGTGCATTGGTCTGTCATAGCGACAAGATCGATATGTAGGTCTTTGAACGGCCATGTAGGTCAAGGAATGGTTGATAACTAATTTTGTTCTTGAGAAGACCATTTAATCTCTCAACTGTGCCCTTGCTTTGCGGGTGGTACACTGAGACTAATTTGTGTGTGATACCCAAGAGGGTGCAGATATGATCAAACATGGAGTTGACAAAGTGCCTGCCGTTATCCGATCAAATGGCGTCGGACACTCCCCATCTTGATATTTATTACCTCTCTGACCAGGAACGTAGGTGCTGCCTTGGCGTCGTAGTGTACACAAGGGCTGGCTTCGATCTACCTCAAGTAAGGGCCGACCACCACTATCAGGTACTGATAGTTGGCTCATCGGTCTGTCATAGCGGCAAGATCGATATGTAGGTCTTTGAACGTCCATGTAGATCGAGGAATGGTCGATGCGACGATCCTCAGTGTGGTTTTGGGAGAATATAGTTGACAGACAGTGCAATCGTTGAGGTACATAATTATTATTTCGGCCATATTTGGGATAATGCAACACAAAAAGATGATGGACGGAATGTTGAACATTGTCAAACATTCACCCCCAGTCACAGATCTGGGTTTAATCCATCTTTATTTTGCTTGCCATGCCGTTCCAGCGTGGACCCAACCATATGCAAATCAGCCTTGACCCTGTTCCTCATGGGAACAGCCCAGCCTGAACTGCCAGGCCAGGTCCTCCCTGGACTGGAAAAAAGCATCCTGGGACCAGTTTCGGCACATCACCCCTCATCGGCCAGGCTAGCTTGAAACCGATGGCGTAGCAAGCACGGGACCCATGTCTGGGCATACCCTTCCCACTTAGTGTGGAAATGCAACACAAAAAAATGAAGGATGGAATGTTGAACGTTGTGAAACATTTACCCCCAGTCACAGATCTGGGTTTCATCTATTGTTATTTTGCTCGCCATGCCATTCCAGTTTGGACCGAGCCATATGCAAATCAGCCTTGACCCTGTCCCTCATGGGAACAGTTCGGCCTGAACTGCCAAGCCAGGTCCTCGCTGGACTGGAAAACAAGCATCCTGGAACCGGTTTTGGGGCATCACCCTTCATCAGCCAGGCTAGCTTGAAACTGGCTCCCTGTGGCCCACTACACCTGATTCACCAAGGTCCGAATTTTCCCTAATTTCCAAATTATACCCTATAATCACACCCAGGTGTTGTGCGTATCACTGCCTAACGCCCAGTGATGCAAACAGAAAAAGGGGAACACCTCTCACTTCTTTTAGATGCTACCAGTGTGGAATCGATAGCACTTAGAAAACCTTCGTTACAAAAAAAAATAAGATTGAGATGTTAGCTCTAAATCACACCCAGAGCCTATGCGTACCGACTTGCAACCACACCCAGCGGTCCAAGCTATCCCTTACTGTCACCCAGAGATGAGGTATATCCTCTGATCCACGCCCAGAGGTACAAGCGATCCCTTACAAACACCCAGGGACGAGGCAAACCCTGTTCCACACCCAAGGTCAGGATATTCCTTACTAACACCCAGGGACAATGCGTACCTTGTGCTTCATGCCCAAGGTCAGGTATCTACCTTTGCCGCCTTCTAGCATGCTGACTAGGATTAAAACAAAAGTGATCTACTTGCTTGTCCTTGTTTGCCAATCGCCACTTGTTGGGACTAAGGATCAGATGTAGTCTCTTACCCTATGACAGCTGTCCCAGGACGGACCTCCACCCCATCGATTCAGCAGAACTTCTAATCAATTATGGCATCTGCTGACCGATCTGTTTGCGCAGATGTGAATCTGTTCGGGCCGGGGTCCTTCCTTTGACAGCAGTCGGGCTCGATGAACCAATCTCGCCTATCTGGCTCACCAAAATGTTGTTCAGATATGAGTTTACCTTAAATGAATGAAAAAATAAGAGGCGTTTGGCAAAACAGGAGCAAGTTGGTTTAATTAAACAATGCAGCTGGGAAAGCCTCGACAGAGTTCGTCTGCTCAAAGTCTCTCGGTATACAAAGCTCTGGCCGCTGTTATATACTGTTCATGAGGTACAATAAAGCAATTTTCTAAATTCCCAAAAAGCATCTCAGTAATAAATCAACGAATGAGGGCATCTGATAAAGACACAGATGGCTCTCGACCTCGGGAGAGCTAGTGTGGGCCAGTGTGTATGTGTCTGGATGTCTGGCATGAGTAGTCTGTGATTGCTACGTGTGGTGTGCATTTCCTTTTACTGATTAGTGGAGTGTTTCTATCTACATGTGGTATCTAGCTTTATGGTATTTTAGGGAACGCGAGCCCTCGGCCAATACATGTTTTATTGGGGCCACTTTCCTCAGACCTGTTTGTGGTGCAACTGTCTATCTGTGGGATCGAATAGGGTTTTTCCTGGGGGCGCATTTGTCTTTAGGTTAAGAGAGACCCCACCTGTGACCTGGTATTCAATAGGCGTGGGTCGTAGAACTTGTCTAACCTCGTATCTCTGACTCTGGGTTGATGGGGAGGTCACCTTGGGTGAATCCGACAGCAGTGATAGAAGTTCATTGGAACTCCTGAAAATAATAAGGTAGTCAATGGTATCATTTTATCGACATCCTTAACATTGTGCATACAGTTGTCATAGCATACATTGACAATGTTCTTACTGGTATTGACATGGTTAAGTTTGCTTAAGTCATAATGTACATCGGCATTGTTGTTACTCGTAACAGTATTGTCACTTGAGCAAGCATTATGACATACATTGATGTCGTCATTTCCGGTGTCAGCGCTACTGTGCAGATACAGGTTATGACATACATTAACATTGCATTGACTGGTACTGGCATGGTCATGTAGGCACGGGTTATGACATACGTTGATATTGCATTTATTGGGCATTGCCGTTGTCGGGCCTGCACACATCACTGTAATCATTGACATCGTATTCACCCATTCCAGCATCTGAAAAGATTCTTAAATTCATTGAGGACTGTAAACACCTTAGCTTGTATAGCTTTTAAAATAATTGTCTTTGACGCAGTAGAGACACAGTAGTTCAAAACGTTAATCAAAATAATGCATTGGGTGGCACCTTTAAGAGGATTAAATGGAGTATCATAAGCAAGAGTAAAAGTTGGATAACCTTCGAAGGAGGGAACCACAAATCTATTACTTAAATGTTCCACTTGCCCTATGGGGCTGGTGCCATCTATATAATATTCCAGTATAGCAAAGAAGGAAAGGTTAGAATTATGCTAACTGATCTCAAGAGCTTTCTGTTGGGTTTTAATAATAGCTTATTCTTTGTTTAAGGGAGTCAATCATAAATGAGATTATGATGATGATTCTTTAAATCCTACAACTTTTGTTCTGACTCCATAATTGTGTTGAAGAATGCATTACATTTTTTGTTATTTTTTTCTGTTTTGACATTCAACAGGGAAGTTGTTGCTTCTTGAGTTGATTATTCCATCGTTTACTTCATTTAAGATGTATTCTAAGGTTCCAATTTGAAAAATTGGAGCTTCCTGTGATATTATAATGTGGCTAGATTTGAAGATTGCTTATTATTCATATCTCTTTAGAGTCCTAGTTTAGCATCTGACATGGATAGATTAACTGGGATAAGAATTCCTGTTTTATATCCTGTGTTGTTTTAATCTTCAATAAGGGTTTCTATAGGAACTGAGAAGTGTTTTCAGGGACTGAATCCAAATTTTCTTGTCTATTGATTAACCTCATTAAGTATGCCTTACGTTGTCCTTTTTGAGTATTTAGTAATGTTAGCTGATCTGAGAGTTTATTCGATTCGGATGTCTTGCAACTCTCTTTGCCTATAGTTCAGTATTAGGAATCTGCCATCACCTGAAGTACTTGACAAATAAGTATCCACACTCATTTCTTTTGGTCTTATGACAAGAGGGACTCACTATGCTGTTGGTTTAAGAATAATAGATAAGGACAAGTAGCATTGTCAGACAAAGTTCATTTTCTCTAGATTGAATGATGCACTTTTTGTCGTAGGAGACTATGTTAAAGACAATATGTCTGAAGTGTTTGGTAGAGTCCGTATAGGGCCGCTATTTAAATCTTTTTGTGCAATTGATGCCTTTAATTCTTCTCCATCTCGACCATGGATCAATTTGTGATTCATTCCTTCATGAATACAGGTGCATGTTGCCCAATTGGATTTTTACTGAGTCTGAAAATAGCATCGAGGATTCTGCAATAGCCCCAGCTTGATCGCTGCTTGTCTCAAACAGAGCTAAAAGTTGCTTAGCCTCCGAATACTCTGTAGAATTCTAATAAGTTAAGCCCTCATGGAAACATTTAAGTCACTGTGCTTATAATCTTGCATGTTTTTTTATATTTATTGAGCAAATCACTTGACAATTTAAATTTGCCAAAAGTATGTTATTTCATTAATTCACTGTCTCTGCTCCCTTTTTCCCCTTTCCACTCTGTCTCTCTTTTCCCTTATTTTCAAATATATCACTATGGACTAGTAGAAAGACAACCCCAAATGTCAGTCGAACAGAGGGTCATGAAATCAAGCTAAATTGTTTTACATTTTGTCAGGCTGGAATTCACACTCTGCTGAAATATAGATTCTCATTAGGAGTTGCCAGACAAAGAGGCAGTTCTAGTGTATGATGAGCTTCCAGAACCTTCTGCCGAGACTTGAATAAAGGAAGCAGAGCTGCCCTGATGTATAACTCTGGCACGAGCACACCCCTCATGTCTTGTGTGGTATTGCTCTCTGAAGCTGTATGATGTCGCTGAAATTCATAGAGAAGCCAGTTATGACTCCAGTGTTCCACACAGTCAATCAATCAATCAATCACGGCATTTATAGAGCGCGCTACTCACCCGGGAGGGTCTCAAGGCGCTGGGGGAGGGGGTAAGTTACTGCTCGAACAGCCAGGTCTTGAGCTGCTTCCTGAAGGAGAGATGGTCCTGGGTTCGCCGAAGGTGAGTTGGGAGGGAGTTCCAGGTCTTGGCTGCCAGGTAGGAGAAGGATCTTCCTCCGGCGGTGGTTCTGCGGATGCGTGGTACGGTGGCGAGGGCGTGGCTGGTTGATCGTAGCTGGCGGGTGGGCGTGTAGAAGGTCATGCGGTTGTTGAGGTACTTTGGGCCCAGGTCGTGGAGGGCCTTGTGTGCGTGGGTGAGGAGTCTGAACGTGATTCTCTTGCTGACGGGGAGCCAGTGCAGGTCTTTCAGGTGTCCGGTGATGTGGCTGTGTCGGGGGATGTCCAGGATGAGTCGTGCGGAGGCGTTCTGGATGCGCTGGAGTCTTTTTTGAAGTTTGGCTGTGGTTCCGGCGAAGAGGGTGTTCCCATAGTCCAGTCGGCTGGTGACGAGTGCCTGGGTGACGGTCTTCCTGGTTTCAGTGGGGATCCATTTGAAGATCTTGCGGAGCATGCGCAGGGTGTTGAAGCACGAGGATGAGACGGCGTTGACTTGTCTGGTCATCGACAGGGAGGAGTCCAGGATGAAGCCCAGGTTGCGTGCGTGGTCCGTTGGCTTGGGCGCGGTGCCCAGGGCCGGGGGCCACCAGGAGTCGTCCCAGGCGGAGGGTGATGAGCCCAGGATGAGGACTTCCGTCTTGTCTGAGTTTAGTTTAAGGCGGCTGTTCCTCATCCAGTCGGCGACGTCTCTCATCCCGTCGTGTAGGTTTGCTCTGGCGGTGGTGGGGTCGTTGGTGAGGGAGAGGATCAGCTGGGTGTCGTCGGCGTCTCACATCACCATTGTAATGAGAGATAGAGGTTAGGGCACCCCCCCCACCCCCCCAAGTGAGTCATATTCCCAGCAGCTGCCCATTTTGGACCAGTAGAACTTACCATACTCCTCAAAATGTTCCTTACTATAGCATTGTTAGGGTTGGAGAAATATGTGAATTATTGCACATCATGATCTGGGAGTAAAATGCTCGATTCACAAGGATTTCCCGTGATTCCTACTCAAGCAAGTTGGAAGAATTATGAGAGTTCTGATGTATAAGACCATGTAGAATTGAGAGCAACTGCATAGAAGCAGAACTGCTCACTTTTTTTTAGAGTTCAGAAGTCTTCTTGATGATTGTTCTAATCAATGCCACCACATGTTAATCAACATTGGCCTTTATATCCTTAATTGTTGTAGACTGAAACTCTAGATCTTCATATTCGTGGAAACACTAGTTTAATTTGAGCCTCCAATCAATGAAGACAGGTCATTCTCCAAATGAAATTGGTAAATGATTCCTCTCCCATTTCAAGCTACACCTTATCTAAAAGTAAATCCAAAGTCAAACTGCCTTGCATTTAAATTGACACCATTTAAAATATTTCAGAATGTAGTTCATGTTGTTCCTGAATGATTTTCATGAGACATGTATTCTACAAGAAGAAGAAATACCAACCTGCTAACTGAAAGATGGTTCATGACATTTAGATTTGATGAGGCATGCTGCATATGGCTAAAATACTAGAATAATGGTAAGCCAATTTATCATATTATGATTTTCATATTTTCCATATTTTTGATTATTTAAAAACAGGTAAAAGGTGTTCTATGGTGCATGACATCCTTCAGAATGTAAGTTCCTAAACTTTGCTTAAATATATGGCTTGTGTAAACTGGCTATTCTGTACAATTACCAGATAGCGGTTCTCATTCTCATTTGCCAACTAAGGGATTATGCTCTTCCTTTTATCAGAAAAGGGATAATGTAACATTGGCAGCTTTGAGTCATTGGTTATGCTTTTTCTACTTCAAGGCAGGAACCTTTCAATTAGAAAAGACTCTTTTCTCTGTCTTTACTTCTTCTTACTTTATTTTCAACCAGGCTTAACCAACTGCATGCAATAGTTCTCAGACACCTTTCTCCGCTGTCCACTAGACAGATCACCAGACTAAAACTGTTCAAGTGCAGGTGTGAACAGATTATCTCTTCCTATATGTTCTTATCATCCACCTTCACCATTTAATTTCCTCACATTGTTAAGGTGGATCTCTGTTCTCTTGGCATCTCAGAAGGTGATGCATGTCTGACTGACCATTCAACAAGAAAGCAAGTTATGTCTCATCAGCTTTATAACCAGCAGCTGCCCTTTTTTTAAGTGAACTCACAGATACGCTGACAAGATGTTAATGATCCTTAAGTGTATACTTTATTTGGGAAGGTTGGACATTCAAGGGTAGGGAAATCACTTGACTCCATTTTAGTATGATAGTTTAAAAGGAAAATTAGAAACGTACAGGTATTTGGATCACTCTGTCATTGGAGGAGTAATAGTTTAATCCACCTTTTCCTCATCTTTGTCTCCAAGCCTGCTATTTTAATAAATAAAAAAAGAATATTCAGGCCTTATTTGCCCAAGTCAAAATAGATAGATTGAATGTGGATAGTTTTCAATTGGTTATTAAACAAAAATTGGTGATCGCTTGACTGAGGCACTAAATGTCTCCATTATGTTTTTTATGAGAGACTCATTCCCAGAAAGGAAGAGAACAAGCTATTGATTGGAGCTGGATTCAAGAATGTTATTTCTCTTTGATCCCATTGAGGGGTTTATATCTTATTCAGTAGGCCCCTACAGCATAAAATATTGTCCATGGAGACAGGTCAAGAAGGTCACTGGGTAATTGTGAGGTGTCAGATAATCTCTATTATCAAATATCTCCTTGTCTGGCCTAATTTGTGACTATCAATCCTCTTTGTATTACGTAGCCTGGCATTTATCAACCACCCATATAATAAACATTGTATTGGCAGGAGGTTTTAGCTTTATTCCAAGTGTCTAATTGGAGTACTGAAATTAATTCAAAATAAGCCACATATAGGCAAAGCCTTCAGACAAATAAAGGGAGAGCTAGGAGTCTGTGATCCCGGATGCCAGATAATCTTGGAATAAAACCTTTTATATTTTTTATTTAACCCCTTCGCTGCTAGGCCTTTTCCCCTCCTGTGCTAAGCCTTTTTTTGGCTATTTGGGGTAGTGCGCGCTTAGGCCCCTGTAACTTTTTGACCACATAAGGTATCCATGCCAAATGTGCGTCCTTTTTTTCTAACATCATGGGGATTGTAAAGGTACCCAGGGTTTGTGGATTCCCCTGGAGGGGACACAGAAATTAGTCAAAATACAGCTAAATTTTGGTTTTTTTTGGAAAAAGGCAAAAAAAGGGCTACAGATGAAAGCGTCTTGATTTTTCCCTGCAAATGGCATCAAAAAAGGGGTTGTGGGGATGAAATCACCATCTTCCCAGCTTTCAGGGACAAGCAGACTTTTGTCAGAAAACCAACTTTCTTTACACAGTTTTGGCATTTTTCTGGGACATAGCCTATTTTTGCTATTTTTTGTGCTTTCAACCTCCTTCCAGTTAATGGTAGAAATGGGTATGAAACCAATAATGGATCCTGGAAAGCCATACATTTATGAAAAGTAGACAAAATTCTGAATTCAGCAAGGGGTCATTTGTGTAGATCCTTAAAGTTTTCCTTATAGAAACTAACAGTTAAATAAAGGAAAAATTGAAAATTAGTTGAAAAAAACAGCCATTTGTGTCAACGTTTTCACCTGTAACTTCTTCTAATTATGACAGCTATTTGAAGGCAATATACCGTTATATCCGCTGGACCTTTCTGGTTGTGGGGATATATAGGACTTGTAGGTTCACCAAGAACCCGACGAACCCAGAGCCAATAATTGAGCAACATCTTGCAATGATTTTTTTTTAAGTACCGGGTATATAGCAATTATTTTGGGAAAATGTATACATGGAAAAATTGTTATGAAAGACACCTATGTATTTCTGAAATGGGAACAAAATGTAGATTTTAGAAACAGTAGATATTTGCACATTTCCGAAATTGGGAGTACCCATACTAGCATGAGAATTATAGGTCATTTTTCAAAATGACTTATTTTTTACACATTGTCTTTCATTTGGAAGGCAGAAATGCATCGAAAGTCAATAGGTAATAACAGTTGCTCTACAATTCTGTGTTACCCTAAGTCTCCCGATAAAAATGGTACCTCACTTGTGTGGGTAGCCCTTGTGCCCACAACAGGAAATGGCTCAAAATGCAACGTGGACGTACCACATTTTCACAATGAAAAATTACCCTTTTTTTGCAAAGTGCCTAGGTGTAGTTTTTGAACCCTAGCTCTGCCGGCACCTAGGGAAACCTAGCAAACCTATACATTTTTGAAAACTAGACACCCAGGGGAATCCAGGATGGGGTGACTTGACTGCCTCCCACCAGGTTCTGTTACCCAGAATCCCTTGCAAACATAAAAAATTGTCAAAAAAAACACATTTCCCCACATTTCTGTGGTGGAAAGTTCTGGAATCTGCGTGGATCCACAAATTTCCACCCACCCCGCGTTCCCCAAAGTCTTACGAGAAAAATGGTACCTCACTTGTGTGGGTCGGCCTAGTGCCTGCGACAGGAAACGGCGCAAAACGCAACGCGGTCACACCTCAATTTCGCAGTGAAAAATGACCCTTTTTTGGCAAAGTGCCTAGCTGTTGTTTTTGAACCCTACCTCTGCCGGCACCTAGGGAAACCTAGCAAACCTATACATTTTTGAAAACTAGACACCCAGGGGAATCCAGGATGGGGTGACTTGACTGCCTCCCACCAGGTTCTGTTACCCAGAATCCCTTGCAAACATAAAACATTGTCAAAAAAAACACATTTTCCCCACATTTCTGTGGTGGAAAGTTCTGGAATCTGCGTGGATCCACAAATTTCCACCCACCCCGCGTTCCCCAAAGTCTTACGAGAAAAATGGTACCTCACTTGTGTGGGTCGGCCTAGTGCCTGCGACAGGAAATGGCGCAAAACGCAACGTGGTCACACCTCAATTTCGCAGTGAAAAATGACCCTTTTTTGGCAAAGTGCCTAGCTGTAGTTTTTGAACCCTAGCTCTGCCGGCACCTAGGGAAACCTAGCAAACCTATACATTTTTGAAAACTAGACACCCAGGGGAATCCAGGATGGGGTGACTTGACTGCCTCCCACCAGGTTCTGTTACCCAGAATCCCTTGCAAACATAAACAATTGTCAAAAAAACCACATTTTCCCCACATTTCTGTGGTGGAAAGTTCTGGAATCTGTGTGGATCCACAAATTTCCACCCACCCCGCGTTCCCCAAAGTCTTACGAGAAAAATGGTACCTCACTTGTGTGGGTCGGCCTAGTGCCTGCGACAGGAAACGGCGCAAAACGCAACGCGGTCACACCTCAATTTCGCAGTGAAAAATGACCCTTTTTTGGCAAAGTGCCTAGCTGTAGTTTTTGAACCCTACCTCTGCCGGCACCTAGGGAAACCTAGCAAACCTATACATTTTTGAAAACTAGACACCCAGGGGAATCCAGGATGGGGTGACTTGACTGCCTCCCACCAGGTTCTGTTACCCAGAATCCCTTGCAAACATAAAAAATTGTCCAAAAAAACACATTTTCCCCACATTTCTGTGGTGGAAAGTTCTGGAATCTGCGTGGATCCACAAATTTCCACCCACCCCGCGTCCCCCAAAGTCTTACGAGAAAAATGGTACCTCACTTGTGTGGGTCGGCCTAGTGCCTACGACAGGAAACGGCGCAAAACGCAACGTGGTCACACCTCAATTTCGCAGTGAAAAATGACCCTTTTTTGGCAAAGTGCCTAGCTGTAGTTTTTGAACCCTAGCTCTGCCGGCACCTAGGGAAACCTAGCAAACCTATACATTTTTGAAAACTAGACACCCAGGGGAATCCAGGATGGGGTGACTTGACTGCCTCCCACCAGGTTCTGTTACCCAGAATCCCTTGCAAACATAAAAAATTGTCCAAAAACCACATTTTCCCCACATTTCTGTGGTGTAAAGTTCTGGAATCTGCGTGGATCCACAAATTTCCACCCACCCCGCGTTCCCCAAAGTCTTACGAGAAAAATGGTACCTCACTTGTGTGGGTCGGCCTAGTGCCTGCGACAGGAAACGGCGCAAAACGCAACGTGGTCACACCTCAATTTCGCAGTGAAAAATGACCCTTTTTTGGCAAAGTGCCTAGCTGTAGTTTTTGAACCCTAGCTCTGCCGGCACCTAGGGAAACCTAGCAAACCTATACATTTTTGAAAACTAGACACCCAGGGAATCCAGGATGGGGTGACTTGACTGCCTCCCACCAGGTTCTGTTACCCAGAATCCCTTGCAAACATAAAAAATTGTCCAAAAAACACATTTTCCCCACATTTCTGTGGTGGAAAGTTCTGGAATCTGCGTGGATCCACAAATTTCCACCCACCCCACGTTCCCCAAAGTCTTACGAGAAAAATGGTACCTCACTTGTGTGGGTCGGCCTAGTGCCTGCGACAGGAAACGGCGCAAAACGCAACGTGGTCACACCTCAATTTCGCAGTGAAAAATGACCCTTTTTTGGCAAAGTGCCTTGCTGTAGTTTTTGAACCCTACCTCTGCCGGCACCTAGGGAAACCTAGCAAACCTATACATTTTTGAAAACTAGACACCCAGGGGAATCCAGTATGGGGTGACTTGACTGCCTCCCACCAGGTTCTGTTACCCAGAATCCCTTGCAAACATAAAAAATTGTCCAAAAAACACATTTTCCACACATTTCTGTGGTGGAAAGTTCTGGAATCTGCATGGATCCACAAATTTCCACCCACCCCGCGTTCCCCAAAGTCTTACGAGAAAAATGGTACCTCACTTGTGTGGGTCGGCCTAGTGCCTGCGACAGGAAACGGCGCAAAACGCAACGCGGTCACACCTCAATTTCGCAGTGAAAAATGACCCTTTTTTGGCAAAGTGCCTAGCTGTAGTTTTTGAACCTTACCTCTGCCGGCACCTAGGGAAACCTAGCAGATCTATACATTTTTGAAAACTAGACACCCAGGGGAATCCAGGATGGGGTGACTTGACTGCCTCCCACCAGGTTCTGTTACCCAGAATCTCTTGCAAACATAAAAAATTGTCAAAAAAAACACATTTTCCCCATATTTCTGTGGTGGAAAGTTCTGGAATCTGCGTGGATCCACAAATTTCCACCCACCCCGCGTTCCCCAAAGTCTTACGAGAAAAATGGTACCTCACTTGTGTGGGTCGGCCTAGTGCCTGCGACAGGAAACGGCGTAAAACGCAACGTGGTCACACCTCAATTTCGCAGTGAAAAATGACCCTTTTTTGGCAAAGTGCCTAGCTGTAGTTTTGAACCCTACCTCTGCCGGCACCTAGGGAAACCTAGCAAACCTATACATTTTTGAAAACTAGACACCCAGGGGAATCCAGGATGGGGTGACTTGACTGCCTCCCACCAGGTTCTGTTACCCAGAATCCCTTGCAAACATAAAAAATTGTCCAAAAAAACAAATTTTCCACACATTTCTGTGGTGGAAAGTTCTGGAATCTGCGTGGATCCACAAATTTCCACACACCCCGCGTTCCCCAAAGTCTTACGAGAAAAATGGTACCTCACTTGTGTGGGTCGGCCTAGTGCCTGCGACAGGAAACGGCGCAAAACGCAACGCGGTCACACCTCAATTTCGCAGTGAAAAATGACCCTTTTTGGCAAAGTGCCTAGCTGTAGTTTTTGAACCCTAGCTCTGCCGGCACCTAGGGAAACCTAGCAAACCTATACATTTTTGAAAACTAGACACCCAGGGGAATCCAGGATGGGGTGACTTGACTGCCTCCCACCAGGTTCTGATACCCAGAATCCCTTGCAAACATAAAAAATTGTCAAAAAAACCACATTTTCCCCACATTTCTGTGGTGGAAAGTTCTGGAATCTTCGTGGATCCACAAATTTCCACCCACCCCGCGTTCCCCAAAGTCTTACGAGAAAAATGGTACCTCACTTGTGTGGGTCGGCCTAGTGCCTGCGACAGGAAACGGCGCAAAACGCAACGCGGTCACACCTCAATTTCGCAGTGAAAAATGACCCTTTTTTGGCAAAGTGCCTAGCTGTAGTTTTTGAACCCTACCTCTGCCGACACCTAGGGAAACCTAGCAAACAGACACATTTCTGAAAAGTAGACACCCGGGGGCTTCCAGGGAGGTATGGCTTGCGTGGATCCCCCAACGTTTCCTTACCCAGAATCCCCTGCAAACCTCAATTTTAGCTGAAAAAATCACTTTTTCACACATTTGTGTGTGGGAAAGTGTGGCATCACTGGCCTCACACAAATTTCCTACCACCCAGCGTTCCCCCAGGTCTCCCGATAAAAATGGTGCCTCACTTGTGTGGGAGGCCCAAGTACCCGCGACAGGCAAGGGCCCACAACGTAGTGAGGCGACCTCAAAATTGCCTATCTCAAAACCACCTGGTTTTGCAAGGGAGTCACCTGGGTTTTTGGCCCCGTGCTCGGCGGCCATCTAGGAAACCTACCAAACCCACACATTTCTGAAAAGTAGACACCCGGGGGCTTCCAGGGAAGTATGGCTTGCGTGGATCCCCCAACGTTTCCTACCCAGAATCCCTTGCAAACCTCAATTTTAGCTGAAAAAATCACTTTTTTCACACATTTGTGTGTGGGAAAGTGTGGCATCACTGGCCTCACACAAATTTCCTACCACCCAGCGTACCCCCAGGTCTCCCGATAAAAATGGTGCCTCACTTGTACCAAGTACCCGCGACAGGCAAGGGCCCACAACGTAGTGAGGCGACCTCAAAATGGCCTTTCACAAAACCACCTGGTTTGTCAAAGGGGGGTCACCTGGGTTTTTGGCCCTGTGCTCGGCGGCCATCTAGGGAAACCTACCAAACCCACACAAAACGTTTTGAGGCAACATCAACATTGCCTATCAAAAAATGTTTTGGGCCCTTGCCTGTCGCGGGTACTTGGGCCTCCCACACAAGTGAGGCACCATTTTTATCGGGAGACCTGGGGGAACGCTGGGTGGTAGGAAATTTGTGTGAGGCCAGTGATGCCACACTTTCCCACACAAAAATGTGTGAAAAAAGTGATTTTTTCAGCTAAAATTGAGGTTTGCAGGGGATTCTGGGTAAGGAAACGTTTGGGGATCCACGCAAGCCATACCTCCCTGGAAGCCCCCGGGTGTCTACTTTTCAGAAATGTGTGGGTTTGGTAGGTTTCCCTAGATGGCCGCCGAGCACAGGGCCAAAACCCAGGTGACTCCCTTGCAAAACCAGGTGGTTTTGTGAAAGGCCATTTTGAGGTCGCCTCACTACGTTGTGGGCCCTTGCCTGTCGCGGGTACTTGGGCCTCCCACACAAGTGAGGCACCATTTTTATCGGGAGACCTGGGGGAACGCTGGGTGGTAGGAAATTTGTGTGAGGCCAGTGATGCCACACTTTCCCACACAAAAATGTGTGAAAAAGTGATTTTTTCAGCTAAAAGTGAGGTTTGCAGGGGATTCTGGGTAAGGAAACGTTGGGGGATCCACGCAAGCCATACCTCCCTGGAAGCCCCCGGGTGTCTACTTTTCAGAAATGTGTGGGTTTGGTAGGTTTCCCTATGTGGCCGCCGAGCCCCGGGCCAAAAACCCAGGTGACCCCCTTGCAAAACCAGGTCATAATGAGATAATGTGTTGTTTATTTCTGCAGCGTGAAAATTTTGGCACAATATTGCAAGGAAAATGTGATAGACATTTTGAGGTTTGCAGGACATTGTGGGTACCATAACTTGTTGGGATCCACAAGAGAGATATCACCATGTACTCCCATGGGTGTTTCGTTTACGACAATATCTACAGTTGGTAGGTTATTCTTAGACGGAATGTACACCTTGGCAGACAGACTAAAAAGACAAAGATTACTGCACAGCCATCTATTCCTCAAGCACACACACATACTGGTTGGATTTGGCACGAGGGCAAGTGATGGTTCAGTATATACAATTTTATTAACAAGAGATTTCACAAAAATGAAATGCACTGTCAATAATTGAAAGGACAAAAAACGGAACCAGTGACTCGCAGCTCGTGAGCTGTAAAGCCACGTCAAGGCCCCAACCGCTTTACAGGCCATTCACACACCTTTCATACGTGATACACACAAGACCATTCACACCCCCAGGCACGAAACAAACACATTACAACATTCACAAAAAGGGACAAGGTACACCCTGCTTGAGAAAGACAAAAAAAATATTACTGCACAGCCATCTAATCCTCAAGCACACACACACATACTGGTTGGATTTGGCACGAGGGTGAGTGATGGTTCAGTATATACAATTGTATTAACAAGTGATTTCACAAAAATGAAATGCACTGTTAATAATTGAAAGGACGAGAAACTGAACCATTGACTCACAGCTCGTGAGCTGTAAAGCCACGACAAGGCACCAACCTCTTTACAGGCCATTCATACACCTTTCATACGTGTGACAAATACAAAACCATTCACACCACCAGCCGCGGGCCCATCACATTACAACACTCACACCAGCAGACAGCGCCATTCAAGGGCCCATCACTTTCACACGCCCACACTCCTAACACAGCAACCACACAAGCTGATGGATTGCGTGGAGTGTCGCTCGGCTAGCAGTGTGTGTAGTGACCAGCAGCAAGTCAATACTCACACACTGCCAGCCGAGCGCCAGTCCACGCACACCGCCAGCCAAGCGCCACTCCACGCACACCGCCAGCCTAGCGCCACTCCACGCACACCGCCAGCCTAGCGCCACTCCACGCACACCGCCAGCCGAGCGCCACTCCACGCACACCGCCAGCCTAGCGCCACTCCACGCACACCACCAGCCTAGCGCCACTCCACGCACACCGCCAGCCAAGAGCCACTCCCCGCACACCGCCAGCCAAGCGCCACTCCACGCACACCGCCAGCCAAGCACCAGCCTACACACACCACCATCACATTTAGGATTTTTTTATACAAAAAAGAAAACACAAACAAATTGCAAATAGATACAAATCTACTAACACAAAATCAGAAACATTGCACTAATGCCAACCTTGAAACAGAACAACAATTCTTAAACATTACAGACCAGGCAGTTCACTTTACCACTCATGGTTGCTCCCAATAATTCTTTTGCTTGTGGTACGCTCTATAACAAGCAGGCACACACAGCCCACGGTTAGAAGGACACTCAGGGCAGTACGTACGAGTCTCCTTCCGCGTACCTCTTCGCCAACAGACTCTACATCTCCTAGTGGGAAAGTCTTTTGAGAGTGTAGGAGGAATGTGATCAGGAAAGTGGCGCTCTTTCAATCGAGCCACATCCTCCACCACTCCAACTCTAGGAACACTTGCCTGTTCCACAACAACAAGGCTGCCTATGACAGACTCCTGAAACTGAACAAAAGTCAACTTTGACGCAGGAGAACACTCCTTGAACACAACAAAAGCATTGAAAGTTGCTAAATTGAAGAGATGGATGGCCAACTTCTTATACCAAATGTAAGACTTACGAATAGCAGTGTAAGGTTCCAACCTCTGATCTACTCTATCAACACCACCCATGTGCTTATTGTAGTCTGAAATGCACACAGGTTTGCGCACTTCAGCAATCTGACCCCAAACAGCCACAGGTGAAGTACTCTCATCATGGATGGTAGTCAGCATGTACACATCCCTCCTGTCCACAAATTTCACAGCTAGCAGTTCCTCACTACGCAAGGCACTGCACTGTCCCCTCTGAAGTTTTTGCAAACAAGCTCTTTTGGATAACCTTTACGGTTAGAGCGGATTGTGCCACAAGCAAAAGTGTCCACTTTGAACAATTCCTTAAACAATTGAACAGCAGTGTAGAAGTTATCAAGGTACAAATGGTGGCCTCTGTTAAACAGTCCTCTAGCAAGTTCCCACACAATTTTCTCTGAAACTCCTACTAAAGTGGACGGACAACCAGGGGGTCAATAGTGGAATCCCTACCAGTGTACACACACAAATTAAAAACATATCCTGTCCTACTCTCAGACAACATATACAGCTTAATTCCATAGCGTGCCCTCTTGCTAGGAATGTACTGCCTAAAAACCAAACGGCCCTTGAACAGCACCAAAGACTCATCAATAGATATTTCTTTCCCTGGAGTATAGATCTCTGAAAATCGATCTACAAAGTGATCAAGAACAGGCCGAATCTTAAAAAGACGGTCACATTCAGGGTGATCTCGTGGCAACGCCAAACCATTATCAACAAAATGCAGCATCCGAAGCAAAAGTAAATACCGATCACGAGTCATAACTGCAGGAAATATGGCCGTTGCCATCAAGGGACTGGTAGACCAATATGAACCCATGGACGGCTTCCTTATCAAACCCATCAAAAAAGTCAAGCCCAAAAACTTCTTCATCTCTTCCAGATTTGTGGGACTCCACCGGGTAGCTCTAGAATGGGGCCTAAGTCTGGCACTGTTGTCCCTCAAAAACTGTTCAGCATACAAATTAGTCTGCTCAACAATCTCACCCAAAAATACATCATCCATAAACAACTGAAAATACTGTATAGGCAAATAATGTTCACAATCCACTCTACACCCTGCATAACCACTAAAGGCAGGCAACACCGGCTGCACCATGTTTGGATCAACCCAGAGTCCAGCACTTCCAGTAGGAAGCCTAGCAGCCCCAGGCTGCAATCCAGATGCCTCTTGCACCATCGGCACAGTAGTATCCTCCTCTAAATCAGGCACTTCATCTGCACTGAGAGTACCTTCATCATCCGATGATTCCATGTGGAGAGAAAACTCACTGCCTGAATCTTCCCCTCCCTCCTCTCCCTCAGACGCACTGTCAGTCTCATAATCCTGCTCAGAGGAAGATTCAAGAAGCAAACCAACCACCTGCTGAGCAGTAATTCTACGGCTAGCCATAATGCTTACTAATAAAGGTTACTTGTCAAACAAGTCAACAACAACAAACCCTTTGTAAAAAAAAAAGAAATAAACAAAATGTAGCTTTATCACAAAGACCTATATACTCCAACACTATACCACTCACGTGACAGAAGCAGCTAGACTCACCACCACCTACTCTGCACAGACACAGTAAGGATCAACAATATCCCACTAAAAAAGAAGAAGAAAAAAATTACACATAAGACAATGCAAAACATCGCAAAGAATTTCATGCTCTGAACACTAACAAATATGCTGCCATTATGGCACCACTTACAAAAAAATTCATTCATGCATGACAATAATACTCATTTGGAGTACACACAACAAAAATATTTTTCTTACCAAATAAATGCAATTACGCAAAACTGCAGAACCACCACTGCCGAAACCGCAAACAGGAATCAAAAGCTTTACACTAGAATAAAAAGGAGAAAAAAAAACATTACAATCACATATGCAAATAATGCACCAGTCCACACACAATCCACCAGCCAAGCTAAGGGGTAGGTGGGCCTAACAGTATAAATAAAATATTCACCCCCGTAAAAGGGGAGCAACCCTTGCCCTTTTGGCCACTCCCCAACACAAAAATTTAAAAAACCCTGGTGCCTAGTGGGCATTCCTGCTGCACGATCACATGATCGTGCAGCAGGAATGCACAAAAGAGGCATCGGGGAAAGGAAAACCCTTTCCTTTCCCTTGATGCCTCTTTTGATACAAACACCCCCCCCTCCCCGAGCCAAACCTCACCTGATTTCCCCGACGCGCTGGAAGCAAATGGCTTCCAGCGCGTCGGGAAGAAAGGGAAACCCTCAATGATGTCAGCGCGCTGACGTCATTGATGGGGCGGGGGAGGCAGGGAAGCCCTTCCCCTGCCTCCCCAAAAAAAAAACCTAACGATCGGATTCCCACGGGGAGCGCCAGCGCTTCCCCGTGGGTGGTCTTATGACGAGCTGGACTCGTCATGAGCACACGAGCACTGTGTGCCATGACGAGTCCAGCTCGTCATAAGCACCGAAGGGGATAAAGGGTCAGAGCAGGATCTCAGCGGCAGACGAGGAGAAGGAACCTCCTGGTCACAGGAACTACACGAGCATTGCGCTCGAGAAATTCAAGGATGCAAAGACCTCCATCAAGGATTACAGCTAACTTTTCAGTGTGTAAATGGAGAGAAGCCACATCTGCTTAACCACGCTCACGAATTCTACACGAGAATTGCGCTCGAGAAAATGAAGGATGCAAAGACCTCCATCAAGGATTACAGCTAACTTTTCACGTTGGAAATGGAGAGAAGGCACATCTGCTTAACCACGCTCATGAATTCTGCACACCTGCCCTGCATATTTATCCAAGAAGATGCCACCGTTTTGTGCAATACCTCTACTCAACTGGAGTACTGTCTACTGGCTAATCAGTAAGTGTTACCTCGTTGGGTAAATGTATAGTGCCTTTCCTACACTACAGCTGCGTAAAGGACCAGAAGAATTGTCTCCAGTGACCTGTGTGTCTGTAACTTTGCCACCGCGCCGAAAGCGCCGGGGTCCTTTGAGTAAGCTGTCCATCATAGTGGGGAAAGGGCGGGCAGACGTTGCATACCGCTAGTGTATGTGTGGCGGGGCCAAACGAGCGGGGCTTCTAGGCCCGTTCACATGCCTCTTGTTTATAAAGGGTCAGAGCACGATCTCAGCGGCAGACGAGGAGAAGGAACCTCCTGGTCACAGGAACTACACGAGCATTGCGCTCGAGAAAATCAAGGATGCAAAGACCTCCATCAAGGATTACAGCTACCTTTTCAGGGTGTAAATGGAGAGAAGCCACATCTGCCCTGCATATTTATCCACGAAGATGCCACCGTTTTGTGCAATACCTCTACTCAACTGGAGTACTTTCTACTGGCTAATCAGTAAGTGCTACCTCGTTGGGTAAATGTATAGTGCCTTTCCTACACTACAGCTGCGTAAAGGACCAGAAGAATTGTCTCCAGTGACCTGTGTGTCTGTAACTTTGCCACCGCGCCGAAAGCGCCGGGGTCCTTTGAGTAAGCTGTCCATCATAGTGGGGAAAGGGCGGGAAGACGTAGCATACCGAGAGTATGTGTGGCGGGGCCAAACGAGCGGGGCTTCTAGGCCCGTTCACATGCCTCTTGTTTATAAAGGGTCAGAGCAGGATCTCACCGGCAGACGAGGAGAGGGAACCTCCTGGTCACAGGAACTACACGAGGATTGCACTCGAGAAAATCAAGGATGCAGAGACCTCCATCGAGGATTACAGCTCACTTTTCAGGGTGGAAATGGAGAGAAGGCACATCTGCTTAACCACGCTCACGAATGTGTGGCGGGGCCAAACGAGCGGGGCTTCTAGGCCCGTTCACATGCCTCTTGTTTATAAAGGGTCAGAGCAGGATCTCACCGGCAGACGAGGAGAGGGAACCTCCTGGTCACAGGAACTACACGAGGATTGCACTCGAGAAAATCAAGGATGCAGAGACCTCCATCGAGGATTACAGCTCACTTTTCAGGGTGGAAATGGAGAGAAGGCACATCTGCTTAACCACGCTCACGAATGTGTGGCGGGGCCAAACGAGCGGGGCTTCTAGGCCCGTTCACATGCCTCTTGTTTATAAAGGGTCAGAGCAGGATCTCACCGGCAGACGAGGAGAGGGAACCTCCTGGTCACAGGAACTACACGAGGATTGCACTCGAGAAAATCAAGGATGCAGAGACCTCCATCGAGGATTACAGCTCACTTTTCAGGGTGGAAATGGAGAGAAGGCACATCTGCTTAACCACGCTCACGAATGTGTGGCGGGGCCAAACGAGCGGGGCTTCTAGGCCCGTTCACATGCCTCTTGTTTATAAAGGGTCAGAGCAGGATCTCACCGGCAGACGAGGAGAGGGAACCTCCTGGTCACAGGAACTACACGAGGATTGCACTCGAGAAAATCAAGGATGCAGAGACCTCCATCGAGGATTACAGCTCACTTTTCAGGGTGGAAATGGAGAGAAGGCACATCTGCTTAACCACGCTCACGAATGTGTGGCAGGGCCAAACGAGCGGGGCTTCTAGGCCCGTTCACATGCCTCTTGTTTATAAAGGGTCAGAGCAGGATCTCACCGGCAGACGAGGAGAGGGAACCTCCTGGTCACAGGAACTACACGAGGATTGCACTCGAGAAAATCAAGGATGCAGAGACCTCCATCGAGGATTACAGCTCACTTTTCAGGGTGGAAATGGAGAGAAGGCACATCTGCTTAACCACGCTCACGAATTCTACATGATGATTGCGATCGAGTAAATCAAGGATGCAGAGACCTCTATCGAGGATTACACCTGCCCTGCATATTTATCCACGAAGATGCCACCGTTTTGTGCAATACCTCTACTCAACTGGAGTACTTTCTACCGGCTAATCAGTAAATGCTACCTCGTTGGGGAATTGTATAGTGCCTTTCCTACACTACAGCTGCGTAAAACACCTCGTGGGCATTCCTGCTGCACGATCACATGATCGTGCAGCAGGAATGCACAAAAGAGGCATCGGGGGAAAGGAAAACCCTTTCCTTTCCCTCCCCTCGATGTCTCTTTTCCAATCAAACCCCCTCCCCGAGCCAAAACTCACCTTATTTCCGCGACGCGCTGGAAGCAAATGGCTTCCAGCGCGTCGGGGAAGAAAGGAAACCCTCAATGACGTCCAGCGCGCCTCGCGCGCTGACGTCATTGATGGGGGCGGGGGAGGCAGGGGAAGTCCTTCCCCTGCCTTCCCCCAAAAAAACCCGACGATCGGATTCCCACGGGGGGAGCGCCAGTGCTTCCCCCGTGGTTGGTCTTATGACGAGCTGGACTCGTCATGAGCACACGAGCACTGTGTGCCATGACGAGTCCAGCTCGTCATAAGCACCGAAGGGGTTAACAGAGTTTTATATAGCGCGAACTTGACCCCAACCGGGTATCAGAGCGCTTTACATAGCACCAGTTGCATTACATGAGGACACATTCATTTTTGTTAGGCACAGGGAGATTAAGTGATTTGCCCAGAATCACAGGATGTTCAGCGTCATTGCCGAGACTCGAACCCAGTTCCCCAGATTCGAGGTCGACCGCCCTAGCCGTTAGGCCAACTCCTCTCCCCAATGTATATATGTTTCTCTGGTGGTTTATGACACCATCCAGGTTGGATTTTAGAGAACCTTTTGTGCAAAGTAGACTATCTTCTTCCTTGCTTTTGTGTCAGGTGGTAGTTATTGCAACAATGAATATATCACTAGTCTATCAATACAAGCATCCACTTTGGAGAATAAACAAAGCTTTTCTCAATATGAATGACTTTCTTAATAAGTCTGATCAACTAATCTCTTTGTACTTTCAAGAAAATCTTGGTTCAATAGGCATAGCCTTTGTCTAGTATCCATATATAGTAAAATAAGAGGTTGGAGCCTTAGGTATTCAATTCAGAGAAAAAAAACACTAGATCAGCATATAGATAACAGTTATAGAAATGTTTATATGAGGAAGGAAAATCCAAGCTAAAAGATCGGAAATTGTATTAGAAAAAATGTAAAATACAGAAAGGGTTTTAGCATAGGCTTTTAGAGGAAGACAAGTTAAAAATACTACATCTAGTAGTCTTCACCAAGCTGATTGAGAAGTTGCTAGTGAAGGAAATAAATCAGATTTTCAGAGATCATTATGTGCAAATTTAGTCAGGATCTACAGACTTGGTTGAAAAACGTACTCCAGAAATGATAATGAGCCCCAATTAAACTTCCTATTTTAGGAAATGAAGCTCAAGGATATCTGTCCTCTCTGATCACAGACAGCAAAACGGCAGATGTAAGTGCAGGGCTCTAATAGCCAAAGCCCCGGAGGAAGATGAATTGCCAGCAAAGTGGTATAAGACCTCTTGATATTTTAACCCTCATACTCTCACTCATATCTAACACCATGTTTAAAGTTTGAAAAGTCCCCGAATCTTTTAAAAATAAAGGAGTCATCACCTTTCTAAAAACAAATAATTCAGGACCCCATCGTCTAATTACATTGTTCAACTCTGTTTATAAAATAAAAAATATATAAATAATCTATTTTTATCATTATCTCTCATTTATTTATAGGGACCAGACTAGATTTATTCTGGGGCATTTGTTCTCTACTAATAAAAACTTTATGGCCTAAATAATTGATCTAGTGATATTTGGAGAAACAAGCTGTTATCATGCTTCAACCTCGTTCGCGGAAGGTTTCTTATTCTGTTCTTCCAGATTATAGTTTACCAACGCTCAGATACAACTATTATAATAGATGGTGATGATGTGTAAAATATCGGTGACTCAGGGACCTGTCAGGACTGCCTGCTGTCGCCAATTTTATTTGCATTATTTGTAGAACCATCATTGGAATTAATTGGTGCTTAAAAAATCACACCCTTAATCATAAGGATTTCTCCTATTAAATTATATACAGACCGCATTACATATTATTTAAGAGCAGAAACAGGTGATTCTTGCAGAATTCAACATTAATAAGCAGTTTACCGAATACTGAGATTATAAGGTTAGTGGTCATAGAAGCCTGACGTTTTCCTGTTAGTTCTTATACCTGCAGTGAAAACCTAATGTACATCATGAAAGATATATGGGAATCAACTTTTTGGAAACTTTATACAGCTTATCTGATTTAAACTACACTCTCACTTTAAAAAAATTAACAATATGTTACATCATTGAAATCATGGTTCTGTCCTTAATTTGCTAGGTATCCTTTATTAAGATGCCCATGCTACTGCTTTTCTTATTCTTTTTCAGTTCCCTGCCCTGTTTTTTACCTGCTAGTGTTTTATAAAGATGGAAAGCAAATTGGCTAGTTGTTTGGACAATTAGATTTCCCAGGTTATGTTTACTGAGAATTAAAAATACAGTATCCGAGGGAGGTTTTGGTTTATCTAACTTTTGCTTATACTACATGGCCTCTTCTTGTATTTTGCACATTCCATTGATCCAGAAAGATCAATGGAATAACAAACCTGTCAATGAAAATTTGAAATGGATTTCAGTACCCAATCTCCCCTGCTTTATTCATATTCCGGATCTCTAATGTCTGTCCTTTTTAATTGTTTGGTAATTTGAACTAAACAACATAAGACACTTTTTCAATTTATTTTTTAAAATTCTGTTTATTGAGATTTTGACTAATTACCATAATCGTAAAGTATTTAACATACAGAGCTTTTCCATTCTTGTAGACATGCATCTTTGCAGTGAGTACAGTTATCAGCCCAGTACTTAATTTGAGCTACACCCACAAATGGTAACATACATCACTTGAGCAGCCCTGTATTTGAGCTTTTCTTATGTTCCCCCCACCAAACCATGGCCTCCTCCTGGTATGTGTGGTCAACTGATGTTAAAATGTTCCCATCATGGTTCCCAAATACGGTAATTTTTCTGTACACAGCCCCTTGCTATTTAGACCAATTCTCCGCAATATAACAAGAGTCCATACCTCTAGGCCATTTTGAGTGGGGCAAGGCCTCTTGGGACATCAAATGGGTGGCTATGTCACATTTAGCAATGTGCACCTAACTCCTATGAGTGTTTTCTGGCCACGATGACCGTCCCATCCCTGGAACCCCCCCCGCATAATAGCCATCTTTGGGCTGCATTCACTTAATAAGCTCACTACTTCTTCCAGTGTGCCTAGTATTTTAGTCTAGTATGCTAGTATTAGAGTGCATCCCCAGAACATGCGCACAAAGGTGTCTCTGGCCGATTTGCATCCGAGGCAATCTGGGTTTCCGCCTCGCTCCGTCTTCCACAATCTGTATGGTGTATAATGGATCCTTTGGAAGTATTTAAATTAGATGAGTTTCAGGCAAGCCGGAATTACCAGTTATCTAGCAGCCATCTTTGCTTCCATCCAGTTTTCCTCATCCATTTCCCCACAGATCCGATTCCCATTTTTCCTTCAGTTTCAGCATGGGGTCGGGAACATTTACTACCAATGTTCTATATACACTAAAGATGTGGTTTCCCCCTAAAATTGCCCTAGTGACTTTGGGTTTCAGAGGATTCAATTCTATGATTGGGTCTAATTGGCTCTTGTATGAATCCAGGGGATGTCTTAATTATAGGTAGTGAAAGAACTGGTATTTGGTAGCTCTAAGTCAACCTGCGACAGGACAAGAGAAACAGGACCCCAATTGATTTACTATATTACAGGAGTTTTATTTCTTTTCCAACAGAAAACACAGTCACATGGTTTGTAAAGAACATTAGGCAGTCACTCCTTGTAGGTCTCGAGCTCTTTTGGTCCGTTTGCTTATACCCACCCCTTCATGGTGACATCAGCACTCTCGGGAAAACATAAATACAAGGCTATTAATAACCAGACTCTCTATCTATAATGTCCTCCCCCTTTTAAACACCATTATGTGAGAAATGACTAGCTTGTGACTGTCAAAGAAGACCAAGGAATCAGCTCTCTTAATGAAGAATCAACAGCTCCACCGCATATGCCCAAACAAAATCTCCATACAAATTCACTCAATCTTGTTAATGTAGAAAGACACCTGTGATATTGTCTCTAAGAGATAGTGCCATGACTCCATAGTTTATACAGCGTTCAGACCCCAAGAAAACACCCAGTCCCAGAACGACATAGCAACACATGTTGCAAGCCACGCCCCCAACATGCACGCGCTTGCTAAGTACACTTGCCTGAAGCCGTGGCCTCCTATGTGGAGTCACGGCAGCCTTGTCCAACAATCCATCTCTCGGGTGTCCTTACTGACACCCCACTGACTCTGCGTCTCTTCTACGATTCTCTCCTCTGCTCTCCGGACTTTGATCCCACGTTGTCGAGTCTTCTCCCTTTGACACCACGTCTGCTGCTGCTGCTGCTCCTGCTTCCATCTCTCCACTTCCTCAATGCCCTCACGACCCAGATCTCCTCTCCTTGCCGCCAGTGATCTGTTTTAACTCTCTGCACGTGACCCCGGTCCTGTGTCCAGCCAATCCAGAGCAATGACTTCTAGAACATCCGGGTCACGAGTAAGCAGAAAACTAGCCTGCACATTCTCAGTGCCCCCGGCGTGGCCTTTGCATTTCGGCATGTCCAAGCTGCCACACAACCATTAGTTGTTCAAAGGATAGCATATGATTATGAGTCCAGACGTCTCCTAGCTTCAAAATTCTTATTCTGTCCCAGTATCTAAAACCCTACCCCTGGGATTCTTCTTTAAGCCAGGACCCTTGCCACAGCAGTGTTTGCCAAGTTAACCTATCATTCCACCCCATCCATTTTAAAACAATATGCCAATACCACATTCTACCGGTATCTTCGTTATTTGAGGTAGGTTTGCCGGGAAGCGACTCTCGTACAACCACAACCAGAGAGCTGTTTCATCAAATGTGGCTGTCTTCACCCATATTGTTGTATCTTCTTTATCTCAGAAGATCAGTTTGTTTCTTGGAAGTATTTGGGCCTCCCAGTTGTACAATCTAATGTCCACTGCTCCAATTCCTTCATCATATGGGACTTTGATACATTTGTTATGTGGTACCCTTGGAGGATTCCGTCCCCCATGAAACCACTGACGCTGGCTTGTCTAGAGAACCACTCTGTGGGGAGGATCCTAAATTGGTACTTAGGCAGTTTGTATAGTATTTGTGCACTGCCACCATTTTAAATACCACAATCCCACCAAGCATGCTGGTTAATGTTAATTTACTTGTTGTGCCATTTGGTCCTTGATTTTCCATGTTAAGGGTACAATATTTGCCTTCCAGCAGATGTCTGAATGCGGGGATATCATCATTTCGAGGTAAATAAATGCACCTTTTTATGCATCTAAGAGTCGGAGTAGTAGGGAGCAGGGTTGGGGGGGCTTCCAACCAAAGGAATGACGACCGAGTTACTCAAGTTCACTTTGAGGCTGGAGGCCTCTCCATATGTTACCAAAATTCCAATCTTTCTGGGGATAGAGAGGTCCAGCCACTGGAAATATAAGAGAACACCATCAGTGTACAAAGAAATGTGGGCCTCAAATCTGAGCTCCCACCCCTACCCTATACCTGTGTATCCCTTCTTATCCAATCCTCTAGGGTTTCTATTATTTAAACAAAAAAAAAGGCAGAAAGGGGGCAGCTCTGGCATGATGGGGACTGATTATCCACATCTCCGGAAGTATGGGCAAAAATTCATTCTTTTCAAAATCAAATGGAGAAATGTCCACTCGACAGAGTTGAAAGCTTTTACGAAATCCAGTTGTATTGGGGCCACCAGATTTGTTACCCCCCCCCTCAGCTTTGTCAGCACATTGTTAAGCATTCGGATACGGAGTTTCATACTTGATTACATAAATCTGTTTAGTCAGTTTTAACTAGAACTCGTACCTACTTCATCAGTCTGTTTGCTAGAGCCTTTGCCAATACCTTTGCCTCAATATTTATCATAGAGTTTGGCCCATTTGAGGTGCAGCTCTCCAGCAGTTTGTCGGGCTTAGGAATTACGACCACAGTGGCTCATCAAATGTCCAGAGGCAGGTTCAGTTTCTTCATTGCCTCCTCAAACATCACCGGCAAGGGAGGAACTAGTGAAATGGCATATTTTGTGCCAATAGGTTTTAGCCCGAATGCATGCCCTTTGCGGCCAGTGTCTGTTCCTTGTCTGTGAGTGGAGCGTCTAGGTCCTAGCTGTTGGCCAACGATAATGTCCGCATTATCATATCATTGATAATTGGGATTTCCTGCTCTAACAACTTTGTTGGGTGCTGTTGGTAGAGTGATTCATAATGATCTTACGAATGCATCAGCGATCTCTTGCGCGTTATAAAGATTTTTCTCATTGGGACTTCTTATCTTTGATATAAATCTAGATTCACCTGTTTTATTCGTGAACCGGTAAATCAGTTTTCCTTTTTTATACCCTAGATTGTTTAGTCTATGTTGCGTCGCTGGAAAGTTGCTTTAGCATCGGTCAGCAGACATTTAAGGGTCTTGTAGCTTCCAGCAGATATTGCACCTCCTTGTCTGCACTATCTGGTGCTGCTCTAGTGATTGTATCTGCTCCTCTAAGGCCACCTGTTCCTGTTCTCTATCCCTTTTCCTATCAGCCAGATAGGATATTATTTTTCCCCGGATCACCTCCTTCATGTCCTCCTATACAGTAGTGTTACATTTAATCTAGTTCATATCTGATATACTCCTGGAACTTGATATCTGGCAGTTACCTAGGGTGGAGGCGCCATTGACGGGCATGCCTGCCTCTGATACTCCCCAATGTGAGCTCGAAGCAAGTATAATCTGATATTGATCGTGGCAGCATGTTGGCTGCTACCACACTTGCTGGGTTCTCCATGAATATAAAAAATAATCTAGACGTGAATAAGACTTTTGTGATTAGGATTAATGTGTATAATTACATGTTTCTGGGTGCCTGATCCATACATCACTAGGGGCGATTGCATCAACCTGTTTAGAGCACCTCTCTGCTGTGATTACTCCCATCTTTCGTGTTGATCTGTATGCTCATTAAATTATTTAAGTCCCCTCAAGTGATGATTCTACCTTCAGTGGCAGCCGTAATAATTTTCAACAAATTCCGTCAAAGTAGACTCCACCAAAGAGCCGTAATAATTTTCAACAAATTCCATCAAAGTAGACTCCACCAAGGAGGTGGGGAGAGTATACACTAATAATCAACCAAATTCGGCCTTCCATTGATCCTGTGATTTGAATATATCTCCCCAATGGGTCTATGGCAATATCCGCAACCACCAAAGGAAAAGAGTTGTGGAGCAGAATAGCCACCCCCGGGATCCATGGTAAATCCTGCTTGGTGTATACCCTGTAAAATCCATAGCAGCCCAGAAAGTTGCATTCAGTCTGTAGCAGGAAGGTCTCCTGCAGTAGTAGTAGTATCATCGGGCCATTTTATGCACCTAGCACATGCTTCCATTTTGTACTTTATCATTTAAATTCATGAGATCAAATTATGAGAAAGAAATTTACCAGCCTGCATCACTGTGGTTTAAGGGAGATCGTAGGTGAACCCATGTAGGAAGACAACTGCATGTGTCGTGCTGTGTGAAACTTAAACTCAACCTCAATACCCAACTACCCCCCCACACTTTTGAACATAAAGTATCTTTTGCCCCTCTGTTAAACAATCTTAACTCATATATGCAGCCTCACCCCCTGAAGCTATGTGAGCTCGTTCTTATGCTGTACCCCTCTGGGCTAATATAATTGAGTGATGACGTGCAGCCCATGTCAGCACCACCTGCTTTTTCTGTACCAAAATGAAATTCTTTCATATGCCCACAGATACTGGTCTTCATCGTTGGATCCCGCTGTTGGGGAGTCCTTACCAGTGTTGGTTTTTTTGTTTCTGCGACCCTGGTGTCATCTGTTTTCTCACTTGGGGGGGGCTCGATCTGGGAGGCCAACTTCCTCTTCTTGAATTCATCATTGGATCTGCTGTGAACTTTGGAATCACCCTCTTTTCCTTTACCCATTCCCATGCTGATTCCGGGTTCTCAAAGAAGATTTCTCTTGAAATAGGGCTTTTTTTGTGCTGGGTAACATATATTGGATTTGAATCGCTCTAAGTCCTAAATAGGATTTCTGTGGACTTTGAACTTTGGTCATATAATATGAAAGATGAGGAACTTCACTGAGTCACAGTGGCCCTCACGGTGTTGGTGCGCCCTCTGGAGGATTGTGTCCCTGTCCGCTTGCATAAAGATGGGTCTGGGAGGGGCGCGCTGCGGAGACTTCGGGACCACAGCCCTATGTTCTCTATTCAGCGCAAAGCACTGCGACAGTTCAGTGTCCAGGAACCATGATTTGAACCTGTCAGTGAGAAACTTTTCAGGGTGTGAACCCTCCACCCCATCAGGCAGCCCCTTCAGTTGAAGATTGATCCTGTGGGCTCTGCCCTCCCCATCCTCCATCCCTCTCTCTAGTAGGTCCACCGGTCCTGCATTAATATTAGCTCCTTTGCAGAGATACTGACCTCGTCTTCCAGCTCAGAGATACGCTGCTCGGCCTCCCTAGTGTGATCCGATAAGTATCAAAGGTCCTGGCAGAACAGAGATACCTCAACTCCAGCCCCCCTTGATCATTTCGTCCAGGTCTTTGTGGCACTCTTTAATAGCTTGTAGGATTACGGCGGATGTCACTGCTTCGCCTGCATTTGGGGCTGGCCCTGCCAAGGTCCCCTCTCCAGTCCCCTCAATTGAGTAGGTTGGCTTAGCAAATTTTTCAGTCTTCCCGTGGCCAGAAGGCGCAGATGTCTTGTCCTTTGCAATGTTACCTGCAGTCCCTGGGGCTTCCCTTCGACGGAGAAAGGCCGACATCGGTCTCTGGGCCCAGTCTCAACTTGGGTGTGTTTCTTGTCACCACCTCTTGCTTCCTATTACCGCCAACTTTCTAGGCCCCTGTGTCCAGTGCTGACTTTCATCTGTGTCCGGGAGATACGCCAGAGGCAGTTCCCTATTTGTCAGGTCGTTCGGGGCCCAGATTTGCTCCGTGAGTGTAACTGCACTGTTCTTCAATGGCCTTTTCCCAGCTCTCAAGCTGCCAAGCCCTCTAAAAGAATAGGATTATGGGGTCCACCACACTGAGGCACCGCTGCCACAGCTGTACTTGTCTCCAGAGGGTATAGCATGAATGTGGCTGCACATCAGGAAATGATTTCAGTTGACCCCTACTCTAACCTCCCGGTCGAAGCTTCTTTCCGATCATCACTGAGACTGCCCCTCCAGCGGGCCCCACCATATGGCCTCTGTCTGTGCCTCTGCTCTCCCAATGCTCATGCAATGGCAGTGACTCTGTAGGCACCGCCGTCACCTTCATTCACCTTTTTCTGAACACGTCCTGGCGTGCTTCCGCAGGTCCTCCATCCTGCCCCCTCCAGGAGATGCCCAGCTCCACCTCTTTCACAGGGCCTCTCCACCAGCAGACCGCCAACAGCGAAACCCTGCAGTGTGATGTTCTTGGGGCAATTGGCCTGCTCCTGGCCACTCCTCCACACTGGACCAGAGCCACCTCCCCACTCCACTCCACACCACTTAGCTGTCACATCCGGAGGTCTCTGCTTCCACCAGCTGTCTCTCACTGGTTATTGCTTGGGTGTTTGTCTTCACAGCTGCCAGTCCCCAGCACCCCAATGAGCAGAATCTCATGCACTGAGGCAGATACAGCGAGCGGCTACTGTCTTACAGGTGTTGGGGAGTAGGATTTTGTGAGATGTTTATTTGGCTGGCATGGAGCTTCACAAAACACGGCTGACGTTATGGGCCTCTTGATACTTTCTCACTTTTAAAGTATTCAAAGTATCTATGCTGAATCATCTCTCAATGATTGTAAACTCATTGATTTACTGAAGAATGACTTCCCCTAGAACTGGAATTCCTTGTCTTTGGGCAAAGTAAAGGATTTTTTTGTTTGAACTGTTTTAATTAACTTTATCGACTTTCAGTTGCAAGTAAGTTTCAAAACCCAGGCACCTGTGTTCTTTTTATCAATTTGAGAATGGTATTTGCATTTTATTCAGATCGGATGTGTCTGACGCAGCTGATGTTGTGAAAGACTTACATAATCCAGACTCAAGTAAATAAGGCTTAGCTAACGGGTACACTTGACTGCAGACCAAAATGTAAAGACCAAGGTCCAGATTTTTCAGAAATGGAAGGTTGAATAGTGGGTAGAAATTTAAAAGTTCGAATGGTGTAAAGTTTTTGGCTTCCATCAATTGGCAGTCTGAAGAAGTAATCTGAGAAGAATGCAATTTTATAGTATGTGTTTGAAATGTTCTTCTAGGTACTTGGCTTCATATTTTTTGGTCTATTGGCAAGATATTTTCAATTTCCTTCATCAATTTATTTGTCCAGAAGTGGTAATTTCTTAAGAACTATACTACTGAGTTAACTCACTGATTGAACTTTAAAGTCTGAGATTGGGGGAAATGAGTTAGTTTTTAGATTTATGCTCTTGGCTCGTTCTCTAATCCATGCAAAGTGGAAATCAAGGAATCCTCCTCTCTTTAGAGACTGGAGTTCCAAACTTTCCAGAATTAGCAAATTTGAGAAAGTTACAAATGCAGAACTTTAGCCTAGAAAAATATAATCAAATATGAAAAATGCACGAATATTTTAAGGAACAAAGAAATTAGATTATATTTGTAATTGAAAAAAATAAGATAATTTGTGATGTTGAGATTAATTTATTTTGTATATGTATTATGTATCCTTGCTGAATTAATTTTAAAAATCTACTAATTCACTACAGCAAGACCTCTGGACTCCACACTTCTGTGATAAAGAGTTTGTGCATTAGTAGACCTTCCTGCCATTAATTTGTTTTATTTTGTAATGCCCAATATGCTTTTCATTTTTTCTTTAGGCACGGCAGAGCATTATTCCCATATGGTCCCTTTTTACCTTGATGGTTTTTTGTTTGTGTCACTGACCATATATTTTACTTTCATTTTAGGTTTTGGTAGACCCATCTTCCTTGCAAAAAAAAACATCGATTTGCAAGTAACCACTAATACTGACCTGTTCTATTTTCTCCTCATTCACATGAAGGAGACGACATTTTCTGTGACACCGACCCCACATTTTATTTCCATTTTAGGTTTTGCTAGACATGTCTTGCTTATAAAAGGTTTAAACTCACTGGTTTGCTGGTAAACGCTAATACAGACATGTTCTATTTTTCCGCATACACATGAAGGAGATGACATTTGTCCTTTGTCTATGTTGACGGAACTCCACGTGGGCTCACCCATACAATGTGATGCGACATATGTATGAATGCACACTAGGGGGCGAGACCATGGCGTAACCCACACCGGCTTTTTTAATCTCTCACAGCGGCATTCAGCCCTAACATGCAGGACTTGGAGGTATAATTAGATCGAACGACCAGGCTGGCACCCTTGACGAAGTAAGTGTTTACACCAGTGGGGGCTGGACGCAATTTCCTTTGGGTTGACGATATTTTTATTACTTGTAACCTGTCTGATATGATCTCCAAAGTGAGTGACTACAGGATCCACTTGCTGCCATTGTTGCCCTATGGGGCCATATAGATCCCCCTATAGCGGTACTGGCTTTCCCTTTGTTTTCCGTCACTTTCATAATATTAGCCCTAACCATGTGCATGAATCGAATGTTTTGTGTGGACAAAATGCAGTTACCACACTCTACAGTCCGTTTGAGCATCACAGAAAGACTATCTGTATGCATCCTGCCATATCTTCCTCTGTTCGCTTGTCATACTTTTCATACTTGAAAAATCTGTCCGTGTGCCATCAATTTTTAAGGTTGTAAATTTGCAGTGCTCACTAGAGGTGGAACGTCTACATATTTATTGAACGTATTACCAACATTACCAAAAATCGGGTAGTTTCGATGTCCTGTTTCATGATTTTGTCTGTGCTTTTTCTCATCTTTTTTAGGTTTTGGGCTAATGTACCCTAAAGAACTGAAAGTTACTTTGCTTACAAGAGTGAAAAGATGTAATCAATACCTAATTTCTAAGCTTGTCAACAGCAATTATTACAGGATATTCTCCTCATTCTTAGACTAGGGATATGCTTAGTAAGGTCTTGATGAAAGCCACGTTACCCGGTTGGGCCAAGGTGACTGAAACATGTAGACCACGATTGATTGTGGATGTAAGGGAACATTGACATATCCCAATTTACAACCTGCTTTGATTTTGACCTTACTCTGATTCCAGAGAAAAGTAATATAGTTAAGAGGGAATTTGAGGTAATGTTAAAAACATCTTCCACAGATCCCACTAATCCTCACACTTAGGAGTGCTCCCTTCCTGAAGAGGTAGAGCCCACTCTCTAGGTGTCTCGAGTCCTGACCTGATGATGAAGCATGCCACTTGTTGATTCTAGTGGGTGAGGCTATCTTGCAGGCCACCTCAGTCTCCTTAAGACTAGGGATGACATTCTACAATCCTTACTTACTGCTAAGAAAGCCCTTTGACATCAGCTCATGGGTGCAGCCAAACATGCATGGATCCTTACGCACCATAAAATATTTGCAAACTTTGCAAACCATTGCCAGGAACTTTAAGCTGTGCCTTAGGAAGGAGTTGGACCTACCCATGAACAAAATTGAGATACAACCGGCAATCTCAGATATGCCCACTGGCAAGACTCCTGACTCAAGCAGCATTCCTCTAAAAAATGTTAAAACTTTTCGTCACTGCTGGTGCTGTACCATTTTGGAGCATATGGGATAAGGCTGAGCTGCCAGATGACTGGTGAGACACCACCATTAAGTTAATCCCAAGCCTGCAGCTTGGCTACACTCCTGCTTTTCCTACAAACCAATCTTGCTTATTAACCTTGAAACTAAAATACTTACGAAAGTTTGTCAACAGGTTAGCCTTGAAGATCCCCATTTTAGTTAACACTGACCAAAATGGATTTATGCCTGGTATAAGTGCTAGGCACTGTCTCCTGAGGCTTAAGCTAGCACTAATGCAAACCTACAAGCTGCAAAGAGGCAGCTTTGCTTTCTGTTGATTTCCATAATGCTTTTGACACGGTGCATTGGCCCGTCATGTTTGAAGTGCTTAGAAAGATAGGCTTTGGTTACCATTTCCTTGGCTTTCTGAGGACCATGTGAGCTTAGGATTGTGTAAACAGTGCCCTATCAACTTCATTCTAAATCTATCAGGGCATGTGCCATGGCTTCCCCTCTCACCACTCCTTTTCTCCCTGGGGGTGGAACCCCTTGGGGAGTGATGTATGACAGAACAACACATACCATTACCACGCATTTTTTGCAACGTGGCCTTTACAACGTACCTACCATTACCACGCATGTTTTTACAATGCATGTCACTAACACGCATGTCCATAGAGGTACATTATAAGTACCTTTACCACGTATACCAATACCATGCATACCAATACAACACATGCCATTACAACACTCAAATCAAAACCCATAGAAAATATATATACATAAATATTTAACCGTCAAGTGAGTGAAATGGTATACAGCGTACAATTCCCAAATTATTTAAATTCTACAATGAAACAAACAGATACCGCAGTAGTAGTAATGGTAAAACCATCTATTTTCACACAACAAAATAAATATACATTCAGTCAGATTCTAAACCATGTGAAAAAATACATCCCAAAACATATTTTCATTCAAATTATGGAATACTTCCAGCCGTCCACCATTTTGTGCTCAGTGGTACACGGACTTCGCTGGTGACCACACGCTGCTGAGGTAGGAGGAGACAACTGACAGTTTGCCCTTCAGACAGTGACACCTATCTGCTCAAGTAAGTAAAATGGTTACAATAATTACATTTAGAAATAACCCAAATAATCCCCAAATCTTATATTGATTTTCATTTTCTAAAAAATTACCAGAATTAGAACAAACTATCTGGAGCCTTAAAATTGAGTATATTGCCTGGAGGCGATCCTTAGTAAGTTTAAGTTCACCACATTTTTACCCTAAAAATTTGTTTGAAAATAAAAACAACCTATACTTCAGGGAAGGTGCTGGACAGTGGGGACAGTGAAAATTGCTAGTGTTACTCCACCGGGTGCTTGCCTCAGGGAAGGTGCTGGGCAGTGGTGGGGAGGTCAAATTATTATTACTACTCTGCCGGGTGCTTTTCCTTAGGGAAGGTGCTGGATCGTGGTGGGGGTCAAAATTACTAATACTACTCCGCCGGGTGCTTGCCTCAAGGAAGGTGCTGGACATTGGTGGCGGGCCAAATTAGTATTACTACTCTGCTGGGTGCTTGCCGCAGGGAAGGTGCTAGACAGTGGTCAAAATTACTATTACTACTCCACCGGGTGCTTGCAACAGGGAGGGTGGTGGACAGTGGTGGCAGACCAAATTACTATTACTACTCCGCCGGTTGGTGACCTCAGGGAAGGTGCTGGACAGTGCCTGGAGTCCAAATTGCTATTAATACTCCCCCAGGTGCTGATCTCAGGAAAGTTACTGGACAGTGGTTGGGGTCAAAATTACTATTACTACTCTGCCAGGTGGTAACCTCGAGGAAGGTGCTGAACAATGGCTGGGGTCCAAATTACTAACAGTACTCCGCTGGGTGCTAGCCTCAGGGATGGTGCTGGACAGTGGTGGCGGGCCAAATTAGTATTAGTACTCTGCCAGGTGCTTGCCTCAGGGAAAGGACTGGACAGTAGTGGGGGCTAAAATTACTATTAATACACTGACGGGTGCTGACCTTAGGGAAGGTGCTGGACAGTGGTGGGGGCAAAAATTACTGTTACTACTCAGCCTGGTACTTGCCTCAGGGAAGGTAATGGATAGTGTGTGGGACCAAATTACTATTACTACATTTCCAGGTGCTGACCTTAGGTAAGGTGCTGCACAGAGGATGGGGCAAAATTACTATTATTACTCTGCCAGGTGCTTGATTCAAGGAAGGTGGTGGACAGTGGTTGGACATAAAATGTAATGCATTTACAGTAAAACATACTGACATAATACTTTATTTTGCAAACCTTGCAATTTCTCCGTATTAGAGGAAGTTTACAATCCATCATCAGAACACAAAACATTCAGCACCAGCACTTGATGAAAAGAGAAAGACTTTGAAAGGTAAAGATTTTTGAAAACCCTTTTAAAAAACAAAACTAACAAATATCTTTTAACAGGAAACAAAAAAGAAACACAAAGAACTCTCATTTCAAAAAAGAAAACAAAATTTGAAAAAATGTCTTTTGCCATAAATAAAATGTATAAAAATAACCATACCAACCCCTTTTTCTCTTTGGCAGGTAGATTGCTAACCATAAAACTATATTTTACATTAAAAAAAACAAATCTAAAACCTCCTCTTTTTGTCAACTTTTCGTTGCAGATCACACAAGACACCCCCTGAAAGGTGCAATCCATCACAACAAAAACCAGCAGAAAAATCCCCTCACCTTCAAAAGCTATGCCTAATAGAGAAACAAACAAATTGAGGTAATTTTTTATTAAAACAGCAGTCTTAAAAAAAACAAGTGACTTTCAAGTCATAGGCGTCAACTTCTAACACACTTTTCTCAATCAGATTAGGGTCTCCAACCTTTTCTGTACTGAGAGCTACTTATGTTCAATGAAACGCATTGAGAGCTACTAATATTATTAGTGTTGTATAATTTACACTTTTTTATATGTATAATAATTCAATCAAGCAAAAGCTTTCTAATGTAATAAGCTGGGCTGCACACAGGTGAGCTACTCAGAGGTAGCTGGGGAGCTACAGTAGCTCCCGGGCTACTGGTTGGAGACCCTTTCCCCTCCCCGAGCAATAGAAATAAAAGCATGGTTTTCACAAAGTCAGTAGGCTGTCAATTAATAGTACAAAAAACATTTTACTTTGCTGGTTGCAGTTAAACACATTTTTAAAACAAAACAGTTACACAAACTTCATGGTGTTTCAAAATTCAGATCGTTTAACTAAAGAAAAATGAAAATTAGCAGCAGTGGTTTGAGCAATTCAACAAACTTTTGGCACTAAACATTATGGCAAAGCTCGAAATCTTCTCAGATACAGAAAGACTCTCATATCAGCTTCGTTGATGAGTATATTCTGGAAAAACTGTCAGTCCATCAATTGGTACATCTAGATTAAAATTCAAATCAACAAAGTTTGTTTAAAGGAGGTTCAGGTGGACACGTATTGTTAGCGCAATACTTGTAGAACTCTCTTTCCCACTCATTGGCAGCCAAATAAGTCCATTCAGGAGATACGTACCTTTGACTTGATACTTTTGCTCTTTTTGATCTCCTCACAGCTGTTTGCTCATCATCTGTATCACTTTGATCTGATTTTCAGGAATAGTTGGTGGTACTCGTCCTGTGGTCAGACAGCTTCTCAGAATCTCACCTTTCATAGGGCAAGGTTCTCTGGGAATATCTCACTTTCTTACTGCACTAGGCCCTTCGTTAGGATGTGTACCTCTCACAGTCAACTCTTTTGGCTTTGACCCTTTGGTACCTTCAGTTGACTCTCTCTGACCCCCTCTCAGGCCAAACGAGTTGCTGTCCCAGGAGCTTGCTGGTTCCCAACAGATTGACTAATCTGATCCCTCTGTCTCACTGTGACCACCGGTACATTAGGAACAGGTGCTGTTGTACCATCAAGGGGACTTGGGACTCTGTGAGTGTGGCTGGTGTGCACCTAGTTAGGGAGACCTCCGTACTTCACAGCAGTATTGGTCACTAGGATCACCTGGAATGGCACCATCCAACGAGGTGCCAAACACGTTTTGCTCATGTGTTTCTTCACCATTACCCAGTCACCTGGACTGAGGTCATGGCACTGCTCCTGTTGGACCGCATGGGCAGCTTTTCCAACCTGGTGAGAGAGAGAACGTACCACATCAGAAGGGCACCTTGCAGAAGTCCAAAATCATATCATCCGTTATGTCGACTAAAGCATTTGCAGGAACAGCTGACAGCCTCATCACATGTCAGATAATAACCTTGTGAGGCAACAATCCTGTCATCCTATCTGGAGAACTTCTCAAACTCATCAACACAAGAGGCAATAGATATGGCCACTTCAAAGACGTAAAAGCGCATACTATCGCCAATCTGGATTTTAATGTGCTGTTGATCTGCTCCACCAACCCAGAAGCCTCTGGTTGGTAACTGGAATGGAGCTCCTGCCCAACGTGTAGTGCTGCACATAACATTTTTAGGACCTCATTATTAAAATGAGTTCTGCGGTCTGGCTCAAGAGGAGCCGGGAATCCGAAGCCGGAAATCCGAATCTCTGAATCAATTCCCTTAACAGTAATTTTGCCACAGTCAAACTGTCAATCCTACGAGTAGGATTGGCTTCAACCCATTTTGAAAAAATGCACACAATGACCAAAACATATTTTAGTCTGTTTCAAAGGAGCATCTCTATGAAGTCCATTTACTTCCAGTGAAAGGACCTTCAGATTTACCAATGTGACTCATGATAACCTGTGTTCTTCTCTCTGGGATTTGTTGCTGACACACCACACAATGATGACATAGCGTTTCTGCAGTTACTCTGAATCTAGGATTGTACCACACCTGTTGGAAAAGGTGCATCATTGCATCTCTCCCCACATGTGCAGGACTGTGGTAGAGTCTTGCCATTGTTGGCAGTAGACTGTCAGGCAACACTGGTCTGCCATCAATGTAAACCACACGTCATCTTCCCTTTTGGTGCAACCTGCTCGCACCCAAACCTGCTTTTCTGCTTCTGTCACCTTTCTTCACTTCATCCCAGGTATCTAAAGCTGACAACAAGTTAAAATCTGTGACGTCATATGTGTTTTTTTGTATTTCTTCATTAAATGCATGTCCATTCAAGGCACAGTACCTTGCTATCTCGTCTGCATAACGGTTGTCGACTGTAGCAATACATTGCACAACAGCAATTTGGGCAGGCAATTGTAGGGACTGCAAAAGACTGCTTACGCACTCTCCATTTCTAATGGGAGAACCAGGGGACGTCATGAACAAATGCTGTGACCACAACTGCCCAAAGTCATGTGCAACTCCAAAGATATACTGACCATTAGTGTAAATTGTAACTCAGAGCTGTTCTGAAATGGTACATACTCGTGTCAGAGCTATGAGCTCTGCAACTTGAGCAGAAAACACTCCTTGCAACCATGAAGCTTCCACAACACCTCCAACTGTGCACACAGCATAAGCAACTTTCAGATTTCCTTCATTGTCTCTCAGACATGAACCACCAACAAACAACACATGATCAGAGTCAGGCAATGGCTCGTCAGAAATATCAGGACGCGGCTTCGTACACAACTCAGTCACATCCAAGCAATCATGCTCAACTTCATCAATCACGTTCTCATTTCCAGGCAATGGCATCAAAGTAGCCAGATTCAACACTGTACACCTCCTAAGAGTCACATTCTCTGCACCCAACAAAATTTGCTCTTACTTATTCAAATGACTATTGGTCAGTTGCTGTGTTCGAGTACGAGTCAACAGTACCTCCACTGAATGGGGCACAAATACTGTCAGTGGATGACCCATGACAATACTTTCACACTGCTCAAGACTCATGCACGTAGTTGCAACCGATTTCAAGCATCCAGGCAAAGCAGCCGCAATAGGGTCAAGTGTCGCCAGAAAATAGGCAAAAGGCCTGTGATCGCTTCCATGCCTTTGTGTCAAAACTAAATTAGCGCAACCTTCTCTTTCGCTGCAAAATAACACAAAACACTTGTTGTAATAAGGTATTCCCAAAGCTGGTGCCCCGCATAGGCATTCTTGCATATCTGTGAAGGCCGCCATGCAACTGTCATCTAAGCGTACCGGATCAAACATGTCTATGTGTGTCAACCTCTGGAGAGGTTTGGCTGCTTAGGAAACATTTGGAATCCACTGTCTGCAATAGCCCACCATTCCTAAGAATATGCAGAGTTCCTTTTGGGTAGCTGGAGGATTCATGTTAAGAATCGTTGAGATTCTTTCCTGTGACACTTTCCTTGCTCCTTTCTCAATGTCATGTCCTACGTACAGGACTTCAATTTTGCAACACTGTATCTTGGTCAGGGAAACTTTATGTCCATTTTCTGTGAGATGGTTTAACAAAGCAATAGTGTCAATTTTACAAGCTTCCTTAATAGCTGACGCCCAGTGGCGGTTTCTCGTACCGGGCGTCGGGGCTCCGCCCCCTTTACTTTTGTCCCCCATCACCATCTCCACAATAAAAACAGCGTTTTCTGTTTATGTTATTAAAAATGCAGTCTGCTTCACTCACCTAAATTCGGTCGTATACATACCATCCTTGTTTTCTGTGTTGGGGCCATAAGTAACAATGCCAGCCTGAGTCACTGACGCTGAGTGACACTGGGAAAATTATTTGCCGGGCTGAAGAGCTCACCGACCTGAGGCCTGTGAGGTCATCAGCTCGGCAAACACATTGCCCAAAGGATCAGTCTCCACCCCCTGATGACGTGGGGGTAAAGTTAGCCCCGGGCGCTTCAGGCTTAAGCCCTGTAGTGCCGGGGCTTCACGTCAATCAGGGAGTGAAGAGCATGGCTACCCCACCCATTTCCAACTCGTCACGGGGGATTGGTCCCACCCTGTGACGAGTTGGCAAGGGGTGGGGTAGAGGCTCCAGGCAGGCGGGAAGCGTAGAAATTGAATCTGCGCAGTTTGTCCACAGGATTCCTGAAGACACACTGCGCAGACTCGAGTTTTCTCTTTCCGGTGCTGAATTGTAGGTGCATCACACGTGTACGGCACTACACAGTGATGGACTGTTTGGCAGCCAGCAGCAGACCCCTGGACCCGGTGGCGGCGTGGAGGGAAGGTTGCGCAGGTGTCCACTGCAGTTGTCTGAGACTCGTAGCTGCGTCACTGCTTGCAGAGTCCAGATGGTGCACCCTGTCTCACGAGGTGAGTGATTTGTATTTTACGGCTCCATCTGACTGTCCCTGAAAATGATTAGATCAGCAAGTGGCAAGTGTGTGTGCTTTTGTTTTTTACCTCACAGTTTTAATTAGCAACTGCGTGCGTGATTTTACACATAGATGCGCAACTGATGCAGTCGTTGTACTGCCATCTGCCGATTTGTACATTTTAATTTTAAACTTGACACCCTTTAATTGTAAAGTGACGTAGTTTGCCACATTTGGTTGCTTGGTGCTTTACCGGCTGCCTGTGTGTTTTTCTCGCCAATCTCGTTTTTTGTTGGTTGCTTCTTTGTGTTTGGGGTTTTTCGGGGCAGTCAGAGCGGCGAGAGAAAGAGCGTGGAGCAGGGCAGGGACAGAGGAGCAGGGCAGAGACAGAGGGGCAGTCAGAGGACAGGCAGAGCGGGGAGAGTAGGAGGGCAGAGAAGGGCAGAGAAAGAGAGGCAGTAAGAGAACCGCAGGCAGAGAGGGGGGAGAGCCTGGGAGGCAGAGGAGCAGTGGGGCAGAGAGTGGCAGGAGGAGGGAGAGGGGAAGTCAGGCCAGAGACAGAGCTCTGAGTGTAAGAGGGCAGAGAAGGGCAGAGACAGAGGGGCAGTCAGAGCGGCGAGAGAAAGAGCGTGGAGCAGGGCAGGGACAGAGGGGCAGTCAGAGGACAGGCAGAGCGGGGAGAGTAGGAGGGCAGAGAAGGGCAGAGAAAGAGAGGCAGTAAGAGAACCGCAGGCAGAGAGGGGAGAGTAAGAGGGGGAGAGCCTGGGAGGCAGAGAGAGCAGTGGGGCAGAGAGTGGCAGGAGGAGGTAGAGGGGCAGTCAGGCCAGAGACAGAGCTCTGAGTGTAAGAGGGCAGAGAAGGGCAGAGACAGAGGGGCAGTCAGAGCAGCGAGAGAAAGAGCGTGGGGCAGGGACAGAGGAGCAGGGCAGAGACAGAGGGGCAGTCAGAGGACAGTCAGAGCGGTGAGAGTAGGAGGGCAGAGAAAGAGAGGCAGTAAGAGAACCACAGGCAGACAGGGGAGAGTAAGAGGGGGGAGAGCCTGGGAGGCAGAGAGAGCAGTGGGGCAGAGACAGAGAGTGGCAGGAGGTAGGAGAGAGGCAGTTGGGCCAGAGACAGAGCTCTGACTGTAAGAGGGCAGAGACAGAGGGGCAGTCAGAGCGGCGAGAGAAAGAGCGCGGAGTAGGGCAGAGACAGAGGGGCAGACAGAGGACAGGCAGAGCGGGGAGAGTAGGAGAGCAGAGAAAGAGAGGCAGTAAGAGAACCGCAGGCAGAGAGGGGAGAGTAAGAGGGCAGAAGGGCAGAGTCAGAGAGGGGTAGAAGGAGGCAGATGGGTAATTAGAGAACCACTGGCAGAGCAGGGAGAGTAAGAGGGCAGAAAGCACTCGGGGTTCTTCAAATTAAAGCAGGGTGCACTTTCACTCGGGGTTCTTAAAATTAAAGCTGAGTCCACTTTCGGATTCAGGACCAAGTATCAGTGCTGCTCAATGGCAGGTTCCGCCACAACTTTCTGACATGGATACATGTGTGCCAAACTAAGCCGATCTGCTCCTATTTATAGATTGGTGTCCGAGAGCACCCAAAGTACGTCAGAGAGAACACGTTATTTCACTTTAGTGCTGTAAAGAGGTCTGCAAACCCAGAATACCTACTTAGAGTTTCACATTATTGCAAGTGTTAGAAACCGCATCAAAGGCTCCTTGCTGCCTAAGCTAGGTGGCTGGTACGCCATTTGATGCCTTTAACTTAGTAGCGTAAAATGCAGTGCAATTTGCGCAACAGATTCTGCTGACAGAAGGCGAGAGTAGAGGTGAAGTGGGAACCCTTCTCTCAGCAGACTCCTGAGGCTGAGTGAAGTCATCACTAACACAGCGAGGTAACGTTTAATAATGGAAAGAGTAGGCAGTTTTTTTAATGTTTGTGCTCCTGTTTTATGGTCTGGACGGCTGCTTTTACTGTTTATTTCTCTGGTACTACCACAAACATTGTCTGCAGCAGGTAAAGTGCATGCAATCTCCCATACCTTGCAATACACCTATATGATCTTGGACTTTGATGTTTCTGGGGGTACAGAGCTGACCTCGGGTTACAGGCAATTCTACCGATTATGCACCAGTGATGCACTGTTGTGCTTTGTTATGATTTTTAAATATTTTTTTCAGCAGTTTTTCAACTGTTGGCTTTTATATTTTATAGAGCAACAACATTGTAAACTGATTAATGTGATCGATGTTTCGTTGTGAGAAATAGTTATGGCATGTATTTGGGAGATGATGTATTCCGTCTAGTGTCCTTTTTTCAATAAAAGCCACAATGCCGAGGCAGGATAGGACTGTGCTGTGTATGTCTTAGTTATTACAGAAGGAAGTGTGTTTTCACATTAAAGCTTTCATGGTGGGTATTGTGCCTTACACTGCCCACTTATGTTTTTATTTTATGTTAGATTTGTGACAAATAAAAATACAAGTCAGGTTTAGTCCAACACTATGTCCCTAGACTGCTTACTGGGGTGCAGGTGTACTTTACTAGAAGTGTTCAGCCTCCCTTCTTACAATAATGCCATTAACAAAGAGGCAACTCAGTTGTCGTGCACCCTATATTTGGTCTAGATTCTTATTGCTTTTTCATTTGTTTTTTGGTGTAAATTAGCTTAAAATGCACTATTTGCCCTCTTTTTCTTTCAAAAACTTCTCAGAGGAAGAACCCCTCCCCTGATCTTGACTTATATCGGTTGGGCTCACTTGGGGCTAACTTTTTACACTTTACTTATTTTACAAGCTCAAACAGATAAGGTGAATGCTTAAAAAAAAGAGCATTTTGATGGCAAATGTGCTATGTATGAATGGTACTCAGCATTGTTATCTCGAAGTCTGTTATGAAGTTCTGTGATTATACTGAATAAGCAACTACATATGTTATTATATGACATTGACATCTCTTTATTAATGTAATAATTGTACTTTCACAATTGCTTTTTTAACCTTCTTGCTTTCGCAAATTTGCTTGAAAATGCACCATTTGCCCACTCTTTTTCAAAAATTTCTCAGGGGGAAAACCCCCCCGAACCCTCCTTATGCCAATCGGGCTCGCTCGCTACGCTCGCTCGCCGCGGTGCGCTCCACCACACATTTTACGCCTCACCACTTTCAAATGTCACCAGCCGCCACCAATAGGTCATCAATATACTGCAGTAACACTGAATGATTTGGCATTACCAGAGACTCAAGATTGTTTTCGATTATCTGATTGAAGATTAAGGGGCTATCTGTATAACCCTGTGGGGCTCAGCACCATGCCAAAACATGACTGCCAAAACAGAAAGTGAATACAAATGGACTGTTTTCATGCAATGGAATTGAGAAAAAACCTGGCACAGATCGATAACTGAAAACCATTCAGCTTCACATGGAATTTGAAACAAAATCACAGCTGAATTCGTTACAGGATGACATGGAACAGCAGTAGAGTTAACCTTTCGCAAATCCTGCACAATACATACTTGCCATTCGGCTTCTGCAAGCCTATAATGGGAGAGTTACATGGGCTTCCCATTATCTATTTCAGGATCCCTTGCTCAATCATTGAGTCGTTCACAGGAGTAATTCTGGAAATAGTATCTGGAGACAAATTGTATTGTGGGATTTTTGGGAACTCTGCATTTAGTTTAACTGTAATTCGGACTGGGTCGACACCTTTGATTAGTCCGATATCTTTACCTGTAAAGTCCCAGACTTCAGGTAGCACTGTGTCTCTCACTTCAATAGGCAAATCCTCACTCGTCAGGAGAGGATACATCCCCACATCCGATTTCTGTTGTGCAAGTTTGAAAACAACATCCTCATCATTTGTATGGAATTCAATTCCTCTGGGTGTGCAATAAATTGAACAATTTAATTTACATAGTAGCTCACTTCCAAGCAGATTCGCTGGACTTGTATCACACACCACAAGTCAATGAGCGAGAAGTAGTAGCGCGCCGACAGGCTTAGCTACCAGTTTGTTTGCTATTTTGCACAGATCTTGAATTGCATAATTTTTAACTTTTAACGTGTGTGGATAAATTGTGTGCTCGATTTTATTCACCGTCAGGCATTTTTTAAAGTTGTTAATGTGCGCATAGAATAAGGCTTACCTTTTTCCTGATTACCGATCACGAATCCCCGGTCCGTCACGGCTTGAGAGTGCCGATTGTACGGAGGGTCGTGACTCCGCCCCTAGAACCTCCTCACTTCCGGGTCCGGCAACATTATTTAAGTTTCATGGGTGCCCGGACGCGCAGCGAGAGGTAGTAGCGCGCCGACAGGCTTAGCTACCAGTTTGTTTGCTATTTTGCACAGATCTTGAATTGCATAATTGTTTACTTTTAACGTGTGTGGATAAATTGTGTGCTCGATTTTATTCACCGTCAGGCATTTTTTAAAGTTGTTAATGTGCGCATAGAATAAGGCTTACCTTCTTCCTGATTACCGATCACGAATCCCCGGTCCGTCACGGCTTGAGAGTGCCGAGTGTACGGAGGGTCGTGACTCCGCCCCTAGAACCTCCTCACTTCCGGGTCCGGCAACATTATTTAAGTTTCATGGGTGCCCGGACGCGCAGCGGACACCCGCAGCGGGTGCGCCGCTGGCGCGCCAAAGGCAAGCCCGTCTGCGCCCGTCCGCGGCCAGACTGCTGCCAGCGCCAGCCACTTTGCTCGGATGTCAAGCGGTGGGGTAACCTTTTGGTCAAGAGATGCCTTGCTTTCATACAGAGGTAGTCCATGCCCAAAGGCGCACACTATTAATGTAGCCACAGACAGGCTACCAGGTTCCTGCCCTGCCTGTGCATGGGATTTCGAGGCGCCCACGGGGCTGGTGGCAAAAAATGCAGATGTAGGAGACATCCAAGGACAAGGCGGCAATTTGGCCAGGATTAAGGCTTGCATGATAAATTGCAGATCTTTGCCTAAGCATGCAGAGGACATATGGCTCCTGCTAGCAAGCAATGAGTGGGATGCCATGTTTTTAACTGAAACATGGCTGAACTCAGATTCAGTTGCAGCAGTAGCCCTGGCCGTTCCCAGCAGCTTTAAAATGTGGTATGCTAATAGGGAGAGCGGGAAAAGAGGGGGAGGGGTTGCCATTATTTATAAAGACTCCTGGGTCTTAGCAGCCTCTGGACCTCTTAAACTGGAGGGGATTGAGGGGCTTAACTTTTGTTTGCAAACTGATCCGTCAACCTCCTTCTCTGGCATTCTTATCTAGAGGCCGCCGGATTGTGCACCTAACATAATCCATGAGCTATGCAATTACATTATCCAGAAATCCCTAATGTACGCAAATTTCACCGCGCTAGGGGATTTTAATTTACATGTTAATGAAGCTACCTGCACGCAGGCAGCTCAACTTGTGTTGTCCCTGGGGGGGGCTAATCTCTCGCAACATGTTATATCCCCTACACATAAGGCTGGCCATACCTTGGATCTCGTATTCTCCAACCTGGCCTCTCTGAGCACAGCGGCCCCTATCAAACTGGTCTGGTCGGACCATTGTTTGATTCCATTTTGTTTTAGGATCGGTAGACTCGGTCAGAGCAGGGGTAACCAAACTTATATTAAACGAAGCTGGAAAAACCTGACATCGGCGATGTTGGACCCCATCCTACAGGCCAGCCAACCCGCACTTTCAGCCGACCCTAACAAAGATTCCTTGGCTTTAAATCAGTGGATTGCGACAGCTGTCGAATCCCCGGCTCCAGCCAAGTCTGCCAGATCATCAAGGCTCTGCCCCTCTGCCCCCTGGTTTACGGAGGCACTTAGGTCCGCTAAGAGCAGTTGTAAATGACTGGAACGGCAGTGGAGGTCAGGCTACTGTGAGTCCGCCAAGACCATCTATAGAAATGCTCTGAAAGATCTCCACAGCCTGATAAGGGTAGCTAGAAGGGAGTACCTGGCTGACTGTATCTACAAGGCTGACAACTCTACTAAGGACGTGTTCAAAGCGGTCAACTCCTTCCTCAAACCCAGAGCCGTAGAGACCACTGTGCAACCTTCACTCTCTCTGTGCGAAAGTATCTCCGTCTTCTTCAACAATAAAATTCAGGAAGTGTACAAATCATTCTCAGTTCCGTCGGAGACGGAGAAATGTGACAATAGGGAAGCACGAGTTACCGAGCCGTCTCTTACGGAGTTTACCACTATCTCCCAACAGGACGCCCTGGCAGAAATTTTGAGATGTAAGTCGGGGCACCTGATGATCCTTGCCCCCCTAAACTTTGGAATGTGATGGCTCACTCCCTGTCGCACACTCTGACGCGCATCTGGAACTCCTCCCTGACATCCGGCACTTTTCCAAATATCTGGAAACACGCTACTCGCTTCCCGCTGAGGAAAAAACCGAATGGGGATCCTGGGGATCTGACCAATTACAGGCCCATTTCTTTACTGCCAGCACCAGCAAAGATGTTGGAAAAATTGGTGCAGCGGCAACTGTCCAGCTTTATCGAGAGGGAGGGCATTTTACACGATACCCAATATGGCTTTAGGTCGGGATTTAGTACAGAGACAGCCCTCCTGGAGGTGGCTGAGTTAGTTAGACAGGCGGCAGATTCAGGGGCATCCGCAATGTTGGTGCTCCTGGATCTGTCGGCGGCATTTGACACCGTCAACCACACCTTGCTGTCTGAGAGACTGCAGGAAATGGGCATTGGAGGCACGGTTCTGGCCTGGTTGAAATCCTACCTGGATAATCGCACACAGAAGGTTGCGCTCCAACCATTTCTCTCTGGTGTGGAGTCCCACAGGGGTCAGCACTGAGCCCTCTCTTGTTTAATCTGTACCTGGCTCCATTGTTCACCCTGATAGCCAACTGGGGGTTAAAAGCGATCTCCTATGCGGATGACACCCAGTTGGTCTTCACTTTAAAGAGCAGACCGAGGTCGCCTTTGAGGAGTTTCAAGGGGTGCTTGAAAGACATTGCATTGTGGATGAACAACAACAAACTTAAGCTCAACGCAGGAAAGACGGAGGTGCTGTTCTTCGGGAAAGAGCCACCCCCAGCTCCGGATCTCTGGTGGCCTATAGAAATGGGTCCCCCACCCTCCCCTGCAGACTGTATAAAAAACCTGGGCGTGAAGTGGGAGGCTGACCTCTCATTCTCGGCTCAGATACGTCAGGTGACAGCTACTTGCTTCTGTAAACTGAGAAATTTGAAGAAATTTCTGCATCTGCTGCCAGAGGAGTGCCGGAAAAGCATACTACATGCCTTAGTGACATCTAGGCTGGACTATGCAAACGGCCTTTACCTGGGTCAGCCTAAGTACCTGATTAAGCGCCTGCAGATGGTGCAAAATGCGGCTGCGAGACTGATCAGGCGAGTGCCTTTTCGCGAGCATGTCTCTCCGCATCTAAAAGCGCTTCATTGGCTCCCAGTGGCCAAAAGAATCAAATTTAAGGCCTTGAAGCTGGCATTCCGAGCCATGCATGGTAAATGTCCCAGCTACCTAAAACATAGACTACGTGGATATAAGCAGTCCAGATCCTTGAGGTCCAATTCACAAAATTTACTTTGCATACCCCGTTTCAAGAAGGCTTGAATGAGGGGCAGATCTTTTACACTCGGTGCAGCAAATCTGTGGAACTCCTTGCCTAGTAACTTCCGCACCATAGAAACAGAGACCCTCTTCAGGAAAATGGTTAAAACCTGGCTCTTTAGGGCAGATTAAAGGCCCGGGGGCATGACTTTTAGCTGTCCATCGTTGCACTACTGTCCGGTTTAGCGCCGGGACACCTCTGTTTGAGGTAGCTGTCGCGCTTTATTATTATTATTATAATGCCGATCCTCGAAGGATCCTATTTTAACTGTAATTGGTTCTGAAATTGGAGTAGACAACTTTTTATTTGTATCTCCTACAACTTGGATACTTTCTCCCGAGATGGGTTGGCTTGGAACCTCTGCTGTTCTTACAGTAGAACGGGTAGCACCAGTGTTGGCAAGGAATGAGACAGCATTCCCATCCACTTCTCCATTCACATACAGACCATTCTGGTGGCTGCGCCAAGCATGCATTCTCCCTCCCCCTCAGGCAGCGTCATGGTAACTGGTCCTGGTGACTGTCATCCAATTGGATCAAATACTGCTGTGCTGTATTCTGATTCTGGAAATAATTTCTATTCATCTGCTGAATTCGCATTGTATCTTTGTACCTGAACACTCTGTTGTGGCATTGGAGCTTGGAGCATTTGCATATGCTGTGATACATAAGAATTCTGCATTCTTTGTCCTTGTATCTGTTGAGTCTGTCCCAAGTTATTCCATTGAGACTGGGCATATTCCACATTCTGCATCTGATTACCTACATTATTCATACAGGAGAATGGTGAGCGCACACTGCCTCACATCCCAGCACTCAGTTTGCCCCGATCCATCATAGAAAATGAAGTGCATGATAAAACTTACTTCGGTGTCAGGCCTTAGTTTTTCACCCTTGTTGGTGCAGCCAGTGCTGTGTATCTCTAGACACGTGTTTCAGAATAGTTGTCCTTCTTCAGTAGAGAGCAACACATTCTTTTTGGGGGTGCTGGAAATACTGCCCAAAATCTTCTCAGCTCTCTCTACCACTCGCTGGGTGCAGGTGCATCAACCAGAGCTCATCAGCTCATTAGCTCAAGGGAGCCTTTTCAAACAGTAGGAAGGTGGGCGCACACTGCCTCACATCCCAGCACTCAGTTTGCCCCGATGCATCATAGTAAATGCAGTGCATGATAACACTTACTTCGGTGACAGGCTTTAGTTTTTCACCCTTGTTGGTGCAGCCAGTGCTGTGTATCTCTAGACACGTGTTTCAGGATTGTTGTCCTTCTTCAGTAGAGAGCAACACATTCTTTTTGAGGGTGCTGGAAATGCTGCCCAAAGTCTTCCCAGGACTCTGAACCTCCTCTAGGTACTTCACTCATAGGGAGCATTTGTACTTCCCTACACTACCCCCAGAAACTTCGGGTGGTGACTACACTCTTACTCGCTTTGTTTCCTTCTTTTTCGACCATCTACCTTCCCACTTTTCTCTTTCCTCCCATTTTCTGATTAATACCATTAGCTCTTTTATCTGCAGTTTCTTTCCTGGTGCCCTCATGTTCACAATGTCTTTTTCTGTAAAATTTAACATGTATGATTTTTGTCAAATCTCTGAATATCGACTATCTATTCCATATTTCTGCCAATCTCTCATACGTCAGTTTTGCTTGTCATGTAATGTATTTACAGAGAAACAATAGTTCCTCCTCTTAGTAGATGTCTAATCTAAGGGCCCGATTCACAAAGGCAATCTGAGACAAAAGTCTAACTTTGCAACTTTTGGTATTCACAGAGGTCATTTACGAGTCATATCTTTACATCCACAGTCGGGCCGGAATCTCCGGCTTTGGCCGTACTCTCCGGCTCAGGCCGTACTTTCCGGCTCGGGCCGGATGAAGTGTAATCAATGGGCAGGAATGCAATTTTGACAAAAAGGAACATTAGGAATGTGTGATAAATGGTAGAGGAGGCCATGAAAATCAGTTTGGGAAGGGAAAATGATGTGGCCGGACACTACATCATATTCCAGAAAAGTTAGCTCTTTTGCATCATAGTACATGCAGTCCACAATTTGTGCTCTCCTCAGTGCCCACCCAAAAATCCCGCTCCGCTGTTATCAGGCGTTGTAGCACAGCTGGGTAGCATTCGGCTACCCAGTTGGGAACCCGAGGATGAAGCATGCCACCAACTAGGTTGGTGGGTGAGGGTTCTTCTTACAAACCTAAGTGGTGCCCGGCACTATAGGTGTTACAGAGTCGTCTGTAGTGGGTTTGTCCACGTTCATAAAATAAGCACTCAGGGATAAGTACGTTCCCAGTGTCTGGTCCTTACTCTCTCTTTTGTTTTCTTGTAACTGGTCAATTTTATTAGGTCAGTGGAAAGGTCAGCATTATAGAAAAGCATTTTCGAAAAAGCCTTTAAGTTAGCATCACACTTTTTAAATGAAATAAACTCTAAATCAATATCAAATATAATCTAATAAAATCAATTTCAAATAGGGAATAAGTAAAAGTTTCACAATAGATTATTACATAGAAATAGCTAACGTTAGAAATGCCCAACCACCACAATTTCTCTCAACATTCATAAGTGTATAATTTTCTATGTTCATACTACAAAATTCATTTTTTCACTTTTCATAAACTATAGAATCTCTAGTATTACTATGCAAAATTTCAAGGTTGTACCTAATTTCTACACATTTTTGTACCGACTTTTCTAAATAATGCCTTCTAACAAAAAGCATTAGAAACACTAGGCCACTTTATTGACAGATCAATTTAATCAATTAAACGTTAATAAACAACAGATTCATAAGAAACTCTTATTAGTGCAACTCGTTTATATGTATTAGTATCGATTTGTATGTATGGTTTCTTTATCTTGCACTTTAAAGCCCGCTTTTACAGTGCTTCTACTACACTTGTCTCAATTTCATATGTCACTGTATCTAACGTGTGCAAAGTGTTTTTTATTTTTTGTGTCTTTAATCAGTAGACATGTTGTGCATTATGATTGTTAAAATAGTGCTTCATCACTAACAATGCCATAGAGGCATGGAACAACTCCTTCGACAAATCTATTGGTAGACCTCACCCTAACTTCTATCATTTTTTGGAAATTTTGAAGAACGAGCACAGTTTCCAAGAAATGAGGATAGCACAATCTTTGACAGGTAGTCTGAACCCACGTGTTTAAAAAAATAAAAACTGAAGAAATGACTGAGGGACAATTTGCCCAAATTCAACAGTTTTTGTTGATGGTGGCTTCAGACTACCTGGACAATCTTGCACATATACTACTTTTCTAAAACATACTAACACCTGCTCTAACTTACTTGCCTGTTGTGACTATTTTTTATTTTCAACAACTAGATTGGCTTTTTTTTAAATTATTTTTGAAAATTTAAAGCAATTTAGGGGTTCCTACCTTAAGATGTCTTCTTTCTTCAACTCTTGGGGCCTTTTTATGATGTCGGTCAGACCGCCACCGACAGGCCATCAGTGGCAGTCCGACCAAACGACAGCCCTTCGGTCCAACTGCCGGATTACAATTCAGGCAGTTGGACCCTAAATGGTCGGGGGGAAGACCGCAGCCTCCAACAGGATCAGTGATCGTGTCGGGACGGCGTTCGGACTCAAAATCTCGAATGGAGGTGGTGCTGAGGCGGCACCGCCATCAGGATTGCAATATCCCTTTCCGGCAGCCTTTTCATGTAAAAAAAACCACCATGAAAAGGCTGTCGAAATGGATTTGAGGACCCCAAACAGGGCCCCCTTCAGTCGTGGGCCACACGCACCTCCATGCACCATGTGCCATGCACCACATGGTGCATGGAACACAGTGCAGGAAGTGCTCCTTTACACGGTGGCTTGTGCTGCAGCCCTTTGCCTGGACCTCAGCACAAGCCGCCATGTAAAGAAGCACTTTGCGACCACCAGTCCTGCAGTCGCATTGCAATTCGGTGGTTGGTCTGCCGACTGCTTGTCAGGTGGTCTCCTGACCGCCTGGATAGCAGTCAGCGGTCTGACCACCCAGCATTGTAATAAGGCCATTGGTGACTTTTCAAATCCACCAGTCACCAATAGTCTTTTGTACTGCAATAATCAAAACTGCAAAACACATATTCCAAGAACCTACCCAACTCCTGTGCAAAAGTAAACACAGATTGGCGAAGATACCATATCCAACAAGTGAACAGTTGGATAAATTCATGTGTTATTGAAAAAAAGACACAAACCTCCCAAAAACAACCTGAAAAGCTTGAATGTTTGTCAAAACACGTAATAACAAATCAGTTTACAGAAGTCAAAGATCAAATGAAAAATACAGCAATCCAAGACCATGTTTAGGATGATTCAAAAACGAAAATATCAAAAAATCCTGTAGGAAAGATATGTTGGTTTGAGAAAAACCTAGAAAAGTTGAAAAATGTAAGATCCAATTTCTTTTCTTCTTGATGCATCGTGGTTTGAGTCCCCTCAATACTCCAAACATCGTACAAAAACATGATGCAAAAACAAACAAAAAACATTGCTTTTATTTCAAATTGGTTTAAAAAAGTAATTTACTTTTCCAGAAGTTACTTTTTTTAACTGTATTTGCTGGAACTTTTGTCCGGGGAAGAACTTTTCTAACCCTGCTTGCCCATTGGAGCGACATTGTTTACTTGCCTTGCTTTGCCTGACAGAAGGTGCCTGGTTCTTGATTGCTGCTGGGGAGAGTCGCTGCGTGTTTTCAACACTGCCACTTCTGAGGACCAACTACATGTCCCATAACTCCCTGCTCTTCACCACCTGAAACCGATCACCATCGGTACCATTTAAGAATCAACCCACTCTAGCAGTGTGGGGGCCATATTTGCTGGCACTTTTGTCTGGGATGAACTTTTCTAACCCTGCTTGCCTATTGCCTCACAGAAGGTTCCTGGTTCTCGATTCCTGCTGGGAAGAGGCGCTGCGTGTTTTCACCGCCACCGCTGCTGGGGACCAACTACATGTCCCATAACTACTTGCTCTTCACCAACTGAAATTGATCAACGCCTGTACCATTTAAAGATTAATGCACTCCTGCAGCGCGGGATGCGCACGGGCCAAGCCGAGCCCAGGCCAAGGGCAGGCCCGTTCGTGCCAGTCAGAGCCCAGAGGAGGCTAGGCTAGGTCACCACCCCAACGTTTTTCTTCTAAAGATACTGTTTCTATCCTAGCTGTACGTCCTCACCCGTGCCCAACTACTGACTGTACAATTTGATATCCCACAACTGATTTATGAGTGTTTAATTGTTATACTGGTATCTTTTGAATTGTTATCAATACTGCATCTCCATTAGATTTAACATGGCAATACGTAGGGCCATGGAGGGGGGTGTAGGGGCTCCCAAAACCAGGAAATCCAGGAAAATTCAGAAATCTGCTGAGGAAAACTGTGTATATGATGGGATTGATACACTCCTGGTAGAATGTGAGCAGACACTAGTGCCGGACCCTATCCCCCACCCCCTAGTGCCCTAAGCCCCTTTTCCTCACTTGCTATAGAAAACAATCCCAGAATACCCAGCATGTTCTCAAGATCTAGGCAGCAGGGACGCAAACTGTCCACTGTCGTTCAAATCGTTCCATATCCTCTCTCACCTACTGTCACTTTCATTTCTCCACCCCCCATCTGATACTCCAATTCTTGATGTACATCCCAACGCGTTTCCTTGTAGCAATCGCTTTGATCCCCTGCGTGAGATGCAGGAGGAGCAGACAACCTACGGCAAATTTGATAATCTCATTAATTTTGAACAGCAATCTGTCGACCTAGTAGGGCTGGGGTGCACTAACACCAACTAGGCTTTCCTTGTCTCACTCATTAAATCTTTGAAAGAGGAGGTGGGCGCATAGAAACCTATGGTGTCCACCCTGACCTCTACAGTACATTTGTTAGTAGACTCATGCAGGAAACCAGCTGCCCCAATCACCAAACACATTTCTTTTTTTCTTTTTTTATAAAACTTTTATTAAGGACAGTGTTTCGACATTTAGACATCACAGTGATATTTAATACATTGATTGACTTTTTACATGGATTATACATTCGTTGGTAATTGTGGTTATACACGGTAGTGGTTGATACTTCAGCACTACGGTCTCTATACAACAGGTGAAGTGGGAGGGGAAGGGAGAGAGGGTGGAACGCAAATGTTACCCCTATACATATTCCATTTGCCCCGTACCTGTGACCACTTTTTCGGGCATCCCCTTGGCTTATATACTGTCTTTTCCCTCATCATGCACCAGTCCATGTCCTTTTTCCAGGCGCACACCATTGGTGCTATTGTTGCCCACCACATTCTGGTGATATTTGGTTTGGCGACCATCAGGCCCAATGTTACCCATGTTTTTTCTTTACTGTTCAGGTCTGTTGGTTCCCAAATATTCAACAAGTATCTTTTAATTTCAAGTTCCAATCTTGACCCCAGAGCCTCCTCCATGCTAAGGTGTACCCTCCTCCAGTACCCTTCGATGTGTGCACATTCCCACATTATATGTAGAAACGTGCCCTCGCGACCACACCACCGCCCGCACCCAGGATCTTCCCTACAGCCCATCCTAACCAGTGTTGGCCCAGTGAAATATATTCTGTTGAGTATCTTTAGCTGCGCCAACCTGAGTCTGGACGAGATCGCAACCTCTCTGGGAGGCCAGTGCTTCCTGCCATTCATCCTCGTCCAGCTCCGATATGTCCCTCTCCCAACTCCCACGGGGTCGTGCAAGGGGGTCCGGAGCATGGTTGATTAACTTTTGGTAAGTTAGGGATATCGCTTTTTTGGGCATATACACATCCAGGAGCCTATCTTCCAGTGGCGAGGCCTCTGGGGGGGTCTCCCCCCTCGGAATTTGCACCTGCAGTGCGTGCCGCACCTGTAAGTATCTAAATCTTTCTGTGCTTGCCATCTCATATTCCTGTTGGAGGGAGGAGAAAGACACGACCTCCCCCCTTCTCCACAGGTCCCCCACCTTAGATATCCCAATAATGTCCCATCGATCAAAACCCTTCGTCCTTCTTAGTATGCCCAATTGTTCTGAGTCCCACAGTGGGGTGGCGTGCGTGATTTTTTGGGCCCAGCCCAGACTCTTAGTGGCAGTGTGCCACACTTGGACAGAGTGTCCTGTGGGTCCAGTAAGTTGGAATTTTGCGGGTTTGGAGTAGAGTGCCCCAATGTAGTTCCCAACCGGTAGGAGCCACCTGTCCATTCTGTAGCCTGGGTCATCCCGCTGCCGATATGTACAGTGATTAATGGCAGTTAGATGAGCTGCCCAGTAGTATTTTTTAATATCTGGGAGTCCTATTCCCCCATCATACCACCCCCTCACCCATTTTGGGAGCGATATTCGGGGTTGCCGCCCCCCCCCCCCAGAGTAATTCTCTCTGCGCTCTTTCTATGGCCTTAAAGTATGTCGCCAGATCCTGATTAGGGAAGGTTTGTAAAACATATAGAAAGCGTGGCAATGACATCATTTTAAATAGTGCGGCTCTGCCCAGCAATGATGGGGGGGAGGGCCCTCCAGTTCTCCATGTCTCTTTTTAATCGTTGCAGCGGGGGTTAGAGATTACGCTCATAACTAACTCTGGGACCGGTTGTTATGTATATACCTAGGTATTTGAAGCCGCCTTTGGCTTTTTCCACTGGGCATCCCCTAGGTAGGGGAGGGAGTCTCCCGTTCAATACATCACCCGAGTACTTGCCAAAGTTTGTAAATATATTTAAAACCCTGTGCAGGGAGACTCTGGGTGAAGCCAGGTACAATAAAATATTGTCCGCGTAAAGGCAAATGCGGTCCTCCCAGTCCTCCGACCATCTCAAACCTCGTATGATGGGGTCCCTACGGATCCATGCCGCGAGGGGCTCCAGAGTCAACGCAAAAAGCAGCGGGGACAGAGGGCAACCCTGTATGGTCCCTCTCCCAAGGGTGAAGACTGCCAACTTTTTATTATTTACGACAACCTGCGCTTGAGGCTCCGAGTACAGGAGCTTAATCCAACTGGTGAAATTAGGGCCGAAGCCCAGCCTTCCCAGGACTGCAAAGAGGTAGAGCCACTCAATGGTATCGAAGGCAATCGTGGCATCCAAGGACACCACCACCGCATCTTCTCTTATTGTATCTATGCGCACCATTACCCCGTGCAGCCTCCGCAAATTAAGATTAAGTGCTGTGTTTCTGGGGGGCATAAACCCTGACTTATCAGGGTGGACAAGCTTGGTGATAACTTGAATCAGACGAGTGGGCAACAATTTTGCTAATATTTTGGCTTCAGCGTTTAGCAACGAGATAGGTCTATATGAGGAACATTTATTTTTGGGCTTGCCTTCTTTGTGTATGACTATCAGTGTGCCCATTCTCTGGTCCTGAGGGAGCCTACCCACTTCACTGCTCTCCTCAAACATGTCTCTGAGATAGGGGGCGATTCTATCGGGCTTCAGTTTGTACAATTCGATTGGGAGACCATTTGGGCCCATAGCCTTTCCCGATTGCAGGCCCCTTATAGCCTGTGCGACCTCATCGTTTGTGATGTCGCTTTCTAATAAGTTAGCGACTTCTGTTGATAATGTTGGGAGTGTCATGTCCGAAAGTAGGGCCTTCGAGTCTTCTTCCTGAAGGGAGGTATAGGATGTGTATATTGTACGATAGTGGTTAGCGAACTCGTCCACTATCTCCTGTGGGTCTACGAGCACGTCCCCCGTTCCCGCTACCAGTTCCGTGACAAGGCGATTTGCCAATTCTCGTTTGTCTAGCCAGGCCAATACCTTCCCGGCTTTATCACCTAGCTGGTATAGTCTGCCTGATTTATCCCTGCTTAATGTTTTGGCCATGTCAGTAGCAATGTTTCTGAATTCTTCCCTCTTAAGGTGTAATGTGTGCAACCGCTCATCCTCTTCGGTTTTCGTGGTTTCACCCTCTAACTGCAGAATCTCCTCCTCTAGTCTGACCAGCTCTTTAATCTTCTCTTTGCGGGCCCCTGCTATCTGGGAGATCGCCTGACCACGCACAACTGTTTTGAAAGCCTCTCAGAGTGTTGGGGCAGATGCTACTGATCCTTCATTCTCTTGGAAGTATTGATCTATCTCTTTTGAAAATGTTTCCTTCACCGCTGCGATACGGAGGTGCCAGAGGTTTATTGGTGCTATTCTGCCCACTTGCTTCTCACCTATCGCCACCCGGGCCCATATCGGTGAATGATCCGAGATGCCCTGTGCCAGGTATCGGATCTCTTTTATTCTTCCCGTTTCGGCCGCTGGGGTGAGAAAATAGTCGATTCGAGATAGACTATTGTGTGCCCCCGAGTGAAATGTGAATTGAGTCTCCCTGGGGTGGTGCACGCCCACGCATCAACCAGTCCCATTGCTTCCAGGAAGTTGGAGAGCCACCTTTGTGAGGGGCCTATGTCCCGGGGAGGATGGCGGTCATGTCTTCCCGACACAAAGGAATTGAAGTCACCTCCTACTAATAGCCGCCCCTCAGGGAAAGTTAGTATGATATTGCCCAGGTATTTAAATTTCGACCCTTGTAGTCCCGGGGGAACATATACTGCCACTATAGTGAGTGTTGCTCCCTCCCATTTCCCTGACACTGCGGCATATCTGCCCTTTGTGTCTGTACAAGTGTGTTCAATCGACATAGGGAAGGACCGCCTTGTCATGATGCCCCTTCCCGTGGAACCCGTAGTGAAACCCGAATGTGTTGCCAAACGATATCACCACCTGGCCAGAACTTTACAAGTGTTGCCGATAAGGTGTGTCTCCTGGAGCAGGACTACCTCTGGGAACTGCCGTCTAATAAACTGCAGAACTATACTTCTCTTGAGCTTATCCCCCAGGCCGTTAACATTCCAGGACAGGAGTTTAATACTTTCCTCCAGCGGTGAACCCATGTTTGTGATCGATGTTGTCCGCACCCCATCCGCTACCTGCGTTGCATGATGCCGCACTGTCAACTAACATATAATGTAAAACATACCCAACCCAACAACCCCCGTCCCTGCTCCCCTGCACTCTGGGCGTAGAACTGCCCATAACCCCTACTATGCAGAGTGCCTGTCGCCCCAAAGATAGACTAAATGTAGAATATGAGGGGGTGGATTCCCATCCCTGATGCCCACCCGCTATACACATTTTACATACTAATCAGCTAGGTAATTTAAGAATATTAGTTGAGTCACTTAGCATAATCTTGACGGTGGTGTCCGGTGGCGGCACCGTATCCACTCAACCTCAGGGCGACTGTGTTACTCCATTGTTCAATTTTCAACAGTCGGTCGCACCAGTCACTCAGACAAGGCAGACTGCCTTGCCAGGGTTGGCTCCCTTCCTCTTCAAGCATTGTGGTCTTTTGCTGGTCTCCTTCCCTCCAGCCAATCTGCTGCCGCCTCTGGAGTGTCGAAGAACCAGGTTCAGCCGTCTGCCTCGATTCGGAGTTTAGCGGGAAACAGCATCGAATACTGAAGGCCCTTTTCCCTAAGTTGTTTCTTGATACCCAGGAAGGAACGTCTTTGTCTCTGTACATTTAACATAAAGTCCGGGAAGAAGGTTATTTCACTATTTTCATACTTGACTGGGAGGGCCGCACGGGCGGTTTGTAGTATAATGTCCCTGTCTCTAAAGTTCAGGAGTTTTGCCAACATTGGACGTAGGGGCGCCCCCGGCTTTGGTCTTCCTCCTGGAGTCCTGTGTGCTCTTTCGACTGTGAAAAAGTTTGAGAGGCCCTTGGGCTGCAAATGTTTAACAATTAGGTCTTTCACAAAGAGGTCTGCTGCAGGGCCTTCCGCTTTTTCGGGTACACCAATGATTCCACCAAACACATTTCAAACCCTCTTATGAGCCATCATTTCCAACACAGGCATTGTCTATTAAAGACCCTTTCTTCCGGAGAGCTCGTTGATAAGGCCTGCAGTTGGGAGAGCGGGTCTCCCAATAAAGCTAAATAATGGTACACTGGCCTCCCAGAGCCCATCCCAAAGTGATAATTTTCACAATTTCACTTATGAGTACGGTTAAAGGGGATCACTTGGGCATGAACACATGACTAATTTTCATATAGGCTGCAGCAAACACACCATGGCTACATCACGATGACTAACATTCCCAAGCTGTCCCATCATTTGCCTACAGAGACAGAAGACTCTCTCAAAAACAAGGCGATCCATTGGATTCGCCATGTCTGGGGCTGTCACTCCCTTACATCAGTGCGAAATGTTAACTCCGTGTTTGAAAATTTTGATTTAATCTTGTCCACCTCTGATCTGGCACACAACCTAGTTGATCTTGACCACAGGACCTCTCCCCAAGGTTTCTCCAATATCCAATTTAAATATTCTAGACCACAAGTTCATTTAGCCACTGGACCCAGTACCTTACCACTCAATCATATTGACTGACTCAATAAAACATCTCAATTTAACAAATTTTTTGAGCTTGACAGCTCCGGCTAGTGGTAGCTGTCCACACACTGATTGGGTCAGCAGCAACTCAGCCCCTTCATTTAGCCTCTGTACTAAAAGCCTCTTCATCAAATTTAATAATACTTTATCAGGCCCCACCATTCCTGGTACTGATGCACTCACCCTTGGTTATCTGCAAGCTTCCAGATACACTCCCTCTGCTATTCCGACTGGGACAGAACTTTCAAACCTCTCTGATGCAGCTCATTCGGCTGTACCCACTTGCCCTTACACTCAGAACAGGAACATATCCGGACGCCTGCCCATTACTGTTAAGCAACTTTGCGAACTGGACATTAACAATTTATCACTAATTTCATGGAATATGGCGGGTCTCGGGCCCTAGATCCTAATGCCGTACTGGATCTCTCTTGTGGACAATCATGACCTATGTTTCTTTCAAGAAACATGGGGGCCGATTCCGATTCAGGCCGGAAATCACTCCGACCGAGCCGGACCCGGAGAGATTTCCGACCGAATCGGACTCTGGCAGTCCGACCGAACGAGTACGATGCGCACGCATGCAATCGGACTCGAGTCGGTCGGACTCCTATTGAAGTCAATGGGAGCCGGACGTACAACGCGTACGCGGGCTCCCATTGACTCAATGGGTGCGAGGCGAACAAGGGCGCCCCCTACAGCGGGTACGCCTCGATGCGACTCGCGGTGTACATGCACAGGTAGGGGGGACCCATGGGTCCCCCCTGTGTGCGACTTGCGCGGCTACGCGTACAGGGGGGTCCGACACGGACCCCCAAAGTCCGGCTCCGACTGCTCTTTCGAGCCGGACGGCGCGAGTCGGTCGGACTGCTCGCGGCGCGCATCTTACTTGCCCGGCCGGGGAATGTCTCCATTGCGCGGTGCGAGTCGTGTCCATGCGAGTCGGTCGGAGCGGTTCGGACCCGCGTAAGAGTCGGTCGGCGATTTCACGTGCGCTCGCATCGTACTCGCTCGGCCGGACGCACGTACGAATCGGTCGGGAAAGAGGGCTCCGAATCGGATCCGGTTAAGCCGAATCCGATTCGGTGCCCTACCGGCCGAGATCGGAATCGGCCCCCATGGTCTTTAGATCCCATTCATAGGCCAGGTTTTCTAATTTTTTTAACCCCCGCCACTCCTAGCCAACGGGGTAGACCTTCGGAAGGCATTACTCTATGGGTTAGATCCTGCCTTAATTGTGTTATACGACAACTCCATTCTGAGTCCCCTGACATTTTAGCTATTCAGTTAAGTTGCAAAAACAAGCCTAAGGCTATTTTTATTAACATTTATGCAAGAGGGACCAGAGGTGGGATTCAATCTCACACAATTCACGCATTGGAAGGTTTACTCAATCAATACCTCTCTAATCAAAATCGTATAATAGCGGCCGATTTTAACTACACAAATGTTTTTATTATTTACTGGAGACATTTTATGACAAACTGCAATGTATTTCAGCGTTGTTTATTTCTTTACACTTTTTTTTGTGTGTTGTATTTGCATTTTTATGGCCCTGGAGGCGAAAATAAAGTATTTTCAATTGAATTGAAAAAAAAATAATCATCCCGACGTGGGCCTACAACCGCTACCTGCATAGGAATGAAAATGTGTTTAAAACATCCAAAACATACATGTTACTACTAACATACATGTAACTACCTCCCAACTTTCTCCTTACAATAAACTTTGTCACCTATAAACTTAGGATAATGAATGAAATAGTTCTTACCTGACTGCAGCTCTACCTTGCAGCCGATCTCGATTGCAACACTCCACCGACTGTAGAAACAGACGCACAACCGCGGATGTCAAGCCTAAAAGTAAAAAGTAAACAAGCATTTGCAATGCAATAGGTCTCGCATTTTCGAAACTTTGACCTATTGGTATTGTAAATTACAATGCCTTTTATTACTGCAGGTTTTTAAACACATAAATAAAAGGCATTGTCACTTACAATGACAATACCTCAAATTCTCGCAAATGCGAGACCTATTGCATTCCAAATGCTTGTTTTATTTTGTAATGTGATTATGCAGGGGCTAACTGCGGCCAAGTATACAAATGAGGGGCAGGGTAGTAGAAATAATGTTTCCATTACACTGCTTACAGCAGCCAGCTCTGTGTTCGCTGCAAATGAAACGAGCACTGAGATCTTCTGTTGCTGCCAAGATTACGATTGCAGATATAAAGGAATTTAGATGTTTAAAGAAACGATCTCCCTCTGTGTTCATCTATTCCACAATGCAGATGATCCACCTACCTCTCACTCCGCCCTTCACATACACCCCAAACAAGGAATGTCAACTCTGTCTTTGGAAAGACGTGTCAGCCGTGGAGCTTTTATGACAGACGAAAAGGCTGCACCTTTTCGCCTGGTTTTTGTCTCGCAGTTATAGAGTTCCCAGAGAAACGTTCTAAAGCTGAATGACTTGCAGTCCTATTTTGAGAAAACCCTTGCAAACTGCCTCTGAAACTGTTTCTCCACAATCAGTACCCAATATCTAAAAATTGTCCTTCCTGCTGAAGTGGAAGAAGTGTAGTGCACCATTTACACTAAAGCACAAGGGTGGGGGGGCGGGAAGCAACGGCGGGGACAGGCGGTCTGACGGCTAGACTGCCGACTTTGGTGCTGGAAACGAAGGTTCGAGCCTCAGGGTCGCGTCCACATCCTGTGATTCTGGGCAAATCACTTAATCTCCCTGTGCCTGAACGTGTCCTTGTGTAATGTAACCGGTGCTCATGTAAAGCGCTCCAATACCTTCGGGTCGAGTTCGCGCTATATAAATCTGGATAAAAAAAAAAAAAAAAAGAAACAGGAAGGATGTTGGGTTTTTGTTTTTCAGTTTTATAGCGCAAACTCGACTCAAAGGTATTGGAGCGCTTTACATGAGCACCAGTTACATTACACAAAAAACACATTCATAGTTGGCAATATTGTGTGTTGGGAGGTGCGATGTTTATTTTTCTCCCTGTGTAACTCTTGCCAGGAAGAAACGGTCAAGTCATCAGTTGTGGAGGTGTGACACAACAGACGGGCAAACAGGGGCAACAGATACTTTACTGAACAAGAGGCTCCAGTGAGTGCCGCCGATCCCCACAGTGGCAGGCTGGCCATTGATTTCATACCGCAGCTGCTTAAGATTAATTGCAGCAGTCTTTGCTGTTTCTCCACAATCAGTACCCAATATCTAAAAATTGTCCTTCCTGCTGAAGTGGAAGAAGTGTAGTGCACCATTTACACTAAAGCACAAGGGTGGGGGGGGGTGGCAAGCAATGGCGGGGACATGCGGTCTGACGGCTAGACTGCCGACTTTGGTGCTGGAAACCAAGGTTCGAGCCTCGGGGTCGCGTCCACATCCTATGATTCTGGGCAAATCACTTAATCTCCCTTTGCCTGAACGTGTCCTTGTGTAACGTAACCGGTGCTCATGTAAAGCGCTCCAAAACCTTCGGGTGGAGTTCGCGCTATATAAATCTGGATTAAAAAAAAAAGCAACAGGAAGGATGTTGGGTTTTTGTTTTTCAGTTTTATAGCACAAACTCGACTCAAAGGTATTGGAACGCTTTACATGAGCACCAGTTACATTACACAAAACACACATTCATAGTTGGCAATATTGTGTGTTGGGAGGTGCGATGTTTATTTTTCTCCCTGTGTAACTCCTGCCAGGAAGAAACGGTCAAGTCATCAGTTGTGGAGGTGTGACACAACAGATGGACAAACAAGGGCAACAGATACTTTACTGAACAAGAGGCTCCAGTGAGTGCCGCCGATCCCCACAGTGGCAGGCTGGCCATTGATTTCATACCGCAGCTGCTTAAGATTAATTGCAGCAGTCTTTGGGTCTCCGAAAAGAGAAAGAAAGCGTGAGAGGGGAAAGAGAAAGAATGTTGGTGGAATCAGGAAGTTAGCGCGGCTGGTTTGCCTTTTTTTTTGTGCCACGGCTGCTTTTGGTTCCTTAGTCAGGCCCCCGCCCCGCCTCTGCTCCAAAAATTGTCTTATGAATGGTTCCGCAAACGCATTAGTGTCTTGTGACGCGATGATGCCTTATCAGCTCCTGATGTGTACTGCCAAATAGCAGTGAAAGCATAGCTGCCACTTTAAAACGTGAGCGCAGACCCTCACATACTCTACACAAGAGTCAATCAGGCAACCGCTCTGCACTGTACCCGGCTGCGATACACCAGACGGCGCCGCACGGAGGGGGCTTGGGTGCACATTCCATTCTAGAAGCTGCATGGCAGACGGCACAAACCTTGACCCACTTTGCATTTTACCTATGTGTAGATAGTGCCTGCGAGTGAAGCGGACGACATAGTACATAATAAAAAGTAGTCCCCAAAGAAGTACATCTAGACCTATTGTGTAGGGAAACTGTAATTGGCCGGTGTTCCTGGCTTAAACACGAAAGTGATGTATTGGGAGCACCGGCCAATAAGGAGACAGGAAAGAAAAGCGATTTAGAAGTTGACCAATGGCAAGCATCGAGTGAAATTGCACTCCGTAGAGTGATTACCCCAGGTCTTGCAGACAGCGCATGCGCGCTGATGCTCGACCTAAAAAGGACAATTTTCCCCATTAACTTCAATTGGAAAGCGTGGGAAAATACTGTAAAAATTTTTAAAGGTTGAAAATGTCTGTAATTATTGTTAAAAAATACTTTATGCACTTCAACATTCACTGTATTTTCCCTAGAATTTTTACAAATTGTTTGAATTTTTTTCAATTAAAAAACATGTCTTGTTCACTTTTAAATGGTAATAAAAAATGTTTAAATTATTGTAGTAATTTCTGAGTGGTGGTTGTATGTTGCATTTAATTTTTTATTATATATTATTATTTTCGGGGGTCTTATGTTACATTCCAAAATATTTTACAAATATTTTAGTATATTTTTATATAGATTTTAGTGTTTATAAATGAATACTCAAGAAGAAAAATGAATTTAGTATTAATACACTTCCCCACCCAATACCGCTATATCCCTCACATATTGTGTCTCAAGGTGTGTGGTACACACTTAGACAATTTAAAAAATAATATAATAAATTATTTTAACGTTATTGAAAAATTACTTATAAGTTAATAATTGGGTTTTAAAATGAATCCCTGAGTATTAATACACTTCCCCACCCAATACCACTATATACATAACATCCCGTGCCTAAAGGTGTGTGTTACACCCTGAGAATTGTTTTAAAAGAATTATTTAATTTATTTTAACTTTATAAAAAAAATATAAATTAATGCTCATATATTAAAAATAAATTTAATATAAATTAATACTCATATATAAAAAATAATACCAGAGTATTAATACGCTGCCCCTCCCAATACCCCTATTTCCCTGACATCTCTTGCCTGAAGGTGTGGGTAACACCCTTAGAACACATTTAAAATACATTTATAAATTATGTTATCATTATTAAAAAATTACTTATAAATCAATACTCAGAAATTAAAATTAATACACGAATATTAATACACTTCTCCACCCAATACCCCTTTATCCCTCACAATCCCATGTCTAAAGGTGTGTGTTACACCTTTAGAAACATCTTTTAATAATTATTTACTTTTTTTAACTGTATTTAAAAATTACTCCTAGATTCCTAGATTCATACTCGGGTATTGAAAATAATACCTGAGCATTAATACAATGTGTGTGTTACACTCGTGAGATTTTTTTGATTATTTTCGAATTCATTTTAACGATTTTTTTAGCTAAATTGATAGCTCGGGTATTAAAATTAATTTCCGAGTTTTAATACACTTCCTCACCCAAAACGGGGCCCCACGTGTATCATTTGATAAGTGTATACAATGCAACATTTGATGGAGGCCTTGGGATTATTAATCTTCGGTTATACTACTGGCTATCACGTTAATCTCACTTAATGACTTGCTCTTTTGTGACCGGTGGGATGCAGCGGTGCGCCTGGAGCTTATGATTCTTGATCCATTTGACCTATATTCCCTGTTGTATACTGCACCGATCCCTCATGCACTACCACGTTTACCAAAATCCCTCTTGAATGTCGGAAAGCCGCAACCAGATTCATACGTTGGTATTGCACACAACTAGTCGGACTGCATGGCTTTCATGCTTGGGATCTCATCGGCATTTCCAAGACTGTGGATGTTTAGACCACCAATCCCATGAAATGTTTTGAACAATTAGCAGCTGACTTTACACTTAATAAAAGCCAAATCTTTTGGTATCTGTAGCTTAGACATGCCTTAGATTGTCACACAGCAGAACTAGACTCAGTTAAAGAATTCCACTGCTGGGAAGCAAAAATAACAATGGAGCAACTGGAGAAAAATGGCATTTCTTTGATTTATAAATCACTCATTATCAACTCCCCTGATCCATTCCTAAGAGCCTGATTTCAAGTGCTGGCGGTCTTCCGACCGCTGTGTTACGAGTTGACCACTGGGCTCGCGGTGTGGCTGCTGTGGTCTTGCGACGGTGGGCAATGGTTTTCCATATCTACTGATGCCTGAGTGTACATTTCGACTGCACGTGTCGAATGTACACATATGCATGATACCTGTGGAAAAATGCTACCTACGCATTGCCGGAGTCTGGCCCATATGTGTCCAGTCCAAACAATGGATATATGGTACAAAATGGAAGTACCTGTATTTTGCTGCAAAGAGGGTTATATTCTTCATTATGACAATGCTTCTGTGAAGGGGGACATAGAGAAAGGGATCCACGTCGAACTTGGACAGGTAGAACTGGAGATTGGTGAGTATGCATCCCAGATCGTTTGTTTCCGCCGACTCGAAGCTTGCGGTCCCACCGCCATGGTCAACTCATCAGAAAGCCAACTTGTTTTTCGGATTGCGGTGAAAGTCCTCTGTACCGCCCTATGGCAGCTGCTTTTACCCGACTGCGACCCGGCGGTCTGAAGTGTGCTGGCCTTGTCGGCAGTTCAGCTGCGGTCTTTGCAATAGCCGAGGTCGCGGCGGTTGTACGGCGACCGCGGGTACGGAGGTTCATGGACTGCAAACTTGTAATCAGGCCCTAAGGGGCTGATTACGAGTTCATGGTCCATCGGACCACCAAACTTTTGGTGTCATGAACCGCTGCACTGGCGATCCGACCACTGCATTATGAGTGCGGCAGTCCCACCGCCACAGGCCTGCCGCAACCGCTGGGAATCATGGATCCTGCAGCGGTGGCGCAGCGGTGTGAGGCCCTAATATGCTGGCAGTGCCACTGCAGCACCACCGAGCATATTAGGAGTTTCCTCACCACCACAGTTTTCATGGCGGTGAGTCTGCCATGGAAACTGTGGCAGTGAGGAAAATGTTGCCTCAGGGCCAGGGGATGCATACAGGGGGGCACATGTGCCCCTATATATATGCTTGCACCCCCGTTCCTGCACAACCTGGACTTCACAGTCTATGCTGTGCAGGAACAGGCTTTAGTGTTCCCATTGGGTTGCCTTTCTAAGGCTCACCACCTGGGACCGCCAAAGCACCGCCCGCCAGACAAAGAGACAACCCCTAATCTGGCAGACGGCTAATGGTGGAGTTTGGCGGTGTGGGAGCAGGGCGCTGGTGTAGCGGCCCGCTCCCACACCACCAAACTTATAATCAGGCCCTAAGTATTTGAAAAAGAGTCTTAGAGAAAGATTCACACTAGACCTAGGTCCCTTGGATGACAATCAATGAATCAAAGCCAAAATGGCCCCTAAAGTGCTGACAATTGCCACCTGTCTACTACTTAGCCAATTCAAATATTTACACCGCATGTACTTCCACCCCTTCAGACTGGCGGATGGGTTGATCCCCCTCGGCTGCCTGTTGGCGATGCAACAGCACTGGGGGCAAATTATTTGAAATTTTCTGCTCATCGCTAAATACTGGTCAGGAGTAAATACTAGATTGGAGACTGTAATGGGTCATACCATACAGCTCTGCCCTGTTGGGGATTATGGATGGCTGGTAGGATGGTGGCATCCCATGCCTGTTGGTTTGTTTGGGCTACCTGACTGCCAAGTGGGACATAACCAGGAAATGGCAGAGCATGCCCCTCCTGAGGTAAACAACCTTGACCCCGCATCCCTCACCCCGCATGTTGTTACAACGCGGTCGTTACAACGACCGCGTTGTAAGAACGCAATACCATTACCCCGCAAGTCGTAACAACGACTTGCGGAAGGGGGGAGAAGGTGTTGGATTTAAAATCCAACACCTTCCCTACTGTCCGCACAGACTGGAGTTGGAATAGTAAATTATACTATTCCAACATCCAGCGCTCCCTCCGCAAGTCGTTGTTTTCGACTTGCGGGGTAATGGTATTGCGTTGTTACAACGCGGTCGTTGTAACGACCGCGTTGTAACAACATGCGGGGTAACGGGATGCGGGGTAAAGAGGCATATTCCCCTCCTGACCTTGAATGAGTGGCTGAGGAGTATGGACAGTTGTGCGCTGGCAGAAGAAGCAGTGTACAGAGGCAGCGGATGCCCTGCTAAATACCAACAGATTTGGTCCAGATAGAGACAATGCACAGACCCAACCTAAACATGGACTCAGTGGATAAATACTTATGTATAATACATATTGTGGGTATTGTTGCTGCATGCTTAATCTTTTCTTGTCCCATGGTGGTGATAATATGAATGATATAAGTAATGTAGCACATCTATAACCTGCTGTGCCGATTGGGCCCTAACTCAGTTGGCACCTAGGGAAACCTAGCAAGCCTGCCATTTCTGAAAACTGGACACCCAGGGGACTCCAGGGTGGGGTGCCCTGTGTGACTCTCACCAACTTTTCTCACCCAGAAGCTCTTGCACCCCTCAAACTTTGACTGACAAAAACTAATTCTCCTCACATTTCTGTGATGAAAAGTTCTGGTATCTGTGGGCAGCCACACATTTCCTACTACCTAGTGTTACCTCAAGTCTCTGGAAAAATGGTACCTCACTTGTGTGGGTAGGCCTGATGTCCGTTACAGGAAAAGGTCCAAAACTCCACATGGACACATCACATTTTTCCATGGAAAACTGACCCTTTCTTTGCAATGTGGGTATCTGTGGAGTTTGGTCCCTAGCTCAGCCGGCAGCTAGGCAAACCTGCACATTTTTTAAAACCATACCCCAGTGGGATCCAGGGTGGGGTGATTTGCATGGTTCTTGCCAGTTTTTCTTATCCAGAATTCCTTGACTAAAAACAAATTTTTCTCACATCTCTATGATGGAAAGTTCTGGAATCTGTGGGGAGCCACAAATTGCTTACAACCTAGTATCTCCCAAGTCTCTGGATAAAAATTGTACCTCACTTGTGTGGGTAGACCTAGTGTGTGCGACAGGAAAGGGCCCAAAAGACAATAGGGCCTATTACGATGGCGGGCGGACTTGCGTCCGCCCGATACTGGTTCGGAAATGGGACCGACTGACCTCCGGTCGGCGGTCCCGACCACCTGATTAGAATGCGACCGAACACTGTTCGGTCGCATTCCGATATTTCCCTATGGAAGCATGTGTTACGGCTGTAAATCGGCCGCAGTACATGCTCCCATAGGGAAATGGGAGATGGTGTTAATCCCTGCACCCTGTGGCAGGCTCCTCAAGGGGCCTGCCACGGGGTGTAGGGATTAACAGGGTTGGAAAGCCCGACATGGAACGCCTCCCCGAGACCGAATATCGTAATCCCAAGGGCGGAAAGGCTGCCCTTTGGGATTACAGGCCGTCCTCCGACTGGCCAACGGGCTCCTTGAGCCTGTCGTAAGCCAGCCGGAATGAGCGACTGGTTGAATTTCTGACCGCCAGCATTGTAATGCGGCAGTCGGAATTTAAACCGAGATGCGGCCCGGAAAGGCTCCGACCGACAGTCGGAGCCTTTCCGGGCTGCATCAAATGTTGAGACATTTCCTGTTAAAAAAATGACCTGATTTGGCAATGGAGGTTGTGCGATATTTGGGCCTGGGCTCATCGGCCACCCAGGGAAACCTTCCAAACCCAGACATTACTGAAAACTAGACACCCAGTAGACTTCAAAGTGGTGTGCCTCAGGTGTATCCCACAAAGTTTTCTTACCCACAATGCCCTGCAAACCTCCAACTTTGCCTAAAATCTTGCATTTCTGTGAGGTAGACTTCCAGAATATGCTGGGATCCACAAAATTCAAACCACCCAGAGTTACCTCACTTGTCCCGATAAACACACTACCCCACTTGTGTGTCTGGGCCTAGTTCCCTCAACAGGCATGCATCAAAGCAGAGTCAATGGGAGTCCCTCGGGTGACTCTTGTTGACCCTGCTTTGATTTGTGCCTTTCGGGCACTATGCCCAGCTGCACAAGTGGGGTAGCATTTCTATTGGAAAGAGTGGGGAAAGCTGGGTGGTAGGAATTTTGTTCCGGAAGCATATGCCACAGAGCTGCATGGAAAATGGATGATTTTAGTCAGTTTGACATTTACAGGGCATCGTGGGTACAAACATATTGTGGGATCCATGTGAGACACACCACCCTGGACTCCCCTAGATGTCTAGTTTTCAAAAATGTCGGGGATTGGTAGGTTTCCCTGAGTGGCCGACACTTGGGCCCAAACATTGTGGCTACCCCATTGCTGATTTCTCCACATTGCGTTTTGGGACCGATAGTGTCACATGCCCTAGGCCCAGCCACAGAGGTGGGGTAGCTTTTTTATTGGGATAAGTGGAGGAACACTGGGTGGTACGAATTTTGTGAATCCCTCTGGTTTCCAGAAGATTATGACACAGAAATGCAAGGAAAATGTGCAATTTTAGTCAAAGTTTGCAGGGCTTTGTGGGTAAGAAAATGTCATGGGATCCACATGAGGCACACCATATTGCATTGCCCCATGGGTCTAGTTTTCCGAAATGCCTGGGTTTGGTAGGTTTCCCCAGGTGGCAGCAGACCTAAGCCCGAAAAGTGCATCCATTCAAGATAGATGTAAGACGATATTGGTACTTAGCCCCACTCTGCTACACATATGTAAAAAACGAAAAATACAAAGTAATCAAAATTTTCCCTCTTGGCATAGGGATGGGGATGCTTTAGTCCCCAGGGGGCAGAAATACTCCATTGCCCATTCTAGGGTAAGAGTAACGGCTCAATGCCAGAGTAGGTCACCCTAGCCTTTTTCTTTATTTTGGTGCCATGTTGATATCCCTAGTGTCTAGTGGCCTTTCTGTTCATTGGGTACAGATTTTGGGTAAAGGCTCTCAGTCCACCCGGGGGGGGGGGGGGTGAGGGGCAGAAAGTCTGATGCACCTGTACTGGACTGGGGAGTACGGTGCAATGTCTGGTTGAGCTGTCCCACCCCCTTTTTTTTGGGTCTATTTTTCCCCTAGTGTCTAACGGCCTTTATGCCCTGCAGTTGCAGATTTTGTGTAAACACCCTAAAACCACCCCCGGGGGGACAGAAAGACAGCGTACTTATTCTGGGGTGGGAGCATGGCGTGATGCCTGGGAGAACCACTCCCCACACACATTTTTTTTGGGCCTCTAAAAAAGGTGTGGGGGCGGCTTTATTTAATTGATATGTTATGTAGCCTTGCACTTGTAACAATAATTTTATAGTTTGTGTAAGGGTCATATTCCAATGCACCACCAGACTTATGAAGACAAAATAATCTTCCTTTTAGAAATCCAAATGTCCATTCTATAACTTATGTTTGCTTGCATGCATTTTTGTACCTTCCCTCTCTAGCCAATCTTGTTTGAAAATAAGGTATCAGAATCCAAATGTCACAAGGAGTATGCACTCACGCCTAAACAATTATAAAATTATTTAATAATATAAAATAGTGTATTTTTACATTAAAAATTTAATGTTGAATTATAAAATTATCCTTACCAAACAAATACTTATCTCAAAACTCTCCTATACCGGATGACATAATGCACAATGCTTAAAGGATGTAGGACCCATGGGTCCTTCCTGGAAACCGTTCCACAATATATGTTACGAGGAACCTGGATATTTAGAGTGGTGACATTTTCTATTACAATCGACGTACACAGATTTTGGTAGTGGAAAAATTATGATATGTGTACCAACTACATATCCCAATATATTTGGGCAATATGCAATAGAATAAAAAACCTACCTTTGTGGTTTGTAATTCAACTGGCACATAATGAAAACAAATATAGACATTTAATTTGTCAAGTATAGCATCTAGAGAACAGCTACTGTGCTCTTATAACTCCCAGATGCAAGGCGGTGAAGTCTACATAAAACTTGAATGTGTGGAGGGATAGCTAAGTGCATCTTCCTAAAACAGACTCCAACTCTGAAATGACAATAAAATCGCCTCCTTACTAAACATGTGCCTCCTGTACACCTCCTCATCTGTTTGTTCAAATAAAATAATCCTCCACCTAAAAGTCTCCTCTTTTTCTCTTCTACTGGGTTTCTGGAAAGTGAATCCTCCTCACCATAGCATACCATGCTGCCATTATGAAAGACTGCAATGCATTTTGGGTGAACCTTTAGACCTTGTGACTGGTTACCAGCTGGATCAAATTGGTTTTAAATTGTATGTGCAATTTGATGTTTTTGCGACCATTGGAAAATTGAAAATGCTTACTATATTCAGTTTGGAAATTGAGATTCATAATTTAAGAAATGCAACAAGCAACCAGAAAATAAGAAATGGGTGCATATTATGTTTAAAGAATCTGAAGGAGTGAGATAAACAAAACCACAACTGGTTTGGAAACATCCATATACAGAAAACCGACAGACAGAAATAATGCTCTTCATTTCTTAAGTGCTCATCCACCATCCTTGAAAAAACATTTACCCGTTTCACAACTGATTCGGATTAAAAGAATCACATCTAATGAAGAGGAATCTCACAGAATAATCAATGAACAAACACACCGATATCAAAAACGGGGATACCCGCTGAACATATTAGAAAACGCGAAAAAGTGGTCTTGTGCAAGAAACGTGAAGATTTACTTTCCAATGCACCCAAGACCTCGGATAAACGAGAGGTATTTGTTTTAAAATATTCCCAACAGGCAGTCAAAATCAAACAAATTCTCAGGAAGAGATGGGAAATTTTAGAACAGGAAACTGATTTTGCAACTGTATTCCTTGATAAACCTCTGTTTGCGCATACCAGATCTAAAAACCTGAAAGAACTTTTGAAGCCACCACTTACATCCTTGGGTACAACACATAAAGTATGAGGAAATGTTTTAACTGCGGACAATGTGGCAATGTAATTACAGGGAATATTTTTTATCACCCACACACAGGCAAAAAAATCAGGTTAAAACACACATCGGACTGTAATACAGAGGGGGTGATATACGCCATACGTTGTCCATGTGGTCTTACATATGTAGGCAGGACTTCGCGCAAACTCAAGACTAGAATCATCGAACACAAGAGTATGATACGCACTCGCAATTCTAACTCATGTTTAGCGGCCCATTGGATTGACACATCCCATACGATTCCACAACTAAGATTTACTATTATTGATCGCATAGATGCCCGTGCTGGCATTGAATACAACACTCTATTAGCTCAGCGGGAAACTTTTTGGATAGATTACCTAGGGACCCAAAGGTTTAAATGATCATTATGAATTGTCATGCTTTCTATAAACATGTATTTTTGCACCGCATTTATCACGCGCATGTATCGCGGCATGTACCTCTGTGCTTGTTCTCACTGTAACCATCAGACATTCGGAATCATCACTTATAGCCACATTACTCACATTTTCATGCACATTTTGTACTCCAGTAGACTCGTCGGTGTCTGGAAGCATTCATAAACTTCCCGCGTTGCTTTAGGAAGGGTTTCACTATCTATACTTTGTTGCAATAAAATTCTTTTGTCCACAGGCATGTTTTACGCATTTTTTTCAAATTGCAAGATTCCTCATATTTATGGTTCCGTGGAAAGCTTTAAACGCCTTGTCAAACTCACATTGTGTTCACTTTCAATAAATAAAGTTTGAATACAATTGGATTTGAATCCGCTGCGGGTCTAGTATTTAAAGGGTTATGGTTCCGTTCCGTAGACACGCCTTTTGCAGTCAGGTGACCCGGATATTTGAGACACGTCAGACGCTGGTGAGTCTGTTTCGCGTTTATCGCGTTTGTAGCGGGGGCACTATCACATTGACATACAATTGGGGTTATGTTTAACTCTGGGATTTCTTCGTTTCATAGAATCCTTTGCCAACATGAACATGTGGTCGTAATATGAAGGTAAGGCTCTTTGGTGAGCCACATATCTGTTGTTTGATATTTAGCGGGATTGGGTCATTCTTTTCCAACATTATTTCAACACGTTAATTTGTACTTTCTATTCTTTTGTCTTGCGCAGTTTCTTGCATCATTAGACTTCTAACGCCGGTAAGCGTTGTAGCACACTTGTAATCCTGACATCTCACGGTGTTACACATAACATTGTTTTGATGCACACTTTTGTTGTTCGTCCACAGAATTGCCCGCACGTTTAACACAGCAAGTTTCTTTATAACTTCATTGTGTCCGGAGGTAATCATCGTTTATTCGATGCACATGAATCTAGTACTGTGTTCAAACATCATACATGGAGTTATAGAATATTCACATAATAGGCATGGGCCAGTGTCATGTTTGTGGTAAAACACACTTCACGCACATAGGGCATTTGTTCACGTTTTTGGTGTATCACTTAGACATTTCGTGCACGTCACTTTTGGTCTACAGAGGGCCCAAGCACAGACTCTCGTTTATACAATGTACTCGTATTATGAGGTTCATTTCAAAGCTTCATTTGCCTTTTTCTTTTTGTCTTTGACTGTTCCGGCAGGTGGTTCTCTTCGCATCTTGTCATTTGAAAGTTTTTTTTCCCCTGAAGAAGGGTTCCTAGAAACCCGAAATGCATTGGGTCTGATTTCAAGAATTGTTAAACAAACAGCATTGTTTTCTGTTCGTATTGTACATACTGATATTGAGATGTTATCAAATTCAATTACCATGTTGAAAACTTCCATTAATGTGATTATAAAACATTGTGGTTTGCCTTACATTTTGTGACGCATTATTGTTATGGTTTAAAAAGCATCGCGAAACGTTATTACATTTGGATTTTACATGACTTACCTTTAGTAGAAACCTTAGGGACTAGCGCAGTGCACTGTGAGATAGGAACGGATTTTTCCGCTTCCCTTTCTGGTATTCATATTATGTTTGCAATTAAATTTTAGTGTATTCATATTTTCTAACTCATGTTGCAGCAAAAGAGGCCTATTTAAATGTCATAAATTGTTTTGCATATGGTTTCCAATTTGTTAACCCCTTCGCTGCTAGGCCTTTTCCCCCCTTGTACTAAGCCTTTTTTTGGCTATTTGCTGTAGTTCATGCTTAGGCCCCCGTAACTTTTTGACCACATAAGGTATGCTCGCCAAATTTGCGTCCTCTTCTTCCAACATCATGGGGATTTCAAAGGTACCCAGGGTTTGTTGATTCCCCTGGAGGAGACCCAGAAATTAGCCGAAATACAGCTTAATTTTTTTTTTAATTGTGAAGAAAGTGCTGCAGATGAAAGCATATGGTGTTTTCCCTTCAAATGGTATCAACAAAGGGTTTGTGGTGCTGAAATCACCATCTTCCCAGCTTTCAGGGTCTGACAGACTTTTGTCAGAAAACCACATTTTTTTACACAGTTTTGGCATTTTACTGGGACATAGCATATTTTTGCTATTTTTTGTGCCTTCAAACTCCTTCCAGTTAATGGTAGAAATGGGTATGAAAGCAATAATGAATCCTGGAAAGCTATACATTTCAGAAAAGCAGACAAAAGTTTGAATTCAGCAAGGGGTCATTTGTGTAGATCCTTCAAGGTTTCTTTCTAGAAACTAACACCTCAAAATAGGAAAAATTGAAAATTAGTTGAAAAAAACAGCCATTTGTGCCAACATTTTCACCTATAACTTCTTATAAGTAAGACAGATATTTGAAAGCAATATACCGTTACATCTGCTAGACCCTTCTGGTTGTGGGGATATATAGGACTTGTAGGTTCACCAAGAACCCAAGGAACCCAGAGCCAATAACTGAGCAGTGTCTTGCAATAGTTTTTTATTGTGTACCGGGTATATAGCAATTCATTTGGGAAAATAAAAACAGTGAAAGATCGGTATGAAAGACACCTATGTATTTCTGAAATGGGAACAAAATATAGGGTTTAGAAACAGTAGCTATTTGCACATCTCTGAAATTGTGGGTACCCATACTAACGTGAATGATAGGACATTTTTGAAAGTGACTTCTTTTTAGACACATTGGGGCCGATTCCGATCTCGGCCGGTTGGGCTCCGCATCGGATTCGGCTTTACCGGATCCGATTCGGAGCCCTGTTTCCCGACCGATTCGTACGTGCGTCCGGGCGAGCGAGTACGATGCAAAATCTACGACCGACTCGTTCGCGAGACCCAACCGCACCGACCGACTCGTTCACGAAAGCCGACCGCTCTGACCGACTCGCACGGACACGCCTCGCACCGCGCAATGGAGACGTTCCCCGGCCGGGTAAGTACGATGCGCGCCTCGAGCAGTCCGACCGACTTGCGCCGTCCGGCTCAAAAGAGCAGTCGGAGCCGCACTTTGGGGGTCCGTGTCGGACCCCCCTGTACGCCTAGCTGCGCGAGTCGCACACAGGGGGGACCCATGGGTCCCCCCTACCTGTGCATGTACGGCGCGACCCGCTTCGACGCGTACCCACTGTAGGGGGCGCCCTTGTTCGCCTCGCACCCATTGAGTCAATGGGAGCCCGCGTACCCGTTGTACGACCGGCTCCCATTGACTTCAATGGGAGTCCGACCGAATCGAGTCCGATAGCATACGAACGCATCGTACTCGTTCGGTCGGACTGCTAGGGTCCGATTCGGTCGGAAATCTCTCCGGGTCCGGCTCGGTCGGAGAGATTTCCGGCCCGAATCGGAATCGGCCCCATTGTCTTACATTTGGAAGGCAGAAATGCATCGAAAGTCAATAGGTAATAACAGTTGCTCTACAATTCTGTGTTCCCCTAAGTCTCCCGATAAAAATAGTGCCTCACTTGTGTGGGTAGGCCTAGTGCCCGCAACAGGAAACGGCCCAAAACCCAACGTGGACACTCCACATTTTTACAGGAAAAACAGACCTTTTTTTTGCAAAGTGCCTAGCTGTGGATTTTGAACCCTAGCTCTGCCGGCACCTAGGGAAACCTAGCAAACCTATACATTTGTGAAAACTAGACACCCAGGGGAATCCAGGGTGGGGTGATTTGTCTGGCTCTCACCAGGTTCTGTTATCCAGAATCCCTTGCAAACCTCAAACTTTGTCCAAAAAAGCACATTTTACTCACATTTCTGTGATGGAAAGTTCTGGAATCTATGTGGATCCACAAAATTCCACCCACTCCACATTCCCCAAAGTCTTACGATAAGAATGGTACCTCACTCTTGTGGGTGGGCCTAGTGCCTGCGACAGGAAACTGCCCAAAACGCAACGTGGACACACCACATTTTTACAGTGAAAACTGACCCCTTTTTGCTAAGTGCCTAGCTGTAGATTTTTAACCCTAGCTCTGCCGGTACCTAGGGAAACCTAGAATTGGACAGAGGGGCAGATAAGGGGCTATTGCCCCATCTGCCTCCCGGGGGGGGAGAAAGACAGTGGCAATTTTTGGGGAGTGGGGGCATTGGCATGCCCTTTCTGGGCAGCCCCCAACCCTACGAATAAAAAAATAAAAATCCCTGGTGCCTAGTGGGCATCAGGGGCTACTGCCCCCATCTGCCTCCTGGGGGGGGAGAAAGACTATGGCATTTTTTTGGGGGGTGGGGAATTGGCATGCCCATTCTGAGTAGCTCCGACCCCGAACTTTGGGCGGGGAAAAATCCCTGGTGCCTAGTGGGCTTTTGCCCCCCCCGGGGGGAAGATAAGGGGCAGGGGGGCAGAAAGACTGTGGCATTTTTTGGGGGGGTTGGGGGCATTGGCATTCCCATTCTGGGCAGCCCCCACCCTGAACTTTGGACAAAATAAAATGCCTGGTGTCTAGTGGGCTTTCTGCCCCCGGGGGGGGGCAGGTAAGGGGTATTGCCACATCTGCCTCCCAGGGAGGGCAGAAAGACTGTAGCATTGTTTTGGGGGTGGCGGCATTGGCATGCCCATTCTGGGCAGCCCCCACCCCTACGTATATATATTTAAAAAATCCTGTTGCGTAGTGGGCTTGCTGCCCCCCCGGGGGGGGGCAGATCAGGGGCTATTGCCCCATCTGCCTCCTGGGGGGCAGAAAGTCTTTTGCCTTCTTTGGGGGGTAGGGTGGGGGCATTGGGATGCCCATTCTGGGCAGCTCCCACCCCTGGCCTATAAAAAATAATCCCTGGCATCTAGGGTACCTTCTGCCCCACGGGGGGCAGATTGGGGGCTACTGCCCCATCTGCCCCCCAGGGGGGGCAAAAAGACTGTGTGAAAATGTAATGGGGGAGCAAAGGCCCTTGCCCAAGGGGCCGCTCCCCCCTCCCTGGTGGCTACTGGGTGGATCCCTGCTTGGGGATCGCCCTCCTGGGGCCATCTCCAATCAGGGATCCACTAGGGAAGGGTACCATTGGAAAGGGGAGTGCTCCTTTTCATGGCGGCTTGTGCTGCGGCCCAGGATAATGGCGGCTTGTGCTGCGGCCCAGGATAATGGGCCGCAGCACAAGCTGCCATGAAAAGGAGCACTTCCTGCATGTCCATGAACTGTGTGCCATGCACCAGGTGGTGCATGAGGGGTAATTCATGTGGCCTAGGGCCCACGATGGACGGGGCCCTGTTTGGGACACCCCAATTCCGTTTCCGACAGCCTGTTCATGGCAGTCTTGGTTTCCGGCCATGAAAAGGCTGTCGGAAACGGATATCGTAATACCGATGGCGGTGTCTGCCTCAGCACCGCCGCCATTCTGGACTACGAATCTGACTGCCGCCCTGTTGGGATCACTGATCCTGGCAGAGGTGGCAGTCTCCCCCCCAAATTCTGTGGGTCTGACAGCCGGTACTGTAATCCAGTGGTTGGACCGAGGAGATGTCAGTGGGTGGACCGCCATCATAATCAGCCCCTATGTATCATACACTAAGCCTGGCAATTACTGGCATGCTGTTATGATCGAGTGAGAAATCCTCATTTCTTATCAGCCCACTTGATCAAGCAACACCCATTTAAAAGACTGAACTATGTTTCACAATCCTTAGTGATCCGAAGTCTAAAATTATGAAACAACCTTAGCCTCTCTAATTGAAATCTTGTTACTTTCCATTGAGGAAACCCTTGAAAACTGAACTTTTCAAAGAGGCTTTCAGTTAAGTCCCATATCTTCATGGGAGCAGCTCAATAATGTCACATCTAGGTTGCTTGTATGCTTCTGGCTGGATTCAATCTCTGATATTCCCAGAACTTTTTACTGTAATGTTTTCCCTTGTGGGGAGGAAACCCTCCATAATTGATGGGAATGTAGTAGAGGTTCTCTCCTTCAGGAACAAAATTTTCTCCATGGGGCAATCAGAAAAATAGTTGAATATGCCCATTTTTGTTACATTATCGCAAGCACAATAGTACATTTCCTTACAATTCCGCATGTTTACCTATTTATGCAGTTGAATACTTCTGGAGTAATGTACTGTCATCGTTTTCCAAGAATGATTTGTGAAAAAGTCAGAAAAGGTAGAAGAAACCCTTTCAGAATAAATATTTAGGTGTTCTGTGAATTGGGCTCTTGCAATTAAGAGTGGAAAGCATAACAGATCATTAAACTAAAAGAATGCCTCTCATTTGCTGGGAGATTGTTTGAAGGTAAGTGCTGCAGAGGCAGCGCTCGAGCAAGATCATGATTAGGCATGTAGTGAATTGCATTCTTTTGATCAGAACAAGGCTCAGCAGGAGGATTAAAATGTGTATTCTACTGTGGTAGGAGCACGCTGGTGTTGCTGTATTGCCGGATACTGATGTTGACTGGTTGCAGCAGGTCAGTCAGTAGGTTAGAGTTTGTTAAATACCACTCCCATAAGTTCCAGCAGTTCATTGAGACCCTGGCCTTCTCCATACCAACCAGTACACAGAGCTCTAGCCCAACAGAATTTTGTTGCTGCCATCATCTGTGAAAGAACTGAACTGGGCCCTCTGTGCATCCACGGTTGGAGTCATCAGCCTGCTTACTCACTCACTAACATCGGGATTGCTTCTGGGTGCCAAATTTGCACTTGATGCCAAGTCTTTGTTGACTATAACAACTGCGAGAAGACTCTCTGGTGCCACTTCATGGGAGCCACACATTCCACATCCCTAGCCATTCCTCTGACTCCATTAGCTAGTGAGCATTTCTTCACCTTCACTGAACATTTACTGTCTGACCTCTTGGAGATGGATCACTAACATCTGGTCCAGCTGATGACTGGCCTCTAGTGTTCAATGGGCCTACTCCCTCTGTTCTCCACAGCAATGGAGTTCACAACCTAATCAGGCCCTACTACATCTGCTTAGGGACTGACATAGTCTGCCTCCTCAACCGTTCAATCCATGAGAAAGAGACTGTTGAGTCTTCTGGAACGCCGGGCTACCAAGCCTTGGATAGCAAATGCCCTATTTTAAGTGTATCAATGTTAAAACAGTCACTAATGTCTGTGAGTCACAGGATGTACCATCTGTCTTTCTTAAGGAAATTGACCCAACTCCATATTTTATACACAGCAACTAAAGAAGGAATAATGAGTGTTATCTGTTCCTGATTCCAAGCTGATCTTTACAGACATCTAGTGCCTTGTAGCAGAAACTTCAAAGTTACCGGAGTTTCAACCCATTTGTCTCAGAGTACAAAGTATACATGATCCATAAAAACTCTGCTCTACCTCAACTCATAAACTAACTCCAGGTTTTTACTTTATTCCTTCAACTTATCTGCCTCTAAATCTCCAGGTCTACCAACATGTGGCTACAATCCAACTTCACTCATCTTCCCATTCACGTCATCAGGTCAACTAAATCGTTTAACTAACTGCACCCTTAAAGGGACATTAATAGTAACAATATTATCCATATTAAGACAACCAAGCCATGCTATATAACTCTTTTTTTCTTATCACCCACCATAATATCGACTGAACTCAATAATCACTCATTCACATACTCAACTTACTAGTACTTGAAAACTACACTATCTTAAGTGCTGATAGACAGTTTGAAACTGGAGGTGGCATCGCTGTTGGTGCAAAGAAGACAATAAAGTGCAAACCCCTACAGCCTATACTGCACTTTCATTCAAATTACTCCAATTACCAATCTCCCTCTCTGCCTCAGATTCTGTGACTTAACAATCCATCGATCATCCTCCTAAAACCAACACAGAGTTCATAGGACAGCTCACAGAGTATAGCACAATCTCACTACTCAAAACATATTCCCAGAACTTTGATTAGGGTAACCCAAATTGCAGACATGCTGCAGCAGTTGAACACCTGCATTCACAATCTAAAACCACGCAGTCTGTTCCCCACTCACAAGAAAGGAAAAATCCTGGATTTGATTCTTGCTGACTTCATTACTTGCTTACCACCCATTCATATTGATTGTTCCAACCATTTTCCACTCCGCTTCAACATCTCTTTCAGCTTCCTCCTTGCTTTTTTTTGTTTTTTGTTTTTATTCATAGATCAACAACAGATAGCTTCCTCCTTACTTGACTTCCAAATCACCATTGGAAAACTCAGTCCTACTAGCTATTTTCTAGACTTTGTGCCTACCAAAATTGTCAAAAGCAACTTATCTGTATTCTGCAGCTGCACATGCTACATTATTAATGCTTTGTTAAGTAGGGGACATTTTCCTCCTCACTCAAGATTACCCAGATATCTCCCGCTCTCAAAACGCTTAGCTTAGATCCTTCCAACCTATCAAGCATTTGTCCAGCAGCAAACGTATACAGCTAGGTAAAGCCATTGAAAAGGCTAGGGCAAACTAAATCTTCATTTTCATTGAAAATATTTAACTACCATCCAATCACCAATAAGGCTTCAGAGCTGGTTACAATTTTAGAACAACCATTTTAAAAATATTTGATGATGTCCATCATGTCCTGGACAGCAACTACGAATGCCTGAAGGTCTTCATTGATCCATCTCCTGAGTTTGAAATGATTGTCCACCATCGACTGATCTCTACAATGGAACATTGCATAGACATCAGAGGGAATGTCCCTAAACTGTTACCCTCATTCCTCTCAGGATGACATCTACTGGTAAAAAATGGAGACTGAACCTTTACAGTGGCCAAATTAACATGCAGGGTCTCAGGTCTCTCTTCTGGTACCAACACTGCACAACAAATACATGGAACCTCTTGGCTTAATAATGGGAGACTTGGGTGTACACCTGCACAATTACACTGACAACACTCAGCTGTATCTAAAACAACAGATATTCATAACATCAACCCCGTAATAGCATAGCCAGGATCAACTCTTTGACAACTTTCTACTTTTTAACCCTTACAACACTGCATTCATTCTTTTCTCCTCATCAGCAAAAAAAAGCTTGATCCATCCCTACTGACCCTCTTGAAGGTGAACAACTTCAATCTGCCACCTGTGCCATCAGACTAATCATTAGGATTAGCTAATGACTCTGCCCTTACTTTTATTCCAAAGATTAATGCACTGCCTAAAATTGCAAACTTTTACCTACACATGTTAAAGAGAATAGTTAGCAGTTCTTGTTCTTGTCATCTCTAGATTAGACTATGGGAGTGCCATACTGGCTGGAACTGCACTTTCATACTTGTCCCCAATTGAAGCGGTCCTTCATTCAGCTGCCAGATTTGTACACAAAGCAAGCGTATTTCACTGCATCACTCATATTGTCCACAGCCTGAACCGGCTCCCTTCTAAGGTATCGATTTGCTTCAAACTCTGTTTCCTTAATTATAGGGTCATTCTCAGCAACATTCCACTGTCCTGAACCCCTGAACTTCTCAGGTGCACCCAGAGGCCTATGAACCAAGGACTTTTTGCTCCTAAAAACAGGTAAATTCAAGATCTCACTCGCTAGAAAGCAATCCTTCATGAGAGCAGTGATTACGGCATGGAGCTCTCTTCCAGCTAATCTAAGAAAGACTATACATTTCCTTGCTTTTAGACAACAACTCAGAACTCATCTGTTTAAACAATTCCTCTCCTACACTAAGAATGCCTCCACTATAAATAATATGTCCTAAATCATCTATCTGTCACATGTTTCCAGCATAAACGCAAGGCACCATTCATTTTCTTAACTCTGGTTCTAATATACTAATATTTTCTTTATCCTTCCCCTATCTCAATGTATTCCTATTCTTAGTTCACTGTTCCATATAAAGCACATTGTTGGGATGGCACAGTCCTCTGCATGGTAATGGATGTGTTCCCCCTGCTCTGAGTGCTGAACTGTTGTCTGGATCCCTAATGCTGATTATTGTTGTCATAGGCAAACACGTATCATGCGTGTGCGCCATGACATAGGCCTGTCTCACAGATTGCAGTCTAGTTGGACCGGGAGGGGTGCCCAAAACGTTACCCTCATTGTGGTGGAAGACTGCTGCCTTGACCAGGAGTTAAATAGCACAAGCATGTTGGTGGCAGGAGGAGTGAGCAGGTCCTTTTTCTCCAGTGTCACTGGAGTGAAGCCTGGCCTACAGGCTCACTCGCCTTTTTAAAGTTATGCTGCTGTGTGCTTAACTCACCCTTGGCCTACATCAGTTAGATGTGAAGTGCTGTGCGGTGCAGGAGTGGTAACTTGGCACTGGCTCTATGTGTGCCTGGGAAGTGTACAGTAAAGGGTTAGAACAGTACTGTGCAGTGCCTGCATGGTGAGTGCATGTACTGGGTATATGTGTACCTGTGAGGAGTAAACTAGATGAGAGATGTAGGGCTAGGCAGTGCGTGCATGGTGAGTGCATATACTGGGTGTGTGTACCTGCAAGGGGTAGAGTACATGAAGGGTATAGTGTAGTGGAGTGCTCACAGGGTACATATGTATGCTGGTTGCATGTGTGCCTGCAAGTGCCAAAATAGAAGAGGCAACAGTACTGAGCAGTGCATGAGGAGTCTTTGTGGGTGCTGATTGTATGTGTGCCTGTGGTGGCACAATACATGGAGGTAACAGTGCTGGACAGTGTGTGTGCTGTGGATATACACTGAGTGCCAGTGTGCCTGTAAACCCTGGGTTCCATTTTGGGATGCCCAGGCTTGCCTGGTGAAGACATATGGAGGTGTAGGAATCCCCTCAGACAGATTTGTATATTGCTGCATTCCTGTGTGGTGGGTAGGACACACTGGAGAAGAGAGAGATAGACTCCCCCTATACCTTTCAAAGGGTGCTCTTTGATTCAATGAGAGATCACAAAGGAGGGGCCTGGACAGATCTCAGGAAGGAAATGGGTCTGATAAGGGAATCCTAAAGAGTAGGGCTGGGAGCCTGGGATTAACCTTTTGATGCACATATCCTTGTGGCTGACATCCAGGTGTGAATTCTAGTCACTCACATGGCCTGTGCTGTGGGACTGTCAGCTTCGGAGTTTCTCTTGCTGTGATAGACAGCCTTTCAAGAGGAAGAATAGAGAGGAAAATAATACATTTCAAAAGAAGCAGAACCCCAAGATAAAACTTCAAAGATCTGGACCCTAAATCACATTTGGTGTCTGGAAATGGACTATAAGAAGGGGAGGTTAAGACCCCAAAATTTGTCATCTGTCAAGCAACCAGATGGGCTCTGTGAGGAGGGGAAACTCTGCAAGACTTCTGCCTGTGACCAGGACAGGGGGCCAAGGCCTGCTAGTCTCCCTGATGGGTGAGGGGACATCAACCAAGTAAACCATGACCACGTGCTCCAGAGTCTGGAGCACCAGCATCTGCCAGCTTGCTAAGACCAGTGTACCCTATGAGGAAGAGGAAAGTGTTGGAGGGAGCGAGGTCCAGTAGGGAGCCGGGCCAAGTGGACTCCTGGCTCGAGGTGTGAGAAGATAGCTGTTGCAATGATCAGGTTGTTTCAGTGGGCGACCTCCATATGCCAGGAGGGGAGCGCTGTGAAGATAGCCATGAGCAGAGTACCATGCGGACAAGTAAAGCTGTGTGGCACCGACTCTGTATGCCAGGAGAGGCCGCCGTGAAACTTATTGCTGGATCAGAAGGGCAAAAGCCTCACGGGGCCTAGTGGCAACCCCGTATGCCTGGAGGGGCCACTGTGGTATGGGCTACTATGTGGTGAGGGCCAGTGCCTTGGCCAGTAGAGTTACGGCAACCCCGTATGCCAGGAGGCACTGCCGATACCTACGGTGTTGCAAGGATCGGGCTATCGCCTAAGAAATCTAAGTCATGACCCGTGGGTCACAATGAAGAAACGAGGATTGAGTTGGAGCGCCCCCCAAGAAACTGAGGAAGATGCTGAGTATGCATTGCTGCGACACTGGGTCCTTAGCCGGGAGCACAGGAATACAATCCCTCCCCCCCCGATGTGGGGAGCGCAAGACTTACCATGCAGGAGCACCGGAGCACCTCCAATCGCTGCTGGTGCTGGCTGAGTATGCTCAGGGGAGAGCCTCATGCAGCCAACTCTCTGCACAGGACCAAAGAAGTGTGAGTGCCCGCAGATGGGGCACTCACTGGGACATTGCAATCCTGCTCACTGCTGCAGTTGATGAGACTGGTTATGGGCTTATTGGGACCCGGGGTAACTTGCTGCAGAGAGTGCTACGGCGCAAAGACACTTTTTACTATTTTACGAAGGGTCAGAATGGACTCTTGAGCATGGATGTCGATTGAATAAAAGGCCAAGGGGAAGCGAAAGTGGCATCACACTGCTTGATTCCACTCTCATTACTTCATAGGAAGTGACCTCACATGACCTTTGACCTCACAGGAAGTTATGTCACATGACAATTAACACTGTTGATGTTACAGGAATAAGACACCACTTAACTTCGAAAACACACATCATAAAAGCAATACAAATGAAATAAAGACGACAGACACTAAAACAAAAAAAAACTCTATTTAAATTACCACCCATTGAGTGCTGCCATGGTATGGCAAAGGGGCAAATATGATAGAATAAGTGCAAGTCTATCGTTGGCCAGAAGTACTGCAGTCACATTCCCAAGTACAACCTCAAATGGGCTTGCAGAACCATAATTTGCTCAGGAGCAGTTATTCTAGCATCACATGCCCAACTGCAGCCACATAAAAGCATGTGCGCAGGATTTCCTCGCTCTCAGAACCATTCCACGCACAGGTTGAAAGGACCCTCAGGTCTCACAACATTTGAAATCTTGTGGGTTCTGCCCCTAACAACTATGGGCCCGATTTACAAATGGCCTCTGCACTCGTGGCGGAGGCCTTGCAGTCGATGGGGAGTCTCCGCACTTGGGGCAGAATCTCTGCAATGAGAATTCTCATTGTGGGGATTCTATCCTGAATGTGTAGACTCCCCCATGACTGCGGGGTCTCCGCCACAAGTGCGAAGGCCCTTTGTGAAGCAGACCCTTACATGCATGCTCAGGAAACCAGTGGTTTGATCACTGATTTGTGTAACATAGACATACAAAATGTTCTGATAATTATGATACTTTGATCTGATTTACACTACATACTATTGGCAGATATATAGCACACACCACCAATAGTAATAGTTTAATTTTATATGCACTAAACATGTATGTCATGTACATAGCACGCACCACAAACCAAATTGCCGCCTGTTAGACCTGGTACCATTGGCGTGAGTCTCCCTCCCACTTCTTTGCTGTTGTCTCCTCTGTTTTTGATATGTTTTGGTGGTTTTAGATGCTTTGGGCACTGTGCCACTGCTATCCAGTGCCACAGTGCAAGTGCTCCCTATTGTAAAGTATTGTAATGGATTAGTGACTCCCTGATTGGCTTGTTTGATTTACTTGTCAGACCCTAGTATAGTGCACCATGTGTGCCCAGGGCCTGTAAATGAAATGCTGCTGGTGGGCTTGCAGCACTGGTTGTGCCACCCACAGAAGCAGCTTGTAAAGTGTGTCTCAGGCCTGCCATTGCAGAGCCTGTGTGCAGTCTAGTACTGCCATGTTGACTTGGTAAGTGCACCCACTTACCAGTCCCTAAACCTTCCCTTTTCTACATGTTAGCCACCCCTAAGGTAGGCCCAAGGGCAGGGTGCATTATAAGTAAGAGGTAGGACATGCCCTGATGTGTGTGGCATGTCCTGATAGTGAATTACAGCCAATTTCGTTTTTCACTATTGCAAGGCTACCTGTCCCCATAGGCCAGAATGGGCAGTTTGATTATAACCTCTTATAATCCTAACTGACCCAGGGAACATGGTAGAAAAACGAATTTAGTATGCCTGAACTCAGAATGATAAAATACATCTTTTAGTGAAGTTGGTTTTAACATTCTGTGTTTGAAAATACCACTTTTAGAAAGTAGGTATTTTCTTGCCTAACCATCCAGCCTGCCTCTGCTAGGTTGTGTATTGCATGTCTGGTTTGTGAGTTACAGGAGGGCTTGGGCTCCAGCAGTCTGATGAGTCAGGGCTGGGCTGAATAGGACCATGGCTGAATAGAGAGTGGGGGGGCGGAGATTTCCTTTCACTCCCCTGAGCCCTCATAGAATAGAGAGTAGGGGGAGGAGATTTCCTTTCAGCTACCTGGGCCAGGTCTGCTTTCAACAGTGCTGTCTCCACCTCCTGCCAGGAAGCTGCACAGAACTGGTTTTGGCTAGGTACAGGCACCCTCTGCCTTCAGAGGACAAAGGATTTACTAGTATAAATATTGGGGCCCAGACCCCAAGATTTTAGATCACTTCTGGGAATCAAGACGGACCTTTGCCAAGGAGAAGAAACCAAGGAAGCTGAAGGATTTGACTGCCCCTGTGCCAGTGTGCTATTTTCTGGGGTTGGCCTGCAGTGGTTACTTTATTGCCAAGGAAAGGGGAAAGACTTTTATTGAAACTTTCATCATCTTGAAGAAGAATCTCCAAGGGCTTGAACTGTGCTTGCCTCCTGCTGAAGTCTCAGGGATACAAGACTTCACCACCAGCTCCCCCTTGAATTCCCTTGCTGGGGATTCTGTCTGCAGAAGCCTGCGTGTTGTTGGGAGCTGGAAGCGCGACTCAACGAGAAGAAGTGTGTCGCCGCCACAGTTGTTACTGTCGCATCACCGGAGAAGCGTGTCGCCGCCGCAGAGGTCGCCGCCGCATCACCGAAGAAGCGTGTCTCCGTCGCAGCTGCTGGTTGTCGCATCACCGGAGAAGCGTGTCGCCACCGCAAGGGTCACCGTTGCATCACCGGAGAAGCGTGTCTCCGCCGCACCTGCTGATCGTCGCATCACCGGAGAAGCGTGTTGCCACCGCAAGGGTCACCGTCGCATCACCGGAGAAGCGTGTCGCAGGGCCTGTCGCGGCTCAGAAGTTACAGAGTTGCCGCACGGCCGACGGGCGTGCACGCATCACCTTCACGTCGTCGCATCGCATCAAGGGTGCCATCTTATCGCATCGCACCGGAGCGTCATCGCATCGAGGCGCCATCTTGTCGCATTGCAACCGAAACGCAGTACGAGATCGACGCATCACCTCCTCTCCGGTAAGGAACAGACGCATCGCCTACTTTGCGCAAGCATTGAGGAACAGACGCCTCGCATCCCCCGAAGCAAGGAACCGACGCATCACCCTCCCTGCGAACCTTTTGTTTGTTTTGCGTTACGCATTTAAGGTACTTTTGTGAGAAACGTGTCGCATTTACCATCAACTTGAACTAAGCTATTTCTACCATTTTTAAGTCTATTTTTGATTACAGTATTGTGGATTTTGTCGTTTTGGTCTTGTGTTAAGTCTATATAAAGAATACTTATTTTTATAAAACCTGTGTGGTGTCCATTTGTAGTGTTTTCACTGTATTACTGTATGTGTTCACAAATGCTTTACACACTGCCTCTGAGATAAGCCTGCCTGCTCGTACCATGCTACCAAGGGGGTGAGCAGGGGTTATTTTAGGAGTGTAGCCCCCTTACCCTTACTAGAAGCAAGGGTCCCTATTTGGACAAAGGTACCTACCTCTGCCAACTAGAGACCCCCAGTTCTAACATTGGTGGTCAGCGGTGAGGATTCTGGACTTGCATTTGTGACTCATGTACAGTAATTGGTGTACACTACTTAGTGAGTGCAGACCAAACGCAACCACATACATTTTGGTCGAATTTTTTTTCCTTGGAACTGTTATTTTTTGCTAAAGACTGCCAATTCTTATTTCCATGAGCAAGCCAGCATCCAACGCATCTATGGATCTAGATTTTGAGGAAGAAAGGGTGGATACCTACACTGTGAAACAGCTGAAACACTTCTGTAGAAAATTTAAAGTTGCTACTCAAGGCCTCACCAAGAAGGATGAGTTCCAAAAGGTGCTGAGGGCCTGGTTGGAAGCTAGAAATTCCTCTGAGGATGTGGATGTACCTGTGGGTGAGCCTGAGGATACAGAGGGGCAGCTAGATGGGCCATTGGGCCCCGCAGGGGAGAAAGTACCTTCCACACCAGGCAGCAGTGTTTCTTCCAAAGACCTGTCCCCAGGAGAGCTGAAGGACAGGGAGAGAAATAGGAGGAATAAAATGGAGCTGGCCAAACTCAAGATGGAGGGTCAAAAGGACCTAGAGAGTAAGAAGCTGGAGTTTGAAAATAACAAGCTAGCATTGGAAAGAGAGAGAATGCAATTAGAGCATGAGAGAATGTTGAGGGAGTTGGAAATCAAAGCTAAAAACGTAGAAATGAATCCCTCTGGTGGCAGCGCACCATCTGTGCCTTCATAAGGCAGGGTATATATTCAAAAGGATGTCATCAAAGATTTCCATAAACATGAAGATATTGAGCAGTGGTTTGCAGCCTATGAATTAGCAATGTTGGCCCACCGGGTCCCTGAGAAGGATTGGGGAGCGGGGTTGTGGGGCTTCTTTGTGAGTGAGGGGAGGGATACTTTGTTAGACCTGCCTGTTGAGAATAGGATGTCCTATGCCCACATGAAGGAAGCCCTGATGACAAGGTATGGGTTGACCCCAGAACTCTATAGACAGAGGTTCAGGAATTGTAAAAAACGTGAGGCAACTACTTGGGTGGAATATGTATCTTTCTTTTGCAGAGCTATGGATGGTTGGGTGAAGGGTAGCCAAGTGAATACTTTTGAGGAGCTCTATGATTTGTTTGCATGGGAGCACTTGTCTGGTAATTGTTTTCCAGAGCTATGCCAGCACCTTATGGATAGCAAATTAACTAACCCTAGGAAGCTTGCTGAGGAGGCGGACCGCTGGGTCAGTACCCGGGTCCACAAGGGTCATGTGGGAGACTTCGCCAAAGGTGGGCAGGGTCCCCAGCAGAAGAGTGGGGGGGACAAGGGTAAACAGAGGGAGTTCCAGAAAGGGCCTCAAAGTAATTCCCAAGGGAACCAAGGGAAGGGTTCCCAGCCTCCCCCTGAGAAGAAGCCAGAGGCCCCGACAGGTAAACCTGTTCACAGGGGCCCCCCTAAATGTTTTAAGTGTGGTCAAGTGGGCCATCGCTAGTATGATCCCCAGTGTCCCCAGAAGGATCCCAATGCACCACCTCTTGCACCACCCCGTCAGATGGCGAGTGTAGCCCTGGGAGGGGAGAAGATGGGTGCCCAAGGTGGGTGGGGTCCCACAGAAATGTCCCTTGTCTCTTTAGGAGATTGTGAGGTGGTCCCTAGGACCCAGCTGCCTGATAACACTAAAAAATACAGGCAGTGGGTGACCATCAATGGCCATAGGGTGGAGGCTCTGAGAGACACCGGGGCCAGTGTGACAGCTGTCAGTTGTCGGCTGGTGTCTAAAGAGCAGGTGGTCCCCCATGCATTCTTCCCTGTAGTTGCAGCAGACAACTCAGAGAGCCAGTGTGAAGTGGCTCAGGTTCCCTTTGAGTGGGGGGGGGTCTCAGGTACCCTTCAAGTAGCTGTGAGGCCAGCCATTGACTGTCTGCTAGGCAATGATTTGGAAAGCTCCCCTTGGGCTAAGGTGGAGAGAAGGTCTCAGTTGGAGATGTTGGGTCTGCCTGAGTGGGCGTGTGTGACCACTCGGTCTATGGCAACCAGTAAGGGTGTTCAAGAGGACCTGGAGCCTGAAAGCATGGCCCAGGTACCTGCCTTAAAGAGAAGAGGTAGGGGGTGCGGGAAACCGGCCCCCATAGTTCCCACGGTCAAGGAGGAGGCAGACCTTGAGGGGGATGCCCTGGAACCTACAGGGGAGCAAGTGGCTGAACTGGGGGACCTGCCTGAGCTGACCCATTGGCAGCAAGAAGGAGGACCCTCCAGGGAGGAATTCTGTGAAGAGCAGAAGAAGTGCCCTTCTCTTGAGGGTTTGCGGCAACAGGCCACAAACCAGGCAGCAGGTGATCAGTCTGGATCACATTGGATCTACTGGGAGAATGGTCTCCTGTATAGCGAGCCTAAGGTTGCTGAGCCTGGGTCAGCCCATGTGCTGGTGGTACCCCAGCGCTTCAGAGCCTTCCTACTGGGTCTGGCTCATGATGTGCCTTTGGCAGGGCATTTGGGGCAGAACAAGACCTTTGAAAGGCTTGTTACCCACTTTCATTGGCCTCAGATGCGCAAGAGTTCAGATACTCATTGCAGGACCAGCCAGACTTGCCAGGCAAGTGGTAAAAGTGGAAGGAAGCACAAGGCTCCTCTCCAACCTTTCCCTGTAGTCAGCACCCCCTTTGAACTTGTGGGTATCGACATTGTGGGGCCTCTGGACCCCAAGACAGCCATGGGCAACAGGTTTATCCTGGTCTTGGTTGACCATGCTACCTGGTACCCGGAAGCCATCCCGCTCAGGACAGTGACGGCCCCTGTGGTGGGACGTGCATTGATGGGGATTTTCTCCCGTGTGGGGTTCCCCAGAGAGGTGGTGTCAGACCGAGGTACCAACTTCATATCCAAATATATGAAGTCCCTGTGGCAGGAGTGCGGTGTAACTTACAAGTTCACCACTCCTTACCACCCCCAAGGTAATGGGCTGGTTGAGAGATTCAACCGGACCCTCAAAGGCATGATTATGGGTCTTGAAGAACCTATTAGGTGTAAGTGGGACGTCCTCTTACCATGCGTTCTGTTTGCTTACCGTGAGGTGCCACAGACGTCCTTAGGGTTCAGTCCCTTTGAACTGCTTTATGGTCACCCGGTAAGAGGACCTCTGAGTCTGGTTAAGGAAGGCTAGGAGAAAGCTCCCAGGAAACCTCCCCAGGATGTATATAGCTACATGCTGGCCTTCAGGAACCAGACTAGGCGATTCAGACAACTCGCTCAGGCGAATCTGGAAGCCAGCCAGGAAGAGATGAAACGGTGGTATGATCAGAATGCCACTCTGATCGAGTTTCAGCCTGGACAGAAAGTTTGGGTCATGGCCCCAGTGGAGCCGTGCGCTCCAGGATAAGTGGACCGGACCATTTGAGGTGGTGGAGCGCAAGAGTGATGTCACCTACTTGGTGGACTTGCGGTCTCCCAGGAACCCTTTGCGGGTCCTGCATGTTAACCGCCTGAAGCCCCACTTAGAGAGGTCCGAAGTAGGTATGCTCCTAGCAACAGATGCTGGAATGGAGGAGGAGACTGAGCCTCTTCCTGACCTCCTGTCTGCAACAGAGCAAGGTGGGTCAGTGGATGGTGTGAACCTCTCTACCACCCTGACCCCTGAGCAGCAGAATGACTGTTGCCAACTGTTGGGACAATTCTCTGATCTGTTCTCCCTGGTTCCTGGTGTCACTGATTGGTGCATCCATGATGTGGACACTGGGGACAGTCCCCCTGTTAAGCACAAAGCTTACAGAGTGACTGACAGGGTCAGAGCTTACATTAAGGAGGAGGTCTCCAAGATGTTTGCCTTAGGGGTGGTTGAGTCCTCTCACAGCCCTTGGGCCAGCCCAGTGGTCTTGGTCCCAAAGGCTGCCGCGCCTGGTGCCACACCCAAACTCCGGTTCTGTGTGGACTACCGAGGACTCAATTCAGTCACCAAGACTGATGCGCACCCCATCCCCAGAGCTGATGAGCTCATTGATCGGCTAGGGGCTGCACGGTACCTCAGTATGTTTGATCTGACGTCTGGGTACTGGCAGATCGCCTTAACTGATGGGGCCAAAGAGAGGTCAGCATTCTCCACACCAGATGGGCACTACCAATTCCGGGTTATGCCCTTTGGGGTGAAGAATGCCCCTGCCACCTTTCAGAGGTTGGTCAACCAGGTGTTGGTTGGACTGGAGGAGTTCAGTGCCACCTACCTGGATGACATCGCAGTGTTTAGTTCCACCTGGGATGAACATCTGCGCCACCTCTGGGAAGTGTTGATGGCGCTGCGGAGAGCAGGCCTCACGATCAAAGCGAGTAAGTGCCAGATCGGGCAGGGTTCTGTGGTGTACTTGGGGCACCAGGTAGGAAGCGGCCAGGTGGCGCCCCTACAACCCAAGATTGCTACCATCCTGTCATGGGAACCCCCCAAAACCCAGACACAGGTGAGAGCCTTTTTAGGACTCACAGGGTACTACAGGAGGTTTGTCAAGGGGTATGGCAGCATTGTTGCACCCTTGACTGAGCTGACTTCCAGGAAGCAGCCCAAGAAAGTGAACTGGACTGACACCTGTCAGAAAGCTTTTGATGCCCTGAAGACTGCCATGTGCACAGCACCCGTGCTTCAGGCCCCCAACTTCTCAAAACCATTCATTGTTCAGACAGACGCTTCAGAGCATGGTGTAGGGGCTGTTCTTTCACAGATTAATGAGGAGGGCCTAGACCAACCTGTAGCCTTCATCAGTAGGAGGTTACTTCCACGGGAACAGAGGTGGAGTGCAATTGAGCGTGAGGCATTTGCTGTGGTCTGGGCACTGAAGAAGTTGGGACCATACTTGTTTGGGACTCACTTCCTGGTTCAGACCGACCTCAGGCCCCTCAGATGGTTGATGCAGATGAGGGGTGAGAATCCAAAGTTGCTGAGGTGGTCCATTTCCCTACAGGGGATGGACTTCACGGTGGAACACTGCCCTGGTACAGAACACGCCAATGCTGATGGTCTGTCCAGATTTTTCCGCCTTAGTGAAGAGAACTCCCAGGAGGGTGGGTAGTTCTCCCCACATTTCAGCTGGAGGGGACACGTGTTAGACCTGGCACCATTGGCGTGAGTCTCCCTCCCATTTTTTTGCTGTTGTCTCCTCTGTTTTTGATATGTTTTGCTGGTTTTAGATGCTTTGGCCACTGTGCCACTGCTATCCAGTGCCACAGTGCAAGTGCTCCCTATTGTAAAGTATTGTAATGGATTAGTGACTCCCTGATTGGCTTGTTTGATTTACTTGTCAGACCCTTTAGTGCACCATGTGTGCCCAGGGCCTGTAAATCAAATGCTGTGGTGGGCTTGCAGCACTGGTTGTGCCACCCACAGAAGCAGCTTGTAAAGTGTGTCTCAGGCCTGCCATTGCAGAGCCTGTGTGCAGTCTAGTACTGCCACGTTGACTTGGTAAGTGCACCCACTTACCAGTCCCTAAACCTTCCCTTTTCTACATGTTAGCCACCCCTAAGGTAGGCCCAAGGGCAGGGTGCATTGTAATTAAGAGGTAGGACATGCCCTGATGTGTGTGGCATGTCCTGATAGTGAATTACAGACAATTTCGTTTTTCACTATTGCAAGGCTACCTGTCCCCATAGGCCAGAATGGGCAGTTTGATTATAACCTCTTATAATCCTAACTGACCCAGGGAACATGGTAGAAAAACGAATTTAGTATGCCTGAACTCAGAATGATAAAATACATCTTTTAGTGAAGTTGGTTTTAACATTCTGTGTTTGAAAATACCACTTTTAGAAAGTAGGTATTTTCTTGCCTAACCATCCAGCCTGCCTCTGCTAGGTTGTGTATTGCATGTCTGGTTTGTGAGTGACAGGAGGGCTTGGGCTCCAGCAGTCTGATGAGTCAGGGCTGGGCTGAATAGGACCATGGCTGAATAGAGAGTGGGGGGGGGGGGCGGAGATTTCCTTTCACTCCTCTGAGCCCTCATAGAATAGAGAGTAGGGGGAGGAGATTTCCTTTCAGCTACCTGGGCCAGGTCTGCTTTCAACAGTGCTGTCTCCACCTCCTGCCAGGAAGCTGCACAGAACTGGTTTTGGCTAGGTACAGGCACCCTCTGCCTTCAGAGGACAAAGGATTTACTAGTATAAATATTGGGGCCCAGACCCCAAGATTTTAGATCACTTCTGGGAATCAAGACGGACCTTTGCCAAGGAGAAGAAACCAAGGAAGCTGAAGGATTTGACTGCCCCTGTGCCAGTGTGCTATTTTCTGGGGTTGGCCTGCAGTGGTTACTTTATTGCCAAGGAAAGGGGAAAGACTTTTATTGAAACTTTCATCATCTTGAAGAAGAAGCTCCAAGGGCTTGAACTGTGCTTGCCTCCTGCTGAAGTCTCAGGGATACAAGACTTCACCACCAGCTCCCCCTTGAATTCCCTTGCTGGGGATTCTGTCTGCAGAAGCCTGCGTGTTGTTGGGAGCTGGAAGCGCGACTCAACGAGAAGAAGTGTGTCGCCGCCACAGCTGTTACTGTCGCATCACCGGAGAAGCGTGTCGCCGCCGCAGAGGTCGCCGCCGCATCACCGAAGAAGCGTGTCTCCGTTGCAGCTGCTGGTCGTCGCATCACCGGAGAAGCGTGTCGCCACCGCAAGGGTCACCGTTGCATCACCGGAGAAGCGTGTCTCCGCCGCACCTGCTGATCGTCGCATCACCGGAGAAGCGTGTTGCCACCGCAAGGGTCGCCGTCGCATCACCGGAGAAGCGTGTCGCAGGGCCTGTCGCGGCTCAGAAGTTACAGAGTTGCCGCACGGCCGTCGGGCGTGCACGCATCACCTTCACGTCGTCGCATCGCATCAAGGGTGCCATCTTAATGCATCGCACCGGAGCGTCATCGCATCGAGGCGTCATCTTGTCGCATAGCAACCGAAACGCAGTACGAGATCGACGCATCACCTCCTCTCTGGTAAGGAACAGACGCATCGCCTACTTTGCGCAAGCATTGAGGAACACACGCCTCGCATCCCCCGAAGCAAGGAACCGACGCATCACCCTCCCTGCGAACCTTTTGTTTGTTTTGCGTTACGCATTTAAGGTACTTTTGTGAGAAACGTGTCGCATTTACCATCAACTTGAACTAAGCTATTTCTACCATTTTTAAGTCTATTTTCGATTACAGTATTGTGGATTTTGTCGTTTTGGTCTTGTGTTAAGTCTATATAAAGAATACTTATTTTTATAAAACCTGTGTGGTGTCCATTTGTAGTGTTTTCACTGTATTACTGTATGTGTTCACAAATGCTTTACACACTGCCTCTGAGATAAGCCTGCCTGCTCGTACCAAGCTACAAAGGGGGTGAGCAGGGGTTATTTTAGGAGTGTAGCCCCCTTACCCTGACTAGAAGCAAGGGTCCCTATTTGGACAAAGGTACCTACCTCTGCCAACTAGAGACCCCAGTTCTAACATTGGTGGTCAGCGGTGAGGATTCTGGGCTTGCATTTGTGACTCATGTACAGTAATTGGTGTACACTACTTAGTGAGTGCAGACCAAACGCAACCACATACATTTTGGTCGAATTTTTTTTCCTTGGAACTGTTATTTTTTGCTAAAGACTGCCAATTCTTATTTCCATGAGCAAGCCAGCATCCAACGCATCTATGGATCTAGATTTTGAGGAAGAAAGGGTGGATACCTACACTGTGAAACAGCTGAAACACTTCTGTAGAAAATTTAAAGTTGCTACTCAAGGCCTCACCAAGAAGGATGAGTTCCAAAAGGTGCTGAGGGCCTGGTTGGAAGCTAGAAATTCCTCTGAGGATGTGGATGTACCTGTGGGTGAGCCTGAGGATACAGAGGGGCAGCTAGATGGGCCATTGGGCCCCGCAGGGAGAAAGTACCTTCCACACCAGGCAGCAGTGTTTCTTCCAAAGACCTGTCCCCAGGAGAGCTGAAGGACAGGGAGAGAAATAGGAGGAATAAAATGGAGCTGGCCAAACTCAAGATGGAGGGTCAAAAGGACCTAGAGAGTAAGAAGCTGGAGTTTGAAAATAACAAGCTAGCATTGGAAAGAGAGAGAATGCAATTAGAGCATGAGAGAATGTTGAGGGATTTGGAAATCAAAGCTAAAAGCGTAGAAATGAATCCCTCTGGTGGCAGCGCACCATCTGTGCCTTCATAAGGCAGGGTATATATTCCCAAGGATGTCATCAAAGATTTCCATAAACATGAAGATATTGAGCAGTGGTTTGCAGCCTATGAATTAGCAATGTTGGCCCACCGGGTCCCTGAGAAGGATTGGGGAGCGGGGTTGTGGGGCTTCTTTGTGAGTGAGGGGAGGGATACTTTGTTAGACCTGCCTGTTGAGAATATGATGTCCTATGCCCACATGAAGGAAGCCCTGATGACAAGGTATGGGTTGACCCCAGAACTCTATAGACAGAGGTTCAGGAATTGTAAAAACGTGAGGCAACTACTTGGGTGGAATATGTATCTTTCTTTTGCAGAGCTATGGATGGTTGGGTGAAGGGTAGCCAAGTGAATACTTTTGAGGAGCTCTATGATTTGTTTGCATGGGAGCACTTGTCTGGTAATTGTTTTCCAGAGCTATGCCAGCACCTTATGGATAGCAAATTAACTAACCCTAGGAAGCTTGCTGAGGAGGCGGACCGCTGGGTCAGTACCCGGGTCCACAAGGGTCATGTGGGAGACTTCGCCAAAGGTGGGCAGGGTCCCCAGCAGAAGAGTGGGGGGGACAAGGGTAAACAGAGGGAGTTCCAGAAAGGGCCCCAAAGTAATTCCCAAGGGAACCAAGGGAAGGGTTCCCAGCCTCCCCCTGAGAAGAAGCCAGAGGCCCCGACAGGTAAACCTGTTCACAATGGCCCCCCTAAATGTTTTAAGTGTGGTCAAGTGGGCCATCGCTGGTATGATCCCCAGTGTCCCCAGAAGGATCCCAATGCACCACCTCGTCAGATGGCGAGTGTAGCCCTGGGAGGGGAGGAGATGGGTGCCCAAGGTGGGTGGGGTCCCACAGAAATGTCCCTTGTCTCTTTAGGAGATTGTGAGGTGGTCCCTAGGACCCAGCTGCCTGATAACACTAAAAAATACAGGCAGTGGGTGACCATCAATGGCCATAGGGTGGAGGCTCTGAGAGACACCGGGGCCAGTGTGACAGCTGTCAGTTGTCGGCTGGTGTCTAAAGAGCAGGTGGTCCCACATGCATTCTTCCCTGTAGTTGCCGCGGACAACTCAGAGAGCCAGTGTGAAGTGGCTCAGGTTCCCTTTGAGTGGGGGGGGGGTCTCAGGTACCCTTCAAGTAGCTGTGAGGCCAGCCATTGACTGTCTGCTAGGCAATGATTTGGAAAGCTCCCCTTGGGCTAAGGTGGAGAGAAGGTCTCAGTTGGAGATGTTGGGTCTGCCTGAGTGGGCGTGTGTGACCACTCGGTCTATGGCAACCAGTAAGGGTGTTCAAGAGGACCTGGAGCCTGAAAGCATGGCCCAGGTACCTGCCTTAAAGAGAAGAGGTAGGGGGGGGGCGGGAAACCGGCCCCCATAGTTCCCATGGTCAAGGAGGAGGCAGACCTTGAGGGGGATGCCCTGGAACCTACAGGGGAGCAAGTGGCTGAACTGGGGGACCTGCCTGAGCTGACCCATTGGCAGCAAGAAGGAGGACCCTCCAGGGAGGAATTCTGTGAAGAGCAGAAGAAGTGCCCTTCTCTTGAGGGTTTGCGGCAACAGGCCACAAACCAGGCAGCAGGTGATCAGTCTGGATCACATTGGATCTACTGGGAGAATGGTCTCCTGTATAGCGAGCCTAAGGTTGCTGAGCCTGGGTCAGCCCATGTGCTGGTGGTACCCCAGTGCTTCAGAGCCTTCCTACTGGGTCTGGCTCATGATGTGCCTTTGGCAGGGCATTTGGGGCAGAACAAGACCTTTGAAAGGCTTGTTACCCACTTTCATTGGCCTCAGATGCGCAAGAGTTCAGATACTCATTGCAGGACCAGCCAGACTTGCCAGGCAAGTGGTAAAAGTGGAAGGACGCACAAGGCTCCTCTCCAACCTTTCCCTGTAGTCAGCACCCCCTTTGAACTGGTGGGTATCGACATTGTGGGGCCTCTGGACCCCAAGACAGCCATGGGCAACAGGTTTATCCTGGTCTTGGTTGACCATGCTACCTGGTACCCGGAAGCCATCCCGCTCAGGACAGTGACGGCCCCTGTGGTGGGACGTGCATTGATGGGGATTTTCTCCCGTGTGGGGTTCCCCAGAGAGGTGGTGTCAGACCGAGGTACCAACTTCATATCCAAATATATGAAGTCCCTGTGGCAGGAGTGCGGTGTAACTTACAAGTTCACCACTCCTTACCACCCCCAAGGTAATGGGCTGGTTGAGAGATTCAACCGGACCCTCAAAGGCATGATTATGGGTCTTGAAGAACCTATTAGGTGTAAGTGGGACGTCCTCTTACCATGCCTTCTGTTTGCTTACCGTGAGGTGCCACAGACGTCCTTAGGGTTCAGTCCCTTTGAACTGCTTTATGGTCACCCGGTAAGAGGACCTCTGAGTCTGGTTAAGGAAGGCTAGGAGAAAGCTCCCAGGAAACCTCCCCAGGATGTATATAGCTACATGCTGGCCTTCAGGAACCAGACTAGGCGATTCAGACAACTCGCTCAGGCGAATCTGGAAGCTAGCCAGGAAGAGATGAAACGGTGGTATGTTCAGAATGCCACTCTGATCGAGTTTCAGCCTGGACAGAAAGTTTGGGTCATGGCCCCAGTGGAGCCGTGCGCTCCAGGATAAGTGGACCGGACCATTTGAGGTGGTGGAGCGCAAGAGTGATGTCACCTACTTGGTGGACTTGCGGTCTCCCAGGAACCCTTTGCGGGTCCTGCATGTTAACCGCCTGAAGCCCCACTTAGAGAGGTCCGAAGTAGGTATGCTCCTAGCAACAGATGCTGGAATGGAGGAGGAGACTGAGCCTCTTCCTGACCTCCTGTCTGCAACAGAGCAAGATGGGTCAGTGGATGGTGTGAACCTCTCTACCACCCTGACCCCTGAGCAGCAGAATGACTGTTGCCAACTGTTGGGACAATTCTCTGATCTGTTCTCCCTGGTTCCTGGTGTCACTGAGTGGTGCATCCATGATGTGGACACTGGGGACAGTCCCCCTGTTAAGCACAAAGCTTACAGAGTGACTGACAGGGTCAGAGCTTACATTAAGGAGGAGGTCTCCAAGATGTTTGCCTTAGGGGTGGTTGAGTCCTCTCACAGCCCTTGGGCCAGCCCAGTGGTCTTGGTCCCAAAGGCTGCCGCGCCTGGTGCCACACCCGAACTCCGGTTCTGTGTGGACTACCGAGGACTCAATTCAGTCACCAAGACTGATGCGCACCCCATCCCCAGAGCTGATGAGCTCATTGATCGGCTAGGGGCTGCACGGTACCTCAGTACGTTTGATCTGACGTCTGGGTACTGGCAGATCGCCTTAACTGATGGGGCCAAAGAGAGGTCAGCATTCTCCACACCAGATGGGCACTACCAATTCCGGGTTATGCCCTTTGGGGTGAAGAATGCCCCTGCCACCTTTCAGAGGTTGGTCAACCAGGTGTTGGTTGGACTGGAGGAGTTCAGTGCCACCTACCTGGATGACATCGCAGTGTTTAGTTCCACCTGGGATGAACATCTGCGCCACCTCTGGGAAGTGTTGATGGCGCTGCGGAGAGCAGGCCTCACAATCAAGGCGAGTAAGTGCCAGATCGGGCAGGGTTCTGTGGTGTACTTGGGGCACCAGGTAGGAAGCGGCCAGGTGGCGCCCTTACAACCCAAGATTGCTACCATCCTGGCATGGGAACCCCCCAAAACCCAGACACAGGTGAGAGCCTTTTTAGGACTCACAGGGTACTACAGGAGGTTTGTCAAGGGGTATGGCAGCATTGTTGCACCCTTGACTGAGCTGACTTCCAGGAAGCAGCCCAAGAAAGTGAACTGGACTGACACCTGTCAGAAAGCTTTTGATGCCCTGAAGACTACCATGTGCACAGCACCCGTGCTTCAGGCCCCCAACTTCTCAAAACCATTCATTGTTCAGACAGACGCTTCAGAGCATGGTGTAGGGGCTGTTCTTTCACAGAATAATGAGGAGGGCCTAGACCAACCTGTAGCCTTCATCAGTAGGAGGTTACTTCCACGGGAACAGAGGTGGAGTGCAATTGAGCGTGAGGCATTTGCTGTGGTCTGGGCACTGAAGAAGTTGGGACCATACTTGTTTGGGACTCACTTCCTGGTTCAGACCGACCACAGGCCCCTCAGATGGTTGATGCAGATGAGGGGTGAGAATCCAAAGTTGCTGAGGTGGTCCATTTCCCTACTGGGGATGGACTTCACGGTGGAACACTGCCCTGGTACAGAACACGCCAATGCTGATGGTCTGTCCAGATTTTCCGCCTTAGTGAAGAGAACTCCCAGGAGGGTGGGTAGTTCTCCCCACATTTCAGCTGGAGGGGACACGTGTTAGACCTGGTACCATTGGCGTGAGTCTCCCTCCCATTTTTTTGCTGTTGTCTCCTCTGTTTTTGATATGTTTTGCTGGTTTTAGATGCTTTGGCCACTGTGCCACTGCTATCCAGTGCCACAGTGCAAGTGCTCCCTATTGTAAAGTATTGTAATGGATTAGTGACTCCCTGATTGGCTTGTTTGATTTACTTGTCAGACCTTTTAGTGCACCATGTGTGCCCAGGGCCTGTAAATCAAATGCTGTGGTGGGCTTGCAGCACTGGTTGTGCCACCCACAGAAGCAGCTTGTAAAGTGTGTCTCAGGCCTGCCATTGCAGAGCCTGTGTGCAGTCTAGTACTGCCACGTTGACTTGGTAAGTGCAGCCACTTACCAGTCCCTAAACCTTCCCTTTTCTACATGTTAGCCACCCCTAAGGTAGGCCCAAGGGCAGGGTGCATTGTAATTAAGAGGTAGGACATGCCCTGATGTGTGTGGCATGTCCTGATAGTGAATTACAGACAATTTCGTTTTTCACTATTGCAAGTCTACCTGTCCCCATAGGCCAGAATGGGCAGTTTGATTATAACCTCTTATAATCCTAAATGACCCAGGGAACATGGTAGAAAAACGCATTTAGTATGCCTGAACTCAGAATGATAAAATACGTCTTTTAGTAAAGTTGGTTTTAACATTCTGTTCGAAAATACCACTTTTAGAAAGTAGGTATTTTCTTGCCTAGCCATCCAGTCTGCCTCTGCTAGGTTGTGTATTGCATGTCTGGTTTGTGAGTGACAGGAGGGCTTGGGCTCCAGCAGTCTGATGAGTCAGGGCTGGGCTGAATAGGACCTTGGCTGAATAGAGAGTGGGGGGGCGGAGATTTCCTTTCACTCCCCTGAGCCCTCATAGAATAGAGAGTAGGGGGAGGAGATTTCCTTTCAGCTCCCTGGGCCAGGTCTGCTTTCAACAATGCTGTCTCCACCCCCTGCCAGGAAGCTGCACAGAACTGGTTTTGACTAGGTACAGGCACCCTCTGCCTTCAGAGGACAAAGGATTTACTAGTATAAATATTGGGGCCCAGACCCCAAGATTTTAGATCACTTCTGGGAATCAAGACGGACCTTTGCCAAGGAGAAGAAACCAAGGAAGCTGAAGGATTTGACTGCCCCTGTGCCAGTGTGCTATTTTCTGGGGTTGGCCTGCAGTTATTACTTTATTGCCAAGGAAAGGGGAAAGACTTTTATTGAAACTTTCATCATCTTGAAGAAGAATCTCCAAGGGCTTGAACTGTGCTTGCCTCCTGCTGAAGTCTCAGGGATACAAGACTTCACCACCAGCTCCCCCTTGAATTCCCTTGCTGGGGATTCTGTCTGCAGAAGCCTGCGTGTTGTTGGGAGCTGGAAGCGCGACTCAACGAAAAGAAGCGTGTCGCTGCTGCAGCTGTTACCGTCGCATTACCGGAGAAGCGTGTCGCCGCCGCAGAGGTCGCTGCCGCATCACCGAAGAAGCGTGTCTCCATCGCAGCTGCTTGTCGTCGCATCACCGGAGAAGCGTGTCGCCACCGCAAGGGTCGCCTTCGCATCACCGGAGAAGCATGTCTCCGCCGCACCTGCTGATCGTCGCATCACCGGAGAAGCGTGTCGCCACCGCAAGGGTCGCCGTTGCATCACCGGAGAAGCGTGTCGCAGGGCCTGTCGCGGCTCAGAAGTTACAGAGTTGCTGCACGGCCGTTGGCCGTGTACGCATCACCTTCACGTCGTCGCATCGCATCAAGGGCGCCATCTTATCGCATCGCACTGGAGCGTCATCGCATCGAGGCGCCATCTTGTCGCATCGCAACCAGAACGCAGTACGAGATCGACGCATCACCTCCTCTCAGGTAAGGAACAGATGCATCGCCTACTTTGCGCAAGCATTGAGGAACAGACGCCTCGCATCCCCCGAAGCAAGGAACCGACGCATCACCCTCCCTGCGAACCTTTTGTTTGTTTTGCGTTACGCATTTAAGGTACTTTTGTGAGAAACGTGTGGGATTTACCATCTACTTGAACTAAGCTATTTCTACCATTTTTAAGTCTATTTTTGATTACAGTATTGTGGATTTTTGTCGTTTTGGTCTTGTGTTAAGTCTATATAAAGAATACTTATTTTTATAAAACCTGGGTGGTGTCCATTTGTAGTGTTTTCACTGTACTACTGTATGTGTTCACAAATGCTTTACACGCTGCCTCTGAGATAAGCCTGCCTGCTCGTGCCAAGCTACCAAGGGGGTGAGCAGGGGTTATTTTAGGAGTGTAGCCCCCTTACCCTGACTAGAAGCAAGGGTCCCTATTTGGACAAAGGTACCTACCTCTGCCAACTAGAGACCCCCAGTTCTAACACCACCTGTGGATTTCATTATGGTAGTCTGATGAGCGAGATGTAGAGAGTTTGCAATTGTGACTACATACGTTTTACACAGATAGAATTCAGCCCGCTGAACTATTCTTCCACTGACATATTCTTGAAATGTAGCCAAAGTATGACAGAAAGGGTCAGACTAAAAAAAAGAGTACTCACAGTAATTTTCTAAAGGTCTGCACCTCAGGGCTCCTCGTGCCACCGGGCACTTTAGAGTCATGAAACACAGGGCAAAGTGTAGTTGCAGTGCATTGCGGTGCATTAAGAGCAGCCTTTGTGTTAAAAAAGTCTCTTAGATTAACGCATTATGGCACATCAATCAATGTTAGAAAAGTGATGCATCAAAGACTTTTGTGCATCCCATTAGGCTGATGATTGTGGCTGTTTATTATTAGCAAGTATGTGCATCATACAAGTGTGGAGTGCAGAACATTCCTGCAAAGACTGTTGGTTAAAACATCATGAGAAGTGGGTATTTAATGTTTTCAAAACCTCGTGAATAGAGAATTCAAAAGGTGTACAAAGAACAGTGGCGGCCGCCATAGGTAAGAGCGGTGAGGCGGGATGGGGGGCGGGGAAGTCGACATTCAACAGGATAAGTTAAATTAAATTTAAAAAAAAATAAAACCACTCACCTTGCGCTCGCCGACTCCGTGATGCGGCGAGCGCAAGGTAAGTGTTTTTTCCCCTAAATTTAATTTAACTTATCCCGTTGTATGTCGACTACCCTGACCCCCGCCATGCCCCACCGGCCCGCGCCCGCCCCACTGATCTTACCTGTGCCAGCCGCGACTGACAAAGAAACAGTCAAGAATGACAAGCCATGCTGTGCACAAATATTCTTAGAACTACGCAACTGTATATGTTTAAATATTACCATATGCCCAAGCTGGCACAAAAAACAAGTCATCCATATGGATAGACATAAGATGATAAGAGTGCTTGTTCTGGAGAAATGAAGAGGTAGATTTACTAGGTTTTCAGGCAGCACAGTAACCAAAGTTGTGTGCTGTGTTGCATGAAAAGGGAGAGAGCTCAACATTACCATATCTACATAGATATGGTGCAGTTGTGCTGTTTTCAAGTGCTGGTGTTCCTTAGGCTGCCTTGCACCAATGTACACACCTGTGCACCATAGTTTAAGGGTGTATATGTGATGTCAAACATAGGTTTTATACTGAAAGGGTACCTTCCCAGCACCAACGTCTCTGCTTTGACATTTTAACACTTTACAACTTTGCATGTGTGGTGTACAGTGCAGAGCACATGCAAAGTTGGAAAGGTTTGGAGAAAATAAGTCTTTTCTCCAACTTTACACCTGCCTCGAGGAGGCCTAATTTTTAGGTAGGACTTAGGGGCCGATTCCGATTTCGGCCGGAAGGGCACCAAACGATGGTCGGAGCCCTTCCGACCGAATCGGAACGTGCCGGCCGGATTCCTTTCCGACCGAGCCATTCCGATGGGCTCGGTCGGAAAGGAATCCGACTCGGATTTCCGGATGGCTTACGACGGGCTCGGACAGCCCGTCCGCCGTCCGGAAATCCTTCAGTACTCCCCGGCCGCCTCTTCACGACCGAGGGAGTACGATGGCAGTATTTCACTGCCTTTTCGTGCCGGTCTTTCCGGCACGAAAAGGCAGTCGGTAACTGTCTTTGGGGGCCCCCAGTAGGGCCCCCATGGGTGCGAGAGCCGCCGAATGGCGGCCTGGGGGCACCTATGGTGCCCCTCTGTTGATCCCTGCACCCGGTGGCAGGCACCTTGGGGTGCCGGCCACAGGAGTGCAGGGATGAACTGCACCCCTGCTTTTCACAATGCAAGCATGCATTCCGCTCGGAATGCATGCTCCCATTGTGCAGTATACGAGTGCGACCGAACAGGGTTCGGTCGCATCGCTACTGCAGGAGCCGTAACCGACGACAGCAGGTCGGTCGGTTACGGCTCCTGGACGATGTCGGACGGACCTGAGTCCGTCCGACATCGGAATCGGCCCCTTAGTGTCAAAATCCATGGATAGGTGCATGGGAACATTCATAAACCACCCATGGTATACCTCCTTGATGAAAAGTAGTGCATTGTGCTACCTTATATTTCTTCAGGGCAACTTTCAACACAATTCAAGCAAACCCCAAAAAACAAATGTTTGTAATACGTTTGTGGAGCAAAACAGGAGCAGTTTGTTAGTAATTTTGCCCCATAAACTCTAGATGTGAAACGTAACACAATGCAATAATTGGGGGTGTCTCACTAATAAAATTGTATTACTACTCCTAAAGAAGCCCTTTTTAAGACCCTTTGAATAATGACAGATTGAGGAAACAAACAATAAGGTTCTAAACCTATGCCTTGCAGGCAGTTTGCATGTAGTGCTTTGATGCAGTTCATAGCCCACTGAGCTATCAACATTAAATACAAATCTGTAATCTGTCTGTTACACTTCTGCTTTTGTAGCGGGAACATTAACCCTTGCTGCTACTTCATTATGAGTCACTGGGACTAGACAAACCACAAATCTCTCCATCAATTGCATTAACCACCAAAGTTATCTGGACATTGTTATTATATCCCGAAGAATGCCATGCTTCCCTTATCTCACTAAGCCTGTCATGTAAAGTGTGCCCCTTGAGCTTGCCAGTCAGTGGTTGGCAACGTGCTGCAACACCCTAAAGCTGGCAACATTGAAAACAAAGCCAGGCCTAAATGCATGCAAAGGAAACCATAAATATATCCCTTCAGATAAACAGAGGGGCAGTGAATAAAGCTTAATTCTTTATCTAAAGACAAGCTGTTCTGCATGTTTTTTTCCCAGAAAACAAATATTGCTTACTAAACTCTTTATGTCTGTTTATGTGAAGCCAAGGGTAGCAGGAGGACTGCCAGGGGTCACAGTGAGGAAGCCAGGGGCCGCTACTGTGTCCCCTGGCGACCCCTAAGTGACGTCCATGCTCTTGAGGAAAGGCCTATTAGTGAGCATTCCCTCGATGCGGCCACCAGTGAATGGGGAATGACCCCCTACCAGATTACAAAAAGCAGGCGTGGGAGGGATTTCCTAGCGAAACACTAGGGCCCGACCTTAAGGGGAAATTTGTTATTGTTTATATATGTTGTAATATTTCTTGAAATGCGTAAAGTTAGAAGTAAAGTACTTCTTTTTATTATAAAAATAAGTATTTGACTGGACATTGACTTATTGACATTGCTGTGCACTCTAAGAGTTATGAGTTAATTTCACTGACCTGTATTCACCCCCCCCCACCCCAGGGAGTCTTGAACTGCTTGACCATAGCTACCACTGAGAGTCAAGAGCAGTAGGGGTACTTGCCCCATTTGTTAAGGATCCATAGTAGGTTGGGTCCCGGGACATTAGGAGTAAAAGGCCTCAATCCCCACGGTTGGATCAAGTGACCCTTGCCTGCCCCATGGTCCTCTGAAAGCGGTTCTGGCACACATTCTTACCTCTTCTGGTCCTGGTTATGCTACAAACAAATAAATAAATAAAATTCCCAGTGCCTGCAAGGGGTTCAGCTGTCGCATGGCTATCCTTTATCAATTGTGCAAAACAGACCCTGGAAGTGGCCTAGCCGAACTTCAGGATTTAAAAACACCATGGCCTTGGCAGAATCTCTGAAAAGTGCATCGAATGATATTACCCATGATGGGATCGGTGAGATACCAGTCCAGCACCAAGCAGGCTGTCCATTGGCTGCTAGGATTGAATTCAGCTGTCAAGATGCCTCATCATACGATCACTTTGAAAGTATATAAAAGGTAGGAGACAGGGGCGTAACCAGTGGCGGTTCTTTCCTTAGGGCGTAGGGGCTGCGCCCTCTGTGTTTTCTGCCTCTAGACTATTTTGATTGTAGGTACTGTAATCGCTATAAAAACAGATGCAGATACACTGCCTGCTGTGTATCTGTTAAAGGAATCGTTTCTCGGTGTGCGTGGGGCAGCAGTCACAGGTCGGTGTCAGGCAGGCACATCTGATTCTCCAGTGCGCTTGCGCCAGCCTCTTCAGCTACACTTTGCTGGGCCGATGATCCCTCAGCCCTGGGGCCTGTGAGGTCATCAGCTCATCAAAGCCCTGTCTTTCAGTTGTGAAGGGCCTCCCCAAATGACGTCGCTCGTAAAGACAGCCTCGGGCGTTTCAGACTTCATCCCTGAAGTTCCGAGGCTGCATGTCAATCAGGGAAGTCACACCCCCACCCTCTCCGATCACGTGTGGCGTAGGATCACTAACCCCACCCAGCAGCGTCGCAACGTCAAGCTCCATGTTTCTTCAAACACATGGCGGGCTCCTGCAGCTGCACGCTAGGACTTTGGAGGGCTTCGTGCAGCAAAAAGGAAGGCAACAGCTGCAGCCTCGTAAGAACCACCTGCATCCACATCTTGTGCTAGAAAGGGTTCGTCTCTGGGCAGACTCTGTGTCGGACTTTAAGGTAAGTTTGAAGTGAAAGCATGAAGTGATCCTTTTACTTAAAATGCTTGTTTGGTTATTTTGTAAAATTGGACAAATGTGACATTTTCTCTCTAAATTGCAGAGTATGTGGAGTATTGCATCGTGTCCATGCGTACTCATCACGCAGATATTTTACTTTTGGACTCTCATTGGAGGTGCTAGCAGGGGCAATGGGTGGTTCAAGCTGCAGGGGCCTATAGACGAGGGCCCTGGCACTTGTTTTTACAAAATATGCACGGGCCATATATATCTTCAAGTCCTGTGCACATCAAGAAAGAATATATGGACATGAACCCATGCCACAGCACCCCGGCACTGCAGGATGTGAGGGAATTTCTACATTTATTACACGTGCATGAAGATTGTGCATGCAGGAAGATAAATGCCATTACAGACAAAAAAATTGTCCGTTTGAAATCAGGATCCTGTGTGAGTTTAGGAAAGAAGAGAAGAAAACAGAGCCCCCTTCAACTGGCTCATTTTACCTGAAAAACGCACAAGTGACTAAAAGCTGTTCATTTTATATTTTGACTCAGCTTCCGCTTTATACACAAAATAAACACTCTGACAAATGCACAAATAACAGCTCAAACTCCCTGGCTTCATTCTTCTCACAGAACGGGTAAAAATCACAGGATGCATCTCAGGGAAGAGTGCCAAGATCACAGAGCTGGAGGCAAGCGCTGCCGAGCTCATTAGGGAAGGAACAGCCAGCCGCATGCCAGACAGATTTTACTTTTGGTTTGCATTGTATGGATGACTAGTAGGGGTGCTATACTGGGACTGTAAACGGTCTGGACTTGCAGGGCTTGGCTGTGTCTCAACAAAGGGTGGACATGTCCGATGGCGCCACGACATGGAAGACTAGGTCCCAACCTCGAGATTTCCAAACAAAGCATATAGGAAAATCTTACCTTCACCGATTCTCCTCACTGACATAGGGTTTAAGTGTAATGTACAAAACGTATTAATGTGCTTTGTTAAACTATGAAGCGCTATAAAATAAGCTACAGCACGGTACAGTATAGTACTATATGAACGATAAGGGCAATGCAATACTGTGGTTACCATGTGTTTAAAAGTCATTCTATGTGTTTTCTTACGTTTGCCATTCCTCCACGAATGGTTGTAAATCTTGTGTTGTAAAAGGATATTCAACTTCAAAAGATAATTGCGGTCCGTCTAAAAGTACTCACGTGTCTGCAGTAGTCTAAGGTCGGTGCTTTAAGTAACTCTTAACAAAAATCACCCATAATACCTTAAGTTCTTGATCTTAATATGTGGGTCTTAATACTGTTACTTCTACCTCATTGAGGGTTTCAGACAGTAAGTAGCAGGTCCTGCTGCCACTTTTTAAGCTACATAAGACTCCTAATAGTTCAACACCAAGGCCATAAACTGCAGCACCGGAAAGCCTGACAGTGTTACTCTGGAAGGTCCCAGTTATTCCAACTTTGCACGTTTTGGATTCCTGGTAAACACGTAGCTGGTTTAGATGCAACTTGAAGTTAATGGTTCATCGCTATTTCCAACTCTCTCGAACTAAGTTTTGCAAGTGGGAAACAGCAGCTTGAGTGGCGACTTGTCGTCAGATATGGTGGATTAGTCCAGCCGTTTTCTTGCCAGTTGCGTTCTGGAAAATATCCGCTTCTAAGCCTCCTGCAGACATCCTGAGTTTGTGGTCCTGTGATTGCAGTAGATCTTGAGGCTGGCAATGCCTCTGTAGTTGTTCATAGTGCTTTCACGCTGTTGAGGACACGTCAGGTGGATTAGATCTCTGACAACTTTGAAGGGATGTGGGATTCTTTTCATATTAAGTTGAAGCTCTTTGTCCATATTGGGGTGACCTGGTTTTCTCCTTATTGTGAAAAAGCTTTTTTTTTTAAATCCCCTAGTCCACCCCTGAGTGTGTGGAATATTCAAATTGAGGATGTCAAACGTGTTATAGCTGTTTAATGAGCATCTGTTCATCACTTCTTCATGTGACATCTTGCTATAATTCTGAAAGACGCTGCTTGTACAGTCAGGTGTCCCACTCCAACCAGATTTTGTGCAGCTTGGATTCCCCTGTGAGCAACCCTCCAATGTTACAATTTCACGAGGATATAGCGTAATAAATGGAAAACATGTTTGTAAAACACTCTGGGCAGACAAGGTGTGACAAGCTTGGTGTCAGATAGAACAGTGTTTTTTATTTCTTATTTTCTTAATAACATCCCAGGCTTTGCTATTCTTTTGTCTGGTCTGGGAGGACGCACATTCATCTAACCTTCACACTGAAGCCTTTATTTGCTTTTAACTTTTTATTTGCCAGTGAATTCACATTGAAGTACCAGAAAGCGACGAGATATGCATCCTCTGCATTCTAGAAGGCTTTTTCTGGCCAAAGGTTCTATTTTGGCCAAATGTGCTATCCTTCTTTCCCTCTGGTGAATTATATAACATAGCTGCAGTTCAGCATTTACAAGCCTGTACATTTAACATAAAAAGTTGGCCAGCACCTGGAATTTGTTTGTGCTTTTGTGAGTTTTTCAATCCCACCCAGGCACTTATCCATACCTATTTAGCCATCCATGTACGCTCCCACTCTAAGGCATCCATTGACGCATCGTTACAGGCACTGGTGCATTAATACATTCACCAGTGTGTGTCCAGTACACTGTCTTGGGCCCCATTGTGTTGTGGCCATACTTTCCTCAATGCACTAGACTTTCACTCGAAACAAAATGGCATAATGTTATGGGACTTGAAATTTGGCTTTCCCTGATCCCAGCATAGCCATGACAATGCAACCTCTCCCCAGATTTCTCTGTTTCATGGAGCTGGGGAAGCATTTGTTTTCTCTGCCCTCAAAATGGGGAGATAACGGCAAGCATCCATCTTTTCACACATTAATCTTTTCATCCATGCACACATGCTTTCATCTTTCCAGCTATGCACTCGCTCACACGCATGCATTTGCACCCTCTCCCTTCAGCCCGCCAAACCCTTAGTTGCCCAATAGTCCCATTCCCCCAATGAAAGGACCTAGGCATTTGCATTGATCTGCTATTTTTAGATCTTGCCTACAGACGCCTTTTAGCTGTCTGTGCGTAAAAGACATTCTGTGAACCATATCAAAAACTTCCAGTGGACTTTGTGCCAGCCCATTGCTAATCATTGGTTGCCTGTCTAATCGCTTGTTTGCTTGCTTCTTACTTGATGTCTTTTCTTCCTCTCGTGTTTGTCATTCCTCTAGAAAATAGCTTCTTTACAATCCCTTTGACTGGATGACATCTATCCTTCCACTGCTCACATTCATATAACTACTTTTTAACGTCTCAGCCTACCAAGCTGTCTGGTTTGCTAAAGACATTGGGGACATTCAGAAAGTTGACCCAGGAATGCATTCCACCCGTTGCTTACCATTAGCTGTGTGGTTTGTAACTCACATTTTCTGTTTGCTGGCTTTGTTTTAGGCTGTCGGGTTCGTCCCTTTCATTGCCAAAATCTTGTATACTGTGTTTTTCCACAAACTCGCTTTCTGTAAACAAGCTTTTAAATCTTGTTCTTATCTTGTCACATTTGCTGTGCAATCAAAGACAGAGGTCAAATGTTAGGCTGTCTTCCAGGGAGCTTGGTGTTTATTTTTCTTTCTCTGATTTACGTGTGATTAACCTGTGCGTCCCAGTTTCCCAGGGCTCTCACCGAAAAGTGTAAGCAAAGTATGTGTGCAGGGCTTTAAGTGGGATGAAAAAACTGGGGGGTCTCTCATAGGGGCAGCTGATGTAATTATGAGCGTGGCTTAAAACTGTTAAGCTAAAAATCTGTACTTAGCATAGTGTGCTGCCCCACTGGTATTGTGCTTCTTCTGTCATTGCCTCCAGATATATAATACGAGTGACATTAAACCTACAACCAGCCAGGACTATAGGCTTTGTCAATGGTTGTAAGTTGCATAAGATAAATAAGAACAAACTGCAGCATTTTCATTATTATATACAATGAAAACATAGGTGGTTCAGAGATGTGTTACAGGTGGGAAACACTTAGAGGGCCTGTTTCCGTTGGTTGTATGTGCTTGGCTTGGGGTCATTTTGCAAGCAGACCAGTTTGAGGATTGGGCACATTTTTGATTTGATTCTAATGTTTTCTTCACACTTGTGCTTCAAAATGCTATATTTGGATCCCCCTTTTTCAACAATTTGCAGTAAATATGTGGTGTAAAACCCACCATTTAAATCCATTTTTTCAAAATTTTCTTGCGGGGGGAGAACCCCCCCGCACCCTCCTTTTCCAGTTCGGGCTCGCTCGCTTTGCTCGCTCGCTTCTTACATTGTGGTACAACATTTTTCGCCCCACCACTTTCAAACTCCACCAGCCGCCACTGGGCGTAACACAGGCCCCCGCAGCCCCCGCGTTGCGGGGGGGGGCCCCCACGCACCAGGAGCCCCCTTACATCTTCACCGTGAATTGAATGGTGCGCAGTGCGCACGGCACGTCCGGCCCCGGCCTCTTAATAAATTAAATTATGCGCAAGGCATGCATTGCTAGCCTGGGCCCCTGCCGAGCATCAGAGGCTCATCATCAATGATCAATCATTAATTAAATGGTGCGTGCGCATGCTCGGACGGGCCTCAGAGGCTCACCCGCTCTTCATTAATGAATGGAGGCTTTTTAAATCAAATGGTTGGTCAGGGTGGGTACGCGCGGCGCGCAGTTGTTTCTGCGACGCGTCTGCGCGTTCTCCAGGGTGGGGCAGGGTGACCAATGCCCTGATTGAATTTCTCATGACATGCGCATTGAGCGCGCGCAATTAAAAGTGCGCGTGAGACAGACTAAGGTGTGGTATCCCAGGACTCAGCCACGCTCCTACGCAGGACTGTCCGAAGTCCGTCACCGGCCATAATTTGAATTAATTTTAATTTATTACTAGCCCCGCCCCTGCCTTCTGCTGCTTGCCCGGCCCGCCTCGCGCCTACCTCTGAAGCTGCCTGCAGGCCAGGCCAGGCCCAGCCCAGCCCTCCGGTCACGTGAGTCTACTCTGTGTCTGAGCCTAGTAGGTTGGAGTGGGCCATTGGTGGTGGCAGGACGACCGTCTGAGTCTCAGTGGGTGGCGGTCATCGGATAATTTGGAGTCAGGGAGGGCATCATGGTGGGGCTAGGCCAGCAATAACAGTAAAACATAGTGTCGTATGCTCAACTCCCTGGCTGTTCATTTGCTTCTTAGCCTCCCTCGATTACATCATCATTGATCATTCCCAGTCCAGTACCCAACAGATATGTGTTCACAGAAGAAACATGCATGCATTGCACGCAGAACAGAAACATGCATTGCACGCAGCCAGCATAGCCTATTTTTAAACGCGGGCCGGAGAGCATGAATCACGCCATGTTTAGCTACTTAGCAGCAGCGCCGGCGGTTGCTAAAGGAGGCCAGGAAGGCAGTTAAGTTACACGAGCTAAGTGGGGGATAAAACCGGAATGGAAAATCAAACGTGCTCCCGTGTGCTGTTGTGCTCCGGGGTTTTAATTTAAATGCACAACAATAAGTAATGAAGTAAATGAACGTTACCCGATTATGACGAAGTTTGCGGTGCTACTTTAACACAGCCACTAAACATCACCACAATAAAGGAAGGACACAATATTGTTACATTATTTGGCATTTCTCAGCCACTAATTGTGCGCACGATATCCATAGGGCAGTACATACTTAACCAACTCTCCATCCATGCTCTCATGCCGGTCATACACCTGAAGGAAATTCAGTCACATATAATACAAGCATTTGCAATGCAATAGGTCTCGCATTTATGCGAGTTTAAGCTATTGCCAATGACAATATCTTTTATTTATGTTTTATAAACCATAATAAAAGGCATAGCCATTTATAATTCCAATAGCTCAATCTCGCATAACTGCGAGACCTATTGCACTGCAAATGCTTGTTGTCCTAGGCTTTCAAGTCAATTGCACATCGAGGTACAAGAACAAGTATCCTGTTAGCCACCTTTATACACTTCATAAAATGCTATTATTTCATCCGAATTCCTCAAAATGAAATTATGGCTTTCTGACAAGTCTCTAGTGTGTCACAGATATCACAAGGCTTTGCTTTGTGTTCCCTCATCAGAATCTCCAGGTTGCAGCAATTTTGCCCTTTCAAAACAAATGCACAAATATTGTTTTAAACGGTGTACAACGTTTTTAAAACTGTTTTGAAGAAAAAGTGCAAAAATCTGCATTTCTCCCGAGTGGCCCACATTTTTATGAGTATGAAAAGGCAAATCATGGCAAATTTGGATATCGGACTAACACGGCAGAGGACATAAGAGCCTAAAGAGCAAACATGATTTCAATAACGCAACTTAGGTTGGGCTAGATAAGAGCACATTTTCAATCAGAAGGGCACAACAAAGACAGGGAATTGATAATCTATGGTTTATCAGTAGAAAGAAAAACCGGCCGTCCATAAATCTTCTGAAATGAATCCGAAACTGTCTGCTTTTATTATCATTTATTCGCACCCTGGACAGCCAGTTTGTTTACATTCCACCACTTGCATTATAAAGTATGAATCACACGAAATGCGGAGGCGCTGTGGACGTTTCCATCTGTTTATGCAAAACTACTCCACAAAGTCTTAAGGGATCCCAGGCACTCACTAAGGAATGGCTAATAGGCCGGCACACCTTTAAAAAACAAAAGCTTCCAACACTATTAAAGGCCCTTCCCTGGCTTGGAAATTCATCAAGTGACGTTTCCATTTAAACTGCATCACTTCATTCTCACACAGAGTTCCCAAAAGAATTAATGGAACACTGCTGTTTCCACACATGAAACTGGCACGTGGAAGGATAAATTCCCTCGTTAGGTCAAAGCGCGGCTGTCAGAAACTCAAGCCCCAAAAGCATATATGTAGGTATCCGCCAACTACTTTTGATTTGTGTATAGCGCCAACTCTTAATGTGAGTCGTGGATAGGAATCCAAGCCTGGGCACGTGGAAGAGACGCCAGCACTTCACTTCCTTGCGAAAAATGTGCGCACACCATCTTTTCAATAAAGTTTTTGGGTGTATACATTCACAGAAGTGGTGTAGCCAGTGTGTCATGGCCCTTTGGGCAAGGAAGGAAATAGGATTGCATATAAGCCTCTTCATTAATTAAATAGTGTGCGCACGCCCGGGCCCCAGAGAGGCTCTTCATTATAAATGAGATAACATACATCTCACACTGTTTTCCTTTTCTTTCCTCATTGGGTCTTCCTATTATACCCCATCCTTACTGGCGCTCATCATCATCTTCTTTCTCCCCACTACCTGCACTGCTCACTTGTGTCATTGTTGTTACCTTCTCACCCCTTTCCTCCTTTTCATCTTCTAGGCTCTCCCATCATTTCAGTCCATTCACAGCCCCTCTTCCAAGATCCCCTCATCTGGTTCTTCTTTCTCCTCCAAGTTCTCATTCTTTCTCTCTCTAGTGATTCCCTTCATCTCTTAAAAATCGGTTATTGTATGTAGTGTTTACGACTGCAGATGCGTCTTTTCATATCAACATCAACAACAGATTTAACAATGCACATTTTGAGTATAATAAAGGGCTACGCAGTGACCACAAGGTGACGTGTTGTGCAATAGAAAACTTGTCCTCTGATTACATACTAACTGAAAGTTACTATAAGTAATGAGTCAGTGTTTTGATCCCAGAAAGATGAGAGGCCAAGTAGGCCCTGTTAAGATTTTAGTTGGTAACTTGTTTGCTGAGGAGCACAGAATGCACAGGATGCAATATTGATCTTATGCACAGCACCGACTTCTCATTATGTAATGCACCACTGCATACCTTTGTAAACTGATTACAGAGGCTTAGTTTTTCTGGTTCCAGGCAGTACCCCTGGGCCTATTCCGTACATATGAAATTTACATTTACTGCTGTAGTGAGAGAAGGCATTTCATGAAAAGGAATATAAAGTAGGGTTGCCAAGAGAAAAATGCCAGCCATGTGTTGTTTAAAGACACTGAAAGACCTTGTCTTGACCCTAAATAGGGTTATAAATAAAAATGTATGTATTCATTTGTAATGTGACTTTTCTGTCTTTGTTCCCTTTAATTATCAGTCATGGATCATTCAGGCAGCCCTAAAACACAATTAAAAGTGTTTTCTATTTATATTTGCTGTTCGAAGTATGCACAGATAAGTGCTGAAAATTCGGCTTTAGGTGATGCTTATTTTTGTCCTGTAGGGGCAAATACTAGATTTCTGGGTGGTAGGGCAAAGTGGTAGGTGGTGGGCCGAGCCGCCAGGGGGGGGCCCCCTCCATGTGCTTTGCAGGGGGGCCCCCTCAAGTTTCGTTACGCCACTGGTAGGAGAAGAAACTGAAAACAAGAGCTCCCCATCATACACACACTCTGGTATTATAGCGAGAATCCTAGATGAGAACCTCAGTACACTCTTAAATCAAATTATGACCTTAACAAGCAAACTCTTTCTTTTATCCCCCGAAAGGGGTAGGTGTCTTTGAAAAGCTACCCCCGTGAATAGTTCATCAATAGATTCTTGAATTAGTGTCACTCTCATCTACGTCAAACTCCCCCTCAATCCAAGTCCAAAACGTTACTCTGTACTAAAATACCTGAGCCATAGTGACGAGGCCTTCCGTTCTTCGTGGACAATTGTGTCAGGCCAAGTCTGAGTGCAATCGACTAATCCCTGTGAAAAGTATTGCATGCTGCTTCTGGGTAACGTGGAATTAGATTTTAGTGAAAGCTCCCTGAATGAATAATTTTCTTCGTTTTCAGGCTTTGGTTTTAGGGGGCATCAACGTTCCACCATGCAAGGTTAACACTCTGAGGCCTAACACATAGAAAACACAGTAAAGTGTGTTACGTCTGTTCTTTGACAAAATACTAAATTATGTTCACTGTTCGGTTTCATCAGTCAATGTAAGTTTATTTTGCGCATTGCCCTAAACCCATTATGAACAAGCATTTTCAATGCAATAGGTCTCGCATTTGCGAGAGTTTAAACTATTGGCATTGTAAATGACAATGCCTTTTATTTAGGTTTCAAAAACCAAAACATAAATAAAAGGCATTGTCATTTACAATGCCAATTGCTCAAACTCGCGTAAATGCGAGATCTATTGCTCAAACTCGCGTAAATGCGAGATCTATTGCTCAAACTTGCGTAAATGCGAGATCTATTGCTCAAACTCGCGTAAATGCGAGATCTATTGCATTGCAGTTCCTGTCAGGCAGAAGAATTGGGCGAAAAGGCATCGCGTTTCCTGGAGACTGAGGCTGGAGCGGAGAGGTCTGTTGTGCTTGTAAGAGCTCGCAGACTTTCCATGTGCTTGCCCCCGTAGATGCCAGTCGCCACTGGATATGACCACAGAAAATGAAAGAAGTGATGAGTTTGTTGACATCTGTGAGGGGTACATTGAAACTACACTCACTGTCAAGACACTTGCCTGATGCATGTCAGTGCAGCTGGGCCACTGTGCACACTTACAGATTAAGGGTGAGAAGATGCTATCACCATCACCTTCTCACCGTGACCAACTTATCCTGCATGCTACACAAATGAGATACGTAACTTGTACATGGAGTGCTGTGTTTTCCAGAGTTCAAAGTGCGATTCGACTGTGGGAAGATTATCATTATTACCTGTGTTTACTTGAGCCTTAACAGCCAACACTCTACAATACCCACAGACTTGACCCCTTTAAGTTTAGTAACAAAGTGCTGTGCTGCAGAGGGTTAAGAAAAAGCACTTTGCTGCAGAGTACCATTAAGCACTTAGTAGCGAGTGAATGATGTGAAGTGCGTTGCAAGAGTGGAACTTAATGAAATACTTTGAGGCAGTGTCGTAATATGAATCACTTTGCTGCATCAACGTAGCAAAAAACGCTTTGAAGTAATGGCGTAACATGAAGTGAGACAAAATTCTACGAGCGACTTCGAAATGCATCATGTTAGTTAAGGAAATTCATGTACTTTGCAGTCAGCAACACTGGGTGAGAATTTTGTTGTTTCTTTGGGGGCGGGGGCTAATCTCGCAATAAAGTATCTGCTCATATTTACTAGGGCGCGAAGAATATGATGAATTGCAGCACCTCGGTAATGGCGCAAGTGAACATCTGTAGAGGTGCATTGCGTGGGGGTCCTCCTCAACCAGGTTGGAATCATTGGGCTCTCCACGGGTTGGCTGGAGCTCAGGGCAGAGACCAATAAGGAGCAGCAGGCACCCACTGGGGGGGAGTGGGGGCAGACATGGCAGCCAGTGGTGAGGGCCGAGGAAAGAGAGACCAGCAGAGGAGGAGAGCGACAGGGAGGGAGGCAGTCAGCTGAGCAGACAAGGGGGTGGCTGACGGCGGGCCTGTGTGCTCTGTGTCCTGGGCCTGGCCGGCAGATGTGCTCCTTGTGCAGTTCGTGGCGCTTCATTTTACTGCAGCTGCCGCAAAGCGCCGTCCTGGATAGGAGCTAGGGGATGCAGAGCTTGGGCTGATGTGTTAAGAGTGAAGGACACACACCAGTGATTTGACTTCCATTCATCTCAGCCTTAAATCCTTATGAGGCCGGTTGGATTGGTGGCAATTCCTACGGGCGCTTGGGAGACATGGCGGGGGGTCGGGCGCTGTCTGGGAAGAGCTGAAGGCGAGTGAGGGGGGCGGGATTGGTGTACGGGTGGCAATTTGTTCCAGTGCTTGCTTTGTCTCTCGTTTACGACAACTTACAGAGACCTCTGGGAGAAGTAGTGTATTCTGAGTATGAGCGGGATATGGTTTCTGAGAATTGCGTGAGATTTTGCAGTTTGGGTGGCATGTGACTTGCTGAGAATTGCCAGACTCTCTCAGAGGCATATAGATATCTGGCACTGCAAAGCCACTGGGTGTGGCTTATAACAGTTATCTGGAGAGAACACCTGAACGTTCAAGGAAATCTTTGAGAAGAAGCAAAGTATAGAGAATGCTTGTTGGTTTTTATAATACGAGCACAGCTGATGGTGTTGAATGTGTTACTTGTAAAGGAACATATTTGAAAATATCGAATGCATGTATATATAGAGTTAAATATAAGAATAGATAAGGGAGCGGGGCCGATATAGGATGCTGATTAAGGTTAGACGTAGACAAAAGCGCGCCAGGGGGAGCGGTGGGAGTGGGGGGCACTAATTTATGCAGCTAAGGAAGAGGCAGCGACGGGTCTGGTTACATGGTTGAGGGGGGAGGGGAGGAGAGGATGTGGCCGGCCAAATGAAGAAATGTTTCAGATAAGGAGAACAGGGTGGGGCTGGCTATAATCCATTAGGTGGTCCCTCACGTCAGAAGAGATCTTCCAAGAGGGAGGGGGTAGGGCTCGATACATAGTGAATGGCCGAAAACAGGTACTCGTAGCAGGGCTCATCATTAACAGTTGGTATTTTTACTTGTCTGTTGAACGCACTTTATCGACCTCAAAAGGATGAATGGCTAAGTCAGACACGCCAGGTTTGAATATGAATTATATGGTGCTTTGGCCGGGCACTCGTCCACCGAATTTCTTTGTTAGCATATCACATATAGATCGGTGCCTTCAAAAAAGGCTTTTTGCAGAGGCCGAAGCAGAATAAAAGTGCTTGAGGAGAGAGATCTTGGAGCTAAGTCGCATCTATGGTACCATCTATAGCAGCGCCACCCATACACGAAAACAAGAGGTTGTTGTGCAGTCTTGTGGTTAGAACATAAAACGCCATAACATACGAGTTCTCTAGGGACAACCCATTGTGCAGCGTCAAAGGCTCTCCACAGTTTCCACAGTTCCCCCCACCTCCCGCTTCCACATGGGTGTCGCATTAACAACACTAAGAAGGCAGGCAGCAGTGCTGAAAAAAACACAGAGAAAAGAACCCAAGAGCCAGCATATGGGCTTGGAGCACGCCACATGCAAAAGAAATACCGAGTGGGGAGGAGGGCTCTTAATGCGAAGCGGGAGGGGGGGGGGAGAAAAAGAGCTTGAAGGCGCATGCTGCAGCGACGTGCAATACAATAGAAACACTGAAAGAAATACCGAGTCCGGGGGGAGGGCTCTTAATGCAAAGCAGCAGGGGGGAAGAAAAAGGGCTTGAAGGAGCACACCACGACACTGCAATACAGAAAAAAGCAAACCACGAAAACAAAAAAAAGAGTTCCACGACAAACACTTCATTTCACTAGCAGCATGTTTACTGTAGTTAGGCAGTGCTGCATAGGCGTTCCCAAGTAAATAGAGGATGACCTAGAAAGCGCATTAGCCTGTAAAGACCACGAAAATAAAGCAGACAAGTGAAGAAACCAATTAAAAGCCAAGAGGTGGAGTAGTTGGAGTTTCCACACATATACAGATTACTTGATGCCTCGGAGAGGCAGCGCATGCGCTGCCTATGCGAGACCTAAAAAGGTTACATTGATATACAATGAGCAGGAGCGCCTTACATTCCTGAGCCCTTCTCTTTCACCTTGTGGCAGGTACGTTTGAAGCAGCACTGGACCCGCTCTCCTGTGTTGAAAGAGGCAGAGAACAACAGAGTGACTCCGGATGTGACCTCTCTTGTTTTGGGGGGAGGCCGCTGTAGTAGCTCTCTGATATCTGGCAGACCCCACACAGATGGAGGTGCTAACAACAGGGTTCAAGCAGCTGAGCCTTAAAGGCAGGTCTCATTACACACTGTTGTCGAATTTCTTGCCCTTCAAAAGAGGACAGCAGTGTTTGCCTCTTCTAATTTGTAAAGAAAGACAACCATAGAGTCCTGTTTCTGTTACCTTTTCCCCTGTGCTGTTGGACAGACCATCACAGAAATCAAAAGGTGAAGGTAGACTGCTGCAAGGCTTAAACCCAGCTTATATCCTATTCCAAATCATTGCAGTCAGTGCCAGACTAGCCAGCCACTAAGCGTCGGTGCAGGCTTTGAAAAATAACTAAATACAAGTGCATTTTTCTTTGTACACTGTCATTCTGGTTCCATGGTAACCAATGTTCCATTATGTTTACAGTACCTCGTACTCTAGAGTGAGGTGTAACATCGGACATGCAGCAGCATGCCACACACATCAAGGGCAAATGCAAAATAATATCATTGCCCAACCCTAGTGAAACTCCACTGGCTCCCCTTGCCTGCCTGCACTACCATCAAAGTCAGCTGCATCATCTACAAAGCCTTAATGACCAGCACCCATGCCTGTCTGGCTGAGCCACTCACCACATCTGCTGGCTTTCTACACACCTGCAACCAGGAAACCAACAGATGGTAGAAGAAGAAGTGCAAGAAAGAAAAACCAAGCAACATGTTTTCTCCGTCTGTTCACCCAGAACATGGAACGACATCCCTGTACCCATCAAGATGGCCCCCATCCTTCTTCAATTTAGGAAACAGCTAAAGAGGATTACATCTCAGCAGAGTAGTTAGTTCACTACCCTCTCAGAAACCAACACCCCCATCTAGATGCACTCTCTAATTGTATCTCTGTCTTAGACTCTTTACAGTGCTACACTGCTTTCCAGCTGTGTTTGAGCTATACAAATAACACATACATACATACTTAATGCTTCTAGGCGGTCCTTCATCCAGTCAGGTGTAGCTGGTGGACTTCATCTCTCTTACTAGAGCAGGGCATTTCATTTTGGGGGGCAGGGAGGGTGGAAAGGTATCATGTCCCTTTGTTCAGGTGAGCGCATAGGACAATGCCCTTGACTACTTCTTTTCTGTCAATGTTGTATCCTGCAGGCCACTACCGCTTAAACCTGTTCCATCTGCAGTGCAAACAGAAAGTGCTACTCATTGGTATATTAAATAGCTTGATGATCTGCACTAGACACAAAATAGCCCACGTTACGAGTACCTATACTGACAGGGAGTACAGGGAAGGAAATGTGCAAAGATTGTCCAAGGGAGCAAATAGAATACAGCATCACGTGCTGTAGAGCTCTCCAACTGGTAACAAACTACTTGGGGCTACATAAAGACTGAAGTACATCACCCTTGTGTTTATGAAAATGCACCACAGGCACGCACCTCTCACTTTGAGAGGAGGGGCCTTGTCATGAAAGACTGCACAAATTTATCCGAAACAGATAGTAGATCACTTACCGACCAGGATTGTAGGTAAAAAGACCTACACCCAATGGCTGTCGGTCAAGTGACACCAACTGGCAGTCAAGTCTTGGCCTCACCATTGAGGTGGTAGTCACCCATCTTGAAACGAGGATCACTTTCAGTGAAACTCTATCTGCAGAAGTATTGACCACTGCTCTAGGAAGAACGTGAACAATTGCAGAAAGCATCTTGTGGGGGACTTGTGACAAAAGTTTGCTGTACAGGAAAACTTACAGAGCCACCCAAATATAGGGTGAAGTGGACAGAGCAGCTAAAAATTACCGGTTTAGTGTGCTTCCACTATATACAGAGGTACATTTCAAAGTTGAAAAGGCCTACACAGAGAAGCACCAGTATGTCTGACTAAATCAATACACTACAGGATCAGAGTCACCCTTCTCTTCCCTCCTCTTAGTAGCCATCCAAAAAATATGTTGCACCTACGAAGAGAGGTAAATGTTCTCTTTGGCCAGTCCAAGTGATAAATTTGCTCCACTGTGAAACTGGCTAACAAGCACAATATTAAACTAAGAAAACACATTTACTTGGTTTAAACAGTGAAAGTGCCATTTTATCAAAGTCCTCTCAAGATCTGCTGGATGCCAATCCACAGTAGCTTGCTTCTGCGAATCGGGCCGTTTGCGACCTCAAAAATGCTTTACACATCATACACAGCTTTTTTGAGGTTGCAAACAAAGCATCGTACAAGGCATTTTTTGAGGTCGCAAATTGCCAGATTTGCAGAATTGGGCCGTTTGCGATCTCAAAAATGCTTTTATCAATGTACAATCCTCAAATTGCGATTTAGTAACAAGTTAACGAATTGCAGTTTGGGATTGCAACCAAAAACAGAAGTGCTATTTTGAAAGGTCGTGTTCAGGGCGTTTCTTCAAAATAGGGAATCTGAATGGTATGTACTCATTTTTTGCAACCAAAATGCAGTCGCAAAACATTCGTACATTACCACTAACTCAAAGTTGGTGGTAACCCATTCGCAAATGGGAAGGGGTCCCCTTGGGGCGCCTTCCCCCTTTGAAAATGTTTAAAAAATAATTTTTTAACAACAGGCAGTGGTCCCATGGACCACTGCCTGCTCTTAAAAAATAAATATGAAATGTTTCTTTTTTGTTTGTTTTTGACGCAGCCCTTTTTCCTTTAAGAAAAACGGACTACATTAAAATAACAAATAAAAAAGTGCTTTATTTAAAAGCAATCCCAGACATGGTGGTCTGCTGACTCCAGCAAGCCCCCATAACTGTGATGGCAGCAAATCCTTTAACAACTGGCATAGCCTGAGGCAGAAGGGCTATAAGGCTATTAGAACATTCCACCCATTAAGGGTAGAATGTTGTAAATTAAAAAGTGAGAAACATGAAGACAAACATTGGAGCTACTCCATTGTCTTCAATCGAGCTCTCAACATTCCAATGTTCTAATAAAGAACTGGATTGTTCACCTAGCTTACAGAATTTGTCTGCAGTGGAATACATGCTGCTGGTGAGACATCTTTAGAATAAAGACCCGCTTCTTGCCTGCTCCTTCCCGGCTGCCACAGGCTCCACAGGGCACTACAAGCCCCAGCGCCACTCGCGGCACGAGGCCGCCAACAACCACGTCATCACGCCAGGAGGCGCCTTAAATCCGGCCGCGGGCCCCCGCAGCACGGGACCCGCTTCTTGCCTGCTCCTTCCCGGCTGGCACAGGGCACTACAAGCTCCAGCGCCACTCGCGGCACGAGGCCGCCAACGACCACGTCATCGCGCCAGGAGGTGCCTTAAATCCGGCCGCGGGCCCCCGCAGCGTGGGACGCGCACGGGTGTGCCCGGGCCGCGACCGGGCAGGACCGTCTGCGCCCGTCCGCGTCTGGCCAAGGCTGGGCTGGGCCACCTCTCTTGGCCCTGTATTATCCTCATTGGACCTACTGGAACTTTCGTCTGTTACACAAACTGTGAGTTAAAAAACGTTGCCATTTGACTTCTTTATCTTCCACTACCTTGCCATTGCACTTAATACACATCTTGTTTGGAATCATCAAGCTCCTGTGGTTTGGGAAAACTTTTGTACCCGCTGTATTAACCTACTGCTTTGTTTTTTTTTTCTCCTTTTCCCCTGGGATACAGTATTATTGGTAGTATGGGGAAAAGGAAATCCACCGCAAGTGAGGGGGGGAAAGTGAGGGGGTAAACCTAAACGCTAGTAGGAAGAAAAAAATTGCTCGTAGATCGGCAGCCAATAATTGTGTGTTAGATCGCATAGACGATCTACTAGAGGAGTGTCAAGATATTCTAACCCCAGTCTCTCTCCCAGCTTCTATAGACAACCCCCGTTCCTTGGCTGAAACTTCATCCCCCCCTAACGTGCACCCCAAACCCATTGTGCGTATTCCTTCTATTTTCACTAAACGCACTACAAGAAGTGCAAAGAATAAGTCTATTAGCAAAAGCAGTGCTTCAAAAACTGCGGTAGTCACCGATGTAATAGAACCAGGGACTTCCATTACCCCCCTGATTAGGCAAGATAGTTGTGCAATAAATATGGATACTGATGCCACCAATAGCGCCAACAATCTCATCAGTATCCCCCTGACTAATAGATTCTCCCCTCTACAAGATCTAACTGAGAACAACATGGGGACGATGGCAGAAGCAGAGTCGGCATCACATCCATTAAGTCCAAGTATCATCCATGAGGTATGCGAGGGGTTAGAATCTATCAACCATGGGAATGAGGCCTAAGTAGGGGCGACTATGGATGCTACCGTGATTATTAATGACCTTAGGATAGAAGTTACCTCTCTTAAAAAGTTAATACTAGACCTTGCAGATCCAGGTTAAATGTCTATTGGACAGGGAGCGGATTAAATCACATATTATAGAACATCCCACAGGTCCTGAATCAAACTTCCACCCCCTCCAGAACAATACTATTTTTACTCAAAATATTACTTCATTGATGTCCAATCCTACACACCCCCCTCTAAAATCAACCACCCTGAAGACCAGGGAATTAGAGAGCAGTAAAATGGGTAAAAATAAAACACCAGAGAACACTAATAAGTGTCTTCTCAGTAACGCACGTGAGTTGACCCATAGTAGGACAAAAAGCATTTTTATGATAAATGTTCCTAAAATCATGACAGGCGTTAAACAGGAAGATCATAACTCCCTAATTAATAAATCTATCCGCTGGATCAAAAAGGTTAGGGGGTGTAGATCGGTTATTAGAGAGGATATATTATGGGCAAAAAGATTAAGCTATTGTTCTTCACAAATGGATTCTATTGAGTTGCACCTAAGAGACGAGTATCTGGTACATGAGTTAATAGCACTGGAAGTAAGGACAATTTCACCATCACCCACCGGCATTCAGATGAAATATAACCCAAGTGGACCGCATTGGCCCAAAATATACAAAAAAAACCCTGATACTCGGGCAGATTCTGACTCAATTTTAGACAAAGTGGATTGACTGATACTTTTAGACTCACCTATTCACATTCCATCTGACCAAAGAGAACGGCCTGTTGGTCATGTCCATAATGATATGCCACATACAGATTTTGCTCCACTAGTACCTCTGCCCTTGACCATGTGGCCTCAATCGAGCCACATCCGGTACCGCACAATAATGTAATATGTTTTCCTGACCTTGTTAATGAATATCAAGAAGCTCAGGGAGCTGGGACTGATTCGGAAATTGTACAAATCCCTGATAATCCGTGTATGTCAACCAGGGAAACACGGCAATCAGAAATACGACTGATATCGTGGAACATAGCTGGGCTGAAAAGGAATTTAAAGGATGCAGAATGGCAGGACTATATTGACCGCAGTGAAATATGCCTGCTGCAAGAAACATGGGCTCTGGAAACTCCCCACAAGCTTGGGTTCAAAACATTTAGTGTTAATGCTATCCCCTCAGCTAGAGGTAGACCCTCGGGTGGCCTTGTCATATGGGTAAAAATCACCTTAAGAATTGATATAACTCAGCTGGACTTTTTATCATAAGATTTACTTGGGGTGAAGATTTCCACATGTGACAAGACCGAAATCTACATAATAAATATTTACAGCAGACCTAGCCCGTCTAGTAAGGAATCCCCAGAAATAGACCAGTTAGATACATTTTTAAGTACAATTGATCCGAGGGCAATGGTAATCGTGGGGGGAGACTTCAATCATAAATTTGAACCAGTTGTGGGACTAGAAAATATTTTTGAAGAGGAGGACATCGCAAACAACATTTGCCCCTTGGACAGTAGCCCGGCAGTGCCCTGCACAGTTGCAGTTTCGCAACTTACTCGATTAGTCTCAGGGCACGGACTTAGAGCTTGCAACGGTCGGTTGCCATCCGACAGTCTGAATGCCGCTACATTTAGCAGGGGTAACTGTAAGAGTAGCATTGGCTATATATTGACATCCATCGGCTTTTGGCCAAATGTATATAGGTTGGTAGTCGAAACCAGAGCCGATAGTGACCATTACCCTCTATGTCTAACACTAGCAGCCCACCTCTTCCAATCTACAACTTGGAGCGAAAGGGATACTAATTCAATTTTAATTGAACCCGTAGTAAGTAATAATTGTAGAGCCTTAAAATGGCCATCAATAGTGGGAAAGAAAGAGGTTATGACACGGATTTATGACACCTTTTCAGATGTCATCTCTCCGTATATTGATCTGCCTGCTGCAGAGTTCCCAATACTAGCCATACACCATACACTAGTAGACAAACTGAAACCTATTTTGAGTAGGATCTCTAAAGGACATAAGGGGGGAAATCAGATACCAGCAATTTAGTTAATCCTTGGTATAACAAGGAGTGTCGCAACGCCAAAAACTAGCTTATTTTGGCCGCAAAATCAAAAAACGTCGATACACTAAGGGAGAAAAGGATCAAGTATAAAAGACTTTTAGTGCAAACCAAGAAGAACTGGGATGATAGTGTCTGGACAGAATTGATTAGTGCAGCCAAGACCAAGGATCATGCTGGTTTTTGGCGATTGATAGCTAAAGGTAATAAAGTGGGAAGAAGCAGAAAGGACCTCTTCTTAGATGCTAACACCTGGGTCAACCACTTTTCCCACCTGTATTCAATGTCTGCAATTGATACAACATATAACCTGCAAGGCCATATAACCATCCCCGTCACACCCCCCCTGTCTTCCAGTTTGGAGGATACCCTGGCAGCTATCGATGCAGAAAAACTGGGGAAAGCACCAGGCCCGGGTAAAATATCAGGTGACTTGTTGAGGCACGATAAAACTGTTTGGGGACCATATATTAATTTTTTCTGTAATTCAGTCGCTGCGGGTGCACCAGTCCCGGAATCATGGAAAGGGGCCGAAATGATTACTATTTTTAAAAAAGGTAACCGCCAAGACCCTGTAAATTGCCTATAAGTTTAATAGATATTTTACAAAAGATTTATGCTAAGCAGATTTTAACAAAACTAAATGACTGGATTGAGGAGAACCATATTTTATCACAATACCAGGCTAGATTTAGAGCTAGAACCAGTACAATTGATCAGGTCTTCAGATTTCTCTGTATGAGTTGGAAATATACAATTTAAAAAAAAGGCCACTTGTACATCGCCTTTATTGATCTGAAGGCCGATTTTGACCTCATCCTAGAAATCTACTTTGGAAATCCCTAAAAGATCATGGGGTACCAGGGTAACTCCTCATGCAAATAATAAGACTGCATGAGGACAACTATGCAAAAGTTAGATGGGGTACGATGGGTGAACTTACTGAGGCAATCCCGGTAAAAAGGGGCGTAAGGCAAGGTTGTGTGCTAGCGCCCACCCTATTCTCACTATACGTAAATGATGTCCCAGAATATCTACTGGGCTGTGCGCATGATTCGCCAAAGTTAGGGGGGTGCCAGTACCAGCCCTTTTATTTGCGGATGACACTATTTTAATATCCCAAACCCGAAAGGGCTTGCAATGCTTAATTGACTCTTTTGGTGTTTACTGCGATTCCAAAGGCCTAGAAAAAAATTCTAGCAAAACAAAATATATGGCAGTTAACCCACATAAATCTTTTAAGAAGAATATAACTGTCAAAAATCAGAAGCTGGAATATGTGCAGAATTTTAATTATCTAGGCATAACACTGGACACCAAAATGACCTGGCAACCGCAACTGCAGAAAAGCAAGACCATTCTGCTTCAAAATTCTCTACCAATATTAAAAAAACATGAGAACAGTATTACTAAGGCAGTACCCCCTGCACTCGAGGTATATAAATATAGGGCACAATCAGCATCCCTTTATGGGGCGGAACTATGGGGGCCTTCATGTAAGAATACTTTTGCGGGAGAAGAAAATAAATTTTTTAGGAAGTTGTTACGTCTCCCTGCGCGCACACCTGTAATTCCTATCGGTATGGATCTAAATACTAAATGTATTGATCACCAAGCCACATTAAGACCATTATTGTTCTGGGTGCGATTGTGGTCAACAACCGAACTAGCCCACTATAAAGAAGGGCTAGAAGAAATTTTAAGGTTTGACCAAGGTATTAGCCTTCAGTGGATTAAGCATGTCTACTCCTGGTTTTGTAAACTTGGGCTGAACCATTTTTGGGAAGAACCCACCCTACTGACACTAGCTTCTAAGAAAATACTGAAAACTACCTTTTGGGCGTATACCCAAAACAGTGTGTCTCATAGCTCAGTTACTGGTAGATTAACGGCCCAGTTTCTCCTTATGAAACCAACTCCGAGCTTCGAGCTATTTCTGGATGAAGTGCAGCCCCAGTTGGCAAAATCACTGTATATGTAATTTCGTTATGGTGTTCTGCAAACCAACTTGAACACATCGAAATGGGGCCGAAAAACAGGCGAGAGTAACACGGAGTGTTGTGCATTACGCCAACTTGATACACAAGAAAATGACCTACAGATATTGATCTTTTTCCCTGCTTATGCTATGCCTAGGAAGAAATGGATTAAACCTATCTGTCGAAACATGGGCACTAGGTCTTGTCTTGAGGCAGAAAGAATATTGAAAACCGACACTTCCCAGAAAATTATTTTTAGTGTCAGTAGATATTTGTTTGATGTGGGCATAACAAGAGGAAAGAAAGGCTTGAAATTTAAGTAGTCTGAAACACGTGTAATCTTGAATTATGTTGCTTATTAGTTCTGCATTTGCACTTTAGAAACTGTCGAGAGACCAAGCAGAATGTACTGTTAAGCATACTTGATTATATAGAGTATTCAACCAGCACTTTAAAGCATTTGCACTTTTTGATTAGACCTACTTGGGAAAGTTGCACTTATATGATGTACAGATAGTCCCCTCCAGTCTTCGGTTCTTCTCAACCCTATCTGGTTTTTATGTTCTCCTCAAACGCTACAGACATATTAAACTAAGCTTATCATTTTCATCATATTTTTAACCTGTTAGATAGATTGCCGGTTTTATTCTCTTTTTAACATTTTGTATTTAAACTGTGATCTTTTCAGTATTTGCAAATTGTCCAAAGCGGTACCTGTGGAATGCTTTGTTCTCTTTAATTGTGTTTTATTAACCATTGTGTATGAATTGTTATTGTGTATCTTTCATGGTTTAAATTAAACCGAAATAAAGATTAAAGAATAAAGAATAATTCACATTCATGTGCAAACAGTTGAATATGTATGCCAAAATGGTTCTCATCTCTGTGGATACTATTTCCTGAAATAAATGAGTCCCAAAACCAATCCTTTCCATGTGTTTGTATCATACATTTAAAGTGTTACCTGTCTGTGAAAATTGTGTATTCCATGACACTTTTAAGTGTTTTTTTAAAACAGTTGGCTCATGTCTGATTTATAAGATTACTTACCTGTATCATTACTTCCTTATATTTAATTCACATTAAACATTTTTTGAAGCAGTTCAGTCACGCATACAGATGCAACTACTGCAGAAAGAGGCAGAAGTAAAACAAAAAATGAACTGTCCAAACAACAATTCATTTGGAAGTTCCCACTACCATAGAACCATAAATCTAGTCATTTTAAATATGAAATGTTTCTACAGATGGTTTCTGGCACCTTGAAAATATCTACTTCCAAGAATTTAAATGAAACATTGAAAATAAAACTATGGCTACCAAAATATAACTGTTTTAAAATTAAAGAGGTATTAAGCAACAGAGAGGATGAATAGTCTGAGGAAACAGATGTTGAAAGGGGATATTGGACTTAGGTAATGATCACTCTCATTAAATGACTAAATACCATTTGTGAGAAACTGGGTTTCTTATTGACTACGGTGTGAGCCCTGGTAAAGCAGCAACTACAATCCTTGTCAGGGTAAGGCACAAGCAAATCCCAAATGAACCTATGCTCGACCACCTGGTAGCTTGGCACAGATCAGTCAGGCTTAACTTAGAGCTAAAGTGTAAAGTATTTGTGCAGCACTTCAAACAGTAAAACAGTGAAAACACCACACAAAAAGATCCCACACCAGGTTAGAACAATAGAGCTGAATTTATTAAATAAAACAAGACTAAAACGAGAAAAATCCAATCTGTAGAACTAGAGTTATGAATTTTTAAAGCACAAAGTGTACAATAGTGCCTAAAAGCACAAAGCACAAACCGTGGCAATCTGGTCGCACAAGACCAGGTCAAAGTCAAAAGTTCAGGCCAACCGCGATGGAGCTCAGGTTGAATACAGTCCCAGATTAGTCCCACTGAAGTTTTAACTTCTCAAGTTTTGTGCCAAGAGTCCCATTCACAATGGAGAGGGCCGCAAGGAAAGTGTCATAGAAGGCTGCAGGCGTGGCGCGGAGAGCAGACTAGACTTTGCAGATGGGCTGAAGCTTCGCATTGGCAGTCCCCCGTGGGTTGTCGATGCTGCAGTGTGAAGAGACTGGCCGGCGGCATCTCACACTGGTTTTTGGTGTGAGTGGCGCGGTCTCAGTGCGAGTGGGCCTGCTTGCGGTCATGAAGAGCCCAAAAGCTTCATTTAAGCTCGCTGAGCCACACCAAAGGTCCTGGACCTGAGGGACACCACTTAGGGGTCAGGAGCATGTTGGGGAGCCTTTTATGTCCCTGAGGCTCAGATCTGGAGGCCAGCAGACTAGACCTTGGAGTCACTCTGGCGTTCTGGGTTCAAGATGAAGTTGCAGGTCCAGTTCTTCCTCCCCAGGCAAGAGGGCAGCAGGTCAGCACAGCAGGGCAGCAATTCCATTAGAGCAGCAGTCCAACTGAGGGGCAGTCTTTGTAGCAGCACATCAGTCCTTCCTGGCAGAGTATCCACAAATCTAGAAGTGTACTGAAGAGTTGGTGTCTGAGGTCCTTCGTTTATACACAGTTGTGCCTGTGAAGTGGGGAGAAGCTTCTAGAGGCATGCCCTTGAAGTGCACAGATGCCCTGCCTGTCTGGCCCTGGCTCCAGACTGACTACAGGGGGTACGCAGCCCTTTGTGCGGAGACAGGACACAGCCTATTCAAGTGAAAGTGGTTCTGGGACCAGCTCCTCCCACCCATCCTGCCAGTGATGGGCCATCCAGTCACAGCTACGCCCCCCATTGTGTGTGGTTGTTTAGGAGGAATACACAAAGCCGAACTGTCAGCTGTACCCAGTCATGTGACCCAGAGACAGGCCGTAGGCACCAAATGGCTAAGGCAAAAAATGGCAACTTTCTAAAAGTGGTATTTTCAGATTTTCAATTTAAAATCCGACCGCCATAAGTGAGGATTTTAAATTGGGATTCCAGATACACCAAACATAAACTGGTTATCTACTCCCATTTGGAAATGACACATAAAATGTAATAATTCAGCTCCAATGTTATCCTATGGAGAGATCGGCCTTGCAGTAGTGAAAAAGGAATTAAAGAGTTTTTCACTTTAAAACTGCACACACAGGCTCTGCAGTAGCAGGCCTGAGACATGTTTAAAGGGCTAATTAAGCGGATGGAACAATCAGTGCTGCAGGCCCACTGGTAGCATTTAATTTACAGACCCTGGGCACATGTAGTGCCACTTTACTAGGGACTCACACGTAAAGTAAATATGCCAATCTGGTACAATCCAATGTTACCATGTTTTAGGGAAAGAGCAATAGCACTTTAGCACTGGTTAGTAGTGGCTAATTGTGCAGAGTCCTGAGGCTAGCAAAGACAAGAGGGCAGAAGGCAAAAAGGTAGTGCAAAACAACGCCAATGATGCGAGCTCTAACACCAGTATTTTACATCACTTCTTGAAATAGCTGTGTTCATGAATGCTCTAATGCCTCAATGGGCATCTGCTTCAGCCTTCTCCATAAGAAAGGCTGTAAATTCAAGAACTCATATTCTAGCAACATGGTGTTGAGAAGTGCATTAATAGAGTGGAAATTATATTTATACTTTTATAGACGAGCAAATACTGGACATTACATTTTTCGGGAGAAAATAAATAAACGCATCAAATCACACTTTATAAAAAAGATGATGAAAATGAGGAATTTTAGTTACTGTATCGTAAAAGCATGTAGAAAAAGAGTAATTAATCTTGATTTTGACAGTGAATTTTATGATTTTAACCTTTGTATGTGATAATGAGTGCACCATAGATGATAAAGAGAAATAGGTCATGTTATGTTATTGAAAATTTGTAGAGCGCACGTTCACCAAGAGGTTTCTTGGCACTGATATATTTTCTTATTCCTTCCTTGGAGACACCGCTAAGAGAAGTCCAAGTCTAACTGTAAGCTTGCGAGAAAAGCCAGGTCTTCAGCTTTTTCCTGAAGCGCAGATGGTCAGTTTCTAGTCTCAATGACGTGGGCAGGGCGTTCCTGAACTTGGGTCCCAGGATTGAGAAGCCCGATCCTCCCGTGCGTTTATGTCTGAACCCCGGTACCACCAGTAGATTCATGTGCATGGATCTTTAAGTGCGCGTTGGGGAGTACCTGTGAATTTTTGAGGAAATGTACTTTGGGCCAGTACCATGAATGGCTTTTAACAGGATGCATCGTGTTTTAAACATGGAACGCTGCTCCACGGGAAGCTGGTGCAGCTCCTTCAGCAGTGGTTTAGCGTGACAGTGTCTGCCTTGTTGATAGATAATTCTTGCTGCCTGATTTTGTATCAGCTGCAGACGGTATATCTGGTTGCGCTGGAGGCCTAGATAGATTGCATTGGCATAGTCAATTTTAGATAGGATCAAGGCAATGATGATTTGAATGCTGGCCTCCCTGCTGAAAAACCTTCTGATTTTGCGCAGTTTCCTAAGTTGGAAGAAACAGGCTGAAGTAACTGCCCCAATTTGCGAGTTTATGTTGAGCTCAGAGTCAATATGAATGCCTAGGCTCTTAATCAAGTTCTTAGGGGCAGGTGCAGGTCCTAGTTCTGCGGGCCAATGAGTAGGGGTCCAATACTGAAGTTTATTGTTAGGGATAATGATTTCAGTTTTATCGGAATTTAATTTAAGCTGAGTTTTATTCATCCAATTTCTGATAAACAGCATAGTATTCCTAAGGAACTCCTTGGAATTTATGGAATAATCTATGGAGAAAATCAGCTGCATGTCGTCAGCATAGTTATAAATCTGTGCGCCCATCTGACAGGGGTCGGATATATACGTTAAAAAGGTGCGGAGACAATGATGAACCCTGCAGTACTCCGCAATTGAGGTTGCTTGTGCCAGATTTGTAAGGCGGGAGCCACACTGATTGTCTCCGGTCTACTAAGAAGGATTGAAACCACTTTAGAGCAGCCCCTCTGAGACCTGCTACAGCAATGCATTCCATCAAGATGTCATGATTGACGGTGTCGAACGCTGCAGACAGGTCCAGGAGGATCAGGGCTTGAGTGCAGTCGACATCAACCTTTTCTTTTAGATCATCCATGATGGATAGAATGATAGATTCAGTAGAGTGGGATGTGCGGAAACCTGCCTGATGTGGGTCTAAAAAATTAGTGTCTTCTATAAAGGTGCTAAAGAGTTTTGCTACGTGTGTCTCTAATACATTGGCCAGGAGAGGCAGAAGTGAAATAGGCCTATAGTTGTCCAGCCTCTGCGGGTCGACACCTTATTTTATCTGTAGAGGAATAATCACTGCTTCTTTGAAGGCTTAGCTAAGGGATAGGTTCAGTAGGGAGAGGATAGTCTCTGGAAATACAGAGAATATGGCTTTTTGTATGTGAGAGGGACAGGTATCATTAGGGGAGCCTGATTTTAATTTGTTAAGAAGTTCCAGGAACTGTTCATTGCTCAGGCATGAGAGAGTAGCCATGGAGACAGTGTTAGTGATTCCAGGCGGTTCAATCACGTCCCTGTTGTTGGAGTCTATAGAATCCTGAATTTTCTTAATTTTATCTGAGAAAAAAGAATTCAGATCATTACATAGTTTCTGTGTGGCAGGAATGGAGGGGTCACGCGATCGGGGTTAGATAGCTCCCTTACTGTGTTGAAGATATCTTTTGTTTTGTTGTTAGAGTTTAGTACTTTGTTGGAGAAAAACAGCTTTTTTGCCTCCAAGATGGCTTTTTTGTAGGCCATAAGATTTGTGTTGTAATGTTCTCTGGATTCTATCGAATAGGAGTTTCGCCATTTCCTTTCTGCCAGTCATGTTCTAAGTTTGGCTGATTTTAGGTCAGCAGTGAACCATTTGGATGCTTCATGCCGCCTGACGCGAGATGTGCTACACCTTTGTACTAAAAGATGCATTTACCAAACTTTCAGAAAATGTTCTTTACATATGTGTAAATAATATCTGCTTGAAACAAAAAGAATGTTAATCCATACTTTTAAGGTGCATATACATGTTGGTACTTATAAATGTAGTGGTACCCTATTTCTATCTGAATTCATTTTGATCATACTAAATGTTACAAAGTGCATCGGAAACTTCCCAAAATCTCAACTTCTTCATGACTTCCTATAAATGTACACATATAATTCTATAAATTCTGCGTTATATTTGCCTAGGTTAACATAGGCGAAACTGTATTCATGAAGTTTTCTGCTTCGCTAAGTCTACTGAACGTGAGTGAATCACTTGATGTAACAATCTGTATGTAACAAGTTCTTTTCCCTCTTGAGTTCTCATGCATTGTATAAAGATTTTGCTACAATTATGTTACCATTTGCAGGACACCTGCCTGGGAAACTGCCTTTTCAAACTTTACAACGCGCTCTAGCTAAATGGGCATTGTTTAACATTTCACACTGCTTAATAGTTCCACCTATTTCCTCTGCATTTTGTGTCTTCTTTATGTCGCCTGATCCACATTCCAACATGAACTGACCAATGGACTCAGTGGTCTGATCAGATGAGGTGACATCAGGAGGTGTCATTCCTGGAAACGCTAAGAATATATTATTGCTTGATCTGACAAATTGGGGTTTCGATCGGTCCTTCCTTGCCCATGTAAGGATAGAGACTCTTGTGCGCTTAAGCAGCTGATGGTGATGGCAGACGGCTGCTGTTCAGCATGCATGCTGATTTTGAACTGAATGACGAGATTCGTAGAACTTTGATACAGACTCACCTGGCTTCCTTTCCTAACTTGCACATAAGCTACATGCGCTTAGTAGTCTATTCCTTCCGAGACTACCAGAACTGGCAAATTCATGTCCTTTCCTGAACTTGTGAGCTTTGGGTACTGATTATTTCTTTGCTAAATGTCTTATTTCTGATGATACACTTATATTACTAAAAGATATGATAAACTAAATATCAAGTAAATTGACTCAGTTATCATGATTTTCCTCACTTAAGGTGAATGAGCATTCTCAAATTAGAATCTTATTAAATGACTAAATCGGATTAGAAAAATTACAGGTCATCAAATACTCATGTTACTATTTTGTATTGCTTTATCTGAATTCTTAGTGTGTATGATTTTGGCTCGCCTACGTTTCTTCAGGATGTTTGGGCCCGCAGTATTAATCCTTTATCTTTATAGCATTTATGTTAAGAGTAATTTACATGAGTTTGATTTCCAACTTGTAGTTCAGTTATCCAATTCCTGGTCCTCATTGGATGACTGTTGGAACCCTTTATATCCAACCCCTCTCAGCACACTGCAAGGGCATCGGAGGACCAAGAGAGTGGAAATGATTGTGTTACAGATCATTGATTGGTTATAAAAGTAAGTAAAAGATTTGGGGCCCATTAAACGCTACAACAGTGCTTCATTTATATAATGAATACAGAATTATAGCATTCTAGTTGTTCATGGGAATTCCGGTGAAGTTACTGCAGAACATGGGGGAATTATCTGATGAACTGCTGTTCATTTACTCCTGCCCTCTCCACAGGAAATACACCCAGTTGCACAGCTCTTGTTCTAACAACATGGTGCTCAGGTGTATCTCATATTTGGCATGAATATAGAATGTTAACCTTTTACTAGTTCATTAGAACCCTATGGTGAAGCTACAGTTGAACCATACCTGTGCATGTTTCAAGACAAAACTACAGGTGATATTTTCTGTGTAGTGACCAACCAAGGTGGGCCGCCTAATTATTGACAGTTATTTCAATGGCAATGGTGCATTTTTTGAGCAATGGTGCATTTTAAAACATAAAAAAACAACATTGGTCAGAAGATTATGCATTTAAAGACCACTTGGGCATTTCATTGTGTGCTTCTTTAAGCAGTGCGAAATGTTGCAATCTAAACTCAATGATAGTTGATACCAACTTCTCCATTTGATCAAATTGTGTGACTGAGAAAATGACCATTTCTGTTTATGAATTAGACCCATTACCTTAATGGCAAAACATAAAGTTTGTCAGTTTGTTGTGTGTATTAAGCAAGAATATTCATAATGAGTGATCAATTTTTAGCCACTCAGAAGGCATTAGGTTGAAAAGAGCCCATGCAGGAAGCAATATTATAGAACAGAATGATAGTTTTCTTTTAACAGTTTTACTTGGCTAAATTAGTTTCCAAAATAATGAGAACAGCAAGGAATATGAAATACGTTACAGGTTTGTTACTGGCATACATGTCATATTAAGTTTTTTTTATTGTTTTGTCATGTCACATGCCACCTGTGTTTTGCAGGTGCTTCATACGTAAGGGAACTGATATGCATTTTCCCACTCCGGTTCATATAAAAAAATACAATGTAGACTTAATTTGATCATGCCTCCTTAAAAGGCAGTGTTTATTTTCGATGTATGTTTCGTTGAACAATGGTTGTATGTTTTTCCTAGCAGTGTTATAGGCATTCATTCATTCATTCATTCGCCTACTTCCTATTTACTCTATTGGTGCTTGTAATCTTTTACATTTGCTTCTGTCTAATGATTGTCGCAGCAAACATGTTTTATACTAGAATGACGCTGGTTCAATAAATGCTGATTGAAAACGTCCCCAACGTTTATTCTGTGTATCTCTCTGAAACTAAGTGAGCACGATTGATTGAGCGATGATGTCATCTGAGAGAAGGGACAAGTGTTGTTTCACTTGGGACATTGTTGAGGTCTTTAGCCACTCTAGGCATAACTTCCCAACACTGTAAGATATCACCACCCGGAGTGTTCTGATTTTACATAGCGCTGATCAGGCCTATGGATACTAAATTCCCTTCAGTGGTACCCTTAAATCTTGACTGACACCTATTTGTGTCGATAGGCCAAACCAACCATCCCTTCCAATTGGGGTCTGATGAATTGTAAGAACCATTGTGTAGTATGGCATCTAATCTATCCTCACTGTGTAGTGTATAGTTTTTCCAACCCTCAAAGTGTGTAAGTGAGGGAATCCGAGGTGTGTTCAAGTCCTTAATCTTGGCTAGCCCAAGACAGGAAGTCTGTTGCACTGTGTTGTTCAGGAAAATCATGTGTTGTGGTATGAGGCATGCTCTAAATAAGGCCTCAGTTCCCTGAACTTGCCAATCTTTAGTCCCCCAGACAGATTTTGTGTCTATAGTGTCCCTCCAAAAGTCGAAACCCTGTAAAGACAGTTGGGAAATAAAGAAAGCAGAGTATATCAGCTTAGTGTTAGTGAGCATATTTTTCTGTGCAGGTGTAGGTGCAAGCCTATAGTAATACGAGGCCGGGTCTGAAGTGTTAAACCCAGAAAAATAAGTAAACTTCTGTGCAAATGTTGTTGAACTAGCTTTCGGCAGTGTTGGGCAATGTTCCCATTGATGGTAAGTGAAAACATTACGTGGGATACTTGCTTTGTGCAGAAAATGGTGAGCATAGTGTTTGTAACAAAACATGGTGTCAAAATTAGATGTACCATCATACATTTCATCATTTGAAAATGCAGCAGATTGTTCTAAATCAGACAGCATAGTATGCACAGTTTCAATGTCCCAATCATCAGAGAGAGTACTAGAGACAATGATATCACTAAGATAAATTTCCAATAAATGAGGTATTCTTAAAAGTTCAGTAGGACCATATACATCATAAGAAACTTTGTCCCAAACTACTCCTTTAGAAACTGGAACTGCTGTAACGTTCACTAAGGACAGGTCCCTCTGTTCACAGTGTGATGATGCATGCAGTTTCAGGACCAAGTTCACATGTTGTACTGCAGAGCTTTCTGGGATGTAATGCCCATTCAGGAGCAAGAAAAAGACAGTCACTATACCAATCCTAAGGACTAGGAACAGTAGACCAATTGCAATCCAGAGCTTTAGCCAGGGAAAAACAAAGTAAGTCTTTTTCAGCAAAAGTTAGAAATCACGAATCATTCTTTGTTGGGCACAGGCTGTGGCGGTAACTCGGGTTCACTTGGATCCGATGAAAAATTGTCAAAATCGATGAAGTAGCCAGACGCAGTCTGATCTATCTTTGGTAGCTCAGCAGGTTTTGTGGAACTGGCTGATGCCTCCGTTCCAGACATATTCACATAGAAGTCGGTGTTAGGCCGAATTGAGATCTGTGTTTCATTTGTAGTTTGATGTTGTTCAGTTTCAACAGGTACAAGTTGCATTCCATTGTTGGTAACTCCCTCACTTCGCGGAGTGAAGTCTTCAAAACGTATTAATCTTTCCATCTGAACTTCCTGTATGGTAGCAAGAGGAGATCGGTGGCTACCCAGGAGCCCACGCATCCTACTGTTGAGTATCGGCCACATAGTGTGGTTTGATCAGATCAATAGAGATGAATCTCTTGTCTTTGCAGCCGGCAAGGGGCAGAAGATTACTGTTCTTGTTCCTTCGACAGCCAGGACAGGTACAGGTGCTCTGTGAGATGGCCCACATTCTTTTTTGCCCACAATATTTTCTCTGACCAGGTCCCCAATCTTCAAGACCCAGACAGGTCTTGCCGGAACAGCTTTCACTTCTCCACTGGCGGTGCGTTTTACTTGAACGTTGCTTTGTAATACCCAGAATTAATTGAGTTCCTGTAAAACAGCCAAACGATCATTGATGTCAAATGGTTTTTCATCCACCACTGTGCTGCCACAGTCGAGGTCTGGTACCCACATTCTTAACCCAAACAGGGCTTCATATGGAGTACGGCCCCCCCAGGGAACTTCTTGGCATGTTGTTAAGTGCACTCTGGACCCCATATAGGTGATTGACCCAACTGCCACCGAGCCTAATACCCTAGCTGTTAAGGATTGCTTTAAGTCCCGGTTGTTCCTCTTCACGATCGAATTTCCCTAGGGGTGATACGGAGAGGAGTATCGCAATGCTACACCCAAACTTCCCATGTCTTCTTTGAAAGCCCGTGAGCTAAACGTAGGGCCATGGTCGGAATGTAATGTGCCAATAGTGTATGTCCCTATGAAGACTCGGAAATCCTTTATAACAGTTCAGGCATCAGCCGAGCGCTGAGGTCAAACCCACTGGAATTTAGAGCATGAATTCACTGCCACCAAGATGTATTTGTAAGCCTGTCAGATTGTAAGGGGCCACAGTGGTCCAAATAGACACATGCGAGAGGTCTGTCTGATATCAGTAGTGGTGTTTGAGGTGGACGTTCTACGGTGGGACCTTTCATCTGCTGAGAGATGTCACACTTGAGGACAAAACCCTTGGTCTGTTTAGTAAGACATGGCCACCAATAACGCTGCTTCAGTAGTGAAACAGTCGCAGCGATACCTGTGTGTGCTGAACCCAAAACTTTGTGTGCAGCTATAATTAATCCTAATTTGAGATCCATGTTTGGTATTACTCTATCCCCCACTCCTGGAATTTGAGCATACGGAATGTGTCACGCATCTAACTTGTAGGAGTACTTGAGTGGAAATGGGGGTCTCTAGTTGGCAATGGCTGGCGCCAATGTCCAAATAGGGACCCTTCTTCCTAAGTCAGGGCAAGTGGGCTACCCCCTTTGATAACCCCTGCTCAACCCTGTGGTAACGTAGCACGAGCAGTTAGGCCTATCTCAGAGGCAGTGTGTGAAGCATTTATGACCATGCACAATAAGGCAGTAACGACACCACAAAAGGACACAACTCAAGTAGGTATAGAAAAATAGTATCTTTATCTAAGGTTTAACACAAGACTCTCAAAAGCGTTTTAACCAGTCACAATGCACGTAAATCAGTAGGGACTTAAAAAGGCAATAACGTATTCACCAGAACGTGGCACTGACTGAGTTCAAGGCCTGGGTCTACGCGACCCGTTGCGCACCAGATACCTGCCGTTGGACGGGGACACAGCACGCAGCTTCTCGAAGAAGCGGAGACGGTGACAGGCGGACTCCCAGCGACCACAACTCTTGACTGCAGTGGTCCGCAACGTGCACTTACAATGATTCGGGCACTCGGGGACAGGCGGGCTCTCAGCGACAGCAACACGCGGCTGCGGCAGGCCGGGCTGGTGGTGGCGATGACTCTCGTCGTGCAGCTCCGTGGTGGGCTCACAGCGGCAGCAGCTCTCTCTTAGCTGCGGCGGCCCACAGGACGACTCACGATGATGCAAAGTTGGCAAAGGTGCGGGCAGTCAGCGGCAGCAGCTCTCTCTTAGCTGCGGCGGCCCACAGTACAAATCACGATGATGCAAAGATGGCAAAGATGCGGGCACTCAGCGGCAGCAGCTCTCTCTTAGCTGTGGCGGCCCACAGGACAAATCACGATGATGCAAAGTTGGCAAAGGTGCGAGCATTCAGCGGCAGCAGCTCTCTCTTAGCTGCGGCGGCCCACAGGACAAATCACGATGATGCAAAGTTGGCAAAGGTGCGGGCACTCAGTGGCGGCAGCTCTCTTAGCTGCGGCGGCCCACACAGATTCAGCGACGGTTCCGAAGGTTCAAATTAAGGCGGGCTCTCAGCGGCGGCAGCCCTTCACAGAGCTAACAAGGGTTACCAGTCCGCGTTCCTCACAGTAGAACTAGAGTTTCCGGATTACTCGACGGCGGCCTCACCTGCAAGTAGAATCCCTCGCACAGGAATTCAGACGGCTGACGGGGTGCAGTCTAATGTCCCTGAGACTTCAGCAGGAGGCGCTCTCAATTCAGGCCCTCGGGTAGTTTCTTCAGCAAGCTTGGTGAAAGTTTCAAAGTCCTTTCCTCTGTTCACTCGGACAGAGTTTCGTCTTGACATCCAGAAGGAACACACTTGAAAAAGGTTTCAGCGCAGCGTTTTATACCTAAAAAGTCTTTGTTCTCTAAAGTCACAAATCACTGAATCCATCCAGAACCAGTTCGGAGGGGTCGGGGAGCACTTGGTTTACGAGGCGATATCCTGCCCTTTGAGAATCAGGGGGTCTGCTATCAGACGCCCAGTGGGAGGTGGAGCCATCATTCACCTCGCCAGGCATGGCCCCGCTCAGATCAAAGAGTCACCCCTCCCCATACTCTAAATGCCGATCTCTCTCTCCAGCCAGGTCTGACCCAGCTGGCCCTGCTGCTCCAAAACCAGACGGCCAATACACACACTAGCAAAGCCTACAGGAAAGCTTAGGCAAGAAAATACCTTGTTTCTAGAAGAGGCATTTTCGAACACGGGCTATGCAAATGATCCTTACTAAAAGATGTATCTCAATGTCCTGAGCTTAAACATATCAAATTCGAATTTCCTATCAGGATCCTGGGGGCAGGTAGGATTATGGAATGTAATACTCAGCCTGCCCATTCTGGCCTATGAGAACGGATAGCCTCACAATAGTAAACAGTGAAATGGAGGGTAACTCGCTATTAGAACATGCTACACAGACATACTTTAAAAACTGCTTCGGTGGGTAGCGCAAATCAGTGCTGCAGGTCCACCAGCAGTATTTGGTCTACCAGCCCTGGGCACACACAGTGCACTTATACTAAGGACTGACAGGTAAACCAAACGAGCCAATTATGGTTATCCCAATTCATACAGTTATCTTTACACAGGGAGCATTCGCGCTGTGGCACTGATTGGCAGTGGCACAGCGCCCAGAGCATCTAAATCCAGCCAACTTAAAAGATAGGAAGCGAAAAGAGGAAGGGAGACCCGCGCCAATGATGCCAGGTCTAACAATTATCTTTCCGTCTATCTTTGTACTGGAACGAGTGATTGCAGCAACAGCTTCATCCGTCAATGAATTCCCTTCAAAGTGCACACCAACACGCTGATGACTCAATGTGTGAATTACATGAGCTTGTGGCAAGCATTTTTTCAGCTCTGCCACCTGTTCCCAAAGCAGCTTGTGTTTTACCGTGCACCCTTTGGAGTCTCTAAACCCATTCTGGCCCCAATAGTGAAGATATTCATTGTATGACTGGACACAATAAAATGAATCGCACATAATAAGTGTGAGGAATTCCCGATCTGTATTTTTTAGTGCCAGTATCAGGGCTCTCAGTTCTGACAGCTGTGCCGTGCACCCTCCCAGAGACTGCGTATGTGTATTGCTAGGACGGAACTTGCTGTCCTGCATATGTCCCTTTACAATCGCACATGCTGCGCTGTATTGCTGTTTACTTCCTATGGCAGGCTGGGCAGAGCCGTCAGTATAAATGATGTATTCATACTGATCTAGAGGCATTATTTAATTCGGGAGAGAATATTCTTGTTCGTACTGCAGGAATGCTTGTATTTTTAATGTAGAATCAAATTTGTAGTGTACATCTGTTGCAATGAGAGATTTAGCCCATTGTATCCATTGTGGATGCAGTACTTTTGCGTTTGAAACGCTTGCTTTGGTAACAGCCTCTAAGGTTGGTACTGGAGTCATGCAAATTATGTGTTTCCCCTGTGCTAGTGCTCTTTCTCTTACTACAGCAGTTTGTACTGCTGTTAGTATCTTTTCTGTGGATGCAAAATGCATTTCAGCGTTTGTGTACAAATGTGATTTGTATGCTGTGGGTACCGTCTCACCTTCATTGAAGGTGAGGTAAGTGTACCCTCATTGACCGTGGCTACAAGGATCACAAAATTAGTAGTATTAACACGTGTGTGTAAGTGTTTGGAAGTTATCATATCAGCTTGTACAGAACTGAGAATTTCTGTGTTCAATGTTGGACTGGAAAATCAGGTTTTATTACGTCATAGAAAGGTTTAACCATTTCTGCGTAATCCAAAATGTTTGTTCTGCCAAAATTTAGGAATCCTAAAATGGATTGTACATTTTTCAGAGTCTTTGGAGATTGAAGCAGCACACATTTTTCTAAAAAATTAGCTGTCAGATTTTCCCTTCACTTGATAGCTCATACCCCCAAAATAGAACATTGAGGTGGTCAATTTTTGGTTTTTTGAAGTTGAATTTGTAGCCCACATTGGCGAACCCCAGAATTATGTTGTTCACCCTGTTCAAGTGTTCCAAAATCTCATCGTCCGTCAGATAAATATCATCTACTTAGGAGAATGCCTCCTCATCACAATTTTGAAGTAACTCTGTTACTCCCGCTGAGAACAACCTGGGGCTATTCTTATACCCTAGGGGCAGTCTACAGAATTGGCGCTGAGAGCAGAGGGCTGAGAATGCTGTCAAATATCTGCTTCCAGGCGCTATATTTTGGCAGAAGAAACCATTTGAGATATCTAGTGCTTTGTATTTTTTCCGCACAATGTTATTTATCAATGCGGCATTGTGTGCATTTTGTACTGCAAATGTTAGTGTGCATGTGTTCAAATGCCTGTAGTCTAAAACTAGATGGTATGAATTGTCAGGTTTTATTCCATTAAACAAAGGATTATTTATGGAAGAGGTGCAGTTTTCAATCACACCTTGGTATTCAAGTTGATCTAAGATCTCCCTGACTTGTTTCTTTGCCTCATGTTTTATTGGGTACTGCCTCTGTGGAGTAGGAGTAGATTTTAATGGGATTTCAGGTGAGTTGACTCAGCATCCCACCCTACATGATTGTGTTAAAGTGCGGGAGCTAGCACTAATGCCCACTCTTGCAAGTACAAATGTTTAAGTGACTCTGGAACGAGGTCGGAGAAAGCCAGTAAAATTACATCTTCCCCCTTAGGGCACTCCATAACGAACTCAAGCGGCCAATCTCTTTCAGCCAAAAGGACGTCCTACCCATATGTCTGGTTCTTCCGAAAGAGACCTTTCACTTTCCTGGGTATGTCCCCCTCCATTTGGAGCGTAATTTCATGTAAACAATGTGGGACACTTATTCTTGTAGCCGGTGTCTCCACCATGATATGTTCATTCAAGGCTGCTGTCACCAGACATTCCATCAGGTTCTGGCGAGCTATTGTTACTTCTGCTGCGCTGTCTAGCTTCGTCAGAGCCCATTCCCCGTTCAGTAGCAGAGTCCTCATTAGCCTGGGCATTTCTTATTTTATGTCCAGCTATTTTCTTCTTTTTAACTTGAGGTTTAATTTTGGGTTTATTTTCTTGTTTGATAATGTTGTCTGAAGTGCGATGTGTCTCCCCTTTCGGCTTGACTCACTCTTTTGATCTGTGTTCTGACCGTCCTTCCCTCTCTGAGTGTTTTGATAAACTCTGAAAGGAACGAGAGGAACGTGTATCAGTATCCTGATACCTGCCAGTTTTTTTAATATTATCACGGTTTCTAAGATGATATCTTTCTTCAGAGGGCTCCTGTTGAGGAGACCCGCCCCATGATTGCGATGCATTCTACTTATTATTTTTTGATTGTTTGTTATCCCATTTCTTTTTAGAAGAATCTGGTGCTTGCTTTGAGTTATCCTTTTCAGAATTACCCATTACTTGCGGTTTCACAGGTCTAGTTCCTAAGTTATCTCTACCGAGCGAAGCATTCGTTTCTTCGACAATCTTAGGTAATTCTCGCTCCTGTTGTGCAGGAGTGAGTTCCCGCAGGCGTATGTGTATAGCCACCGCTGCTGCCTCTCCCTTTATGTTACCTAACATAATTTTTGATACCTGGTAAAAATAACCTATCAGTTTCATCCCTAAGTCCAGGGCAGATTCTGCTCTGTACTCATTCTGTATTTGTTTCAATACATCTGGTATAACTGCTATTGAGGGGGTACCATGAGTTCTGGTATAAACGGCATCGAAAACTCTACCCCAAATGGTACAATCCTCTATCGGGGGAGCTATTCCCATAGGCAAGCAAATTGTTAGTATTCTGTGTTTTTCCTGTGGGCCCGTATGGGGAAATATTGCTTCAAGCTGTGCTATTTTCTGTGCTATCCAGAACGGCATTTGCTCATGTTTGGTGGGCATTCTTCCCATAATCGTGTTCAGCGTTTGTGGGTTGATATTTGTAGTAGTCATTTGAGGTTGACTAGCTTGAGTAAATTCGCGGGTATGTGATTCTGCTTCTGGCAATGTATCAATCTGTAGATGTGGTGTGTAAGCAGGTAGGACCGGGCAGGTCTCTCCATCTCTGCTGAGCCGACCGAGTCTTACAGTGCTGTGGTGTGGGGGAGGGCACCTTTAAACCAATTAATATGCTCTTGGTATGTTAATAGTACTTCTACGTCCACGTATGGAAAGTATTCATCAGGTGTGTCATCTTCAATGTAAGTATAAAACAAATGTGTGCGTGCATCTGCAGGCGGAAATTTGACACAAGAATAGAATACCTCTGTTCTGAATGCCTTGTGTGCCTCAATCACGAAGGTAACACTACCACCCATTGCCGGGAGGCCGTATTCCATTAATTTTATAGTAACTGCATGTCTGCAATTTTCTGTAATGTTAAGAGCACCTTCATGCTCTTCTTCCCCTGCATTCACAACAGCATCTCCAATGTCAGGCATTGTAGGAGGAAGTAGTAAGGAAAAGAGATAAGGTTTTGCACAGTGTGTGGAACTATAACCCTTCAAGCTTGAACAAACCTACAGCCAATACATAAGATATGCCTACTCAGCTGAGGCGGATTTCCCTTCCCACTCCAGACGTTTCTGGTTAAAGGTGAGTAGGGGTCTCTGAGAAAGCACGACTGAACTACTCAGATTTGACCGTTAAATAAGAACCAAACCAATGTTGGCGGTACCATGTCATGTAGTTCCTAAAAATGCATAGGATCTGCGTGTTTGTAGGTAACATAAACTAAGGGATTGGTGTCTAGACTGATTCCGGACACCCCCACAGGATATGCCAGCCTATAGACTAGCTAGCTCACAGTGCCACCATAAGCCCCCTAACCTTACCAAGGAGCGAATAGTTTCTGGAAACCAGTGAACATGACAACCCTTCAGGGATTGTGGAAACAGTACAGTACACCTCACTCAGTCAATTGTGCTCACCTAGTCTCAGAGAGATACACAGAATAAACGTTGGGGACGTTTTCAGTGAGCATTTATTGAACCAGCGTCATTCTAGTATAAAACATGTTTGCTGCGACAATCATTAGACAGAAGCAAATGTAAAAGATTACAAACACTGATAGAGTAAATAGGAAGTAGAATTCTACCATGGTGCTAAAACAGTGAATATATGCATGCATATAAACATGACAGTATTCAAGAATACTCCTATGATGCAGACCCTACCTAAGTGTACCTGGCATGTATGTGGGTGTAAAGCCAAGTATCCCCAAGGAAAGAGTTAACCCCATTACCTGATGGGAGAGAATGAAGGACCCCGTCTTGGTCACAAGTTGGACACCCCGCAAGGGTTGTCAGACCGCTGCATGTTGAAGCTTCAGCGTGCCGGGACCCCAGTGTCTTGTGTCAGCATGGAAACGTCTCCCCTAGCTACCTAGTGAAGGTGAAGTTCTTTTATACCAAAGAGGTAGCCTCGGGGTTTCCACCACAATCGATATGTTGTGAATACGATTATGTAAATGAGCCTAAATCAATAATTGCAATAATGCAAAACAGCCCTAGGATGAAGATGGCGCTGACTTTTGTACAGAGTATGTTAATCCTGTTATGTACGTCATGTGCAGGGGATTTTTACAAGAATCCTCATACATAATAAATGATAGTTTCAAAGAAACCAATCGACATTTATTTAGCACATAACTGTGTAAAGGTCAGTGCTAGAACCGTTATGCGGAGCAAGGTAGGACACTTTGCTACTTAGGCCTAGGTTGGGGAACATAACAAAGTGGTGACAGTGTGCTGAGTTCTAGTGAATTATTAGTGTACTCATTGAATCCCCTGGATTTTTTGCTTTCGGACTACCTGGTTTTGGATTTTAATTATGCATGAGGCTCATCAACTGAATCTCACTCGCAGTAAACTTTGTGGAACTGCACTGAGGGTGTTAACTGTCAGTGCCTGCCTTTTAGGATAAGGCCAGCTGCTGCACAGATAGGGTAAGAGGCTCTGGGTTGGGTACACATGAGCACATGAGCAAACGCATGTGAAGACTGAGTGTGTGAGAGTACTGTCTAGCTCAACCCGGTATTTGAACACAGGTAGCCTGTCAGACTGGACCATTCGAGGATTAGTGCAGACCTGGTATAGGCCTTCTAATGTCATTCACAGTGCACATCTGTAGTGCTTACTGAAAGTATGTGTGCTTTACTGATTTACAAAAAATGGGTGAGGTCTGAGCCAAAGTACAGTTTCAAACCACTTAGGCCTAGAGGGTCCAGTCAGGTTCAATCTGAGGGTAAACATGACCCCAAGTGTTAATCCACTGTCATGTTTAGTATAACTGCAATCCTAATGGCACTTACAGATTTTCATATTTCTCTGGCTCAACTCATACTCAGATTCCAGGCCTTGGTCCCCCCTACTAGTCCAAGATACTTACTCTGCTGGCCAGCAGGAGGATCAAATGCCTCCTCACACAACAGAGCCATTTGTCAGCCATCAGGGATGTTCCTAGCAGAAGAAAGGGTATGGACAGAATCTATGCGTGGTAATTAGCTTTTTACACTGCACTTGACCTGGTCACGCCTAAGCCCAGGTTTGAAGATTTGGTGGAAAGAGATCAGACAGCTGTCAGTTGTGGGTGATGCTGAGGCTCTTAGGAAAGGTCCATCCATAAACCACTTCACCCTGCCATGTTTAAATGTCCCAAAATGTTGCGCAGGAGGGTTGGGACAGGGGTGAAGTGATGATGTGGCATCCTAGGATTAGGCAGAGGTGCCTGCCTTCTAGAACTTTCTTTCCATCCCCACTTAAAAACCCCTGCACAAGGGACAGATGTTTGAAAAGGCACTGGATCTGGGTCTGTGACACCGGAATAATTCCTAGCTGGGAAGAAGAAGACTCCTGTACCTCAGCAGGGTCAGCCCTGGGGACCCTGAAACTTCAGCTGGCACCCAGGACTAACAAGGGTCTCACCAGAGCCAATGGTGCTGTTCCTCCACTTATACCTTCAGAGGGAGAGTAGGGGGGGGGTGGACCTGCTATGGGGACCCTGGACGGTTCCCTGAAACTTTTGTGGACTGATTCTATAAGAGTGCTCCCTTCCCAAGCAGGGGGCCCCTGATTAAGTTGGCACACATGTGCCCTGTAAATACCCAGGAGGCTGTGGGACCTGGGGGATGTGGTAGGAAGTGTGTACTGTTTGTTTGTTGTGAAGGGCCTGTGGAAGATGCTCCACAAGCAGGAAAGAGCATCAGGAGCCCAGGCAGAGGACAGGTCTGGTGTATGGATCACCAAAATCAAGCTCCACAATGAAAGTCAAATTGATAGTCCAGCTGCCTGATCAAAATTCTCCAGGGGGGTAAAGGAAAGAGAACTGTGCATGTAGCGCTCTGCTACAAATCCCAAAATGCCTCTGGGGTGGGTCAAGCCCCCAGAGGTCAGAGCAATCTCCATTATTGTTTTCTTTTATATGGGGAGGCGGCATGCGAGAGGACACTTCCCTAGAGTCACCTTCGGCCCGGGTCTCCTTCCTCCAGTGTCTGGCCCAAGCACAAGTGCCCTGAGGAACCCCATTTCCCATAAAAGAACACAGGTCAGGGGCACCACTGTATTACCTAAACAATGCAGTGTGCTGCCCCACTCTCAGGTCCTGTGTCTGGGGGAGTGGGGAGCACACCGATGACATCTACCCACCCACCCTTACTGTTGGCCAGAGAACAAAGTGACTGAGAGCCAGCGGGGAGCAGGTCGGGGCCTTGGTGATCCCTCCGCAGCCCCTAACAGGTGCAGCACTCGGGTGCTCGAGAGGGCAGTGCCACCCAGTTCTGAAAAAACACTTGAGTGTGAGGCCACATTAACAAAGGAGAAAGCATTGGACAAGCAGCAAAGCCTCTCATTAGATATGCAACTCCTGGGGTTGAGGAGCACCCCATAAGCCCCTACAAGGAGTAGAATTAGCATATTTGCTCTTGTTTGGTGCTCTAGAGAAAGCAGGGGCCCTTCAAAGGGTATTGTAGAGTGTTTGGAAGCAGCCCCTCCCGAAGATTCCCCAAAAAGTTTGCCATAAGTCTTGCGGGTGTTATATTGATGCCTCTGAAGAAGTTTTCAAGCACTCCTGGAGCTTGTGTTTTTGTACATGATCTCTGGGGTGCAGGGACCTCTGTTGGATGGTCCAAAAATTGAAGTGGCATCATGTTAAAGGCAGATGAAAGATTCTTGTACACATTGAATTGATTTGAAAATGCTTTAGTGACAATGACACCTTTGACAATTCAATGGTATATGCTTTAATCAAGGTAATTAAAAGGTTTTATTGTTGAGCACAAAGTTAAGAGTCGATCATTACATGTGTTAAGGATAGTCATTGACATATTTTGAATTGCTTTATCGATAACCCCAAGGTTAACTGTGAGTCATGACAAGTCTTAATGAATCTCTTGGAAGATGTTACAATCCCTATTGATTTCAGTTGTGTTGTATTGGTGTATTATAATATATTTCTGCTTTTAACACTGCAGTGACACAATGACAAAGCCGGTAGACATGCCTTTTTGATTATAACACACGCTGCATTGTCTGTTATAGGTGGGTGTATTGTGATAATAGGGTTCAGGGCTCACTAGGTGCAACGTGATATGAAGGTGTGACCAGAGGTATTTCCATCATCCTGATGCACATATTTGTAGAGAGCTCATTAGTGTGTATAATAAAGTACTTTTTTCTTTTTTATAAGAAAAAGCACAGATTGGACAATGATTTATTAAGCATTGTTTGTCGCATACCAGCCGACTGTGATACTAGCCCATACCACCTTCTCTGAGTAGGCTTCAGACTTCTCTGCTACCATGAAAGAGTCAAGTGCTACAGTGGAGCACATGGTTCCCATAAAGGGAATTTGTGGGCTTAATACTTGTGAAGGACTCTGTCAGTCAGTAAAACTTTATTTGATTTTACCAAAGAAAATCATAAAAGTACAAATGCAGATATACACATCATAAAAACATAAACAAACAACACATGATAAAAAGACCATCACCAAATAAAATAACAGGTTCACACCTATTTCGAACTCAGAACATCTGAGAGGAACCATGATAAAAAGAAACATATATTGGACGTGGGTAAAAGTTGTAAAAACAGTAACGCTGGTCTCACTTGCTTAAAATTCATGGGTAACAGGAAAGGCCAAATGTATTTGTGAGTTAGGGCCTGATTACGACTTTGGCGGTGTGGCAGCGGGCCACCATGCCAGTGCCCCACTGCCGCACCGCCAAAGCCGCCTGTTGACTACCCATCAGATTAAGAGTTTTCTCCTGGTCTGGTGGGCAGTGCTTTGGCTGTCCCAGGCAGTGAGCCTTAGAATGGCATCACAATGGGAACGCCAAAGCACATTCCTGCATGGACCGAAATGCACAATTTTGTGTTCCGTGCAGGAACATGGCAGTGCATACAGACAGGGTGGCACACCATGTGCCCCATTGCATGCACCCCCATGCACAGAGGCACCCCTTAGTTTCCTCACCACCACCCTTTTCATGGCGGGCTCACCTCCACCCTTTTCATAGTGGGCTCACCGCCATGAAAAGGAGGGCATTGAGGAAACTCATAATATGCTTGGCAGTGTAGCTGCTGCACCACCAGCATATTATGGGCTCTGACCGCTGCGCCACGGGATCAAGGATCCCAGTGGTAGCAGCGGTCCTGAGGCGGTCCCACTGCCCTAGTCATAATACGGGGGTGGACCGCCAGTCTGGAGGTCCAGGGACCGCCACCACTGGTTCGGTGGTCCCAGGGACAGCCGACGTGTGCTGAACCAAGGGCATGTCAGAACAATATGCATGGTGTTAGAAAAAGATATATTATCACAAATGCACACAGGTAATTCTGAATCTTTAAAAAAAGCCACCATTCCCAAACATGAGTAGAGGAAACAGATTTAGGGCCACATCTACGAACGTTTGAAATTGTGAATTCCTAATTGTAATTCCATGTGAATCACAATTAGGAAATCACAATTTCAAATGTATGAAACTCTTTAGAGTTCAATTTGCGATTCCCAGTGGGTGGCAAATAGGCCTACCTCATCAATATTCTTGGGGTAGGTCGCAATTTGCTGCCCATTGGGACTAGCTAAAAACACAGGGATGGTGGCCTGCTGGGGACAGCAGACCACCATGTCTGTGTTTGCTTTTAAATAAAGCATTTTTTTTATAAATGGAGCCCATTTTCCTTAAAGTAAAACGGGATGCGTTTCAAAAAGAAAAGTGGAACATGGGACCACTGCCTGCTCTTAAAAACATTTTCACATGCATTCACAAAGGGGAAGGGGTTACCACCAACTTGAATTTGGTGGTAAAAAGTAAATGCTTTGTGACCGCATTCTGTTTGCAAAACATTCATACATACCATTGCGATTCGGTATTAGGGAGGGACACTCTTAACACGCCCCTTCCTAATACCAACTCGCAAAATCCAAATTGAGATTTGGTAACACGTTACTGAATCACAATTTGGACTTTGTACATCCTAATGTGCATTTTTCCTGACGCATACGGCCCGATTCTACAAATCGGGCCGTTTGTGACAGGAAAATTGCATTGTACATTTGGCCCTAGCCTTCTTCGCCTCTTCCTGAATTTGTAGCTTTTTAAGCAAGGCCACAAGCAAGTCCTTATGCACCAAGGAGCACCTCTTATTGAACCATTTGTAAGGGCAGGGATATGTCGATGAGAGAGTAGATTTAGCAACTCTACAAATGTTGGAAAAAGCTCCTAAAACAATAACATCAGTGGCATCATTATAAAGACAAGTTAAAAAAATAGCTTGACAAGTGGCAACCAGATTGGAGAAGAAGTCAGCGGGGTGATCTTTGCCTATATAGTCCTGTGACTCTGATCAGACGTTTTTACAGGCTTTTTAAATAGACATGCCACCTCCACTTGTGACTCAACCCAAAAAAAAGCTGACTGATGAGGGGTTGTGAATGCGAACGTCCCAATATACCTTATAGTTTGCAATGGAGAGAAAAAATAGGCAGAAGCAAAAATTTAATAAAAAATAGTGTTAAGGCCATCCTCTTGAACGTGGGTGTCCATTCTTCAGCTCTGGATTCCCCCAGTTCAACAAATTAATCTTATTTATTCAGGTTATAATCTGAGACCAGATTATTTGACAAGTCACCTTAACGAAAATGTCTAAAATAGACATGGTCAGTGAATGGAGACAGATTAGCAGAGTCCCCACTAGTGTGGCATATTTTGCATGGATGCAGATAAATATCACCTGGCAACAAAATCATCGTAAAATTGGTCATGCCAGAAAAGAAGTTATCTAGAAACCTTCTGATACCCATAACATCGTCATGATCATCTTTGATCGATGCAGAGTTGTAAACGTTCACAAATAACATCCTATACTTGTTAGGAAAGGTCAGGAAGATACCTAGGATATTGGGCGAGTTTGAGGTACCCACCTCTACTTTACAGTTCAAGCCCACATTAACAAGTGTCACTTAACCTCCCCTTGATCTACCATGGGTGGAGGGAATGGCAGAGGCGAAGAATATAACATTACAATCCAAGTACGAACACACTAAAGCATCCCAGGTCCCTTGAAGACAAATGATATCATAGGTACACAACCCCTCATCAGAAGCTTTACCACGAACCCCAGCTATGTTCCAGCTTAGCACCTTTAAAACACTACAAGAACTGGATACCTCTGATGACACCAAACTGCCCACTTTGGGGGCTGAAACCAGTCAGTCTGGATCGTTTAGTTGCTCCAAAGGCTCAAATCTATTCTTGAGTCACAAACTGGGACTCTTACCCTGATGAGAGCCTTGGTACTTCCGTGGAATCCCCACCCCACAGGGGCCTGACTAAGTGGGGCAGATAAAAAAAGCCTAAAGAGTATACTTAAATTCTACTACTTGGCACAACACTTTTCCTGAAGTTAAATAGTATATGCCCCGCCCTCGCAGCATTACTAAAGTTTATAATAATGCAATCGCCAGGGCATGTTTTCTTTTATTGAAGTTCCCTATCCAGCCCACTCTACGAACTATAATAATCTCTTCATATAATGATTGTTGTAAGTTAACCCTTTTAGATAGCCAATGATAAACTTTGTTCTTGAGCTGCTGGAGATTTTGTGTTTCCTTGCACTTAAGAGGGGGGCCATTGATCATTACCAGTACATAGGGAGTGGGAGCACGGGGCGAATGAATAACCACTTCACAAGGAGTCTCACCTGGAACAGCCTTCAGGGATCGAAGATGAGAGTAATCATCACTTGGGTGATCCGGAACTATGCACCCAGTACTATTTGGGAGGGAATTACTACTACATTAACTCAGATGGCTCGCCTGGGGTGCTAACCGGATGTTATGGGGTGGGGTAACATCTGGGTCAAGTTCTCCGGGGTGCAGCCAGAGGGCTGTGGCCCCTTGAGTGACGCAACTAGCCCAGGTGGAAGAGGATGCCTAGGCTGACACTTGGGTGGGGTGGGGTTGCTTAGAAACATCATGTGTAATATTAGAGGGGAACCAGTCCTACACAGAAAGTTCTCAACTCTCTCCACATGTTTACAAATATGGTCCAACTTGTGAAGGACTCACATCGTTCACAACTAATAATCCAATTGTTTACAATTAGTTATAACCAGACCTTTCTTCTGTGCCAGGTTACAATGCAGTCTACGGACCCCATTTGTGTAAAAATTCTGCTTTGTATGTAAAACCCAGACCTTGTGCTGACATTCCGTGGGCATGTTGAATGCATGTATATATAATACATGTGACACATGTGTGGTAGAAGGACTTTTTGTGGTGAGAGTCTGAGTACTAGGACCAGTGGGATCTGTAGTATCCGGCTGGATACAGTCTAGTGTTTCCCTTATGTTGTAATCTACAATGTACACCCACCCACCACAGGCGTCACCAGTCAGGTGACCCTGTTAATAAAGGGGGCCGGGCGCACGTGCCCTGGGCTCATTCCAGTACCGAACTAGCTGTGTCTGCGTCTGTGTGTTTTCCTCACCATGGGGGCCTAGGGCCCAACATTACACTGGCGATGAGGAGGCTGTGCCCGTGCGTGCAGCAGCCCAGCAGCAGATGGGAAAAAGGGGGAGAGAGCTGCCCGTGTTGAGGGCACCCCAGAAGCCGGCGCGGAACGCGCCCGAAAGTCACAGGGTGAAGACGAGGTGACCGGGAGCCCACCCCGCACCTCGTGTGCCTGCAGGACACCCGCCTCCGTGCAGAGGCGCCCGATAGCCCGCGGGGCGTGTGAGAAAGCCCCGGGCCACCAAAACGGAAGAAGGTGATCGGGAGCCCACCCCGCACCTCATGTGCCTGTTTGAATCCGCCCCCTGCGTGGAAGAGCCGTGGGGGAGAAGAGCGAGCCCAGCGGAGCCCACCCGCATCGGTCGCGACGACCGGCCGGGCAGGAGGTGTGCCCATGAATGTGAGAGGTGTCCAGGGGCTCCCGGGGCGGGAAGCGTGACCCCCGACCAGCATGACGCCAGCGGGAGCCCACCCCGCATCGGAGGAGAAGGTGAGCCTGCGGCGAAAGGGACGGAGAGTGGAGTAGCTGCCACTCCCCGTCCCCGCGGGGAACACGAACTGTGCCCGTGAACCGAGCAAGCAGGCTCCGGCAGCAGCGCCAACCCTCCCCACCACACGCAGCGCGGAACGGAAAGGCTGCAGCGGTGGGGGGGAGTAGAGGGAGAAGTGATAGTGCGTGGCCCGAGGCCGTGGCGGCGAAAAGTAAAAAAACATCAGAATAAAGTGAGGCCCTGTCCCGGAGTTGGAGCGGGAGCCCTCCCCGCATATGAACAATGCGAGAGCCCGCGGGTGCAGTGAGAGAGGCCCCGGAGAGTCACTAGGCGGTGGCTCCAGCACCACGAACGCGCACAGCCCAGTGGATAAGAGAGCCGGCTGCGAGGGGCGAAAGGTACAATATCCTGGTGTGCGGCTGAAAAATAGGCTGCGGAGGGGAAGAGGTCTCCCTCCCCAAGCACTGAACGTGCATTGTGCCCTCCTGCACGGTCCGGGTAAAAGAAAAGAATAAAAGGCTCACCGCAAAGTAGAGGGAGTCCTGCTGCAGGGCGGATGTCTGAGGAGGTGCCGCTCAGGGGGTGACGAATGCGAGACCATGAGGAGCCCGAGGGCAAGCCTAAATGAGCCTGGTGCTGGGCCGGCAGGAAAGTGAAAGTGCACGAGGCCCGTAGCAGTAACTTGGGAAGCTGCCGAGGACAGTGAAGGAGAACCAGGTTAAGGCAACACTGCCATCTAGTGGCCTTTGTGCAATAGCGCACTCCAGAAAAGGAGACTACGATGGTTAAAGACACTGGTTTACAGCCAAGGAAGGACTGACTGGTGTTAGCCTGCACTCAGAGCCACAGGGATGGCAGCCAATATCCTTGTCAAAAAAAAAAAGAATGACAAGTGAAGTAAAAGGAAAGAGTAACACACTGGAAACAGTAAAGCTGAGACGAGCATTAATGTGCAAATGCCCTAGGGGATGGGGCAGACCCCCAACAGGGACCGTGCAAGGAAAGCCCAAAGGACAGGCTGCCAAAGAGGGAGTGAGATGCGGTGACACCTACTGGCCAGGGTAGATCATCGCAGAAGAAAATGACATCGGAGACCGAGACACTCAAGCGGCAGGAGCAGCATGGAACACATGCATCAAGCCTGGAGATCAGAGGGGACACGACGGGCGCAGCATGAGCCCCCAGTGGCAGACCAAGCCATCGCAAGAAGAGCGCAGCATACGCGCCAGGTGGCGGAACGACGCCATCGCAAGAAGAGCGCAGCATACGCGCCAGGTGGCGGAACGACGCCATCGCAAGAAGAGCGCAGCATACGCGCCAAGTGGCGGAACGACGCCACCGCAAGAAGAAGAGCGCAGCATACGCGCCAAGTGGCAGAAGGACGCCACCACAAGGAAAAGTGGCACAGAAGAGGTACCGCGAACAGTACCGGAAGGACGCCACGGAAGTCAGAGACCTGGGAAGAGGTCAGAAGTCAGAGACCCAGGAAGAGGTCAGGAGTCAATGACCGACTCAGAGGTCCAACAAGGAGGAGGACCGCGAAGAAGACCAGGATGAGGTCCGAAGAGAAGAAGGACAAGTTTGGACGGAATTCAAAAGTAAGCGAACGGAAGAAGGTCGCGATAACCGGTCCAGTCTCGGAGTGAAGTGAGAGCAGTGTCCTAGGGGTAGGACCAGACCAGGGAGCCACGGGTGGAGTGCACGCCAACCGGAGAGGCCTGGTTAAGGCAGAGAAAGAAGAAGAGGAGACCGGACGGTGTCGCGAGGGAGGAGAAGAGAGTGGCAGGACGCCACTCTGCAAAGGAAGAAAGGGCAGTGGCACAACGCCACCGGGCAGACAAACACCACAGGCGTGCCGGAGGAAAAGGAACAGGGCGACAGCACAGAGAACTAGTGCCATCAGCAAGATGAAGACACAAAGGGCAAACTACCTCTAGCCCACTCCCGCCACAAGGCCGCCGAATGCAGGAAGATCACCGCCCGTCTGCCCAGTAAAAAAAAACTAACAGTATGTTATCACCATCCAGGTGCATCACCACCAAGGAGCATCGCACCACCCGAGGGAATCCACACCTGCCCCATACCACCGGAAGACAATGAGGCGAACCACCCAGAAACCTTCTGTACACCCCGTCAACCTACAGCCTGCCGAAGTCGAGCACAACCGGCCATTGGAAGATCCACCCTTGGGGACTACACAAGACTAGGCCGTGGCCCTGTTGGGTGTTCCGCAGCGACCCCTAAGCGTGGCCTACGCAAAGGTCCGCACAGCCCACGCGGTCACGTGGCAGTCCAGGGGACAAGGGCCTCGACGGAGTTTCCATGCTATGGAAGTCCGAGCAGGAGAGATGCGTCGGCACCAGCTCCACGTCAGGCGCGGGAAGAAGGGAGGCCACGGTTGAAGACTGGGTACGAACAAGATCATCAGAGGAAGGCGCATAACCCAAGTCCAGACGGCGATGACGCCCAGACGGAGACACCACCACCGAAGGCTACATGAGTGACTAGGCTGTGAGTCCGTTGGCAGTTCTGCAGCGACGCCTTCGCGCGGCTCACACGAAGCCCCGCACGGTCCACACGGTCCCATGGCAGCTAGCGAGAAAAGCCCTCCGAAAAGCTCCAGTGAGAGAGGAGTGCCCTCCAAGAGGCTCCAGTGAGAGAGGAGTCCGGGCGAAAGAGGCAAGTCGGACGTCGCTCAAAAGTCAGGGGCAAGGAAGGCCATCGAGTACGCCACCTCCAATGGAAGGCCTCACTCCCAAAGATCATCTCCACCAGCTGCAGGTTCTGCCATCAACCGAAGCTTGACTGCCGAGAGATACTCCAGAGTGGATTTCGCCACAGCTCCAGATACACCGACACTGAAACTTTGCATATAAACTTTGGCACCGTGAGATCAGGCCGGTCCACAAGAACGTCATCAAAGCAGAAGAAGACATCTTGACCCCGCGGTCCGAAGGTCCAGCGCCGGCTGGCGGACGGCCTGAATATAATCATTTGTCCCATATGCTTTTGTTTGCCTTATTACAGGTTGGACTCCTGTTTGTTATTTTTACTAAAGTTTGGGAGGGATGTAGTATCCGGCTGGATACAGTCTAGTGTTTCCCTTATGTTGTAATCTACACTGTACACCCACCCACCACAGGCGTCACCAGTCAGGTGACCCTGTTAATAAAGGGGGCCGGGCGCACGTGCCCTGGGCTCATTCCAGTACCGAACTAGCTGTGTCTGCGTCTGTGTGTTTTCCTCACCATGGGGGCCTAGGGCCCAACATTACAGGATCCATTTTAGATGACCCCTGGTTTAGCATGGCACAAGCTCTAGTATGGGTACAGCTTCCTCTGACAGTGGGACTGATTGCTACATTCCTGTAGCTCGAGGGTGGAGATTCAGACACTGAAGTGAGGAGGATATAGACAGAGCTGGATGGAGAGCGGGAGTTTCAGTAGGTGCACTGCTGGCATGCGATCCTTGACAAATGTGTGACTACAGGGGCATACCCCTCTTGTGGTATTACTGGATACCCTAGTTGGGAGTCAAGACCCAAAATGCTGCATTTTAGGCGAGTAATAACTCATTATGCATGCATGAGTGTGTTTCATGTTTTGTATGTCTTGTTAAGTATTGGTAATAATAACCCTGGCAGTGTTTATGTCTTGACGAAAGCCCTGGACCCGAGAGGCGTTTGACATTGGGGATGAAAAATGTCGACTAGTTATTAGGGTAGCAGGACCATTATATCTTTACCACCTAAGTAGAACCTATTTACCCATACCCAAGCAACCACGATTATACAGATAGCTTGGCTGTTTGAGGTATTTTTATTCTCTGCAGATTCCGGCTTGAAAAATATCCAAAGTACTACCCAGAATACGGTTGAGCCAAACCCCGTTTTTAGGGACCAAAATGGGGGGTGATAATGAAGCATGCCACTACTAGAGTGGGTGAGCGTCTGACAAAGAATTTTTTTTTTTCATGGTGATAACTAGAGGACATAGGGGCATATTATCAAGGGATTTATCGCCGCTTTAGCGGCACTTTTTGCCGCTAAAGCGGCGATATTTATATCGCCCTATTAGCAAGCTGTCTCTAACTGGCGTTAGCGACAGCTTTTAGGCGTTAGCGGCCGGGATTCACATCGCCTTGCATGTCAGCGATAATTATCGCTAATGACATGCAAGGAAGGCGTTCCCTACTAAAAGCGACTGGAAACAGTCGCTAACTCCACTACCCCCTATTAGCAAGGCAGGCGAAGCGATAAAATAATTCGCGCTAAGCGCGTTTATCGCTATATTTTATCACCTGCTAGTGAGGATGACTTACCTGTTTAAAGTATAGGAGGTGGATTCTAATGCTGAATCCACCTTAGCGATAATGCGAGAATATCGCTGCTTTTCCAGCGATATTCTCACATTTTGCCGCTATCGCTGGAAATATTATCGCTATGGAGATAAACCTTACTAATAGGGTGTTATCTCAGCGATAATTTCCAGCGATAGGCGGCGTTAACAAAAAACGCGCTAAGCGCGTTTTGCGATAAATATCGCAACTCCTTGCTAATATGCCCCATAATTTTTCCTCTGAGTAATCTAGTTAGGTATGGGATACTTTTTGTAGAGTGTATAGACAGAGCTACTCTTAGTTATTCAATGAGGGCCCTGTTAGCAAAGGGATGCTGATTAGTTCTTCCTGAGTACTTCCATTTTGGAGATGGTAAAGTTGAGGGGTGGGTCTGCAATTTCTGTCGCTCCAGGCGAGGAAGTTTCTAGGCAGGGCCTGCCCTTTTGTCTGTCTCTGATTACTGCTTCAGGAAGGATGATGACAGTGGTGCAGTCTAAAAAGTTGTCCACTCTTTGCACGTCACTATACCCTAAATATGACTAATATATAACACAGAAAATGAATGTGCACTTTGCACATGAGTCCTATGTGTCTTTATATTTTTTGCACACATTACACTGTGGATGCAGAGAGTCTTTACTTAAATATTTAGTTCTCACATAGAATGTTTACTAATGTCAAGAGAAATGTAGTTGATGAGTAACGTAGGATCTGTCTCTGATAATAATAGATGTCTTTCAATAAATAATTTCGATAATAAAGTGACTGACATGTATTAATATGTCTTATATGATTTGTTACAACTAAAAGAATTTACATGAAATAACGCATATTATATTAAATAATGAGATTTTTATAATATGTGATTTACTTTAAGCCATCGTCTTTATTTCACTGCTGAAGCTTTTTCACTCAATTCATAAATGTGTGCAACTTTATCTGTGTAACTGCTAGAAATATCGTTCTTGGCTCTAAATGTTCCTTGCATGTCCAGGATGTTAGGATAGGTTGAACAATAAAATTTTGTCAATGTATGCATTAATGTTACACGTATGTACTTTTGAAAGTAGTTCTCAAGTATACTTTCTGTCATGCAATTTTACTACTTACTATATAATTTACATAATGTGGACTAAAGTTCTAAAGAAAATGTATATACTTATATGTTTAAAGGTGCACATGCATATTAAATGTGCATTATAAATGTAATGTCTTAAGTTAGCTGTTTTACACTAAAGGCCTGAATTTTTGTCTCACGAGAACCCACTGCGTTTCTGCTGACTTGCTTTCTTTGAAGGTGTTCCCACTGAATGTTAGTTTTGAATAGATACATTTCTTGTAACAAGCAATAGTTACAAGTATGGGAACAGATTTTAGCGACGAGCACATGAGAACCCTATAGACAAACAATGGACTGTTGTCTTTAACCATGAATGTGGGACCGAAGTGATGATCCCATGTTCAGTGTGTGACTTTCCTTCGATGTTTCATTATAATATCATGTGCACCTATACAGAAATTTTAAACAAATACAATGGATTCCTATTGATGACATACTCAAAGGGGAGCTGATGAAGAAATGTATTGATTATAACTAATCGGTTGCCCTGGATGGAGGGGCAGATGACTTCGGACTTTCTTGCTGACCGCATTTTGAATTTCTTTGTTGAACTCTTTCTGCAGACTACATGCAGAACCTTCCTTGGACTCCGACCTGAACCATTTTTCTATTTCCCAAATTCCCCACATCCCACAGCCGCAGAGTGGACTTTTGAAGACATTTTCCCATGCTGCGTTAATTTCTCCACGTGCGATTTAGACCAACACTTTCGTGACACATTGAAGCCTCTTGACCGAGCTTCCGCAATGTTACTGCTAATACTCTTGTACTCTTTTGCCAGATCCCTATTGTTTTCTGTAGATTTGTACTATGATTAGTTATGTGCCTTAATTCTTATCAGAGAGATCTAAATTGCTGATGCCTAGAAAAGACCAAGCCAGATTGTATTATGAATATCAGATCTTGATGTTGTTATTTTGTTTTGCGGCTACAGAGCTACTTGTATGTCTAATTCGTGTTCACATAAATTTCTTTCTGAGACTAGGCCTCCCTGTCACCATACTGTATCTATACAGTCTGATTTTAAGAGTGATCTACATTAATTTAATTACTAATTTGTAATAAAGACCCTTGAAATTGGCTACTGATCCTTGGTCCTTATTGTGCAGCCAAATTGATTACCCTGTTAATTGAATTTGATCGGACGAGTGATGCTAACTCTCTTTCCCCTCAGTGAGACGAGAAAGGTCTATCGGAGGACCAAGTTAGCAAGCAAGTAAGCAGTGGTAAATGATCCAACCAAGGGGGTAAATCCTCTGAGAGGAAGGTTGGGCCCAATACAGCAAGAGCAAATCGGCCGGATCAACAGTAAAATGCAGCGATCTCACAGGGGATTTTGCCCTTGTTTTAAATACTGCTGCTTGGAGCCAGCATCATTGCTAACTACTGTGAGAGCCATCACCTTGCACATGGCTTGTCTGAGAAGCATTTGAAAAAGAACCAATGCAGCAAACTGGTTCTGAGACTTTAGACAGCGGATGCAAATTTCCTGTCAGAAAAATGATTATAAAAGTGAGATCCACGTCACCCCAGTCTTCCAGTTGAAACATCTTCTTGACTAAGGAAGGGATTGATCTGCAGAGTACTGAAAAGACTTCTGTATTGCCATGGCTGGTGTCTCCCTGACAGACAGTCTCCAGAGGTGAGAGGACATCACCTGAGGTCTGCAACTTCCTGGAGAAACTGAGGGTCTGCCCAAATGCCTGGACACCTGCTAAGAGAGGGAAATAGTGCATGACCCTGCAGGAGTAGGGATTGTCCTGGAGGAGAAGGTCAATGTGTTCCTGCCATGTGGAACACCCAGAAGTAGTTGGCAACTGACGGGGAATGAAGCTGGTAGTGACATAAAGTATGAGGGACCATGGGTTTCTGCTATAAACTATGCAAGAAATTGGTCATAGAGTCATCGTTGTGCAGTCTGTCATTTTAACTGCCTTCCCTGAATGCCTGGTGTTCCGGCTGCCACTTAGAGGTGTGCATCCTTGAGGAACCACTGCACTGGCTGAAGGCCGCAACTGCAGATGACGAATACCCGCCTGCATCCACCTTGGTGCCGCCACAGATGTAGATGAGCATCCACTTGCTTTGGCCCCCAGAGGCTGTATCTGCCAATGATGAGCGTCTGCTTGCATCACCCCATAGCTTGATCTGGTGAAGACAAACACTTGCCAGCAATTGACCCAGAGGCCAAAGTGCGATTCAAGTGCGCTGTTCAACCCAGTGGTCCAGCGAAGCACCAGAACTGCAGTCCGGGGTCCCCCGTCTCCGGTGCTTGAAACCCAAGGGGTGTAAGATAGCTGACTGCACTGGCCCGCATCACTGAGTCACCAATCCTCTTGAACAGGTAACCCGGGGCTGCATTAGCCTGAATTGAGGGACTAGGCCTAAGAACGGTAAAGAATAAGTTTGCTGCTAGAATTCTAACTTTTCCAATACAAACTTGCTGCGCCTAAAACATTAATGAACTGACCTACGAGCTGATATTGAAGTAACTAATGGTGATCTGCACTGGTGCCTAGTCTACATCAGGCCTGTATCTTTTGGTAAGTTCTTCTAGACTGAGGGTAACATCCCTAGAGGGAGAGAGGAGAGGAGGTGGGCACCAATGAGGATGTTAACATTTTACTATACCTGTTAGGGAGACTGCCACCATGTAACTGAGCCATCTTCGGAGTGTGTAGTATTTGTGTTACTTTATAATTAAAGTACTTTCTTTTAATTAAAAGGTACCCACAGGGCTGGACAATAATGTGCCTGCTGTTTGACAATTGAGTTCTGAGCTTTTGCTCCAGACACTCCTTCCCTGAGATGCCTTTGACTACTCCTAGCTGCCCTGAGAGTCAAGTGTGGAAAGGGTGTACTTGGCATAGTTTGAAGACCCAGAGCACCAGTGGCAAACAACCTCAACCACCACGGTTTGGACCCTGTAGCCCCTTCCACCCTGTAGCCCATTGAACAGGGTCTGACAGTACCGAAAGAAGCAAGAAGTCGAAAGAGAAACTAAATGAAGGATTGGAGATGGTTGACACTTGCATTGATGGTTGATTGTAAAAGTGCAAGTGTCAGAAACCGAAATGGAGCTGACTGGAAGGTCGCTGCTAGGAGCTGGTCGCTTTCTGTACCCATTTGTGCCTGGCTATGGGAAAGAAGAGAAGGGGGCTGTAGCTGGCTGGAGGGGGGATCAGTAGATACCTTTTTCTTTTGAGTTTTTTTCTGGTGACTTAGAAATAAGTGTGACAAGGAGGCAGAGAAGATAGCGCTGCACCTTTCTTACAATGTCCATCTCGCCTTTTGCCTAATTATTTATTGTTTGCTGTCCTCCTTGTTTGACATATTGTTTTAGTTAGTTCTGAAATATTTCCGAAAACTGGAATGGGTACTTTTTTGTCCGCGTAAAATTCTTCTCACACAAATATTTCTGTGTTTTTGCATGACCTCACTGTAAAGTGTTTCTCGACTCTCACTTTTTTTTCAGTCTGTATAGCTTATGAGTAACCTTTCTCATTTAATGTTTCCTTGAGAAACATTAGCTTTCCAGGTGTAGCAGCATTTTACTACAGAAAAACCGGCATTTAAAGTAGACATTATTTAGTAACATGGATCGTCTAACTTTGTGCAATAACTTATCACTGCGGCATAATGGGATAGAAACTTTACACCAGCACTGGGAACATTAGTTCCTGAAACTTGTAACATGTTAATTTAACATTCATAGACCTGCAGCCGCCTTATTCTACCACCAGATGGCGAGAGTCATCTATGGTACAATGTTTTGCACCCAGCCGATTTTTCAACACCTAGAATAATATAGCAGGGCTCCTGTTGTAATTTAAATTTAAAGGAGAATTTCTTACATACCTTGGGGCATATTTACGTTCCCTGGCGCATCCCTGCATATCAGCAGGGATGCGCCAGGGAAAATGCGTCACGCAAGTTTACCCTTGCGCCACGTCCGATGCGCCGCATTTGCAATGCGGCGCATCGTGCGCATGAGATAAGCAGATGCGTGACGCATCTGCCGGCGGAAGGTTGGCGCAGTGCTGAAGTTGTGTCGCAAGCGCGACGCAACTCCAGCACTGTTCCAACCTTCCTATCCCTAACATGGTGCGTCAATCCTAACGCCTGCTTGAAGCAGGCGTAAGGATTGGACGCACCAGCGTCCGGAAAAGTGACTGCGTGAAATCTTGTAGATTTCACTACGTCACTTTTCCGAGGCGTTCCTGCGCCGGAACGCCCCCTGCGCCCGGTACGCCCACATGAAACCTGACGCAGGTTTCATGTGGCGCAGGGGTTTACTACGTGACGCATCTCCCTAGATGCGTCACGTTGTAAATATAGCGCAACGCGGCGCATGGTTTGCGTCGCCGCTGCGTCACATGCGTGACGCAACGGCAGCGCAAAAGTGGCGCAAGGGGCTTGTAAATATGCCCCTTTATGTTTATGACTCCATTTTGCATATATGTAGCGATAGCAAACCCGAACTTCCGCAGTTCTGAAGTACGCAAAATCAGGCTTCTAGGGCCCTTTTTGAGGACACACATTCAATTGCTTGATTTTGACATTGGTGCACAGCAGGTGCTGGTTGTGGCCTTGAGCTTGATCTGGTCAGTGGAAGGTAATTTTTCATTATTTAGGTGACGTACATCCATTGCACACAATTAAAAGCGACAACTTCTAGGAGATTTCCGCTATACCGATCCGGTCCTCACAGAGTTCCTGTAGGTCTTGTGGTACAGAGTGAATTCAGAATAACAACAAGCATTTGCAATGCAATAGGTCTCGTATTTACGCGAGACCTATTGCATTGAAAATGGTTGGCATCACGGACAACGGTAGGGGGTAGAAGGCACAGACAACGGGAGGGAGGGTAGGCGGGGGGCGTGGCGGGGAGAAGCCACAGACAACGGGAGGGAGGGCGGCGAGAAGGCACGGGCAATGGGAGGGGGGGGTGGTGGTGTTGGGGGGTGGGGGGAAGGCACGGACAATAGGAGGGAGGACTGGGGGGAGGTAAAGAAGGCACCAAAGCATGCCGTGCCTGCAGTAGGAGAACCCCATTAAAGAAAATAGTGCTCAAAGTCTAAATAACACGTACGTGTAACAACCGAAGTAAAGGGGCCAGTCGCCATCGGAGGTGTCAAATGAAGAGGAGCAGTGCTTAATTTGTAAAATATTGAGTGCCAGGACTCTGACCAGGAGGCCACTGCAGCTTGCACTACCCATCACCCTTGTCATCGCTGCCAAAACAACTACTAACCATCTCTCTGGCATGTAAATGCAACAGTTTCGATTATTCCAGGTCCCCAAAGCTAAAGTAATGGCTGGGGAGGTAGGTGTTAGCAATTTTTTAATGTATATTGTATTCCTAACCAACCCTTGTTCTGCTCATATCTAAATTAGATGAGCAGCGCCATCATGTGGTAGGCTGTTCGAAGTATGGTGTTGAGAATTAGGTGCAGGTGCCAAGCACCGGAAACCAATTAAGTGCCGGTGCTGAGCACCGGAAAGCACCGGCTCAAATTAAGCACTGAAGAGGAGGTGGTACTAAGGAGGGACTAGCAAGCCTATTTACGAATCAGAAGCCAGCATTTAGGACAGGCAATGACACAAGCCAATGGCAAATATGGGCGGAGAGTGGGCGGGGCTTCTATTCGCTACTCTGCCACAGCAAGTCTTGCAGAGCAGCACATGCGCGCTGGCTCTAGGCTCAACCTAAAAAAATGGCTGTCCTGCAACCCAGGCTCTGTGGAGGACAGTAAGTAGCATAGCCAGTGTGTTGTGGGTGCTGGTGCAAGTAAGGAACTGGGCCCTATGTCTGCTGACTGTATTATATAATACAACAATAGTCAGGGCTCGGCGGGCCACTCAGATCTCTGGGGCCCAGTGCCACTGCACCCGGTGCACCAATGGAATGGAACTCACCCCTTTACAACCCATACTCAGTCGAATATGTGGGGTGGGAAGAGACCATAATGTCTGCCCCACTCTTGGATTGAAAGGAGTGGGACATTTGGAAGAGGTGTTTCTTTCGCCCCCCAGGGCTATAGATGATGTTGAATATCCCTGATATGTTGTAAGCTTGAGAATAAATAGCCCGCCCGTGCCTTGCGCAAGGTTAGTAACCGTATCTCAGTGCATTCACATTATTGCTTTCCTAGGGCCAGACTGAGGCCTATCAGCACACCACAACAATGGCAATGAGGGCGGTACATCTCCAGCGACTCAGCCAATCAGGCCTGCCACTGTACCACTGACATCTGGGCAGCGGCAGCCTGTTGGCAGCACTTACCATGGTGCAGCACAACTGCGGCACTCGAGAGGCTCTGCAGCCACCTGAAAGGCACGTCCGCTCCTGTCTGGGCGGTTCCTCTTCACCGCACCCAAGCACCACTTGATCCAGGGCCTGTGCAGCTTCTGTTCTCCCAACCGGCGAGTGCAAGAGACGCATGAGACCACCAGAGGGCATCTGTCATCCTCATCTTGGCCCGCTTTCTCTCACTGGTGGCTGCAGCGTGTGGTCGACGAGGTGGAAAAGGGAATACGAGGTGGAAAAGGGAAGGCTCCCCCCCTCCTCCGCTAAGGTGGAGGAGCATCACTCCACTGCCTTTCAGCACTGTAAAGAAGGAAAAATAAAATGATAATTATGCAAGGTTATTATCATTTTATTTTTCTGTGCTGAGGCAGTTTTGTGGGGCGGGGCGGGGCTGGGCAGCGCAGCGCAGGGGGGAGGAATGGTGGCACTCTCTAAGTGCCCATGACTGTTTGGCCGTCAGTCTTGGGTGGCCAAACAGTCATGCGTACTTTGCATGTTCTCCACCGAGGCTGCAAAACAGCCTGGGTGGAGAACATGCCCGGGCTCCCATTCCCTGTCTGAGTGCCAAATGACGGCGCTCAGACCAATAATAACACTGCATTGCAGCCTTGTGATTGGCTCAGGGGAGCCTGGGTGCTTCCTGCTCGCACAGAAGCGAGGAAGAGAACAGAGAGGACGTAGGTAAGTGTTCTTTTTTTGTGTGTGTTTTAACCCCCCCTTCCCCGCCCCACTGCTGCCTCAGGGGAGCAGCCGCTACAGCCAGTGGCTGCCCACCCAAGAGGGCTAATGATCCACCGCTCTGATGTGACACAGCTACAGACTTGACAGGAGTAAAGGGAGGCGGTTGTACCTTCCCTTCTGGCCTGGACAGTGGCCTCAGCTCTGCAGTGCCAGTGGCCTCCACGCCTCCCAAACCACTGCGTGGCCCCCTTGTGTTCCACCAGTAAGTGACACTTTACACCCGGCACCACCTCTGGAACCCATGCCGAACATCCCAGCCCTGGAGCCGTTTGTGATCTCTGGTCCCCCCTCAGTGCAGTGACCTAGGGAGAAATTGCTGGTGGAGAGATTGGACTTGTAATTCATGGCCATAGGTGTTGCTGAGGAAAGAAAAAGGGCCCTGCTGCTTCACCAAGTGAGCTTATATATACAAACTGTCATGCACCCTTACAGAAGTGGGGCCTCTCACACGTAAGCCCAGCGGCAGCCTACCCCATTAGGGTGGAGGAGCGTCACCCCCCCTGCTGCCAGTGCAGCAAAAGTGAAAAAGGAAACGGTAATAAAATGAATTACCATTTTATTTTTCACTACTCCCAGCCCGAGCAGTGTTTGGGGGCGGGGCATTGGTGCTGACTGGCAGCAGGGGAGTGGTGCTCACTCCACCAGTTTACACTGCACAAGTCACTTTGGCTGGCTGCCTTGCAACGGCCAGCCTGACCTGTGCAGTGTAAACCCCTCAACCTAGATGTCTCAGACAGCTGGGTGGAGAGAGGCCTCCTGTGCCTGCCGGAGTGTCGAGGCAGCCCACTGCAGCCAATCCTGGAGCAGCATCAGGATTTGCAGAAGGCGGTTGCCTGAGGCTCCATGAGGTGCAGTCACGCTGATGTCAGAAGAAAGAAGAAAACATGGAGGGCAGCAAAACACGGGTAAGTACATTTATAATTTTTTTTAAATGATCTTTTTGGCCCCCACTGGGTTTGTCTCTTCCCCTCCCTCTACGCCCCCTCCAGTGTTGACGGTCACTGCCCACCACTGCATATGCCATGATGGTCATTGCCCTAAATCGCAATTTTGAACCAATGGCGAACCCAGATTACAATTTTTTTTTCAGCAAGCCTGCCATGAGCCGAAAGAGTCACTCAACGCATTTCATGCTAGGCTGAAAGAATTGGCTGCCACATGTACCTTCGCCAACGAGCTGGGAGTAATACAAGGCCAAATAATTGAGGGGTGCGCGTCATCCAAGCTATGAGAGCAAGTTGCCACTCAACAACATTCTTATGTTAGGTCATTTGAAAGAACTGTCGAGGGCTAGGGCATTCAAAATGGAAGTGGCCCTTGAATAACCCATCAAATTAGACTCCGTAAACATGGTCACAACCACCATGGCACCTACAAAGGGGAAAATTTGGCCTCCGCAGCGAGGTCTATATGGTTACTGTGGCTGTCGTGCTTATTGCCCGGCTGAGTGTCCGATGAGTGGCAAGATTTGGGGTGCCTATAAGAAACAAAACTATTGTGCAAATGTTTGCTGAAACAGCTCCATGGAACACTGAATGGCATCACCGGCCAATTTAACAACATGGAAGTGGTTCATATGGTGCTAACAGTGGGACTTACACACACCGCTACACAGTCCCCACTGAAATGTGAAGTCCTAAATGGGAAGACCCAGCGGCAGGGAATCATTCACACAGGGGCCTTAATCAACATCATGAAGAAGGAAACATATGAGAAGCTATACCTAAGACCACAACTAAGGTCCAACAAAGATGAAGGCCTATGGCCAAACATTCCCCCAGGCCCTGAAGGGAAAGTTCAAAACTCACATCCACCATGAGGATCATGTGACAAACACTACAGTGTATGTCACTCCAACAGGCACAGGGATGTTCCTGAGCTGCCAGACAGCAGAAGAACTCCGAGTAGACACTTTGTACTCTGAGTGCACATCAGCCAACTGGATGATCTCCTGGAGGAGTTCCAATAACCTCTTCAGAGGTATAGAGTCCCTGAAGGATCGGATGGTGACCCTACACATAGACCAGTCAGTGCAGCCTGTGACCATGCAACACCTTCGTCGTCGTGTAGCCTTCCTATTAGGCACAAAGTGGAAGCAGAGTTAAAACTGCTTGAGGAGGCTGACATCATTGAAAGGGTGGAAGGGCCCATGCCCCATCTTTGTCACCAGGAGGCCCAAGCAGCCAGGAGAAGTGAGTATATGTTTGGAAATAAGGCTACCGAATGTAGCCATTAAGCGGAAGCAGCACGTCACCCCAACAGTTGACGACATTGTCAGTGAATTAAGCTGAGCAGGGTGGTTTCCTAAAATGGACCTCCGGTCTGGTTACCACCAGATCCTACCACACCCGGCGTTGAGGTATCACCACATTCTCTCTGCACATGGGTCTTCAGCGGTACAAGAGGCTCAATTTTGGGATATCCAGTGCTGTGGAGGTGTTCCAGAATGTGGTACAAGAAGTTCTAGCTAGTCTCCCAGGAGTCATCAACATCAGTGATGACACCCTTGTGTAAGCCAAATCTGTTTAAGAACAGAACGCCTGCCTGAGAGGTGTCCAGCAAAGGCTTCGGGACAATGGACTGACCCTTCACAAAGAGAACTTTAAATTTCTGAAAAACCACATCAGCTTAGTTGAATACCGCTTCTCAGCAGATGGGGTAGCACCGGACACTGAGAAAATCTGAGATGTGAAGATGGCCCCAGCTCCTTCAGGCGCATCAGAAGTCTTCAGCTTCCTGGGGATGATCAATTACTGTGGTTGTTTCATCAAGGATTTGACCACCCTAACTCAACCGCTAAGAAAACTCAGAGAAGCCCAGACACTGTGGGCCTGGAACACACACCACAAAGAAGCTTCTAATGGACCAAAGATGCCCTCTCAGCTGACACCACTTTGTCCTACTTTGACTTGCTCAAAGATACCAAACTGGCAGTGGATGCTAGGTCCTCAGAGTTGGACGCACTACTGTCACTAAAGCAGAGTTGAGGATAGTTGGCCCTGGTGTCCTACGCCAGGTCAGCACCAACACCAATTGAGCATTGATGCTCTATGATCGAACGAGTGCGGATTGCAATCCTTTGGGGATGCCGTCATCTCCATTTCTATGTTTATGAGCACCTTTTTGAAGTGCACACTGACCATAAGCCCCTCGATCCCTTGTTTCAAGGGTCAGCCTCGAAGCCACCACCAAGAACAGAAAAATGGGTTCTCCAACTACAGAAGTATTCTTTGAAGGTGGAATACAAGCTGTGATCCAACAACCTGCCGACTATCTGTCCCAGCATCCCGAGTAGCAACTCCCCTCGAAGAGTGGGAACTCCAAGAGACAGAAGAGTATGTACAGTATATTATAGAACGCTCTCCGTCCATGGCATTGGATGCAATTGCTGCTGCCACCCAGCAGGATGACTGCCTTCAACTGGCCCCTATCAAAGATGGGGACCAGCCAGTGGGAAATCATTAAATCCCCCTGAGATCAGAGGGCACCAGAGGCTAAAAAAATATTGGAAGCACTCTATAATGTTGAATATGCGCTACTGGCAGGGGGAGAAGGATGCCTCCTATGCGGCTCCAGACTAGTCATCCCTGACTGCTTAGTGCCAGAAGTGATACAGTCGGCTCCTGCCGGTCATCAGGGGATAGTCAAAATAGACAGAAGGTATGGTTCCACAGGCTGGACGACCTGGTGGCAGGGGCGTAACAAAGGCCCCCGCAGACCCCGCAGTGCGGGGGGCCCTGAGCTCCAGGGGGCCCCCTCAGCAAAGTTTGCTGGCCTGAGAGCTCCCGAGTGAGCCGGAAGGGGGGCCTCCATGTACTTTGCAGGGGGGCCCCCTCAAGTTTCGTTACGCCACTGCCTGGTGGAGACCGCCATCAGGCACTGAATCCCCTGCTAAGCTACTGGCAAGCTGGACCCTCCGTCCCCCATCATCACTGCGGAAGGGACAAAGCTTTGATTTTGGCAGTCTGCCAGCTGGAAGATATATGATGGTTGTCATTGACAACTGCTCAAAATACCCTGAAGTGAAGTTGAAGACCACCACGTTGGCCAGTAAGTTAATCCCCATGCTGGAGAAGAGCATAGCCACCCATGACATACTGAAAGAACTTAGTGCGTACAACGGGCCCCCACTCCATGGGCAGGAAGTACCGGAGTATTCACATTCCTGGAACATAATGCATCAGAAGATCACACCTCGCTGGCCTGAAGAAAATGCTGAGGCCGAACGATTCATGAGAACAATGAACAAGGTAATCAGGACTGCTTACAATCAAAACCAGCCCATCAAGAAGGCCATATACTATTTTTTAAGGGAGTATTGCTTGACACACCATGCCACGACTGGACTGGCCCAGAGCCAAGTCTTCCTAGGATGGACCATACAAGAGAGCATTCCCATCAACCCAGTTAGGTACCTGGCACCTTCAACGATAGCTGGGTGTTCCGACAATGACAGATGAATAACAACCAGTGCATTCTGGAGTGCTCAGTGTGCTCATCTAGTATCTAAGTGGGGGACATGGTGATGGTCAGGACAGATAAACTGGCAGCCAGTTTCGAATGCCATTTGAACTGGAGTTGTGGCAACATAAAGGCACCATGGTCACTGCTCAAGGAGGGACTGAAGTGGTCACCAGAAACATGTTTTTCAAAAGGTACGCCAGACGCTGTGCTCCAAAGTTCTCTGTAAACGGCAAATACTTGAAGAAGGAGGGTGGGAAGTGATCAATGGAAGTTGGGATGTCCCAGTGTGTCCACATCTCCTATTCACAGTCAGGAGAGTTCAGGAAAACAGAAGACAGCTCCGCCTATCCCTCCAAAGAGACTAGAAGGCAGGTATCCAGATACAACTTCCGACAGAGCCTGGCAGCATCCATTCAAGACTTTATGGTCTAGCAGCCCAGTGAGCTATACCTGTATGCATGTGTTTGACCAGTGTTTGCAGAGACTGCTTGAGACGTTTGAACTGTGTTTAACGTTTTGTGTGTTGGAGAAAAATGTAATGTCTGACCCACTCTCCGATTGCAGGGAGTTGGTCATTTGGGAGGGGTGTTTAATTGTTGACCCCGGGGTGTTGGTAACTAGCAATACTAACAAACATACACAATCTTTCTAGCACAAATAATCTTGAAATCTCTGATTTGGCATAGGCAGAGGCAGTAACATTGGCTCTGGGGCATTGGCTCTTCCAGATTTGAAGGAATCAATGATGAGCGTTCAGTTCTCCAGTCACTTCTCTCTTTTCGGTGGCTGACTTCGGGTCTGCCTGCATACTTCCCTGATTGTCTTGGAGTCTCGGCACACCCCCTCTCCAATTCCCCGCTACTCTCACCAAAAACATCTGACTGGATAGCCTCTTCATTCTGGGTCTTCACAGGATGAGGTATCTTCTTGAACATTGAGACAATTCTCATTAGGATTTCTTTACCCCTTTGCACAGTGATCATTGTGCCATTCACTCCTGCCACCTTCCAACCTTCCAGGGGTCAGCTTCATATGGTGTCTGACACTTCCAATTTGGACGCCTGTCCTTCATCAACACCGCATCCCCCAGCTCTAACCTTACAGTCAAAGTTGCCTCTGTGTGCTCTCTAAGTCATTGGAGTTGTTTCTCTTTTGGCTGTAGTTTTTAGAGTTCAGCAGGGTTGGTTGGCAACTGTGGGGCCTCTGGTTTTGTGGCCCCCAGAGGTCTCCTAAAGAGGAATGCTGCCAGGGCTCAACCAGTGGCATAGTGAGGTGTGCTGCAATACGTTCATAAATAGTTATGCAGGGCCTACTCCACATGCTCTTGCCTCTACTGGTATATGAAATGCCTTGTTCAATGTCCTTATAAAAGGCTCCTACTCCCCATTGGCTGAGGGCCAGTGAGGTATTGTTCTTCAATAATGCACTCCTAAATTTTGCAAATAGTTCTGACAGTCACCCTCCCCCCCCCTGTAATGGCAGAACATTGTCTGTTTTTATCTCGAGGTAGCCAACGGCTGTCTGCTCACTAAGTCATTGGTGTTCTTCCTCTTTTGGCTGAACTTTTCAGAGTTCAGCAGGGCTGGTTGCCAATGTGGGGCCCCTGGTATTGTGTCCACCAGAGGTCTCTTAAAGAGGAGTGCTGCCAAGGCTCGACCAGTGGTACAGTGAGATGTGCTGCAATACGTTCTTAAAATGTTATGCAGAGCCCACTCCACATGCTCTTGCCTCTCTCTACTGCTACACAAAATGCCTTGTTCAATGCCCTCATAAAAAGTTCCACCTCCCAGTTGGCTTGGGGTCAGTGAGGTGTGATTCTTTGATGATGCACTCCTAAATTTCGCAAATAGTTCTGAAAGTCACTCCCCTACAATGGTGGAACATTGTCTGTTTGTATCTCAAGGTAGCCCATAGGCTACCAATATTTTCTCCAGCTTAGTCCTTAAATGTTCAAATATGGTTGACACCTCTAGTTCCACCACTGGAAACTTTTTTCATCATCGATCAAGACTAGGGCTTGCTTTCCATTGGGAGAGACACTGGAATCTGCACCTAGTTTAATCCATGGCCTACAGCACGATTCCTCAGCTATCATGCTGTGGCTCTAGTTAGTTGGCACAGCTGACAGCTTCACTCAACCTTTTCCACCATTCATTCTGTGCCTGGAAAGCACAATTTATTTCTCACGCTACTCTTTGTTTTGATGGCACCCTGATGTCCTTCGTGCACCAACGTAATGGTTTCTCGTGCAGGGAATCATGCATCACTATCAAAACAACACCATCTGGGGTCGTGCTAAGTTCTAACATGACTCTCCACAATGCTGACAGTGTTTGTTGATATTGGATGACATCGACACTAATGTTTGCCAAAAATATTTTCCACACCTCTCCCTGAGAGCTGCCTGTGCTTTCAGTAGACATTCATCTTTGGTGGTCTCTCGTGGAATTTCCTTCATGGTCCTGGCTTCCAGATAAACTGTCTATGTGACCTGTTGAACTCCTCCATTGCCTTACTGTGGACTCCCTTTTATGACATGTCCTCTGTCGGGTGCCATGCAAACAGTCAGCCAGGTTCTCTCACCCAGTGAATAGCGTACTGAAAAGTCCTATTTCTACAGCCGCATGACTCATTTTTCTATGGGTGGCAGGTGTTGAAATGTACCCTCAAACAGATTCACTAATGACTTGTGATCAGTGATCCCCGAGAACCTCCTCCCGTAAAGGTACAGGTGTAAATGTGGGCACCCACGTCTGATGGCTAGAGCTTCATACCCAGTCTGGGAGTATTGGGATTTGGTTGTGGTGAGGGCCTTGCTGGAGTAGGTGATGGTTGCCCACAGCCTACTCTTTTGCTCCTGCGCCAGTATAGCCTTTAGCCCCACAGAACTAGCACCTATAATCAGTTCCAAGGCAGCTGCATGTTGAAATACATCATTGTCAATTCATGCAGATAGGCTTTGTTTACCCTCTGGACTGCTTCCTCATGTGTTTCTGTCCATTCCCATCTTGCCTGGGCTTTCGTCAGATCTCTCAATAGTCCTGTCAGAATTGCCAAGATTGGAATAAACTGCCCACAATAACTGGTCATTCCAGGAAGCTCCTCACCTCAACTCACTGGTTTCGGGAGTGAGGCTTTTAGACTGTCCACTGATTTCCTGGGCTCCACGTTGATGCCTCCCTGGGGAAACACACAACTGAAGCAGTGTACGCTATCTTTGAAGAATTCACATTTTCTTTGTAAAGAGTTAGTATATACTCAGAGACTCTGTTCAGTATAGCCCCCGACCTTTGGTGATGCTCATCTTTAGTTGTTGAAAATATAATATTGCCAATCAGATTCATGACATCCTCCAACCCTGATAGTGTGCCCATGACAGTCTTTTGCAAATTTTCAGCTGCTGAAGAATTTCCACAACAGAGCCATTTATATCTCCGGAGCCCTGCATGAGTGGAGAATGTGGTTATATACCTACTGGCTGATCCAGTAGCAGTTGGTTATACCATGCATTCAAATCCAACCTCAAGAACCAAAGGGCTCTATTGAGATCTCCTATGGTGTCATTGAGGATTGGTGCTATGTGTCTAACCTAATTAATGGCACAATTTGGCAGTCTGATTGTTAGACCCGTCTTCCTTAGGGTGGTCTTTCCCCCAGCTTTTTGCCTTTCACTTTTGCTGATTATTATGTTGTTCTTAGGGCTCTGACCACTGTACCACAGCTGAAAGTACATGTGCTTCCCCCCTAAACATGTTCACATTGGTGTATAACTGATTGGCACATTTGTTGGACTGGTAAGTCCCTTGTAAAGTGGTATTACCATATATCCCAGGCCTGTACTTCAAATGCTACTAGTGGACTGCAGCACTGATTGTGGCACCCGTAGAAGTAGCCTTTCAAACCTATCTCAAGCCTGCCATTGCAGTGCCTGTGTGTGCAGTTTACTGCCACTTCGACTTGGCATTTTAAATTACTTGCCAAGCCTTAAACTCCCCTTTTATTACATATAACTCACCCCTAAGGTAGGCTCTAAGCAACCCTAAGGCAGGGTGCCATGTAAGTAAAAGGTAGGACTTGTGCCTGTATGTTTTGCATTTCCCGGTAGTGACAAACAGCCTATTTTGTTTTTCACTTCTGTGAGGCCAGCGCCTTTCATAGGCCAGCTTTGGGAATTCCTTAAAATACTTTTAAGCTGTAATTTCTGATCAGATGTGGGTAGCTTTTTTATGTTTTAAATGTTTGGAATGGTAATGATAAATTCTCCTTACTGGTGAAGTTGTCTTTAACATGACTGTTTTAGAAATGCCACTTTTAGAAAGTGGACAATTCTATGTACTTACTGCTCTTTGTGCCTGACAGCCTATCTCCAATATGTCTGGGCGACAGCCACACTTTGTGCATTCTCTTTAGACAACAACAATCACAGGAAAGCCTGGGTGTGACAGAGGACTTGTCTGCATTCATCTGCATTCTGATAGCCTTCCGAGGCAGGAAGGGGTAGAGGTGGCTCACATTACATCTGAATAGGTTGTGTCCTGTCCTCACACAAAGTACTGATTTAGCTCGGCAGACAGGACGGGGTTGAAAGGGATCCTTGTGCACTTCAGAGAGTTCCTTTAAAGTCACCCCTACATCAAAGGCACTTTTGGGTATAAGTACTAGGTCTCTGACCCTCTGAAATCAGACACTTCTGGATCTTGAACTGAACATCTGTCAGAAGGACTGCTGCGCTGCTCAAAGGTCTAAACTTGACTGCTTTTCTGCAAGGACTGCTTTTCTGCTGCTGCCCTGCTGCCTACTGCTCCCTGACTCTATTGGAAGGAGAGCTGGACTCTAACTTCCCTCCAAGTGATCTTCAAGAGCTTGCTGGCTGGCCTCCTGTTCTTCTGAGATTTCAAGGACACAAAAGACGTCCTACAATCCTGCTGGTGCTGCTAGACTCTGCCTTCTGTGAGTCCTACCCTTGCTTTAGGTGCCCCCTCCAAACTCTGTGCCTCAGAAGTGGGTTCTGAAGCTGTTTTCATCACATACAGCCCCTGGGCCCCTGAAATCAAGCTTTTGGACTCTTCGTGACCGTGAACGAGCCGACTCAACATCGTCTCCTTGGACAGCAAGCATCGCTTCCCTTCAATGTCCCGTCTGCCATCCTTGACGCCTGCCCAACTCTTCGCGCCTGCAGCTCTTGGCTCAGATTGAGAAGGTAAAACTTCAGCGGGACCTGTTTGGAACTGTCCAACTCGTGCTCCTTCGTGGTTGGCCTGAACTTTGGATTTACTCTGGTCTAGCGTGACCTAAAGTAACCTTTCGGTGCTATTGACTTTTAAGCACTGTTTTTGGTTTATTCTTTAAAAATTCATAACTCTGGTTCTACTTATTGAATTTTTGTCTTTTGGTCTTGGTTTATTCATAAAAATATAATCTATATTTTTAAACCTGTGTGGAGTCTTTTTGAGGTGTATTCATTGTGTTACTGTGTGTGTGTTGCACAAATACTTAACACATTGCCTTTGTAGATAAGCTTGACTGCTTTGTGCCAAGCTACCAGATGGTGAGCACAGGTTATCTTATTGTGTATCTGGATTACACTGACTAGAGTGGTGGTTCCTGCCTGGGTGCATACCTCAGCCAACCAGGAATCCCATTTCTAACACTGATGTTGATGCAAAATTCAGACGGCCCCTGGCTGCTTGGGCAGTAGTAATCACAATGGAGGAAACCCACAGGATGGTCCTAACACCTTTTCTATCACTTCCATTTTGTCTGGTACTTTTTCTACCAATGGCCTTTAGGGAAATGCCACCCTGTGATGCTGCAGAACCATGATCTTCACTATTTTGTTGATGTACAGGGTTATCGTGGAATCCCTTACACATCATAAACCTTCGAAGACATTGTCAAACTCTTGCAATAAATGTCCAATGGGCTTGTCTCTGACATGCCTTGTGAAGAATATTAGCCCTAAATCTTGTGCAGTTACTGCAGCTGGGTGTAATGTAGAGTTTTGTGCTGCCAATCTGGTCCCAATGCTGCACCTTTGTCTGAAATACTCCAGCTGGTAGGATTGGAGAGACACCACCATAAGTATATTCAGATTTTGTTAGTCTTCAGCTTTGGCAACAAAGGTCAAAAGGTGATGCTGGTATTTATCCATGACGTTGACAGACACCCGTGAGCCATTTAAAGTTGTGATCTGCCGTCTGTAAATCTTAACCTTGCAGATGGGTTGATGCATCCTTGGTTTGCCCTCTGCACTGGTATAAGAGATGAGGAAGATGTCTTTCTCCTCTTCCTCTGGATCAGTCTCTACTGCTGACGTGACACTTGGTTCTGCTCATCCATCATTTCTGACAATTTCATTTCTTACACGTGAGACAGCCTTCTTCTTCCACTGTTGTCCTTCCACTCTCTCTTGTTTAGTCAACCCCTCCTTTTGTGACATTCTTTGGCCTTACTGCATCTACCATTTTCTTCTTGATCAGGGGTGGTAATCTCCACCACTATTCAGTGATTTATGGCAGATCCCATTTCCCCCCCCCCCTACTGTTTGATAAGTCATGCGACTAGGCCACCGCCAACAAAGCATTGAGCGTCATCCTTGGTTCTCTTAGGAGATTTGGGTGCAAACCTATTTCATAAAAACAGTCCATTGACTCCCCTTCTCATTGTTTTGCCTGTCTCTTGTCTAAATTTGAATTAGAATCCCTCATAATCTGAATTCAATTGGGGGGGGAAAGTGTCCATTCAGAGCTGCCACTGTGGCCTCGTCGTCATGTTCAGCCCCACTGTTTATGGTTTAAATCTTTTATTAAGTTTTCAAGCAATAAAAAACAAGACCCCCAGCTCCATGTAAACAGTGCGATACAAACAACAAGTGTCTTAGATAATAGCATTACCAAGGTAAGATGAGTGGAGCGGGTCAATGATAAACAGGAAAAGGAAGGGGAAAAAGAAAAACAAATAACATAAAACCAACATTGCCTCCCCCCTCCCCCCACCCCCCTCGTCCACCCAAAAAAAGGGGGGGAAGGAATAATATGGAAGTCAGCGTGGTCGCTTATGCTGTTGTGAGGCATCATGATGTAGGGAGTTGTGTATCCGAAAGGCGGAGGAGCCTGAGATATCTGGGACATGTCAGTTCACGGAACTCCGATGTGAGGAGGGTCAGAAAGGGCTGCCAAAGTTCTTTGAAGTCGGATCCCTTGCCAGCTAGTGTAAGAGTTAGTTTCTCCATACCCAATACCTGCCAAAGCCATTGTAGCCATCCTGTAAATGTGGGAGGCTGGGGAGTGCACCAATGAGTCAGGATGTTCTGCATGGCTGTGCCCAATGCAATGGCAATCAATCGGCCTCTCCGGGATTTAAGCGGATATGTTAAGGGGTTTGGTAGTCCCAGGAGGATGTATGCAGGAAATCTTGGAAGCTGTGTCTCCAAGTGGGTGTCTACTTCATCGAGCACCTGTGACCAGTATGATTGGATGTAGTCGCAGTCCCATAAGAGATGTACCAGGGTGCCCACCTTCCCACAGCCCCTCCAGCAGTCGGCGCTCTGCCGTGGGTCAAAGTGATGCAGGCGTTCCGGTGTGTAATACCAATATGTGGCTATTTTAGTCAGCGTCTCAGTGAGTCCCATGTGGTATGCTGAGTTCGGGCCCTGTGATATATACCCTCCCATTCTTTGTGGCTAAGTGTCCTGCCTAAGTCTCGCTCCCACCGTACTCGACTGGCGTTGTATGTGTTCGTTGCCAATAACATTTTATAAAGGTCGGAGATGATTTTTTTATCGGATGTGCGGGTGATGAGCCATTTTTCGTAAGGAGTCAAGAAGCGCTGGGCCTCAGGCTTGGTGTGTGGGTGGAGTGCCCAGTGACGAAGCTGTAGATAAGGCAGGCGTTCCGATTCGGCAAGGCTATAATCCTCCTTGAGTTGTGGGAATGGAATAAACCCTTCTAAGTCGAAGAGGTGGCCTAGTGACCGACATGCGGTGAGGCGCCAAGCGGGAAAGGTCTTCACACCCATGCCTGGTTGGAATTCTGGGTTATCAAATAGCGGGGTAAGGGGTGAGGGAAAGGTGGTCAGGCTATGGGTTATGTTAGTGCGGTCCTAGGCCTCCAAAGTCGTACTCGTGATATCTGATGCGTAGAGATTGGGCGGTCTGTGGCGGCTACGGCCTGATCTTGAAACAGCCAGTGTTTCTCCGATTCCAGACGGCACCATTCCACTAAATATCTTAACTGTGAGGCATAGAAATATAGTTGGAGATCAGGCACCCCTAGACCCCCCTTCTCCGGTGGGAGGATTGCTATCGCATGTTTGAACCGGGGCTTGCGGCCCTGCCAGATAAATTGTGCAAGGTCCGATTGGGTCTGTTGAATCCAGCCTGAGAGGGGGCGGAGGGGCAAGGTCTGAAATAAGTATAAGATCTGAGGGAGAATGGTCATCTTAGTTGCCGCGATCCTACCAAGCCAGGAAAGGGTATGGTGTTTCCACTGGTCCAACTCCTTGCGTATATGTGAGCGGAGTAGAGAATAGTTAATTTCAGCTGTGGCCTGTAAGGAGGGAGCTAGTTGGATCCCTAGGTACGGGATCGAAGAAGCTGACCATTGTATGGGGTGCTCTTCTTGGAGGTGAGTTAAGGTGTGCAGAGAGAGAGAGATGTTAAGTGCTACTGATTTGTCCATATTAATCTTAAACCCCGAAGCTTGCGCGAAGCTATGCATTTCAATGAAGAGGGATCGTAACGCAGGGATCGGGTTTGAGAGGGAGAGTAAGATGTCATCAGTGTACAGGCTTATAGTGTGTATGTCTCCACCAAACTTAATCCCGGATATGAGGGGAGACGCCTAACCCGTAACGCCAGGGGTTCCATGTAGAGTGCAAATAGAAGGGGTGAAAGGGGGCACCCCTGTCTAGTGCCCCTACCAATGGAGAAGCGAGAGGACGTGTAGCCATTAACCCGGACCGTCGCCTTGGGGAAACGATAACAGTTGAGGATCTGAGTGCGCAGTTTCTCACCAATGCCTACTTGTGCGAGGACTTGTTCCAGGTAGGGCCAGTGCACCCTGTCAAAGGCCTTCTCCACGTCAATGGCCAGCAGCATGTATTCTCCTTGGGTGCGAGAGGCCTTTTCGATTAAGTGGAGGACCCGTTTAGTGTTATCGCTCGTTTGTCTCTGTGGGATAAATCCCGCCTGATCCGGCTCGACTAACTGGGACATATATGGTGCTAGGCGAGATGCTAATATACTGGTATAAAGTTTAATATCTATATTCAGTAGGGAAATTGGCCTGTATGCTCCGCAGGAAGTTCTGTCTTTACCGGGCTTCGGAATAACTACTATGGACGCTTCGAGCATCTCTTCTGGAATAGCCCCGGACTGTGCAAAGGAGTTGAATAAGCCTGTCAATAGGGGAGCCACCAGGGAGCAGAAGGTCTTATAAAAGGCTGCAGAGTAGCTGTCCGGCCCTGGTGACTTGCCCAATTTGAGGCGTGAAATGGCTGCAATTACTTCTTCTGTCCTAATGTCCCTGTCTAAGTGATTGGCTTGCGCCTGGGTGAGAGAGGGCATGTGTGCGGCTGCTATATAATCGGCGCTAAGGGAGTTGTCCAAAAGTTGACTAGAATACAGCCCAGTGTAGAAGTCTCGAAAGACTTCAGCTATTGCAGAGTCCTCTGTAATGAGTTCGTCCCTGACAGAGCGGATGACCTGGACTCCCTGCTTTTGCCTGGCTTCTCGTAGTTTGTGAGCTAGTAGGCGGCCACACCTGTTGCCGCCTGTGTAGTATGAGTGACGGAGACAGAGAGATGCAAATTCAGCCCTGTCCTGATCTAGTGCTGCGAGCTGTTTCCGTTCTGTGCACAGTTGGGCCAGACCCGGGAAGCACCAGTCCATTGGTGCATTTGCTCAAGTTCTGAAACCCGTTGAGTGAGCTCGGCCCGCTTGCGGTTGCGCTCAAGGTTATTGGCTGTGGAGATGGCTATGAATTCCTCCCGTATGACCGCCTTGAGCGCCGCCCACTGCATCGCTAGAGAAGTATCGGTGTTGGCGTTGAGGGTAAGGTAGTTCTTAATGGCTTTCTGAATTTGGTCTACTACGGTGGTTTGGTGGAGGAGAGTGTCGCGCAAACGCCAGTGTCGGTTGGGCTGTTGTGTTGGTGGGAGCTGGAAAGTGGCTATAACTGGGGAATGGTCTGATAGAGAGGCCGTCAAGATCTCAGTGTCAATCGCGAGTGTGTGTAGCAGGGCGGAGCTAAGAAGGTAGTCCAACCTGGCGTATGTTTTGTGCTCGCCTGAGTAAAAAGTATATGCGTGGCTGTGAGGGTGAAAGTGTCGCCAAAGATCTATAAACCCCAGTTCTTGTAGTCGGGACCTTCCAGCAGGTGAGAGCGCGCCAGTCTGGCCCGTCCTCTGGCAGGAACAGTCGGTGATGTTGTCAAAGACAAGGTTTAAGTCGCCCCCCAGAAGTAGGCGTCGTTCTGATGTGGCTGTTGCGTCTGTGAGAACGTCATGGAGGAATTTGTCTTGCCCCTCATTGGGTGCATACACCGACCCCGCTATAAATGTCATCCCACCCGCTAAGAACTGATATGTGAGCAGTCGGCCTCTGATCTCGGCTTCCTTCTGTAACACCCTACCCTGAAAGGATCGGGAAACCAATATGGCAACACCAGCAGACTTGGTGGTGTTAGACGAGAACATCTGGGTTGGAAACATGCAGGATTTCATTCTATGGTGGTCCTTGGGTAGGAGGTGGGTCTCCTGCAGGAGGCATATGTCAGCTTTGGAGTGCTCCAAGTAGTGAAGAACGACCCTGCGTTTGATAGGATTATTCAATCCTCGCACATTTAGGGTGAGAATTTTGAGAGAGTTATGTGGCATCTAGAAGTGGGGGGAGATGGATGCGATGACAGGGGCTGTATGTTTCCACAGAGTAATGGGTCGCGGCAAGAGGAGGACCATAATCGTGTATCAAAAAACATCGAAAGCACATTGGGGAAAGGTGGACGAGGGGACCCAAACCCAAAAAACCCAAAGACCCCCCAAGAACAAGGCTCCATATTAGAGCTAAAACTATAACGGTTAGAAAAAACAGCATCAGGAGAAATAGTCCGTCATCTCGGGATGAGCAGAAGAACATTGAAATGGGGTCCATGTTGTGGCCAAGTATGGAGGACCCAGCCCCACCCGCCGCCCGCCCATGGCAAAGAGAAGAAAGTGCGAGTAAGTCGGGCACCCCTATCCATTCACTTGTCACCAGATCCTGCTCCCGCCAGGGCGTCCGCAGCGGAGGCAAGGGCTGCCTGCTGACTCCAAGTTATTTCAGCCTTGTTCGGTTTCTGGAGGCGTCTCCGCCGGCCCTGTCGCTGCCATCCCGACGGGGAGATCTCAGGTCCAGAGGCTGTGCTACGTTGCTCGTCTTCATCGCATGGTGGGGTAAGGCCAAGGAGCCGGCAGGTTTCCGTGAGTGAGCGGAGTTGGTGAAGTTTGCCATTATGACGGAATATGAGTCTGAAGGGGTGTCCCCAGGAATATGGGATTCCTTGTTGGCAAAGGTGTTCTGTTACAGGACGGAATTGCCGACGTCGCTGGAGAGTAATCAGAGCCAAGTCTTGGAATAACACTGGAGATTGCCCCTGGAAAGAGATGGGATGCAGTGATCTCGCCTTGGTGAGGATGGCTTCTTTGGTCCTGAAATCCTGGACACACACGAGGATGTCTGCTGGGGGGGCGTTGTTCGCTCGAGGCGGTCCGACTCTGTGTGCCCGGTCTAGTTTGATCTCAGCTTCAAAGGAGTCGCCCAGGATATGATGGAATAGTCCCCTGGCAAATGTGAACAGATCACTGGTATCCTCCGTAGATTTCACCCCTCGGATCCGGATATTGTGTCTGCATGACCGGTTCTCCAAGTTCTCCAGATGGGTTTGTATGTCAACATGTTGATCCTGTAGTGTAATCACCTCTTGTTGGAGGACAGTTGACTCAGACACTGCATTGTCGCTCTTTTCCTCTAATGCAGCCACCCGCTCTCCAATATCGTCCATATCCCTGCGGATGTCTTTGATCTCGGCAGTAAGGTCTTTTTTCACCGTCTGCAGATCCTCTCTGAGAGTGAGAAAGAGGGACTCCAAGAAAGCTTTCGTGATGGGTTCATCCCCGGCAGAGACAGTCTGAGTGGAGACCGTGACTTCAGAAGCGGTACTCGCCATATTGGGGTTGGATTGTGAGCGTCCAAAGATGTCCTTCAGGGGCTTGACCTTCTTCGCCCTGGAAGTGGACATAGTCAGATGTCTCCCCCAGATGAATCATTGACCAGGCCCGAGACACCGGTGAGGCAGCGATAGTGGGGGACACAGGCAGGAGTTTGCTGGCGTGCAGGTCCGTAGGTTACGCTAGGCGAAGGGAGTGAGGCGGGGGCTTCCCCCCGGGTGTGTAGTACTCGCGCCGTCCTTGGGGACCAGCGTGTTGGCCGCACGACCGGATGCTATGGAGGCCCTGTGTAGGCAGGGGCCCTCAGGCGCGCCAGGCCTCCAGAGGAGAGTGCAGGGTGGCTTCGCCGCTCTCGGCGACCGGGTGGAGGCCTTCACCGGCGGACGCTGCAGCTGGGTGGTATACAAGGGGCACAGTTCTAGGGCACGTGCTCTACCAGTGATCAGTCCGGTCCTTCATGGTGAGGGCTTACTGGTCAGGGTCTCCCAGGTGGGCCGTGGGCCCCCAAGTGCATCTCGCGGGGCCCGGGCTCCTCGCACCCCAACCGCGGCGTTTCTAGTGCTCTCCGCCAAGGAAAAGCGCTCCGCCCTCCAAATCCTACGGCACCCCCCAACTCAGTCGCGGGATATTTGTTCTTACCGGGTGCTCACGGGGGGTGAGAGTCCCTCAGGAGCAGGTCTCGCTGTTGTGTGCGCTCCGGCGGGAATCTGTGGCCCGGGTGTGGGAGGAGCGCCGGTCCAGCAGGCAGCTCAGGAATTGAGGCCGGGGATGCGAGCGGCCCTCTGGTTCCCAGCTCCCCCCGGGCCCGTCCGCATCCGGTGGTTCCAGGCAGGCGGGCGATGTGCCAGGCAACTCGCGAGTCTTCCGGGCTGTCTGGCAGGCGGCTGGGCCTAACGCTACCAGCCTCAGTGGTTTGTGTAGGCAGCGCAGAAATTGAGGCCGGGGATCTGTGCGGCCTAGTGAGTCCCGGTCCCTCTCGGGCTTATGTGCATCCGGTGGCTCCGGGCAGGTGGGCGGTGTTCTAGGCAACCCGCGGGTCGTCCGGGTTGTCTGGTAGGCGGCTGGGCTTGGCTCTGTTGGCCCCGCTGGTCTGTGTAGGCAGCTCAAAAATTGAGGCCGGGGATGCGTGCGGCCTTCCGGTCCCGGTCCCTCCCGGGCCGGACCGCTTCTGGTGGCTTCGGGCAGGCGGGCGGTGTGCTAGGCAACCCGCGGGTCTTCCGGGTTGTCCGGCAGGCGGCTGTGTATAATGCTGCTGGCCTTGGTGGTCTGTATGTTAGAACCACCGCGTTGTCGAAGCCGCCAAGTGGTGCAGACGGGGGAGGAGCAGGCCCGCCACCCTCGCGGTCCTTGCGATGTAACCTCGAGCGATGCAGGTGCTGGCTACTTGCAGCGGCTGCGGGCAGGATCCCCTCGGGGAAGCATTCCGGAGGGACCCCCGACCATTTTCGTGTTTCGTGGCGGCCCGGGAGCGCCAGGTAGGGCAGACGGAGGGCAGGAGCTCAGTTCAATGCGTCCTACCTCGCCGCCATCTTGGCCACGCCCCCAGCCCCACTGTTTAGAAGATTTTCAGGTTATAATTCTCTACCCCAGTAAAACAAAGTATTAGTGACGGTTTCACTGTGCCTCCCATGTTCCTGGTGGCCATGAAGGAGTTGCTTAGTCTCCCCAGGCACGTTTTCTATCTGGACGTTGCTGTGGCTGGGTCAAGGAGTTCATGTAATGGAGGGATAGCAGTTTTCTATCAAGTTGTTGGTCATCAGCCATGCTTTTTCTACTGTCGGTCGTACCTGGTCTTGTGACTTTCACTGGCTCTGACATAGGCCAGTCCATTGAAAGGGTGATTCCAATCATTCTAGAACCTTTCTAGAGTCACATTTCTTTGGATCTTTTTAGCAGCATGAAAGTATGAAGGGGAGAAAATCATTTAAGTACATTCAATTTAGAAATGCTGACTCCGTATACAAAATAACCAAAGGACAATTTGGGAAGGTTAGTTAGGTTTGTTACAAAGACAAAAATAACTGAACATAAACACACCTGATCACGAGGTTGTATAAATATAAAGGAAACAGCATGAAGCCAAATCTACATGACAAATTCAGACGGTGCAACATGAGTAGAACAATTAATTCAAGAAGGGGAATGCAAATTATCAAAAAGCAAGAGTCCAAATTTCCTCGCATCAAGGGTTGGTGGGCGAAAAGCATTTGAATTTATCCCTACTCTATCACTAAGGTTGACATCCCTACTTTAGTGAGCAAGCATTCTGAATTAAGAGGAAAGGTGTCAGTCGTGGAGTCTTCCTAAGAAGTCTCTCCACTATTGAGATGGGTTAAGCAGTATAAACAGTGGTGGCTCGCATAGGGCGTGATGCGGGGCGGGGGAAGGGCATGGTGGGGGCCTGGGAAACTCGGACATACGACGGAACGGAGGAAAGTAATTGTTATGTTCCTCCGTTCCGTCGTATGTCTGAGTTTACTAGCCCCCCACCCTGCCCCTCTCCCGCCCCGCCCACCGCCCCGCAGCACGCCCTATGCGAGCTGCCACTGAGTATAAAGCCACTATCGCAAGAGGAAGAGGTGCTCCTTCCCCAACTGCAAGGAAGATGTGGGCACTATCTCTATTTCCAACAACCAGTTAGCCACAGGTAAGCTTCCCATTGTGCACCTCTTGTACGTATTCCACATTGGATACAGTCATGAGCGTACTTTTCCACGGTTTTCTCCATGTACATCCTTTGCAACAATTTGTCCTTGGTTCCCATGCCTTCCCCCGTGTGAAACCAACTTCAGTCCTTTATCGCCTTCAAGTCATACGATTGTAACTTCTTCTCTCCTTACCTAACTGCTAAAACAAAGATATTACTTTGTCTAAAAGAATGCTTCTCCGCCTGCAATGCAAAACGTGAGAAAGAACAGCTTTCACAGTGCACATGAAATTCAAAACAATCCTAAAGCAAGAGTTGTCAGGGGTTGCATTTCAAGCCTACAGCTTTAACTAACATAAGAACGCATCACTTAAACATTATGAGTTGCATAACCACATTTCATTTTAACTGACACTTTACCAAATTATAAAAGTATTATTATTAAACACATCTAATACATGAGTAATTTTAAACTTTACAACACAGTTTCTTCATGTTAGCGTTTTCTGCTAGTTATGTTTGATTCCTACGTTAATTCTTCATACCACTTTGTCAGTAGACTAAATATGTCACCAAGATACGTTGACAGTTCACAGTTCTAACATGCATGGTTACACATGACATGATTATATGCGGGTGCGCTCTACTTGTGGTTATGATGCACCCATACAATTGAGTAAAATGCAATTACGAAATTTTCACTCTATCATTATATTCTTTTTTTTTTTGTTGCAATGTTTGTTTATTTAGACTATTTTCTTTTCTTTGGGGGTTCCCTCACCAGACCAATGTCGCGACCTTGGGTGATGAGAGTTCACCTCTCTACTGTCTTTAATGTAATTTTTATCTGCGCGTATGGGCTGACTCAGGTGGGTGCAGCGATAGGATTCCACCAATAGTGCACCGGTCCTGCCAGCCCATCACCCTCACATGTCGGCCTTCTCTCCGGAGTGCTTCTTTGGACCATCAAACTGTCGGTGAGTGCCTTCCGTCAGTGTGTCTCACTCTGTTACGGGCCGGGCATTACACTGTTCTCTTAGCCAATGACCGTGCTGCTTGGATTCAGGATGTACCTGCCAGCCTTCCCGTGGCCTTACGCAGTGTAGCACAGCATCCATGCAGTTGCCACCAATGTGGCAGCCTTCATGTAGGCCTACATCCACCCCATTACAAACCGCAATCAGATATGTTAGGTTGGAACAGGCCACGAGTGATCAGTACCCCTTTATATTTGCCCTCGGCTGAGCCTGGTGCTTGGAGTGCATGCGGCGTCAGGAGTACTGATTGTATCAGCCAAATGACTCACCACAGTCCCCCAGTGTTAAGAACAATAGCTTAAACTCAGATCTTTGTGACTGGGGGTGAATGTTTGCATTGTTCAGCATTGTCTCCATCATTTGTTCCTTTTGCTTTTGTTGCCCTAAGTGGGAAGGGTAGGCCCAGACGTGGGTTCCGTGCTCACTGCCCCTCTGGATTCAAGCTAGCCCAGAAACCGGTCCCAGGATGCTTGTGTCTGGTCCAGGGAGGACCTGGCTTGGAAGTTCGGGATGGACTGTTCCCACAAGGAACAGGGTCAAGACTGATTTGCATATGGCTGGGTCCAAACTGGGGTGGCGTGGTGAGCAAAAGAACAATGGATTAAACCCAGATCTTTGTGACTGGGGGTGAATGTTTGCATTGTTCAGCATTCTCTCCATAATTTGTTCTTTTTGCAACAGTCGTATCAATAATATCAGGCACCATCATGATATTCAAGGGCCTCTTTCTACTATCAAGGTCCTCCTTAACATTCTAGGGTACTCCCAATAATGTAGGGGCGTGTGTGTCTCACTTTTGGGTGCTGCTGAATGTGACTGGTCACTGCCAATGATATCAGGGTACTTCTTGCTATGACAACGTGTCGCAAAAAATATTAGTAGGCTGTTCAAAGTACCATACTACTTACACCTGCATGACTCCACACCAGCTGAATTTCTGCCTTAGTCATGTGGATGATGATATGCCCGAGGGATACCAAAATTACCAAGGGGTGTTTATTATATCTGGTACTCCTACTCGTACCGTTCTATATTGCAGAATTAATGCCATTAACACTATGCTGTAACTTATCCTTTAACAGTGATGCACCTAATGGAGTGTTGGGGGCATCACAGGAACACTGAGGGTGACCTGACAACCCTAAGTCAGTTGGAATGTAGCTGGCTCAGGGGAGGCTGTATCCCTGAGGCGGATGTAATAAAGTTAACGCTACTATTTATATGGCGTCTCTCTCATTTTAATACACTAGGTTATAGCTCAATGCATCAGGTTGCTGTGTTTAATCTTAGGGTGGAGGTTACTATGCCACAATGCAGCTACAAAGCTCAAGATTGTGCAAATCATTTCAGACCAAAACACAATGTATCAGTTTGCTACATTCTGCTACAGCTATGACATATGCTTTTGTTGATTTACAAAAACTATGTACCCTAAGAGAGATCATATAGATTGAGGCCGAGGGCGATGTACCCGAACGTGCATTCAATATTTCATATATAAAACCCCAAAATATAAATTGTTGATTGCAAACTAGTTACACTGTATTTAATATACTGCAATATAGTGTAGTAAATGTCCAATTCATGCAAGGCAAAGAATGATGGAGGTGGATTGATTTGTAGTTTGTGGAGTTTGTTATTGTTTTGATTTGAATTGTTGTGTTGTGTCACTAGGATGTAGCATTTTTTGCTGTGTTGTGTGTTTGTGCTGAGTTGTGTTTTTGCGTTTTATTTTTGTGTTTGTGTAACGTTATTGTGTCGTACTTTGCTGTTGATGTGATCCTCTGCAGTTGGTTGTATTGTGCTATGTGTAGGTATTGTTGTATACATGAGCGCGTCATGCTTGTCGCTCTAGTGCCTTGTTGTTTTATGAAGTAGACATGAGCGGGACATGCTGTGTTGAGCTTGTGTCTATTTTATATGATGCGGGCACGTGGGGACTTTGGGCAGTCGTTTTGCTTGTGTGTTGCGGCATCTTTTGAACCACTGGGTTTACACTTATATGGTAGGCTGGGGGCAGTTGTTATGTTGTTTTGGTGATCTCCCATGGTTTTGTTGCTGTTCTGCTTGTTTGGTGTGCAGCATACTATTTAGTTGTGTTTCTGTGGTGTTATTTTCTTGTGATGCTAGTATTATCATGTTGTATTGTTAATGCCTTCCAATGTTATGTTGTTTTTGTTCTGTTATTTTGATTTGTGAAGTTCTGTTGTGTTTGTGTTGTTGTTTTGTAATGTTGTGTAGTGCTGTTGATCTATTGTGTTTCTCATCTATGTTGGTATGTGATGATCTAAGGCATGGCATTGCACTATGGTGTGCTTGGTTTAGTGTTATGTGGTATAAATGCATTTTGTTGTTGTTTTGATACATTTAGTTGATATTGTGTTGATATTGTTAATGTGAAAAATGAAAAGATAAGGTTATTTATTGTGGTATGTTACAAAGCAATGGTAAAAAAGAAGTGGGTAATTGTTGTGGTAATTATACTAATGTTAAGTAGGTTGTTTATGCTGCAATAATTATCTAAATATCATTATAGTTGAATTGTTTGGTAAACTTTATGACCAAATAAGATGTACTGTAATGTAGTCATTTTGTAAAAAAAAAATATTTGGAAATATGTGCTTAACATGTACAATTGTAATGTATGCTAATTGCAGATTATATGGTGTTCAGTGATCCATAAATAAACAATATTTAAATGGAAAAATATATGTAAAGCAGAGCGATAGACCCTAACTTACTTGAGGTAGTACTTTAAGGCAGCTGTACCTACCCCTCACTCCACCGTTCTAGGCCTACAGAATGAACAAACCTAACTCCTATAGTTTTTTATATTTTATTTTTAAGAGCAGTCAAAGTACATAAAACCAACACCAAAAAAGAAGAGATAACATATAGATTGAAATAAATCCGAACTAAGTAAATTGTGTAAGTATGTATCCTATTTATTAGAGACCTTCGTCCATAAATTGACATTCGCTGATTAAATGGACTCAAAACTGCTGGTTTTACTCCCAAATTAGCACAAGATGTCAAATCCTTGGGCTTCTGGATTGTCTCAAACCTTTTCCATGAATTCTGATATCCACTACACCACAAATTCATCACGAGTAGCTCTTTTCGACGTAGACTATCTCTCACTCAATCTGCCTTTTGATCCTTCACTAAGTCATTGTTACCTCAAAAATGGACTATGGGAATGCTCTTCTCACTGGAGCTATAAAAACTTTGATAGCACCTCTGAAAGCCCTTCTTCATTCTTCCACTTGTCTAACAGGAAACACTGGGAAATTTGATCATATTACCCCCAAGCAAGTTCCATTGACTCCCTCTGGAGGCAAGGATTAAATTTAAACTCAAATGCTTGACTTTCAATTCCCAGAAACCCAGACAACCTATCTACCGTCCTTCCCTACTACAGATTTCTGGCAGGACAAGAAATTTGAGTAAAAAAGGCTTCTGCTTTGAAAACAAGAAATTAAAATCTCATCAAACTGCACTCACATCCATCTCTAGTTATTTTCCTATAATCTGGAAGTCTCTCCTCAGTGAGCTTAGGCAAGAAGACCGTGTAAAAAGAAAAACTCAAAACCTTTTCCTCCAAACAACACTTGAATGTGTAATGTGCCCAGGTTAGGCCCATGTTGTGAAGCTGCTCATTTCTTACATTGTCCTATTTTTCACAATAACATTTCTGCCGTGACCTTTTGCACATATTTGCGTGCACGACAATGTTGGATTAGTTTCTCTGAAACTACTTTGTTTACACATCTAGCTTCGCACAACATTATGACGATGCCTCGAACATCATGTACAAGGCCCTTCTACGCACTATGTACAAATGTCGTTCTATCTCCATCCACGGGGCGACAGGGCTATCTACATATCCATAACATCACTAATCTATACGGACAACGCAAGGCTGCTTTCTATTATAAATAAAGAGCATCCCAAAAGATTAGTAGAGAAGGCACTTCAGCTGACACAGAGGGTCCCGGCATGCTGAGACTTCACCATGCAGCAGTCTGAAATCTCCGTGAGGGGGTGTTCAGTTCGTGACCAAGACGGGCTCCTACATTCTCTCCTGCCAGTTACTGGGGTTGAATCGTCCCTTGGGGGGATTCTTGGCTTCACACCTACACACGCTCTAGGTACACTCAGAGTAGGGATTGCATAGTAGGAGTATGCCTGATTACTGCCTTGTTTATATGCCTGCATATTTACACTGTTTTAGCACCATGTTAGAACTGTATCTATTATTTACTGTTTTGGTGCTTGTAATCACTTTTGTCTGCTTCTGCCTACTGATCATCACAGCACATGTATTCTATACAAGAATAACGTTGGTTCAATAAATATATTGAACACTTCCCACTGTGTATTCTGTATATTTCTCTGAGCACTCGTAAACACGAGTGACTGAGCGAAAGGTACTGATCTGTTTCCTTGACCCCTGAGGGGTCAGGGTTGTCATGTTCAGTTGTTGCCAGAAACCATTCGCTCCCTGGTAAGGTTAGGGGGCTTATGGTGGCACTGTGAGCTAGATGGTCTCTAGGCCAACATATCCTGCAGGAGTGCCCGGAATCAGTCTAGGCACCTCACCCAAAGTTTATGTTGTTCAACAAACTTGCAGGTCTTACGGATTAGTGGAAACTACATGACAAACGCTTAATCAATCCCATTGATCTATAATTTAAAACTTCTTCACTTTTCTCTTGCTCCTGCTTTGTTCTTCCATTTTACTTTACCTCTACATGCCCTGTCTTACGTTCTTTCATCCTTACTCAAATGTTCATTGCATGATAAATTAATTACTTTTCTTCTAAATTGTTGGATGTCCACCTGGGGATGTAGACATGGGATATCCTCTGTTAGGTTTGTTTACTGAAAAATGTGCTGACACCCCATGGGCAGAGTAGCGATATATATAAAAGCTCAAATGAAAATAAAATAAATAATTATCTATCTATCTATCTATCTATCTATCTATCTATCTATCTATCTATCTATCTGTCTGTCTATCGTATTCAAAGACGTGAATTGAAAAAAGGTGAGAGTGAGACAAAAGAAAAGGAAAACATAAATAGGAGCAATTAATATTTTTAACAACAACACTATCTATATGAAAAAGGAAGCTCAGATGCTGGTCTCTATTCAGAGTTTCCTCTAGAAGTTAGAGGATTTTCAGTTACTACTGAACTGTATGTTGGGCCATAAGAGGGACATTCAGAATCTGGATGTAGCAGGACATCTACCAAAAATCAGCCTGCGGAATTCCCATCTGTTCTATTCTTGGATCCTGTACCTCATGTAGAGACAGAGGAACCCCTCAGAGACATTTTAAGGCATTGGCGAAGTGGGCTCTGACCCAGGGCCCCAGCCTTTAAGGGGGCCCCTGATAAGAGATAAGACCCAACTCTGTTCTGATAACCTTGAATAATTCTTAAACAGATTGTTTAATAAAGTTTTCCTTTAAACATTTTTAATATGGATGATGTGTGAGAGTCTATTACAGACATTTTTCAGATACATTTTGTGTTTGTTTCAAGCAACATCCATAAAAAGTTTATTTTAGATCAAAACAGGACCTGACATAAGAGAAATGAGAAGGCCTCACAGAGACATTTGCGGTAACGTTAGTGAGCTGCTGCTGCTGTGTTGCAATATTGAAAATACATGTCACCATCCCTGAATATTAGATGTAAACACACTTAGGATTTGGATGAGTGTGCCTGTGCACTGTCAGTGACCTGGCCAAAAAAGTCATGAAAGAGCTGAAATTGGATCATATATCCAAAGCTGTTTTGAACATGGGCCCCCAAAATGCGTTTGGCCCAGGGCTCCCCAATTTCTTAAGATGTCCCTGGAACCCCTTGGTTTCTGACAGCACATCCTCACTCAGAACACTCACTTGGCTCTGCCATCCGCAAGCCTTGGCCAGACACCCATCTGCTTTTACAGCATCAGAAGGCCCTCCCTTTTGAGAGTTTGCTTCGATCCTGGAATCGCTCACAGGAAACATCAGCAATAACTTCCACACGGTAATGCCACCAAATTTGCCGAAAAGTCTTCCCACCATTCGGCCTTGGTAGTTTTGAGGAACATACCCCACTGGCAAAGCAAGGACCTTGAAATACAGTGCGGCACATCTGCCAGGCCTGCACAAGCAGTCTCCACCACACCATCAACTTGGCTGCTGGCCTGCTGGAACCTGAATCACCTCTCTAACTCTCTTCCAAAGGCCTTCACTCCCTTTCTCTTGGTAATCTCTGCAGAGCTCTGTCACTGTCATCCAAATTCCCAGATCATGCAGATGTCTCAAAACAAATTATGCAGGAGATGCCAAAGTGCACACATAAATACCCTGCGGATTTGTTACCCAAACAGCTTCTCCGGAAAAGTGCAGTTACAAAGATGTTTGGCAGCCATTAAAGTATTTATAAAAACGATGCCAGTAAATTTCTCTCAATTTCTGGATGTAAAGGAATCAATTTAGGAAATTTGCCTACGCCCTGAAATCCTTACTGGGTAAGTGACGTTTACCGAAATTAGCAGCAGGGGGTTTATTTATCGACTGTGTACTCCTGCATGCCAGGGTGACTTAAATGACATTAAGGTGCACTGGCAGCTATATTTGCAGTGGAAACTAGCGAGCTCCAAAATAAGATTGGGAAATGTATTATGATGTTTTGCAAAGCCGTCAAGCTTTCAGATACCCGTAGTTCAACACTATATTTTTTTTTGCCTCAATAGCTTTTGTCGTTCAGAGCAGCAGAAAACATTATTAGTAAAACTAGGACCAACTACAAAAACATACATATATACAGATTTATTCCTTTTCTCACCTTGCTAGGAGAACGGCATTGTTGGGAATCACATTTGTTGTGAGTGAGAATAAGAATTTTTTGCGACTAATTATAACACAAATAAATATCTTTAAAAGCCTCTACTTACTTCAATGACCACGACTATTTTCATAAGTTTCCAATGTGTTTACTAAAACATTCATGCTTGTGGTGACGTGCTTTTTCTGCAATACACACATGACAAGAAACATTTCCTGCAAATGGCCTAATGCACTTATACACGATTAAACTAGCCATTTATTGGCTCTAATGCTTAAGCGTCATATCCCTTACTCCTTTTTGCTCAGCTTCAAGCCAAAGCACCACCAGTGCCTAATATGGGGCGGTGATTGCACATGGGGCCCACCAACACTCATTTGTGGGGTCCAGCATTTATTTTTCCATATCTGACTTTGAACCAAAGCAAGAGAGTGAAAAACACAAAAGGGCAAAGAATGAGGAAGAAAAAGAGGGGAGAAAGGGATGGAAAAGCTACAAGGGTGAGATAAAAGGACAGGGAGTGTCTGGTGGTGGATGTCTGAGTTGGACTCAAGACTATGCAGCCTTGGTATTCGGCACCCTGACCTTCGATAGTGCCAGCTGCAGGCTTCTGAGCAATATGTTGGGCCTGGCACTTATTCTTTTACAAATGAAACAATGCACAACATATCACAACAAGAGCACAACTCTGGTACTCATGCACAACACGTATAGGCTATTTGACAACACACACTCTCTTTCAATGACAGTACTCCCATGAAGTACTGTGCAACCCTTCCTCAAACGCTCCTCAAGGTATGAAGCGCTATAAAAACACAACTTCAATGCAATACCATATAAATTTATATGTGTGCATTGGGAGATAATACAATAATGTATGGGCTGAATCTGGCATTCGAGGAGTGAATGTAGCACAGGTGGGGTATACAGACAGGGCACCAGCAAAGCAAGGGGCTAGGGTTCTGGAAGCTGGACAGTGTCTGAAGCAGGGCTCGAGGATGTGAGAGGGCACACCTTATTACTCCACAGATCTTACCTTCCATCTCCGCAACTTTTGAACAGAGGCACTAATAGGTTACAAGCAACAAAGCACAAGGCAAGTCAGATGTTCAAGATTGCTTTTACTAAACAATGACATACCAACATCTTGGATGTCATGTTAAGTGTGTACAGTGAAACTAGTCAATACTTCATGCCAAATAGCTCTATAAAAATATGCCATAAAGCTTATTCTGCACCTCAATTGCCACATGGGGGTATGAGAATGAGGTCCTCTGGGGCAGTCTACCCCTCGCACAGAGGGTTTCAGCCAGTGAGAGAAGAGGATTTGGCCAGTGTGCAAGGGAAAGGCTGCCAGCAGTGCAGGTGCACTAGTCCAATAGAGAAATGGGTGTGTGGAGCAGGGGTAACCAAATAATTGGGGTGTATGGCATTAACTAGAGGGATAGCAATGCAAGCAAATTATGAGGGGTACCCAGCAGAGGCAGTGGCATGGGTGACGTAGGTATGTATGTATGTATGTATGTATGTATGTATGTACGGGATTTATAAAGCACTGGAATCACCCCCGAAGGGGTATCTCCGCGCTACCAGGGAGAAGGCACAGGACAAGCACAGATCAATCCCGGAATAGTTCCGTCTTCAAGAGTTTCCTAAAACGAGAAAGACTGGGGCATTTACGCAAGGTCTCCGGCAAGGTGTTCCAATATTTCGGGGCAAAATATGCAATGGTTTTACCACCTGTTCGTGTTTTCCTGTAACGAGGGACCACAAGTAGCCCTTTACCTTCAGACCTAAGCAATCGGGTCGGGCAGTAAACCTTGAACTTGTCCGCCAGGTAACTAGGGCTCGTGCCATAGAGAGCTTTATGTGCAAGGCAACATAGCTTGAATTTGATCCTCTGGCGGATGGGAAGCCAATGGAGCTGTTTTAACAACAACCCGAGGAGGTCTGAGGCGGTTTTTTAAGCGCCAAGCGAGCAGCCACATTCTGCAAAATCTGTAATCTGCTCAGAAGGGATTCATTAGCAGATGCCAGCAGAGCATTGCAATAATCCAAACGACCTATGATCAGAGCTTGAATCAAAGTTCTTCAAACCGAAAGGGGCAGCCACTGGAACACTCTGCGCAAAAGACTTAGGGTATGATAGCAGGTCCCAGAGGTGGTCATGATTTGATCCCTCATAGACAACGAAGCATCCAGACGGACCCCAAGATTTTTTGCTACATGAGAAGGAGACGGGGCGGGGCCCAAACCAGCAGGACACCACTTAGGGGACCAGAGTGCTTGAGCGCGACCAAACAGTAGAATTTCGGTCTTTTCAGTTGAAGGAAATTTTCCGTCATCCAAGCTGATATAGCTAGCATGCCTGCAGCAAAACTCTGTTCAACTAACTCTGTATCCTTATCAAAGGACAGGAGTAGTTGCGTATCATCAGCGTAGGAGAATGGAGTAAAGCCGTACTCCCTAATGATCTTGGCCAGGGGGGCCACATAGACATTAAACAAAGTAGGACTTAAACAAGAGCCCTGGGGCACCCCCTTAGTAAGCTTCAAGGTTTGGGAACGGAAAGGGCCCAGATTAATCGTCTGGGAACGCTGGTCCAGAAAGCTAATAAGCCAATTGAGAGCATGTCCCTGCAAACCGTCCTCTCTCAGTTGATAAATCAATTTCTGATGAGAGACGGTATCGAAGGCTGCTGTCAAATCCAATAAGACCAGCAGCACTGCCTTGTTAGTATCCATAGCCATTTTAATATGGTCGGTGACCCCAATGAGGGTAGTCTCTGTAGAGTGATTGGGTCTGAACCCAGACTGGGAAGGGTCAAGGATGCTGTAAAGTTCTAGATAGCCCATCAGCTGAGTGTTGACATGACCCTCCACCATTTTACTCATTAATGGCTGAAGCGAGATGGGGCGATAGTTGGAAAGCGCTTCAGCAGGTAACTGAGCTTTCTTCTTAATTGGTAGCACTTGCGCGGCCTTCCAATCAAGTGGCATGACCCCTTCACATAATGAGGTGTTAAGAATATCACAAATGGAGGGGGCCAAAAGAGGTGCTAAGAGAGAGAATATATGCGCTGGCATGATATCAAGGGGAGAGCCAGATTTCGCTACTCTAAGCATGGCATCCGCCTGAGAGACTTGAATAGCATTAAAATGCTTGAGGCCTTCATTAGAGCTTCTTAGAGTTGTGGGGCTCGGATTTGAAGGACCCAAAGGATAAGCAGTTTGAGGAAATTGATTGTAGATTAAATTGATTTTTTCAGTCAAAATACTCTGCTATACTGTCACATAATCCCTGAGAGGGGAGAATCTGCTGAGGACACGCAGTAGGATTAGTGAATGAATTGAGAATTTTATAAAGTTCCTTCGTAGAAGTTCCTGCCTGATTGAGTTTTAATATAATATTATCTTTTCGTGCCTTTTTTAAGTTATTATGATAAGAAACGAGGGCAGTTTTATAGATAAGCTTCGCTGTTTCCGCATGGGTTTTGCGCCAAATTTTCTCCAGGTGTTTGCATGTAGATTTTTCCCTGCGCATGTCAACACTATACCAGTCTGCACTTTTTTTTGGGGTGTTGATTTGTTGTTGTTTCATGGGGGCAAGAGTATCTATCACAGTAGTGATGGCCTCATTAAAAACTCTAAGCTTCTTACTACATCCATATGTTCATTAAAATTCGGAGGGACAACATTTTTGCTAAAAGTGTCATACGTCACTTTATGCCATTGCCTTCGGAGACTGTTTTGGGGGCACGTAGGAATTTGGTATCTGATGCCACTATTAATCCGGAATGGAATCAGAGAATGATCCGACCACATCACTGGGCAGGTAGGCCCTTCTAGCTGGGCAGAGTCACAACCACCTGATATATACAATTCTTCCCTGATTACAAGATGTGGATTTCTTGATTTACTAGCACTGGTAGCATACAGCAATATCAAGTTCTGGAATCACATCTACTGGGTGTAAATATCTCCTATATACCGTAAATAAATAACCACTCAGCTGCAAGTGTGGTGAGGCAAAGGGCCATATCTGATTGTGCAGAGTAAGAAGCAACAGGGGTCATGTTCCAAAAAATGAATCATTGCCAGCACTTGGGCATGTGGTGTGACTAGACGTGCCTGCCTACCAAGACATAGCCAACAGCAAGGACCTTGGGGCAGTGGTTGAGCTGTGCATTATATGTGTGGTATTTAGCTTCCTTATCAAATGGTAGCGTCTGATAAAGCAATACACCTAGTAACACCAAAGTTATATGTTTTTCCCCGAGAGAACTTTCTGAGTATTCATGATGCAAGATGATTGGTTTTTGTAGAAGAACAGTCGCAGAAGCGTTCATGTACTTATTTGAGTGCACTGTTAATGGGTAAAAATGCACATACCTGACGGGCTCTGTCATCAGATGAATGTCAAGTCTGAAATGGACAGTTATGTCGGATCGCATTGGCACATGAGCTTGGAGACCTGAGTACTGCTGAACTGACACACCCTACTCCATGTTGCTTGCTGGCAGTAGAGCACCATGCATGATGGATTTGCTTTGGGTTCACTTTGTTGGTTGATTTGCTGTAATGCAACAAAAGCCTGCTTTCCCATATCATGCTGGGTGGCTTTCCTGTTGATTTAAGGCTCACTGATCCACAAACTCTGATGGCCACCCACCCGCGTCCCCGCTTCCCATGACCGTCGTGAGATGCTTGCTTGAAATCTAGAAGAAAAGACCGCAGGTCACTGGCCTAACAACATGTTTCGCTGCTTAGGTTGTGCTTCTGCAGGTCATTGAATGGCTCTTGAAATATATAGGGCAGACCTTCTTTCAGGCATCGTCTGTTTCATATTTTGATGATGTTAAAACAGAGGCCAAGTAATGATTCTTCTGATTGACCTGAGCAGATCCTAAGACATCTGTCCTTCATTATAGAGAGTCAAAATGCTTTTTTCAAGTAGCTTCCTATAACTGAACCAGCAAAGCTAATTTAGAGTCTGGTCTCAAATGTTATCTATCCACATCGAAAATACTCCCTTCCCTTGATGTTTATTTCTTTTTTTTCTTCTTCTAAATGATCACATTTAGGCTATCATCCTCCCCTGCATAACTGCACAAAGAAAACACAATGCAGGTTTAATGGTCGAGAGAGACCGGATACAGACTGCTTATGTTTTCTGTGTTTATTCGATTTGGTATACAGTGTGTTGTAGAATATTTTATGGACGCACCATAGGGGCGCGGCTACCTACCAGAATGCTTTCCGGCAAATTCTCTTTCTTTTGACAAAAAACATGAGATGTACTGAATAAATACTTAATTTCTTGTGTCTGTAATAAAATCGGGAAAAGCTAAATCGACCCCTAGCCTGTGTTCTTGGCTATTAACAGTTGAGTCAAGCGCCCTTGGCTGCAACTGCTGACTAGCATTATCTGCAAAGAAATGTATTTCCTGTTTAAAATTATTGTTGCGAAAGTTTACTCTTTGGGTTACTATGACTACAAACAAGATTGTCATTGTTCAAGAGCACATATTTGCTGGAAAGGACAAACGAAAAAACGTCTCGATTCTTGTACAATAAATATACTTTTGAGGGACTCCCACTGATGATCTGCGTAGATGTTCAGTTTTTTGGGTGAGTCATAAAATTAAAAAAATGTACTGATCGGAGATCGACAGATGTACTCTATCAATCTTGCATATTTCCGTAGGTTTTCCGCGTGGAAAAAAGTCGGAAATGTACCAAAGCAACTGTTTTTCTTTCAATTTCTTTCCTCCCGGAAAACATTTTCCCCATCTAGAAACCCCTTCTTATACACTCCTGTGAAATGTGGCAATAAACCTTACTTTTCCGAATCTGAAAAGCCACTCACTCCAACCTTTTCCAAAAGTACATTTGCCAGAATTTCCAGTCATGTAAAATAAATTGGGAAAAAAGTATTATTTTGTGAAGACGTGCTGCAAAAAGAAAGAAACATTTCTGATGGGAAATCTTGATCGATACTGAAAAAAATAATTATGACAATTTAGCTGTTCATCAACTATTGTGCATCATAGCCAGTGAGTAAACAGTTTAAAAATTAGGTAAGTTTAAAGAGTGCTGTAAAGAAGACACAATCTCATGTGATACAAAACCAAGAAGGTGGCAGCGGTGAGGGTATCAGAATCTGTAACTCCTTAAGATGGTACTCTGCTGTCTCTCATAGGAATTTTTTGTGGCAAATGTGGCAGTGTTTATGATAAGGTATAATCTACTACACACAATTTAGTCAACAGCTGCAGATCTCGTAGACGCATTGTATATCAGAATATTGACAACAAAAATATAGTTCTGCAAAAATACAGACTCAAGAATATTGACAACCACAATATCATGAAGGTATATTTAAGTGTTCATAGAGTTGCTGTTCTTAACTCCACAACTATAATAAATTGCAAGCGGTGTCTGAAAAAAGGGGAGGGAGGTCAAACAAGTGTGTTTCCCATGAAATTTCCCATAGGGAATTTGAACACGACTACAGCCCGAACTGCTGGATGGAATTACACAAAATGTGGCAGAGAGGTAGCTGTTCGTTCAGAAAGAACCCTTTGTGTGATTTGGTGTAAATCTGTTCAATAGTTGCAGAGTTATTAAAGAAAAAAGAAATGTAGATATTTAGGGAGAGAGACCCTCAACAGATCAAATGCAATGGATCTGCAAAGCCACTCACTGCCAGCAACGCAGTGATTGGCTGACCACAATCTGACCGGGAGTTTGCAGCTGCCATTTTAATTATCGGGGAACGGTCCTGGGGGTCTTAAAATGTTTCTGCAAAATGATTACAGGGGTCATGGTAGACGTACGCTGACCCCATGGGTATGTTAGAGGAGTGTGAGAGGGATCTATGTTGGGTACAAAATTGAGTTAGATTGTTTTTTCCCCACTTCCGGAATCTACTGACCCCCGCATGGCTCAGTGCGGCCCCTGTGTAATTCTGCGATGGATTCTCAAATCTTGACACACTTTGAAGAAAGAATTTTTTTTTAGACCCACTCAGACACCCACACAGCCACTCACAGACCCATGCAGGCAGTCTCACACCCACTCACAGACCCACACAGCCAATCACAAACACACTCACAGACCCATACAGGCACTCACACACCCACTCACAGACCCATGCAGACACTGACAGACCCATTAACAGACTTACACACGGACTCACAGACCCAGTCACAGACCTACACAGGCACTCACACACGCACTCACAGACCATACAGCCAGTCACACACCCACTCACTGACCCGCAGTCAGACACCCACTCACAGACCCACTCATACACTCACACGCCCTCTCACAGACCCACTCACACACTGACAGACCCACATACAGATCAACACAGGCACTCACACAGCCACTCAGACTCACACAGACACTCACACAGCCACTCACAGATCCACTCACACACCCACTCACAGAGCCACACAGACACTCACACACCAAGTCACATACCTATACAACTACTCACACAGCCACATAGGTAGTCACACAGCCACTGACAAACTGAGAGAAGCACTCACACACCCAGTTACTCACACACCTACTACCACACATATACAACCAGTCACCCCCCCACTCATATACCCAAAGAGCTACTCATACCTCACTCACACATGCATACAACCACTGACACAGCCACTCACACCCATACAACCACTACACATCCACTCACACACTCATACAACCACCCACTCAGTGACTCGTATACCCATATTACCACTTACACAGCCATTGAGACACCCAATCACACACTCACACACCTATCTAGTCTGTGACACGGCTACTCAAACACCCACACAGCCAGTCAAACACCTACTCACTCACCCAGTCACAGACTCCCAAACTCACTCCGCAACCAATACCGCCACTCACACACCCAGTTAGTGACCTATACAGCCTCTTATACACCCACTTACATGACATCAAAGACACTGAGACACCTACTCACAGACCTATACAGGCACTCCCACACTCTCTTTGATACCCATATAGCCAGTTATATGCCTACTGTATTAAATGTGTTGTTGTTTTACATAAATGGTTTTGGTTGAGGAAAACCTGTGGCTATTATGTGTTGAATGTGTTGTTTTGGTTTGGGTTCCGTGATGCTCAAAACAGTAAACTATGACCCATAATCTGCACTATGACCATTTTGGAGGGAAGGATTAGTAGCACAGAGGCGAAGGCTGCAGTAGACTGAGGCAGTTTTGAAGATGAAAGGGAGCTAAAATGGAGGACAGCAAGTAGAATATAATAGAATATAAAAGAACATATTTGATTGAATGGTGGAGATGTGCATGAAACTAAACTTTAGGTAGTGATTTGGAGGAAAAAGTACCTACATTTGTGATTGATTTTGAAAACATAATAACAAAATATGTTGTTAGGGCTATGCTTGAAATTGCAACCATTCAACCACACCTACTATGGTTTAATTTGAAGTTGGTATGCTTCTTACAGAACGTAATGTGTACTTTTGACCTAGTGGTAGGCAGAGAGGGCTGCTAACATGGTCACCATGGAAGCGGAGGTAAAAGAATATGGGGGAGGGGAACAAAAATGACTGCACTTTGAAACTCAAAAAGAGTGGTGTGGAAACATTAGTAATTATGAAGTGTTTGGCTTTTAACTAAGTAGTTTTTACAAAGTAAAATATAAATGCAAACAATTAATAGTAGATTGTTAAATGCTTCTAAAGGCTTCCGTGTGCATCCGCAGGTCCACCGTGAAATTACACGGGAGCTGCGCTGATCGTTGCAGTGGAATTGCGAATTCGTGGAAAAAGCCAACCAAATTGGACTACTTCCCAAGAAACATGGAAAGGGTTAAAAAAATGCTGACCGTTTACAAGTGGTATAAGAAAAATAAAAGATGAAAGTAATCCTGTGATTTGTTAACAACAGTAGTATAGGTAGGGGCACATGGTGAATGGTAGCCATTTTAGCTGCTTTTGTCTTGAGAGTGGAGGAGGATTGCCAGAGCTCTGACTAGAGATTTCCAAAGAAACCAGATGTTAACAGAAATAGAAATTAAAGTTGGAGAGCAGCAAAAAGCTTTTACAGGTATGTTAATTAGGTTGTAGTATAAAAAAGTATATTAAGTTAAAACATTGTGAGTGTATGTAAGATGAAAGAAACTTTGTAGTTTCTAGATACTATACTAGAAGGCAGAACAGAAAAACAGAAGGTAGCTTAGATGAGAACATAAACTAAAAAATAGAGTGAGGAGGAAAGGAGAAAGAGGAATTGGTATACTGAAAATATATCGTAATCAAATAGAGAGAAAGGGTTATTACTACGGGGAACACTCCCAGTCCCCTTAAGATAATTCAATAAACAAATGAGGGAGTTTACCCCAAACAAAACTCAAAATAAGTGCTGAGACGCGTAAAAGAGAGATAGAGGAGGGAAATCAATCCTTTCTTAAAAAGACCCCTCACTCACCAACCTAGTTGGTGACATGCTTCATCATTGGGGTCCCACCCGAGCAGCCGAATGCCACTCGGGTGAGCTTCAAAGCCTGATTACAGCGGAGCAGGTTTGTTGGGCAACAATAGTGCAGGTGACTAGGATGTGAAATAGTGAATTAAAATCATCTTTACTGTTCCCCCAATTTTAATATGGAACAGTAAGGCGAGGTTAAAAACAAAGTGTGATACCTATACAGGTTAAATTGGCCTGAGGTATCTGAGTAATTTGTGATAATAAAAAGACACGGTCTACATGTTTCAGCCTGTAGATGACATTGCTAGACTTTCTTCAGGACCTAAACAATGACCCGAGGGGTATGCACACGCTAAGGTGCACCTGTCTCTGAGTCAAATACGGACCATGCCGTATACTCACGGTATGATTGCCTTTCAGCCTTTTGTGAAAGGTACAGTAAACCTGGAAGGAAAAGATAGAAAATCATCTATACAATGTGAAAAAATCCTTAGCCAGGTCATACCACTCATAGCGTGTGTGCACAACGGCAGTCTCCCTTTCAAATTATTTGCCATAAGGGTCAAAATAATGGCATCTTAACATCCCAAACGTGATCTAAAAATTAAAGAGAGATGCAGACAAGCCCTTGCTAATGCAAGAGGCTTGGCACTTCCTAACACGTGACATATGACAATGTCACGTGTTAACGCTTGGGGGCGTGGTCAGGGATTACCTTCATGCAATTATCAACGTAGAGTTTATTATAGACAAAATTGAATGTGAAGAAACATTCCCAGATTTTAGATGGTTTTGAAAAAATTGTTCAATGAACAAATTCGAGTCAGTAATAATGGCATATTAAAATGCCAAGCAACTTCAGAACATTTTGGGAAAATGTAATAAAACATTCACTGATGTGCGTGTCGTGTCAATCTCCTGTTGGACATCTAAAAGGTGGTTCTGTCCATGGATAAATGTTCTCAGAACCCCCAAAATAAGGCTCTTCAAGTCAAAACTCGAGGTCTTGAGTGAACAATAAAGTTTTCAGCTTATGAACAAATTCATTCTTCTGTCATATAGATTCATATGGAACCATAAGTAAATAACTTCCCTCTTCAAGAAAAGTATGTATCCAACCATGTGGAGGTTCTATGTCCCTGGATCAGTGATTTACTTATATTTCAATGAATTCCAGGGTATATTGTCATTTAAACCCTCCTTATGAGTGGACAATCTATATATCCAACATTGTTCTTTTTCCAGCAGACGCTGTTGGATTTGTCCTCTGGTTTTGACTAGTTCAATGACTGTCCACCTCATGTTGTTGGTGGTATGGTTAGCCTGGAGAAATGTTCCGTGACTTTGGTCATAATTTTCTTGCACCTGACAGTGCTTTGATGTTCACATATCCTTTGCTTGATTTTTCTCCCTGTCATGCCTACATATCGTAGGCCGCACGGGCATGTTATAAGATATACAACATTCATGCTATTGCAATTTGTGTGTGCCCTCTGGGTCCAGATTTTCCCAGGTTCCAGGTTCAATGTCTTGGTTGCAGTTGTTAAATGGCATGCACTGCAATTCCCGCAGGGGTAGTGGCCTGTGATGTTAGGTAGGCCCCATGCGTTTAGTACAGTCGTTGTGTTTTCTTGTTCCCCTTTTCTCGGGCGAGTGGCCACAAGGGTATCTTTTAGACTTCTTGCTTTTTTGAATGAGAATAGCGGTTTTTCCCAACACAGATTGCCCGTCTGGAGGATTCTCCAATGTTTGTTGATGGATTTTGTCACCTGGTTCGAGACAGTTCTGTATGTAGTGACACATGTTAATGGTATGTCATTTGTTGTTATTGGTCTGTTCTCCAAGAGGGCTTCTCGGGGTTGGTTCCTAGCACATTTCTGACAGGTATTCAATATTTTATCCAGGTATCCCCTGTCAGATAACTTTCTTGAGAGATCTGCTGCTTGGACTCGGTAGTCAGAGGTCTTGCTACAATTGCGTCTTAGCCTGAGGTACTGCCCATATGGAAGGTTTTCCCTCAAGGCCCTAGGATGAAAGCTCTCAAACCTAAGGAGATTATTCTTAGTGGTGGGTTTTTGGTAGGTCTTTGTTTCCAGCCTACCCTTCTCCTTTGCAATTGTAATATCTAAGAACACCATCGTGTTGGGGTCCATTGAGTGGGTAAACCTCAAATTGTTATCACAAGTGTTTATCCATGTAAAAAAGTCAGTTAGAATTTCTTTGGGTCCCTGCCAAATGACAAGGACGTCATCAATGTATCTTTTCCAAAAGATAATGTGTGAGGAAAAAGGATTAGTCTCATTTAGAATGTATTTTTTCTCAAAATCGAAGACATAAAGACCTGCCACACTGGGGGCAAAGGTGCTGCCCATGGAAGTCCCGTTGGTTTGGAGATACAGGTCTCCTCGAATTCGAAAAAATTTCTTTTTAATGCCAGAGAAGCACATTCCAGAATGAAATGTCTGGGTGTTTTGTATGACCAGTCTGTCTCGCTAAGAGCTTTCCTCAGTACTTCCAAGGTCTCATCCTGTGGAAGACTGGTATAGAGACTTTCAATATCAAAGCTAACCAGAATTGTTGACTCATCCACGGAAAGATCCCTAAGGAAATTCAGTAGGCTTTTAGTATCCTTTAAGTAAGTCTCAGTGTTTTGTACCACCGTTTTCAGAAATAAATCACCAAATCGTGTTAAGGGTTCAAGGAGTGACCCTATCCCAGACACGATGGGTCTACCAGGGGGTGGGATTTTATTCTTGTGCATTTTGGGCAGTATATAGAAATAAGGATTTTTTTCCTCACTGTGAGAAAACCCGCTTCCAATCTCGATATGTATCCACTCGTCTCAGCAGAGTCCACCAAAGATTTTATTTCTTTTTTCAATTCCTGTGTAGGATTAGTGGTCAAAGGCGCGTAGTTTTTTCTATCGGTTAGTAGACGGCAGCATTCTGTTTGGTAAGCTACCTTGTCCTGCACCACCACTCCTCCCCCCTTGTCTGCCTGTTTTATGATTATTGTGTCACAATTTTTCAGTTTCTCCAGAGCCAGATTCTCCTCTCTACTCATATTGAAGAATCGTTATTTGTCCTCCATTTTCTCAACGTCGTTAAAAACAGCTTGTTCAAATGTCATCACCTCCACCGGAATCAAATGGGGTGGTGGGGTGAATGTAGACTTCAGGCGTAAGCCTGTCTCACCTTGGTCTGACGTGTTTTCCCTTTGGCTAAGTCTCTCAAAAACGCTTTTAGCTTCAGCTTCTGGAAAACTTTGGCTAGTTCGCAGTGGAGACCGAACTTATCAAGCCTGGCTGTTGGGACAAAACCCAGCCCTTTATTTAGGACTTTTTCTTCTGTTGGAGTTAGGGGCCTAGTGGACAAATTCGTGACTAAACCCTGCTGCTGCTCGTCCCCGCCTGTGGTTCCCGTGTCTTGCTCCTCGTGTTGTTTCCCACTGGGTCCTCCTCCTCCCAATGTACCTGGTTTTGTCCTTTCCTTCTGCCTCGTCCCCTCCTGCCCCTCTCTAAAAAAAGGCCGCCTGAATGAGTTTTGGGGTGGAAAAGTGTGTGGGAAGGGTGGTTGCCAACCAAACATGTGGTACTGATGGTGTGGGTTAAATGGTCCTGGGAAGCCACCCATCATGGGGGCATTAAAATTGGACCAAGTATTCTGAGGATTTTGGGGTCTGTTCCTCCCCCTCTCTCTAGATCTCCCACTCCCTGTGCTCGACCCACTGCTGCCTGAGGAGTCATCTCCTGAGAGTTTCTATCAGTTTTTGCAGGGGGTGTGAAATCCGGGTCGGAGTAGGGGTATGTCTTAACATATGAAAACTGTTTAAGGTCTTTCTGGAATTTTTGGACCTTTTGTTGGGTTAGATTTTCTTTGTACTCATTTATTTCTTTATTTAACTCATCTAGTTTTCTTTTATACGCTGTGATGGTCGTTTTAAAATGGTTTTCTGTGAGCTGTATCTCCACCAGCATGGCCTCGGACAGTCTCACACCAGTTTTTATTATTAGTACAATCCAGTTGCGGGTGCAGTGCCATGCGATCTGGGCCCAATCTTTTCTAAAAACAGGATCTTCCAGAAATATGAGGGGTGCATTGGTGACAATTAAACCTTTCGGTGCAGTATTGTTCCTAAGGTATTCAGTCAATATAATACCATGTAGTATCATCCTAATCCTATTCTTCTTTGGTTCTGTTAGCTTGTCCCAATCAGTGGTTTGTGCTATTGTCTGTGCAATGTTCGCATCTGCGAAGAGGGAGGGTACTGCCAGGATGGCATCAATCTCCTCATTCGTAAAAGATAGGCCTTGGTTGTCAATAATGAGTATTCGTGCTCCAACGTGGGAAGGTTTTTTTACACTTAATTCACCTTTGTAATGACACTCTCCGTTTACAACTGTACGAAGGGATGACGGGACCACGCCCCCTGACGTCAACACGTGACCGTGTCACACGTCACGTTTCCGGAAATGCCAAGCCCTTCCCAAACTGGTTAAAAAACGCCGGGACCCGTGTAGAGTAATCCTCGGGTCTCCGTCTGGCGTTCCCTTAGGTAGGAAGGCGGGCAGTACGGTTTGACGACGTGAGTATCACTTTCAACGCGGGTGGGCTCCGCTCTGGTGAACATACTCTAACAAGGTATGTGTCGTAACGGGCAATGTATGTGTTTATTTCTAACAGTGTTTGACTATAACCGACGCCCCCCCACGGTTACCATGGGGCATGACTTAATTTAGTCACAGGTAAGCTGAACCTACATTTCTCCTCCATATTTGTTATTTATTACACACGGGCACTAGTTCAACAATGTGCATGCAAGTGTGTTTTATAAGCTCCATTTTTCATTCCGCCAATATAGCGTTGAATTTAATGTCACCCACTTGTGACAATGCACAGTGTGGGTTGGAACTTTTGAAATAGAGGTGAAACTGCACTCTGTCTGTCAATAATCACGAGTTATAGGTGCAAGAAAATTCATAACGCACGATGTGTTCGACCGGCATGGAATGAATGCACGGTTTTGATGCATACCTTTCTGCAGACCTGCGAATTGAGACACGTATGAGTGGTATGACCTGGCTAAGGATTTTTTCACATTGTATAGATGATTTTCTATCTTTTCCTTCCAGGTTGTCTGTACCTTTCACAAAAGGCTGAAAGGCAATCATACCGTGATTATATGGCATGGTCCGTATTTGACTCAGAGACGGGTGCACCTCAGTGTGTGCATACCCCTCGGGTCATTGTTTAGGTCCTGAAGAAAGCCTAGCAATGTCATCTACAGGCTGAAACATGTAGACCGTGTCTTTTTATTATCACAAATTACTCCGATACCTCAGGCCAATTTAACCTGTATAGGTATCACACTTTGTTTTTTACCTCGCCCTACTGTTCCATATTAAAATTTGGAGAACATTAAAGACGATTTTAATTCACTATTTCACATCCTTGTCACCTGCACTATTGTTACCCAACAAACCTGCTCCGCTGTAATCAGACGTTGAAGCACACCCGAGTGGCATTCGGCTACTCGGGTGGGACCCCAATGATGAAGCATGTCACCAACTAGGTTGGTGAGTGAGGGGTCTTTTTAAGAAAGGATTGATTTCCCTCCTCTATCACTCTTTTACGCGTCTCAGCACTTATTTTGAGTTTTGTTTGGGGTAAACTCCCTCATTTGTTTATTGAATACTGAAAATATAGTCATTTTATTAAGCCAGTATGAATGAATGTGTTTGCAATTAGATGTGGGTGTTTGTTTATAGTAAGTAATTTAATAGTATGTAATTTTCACCCACTCGCATGGTCAGTCAGGCATTTACACACCAAGTTACAATGCCATAAAAGCACTTATGTACCCACCATTTATAAAGCTAAGCCAGTGACTGCCACACTGAGTCACATACCCATAAAACCATTCATACATCCATTTAACACACTTATCTAATTATTTACACACTCACACAGGCACTGGCACACCCACTCACCTGTACTCACATACATGTACCCAGCACTCAAACGGTCAGTTACACATGCACTTACACATCTATAAGCCCAGTCACCCACATTTACAAAACCATATAGCCACTCACACACCCAGTGAGAGAGCAACAGAGGCACTTACACATACATTCACACACCCAAACAGCACTTATGTATCCAGTAGTAGCTAAGCTAGTTGCACACACAGTTACATACCCCAAAATACACTAACGCAGCCAGCAAGCAATCCATACAGCCACTTACATGCACATACAGACCCATACAGTTACTAAGAGAACCAGTCATATAGCGACATTGTTACTTACACATCCAGTGACACACCTCAGAACATCTGATAGAGTCACTCAGAAATGTACTCAAGTACTGACATTCCTAGTCACCCATACAGACAAGTAGCCCTTTAAACATGTCTCAGGCGTACTACTGTAGAGCTTGTGTGTGTAGTTTTACTGCCATGTTGACTTGTTATTTAAAACAGCTTGCCAAACCTTAAACCCCCTTCTAGTACATATAAGTCACCCTTAAGGTAAGCCATAGGTAGTCCATAGTGCAGGGTGCTATGTGCTTAAAGGGTGAGACATGTACTTTGAATTTCCAGTGATTTAGATGTGCACTTAGAGACCCATACACCCAGTTACACATCCAGTGCCCAACCCATACTGTGACTCACACACCTATGTACGAAAGCATAGAACCACTAACACACCCAGTCAGACATTGACAGTCAGTTACACAGTCACTCACACACCCACATATCACTTATGTATCCAGAAGTAACAGAGCCAGTTTCACCCAGTGTTACATACCCCAACACTCACTAAGACAGCCAGTAAGCAGTCCATACAGCCACTTACAACCACATTTACAGACCAAGAGAGTTACTAAGAGAGGCAGTCATATGCTGACATAGTTATTTACATACCTAATGACACACCCACAGAGGGACCGATACACTCATTCAGATATGTACTCAAGAACTGACACTCCTTGTCACCCATCTAGACAAGTAGCCCTTTAAACATGTCTTGGGCCTGCTACTGCAGAGACTGTGTGTGCAGTTTTGTTGCCAGGTCGACTTGGGATTTAAAACCCCTTGCCAATGTTTAAACTCTCCTTTTTTTACACATAAGTCACCCCTAAGGTACGCCCTGCATAGCCCAATGGGCAGGGTGCTGTGTAGTTAGAAGGTAAGACATGTACTTTTAAGTTTCACACACTCACACATTACTTCTGTATGCACTACTAATACAGCCACTTGCACACAAAGTTACACAGCCAAACACTGACTAACACAGCCAGTTACTAATTAATGTGGCCACTTATATGCCCATTTAGACACCAATACAGTCACTAACACACTCAGCCCATTTAGACACCCATACAGACACTAACACACCCAGTCACATACTGAGACACCCAGTTCACCTTAGAAATCTGAGCATTTTACCACTGCTAAATGGTGTATGTGCTTCTCACCTAAATATGGTATCATTGACTTATCCACAATTGGTATATTTAATTGATCTTAAAGACCCTAGTAGAGTGTACTACCTATGCCTAGGGCCTGTAAATTAAATGCCAGTAGTGGGCCTGCAGCATTAATTGAGTCATCCATACACGTAGCCATTTCAACCTGACAGAGGCCTGCCACTGCTGAGCCTGTGTGTGCACTTTACTGCCACTTCAACTTGGCATTTAATACTGCTTGCCAATGTTTCAACTCTCCCTTTTTTACACATAAGTCACCCCTAAGATACGCCCTACTTAGCCCAATGGGCAGGGTGCTCTGTACTTAAAAGGTAAGACGTGTACTTTTTAGTTTCAGTCACTTACACACGTACTTACAGACCCATACACCCAGTTATATAGCCAGTCACCCACCTATACAGTCACAAACATACCTATTTAGAAAACGATACAGCCGCTGCCACATTCACTCAGTGACAGAATCACTTACACATCCACTCACACACTCACACAGTACATATGAATCCACTACTAATAGAGCAACTTGCACACACAGTTATGCACCCAAACACCCACTAACACAGTCAGTTACCAATCCATACAGTCACTTACATATCCATTTGAACACCCATACAGTACCTAAGATACCCACTCACATACTGAGACACCCAGTTCGCCTCAGGAATGTGAGCAGTTTGCCACTGCTAGACATTGGTAAAGTATGTGTGCTTCTCCCCTAAGCATGATTTAATTGACAATCAAAATTAGGATATTTAATTAATCTGTAAGTCTCTAGTAGTGTGTACTACATGTGCCCAGGGCCTGTAAATTAAATGCTAGTAGTGGTCCTGCAGCACTAAGAGTTTTATATTTTTTTTAGGAAGAAAATAAACAAGGTATTAAAAGGGGTAATGGAAGGCAACTGGGAAGAAGGAACTGGCTTTAGTCTGTAAAACCATGAAGGTTCAATGGGGAGGAAAAAAATTATTAACAGTGGTGATTCTTCACTGTATCCAGGTCTGCAGTCACAGACGACATCTTTAGGGCCACAGACATCTAGCATTTGCTATAGTGAGTAACTATCTCAGATAACTTATCAGAGACAGCTGGAACAGTCGAGACAGCCAGTTACAATGATTTCCCTAAGACTACTGCAGATAATGATTGTTCTCCTGCTGCACCTGCCTTCTTCCGCATTATGCGATGGTACATGCATTGATGGATAGATTTGGTGTATTTCCACTTGGAACTTGGATCATGGGAATACTTCTTCCTAGTCTGTCTCGACAATTGTTTGCTGCAGACATTGCACTGGATAATTGGCACTAACCGTTTTCTCTCCTGAAGGAATACTGAAATGTTTCCAAACATTACTCTCCTTTTGAAGGTGGCATCTCTTCCTGCTCATGTAGTACAGGCTCATGTTGTCCTTGTTGGTCTAAAGACATACCTGCATCTATTTGAAGTACTAGTGCCCAAAAATGTATTTGTAAATGGTTAAATAAGTTGTGTTATTTTTATTTGTTTATTGTTTGGTTTAAATTGTATAATGTTACCATCTCAGATAACTTATTGCAGTAAGCTGGTACTGTTATTTGAGAGTACTACAGATGGTGAGCTTGCTTCTCCTCCATTTGCCTTCTTCCACATGAAGTGATTGTATCTCCTTTTATGGATGGTTTTAACATGCTTTGACATGGAACGTATCCCATAAGAATACCTTTTACTAGTCTCTCTCGATAATTGCTTGCCGCAGATGTTACACTGCACAAACTTGGCAAATGCATCACTCTGTCTTGAAGTTATCCTGCTGTCTTAAATTTGATGCCTTTAGCGTTAGAGTTTGTTTCTCTCAAAAAGTAATGTAAGACATCGCATGGATATTCTGCACAACTGAGGGCTAGAAACCAAGTTGGTGTTCCTAAATTTCGCCATGTGCAATTGAGCTCACCATGACGATGATACCAGTACACATTGGTCCTACGTCGGCATACCATCAAATGTAACAAATTAGGACAGGTAAAGTAAATAGACAGCAGCACTGCAAGTACATGGGTGGGGTCCTAGTGTCCTAGTATAGTTAATCAGAAGTTCTGGTTTGGGTGTGTTTCTGTAATTGCAAATAGTTAAATAAGTTATTTTTATTTGTTAATTGTTTGGTTTAAATTGCATTGTAATGTGTTAATAAAATGTATTTGTAAAGTTATAAGAATAAATATTACTAATATAACTTATGGATCACAAACACGCCCATACAGGTACTCATACATGAAATCACACACCAATAGAGTCATTCACACATGTACTAACATACCCGCACATACACTCACACACTCAATCAAAAACCCATATAGTCAGTCACACACCCATTTACACATGCAAACACTTACTTATATACACAAAGTGTGACTTTTTTTCTACAATCTTTGAATGTTTTTTTCCCCACTATTCAATGATGATTCTTTCAACAGTACATCATTTATGGTGTATAACTATAGAACATGAGAACAGTGAAAAAGGGAAAATGCACCCACAGAAGACGTTTTTACAGCAACTAGTACATAGCATTTTGCACAGTGAGTAAATCTCACTCAAACCTTCACAGGCAGCTGGTTTTGTTATGACTGCAGCTGATGATGGTTCTCCCCAGGGGGCTGTAGAGGTGTACTGTCCTGCTCCATCTGGTTTCTCCCACATCATTCATTTATAGACCCTTTCATGAATTGTTTTTAAGTGCTTCCAGATGGAACTTGTCCCACGTGAATACTTCTTGACAGTGCCCCTGGATAATCGATTGCCACAATTTTTACACTGCACATATTTAGCTGTAGCCTTCTTTTCCCCTGAAGGTATTGTAAAATGCTTCCAGACATCACTTTGTTTTGTCCTTGCTGCCTGCATGTATCTGTAGTAGTTGTGTATAAAAGTGTGTCTGTAAATAGTTAAATGAGTTGTGTTATGTTTATTTGTTAATTGTTTGATTTAAATTGTATTGTAATGTGTTAATACAATGTATTTTTAAAGTTATAAAAATGTATATTACTAAGTTAACTTATGGGTCACAAACGCACCTATAATGGTACTCATACATGAACTCACACACCTATACAGAGATTCACACAGGTAGTCACACACCCACGCATACACTGACATACCCACTCAAAATCCCAAAGTCAGTCAAACACCCATTTACACATGCAAACACCTACTTAAATAGTCTCGTACACCCATGCAGTCATTCACACACCCACTCATACAGCCACTCACACACCAAGCCACAAACCAATACAGCCACTCATACACCCAACTATACACTGATACATCCACTCACGCACCCACATCCCAATAAGCTACTCATACACCCACCCATACACTGTTAAAGCCACACAGAGACTTACACATCCATGCACAGTCCAATACAGTCACTGACACACCAAGGAACTCACTGATACAGCTACTGACAGCACCAGGCTCACACTGATACTACCACTGACACACCCAGGGACACACCGATACACACAGTGACATACCCAGACACACACGGATACAACTACTGACACACCCAGCCAAACACTGATACAGAAACTGACACACCCAGGCACATACTCATACAGCCAATGACACACTTAGTCACATATTGATACAGCCACTTAGACGTTCAGCCAAACACTGATACAGCCTCTCAAACACACATACACATACTGATACAGCCAGTGACACACCCAGCCACACACTAATACAGATGGTAACATACCCTTCACACATTGTTACAGACACTGACACACCCAAGCACACACCAATATAACCACTGGCACACCCAGACGCACACCAATACAGCCACTGACACACCCAGGCACATGCTCATACACCCAATAACACACCCACTCACACATCAACACTGCCACTTACACACCCAGGCAAACACCGATATAGACACTGACACACTCAGCAACACACCAATAAAGCTACTGACACATCCAGTCAAACACTCATACACTGACTTACACACCCAGCCAAACACTGATACTGCCTCTGAAACACACGTGCACACACATACAGCCACTGACACACCCATCCACACTCTGATACAGAGACTGATACATTCATGCACACATGATTCAACCACTGACACACCCAGGCACACACTGATACAACCACTGACACACCCAGTCACACACCGATACCGTCTCTGTCACAGTAAAAACACAGAGTTAGCTCTTTCTGTGATAAGATGGTTCTAAAAAGTACCATTTTTTGTAGAAGGGTTTTTATGGTTTTCTTTTAACACAAAGTAAACAGGGTAGTAAAATGATAAGGATAAGGAAATGGAAAGAAGCAACTGGCTTCAGTGTTCAAAAACATTATGTGGTAGCTGTAAGCACAAAAAAAGCATTGGCAATGTCAATAGGTCTCACATTTGTGGGGGTTAGAGCTATTGGCGTAAATGACAATGTCTTTTACCCATGTGTTCTGGTTTAGAGTAGAGTGGCTGTATGTGGTGTGGAGTGGAATTGTGTGGTGTGAAGTGGATTTGTGTAGTGGAATTATGTGGCATGCTGAATAGATAGGGATGAGAGCTGCACAGAATAGACAGAGAAGAAGAAAGAGAGGGATAGGTAGTTTGTGCATGAAGTACTGAATGAACTCCAGACAGAGGAGCAGAAAGGGTGTGTGAGAAAGAGAGAAAGAAGGGGAGAGCAGGCGACAGAGGGAGCGCCTGTGTACACAGAAGACACCCCAAGAAGCGGAGGTGAGCGTGGGTTTGAGGTACAGAAACCTTGAAAAGGAACGGGAAAAAAACTGTGCTGGAAGACCTGAAGTCAACCACATGAGAGAGGCAGCAAGAGTGTCTGAGAGAGTGAGAGAGAGGGGTGAGAGAAAGTAGGAGAGAGAGAGAGTGTCTGGTTGCTCTTCCCAAAGAAACCTTATTATCCTCAAAGTAATGCAGGTGTTCAGAGAGGCAATGACCATCCACCAACTGACGGCGGGGGACTGAGGATGGGCATCGGGCCAAGAGACGTGTGTGAGCCGACAGAGAGAGCAAGGAAAGAGACGGGCTGTGCTCCGTTGGTGCTGAGTTGATGCTGAGGTGGTGCTGCGCCAATGCTGTGGTGGGGCTGCGCTGGTGCTGAGTCTGAGCTGTGCTGATGGTGGTGCACTGATGCAGAGGTGGCATTGTGCTGATGTTCAGATGGTGCTGTGCTGATGCTGAGTTGGTGCTGTACTGTTGGTGGTTAACTGATGCGGAGGTAGTGCTGTGTTGATGCTGAGATGGCGGTGTGCTGATGCTAACGGGGTGCCGTGATGGTGCTCGGGTGGTGCTGTGCTGATGCTGAGGTGGTGCTTTGCTGATGCTGAGGTACTGCTGCACTGATGTTGAGGTGGTGCTGCGCTGATGCTGTGCTGAGGCAGTGCTGCACTGGTGCCGAGTGATACTGAGGTGACGGTGTGCTTGTGTTGAGGCGCTGCTGTTACTGTGATGTTGCTAAGTGATGCGTCAGTGGTGCTGAGTGATGCTTTGGTGGTGCCAAGTCAGGCTGAGGTGGTGGTGCTATGCTGGTGCTGAGCTGGTGCTCTGGTGGTGCTGTGCTGGTGCTGAGGTGGTGCTGCGCTGGTGCTGAGGTAGTGCTGCGCTGGTTCTGAGGTGGGGCTGAGTGTTGCTGAGGTGGTGCTATGTTGGTGCTGAGGTTGTGGTGGTGCTCAGGTGCTGCTGAGTGATGCTCAAGTGGTGCTGTGGTGGTGATGCTCAAGTGGTGCTGAGTGACACTGGCTGGTGCTGAAGTGGTGCTGCGATGATACTGAGGTGGTGCTGAGGTGATGCTGCACTGATGCCCTGGTGCAGAGATGGTGCTGTGCTGATGCTGTTATGGTGCTCAGGTGGTGCTAAAGTGGTGTGTACAGGTGCTGAGGTGGTGCTGAGCTGGTAGTGAGGTGGTACTGCACTCGTGAAGGGATGGTGCTGCACTGGTGTGGGGGTGGTGCTGCACTGGTGCTGAGGTGGTGCTCAGATAGTGCTGGGCTGGTGCTGAGATGGTGCTTCTCTGGTGCTGAGGTGGTGCTGCACTGCTGCTGAGATGGTGCTGCGCTGGTGCTGTGGTGGTGTTGTGGTAGTGCTCAGGTGCTGCTGTGTGATGCTCAGGTGGTGCTGCGCTGGTGCTGCTGAGTGATGCAGAAGTGATGCTGAGTGACGCTGACTGGTGCTGAAGTGGTAAGACACTAATGCGGAGGTGGTGCTGAGGTGGTGTTGCACTGATCCACTGGTGCTGAGGTGGTGCTACACTGATGCTGCGGTGGTGCTAAAGTGGTGCTGTGCTGGTGCTGAGTGATGCTGAGGTGTGACTGTTCTGATGTTGAGTAATGCTGTGCTGGTACGGAGTGATGTTGTGCTGGTGCTGAGTGATGCCTCACCTGCGACAAGAACTGCAGTGAACAGCAGACATGGGCTATGATGTCAACGTGCACAGCACACTCAAAACATACAAAAACACAGCCTACAGATATATGCAGGCTAACGGTGGGCCTTTCTATCCAGATCAACAAAGGCAGCACTAGGAATCTGTATTCTTGCTTGAGTTAAATTAAGATTCACGATTCCACAGATTAAACAGGCTGGTGGTTGTGAAAACAGAACTCCGAACATGAGCCTGCTTCGAAGGAGAGGAGGAGCAATGCGAAGTGCAATTAAATAACCAGTAGCTTGGCTAAAGGGAGCCTGCACTTATCATGTCTGAGAAGGGAGGATGGCAATGTGCATTCAACAAAAGGCGCTTTCCAATCAAACATAAATCCTGCTTGACTGGGAAAACATAATGTAAAAGATCCTAGCTTAATCAGTTTAGTGGAGATGTACACATTATATAGACACACTCATGGCAACAAACGCTATATTTGTGCACATATAGTGTGTGTACATGATAAATACAAACACAAGATTTGCATTTGGCGACACAAATTGCAATTCACATGTAGACTGCTTACACACACTAAACGTTTACACATGTACACAATCCTGGCAACACACTGTGCCTTGGCCACAATCAACATACTTTATAGATAATGGCTTGTCTTGCTGCCTATCTGGTTATTTAGCTGCAGCAAGATTGATGTCACTGTCTACCTGCTGCTGTGTACACAGGGTGAACAGATGGCCCCCTTTCTTCTCACCCCAATGAATCTCTTTACTTTAGATTGGAAACTCACCCACTGCAATATAACGGGCGGGGCAGCGTCATTTAACGATCCAAAGAGCTACAGTGCTTGAAGCATAGGCATCCACACCTCTAGCATTGCAGATTTGTAAATGATCCCACAGAAGACCCACATGGAGGTCATTATTACTGGGTGTGGTTCACGGCACAGGAAACAGGTGGGCCCACGGCTCGCACTAGAAGCCTGCTAGCCTATTTCCATTCGCAACAGAGCTGAACTAGATGGGCGGGTGATCTTGGTGGAAGTCAAACACAGGACCAGCAATGTGGGGGGGGGGCAGGTTCTCTCACTTTGAAGTCCTTGAAATAGTTTTTTAGTGCTTCCACATGGATTTTGTCCCATATGAATACTTCTTGGCATTGCCCCTGGATAAATATTTGCCACAAATATTACACTGCACATATTTAGCTGTAACCTACTTTTCCCCTTTAGTTATTGTAAAATACTTCTAGACATCACTTTGTTTTCTTGGAGGTGGTATATCTTCCACTTCATTCTCAACAGGTTCTGGATGTTCATCCTGGACAGAAGATGAAGCTTCAGCTGTTCTGTGAAAGTAGAGCCCCACTGGTTCTCAATCCTCTTTCGACAGAGTCCACTGGAGATTTTGGGTGAGGTCTTACATGTGCATCGGTGGGGTCCTAGTGTAACCAATCAAAAGGCAAGGTTTTAGTGTGTCATCGGGTGAATTCACAAATCTGGTTCATAGATTCGCAGGTTCACAAAACTCCTAAAATGAGTAACTTGCTTGAAAAACAGATATAGGGGGCTATATATATACGTGAAAATATGTTCACACTGATGTCATTAATGTAAATAGAGGAAGGTACATATGTGAAATAATCTTTAAAATTTTCGGTGAATCCAACTTCGCAGATTAATTCCGATCATGTGATCGGAATTAAAAACCATAGAGAATTTGTGGTCCCATCAATGTTTTTGGACCTGCGGAGGTAACACAGTACCAAAAAATAAATTAAAACAAAACTTGTTCAATTACATTTACAAAACCATTATATATTTTACATTAAGTACATATCCGATTTTCACCTTTTAAAATGTATTCAAAGTATATTCATCAAAAAAATGACTACAGTTTAAAAAAAAATATATTACTAAATTAAAAAGCAAAATAACTTGTAGTATACTTAGCACTAAAAATAAACGCTAGAAATTAACTCACAAAACTAAATATTACAGGGACATAACACTTTAATGATAAAATTTGAAAAACCTTTAAAATTCACTGGAAAAAACAAAGGTTACCGGAATGTTATAGTTAGGAAATACAAATTGAAAAACCTTTAAAATTCACAAAAAACCCAAAGGTTACAGGGACGTTATAGTTAGGAAATAGAATTAACAAAACCATAGAAATTCACAGAAAAAAAACAAAGGATACAGGGAGGTATAGTTAGGCTCAGATTATACATGCACAAAACCAAAGAAATTCAGCAGTTAGTTACGTGAGCTAACTGTTACTTACGCCCCCACAATGCACTGCTTTTGTCCTCACATATTACATCATTCATGACATGGTCAGTGACATCACTGATGACATCACTGATAACATCTCAGATGACATCACTGATATAAACAATTATTATTTACATCGACTGATAGATTATGCTACCAACTATGTCTAATTTGTTTAAGATAATAAACAGTCAAGAATATGGTTCAGCACTCCATGTAAAGTAAACCAAAGTCCAAATTTGAAGTAAGACCAGCAGAAGACTACATAAGTCAACTTGAGTGTCCTCTTATAATCACACGATGATCCAATGTGAAGTAAAAAAAATTCTTTATTCCATGAGCTTCTTCACATTCATTAAAACATGATCCAATTCATTTGTAGTAGCCAATGTGTTTCGTTCATGAGAACTTCTTCAATGCTACAAAATCTCATGACACACACATATCATATAAACATATAAACACATACAAAACTTTTTAAAAAAATGAACTTTCAGGCTTAAAGCCAGGATAACGCCTACCACATTCAGACTGCATGAAAATATTTTAAAAAGTGTACATATATCCTCCACCTGAGTGATGTTTATAAACGTTTATGTTATCACAGATCCTCTACCATTTACATCTCATGTCAAAGAGCTCTTACATTTATGAAATGCATCATATTTCATTGAAACCACTGTTAATAAAGTGTTAAAGAAGAAACAGCAATTTAATTTTTAAAGAACTATACAAATCTCATAGTTTTTTGTAACCAAGATGGCACCTCATGTATCCAGTTAATTTCAGGTTTGGTCAGAAACATGTGCCATCACCAATTGTACATTTCTAGGCTAACAGTCAAATGTACTCCTAAAAAAATATACAAGTAATATGTAGTACCACAACTAAGGGAGATGCACAAACAAGATATCTATATATGTATACTATTACTCCATGATGAACACAAGGTGCACTAGAGAATACTACCATTTCATCCAAATATATCACTGTAAATTGAGGTCCTCAACCCATTAAGTTCATTCATGCTTCAGTCCATCCCCACAAACTTCACTAATAAACTTCTCCAAATGATTTAACTTATGCCAAATATAACATTCGTAAAACGCCCCAGCAAACAGTGTACTATAATAAGTTTGCATCTTAATTAATATGACACTGAAAACCTCATGTTCCAATAACCATTAATTGCATTAGTGCTTCAATTCACAACACTGATGCACTCCATCTCTTAATCTTCAAATCACATCAAGAGTAATTAACCTGTGGTCTTAACATAACCGCAACCAGGTAAAGCAGGTCATATGTTTCCAAGCATCTTCAAAAAACCATGTGCCAACCATAAACGGTACAGCAAACCAATAGTAATCAAGCAGGTAATATATTTCAAAATGTCTTCATGGGACCGTATACCAACTTTGTGCAGCATGATAAACCAACACTAAACTACATAGTTTTGACTGCAAACTTCACAGCAAGCCAACAATAATCAAATAGGTAATATTTTTCCAAATATCCTTGGGAGACTGTCTAGCGGCTATGTGGGGCACAGTAAACTTTACACTAAGCGACATTTTAACCTTGCAATGTTAAGACCTACCTATGATATGGAGCGCAGTCGATGCACATCGGGTTACTGGCGTTCACTATGTGAGCCATCTTGATTGTCCCATAAATAGGGTCACATTACTTTAATTTACAACAATGATGTGCTATCAACCTCTCATGACAATATACGCCATCTTGCGCTTAGAAAGCTACCCTCAAATAATAGTAACCTCCTCTCATACATCCTTTAAACGAAATTGTTACTTTTTAGTCAATAGTTACACTCAACCAAAACGTTCTTTTATAGTATATTAACTCATGATTAACCTTAAATATGGGGCACCACAAAGAGTTCGCCAAACCATACAGTTCCATATATATAAAATTGTTTAAAAGGTTGAGCATAATTTTCTACCGAACATGTCCCTCAACAGTTAACAACAATGAGCTACAAAAATCTCCCCGTTCCCCAAACATGTATTGTCTACTGCACTGAAAATGTGCATCTTCCTAGATGGTCAACCCCCAATTGAACTGGTAGGACAATTAGCGGGTAGCACCATTTTTCCCTCACTTATTTGGAAAACATTACTCCATTGTACAATGGGAGTGCATATGGCTCATCCTATTCACACGTACCATCCCACCATTGTACTGTAGTACTGTGTCCACCAAGTTCCCTTCTAGATGTCTTGGGGGGGGTCTTAAGTAAATAAAACTATGGTAAACCTAATCCCTCATTTCAAACCTCTGCAGTGGGTAATGAAGTTGTAAACCATAAAATTGTATGTCATTGCAAATAGTTTAACAGAGAGATCCCAAGGAAGTCACCCTCCTTGTATGTATTTCATAGCCTCCTGTAACTTTGACAAACATCTTCACGTTGAGTATCCAAATTATTAACTTTCAAAGTAGTGTGCCATCCTGAGTAATTTAAATGCCAATAATTTGCCCTGCTTAACACCCATTCTCATAAAGGACAAATTCGGACATCCTTGGACATAACACAACCATTTACATTTCACCAATGTTTACACACACGTATCCAAGAGCAGCAACAGATCATAGAACATTATGCAATTCATCAGCACTATTATGGCCAAATACTGCACTACTTAATCCGCAGATCCACCATATTCTTGTTAGTTTTGAAATAGACAAAAAAACATTTTTTTGTCTTATGTATGGGGACAGTGGTGGTAGGTCCCTGGTTTTGTGCACTCTTACATGACCTTATATAATGCTTATGTTACCTGTGATTACTAAGAAAATGTGCGGCTGATTGCTAGTGCCTCTGCCACCAGATTGTGAGTTATAAGATAAAAATAGGTTTGATCAAGACATTCATTAGATTGCCAATAAAAGAATTGCTATGAGCAATAAAACCAAAATTGATGGCCTCTTCTATTGTCCTCATGTTAAATTCTCTAAAATATTTCCGTAGGTACTTCTTCTGAATGGCTAAGAACTTTGGACACAGGCAAATAAATGTCCTATTGACTCATACTTATAGCCACATAGCCTACATCCCAATGAACCAGGGCAGGATGTATTCGAAATCCTCCAAATTGGGCATTTGGGATGTACATTAATCTAAATCTCAAAAATTTCCTTTTAACATGACCTTCCAAATTTGAGGTAATATATGGTTGTCTTACAGTGCATAGAATCTAAAACCAAATCTACATGTTTGTATTTCAGTGATGCTAGAAAGTCCTCCTCCTGGTTGCTGACCAGTAGAAAGTTCTTTACTTGTCTCTTCCGAATGCCCTTGGGCATACCGCTAAGAATAGTTGGCTAGGGTAATTTTTGTGCCTTCATTGAGTCCTTTAATGTCAAAAGGTTCAGACTTCAATTGTAGCTATATTTGTAATTAGTTCATCATAAATGAACCGTTTAATGTAATCTGCGTTGGATCTACTACAATCACATACATAATTTATTGTTGCAGCCATATGGAGTGCCTGAAATGATGGACTATCCAGTTCAAAGCATAGCATACTTTGTTGGGTTGCCAGTCGAAGATTGAACAAGGATCGTATCGCTTGCATGTATATGGTGTTCATGACCAAAATAGTTTTTAAATTGAAAATCTGTGATACGTACAGCAGTGATGGAGTTATTTTTGCGTTGAACACTTTGATTGACTGATCAATTGCCCCTCCTCCATAGGTTCTTGTGAATCTTTTGATGGCGTTAATTGCTACTCTGACTTTCTCTGGCACATGCATCAAGGAAGGCTTTTGCGATTCCTTAATAGCGATTATTAAGGAATCGCAATTAAGGAATCGCAAAGCTTATGCATGTAGGAATCGGTAAAAAATAGCGATTCCTACACATTCTTAATTGCGACTCGTAAATTGCGAGTCGCAAATAAGGAATGCCTTTCCATTCATTCCTATGGGCCTACAGGCCCATAGGAATGAATGGGAGTACATGCGCAATTTGCGAGTACCAAATAGGTACTCGCAAATTGCGCATGCAATTTCAGGGTGCAAGGGTGCCAAAAGGACACCCTGTTGCACCCTGAAATTGTAATGTGCACCCATGTTGCGCACACACATGCCCCAAGGGCATGTGTGTGTGTAACATGTAACTTTGAAAATGCACTTTAGTGCATTTTTCAAAGTTTTTGCAAATTACCGACCAGTTTTATTTTTCGGTAATTTACGAGCCCTAATAGCGAAATCGGTATTTTAAATTGCTTCTAGCATTGCATTTAAGGAATCGCAATTTGCGATTCCTTAAATGCAATCGTAATTTGTGAGTTTTGCATTTGGGATGATGCATCCCAAATGCTAAAATATCGGTCGCAAAGGGGCAGATTCTGAGAATATGCCCGTTTGCGACCGGTTTTTAGTTTGATGCATGGGGCCCTCTGTCTCTTTGATTGAATATGCAAACTCCATTTTAATATATCATCATTGTTCACACCGAGATACTCATAGGTTCTTACTTTGCCAATTTGTGCCGGGCCAATTTTCCATATTTTTTATTAATTGTGTTTCTTGACGCACATTACTTTTGTTGTTGATTATTTGACAGAGAGAGAGTTCTTCATATTAAATTTATGGAGTCTTGATAATTGAATTTGAAGTCTTTAGGCAGTTAGTGAGCACATTGCTAAATTATCTACATAGGCCAGGTATGTTATTGGATGTGTCCCTAAACTTGGTGTTATACCGTCTGTATGATCTGCTTATCAATTTTACATCACTCATTACATGTTAAATAACATAATTGATGACATAATTGATATCATCTCAAAAGACATAATTGATGACATCCCAGATGACATCGCAGTCGGTACAGGCTGTCCCTCTAGGTCACAATGAAAATGTTTGCATACTTACAATTGCTACTCTACTTATCTATTTATTCATTTAGTCTTGCTTTCTGTAGAACATATATGACAAAGCTGGTTCATGAACATTTTTCAATATTGCAACTTTATATGTGTGCCAGTAAATTGCATTCGATTTTAAAAACATTAGAAAATGTAGTAGTCAATAGGGCAAATTTCAATAAATGTCTGGATTAATATGCAATATTTGTCATGGCTCCCTACTATAAATAGGTACTAGCAGTCCTTAGTGTGTTCAAGTGCCTCCAGCCTTAGCCTTAACAAATTGTTTTTGAGTTGCGCTGTCTGATGGCTGACCTGGTCCTTTGTACTATGCTGTTTCTTGTTATAAAACATCAATATTAGTTGAGCAAAACAAGAGCCAAAAAAGGAAAGGTATGGTATTTTTTTTAATTCATGCATATATGCATTTTTACTTTGAATAATTTTTAAAAACTCGAGTTAGAGAGTCGTTGTTAGATGTCCTTTCTGGGTCAGGTATAAAAGTCTGAAGCCTCGAGTCAGTGCTATGTGCTTCAAGGCTTCACAAAGTTGTAGTACCTCATGCCTTTACTAGGTGTCCCGCTAGGGCCAGATGCAGTTGTTTGATATGCCACTCATAAAGCACAGGGGGTGAAGCTTCAATCTATACATTTGCTTTCACACTATTGCCGCTCTAATGGCTTGTGATGTTTTTTAACAGTATAAATAAATATGCCAAATATCTTTAATTCTATGCTGCAATTGTGATGACACCCTAATATGAATAGGCACTAACAATATTAACAAGTTTTTTCTTCTTATTATTTTTGAGTGGTGTTATAGATGTGTGCTGGTAAATTCCAGTTGTTTTTGGCAGGGATTTTCTGATTTATTGTATTATGCTTTATTTTGTTATACAACACCAATGTCGGTTGAATAAATCAAGAGGTAAAAAAGTCATGCTTTATTCTTATATACATTTACATTTTAGTTACTACCTGTTCCTCCTGAGTCAGATGTAAATGTCTGACATTTTCCCTAAAGCTGCAATATTTCAAGTGGTTACTAGGTGTCCCTCTTGTGTCAGATCTAACTTATTGAAATCTTCACAAGGCTGTAGTATCCCCATCTATTGCTAGGTGCCTCTCTAGGGCCAGATGCAGTTGCTTGAAACTTTATTTCTAAAGCTCAGGGGATGTGGCTTCAGCAAAGAAATTTGTGCATACGCTATTGCTACTCTAATGATTTGTTCTTGTTTTCGGTAGGATAAATAAAGATGCCAAAGTCAATATTGCAATTTTCAATAAATGGTTCGATTGTTGTGGAAACTGTTGATAACACCCTATTTCACATAGGTACTAGCGGTCACTGGCAAATACAGGTGTCAAGGGCAGTTTAGCAGATTGGGCTGTTTCCTGCACAAATGGGTGATATTTTCCCATATGTGCATGAAAAAGCTGTTTTGGGAGGTGGGGCAAATTTAGGCTTTAAATTGCCTTGTGTGATCCTTGCCCAGTAAAAACATCTTGAGCCAGGTTCATAGAGTGATTTGTACCAACCTCCAGGCAGGGTGATTTGCCCATTGTGGCGATTAGGGGATGACAAACCTGTTTCCAGGCCTTCCATTGCATAGATAATTAAACAATGAAAAAGTGTGTGAGTGCTGAATAAGATCAAGGAGGGAATGCACAGAATGATAAGTTGATGTTACTCAGGAATCACTTTGCTCCTCCCCATAGCGTAAGCTGGCGCTTACCATGTGACGCTGCCACCTAATGCCGTCGCAGTGTGAGTCGTTGCGGAAACAGCTGCAGTGCCCTTGTGCCGAGCTGCTGAATTTTCTCTGACCATCCGGTTTAGCTGAGCTCGCCCGGTGGGTCATTGTGTTGGCGTTTTACCCTTGTGGTTTGTTTCTCATGCGGCCGGCTGCCTGCCAGTCATCTGCTCCCGCTGCTGCAATCTATTTTTTTTTAAAAGAATTTGTTTATTTTTAATTTCACATTTATTGACATAAACATTTTTATATCATATAGCCATAAATAACATGAAATAAACTTTATAGCCATTCCACCCTTTCCCCATGCAGTGTCTATTTGCACATTCCCATTTTCTAAAGGCCTTCAATATTGCAGTACATGTGCTATGTGCGGTCAGTAGAGAAAGTTCATTCATTATTATTTGGTTCAAGACCTTTCATAGGCGAGCCACCCCCCTCCGCAACAGAGCCTAAATTCCCTGTATCCTGCTCAGTTGCAATTGTTGTTTCTAAGTCCTCTATGGCCTCTCTCCATAATACCAATTACTCATCTGCCCTACACCCAAGTAGCCTGAGTTCCTCTGCTACAGCCCATTCTTTCACATCTTTACTCCACCTTAGCAAATTAGGCCCCCCAGTACCCATCCAGGTCATGGCTACTCGCTGTTTCGCTAGTAATAGCGCCAGTTGTGCGAATCGCCATTGCATTTTTCCTCCCTTACGTTGCTTAAACATCCCCAATAAACAAGCCGTGGGTTCTGGCTTTAGTGTCATTCCCCCAACACACTGTAGTGTCTCAACTACCTTGCCCCAATAAGAGTGTACTGCGGGACAATCCCAGACCAGGTGTAGAAATGTTGCTGGAGCCGTGTGGCATGGTGGACATGTGTTCCGTGTTGTGGGGTCTATGCGGTGTAGTAGCACCGGGGTGATTAGTGTGCGGTGTAGAAAATTGAAGTGGGCTAGTTTAAATCGCGCATTACATGAGCCCTTTTTTACTAATTTGCAGGCCTCCTTCCACTCTGAGTCTGTAAATGGCGCCCCCAATTCCTCCTCCCAGGCCAGTCTCGCCCTTGGTCCTGGTCTGGGCATGTCCGTAATCATCGCGTTGTATAAGTGGGATATCAAATGTCTCCCCCCCCAAACTCCAGTAGCGTTCTGAACAAGGCTGAGGACTCCGGGTCAACGGGGCACGCAGGCCAGATGTCCCGGAATATATTAGTGCTGCTGGCATAGCGAAGGAATTGGCCCTGTCCCACCCCAAAACTGTCTTGTGCTGCTTTAAAGGAAATCAGCGTGTCATTGGGAAAAAGATCTGCCAACGCCAGGCATCCCCCGTCTTTCCAGCCCGTTACATCCACCTTCGACGCCAGGTGCAGAAACGCTGGGAGGTCCCAAAATGTGAAATCCCTAGCAAAGGGTGCACGCCTCAGTACCACCTTCACAGCCCTTTCCCAGAGTGTCGCTGTATGGTTGATCAGATAGGGGCCCTCTCCCTGCAATGTAATAATTGGGGCAGTGTTTTTCCCCTCGCGTTGTCCGTCAGGAGTTCTTTCTCCCAGTTGTTCTCCCCAGCCAGCCAGTGTGCTGCATGTTGGAGCTGAGATGCTAAGTAATAGAGTTCCAAGTTGGGAAGCGCCAACCCTCCCTCTTCCTGTGGCAGCTGTAGTACCTCTCTACTCACTTTGTTTCTGCCGTCGGCCCATACCAGTTTTATTAGTGAGGAATGGAGTCTTTTAAATACTGACCATGGGAGTGTATGCAGTGAATGCTGAAGGGCATAAAGGCATCGAGGCAGAAACGCCATTTTGGCTACTGCCACCCGGCCCATAAGGGACAAAGGGAGGGCATTCCAGAAGTTGACCGAGTGGGCTAATCCCTCTGTCACTCTGTCTTTATTGCATTGCTTCCATTTCTGAGTGGAATGTGTGACCATGATGCTCAGATATCTGAACTGGTCAGTTTCCCAACGTAAAGGCATCGGGGGGAGCACTAGGGGATCCCACGACACAGGGCACCCAGCGGAAAGATTACGGACTTGGCCATGTTTATGCGCAGACGGGAGATATCTCAGAAAGTATTAAAGTGTTCCAATAAAAGTGGCAGCGACACAGCCAGCACCGTCAGGTAAAACAACGTGTCGTCAGCATATAGCGATATCAAATGCTCTTTTCCACCAATTCCTATCCCGTAGCAGCCCAGTTCCTTCCTAACTCTGATGGGCAGCGGTTCTAGTGCCAGCGCAAAAAGGAGGGGCATCAATTGGCACCCTTGCCTGGTACCCTTCTGCACCCCAAAGGGTGCCGAGATGAATCTCCCCAGCCTAATCCTGGTGGTAGGTTCTGTATAGAGTAATTTTACCCATGTCCGGAATTTGGGTCCAAACCCCATTCTCGTTAGAACTGTCTGGAGATAACACCAGTTTACTGTGTCAAATGCCTTGGCTATGTCTATGGATATCAGGGCAATATCTTGATCACAGTCCTCCACTTCATGCATGACATGCATGAGCCTCCTGATATTCATCGTGGTATTTCTACTGGGTATGAATCCGCATTGGTCCGTGTTAACCATTCTGCCTATCTCCGGACCTAGCCTTTGAGCCAATATCCTACACAAAATTTTCATGTCTAGATTTATCATTGTGATTGGGCGGTAGGAGGCCGGGTCCGAGGGTTTCCCACCTGGCTTCAGAATCATTACTATAATACCCTCTCTGAATGTGGGAGGAAGGCTCCTTCCTGCCAGGGCCTCTGCATAGACCTCTTGAAGGCAAGATGCCACCACCGCCAAGAATGTCCGATAAAATTCCACAGTGAATCCGTCGCTACCTGGTGCTTTCCCAGATGGGAGTGAATTGATAGCCATCTGTACTTCTTCTAGTAGGAGGGGTTCGTCCAGAGTTTGCCTCCCCTCCTCCCCCAATTGCGGGATCAAGAGGTCTTTAAAATATTCTTCTAGTTGTTCCGGGATGGGATCCCCCGGGGATGCGTATGCCCTTTCGAGATGGCCCCTAAACACTTTCAGTATATCACTCTGAGTGCACGCATCACCTCCACTTGGAGTCACAAGATGAAGCACCTCTGTGCGTGGTGTCTCTCTCTTTAGAATCCAGGCTAGGAGCCTTCTGGCTTTATCCCCTTGCCGATGTAATAGCTGTCGGTATGATGTTAGTGTGTATTTTTCCAATCTGTCACGCGCTTATGTAACCTGTCTCAATATGTCAGTTTCGGTTTCCTGTCCCTCGTCGTCCCCCGTCTCACCCTGCTAGGCTGCTTTTTTTCCTTTTTTTTCTTCTCCTTTTCTATGAGTGTCTCCTGCAGAGTGTGCCGCACTCTGCATGTGAGATTCACGCATTGTCCCCTAAGGACAATCTTAAGCGATTCCCATTCCGCAGCGCGACTTCCCGCCGTGTTCCAGTTTAATTCGAGGTAGTCCCCCAGTGCTTTAGCAATATCGTCTCTCCCCACCTGGTCCTGCAACACTTCCGAGGGAACCTCCATGAGTAGAGGCTCCTGCTCCCCTTCCCCCACTTCAAATTTGCATACCACTGGTGCATGATCAGACAAATATCTTGGCAGATGAGTGACCCCCTGCACTCCCAACGCTCTCTGCTGTGGCGCCAGTACCGTGTCTAGCCTGCTATAAGTTCCATGTGTGGTCGAGTAGCACGTATACTCCTGTCTCCCGGGGTGTGTATCACGCCAGATATCTCCTAGCCCCATCTGCGACATCACTTCTGACAAGGTCTCTGTCATTCTTGGCTTGGTGTTCTGACGGGGCGGGTGGCTTTCCAGTCTCCCATCCGTCACGCAATTAAAATCCCCACCCAAAAGGTGTCTATTCCCACTGTAGGGGACAGTACGTCTCTCAGTACGATGTAAAAGTTTGTGTCATCTATGTTCGGGCCATAGGAGTTCAGTATTACTAATTCCTGCCCATCCAGTGTGTCCTGGATCAATATGTACCTGCCCTCTACGTCAGCTTCCATAAATTTCAGCGGAAATGGGACCCCCGGTGCCACCCAGATCGAGACCCATCTAGTGAAGGATGAGTAAGTGGCGTGGTATGACTGACCCCTCCATTTCTTCGCTAATTTTGCTGCTTCGGCGTCTGTCAAATGCGTCTCCTGGAGACAAGCTATACTGGTTCTGTGCCTTTTGAGGAGTGACAAGACCCTGTATCTCTTCCTGGCTGTGCCGAGTCCCCGAACATTCCAAGTGGTCAGTTTGTATTTGTTAGAGACCTCCATTATGTGTTGTAGTATTTTTTTTTTTATAAACCCTGCACGTCCTCGGGCAGAACAATGGCTATTCCCCTTCAGAAACAACTCATCAACCATGGCAACATAACCAATGAACTTACGACTCACTCCTCCCCTCCCTCCCACAGACCGCCTTAGGAACAACATCTGCCTACGGTAGCCCACACACTGTTGTGTGTAGACTTGCACAACTACCCTGCTGGCCCAGCCTGGACCGGCAACAACAAAGTAAAGAAAAACTCCCCCCTTGAACTGTGCTCTCTCCCTACCCACCGAGTCCCCCGCAGATCCTCCCTGCGTGTTTACTCTTTTTCTTCTGGATCTTCATCTGATCAAACCCCCCCACCCCTCATTACACATGCAAACCTCCCCGTGTCCTTCCCTTCAGTGGCCTTTCAGTGTGGACATAAATGCAGTATGCATACCTACTGGTCGCGCAATGTCTCAAGTTTCCCATTACCCCCCTTCCCCGATTTACCCAGTCTGTCTCTACATCTTCAAGGCTCTCTTTTTCACCCTTCTTCACCAAGCCCCTCATTCATAATTGTGTCCAGAATTATTTCGGCGGTAGGGCTTGGTGCACCCGATGCCAGGTCTCTGCCGGACTCCGCCCTTACTTTCATCCCCTGGGATCCTGGTCTGGATATTTGCATTGTTAAATCCTCCGCAATATGGATTCTTTCCGGTGTTTCAGGGGATTGGTTCCCAGGTCCAGGGCAGACGGCCTTCTTTGCTGGAGGTCGTCGAGAGCATCCGCCCCATGCTCCACGGCCCAGCGGGACCCCAACCTAGGTGCCCCCAGGGTCTCTGACCTCAAGCCACTCCCACACCTCTTCCGGTTTTTCAAAAAAGTGTGCTTTGTCCTTATACAGTACTTTTAGTTTAGCTGGGTACAGTTGCATGTACCTTAGCCCCATGCCCTAGAGTTTTTGCTTGACTGCCAGAAAGGACTTGCGTTGGTCCTGAACCTGCTTTGTGTAATCCGGGTAGATGCTGATGCTGCAGTTCTCAAACTGTGGCTTTTCCTGTTCCCTTGCCGCTCTCAGGATACAGTCCCTGTCCCTATATTTAAGGATCTTTGCAGTTATTGCTCTCGGGGGCCCCCGGTGGCGGCAGGAGACCGGGGCTCTGTGTGCCCTTTTGATGATAAACTTCTCCGAAAGACCTTTCGGTTGCAGGGCCTTTCGAATCCAATGTTCGAGAAACTGTTCAGTGGATCTTCCCTCTGTCTTTTCCGGAAAACCCAACACTCTGATATTGCTGCGACAAGAGGGCCCTTCTGCGTCCTCCGCCCTCCTGTTCAGCTCCACCATGATGGTGGACATTGTGCCTACTTGTCGTTTTTGTGTGATGACCTCTCCTTGAAGTGTCTCAATGTTCAATTCCGCAGCCCCGACCTTGTCTGAGACTTTACGTAAATCAGCCCTCAGAAGGTTCACGTCGATGGAGACCGTTTCTACCTGACGTTCTAGTGCGGAACGGGATCCCTGTATGACCGCCAGGAGTTCCGCCCTGGAGGGTTCCGTAGTCGGGGCTCCCTCTATTTCACCCTCTTTCGCCAAGCCCGTCTGCCTCGTCAGTCTCTGCGAGGGCTGCCTGGGAGTGGTATACTGGGTGATAGCATTGGTCACCTGGGACCGAACTGCTCTGTCCTTGCCCATGTTGGGACCACTTCCAGTGGGCAGGACAACCCCTCAGGTAGTTTGAATCCCCTGCTTAACCAAGCCATTTTATTTAGTACCCCTCCTCCGACGTGTGTCTCCAGTGCATGCAGTAGTTTGCCGTATATGTCCTGCTGTTGTGTATACTACACGCTATGGTCCACCTTACCCAGGCTCACTGTCAGCCAAGTGTCCATGTTTTTCCTCCCCCTCTTCTTTCCGCTGCTTCTCCTTTCTGTTTATTTTTCTCTTGTTCTCTGTTTTTATTTATTCTTCCCTCTTCTTATTTGTATCGTGCCTCACACAGTGCCCTACCAGTTTTGCTGTTTCCCTGTTTTGGGGTGGGGCCACTTTCCAGCTACCTCGTCTTCCCTGTTGCCCAAGGAGCCTCCTCTGATATGCTTTATTCGCCCGCGGGGGGACGTTCTCCTCCCTGTGGGCTCCTATCAGCTATGGTGACCCAGCGGTTGTAAGGGCACTTGCCCTGCTGCTTCTTTTCCTGCAGTCTCAATTTGCAGGCAGCGTAATCACTCGGCCTCACCATGTGACCTTCTTTGTTTCCCTGCAGTCTCGATCTGCCGTGGGAGTTTCACCCGGCTGCGCTCGGTGCACCGCTCACTCCCTCGCGGTCCCGAGTTCTCTGGCTCCGCCTGGACGCAGCCTCGAGGCGGCTGTCTCTTGTTAGCGCTGGCTACCGCAGTCCCACCTCTGGGTCACCTGCTTCCCAGCTGCTGGTTTTTCTCCGGGGAGAAGAGTAGACATCTCCAGGACCACTAGAAGTGAGTAATAAGTTGTGGGTAATTTCCGATCAGCAACAACTGCTGCCGGGAAGCGGAAAATATTATTCCACTGAGACAGCTTTTTACCTGGAATATGAATCAAGGGGGCATAATGATATATTACATAGGGGAAATATTTTACATTTATTGGTGGCAGGCAGCAATCACAGGCACATAACTTCAGCAAGTAATGTAGCAGTCAAATTTAAACCCCCACTGGAAAGGGAACTTAATGAAACAACACTTGTTACTTGGGGATCATCAGAAATAGCTCCTTTGATTTTATCTAAACAGGATACCTTTGCAGAATGGGGTATCATTGTTTCCTTCCCCAGTAGTGGGAGATATCCAACAGTGCTACTGGAAGAGCCCAGGAAAACTACAATAGGAAAGCATAAGAAAAGACCAGACTCTGTCCTAAGGAAGAGCACAGGTTGGTGTGAAGGTGTTGGGACGGGCTCAATGTTAAAGGAAGAATTGAGACCCATTAACAGCTCAAAGCTAGACAAATAAAAACAAAATCTTAATTATATGGGATTCCTTCTCAGGGCGTCAGTGCAAGTTTGACATTTCGGCAAATTGTAAGGCTGAGGATTGGGGATGGTTATTGCAGGCACCATACAGTAATAAAACTGAAAGACCCCTAGTGCAAAGAAGCTAAAGTGGCATAAATGATTCAATCTCAATCCTATAGTGGAACATATCAGGATCAACAAAACTCCAAGTGGATGCAGCAATGGTAACTTACGTGACGAAACATGCTCTCATGTGCTTCCAGGAAACTTAGAAAGGAGAGGAACTCCTGTTAAATGGTTTCATCCAGTATTACCTTCTGGCTGGCAAAGTAAAGAGGAAAGGTCATATGAAGGGAGTCCTCTCCATATATGTTTCAATAAAACATGCTTTTATAGTTACTAAATTAAATATTGACTCCGCACACATGCTGGCCATCCACACTGAATACTGGATGCGCTGGCCAGATCGTGGTCCTCCTGTGGTGATCAATATATATACCGCCAAGACCTTGTCAGAAGAATCAGATCAGTGACTCAGTTAAACAAAAACTATTAGAATTATCTCTTTCACACGGAAACATACCATGGCTGCTGAAGAATTTTAATTTGAATCTAGCCAACCACAGCAGGAGGAAAGGAGCTTTTAATAGAAGTGATGTCGCTAATGGAATTCCAGTGCAGAAGTCAAGCTATAGTAAGCTGGAGAAATTTGATAATCTGTTACTGGCAACCCTGGAAGCCCTCGGATTAAGAGCATTAAACGGTCGCATTTCCTCGGATGTACCCATGGCGTTCACACACAGAACAAACAAGAGACATACAGTGTTGGACTATATGTTTATTTCTATGGAGCTGTATACAAATATCCAGAAATTTACTATTACACCGAGTTGTGAAAGCTACCACTATCCTCATCTTATAATTATAAGCAATACTAATGTCGAAAAAGAGTTTCATGGAATAGTGGTTCACTGGTTCACTCTGTTTGGAACCAGGTAAGGGGGACCACCATTGGGGAAAACCAAAGATCTGATTGAGGTGTGGGAATCAGCTCTAAGTAAGTTGAGAACTGAGTTTGGGGTGATCAGCAGTATAAGAATTACCAAGGAGGCCTAACCACAAAAATTGGCATCCAATGAGTCAGGGGGAGGAGAGTGCCTGGAGGGAGCGAGGTCCAGTTGGGATTGGTGGAGCCCTGAAGCAGAGTGTGAGATTTTAGGACCCCCATTTGCCAGGTGGGGGCTGTAATAAAGTGTGTGGATGATGGCACCAATCGGGCCGTTACAGGGAATGCGCTGCTCGAGACTCCCACATGCCAGGTGAAGGCTATCGCCCTGGTGCAGGGCTTTAACAAGAAAGAGGGCCTTTGCCTCCATGCAGTGTTGTGCCCTGAAGGGACCATTGCCTGGAGTGCACTGTTCACGACCCCCTTATGCCAAGAGAGGGCCGTGGTGAAGATAAGGGCTAATGCCCTTGAGCAGCATACACCAGAAATGCATAGCAGGTTGTGACTCATGGGAGAAGAGCATCGATAATCACCTGATACTGGCTGCTGGCCTCAGGAAGACTAATCGCATGATCGGAGGAGCATCGTGGCCACCTCGCCCGCAGCATTCAGACTTCTGTTCACCATTGGGCCGCTGACGCGTGCTTGAGCCTGTCTGAAGCTCATCTCCATCGAGAGCAGGTAAGACTAAATGTCGGGCCACAGAGCCCCTGGAAAAAAACTTGCTCTGACTAAATGCGCTATGGCACTGGAACAGTTTGACCATTTAAGAAGCCATTGTGGAACTTCTAAAACTTGAATACTATCATGTGGGGCCTGACATTTATGATTGGCTGACGCTAATGTACAATAACTACCGTCCTTAGTCGGAGAAGTGAGACTCCGGGATTTGCCTGGACAACACTAGAGGGCTGGCCTTATGAAGAATGTGAGTATTATTTGTTGTTTGATGTATTTCATTTTGTTTTTGCATATAAATACTACTTTTTCTATAAAAGCAAGTATCTGGTTGGATATTCATTTTTTGGGGGTCTTTAGGCATGTTTGAGTTGTGAGTCTATGTACATATTGCATCTACCTCCCTCCCGAGAAGCCTTGGATTGTTCGACCCACACTACCACTAGAGTCAAGAGCTTAAGGGGTAGTACTTGGACCAGTTACTCAGAATCCATAGTAAGTCGGGACCCAGGTCATCAGGAGTAAAAGGCCTCAACCACCACAGTTGGGCCCAGTGACTCCTGCTTGCCCTGTGGAAGGGGTTCTGACAATGCTCAATGCCTGCTTAATGCCACATGTGCTGCTAGGGGTAAACATCTGCAAAGCATGTGCACTGATGTATAGTCTCTCCAGCTGCAACATAAAGAATGGATGTGATTTACTATGGCTAGCTGCTCTCACACTATCTGCTCATGACGGATGAGAAAACACTGCATGAGTAAATAATGTGTGTTACAGTAGCGCAACAGTGTGGTGAGTATAAATGAGGGTCATATGGTCACAATTCATTTGCTCTCTCTTTGCTGTAATTTCAACATTAGTTCTCCACCCCTAATTTGTGTATCAATCTTCTCTGTAGCATGGGAACTAAATTGTCTATTATGTACGTGATATGACATGACATTTTCCACCATCGAATGTCTAATGTTCGTTTTGTGAATTATTCTATTTGAATGTTTCCAAAACATTCTTTTATGCATAACTTTTTTGACCTGATTATGCTTCTGACTAACCTAGTTTGCATGTATAAATGAAGATAAACATTACATAAATGCTGTGACAATTAATCTAGTTGTTGATATGGTATTGATCAAATTCCTGATAGCTGTATTCAATTGTCTTATTTAGTCCAAGTTTATACAAATTGAACAAATATTGCATGTGAAGAAACCATTTGGTTTGTATTCAATCTGCTCCTTTTAAGTTCAGATGGGCACAGTATCTTTTTTATATTATTTGATCGTTCGAACATTATTTGTGGAAATTCTTGCAGCACATTACTCAGTATGGTGTTTTGCTGTAGCAGATCCAGGTATTGCTTGCTTTGACATCGTGAGATTAGAGAGCGGTGCAAAAATCCAGAAGAAGACCAAATAATGCTCCATTATGCTGTATGGTTACTTAAACAAATTTTTGTAAAAATAGAGGACTTTGAAAAAGTTTCAGAAAATGTGGCTATAGTGGGTGGATTATTATGAAGTGGGGAAGAAGATACTGACGGGAGAATAAGGAACCACAAAACATACCGATTAAGTTCATAGATAAATGAGTGTGTCAGGTGTGTTTATTTTAAACTGCAATGCCAACAATGTGTACCACTGGTATCATGTTCTAGTACGCAGAGAATGATGCAGACTATGCTTGTCTGCAACAGTTTTTTGTCTAACGGATATTACTTGTTCATAATCAAACTTAGTAACTTAATAAAAAAGAATTAAAATATATAGGCAGGGACATCACATCTTTTTGTCAACATCCTCCAGAGATGAAAAAAGTATGAACTTTTACAAAATAATATCAAAATTCCTTCCTGGTAATGCAGGATTCTGAAGTTTTAGGAAAGACTTTTAAGATATCAGATTATGGTTTCATGTTAAATGAAGTGTTCCCATAGATCCAGTTCATGTTCACAGCAGAATGTCCAGTTAAAACTGTTTCTCAGAAATCCTCTTCTGCAGTTCCAACTCCCTGGGTCCATGAGGCCTTCTTAACTCTCCACACTCATGGGAGACATTCCATATGGGGAGGCTAAAGAAATGTCAGTTGCAATGGATCTACTGTTTTAACTTCTAGGCAGTGCTGCCCCTGTCTCCAGGACCTTCTGAACTCACCAGCTCCAGAGGAGAATTTCCACGGGGCAGCAGGCTTCTTGGTGGTATCGGGAGCTCTATGTCCTTGGAGATCAGCAGGGCCCTAACACCACTAAACCTTCAGAAAGGTTCTAGTTCCAGAAATTCAAGTACAAAATTGACAACACCTCTCTACAGCACTTAGGCAGGCAGGAATCTTTCAGAGCAGCATACAGGGAAGAAATTCTCCACTCCACCGGCGAACCGGCCCCATTTGTTCGATACTTCCTGCATGTGAGTTTCAAGACAATTCCACAGGTGGATTTTCCACACAATGGTGTTTAATATTATACTTTCACAGGAAATGAGACTTATGTTCAAACATCAGTAGTGACAACCATCATATAAGAACAAAAAAGACAAATCTTACCCCATTTATTTCTGACCAGTAAAAGACACGCTGCATACCATTCTCTGAAGACACCGTCCCTGCTGCTGAAAAGATCCCACCAAGAGACTGCCACACCCTGAAAATACAGCTGATTCACCCATGAGATGCTGGCATGGAATTAGCATTTGCTGCCTTTGTCAAATTCAAAGGGTGTTTAATGCAACTGCTCACTAATATACCCAGAGACATTAAGGGCCTCATTTACAAGCTCCTTGCGGCGCGTCACTTTTTTTTTTATGCAGCACCTGCGTAATCAGTGCGCCACACTGCTCCACAGTATACCTACAACAGGTATAATGCATGCAGGGTAGGCGTTCCCATGCAAAAAAGCCACGTAGAAGTGGCTCAGTGAAATTTACATTTTACTGCATCACTCTACGACTTGACTGCGTCAAAATCATTACATTTGCTCACACCAGGCATAACGATTGACGCAGGGCCTTTAACATGGGACTCGCCTATGTGTTGTGACACATTGCTGGAGTTGCGTTCATTTTACGACCAACTCCAACAATGAGTCACTTTTGCGCCAACAGATGCGTCAGATTTCTGACGCATCTGTTAATCCATGCGCCATGGAGCCCTGTAATATAAATACAGCACATCCATGGTGTTGCAGGGGTATTTGACGCAGGGGCAGGGAAACTGAAGCATCGATGCCGATGCGTCAGTTTCTTGTAAATGAGGCCCGAAGTGAGGAAAGAGATGGCTAGGAAACTTTTAAACAGAATGAAGGCAACCTGATTTTTCAGTTCATTTCAAGATTTCTGGATAGCTTATGAATTTACTAGAAAATTCTATGAAATACTGAATAACGCAGCAGACAAGATAAGAGAGGACCTCTGCCAGTGCTGGTGTTGCCCAGAGTATAGACAATGTCACAGCAGACAAGATCAGGTGACAGTAGCATAGCGATGGTGGGCAATGGTTAGTGGCACAATAGCATTTAGAGCTGGGCACAGGCCCGCATCAGTAGGGAACAGGAGGGGTTGACAGAGGCAACAGTATCCAAGCACTCACTGATGTTCTCTCAGATCCAATCAGAGCAGCCTCCGTGATGATACTAAGCCCCGCTCGCCTGCCGTAGGCTTACTTCTTTGCGGAAGTGCTCCCAGTTGTGTGGCTGCTGTGCATCTTCTCTCAGCCAGGAGACAGTGAGACTAGCGCGCCCAAAGAAAGTGCCCAGTAGGGCTTCAGGTAGGGTCGAGGGCATTCAAACATGCTGGTGACTTCAGAAAACTGACCCGAACTTGTCTCCTTATATTGTATATTGCACATTACTTTATATGTTGTGTGTTATGCTGACATAAGATCTGGCAGACAACTAATCTTGGATGTGAAAAGGTACTGGTCTCATTTGAGACAAATAAAGAGAGGTCTGATTTGGAAGAGAAGGCCGAATACCCTTAACCTGAAATAAACTGAATAGAACTTCAAGAAGGCTGCACCTATAGTCTATGGGGCAGATTTACAAGCCCCTTGCGCCTTCTTGCGCCGCCATTGCGTCACTTTTTTTGACGCAACGGTTGCGCAAAAAATGCAGCCTATTTACAACGTGATGCATCTAGGGAGATGTGTCACGTTGTAAAGCCCTGCGTCACATTATACCTGCGTCAGGTATAATGTATGCAGGGTGGGCGTTCCTACGCAGGAAGGCCTCGTAAAAGTGACGCAGTGAAATCTACAAGATTTCACTGCGCCACTTTTAGGACGCCACTGCGTCAAAACCTTACGCCTGCTTGAAGCAGGCGTAAGTAGTGACGCAGTGTAGTGGGAATAGGCCTCAACACGCATTGCTGGAGTTGCATCGTGCTTGCGACACGACTCCAGCAATGCGTGACTTTTCCGCCAACAGATGCGCCAGAATTTCTGACGCATCTGTCAATCCTTGCGCCATAGTGCGCCGTATTGTAAATACGGCGCATCTATGGTGCCCACGCAAGGGTTTCTAAGGGTGGCGCAGGGAAAGTGACGCATCTATACAGATGCGTCACTTACTTGTAAATCTGCCCCTATGTACCTTTCTCCTGGGGTAACACGCCAAGGCTCAAGGTCACAACTGCAAATATGAAAGCAAAAACACAAATCATGGGGAGGGAAGAGGAGAGATCATGGTATTTGTGCATGAGTGAGAGGAAGTTTCCCCTACAGAAAAAAAAATAAAAATAAAAGTGTACTTGAAAAAAATACTTCTTCAGACTGCTTGATCAAAGTTACTCGAAGTAGTTTGAAAAAATTAATTATTGCTATCGAACTAATTTGCACACAAATACACTGCAAAAGGTATAGTTATGCAAAATTAACGTATGGAACTGTTGACTTTTTGGGAATGTGTATATAAACCGGCACTATAATTTACACAAGATTCGTTCTTAGACCAAATGTGAAACCTCGTATTATTTTGGATTGATCATTTGCACTCCTGTCTCGAAGGGAAAAAAACAGAGCGTGAAGCAGCGGTTAAGTGATTCCATAATATGGCTTTCAAATGGGCTTTTTATTGTCTACTTGATTATGTGTTAAAAAAAAAGCACCATATTTATGGCTTTTACGTGACTCTGCGATAATTGTTGCGGCCTCAAGCATAGTTGAAACATATAAGTTTTGTGGTGCGAATAGTGATTTGTATATGTTAACAACACTCGATTATCGTGACCTCTTCTCTCATTTGCTGACTTATGACGACAAAGTCCTTTTGCTGAGAAAGATCCTGTCATACAGCGGCTTCCAGCGTAAGCGGAATATCACAGTATAATGGGAGCGAATTATATCCATTGCCGGGGAGCACAACGATTCCCGATTGGAAACTTTATTGTAGTGTCATGGGAGTGCCAATGACCGAGCAATGAAGCCTGCTGCCTATCCTCGGACCTCTCATATGGTTCTGTTTACTAGGGAAAAAAACGAAATCTGTAAGTGGGGAAACTGGGAATTTCTATTTCATTTCCAAGGACCTGGGTGGTAACGTGAACTTGACCTCCAGGGCTCAGGCTCAAGTGTAATGCGATCCATCTAATTGACAAGGCTGCATTCTCTAAACTCGGGGCCAGGGAGCGGCGGGGGCCATCTTGTAAACACCAGAGAATGAGACATAGGTTGCAGAGCAGGCGTTCCTGCCGTTCCGTCCATTAGGCAAGAGTTAAACAAAATATTTAAAAGGGAGGTTTAACAACAAAAGACATTTATGGTGTTTACTTAATTTTCTGGACTATTGAGTCTAAACGACATGAGTTATTAGATCCGATATCAGGCCAAAACTCGTGTAGGCCAGTCAGAGGTTTACAGCTTTGCAGGCTGCCAGTATCCATGTTCAAGAAATCTGTGGTCAACCCCGATGTTCTCAGAGGACAAGACTGGGCCGCCTCCATTGTTGCCAAAAGTACCTTTTCAAGTTTATATTACTATGGATATTTATTTATTTTCCCCCTGTAACAATGACAGCGGTTGAGATAAACTACACCATTCTAAATAGAAAACACATCTGCCATTGCTGTGTTGTTTGCGGTTGTTGGAGTGGTGACAATTTAAGCCTAGTAGCCGGCATGACATTTTAAGTGAGATGTTACATGAGAGTTTACAGCTGCTTTGCTTTTGGGTCTTCTACTTCGTCTGGTTAGCTGTGTCAAATGTTTGGATTACTAACTCCATTGGGCCTTGCTGGTGCCTAACACGCACAGCAAACCATGTTATCCAGTGGAAAGGCACCAAGGATTAAGCTGCATTCTCTCATTACTTTGCTATGCAAACTGCCACACCGCTCTTGTTTCGAATACAGCCCCCGGGTGAGCCGGGTCCCAGGAGAATTCTTTTTAAAAAGGAGGGGGGCGCACATGGCCCCCCTCCTGAGGCTCATTGAGTCCTGGGGAACACTGTCTCCCCAGGGCTTTATTGATTAAAAAGGAGGGGGTGCATGGGGCTCCACTCCACGGGCTCTCTAAGCCCCGGGGACCACCTCATCCTGACGCTCATTAAACCTTTATGGTAGGGCTCCATGAACCCCCTGATACCTGGGGACCACCACCTCACCGGGGCTAAGAAACACCTAATAGGGGGGACCCGCGGACCCACCCAGGCCCGAAGACCACCACCTCCCCAGGGTTTAAAATAAAATGATTTTTGGTGGCCACCCGGACCCCCCTCCCGAGCCCCGGGACCACCAACTCCTGGGTCTTTCTTTTTATTTAAAGAAGGAGGGGGGGCACACGGCCCATCTCCTAGGTCAATCTCGGCCCCGGGGACCACCCCTCCCCAGGGCAGGCCCGTGAAAATGAAAGGAGGGGGCTGCATGGCCCCCCTCCTGGAGCCAATAATGGCCCTGGGGACCGCCACCTCCAGGGCCGGCTTCTGCTATGTCCCAGGGAGCCCAACCCAGGGACATAGCTGTTTGCTGTGACTTGGTGGGAGCTTTGACAGATCCCACCAAATCAGAGCAATCACACCACTTCCAGCAAGAGAGAACTGACAAAATGCTCTTGCTTGCTGGAAGCGGAGGTTTCATCTGTTTCCCTGCCCACTGTCAGGCGGGCAGGGAAACAGATGAAACAATTACTCTCACAGACAAGGAGCTGCACGTTTAGCAGCTCCCTGTCTGTGAGAGCAATTCCAGCTCCCACAGGAGGCGGGGGGCCGGCTGGGACCGTGGGGGCCTTGAAGCTCCCCCCACTGTACCGGGAAAAGAAAGCAGAAAGAGGCACAATAAAAGTAAGAAACAAGTAGAAAGAGGCAAGATAGAGATCAGAAACAAGCAGAAAGAGGGAGAATAAAGGCCAGAAACAAGCAGAAAGAGGCAGAATAAAGGTCAGCAGCAAGCAGAAAGAGACAAGATAAGGTGAGAAACAAGCAGAAATAGGCAGAAGAAACGTAAAAAATGAGAAGAAAGAGGCAGAATAAAGCAACAAGCAGAAAGAGGCAAGATAAAGATGAGAAATTAGCAGAAAGAGGCAGAATAAAGGTCAGAAACGAGCAGAAAGAGGCAGAAAAAAGGCCAGCAATGAGCAGAAAGAGGCAAAATAAAGGTCAGAAACGAGCAGAAAGGGACAGAATAAAGGTCAGAATCTAGCAGAAAGAGACAGAATATAGGTCAGCAACGAGCAGAAAGAGGCAAGTTAAAGGTGAGAAACGAGAAGGAGGCAGAATAAAGGTCAGAAATGAGCGGAAAGAGGCAGAATAAAGGTCAGCAAAGAGCGGAAAGAGGCAGAATAAAGGTCAGCAAAGAGCAGAAAGAGGCAAGTTAAAGGTGAGAAACAAGAAGGAGGCAGAATAAAGGTCAGAAACGAGCGGAAAGAGGCAGAATAAAGGTCAGCAAAGAGCAGAAAGAGGCAAAATAAAGATGACAAACTAGCAGAAAGAAGCAGAATAAAGGTCAGAAACGAGCAGAAAGAGGCAAAATAGAGGTTAGAAATGAGCATAGAGAGGCCGAATAAAGGTCAGCAACTAGCAGAAAAAGGCAAACTAAGGATTAGAAACGAGTAAAGAGGAAGAATAAAGGTGAGAAATGAGCAGAAAGAGGCGAAATAGATGTCAGCAACAAGCAGAAAAAGGCAAAATAGAGGTGAGAAACAAGCAGAAAGAGGCAAAATAAAGGCCAGAAACGAGCACAAGGAGGCAGAATAAAGGTTCGAAGGGAGCAGAAAGAGGCAGAATAAAGGTCAGAAACTAGCAGAAAGAGGCAAAATAGAGGTCAGAAACGAGCAGCAAAAGGCAAAATAAAGATGAGAAACAAGCAGAAAGAGGTTGAATAGAGGTCAGAAACAAGCAGCAAGAGGCAGAATAAAGGTGAAAAACTAGCAGAAAGAGGCAGAATAAAGGTGAAAAACAAGCAGAAAGAGGCAGAATAAAGGTGAGAAATGAGCAGAAAGAGGCGAAATAGATGTCAGCAACAAGCAGAAAGAGGCAAAATAGAGGTGAGAAACAAGCAGAAAGAGGCAAAATAAAGGCCAGAAACGAGCACAAGGAGGCAGAATAAAGGTTCGAAGGGAGCAGAAAGAGGCAGAATAAAGGTCAGAAACTAGCAGAAAGAGGCAAAATAGAGGTCAGAAACGAGCAGCAAAAGGCAAAATAAAGATGAGAAACAATCAGAAAGAGGTTGAATAGAGGTCAGAAACAAGCAGCAAGAGGCAGAATAAAGGTGAAAAACTAGCAGAAAGAGGCAGAATAAAGGTGAAAAACAAGCAGAAAGAGGCACAATAAAGGTCATAAACAAACAGAAAGAGGCAGAATAAAGGTGAGAAACAAGCAGAAAGAGGCAAAATAGAGGTCAGAAACGAGCAGCAAAAGGCAAAATAAAGATGAGAAACAAGCAGAAAGAGGTTGAATAGAGGTCAGAAACAAGCAGCAAGAGGCAGAATAAAGGTGAAAAACTAGCAGCAAGAGGCAGAATAAAGGTGAAAAACAAGCAGAAAGAGGCAGAATAAAGGTGAGAAACAAGCAGAAAGAGGTAGAATAAAGGTTAGCAGCGAGTGGAAAGAGGTCAGATAAAGGTGAGAAACGAGCAGAAAGAGGCAGAAAAAAGGTCAGAAACAATCAGGAAGGCAGAAAAAAGGTCAACAACGAGCAGAAAGAGGCAAGATTAAGGTGAGAAACAAACAAAAAGAGGCAAAATAAAGGTCAGCAACAAGCAGAAAGAGACAAACTAAAGGTGGGAAACAAGCAGAAAGAAGCAGAATAGAGGTCAGAAGGTAGCAGAAAGAAGCAGTATAAAGGTCAGAATCAGGCAGAAAGAGACAAAATAGAAGTCATCAACGAGCAGAAAGAGGCAAAATAAAGGTCAGCAATGAGCCGAAAGAGACTCACACACCCACTCACAGACCCACTCAGAGACTCATGCACTTACTCACAAACCTACTTAGAGACTCATGTATCCACTCTGACACTCATGTCCTCACTCTGACACTCATGCACCCACTCACAGACCCAGTTAGACACTCACACACCCACTTACAGACCTACTCAGACACTAATACACCTACTCACAGACCTACTGAGACACTCATGCACTCAATCACACACTCTGTCAAAGGTTAGTGGTTACAGTTAGGAAATACAAATTTAAAAAAGTAACAAATTCAATTAAAAAAACCAAAGGTTACAGGGACATTATAGTTAGTCTCAGATTTTACTCACACAAAAGCAGAGAAATTCAGCAGTCATAGTTACCTGAGCTAACTATAAATTATGCCCCCACAATGCACTGCTTATGACCTCACATATAACATCACTCATGACATGATCAGTGACATCACCGATGACAACTCAAATGACATCACTGATAACATCATCCAAAGAACCACTTGCACACCCACTCACACCCCCATAGAACCTCTCATATACTCACACCCAACCCACTCCTACGCAACCCCTCACATACCCATAGCAGTACTCACACAACCAATCACTCATCCAAGGAGCTACTCACATCCACTCACTCATACTGCCATTCATGTCCCCACTAACTCACCTTACAGCCACTCACACACTGACTCAATCACCCATACAGAAACTCAAACAGCCACTCACTCACCAATACAGGTAGTCACACACCCACACACTCACCCATACAGCCATTCACTCTTCCAATCACTCACCAATACAGCCACTCACACACTCACTCACCCATACATCCACCGACACAGCCACTCACACACCCATCCAATCACTCACACACCCATTCACCCACCAACAGAACCACTTACATATCCATTCATACATCCATAAAACCACTTGCACACCCACTCACTCACCTTTACAGCCACTTGCACATTCACTCTCCTATACAGCTACTCACAACAACTCATTTACCAATACACATACTCAAACAGCTACTCACTCACCCATACAGCCTTTCACACTCCCGCTCCCTCACACATACAGCCACTCTCACAGCCACTCAGTCACCCATAGAGCCACTCTCACATCCACTCAGTCACCCACACAGCCACTCACACATCTACTCACACACACCTATGCAGCCACTCACACAGTCACTAACTCACCCATACAGCCACTCCCACACCCACTCACTCTCCAATATAGTCACTCAGTCTCCCATACAGCTACTCACATACCCACTAACACATCAATACAGCCACTCACACACCCGTACAGCCAGTCAGACATCCACTAACATACTGATACAGATGGTGACAAAGCCACTCAGATGAGATATGTTAGAAATAGTATGGCACATTACTAGTACAGAAAGAATAGTAATTTAACTTATGCTGTAGCTTCGTATATATCTGTGTTGCAGGGATTCTGCACAAACGCAGAACTATGCATAGGATTATGGGACCTTAGTGCACAGGAACTGAGTCATCCTACCACCTTAGTACACAGGAGCCCAGGACTGACTAGCTATAGTGTCTCACATGCTCTCCTAATCACTCACAGAGAAACAAATGATTAGACACCTCAGAACAAAATACTCCTGACTCTCTCAGGAATCGCGGTTATTGCAAGACTCACCCTTTCGCTCGCAATCTTGTACTTGTCCACAATAATATCTGATAGAGACACAAACAAGTTTAAAATATTTATTTTAACTAACTTGCTCTAATATGCAGTATACGTGCCTCAATAAGCAAGAAAATGCATAACACAAATATGGTCAACATAGCAATTAGTCCATAAATCATGAAAGGAGCTGTCATTATGAAAAAACAGCATAGCCTAACCTCCCTCCCCTTGTATAGAAGCAGAGTGATTATATGTTAGAAGATCTCTGGGCGTTATCTGCAGACCCATACCGCAGTCTATAGATGGTAGATCTTCATCATAGGTGCTGTCTTGCTCTTCTTCCTGGAAAGGTCCCTCTCCAAGTGTCCGCTACCTATTCGTGTATTCCAATAAGACCAAAGTACGTTTCCCCGAACAACTGCATCAGTATGTTTTGTCTAGGTGCTAGGGCCTGACCAGAACAGAATAACAAGGGGCTTTGTTGATCGACCTTGCTCACAATGTTCAGACTAAATCCTAAAAACCTGCAGAGTGTGAACACAGCGGTAGGTTCTCATGTGAAAATGGCAAAAGAGGTATTTGCTAAATAAACTTGTGTAGTAACGTGCGCAAAGCAGTGGACAGTCTGCAGCGTGCTCATGCTACATTAAAGAAGACAACAATGTCCCCATTGGCCATGTGACACCCTCCCCTTGTTCAGGTCGGTAGCACTGGACTAAAACAGAAATCAGAGGTAAGCAGAGGCGAAGCATTTTGGTCAAAGGCCAAATAGTGATTCAAATCCAAAGTCGAATCAGGGTGGACTGAAAAAGTGAAGATAAACGAAGAGATGAAAAAAAATTCTCTGCGTTTTTTTTCTGTTGTTTATAATCAATATGATATCCATTCACAGCGTATCTTCTGGGCCAAAAATTTCACGGGAGAAGTGGAATGCCATAAGCTCCAACAAGCTGTCAGAACCTTCAATATTAAAAAGGTATGTCATCCAATTAAGCAATCAAATGAGCAGACATGCTCCTCATATCCAGAGGCCATTAGGAGCATTTCAGGGCAACCTGCGTCGACTTGGATGAAATTCTGATCCAAGAGGCACCGTGCACGAGCACAGGTACCCGAGTCTGCCGATAGTCCAAGTGTAGGATCGTACACAAAGCGTCTACCCACGGAACAGTTCTGGTCATGGGCCAACAATGAACCCATCAAAAGTTCACAATCCAGGGCAGCCTGTGACGTATTGGAGAGGCAGACGTCCAGGGCCCATTGAAAAGGGTACCTGAGGCAGTAGAAAACAGGTTGCACGCAGGTGAAGTAGGCATAACGGAAGGTCAGCCAATAGTCGATGTCAAGAGCTTCTAATGGCATTAAACCAAAAAGCTGCCACATCCTATCACGGTACAGATGTAACTGGTCCCGGCTTGGCAGTACCACAGGTCGAGCAGCCATTACAGAGCAGCAGTAGAAGTAACAGAACGCCGCAAACCAAAAGGAGCAGCAGGGGAAACTCACCGAATACGCTGAAAAAAATAGAATGAATAAAAGCTGGGATTATTCCAAAAATAATCTGAAACAAGGTGACAAGACCAGAGCCCATGACCTTAAAAAAGTGGTCCAGGCCCGCTGTATCAGACACATTAAATATTTGGTGAATTAATTCTCCAAAATGTAGGGGGAGATTCATGTTTAGCAGTGACTGAATCTCACTTGATGTTCTCGGCACCTGCAATTCGAAGGTCTCACGAGCTGATGTGAGAGCCACTTCTTGTTGAAACAATAGCGCTTTGAATCTGCTTAGCTTATTGATATCTGTTTTCAAAGTTGTAATGGAAGGCCACAGCGAAATATCTAAAATGCCGTGTGGGGGTGGAAACAGGATATTGCTGCAACATGTAACATGTTGTGAAACTGTTACTATATACGCAATGCCTACCCGTAAGCTGCAGCAGTTTTGGTTACTTAGGATAAGATAACTGCCTTTAGAAAGCAGAGTCAGTGTGGGAATAATAGCTTCGACCAAGGTCCCATTTAAAAAAACAAGCCAAATTAAGGGCCAAAACATGGCAGGCGCCTTGAAGTTTTACTTGTTTACAGGCAAGGGAGTGTCCTACTGTAGAATCACAATCCTCCCCTGGAAGGAAAACTTCCTTGTTCGCTCGCTGACAATGGAACGTGAACGGTAAGGACCACAATTCATGAATATAACTGCTCCCAAAAGGGTTCATATCTACCTACAGGATAGTGTTTCATGCAAGCTGTAAACTGGAAAAGTGAGATGGGCAATAAAATAACCCCATGTATTAACCACACCGCTGAATCAGTTTCTGCCACAGAAAATGGTAACTGTTCTAGGTCCTCAATGTGTAACATAGTGTATGTTGCATCTTTCATTGACAAGTCTTTGTTTATCCGTCAAATTAAATGGTAAAAACAGTGCAGAAGCATTCAGGTAATCCCATGGTACTCTCCCATTTTTAAGTGTTTGCAAGGTCCAACCAAATTGCATTACAGAACGCAGCTGATTCTGACCATGACACAAAGTAGACACTTCATTTTGAACAATGTCAATAACAGATGATACAATATTATCCAAAGTATATATACGAGAAGACAAAGCGTTTCTACTCTTATCAACCACGGCAAGAACTTTCTCTAAATTATCCTGATCAATTTGATGTAAGCGTACTGCTGCTTCCATTTCGGACAGCTTCCAAAACTCATTATATGCTGCAAATACAAAAAGTTTAGTGCGAGGGGATTTTGGACCTAAAAGAAAATCAGCAAGATCAATATCACCTGCCAAAAGGGAAAGATGTTGTTTCACAGACGACAGTGTGGAATGTTCCAACCATTGTTGACATAATTTACCAACAGAATATGTGGTAACTGTATGAGATTGGGGAAACGAGGGTCAGGTCTACTTTGAGTAAACTCTTTTGTGACCTTTGTAAAGTGTAAATGACAGGCATTGGTGTTCATGTGCCACAACAACCAACCCAAAGGGTCAATACTAGATGAATTAAGAGTACCGTTTTGAAACATAACAGCCAAGTCCTCAATCGTGTAGTTGTTATGTGTATGCCATGTGTCATAGTCAGACAAAGACGTAATTGAGGGAGTATTTAAATTTTTAGCAGTGGCCAAACCGAAACAGGTAGTTTGCTGAACCGTCTGATTTAAAAATATTAGTTGAGACTGTATTAAACATGCATGATGCAAGGACTCAGTACCCTTCACCTGCCAACCTTTTGTACCCCAAATAGATTTCAAATCAACTGTGTCCTTCCAATAATCATAACCTTTCAGGGACAAATCGGTTATGAAAGAAGAGGAATAAATCAATTTAGTGTGGGTAAGCATGTATTTGTTGCGGGTATACTTAATTTGTAAAAATAGGATACTGAGTCTGATAGATTGTAACCAGAAAAATATGCAAACTTTATTTTCTGTGCTATTGAGCTCCCCTGAAATGGTGTCGAGCAATGCTCCCATTGCGTGTAATTAAAACATGGCCTTTGGGTACTGGTCTTGTCCAAAAAATGATGGCCATAATGTTGGTAGCAAAATAAATCAGCATAATTGCAAATCAGAAAACTGAGTAAACAGCGTTGACATCCCAATCATCGGTGTGTATTCCAGGCAAAACAACATCACCTAAAGAAACTCGGAATACGTATGGAATTTGCAAGGTCTCTGTAGGACCATATACATCAAACGGCACTTTATCCCAAACGATGCCACCAGCGCTTGGGAATGCTGAAATATTAACCAAAGCTTGATCTCTTTTCATTTTATGGGATGAAGTATGAGGGCCCAGAACTCCGTCAACCAAGTCCACAGCAGAGCATTCAGGTAAGTAGTGGCCATTAATCAATAGGAAAAAGATAGTCACAAATCCAATCCACATGAAGAGGAACACCATCAACAACACAATCCAGATGTAAGTCCATGGTGGGACAAGGTAAGTTCTTTTTAACCAGGATATGAAAACACAAATCCATGTAGGAGGCACCGCTACCGACGAAGACAATGAAGATGTACCACAAGAAAAGTTATCTCGGTCCATATAGTAACCACTGGAACCGAGTTGAAACAATGGGGGCTGTTCTTCATTGGAAGGTGAATGAATTGTACTTTTAGGAATATTAACTATAACTTCAACTGCTGGGGAAGCATACTCGTTTTCCACAGTCATAGATGTAGAAGGCAAAATAGGCAATAAATCAATTGAAGATTCCATCTCCCCCTCCAGTTGCTGGGGAGAATTTGTTGAAACAGAATTCATTGGATGAAGTGAAACATCCCGACGAGGAATGCTTGTAGGTATACTATTGAGTATCGGCCATATGGTGTAACTTGACATGTTCAATGGAAATTAATCGATTCTCCTTGCGACCAGGTAGCGGAGGTAAAATCTCAGTATGGGTGCCTTTTAAACCAAGGACTGGGACAGATGCACGGTACGATGGACCAAATTCTTTCTTGTTTTCCACCTTCTCTTGGACCAGATCACCAAGTATAGGAAGGCAGCCTGAAACCGGAATCGGCACTGCTGCCTCTGTGAATGAGGGGAAATGAGTATTCGCCAGAGTGCCACGATTCTTTTGTAGATCCTGTAACTCAGCACAATGGTTATCTACGTCAAATGTTTCGGCAGCCGCCACAACGTCTAGACCATCAAAGTCTGGCACAAACATTTTAATGGCAAAGAGCATTTTGTATAGGGTCTGCCCACACAGAGATCTTCTAGGGAGATTATTTAGTGCAAGTTGGACTCCATATAGATGAGTCAACCAGCCCGACCCATACCTAATACCCTTTCCGTTAAAGATTGCTTTAAGTCACGGTTCATCCGCTCCACAACAGAATTTCCCTCAGGCCGATATGGAGACGAAAATTACACCTGCACCCCCATAGATTTCCTTGCATCCCGGTAAGCCTTAGAGGCAAAGGACGGACCTTGGTCTGAATGGAAGGTGCCACAGGCAAATGTCCCTACAAAGACACGCACATCTTTTATAACAGTCCGAGAGTCAACACTGCCTTGTGGCCACAACCAAAGGAACCTAGTGCACGAATCCACTGCAACCAAAATATATTTGAAAGCATTGTCTGATGTCAAAGGACCGCAGTGATCAAGATAAATACAACCAAATGGTTGATTTGAAATGTAAAGTTGAGTATGAGTTGTTCGTGAAACAGTAGAAGGTTTAATCTGTTGACAAATGTCACAGGAAAGAACATATTTGCGCTTTTGCTGGTATAAGCCACGCCACCAAAAACGTTGCTGTGAAAGCAAAATAGTCGCTGTCACTCCGGCATGTGCAGACGCCATGCCTTCATGGGCAGCCACAATCAAAGAAAGTTTGCGGTCCTCGTTGGGAATCAACCGATCACCAACCAAAGGAATAGTTACAAATGGAATTTGATCAGGTGTCAAGTGATAGGTGTAACGAGAAAGGAATCCCTGGGGAGTTTGTGTTCCCTCCTTCATTGCGGAAATAGCCGCCAAAATGTCATCATCAGTTCTAGTCATAGACCTGATAACAGCTGCTACTGAGCATGTGGCAACTGCAGATTTGGCTGCCTCATCAGCCATAGAATTACCAACGGCGTGCGCTCCCACACGCTGATGGCCTAATGTATGGATAACATGTGTGAGTGGCAAACGTTCCTTAAGAGCGGCCACTCGGATCCAAAGCGTTTTATGCTTGATTGCGCCACCTTTAGAATCACGAAAATCATTTTGTTTCCAAAAGAACATGCTGTCATTAAAGGATTGTACACAGTAAAACTAATCGCACACTACAAGTGTAGGCACCTCAGGATCAGCAAACTCAAGAGCCAAAACCAAAGCACTTAACTCAGCCAATTGTGCTGTGCAATCCCTGAGAAATTGTGTGTGAACCAAGGAGAATTTAAAATCACCGTCCACTATCGTGCCTGCCACAATCGTGCAGGCTGCGCAATAAGCATGTTTAGAACCAATGGCTGGCTGTGCAGATCCATCAGTGTAAATTATACATCTGTACTGATCAAGAGGGAGTAGTGATAATGGAGGAGGATGAACATGTTCATATTGTAGAAACTCTTGTGTTTGCAGAGAAGGATCAAAGATAAAATTGACATCAACCGATGTCAATGAACTAGCCCATTGTATCCAACGAGGATGCAGAGCTTTAGAATTTGGTACACTTGCCTTTGTGACAGCTTCTAAAGCGGGCACCGGCAAAACCATGAAAATGCATTTTCCCTGAGCCTGAGAGCGTTCCTTTAGAATCGCCATCTGTACTGCCGTCAAAATGTTTTCTGTTGAAGAAAAACGCATCTGAGCAGGAGTATACAAATGCGATTTATAGCAATGGGAACCGTGTCCCCTTCATTGAAAGTAACGTAACTGATTCCTAACGCTCCTGGCACAATCCTTATGACTACATTTGTGGTATTGTCTCTGGTTAACAAGAATTGAGTTGTGAACAGATCAGACTGCAAAGACCTAGGTACAGCGGTATGTTCCAGATGCCAACTGAAAGAAGAAAAAGAAAGCTGTATCAACACTTATAGGCGGTTTAATATGCTGGGCATAATCAGGAATGTAAGTCTTGCCAAAATTCAAAAATCCCAGCAAAGATTGCAATTTTTTGAGGGTAGAGGGAGGTTGCAATTGAGCACATGTCTCCAAAAAGTGGGGGGCCAACCCCCTACCTTTGTTATTGAGTTCATAGCCATGGAAAAGGACTGCCAAAAAGGCACTGGTTAGTACCTTGCAATCACTCAACTGATGTGGAACTGGTTAATCAGGTATGTTGATATTCTTAAGACAAGGTGTAAAGATTTTATGTCTCTTACTGAAAATGGAGTCCCTTTCTGGCAGAATCTCTATAATATGTGGCTCAGGTATTTATGTCAGTGGGATCTGACTGAAAAATAATGTTTTTTGTGTCTTGAGAACTTTACTTCTCTTTGCCAACACAATGAATGAATGTACATAATGAAAGGAGCACTATGCAAAAGCTTCTGTAAATGGCTTCAAAAGAGGGGTTGTAGTAAGGTTACCAGATGACTCCATGTCACCAAGGACACAACGTTTCACTCGGGTTTGTTTGCAACAATGCTTTTTGCGATCAATAGTCCTCGTTCCTTCAGTTGATCCATTTGAAGAAACGCGCATTAAAACAAAAATGTATCCTTGGTGAAATTGGGTCATCTGTAGCCTAGCTCAAGTTAGCAAGAAGAAAAGTCCTCATAGTGAGCACACTGCTGTACTGTCCTGTCCTATTTTTAAAAAATCATTGAATCCTCCATAATTGGGGTCTTTTAAGTCCCTCATACAGTGCTTAATTTGATCCAGTGGTTTCTAGTGCTCTACACCATGCTTAATTCTGAACACCGGCACTTATGACAATTGGCCACATGGTGGTGCTGTCTATCTAATTTTGAGATGAGCACAACAACAGTTGTTTAAAAATTCAATATATGTTGAATATGAATAATACTTGCTGTCCATGCCATTTTTATAGTTGTGGATGGCCTGGAATTGTCTGAATTGTCACACTTGTAAGAGTGTGATGGCATTGGCAGTGCTGCAGGGGCAGCAGGTGGTGCAAGCTGCAGCGGGCTCCTGAGAAGAGCCCTGGCTAGTTAAGCACTTCCCCCATGTGTATGATTGAAGCTGTGCTTATGGGTTGGGTGCATGAATATATGCTGTATGCATGGTTTGCTCTGTATGGACACATTGCATGACACACAAGATTTTAGCCTCCACTACAGTATAAAGTTAATTCCGGGATAACTGCCCTTTGAACTACCCTTGGGACCAGTATGTCAGAGAGCCCGTTGTCGTTTCACTCTTGTCTATTTTCTGGTCTGCATAAACATTCAGGCCAGTGACCAGCCTGCAACAACACTTAGCTGAATCAGATTAGGATGCCTGGCCAGCAACAACTCCATTCCATTTCCTGCTTTTGATTTCCCAATCCACATTCCTTTGATCATTTGATGCTCCCTCTGCCCTCATCTTAGAAAGCCTTTTAAAATGACTATGGAGATGTTTTCTGCTTTGATTGATGCGGTTTGTGAAATTTGAAGTTTTAATTTTATCTGCACTTCATTTGATCATAAAGTAGTTATGGGCAGATGTACGACCATTCCATTTTGCAAGTCGCAAATTGAGACGTTTTGTGAGTCGCAATTTGCGACTCACAAAATGGAATGTAAATCATTGCCTCAGACACTGTTTGCGATTCCTAATGGGGCCGCTAAGGACTCACCTCATTAATATTTATTAGGTAGGTCGCAATTTACGACCCCTTAGGAATCTCAGTTATCACAGGGATGGTGGCCTGCTGGGGACAGCAGACCACCATGTCTGTGTTTTCTTTTTTAAATAATGAAACTTTTTTTTTTCAAATGCAGCCCGTTTTCCTTGAAGGAAAACAGGATGCTTTTAAATGAAAACAGGATGCTTTTAAAAGAAAAAAATGAAAAGTTTTCTTTTCATTTTGTAAAGGGCAGGCAGTGGTCCATGGGACCACTGACTGCTCTTAAAAAATATCTTTGCATACATTCACTAAGGGGGAAGGGGTCCCCTGGGGACCCCTTCCCATTTGCGACTGGCTTACCACCTACTTGAAGTAGGTGGTAACTGTGATTGTTTTTTACAAAACGATCGTACATACCACTGCGACTTGCTATTAGGAAGGGACGCCCTTGTCACACCCCTTCCTAATAGCGACTCGCAAACCCTGTTTTACGAGTCAGTAAAAGGTTACATACTCGCGAAATAGGATTTGTACATAGCACAACTTTTTTTAGCGGTCGCAAATGGGCCGATTTCTCTTTTGCGACCGCTAAAAAGGGTTGTACGTCTGCCCTAAGACCTAAGTGCCATCTAGAGAACCGGCACTAGCACATCCTCTGATTGGGCCTGAATCCATGACAGTGCCTTTTGTTTTGAATAGACATTATTTCCCTAGAGTTAGTAGAAATTTCAGCACCAGATGAAATTAAGTGAGATCTTGTGGGCAGTTCTTCAAATAGTATTTACCCCCCAACGGCAGGGTCTTAAACTAGAGACAGAAGAGAATGCCCTGTTGAAGTGAATCGCCTGAAGGATGAGTTGCTGAACAAATTAGAGGGAAGAGACGTGGCCCTGGAGACCAAGCCAAAAAACCCTGTTGACCGAGACCTGCATGGAAGAAAACTGGAATAGAGAGCATGCTGAAGAAGCCTCAAGCTTCTGCAGCACAACCAGAAACATTGAACATGAGTGTAGGATCATTATTTGCATCACACTAGTGTTGAAGATTTGTCAAACATCAAAGGACTGAACCTCTGAGTTCTATACCTAGGGTCCCCTTCTAATGTGAGCTTGAACTCGCCCACTGAACTTAGGGGAGCTAGGTGTATGAAGAGACTACTGATGGCCAGGGCCCAGGACAGCAGTAGTAAGCAAAATAAACCAATCTGGACATTATACAGTATCCAATACTTCCTGTGGATCTGGTGGGGCTTTGCAGTGTTGTTCTGGAATTCTAATCTTGCTTTGAAATCACCATGACTGGAATAGGTGGAATGATTGTTTCACTAGTAGAAAATAGCTTGCTTGATCTTTCATTGTTGCTGTATGTGTGCATTGGAGCTTTTTAACAGTGATGCTGTCTGTGGTGCTTATGTATGGTTTCTTCATTTTCCGTGACATCAATGAAGAACACTGCACTGCAACATAGGGTATGCAAACCGACAGCACTACACTGTATTATAGGGCCATTGACCCACTTAATTGCCACTAAATGCTAGAAACACTAAAATGTAACAAAGCACGCAAAGACACCAGTCCACCAAACTGCAATGCATCCTAGGGACACTAACCCAGAATGTTACATTGCTCGTTAGGGGCGCTAACCCATCAAACTACACCTGTGTACACTATCCCAACACACTGACAGGCAATATGTGAGCCCCAACCAACCACACAGTGCTGCATCCATTAAACACTAGTCCACTGCAATTCTTTCGGGGGCACTGACCCAACAAACTGCACTGCTCATAGGACAGATACCCCCATACTACAAGGCATCCAAGGGACATTAACTCACAGCACCGTCATTCTACCACACTAGACGAAACAGCAAACTAGCACAGAGCACTTTATTTTAGAGGGAAACAGCGTTTACAACGCTGTTTCCACAATGCATGGCTTTACAACGCGGTCGTTACAACGACCGTGTTGTTACCACGTGTGCCATTACATCGCAAGTCATATCAACGACTTGCTGTAGGGGGCGTGCAACACCAGGGAATGTGTTAGATTTTAAATCCAACACCTTCCCTGCTGTTGTACAAACTGGAGTAGGAATAGTAATTAATACTATTCCTAAGTCCAGCGCGCCCCCTACAGCAAGTCGTTGATATGACTTGCGATGTAATGGCATACGTGGTAACAACGCGGTCGTTGTAACAACCGCGTTGTAAAGCCATGCGATGTGAATGTATGCATAGAAACGTCATACATTCTATTTTAGAAGCACTAACATACTGCACTGCATCTCATTTTAGGGAGACTCTCCAACCATGGTATAATGTATTTTAGAGATACTAATCCACCACACAGGGCCGCGTGCTAGGGACAGCAGCCCACCAAACTTTATTGTACCCTAGAGACCATACCCACCATACAGCATTGAAACCTAGGGATATTAGCAGAGCATACTGCATTGCAAAGGAAGGCCACACCTTTCAAAACTAGTGCAGTGGCTAGAACACCTTGAACACAGGGGAGTGTTGTTAGTTTGTGCCAATAGGGTGCAGGGCAAGTGCAGTATGTTAGTGTTCCTAATGTGCAATGCAGTGTGGAAGGATAAAGTTCCACAGAGGCAGTGCGATGTGGCGGATTAGTGTACTTAAGGCGCAAAGCTATGTGGTGGGTTACATTCCCTAAGATGGAATTCAGTGTGTTGGGTTATTCCTTCCCAGGACGCAGTAGAAGGTGGTTGTTATTGCCTCTTGGAGGCAGCACGGTATGTTATGCTAGCATCAGCCAGATGATGAATATTGTCTAAGGTAATTGGCCCTAAGATTCAGTTTAGCACGGCTACACTGCATTGTACTGCACTGCATTGTGCTACACACACTCTAATCCACCACAATGCACTACACCCTTCAGAAATAAACCCACAGCGCTGCACTGCAAAAAGGGACACGAGTCTACCACATGGCACCAAAATCCCTGAACCCTAAGCCACTACACTGTACTGGATCCTGGGATCACTAGCCCGCCTCACCGAGCTGCATCCAAGGAACACTAACCCACCACATTAAACTACAGACTAACCTCTAAGCTACAACACAACATAGATACATTATTTCAGCCCATTGAACTCCATCTTATGGACAGTAATCTAACACAATGCACTGCGCACTGGGAACACTAACATAACACAATGTAATTGAGTGTAACTCACTCACTTCATTACCATACATCCTATTAACCCATGGCACTTCACTGACTCCAAAAGACACTAATCCATTATACTGCACTGCATCTTTGGTGCAGCAACCCACTCATGCCACAAACACACTACACTGCAGTGCAGCTCAGAGATCTCCCACACTGCATGCACTAATAAGTACAATACACCGTACCTTAGGGAAACTAGCCCATGGCACAGCACTGTAACTCTTATTACCTAGTACTTAGGACCCCCCAGGAGCTTTTGCAAGGTTGTCCCTTTTCCAGAAAGAGGAATGCAATGCCCTTTCTTTGGGGTTTGGGGCCGTCAGTGATTAATAGTAGAGGTGGGAAACCCAGGAAATTGAAAGGGACAGCTGAACCAGAGCTGAGCACTGGGTATAGCTTTACTCTAAGTGCCAAAGCACTCACCAAGCCATCAAAAGATTCAACATGTACATGATGCAGCAAACGCCTTGCAAATACATAATAAATAATCTTAACAATTAAAATGTGTTATTTTATGAACTCTTGTTTCACTTCAGGGACTCAGTGGTGTAGCTTCGGGTGGGTGGGGTGGTTACACCCCCCTAATAAATGTATTGTCTTGTAAATAGTTGGGTACAGGTGCTTTCAGTCGGGTATGGTGATATGTCTGTCGGATTTCACCTGTGATTTTTACGTGCACACGCAGACAAAAACACACACACACTCTCCCTCTCTCTCTGTTTTGAAGTTTAAATTTTTTTTATTTTACAAAATATTTTGTACTAAGTACCCCTAACGGTCCACTCCCTTTCCACTGCCCCGTAAGCCCCCTCATGCCCTGCTTATCATGTATGTATCTTGCTATGATATGCCAGAATGATTGTTCTGAAAATCTGAATCTCACCCCCTCCCACTCTTACTAACCAAGCTACGCCCCTATTTCGGGTATGGCATTGCACCGGACTGATTTATAAATATTAATTTTAAACATTAAAATGTTCCCGTCTCAATGTCCTGACAACACTGCCATGAGGAAACCAAGAGATGTCAGTTTATAATGTGCACTTTATCCATGGATAATGTTGTTGTATTTAGAGCAACATTATTGTACATTAAACCAAACATAAGTGGGATTCTTACATAGAGCGCACCATAAACTGCATTTCTTCAAAATGGCCCTTAGATTTGATGCTCAGTTAAAATCGGAACCCAATGAAGTAAAATGATTTGTGTAGGGTCACACAACCAAGCAGACAGGCTGGGATTAAAACCAGTTTTCCTAGTTACATATTGTGCTATTCAGCTACTGGATGATTATCATGGTCTCTGTTCTTTTACCACCAAAGATCAGTCCTTTGTCTTCAATTATTTCTTGACCTGAGTTAGTAAACTATTTTCAATAAATATGAGTAACACATTTAATTCCATCCATTTCAATATATTTTTTTATAAAATGTCAAAATGTGTTTCTGGAACAATGTTAAGTGTAAGGGAAGGCAGTAAAGAGGGAAATGCTCGATATATCAGTCACAGCAATTACACTGAGTACCAAAACAACAAGCATGTGCAATGCAATCGGTCTCGCCTTTGGGACCTTATATGTATTTAGCTATGCAGCACATTAGCCTGGGTGCTGAAACATCTACTGTTCTCTAACATGGAGGGAAAGTAAGCACCAAACTGCGTGACACGCCAGGCATGGGAACACATGGCGAGAAATATTGCCTTTCAGCGGGAAATGGTATAGTCCAAAGCTCTGTTTTCAATATAAAATCAGGTCCTTCGGTGGTCATATCACTGAAAATACAAGATTTGAAAAAAATATTATTGTCTATGGGTGCTCGTGGAAGACAATTTCTATGGACTGGAATCTAGAGAATGCTAAAGTGATTCTGGTATTTTACTGACCTCTGCTGGTATTTTCTATCAAGAAAGTTAAAAAGTGTCAGTTGCCAGAAAAATTAAAAAAAGAAAGTCCCTGAGCAGAAAGCAATTCTGGTATTTTACTGACCTCTACTAGTAGTTTTCTATCAAGACAGGTAAATAGAGGCAGTTGAACAAGCAGAAACAATTCTGGTATTTTACTGACCTCTACTGATCGTTTTCTATCAAGACAGTTAAATAGAGGCAGTTGAACAGAAAAAAAAGTCCCTAAGCGGAAGCAGACAAATCCTTGGGCTGATCTCCAGAGCCCACGAAGTACATACACATATAAGTATATACTAAAGTATACACAAGAGGTCTCGAATGCTCGACCTAAAAAGGATGCCGACTTCCCACAGGTGTTTAGGGAGACATAAGCGAATTGCAGCTCAACTCATCTGCAGAAACACAGCTTAAAAGCCCTTTATTAGATTTTGCGCCCTCAGCTGTCCTGACTCTAGTGTTTTTGGTCTTTAAAAACTGCAGTGGAGAGGGAAAAATGTACTGCTAGAGATGCGTGCCTCTGCCCTATTTTGGCTCGCCACTTCCAGAGGGACAACGGCCAAGCCAGAGTCAGAGCCAGACATCTGATCTGAACCAGTCTTGCGCCTTGCTTGGCTTGCCCACCTCTAGTTAAAGGTTAATGAGCAGTATGCATGGTGGACACTGTCTTTTACCGCTGGTGTATCACGGTCTTAGAAACGATTATACATCCATTGAGTAGCTAAGTTTATTTTCCTTAGTACTATTTACTCTCCAAGGTAGCTAGGATGAACAAGCACACCAGGAGGAAGTAATACGTTCTCAAAGTCAGTGTGACACAGCAGTTGCAAACAATTAACTCAATGTTCAACACTGCTAATAATGTTAACAAGAACAGATCTTTAGTAACACATTGAAATGTAGGCAATAAGAAAATAAGGTACACCGCACACAATCAGAAGGTCACCTGCTGAGACCAAGATGTGGCCACAAATGTTATCCTAGGGTTTAGAAATTGTAACCAGAATTTATGGACAAAAGTAGTATTGCACTATATGCTGTCACAATTAGAGGGGACTTTAGCTGGTCACTTCAGTTCTCTGAAAATCAGTTAACTTTGAAGCTAAATACCAGTCATTTCATTGTTTATTCAGTCAATTGATGAAAATAATACATTCCTGCTGCTATGATCTGTTTGCTCTTTGTCCTACATTCGTCTGCAACTGGGACCTCCAACAAGATAACACAGTGGTTTGTGCCAGTGCTGTAGGAATCATTAAAAACTCCCAGTATCCCATATCCAAACTGTTTCCCAAGCTATTGAACATGTTTATGATTGCTAAAGCAAAATAAATATGTACTATGTCTGAAGTCCCTGGGGCTTCTGATGTGTTGTGACCTACAAGCTCTGTAAAGGCAGAGTGGGTGCTGTGCACAGTTCGAGGGGATCAGCAGCGACTTCTAATTGGTCCCTGATTAAGTTCAAGGTGTCAACTGTTATTGAAAGATTGATTACTACCTCACAATTGTCATTGTTGTGAACTGGTCTAAGCTTTTCCTTTGCCGCATTCCTGTTTTCTGCAAGGTGAATGATGAGAGTGATCATCTCCTGAGAACAAATGTGTGGATTGTATGAACAATTTTTGGGGTCCACAGCATGATGCAATGTAAGGTGCCAAGGTTAATGTTATTCCACAGGATGAGAATAGAACATGGGGAACCAAAACAAAAAGACACAGGGGCAGATTTACAAGGACTGGCGCATCTCTGCTAATCAGCAGGGATGCGCTAGAATAGATGCGACACGCAATTCTCCCCTTGCTCCACCACGGATGCATCGCATTTACAATGCGGCACACCGTGGCGCAAGGAGAGGCAGATGCGTGTCGCATCTAGTGGCGTAAGGGCGGCGCATTGCTGGAGTCGTGTCGCAAGCGCAATGCAACTCCAGCAATGCTCAGGGGCCGCCCATACTTAACGTGGTGCGTCACTCCTTAAGCAGGCGTAAAGGTTTGACGCAGCGGCGTCGTAAAACTGACTCAGTGAAATCTTGTAGATTTCACTGCGTCACTTTTACGAGGCTTTCCTGCGACGGAACGCCCACCCTGCGACGGAACGCCCACATGAAACCTGACACAGGTTTCATGTGGTGTAGTGCTTTACAACGTGACGCATCTCCCTAGATGCGTCACGTTGTAAATAAGTCACAACGTGGCGCATGGTTTACGCCGCCGCTGCGTCACAAAAGTGACGCAACGGCGGGGCAAATGTGTCGCAAGGGGCTTGTAAATCTGCCCCACAGGGCCTCATTTACAACATTTTGGCGCAGGGCAGCGCTGCCATGTGTCAAAAGAAAAGAGCAGGAATGCACCGTATCTCTGAGATACAGTGCATTCCTATCCTCTTGCACAGTGCTGGTGCACAAATGGCTGTTATGTGCCAACACAGGCACCCTTGCACCATGGTGCCAGGGTTCCTGTGTTGAAATTGGGTTTTGTTTGTGCAGGAAGGGACACCTTCCTTCACAAAACAACTGGTGCGTCTGCCCTGAGGAGGTGCATGTTTTTGACACATTCCCAGATTTACGCTATGTTGTAAATCTGAGAATGTGTCGAAGACCATGGGCGCTGAGTGAGAACACCCACCGCATTACCCATGGTACGCCTCCCAACGCAGTGGAAGGAGACCTAGCGACATTTCGCTGCGTTGCCTTACACAGTATCTGAGAGACCATGAAAAGCCACAGAGGGTATCGTTCAGTGGTCTCGTTGATATGGGTAAGCCCAGTACACCACCGGAACGTCAAGTATAGTGATGTTACGGCGGCGCACTGGGCTTGTAAATAAGTCCCATATGGTAAAAGACGCAATTAGATTAAAAACAACCCTTCAAACAGAATCAACAATAAAATAGCACATAAACAGAAATGAATAGCAAGAAACAAAATTATAAACATAAGAAGCAAGCACATGGTGTAAAAGGGGATGATCATGACTGAAAAGAGGAATCTCTGAAGTGTTGCAATGCAAGGATTAAGGGATCAACTCACTTTTTATACATAAATCCGTGACATGACTGAACACCATGTTGGATTGGACTTGATTCTGGTATGCTGTGACAATGTTTTCTGTAGTGGATAGGGAAGAAATCCTACAGCAAGCTGTTCATCTTCACCTGTTCAATGTGTGTTGAACTTTATTCCCAATAGTTAACATGTCTATGGTTTCGCTATAGCAGGTGGGGGAGTCATGTTGCTGGATTAGCACACATATTAGGGGCCCCTGCTATCTGCTGTACCTGGAAAAAACAGATTGGCTCCATATCATTGCTTGCAGCTTTGACCCTGAAAGTAAGAAAGTCCAGCCACAGGGAAAGGAATAGCTGAAGAGAATTGGAGCAGTGACCAAACATATTACAACTGGAAGCCAAGTTCCATAGTTTATTAAATATTAAATTAAAATGAAAATATTGGCGAGGATTAGTATTTTGTTTGAATTATTGCTTAAAAATTAATATTTATAAATTAAGTTAATTTACTTAAATTATTTTATTATTAAATACACATTTAATTTGCTGTCATTTTTTAAAAGTATTTCCCGGCTATAATAAATATTTTAAACGATTTTACATTTGTATTATACAATAAAATTTTGATTATTATTGTTTTATAAATATAATATACTTTAATATTTTTTCCTATACTTTTACATAGGGAGTTCGCCACCTTGGTGAGGTAGTAACTATACACTTGTAAATTCTGCTGTAGCAGGCTCCACCCCCTCATTTGACTGGCTGCAGACATGTAAGTCTACACCAAGGTGTAAATCTCCACTCTGAAATGGGGAATAGTAAAAAAGTGAAGTGTTACACCAAGATATAGGAGTAAAAATGCACATGAGTAATTACGCTTGTGCATTTACCTTTTTGAATCAGGCTTTAAGTCTATAAATATCACAGTGTACCACAACCCTCCACCGACAATGAAGACTATATAAACTGGGGTAAAATGTGCCCCAACACTTTAGTTATCTTTACTGGCCTCTGACATGACAAATATAAGCCATCTGTCTAGAACGAGTAAGGATATAGGCCCTCAGTCCTTCTGCTGCACTCCAGTAAATTCGAAGAAGTCAGCATTGGTAACCGATAACGGGGGCAAGGAAGTTGTTCTATGGTATAATCAGCATGACTCCACAATACTGCTCCAAAAAGAGCCCCTTAGCAATTTTTGCTTTGATGAGCTTCTAATGCAGCTGACAAAGAGCCCTGACTAGTTTTTCATTATAAGAGGCAAACAAATGCATCACATTGAAAATTATACGAGTCCTCCTATTTGAAGAAATAAACTTCAAAGCTGGTCTCCAATGTCTAGCACATTTAATTAGCTGCAAATACAGATGTTCCCTATTAAGATCCTGCCCACTACCATTTCAGGACCAGCAGGGATTGTATATTGTTAGAAATTGGGTTACTGGTTGACTGGAGTGTAAGCCCTGGTCAAGCAACAACCACAATCCTAGTCAGGGTAAGGCACAAGCAGACCCCAAATTAACCTGTGATCAACCCCATGGTAGCTTGGCACAGAGCAGTCAGGCTTAACTTAGAGGCAATGTGTAAAGTATTTGTGCAACACTTCAAACAGTAAAACACCACATAAAAAGATCCCACACTAAGTTAGAAAATTAGAGCTGAATTTAATAAATAAAACAAGACCAAAACGACAAAAATCAAGTCAGTAGAACCAGAGTTATGAATTTTAAAAGAATAAACTGTGAAATAGCGCCTAAAAGCATAAAGTGCCAACCGTGGCTATTTGTTCGTGCTGGACCGGGCCAAAGTCAAATATTCAGCCCGACCACGATGGAGCGTGGGTCGGGGATAGTCCCAGATTAGTCCCACTGAAATTTTAGCTTATCAAGTTTTGTGGCAAGAATCCCACTCGTGTTGAAGAGAGTCGCAAGGAGCAAGAAGAGCATTGTGGGCGTCATGGACAGATGGACTGGAGGCTTCGCGTTGTCAATCCCCCCGTGAGATGTCAATGCAACTGTGTAAGGAGGCGGGCTGATGGCAGCTCGCGCTGGATTTCGGTGCAAGCGGCACGGTTCTGGTGCGAACGTGCCAGTTCGAGGTCGTGAAGAGCCCAAAAGCTTGATTTCAAGAGCTTGTGGCAACACCAAGGGTCCAGGACCTGAAAGGCACCAGTTGGGGGTCAGGAACTCACTAAAACAGGGTCTAGGAGCTGGCTGGGGATCCTTTTATGTCCCTGAGGCTCAGATCAGGAGGCCAGCAGACTACCATTTAGGTCACTCTGGCATCCTGGGTTCAAGATGAAGGCAAGAGGGCAACAGGCAGCAGGTCAGCAGGGCAGCTGTTCCTTCAGAGCAGCAGTCCAGCAGATTGGCAGTCCTTGTAGCAGCGCAGCAGTCCTTCTTCCTGGCAGAGTATCCACAGGTCCAGAAGTGTACTGAAGAGTTGATGTCTGAGGTCTTTCTTTCATACACAGTTGTGCCTTTGAAGTGGGCAGAAGCTTCTAGAGACATGCCTTTGAAGTGCACAGATGCCCTGCCTTCCAGATCCTCGCTCCAGACTAACTACAGGGGGTGTGCAGCCCCTTGTATGGTGGCAGGGCACACCCTATTGAAGTGTAAGTTGGCTGGGTTCAGTTCCTCCCCCCATCCTGCCAGTGATGGGCCAACCAGTCACACCTAAGCTCCACATGGTGTGAGGCTGTCTAGAAGTAATACACAAAGCCCAACTATCACCCACACCCAGTCATGTGACCCAGAGACAGACTGCAGGCACCAAATGGCTAAGGCATGAAAATAGCAACTTTCTAAAAGTGGCATTTTCAGAATTGCAATTTAAAATCCGACTTCACCATAAATTAGGATTTTAAATTGTGATTTCAAAGACACAAAACATGAACTGGTTCTCTTCCCAATTAAAAATTACACTTAGAAAATGTAATAAGGCAACTCCAATGTTCTCCTATGGGCGAGATAGGCCTTGCAGTAGCGAAAAACGAATTAAAATTTACTACCAGGACATGTAAAACTTAAAAGTACATGTCCTACTTTTTAAATACATTGCACTCTGCCTTCTGGACTGTCCAGGGCTTACCCTAGAGGTGACTTACATGTATTAAAAGGGAAGAGTTGGGCCTGGCCAAAGGTTTATTTTGCTAGGTCGAAATTGCAGTTTAAAACTGCACACACGGGCTCTGCAATGGCAGGCCAGAGGCATCTTTAAAGGGTTACTTAAGTGGGTGGCACAGTCAGTGCTGCAGGCCCACTAGTAACTTTTAATTTACAGACCCTGGGCATATGTAGTGTAATTCTACTAGGGACTTATAAGTAAATTAAATATGCCAGTTGGGTATAAGCCAATGTTACAATGTTTAAGAGAAAGAGGACAAACACTTTAGCACTGGTTAGCAGTGGTAAAGGTCGCAGAGTCGTAAGGCCAGCAAAAATGAAGTCAGCAAAAGAAGGAGGTCTGAAGGCAAAAAGTCAGGGGGAAACCACGCCAAGGATGCCAGGTCTAACACATGTACCCCTCAGTTGAAAGCAAAGAGAACTACCCAACCCTTTGGAAGTTCTCTTCACTAATGTGGAAGAACCTGGAGAGACGAACAGCATTGGCGTGGTCTGTTCTAGGGCGATGTTCCAATGTAAAGTACATTCCCTGTAGGGAGATGGACCACCTCAACAGTTTCGGATTTTCACCCCTCATCTGCATTAGCCATCTGATGGGTCTGTGATCTGTCGGAACCCAGAGGTGAGCACCAAATATGTATGGTTCAGCTTCTTCAGTGCCCAGACCACTGCAAAGTCTTCCCTCTTTATTGCACTCCACCTCTGTTCCCAAGGAAGTGAACGCCTACTGATGAAGGCTACAAGTTCATTCAGGCCCTCTTCATTTACCTGTGAGACGACGGCCCCTATGCCATGCTCTGAGGCATCTGTCTGCACAAAGATTTATTGGGAGAAGTCAGGGGCATTGAGACAGGCCTCCTTCTAGGTGTCAAAAGCATTCTGGCACGCCTCTGTCCACATCACCTGACGTGGTTGATTCTTGGAAGTCAGATCTGTCAAGGGTGCAACAATGGTGCCATACCCCTTGACAAGTCTCCTGTAGTAGCCTCTGAGGCCTAAGAAGGCTCTCACCTCTGTCTGGATCTTGGGGCTTTCCGCAGCCAGAATAGTATCAATCTTGGCCCGGAGGGGATGCACCTTGCCTCCTACCACTTGGTGACCTGAGTAGATCACTGCACCCTGCCCTATCTGCCACTTACTGTCCTTGATAGTCAGGCCTTCCTTCTGCAGAGCCTCAAGCACTCCTCTGAGGTGGCAGAGGTGTTCCTCCAAGCTTGAACTGACCCAGAACTGGAAGTGCCCTTCTGAAGTAGAGACCGCAGACGTCTCAGTCAAGGCAATTTGCGAGTACCCAGGTGTTAAATCAAACGTGCTGAGGAACTTGGCAGCCCCTAGCCAGTCTTTAAGCTCATCAGCTCTGGGGATAGGTTGTGCATCAGTCTTGGTCACTGCATTGAGCCCTTCAAGTTCTGGAGTGACACCTGGAGGGGCAGCCTTGGGGACCAACACCACTGGGCTGGACCATGGGCTGTTTGAGGACTCAATCACCCCTAACTCCAGCATCTTCAAGACCTCCTTCTTAATGCTGATTGTCACCTTATCAGACAGCCTGCAGATTTTACACTTCACAGGCACGCCGTGCCCAATATCATGGGTACACGATTTGTTGAGTCCTGGGTTAAGGGAGAAGAGTGAGGCAAACTGCCCCAACAACTGGTGCCAATCTCTCTGTGATTCTAGGGTTAGGGTAGGGGAGAGGCAGACACCCTCCACTGACCAATCCTGCTCCTTGGAAGAAAGGAGGCAGGGAAGAGGTTCACTCTCCTCTTCCGCTCCATCATCCGTGACCAGGAGCACGGTCAACTCAAACCTCTTGAAGTGGCATTTGAAGTGATTGACATGCAGGACCCTTAAAGGGTTCCTGGGACTCTTGAGGTCCACCAGGTAGGTGACATCATTCTTGTGCTCCTTCACCTCATAGGACCCAGACCAGTGGTCTTACAGGGCCCAGGGCTGCACAGGCTGCACAGCTCACAGTTTTTGGCAAGGGCATGTGGATGCAAATTTTACATGTCCTGACAGTGAAAAACTCCTAACTTCGTTTTTCACTGTTGTAAGGCCTATTTCTATCCCTGGCTAACATTGGGTTACCTTATTACATTTAATACGTTCTAACTTTAGATTGTGAGCAGATAGAGAAATGCTATTTGCATTCAAATGAATTGTAATTCAAAATACTCTTTAATGGTGAAGTCAGATTTGAAGTCACAATTTTGAAAATGCCACTTTTTTTAGAAAGTTTCCATTTTCTTGTCCCAACCAACGGTGCCTTCTGTCAGTGTCCTTGGTCACATGACTGAATGGCTCTGCTGTTGGGTTTTGTGTATTGCTTCCAGACAATGACACAAGGGGTGCTTACGTGTGGACAGGATGGGCCATCCTGCCTTGATGGGTGGGGCGTGGCTGTACCCAATCCGACGTACACTTTAAAGTCCTTTGCCTACAGCATATACAAAGGAACCTAACACCACACCTGCTCTGCTTGTTGACACTTCAGACAGTTTGGAGCTTTGACCAGGGAAAGTGGAAGAACTTTCTAGAACCAGTGTTGGGGGTAGGGGAATCCCCCATACAAAGGCTGGCTCCAGGTATACATTTTGGGCCTCCAGAGCTACTCTTCAGAACACTCCTGGATCTGTGGAAGATTCAGAAGAAGGACAGCCCAGCTTCCAGAGGACTTCCCTGCTGGTTGAATCACTGCCTTACTGACTGAGAAGGAAGAGTGGACCTGCTTGCTGCCCAGAGTGACTCCAAGGGTCAGTTGGCTGATCTCCTATGTGAACTACAGGGACACAACAAGTTTCAGAGGCCTCCCTGCAACTGCCCAGCTGACCTGCTGCAACTTGACCTGCCTGAGGCTTGCTGCTGGCCTCTGCTGGAGTGAGTCCTGATCCCCAAAAGGTGCCCCCAGGTCTTAGACCCTTCTGGCATTAGTGGAAGCTCCTGAAGTTTGGACTCCTAGCCACCACAATGGGCCAGTTCTTTCAAAGACTCTGCCGCCCGCGACAACTGCCAATGCAAAGCTCCAGTGAAACCTGCTCTTCGCGATGACAGCAACTGTCCACGGTGACCAGCAATGCGAGACCTGCACTTTGCGCCACAGCAAAGACAGCCCATGGTGACCCCCACGTGAAACTACAGCAACGATCATCCACAATGGCGACTGGCTCTTCATGCTACAGGGATGACCATCTGTGACACCTGTTCTGCTCTTCATGCTACAACTACGATTGTCTGAGATGCCCGACCTGCTCCTTGTGACCTCCTCCAGCGCAAACGGAACTCTTCGCCCCGGATTTGAGAAGGCAACTTTTCAGCGGGACTAACTTGGTCCCTGTATCCACCCCATGCTCCATTGGGGTCAGCCTGATTTTGGGACTTCCTCCCGGTCGAGCGCAACCAGATGACCGCGAGTGGTGCTTTGTGCTTCTAGGCACTATTTTCACTTAAACCATTAAAACTGAGTATCCGGTTTTACTGATTAGATTTTTATTGTTTTGGTATTATTTTATTTAGTAAAATATAGTCGAATTTTCTAAATCAGTTTGGGATTTTTCTTCTGGTGCATTTCCACTTTATTACTGTTTGTGGGCTGCATAAATGCTTCACTCATTGCCTCTAAGTTAAACCTGACTGCTTTGTGCCAAGCTTTCAGAGGATTAAGCACAGGTTGATTTAGTGATAGTTATGATTGTTGCCTGAATAGGGCTTCAACCCCCTCAACCAATAGCCCAATTTATTACATTGGTGTTCAGTGGTGGGATTCAGTGCTTGTGTGTGGGCAGTGCCACTCAGTGATTTGTGTAAAACTAATAATTCCATATAAAGAATCTAACATCAAAAATGACTCCTTTTTTAATTCTACTTGATTGGCTATTTTTCATTTTTCTCCAAATTCAATTCCAAACTCACTTATGCACCTTTGATACCTGCTTGCAAATATGGAGATGGATCTCAGCAACCTTGAAAGCTACACATTGGCAGAGCTGAAAGGATTTTTCAGAGACAGGGGGCTACCAGTATCAAGAAGCTCAAAGTAACAGGAGCTCCAGAAAGTCCTCTGGGCCTGGGAGACGGCCCACCAGCTGCTATCTACAGCACAGGAGCAAGAGGAGGAGGCAGAGGATGGCGCAGAGGAGGAGGAAGTAATAGAGGGGGAGGATGAAAACCTCCTGATCATATCATGACTTTAGAGGAGAAAGGAGGGCCTACAGGAGTGAGGTCTGCTGCTGGATCCATAGCAAGCAGCAGTGTGTCCTCCTACAACCTGTCCCCTGAGGAATAGAGAGGGAATTCAGATTACAGCTGGAAAAGCTAAAGTTGGCTGCACATGAGAAAAAGGCAGAACCAGCCAGGGAGGAGGCTTCTGCAAAGAGGGTCTATGAGAAAAGAAGATTGTCCCTGGAAGAGAGGCTAGCGGAGGGAAAGAAGGCTGAGAAAGCCTTGAAGGAGAGAAAAGTCCTATTGGCTCACGAAGTGAGTCTTAAAGAGCTGGACCTAAAAGCCAAACAGTACACAGAGTCCAGCAACAATGGAGGCACCGACAATCCAGGGTCTAGTGGAGACAGGAGGATCCATATCTCCAAGGATTTGGTGCCTAACTGTGTAGTGGAGGATGACATAGACAAGTAATTTGAAGCATATGAAGTAGCTCCAGAGCTGGACTATACCCAATGAGGGGAGGGATACACTGCAGGTCCTAGGAAAAGGTGACCGGATGAAGTACCCACTCATGAAGGAAACCCTTGTCAGGAAATATGGTCCACCCCTGAGAAGTATAGGCTGAAGTTCAGGGACAGCCAAGCCTGAAGCTCCCCCACCAGTCTTGGGTTGATTTTGTGGATTACTTTTGTATGGCACTGGATGGTTAGGTGTAGGACAGTGATGTAATTACAATGAGCTGTACAATTTGATTGCAAGAGAGCACATGTTTAGTAGCTGTTTCCCAGAGCTGTGCCAACACCTATTACATTCCAAGCTCACTGACCCTAGGGAGATTACAAAGGAGGTGGACCACTAATTCAGCACCAGGGCCCTCAAAAGTTGTCCGGAGGGGATGACCAAGAGGGTGGACAGGTTCCCCACCACTAGAAAGAGGGTAGACAAAAATAAAAAAAACAAGGAGTTCTTAAAAGGGCCCTCAAACAGTTCTCAAGGGAAGATTTCCCAGTCCCAACCTGACTGGAAGAAGGTCGTTATTCTGAGAAGAAGTACTCAGGACATTTTACACCTAAATGCTATGATAGCTACAGGTATGGCCATGTCAAGGGGTACCCCCAACTGTTCTAAAAGGCAGCAGCCACCTACTGGTAGGCACACACCAGGGATGGCCAGTGTTGTGGTTAGGGTGAAGGTTGCCCAAATTAGTGTTGGGGGAGTGCAGAAGTTACCCTAGTGTCCCTGGGAGACCGAGATAGTACCCAAGGCTCACATGCCTAGCAATACTAAAAAGTATAGGTAGTGGGTCCCCATCAATGGCCAGCGGGTGGGGGTTTTGAGAGACACAGGAGCCAGTATGACTACTGTCAGGTGCTATCTGGTGTCCTCAGAGAAGTTAGTCCTAACGTGGTCTACCATGTTGTAACAGCAGACAACCACAAGGCTCACATCCCTGTGGTTCTGGTTCCCTTTGAGTGGGGGGGTCTCAGGTTCCTTAAGGGTACCTGTAAGTCTAGCCTTTCCTGTGGATTGTCTGCTTGGTAATGACCTTGTCAGGATCGCTCTGTCCCGGTCGCAGTCAGCGCACAGGGCGGAGCTTGAAGGGAGTTAAATCCCTGCTTCCGGACGGGCAGAGTGTTTCGCGTTCTAGCTTTCCTAGCACTTCTGTCCCGTCTGGAGCATCTCCTTGTTCATTTCCGGGGTCATCCCGGCCGCTTCCGCGTCCTTGCTCTCCCGGCCCCTCGCCTTCAAGAGAACCACAGCACCTCCTCTAGCTTAGCGGATCACTGGGGGACCGCGGGTGTTTGCCATCCGCCTACCGCCATCAAGGGGGGTATTGAGAGTCACCAAACACGCACCGGTCACAATGCGGTGACGCGCTTTGCGCAGTGAGTGTATGGCAGTACTGTGTGTGTGTTGAACGCAGAGTAATTCCGTCCACACGAGCAAGGGCGATCCATGGGCATCTGCATTTCTCTGTTGGAGAGTATATTGTTTTGGCATCCTATGTTACGAGTCCAAGGGGCTCTCCTGATGTAAGGGGGTTATCTGTGTTTTGGCATTCCATGTTACGATTCCGAGGGGCTTTCCTGATGTTAAGGGGGTTCTCTGTATATTGGCATCATATGTTACGAGTCAAAGAGGCTCTCCTGATATTACTCCTGTGTTTAAGGAGTCCCATTGTTGGTTATAAACAGACAGTTGTCAGAACTGGTTGTATCTCGTATCTCAGCAAGTGACGAAGATACGAGGGAGATTAGCCCCCTCTTTTAGCACGTTTTTGGATTTCATTTCCGAGGCTGGTGCCTTTCAGTTGGTCATTTTACTTTTTGGGCTATTTTGTTTCTACGTCGCACCACTGGTAAGCTTCCCACATATCATTTAATTCTCTGACGGGGCCCGTGTTTTGAGTAATTTCTTTCTGCTCTATTTAGGTAGAGTCACATCAGAACTCCAGGTTTTTTCAGTTGGTGGACACAAGAGGAAGAGGGGGAGCCAACAGGTAGTTCATCACGCATTTCCTTGTCTCATGATAACGTTTGGGGGAGGTTGTTATACGCAGTACACAGTTCAGAGTAAAGCATTGATGATACTTTTGTCCGCAGGATTGCGACGTCTCCAGTGATGAATTCTTGCTGCCCAGGTCGTGCCGAGGGGTTCCTTTCCGGTGGGTCTGCTGCCCAGGTCAAGCCGAGGGTCCTGCTGCAGCTGTCTTCTCCCCTTGTTTCACCTCTTCCCCCTGTTCACTGGCTTGCTTTGACGTTGTTGGGTGGGCTGGTGGTAGCGGGAAGTTGGGACCTGTGCATCTGAGTCTCCTGCCTCTCGTTCCCGTGGAAACATCAGGTGAGCCCTGATAGACTTGGTGCACACCATCTGTAAAGGGGTGGAGCTCCAGTCCCCCCTGGAAATGTCAGGATTGCCTGAGTGACCACACGGTCCATGGCAGCCTGAGAGGGAAGTCAAAAGGACCTGGAGCCTAGAAAATTGGCACAGGTAACTGCCAAAAAGAGCAAGGGCAGGGTTGTGGGAAACCCACCCCTGAAATTACCGTGGTCTGGAAGGAGACTGAGCCCGAGTGTGATGCCCCTGAACCTACAGGGGAGTACATTACTGCCCTGGGAGAACTACCTTGGTTGGCCTACTGGCAAACTGAAGGGGGAGCTATTTCGGGCAGAGTTCTGCAAAGCGCAGAGAGGGTGCCCTACTCTTGAGAGCCTATTGTGACAGGCCACAGCCCAGGCAGCTGGCGACACCTTTGGTGATTACCTTATCTATTCAGAGAATGATTTCCTGTATGGTAAGCCTATGGCTTCTGAATCTGGAGCAAACTGTGTGTTGGTGGTCCCCCAGTGCTACAAGGCCTTCCTACTGGTTCTTTTTCATGACATATCCCTAGCATGATATCTAAGGCAGGCCGAAACCTTTACCAGGTTGGTTACCCACATCTATTTGCCCCCGATGAAGATAACCTCAGATATATTATGCAGAACTTGTCCCACCTGCCAGGCCAGTGGGAGGTCAGGGGAAAAGGAAAAGGCTACTCTGCTTCCACTCCCCGTAGTCGGAACACACTTTGAGGGTAGGCATCAATATTGTTGGGCCCCTGTATCCCAATACAATACCATACAATAAAATGTTTATAGTGCTCAGCTGCCTCAGAAGGGGCATCTCAGCCCTGGCAGTTCTGAGGAATTAGTCCGCACCGTAACAGTGAGCCTACTTATCAAACAGGTATGTTTTCAACAATTTGCGGAAGGTTGATTCAGAGGGTGCGAAGGGTTGGCAGTAAGGAGTTCTAGAGGTTGGCGGTCAGGTAAGAAAAGGAGTGTCCTCCTCTTCTTGTCTTGTTGATCCTTGGGACAGATAAAAGATTTTGCTTGTTGGACCGGGTTGCTCTCGCCTGATGATAGGGAATTAATTTCTTCCTCAAATAGCTGGAACCTTTATGCTCATATGCTCTATAGGCAACTGTTAGGGCTTTAAATTTAATGCAGCTAGCAATGGGCAGCCACTGAAGGTTGCGCAGGGAGGCCGTGGCTGAGGGATAGGCAGGTAGCTTCAAGATCAACCGGGCTGCCGCATTCTGAATGATCTGTAAGCCGTGGAGCAGGTAAGCTGGCAAACAGAAATACAGGCTGTTTGCACAGTCAAGTTTTGATGTTACCAGTGCGTGGATAACAGATTTGTGGCTCTCCTCCAGGTTGAAATGAATCATCTTCCTGACTGATTTTAACGTCAGGAAACAGCTGGCAGACACAGATCCTACCTGAAGTTCAATTAAAAAGTTGGAACCAAATTTGACCCCTAGGATTCTTACCACCGCTGCAGGAATGGGCCGGGATCCAAGCTCCAAGGGTCACAAGTTGAGGGTGTCCAGCTGATGGTTAGTACAAAAGAACAGAATTTCTGTTTTATCAGAGTTCAACTTGTGACAACTCGCATTCATCCATTCACAAACAGCCCTCAGGCATTCAATAAACGCCGTCAATGGCCCCACCTCTTTCTCCTGGAATGAAAGCAGCAACTGTGTATCATTTTTGAAAGAGATGATTCTTATGCCGCCGCTAATTTAGCCAAAGGGTCCAAGTAGATATTAAAAAGCGTTGGGCTCAGGGCTGAGCCCTGAGGTACCCCGTAATCGAGTGGTTTAGCCGTGATGTAAAGGGAGGTAGAAAAACCCTTTGAGAACAGTCCTCAAGATAAGATTTCAGCCAGGCCCAAGCTGAGCCTTGAATACCCACATCCCATAATCTGTCAAAGAGGATAGAGTCGGAGACCATATCAAGAAGGACAAACATGGAGAAGGACAAATCAAGAAGGACAACCATGGCTACTGAGCCCTGATCAAGATTGTCCTTAATGAATTCAACGACCTCCAGAAGAGTTCCAGGTGGTCTTTTTATTTTGTTTAAAGACAGAAATCCAAACAATACAGCAAAGATAGCCAACACATTTCGCCCACTGATGTGGACTTCTTCAGGGCTGTAATACAATGAATACAAAAAGTGCATAAAACCAATTGTGCATATACAGTGTATTTACAACATAAATCCACAAATACATTAAATACATAACAGAACATAGACACCTAGTGTGTTTATGTTGTGGGTTCTAGGGAATGTGTTGTCTTTTCTGTGCTAGGTATCTATGTGCTGTTTATGTATTTAATGTATTTGTGGATTAATGTTGTAAATACACTGTATATGCACAATTGGCTTTATGCACTTTTTGTATTCTTTTTGTATTTCTTTGGGTATGCATGAGAGTCCAAACAAAAGAGTTCTAGATCTGTTACCACAATTTCCTTGGGAGATCAGGGTTGTCATTTTCTGAGGTTGCACACACATTTGGTACCCTGTAAGGTTAGGGGTTCCCGATGGTGCACTGTGGGCTAGCAGGGATACAGACCAACATATCCTGAGGGTGTACATGGAATCAGTCTGGCAAGATCTGACATTTATGTTGTCCAACAAATGCACAGTTTTACAGGTGAGATACAAGCCGTATGGCATGGTGCTGCCAAAGTTCTAGGTTGGGCTCCTCTTTCATGGATCACCTGAGTAATTTTCTTTTGTGTACCCAAAGGCCCCTATTCACCTATTAACAGTTCGCCGGGACCTGATGGATTATCTGGTGGCAGGAGAATTAAGTGACTATATCCAGGTAGAAACTCAGGATACGAGGGTGAGCGTCCTGCATCGTTTATATGAGATGCAACTACAATTGGAGGGGGACATACCAAGATACATTAATGTTCTCTTTTGGGAGAACTTGTCATTCAGCTATGATATTTTCTTGGCCGAAAAGGATTGGCCACCTGAAACTGTGATGGATTGCCCAGAGGGTGAAGCGATAATTTTACTTGCCTTTTCTGACCTCGTTCCAGAATCAGTTAACATTCATACGCCAAGGGATAGATGTTAGTGCTAGCTCCTGCATTATACTGCAAACATGTGGGGTGGGGTGGGGTGGGATGACAGCTTCCCTTATGATCTAATACCAGTGAGGTTGACCCCACAACCTCAAAGACAATACTGCATTAAAAATGAGGCTAAAAACAGGTTAAAGAGATTCTCACACAACTTGAATACCAAGGTGCACCTCTCCTATGAATAATCCTTTGTTTGCAGTAATGAAACCGGACCATTCATATCGTCTAGTATTAGATTACAGACACCTGAACACAGCTACACATACATTCGCAGTTCAAAACGCACACAGCTTAGCACTAATGAACAATATAGTGCGAAAAAAATACAAAATCACATTAGATATCTCAAATGGATTTTTCTGCCAAAATATAGCGCCTGAAAAGCAGGTACTTGACCACATTTAGCGCACTGTGCTCTCAAAACAGTTCTGTAATTTGCCCCAGGGGTATAAGAACAGTCTTGGGTTGTTTTCAGTCTGGGTGACAGAACTTTTACAAGAATTTGACGACCAGACATTGTCCTATGTCAATGACATATATTTGACAGATGATGACCTTTCCACACACTTTACAAGAGTAGATCGCATAGTTCTGGGATTAACTCACTTGGGCTACAAATTCAACTTTAAAAAATTGAAGATTGCCCACCTCAATGTCCTGTTTCTGGGATACGAGCTGTCGGGTGAAGACAAAAGCCTTGTGACGCATTTCTTAGAGAAGTGTGAGCTCTAAGAACCACCAAACACATTGAAGAAACTTCAATCCATATTGGGGTTCCTAGATTTTGGCAGAACTTACATTCCAGAATACGCAGAACGGCTTAATCCATTCTATGACTCGATTCGTCCAGACTTTTCAAATACACACTGGACACCTGAACACACACAGATTTTACGTTCAGTACAAGCTGACATAATAGCTTTAAAACACTTACACATGTGTAAACACAACAAACCTGGTGATCAGTAACATTGCAAGTGTATCATGATATACCTACGTTACATTCAATGAAGGTGACACAGTACCAATTGTTTATAAATCGCATTTATACACTAATGCTCAGATGCGCTTTGCACCGACAGAAAAGATTCTGATGGTGGTACAGACTGCTGCGGTGAGAGAGAGAGAGCATTGGCTTAGGGGAAACGAATAATTGTTGCCCAATGCCGGCCTTAGAGGCTGTTACGAAAGCCTGCATTCCAAACGCAAAAGCATTACATCCGCAATGGATACTGTGGGCCAACTCTTTCACTGCAACAGATGTAGACTACACATTTGACTCTGCACTACTAACACAAGCATACCTCCAACACAAAAATAAATACCCTCTGCCTAATGAAGTCATGCCTCTTGATCAGTATGATTACATCATGTATACTGACCGTTCTGCACAGCCTGCTGTAGGCACAAAACATCAATACTCAGCAGCATGCGCCGCTGTTAAGGGTAGAATGCTGGATGGTGAATTCCACCCAGATAAAAACGACATGCAGTCACTAGGTTATTGCACGCACAGCTGTCAAAATTCGGAGCTCTAATTCTGGCACTAGAGAATGCAGATCCTGGATTCCCCTCACTCATAGTGTGTGTTTTGTATTATTGTGTCCACTCTTACAATTGTGTACTTAAACTACTGGAGCCAGAATGGATTCAGAGATTCCAAGGGTTACACCATAAATCACAAAGTTCTTTGGGGAAAAGTGGCTAAGATGAAAGAATGCTTGCCACAGATTCATGTGAGTCACACCTTGAGTCATCATTGTGTAGGAATACACGTTGCAGGGAATTCCATGGCTGATGAAGCTGCAAAAACAACAGTGCAAACTGCTGCTGTCACAGTGATTACTCGTTCCAGTATGAGGATAGATAGAGACATTATGACAGCTGCACACACCAGGAGCATGTCGAAAGACCAACGTGCAGGACCGAGCACCAGCAAGAGTTAGTTACTAACTACTCCAAACACGTCCTTGACCAAACTGAAAGGGACATACTCAATAAAGGCCTGGGTTTTGTCCCAACAGCCCGCTTTGACAAGTTCCGTCTCCAATGCGAGATGGCAGATTTTTTCAGGAAACTTAAGCTAAAAGCCTTTTTTTCAAACCAACCAGTCTCAATGGACACACAAGATGAAGGTGATACCAGTTTCAAAACTAAGTCCAACTTCATGCCTCCACCATCCACAATACCAGTGGAGGTTGCCGCTTTCGAACAAGCGGTCTTCAGAGATATTAAAACACTAACAGAAAAGAGGACATTCAAAAATACTACCAAAAAGGAGTTCGAAGGATTAACAACATTGAGAGACAACAAAAATGTTATAAAACCGGCAGACAAAGGAGGAGGGATTGTGCTACAAGACAAGGAGGCATTCAAAAACGAATGCCTTCGCCTTCTAGATGATAGACGCAACTATCAGCCTCTCCAAGAAGATCCCACTACCAGACTTAAAAAAGTAATTCATGATCTGGTAACAGAGGCAGAAGGCCTTGGACACATCAGTAAAAAGGAAGCCCAATTTTTGACCACCTCTAAAGAGAAAATACCATACTTTTATACTATTCCCAAAGTACATAAAAATAAAATTCCTCCACCTGGCCGCCCCATAGTATCGGGTATAGGCTCTGTCTTAGAACCTCTTTCCAAGTTCTGCGATTTCTTTCTGCAACCCTTGGTACAGGCTACCACCACCTACCTTAAAGACACAAAAGATCTTTTGGGGCAGATCAAAGATCTAACATTTAACCCTAATACCTGCTTCCTAGTAAGCTTGGATATAGAGAGTCTCTATACGAGTTTACCTCAGGATGATACTCTGGAGGTTCCAAAAACATCCCTGAACAATATCACCTGCATTTACCAAACCCCTAAGTCATTCGTCCTGAGATGTGCTGAGCTAGCACTAAAAGAAAACTTTTTTGAATTTGAAGGCCAACTGTATTTACAAACATATGGCACTTCGATGGGGAGTACATTCGCGCCCAGTGTGGCAGGCCTGTACGTCTACAGCTTCGAACAAAAGTTCCTACTGAGTTCCAACACCCCACTCACTGCAAACATACGCTTTTACAGACGGTACATAGATGACGTCTTTCTCATTTGGGAAGGTTCAGAAGAGTCATTAGAATCATTTCTGGTCTGGATCAATAGGTGTGACCCCAATCTGAGATTTACTCACACCACAAGCAGGAGAAACATGACTTTCCTGGACCTGGACATAACACACAACAATGGGAGACTTGAGACCAATACCCATTTCAAACCAACGGCAAGGAACTCGCTTCTGCATTATTCAAGTTTTCACCCTCGGTCCCTAAGGGAAGATGTTACCTATGGACAATATCTACGTTTACGTAGAAATTGTAGTAATCTCAAAGATTTCAAGGATCAGGCACAAGTGCTTACCATCAAACTAAAAAATCGTGGATATCCAGATAGCATTACCACTAAAGCAAAGAAACGTGCACGCAATCAAAATCGTGAAGGACTTTTAGAACCAAAAACACTAACAGAAAAGTCTGTTCCATTAACGTGCGTGACCACCTACAACCCCGTATCAAATCAAGTGGCCAAAATTGTGCAAAAACATTGGACAATACTAAATACCGGCAACCTACAATGGGAAAAACCAGTATTTTCCTACAAAAAAGGAAAAAGCTTGAAGGACAGTTTGGTACACACAAGACCACAACTACAAGTCCAACAAGAGAACACAATCCTGAACGCATGGGGCTTACCAAGAATAACAGGACACTACCCATGCGGTGATTGTAGTGTATGTCACCTCACAAAACCAATGAAGACACTCAATCTGGAACCAGGTAAAACCTGGAAAATACGCAGACATACGAACTGTAATTCTACGAATGCCATATACCTCATAACCTGCCCCTGTGGCTTGAGATATGTTGGCATGACTAGTCGTAGAGTAAAAACTAGAATCTGCGAACACAGAAGTAACATTCGTTGCAAGCGTAATATATCACGCATGACAAATCACTTTCAGGAACAGGGCCATACCCCTAATGACATGCAATGGGTTGTGATTGAACAACTGGACCACAATACCACTAATATCCAACAACAGCTGCTAGACAAAGAGCAAAGATGGGTTTATCGGATGTCCACCCACATCCAAGGGTTAAATGACAACATACCCTGGAATAGTCTTAATCGCTGAGAGAAGGTCAATCTAGAAAAATTATATTTTGAAATCATGAACTGCCATATTCTGTAATTACGAACTGTCCAAACTTGATGACACATGAGATCCGAATTCCCATTAGACTCATGTATTTCCATCATAAGTATTTGAAGTATTTCCATCTACATACTACAGGTCGATTGACCAGATTGCCCTCACGAATGATGTGGGTGTTCTTTGTAATCAGTTTTTTTGTAATCAGATTATTTACGTTAGAAGGATCACATCCTTTTCAGTGTGGTTTCACTTCATACAAGCGCGATTCAGTCACCTTTTAACCGCCATTAATGGGATAACTCTAGTCAGAGTAACATTCTAGTCATTTTTGCATAACACGTCACGCACGTGATGACGCACACACCTTTTCCGGAAGTCCTTCCGTAATCTACCGGAGCCTTTTTTTTAAACCTGCTCCGGCTCTCCCTTTTTTTACCAGCCTGCTCCTGAGGACACCGCAATAGGTCATGCAGCGGGAGAGACCTTTTTACCAAGTAAGATCGAACCTTGTCTGGGTCCAGTCGGCTTTTTGCAAGCTTCGCCGCTAGACCCATTTTTTCTAATGTCTGCCATGCCAAAACTTTATCGTATGGATGCAGGTCAGGATTGTCACGTTGACCCTCTCCTCCATTTTTATTCTCCTTTTTCTCCGTTTTAGTATGTGACTTAAAAAGGCTCCCCCCTCCCAGGACCAGATGCGTGAGCCAGTTATACGATTAGTGTAATTATTGAACACTAATAACTCCTCTATAAGTCACTGTATAATATACTATTACTAAAACCACGGCGCAATTTAGCCGGCTCCACTCGGTTTATCAAAACCGCTGTTATTGATGACTACCACTTATAGTCACACAGTTCAGTCACTGTTCACAACGAACAATATTGCATAAATCGGCACCAAAAAGCGCGCCCTTTCTTCATAGCGTGTGATGGCATGATCACCGTATCACACACAAGCATGTTTTACTGAATGCATGATATGTGTATGAAAGTGACTGCACGGAGGTCTGACACCGCTTGCCGCAGTTACAAACCATATTACATCACGATTGCGGTTAAGGCATAACCTTTTAATGTCCGATTTTAAATTCAATTTTAATTTTAATTTTCGTATTATTTCGTGCTATGTCTCTTTCTTTTTCAGGTACTAGCCAATTTGAGGACCCTAAGTACGGTCAGTCCTCTTAGCATATACAGCACTCCTTAGCACGAGTACTAAAAATGCTTTAACACGTGGTTTATTTTTACCACTCACTTTTTTCACTTCACTCACTTTATTTGAGAGGTCCTGAAGAAAGCCCCAATAATTTTCAGTGGGCTGAAACATGTCGACCATCAAAGGATAATAGTAGGTTACACATAGTACCCTTAACATATTAGCCACTCTCCTGTTTTTAACATACCCTGGATCACCAGGAATAAAAGTAATTAACAGGTAGAACTCCAGAGGTATTTTTAAATTCACAATCACTTCATCACACTCACTGACACCACAAACCCGCTCCACTGTAAACAGGTGTTGCAGCACAGCTGAGTAGCATTCGGCTACTCAGCTGGGACCCGATGATGAAGCATGACACCAACTAGGTTGGTGTGTGAGGGTTTTCAAGACAAACTTTTGAGGTGCCAGACAGTACCGTGTCAGACAGTCATTTAACGTGGCCGTCTTAGTTGGTTTGAAAAGCTGTCAACACTGCTCATGATAACACCCACTTGCCGAAAGGCTTTCCAGCTAAGTACTCCTACCAGTTAAGCGTGCAAAACTTACCATTTGCTCATATTCCCAGAGTGGGGGATAGAGTAATACCAAATTCAGATCACAGGTTAGGTTTAATACTAGCAGCACATGAGGGCCTAGCATCTGTATACTCTGGGGTGGCAGCTACAATTTCACTATTGCAGCAACACTATTGTTGACCAGGTCTTTATAAACAGACTAGGAACTTTGTCCTTAAATGGGACATCTGCCAGCAGATGAAGAGTTCCACAATAGCACGCCCACCACAGACATCTCTATTAGTATTAGACAAGCCACTCGCTTGCATTTATCTTGACCACTGTGGCCCCTTACAATCAGATGGGGCTTGATCTTGACTGCAGTGGATTCCTGCTCTTGATTACTATGGGTTTGGCCACAGCGATCGGTTGATGCCCGAACTGTTATCAAAGATCTGCAAGTCTTCATCTGGACATACGCAGTTGGCACATTCCATTCGGACCAGGGTCTGGCATCTGCCTCTAAGGCTTACAAAGACACCATGGAAAAATTGGGTGTGACCATGAGGTATTCATCACTCTATCATCCTGAGGGAAATTCCATAGTGGAGAGGAAGAACCCAGATTTAAAGCAGTCTTTAACAGTGAGGGTATTAGGGTCAGGTCGCAGTTGGGTCCATCACCTATATGGGCTCCAGAGAGCCCTCAAAAATCTGCCTAGAAAATCCCTGAGTGGTCAGACTCCCTATGAAATCCTGTTTGGGGGTAAGATGTGGGTACCTGACCTCAACAGTCCCAGCACGGTGGCGATAGAAACAACCTTTCATATCAATGAACGTTTGGCTGCTTTACAGGAACTGAATAGCTTCCAGGACTCACAGAGCAATGTCCAAGTGAAACGCTGCACCACTGGAGAAGTGGAGGAAGCACCAGCAGCGCCTTGTTGGATTCCAAAAATTGGTGTGGTGAACTAGTCCGGGTGAAAATAGTGGACAATAAAGAATTTAGGCCATCTTACAGAGCGCCTGTACTTGTCCTGGCTGTTGAAGGTACCAGAACTGTACTTTTACTGCCTCTTGCTGGTTGCGAAAACAAGAGATTTGTGTCAATTGATCTCCTCAAACCGCATCATGTGGCCATCCTGCACAGTAGGCCATGAGGGATCCTGAGTAGTTACTTGTCTTCTCTCACTACTATACAGGAGGTTCCATTGGAAGCTTTGATCAGTGATGAAGCTTCTATTCCCCGGCTGGGGATAGCTAGTAATGAAGTATCGCTTCTACCTGCTACATCAACAACTACTATACAAGCAACAGAAACACAGATTTCTATTCCGAAACTTGACACAAATTGTGTCTACGCCAATGTACTACAATTCAAGTCTACTCCACGTTCTACACAAGCTCCAGAGCTGCCAAAAACAGATCAAACAGCCTCCGGCTACTTTATCGACTTTCATGACTTCTCGTCAGATTCATTCGAGCCACCTTCACCACCAACTCCACTTCTCCGAGGTAGATTGGGGGTATTCTAATTTTGGCTGAAGAAGACATACTTTGTTCCTCCATGGGTATACCTTTGGATTACAATTTAATTTCTTTTCCTCATTCTTTGGATTGGCTTGTGACACTCTTTTTCTTGCTTCTGAATGGATACTATCTCCCAGAACACTGTACTGTACAATTGGTGAACTTGGTTTTAACATCCCATTCTTCATCACTCAAAGTGCAAAGAGACCTTTCCCTGGTGAACATTTCTGCTGCTCCGATTCCTGATAGAATTGTTTGGAACGAGGTATTGTATGATATATTCAGTCCTACTGAACCCTTGCAAATACCATATGTATTCCATATTTCTTTAAGTGACATTATAAACCCTAGTGCTGTCTTCGATGATTGGGATATTGATAAATTGCATGAAATGCTAGAAGACCTAGAGAATTCCACAGTTTTTAACACTGATGAAATGTATGATGTTACGACTAATTATGATGAAATGTTCTGTTTTCAACGTTATGGTCACCACTTCATGCATAAAGCAAGTACTCCACGTTGAGTATTAATTGCATACAATGGGAACACTGCCCTACACCATCACGGGGTAGTTCACAAACGTTTACATAGAAGTTTGCATATTTCTCTGGTCATATACAGCTAACCCAGTGTCTTATTAATATATGCTCACACCATCACTTGCAAAGCAAGATATGCTCACTGATACAAAACTGATATACCCTAAATCTTTTCTTTTCCAGTTGTCCACACAAGGGTTTGACTTTTGGGGGGGACACAGTTGATTTAAAATCAATTTGGGGAACTAAAGATTGGCCGGTTCAGAGGGCAGAGGCATTATTTGGAGCATGCCAGATACCACATCTAATGATTTTCCTGAACAAAACTGGGCAGCAGACGTCATGTCTTGGCCTAGCTAAGATAAAAGATTTAAATACACCCAACATTCCTGCATTTGCATGTTTTGCAAACTGGCAACGGTTCACAAATTACACGGAGGAAACATTAGACACTATGCTTCACAACGGTTTATACAATTCTTCAGGGACCAATCAGGGGGATGGTTAGTGTGACAGTTAAATAGTAACGGATGTCATGCACGTTTCCTTGGTGACACCGAAGGGTTTAAGATCAGCAGGCCCGACCCACGTTATGTGCAGACACAGCACTCGGGTGGTGGTAACAACTTGCAGTGTCGGGAAGTTGTGCCTTGATTGGCTAAAAACCTCAACATTGTCCCAAGTGAAACAGCACTTGTCACTTCTTTCTGATGAAATGGGACTACAGTTCTTATTATAGGTCCTCGAAAACCACGTCAAAAGCTTTTCTTGTATGCAATATACAATGAAGTGTGGAAAAGTTCCCAGCAGGAGGCTGCTGAGAGACTGTGCGAAATTGACAGGGCAAAGTTAGAAAGGGCTCTAGCAGTAGTATGACTACATTGTCCACTAGAATATACTCTCTGGGTAATATAATGCCGTCTGCAATAGACATCATAGAGAATGACATTCCCTCTTTACAACATGGGCAGTCACAGCTTAGATCAATTATGTTACTGAGCTGGACTCTTCAGGCACTGCTTGTTGCATACCATAGCAACACCTTAATGCCACAAGCTTGTTTTTACCTTACAACCTAACAAAACTGCAGACCATCATGGCAAGAAAGGATGCAACATACACGATGTTACACATACAGAAGTTGGAGAAGTTACGATTCACTGTTGTAGAAGTACCTTCCGCTGATTCGATAATCCACAGGTTTATTACTCGACATTTCACTTCCAATACTGTTGGCATTACCATCAGGTAGGAGATACAAAGCACTAGGAGAAGGATATGTGCACGAGTCATGGATCTTACTTTTTAGATATTGCTGTAGGAATGGCGAAACTGAGGTTTTTCTTAGTGGACTGACTGCGAGAATACTTTAGGGCATTCATTAGTGTCAATCAATCAATCAGGGGGTTTGTAAAGCGCGCTACTCACCCGTGAGGGTCTCAAGGCGCTAGGGAGGGGGGGGGGGCGGCTCCGGATCAGTCGAAGAGCCAGGTTTTGAGGTCCTTTCTGAATGCGTACAGGGTTGGGGAGCTTCTGATGTTCACAGGGAGCTTGTTCCAGGTCTTGGCTGCGATCTAGGAGAAGGCTCTCCCACCCGTTCTGTTTCTGCGGATGCGGGGGACCTCCACCAGGGCGAGGTCGTGGAGCGGAGATTTCTCTTGGGTACGTGGAAAGATACTCTCTCGTTGAGGTATTTGGGTCCGATGTTGGAGAGGGATTTGTAGACGTGGGTGAGCAGCTTGAAGGTGACCCTCTTCTTGACGGGGAGCCAGTGGAGGCCTCGTAGGTGTTGGGTCATGTGTTCGTGACGTGGGGTCCCGAGGACGAGTCTTGCTGCGGCGTTCTGGATGGTTTGGAGTTTGTGTAGAAGAGTACTATTGATTCTGGCGTAGAGGGCGTTGCGTAGTCCAGTCTGCTGGTTATGAGCGCGTGGGTGACGGTCCTTCTGCAGTCTGGGGGGATCCATTTGAAGGTCTTGCGGAGGATGCGCAGGCAGTTGAAGATAGTGGAGGCCAGGGCGTTGATCTGGCGGTTCATGGACAGGGAGGAGTCAAGGATGATGCCGAGGTTTCGTGCGTGGTCCGTAGGGGTGGGTGGGTTTCCAAGGGCGGGGGGCCACCAGGTGTTGTCCCAGGTGGAGGTGCAGGATCCGAGGATGAGGACCTCGGTCTTCTCTGAGTTGAGCTTCAAGCAGCTATCTTTCATCCAGGCTGCCACATTCTTCATTCCCTCCTGGAAGCGGAGTCTGGTGTCTTCGGGGTTCTTCGTGAGTGAGAGGATGAGCTGGGTGTCGTCGGTGTACGATACAATGCTGAGCCCATGCTGTCTGACAATGGCAGCAAGGGGGGCCATGTAGAAGTTGAAAAGCGTGGGGCTGAGTGGAGGAGTGTGGTGTTGAGGTGTTCCTCTGTGACCTTGCTCCAGTTCCATCGTGGCGGCCGCGGGCGGGCTTGGGTGCAGTGGTGGTTTTGAAGGTGAAATGGACGCAGTGGTGGTCTGTCCAGATGGGCTCGGTGGTGTGGCTGAAGCAGATGTTTGTCCCTCCTGCGAAGATGGGGTCGAGTGTGTGTCCAGCTCTGTGGGTGGGCGTGTTGACCAGCTGCTTCAGTCCGAGGTTAGCGAGGTTGTCGAGTAGAGTGGTGGAGTCTGGGTCGTTGCCGTTGTCGAGGTGGAAGTTCAGGTCTCCGAGTAGAATGTAGCCCGTGGAGGTGATGGCGTGTGGTGCAAGGAGCTCGGCGATGGTAGTTGCGGGCTGTGCACGGGGTCCTGGTGGTCTGTAGATGAGGGTGGCGCGTAGCATGGTCCTGGGGCTGGTCCGGATCTGGAAAGGGAGGTGCTCTGTGTTGGAGAGGGGGTCACTCGTGCTGGATGTGGAGAGTCGGAGGGGGTCTTGTGTGCGATTGCGAGTCCTCTTCCTGGGCGGTGGGGGCGGTCCTTTCTCTGGATCTTGTAGCCGTCGGGGATGGCAGTGCTGATGTTTGGGCCGGAGGAGGCGTTGGTCCAGGTTTCCGTGAAGAAGGCGACGTCGGGCGAGAGGGTGTCGATGAGGTCCCAGATTTCTACGGCATGTCGATGCAGGGAGCGCATGTTTGAGGAGGATGCAAGTCAGGGTTTCTGCGGTGCGTGCATCAGGCGAGCCTTCGGCGGTTGTGGGAGCTTTGTCGATGGTGAAGGATCTGTGGCAGGGTCTGCACAAGAACTGTCCATGGGTGGTGTTAGGTGAGGATCTGGCGCAGTCGGCGTGTCTTCCGGGATTGAGTGCGTGGAGGGTGGATGAGTCGTATCGGTGGGGTTCCTGGCGCTGGCCACGGTCGGGTCGCGGACGGGTGCAGACAGGCTTGCCTTAGTCGTGCCAGCGGCGTGACCGCGCAGCGGTCGCCATAAGTAGGGGAGGGGGGTGGGATCCGAGGTGGGAGGCGGGAGCGGGGGCTGTGACGGGGTGGGAGGGGCCGCAGGGGCAGCAGCGGCGGGAAAACCGGGCGGAGGAAACTGGCACAGTAATTAACAAGAGGGCACAGTAATGAACAAGAGGGAGGAAAAAACTAACAGGAGAATAATCAGGGAGCAGGCACAGCAAAATGAAAAGTTACGAGTGTAGTCAAAATTACGAGACTGACGGGCTGCAGGCGCGAACCCTGCGCCGCTTGAGGACTCGAGGCTGCGGCGGTGAGGCGGAGCTGCTGGGGAGAGTGCTGGCCTGGACCGGAGGTCTAGGAATCACGCGCGCTCCCCCGCAGCGGTCGCCATAAGTAGGGGAGGGGGGCGGGATCTGAGGTGGGAGGCGGGGACTGTGACGGGGTGGGAGGGGCCGCAGGGGCAGCAGCGGCGGGAAAACCTGGCAGAGGAAACTGGCACAGTAATTAACAAGAGGGCACAGTAATGAACAAGAGGGAGGAAAAAACGAACAACAGGAGAATAATCAGGGAGCAGGCACAGCAAAATGAAAAGTTACGAGTGTAGTCAAAATTACGAGACTGGCGGGCTGCAGGCGAGAACCCTGCGCCGCTTGAGGACTCGAGGCTGCGGCAGTGAGGCGGAGCTGCTGGGGAGAGTGCTGGCCTGGACAACCTAGGAATAGTGTTTATGGAGGTTTTGCTTCATGGTGATGTAATGCGTCCATGGCAAATTTGTCCTGCTATATGAAGGGGTCTCCATCTGCAGTGATTCGTCCAGCATTCAGATTACTCTCGAATGGGAGTTAATTGATGTTGAACGATCAGAGCTGCTGCAGCATGACCCCGGGCATCGCCTAAGATGGTTTCTGCAGTCGGACCTGTTTCACACAAGTACTGTTTCCACCTGCCCGCACAGTTAGGGAGGCGACACTTTGGCCTTCGATAAAGCTTTCAAATGTGCACTCTGATGCTTTGACCAGACTGAAAGCCTTATTGCTACAGAAGGGTGCAGCCTTAACATCTGCAAATGAGATGTTTTTTCTTTAAGTTGCAAGGTCTTCTTCTGAGATACAGTCGTTACTCCACATTAATTTCCAGCTACATTTCGGGAAACTTGTGCACTGCATTTTTAACATGTCCAGTACTATGGGAGTGGCAATCTTTATTAAGAAAATAGGCTCTGGCTTGGTTAGTACCTTCCAGACAGTCTTCGGAGTAATTTCATCATTCATACACTCCATGCTGGGAAGCATTTTTGGAGGTCTTCCGCTTGTCATGTTCCTGATTGTCAGGGCTTTGCTTTTACTCTTTTTGCCATGCAATGGATGTCCCATCAAGAGGCCAAAATAAAACTGCCATTTCCACATGTGCTCCTGTGTCGTGAACACATGATATAGTGTTTTGGCTCACCCTTGCTTCAGGAACCAAATGAACACTGGTTCTTGTCTTTTTGGCCTGTGTGGCTACACTGCATGCAGCCCATATTTCGTTGTTTTCTGTGTACTTTCAAGTGTGCCCTGCACATATGCCTAGAAACGCAACTGGTTCGGTCACCGGACATTGACCTGGGGGTGAGCCCGTTAACGGCCCTTTTTTACTGTTGTTCCTTGCGCTTGCCATTGCTTTTGAATGTATTCTACGAGCCCTCCTTCGATGAATCTGCTCCTAGTGATCTGGATCTTGGCTCAGCTTCTGCGGATATTGCACTGGCTGCTCCTCCTCCTTCGGCGGCTGCTGAAGTGGATGGATGGGAACATGTTTGCTTGATAGATCTGATCTGATGGGTACCTCTGGGAACATCGTCGTTTAGGGGAACAGCAATGTTTCAGCTACCTGTGGGAACACAAACAATCTAGCAGTTTCGAGTCATGGGACTTTTTTTCAAATTTGTCTTTCTTTTAATGCTAAATTGTGTTTAAATTTTTTTTAATACAGTTTTTATAACTTTTAACAATTATTAAGTGGCTTTCACTATGCTCTTTGCTATTAAAGAAGCTAGATGCTTTTTTAGATTTTAATAGGGTTTGTATACTTATTAACCCTTATGTTTTAGCATTTGTCTAGGGGTAGCTTTCATCGACTCTCGCCCAAGGAGTGGGTGTCACCTGGTCAGGATAGGAAACACCGCCGTTTACATACTCATGTTTCTTAAGTTGCCTTCTCTTTTACACACAATGACTTTTGACATACTTTTGCTTGAGTGACAATGCAGGATAACATTCTTTGAATTGGCATTGCTTTCATTTCTACTTCGTAGGCACACTATCACGCCACCTTGAACATTTAGTACAAGGTATAAAGTTCACTGCACAAATGTCATCATTGTTATTGTCAAGTAGGTGACAAAGCTAAAATAAACAATTGTGGCCAAACAGGGGTTGTGACATTGCCAAATGTGTGCTGTTTATTATATAAACAACTTCCTTGTTTAGGATGAGGAGCACTAGGCTGACACTGCTGGGTCAGTCCAGGCTGGAATTCCAGCTCAGCTGATTCCTGTTTATCACCTCGAGGGATGTCAAGCTCTACACTAAGACGGACAGCCTGATGACACTTACACACAGGTAATGGGGAGTTAGTCCACTCGACAGGAATTTGGCAGATCACCCAACCTAGGTAAGACTAGGTTAGGGAACGCAAGGTAGGAGTACACTATACACAGTACTCATATGTCCGTATATATTCACTGCTATAGCGCAATGGTGGAATCGTTTATCCTTTTCACTGTTGTCATAATGCTAATTACGCTATTCTGTTTCATTCTACTGATTATCACAGCACACGTATTTTATGAAAGAGTCACAATGCTTCAATGAATATTGAAACGCCTTGCTGAGCACTTCTTGTGTATTTCTTTGGGTATGCATGAGAGTCCAAATGAAAGGGTTCTAGATCTGTTACCACGATTTCCTTGGGAGATCAGGGTTGCCATGATCTGAGGCTGCACACATGTTTGGTACCCTGTAAGGTTACAGGGTCCCGATGGTGCATTGTGGGCTTTCAATGATACAGGCCAATATATACTAAGGATTTGCACGGAATCAGTCTGGCACAATCCTGACATTTATGTTGTCCAACAAATGCACAGTTTTACCAGTGAGGTACAAGCCGTACAACAAAACTGTTGAGGTGGTCCAGCTCCCATCAGGGACCAGACTATACAGTGGAATGTCGCCCTGGGACCGGTAAACAATGTAAAAGGGCTTGTGCTCACTACTTAAAACATAGTACATTTGGCCTACTCCTGATTGGTACATTTAATTTACTTGTAATGTCCTAGTAAATGGTATGGTCTGTACCGAGGGCCAGTAAATTAAATGCTAGGAGTGAGCTGCAGCACCCATTGTGCCAGCCACTAAAGTAGTACCTTGAGCAAGTCTCAGGCCTGCCACTGTAACCTGTAATGCATTTTTAAACTGCCATTTCAACCTGGCAAAATAAACCTTTTACCAGGCCTACACTTTCCTTTTTAATACTTATAAATCACCCCTGAGGTAGGCCCTAAAGACTCAGAACAGGGCACACTGTGTTTAAAAAGTAAGACATTTGACTCAAAGGGCCATCCTGGCATGATGAGTTGGGACGGGCTGTACCCAGCACCACTTACAGTTCAAAGGGCTGTGGCTACAGCATATACAAAGGAACCTGACACCAGCCCTACCCTGCCTTCTGTGATCCCAGAAATTGATCAATGACACAATATCGAGGTAAACAATATTGTTTGACCCCAATTTTGTGTCAAAAATATTATTTACCAAAATATTGTGTCCCTATACTTACAATTGTAAGTACATAAAGATCAGAAATAAAATATAATTTAACACTAATATTACCCAAAGACATTCACATATACAGTTTTTTAAAATCTATATATATATATAGAGTAAAATCTTAAATATTTTAGTATATAACAATAATATAATGTAAATTACATAAATTCTACTGATACTTAACACTATGTATAAATATATACGTATGTAAACACACTTACACGTAGTTATATATATATTTGTATGTGTGTTTATATATATATGTGTATATATAATATATATACATATTTATAGTGTGACAGATATTAAAAATATATATATTACATATATATTTAAATAAAACTTATAAAATTAACAGTTCAATTACAAAATCTTAAATAAATTACTTAATAAATAAAATATAAAAAATTAAACACCAAAAAGAACACAATTACAAAAAATATAAAATTAAAAAAATATATATATAATATAAAATTTAAAAATAAAAAAATAAAAAATAGATGTAACCAATAATAGGAAAAGTCTGGGAATATTAGATATACTATTCCCACTTCAGTTTTTGAAATAGAAGGGAAACTGTTGGACTTCGGAGGGGTAACATTTATGGCTCCCACTACAAATAGGGCAACAGTATGAAAATGTTGAACTGAGGAGGGGATAGATTTACTATTCCCATTCCAAACAGTACAACAGTAGGGTAAGTGTTGGACTTTGGAGGGGTTAGATTTACTATTTCTACTGCAGTCAGCGTAACAGTACGTAAAGTGTTGAACTTCAGAGGGGTTAAATTTAATATTGCCACTCCAGTCTAAACAACAGTAGGGAAAGCATTAGACTTTGGAGGGGTTACATTATTCCTACTCCAATCAGCTCAACAGTAGGGAAACTGTTCGACTTCGGACAGGTAAAATTTATTTTTCTCACTCAAACAGCATAACAGGAGGGAAAGCATTAGACTTTGGAGGGGTTACATTATTCCTACTCCAATCAGCTCAACAGTAGGGAAACTGTTCGACTTCGGACAGGTAAAATTTATTTTTCTCACTCAAACAGCATAACAGGAGGGAAAGTGTTGGACTTCAGACTGGTTAGATTTACTATTCCCATTTCAGTCTGTGCAACAATAGGGAAAGTGTTGCACTTCGGAGGGGTAAGATTTACTATTTCCACTCCAGTCTGTAAAACTGTAGAGATAGGGTTGAACTTCGGTGGGTGAAATTTATATTCCCACTCCAGCCTAAGCAACAGTAGCGAAAGTATTTCATTTCAAACACATACATTTTTTAAATAACCCTATTAATTTAGAAAAAATCTTTTAATATCAAAATATTAATGAACATTAGAAATATATATATTTATTTAAAAAAATTAAAACATTAAACAGTTTACATAATTAGTAATCAATTAATTATCAATGAAAAATAAATATTTACTATTTAATAATAATAATTTATTATTTAAAAATAATTGGAATATTTATTTACTATTTAAAAAAACCTATTATTAAAATCATTTCTAATTGTTACTTAACTTTTCACCCTATGTCCCTACAAACCTAGCAGCCCGCAACTAAAATAAAACTAAAATAAATATAGCACAATTTACATAATTGATAACCAATTAAATAATTAACAATAAATAATTAATTGGTAATTATTTATTCCTTAATAAACTTCCCACCCCATACCGCCGCTACAAACCCAGTAGCCCACATCTAAAATATACCTAAAATATATAAGTATTACACAATTACATGATTAATAATCAGTTAAATTACTAATTAATTGTTTATTGATTATTACTTAGTTAACTCCCCACCCTAAGCCCGTTCAAACCTAGCAACCTGCACCTGAAACATAACAAAAATATGACTATTACACAATTTGCATAGTGAATAATCAATTAAATCATTAATTCTAAATGAATAATTATGTGTTATTTAATTATTACTTAACTTCCCACTCTATCCCCTTACAAACCTAGCAACCCGCACCTCAAATATCACTAAAATAAATCAGTATTACATAATTTACATAATTAATATCAATCGCATAATTGATTAAACATTATTAATGAATTAAAGGGGTGCAACAAGATTAAGATAGGAAGTATGGCATAACTGCAGAGTTTAACTGAAAATAACAGCCTACTGGTTGCAAGGCATCCCTCAAATGCAGAAAGCAGACCATGAAACATAACTGGCAGGCTGCTCTCCATACCGTTGCATAATCTGAGTGTGTGTGAACTTCACAACTGCATCATATTGTTCTGCAAGTTTTGAGGTCAATATTCCTTCATGCTCTTCATAGACTTTTTCTTCACATTCTTTCAGCAAACGCTCACAGATCATACCAACTTGTCTCAGAGTAAAAAGAGGGTGCTCTTTTTTCAGTTGGGATGATGGAGATGATGTGCCAGTGCAACGCTGGTTCCTGTGGGGAGAAAATGGTTGGTATGTCCATCAGTAGAACAACTTGGATCAGTTGGCTAAAAACTATTTTCTAAATGTCTTTTCTATTGCATACGATTATACTCTTGTTTAATGTTGTACAGAATTTGTTCTGTGTTAAGCGCTGCCGACCTATCTCCAAAGGGTAGGGCTGCTGCACATGGAGGTACCTCTGCGGTGTGCCCCCAGAGGATGAAGGGGTGCTGGGTATGGAGAGGGGGGGCAGTGCCCGCGCTTAGTGGGCCCTAGGCTGTGCAGGGGGTCAATGTCCAGAGTCCGCTTGATGGTCGCTTATCAGGCCATGCCCAGCCCACGCACTGCCTGCGCAGGGCTACGTGGTTCCTTTCTCCCCCAGGAGCTGCTTTGGCGCTGCTCTGATGGGTGTGCGAGGGTCAGGTGAGCACTGGACCCTGTTGCTCTGCTGCTTGGTGCTGCTCCTGGAAGGAAGAACTCAGGGAGCCCCGGGACCCAATGAATACCTACAGCATTGTTCAAGTTTAATCGGTCTTTGGGGGACAAGTGGTTTAATTTGCTATTCAATGAATGTGCTTATTTCCAAACGATTCCTAAAACATGGTGTGGGTCAATCCTGAAACCGTTCTTTAAAAAGAGGTGACCTAGCTGATCCTTCAAATTACTGACTAATAGCCTTAACTGATATTGAAGCAAAGTATTTTGCAAGTGCCATTTTACATGATATGGAAGATTGGAGCAGCAATGTAAATTAAATTCCCCTTTATTAACCTCTTCACTGCTAGGCCTCCCCCCCCCGTGCTAAGCCTTTTTTTGGCTATTTGGGGTAGTTCGCGCTTAGGCCCCTATAACTTTTTGACCACATAAGGTATCCACACCAAATTTGTGTCCTTTTCTTCCAACATCATGGGGATTTTAAAGGTACCCAGGGTTTGTTGATTCCCCTGGAGGGGACCCAGAAATTAGCCAAAATACAGCTACATGTTTTTGTTTTTTGAAAAATGGGAAAAAAGTGCTGCAGATGAAAGCGTCTGCTTTTTTCCCTGCAAATGGTATGAACAAAGGGTTTGTGGTGCTGAAATCACCATCTTCCCAGCTTTCAGGGACTGACAGACTTTTGTCAAAAAACCAAACTTTTTCACACAGTTTTGGCATTTTACTGGGACATAGCCTATTTTAGCTATTTTCTTGTTCTTTCAACCTCCTTCCAGTTAATGGTAGAAATGGGTATGTCTGCTGCAGAATGCAGCACACATAGAAACAACAAAAACAAGGAGAAATTAAAGTATTTCTGCTCGTTGTGCTACTCTAGCGCCTGCTTTTTAGTGGCGTTAGTTTTTAGCAAGACCAAGAGGTGTGGCCAGAGTAATGAGCATTGCCCTCTTCCTTTATCACTTCAAACCAGTTCTCGGGGCAGCTCTCCCTCCACTGGGTTTAGTACCTGTCTGACTGGAAGGACAAATGCTGTGGCCTTGATAGAGGTAACCTAACATTTGGTTGTGACGAGGAAGGCCCCTTTGAAGTAAATTAAGTTCCACCCCAACTGGTATTCCTGCCAGGAGAAGAGAAAACACCTCCCGATAGCCAAGCCATTGTCTCTGCTCTGGAAGTAGCTTTCACACTTCTTCCGGGATAGGCACTCACTGGGCTACTGCTGGACAACTAATGCAAATACGCCTCCAGAAGCTTCAGGCAGGGAAAAGGTAACTTTCTAAACGTTACTTTCCCTCAATATTTATTAATAATCTGACTTCACCATTGAGTTAGGTTTTTAATAAATATTTAAAATAGGTATTTAATCACATTTCTTGATGGTCCCAATCCAGTGATACCAAAATTAATTTTTATTTTCAGTTTTCAGTGTTTCGCTATGGCCCAGCCATCCTTGATACAATGATACTAACTGTTGGATACTAGTAACTATAAGTACATGTTAACTTTAAATTTCTACATCTCCAACTTTTAAATACCATGCACCCTGTCTTGTGGGCTACAAGGCCTACATAGGGGTGACTTATTAATATTTGTAAGAAAGGTTGGGCCATATTAGCAACAAAATGCGATAAATATCGCAGAGCGCGCTTAGCGCGAAATATTCTATCGCCAGCTATCGCTGGAATATATCGCCACGCTAACGCTGTATTAGCAACAATTAGCGCTATGGCGATGATTATTCCAGCGATAGCGGCATAATGCGAGAATATCGCTGGAAAACCAGCGATATTCTCGCATTAACGCTATGGTGGATTCAGCATTAGAATCCACCTCCTATACTACAAACAGGTAAGTCATCCTCACTAGCAGGTGTTAAAATCTAGCGATAAACGCGCTTAGCGCGAATTATTTTATCGCTTCGCCTGCCTTGCTAATAGGGGGTAGTGGTGTTAGCGACTGTATTCAGTCGCTTTTAGTAGGGAACGCCTTCCTTGCATGTCATTAGCGATAATTATCGCTGACATGCAAGGCGATGGAAAACGCGGCCTCTAACGCCTGAAAGCTGTCGGTAACGCCTGTTAGCGGCAGCTTGCTAATAGGGCGATAAAATTATCGCCGCTTTAGCGGCAAAAAGTGCCGCTAAAGCGGCGATAAAGCCCTTGATAATATGCCCCGTTATCCCTTGTCGAAAAGGGTTATTTTGACAAATTGGGCTACAAGTTTAATCATAAGCTGCCAAGCTACAGTGGTAAGCCTGGAGTCATGTTTGCTTGGCCACACTAGTGGACGGCACAGTAGTGCTGTATTCTAAGGCAGGGGTGCAACCAGAACTGAACTTAGGGGGGGCTAATACTTCAGCCACTGTGGTGGTGCTATCACTTTACGCAATGGGGGTAGACACATCCGCAAAGCAAATATGAGACCACACATGCAAACAGCATTTGTGTATGCCTGTATTCTTGGTTCAAAGCGATACCAAAGGGGATGATGGACGGAGCATTAGAGCAAATCAAACACTCACCCCCAGTCAACTGATCTGGGTTTAATCCATCATCATTCTTTAGCTCACTCCACCACCCCAGTTCAGACATGGCCATATGCAAATCAGTCTGACCCTGTGCCTCATGGGAACAGTCCAGCCCGAACTGCCAAGCCATGTCTTCCCTGGACCGGAAACAAGCATCCTGAGACCGGTTTCGGGTTCAAAACCCTCATCAGCCAGGCTATCTTGAATCCAGTGGCAAAGTGAGCAAGGGACCCACGTCTGGGCATACTCTGCCAACTTAGGGCAAACAAAGCGATACCAAAGGGGATGATGGACGGAGCGTTAGAGCAAATCAAACACTCACCCCCAGTCAACTGATCTGGGTTTAATCCATCATCATTCTTTAGCTCACTCCACCACCCCAGTTCAGACATGGCCATATGCAAATCAGTCTGACCCTGTGCCTCATGGGAACAGTCCAGCCCGAACTGCCAAGCCATGTCTTCCCTGGACCAGAAACAAGCATCCTGAGACCGGTTTCGGGTTCAAAACCCTCATCAGCCAGGCTATCTTGAATCCAGTGGCAAAGTGAGCAAGGGACCCACGTCTGGGCATACCCTGCCAACTTAGGGTGAACAAAGCGATAACAAAGGCTGATGAGGGTTTTGAACCCGAAACCGGTCCCAGGATGCTTGTTTCCGGTCCAGGGAAGACATGGCTTGGCAGTTCGGGCTGGACTGTTCCCATGAGGCACAGGGTCAGACTGATTTGCATATGGCCATGTCTGAACTGGGGTGGTGGAGTGAGCTAAAGAATGATGATGGTTTAAACCCAGATCAGTTGACTGGCGGTGAGTGTTTGATTTGCTCTAACGCTCCGTCCATCATCCCCTTTGGTATCGCTTTGTTCGCCCTAAGTTGGCAGGGTATGCCCAGACGTGGGTCCCTTGCTCACTTTGCCACTGGATTCAAGATAGCCTGGCTGATGAGGGTTTTGAACCCGAAACCGGTCCCAGGATGCTTGTTTCCGGTCCAGGAAGACATGGCTTGGTAGTTCGGGCTGGACTGTTCCCATGAGGCACAGGGTCAGACTTATTTGCATATGGCCATGTCTGAACTGGGGTGGTGGAGTGAGCTAAAGAATGATGATGGTTTAAACCCAGATCAGTTGACTGGGGGTGAGTGTTTGATTTGCTCTAACGCTCCGTCCATCATCCCCTTTGGTATCGCTTTGTATTCTTGGTTCAGCACATTAACACCATTTCTATAGGCTTTGCCAATAAGTTCCACTGGGATAGTAACCGCTGCTAGAGCTTCAAGAGTGTTAACCAGACCTGTGAGCATCAGATGGGTGCAAGATAGCAGGTACCAAACAACTCTTGTGCCAGGTGTGAATGTCTGACACACAGAAAAGAAAGCACTGAAGCCTTATTGGAAAGTAGTCTTTTCTAAAAGCAAAATAAACTGGAAAATAAACAAATGGTTCCAGGGAACAATATGTTTGTGAGAAGATCTCAAAATGAGCACAAGAAGCTGCTCTGACAGAAATCGAGAAGTGATTTATATGAACTTCATTAAAGGAGTAGAGCGTGCACTGGAATAAAGAAAATTATGCAGGGCTTCTATCTGGATTTCAAAAAGATGAGAATTCACCAAAAGCTTAAAAGGTAGGGACATTCACAGAGTGTATTAAGCTGGGATACCTGTTCACAATGTAAAAACATGTCTGTGTTTATATTTATATAGCATGAACCTAGCTAGAGAGCAACAGAGTGTTGTACCTTATATGGAGCAATGGAAGACGATGAAAGATTGTACACATGAAGTGGGAGCTTAAATTGTTAACTTACACACACACCTACACTGGCATCACAGTTGTTTTTTTGCAGTTTTTTAGAGCGTGAACTTGACCCTGCATGATAAATCTTCACATGAGCACCAGTTACATTAAAAAAAAATTTAGGTCGGGGAGATATGGGGCCAGATGTACGACCATTTGCTTTTACGACTCGCAAATTGCGAAAAATTGCGAGTTGCAATTTGCGAGTCGCAAAAGCAAATGTACAACAGTGTCAGAGACACTGTTAGCGATTCCCAATGGGGTCGCAAAATGCGAGGCTCATGAATATTAATGAGCCCCTCTCAATTTGCGATCCCATTGGGAATGGCTGGCCCTCCCAGGGATGGTGGCCTGCTGGGCTCAGCAGACCTCCATTTTGTTAAAATGCAGCCCGTTTTCCTTAAAGGAAAACGGGATGCATTTAAAAAAGAAAAACTGAAATGTTTTCATTTCATTTTTAAAGGGCAGGTAGTGGTCCCTGGGACCACTGCCTGCCCTTAAAAAATATTTTTGGAGCCAGTCACAAAGGCCCTTCCCATTTGTGACTCCATTACCACCCTCTTGAAGAGAGCGGTAATTTGTGAGTGTTTTGCAACCGCAATTGCGGTCGCAAAACATTCTTACATAGGGTAGAGACTCGCTATTAGGAAGGGCCGCCCTTGGCACGCCCCTTCCTAAAAGCGACTCGCAATTCCTAATTAGCGAGTCGCAAATAAATTGCGACTCGCTAATTAGGAATTGTACATGGCCCTGCAACATTTTGCATGCGCAAACGGGTCGCAAACCCGTTTGCGCATGCACTTTAGGGTCGTACATCTGGGTCTTGTTGATTTTCCCAGAATCACAGGCTGTTGAGCCGATGCAAAGTGTCAAACCTGGTTCCCCAGCTCCAAAGTCAGCCGCTCTGGCCGTTACACTACATCCTCTCCCTACACTGGCATCACAGTGCCATGCTGGATTCTAAACCGCTTCCCAAAGTTGGTTTGGTCACTACATCACATCTACTTCCTTAGTTGATGTAACAAAGAACGTGAAGGATGTAATTGAAGATTCTCCAAAAGTTCACCTTCACTAATCCTTGTGAACAGTAGTATTGGTGTTATGTTGTGTTCCCCATGATGTCTAGTGAGCAGACCGAATCCAAATTATTGTGATATGTAGGTGTTACTCATGGGTTAGTTTGTCTATCGCTTAAGGTTCAGGTTTGTTTATGTGTATCTACACTATAGTTTAAAGTACAACATGATATATAACATAATGTTCACATATTTCTCACAGATTTAGGGGCACATGCATCAAGGTAAGCATTTGCGATTCCTTAATAGCGATTATTAAGGAATTGCTATTAAGGAATCACAATTGCCTATGCATGTCGGATTCGCAAAAAAAATAGCGATTCTTACACATTTCCTATTAGCGAATCGCAAATTACGATTCGCTAATAGGGAATGCTTTCTCATTCATTCCTATGGGCCTACAGGCCCATAGGAATGAATAGGAAACCATTCTCAATTTGCGATTACCAAATAGGTAATCGCAAATTGCGAATGCAATTTCAAGGGTGCTAGGGAGCCAAAAGACCACCCTGATGCACCCCCAAAACTGGCATGTGTGCACCGCATGGCACTTAGAAAAATGCAATTTTTTGCATTTTTCTAAGGAATTGCAGATTACCATCAACTTGAAGTTAATGGTAATTTGCCATTCCTTAATGCAAAGTCGCAATCTGAGATTGCTTCTTGCATTGCATTTAGGGAATCGCAAATTGCGATTCCCTAACTGCATTCGCAAAATAGGTAATCGCAAATTTTGCGATTACCTATATTGCGAATGGCTTTGGGCTTGATGCATCCCAAATGGCTAATTACTGGTCGCAAAGGGGCCGATTCTGCGAATTGGCCCGTTTGCGACCGGTAATTAGCTTGATGCATGTGCCCCTTAATGATTTATTAGTAGTAATGTATCCCCATCACACCAATCTGGGTAGAACAGGGATCATGGTCCAGATAATAATTACCTTTTCATTTTACTTTTGTATTTTCTATTATTTAAGTTAGTGTACAAAAGGTTAATACACCTTTTTTTCAGTATTTGGCCCTCAAATCCGTTCTTGAAATGGCTATGCTCTGCTGTGATAGGAAAGTACCAAATTACAACTATAATACAGTGTTTGTTTTGCGGGCTGCAGGTTAATTTTCTTTTAAAAATACACATATATGCCTAGGCCAAATGTGCACTATGACAAAAAAAGAGGGTTGGCTAAAGATAGCAAGATTTGAATGTGCACATGCTGCACTAGAAATGCATCATGGTAAATAAAGTTGGCAGCCATGTTTATGACGGAGCTGAAGTGGTGTAAAAATCAGATGAGATCTTGTTATGGTGAGGGTCAGCAGCACAACACACTGCAGGATTAGACTGAGACATGAGGATAGCCAGACGGAGACCTGGGCAAAGACCTTTGGATGTGGGAAGTTGTGAGCATGCCCATGAACCTTCTGCATCTCTCACACTGGGCTGCTGTAGCTCCAGATAGTGGATAACACCTACATCCCCAGCCAGTGTGTGGCTCATGTTCCTCCACCTGAACTGTTGCCTGATAATCTCACAGGAAGAAAGAAGAAATAGCTAGCAGGTTAGAGGAGTGCTTAGACCTTTTGTCTGTCGAGGGAACCATGATTGTAAATTGAGGCTGCTGCAGGAAATGTTTACTTGAAGTTGAGACAATCTCACAGGCTTTATGCTAGGCACATCCATCCACTCAATTTGAAGGTTGCCTACTCCAACTAAGTCAGGAGAGGTGACAGCAGATGGACTGACAGCTGCATCAGCAGTGGTTGACAGCATTGTGCATGATGAGCTAAGAAGCAGGGCAATTGGCATGAGTTATATCAATTGACAGCAGTACTCAAGAGTGAGAGCAGCAGGAACTGATGTTATATAATAGCAGCAATAGTCGCTTGTGGTGACAGGAGCACGAGTTGCAGGGAATGACAGCTTCAGAAGTTTTAGGATATGACAGGAGCATCTTAAGTAAGAGTGTGACTACACATGTACTGTCAGGTGCCAGGTCGTGTCTGTTCTAGACGGAGGGTAAACTTGCACTGCTGCTAACTACTGCGAGTAAGGAAAGCATGTTTATTGCTGTCAAGGGTACCAGTTTTGTGAGGAAAGAAAACTTGCACTGTAGGGTTCAAATGTGCTGTAAAGCTTACATTGCTGATTCCAGGACATACATATTCTTAACAGAGGGAAGCCTGCACTGCTGTCACTTCAGTTGTTCCTGTTCTTTAAGGAAGTGAAGCTTTCACTGCTCCTTCCTCATCTGTACCTGTGCTGTGAGAGGCATGCATTTTTTTTTTTTTTTTTTTCACAACGTAATTTTATTGTTGACAGCCGGTACAAGTCTGGAGCCACTAGGGACACCAGTGATATACAGGTATTGGCACTGGTAGTGATATCAACATTTCCAGTAGTACTGTAGCATCATTTATGAAGTAAACGTCTTACTAAATAACTTTTTAAAAACCAACAATAGTGCCATATAGAATTTGCAGGAGAAACAAATAGATCTTAAATACGGGGGTCTAGGCCATTCATTACGAAGACAAATATATGCAGCATTTGAGTCACAGCATAATACAATCATCTCAACAACTCCTCAATAGCAGAAACGGGAGGAACAGTTTCTAAATATAACCCTCTGTGCTCCGCCCACCTTTTCCATATTTTAAAATGTTTCTGGGGGCAGCCCCTCGCCTTAAAAACGGGGATTTCCAGGCCCATGGTAAAATCCAGGCCTTTCTTCCATATTGCCACTGACAATAGGGATTCATCCTTCCAAGCCCTGGCTATATCTGGCTTTGCCAAAGTGAGGCCAAGGAATAACAGATGGCGTTTGTATCTATTACCCCTCAAGCCCTCAGTAATGTGCAGTATGACCAATCGTAGAGAAAGCGGGACATCCCAACCCAGGACCTCTGACAAACATTCCCCTCTCCAAAACCTCGACAGAGTCCCCAACCCCTCTCCAAAACCTCGACAGAGTCGTACACTGCTACACCATGTGTAGAAAGGTACCCTCCGCGGCCCCACAGCGCAAGAAGTGTGGGGAGGCGATAAGGCCGGCGCACCACAGCTTGTGTCTGGTGTAGTAGCCCCGGTGTAGATATTTGAATTGGATAAGTCGCAGGCGGGCCGCGATCGCCGCACTGCGCGGGGACTCTAATGCCTCCACCCAATCATCCTCATCTAGGGGACCTAGGTCCAGCTGCCACGCATCTATAGTTTTATGTAGTGTTGTAGGGATATGGTTCAGGAGTGTGCGATAAATTTTGGTTATTTTATGGTCTCCCAGCTCGCCCATGAAAACCTTTGCCTCTACGGGATTAAAGTCAGGTATGTTGACTTGTTGTGCTAGATACGGGGAGAAGGCATGTCGAAATTGGAGGTATCTATAGAATTGTGAGCGGGGCATAGTGTATTCTGTCTGGACTTCTTGGAAGGACTTTAGGTTCCGACCATGCATAACTGCTCCCACCGTGTCTATCCCGATGGCCTCCCAAAAAGATATGGGGAGAGGGGACATCCCTGACGTGTTCCCTGTCCAATAGTAAAGCGTCCCGAAGCAGAGTCAGCCATCCAGACCGATGCCGTTATGTCTGTATATAAAAGGCGTATTAAGTTTAGTAGGCGAGGGCCGATATTTAGGCGGCTAAGCAAAGCGAAGAGGTAGGGCCAACTGAGGGAATCGAAAGCCTTGTCAATATCCGCAAGGAGGAGTGCGGCTGGTCCCTCAAGTCGGTCGACGGCAGCTATGGCATTGTGTGCACGCCGAATATTATGCCATGTAGCATGGCTAAGCATGAAGCCGGCCTGATCCGGGTGGACTAAGTCCGTAATATGGGGAACCAAGCGATTGGCGATTGCCTTGGCCAATAACTTAGCCTCCACATTGAGAAGAGATATCGGGCGATATGACGAATAATGTTCCGGCGGTCGACCCGGCTTTAGAAAAATGACTATCTCTGCATGTCTCAGGTCCGGCAGAAGACAGCCGTCCTCCACAGCCGCATCAAGAGCCGCAAGATATGGTTCCATCCATTGAGACTGGTATTTTTGAAGAAACCCGCATGGGAAGCCATTTGGGCCAGGTGCCTTCCATGTGCGCATATCCAATAATGCTGTTTGCAGTTCCTCAACCTACAATGGGGCATCTAGTGCCGCTCGCACAGTGTCAGAGAGAGTCCACGAGGGGAGATCTTCAATGAATTTATGAACGGTTTCTGCAGGTAGAGTCTCTCAGGGGGCATATAATTCTGTGAAATACTTGGAAAAGCAATCTGCAATTTGCGAAGGGTCTGTGGGTATCTTCCCGTCAGGGCCACGTACGCTCTGGAGGGTCTGTGGCCGTAGCGTCTGTTGACACAAGCGGTGTAACAGGGCACTGGATTGATCACCCCACTGGTATATCTGGCTATGGTTAGCAAGCCAGTAGAGTCGAGCTTTATCCAGCAGCTCACTGGCATATGTTTGCTGTGTACTCAGCAGCTGTCTGCGCGCAGCGCCGCCGTTCTCCTCCCTACTTCTACGCTCCAAGTTAAGCAGTTGAGCTTCGGTCTGCAATAATTTCTCGTGGCGCTGTCGACGCCTCGCGGCGCAGAAAGCAATGTCCGCCCCCCTAAGCGTGGGTTTCATGGCTTCCCATAGAGTTACAGGGGAGTCTACCGTGCCTGTGTTATGTGAAAAATAGTCAGTGAGGGACGGATGAATGTGCGACCTGTACTGCTTGTCCTGCAGCAGCCATGACGATAGCCGCCATCGGATCTGGGAGCGTCTAGGGTCTAAGGAAGATTACAAGGATACTAGCAAATGGTCCGACAAGCCCCGGGGTAGGATCTCTGCAGACATTAGCCTCTGGGCATGGGCTGTGGATATAAATATGTAATTGATGCGAGAGAAGGACTCATGTACCCCTGACAAATATGTGTATTTGTGACCTGCGGGGTGTAGCGCCCTTCAGGAGTCAACCCACCCCATCCCCTGAATCAAGGTCAGCAGTCTAGAATCTCGGACCACTGTCACCCGCTCCGTGCTGCGCCATCTGTCCCTCACTGGGCATAGTACATCATTCCAGTCTCCTCCCACTATCGTCAGGCCGAATGGAATCTCAGTCCAGAGCGTTGTCAGGCGCTCCACAAGGTTCCACGCAAGGGGAGAGCATAAATACTTCCTAGCACGAGGAGTTCCCCATATAATGTTCCATAGTCCACTATGAATCTGCACTGTGGGTCTGACCATGTCTTACAGTGGACAAATGGGATGCTGTGGTGTATGAGGATTGCTACACCGCAGGATCCTCTAGTGAACCCAGCATGAAAAGTTTGAGCAAATCCAAATCTTGCCAAGTATGGTGTCTTAGTGCCCAGCAGGTGGGTCTCTTGGAGAAGTAGGATTTCCGCTTTATAGCGTTTGGCCTGTCGGAGCACGGCACCCCGCTTGATCTTGTCTATGAGGCCATGGGTACTCTATCTAAGGATCCGAAGTTCCCGACTTCCAGACCTCATCGAGCCCGACGTCATGTCTGGCATGGAGGTATAGGGACAAATGTATAACTGAATGGCTAGAGCAACCCGGAGACTATGTGTGCAGTATCTGGTAGTGGCACTAATAACACACAAGAACTTCCCATGAACTCCCCAACCAACCCCCCCACCCCAATACCTCATAAACACTGAAGTATCTATCGCGGCATGATGTGTCCCCAACCCCCAACGGGGGGCAAAGGCAACATGCAGCCAATGGATCCCTGATTTGAGTCCCCTGCACATATTAATGTGTCTAATGACCGGGGAACCTATGTACAGTTGTAGCCTGATTGTTCATGTCATCCAAATTGTATGGGTTTAATGTAGTTGCAGATCTCGGTGGTGCATCAGTTAGGAGGCCGCAGGTTCCGGCTGATCGTCTGACACTCGCCTACGGGACTTGCTGCGAGTTTTAGATCGCTTTTTGGCACGCGATCGGTGACGCTGCTTGCCATCCGCTCTGGGCAATCCACATCTAGGCCCCCCGGATGAGGAGTCCGAGTCAAGTCTGGGTGGAGTATGAGGTTTGATTTTCACGGTTTCATCCATCCAGCGAAATACCTCCTCCGGTGTCTCGAAGAAATGTGTATGTGACTGGTAGGCCACCCTCAGGCGGGCCGGGAACAGCAAGGATTATTGGATCTTAAGACCACGAAGACGAGCCTTAGCCTCAACAAATGATTGTTGGAGCTGTTGTACCAGCCTGGTATAGTCTGGAAAAATCATGATACGTTGGGAGTCGAATGTAAGGGTTGCTTTCACTCTGGTGTGCTGCAAAATAACATCTCTGTCTTTGTAATTGAGAAGCCTTGCTATTATTGATCGAGGACAAGCGCCTGGCGGTGGCTTTTGCAGCAGCGCCCGATGTGCACGCTCGATTATGAAGCACGGAGAGACCACACCAGGTGGGAGCCATTCCGTAAGCCACTTGACGAGGAAATCTTCCACACTGCCTCCTTCGCAACCCTCAGGAAAACCAACTAAGCAGAGATTATATCTGCGGGCGCGCCCTTCCGCATCCTCTACGCGCACCGCCAGGCCCCTCGTGAGTGTCTCTAGGGTAGTTACTTGTTTCTGGAGTGTACTCATTGTGTCCTCCACTGTTGAGATCCGGGATTCTGATTCCGTAATGCACTGCACTGCGTTTCTGAGATCTTGTTGGAGCCCACAGCGCTGATCCTGGCCTCCAGAATTTCCCTGGACTGGGTGATCACAGCCAGCAGTGCCGCATAGTCCGGCATAGCTGCCCCTTGGTCACCCAGCGCGGGAGCCGGGGCCTCCGCTCCGGTGTACTTGTCCATCGTGCTTTGCTTGGATGATGTGCCAGGCGGCTTATCTTTAGCCTTGGTATACCGTAGTGAAATAGGGGGTAGTCTGGATGCAGAGCCAAAAATATCCTGTTGTTCCACACTGAGGTAAGTCATTATCTCTGGTTACTCTCTGCAATGAGCTCCGATGGGGGGGCGACCAGGGGGGACCGCTGCACTCACAAGCCGCTTCAAACCTCGTTTGACCGCTTCCGTGAGCTGGGCACCCCCACCTCCCCGAGCAAGCGCCAATCCACAGCCCCAGGCCCGTATGTTCCTAATGGGCAGGCTGTCTGGAGCGAGCTCCTGAGCGGGGTCCACTATGTAGCCGATATCAGGCACTTCACTTTAGGCCCATCCAGTCTCGCACTCCCCAGAACATCTACGACCAGGGGGGAGGGGACACATCCGTGCCATGCTGCACCACGGGCCGATCTGACTGCAGAGGTCTCGAGGGATATTATGGTACAGGGCCAAAGGTTTGTCTAGTAGTTTTACCCCTGCACAGCAGCAAAGGGCGGGTCTCCTCTTACATGCACCTCACCTTAGGCCCCCAACTGGCGCAGCTTCGTTGCCGTTCCTGCCCGATTTGACCACCAAAAACGTATGCAGGGCTCGAGGTATGCCCCTCTCATCAGCACCCCCACTTAACAGCAGCCACTTCGCCCTAGCAGGCGCAACACAGTGCGACGGCCCCGGTGCCACCACCACAGCAGCCCGCACCTCCACCGTCTGCCGACCAGATCCGGGGGGGGTCTCAGGGACGCCTAACCTGCGCGGCCGGGCCCAGAAATCTGTGCCGCTCACGCCGGCCTCCGCATTGCGACCTGGCTGCCGAAGCTCGGGCAATGCGAAGTCGAGCGTCCCCGGTCTCACGTCCTCAGCCGAGGCCGCCCACCACACAGCCGCACCTTGGGCACCAAGCCTGCGAGTCCGAGCCCAGAAATATGTGCGGCACACGCCGGCCCCCGTACCGCAGCCCGCCCGCCAAAGCTCCGGCAATACAGGTCTAGTGCCCCCGGCCACGCACCTTCAGCCACCGCCCCCGATGGCCTCACCTTACGGAGCACAGCCGCTCCTGCAGCTTTCTGTCGGGCAGGCGTCCGGGAGGGCGGCAGCACGTCCAGTCCAGGGCCACCCGCTACGCAGCCGCACCACAGCCGTCAAATATCAGAAGTACAGCCACCGGAGCCCGCCGTTAGCAGCAATGGAGTGTCTCTGGGCGCCGCCAAGTCTCAGAATGAGAGAGAGTATATGGATGATGCAGGATTAATGGAGGATTAATTTCAGGCTACGAGAGACTTGCTAAGGCGCGCCCGCCATGTTGGACCGCCAAGCCACGCCCCACCAGAGGCACACATTTCTACTGCTGATTGACATCTAGCTGTTCTGCAGGGACGGTTTCACAATTGTCGTCCATTTTGTACCTAATCTGTTTGACAACACCTTGTACTGCTTCTCCTTCTGCTTTCACGTTCCCAGTATCTATTCTTTGTGTTATGGATGCTGCCAATGTCATGATGTGACTGTGGTATGTTGTTTCAGTGATGTGTGCTCTCAGACTACTTCATTGCTTTGATGCTGTGGTGGGGCATTGCGTTGGTTTAGGGTATTAACCCAGATGTCAACTATGCTCAACTTCGGTGGTTCCTTCACCTATGTAAAAGCAAACTCTTGTCTCTGGCACCCAGCTCCAGCTTTAAAATCCACTCTTCAGGTAAACATTACAAGGGGGGGGGGGCAGCATCTGGACTGTGTTTTAGCAGCAGATGTATAAACCCTCAGGAATACACTTGCCAGTTTGAACTTGCCATAAGGTGGTAGAAGGCAGGGCAGGCACCAGCTGACTGCAAAAGTGGGTCAGCTTGAAGGGCAGCAATGGCCAAAGGTTGTGCAGCCAGGATGCATTTCAACTGAGCCTTTGAAGTGTGTATGAGTTTTTGATTTGGAGCTGTGCACCTTTTTTCTCCATGTTTTCCAACTGCCAACTGCCACTCACAGAGATGGTAAGGAGGACCAAGAGGTAAACCACACAAAGGCCAAGCGGTCTGAGGCGCACCATGCTTTGCGAAAGAACGTTTTGGTGTGCATAGTGCCAGGTGCTGTCCATGCACAGTGCCATGCTGATTCACTTTGTCAATCTATTATTCGCTCTGCTACAAAATACCCTAGGTAAAAGTCAGACACAGCATTCTGTGAGATGGACTGTGAAGGATCATCACCCAGCAGTCCTCAACAAGGCACAGTGGAATAGTGCACCTCACGTGTGTCCCTGCTCGGTGCTTATTTTGTAAAAGAACAAGTGCCAGGGCCCAAAGTTTTGCTCAGAAGCCCGTTTGCAGTGCCATTAAAATTCAGTGTGGTGAATACCAAGGCAGCATAGTCTTGATTCCACCTCGTACCTCTTCACCAACCACCAGGCACTTTCTTCCGCATTATCTCACTCTTTCTGTACTTTTTCATCCTTGCTTTCTTTCTTTGTCCCTGTTTTTTTCGGTGTTCCTCTTCCTTCTTATTTCACCCTTTTGTGCTTTTTCTCTCTTGCTCTGGGTCAAAGTCTGATGAGTAAAAATTATTGCTGGTCCCCAAAAATGGGTGCTGAGGTGCCCCACCTGCAATCACCGGCTCAAATTAGGCACTGTCCCTACTGTGGTGCACATGCCCGGCCCTACCCAAACAGAACCACAGAGCAATCATAGGGGAGAGGAACAGGTTGCTCTGCGCAGATGCCTGTCTACATGGAATTTTAGAGTAATTGCGTGACTGTTAGAGTAACTATGTGACATGACGTTATTCTTAAGCCATCACCCTGACTGGCAACATCAATGCTTGGGCCTTCTCTTGTACTGTTATCTTTTCTATTCTCACGATTCCATTATATATGAGGTCTGGCACCTGTGGCAAAGATATTCTTGCATGCTGGGTAGCTTGGTCCTATCCTATGTTATACCTTTATGGGATGAACACATTTTGCGGTCTATGTTTGCATATGTCTAATTCTTTCTTTGGATTAATATTTATCTATTTTATTATGATTTGCTTAATTTGTTAACTTATTTGAGGTGTTGCACGATGAGTCACATTGATTTGCTATTATTGTCCACTCATTCGGTTTCTCTTGATCGGATGCTGGACACCTGTGGTGGGTGAAGGTTTTTTGTCAAGTTTGGTTGTGTATTCTTTGCTCTGGTGTCTTTTACTTGAATGTTTCCAGCCCTGAAGAAGTTAAGGTATCACTTGCCTATTGACGAAACGCGTGTTGGCAGAGCCGTACTATTGGCTATATTGTTGTATGTTGGCTGTGCATATTGATGGGATTTTACATTGGCTGTGTGGAACTTTGCTAGCCTTGTTTGTGAAGATTTATAGATTACACCTTTTTTGACCCGAACAGATGAATTGTATTAAAGCGGACTTTACATCACTTACTGTTGGAATGAACATTGACTCTTTATTATAACCTGAGTGCTCGGATTATTCTGTTGATACTGTTTGTCCCCTTTTTTAGAGGGACATATTAGGGTTGTGTGGTAACCAACCCTTTTTCCTTTGAGCACCGTCTAAGCTAATTGTATTTTGTCTACTGTCCCCACACGCAGTACAGAGCGCCTATTGTTGCATTTTTAGGTCTCGCCTGAGCCAGCGCATGCGCTGCTCTGTGAGAAATTTAGTATGTGGGTTTTCAAAGTGCTACCCACAGGCTTTTGCTGGCCTCCAGCTTGCGTTCACGATCGCGTGAACGTGCACAGGCCATCTGGCTTTTGTAATGTCTCATTAAGCCTTACAATGCTCCTCCACCCCCTCTGTCTCTCTGCTCTCACTACCCCCTCCCTTCTCCCCCTCCCTCTTCGTCAGCTTCAGCCATCTGTCTTTCCTATGCCGCGCGCACCACTCGCAGGCACCCTACCCCCTCACTTCTCCCCCTCCCCCTCCCGCGCGATATTACTTTCACGGCGCTTGATGAGATCTGAGTTTCCTTTGACCCAATCAACAGAACGGAGTCTCAGGAAACTAGGTGGAAGCTTGGTATCTACAGGGCAGAGACTGCCTGGGTGGCGTTACACATGTAGAAGTGAAACATAGCTCACAGTATGTTTGGGCTCCGATTTTGGTGGTGAGCCACTGTAGTCATTAGGAGCCTTCCATTTCCATAAAAAAAAAAAACTTGCGATTGCAAAATGGCACGTTTTGCTTTACTTGACATTCTGATTAAGATCGACAAGTGCTGCGTGATGAACAATTTAACATTTGCATTTCTCTTTTATATGGAGCACAAATAGAGTGAGTACACCTGTACATTAAAGAGCTGCACATGAAGATAAAGGAACAATCAAAATCATAAAATTTAATAACAAATAACTTTGATTAAATATCTCACGGTTTCAAGAAAAAGCACACTATAGATAGTACAAGCATTGGCATAGCCAATAGGTCTCGCTTTTGGGACCATATAAGTATTTAGTTATGCGGCATAATATCCTTGGTGCAACAACATCAACTGTTGCATGGCTAAACACTTATAAGGTCCCAAAGGCGAGACCTATTGGCTATGCCAATGCTTGTTAATCTGGTTACCAAAGTGTTTGTAAGTATCAATGCATGGGCCTTAGCTGGCCTTCCTTCTGGTATAGAACAGGCAGCAAGTGACATTTTACTCAGAGGCTGCCTGTGGATGATCTTTTAAAAGTCCCTGTCCCCAATAATACATGCCGGTGCCACCCACCATCAACCCCTGTTTGCCAACATCACTTTGTCACTTTGCGTGTTCTTAACTTTTAAAAACTCCAAGTACTGACAAAAAAATAAGCCACAAGTGCTCTCATGCCCCCCAAACCCCTCCTTCAAGAATACATGAAGCTGTTGGCAAATAATTCTGGTTTGCCTGATGGACAGTACATCATTGTAAAACCATTTACCAATGAAAAAAACTCTTTCTCCTGTTTGTTGCATTTATATAGCACTTGCTAGCCTTCATCATGGGTAGCAAGTGCTATATACATGCAATTACATACAATCTCATTTGTTATTTTGAGCCTTTTTTACTTAGAAGCACTCAGGTTTCATACATAAAACAGCCCTGATTCAGGCGGGAGACTCCCAATTTGTAAAGCCAAAAATGACTTTATTTTACCTGTCTCCCACCTAAAATTGCCCCAGTTTTAATGTTTGTTAATGGAGGAAATGGATTCCCTGATTTTTCTTTTTTCGAAATGTCCCACTTTCCAGCTGTAAAATGTTGGCAAGTATGAGGGTATGCTTTAGGTTAGGAGAGAGCGGAGTTTGCCATTCAAGAGCACAGGCGCTATCATCCCAGTGCTAATGGGCAAACACTGAGGCATATTTACAAGGAAATGACGGTGCCCGGAGTTGCGGCAAACTTTGCAGTGCCACCCTCTGCCATTTTCAAAACGCAAGGATGCACTGTATTTACAACAATACGGCGCACCCCTGTGTTTTCTCTTGCACTGGCACTAAAAATAGTTGCCTAGGGCCAACACAGACACCCTTACGCCATAGTGCAAGGGTGCCCGCATTGCAGGGAATGATTGTTTATGTGCAGGAAGGGAAACCTCCCTGCACATAAACAATCATAAAAGTCACATAGAAAAAGCAAAAACTAGGAAAAATAAAAGTATTTCTCCTCGTTGCACCATTCTAACGCCTGCTAATGCATGGAGTTCGTTTTTGGTGCTGCCTAAGATTTACACCTCCTTGTAAATCTGGGGCAGCATCAAAAAACAATGGGCGTTGCAGTGGAACGCCCAAAGCAACACTCATTGCACGTCCCTTTCACGGAGATACCTGCATCAAAGGGTACCATATTTACAAAGCGGTGTTCAGCCACAAAAAGTGGCTTAACTCCACTCTGAAAATATGGTTCAGGGCATTGCGCCACCGGAACGTCATAAAAAGTGACATTCCCGTAGCGCAATCCTCTTGTAAATATGCCCCATTGTCTCTCCTTTAAACAATGGGAAATGTGAAAAAGGCATTGCCCAGCACAATGAGAGTCCCCACCATGGGATGGGGTCTGTGCCTTAGGATATCGTGAATTACCAGTGGACTCAACCCACTCCTTTGATTACACTTCCCAGCTGCAGGAGAAGCTGAACATGCCTGTCTTAGAAAAGAAAATGTATTGCTCTGGCACCCATTTTTTGAGCAGTGCTCGGCAGCTGCCCAGACTTTCCTAGTGACAAGCGCGCACAGGCTGCAGCCTGGGCTATGGCACACAACGGAGGAGGAGGGGGGGGATGCCCTTTCAGCCCAATGGGAGTTGCACGCCTGTTCTAAGGTGACATATAATTTTCCATGCCATGGGTGAATTGTGGGCACCATGTACTATGGCCTTATAGGAAAGTTAAATATGCCTGTTAAGTGTTAGCCGATTTTGACATGTTTTAGGGGTCGACGCAAATGCACTAGGGCTTCGTTAGCAGTGTCCCAGTGCATAGAGTCAAAAAACCAGTAGCATCAGTGCCCATAAAAATGGGGGTGACCATGCAAAGAAAGGTCATTTCTTACAATGAACATTTAATATAAAAATATTTGTACTCATTTATTATAAAGTTTAATAAACGTTTTTAAATTTACCTGTGCTTTACCAAAGGGAGATCACAACCCTGACTGTGGAGTCACCCTCTTGTGAATTGTAGAAAATAATAAAAAATATTATTTAACTCAAAACAATTGTAAAACTATTTTAATTTCAGATATTAATGTACGTCTCCCCATTGGAAAGAAAGGAGAGGTAGAGGTGGAGATATACACTTGCAGGTTTCTCAATAGCATTTTGTAGTACATTAGTAGTACTACTGTAGTTCTACTAAACGTACTACAAAATGCCATTTGTGAATAGACCCCTCAGTGTCTGAAATTCTAATCCCCAATCGATCAGAATGATCTCCTCTTTGAAAGAAAGAGCTCTAGAGACTGCTCAAAATCCTACTATGCCAACACCACTTCCAAATGGGTACGTCTCCTTAATGATCTCCTCACTACTTAACTGCAATTAAATGGTCAAATACCAGACCTTGAAGCACAGTACTATGGATTTCTGGAAAGCACTCCACATGGACACCAGAGGGAAGGAGGAATTTGATCAGCTGGAAGAATTGTATAGTTTGCCCTAAGAATTTATATTTATTTGTTATCTCCATCTTGCCCATTTTTTTCAACTATCTCTGCCCTTTGATTATATATAAAGGGGCAGATTTACAAGAAAGTGACGCATCTGTAGAGATGCGTCACTTTCCCTGCGCCACCCTGAGAAACCCTTGTGCCACCATGGATGCGCCGTATTTACAATACGGAGCACCAAGGGGCAAGGATTGACAGATGCGCCAGAAATTCTGACGCATCTGTTGGGGCAAACGTCATGCATTGCTGGAGTCGTGTCGCAAGCACGACGCAACTCCAGCAATGCATTTTGAGGCCTATTCCCACTCACTGCATAACTCCTTACGCCTGCTTCAAGCAGGCGTAAGGGTTTGACGCAGTGGCGTCCTAGAAGTGACGCAGTGAAATCTTGTAGATTTCACTGCGTCACTTTTACAAGACTTTCCTGCGTGAGAACGCCCACCCTGCATACATTATACCTGACGCAGGTATAATGTGACACAGGGCTTTACAACGTGACTTATCTCCCTAGATGCGTCACGTTGTAAATTGGCGGCGCAAAAGTGTCACATGGGGCTTGTAAATCTGCCCCAAGGTGCTTTGATTCCACAACCAGTCTGGTTCGCACACTATACAAAACTACTAGATAGATAGATAGATAGATAGAATAATGTCAAGTCAAAAGACCTGGCTGAAGGTTGGGTGGTAATGTAAATTCCAATGAACCTGGAGTAAATCACTCACTAAGAGGCCAGAAATGTTTCCCTTCATTGAGTATCTGACCTGCTTTCATAAAAAGATCATGACAGTACGCCAAACTTGAATTTTGCTGCCCTCTATACAAAGAATGCCTTGGACATTTTTATTTTTAAGTAGGAAATTTCAAAATAACTTGGCCATGTAGATAATGAGCAATGGCATATTTGGGTCATTGTGTTTAAAAAAGGGTTCTCTCTGAGTATGAGCAGCTTGGGGTCTGTGATTTATTTTTTAATGCATAATTCAATGTTTTTTTATCACTAAGTTATATGTTTCACCTTTTCCTCCAGTTCCACTTCACCTGCCATTGCCCCCACAGATTGAACAATATTTATGTCCTTAAAAGATTGGGCAATCGGACCCACACAAGTCATGAAAATATGAGAGCGTCCCAGGAGTGTTTTCTTTAATTCCCTAATTTGTGAGGCTAGCTGCTCCTTGGGCTTCTATGATAAATAGATGTTTCTTTTAATGTTTCTGACCCAAGTCCTTTTAATTGCCTTTTTATTGTCTACTATAACTACATTTAACATTGTAAGCAAGTCTGGAAGGGGAACATGCCCTTTAATATTGTGTATCTGTTACTGTGTGAGAACAGTGATTTACTTTGTTCTACTGTGATATATTTATTATGGGTCTCAGTGTCCTCCCATTCAACATGGTCACTTGTCTGTGTGTAATGTATGTATGTAAATAAAGGTATCTGTATAGTGAAAGCCACATGGTGAAATAAACAGCTACTTTGTTCAATGAAACTCTCCTAGCATGGCTTGGTAGAATTTCTGTCATCTACTGTCGACCCTGGCAATATATCCCAATGTGCCACATTTTTTGTTTTTCTAACAGTGGGGGATGTTTCCAAACATGTTAGGGATACTATATTTACCTTTTTGTGAAAGTATACCACCCTTTCCAATGTTGTCTTTCATAGTGCTAACTCTGCCAAACTTGGTGGTGTGAGATGGAGAAGATGATGCTGGGTGAGGCAGATAGGAAACACATGGCTGCTGCTGGGATGGTATGTGACTATACAGCAATCTGTAAATGGCCCTTGTCTCTATAATTCTTTGTCTTTGCCCACCCTTATATTTGGAGACCCAAATAAAGACTCCTTGGTCATGGAATCTCTTATAAGTGGGAAAATCAAGCTGGGCTTTAAATAGCTGTCTGGCTGATAGATGGGTCTGATTTTATCCTCACTGTTTAGGTTCAGAGAAGAAGTTAGGTCTCCCTGTTTTTGTAGTGGTGATCATAATAAGAAGTTCAAATCGGGCGCTGATTAGCTTTCTCCTTGTTAAATGGGCTGCAGATCACGCGACCTCGACCGTGTTCTATGCAGTGAGGGTGAGCGTGATATCTTGAGGCAAATCATTCTGTTTATGTGGTGGTGAGCTTGCTTAATAGGCAGAAGGTCAAGAAAACCACACACATTTATCGAGATTGGAGCTTGAGTGAGGCCTTATGGTGGGACTTCATGAATTTATAGTAGTGGTCCAAGGGAAAAGTTTAAGTCAGACCTTGATTCCATGACTGCTTGATGGATGCACAGGAGACATGACCTCATCCTCGCTGTTTTGACTTCATTCATGTTCTGGCCTAAGTATGAGAATATAGCTAGTCCCTGGACCAGGGCCTTAAAAAATTGTATGTATGTATCTATTTGGTATTTTATAGTGCAAACCTAGCAAAAAGGCAGCACTGCGCAGTACAGAGACAAAGGCAAGCATATAGTCAAAGAGTGATAGGTGAGGTAGCTGGGCTCAGGGAGCAGAAGTGTACTGATACTGTAATGTGATATAGGATTCTTTAAAGAGGTGTGCCTTCTACTCTTTCCTAAATTGGAAAAGTGTTTTGGTGGTCCTGATTGATACAGGAAGAGGATATTGTTTGAGATGCTGGGATGGAAAAGGTTTGATCCATTGTTTTTTTTAAAACTTAGTCTCATGACTGATGTTGTCTTGGATGGTAATCTTCTCTTCAAGATAATTAGAAGTGCTGCTCGTGATGGCTTTGTAGACAATGCAGCAGGCATTGATGATGGGGCGGGCCAGGAAGGGGAGCTAATGAAATTCCCTCAGGATGAGAGTGAAGTGATAACATTTCTTCAGGCCCTGAATGAGATGCTTTGCGGCATGTAGAATGCCCTTATTGGGAGTGCCAGTGTGACGTTTGGGAGGCCATGGAGCAGGGAATTGCCACCATTCAGATGCGAGTGTACGAGAGCTTGTTCACCAGTTTTGAAATCCCTTTCTGGAAGAAACGGCTTCAGAGCTGGTACCTGGTCACCTTTATTGTTTTGGCAATCTGTACCTTGAGGGCGAGGTTGATGTCTTGGGTGTACCCAAGTGACCTGGCATTAGGTGAAAGTTGAGGTTCGAAGCTGTCAAGGTTCACATAATTTTGATAGGTTTGTACTATTTCTTTCTTGTTGTTCTTGTTAAATAACAGGAATTCTGTGTTGTCAGACTGAATTTAAGGTAGGTGCTAAACACCCAGGGGCATATTTACGTTCCCTGGCGCATCCCTGCATATCAGCAGGGATGAGCCAGGGAAAATGCGTCACGCAAGTTTACCCTTGCGCCACGTCCGATGCGCCGTATTTACAATGCGGCGCATCGTGGCGCAAGGATAAGCAGATGCGTGACGCATCTGCCGGCGGAAGGTTGGCGCAGTGCTGAAGTCGTGTCGCAAGCGCGACGCAACTCCAGCACTGTTCCAACCTTCCCTATTCCTAACATGGTGCGTCAATCCTTACGCCTGCTTGAAGCAGGCGTAAGGATTTGGCGCACCAGCGCTCGGAAAAGTGACTGCGTGAAATCTTGTAGATTTCACTACGTCACTCTTCCGAGGCGTACCTGCGCCGGAACGCCCCCTGCGCCGATACGCCCACATGAAACCTGACGCAGGTTTCATGTGGCGCAGGGGTTTACTACGTGATGCATCTCCCTAGATGCGTCACGTTGTAAATATAGCGCAACGCGGCGCATGGTTTGCGTCGCCGCTGCGTCACTTGCGTGACGCAACGGCGGCGCAAAAGTGGCGCAAGGGGCTTGTAAATATGCCCCCCAGTTCTGGATGACGTGCAGGCAGTGTTTGAAGCATTGGATGTCTGGAGCAGAGGAAACTTTCAAGTAGAGTTGTGTATCATCAGCATATTGGTGAATTTTGATGCTGTTATCTGTGAGCATTTTCATGGGATGTCAGGAAGGTTTTTTATCCACACGGAAAAACTTTGTCCACGAGGAGGGAAAACAAAACATTTTGCACTTTAACTCTAAATGTAAACACATTTAGGGTTAAGTTGAAACAGAAACTAAGGGTCCGTCAATGAACAATTCACATTGGCAAGATCACAGTGCTAAATGTTTTGTTTTAGATTTTTACGAATCCCAAATAAAATAGCCTTTATGAAAATCATAGGCATAATTCCACAACTGTTAAAGTTACGCTATATGGTGCATAGCGACATATTGATAATTTCGTAAAAAATGCTTTTACGCATTAAAAACTTTTTTTGGGGGGGGGGAGAACAAATCATGCCACATCCACTAACTTATTATGTAGAATTTGCCCTTCTGAAGTGTATATAGCCTAATGAAATAACTATTTCAGTTTTGGCCAACTGTACAACGATTGTCCTGACCCACAAGTCTAATCTCTTGTTATAAATCCTGTTGTGCAATTTATTTGTGTTTGTACAGCAGAGGCCTCTGTTATCTCCTTGGAAGAGGCAGAAGCATACTTGAAGTAATTTTCTGCTCCGTCAGCCTCTTAATCATCGTTATGAAAAACTTGGCTTTGATAGGAGAATAAATGTACAGCCTTTAATGCCGAAACATAATTATGAACGCCTCATTAGCGTCTGTCAACAGCTTGTTCAGAGTTATTACCTTTTGAATATGAGTTGCAATGCTGCATTTCGCTATCTCCTAGACATTTGCCTTGTTTCACAATAACAATTTCAAACATGAAGTGCATTGCAAAAATATCCCATGTCCTGTGCCTCAAAAGGGAGAGATTCAATGCCATCTGAAAGTCAGGAATGTTTGCAATGGCATTTTGATAATGAGACGACGCTTGAAAAGACTCTTGAGGCACCTTGAAGGTCCATCTGCTGTGTTGTCACATTGCTGACTTGCTAGGTTTCGTGTGCTTGCAAAATCTCTTGTAAACGAAAAGCAAAGCTCAAAACAGGCTTAGAGCCTATTACCATTATTTACTATAGTTTGGCTTCAACGCAGGGCACAAGTCCTAAACAAGCATTTACAATGCAATAGGTCTCGCATTATTAGAGTTTGAGCTATTGGCATTGCTAAATAATGCAACACCAATAGCTCAAACTTTAATAATGCGAGACCTATTGCATTGCAAATGCTTGTTTACTAAGATCTCACAGAAAAGTCCCACTGAAATACGTTCCTAATTATTCTTACCTTTCCTATCAACTTATGAACCCCATAGCAGCTCATGGTAATGGTTGCTCTCTTCGTCATGAGAATGGTTACATCAATTGTTCCCTAATTAACCTTTGCTCTGCATATTTTTGTTTTTATGAAATCAGTTTGGACCTTAAATTGTTTATCTGTTAATAGTATCGTTGTTTAACAAGTTTTATTTGTGTAACTCTTCATTATACCTAGCAATTCCTTTGAGTAACTCTTGGTCTGTGCCCATATTGCTAAAGAGTGACACAGCAAGAGCAGGGCACAGGTAGAGGCACAGGCAATAACAAGAACAGAAACCTGCATTGAGTCATGCATAGGCGCAGAGACAGGGAGGCAGAGAGAGGCAGGCAGTGGCAGGACACTGTGCACAGACAAGTTAACCCTTGTGAACCAACATCTGTCACTAACAATCTGTGTTACAATGTCCCTTGTCAGTGCTTAATTCGAGCCAGTGGTCTGCGCTGCTCGGCACAGGCAGTTAATTGGCAACACTGGCACTTGTTACATTCCACCACATGGTGGCGCTGTTTGTCTAACTTTGAAACCAGCACAACAGTTGTTTAATAATTTAGTATACATTGAAAATGTGTAATTCGTGCCACCCAAGCCATTATTATAGTTTTAGGAGGCCTGGAATAGTCTGATTTGTCACACTTGTAGGAGTGTGATGGTTACTAAACGTGCTGGTACTGTCACTGACAGCGCTGGCAGGGGCAATAGCTGGTACAAACTGCAGTGGCCTCCTTATAAGGACCCAAGAACCTATTGGTTTTTTTTTGTTGTTGTTTTTTTTACAAATTAAGCACTGCTGTTTTGCCTCCAAGGCACTGTCCATTGAACCCCCGTTCATTGCATGCGAGTCTCGCCTCATGTGTCCTGCTAGTCCTTCTTATCTTGGTCTCCTGTGGTCTGTGGTTTTTTGTTGCCTGGGTACAAAGCGTCAAAGAGCGGTGCTGGCGTGCTGCGCTGGCTCCTGTAGCAATGCGCTTTGAAATGGCGGCAGGACAGAACCGCTCTTTACTTTACAAATAACTTTAAAAAACATAACGAAACAATATTTATCCGTCTGATTTCGCAATAATTTCTGGCAACTGTATCCTGTGAAGAGAGAATGGCGCCTCACTGTACAAGGTTTTGAGTCGATGCTACCCGAAAGCCATGTTCTTTGTTCCTGAAGGCTGCTGCACTGTTTGCATTCCTGCGAAAACAACAAACGCGAAGATCGGCTCGGCTCTGCATTTAATTCCTCTTGTAAATGCCGAGGGATCGGGAGGTCTGGGGCAGGGCTGGGATTAGTGCTGAATGCGCAGCAGGGCCTTGAGAAATGAGAGTGCTCTGGCAAAGGGCGCCAAACCGAGATTGAAGGAACGCGCATTTTCCATCTGTAAAAGGCTATAATCTTAGAAACCACACTCCGCTCCAAAATGACGGTTTTATTTAAATGCAACACGCGTCGCGTCCAATTATACGTATACCTGACAGCCAAAGGCAAGGGTTGTTATTGAAAAAATGAGCAAATTGTATGCCACACTGTCTACAAATGCACAAATTGTGTGCTATGTTTTTAAACAAGCACGGAATAGAAACCTGGTGCGCGCGCACCACAGAGGAGCCGAACGCGAAACCAGTGGTGCGCGCGCACCACAGTGGAGCGGGGGCCAGGGAGCGCGGCAGCGAGGCGAACGCGCGCTGCTGCGCGTTCTGGCCACCGTCGGGAATGGGAGGAGCGAAGGCGGGACATGCGCCCGCCTTTGCCCAATCCCGTGCCGTTTTTTTTTTAAAAACGCACGCTACAGCCATTGTGGGCTTCTGAAAACAAAACCACACGCACGAGCGTGTGGGTCGTTTTCAGAAGCCCTTTCTAAAGGTCTCGCGCTGCGCGAGCAGTTCTGCGCACTGCAACGCTAGGCGCGAGACCTAAAAAGAAGTACCTAGTTAGGCAGTATGAAAGTGACATCATGGTGCGTGACATCACGGTGCTTGACATCACCGCACATAACATCATAGGGCATGACATCACACGTCGCATCACAGGAATTGACATCACAGGAAGTGGCATCACAAGCAGTGGCGACTCGCAGAGGGAATGCTGTGGGACTTATGTTCAGTGTGGTGTGTAACTTACTCATTTTGTGTAACTTACTCATTTTGTGTAACTTACTCATTTTGGTATTCACAGCAGGCACTTACTCATTGATGAGTAAGTGCCTTCTGTGAATACCAAAATGAGTAACTACTCATTTTGAGTAACTTACTCATTTTGTGTAATTTACTCATTTTGGTATTCACAGAAGGCACTTACTCATCGATGAGTAAGTGCCTTCTGTGAATACCAAAATGAGTAAGTTACACAAAATGAGTAAGTTACTCAAAATGAGTAAGTTACTAAAAATGAGTAAGTAAGTGCCTTCTGTGAATACCAAAATGAGTAAGTGCCTACTGTGAATACCAAAATGGTAGTAAGTTTAGGATTTTGTCTTAAGTTAGTTCTGTGAATCGGGCCCATTGATGCTAAACCCTATTTACTAAATAAAGTAGACAGGCTTTAGCATCAGAAAATGGCACCCTTTTGAAGTAGGAGCAACGAAGGAGAAATGCTTTAATTTCTCCTTCCTTTTCCAACTTTGTACGTGTGCTGCACTTTACAGCACACATACAAAGAGGGAAAAGGGTTAATGTCAGTCTATGCATAGTATTTTGAACTGGAAGGGTACCCTCCCAGAACAAAACCTATGCTAGACTCACTGAGACGCCCTTGCACTATGGAGCAAAGGTGTCTCCGTGACGCACAGCAGCTGATTTCAGCGCCAGCGCTAGGGAAAGGGGAGGACAGTGCCAAATTTCTGTAAATATGTTGCTCTCTTCCTCTCTCCTTTTCATGCAGCGCAGCATTTGTGGCTGCTGCACTGCACTTCGTCATTAAGTTGTAATTCTGGCCCACAGAGGGGGTTTCAGCTTCCTCCACGCAATCACTATGTGAAATTTGTACAATGCCAATTCCTAGTCTATCATCCGGCACTCTAACTTGTTATGTTTTGATCTGGGCATCCACCCCACGAGGCAGAACACAGGTTGGGCAGTCAGCTCCCTGCCCACTAGGTCCTAAAGAGTGTACTAGTACTTCTGTTCATACCTTTATAATTCCAGAGCAGTCCTATACCATGTGATAGAAGTGTGCCTCTAACATTCTAGGACACCGTGAGGGCAGTCCGGGGAACATGCGGGTTATGAGTCTCGGGGATTAGTAAGTATGGTGTAGGTAACTGAACTGCAGGAGATTAAATCTATAGTTGCGGGAAACCTGTTGAGTGTATTGTTTCGTAGCGGTCCATTGTTTGTCTGAAATCTTGCAGTTGAGGCAGTGTGCCCACTTGGCCCTAATGTCCACCAAGGTCATGGCAGCTATACCTGTAATGCAGTGTATAGGTGTGTGATTGCTTTTCTTTGGACACTCATGTGTCTATAGACACTGTAGGTTGAGTTTGTGGTCGTCTCTGAGTGGCCCCACAGTCTGTTCAGTGTGTGCGTCAATGGGCCGTATGCCTTAAAAAAGGCCCAGACGTCTCTTAAATTTTTCTGACAATTGCTGAAATGTGCGCAGCTTACCTTGGTCATACATAGGTCCCACCTATGTGATTACTGCCTGTTTCCATAGACGAGTGGAGAATTATCATTTGGTTTCAGTGTAATGTAAAGGTTAGGTGTCCTAACAATGAAATTTGGTGACTGACTCACAACTCTTGTAACAAGCACACTACCTTGGTAGGTCTCTTGGCAGGTCGCTAGGTCTTGTGTTTTACAGTGATACAGCTAAAGTTGATCACCAGTTGCAGGAGGTCACAGAATAACCTTCCCCATGAATATTAATCAGGCAGATAGCAATTTACAACACTCTGTGATGGGCTACAAACATAAGGACAGTGAACTTCAAGGGGCGTCAGATCACCATCTATGTGTTTGCATTTACCAAATCTTTTCTGACTCGTTAAATAGGTTTGGTACATAAGAAACAGCCATTTTACGGTAATAAAACTCAATGATTTTGTGAATTGTAGAGTTTGCCATCGCAAAATTACTTTCAACACCTGGCTCATTATTATTTTCTTAACCAGGTGCTAATACAGGGATCTTCCAGATGCGGTAACATGCTCTCTTTTGGGGGCATATTAGCAAGGGCCTTATCGCCGCTTTAGCTGCACTTTTTGCCGCTAAAGCGGCGATATTTCTATCGCCCTATTAGCAAGCTTTCGCTAACAGCTGTTAGCGACAGCTTTATGGCGAAAGTGACCGTTTTGGTGCTGCTTTGCATGTCAGCGATATATAATCGCTAATGAAATGCAAAGTAGGCATTCCCAACTAAAACCGACTGAAAACAGTCGCAAACACAACTTCCCCCTATTAGCAATGCCCGCGAAGTGATAAATAAATTCGCACTAACCGCGATTATCGCTGGAATCTAACACCTGCTAAAAACCTGACTTAACCATTATAGTCAATGGGAGGTGGATTGTAAGGTTAAGTCCTCACCTGCCTATTAGCAAGCTTTTCATTAGCGCGTTGAATTTATCGCTGGATTTCTCGCGCTATTGCTGGGTTTCGCCGCTATCGCTGGATTTTTTATCGCCTTGGAGATAAGCGTTGATAATAACGCGTTATCTCCGCGATGAAATCCAGCGATAGCCGGCAATAAAAAAAACAGCGCTAAGCGCGCTTTGCGATAATTATCGCAATTCCTTGGTAATATCCCTCTAGGTTCTTTAGAACATAGGGACTGATAATATTGAAGTTCATTGTTCTAAGCATTGCAACACTCCAGGGGGCAGTTAACTTTGCTCCCACCACCACATTCTAGGAGCAATGGACAGTAGAGAAAGAATATATTTCAATGTATTAACGTGGTGGAAGAAACCACATTTAAAGGTGAATATGCAATGAAATGAAATAAATACCCAAATGTTTTACTTGTATTCAACACTGGAAAATTCTGTTCAATACGTTTTTGGATTGGAAGTGAGGCTAGACCTGATATCCCTTTGTATCTAAGGAATATAAGCTCAGGCTTGGAGCTATTGAGCTGCAGAGCTGGCATCCAATATTGAATTTCTGAAAGGACATCTTGCAATGCTACTACTGATTAAATGACTTTAGAGAACTTGATATAACCTGTTCATCAGCATAAGACTGGACTTTGACAGTATGACCCATAATGATATGAAAATGAGGTGCAAGTTTTATGTTAAACAGAATAGGTGAGAATCAAACAGTAGTTAATGCCACTTGATCCTTAGCTGCAGTCTTACACTGCACATCTGAAAGAGGTGAATCACTTAGTGGTAGGAGCATGCCAACATCAGCTGATGATATCGGCTTGCCAGAGTGTGCATCTACTTTCTAGGACGCTAACCTGTGCCTCCTAGAATAATATGGTGTGAAGCCTGTGCACTTCATGACTCTCAGTAGGTCTGGGTGGACTGTAGCTGGCTTCTACGTGGCAGGTAGGCATCTTTTAGCGACCCAGCTTCAGGAGTGGGCAGTGGTGATACAAAATTAAGTATATAGAACACTAAGGGAGAAGAAGAGAGGCTGAGGAATAACCTCACCTGCCTTTAGAGTAACTATATAACACATGAATGGTGTGGTAACCTTATATCAGAAGCCTCTGGAGGACAAATGCCAGAAGCCTGGATGTATGGGTCCAATACTTTTCGCATGTCCAGAACAGTATTATGTTTGTGTGTCTCCTACTGAGAATGGCAATTCCAAGAACTGGACAAGGTGGGCTCACTCACGTAATGTGACATGCTTCATCATAGGCCACCTCGTCCCACCCTGGTAGGATAATACCATCAGGGCAGACTCAACCTCGGGTTGGGCTGTCCCGCGGGAGTTCTTAGATATTCTTCTGTTTTCTGGATAACAAGGGTCCAGTTGCTAACTAAAAATACCTCAGGGGAAACCACTAAGTATCCTTTCATTAGTGTGGTACCCTGGGTATAGATAAAACAAATTATCGTAGGGTAACAGAGGGGTATGGCCATAGATTTTATGATCCTTGCCTCCCCATATTTTTACCAACATGTTTCTGCCCTTCCTAGCAGCCTAATAGGTCTTGGGCATTTATCAGAGTTGCAGACTCTTCCCCTACCCTATCAACAGGTGAGGGTAAGGGGGCGTAAATGAAAAACAGAGAGGACCTACCTCTCTGAGTTTAAAACATCTGACTTAGATACCTTCAATTTAGGAGACAAAAAACAGACGATTACTGTGATCCTATAGGAAATATAAGGCAATTATCAGGTGGGTACATCCAGATTGGTCTACCCACATACCCAATATATGGTCTGGTAAAATCACTTTAGCGGCAATTTATAAAAACACAAAAGTACATTTATTTTCACAAACATAACCATTGTGGCACACGTGGGAGAGAAAAAGGCAGGCTCACACAAGTGACAAAAAGACACGTGAAAAAAAATGCATGCTTAAAAGGAAGAGTCCCTGTGTTCCATTCTACCTATACTTTTGTAGCTATTAGCATCATGGTCTGTTGAGGGGGGCACCTCCTGTAGTCACACACCGAAAGGTTACAATTCCCATGAATGTCTTGCTGTATCCTGTTACTTTTTTCTTTTTTTTATAAGAAAAGGCATAAAATAGCCATATGCACCAGAGACAAGAGTCTCCTAACAGTGAGGGGTTCAAACAGCACAGAAAAGTAATAACTTACATCATCTTTGACTCTAGTACAAAAACAACAAAACAAAATTACACAGGCGGATTTCATTCTAGATTGCGCACATATGGTTCTTACAGGGAATATGTTTGAATATGAAGGAATAATCTATCTACTGACCCATGGAACTTCCATGAGAAGCGCTGTGCTCTCAGTCTTGCATGTCTGTACGTACATAATTGTGAAGCACTATACATCTATGATGATGCCAATCCACACCTGATTCATATTAGGGTATAGAAGAGGGACATTGATGATATCCTGGTGGTATGGAGTGGTATCAAAGAAGAAGCAAACAACTTCAATGCATGGATTAATGACTTGAATCCCTACCTGTGCTTAACTATGGAACACAGTGCCATGGAAATGCCCTTTTTAGATCTAAGGAATTATCCAGATGGAGGAATCCTAAAGACAGGGGTTTACTACATCTAGAACTCACCCGGGACAGCTCAACTCGAGGTTGAGTCCGCCCTGGTGGTATTATCCTACCAGGGGGGACGAGGTGGCCTATGATGAAGCATTTCACATTACGTGAGTGAACCCACCTTGTCCAGTTCTTGGAATTGCCATTCTCAGTAGGAGACACACAAACATAATACTGTTCTGTGCATGAAAAAAATATTGGACCCATACATCCAGGGTTCTGGCATTTTTCCTCCAGAGGTTTCTGATGTAAGGTTACCACACCATTTTTGTGTTATATACAAAACTAAGTATCGCAGTAGAAGCCTGGACTCATCTAGGTGGTACATAGACCTCTAAGTATTGGTTAAAGAATAACTGCCGAGAAGAGGTAATATCCTTATATGTCCACCAGAGCAGTCTCATTGTGCACGTAAGCAAGATGTGATTTAGTGTTACCCACAGGGTTAACACCTAGGGGGTTAAGATTAGCAACTCCACATCTAGGGACATAGTCCTGGTGAATACCCTTGACCCAGGTAGGGTACACTCTATAGGTAGAAACATATTGATTCAAATCGAACTGCTGGGGCAAATAACAGTTCCATAGCCGTTTAGATTATTTTATTCATATGCCAGGGAGGTACAAAACAAACATCTTCTGACGTCCCTAACACATTTATAATTACTCTAATATCCAGCCAACAACCTGTGGCAGCCGTCACAAACAAAGGGCGGTGGGCCGGGTGTAGGGAACGCGGGAGGGGGAATGCGGGAGGGGGACAGTGGAGGGGGGATGCGCGGGAAGTGGACGCGCGGGAGGGTGTGTTAGAATATTAAAAATAAATAAGTTACCATAATTTGCCGGCTGCCTCCCGCGTCGTGCTTCCTCTTCTCTTCCTCGGCCCAGCAGACACTGGGACCACCACATCGCAGACTCCCATCCAATCCCTGTGCTGCTCTGCTGCTAGGAGAGCAGCATGGGGATTGGCCTGAGTAGGCTGAAAAGACGCTCTTCTCAGGTCATGGAGTCTGTGAGGTTTCTCCAGCCCGGCTGCTCAATGCAGCCGGGCTAGAGAAACCTAAGTGCGCATGCATGTTTTGGTCAGCCTGAGCTGACCGGCTAAACACATATGCGCACTTAAGGAGTGCAGATAGCACTCCTCCTCCCATGCCCCGCCTCTCCCTGCACAAGCTGGCTTCAAATGAAAAATAAAACGATGTCAGAACATAGTTTTATTTTTCATTTGCTGGCTCTGAGCCAGGCAGTGAGGCGACACTCCTCTGCTATTGCAGAGGAGCCGCCCTTTCAACAACCCTCACCGAGCAGGGAGAGATGTGGAAGATTCCTTCACTAGTGAATTAAGCCAACACTTTCTACTCTGATGACCAGTGTAATCACACTTTTTGAAGTCCATGAAGTAAGAGCTTCGAAAGAAGTCCAGGAACCAAAACAACTGGGTCTTAGAGAGGAGCAGCTCAATGATGAAACATGCAACTTTAAGTGGGTGAAGGTTTTCCATTCTTTTAACTAAAGTGAAAGACACCAAGGTGGTTCGAATAAAACCCCCAAAATAAAAAAAGACGGGGTCTTTCTGCCTGCCACGATTCACTCCTATCTTATGCATGGTTTCTATATTATTGTATTTACACATCCCAGTACTGAACAAAAAATCGAAATTCCCTTCTGTGTCAAAATACACTTCTATTCAGAATATCTCTATTAGTTTGCACTGAACCAAAAAATGTCACTTAAACATTAAGGGGCATATTATCAAGGACATGCGATAATTATCGCAAATCGCGCTTAGCGCGATTTTCATTATCGCCGTCTATCGCTGGAGTACATCGCCGTGTTAGCGGCGTATTAGCAACGCTTTGCACAATGGCGATGTACACTCCAGCGATAGACGGCGATAATCGGCATTTGCGTGAGAAAAGCAGCGATAATGTCAGTGCGCTATTGAAAACCTTGCTGATAGGGGAGTCTGGACTTAACATGTCAATCCACCTCCCATTGTGAATATAGCTTAGTCAAGTTTGAAGCAGGTGTTAAATTCCGGCGATAACCGCGGTTAGCGCGGCTTTTTTTATCGCTTGACCCGCATTGATAATAGGGCGATGTTGTGTTGGCGACGGATTCCATGAGGATTAGGTGAGGAACGCCTACTTTGCATGTCATTAGCGATAAATATCGCTGACATGCAAAGTAGAAAGAAAAAGGCAGCTAACTCAGGGAAACTCGCGCTAAAGCTTGTTAGCGAGTCCTTGTAAATAGTGAGTTAAAAAAATCGCCGCTTTTTCGGCGCTATGTGCCGAAAAAGCGGCGATATGTCTCTTGATAATATGCCCCTAAGTGTCATAACACATCTTAATTTGATAAAAAATTCTTTATTCCACACATTGCAGTCCTAATGATCAGCTTTGAGTAGCAATTAATTTAAAATACATTTTATTTAAAAACCTTTTTGATATAATCTATACACAAAGGGCCCGATTCACAGAACTAACTTAAGACAAAATCCTAAACTTACTACCATTTTGGTATTCACAGAAGGCACTTACTCATTTTGGTATTCACAGAAGGCACTTACTTACTCATTGTGAGTAACTTACTCATTTTGAGTAACTTACTCATTTTAGTATTCATAGAAGGCACTTACTCATTGATGAGTAAGTGCCTTCTGTGAATACCAAAATGAGTAAGTTACTCAAAATGAGTAAGTTACTCAAAATGAGTAAGTAAGTGCCTTCTGTGAATACCAAAATGAGTAAGTGCCTTCTGTGAATACCAAAATGGTAGTAAGTTTAGGATTTTGTCTTGTTAGTTCTGTGAATCGGGCCTAAAGGGCCCGATTCAAAGAACTAACTTAAGACAAAATCCTAAACTTACTACCATTTTGATATTCACAGAAGGCACTTACTCATTTTTGTATTCACAGAAGGCACTTACTCATCAATGAGTAAGTGCCTTCTGTGAATACCAAATGAGTAAGTTACTCAAAATGAGTAAGTTACTCAAAATGAGTAAGTTACCCATTTTGGTATTCACAGAAGGCACTTACTCATCAATGAGTAAGTGCCTTCTGTGAATACTAAAATGAGTAAGTGCCTTCTGTGAATACCAAAATGAGTAAGTGTCTTCTGTGAATACCAAAATGGTAGTAAGTTTAGGATTTTGTCTTAAGTTAGTTCTGTGAATCGGGCCCATAGTCTGTAATCACAGTTTTTCATAAGCGCTTGACAATTTTAAAATAAACACATATTTATTAAACATTTACAAATACAGCACGAGAAGTCATTTTCATAGAATACTTATTTCTTTTCCAAACAGTGCTATAGTTCAAACATTAGTGACCATGTCACTCTATTTTTCGTGTACTTATTTCTTTGTATATATTCTTCCAATACATATAATACAACAACTCTTAAAAACAATACATTATTTATTTGTCCATGTGTCGACGCGTTTCGGTGTATCTTAGAATTCTTAACACCTTCCTCAGGACTCAATTAAAAAACGACTTTATCCATGAGAACAGACCATAAATCCAATAATTTCTTTACAGGAGAATCGCAATGGTATCGATGGAATCAAATCAATTAGTCCATCTCTGTAGTTCAAATCCTTTTAATGTTGCGAAGATGCACCTCTAGAATTAAGGCGGAATAATTTCACTCAGTCTTAATGGTTCAAATATTCTTTTCCCATGTTATATACCATTTGCTGATTATACTTTTTGATGATTTCTGTATAAAATTCAGGACTTTTTCCGTTAGGAGTGGTAAAATCTTTACAAAAGTTCTTATGGAGTAGATGCAACCGCCTTAATCAATACGAACGGTACCAGAATCCCCAGCAAGAGGAAACGCTGCTCCGAAACATAAGGAGTATTGACCCGATCCAATTGATTAAGGCGGTTGCATCTACTCCATAAGAACTTTTGTAAAGATTTTACCAATCCTAACGGAAAAAGTCCTGAATTTTATACAGTAATCATCAAAAAGTATAATCAGCAAATGGTATATAACATGGGAAAAGAATATTTGAACCATTAAGACTGAGTGAAATTATTCCGCCTTAATTCTAGAGGTGCATCTTCGCAACATTAAAAGGATTTGAACTACAGAGATGGACTAATTGATTTGATTCTATCGATACCATTGCGATTCTCCTGTAAAGAAATTATTGGATTTATGGTCTGTTCTCATGGATAAAGTCGCTTTTTAATTGAGTCCTGAGGAAGGTGTTAAGAATTCTAAGATACACCGAAACGCGTCAACACATTGACAAATAAATAATGTATTGTTTTTAAGAGTTGTTGTATTATATGTATTGGAAGAATATATACAAAGAAATAAGTACGCGAAAAATAGAGTGATATGGTCACTAATGTTTGAACTATAGCACTGTTTGGACATATGGACAAATAAATAATGTATTGTTTTTAAGAGTTGTTGTATTATATGTATTGGAAGAATATATACAAAGAAATAAGTACACAAAAATAGAGTGATATGGTCACTAATGTTTGAACTATAGCACTGTTTGGAAAAGAAATAAGTATTCTATGAAAATGACTTCTCGTGCTGTGTTTGTAAATGTTTAATAAATATGTGTTTATTTTAAAATTGTCAAGCGCTTATGAAAAACTGTGATTACAGACTTTGTGTATAGATTATATCAAAAAGGTTTTTAAATAAAATGTATTTTAAAATAATTGCTACTCAAAGCTGATCGTTAGGACTGCAATGTGTGGAATAAAGAATTTTTTATCAAATTAAGATGTGTTATGACACTTAATGTTAAAGTGAAATATTTTGGTTCAGTGCAAACTAATATCAATCAATCAATCAATCATGTCACTTATAAAGCGCACTACATACCCGCGAGGGTCTCAAGGCGCTGGGGGAAGAGGGGGGTGGTGCTGCTACTGATCGAAGAGCCAGGTCTTGAGGAGTCTTCTGAAGGCCAGTAGGTCTTGGGTCTGTCGGAGGTTGGTGGGGAGGGTGTTCCAGGTCTTGGCGGCGAGGTGGGAGAAGGATCTGCCGCCGGCGGTCGTTTTCCGGATGCGGGGGACTGTGGCGAGGGCGAGGCTGGTCGAGCGGAGCTGGCGGGTGGGGGTGTAGAAGCTGAGTCGTCTGTTGAGGTAGGCTGGTCCGGAGTTTTGGAGTGCTTTGTGTGCATGGGTGAGGAGCTTGAAGGTTATCCTCTTGTTGACAGGGAGCCAGTGCAGGTCTCTCAGGTGGGGTGTGATGTGGCTGCGTCGGGGGATGTCGAGGATAAGACGTGCAGAGGCGTTCTGGATGCGTTGCAGCCGTCTCAGGAGGTTAGCCGTCGTTCCTGCGTAGAGGGCGTTTCCGTAGTCCAGCCTGCTGGTGACGAGGGCCTGGGTGACTGTTTTTCTTGTTTCGGTGGGGATCCACTTGAAGATCCTGCGGAGCATTCGGAGGATGTTGAAGCAGGATGAGGAAACGGCGTTGACCTGCTTAGTCATGGAGAGGGTGGGGTCGAGGATGACCCCTAGGTTGTGTACGTGGTCGGTGGGTGGCGGGGCTGTTCCCAGTGATGTTGGCCACCAGGAGTCGTCCCAGGCTGAAGGGTTGGAACCAAGGATGAGGACCTCCGTCTTGTCCGAGTTCAGCTTCAGGCGGCTGGTCCTCATCCATTCGGCGACGGCCTTCATTCCTTCGTGGAGGTGGGCTTTGGCGGTGTGAGGGTCTTTGGTGAGGGAGAGGATCAGCTGGGTGTCGTCGGCGTAGGAGATGATGTTGAGGTTGTGCTGTCGGGCGACGTGGGCGAGGGTGCCATGTAGATGTTGAACAGCGTTGGGCTGAGGGAGGAGCCTTGGGGTACGCCGCAGATGATCTTGGTGGCCTTGGATCGGAAGGGGCGAGGCGGACGCTTTGTGTTCTGCCGGAAAGGAAGGATGTGGTCCAGTCCAGGGCCTTCTCTTGGATCCCGGCGTCGTGAAGGCGTGTTCGTAGTGTGTGGTGGCAGACCGTGTCGAAGGCGGCTGATAGGTCCAGGAGGATGAGGGCTGCTGTTTCTCCGTTGTCTAGCAGGGTCCTGATGTCATCGGTGGCGGCGATGAGGGCGGTTTCGGTGCTGTGGTTGCTGCAGAAGCCGGACTGGGAAGGGTCCAGGATGTTGTTCTCCTCGAGGTAGCGGGTCAGTTGTTTGTTGACGATTTTCTCGGTGACCTTCGCGGGGAACGGGAGCAGAGAGATGGGTCGGAAGTTCTTGAGGTCCTTGGGGTCTGCCTTGGGTTTCTTGAGTAAGGCGGTGATCTCGGCGTGCTTCCAGCTTTCCGGGAAGGTTGCTGTCTCGAAGGAGATGTTGATTATTTTCCGGAGATGGGGCGCGATGGCTGTACTGGCTTTGTTGAAGATGTGGTGAGGGCACGGGTCTAGCGGTGAACCGGAGTGGATGGTGTTCATGATCTCGCTGGTGTCCTCGTCGTTGATGTTGGTCCAGGAGAGCAGGCGGTTGGTGGTTGTGGGGGCAGTGGTCTCGGTGGTTGCCGGGGCGGTCGTGGTGTTGAAGCTGTCGTGGATGTCGGCGATTTTGCGGTGGAAGAAGGTGGCCAGTGAGTCGCACAGGTCTCGCGACGGCTGGATGTCGTTGGTGTTGGAGCTGGGGTTGGAGAGTTCCTTCACGATGTTGAAGAGCTCTTTGCTGTTGTGTGCGTTGTTGTCTAGGCGGTCTTTGAGTGAGGCCCTTTTGGCGGATCTGATGAGGTGATGGTGACTGCGGGTGGCGCTCTTGTGGGCGGCGTAGCTGTCCGCTGTCCGTTCGTGGAGCCAGATCTTCTCCAGTTTTCGGCATGTTCGTTTGGAGACCTGGAGGTCTTCGGTGAACCAGGTGGCTTTCTTGCTGGTGTGGCTGTTGGGCGGATTCTTGAGCGGGGCGAGGGTGTTGACGCAGTCGTCGATCCACTGTCTGAGGTTGCGGGCGGCGGTGTCGGGGTCGGAGGGTTCGGCGGGTGGGCTCAGGGCGAGGGTTGTGGTTAGCTGGTCTTCCGTGACTCTGCTCCAGCAGCGGCGAGGCATTTGTTTGGTGCGGTGGTGCGTGGTGGGCTTCCTGTAGGTGAAGTGGATGCAGTGGTGGTCAGTCCAGTGGGGTTCGGAGGTGTGGTTGAAGGAGACGTGTGGGCTTGCGGAAAAGATGGAGTCTAGCGTGTGGCCGGCGGCGTGGGTGGGTGTAGTCACGAGCTGTCTGAGTCCGAGGGTGGCGAGGTTGTCGATCAGGGTGGTGGAGTTGGTGTCCTTGTTGTTCTCGAGGTGGAAGTTCAGGTCCCCGAGGAGGATGTAGTCCGTGGAGGCGATGGCGTGTGTGCTGACGGAGTCAGCGATGGAATCGCTGAACTGTGGTCGGGGTCCGGGGGGTCTGTGGATGAGGGTTCCTCTGATGGTGGTGTTGGGATCGGTGTGGATCTGGAAGTGCATGTGTTCGGCGGATAGAGATATTCTGAATAGAAGTGTATTTTGACACAGAAGGGAATTTCGATTTTTTGTTCAGTACAATACTACCCGGTCCCTTTTGGTCCTACTAGGGTAACTCTCTCACTTTGTTGGGTTTTACACATCCCATGCCTGCTGGCTGCTGTTTTCTTGTTCCAGATGGAAAATGTAGACCCTATACTATGACTGTATGATTGGCTGCATTATTCCCTCACCTGCGGGTCGATGTGATTTTCGATGACTGACTGTATCCACTGCAAAACGTAGATTGCGTAGCTCTCATTCATGGGTAAATCCATAGAGCCCTACAGAGTCAGGCATACACAAGCGACGTTAACAACAAATTCTGGGGAAATGCATGCCTTCTATTTCTCACACCTCTTCCTGATATCCCATGCTTGGACACAGCAATCTTAGACATGATAAGACCACCACCCTGCCCACTCACACATAACACAACAAAAAGTGCCCACAAAGGCATCCCTTGAATTTCAATACCCACAATGAAGCATTTCCCGACAGTGTACAAGGGTACCTGTCCTCTAATGTCCTTTGACACCTTGTCATGGCCATGGCGATCCATATAAATGCAGCTACAACACAATATACAATTTGTTTTGTCTGCTACACTTGCACTGTTGGCATTACATGGACGGTGCTCACTGTTTTTCCACGTATACTGCGTGTCATAGTGCTATGTGCTCCCCTGATAATGTTTTGTATGCCTCCTTTGCTTGCTGCAAACTGTGCTTGATCAAGTAGATGTACTTTTGATGTTTTGATTTATGGGTTTGGTTTTGCTTGTGAATCTTTGATTTTTTTTGCATAGTGATTCATTTTATGCTTATCTTTTTGGGTACATGGTCAGCTATTCTGGATATTCATGTGCAAACTCGCACAGTTTGCCTTTGTACTTGGCCTTCTGTCGATTGCAATTTGAGATAAAATGTCCTGCATGCCACTGCAAGGCCCACGTTGTGAGTGTGTCTTGAAAGCTAAAAATACTTTGCAGAGCAGGCACCATAAACATGAAGCCAGCTCATCAAATTATGAACCAAGGGCCAGATGTACGGAGCTTTTTTCAGCTCTCAAATGGCTCGATTCACAGAATCGGGCCATTTGCGACCTGAAAATAGCATTTTTCAATGTAGGAACCCCAAACTTGCAATTCGGTAAGCTATTATCGAATCGCAAATTGGGTTTGCAAGTCGCTATTAGGAATGGGTGTGCCAAGGGCGTTCCTTCCTACTAGTGAGTCGCAGGGGCATGTATGAATGTTTTGCGACCGGAATGCAGTCAATCAATCAATCAATCACAGAATTTGTAAAGCGCACTACTTACCCGCGAGGGTCTCTAGGCGCTGGGGAAAAAAAGGGGGGGGTGCTGCTACTGGTCGAACAACCAGGTCTTGAGTAGCCTCCTGAAGGTCAGCAGGTCTTGGGTCTGTCATAGGCTTAGTGGAAGGGTGTTCCAGGTCTTGGCTGCGAGGTGGGAGAAGGATCTGCCGCCGGTGGTAGTTCTTCGAATGCGAGGGACGGTGGCGAGGGAGAGGTCGGCGGAGCGGAGTTGGCGGTTGGGGACGTAGAAGAGGAGTCTGTTGAGGTAGGCTGGGCCAGTCTTGTGGAGTGCCTTGTGTGCGTGGATGAGGAGTTTGAAGGAGATTCTCCTGTCGACGGGGAGCCAGTGCAGGTTCCTCAGGTGGGGGTGATGTGGCTGTGGCGTGGTACATCGAGGATCAGGCGTGCGGAGGCGTTTTGTATGCGTTGCAGTCGCTTGATGAGCTTGGCCGGGGCTCCCGCGTAGAGGGCGTTCCCATAGTCAAGTCTGCTACTGAAGAGGCCTGGGTGACTGTTCTTCTTGTGTCTGTCGGGATCCACCTGTAGATCTTGCGAAGCATGCGGAGGGTGTTGAAGCAGGAGGATGAGACTGCGTTGACTTGCTTGGCCATGGAGAGCGTTGAGTCGAGGATGACTCCCAGGTTGCGTGCGTGGTCGGTGGGTGTCGGGGCTGCTCCCAGCGTCGTTGGCCACCAGGAGTCGTCCCAGGCTGAGGGGTTGGAGCCAAGGATGAGGACCTCTGTCTTCTCCGTGTTCAGTTTTAGTCGGCTGATCTTCATCCAATCGGCGACGGCCTTCATTCCTTCATGGAGGTTGGATTTGGCGGCGAGGGGTCCTTGGTGAGGGAGAGGATCAGTTGAGTGTCGTCGGCGTAGGAGATTATGTTGAGGTCGTGCTGTCTGGCGATGCGTGCGAGCGGGGCCATGTAGATGTTGAACAGTGTTGGGCTGAGGGACGATCCCTGGGGTACGCCGCAGATGATCTCGGAGGCTTCGGATCGGAATGGTGGGAGGCGGACTCTCTGGGTTCTGCCGGCGAGGAAGGAGGTGGCCCATTCCAGGGCCTTGTCTCGGATCCCTGCGTCGTGGAGGCGTGCGCGTAGAGTGCGGTGGCAGACAGTGTCGAAGGCGGCGGAGAGGTCCAGCAGGATGAGGGCTGCGGTCTCACCGTTGTCCAGCAGGATCCTGATGTCATCGGTGGCGGTGATGAGGGCAGTCTCAGTGCTGTGGTTGCTGCGGAACCCCGATTGGGATGGGTCCAGGATGCTGTTTTCTTCGACGTATCGGGTTAGCTGTTTGTTGACGATCTTCTCGATGACCTTGGCTGGGAACGGAAGCAGGGAGATGGGCCGGAAGTTCTTGAGGTCTCTCGGGTCCGCCTTGGGTTTTTGAGTAGGGCGTTGATCTCTGCGTGTTTCCAGCTCTCTGGGAAGGTCGCGGTCTCGAAGGAGAGATTGATGATGTTGCACAGGTGGGGTGCGATGGAGCTGCTGGCTTTGTTGAAGATGTGGTGCGGGAAAGGGTCTGACGGGGAGCCGGAGTGTATTGTGCTCATGGTCTTGATGGTGTACTCGATGTTCACGCTGGCCCAGGCTGGCAGGGGGTCGTGGTCGATGGTGTGCGGCGGGTCTGGTGCAGAGATCTTAATTGGGGCTGTCTGGGTGTTGAAGCTGTCGTGGATGTCGGCGATCTTGCGGTGGAAGAAGGTGGCGAGGGAATCGCACAGGGGTTGCGACGGCGGGATGTCGTTGGTGTTGGAGCTGGGGTTGGAGAGTTCCTTCACGATGTTGAAAAGCTCCTTGCTGTTGTGTGCGTTGTTGTCGAGGCGGTCTTTGAAGGAGATTCTCTTGGCGGACTTGATGAGGTGGTGGTGGTTACGGATGACGTCTTTGTGGGCTGCGTGGCTGTCCGGTGTCTTATCACTGTGCCATTTCTTCTCTAGTTTCGCTTGGAAGCAAGGAGTTCCGAGGTGAACCAGCTGGCTCTTTTGGTGGTGTCACTGTAGGTGAGTTTTATCAGCGGGGCGAGGGTGTTGGCACAGTCGTCCATCCATCGTCTGAGGTTGCAGGCAGCGTCGTCGGTGTTGGATGGGTCGGAGGGAGGGCTGAGAGCGAGGGTTGCCCGTAGTTGGTCTTCGGTGACTTTGCTCCGCAAAACATTCATACTTTACCGACTCCGTGAAGGAGGTGGTAACCCATTTGCAAATGGGAAGGGGTCCCCAAGGGACCTCTTCCCTTTTGTGAATGTGGGCGCCAAAAATTTTTTAAGAGCAGGCAGTGGTCCCACGGACCACTGCCTATGCTTAAAAAAGGAAAAGGAAACTTCATTTTTCTTTTTTAAATGAGTCTCGTGTTTTGCAGTCACAGACATGGTGGTCTGCTGACCCCAGTAGGCCACCATTCCTGTGAGTGCCGTCCATTCCCAATGGGTTGCAAATTGCGACCTGCCTCCTGAATATTAATGAGGCAGGTCTCTTGTGACCCATTAGGAATCGCAAACAGTGTAAAACACACTGTTGTACATGGCTGTTTGTGATTTCCTAATAGCAAATCGCAAAAATCTGCTATTAGGAAATCGCAAACTGAAGTCTGTGTACATCTGGCCCCATATGTGAAAAGGGTTTCAGCATTCTCAAACCCTCTGATTTACAGATTCAGGATTTTCTGATTAGATCATCTGCTTCTTTTTACTGTCACTTCATGCATGCAAGTTACATGAAAAGGCAATTTATGATGGGGTAGTTGTATGCTCATTGCCTTTGCAGTCTGTCATTATTGCCCCCTTTCCCTATTCAAAGTGTTCATGTTGACGACCCACCAAGATTGGGTAATAAATTAAATATCAACTCATAGATCAGACAAAATTTGCCTTAGCAAGTATTAACCTTGCTTACATTATTATATAAGTAAAGGAATAAGAATAACACACCCACCTCTCCTGGACTACTCTCTTAATGTAATAATGAATACTATTGTAGTGACTCCTCAATGACCTATATCATCAGTGTTATTATACACCTCAGGAAACTTAACGTAAATGTTTGAACCGGAGTGACACAGCCTTTTATCTCCCAAATACAAATGTTCTGTGAGAGGGAATATGTATACATAAGATCAACATTCCTGTCAGCCAAAATTTCATTAAGCAGAATTCATTCTAGATTTTCAATACTATGGCGTCCTTTTAAGGCCTTTGTGTATCAAACCACGCCAACATCCAACCTTCCATGCAGCCTAACAGGAAGAGCAGAGAGCCTAACCATTAACTTAGAAATGGGTGGGGCATCAAACAATGAGTCCCCTTTTTTCCTAAAATACTGCTAACAGGTTCCAGAAACTCCTGCTTACAAAATCAAATAGTTGTGGAGCACTCCCTCCTATGTCTAACATCGATCTCAGCTTCTGAATTGTTTTCTGTCTGGGGATATCTTAATGAATCTGTAAGCCTACAATCCCTCATTTTGGCCCTGAACCCTCTTATCGCTGTAAGAGGGTTGCATTGACCTGGAAAGGAGCCGGCACAGATCCTGCATCACAGTATGGCCACGCTAATGGGCTCTGTTATGGGAAAGTCACGCAGTGCAGCACAGCAAGTCATGTTGCTGTTGAAGCAGTGTAATTTTAACTCCATCCTTACACATCATAAATACACAATATAAATGTGCATTTAGCACATGTACTTTGCATGTCCCATTGATATTAATGTAAAGTGTTGCACTTGACATCACTATTGAAGTGCATTCACTGTAGGATTAGAGGCTCATATATACACTGTGTGCCTTAACCGTATTAAATGATATATACTTCTTAGAAATCTGATGAAATCTATCCTCACACTATTAAAATGTATTTACTTTAGAAATGAGAAAGACTTATGTAATGAGTGCACAAATGTTTCATATTTGCATTTATGTAGTTCTTAGTAACATTTATACTCAAGATTTTATCTTTCTGCAACGTGTAACATGAATCTAATGTACTGACATTTTTCATTTATTTGTAATTGAATGTGCACACGTATATTGAATTTGCACCATTGATTTAATACATTAAATTGCCTTGACTAGGCCCGCATTTCTTTCTGCATAAAATAAAATACTGTTTTCCACTTTCTGCTTGCATGTCCTGTCCTTGCAGGTCCATTCACATGGTTTGTTAGTTGAGAATAGATGTAACACTGTATTAACGATAGAGACCCTGAGAAGTAGACCTTGACAAAGAACATGGAGACCCAAAGCATTAACTTACAGTTTCCATTCAGTAATGTTGCAAGGAGTTGCAGGTGACCAAGAACGAGGTCTTTATCAGGAATGGCCTAGGAGAATTAGTTCATATTTGAGCTCATAATGTGAGAATGGAAATGACATTGAAGCCCCTGATGGCGTGAATAAGGGGTGTTACTCAGAAGATTCATGTGGTAATAATTGGTGTTCTCATAGGTTCTTGTTGGCCACATTTTCTTTGGACTTTTAGAGGTTTAGACCTCTATGCTTCACCTTTTTGATTCTTTGCCGAGTGTGGCTTAGAGTAATACTTATTTCCCTATCCCTAGAATACTCTTGATTGAGCTTTCGAAATGCAGACACCTTCAAGCACTTTCCCACAACTTCCGCATTTTTCACTTTTTCTGCTTTTCCCAACTTTTGAGATCCTTTTAGACTTAACCATTCTCTTAGTTTGGACTTTAAATTATATGATTTTAGACAATACTCGTGTATAGAAGAGAGTATCAGAAACTTTTCTGTATTGATGTGACTTAACTTCTTTTTTGCCTTATTCTGGTACGCCTGAACTTCTTTAGGAGGTTGAGTTATCCAGTTGTTATTCTCCATCTTTACAGCATGGTATTAACATTAATTTACCTTAACTTGACTGCTAACTTGTAATAAACCTTCTTAACTATAGTCACTGATTCCTGGTCCTTATTGTGTAGCCAAATGGGCTGCACTGTTACTGGCATTGTTTGATTAAATGCTAACTCCCTTTACCTCTTAGTCGGCGAAAAAGGATAACAAGTGATAAGAGGGTTGGGCCAGCTCTGGATCACTGCGCTGCGCTGCGTGACAGGGTAAGGGCAGGAATGTGCCGTATTTAAGGCAATATGGCACATCCCAAGAAATAGAGATATTTCTCCTCGTTACACCTCCCAATTTCTCCTGATGTTGAAGATGTGGTGGGAACAGGGGTCCGTGGGTGCTCCTGAGTGGATGGAGTTCATGATGGCTGTGGTATTTTGAGTGGTGAGCTGGTCCTATTCGGTGAGCAGGTGGTTGAGGTTTGCAACTGTGGGAGTGATGAGGCTAAGGATGTTGGCAGCAGTGGGTTGAGGTTCGAATTTTTTGAAGATGGTGGAGATCTTGTCATGGGAGAAATCCACCAGGGTTCGCATAGTTCCTGGGAAGGGGTGATGATGTTTTCGGTGGCTGAGGGGTTGTAGAACTCTGAAGATGTTGAAGAGTTCTTTGCTGTGATTAGAACTGGCTTTTATGTGGTCAGCCAGGGTGCTCCTTTTCATCTCTTTCAGGAGTTGGTGGTATTGGTTAAGGGATGTCTTGAATGTGGCTCGGTCTGTGGGTTCCTTGCTGGTGGCCATTTCCTTTCCAGTAGCTTGTAGTTGCGATTTGTTGTGCTCAGTTCCGTGGTGTACCAACTGGCCTATTTGGTTGATCTCTTGAGTTTGGTGGGCTTGATAGACTCTGCCAACGCAATCGGTGAGCCAGGCCGAGAAGTTCTTGACAACCTGTTCTAGGTTGGTTGTGTTGTCAGGGTGGGAGTTGTTGAGGGTGTTGGTCCTCTGACTCTCTGATACTTTGTTCCAGCTGCGGTGTGGGGAGTACTGGGCAACTTGGTGGTGGTGCCGGGCGATCCTGTGATGGTGAAGTTGATAATGGTGTGGTCTTTCCAGGTGAGCTTGGTGACATGGCTGTACATGTCTGTCACTGGCTGTGAAGATGGGGTGTCCTGCGGTGTGTGTGAGGTTGGCGACTAGCTGGGTGAGGTTCATGTTGTCCATGTTTTTGAGGAGGTTGGCAGTGTTGTTGTTATTGAGGTGAAAATTGAGGTCTCCTAGTAATATGTAGAATCAATGGCATGCAGGGCGATGAATTTGGGGATGGTGTCACGGAAGTTGAGGTGAAGTCCTGGAGGTCTGTAGGCGAGGGGCCTCTGATGGTGGCTTTGACATCGGTTTGGAGTTAGAAGTTGAGGTGTTCCATGATCTCGGTGGTGTAGTGGATGTCATCTGCGGTGGTGGTGCTGCGGATGGTTTCTTTGTGGATGATGGTGATTCCACCTCTGTGTATGTTGATGCGATCTCGGTGTGCTATTTTGTAGTGGTCGGGCATTGCTGAGGTGATGTTGGGCGTGGATGCAGGGTTGAGCCAGGTCTCGGTGAGGAAGATGACGTCAGCGGTGAGGGAGGTAATGGTGTCCCAGAACTCTGTGGCGTGCTTGCAGAGTGACGTTCATTGAGCAGGAGGCATGTTCATTGAGCAGGAGTTGTTCTGAAGAGGTCATGGTGTGCATGGTAGTGATAGTCAGATGTGTGGGTGCTCCAGTGTTGCAGGAGAAGAGACAGTGCTGGCAGGAAAAGGGTCCTACTATTGATCATGGAGAGGTGTGTCAGCAGTTGTTGTTGGGGATTTGGGGGTCCGGGGCTCCGAGCTCATTGGTGGTATATCTGCGAGTAGCTGGAGAGACAGGGTTCCTGGCAAAGGGTGCTGTCCAGGTGTGGAGAGGATTGCCTTTGGCTGCTGCAAGTGGCTGCTGCACACCCCCTGCATGGTCATGCTGTGGCCTCCATTGAGTAGGTCCTGGGAGGAGAGAGGGGATACTGGGAGGCGGCGGGAGAAGCCGGCGAGATGCGGGGGGGGGGAGAAACGGTGGGAAAAATTATGGGAAAGCGAGGGGGCAATTCGGTGGAAAAACATACAGGAAAATTACGACAGAAGGAACAAAGGTAATAAAAAAAAGCAGTAAACAAAGCTGAGTAAAATTAAACATAGATGAGAAAAATTAAACAGAGCTGAGCAAAAATAAACAAGCTGAGCATAATAACAAAGTACACAATCCAAATTAACTAGAGAGGCAGCGAAGCAGCAATGGGGAGCGATCACGAAGGACCTGCTCAATGGGGTCGCGCTGCGGCCTACATTATGTAGGTCCTGGGAGGAGGGAGAGGCACTGGCAGGCGATGGGTGGGGCTTATGAGAGGCTGGAAGTGGGAGGGAGAAACAGCGGGAAAGCGAGCGGGCGGTGGGCGCAATCCAGCAGAAAAACAAACAGGAAAATTACAACAGGAGAAAGAAAGGCAATAAAAAAGCAGTAAACAGCGATGAGCAAAATTAAACAGAGCTGAGCAAAAAAAAACAAGTTGAGCAGAATAACAAAGTACACAATCCAATTAAACCAGAGATGCAGCGAAGCAGCAAGTGGGGAGCTGTCACGAGCTTTTAAAAGCATCAACATTCCAATGTATGCATCTTAATTGCTGGTCTGGGTAAATGATGCATTCACTCTGACTATTCTCCTATCTTCTACTTACTGACTTACTTTTTTCCTCTGTGGGCTTTTCCCTATTCTTCTCCCCTCATTTCCCTTGTGACCTTTATTATTTAAGGATTTTACCCCTTTTTCTGCGTTTTCTAGCATTTCATGTCTATCTCTTATTAACATTCTGTCTGTTCATGGTTTGATTAGAAGATAAGAAAGTGGTTTTATCCGCATTCCTGGTCGTACTACAGAACTTTATTGTTTTTTCCTAATACTGTCTTAGCTGATGTGCAAAAGGCACAGTCTTATTTTTTAACGCACCTCAATGTTTTGGAAATTATTGCTGCCATCTTTACTTTCAAGAGTCTTGTCAAATGGAATACACACTGTTGTTTCTTTCTACCATGGGAGAGCCTATCAGAATTAAGACGTGTCAACAAGATTAGGGGTACAAGGTCAAAATATCTCTAGGAGCACTTCCACTGTAATAATCTGTTAATCATTGCAGACTATCTGCCAGGTCTGTCCAATTCGATGGCAGACTAGTACTTCAGACACTTCCAGGACTTGAGCAATTGGGTACTGGAATCACAGGTTTTGCTTGCTATTTTCCCCCTCTAGGGCCGTCTTTACCTGAACCGCCTTGTGGCCCATCTGTTGGAAAAGCTAAAGTTGAATGTTATGCTAATTCGATCCTTGCAGCTACAAATGGCTCAAAAAAGGTCGTTGACATCCTTTGGGAACAATCAAATACTGACTGCATAAAGCAGGCAGTCACACAGTTGCAGGAGCTCTGCAATGATCTTGCTGACTTCTTTGATAAGAAGATCAGCAAGATATTGGTGCTCCTACACAGATGACACCCTCTAGAGTGAATACATCAGCAAATTCGGACAAGGGAGCCAGAGCGAGCGATATCCACAGTTGTACTGAAGTACTAGTGCTAGGTCCCAGTATGATCCAAAATAGAATAGATCTATTGGAGACCCAGGTCCGTAGGTTTGACTCCTTTGAACCCATCTCGGTGGAATGCGTCCAACTCATTGCCAGGTCCATCACTTCTGGATCTCCAATTGATCCCCTACCTCCTAGGGTGTGGAATAAGCTAGGAGATGAACTCACCCTCCCCACATGGCAACTATCCAATCAGTGCTTGGAGTCTGGGGTTGTGCCACATATATGGAAGAAGGCGATAGTCACCTCCCTTGTAAAGAAACCCTCACCGGACCCTTTGGTCCTGAGCAACTATAGGCCCATATCGCTCATCCACTTCCCCATGAAAATAGTAGAGCGATATGTAAGTAGGAGGCAATCCCGATACCTGGAATTACATTCCCTCCTTGAGGACAAACAATTTGGGTTCCGACCTGGACATGGCACTTAATCAGCCCTACTCATTGCCATGGACGAGCTGTGGGTGACTGTAGAGAATGACCAGTCAACAGTCCTGATCATGCTTGACTTGTCGGCTGCCTTTGACACGGCCAATCACAGAATCCTCCTGGTCAGGCTAGTCTCAATTGGATTGGGGGTACAGTGCTGAAGTGGATGGATCGGTGTCAGGCTGTTGCCCTGCCCCATACCACTCCGAATACAAAAGCCTGCGGACAGGGAGTTACACAGGGCCCTTCACTCAGCACTGTCCTGTTTAACATCCATATTGAGACCACTCATTACCCTCATTAAGGAACACGACACCAGGCTAGTTAATTATGCGGACAACACCCAACTGATCCTACCCCTTGCTAACAACCAGGAGGAAACAGTGGTGGCTTTTCAGAAAGGCATGTCAGATATTGCTAACTGGATCAATGCAAACTCAATAAAGTTAAACAGCGATAAAACTGAATTCTTATGCTGCTCAGCAAGCAGAATTCCCATGACACTTCCCCATAACTTTTGGCCTCTTTTGTCTGGAGAGAAGCTGCGCCTTCGGACACAGTCCACAACCTTGGGATTGTGTTTGATGACAAGCTATCTCTGGAGACCCATGTTACAAAAGTAGCCCGCACTTGTTTTGCACTCCTTCGTAGTCTAAGGAAGGTGTTACCACTGCTGCCCACTAAAGCCAAATCCTTGGCTGTGCGTAGTGTCATTCTCAGCAGATTAGACTATTGCAATGCCCTGCTACTTGGAGCTCCAGAATACTTGAAGAGATTGTATAAAGCACAAATGGCAGCGGCAAAACTGGCATTGAACAGATGCCGTAGATCCTCGGCATCTAATGCCCTAAAGGAACTGCACTGGCTTCCTCTGACACAGAGGATCATCTTCAAAGCCATATGCATTGAGTTCAATGCACTACAGGGAAAAGGCCCTGGGTCTTTACAACATAGATTGAAAGGATACAGGCCTGGGAGACATCTTCGTTCAAGCTCTGCAAATTTGGTCTGTGTTAACAAATTCTTGAAGGTCAACACAAGGTTGGGCCTTCACAATCAAAGCGGCCCAGCTGTGGAATAAGCTACCACCCTTTCTGAGGGCCTCAACCTCAACTCAAAACCTGGCTATTTCCGAAGTAACCAGACCCGGTTCTGGAGCTTGTGCATAGTACCGGCAGTATAGTACCTATATGTATGCTTAGCGCCAGGATACCAGTTTGGAGACAGTCGCGCTCTAGAAATGCTTTAAATAAATACATCTGAACCACCAAATTAGCCAGTTTGTGACCGTGCACCCAGATCTGGAAGCCTGGGTAATGGATGCATTCCACCAGTGCTGGTCCTGTCATGGATTAAATCGCTGTTCTTTTTCCTTTTCCTACATTCCGAGGACTCTTTTCTTCACAAGATGTTGTGCCTGTGGTGCCTATAGGTGTGCCGGTCTAGCATGGCTTTGCTGGTGCATGAGGCAGGGCTAAGTCTTATTTCTCCCTCTACTACTGCCCTAATAAACTTCCTATTGGAATTGTTTGCTAAAGGCCTGTCCTACAGGACCATCAGTGTTTACTACTAAGTGATTGCTGCACATTTTCCTCTCTGCAGCTCCATTTACATTGTTAGGGGCCCTTTGTTCTGTTGCCTGATGAAAGGAATTCACCTCAAAAGGCCCTCACATCCTCACTACTCTACAGACTGGTAACTCTCTCTGATCCATGACTGCTTATTCAGGAGTGACTGCATTCCTATTTCCCTTCCTTTCCATTCCCTCTATGCTGTGGCTTGTTTAAGTGAGTAAATCTCTATGACTAACTGTATTAGCTCCTCTCTCTTTCAAAATACTTTGCAATCCAGTACATTGCCCGATGTCATGGCTTGACACATGCCCTTGAGCCCATTCCCATCCATCTCTCGTCCTTGGTGTTATTGGCTGCCCTTGTGCCCCTTTCTCAGGTGCATCGCCGCTCAAGATGTTGTCCATGCTGGGATTACAGGAGGCATGCTTCCCTAGATTGTGCTGCCAGGTGTGCTGCCCCGCTGTGACACTCCGATCACCAGCATAGCCAATCCTGTCCCCAAGCAGGATCCCGGAAAGTGATGGTAGCCTACCCCATCTGAGAGGCAAGACACAGCGGGATTCGAGGATCCACCACAGGGTTAAATAATCCCAGGATTCGATGATCTACTTCATGATTTGACGATCCCAGGATTCGAGAATCTAATGCAGGATTTGAGGATCCCACAGTGTATAAAAGCCACACCCAGGGTGTGCCTAGGTGCTTGGCTTTTCACACTGCTGATGAGAGGAAGCCTCTGCTTGGGCTATGCTCTTCACCTGTGTTCCTGGCTCTCTAGCTGCGACAATCTTCAAGCCGTATGGCGAGTTTATTTTCATAGAAGTTTTCTGCTTGTGGCACATCATGGAACAGCTTCTGCAGTATCACTTCAAAGAATTATCTCACAACCTTGGAATTCTTGGACCTCCTCCAGCTCTGTCTTCAGAGGCTTCTTGATAGTGATTAACAAACAAGAGTTATATTTATTTGCTTGGACTGCGAGACTACTGTTGAAATCTTGAACAGCCTCTTCCTCTTGTCTACTGAAACTCTGCATCACCTTCTAAGTTGTGCTGTAACATCTTGGGCCTTTGAGTGAACCTTTGTTTATGTCCAGTTTCTCAAGTCGTGGCACGTTGACAACTGTGTTTAGGACATTGAAACAGGACCAGTCTTACAATGATTCCCCAGGCTCTATCAAGACAAAGGTACTGTGCCATTGATGCGTACACACATAATGCAGAAAACCCAACGGGCCACCTTTTTAGGCACCCGGCGAAGGAGCAAAATGAAACCATCAGCTGCTTACATCAGTCGTCGCAGTGTATGCACCCTTGGGTACTCGTGTCTCTGTTGTATGTGGAGCGTGGCATTCAGCAACCATACCGCACATTAGTGGGCAATGTTCATCTGTGAATATTGTGTATGAAAAGCCAAGCAAACATAAGGTTGAACGCTTATGCCACTGTGCGAGTGTCAGGTGATGTGAGGTGATGATTCGGATTCATCTCTGCTCGTTCTGTGATTGATACTTAAGTGTACAGTGGCGCATATTCACACCTCGCTTTTATTGCAGCCAGTGACTCATTTCCTTCAGGGACACCGTACACTAAAACCTAATTTGTGATGCACTTGCCCCGAACGGAAACGATTTATGCAATCTGTGCTGCTTTTTTTTTTTTTACCTGCTAGGTCATTGACAGATTTAGGATATAGACTGGGACACTTTATTTACTCTCTGGAATTTTCCCGGCAGGTCAGGCTGGTTGCAAGGCAGTGCAACAGGTTCTGGGAGTCTGTGGCAGCCACACCCCCACACACTATAATTTATTGTCCCTTTGGGTGCTCGTAGCGCCGAGCTCGCTGGCTAACATGCAGCGTTTGACAGTTCAGCGAGGGCGTGCTGTAACTTATTATCTGTCTCTTCACGTGAGGCACCGTTCATTGGGCCATACCTCTGCCCGTCACTCATGGAAAACAAGGATCCCGGTATGGCTGCGCTCACCCGCGCTTTTGCGTAGCGAAGTTTTTGCTATAATACACATGTTAATAGAATGATTCTAGATTATGTTTTCAGATTCTGTAGACTGTTACCATTCAAGTAAAATCCATGCAAAGGAAAGAATGCATGCAATTTAAATTGATGTAAGAGTAGTTTTGTGTTTTGTTTAGTACAAAAGAGCTGTCACTGGTGAGAGACTGCAGAACACCCGAGAGATCCTCCATTTTCTAAAATAAGCTATATTACTGCAACTGGATAACACCTCTTGTGTGCCTTCTTTCATATCTTTATCCTTTTTTCCTCCGCAGCTAATTTCAGCGCCAACGCTAGAGAAAACACAGGGGTGTGCCGTATTGTTGTAAATACTGCACATCCCTGCGTTTTGGAAATGTCGGAGCGCTGCAATGCCAATTTTGGCGTAGCTCCGCACTCCAACATTTCTTTGTACATATGCCCCATAGTTTTATTCCGTCTTGATATCAAGGAGCCTACATAGGGCGATCTTTAATTGCTTTACTCTGTATTAGACTGCAAATTAATGTCATTGATTACCTCACCTTTCACTGGATTACAGTCTGAGATTTATCATACTTTAGTTTGAAGAAGGTGATCGAACAAAGTAAATTTCCCTTCTCCAATGCGGAAGAAGATTACACTGACTAAGCCATCATGTGGCTCAGTAGGTTGAGCAATTGCTGCTGAAATCTCTTGCAGTCTAAACGTCATAAATGTTGTCCCTGCAAGGCCAACTCAGCCTTCCATCCTTCCTCGATTGGTAAATTGAATATCCATTCCATTCATTAAGCTTTATTTCGACAACTCGTGTCATAAAAGCTACGAAAAACACACAGAGTAAAATACAATTCAGAATATATGAAATGAGCAGTTCATACAGCAAATGTTACAGTAGGCTTACAGGATCTTCCTTTCACAAAGCTGTGGTTTCTTAAACATATTGCCTGTGAGATAATATCATTTTGAGCCAGTATGTGAAAAGTTGCATAAGGTGCTCGGTACAGCTGCGGCGCCTGCTAAGGTTGGAAGCAATACCTTGCCCGTTCGACATGAGCCAGATAGAGATAATACGTCATACAAACTCATTCTTACAATAAAAGTTAAAATTCATTTAAATTAAAATTATACCAATATGAGATATAAAAGAATCTAGCAAAAAGTAGTAAAAACAACTATCAAAGAATTTCAGAAATTAAAATGAGCTTAAGACTGTAGCGATAGACTGGAAGAACTAACATGATATTGCAACGGTTAAAATGTACTAAATAAAACTTCATACATGACAGTCATGCTATTGGCCTTTTAGGCCCTCTCATGATAAGACTAATGGGATGATCATTTTACAATAAATTACTTGTGCAATGCGTCTGGTGGGGTTGGGCTTTTCATGGTAAAGCTACTAGGACCCGAAGGCAGCTAGGTCTAAAGACCGGCCTGTTGCTTGCTGTAGTTCTCTCATTCGGGCCTTCCTCCTGATGCCCCACATATGGCTTAAAAACTTGGCCACTGCATAGGCAACAAGCATTTGCAATGCAATAGGTCTCGCATTATTGAAAGTTTAAGCTATTGGCATTGCATTATTATTAGCAACGCCAATAGAGTGGTTGCAACTGTAAGCAAAGGGATAATGTAAAGTGAGATATGTGTTCCTAAAGGGAAATCTGGAGCCTATTTTTGTAGATTAAGTGGAAATTGTAGTGTTGTTTGTTTCTTGTAAGGAGAAGCAAAGCAGTACACATACAGGCAAGTACACACACACATAGAAATAGACACTGAGACATAGAGATGCAGACAGACATGCACACACAAAGACAGATAGAGCAAACATACAGAGACGCATATACAGAGATGTACATATAGACACAGACACAAGGAGATCAAAAAGTAAACACAGACACGCACATACAGTAACGAGATGTACACAGAAAAACAAAGATACACATATACAGACAGACACGTACACACAGAAACAGAAACACAAGCAGAGATGCACATATAGAGACTAGAAACAAAAGTGCATACACATAGACATACACAAACACATTCATGCACATACAGAGACATATTGCACATACAAAGACAGTAAGACACATACACACACAGTGATGCACACACTGAGACAATCATGCACACAAAGGCTTGATGCACGTCCTGAAACACTGCTGTACAGACAGAGACAGTAATACACATACAGACACAGTGATGCACAGACAAAAACAGTAATATACATACAGAGACAGTCATGCACACAGATGAGTGTTGCACATACAGAGGCAGTAATGTAAATACACCGACAAACACGTACACACACAGACACAGTGATGCACTCACAGAGACATAATGCACACACAGAGACACAGAGACAGTAATGTACACACATACACAGTGATACACACACATACACAATGTATCGAAGCAATACTTGTATGCGATCTTTACAGAATGTGTATATCATACATTATGTTTCATGTCCTGCATGTCCACTTTTACTGTTGTTTTTCTTACTATTAGCTTACTTGTGATGCCTATCGTGTATACATTTGCAGCGAGCGCATTAACAAAGCGAACACGCGCTAATTAAAAGCACATGCTTAATTACGTATTGTATAACACTGCTGCACGTTACAGACACCACTGAGCATGAACGCTTACATTTCTCAAGAAGCTACAACATGCACACGCCTCCAACTACATAATCGTGGCTTTTAAAGATGTACTCAAGATTCTCTTATATACACTATGATTGTTATCACAAACATACAATAATAACGTCACTATCCATTGCATAACCCCTGCCCTCTCAGGTGGTAATTAACAATTGCGTCAGAAACAAAGGTAACTTTTGCAGGGGTTTAGAACAGGGGTTTAGAATAATAGAGTGAACGCCGTAAGCTCACTAGATATGCGGCAGGGGAGGGAAGGGGGCATTCATCTGGTTCTACATACAGAGACAGTCATGCACACAGATGAGTGTTGCACATACAGAGGCAGTAATGTAAATACACAGACAAACACGTACACACAGACACAGTGATGCACTCACAGAGACATAATGCACACAGAGACAGTAATGTACACACATACACAGTGATACACACACACATACACAATGTATCGAAGCAATACTTGTATGCGATCTTTACAGAATGTGTATATCATACATTATGTTTCATGTCCTGCATGTCCACTTTTACTGTTGTTTTTCTTACTATTAGCTTACTTGTAATGCCTATCATGTACACATTTGCAGCGAGTGCATTAACAAAGCGAACACACGCTAATTAAAAGCACATGCTTAATTACGTATCGAATAACACTGCTGCACGTTACAGACACCACTGAGCATGAACGCTTACATTTCTCAAGAAGCTACAACATGCACACGCCTCCAACTACATAATCATGGCTTTTAAAGATGTACTCGAGATTCTCTTATATACACTATGATTGTTATCACAAACATACAATAATAACGTCACTATCCATTGCATAACCCCTGCCGTCTCGGGTGGTAATTAACAATTGCGTCAGAAACAAAGGTAACTTTTGCAGGGGTTTAGAACAGGGGTTTAGAATAATAGAGTGAATGCCGTAAGCTCACTAGATATGCGGCAGGGGAGGGAAGGGGGCATTCATCCGGTTCTTTGTGTAGAGAGTCCGAGCACAGGGCAGGCACTGCGGCGCTAGAACGGGCTTACACAAACGGGCACTGTAAAGAAACGGTGTGTCAGCAGCAGCGGGGCTGTGCACACTGGACAGTATGACTAATTCCCAGAAACTAAAAACTCGCAACACTAAAGCCACTGCGCGTAACGATATTCATTTCACAGATGTAAGAAGCAGGTAGTTTTACACAGTCTACAATTTAGTGCGCGCATTCTTAATTATTTGTAATTAAAGCACTAAACACTACATTGCGTAAACAACAGCGGTGTCATCGTGCCAGCATTATTGTACGAGACAGCGTTTGTTTTATTTGCGCATACATAGACGACAACAAAGCAAAACCGATGGTGGGCGCGCACCACAAAGAAGCAAGGGAGCGCGGCAGCGATGCGAACGCGCGCTGCTGCATTCCCTGGTACTACAGCAACGGAAGTGACTAAATCTCCATGTTATTATAGCTGCTGTCAGGGTTTCTGCTCGGCGAGTCTCATTTCAGCAGTTTTCGGTGGTAATGGTGGCAGCTTTCTGATTAACAGCCATGTAACTTGTTTCTCCGGTGAATGCATCTCTTGCGCGCTTTACAATCTCGTGCTTTAACTAATGAACTCGCTGCAGCGTGAAATGCACGCACATGGCAGACTAATGATCACGCCATGATATAGTGTTCCCTCTTAATGGAGGGCTCATAATTAGTTTTGTGATTTTCAACATGAAACTAAACAGTGGTGCGCGCGCACCACAGAGGGGCGGGGGGAGGGAGCGCGGCAGCGAGGCGAACGCGCGCAGCTGCGCGTGCTAGCCACCAGTGGGAATGGGAGGAGCAAAGGCGGGACATGCGCCCGCCTTTGCCCAATCGCGTGCTGTATTTAATCAAAAAAAACACGCGAAAGCCAACAACAGCAGGCGAAAGCAAAACCACACGCACGAGCGTGTGGTTAGCTTTCTAAAGCCCGTACAAGAGGTCTCGCGCTGCGCGAGCAGGGCTGCGCACTGTAACGCTGGGCGCGAGACCTAAAAAAGGGTCTGGAGTCAGATTTTCAAATACTCAGGGCTTCCCGATGGTTCGGTATGCCCATTTGCCTGCAGGTCGATTTTAACCATTTAGACCTAGGCTGCACATAGGCAGGACATGCAAACAGCACATAGGCAACGGACTCCACCGGTGCCTTGCATCCTGGGCAATTGCTCGGGCTTGGGTCATTTGGATGCCACTTAGCTGTTACCTCTCCTACAGGAAGGGTGCCAAACCTAAATTGAATGTATAGTGTCCTGTCCTGGGGGATCTGAATTCGGTCTAAGTAGGGTTCCAATAATCTGGCCTGTTTGTGGAGATGAAATTCTGTAGTAAGTTTCCCCAGATTAGACTTACTGAACTCTTGTTGCTCAACCCATTCCCAATAATGTTGCTTCAATGCCTCTTTTCGAAGCAGGGGTGGGTCTGGTTTTTCCCATAAGGTCTGGAGCCCAACATCGAACACCAGTTTTCTAACGTTTTTTATCCACCCTACCTTATTGCACGTATCTAGGCGGGCGACCTCTGCTAGGGCTTCTGCATAAAGCAGTAGCTCCGGTGTCCTCATGATTTGAGCCCAGTAGAGCAACGGGCGGAGCTTCGCTATGTCACCGATAGGGCGTCTGCCCATGTCAAGCATTAGGGGAATGAGCGGGGTGCTTTGAGGCAGCGTCACAAGGTTCCTGAGGAATTTGTGCTCTGATCTGCTAATCTCAGATATTGTGTCGAATCCCCACAACTCTGCGTTGTACGGGCCTGTGCTGACTGCTTTCAGATCGTAGACCTGCAGGGCGGCAGCTACAGGTCTACTATGCGAAGAGCGATGTTCCTTCCCTAGGGCCCCTGTGACGTGCTTGTGGTCCAGTAGCATCTTAGTTATGTGGGGCTTCCATGACATTTTATCTAAGAGGCGGACACCTAGGTAGTCAAAAGTACTGACTCTTTCCAAGCGGATCCCTCCTAACATTGGGCTACCTTTGTAAGACTTATAGGGGTTAAAGGCCATGAATTTGGTTTTTGTGGTGTTAATAACCAAGCCCCTAGTGTCGCAGAAGAGTTGGAATCTATTAAGTAAAAGTTGAAGCCCCGCCAGGGTCTTAGACACCAGCAGGGTGTCGTTGGCAAACAAGAGGGTTGATACCTTATCCCCACCAAAGGTTGGTGCATCAGCAGGTTCTTGTTGCAAGAAACTACCCACTCCGTTCATGTACAAAGAGAAGAGAGTGGGGGGCCAGAACACAACCTTGGCTAACTCCCCTGCTAAATGGAATACGCTCAGTGAGTTGCCCCTGCGACCCCCATCTGATCTGTGCGTAATTACCTTCGTGTAATCGAACTACCAAGCTGTGAATATGTGACGGGATGCCCATGCCATTAAGCACATGCCATAGTTTGTGCCTAGGGACTAAATCGAAGGCAGTCTTTAAATCAATGAAAGCTAGGTAAAGCCTGCCCCGGCCAATCACTACGACTTTCCAATAAAGAAGCAGGAGGCGAAATACTGGATCGATTGTCCCCGTCTTTTCCCTAAAACCAGCTTGACATTGGGATAAAATTGCGTTATCTTCCGCCCAGGACTGAATTTTATGCAAAAGGGCTCTAAAAAAGACCTTTTGGAGGGCATTGATCAGGCTAATGGGTCTATAGTTGGAAGGCTCATCTCTATCCCCTTTTTTGTAAATTGGGACCACCTCTTCCCTCTTCCATGATTCTGGGACTGGGGCACCGCTGGCTATGGCGTTTGCCAAAAGTAGAATGTAGTGTGCCCAGCTAGAAATATCTGATAGAAATAAATCCCCCGGTATGCCATCGGGCCCTGCAGCTTTGGACTGTACTATTCGACCTAAAGAGGTCTCAATCTCACCCAAAGTAAAAAATTCATTATTCGAAGGCTGGCTAAAGAAACCAACATCCTCCAATGAGGACGTCTCCCTGAAATCTGAGTAAAGCTTCAAAAAGTGGTCAAACCATGCCTGGCCTGTAATGTAATTGGGTGGTGGTTGGGCCCCTGATTGGTTACCCCAGGTGACTAGGGACCAAAAGGATTAGGAATCTTTCTCTGCACATGCTTCCTTGAGTTGCTGCCATCGAGGTTCATCCCACGCCCGTCTCACATGATGCAAAATTGCCTTATTGCGCTTCCTAGAGGCTTTAATAAGGGCATATTCTCCTTGGCTTTAATGGCTGAGGCTAGAATTAGACGCTCGTGTTTGCAATCCCTTGTGTACCACGAGGCTATTCCCCCTTTTGAATTGCTTAGCCTTCGGTCTGTTCTCTAGACGATGAAGTAGGAACTGAGCCGGTCAAAGATACGTAAGTGGGCAGTAATTACTTCGGCCCCTCCACCAGTACTTGTGGCCAAAGACTGACGCTCGAGAGTACCTGCTTCCAAATCGTGCTGTATACCCCGGATCTTATCTTCATGTAGGGCTATCTTCCGCCATTTTAGTGTTCACCTGTCATTTGATGGATAAACATCCTTTGTATTATTCAGGGGTGAGCTTCTTGTGGGATTAAGAAAATCGTCCCACAAGGGATTCATGGTGAGACAGAGGGGTTTATGGTCGCTGTCAGTTGTGGCATCCACACTCATATCGACCACATCTCTCCAGAGCCCTACATCAAGAAGGATGTAGTCGATGCGGGATGGGCCACTGTTCCTATTGAACGTGTTCGCGCCCAGTCTGTCTGAGGGAGTTCTTCCGTTCACAGCCCTTAGCCGAAATTCTGCATTTAAGGCGTTTACTTGAAGCGCCAACTTCACCCATTTTTTAACTGGAGGGAGATCTAAATTGGGAACAGCCCATCTGAGGTCGTCTTTATTCGTGTCCATTATATCCTCTATGTCTAGGGGCTCAAAAGTAGTATTAAAATCGCCCGCTACTATTGGTCTTGAGTAAGTTGGGCACCTGGCTAGGCTCTCTTACAAATGCGTGAGTGTTGGCGAAGGACTCCCCCCTTTGGTCCCACTCACATTGATGTTTAATAGATCGATAGAAACTCCCCCAGGGTTGCATTAACACTTTTTACAGTGATTAGATATTACAAAAGTGCAACATGAAGCGTTACATAAAAGCAAGCTATCATTTTAATTGCACCATACAATAGATAACAGACGTTTGCTTGGATTGCTTTACTTTATATTAAATTACAAAAGGAGAGTACCTTGAGCACTTTACTCCGTATTAAATTGCGGAAGGGGAGGGTATTTTTGTTACTTTTCCCTCTATTAGACTACAAAGGGAAATTACTCGGATCATGCTGCCCTTTGCTGTACTACACAAAGAGGCCTCCGGGTACAGCAGATTGTTTTACTGGGCGCTAGCAGAAAGTAGAGGGACTGAACATCTCTGATAAATGTGAACGAGAGAAAGAGAGAAAGAAAAAGAGAACGAGAGAAAGAAAAGGAGAGAGAAAAAGAGAGAGAAAGAAAAAGAAAGAGAGAGAAAGAGAGAGAAAGAGAGAAAGGTGATATTTCCAAACTTTTGAATTGTATGCATTAATACCTAAAAGTGGATTCTTTTTCTATAGATTACATTTTGTAAGTTTTATCTAGCAATGTCTCAGAATAGAATTCCCTTCAGTTTACTGCTAGCATGGGGTTAATTGAGTGTACACGAGCTCACCATTAATCTAGGAGTAGCTGGAACAGACACCTGCAGGCCCTCCATGTGCTATCCAACAAACTGCAGAATTGTGGAAACCCAAAAGCTGAAGATTTATGTGACTATCAGCAGAGCCATTCTTTTGGCATGAATAAGATCTGGGAGTTTAGAAATCCTCCGACTGCTCTCTAAACAAAGATGTGGGAAGCTATTAGTGTTTATGTGAGCGGTTCCCATGTTATTTCTGACATTGTGCGATATGAATAGTAATATCTTGAGACTGCGGTCCGGCTGCAGCTCAGTGGGTGCAGTGTGTGGGTCTGGATGCTTGTGAAGACCTCCTGCCTTGAATTTAGAAATAGTGCACTGATTTTTGCACCTTTCAAAACAGTTGTATTCATTTGAAACAATGGTTATGAAGACAGTCTGTGCATCCACAACAAGATGAGATTACTTTATTTAATTTATTTTACCTAGCGCTTTACAGAGAACAAAGCCAAGAAGAATACAGACTGTGAATGAAAAAGGCGAAGGTGGTTATCATGGCTAATAGGTGACTTCAGGAAAGGAATGAAGGGGTGGATGTAGCTTGCTAAACAATTTAAGGGGGAGATCTAGTCAGTGGAAAACATTTTGAGCAGATAAGCTTTGAAATTCTTCCTGAAGTACAGGAGGTTTTAATTTAGAATTGTAGCCTCGGGGATTTAGTTCCAAATTCTAGTACGAGAAGGCTTAATCTGCCGGCTTGCTTTTCCCTTGTTTTGAGTATTTAGTGGTGGGAGTTGGTTTTCCCTCTTGAAGTCCATTTTACACCTTGTCAGTGTACTTGATTCCGTATAGGGGGGATGTGGTCTGATTTTTTGTGATTAAGAGGAGGCATGCTGCTGCTTGTAGAGTTGCTCTCACAGGCGTAGTAGTAGTAGTTGTCCTAGACCAGCCAAAACAGGAGTTACTTGATCGAAATGTGATAGGAAAAGTGATTGGACAGTTATCTTAAAACCTGCACGATGGATGGAGGTTTTGATTTGTCTCTAGTGACGTGTAGGCTGCACCACCCAAAAGTGACTAAAATGCCATATTCTTGAATAATTCAACCAGAGTGGTGATGTTTCTCTTTGCAAGCGGCCAGATCACTAACTTCCACCTCTCTAGTGACTGCTATGCAAGGGCTATCTATCAGAGGAACTCTAGGATAGTACGTTACATCCACCCAGAACACGGCTGCCAACTACGACTAAGCCCCTGCTGGGTCTATGTGGTGCTTGGGTAAGCACAGTGTCGAGGGGAGTTGAAGCTATCAGCCCGTTTCCAGGTACTGATGAGGGTGTGACCCATTGCAGTGGAACCAGTGGGGAGCACACTGTGCTTGGGAGACCAAGTAATACATCTTGAAATTCGGAGAAGCAAACTCGCCCTCTGTTAGGCAACTGCATTTTGTTCCAAACTCTCCTGAGCTGTGTGCCGGCCCACGCAAGTTTAGGAATCAATGCCTTAAGCTGAGCGAAGAACGCTCTGGTAAGGGGAATGGTAGTGTTCTGAAATCGTAGAGCAGCTTCGGCAGGAGAACCATTCTCATTAAAGCTACCCTGCCGTGCCCCGACAGCGGCAGTCTCATCCATTTTTAGGTCTTGCTGAGCCAGCGCATGCGCTGCTCTGCGAGACATTTAGTAAGGGGCTTTTGAAAGTGCTACCAAGCCGGCCACCAGCTTGCTGTTACGCGCACAAGCGCGCGCGACGTGCACAGCAGCTGCCATCTGGCTTTCTACAGCGCGTGAATCCCCTACCCCCTCCCACTCCCTCCTAGTCGCGCACACAACTCCCGCTTCTCCCCCTCCCCCTCCCCATCCCCATATCGCGTCTCGCGGCCGCTCGCACGGCCAATGCTTGTTCAAGCTCCTTCAACTTTTTTGCCCCTACATCCACCTTTCACCGGACCCCTTTGACTGGTTGTTTCCCATATTTTTTCCTTTTGTCCAACCCTCCTGTCATTACGGTTTTGAAGGGTATTCCCACCGTTCCCGAAGTTTAGTAACTTTTCAGTGGCCTTGACCGAAGCGACACGTCATGCTCCCTGCACTGACGTCACTTTCGAGTCACGCTATAACTACCGGCGTCTCCCGTGACTCGTCTTGTTCCGGGACCGCAGTGACCTTAACCAAGCGACTTAGAGGTAAGATGGGGCTCCGCACCCCTTACAGACCCACTTACGCTCACCTTATCACACCCTACCGTCTTCCAGCGTGTCTCTCCAGTCGCAGACTCACGTCTTCCAGCGCGTTATTTCCTCAGACGCCATGCTCCGTATCCTCCACCCACACATTACTTTAAAACGTACTTCTTAGCCATGGTAATCTAATGCAGATACCTCCCGTACCTCTTGGCATACCAGCTCTCGATACTCACAGCACGTCAGTTTCATATTTGTGGTCAATTCCCCCAGTACCATTACTTTTCACACGCGCCTTTTAGCGAATGTTGATTCATTGAAGATACCTCCCATATGTCACGGCATACCAGCTTCTGTGATTTACAGCACGTCAGTCTCTTACATGTGGCAAGCTCTAGTGACCCCTTATGTTTTGTTTACCATAGGAATACGATTTACCATAACTAAGCCCTGGTAAGCAGTTGATTTTTATGATGTACCAGCACCGCTTTTCTTTGCCACTCTGCATATTTCGGTTACCTTTAACATATGCTTATCGTTCATGTTCCACTTTACCTACGTTGCTCTATCTACCAATTTGTGTCCACCGCGCATTCACTGTTCAACGTTAACGCATCCCTCCCTTTTAATATGCTGTTCTTCTATATTAATCGTTGTGGCAGTACGATGGTTTTACTGCTGGAGTCCCTATAATGTATCCACCTGTGTATACGGCACATATTAAGTGATTTTTGATATTTGCAATACAAGAAGGCAATTTAGCACTGTCGCCATAATGTATAGAGAGTCTGATTTATATAGAAGCATGCATTGTCACTGATTTGTGTAGAGATTCATGTTTTACCAACTATAGGTGTATGGATAGTCACTTACATGTATAGAGGATCCTGTGTCTACTGGACTGTATACATATTTATTTTCATTTGCTTTGGACTATACCATTTCCAGCTGAAAGGCAATATTTCTCTCCATGTGTTCCCATACATGGCGTGTCACGCAGTTTGGTGCTTACTTTCCCTCCATGTTAAAGAACAGTAGATGTTTAGCACCCAGGCTAATGTGCTGCATAGCTAAATACATATAAGGTCCCAAAGGCGAGACCGATTGCATTGCAAATGCTTGTTTCCAGTTAGAGAGTGTTATCGACTCCATACGTTAACCGTAGTTTTCTCTAATGATTGTGTCCATATCCCAGTGACATTGGATACCCAGATATATTAAAGCTGATTTTGACCAATTGATTAATAAGCCAAATGTTGTGACAAAAGCTTTTATTTCTCTAATTATTAGTAAGTTCAAATTTTGTTCTGATACTTTAACCAAAACTAAAATATCATCAACCTATATTGACAATAGAATCCAATGTGCACCAAGCTTGATTCCCCGAGTATAATGAAACTTGCGAAGGTTACAGGCAAAGGGTTTCACTACCAGGGGAACAGGTTCAGTGACAGGAGGCATCTTTATCTGGTAAACCTACTTATGACAATTGGTGAGGATAGCTGGCTGTTTCCCTTTATTCTGGCCACTGGTGCTGTATACAGGAATTTAATCCATTGGAGCATAGTCCTGCCCATGCCCAGAGTCGGATTGGTAAGGCGGGCACTCGGGCAATGGCCGAGGGGCCGGTATCGAAGTTCCAGCTGTGGGCTGCTTTTTTGGCAGCCTGGGGGGCCGATTTGAGCTGTGTTTGGTGTGTTCAGATGTCGCCAGCGGCCCAGTGGGGCCCTGAGTGGCCTTTCTGGAGGTAGATGGGGTTCCAGTCCCTCCCTTTTATCAACGGGCAGAGGTGTCACTCCTTTTCTCTCGCTGGGCCGGCCAATTAATGTGTGCATACTGAGCGGGGGTAGGAGGCCTGAGCAGAAGTGGTCTCACTTGTTTTCAGGTGTTTATAAAACTTCGCTGAAACAGTGTTTTGAGGAAAGGTAATATGCAAATGAGGGCCACTTTTTTTTAGCGTGCCCGGGCAGATTTCTAATCCCAATCCAACCCTGCCCATGCCCATCCTCTCGACTACTGTGGAAAGGACTGAATCTTCTGTAGAATCAAAGGCCTTGCCTTAGTGACATTCGGAAATGTCGCCATCACTATTATATCGGTATTTATGTGGTGGGTGACAGTAAATACCGTGGGTAGATTATTAGTTGCGGATCTGCCTGGAATGAAACATGATTGGTCTGGCATAACTTGCCCCTGAAGGAAAGGTAAAAGTTTACTAGCTCTGATTTTGGCCAGAATTATGTTATCTAAATTTATTTGTGACAATGGTATATATATATATATATATATATATATATATATATCACAATGCTGTGGAGTTTTACCAGGTTAAAGCAGGGCAATAACTTTGGGCCACATGAATGAAGCTTTTTTGTGGTCGCAAACAGGGCGATTCGCAGAATCGGGCCGTTTGCGAACGCAAAAAGGCTTTTCACATGTATCAAACCCAAATTCTGATTCGGTAACCTGTTACCGAATCGTAATTTGGGTTTGCGATTCAGTATTAGGACGGGGCGTGTTTAGGGCGTCCCTTCCTAATACCGAATCTTAATGGTATGTATGAATGTTTTGTGACCTTGAATGCTGTCGCAAAACATTCGCATTTTACCACCTACTTCAAGTAGGTGGTAACCCATTCGCAAATGGGAAGGGGACCCCTTCCCCTTTGGGAATGGCAGCGAAAACGTTGTTTCAGCGCAACCAGTGGACCCACGGACCACTGCCTGCTCTGAAGAAAGGAAAAGAAAACTTTTCATTTTTTTTTTTTTTTTAAATGCAACCAATTTTCCTTTAAGGAAAACGGGCTGTATTTAAAAAAAATGTTTGCTTTATTTAAAAGCAATCACGGACATGGTGGTCTGCAGACCCCAGCAGGCCACCACCCCTGTGATTTTTGCGATTCCTAAGGGGTTGCAAATTGCTACCCACCTCATTAATATTCATGAGGTAGGTCATTTGCGACCCCTTAGGAATCGCATAAAGTGTTCAACGCACTTTCATACATGCCGTTTTGCGATTTCCTAATTGCGAATCACAAGGATTCGCATTTAGGAAATCGCAAAACGGTTCCAACATACATCTGGCCCTATGGCTTTGCACAGAGATATGGGCAGTGATCCTACCTCAGACGCTTCTTTTTATACCACCAGCAGAGGCAGGGCCAGTACCACTGAGTATTCTTTATAAAAGTCAATTACGAGCCTGTCATTACTCAAATGACTCTTTCTCCTAATCACATATTTTATTATCTCAGTAATGATTCGGGAGCATAGTCGTTGTCGCTCCTGGGTCACCAACTAAGCTAGAAGAACTATAGCCAAACAACCATTAATGTCTACACTACATAGACTTGATCATGTGGCGTATAAATCAGTATAGAATTTATCAAACTCATGTAAAATATATTTCTAGTGGTATAAAAGTTCATCCTTTCAGTTTATGTTGCTGGATGTCAGCTGCTACCACGGGGCGGATAAATCCCGCCAGAGTACGCCCTTGGTTGTTTGCCCTCACCGTATCTTCTGGCAGCTGCGTACTTGCACAAAAATCTGATTTCCTTCTCAGCTTCATCCCTAAAATCAGCTAGCTTTCAGTGTGATTTTTTCAGTAGATCAGGATCTCCAAAGGGGGTGTGCCTATATCCTCTGCCAGTGAGCTTGGTCTGTTGTGGGTTGATTTTAATATTCAATGATTCTTAGCAATGTGGTCCCCCCAAAATGATAGCTTTAGAAGCTTCCCACAGCATAGCACGAGTATCAATTGTACCCTGGTTGTTTTCAAAGTAAGATTTGTTTTTTTTGTCTAATCTCTTCCTTGAATACCATAGCCAGAGAGGTCACCCACTGTAGTCGCTACAGTCTATGTATGCATACATCTGTGAGATTGCCAGTGGGATACCAGAGAGTTATCAGATGACAGTCTGGGGAGGTGTGTAATGGAAGTTACCCACCCCACTACACCCCCGGAACCCAGTCAGAAATTGATTCTAGATGAGGAGTCATGCCCTGTTGAATAGTATGTAATTCTCTCGCCCTTGGGTATCTAATACAAAACAAATCTACAAGCTTGTGTTGTTGTATTATATTAAGTAGCATTTCCCTCGCTCTACCCTGTCTTCTGGTCCCACTACCAGTGCTGTTCAGTTCCACTTATAGGGTTAGGGTAAAGTCGCCCCTCCACCCCCCATAATATTGCCTGTTGGGAACAGCAAGAGCATTTCCCAATTACATTGGATAGGAACTCAGAGACATCATAATGCGGGCCGTATGTGTTTATAAAAGTAACATGAGTCATGCCCAAAATACCCTGAACTATTAGATATCACCCCTCCTGATCTGACACAGTGTTATGTAGTCTAAGTTTTACACTGTTTTATTAAGATGGCCACCCCTCTTAAGTAGGTGGATTAAGAGGAAAAGAACCTGAGACCATCACAGGACTGAGGTAGGCTGTTGGGTCAAGCTCCAGCTAGCGGTGTCTCTTGGAGGAATATAATGTCAACATTGTGCCTTTTTATATAGGCCTTGTGTTGTCAACATTTAGGATGATTGTTCAACCTTCTAATATTCCACGTTATCATCCTAATAGACATCGGAGACTCAGACCCTTTACTTATGTCAGGGAAATTGATCTATAATTCCATTAATATTGCACAATTACAATCCGGGTGCCTCTGTACTACCCTGCCTGCCATAAATTCTTCAATCTGTTTATGTGTTACAATTAACTCCTTATACTCCATTCCACACCTACACCAGGCCAAAACTTCAATGGTGTTACCCAAAATTAACCCTAAAGTAGGTGACCTAAAGCTGTCATACAATTGTCAGCTGAGAGGAGGACCAACTGTTTAACACTACGTTGGGTGTAGCCAGAACTGCTGTAGAACTGAACTCTAAAAAAGTACTACTTATTTTAACAATGTGTGCCCCAGAAGGCTCCACAACTCATTCTAGTCTGTGAAAGCATATTACAGGTTCCTCGTTTTTTTGAAGCAATTCACAGGGAACATCCTGTATGTATCTGCAGGTCAGTTTGGCTTCAAAATGGGGGATGAGTCATTGACACAGCTCTGTCTTCAATACTATTTCAGCACTACCCAAATATGAAGTCCAGCGTGCCGATTCCACTATGGCAAGGTTAAGTCCGTCCAAGCTGAGTCTTTATTCCACGTCACTAAATTGTTTTTATTTTTAGTAGAATTTGCCTGCCGCTGTCTCTTTCAATGCACCGGGGAATTCTTGTTCAGGAAGGCAGCAGCTGAAGGATCTGCAAACACTTGTGTCTTGATACGTGGAGTAAAGTATAGTTTGGCTGGGTAAAGCTTGGCATATTGGATCTCCAATTCTTGGAGTTTCTTCTTTACTGCCATAGAGTTCCACCTGGCATCTTGTACGTTGTGGGTGAAGTCGGGATAAAGGGGAGTGAAGCTCCAGCATAGTGGATAGTGTGTTTCTCCCTTGGCATCTAAATTGTCAAAGGCTTGGCAAAGATAGGGTGGTGTAGAGCACCTGGGACTGGCCTTGGGGCCAGAGTGTGGGGAGCTCTTTCCTCTACATACAGGGGTGAGAGGTTATTATGTCAAAATATGTCCATAAGAATATGTTCTATGAAATCCTGGGAACGCCACATATTCGTTGATCCCTGGATGCCACTTATTCACAGGTTGCTTTTGTGAGAGCATGCCACCAATTCTCCGTCCTTTGCTTTGATCTTCTCCTTCTCTGCCCTCATCTTCCTCTGTAATTTTCATTGCTCTGCCTCATCGTCTTCTATATCTGAGATCCAGCGTTCTTCCAAGTTGATGCATGTGTGTTGACTATCCAATCTGTCTTTCATATCATTCAGGCCAGCTCATATCATTCACGACAGGGTGTCAATTTTGGAGTCAATCGAGGCTAGGCTGCCCTTCATCTCCAGCAGAAAGCCTTTCACCCCGCCTCATCATTTGTTCCGAGACCTCCGGTTGCCACCAGTTCAGGGTGATGGTCACCAGCCTGCTCTGGAGGCCTTTTGGCCTCTCCTGCTTCAAAGGTCAGTCTGGCTTGTTTAGCATTGGGTTTGCCCATTTGTCTTGCTTGTTCCACTGCGCAGTTTGAGCCTTTTGCTCCAAGAACACTCACTCACCCACAGGGCCATTTATTCAGTTGGTTAAGGCTGAGCCCTCCACACAAAAATACATAATTGACTTTCAAGGGACAAATGCAGCAGATTTTATTTGGGGCCCGCAGCTTCAGTGATTGGCCTTTTCAGAGGGCTACAGTCTCATTGCTCCAGTGGACATGGGGCAAAGGCAGACACTGCAGGATGTGAGACTCTGGTTTGGGCTTTAAGTCTATTGCCAGAGAAGTACTTGGGTATAGGGCAAGGCAACTTGTTTACCCCACACTTCTATCTCATGGTAGGCTTATCCCTGATTCTGTTGCTGCATGGAGTGCTACCTACTTGCAGCATCGGCACTGGAGGACCTAATCCACTGCTAAATAATGTGCCTAGGGTGCCCCTGAGCTCCTTACTTGTTGCCACGCTCGCGGGCTGCTGATTCGGAGGCCAGCCTTTTGGTCCAATGATGTGCAACCTAACAGCCTGGCATGCAGAGAAGTTATTCTTCCCCACCTTTCTGCATGAGATATATGGGGACCTGATGATAGGTTGATCGTCACAGGCCCGTACCGATACAGTCTGGCAGGTAGTACATGGACTGCACCCCTGGTAGCTGGAGATTGGACACTATCCTTTGCTGGCACACAGTTTCGGTGACCATAGCTGCCTACAAGCCACTCTCTGCCACTCCCATCTCGATGACAATGTTCCCGCAAGCCACAACAGACTAATCAGCAGCCGAGGTGATGATCTTATTTCAGGCTGCAAACTAGGGACAGTGGCTTATTTGGACAGATATTTTGTGTGGATAGTTGCTCCATCCATCGGAGCAGTTACAAAAAGCCCCATCTTTCCAAAGCTCTATAACATCCCCTACTGGGAGGAATCTCAAACGTGAAGGAATCATCCTCAAAATTTCTTGTATCCAATGGATTGCGCATAGGTTAAGGTTGGCACACCCTAGGTTTTTCATTGATTTATTGAACATAAACTGTTTGGTGATATCTTGTACACAATTTTACGAATGAGGTAGCGGGTGTAAATTGGGATCTGTCTTTTATCAGTAACCAAAGACACACAATTGATGGACGGAATGCAGAACAAATCAAAACATGGGTTAAATCCATCATTCTTTTGCTCACCATGCCACCCCAGTTTAGACCTGGCCATATGCAAATCAGTCTTGACCCTGTGCCTCATGGGAACAGTCCAGCCCGAACTGCCAAGCCAGGTCCTCCCTGGACCAGAAACGAGCATCCTAGGACCGGTTTTGGAGTTTCACCCCTCTTCAGCCAGGATAGCTTGATTCCAGTGGCACAGTGAGCCCGGGACCCACGTCTGGGCATACCCGGCGCACTTAGGGCGAGGAAGCAAAAGACACACAATTGATGGATGGAATGCAGAACAAATCAAAACATTCACCCCCAGTCAAGAGATCTGGGTTAAATCCATTATTCTTTTGCTCACCATGCCACCCCTGTTTAGACCTGGCCATATGCAAATCAGTCTTGACCCTGTACCTCATGGGAACAGTCCAGCCCGAACTGCCAAGCCAGGTCCTCCCTGGACTAGAAACGAGCATCCTAGGACCGGTTTTGGAGTTTCACCCCTCTTCAGCCAGGATAGCTTGATTCCAGTGGCACAGTGAGCCCGGGACCCACGTCTGGGCATACCCGGCGCACTTAGGGCGAGGAAGCAAAAGACACACAATTGTTGGCCGGAATGCAGAACAAATCAAAACATTCACCCCCAGTCAAGAGATCTGGGTTAAATCTATCATTCTTTTGCTCACCATGCCACCCCAGTTTAGACCTGGCCATATGCAAATCAGTCTTGACCCTGTGCCTCATGGGAACAGTCCAGCCCGAACTGCCAAGCCAGGTCCTCCCTGGACCAGAAACAAGCATCCTAGGACCGGTTTCGGGTTTCACCCCTCTTCAGCCAGGATAGCTTGATTCCAGTGGCACAGTGAGCCCGGGACCCACGTCTGGGCATACCCGGCACACTTAGGGCGAAGAAGCAAAAGACACACAAATGATGGACGGAATGCAGAACAAATCAAAACATTCACCCCCAGTCAAGAGATCTGGGTTAAATCCATCACTCTTTTGCTCACCATGCCACCCCAGTTTAGACCAGTGCCATATGCAAATCAGTCTTGACCCTGTGCCTCATTGGAACAGTCCATCCCGAACTGCCAAGCCAGGTCCTCCCTGGACCAGAAACAAGCATCCTAGGACCGGTTTCGGGGTTTCACCCCTCTTCAGCCAGGATAGCTTGATTCCAGTGCCACAGTGAGCCCGGGACCCACGTCTGGGCATACCCGGCGCACTTAGGGCGAGGAAGCAAAAGACACACAATTGATGGACGGAACCCAGATCCTTGTGACTGGGGGTGAATGTTTGCATTGTCCAGCATTCCGTCCATCAATTGTTTCTTTTGCATTTGTCTCCCTAAGTGGGAAGGGTATGCCCAGACGTGGGTCCCGTGCTCACTACACCACTGGATTCAAGCTAGCCTGGCTGAAGAAGGGTGATGCCCTGAAACCGGTCCCAGGATGCTTGTTTCCGATCCAGGGAGGGCATGGCTTGGCAGTTCGGGCTGGACTGTTCCCACAAGGAACAGGGTCAAGACTGATTTGCATATGGCTGGGTCCAAACTGGGGTGGTGTGGTGAGCAAAAGAATGATGGTTTTAACCCAGATCTTTGTGACTGGGGGTGAATGTTTGCATTGTCCAGCATTCTGTCCATCAATTGTTTCTTTTGCATTTGTCGCCCTAAGTGGGAAGGGTATGCCCAGACGTGGGTCCCGTGCTCACTACACCACTGGATTCAAGCTAACCTGGCTGAAGGGTGATGCCCTGAAACCGGTCCCAGGATGTTTGTTTCCGATCCAGGGAGGACCTGGCTTGGCAGTTCGGGCTGGACTGTTCCCACAAGGAACAGGGTCAAGACTAATTTGCATATGGCTGGGTCCAAACTGAGGTGGTGTGGTGAGCAAAAGAATGATGGATTTAACCCATATCCTTGTGACTGGGGGTGAATGTTTGCATTGTCCAGCATTCCGTCCATCAATTGTTTCTTTTGCTTTTATCAGTAGCCAGTAGATTAACTTAACAGTCAGTTAGGTGAGATCTTGCAATGTCAGATTGAAAATTAGTTGAGCGGGGGAACATGGCTAGCACGCGACCAAGATGGCCACCTGAGCACTCTCTCCGGCCGATTGAGAGCTCCTCTGCTGCTTTTGGGGACCAGGTGATACTGGTATGAAATATACAGGATAATTGGCTGCCACTGATTCAACGACAAAGTCAGTGTTAGTTGAATCTGATAACAAATCAATTGAGTTACACAGTCAAAGGACTTTCAGAGACTTTCAGCAGTCCATATTACCTGAGTATAGGTATATAAAGCCCAGAGGTTTAATTGACCAGGGCCATTATCAGGACATAGTGTCGCAAAATACAAAAAATCTGTACATTCAGTAACTTAAACAAAAGAAACAGGGAGATGGGGCAATTAGAAAGGTTACATACATACATAAAAACAACAAAAGGAATAGTAGTGGTAATGAGAAAGGGGAGCCCACAGAAAAGGTGAAGCTAAGAGCAGGATAAAGAGATATACCTGTCAGCAAGTCAGTAGGCATTAAAAAGGAGAATTAAAAACAAGCTGAATAGAGTCTAGGCCACAAAGTAGTCCCAGAGAAACATACACTGTATAAAAATGTTTATATTTATTGAAAACATGCCACAGGCAAATTAAAACCCAGTGCAGAACATGTTCAAAAGAGACACAACGTAATTACTTACAAGTAGGGGAAGATTATATCACTCCCTCAAAGAATACAAGGTAATTTGTAGAAAAAGACAGGCACAAGGCAGGAGCCAACCCAATCGATGCACACCTATATAAATACCCTCCATTAGATTAGAGTTTTGAATTATATTTATGGCGCACTGAGCGCGTGTCCGGCGGTCCACGGACTGCCAGACTCGTGGGGGCGCAGTGGTGTGGTCTTCCAACTGCCCCATTATGACCAGGGCAGTTGGGCTGCCATGGGACCACTGCAACCGCCAAGGATCAGAGATCCCTGGCGGTGGCACATTGGTATTGAGGCCGCAGTATGCTTCGCAGGGCCGCTGTGGCCCCGCCAAGCATATTACAAGCATATTATGAGTTTCCTCACCGCCACACTTTTCATGGCGGTGTGACCACCGTGAAAAGTGCGGAGGTGAGGAAACCTGGTGCCTCATGCCATGTGGATGCACACAGGGGGGCACAACATGTGCCCCCCTGTGTGCATGCATACCAGTACCTCCATGGCAAGGCCTAGAGCAGTCCATGCCGTGCAGGTACTGCCTTCGACGTTCCCATTGCTGTGCCTATTTCATAGGAACTGCCCTAGGAATGACAAAATACCACCCACCAGACAGGAGAAAACTCCTTATCTGGTGGGTGGTTTGCACATGGGTTTGGCGGAACGGGAACGGGGCGGTCTCGCTCCCGCACCGCAAAACTCTTAATAAGGCCCTAAGAAGGAAAAAGAAACAGGGTTTTTTAATGCACTGCCAAATGCATCAATAAACATACATTCCTTACTTGAAAGAAGCTCGAATTAATCGCTGCACCGCATCAGTCCCGGACGCAAGCCCCGGAATCCACAAAGGGCGTGCTATTACTAATGATGCATTTAAATACTATCAGCCGTGAATGGAGGAAGCTGATAAGCCAATAGAGACGGCTCACATCCAACATGCTGAGAATTATGGGATCTGTAGTCCCACTTGATTGAGTTCATATCGTACTGAAATAAAAACAAGATACCACCATTTGGGCTGTACAAAAAAAAGTTTAACCAAAGCAAGAATAAGGGAAGGCAAGTAAAGGTAAAATGCTTATTAAGGGCAAACGCACTGTCAGAAGTCGCCGGCATGCCCATACACGAGCAGTGTAACTGTCAAACTGTAAAGGAGTAGCAAATGAAACACTGTTGAAGATACGGTTAAACCTTGCCAAGAGGATAAACTCTATGTACGCCTCAATTGGGGGAATTAAAAACGAAAAGCCAAATTGAATTCATAGCAAGGTGTTGGAAGCGATACGAACCTATGCATTACATAAGAATATAATAGTATAACGCAAGAGTCATCTTCATGCCAGAGACACCGAAAGTGTTTGTATGTTACGGAAAGAAGTATCAAATTGGGAAAAAAACATAAAACCTCTCACAACTGGGGAATAAACAACATTTACAGACTCAATAAACCTCAAGTTAGAATGTGGTCTATTTAATACGACCACACAAGGAAATACTCTGAAAAAACTCATAAGGGATATAAGATGAATTATTAGTACCCTTCATCAGAAAAGTAAAAAGACAGTCCAATATATCTAAATATCTATATACAAAAGACATTTATTCCGAAATTAAGACAGAAAGATACAAAAGAAAAATCAAAAAGTCAAAGGGTAGACAACATCTGTATCGTCTCGTCAATTATATTCAGACCAGTGGTAGCAGAGTTCAATCCACTGGCATTCCAAAAGTGTCAGAGTTCGGGAAATATACGTCATTTTTTCAGTCGTGCGAACCTGTACGATCACCTGCCATTTGATTTGTCATCCCTAATGGCAGGGGTTTACAGGCCAAAAAGCAGGATCTTGGTCTTATCCCTATTCAAGCATAGCATCTTTCTTTTAAACCAATAGGGACCTGAAATAGACACAGAGTCATACTGGGGAAGCCTCCAGAGTTGTCTTCAAGCTTTATCTGAATCTGTGTGTCGGCTACATACATTTGGTGTCAGACCCGGTTTGCTGGGTTATGGAGGGGGGGGGGGTGCAGGGGCTCCTGTGCCACAACTGAAGTTATTTGCCTTCCTTGTATATCCAGATGTCCTTGGGTCTGTCTTGCGATGGCTCTGTAATCTTGGCTGAGGAAAACCCCTTAAGCGCTTGGCTCTATGTGGTAGTGATGGCGAGCAGTCACAGACTTCTCACGGAGGTAGCATGGGGGTGCTCGAGCTCAGCACTCAACAAACAAATTAGTATAATAAATGAGTGTCCAACACAGTGGTTGGCTTTCAGGAAGAAAAGCACTTTAATGCATGCTAGAATTAAATACTACAAAAAGGAAAATGTAAACAATGCAATTTAGTGTCCCGGTGCTAGAGTAGGTTGGCACCTCTTCCCGCCATTAACCCAGCCCCTCCTTATGGTCCAGGAAGTTCCCTTCCTAATTCTGGTTCTAGCATAATTAGACCCACATGTGAATTACCCCATACTCTTGTGTTTGTGCATAGTCTTTTTAAGTCATTTCACTGGTTCTCAGCCAACCAGTCTTTTCAGGTCCATGAACAGACCGGTGTTTCTCAGGTGGCCACCCAGTTCCTCCAATGCTCGCTTGCTCACCCTCTTCTGAGCTCACCATGGACTTGCACTTTTTCTCAGCCTCTTAAGTGGGCACGCTTGAATCATGCAGCTGCAATCAGGGACAGCTACTCATGGGAGTGCTGGATCTTCCGATATCTGGTCTTACGAGTGTTCTGTGAAGTCTTGCTTAGGAAGTGCAGGTGTGGAATGGTGCAGCCATGCATGGCAGGGCTTGAGCAGATGGCGACACTTTGCACAGGCCTTGCTGGTTGAATGCTAGACCACAGCTTCAGACATGCCGCAGTCTTAGGACACGCAGTGGCTGTGGGTGAAGATGCAACTGATTGCATGTACAGCAGCTTCAAGCAATGGCGTGATTTCACAATACAGGGACAGTGGCTTATGTGATGCCACAACATCACAGATTCGGCTCAGCGGCTCACGTTAGGCTGCAACTTCACTGATCCGGCACAGTTGTATTTTATTTTTTATTTTATTTTAACCCCTTCGCTGCTAGGCCTTTCCCCCTCCTGTGCTAAGCCTTTTATTGGCTATTTGGGGTAGTTCGCGCTTAGGCCCCTGTAACTTTTTGACCACATAAGGTATCCATGCCAAATTTGCGTCCTTTTTTTCCAACATCATGGGGATTCTAAAGGTATACAGGGTTTGTGGATTCCCCTCGAGGGGACCCAGAAATTAGCCAAAATACAGCTACATTTTGGGTTTTTTGGGAAAAATGCGAAAAAAGGGCTACAGATGAAAGCATCTGGTTTTTTCCCTGCAAATGGCATCAAAAAAGGGGTTGTGGTGCTGAAATCACCATCTTCCCAGCTTTCAGGGACAAGCAGACTTTTGTCAGAAAACCAAAATTTTGTACACAGTTTTGGCATTTTTCTGGGCCATAGCCTATTTTTGCTATTTTTTGTGCTTTCAACCTCCTTCTAGTTAATGGTGGAAATGCGTATTAAAGCAATAATGGATCCTGGAAAGCAATACATTTCTGAAAAGTAGACAAAATTGTGAATTCAGCAAGGGGTCATTTGTGTAGATCCTTCAAGTTTTCTTTATAGAAACAAACAGTTAAATATAGGAAAAATTGAAAATTAGTTGAAAAAACAGCCATTTGTGTCAACGTTTTCACCTGTAACTTCTTCTAATTATGACAGCTATTTGAAAGCAATATACCATTACATCCGCTGGACCTTTCTGGTTGTGGTGATATATAGGACTTGTAGGTTCACCAAGAACCCGACAAACCCAGAGCCAAATAACTGAGCAGCGTCTTGCAATGTTTTTTTATTATGTCCCGGGTATATAGCAATTATTCTGGGAAAATGTATACATGGAAAAATCGGTATGAAAGACACCTATGTATTTCTGAAATGGGAACAAAATATAGAGTTTAGAAACAGTAGATATTTGCACATTACCGAAATTGGGAGTACCCATACTAGCATGAGAATTATAGGTCATTTTTCAAAATGACTTCTTTTTTACACATTGTCTTTCATTTGGAAGGCAGAAATGCATCGAAAGTCAATAGATAATAACAGTTGCTTGACAATTTTGTGTTACACTAAGTCTCCCGATAAAAATGGTACCTCACTTGTGTGGGTAGGCCTAGTGCTCGCGACAGGAAACGGCCCAAAACGCAACGTGGACACACCACATTTTCACAGTGAAAAATGACCCTTTTTTTGCAAAGTGCCTAGCTGTAGTTTTTGAACCCTAGCTCTGCCGGCACCTAGGGAAACCTAGCAAAACTATACATTTTTGAAAACTAGACACCCAGGGGAATCCAGGATGGGGTGACTTGACTGACTCTCACCTGGTTCTTTTACCCAGAATCCCTTGCAAACCTAAAACATTGTAAAAAAAAAACAAATTTTCCTCACTTTTCTGTGGTGGAAAGTTCTGGAATCTGCGTGGATCCACAAAATTCCACCCACCCCGTGTTCCCCAAAGTCTTTCGAGAAAACGGTACCCCACTTGTGTGGGTAGGCCTAGTGCCCGCGACAGGAAACAGCGCAAAACGCAACGTGGACACACCACATTTTCACAGTGAAAAATGACCTTTTTTTGCAAAGTGCCTAGCTGTAGTTTTTGAACCCTAGCTCTGCCGGCACCTAGGGAAACCTAGCAAACCTATACATTTTTAAAAACTAGACAACCAGGGGAATACAGTATGGGGTGACTTGACTGGCTCTCACCAGGTTCTGGTACCCAGAATCCCTTGCAAACCTTCAAAATTGTCAAAAAAACCACATTTTCCTCACTTTTCTGTGGTGGAAAGTTCTGGAATCTGCGTGGATCCACAAAATTCCACCCACCCCACGTTCCCCAAAGTCTTCCGAGAAAAATGGTACCTCACTTGTGTGGGTAGGCCTTGTGCCCGCGACAGGAAACTGCGCATAACGCAACGTGGACACACAACATTTTCACAGTGAAAAATGACCCTTTTTTTGCAAAGTGCCTAGCTGTAGTTTTTGAACCCTAGCTCTGCCGGCACCTATGGAAACCTAGCAAACCTATACATTTTTGAAAACTAGACACCCAGGGGAATCCAGGATGGGGTGACTTGACTGGCTCTCACCAGGTTTTGGTACCCAGAATCCCTTGCAAACCTAACAAATTGTAAAAACAAACACATTTTCCTCACGTTTCTGTGGTGGAAAGTTCTGGAATCTGCGTGGATCCACAAAATTCCACGCACCCCACGTTCCCCAAAGTCTTCCGAGAAAAATGGTACCTCACTTGTGTGGGTAGGCCTAGTGCCCGCGACAGGAAACAGCGCAAAACGCAACGTGGACACACCACATTTTCACAGTGAAAAATGACCCTTTTTTTGCAAAGTGCCTAGCTGTAGTTTTTGAACCCTAGATCTGCCGGCACCTAGGGAAACCTAGCAAACCTATACATTTTTGAAAACTAGACACCCAGGGGAATCCAGGATGGGGTGACTTGACTGGCTCTCACCAGGTTCTGGTACCCAGAATCCCTTGCAAACCTAAAAAATTGTGAAAACAAACACATTTTCCTCACTTTTCTGTGGTGGAAAGTTCTGGAATCTGCGTGGATCCACAAAATTCCACCCACCCCGTGTTCCCCAAAGTCTTTCGAGAAAAACGGTACCCCACTTGTGTGGGTAGGCCTAGTGCCCGCGACAGGAAACAGCGCAAAACGCAACGTGGACACACCACATTTTCACAGTGAAAAATGACCTTTTTTTTGCAAAGTGCCTAGCTGTAGTTTTTGAACCCTAGCTCTGCCGGCACCTAGGGAAACCTAGCAAACCTATACATTTTTAAAAACTAGACAACCAGGGGAATACAGTATGGGGTGACTTGACTGGCTCTCACCAGGTTCTGGTACCCAGAATCCCTTGCAAACCTAAAAAATTGTGAAAACAAACACATTTTCCTCACTTTTCTGTGGTGGAAAGTTCTGGAATCTGCGTGGATCCACAAAATTCCACCCACCCCGCGTTTCCCAAAGTCTTCTGAGAAAAATGGTACCTCACTTGTGTGGGTAGGCCTAGTGCCCGCGACAGGAAACAGCAAAAAACGCAACGTGGACACACCACATTTTCACAGTGAAAAATTACCCTTTTTTTGCAAAGTGCCTAGCTGTAGTTTTTGAACCCTAGATCTGCCGGCACCTAAGGAAACCTAGCAAACCTATACATTTTTGAAAACTAGACACCCAGGGGAATCCAGGATGGGGTGACTTGACTGGCTCTCACCAGGTTCTGGTACCCAGAATCCCTTGCAAACCTAAGAAATTGTCAAAAAAAACACATTTTCCTCACTTTTCTGTGGTGGAAAGTTCTGGAATCTGCGTGGATCCACAAAATTCCACCCACCCCACGTTCCCCAAAGTCTTCCAAGAAAAATGGTACCTCACTTGTGTGGGTAGGCCTAGTGCCCGCGACAGGAAACAGCACAAAACGCAACGTGGACACACCACATTTTCACAGTGAAAAATGACCCTTTTTTTGCAAAGTGCCTAGCTGTAGTTTTTTAACCCTAGCTCTGCCGGCACCTAGGGAAACCTAGCAAACCTATACATTTTTTTAAACTAGACACCCAGGGGAATCCAGGATGGGGTGACTTGACTGGCTCTCACCAGGGTCTGTTACCCAGAATCCCTTGCAAACCTAAAAAATTGTCCAAAAAAACACATTTTCCTCACTTTTCTGTGGTGGAAAGTTCTGGAATCTGCATGGATCCACAAAATTCCACCCACCCCGCGTTCCCCAAAGTCTTCTGAGAAAAATGGTACCTCACTTGTGTGGGTAGGCCTCGTGCCCGCGACAGGAAACAGCACAAAACGCAACGTGGACACACCACATTTTCACAGTGAAAAATGACCCTTTTTGCAAAGTGCCTAGCTGTAGTTTTTGAACCCTAGCTCTGCCGGCACCTAGGGAAACCTAGCAAACCTATACATTTCTGAAAACTAGACACCCAGGGGAATCCAGGATGGGGTGACTTGACTGGCTTTCACCAGGTTCTGGTACCCAGAATCCCTTTTCAAACCTAAAAAATTGTGAAAACAAACACATTTTCCTCACTTTTCTGTGGTGGAAAGTTCTGGAATCTGCGTGGATCCACAAAATTCCACCCACCCCGCTTTCCCCAAAGTCTTCCGAGAAAAATGGTACCTCACTTGTGTGGGTAGACCTAGTGTCCGCTACAGGAAACAGCACAAAACGCAACGTGGACACACCACATTTTCACAGTGAAAAATGACCCTTTTTTTGCAAAGTGCCTAGCTGTAGTTTATGTATCCTAGCTCTGCCGGCACCTAGGGAAACCTAGCAAACCTATACATTTTTGAAAACTAGACACCCAGGGGAATCCAGGATGGGGGGACTTGACTGGCTCTCACCAGGGTCTGTTACCCAGAATCCCTTGCAAACCTAAAAAATTGTCCAAATAAACACATTTTCCTCACTTTTCTGTGGTGGAAAGTTCTGGAATCTGCATGGATCCACAAAATTCCACCCACCCCGCGTTCCCCAAAGTCTTCTGAGAAAAATGGTACCTCACTTGTGTGGGTAGGCCTCGTGCCCGCGACAGGAAACAGCACAAAACGCAACGTGGACACACCACATTTTCACAGTGAAAAATGACCCTTTTTTGCAAAGTGCCTAGCTGTAGTTTTTGAACCCTAGCTCTGCCGGCACCTAGGGAAACCTAGCAAACCTATACATTTTTGAAAACTAGACACCCAGGGGAATCCAGGATGGGGTGACTTGACTGGCTCTCACCAGGTTCTGGTACCCAGAATCCCTTTTCAAACCTAAAAAATTGTGAAAACAAACACATTTTCCTCACTTTTCTGTGGTGGAAAGTTCTGGAATCTGCGTGGATCCACAAAATTCCACCCACCCCGCTTTCCCCAAAGTCTTCCGAGAAAAATGGTACCTCACTTGTGTGGGTAGGCCTAGTGCCCGCTACAGGAAACAGCACAAAACGCAACGTGGACACACCACATTTTCACAGTGAAAAATGACCCTTTTTTTGCAAAGTGCCTAGCTGTAGTTTATGTACCCTAGCTCTGCCGGCACCTAGGGAAACCTAGCAAACCTATACATTTTTGAAAACTAGACACCCAGGGGAATCCAGGATGGGGTGACTTGACTGGCTCTCACCAGGTTCTGGTACCCAGAATCCCTTGCAAACCTAAAAATTGTCAAAAAAACCAAATTTTCCTCACTTTTCTGTGGTGGAAAGTTCTGGAATCTGCGTGGATCCACAAAATTCCACCCACCCCACGTTCCCCAAAGTCTTCCAAGAAAAATGGTACCTCACTTGTGTGGGTAGGCCTAGTGCCCGCGACAGGAAACAGCACAAAACGCAACGTGGACACACCACATTTTCACAGTGAAAAATGACCCTTTTTTTGCAAAGTGCCTAGCTGTAGTTTTTGAACCCTAGCTCTGCCGGCACCTAGGGAAACCTAGCAAACCTATACATTTTTTAAAACTAGACACCCAGGGGAATCCAGGATGGGGTGACTTGACTGGCTCTCACCAGGGTCTGTTACCCAGAATCCCTTGCAAACCAAAAAAATTGTCCAAAAAAACACATTTTCCTCACTTTTCTGTGGTGGAAAGTTCTGGAATCTGCATGGATCCACAAAATTCCACCCACCCCGCGTTCCCCAAAGTCTTCTGAGAAAAATGGTACCTCACTTGTGTGGGTAGGCCTCGTGCCCACAATAAGAAACAGCGCAAAACGCAACGTGGACACACCACATTTTCACAGTGAAAAATGACCCTTTTTTTGCAAAGTGCCTAGCTGTAGTTTTTGAACCCTAGCTCTGCCAGCACCTAGGGAAACCTACCAAACCCACACATTTCTGATAAGTAGACACCAAGGGATTCCAGTGAGGTATGTTTTGCGTGGATCCCCCAACGTTTTCTTACCCAGAATCCCCTGCAAACCTGAAATTTTGCTGAAAAACCACTTTTTTCACACATTTGTGTGTGGGAAAGTTGTGGCATCACCGGGCTGACACAAATTTTCTACCATCCAGCGCTCCCCCAGGTCTCCCGATAAAAATGGTGCCTCACTCTGGTGGGAGGCCCAAGTACCCGCGACAGGCAAGGGCCCAAAACGTATTGAGGCGACATCAAAATTGCCTATCACAAAACGACCTGGTTTTGCAAGGGGGGTCCCATGACTTTTTGGCCCGGGGCTCGGCGGCCACCTAGGGAAACCTACCAAACCCACACATTTCTGAAAACTAGACAATGGGGGATTCCAGGTAGGTATGGCTTGCGTGGATCCCCCAACGTTTTCTTACCCAGAATCCCCTGCAAACCTGAAATTTTGCTGAAAAATGACCCTTTTTTTGCAAAGTGCCTAGCTGTAGTTTATGTACCCTAGCTCTGCCGGCACCTAGGGAAACCTAGCAAACCTATACATTTTTGAAAACTAGACACCCAGGGGAATCCAGGATGGGGTGACTTGACTGGCTCTCACCAGGTTCTGGTACCCAGAATCCCTTGCAAACCTAAAAAATTGTGAAAACAAACACATTTTCCTCACTTTTCTGTGGTGGAAAGTTCTGGAATCTGCGTGGATCCACAAAATTCCACCCATCCCACGTCCCCCAAAGTCTTCCAAGAAAAATGGTACCTCACTTGTGTGGGTAGGCCTAGTGCCCGCGACAGGAAACAGCACAAAACGCAACGTGGACGCACCACATTTTCACAGTGAAAAATGACCCTTTTTTGCAAAGTGCCTAGCTGTAGTTTTTTAACCCTAGCTCTGCCGGCACCTAGGGAAACCTAGCAAACCTATACATTTTTTAAAACTAGACACCCAGGGGAATCCAGGATGGGGTGACTTGACTGGCTCTCACCAGGGTCTGTTACCCAGAATCCCTTGCAAACCTAAAAAATTGTCCAAAAAAACACATTTTCCTCACTTTTCTGTGGTGTAAAGTTCTGGAATCTGCATGGATCCACAAAATTCCACCCACCCCGCGTTCCCCAAAGTCTTCTGAGAAAAATGGTACCTCACTTGTGTGGGTAGGCCTCGTGCCCGCGACAGGAAACAGCACAAAACGCAACGTGGACACACCACATTTTCACAGTGAAAAATTACCCTTTTTTGCAAAGTGCCTAGCTGTAGTTTTTGAACCCTAGCTCTGCCGACACCTAGGGAAACCTAGCAAACCTATACATTTTTGAAAACTAGACACCCAGGGGAATCCAGGATGGGGTGACTTGACTGGCTCTCACCAGGTTCTGGTACCCAGAATCCCTTTTCAAACCTAAAAAATTGTGAAAACAAACACATTTTCCTCACTTTTCTGTGGTGGAAAGTTCTGGAATCTGCATGGATCCACAAAATTCCACCCACCCCGCGTCCCCCAAAGTCTTCTGAGAAAAATGGTACCTCACTTGTGTGGGTAGGCCTCGTGCCCACAATAGGAAACAGCGCAAAACGCAACGTGGACACACCACATTTTTACAGTGAAAAATGACCCTTTTTTTGCAAAGTGCCTAGCTGTAGTTTTTTAACCCTAGCTCTGCCAGCACCTAGGCAAACCTACCAAACCCACACATTTCTGAAAAGTAGACACCAAGGGATTCCAGTGAGGTATGTTTACGTGGATCTCCCAACGTTTTCTTACCCAGAATCCCTGCAAACCTGAAATTTTGCTGAAAAACCACTTTTTCACACATTTGTGTGTGGAAAGTTGTGGCATCACCGGCTGACACAAATTTTCTACCATCCAGCGCTCTCCCAGGTCTCCCGATAAAAATGGTGCCTCACTCTGGTGGGAGGCCCAGTACCGCGACAGGCAGGGCTCAAAACGTATTGAGGCGACATCAAATTGCCTATCACAAAACGACCTGGTTTTGCAAGGGTCCCATGACTTTTAGCCTGGGCTCGCGGCCACCTAGGAACCTACCAAACCCACACATTTCTGAAAACTAGACAATGGGGATTCCAGGTAGGTATGGCTGCGTGGATCCCCAACGTTTTCTACCCAGAATCTCTGCAAACCTGAAATTTTGCTGAAAAATCACTTTTTCACACATTTGTGTGTGGAAAGATGTGGCATCACTGGGCTGACACGAATTTCCTAAGACCCAGCGTTTGCCCAGGTCTCCCGATAAATGAGGCCTCACTCGGTGGGAGGCTCAGTATCGCGACAGGCAAGGGCCCAAACGTATTGAGGCGACATCAAAATTGCCTATCACAAAACTGACCTGGTTTTGCAAGGGGACCCATGACCTTGGCTCGGGCTCGGCGGCCACCTAGGTAAACCTACCAAACCCACACATTTCTGAAAACTAGACACCGGGAATTCCAGGGAGGTATGGCTTGCATGGATCTCCCAACGTTTTCTTACCCAGAATCCCATGCAAACCTGAACTTTTGCTGAAAAAATCACTTTTTCACACATTTGTGTGTGGGAAGCTGTGGCGTCACCAGGCTGACACAAATTTCCTACCACCCAGCGCTCCCAGGTCACCCGGATAAAATTGGTGCCTCACTGGGTGGGAGGCCCAGTACTGCGACAGGCAAGGGCCTAAACGCATTGAGGCGACATCAAACTGCCTATCACAAAACGACCTGGTTTTGCAGGGGTCCCATGATTTTGGCCCGGGCTCGGCGGCCACCTAGGAAACCTACCAAGCCCACACATTTATGAAAACTAGACACCCGGGATTCCAGGGAGGTATGGCTGCGTGGACTCCCAATGCTTTCTTACCAGAATCTCTGCAAACCTGAAATTTGCTGAAAAATCACTTTTTCACACATTTGTGTGTGGGAAAGTTGTGGCATCACCGGGCTGACACAAATTCTCTACCACCCAGCGTTCTCCAGGTCTCCTGATAAAAATGGTGCCTCACTCGGGTGGGAGGCCCAAGTACCGCGACAGGCAAGGGCCCAAAACATTTTGTGATAGGCAATTTTGATGTCGCCTCAATACGTTTTGGGCCCTTGCCTGTCGCGGGTACTTGGGACTCCCACCCGAGTGAGGCACCATTTTTATCGGGAGACCAGGGGGAACGCTGGATGGTAGGAAATTTGTGTCAGCCCTGTGATGCCACAACTTTACCACACACAAATGTGTGAAAAAAGTGATTTTTTCAGCACAATTTCAGGTTTGCAGGGGATTCTGGGTAAGAAAACGTTGCGGGATCCACGCAAGCCATACCTCGTTGGAATCCCCCGGGTGTCTAGTTTTTAGAAATGTGTAGGTTTTTTAGGTTTCCCTAGGTGGCCGCCGAGCCCCGGGCCAAAAAGTCATGGGACCCCCCTTGCAAAACCAGGTCGTTTTGTGATAGACAATTTTGATGTCGCCTCAATACGTTTTGGGCCCTTGCCTGTCGCGGGTACTTGGGCCTCCCACCCGAGTGAGGCACCATTTTTATCGGGAGACCTGGGCAAATGCTGGGTGGTAGGAAATTTGTGTCAGCCCAGTTCTGCCACAACTTTCCCACACACAAATGTGTGAAAAAAGTGATTTTTTCAGCACAATTTCAGGTTTGCAGGGGATTCTGGGTAAGAAAACGTTGGGGGATCCACGCAAGCCATACCTCCCTGGAATCCCCCGGGTGTCTACTTTTCAGAAATGTGTAGGTTTGGTAGGTTTCCCTAGGTGGCCACCGAGCCCCGGGCCAAAAAGTCATGGGACCCCCCTTGCAAAACCAGGTCATTTTGTGATAGACAATTTTGATGTCGCCTCAATACGTTTTGGGCCCTTGCCTGTCGCGGGTACTTGGGCCTCCCACCCGAGTGAGGCACCATTTTTATTGGGAGACCTGAGCAAACGCTGGGTGGTAGGAAATTTGTGTCAGCCCGGTGATGCCACAACTTTCCCACACACAAATGTGTGAAAAAAGTGATTTTTTCAGCACAATTTCAGGTTTGCAGGCGATTCTGGGTAAGAAAACGTTGGGGGATCCACGCAAGCCATACCTCCCTGGAATCCCCCGGGTGTCTAGTTTTCAGAAATGTGTGGGTTTGGTAGGTTTCTCTAGGTGGCCGCCGAGCCCCGGGCCAAAAAGTCATGGGACCCTCCTTGCAAAACCAGGTCGTTTTGTGATAGGCAATTTTGATGTCGCCTCAATACGTTTTGGGCCCTTGCCTGTCGCGGGTACTTGGGCCTCCCACCCGAGTGAGGCACCATTTTTATCGGGAGACCTGGGCAAACGCTGGGTGGTAGGAAATTTGTGTCAGCCCGGTGATGCCACAACTTTCCCACACAAAAATGTGTGAAAAAAGTGATTTTTTCAGCAAAATTTCAGGTTTGCAGGAGATTCTGGGTAAGAAAACGTTGGGGGATCCACGCAAGCCATACCTCCCTGGAATCCCCCGGGTATCTACTTTTCAGAAATGTGTGGATTTGGTAGGTTTCCCTAGATGGCCGCCGAGCACGGGCCAAAAACCCAGGTGACCCCCCTTGCAAAGCCAGGTCGTTTTGTGATAGGCAATTTTGATGTCGCCTCAATACGTTTTTGGCCTTTGCCTGTCGCGGGTACTTGTGCCTCCCACACGAGTGAGGCGCCATTTTTATCGGGAGACCTGGGGGAACGCTGGGTGGTAGGAAATTTGTGTCAGCCCAGTGATGCCACAACTTTCCCACACAAAAATGTGTGGAAAAAGTGATTCTTTTTCAGCTAAATTTGAGGTTTGCAGGGGATTCTGGGTAAGAAAACGTTGGGGGATCCACGCAAGCCATACCTCCCTGGAAACCCCCGGGTGTCTAGTTTTCAGAAATGTGTGGGTTTGGTAGGTTTCCCTAGATGGCCGCCGACCCCGGGGCCAAAAACCCAGGTAACCCCCGTGCAAAACCAGGTTGGTTTGTGATAGGTAATTTTAATGTCGCCTCACTAGGTTTTGGGCCCTTGCCTGACGCGGGTACTTGACCCACCCACACAAGTGAGGTACCATTTTTCTCGGAAGACTTTGGGGAATGCGGGGTGAGTGGAATTTTGTGGATCCACACAGATTCCAGAACTTTCCACCACAGAAATGTGAGGAAAATGTGTTTTTTTATACACATTTTGAGGTTTGCAAGGGATTCTGGGTAACAGAACCTGGTGAGAGCCAGTCAAGTCACCCCATCCTGGATTCCCTGGGTGTCTAGTTTTAAAAATGTACAGGTTTGCTAGGTTTCCCTATGTGCCGGCTGCGCTAGGGCCCAAAATCCACAGGTAGGCATATTGCTAAAAACAAATCCGTGCCTAGTCGGCTTTCTGCCGCCCTAGGGGGATATCGGGGTGGGGTTGCTCGGATATGCCCCCAAGGGGGGCAGAAACACTGTGGCTATTTTTTTGGGGGGTAGGGGCATTGGTATGCCCATTCTGGGTAGCCCCCACCCCCACACACAAAAAAGCCAGCGTAATCGTTGGCGTCTAGTGGGCTTCTTGCCCCCCCGGGGGGCAGATTGGGGGCTACTGCCCCATCTTCCTCCCAGGGGGGGAAGAAAGGCTGTAATTGTTGCGGGTGGGGTTGGGGGCATTGGCATGCCCATTTTGGGCAGCCCCCACCCTAATTAAAATTTGCCCAAAAAAATCCCTGGTGTCTAGTGGGCTTTTTGCCCCCCCGGGGGGTCAGATTGGGGGCTTCTGCCCCATATGCCCCCCAGGGGGGCAGGAAGGCTGTAATTTTTGCGGGGGAGGGGGTGGGGGCATGGGCATGCCCGTTTTGGGCAGCCCCCACCCTAATTCAAATTTGCCCCAAAAAAATCCCTGGCGTCTAGGGGCTTTTTGCCCCCCCGAGGGGGCAGATTGGAGGCTACTGCTGCCATCTTCCCCCCAGGAGGGGCAGAAAGGCTGTAATTGTTGCGGGTGGGGGGTGGGGGCATTGACATGCCCGTTTTGGGCAGCCCCCACCCTAATTAAAATTTGCCCAAAAAAATACCTGGCGTCTAGTGGGCTTTTTGCCCCCTTGGGGGGACAGATTGGGGGCTACTGCCCCATATGCCCCCCAGGGGGGGCAGGAAGGCTGTAATTTTTGCAGGGAGCAGGTGGGGGCATCGGCATGCCCATTTTGGGCAGCCCCCACCCTAATTCAAATTTGCCCCAAAAAAATCCCTGGCGTCTAGTGGACTTTTTGCCCCCCGGGGGGCAGGAAGGCTGTAATTTTTGCAGCGGAGGGGGTGGGGGCATGGGCATGCCCGTTTTGGGAGCCCCCACCCTAATTCAAATTTGCCCCAAAAAAATCCCTGGCGACTAGTGGGCTTTTTGCCCCCTCGGCGAGGCAGTTTGGGGGCTAATGCCCCCATCTGCCCCGGGGGGGCAGAAAGTGGATCATGGATCATGCGTGTACATCATGACATAGGCCTGTCTCACGGATTGCAGCCTTGTTGGGCTGGGAGGGGCGCCCAAAGCTCTACCCTCATTGTAATGGAAGGCTACCACCTTCACCAGGAGTTAAAAAGCTCAAGTACGATGGTGGCAGCATACTGTGTAGTGATTAGTAGTAGTGAGCAGGTCCTTTTTACTTTGTGCCATTGGAGTGAAGCCTACAGGCTCACTCACCTTTTGAAAAGTTCAGCTTCTGCGTGTTTAGCTCACCCCTGGCCTACATCAGGTTGATGTGAAAGTGCATGTGTGATAAAAACATATGCTTAGTGCATGTGTGCTCGCAAGGAATACACTACACCTTGGGTGAAGTGTGGTACAACACACACATAGGAAATGTGTGTGTGCTGGAGGGTGAGCTTTTAAATTAACACACTCTGGTGCAGTATATAGAGAGTGCAGTACTGAACAGGGTGCGCAGACTGAGTGCGTGTGCTGCATGAGGGAATGCTAGTGGTAACATAATATATGAGGACAGCAGTACTAGGCAGTGAGTGTGCTGTGAATGTACGCTTAGTGCAGAAGTGCCTGCACTAGTACATAACATGGAAGACCTTGGGTTCAATTTTTGGAATCCCAGGCCTACCTGGTGAAAGCGTGAGGAGTAGAGGAATCCCCCAAACAGAATTGTGTATTACTGCATTCTTGTAAGCTGGTTGGGAGAAACACTGGATGAGGGGAGAGCCAGGCTCTCCCTGTGCATTTCAAAGGGCTCTTTGATTCAGTGACAGATCACAAGGAAAGGGGCCTGGACACATCTCAGGAAGAGGGAGATGGGGCTGATAAGAAATCATAAAGAGTAGGGCTGAGGGCCCGGGATTAGTCTTTGATGTAGATATCACTGTGGCTGACATCCAGGTGTCACTGCCATGAATCTTGTTGTGGGTTAATCAGCTTCTGAGTCCTGCCTGCTTTGACAGACCTCCTTCAGGAGGAAGAAGAAAGGGGAGAGATGTCCATTTCAAAGAAGCAAAACCCCAACACAAAGCTTCAAGAGTTCAGACTCTAAATCCCATTGTGTGTGTGGAAAAGTACTATAAGTAGGGTAGTCTGAAACCCCAAACTTTGTTATCTGCTGAGCGGCCAGCTGGGCTGTGTAAGGAGGGGAAGCTCTCCAAGACTTCTGCCTGTGGCCAGGACTAGGGGCCCCTCCTGCTAGTCTCCCTGCTGGGTGAGGGGACATCATCCAGGAAAAGCCAAGATCACCTGCCCTGGAACTTGGAGCACCAGCGCCTGCTTACTCGCCAAGGCCGGTGTGCCCGTAAGGAAGAGGAGAGCACTGGAGGGAGTGAGGTCCAGAAGAGAGCCCTGGCATGAGGACTATCTGTGCGAAATGTGAGGAACCTGCACCGATCGGGCCATAGCCCATGTGTTGGACTTCATTAGCGACCCAGTGTGCCAAGAGGGGCTGCGTGAAGTGAGTTAGAGGAGCACGGTTGGAGAAAACCGCTCCCCTCACCAATTGGGCCATTGCCCATGTGCATAAATAACTGGGCAACACTGTATGCCATAAGTGGCCGCCATTACATGGATTCAAGCTTGTGGTGGGCCATTGCCCATGTGCTGGAGTGACTTGGTGACCCCGTGTGCCAGGAAGAGACATTGTGACTATCTACTTGAGGCAAGCATGACCGGAGTGTGAAGGCTAGAGTGGTGACCCCATATGCCAGGAGGGGCAACCGGAGATCGTGAAGCCAAGTTGTCCGAATTGTCCACCGGGACCAGGAGACTGTTATGACCAAGGTGGAACTCAACCGCATTTTGTGGACTGCCCCCATGGAACCCTGTTGGAGCACGGAGACCAATCCCCACCCTCTGCAAAGGGAGAAAGGACTTACGGCATGTCCGCTGAAGCCGGACCACCTCGTCCATTTGACCACTGCAGGTAGCGCGGTTTGGGGAAGACTGCCCGCACCTGCCAGGTGCTGCCATGTGTGACTACAGGTGGCCCAACTCAGCCGATCCAGAACAGGACCATGCTGCACTGCCGCAGGGTACTTTGCCGCCAGAGCGGGTAAGCCGAGAAAGGGGTCTTTGGACCCAGGGAGACATACGACCATTGGTGATGCTAATTCCTAGACTCTAAAAACTGAATTTAGTGGAAGAGTCCAGGGGGAACAACTTGTGAGTACTGCCTATTAGTTTATATTCCCTGGATGCGGCCATCAGTGAATGGGGAATAACACTGAACCTGTTAGACTAGAGGTGGGAGGACAGGGAGTGGCCTGACAACTATTAGAGCCCTGATCTGAAGTGGACTGTGTTATTGTTTTTTAATGTCATTTGCCTTTGCATGTGAAGATTTAGAATAAAAAATACTTCTTTGTATACAAAAACAAGTATTTGACTGGACATTGATTTTTTGCCACGCTGCCCGCATGCTGAGTTATGAGTCGTGCTCACTGAACTGTAACTGAGCTTCCTCTGAGGAAGCCTTGACTGCTCGAGCTACGCTACCCAGCTGAGAGTCAGGTGTAGAATGGGGGCGCTTGACCCAGTTGAGCAGGATGCATAGTGGGGTGGGCCCCGGGACATCAGGAGTAAAAGGCCTTAACCACCTCGGTTAAGCCCAGTTTCTCCTGTGTGCTCCGTGGCCTCCAGAATGAGGTTCTGACACCCAGATATTGTGAAATACTTCCCCTAGCCAAAATCCAAACTCTACTGGGTTTGCCAATGCCAGTTACGTTTGGCTTGACCATGCTATTGTTTGTTTGGTTTATTATTCTGCTCCCTAAGGAGTGCTTGCATTGAAAGCATCAGGGACAATTTTACATCTCATAAGTATTTTCAATTAGCACCCATTTACTTACTTGTCTTGTTGCTGCATTATATGTGGAAAATACACATTTTTGTTTAGTTCTTTTACTGAAGCAGCCTCTTTTATGTTTTAGTTGGGACTCAATGCTTGTTTACCTTGGACTTGCACAGTGATAAAACTTTCCCCAGCACAACTTAAAAGATATGCCAAATTTACTGCTTTGACTAATTTTTCTAACCGAAAAATTAACATAAACAATGACAGGTTGATGTAAGCCAGAAAAGGCTTATGACAACTACTGTACATATTGGAATGTATAATACTGTACATATTAATACATTTTAGGATAGAAAATTGTATTGTGTTTATGCACTTCTTTAAACACTGAGACTATTTTGCAATTAACTCTTTGCTAGTTCGCCAAAAAATGCTAATGTACTCTACATGTTATTTATTTATGAATGTTGTTTATATACAATTTGCAATGATACATCGAAATGTGTTTGCCAGCTGTGCGGGCTGAGCAGCACAAAATGAGATATTTTTACTCATAATTAAATGTTTGGGGGTATTGCTACAAAAATTACTTGCTGATATTTAGGGTCGAATCAGCTCATTTGAAGTCCATACTATTCCTCCATAAGCTCTTTTCATAGGTGAAGCACAAGCACTTTTTCAGGCTATAACATCGGCCTAAAGAAGGTTCTGCAAATTTACTTACCTCCTGCACTGTTCATTCAATTTTCAGTCAGTCAGTCAGTCAAAAATTCTTTATTTCGACCTTTATGGCCATAAAAGCACAAAAATAAAATACAGCACAATTTATACATTTAAATTTCACAATGTTTTCAATGTGGTTATTTAGGGCCCGATTATGAGTATGGCGTTCCTGGGACCTCCGTACTATTGATGGTCTGACTGCCGCCTCCTTTGTGGTCTGACTGCCCGACTATGAGGTGTGCGGTCGGACCATCGCATGGCCGCCTCCAGACTGTCACCAGGATTGTAGCTCCCGCGGTGGTGGCAGTGTGGCAGTGGTGGTCAATGGAGGCTGTGCTGGCATTACGATCTGCCTTTCCAACGAGCTTTCCATGCGGGGACACCTCCATGAAAAGGTTGGTGGAAAGGCATGTAAGGGGCCACAAACAGGGCCCCAGGGCGATTTAGCCCCTAGGGACTGTGGCTGGGGGCACGTTGCGTCACCCTATGTTTACGCTGTTCTGCGTGCACTATGTGCCATGCAAGACATGGTGCATGGCAACAGTGCGCCTGATGTGCAAGTGGCGCTGCACTGCAGCAGCATGTGCTTGTGGTTCTCTCTATGAGCCGAAGCATGCCGCCGCCGTGGCACTGCCACCGCAACACCACCTGCCCCACGGCAACCTTGTAATGCGGCAGTTGGGATGCCGCTGGCTTGGCGGTGTTCTCCTAACCACCGCTGCTGCAGGCTGGTGGTCCACCTATGCATCTCGTAATTCGGCACTTAGACATTTGTGATAAAGTCAAGGGCTAAACTTCTCTGTGGCAAATTACACTCATGTCGGCCGTCCTCTAATGTTTTCCTGCATATTTTACAAATCTGCGCAAAAATGAATGCATGAAGAAAATTATATATTTTTTTAAAAAGTGAGAGTAATGCACTCAAGCAATATTTGACTATGCAAATAGCACTCAACTAGTAAGCAGAGGCAAATAACGTCCAGAGCTGCCGAATTTAGCATTGGGGAACTAGGGGGCATATTTATGAGACCTTTGTGCTGCAGGAGGGTCATTTTTTATGACGGTCCAGCGGCACAAACAACAAAATCATATCTATGAGGTCACGCAAAGCCACTTTGCGTGGCTTTCAATGGCCTCATAGATATGGAGTAAGGCAAGGCAGCCCAAATCACTGCGTTTGCTTACTCTGCACTCTGGAAGCGTTCCTTAGAGGGAAACACCTCTCATGGTTGTTTTTTGTGCAGGAAGGTGGTTCCTCCTGCGCAAAAACAATCCTGCCTACAACAAAGCCCCCCCTGCACCATTGTGCAAGGGTGCTTGCTTTGGCGCTAGGCTGCTGAAACAGCACCAGTGCTGGGGAAAGGACAGGAATGCACTGTATTAGATAAATATAATACATTCCTGCCCTTTCACTTTGACGTAGGGTCCCCATAAATAAGGCCCTCGATTTGTGTCTTGGCGTCGGCTCAAAATCCTGTCATTGTGGGCTAATCATTTAATCTCCCTGTGCCTACAAAAAAAATCAATGTCCTTGTGTAATGTAAAGCGCTCCAATACCATCGGGTCGAGTTCGCGTTATGTGCAAACTGTAAAAAAAAGAGGTCAAGCAAGCGTCCTTTAAAATGCCTGTCCCATGTCATTAAATAATACCGCACGCACGCTATCTTCAGTCGGGTCTCAAATAAATCTGCATATTTTGCCTTTTCCCACGTTCCAAGTTAATATTCTGGATTCTTTTTCTGTTTACAAAATCATGAGCTTCAGAACAATAATCTTTATTGTGTACAATTAAATAAAGCCATTGCAATTTTACAAAAATAACAGTGCAAGGCAGGCAAAATAGGAGAAACTCTTGGCATAAAAGATGAGAGCACAGTTTAAAACAGCACAGGAAGCTAAAATGATTATTCCGATGCTGTGTCACTTTTACACAGAGGACCATGGTACTAGTAAAAAGGACAACCTGATAAAAGCGATTAAGACATCAATGCATTAAATGAAAAGTGCAATCAGTCAAATTTACCTAGCACAGAGGCCATTAAAAATGTTTTGAAGCAGCACCCATCACTGTTCTACTAATGAGAGGAGATGTCTCACAAGGGAGAGTGCAAAAGATATAACAGCAGATTATTACTGAAAATGATTGTCATCATAATTACATCACTCTAAAATCATTTGGCATATCACTTTAGCAGCGTAAAAAAGTTTAATCAGTCAAATTTGCCTACGCACTGTACAGCTCTCTAAGGGATTTGGTCATTAATGTGGCACTTGTCATTGACCTGCCCGGCACAGCTGGCCATGTGTATAAGAAATTTGTGATGTATTATGTGATAAACTGCTTTAATCTAATAAAAATAAGTTATAAAAAATGTTGGGGAAAAAATTGTCTAACGCAAATGCCATTTAAACCAGTTTGAAGCGATACACCTCACTGTTACACTAGTAAGCGAAGAAGTCCCGCAGGAGCTAGTGCAGTAGATGTAGCAGCAAATTATTCAGAAAACCAGTCTTCATCAAGGTTATATCACACTAAGGTGTTGGAGACATACACAGAGGGGGATATTCACAAGAACGTGCGATAAACATCGCCAAAATAGGCTAACGCAATTTTTCATATCGCCGTCTATCGCGGGAAAATAACTCTGTGTCAACGTCGTATTCCCAACACGGCGGTAACATGCGATAGTTTCCCGAGAACGCCACAAATGTCCGCGATACAACTACAGCGACGGCGATAAAAAAGGAAACCGAACGTGAAAAAAGCTGCGATAAAAATCCAGCGAAAAGCAGCGCCAGGCCCGCAAGTCCCACAAGCAAGGCGGGAACAAACACTACAAAAGCTGCAAAAAAACCCACCTACAAAACACAAACAACTGCGAAGCACCATGGAGGGAGCCGGAGCAAGTACAGAGGATGACCAGAACCCCACAAGCCCCACGGAGGACCAGCCTGGGACCTCGGGGACAGGGAAGGGCAAGGAGAAGAAGAAGAGGAAGACGCGTGTCAGTCCGCAGGGAAACAGGATCCTCATTATGGAGGTGACAGAACACCACCACCAACTGTTCATCACCTCCACTGTGACATTGGCAACTAAAAATACAATTTGGCAGTCCATCTTGGCCAAGGTGAATGCAGTCAGCGTGAAGAGAAGGGAAGTGGACGACTGCAAGAAGCGCTGGACTGATGTAAAGCGCAAAACCAAGCTGAAAACCGCTGCCAACCTGAGAGCAGCAATGCAGACTGGAGGTGGGAGTCCAGCGACACACCAGGAGCTGGATGAGATGGAGGAAATGGTGACCCGAGTCATCATTGGGGAGACGGTGGCAGAAGTTGGTGGACTGGACACTGCACAACATGACCTGAGCCAACAGCAACAGGGTGAGTAACGACCAGGGACTGGGGGGACGGGGGGAGATGGGCACAATGGCACACATGCACAAGTAAGTAGAGCACATCTGCGGACAAACCATGCCCAAGAGTCACAACACCGACCAAGAGCCCAATTTACCCAAGTCTGCAACATCTCAGCACTGTATAAGCACAGAAGTGAAAGGCACACCGCCTGAAAGGGAGAAGGGCCAGCCAAATCAGAGCTGAAGGGGCAACACACCCACACTGCAGCACACACACATAAGAATCAGAGCACCTCAACATTGACAACAATGTGGCACAAACTGCAGCACTCTCACAACAGAACAGAGGACACAACTGCTGCCGCTTGTGTGTAGAAAATGGCCATTCGCATTTGGCATAGCAGGAAACTGTGAGATGACAATGGACAAGTACAACCACACATCCCTGATGGTGTAGAAATGTCAACTGTCCCGCATCAAATAGGCATCTCATCACAAACAGTCACAATGTACATTGGCATGCAGTCCGTTAGTAAACTTGTACAATGCGCGGACAGACATGTGAGCACAGTGTCAATCTGCATCTCCCTTCACATTGCAGAGGGAGAATCAACACCTCCTGCAGAGCAGACACAACAACTCAGCACTGATGACGAAGAGGACCTCCCCAACATCGACGCCCTCAAGCAGCACATGGACAGCTTCGGCACCCCACCTCCAGGAGTAGGGCAGCCCAGCTGCATCGAGGAGACCCCACCCCCTGCACAGACCACACAGCAGGAAGCACCCACCACCCCGGCTGTCTCCCAGGATCCCCACGACCAACACATGGCATTCCAACGCCGTGTGTTAGGGTGCCAGGAGAAGATGGCTGACCAGCTGCGGGTGGGGTTCGACCTCATGGCAGCCAAACTAGATGCCATACGTGGGTGTCTAAGTCCCATCAGGGTCCACTTACAGTCCCTAACGGACACCCACTGTCCGCTCCATTCTCTCCAACAATACATAGCGATACCAAAGGGGACGATGGACGGAGCACTTGAGCTAATCAAACACTCACCCCCAGTCAACTGATCTGGGTTTAATCCATCATCATTCTTTAGCTCACTCCGCCACCCCAGTTCAGACATGGCCATATGCAAATCAGTCTGACCCTGTGCCTCATGGGAACAGTCCAGCCCGAACTGCCAAGCCATGTCTTCCCTGGACCGGAAACAAGCATCCTGGGACCGGTTTCTGGCTAATCAGCCGTCATCAGCCAGGCTAGCTTGAATCCAGTGGCAAAGTGAGCAAGGGACCCACGTCTGGGCGTACCCTGCCAACTTAGGGCGAACAAAGCGATACCAAAGGGGACGATGGACGGAGCGCTTGAGCTAATCAAACACTCACCCCCAGTCAACTGATCTGGGTTTAATCCATCATCATTCTTTAGCTCACTCCGCCACCCCAGTTCAGACATGGCCATATGCAAATCAGTCTGACCCTGTGCCTCATGGGAACAGTCCAGCCCGAACTGCCAAGCCATGTCTTCCCTGGACCAGAAACAAGCATCCTGGGACCGGTTTCTGGCTAATCAGCCGTCATCAGCCAGGCTAGCTTGAATCCAGTGGCAAAGTGAGCAAGGGACCCACGTCTGGGAGTACCCTGCCAACTTAGGGCGAACAAAGCGATACCAAAGGGGACGATGGACGGAGCGCTTGAGCTAATCAAACACTCACCCCAGTCAACTGATCTGGGTTTAATCCATCATCATTCTTTAGCTCACTCCGCCACCCCAGTTCAGACATGGCCATATGCAAATCAGTCTGACCCTGTGCCTCATGGGAACAGTCCAGCCCGAACTGCCAAGCCATGTCTTCCCTGGACCGGAAACAAGCATCCTGGGACCGGTTTCTGGCTAATCAGCCATCATCAGCCAGGCTAGCTTGAATCCAGTGGCAAAGTGAGCAAGGGACCCACGTCTGGGCGTACCCTGCCAACTTAGGGCGAACAAAGCGATACCAAAGGGGACGATGGACGGAGCGCTTGAGCTAATCAAACACTCACCCCCAGTCAACTGATTTGGGTTTAATCCATCATCATTCTTTAGCTCACTCCGCCACCCCAGTTCAGACATGGCCATATGCAAATCAGTCTGACCCTGTGCCTCATGGGAACAGTCCAGCCCGAACTGCCAAGCCATGTCTTCCCTGGACCGGAAACAAGCATCCTGGGACCGGTTTCTGGCTAATCAGCCGTCATCAGCCAGGCTAGCTTGAATCCAGTGGCAAAGTGAGCAAGGGACCCACGTCTGGGCGTACCCTGCCAACTTAGGGCGAACAAAGCGATACCAAAGGGGACGATGGACGGAGCGCTTGAGCTAATCAAACACTCACCCCCAGTCAACTGATCTGGGTTTAATCCATCATTATTCTTTAGCTCACTCCGCCACCCCAGTTCAGACATGGCCATATGCAAATCAGTCTGACCCTGTGCCTCATGGGAACAGTCCAGCCCGAACTGCCAAGCCATGTCTTCCCTGGACCGGAAACAAGCATCCTGGGACCGGTTTCTGGCTAATCAGCCGTCATCAGCCAGGCTAGCTTGAATCCAGTGGCAAAGTGAGCAAGGGACCCACGCCTGGGCGTACCCTGCCAACTTAGGGCGAACAAAGCGATACCAAAGGGGACGATGGACGGAGCGCTTGAGCTAATCAAACACTCACCCCCAGTCAACTGATCTGGGTTTAATCCATCATCATTCTTTAGCTCACTCCGCCACCCCAGTTCAGACATGGCCATATGCAAATCAGTCTGACCCTGTGCTCATGGGAACAGTCCAGCCCGAACTGCCAAGCCATGTCTTCCTGGACCGGAAACAAGCATCCTGGGACCGGTTTCTGGTTAATCAGCCGTCATCAGCCAGGCTAGCTTGAATCCAGTGGCAAAGTGAGCAAGGGACCCACGTCTGGGCGTACCCTGCCAACTTAGGGCGAACAAAGCGATACCAAAGGGGACGATGGATGTTCTGCATTCTGTCCATCAACTGTTGTTTTTGCATTTGTCACCCCGAGTGGGACGGGTATGCCCAGACGTGGGTCCAGTGCTCTCCATGCCACTGGAATCAAGCTATCCTGGCTGAAGAGGGGTGAAACCCCGAAACCGGTCCTAGGATGCTTGTTTCCAGTCCAGGGAGGACCTGGCTTGGCAGTTCGGGCTGGACTGTTCCCATGAGGCACAGGGTCAAGACTGATTTGCATATGGCTGGGTCCAAACTGGAATGGCATGGTGAGCAAAAAACGATGGATTTAGGCCCAGATCTCTGTACTGGGGTGAATGTATGACATTGTTCTGCATTCTGTCCATCAACTGTTGTTTTTGCATTTGTCACCCCGAGTGGGACGGGCATGCCCAGACGTGGGTCCCGTGCTCTCCATGCCACTGGAATCAAGCTATCCTGGCTGAAGAGGGGTGAAACCCCGAAACCGGTCCTAGGATGCTTGTTTCCAGTCCAGGGAGGACCTGGCTTGGCAGTTCGGGCTGGACTGTTCCCATGAGGCACAGGGTCAAGGCTGATTTGCATATGGCTAGGTCCAAACTGGAATGGCATGGTGAGCAAAAAACGATGGATTTAGGCCCAGATCTCTGTACTGGGGTGAATGTATGACATTGTTCTGCATTCTGTCCATCAACTGTTGTTTTTGCATTTGTCACCCCGAGTGGGACGGGTATGCCCAGACGTGGGTCCCGTGCTCTCCATGCCACTGGAATCAAGCTATCCTGGCTGAAGAGGGGTGAAACCCCGAAACCGGTCCTAGGATGCTTGTTTCCAGTCCAGGGAGGACCTGGCTTGGCAGTTTGGGCTGGACTGTTCCCATGAGGCACAGGGTCAAGACTGATTTGCATATGGCTGGGTCCAAACTGGAATGGCATGGTGAGCAAAAAACGATGGATTTAGGCCCAGATCTCTGTACTGGGGTGAATGTATGACATTGTTCTGCATTCTGTCCATCAACTGTTGTTTTTGCATTTGTCACCCCGAGTGGGACGGGTATGCCCAGACGTGGGTCCCGTGCTTTCCATGCCACTGGAATCAAGCTATCCTGGCTGAAGAGGGGTGAAACCCCGAAACCGGTCCTAGGATGCTTGTTTCCAGTCCAGGGAGGACCTGGCTTGGCAGTTCGGGCTGGACTGTTCCCATGAGGCACAGGGTCAAGACTGATTTGCATATGGCTGGGTCCAAACTGGAATGGCATGGTGAGCAAAAAACGATGGATTTAGGCCCAGATCTCTGTACTGGGGTGAATGTATGACATTGTTCTGCATTCTGTCCATCAACTGTTGTTTTTGCATTTGTCACCCCGAGTGGGACGGGTATGCCCAGACGTGGGTCCCGTGTCTCTCCATGCCACTGGAATCAAGCTATCCTGGCTGAAGAGGGGTGAAACCCCGAAACCGGTCCTAGGATGCTTGTTTCCAGTCCAGGGAGGACCTGGCTTGGCAGTTCGGGCTGGACTGTTCCCATGAGGCACAGGGTCAAGACTGATTTGCATATGGCTGGGTCCAAACTGGAATGGCATGGTGAGCAAAAAACGATGGATTTAGGCCCAGATCTCTGTACTGGGGTGAATGTATGACATTGTTCTGCATTCTGTCCATCAACTGTTGTTTTTGCATTTGTCACCCCGAGTGGGACGGGTATGCCCAGACGTGGGTCCCGTGCTCTCCATGCCAGTGGAATCAAGCTATCCTGGCTGAAGAGGGGTGAAACCCCGAAACCGGTCCTAGGATGCTTGTTTCCAGTCCAGGGAGGACCTGGCTTGGCAGTTCGGGCTGGACTGTTCCCATGAGGCACAGGGTCAAGACTGATTTGCATATGGCTGGGTCCAAACTGGAATGGCATGGTGAGCAAAAAACGATGGATTTAGGCCCAGATCTCTGTACTGGGGTGAATGTATGACATTGTTCTGCATTCTGTCCATCAACTGTTGTTTTTGCATTTGTCACCCCGAGTGGGACGGGTATGCCCAGACGTGGGTCCCGTGTTCTCCATGCCACTGGAATCAAGCTATCCTGGCTGAAGAGGGGTGAAACCCCGAAACCGGTCCTAGGATGCTTGTTTCCAGTCCAGGGAGGACCTGGCTTGGCAGTTCGGGCTGGACTGTTCCCATGAGGCACAGGGTCAAGACTGATTTGCATATGGCTGGGTCCAAACTGGAATGGCATGGTGAGCAAAAACGATGGATTTAGGCCCAGATCTCTGTACTGGGGTGAATGTATGACATTGTTCTGCATTCTGTCCATCAACTGTTGTTTTTGCATTTGTCACCCCGAGTGGGACGGGTATGCCCAGACGTGGGTCCCGTGCTCTCCATGCCAGTGGAATCAAGCTATCCTGGCTGAAGAGGGGTGAAACCCCGAAACCGGTCCTAGGATGCTTGTTTCCAGTCCAGGGAGGACCTGGCTTGGCAGTTCGGGCTGGACTGTTCCCATGAGGCACAGGGTCAAGACTGATTTGCATATGGCTGGGTCCAAACTGGAATGGCATGGTGAGCAAAAACGATGGATTTAGGCCCAGATCTCTGTACTGGGGTGAATGTATGACATTGTTCTGCATTCTGTCCATCAACTGTTGTTTTTGCATTTGTCACCCCGAGTGGGACGGGTATGCCCAGACGTGGGTCCCGTGCTCTCCATGCCACTGGAATCAAGCTATTCTGGCTGAAGAGGGGTGAAACCCCGAAACCGGTCCTAGGATGCTTGTTTCCAGTCCAGGGAGGACCTGGCTTGGCAGTTCGGGCTGGACTGTTCCCATGAGGCACAGGGTCAAGACTGATTTGCATATGGCTGGGTCCAAACTGGAATGGCATGGTGAGCAAAAACGATGGATTTAGGCCCAGATCTCTGTACTGGGGTGAATGTATGACATTGTTCTGCATTCTGTCCATCAACTGTTGTTTTTGCATTTGTCACCCCGAGTGGGACGGGTATGCCCAGACGTGGGTCCCGTGCTCTCCATGCCACTGGAATCAAGCTATCCTGGCTGAAGAGGGGTGAAACCCCGAAACCGGTCCTAGGATGCTTGTTTCCAGTCCAGGGAGGACCTGGCTTGGCAGTTCGGGCTGGACTGTTCCCATGAGGCACAGGGTCAAGACTGATTTGCATATGGCTGGGTCCAAACTGGAATGGCATGGTGAGCAAAAACGATGGATTTAGACCCAGATCTCTGTACTGGGGTGAATGTATGACATTGTTCTGCATTCTGTCCATCAACTGTTGTTTTTGCATTTGTCACCCCGAGTGGGACGGGTATGCCCAGACGTGGGTCCCGTGTTCTCCATGCCACTGGAATCAAGCTATCCTGGCTGAAGAGGGGTGAAACCCCGAAACCGGTCCTAGGATGCTTGTTTCCAGTCCAGGGAGGACCTGGCTTGGCAGTTCGGGCTGGACTGTTCCCATGAGGCACAGGGTCAAGACTGATTTGCATATGGCTGGGTCCAAACTGGAATGGCATGGTGAGCAAAAAAACGATGGATTTAGGCCCAGATCTCTGTACTGGGGTGAATGTATGACATTGTTCTGCATTCTGTCCATCAACTGTTGTTTTTGCATTTCTCCAACAATACATGGCTGACATCGCTGGAGTCATGACTCGGAGACAAGAACAACTGTCTAGTCAGAGTGGCTCCAGCGATGTCAGCCGGGAGTTGGGGCACATGCGGTGGATCCTGGAGAACATGGAGCGGATGCATGCGGAACGATTAGCTGCCACGGCTGCACACCAGCGAGATGTAGCTGGGAACTTCCATGCCCTGCAGATCCTCATCATGGCATTGCCGCCACATGGCCTGGCGTGGATGACTGCTGCTGCTACTACTCCATCCACATCTCTGCCCCCTGAAGTGTCCGTGCCACACAGTGCGGCAGACCAAACACCACCACCCACATGTGAGCCACCTGACACATCAGAGGACAAAGATGACGATGAATCTGGCTTGGTGGCAATATTGAAGTGGTAGCATACATCACCGCCATATGGCCTGTTCCAGCTTGTTACTGCCCTCTGCATCATGCCCTGGAATAACATCTTCCACTGTCCCCCGTTACACTCAGCAACACTCACCTTGGACCTCGACATGGACTGCCATATTTGGATTGGTTACCAATGACACAGCAATCACACTGCGGACTGAAGTCTTCCTCTCCCGATGAACCTGTCCATCCCTAAAGGACTCTGTCTGACCCCTCCACGGGGCGACAATGTAAAGTGGGGTTTGCATGGCCCTGTACTGGTCCAGCTGAAACACCCCACTGAATGCGAATAAAACATTAAAATTCACACTGATGTGTCATGGCCCTGATCAATTAAGTATGAAAGTATTGATGAATGTAGGGACAGTGATTCCACATAAATGGTACTCCCTGGGTAATGCTATCAATGCGCATGTATGGCCGTGACCCAGATAGGCAATGAGACACACAACGTCATTCAAAACAACTCACATCACAGTTGAAAACAAGTGAATGTGCGTAGACTTTATTAGCATATGCATGCCAGTACGGGCAAGAGAAGTGCCACAACATGCGGACCAATGCAGCAGTATGTCAGAATGAGGAACGTTGCCAAGCGCCGCTGTCCACTCGGGGGAGTGCCTCACCTTTCACAGGTGTGTGTTACCCCGCGTGGTTGTCCGCCCACGTATTCGGGGTCCAGGTGAATGCAGCCATGTCCACTGTTGTCGTGGGATATGTGACCAGAACCCCAAGATGCAACAAGGTGTCGGGACATGTGCAATGGGTTCCAAACTGTTGTGGCTGCAGGTACGTAGTTACACGTCCATGAAAGCGAGTGCAGCTTCGTAGGCAAACATTTCCAACATGAGGTCGTTGTCGACTCCAACGAACAGGATGGCGAGGCTATCCATTAGCAGGTATGGACAGATGTGCTGCGTCCACCCCATCACCAATTAGCACTACAGCCCAATAGGGGAGCGGCTCAATGTGGTCACAAGGAGTTCTGCAATTTCCCAGGTCCAGCTGCCAGCATGTATGCCAAGTATCCAGGCATCCCATAGACGGGTATCACGGTGACACTCCTGGTCATGGGCCAACAGGGGGTGCACACACATGTCGAAATCCAGTTCGGCTACAGTCCTGTGGGATAGGCAGACATCCATGGACCACTCGAATATGCACGATCGACAATGCAACACAGGCTGAACGCAGGTGACGTTGGCAAGGCGGAAGCTCAGCCGGTAACTGACCCGCAGCACTACCAATGGCAGTGCCTCCAGTAAATGCAGCATACGTGCACGGTACAGTTCCATGTGACAGGGGTTGTGCATGTGTCCGGGATGTTCTGCCATTGCGTTAGTGGCCCTGGTTGAAGCAGCACTGTTCTGACCTGCGCCAGTCCTGTGGATGAAATGCCACAGCTCGGATCAATGAGTTGTTTAAGTGTGCAATGGTTGTACGCCTGGGATGGAGTGGGAGTAAGTGTGAAGGCCATTCCATGCAAGATAACTCCGAGCAAGGACTTCTGTGTGTGGGGTGTGCATACGTTGGTCTGTCGTCGGGCTGTGCGTAGTGTGGGAGTCGTCCTCAACTGCTATCGTATCTGTCAGGGGGTGCCGGGCACATGCAATTCCGAGGTTGGTTGTGCAGATGTGCTTCTGCCTGATAGTTCAGGCAAAGGAGCTTTCATCCCTAATGTCAGTTTGTCATCTGCTTGCATCCATGAAGTGTGATGTGGCTTGTTGGGTGTGGGTGGGATGTGTGCGACTTTGGGATTCCTGTTTGACATGACTTGCATGTGGCAAGTGAGCGGCATCACTGTGTGTTACGTTGCCTCACAGCTGCTCCTCCCTCCCCCCAAGCCTATTCACTTGTGTACGCTGTGCGGTTGCATCACTTGCACTCCAACGGCAAACCATTGTCATGCCTGTCTGCGCATGTCCACAAGCCTGACAACGACACTGTGATGTTCGCCGTTGAAGGTGGGCGGCCACATGAGTGTAGGCCTATGGTAAGTATAGTGCAGACACAGATGTAGAGTTCATGCCTGGCTAAACTCGCGCTGCGATTAAGGCTAGGCATTTGGCTCATGCTGCGGCAATGCAGATACACACAACACTTGGCATGTATGAGCCAAGACCCGAGCGGTCTTGCGCTCCTTCATTTCTCCATTCGTGCGAGACCGTCCTCCGGGTGCATGCTACATTGCAACATTGTCAATTGCGGGCCGGGTGGTGCCGACACTACAACAGAGACACACGCATTAGTTACTTCCTTGTCCAGGCCAGAACTGAACCACGCCCTGAGCCCCGGGCTAATTCTACACAGCCCTGTGCTGGACTGACGTACGCCGGCCAAGCCCACTATGCTTACGCTTACAGGGGGGGAGGAGAAAGCTAAATGTCCAAGGTTTTACCCACTGCCTGAGGTGACATGCTTGCGTCCGCTGTCCACAGCACGATGTGATGTGGTAGGGCCAGGGGCCATCACGCATACCTAATGACCACACGGACACACTTAGATGTATGGTGGAACTGGCTACGGGCACGTGCGCCCGGCCCCTTTTTATTACCGGGGTCACATGTCCAGTGACACCTGTGCTGGATGGGTGTGGGGTGAGTGTAAGACAGCCCTCAGGGAGTGGTTGGTGCTGGCAACAACTAGAACAGTGATCATCGGATCACACACACAGATTCAATCAAATTCAAATTCAGATTCAATCATAAAGGGTCCATGACTTGCAGTGCACTGAGGTAGGGGCACCAGCTCTGACATCACACACACAAGACTCAATCATAAAGGGTCCATGACTTGCAGTGCACTGAGGTAGGGGCACCAGAACTGGTCTCACACACAGAAGATTACATCATGAAGGGTCCATGACTTGAGCTGCACAGAGTTAGTGGCACCTGGAGCGCTCAGCGGGTGTGCGGCCTGCGATGATGCGTTGTTTGACTTGGGGGACCTGCTGACCGCAGTGTAGGCCGGAGGCAGCGGTCAGCGAGGGCCCACAGCCACGTGGCGATGACTTGTGGTGCACTGAGTTAGTGGCACCTGGAGCGCTCAGCGGGTGTGCAGCCAGCGATGATGGCGTGTCCTCGCAGGTCAGGATTGGATTTGATTTGAGCACCCTGCTGACCGCAGTGTAGGCCAGAGGCAGCGGTCAGCGAGGGCACACAGCCACGTGGCGATGACTTGTGGTGCACTGAGTTAGTGGCACCTGGAGCGCTCAGCGGGTGTGCAGCCAGCGATGATGGCGTGTCCTCGCAGGTCAGGATTGGATGTGATTTGAGCGCCCTGCTGACCGCAGTGTAGGCCGGAGGCAGCGGTCAGCGAGGGCCCACAGCCACGCGGCGATGACTTGTGGTGCACTGAGTTAGTGGCACCTGGAGCGCTCAGCGGGTGTGCAGCCAGCGATGATGGCGTGTTCTCGCAGGTCAGGATTGGATTTTATTTGAGCGCCCTGCTGACCGCAGTGTAGGCTGGAGGCAGCGGTCAGCGAGGGCCCACAGCCACGTGGCGATGACTTGAGCTGCGCAGAGTTAGTGGCACCTGGAGCGCTCGGCGGGTGCGCGGCCTGCGATGATGCATCGTCCGGGCGGGCCCCCCTGGAAGCAATGTCTGTTGCCTACTGGACTCTGCCATAAATAAATCAAGACTCAATTTGAATTGTGAGCCCTGCTGACCGCAGTGTAGGCAGAAGGCAGTAGTCAGCGCACACATTACGCCGCGGTGCTGTGCCGCTGGGTGCGCTGGGGGCCTGTGTCGGAAGGCAGCGATCGGCATTTTCCACTTCTTCCCCATCGTTTAAATTGTTTTTACTTTTCCTAAATTGTTTTACATACATATTTTCAACATCATTTTAACATACGTTTTTTTACTATGTATTACGTAATTATATATATTTTATAGTATTATTTAAATTATACTTTAACATTTCTTGACATTTTTTAAATAACATTTTTGACATGTTTTACATGTTCAATATTTTTTAACATTTTGTAATGCATTTGTTCAACATTTAAAAAAAAAAATCCCATTCATTTCCATGGGGAGATAGCCTTTTTTTTAGTTTCATCTAGTAGCAATTTTTTTTACCACTACCTTCTCTTTTGCATTTTGTTTATGTCAGTTTTAGTCTATTTTCCGAGATCCAGGTTGTGGTAAGGTGCTGCTGTTCGTTAGAACAGGTAAGTCCTTTTCAAAGCAAGCAAGCCAAACTTTATTTCAGCGATTGCCAAAAAAGCACTTGCGATACAGTACATGTATACAATAAGACCATTAAAATCCACACTGGTGTTGGCCTAAAAAGAATAAAAAAACGCCCAAAAAAGCAAGGATAAAACAAACATACAAGTGCTATACAAAGTTTAAAACATTACATTTCATTCATTGTGCTAATAATTGGACCGTATATAAAACCAGGCAAGGTGCATACAAAAACAGCTTTAGAGGAGGCATCCAAGGGGTGAAAACAATTCCCTTAGGTTGGGAGGGTAGGGGTAACAAGGACAGTACTTTTCAGTCGACATCTCCACATTGAGAGTAGGAAGCGGAGACCGTGAAAGCAATCATTTGGAAGGGATTGGACTTGAGTATCCTTTAAGCAGTTCTGAAGTACCTAACGTCCAGGTTGCATTACAATGGCAAGATCCATGCCCTCCTAAAGGCATGATATTGTAGACAGAAGAATAATATGTGACCATTCCATCCATGGTCTCAGGGCAAAATGGACAATTCATATCAGCTTCTGAAAAGGGGCAACGCCACTCCGCAGTAAAGGTGCGGAGTGGCAATGTCCCGATCCGAAATTTAATGAACAGAGACCTGGCGAGCGGGGGCTCAATGAGATTCATGTAGGCTTCCAAGCAGTAAGCATCCTTGAATTCCCAAAAAGTTGTTGTCAGGGTACCTGATCTCTCAGATCTGTGGAGCCCTCCATTCACAGAGGTCCAGTACATCCCCTTGAGTGCGAGCTTGGAGACAATGCATGCAGACTCAGGATGCTCCCAAAGGTTCACACACCCAATTTCTGTTAACAGCGTTTGATGTAGCCCAGCCATGGACTCCCACCAGCCCCTGGGCTCTTGAGGATTTTGTCAAGGCCCAAACGAAAGGGCACCAATGCCTCAGACCTTTATAAAGGTTTTTTTAAAGGTTTTGAGGATAGGGTGGTGTGGGGGGAAGGTTTAGCGGTTAGGTATAGTGGTATTTGTGTTTTTTTTGTACATTTAGGGCCTCATTACGATGTCAGGTGAAGGTTCCTCCGCCCAACATCGTTTCGGTCAAGGGACCACTTTACAATGGGAGCATAAATTCCGACCAGAATGCATGCTCCCATTGTAAAAATGCGAGGCACAGGTCATCTCAAGGTGCCTGCCACGGGTGTAGGGATCACAGGGGGGCACCATAGGTGCACCATAGGTGCCCCTTCGACCTACAACCGGAGGCCGGGCACACATGGGGGCCCTGCTGGGGGCCCCCAAAGTTGAGTTCCAACAGCCTTTCTGTGTAGGAAAGGCCAACACAGAAAGGCTGTCGGATTCCGACATCGTAATCCCTCGGGCAGAAAGAGCCCCCCTTGGGATTACTGAAAGCATTCTGACTGACAGACGGGCTCTCCGAGCCCGTCAGAAGCTAGTCGGAATGACCGGCTGCATTCCTTTCCGACCGACTCCATCGTAATGGGTCGGTCGGAAAAGGAGCCATTTCCGACTGCATCGTAATCGGCCCATTAGTTGTATTAATAGTAGTGTTTTTTACCAGTGTGTAGATTGGGATTTTCGTACACTGTTTTAGTACTGTTTTATTATGTTATGTTATTTTACATATTTTATGATGATTAAGTGAAATATATATGTATTTTTGGGAATGTTATCTGTTTTGCAGGTGGGTTTCCTTGTTTACTTTACAGGCTTTTGTCAATGAATGTGTCCTATGGCGATACGTAGTTAACATTTTCTTTTTAAGGAAATGACTATTGGTTTATAAGAAAACAATATTTTTAGCTTTGATTTCCTTTTTTTGAGTAACGTTTCTTTTTATAAACACTTTTTAGGTTTTTTTATGGTTGCTACAAATTTTGGATTGCTTCAAGGGATGTTTACTGGATTTGTTGTATTTTTACATTTTAATTTGGCTTTTTGGAAAATATTTTTCCCGTATTTGGTGAATTATTACTTTAGACTACATGGATATAGAAGAAGATCTGCAGCTACTGAACAGTAAGTTATAAGTGATGTCATCAGTGATGTCATTTGAGATGTCATCAGTGATGTCATCAGTGATGTCACTGACCATGTCATGAATGATGTAATATGTGACGTCATCAGCAGTGCATTGTGAGGCGCGAGTTATAGTTAGCTCAACTAACTATAACGGCCGAATTTCTCTGGTTTTGTACGAGTGAAATGTCCAACTAACTATAACGTCCCTGAAATCTGTGGTTTTTTCAGTGAATTTCTATGGTTTTTTAAATGCTAATTTCTAACTATAACGTCCCTGAAACCTATTGTTTTTTCAGTGAATTTCAAAGGTTTTTTTAAATGCTAATTTCTAACTATAAAGTCCCTGAAACCTATGGTTTTTTCAGTGAATTTCAAACGTTTTTTAAATGCTAATTTCTAACTATAACATAGCAGTCGCGTTTGCAGAGTGGTGGAGAAAGGTGAGCGTGGCCTCCAAACACCTTTTAGCAATCCCACTGCGTGGGATTTACTGGAGGTAACAGGAGGGGTAGTTAGCCCCCAACGTCAACCTCCCTGCACCACTGTGCAAACGCGCCCCCTGGCACGTTGTAAGTTGGAGGATTAAGTCCCCTTGAATCCTGAGGGTCCCTGGGGGCCAAACTAGCCCACCAGGTACCTCCAGTAAGTGCCACAGAGCTGCGTTGCAGAGAGGTGTTCCGAGGCCATGCCCCTTTTTACACCACGCTGCAAACGCGGCTTCTGGCGCACTGCTGCTCGGAGGATGAAGTCCACTTGTGTCCTGAGGTCCTCAGGACACAAGAGGACCTCATCGCCCCACCACCAGTGCACTAGAAGCCTCGTTTGCAAAGTGGTGTAAAAAGGGGTGTGGCCTCAGACCACCTCTCTGCAACGCAGCTCTATGCCTCTTACTGGAGGTACTGAATCGGTGTCGGGCGGAGGCTTTCCACCCAACATCGTAATGAGCCCCTAAGTGCAGATTGTTGGAGGTGTCTCCATATGCTTTTTAATTGAAATGATAGTAACAGCCTTGTTTGGCTGGGTGGGGGTACATTTTTAAAATGGTCTGAATCATGGCTTGTTCAAATTCTATGATTATTTTTTAGTAGTAATTATCTGTAGTATGTTTAATATTGTTTAAGAGTTCGTAGTTAGTGCTGCTTTATTTATTTTGCAGTAGGTCATATTAAAAGGGATATTTGTGTTTTGATATGCACCATGCATGTTGTATATCTGAGTGAATGGTTTGGGACATATATTGAAGGTCCCATCCATCATCCAGCTTTAACATTGGCTTAGTTTTAGTAAGTCATTTGATGCAGAGAATATTAGAATTCATTTCTCAAATGTTTATGTTGTCATATAAAAGGAAAGGTTCCTCATTATGTCATTGTTAAATGTTCAGGTGTTCCTATGTTTTGGTATCTTCTAGGGGCAGGAGGCGTATCACTGGTGGCTTTTTTAGTTTGTGCAATTACATGTTTTAAAGTGGGTATAGGTGGTAGTTGCCCTGTGATGTGCTCGGGGACTTTAGGCAATATGTCTTTTAGGATTTTGGTTGTGGGTTCCTGGGAGCATGTGCTTGCCTCTCTTATATCCTGCAAAACCACCCTTTCGTCTATTTCTGTCACATTTGCGGGGTGGTTGTGCTCTCTTACATTAATTACATCATCTTTTGTAGAGGCACTCCTTTAGAATGCATTATAATAATATTTGGTACATTTCCAATTTAAATTTACTGTTGATGCACTTTCTTGGTTGTAGGTGTAACCCATGTGACTTAGTAATTGCTTTTCTTTCTGGGATGTTATTTCTTTGACTTGCTGTGCCATTGTATCTGAAAGTAGTACAATAGTATAAATAAATGCAATTGTTTAAAGTTTATAGGTTTGGCATTTACATATAAAGTTATGCCTCTACTATTTGTTATTTATATGTATGTTCTCTTTAGGTGTTTCACACCGTTTTGCAGCTTCTGCGTTGGGGGTCTTGTAGTGTAGAGCAAGGGATTCCATTTCTGTTGGAAGAAAAAAAGTTTCAGTTTTAAAAATACATTTTATTTGTTGGTAGTCTGTAGAATTTGAGTTCCTTTTGTTTATTTTTACGTGCTATTGGGGAGAGTTAATATTTTCTAATAATCTTTGCATAATAACTTTGTTATATCTTTTTGCTGGTTTGTGATAGGTGTTTGTTTCTGGCAGCTTCTCACTTTTCAAAATCATACGGTTTTCTGTTAGTTAGTACATGCAAAGAGATAGAAGTTGGAGAGTGTTTTGAAAATGTATTGCTATTTCACATTTTTAAGTTAATTTATGAGCACATTTTAGTTTAAATATAAGTTTTACTTACTTGGTTAGGCATTTGTTGAGAAGTATATCTTTCTTATTTAAGGGTCTGGTTAGAAAATCCAGCAGAGTTTCCTCGTCTTGCAGGTTTTGTCATTTTAGAAGCATGTTGCTGGTAAAATTAGTGTGCCAGTTACATTTTTGATTTAATTGTTTGCCTGGTTTTAGTTAAGGTTGTTTATAGTCTGATTTTATTGTCTAGTTCAGTCAATAAATGCATTCAGGAAAGCCTGGCTTTTTAACCAATAACGCCGTCTTCTTAGCCTCTGCGGTTTCCTCTCTGAGTTAGCACCTAGACACCTACAGGTATAAGACGCACTATATAAATGATCTTTTCATTTAATTTAATTTCATTTTTGTTTGGAATTTTGTCATCAGTTATGTCCTTCTAAGGTAAATGCTAATTTAGGTTTTATTTATAAATTTTGATATATAGTTTCATACTTTTGAACAGAATTTTATTGATATATGCATATTTATCAATATTTAAGTTGATGTATAAATGTTTGTAGTAAATGGCAATATTAGTTTTGTTATATTCTTATGAATTTAGTCATATTTGTTTGTGGTGAATTGTAAATATTTTGGCAATGTAAAATGTTTATTTTTAATTCGAACTTGTGTATGAAATTTGTCATATTTTTATTTTTAATTAATTGTTTTACATAAAAAGTGTTTTATTGAATATTTATTGATAATATCGTATTTATTTTGGCAATAATATTGTAGTAGATATTGTATGAATCGATATTTCTGACAATATATGTTTTTTAAAGGTGATGACATTTTTGTTTACGTTATTTGTGTTTTTGCTATAAGTAGAAATTGATATTTTTAACAAAGACGTTTGTGGTTTTATTAGTTAAGTATAGGAAGGCGATATTTTTAAAAACAATATTTAGTTTCCAATTTTTTTGTGCTTCGATATTGTGTTAATCGATATTAAGTCGGTGATCCAGAAAATAAGGTGTAATTGCCCAAATATTCCTCCTCCCTCACAAATGTAATGCAGACTATTCCATTTGAATGAGGTTTTGCCTAGTAGCCAATATGAGCAAGCGCATGCCTCTCCTGATGGCTGGATGACAAAGGAGGTATCCAGCCTCACATCTTTTTCAACAGCAAGGGTTACCTGGAACAAGTCTTTGTGGATTGCACCAAGTTCAGTAGGATGCAGGATAATAGTGTCAGCCAGACAATGATTGATTTATGACTAATATATCTATCCAGAGTATTCTGCAGCCTTTTGTCACAGAGTCACAACAAATGACGGAGCTTTTAGGTATTCCATCACAAACATGGAGCTGAAAATAGGAGGTGAAGTCTAGAGAGTCATGGTTGGGCTAAAGGAAGATATCAGGCCCAGATTTACAAATTCTTTGCATTGGGTTTGCATTACTTTTCGAATGCAAACCCAATGCAGAGTGTTCAGGTGGGATTTGCGTTGGCTATCATCCCAAAGTATAACAAAATTGCACAATATGCTGCCTTGTGATACTTTGTATTAAGCTGGCATTCCATGGGTGATGCATGGGTGTTACTATGCAACCACCTATGGGTTTTGACTCGAATCCCTATCTGTAAAGAATAGTAGAAAGGGATTTGTGCCAAAATTCTTCGCCTCCCGGAGGCAGGCGCAACAAGGAGAAATTTTTTTATGTCTCCATGATTTTCTTACTTTGAATGTGTTCTGCATTGTACAGCAAACATACAAAGTGGGAATAGCCTGAACTGTACTGAAAAAGAACTCCTTCAGTACCAAACCTATGATTCGGACAACAAAGACACTTGTGCCCTATGGAGCAAGGGTGTTTGTGTGGGTGCGCAGCAGTCAAAAGTGTGCAAGTAGAGCAACAGAGCAGACCAGTGCCACATCTTATTAGATATGGTGTTGTTCTGCTCTCTTCCTTTCACGCAACGCAGTGCAGCAATTTTACTTGCTGCATTGTGGACTTGTTGATAAATCTAGGCCATAATGTGGATAGCCTGCTAGGCAATGACCTTTGAGGTTGGGGACTGGTGAATACTGTGTTAGTAAGGATATACTCTGCCACAAAGCAAACATTGGAAAACAGGAGATCCTGTAATGAAATGCTGACCTCTAGAAACATGGAAGTGCCTCAGAAATGACTGGATACAACAGAAGCACCAATGCGCCAAACAAAGCTGCTTTCCTCTCTTTGCAAAAATCAGCACTGACAGCAGTGAACCAGGTACTAGACCTGAGAAAAAGAAACAAAAATAGTGGACACTATAGATACAGTCTACTAGAATGATGTATGTAATTAAATCAATCTGTATTGCCCATTTGACTACTATTTCAAAGTTTCCCTTCTTTGATTTCAAAAGTGAATGCCATCCTTCATGCCATCATGGTACTAATCAGCGGGGTATCAAATAGTAGTCGATACCCCTCAGATCTCTTGAATGGGTAATTTGATGAACCCATGGCTACGTCACATATTTTTCTCATAGGGGTTTATGTCATACAAAACCTCCATTCAGCAATTCATAGAAGACCACCAGTACAAAGTCATGACTTTACTAAATTATTTAATTGTCTTAATTTAATTTTTTCCCAGTAAATCTTATTAGTGGAAGAAATTGGGTTACTGGTTGAGGGCGGTGAAACCCTACTCAAGCAGCAACCACAATACTTGTTAGGGTAAAGTCACAAATGAACCACAAATTAACCTGTGCTCAACCTCCTGGTAGCTTGGCACAGAGCAGTCAGGCTTAACTTAAAGGCAATGTATAAAATATTTATGCAGCACTTCAAACAGTAATAAAGTGAAAACACAACACAATAAAAACCGCACACCAGTTTAGACAACTAAAGTACATTTTAATAAATAAACTAAGACCAAAATGCCAAAAATTCAATCAGTAGAACCAAAAATATGCAATTTTAAAGATTTCAGTAAATAAAGTACAAAAAAGCACAAAGCACCAACAGTTGTTATCTGGTTTCTCCGTACTGGGAGAAAGTCACAAGTTCAGGCTGATCGCGATGGAGAGCTGGGCGGCCACATGGACCCAGTTAGACTTGTAGAACAAGAGTACCTTAAGACCCAGTTGTGGAGCGTTGCGAGGTCTCGCGTTGAGGATTTGTTGCGCAGTCGAGGTAATGCGAGGTCTGGGTTGGATATAAGTTCCAGGGAGCTGCGAGTCTATGATGTAAGGTCCTGCGTCATCATTAACCTTCCAAGCCGGCCTGTTCTGAAGCTGCTGGGTTTGCGATGCGGAGTCCTGTGTCATTGGCAAAGCTGCAGTTGACAAGGGGCTCACGATGCGAGGGCCTGTATTGAGGATGCATCGCACAGTGGCGATTTCAATGAGACTGCGAGGAGGATGCAAAGTCCTTGTGCTGGGAAAATCCATGCAGTAGAGGCGGTGCGTCAGTTTTGCTTGGAGTTGCCCCACGCAGCAGAGGAGATGCATCAGTTCAGCTGGGTCCACAGATGGGCTGTCAGAGCACCTTCAGGCCCACTTCCAAGAGTCCTGGACTGGGATGGCACCACTTGGTAGGGTAGGACTCACGGTTGCAGAGTCCAGGTGCTGGCTACAAGAGACCAGCTGTTGGAGTCACTCTGGTATTCCTGGGTACAGGTTCCAGGTTCCAGTCCTTCTCACCCAGACAAAAGGGCAGCAGGGCAGCAGGTCAGCACAGCAGGGTAGCAGTCCTTCAGGGCAGCAGTCCAGCAGAGCCCTTTTAGCAGTACAACAGTACTTTTTCCTGGCAGAGTCTTCCACAGGTCCAGAAGTGTACCAAAGAGTTAGGTTTAATGGTCCAATATTTATACCTGGTGCCAATTTTGAACCTGGGGAAGCTTCTAGAGGTTTCCATCCCCCGAGGTGTCAGGCAGCCCCTTCCTCCCTGTCCTGGTCCCAGCTTGTCTGGGGTTACACAAAAAACAGTGTCAACCCCTTTTTGAGAGTGCTCAGGCTTCCTGCCTCCCCTGCCCTGGCTCCAGAATAACTACAGGGGGTATGCAATCCTTTGCGTGAAGGCAGGACACAGCCTATTCAGGTGTAAGTGGGGCTGTGCACAGCTCTGCCCCCCCCCCCATCTTGCCAGTGATGGCCCATCCAGGCACACCTAAGCTCTCTATTTTGTGTGGTTGTCTGGGAGAAATACACAAAGACCAACTGCGAACTACATCTTGTCATATGACCCACAGACAGGCTGCAGGTACTAAATGGCTAAGGCAGAAAAATGACAACTTTCTAAAGTGATATTTTCAAAATTGCAATTCAAGATCAGACTTTGCCATAAAAGAGGATTTTCTCATTACAATATAAATGACACAAAACATGAACTGTTTACCTTTCCCATTTGGATGTTATCCTTATTAAATATAATAAGGTAACTCCAATGTTATCCTATGGGAGAGGTGGGCCTTGCAATAGTGAAAAATGAATTTAAGAGATTTTCACTACCAGGATCTGTAAAACTTAAAAGTACATGTACAACTTTTTAAATACACTGCACCCTGCTCTCTGGGTTGTTCAGGGCCTACCATGGGGGTGGCCTACATCTATTAAAAAGGATGGTTTGGGCCTGGCACAAGGTTTATTTTGCCTACTTAATTGGATGGCACAATCAGTGCTGCAGGCCGAGCACTAGCATTTAATTTATAGGCCCTGGGTACATATAGTACCACTGTAATAGGGGCTTACAAGTAAATTAAATGTCGTGCCATTTGGGTATAAGTCAGTTTTACCATGTTTAGAGGATAGAGCACAAGCACTTTAACAGTGGCAAAGAGCACAGAATTCTAAGGCCAAACAAAAAACGAATCCAGAAAAAATAGGAGGGGGAAGGCAAAGGGTCTGGGGATGACTCTGCAGAAAGGGCCTAATCCAACAATTAGCTTTTGCAAAGAGTAAGTACATAGATACATTTTGGAACAGCAATTTATTGCATGACAGTGAGGCAATATGACTATTACAGCATATATCACTTTTGGAGTGGGTATTGGCATGTCACATTCACTCGAACAGTGCCTAACTTCTATATGCATACAGTCGCGGCCGGTGCAGGTAAGAACGGTGGGGTGGGACGGGGAGGTGAAGTCGACAGACGACGATGAGGGAAAATATAATTTAAAAAAAGAAAAACCATTTACCTTGCACTCGCCGCATCTCAGATGAGGTGAGCACAATGTAAGTGTTTTTCTTTTTTTAAATTTTATTTTCACCTCGTCGATTTCACCCCCCCATTCCCCGCTCCCTCCCCACCGATCTTACCTTCACCGGCCGTGACTGTATGCATATCCAGAGACACGTTACCTAGCATTCAAATTAAGAGAGCTTAATAAAGGTATTCAACTCAGAGTATCCGCGTATATATCTCGTGCCATCTGGGATGGAGTAACAATGCCCAACAGGGGTTTAACTGTTATACCTGCTTGTGAAACATTACAGAGCATTCATCGGGCCTACAGTCCATTCCAAGATGTACATATCTCATATGTATGCACGTGTCGAGGGCGTTGATGTATGAGTCTGTCCTATCGTATGACAGCCTACGCTTGGCTCCCTTGTTCTTTGGACGAATAACATATCCTTATCCCAGCAGCCCCAGGGGAAGAAGGACGAGTGGGAAGGTGAAGCGTGGTCCCTCAGGGGGGCCTTTCGTTTGTTTTAGAAGTCAGTTTGTCCATAAATGTGTCTCATGCATCCTAGTGGGGGGGTCGCCCCATGCAGTATTGACAGTGAGCACCAGATCATAATTTCCACATTGATCCACTTAGACAACTCGTATAACCAGAGATGTGGTGGGGGAGAATCTGGGACTGCCAAACCATTGCTATATCGTTTTTGAGTATGACATAGGCTAGATCTATACATTTTGTGGTGTACCTGTTCTTGCGCGTGAGAGGTAATATCCCCAGTAAGCACAGTAGGGAATCACATATAGGGGTCAACTTATAATTTCTGACAATATGGTCACAACTTCTGATCAAAGTTGCCCAATCTCTGGGCAGGCCCATACCAGGTGATAAAAACCTGCTTCCAGGCATGCACATTTTGGGCATTTCGGGGCCACCTTAGGGAACATGCGATGGACACGCTTGGGGGTAAGATATGTCTTGTGCAGGTAATTAAATTGGGTGTTCATGTGCTGAGGTTCATTGCCTGTCCGTGAGATCCTGATGACAACGGGGGCCCATTTGTCCCTCAGGGCAGTTAAGGGCACAAAATGGGCTTCTAATATCACCCAATACAGCACTGTGACTGCCCGTCTGTCGTTCCCATGGCTAAGCAGTAGCTGTAGTGTTAGAGATGTTGTGGGCTCTGTCCGATATGGCCCCCATACACATCTAATCATGTTTGCTAAGGCATTAAATGTCGGGAACTGTCCTCATCTATGTCGTACTGGTCCCTGAGCTCTCTGAAGGACATCAGGGTTTTGTGCATGTAGATATCGCCCATCTGGAGGAGGCCCGCCTCTGTGCATGGTCTCATATTATGTCGGTCGGCCACCCATAAAATGCCGGGAGCGCCCACTGTGGAGTGTTCTATGAGTATGGTAAGGGATTCTTCCCGGACTGTACATAAGTATGCCAGCAGCATTTAGCCATTCTGGCTAGGCGTCCCGGTAGTGGGGCGTCCCGTCTGAGATCCATCAGCCAATCTACAATCTTGCATCCCCTGGTTTCTCTCGTAACAGCCACCTTTTCAGGAGCTGGAGGCATCCAAGAGCCACCAAATGGGCCATTGCTGCTGTGCCACTGCATACTAAAGCTCGTAATGCAGAGCCCCAATCCTTCCTTGTCCAGGGGAGCATATAGTTTGTGAAACGCCACTCTATTCATCCCCGCACCCCATATTAGGTCACAGAGAACCATATTCAAATCTGTGAAGAATCACCTGGGTAAGGTAACTGAAAGTGGTGAAAAGTAATATAACAACCTAAGAAGTATCAACATTTTGGCTATTGACACTCTACATATCGGAGATAGTGGGAGAGATATCCAGAAAGGTAGGGAGCAACACGTGCCAGCCACCACCATTCCCAGGTTCCCCTTCCCAAGGTCCTCATCTGAATGATCAATGTTAACCCCTAGGTATCTAAAGGCATCTAGCATCCACCATGGGACTGTGGATGGGAGGGCTTCCCCTTCTCAGTCAGAGAGCCAAATTAGGGGGTAAGGGCACGATGTTGCTCAGGTGAGCTTCAGACCCTAGAATGTTCCAAATTCATCTAAGATGTCTATCACCTGCAACAGATCTCTGTGTACATCCTGTAAATACACCAATGCAGCATCCACATGTTATGAGACACCCTCCCAAGCATTGCTGTTCTGTATACCCCAGTGTGTTCCCCACATCCAAAATAGTCATGCCAAGGGTTCCATTGCCAGGGCAGATATGAGCAGACATCCTTGCCTGGTGCCCCTATAAACTCTGATAGCATCAGAAATATCGATGATCATGTGACCCTGGGCCATCGGACCAATATAAAGGAGGCCTATCCATTGCAATATCCTGTCCCCAATCCCATTCTCTTCAATAGGGCCATGAGGTAGGGCCATCCAATGCTATCAAAAGCTTTCTCTATAGCTAGAGACAGAGCTATGTGTGGTGGGTTTGCCTGTGAGCCTTCATCTATGAGGCAAGAGAGGTGCCTTGAACTGAGATATGTATTTCTCTCTGGGATTAACCCATTCTGGTCATGATGGACCTGCGTGGTGAGACATGCAGTAACTTGATTACAATAATCTTCCAGAGGATTTTGCAATTGGGGGTGAGGAGGGACTGTAGCCTATAGGACCTCACCTCCAGGGGGCTTGGCCCAATTTGGGAAGGATCTTGACCAACGCTTCCCACATACATGCGGGCAGTGTACCCTTTTCCCTGGTGAGCTGAAACTGAATCTGAAGGTGCTTTGGGGCTAATACCGCCTTGTAGGCTGAGTAAAATTCCACCTGGAGCCTGTCCGTCCCCATTGCCTTTTTACAGGTCATCTAGTTACTTTTTGCCTGGTTATGCCATCTGTTATGGAACCAGAAGGTTGGGGATGTCATGGGTGGAATGCTGGGTTGGGGTGTCGGTTGGGAGCTGGTTGGTGGATGGTTAATGTTGGAGCTGCTCCGAGGGTTTGATGGCTTGTACCTGACTTACCTGCATTAAAGATCCTGCCTACATCTACAAGAGTTTTGGACTTATAAACTGTGCTGTTTAATGCTTGGGAGTGTAGTTTCCAAGTAGGTGCCCCAGTTTATTGTCATCTTGAAGGGATTGTGGGCAGAGAGAATGCGGCCTAAGTATTAGGAAGCCGTTACGTTTGGTGCCATTTAGTTGTCTTAATTCCATACACCAATCCGAATATATGCTCATTCACTGTTTGTTCATTTGCTAATACATGACATCATAAAAACATGTATGGTGTATATGTATAAGTACATTAATATTCCCCATGGACTCCCTGCCAAACTCGGGAAGGCAGACAGTGGTTCATGCCAAGAATGTCATTCATATAACTTTTTTTTCTACCTATGTATAAAATATACATATACTGGTCAAAAGATAGATAGAGATAGATAGACAGATAGATAGGCAGATAGATAGATAGATAGATAGATAGATAGAAGACACAGCTCCCCTACTCTTGACCTACCCATGTGGTGTGTAAAACAAATGCTCATGGTACACCCTTTAGATGAAGAAGAGCCATATCACAGGCCTATAATTATGACAAGTCATGGGAGGATTCCTGCTCTTGCAATGTGAAAGTATTTGTGTATTCTGTAATGTTTCCTGTGAAATTTGGTTATAAGCGATATTTTTTGTTCCACACTTGCAAGTGACTGATCTATGTGCTGTTGTAGTGAAACCCTGGGATAGAGTGATGATTCATCTTTTAGAAATATTGCACAGTGAAGCCCTGAAAAAGTGGATTTTCATGAACTGTAAAAATGTTGTTGGCTGTTTTAGTTGGAAAATGTTTAGTCTGTTGTAAATCAGAACACTTAGGGGCATATTCACAAGGACCTATCGCCAAGTTATCGCCTCCTTAACGCATCAAAAGTGGAGATAGATTTAACGCCCCATTCACAAGCGGGTGCAAACTGCAGACAACGCAAGTATTCCCGTGATAACTGCCTCAAAATTTACCTCCACAGGTGACACCACCAACTAACCCTAATGAGATGCAGAGTAGGCATTCCCGTGCAAAAACACACAAAAACACCACTACACCACATTCACAACTAACTGCCAGATCTGCGATGCGAACCAAAAACAGGCGATAAGCCGCGGTAGCAGCAGGGATTTAACACCTGCCTTCTGCTGGTGTTAAGCAGGACGACTACCTGCTGCATGAAAGGGAGCCCAGCCAAGAGCCACATTTGAAGACCCACAGATGCCATGGAGACAATGATCATGCAGCTCGGAGACCCATGAGGGCCACAACACTCACAGCCACCACCCCCAGGCCCGCCACCACCCCCAGGACCCGTCCCGCCCCTCCCCCCCGGACCACCACAGAGGCAGCGTACACAAAGACAGCGGACCCACCCTAAACGCACCAGCCGCACAGACCGAACACCAGAGGAGGACATTTCCCACTACAGGCCCAAAAGGACAACCATCCCCCGCATCCTGACCCACATCGCCCACCTGCTGACGGTACCAACACAGCGCACAACGAACATCCCTCCGCAGACAAAGCTGCCAGCTGTGCTGCACATCTTGGCCTCTGGTACCTTCCAACCCACAACTGCCAGAGTCAGAGGAGTCTCACAGCCAGCCCCATCCAAGTTCATCACACCTGTCCTGGATGCCATCATCAGTCTGGTACCCCAGCACCCCCACTCCACCCACACTGCGCAGGAGCAGCTGGAGACCAATCAAGGCTCCCACGCCATAGCTGCATTCCCTCACGTGTCGGGGCAATCAACTGCACACATGTACCCCTCGTGCCCCCTGCCGAAACTGCACACAACTACCTCAACAGAAAGCACACGCATCCCATGAATGTGCAGGCAATAGTGGACCGCCCGGGACTCCTCAACAATGTCGTGGCCAACTCGCCAGGCAGAGTGATGATTCATACATCTCCCGACAGTCCATCATCAACCAGCGCTCCCAGGATAGCACCTATGGAAATGCAGTGCCCGTTGTTAAGTCCAAAATGAACACACCACACACCTCCACCCCACAGTCATGCAACTCACGACACTGGCAATGGGCACGCAGCACAACTACATTCAACATGCCACACAACATGCCAACCTACCAGAGACGACTACACGACTCCATTGGGAACCTGGGCTTGCCATGCCCACAACCCAGCCACGGCATGGCACCACAGCCACACAATAGCAGGATGTGAGGAGAGGCTTGGAGCAGGCATGTGCGAGAGCGGCAAGTGACTAATGAATGAGAACCTACCCAATGCCAGGTGTGGCGTGGAGGTGGCGGACAGACTTCAGTGTGCAAACCACGGAAATGGCCATGTGGACATTAACTGCTGGTGCATGGAGTGTAGTGGCCAGTGGACGCTACCATGTCCCGACAGGCTGTGGGGCAGAACGCGGAAATGTCGCACGTTATATCCCCCCCCTGTATGCGCGGGCAGAGTGGGTTGGCCCTGCGTACGCCAGGCCTGCGTAGGGGTGTGAATAAAAAGCCCGTCGCACTGGGCGTGGTTCTCTTTCGGAATGGCCAACGCGTCTGCCAGGGCGGCGCCTCTGAGCCCGCCACAAGGCAGGTGCCATGCGCGGCGGGGCCTGCGTCCCTGTGCGCCTGCTGCACCCCGGGCCACTGGTCCCCAGACCCGTCATGCCTGGCCCAGCGCACCAAGGAGGCTCCGCTCACCTGCCGACACCTGCGTGTGTCAAAGAGGGCCCACCAAGTGCCGGTGCAAGCTCCAGGCCCCAGTCCCGCGACCTCTGCAGCCTCTGCAGACCATCGCTGGCCTCCATGGCGCTGGCCCACAGCACTCCTTTTTCATTGACATACTCCACCGACATACTCTTCGGCCCAGCTGTTGGCACAAGTTGAACTGAGTCGTGAGTTCTGAATGGCAGTCACCAAAGGTCTGTGGCAGCGTCCACATCACTATACTCCCTCCGATCAGTGAAGCAAAAGTCTGCATCCCAGGCCTGCGACACGTGGTGCCACAAACACTGTTCAACGCAAGCCGGCGACACGTGGTGCCACTAACCCTGTTCAATGCAAGCCGGCGACACGTGGTGCCACTAACCCTGTTCAACGCAAGCCGGCGACACGTGGTGCCACCAACCCTGTTCAACGCAAGTCGGCGACACTTGGATGAGGGCTCAGGCCTACACTGTGCTCCAGTAGGTCCCACATGTGGAACTGTGTCCTGAGTCTTGAATGGCAGTGACCCCAAGTCCGTGGCAGCGTCCACATCACCAAACTCCCTCCGATCAGTGAAGCAAAAGTCTGCATCGCAAGCCTGCGACACGTGGTGCCACCAACCCTGTTCAACGCAAGCCGGCGACACTTGGATGAGGGCTCAGGCCTACACTGCGCTCCAGTAGGTCCCACATGTGGAACTGTGTCCTGAGTCTTGAATGGCAGTGACTCCAAGTCCGTGGCAGCGTCCACATCACTGAACTCCCTCCGATCAGTGAGGCCAAAGTCTGCATCGCAAGCACACGACACGTGTCTGTGGGCCCGTGCTGACCGCTGCCCCCGGCCTACACTGCGGTCCAGTAGGTCCCACATCCAGCAATTAGTCGTGATTCATGAATGGCAGAGTCCATACCAGTGAACGCATGGAGAGGAGTAAGAGTAAGATGCGGTTCAGTCCGGATGGAAGCCGGATCCTCGTTACCGAGGTGACCGAACACTAGCAACAACTGACCTGGTGCCACTAACCCTGTTCACCGCAAGTCTGAGTCCTGTGGTGCCACTGGACCTGAACTACGCAGGCCGGTGGGACCATCCAACGTAAGCCGGCGACACTCGATGAATGGCCCCTGCTGACCGCTGCCTCAGGCCTACACTGCGGTCCAGTAGGTCACACATGTGGAACTGTGTCCTGGGTAAGATATGGAGGAGTCAACACCATTGGACACGCCTCATCGCAGGGGGCATCCCCTATCAGCACTGCTGCCACTGGCTCTGTGCGCAATGAGTCATGGGCACTTTCTGGTTGGACTTTGGTGGCGTCTGAGTCCATGGCATGGGGGTTGTCTGCATCATCATCTGGCTGGGCCGGACTTGGTGTCCGACATGTGTCTGTTCCATTCATCTCCACCATAGTGACTATTTTTGAGTGGTTCTGCCCTCTGCATCATGCCCTGGGCGTACACCTTCTACTGTCCACTGAGACACTCCGCGACAACCCCCTTTGTCATCTACGAGAACCTGCTCTGCTCTCGTGACCCTGCCCCAGTGCACCGCAAATCAGTGGCCCATGGCGGTAGGCCCGTGCAGGACGCTGTGCATCTGGGGCCACTAACTCTGTGCAGCTCAAGTCATGGGGCCTTTATGGTTGAATGGGTGTGTCCTTAACGATGTACACTGTTGTCGTTTTTTGACTGCACCAGGCACTCCATGACGGCTGGTGTGCACACACTCCACACACATCCAACACAGGTATCACTCGACATGTGAGCCTGCTAATAAAAGTGGCCGGGCGCACGTGCCCATAGCCATTCCCACCATCTAAACAAGTGTGTCTGTGTGGTCATTATGTCAGCATGATGGGCCGGAGCCCTGCAACATCACAGTGTGCTGTCTTCAGCGGAGGATACCATGTCACCTCAGCAGTGGCTGAGACCTTGGACATGTAGCTTCGCCCGCCCCCCCCTGCATGCACAAGCGGCGTGTGCTGGTCCGGCGTATGTCAGGTCAGCGCAGGGGTGTGCTGTTTCAGCAGGGGGATCAGGGCGTGGCTCTGGTCTGGCCTGGAGCAGGAAGTGCGGTAAGTGTGTCTTTGTGTTGGGGTGTTGTCGCCACCAGGGCCACAGTAGTCGATGTTGCAATGTAGCATGCACCCGGAGGGCGGGCCCGCACGTACGGGGAAATGTAGGAGCGCATGACCACTCGGGGTCTTGGCACATGCATGCCAAGTGTTATGTGTATCAATCCTGTGGCTGCATGAGTCAGATGCCTAGCCTCAATCGCAGCACGATCACAGCCAGCCATGGACTGTACACCTGTGTCCGGACCATTGGCCTACACTCATGTGGCCGCACACCCTCAACTGCCAGCTTCAAGGTGTTGTTGGCATGCCGCTGGACATGCGCGGACAGGCATGACAATGGTGTGCCGTAGGAGTGCATGTGATACAACCGCGCAGCGCACACATGTGTGGGGGCTCGTGGGAGGGAGGAGCAGCTGTGGGGCAACGTAACACACAGTGAGGCCGCTCATGTGCCACATGCTAGGCATATCATCCATGATTCCCTGGGTCGCAGACATCCCACCCCACCCACGACAGGCCTCTGCACATCTCCTGTATGCAAGCAGATGGTAAACTGACTGTAGGGATGAAAGGTCCTTTGTCTGGACTATTAGGCGGAAGCACATCTGCAGCTCTGAGCTGGGACTTGCATGTGCCCAGCACCCCGACAGATACGATAGCCCTTGCTGACGACTCCCACACTACACACTGCCCGACGTGAGACCAACGTGTACACATCCCACACGCAGAAGTCCTTGGTCGTAGTTAGCGTGCGTGAAATGGCCTTCACACGTACTCCCACCATACCCCAGGCCTGCACCCGTTGCACACAGACACTGCTCATTGCTCCGAGCTGTGGCATTTCATCCACAGGACTGGTGCAGGTCAGCACGGTGCCGCTTCAAGCAGAGCCACTGACGCAATGGCAGACCATCCCGGACACATGCTCAACTCCAGTCACGTGGACCTGTACCGTGCACATCTGCTGCATGTACTGGGGGCACTGCCATTGGCAGTGCTGCGGATCAGTTACCGGCTGAGCTTCCGCCTTGCCAACGTCACCTGCGTTCAGCCTGTGTTGCATTGTCGCTCGTGCATATTCGAGTGGTCCATGGATGTCTGCCTCTCCAACGTTACGGTAGCTGACCTGGATTTCGACGTGTGTGTGCGCCCCATGTTGGCCCACGACTAGGAGTGTCACCGTGATGCCCGTTTATGGCATGCCTGGATGTTTGGCATGCATGCTGGCAACTGGACCTGGGAGATTGCACGAGTCGTCGTGTGCAGTGACCACATTGAGCCGCTCCCCGATTGGGCTTTGGTGCATATTGGGGCCAGGGGTTGGAGTCAGCACATCTGTCCGGGACAGCTGATGGGTTACGTCGCCGACATGTTAGATGTGGTGGACAACGATCTCTCATTGGAAATGTTGGCCTACGCTGCGGCACTCGCGTTCATGGACGAGTGACAAGGTACCTGCAGCCAGAACTGTATGTGACCCATTGCACGTGTCCCGACGCCTGGTTGCATGTTGGGGATCTGGTCACATGTCCCAAGACGACAGTGGACATGGCTGCATTGGCCTGGACTTGTGTTGGTGATGGACTCCCCCGGGGGGACATGGGCGCTTTCCGACTTTCCTCATTCAGGCATGCTGCTGCATTGGTCTGCATGTCGTGGCACTTCTCTTAGCCGTACTGACAAGCAATTGTTGATAAAGTTTCCGCACGTTCACTTGTCTCCAACTGTGTTGAGTGTTTATTTGTATGCCAATGTGTGTGTCACGGCCTATCTGGGTCCCTGCCATACATGCATTGCTACCCCATCAGGGCTGTGGGTTGGTACTTGTGCATTATCATGTCCCTGTTTCGTGCTTTGCCAGATGCGTATGGCCATTTACCGGCCACAAGCGGGTGCACTTGTGTCCTGTGTTCGGTTGTGCAAATGTTGCTGTTTGTACCACATTGTGTTCGATGTTGGGATGCTCTGCTTCCTATGTGTGTGTGCTGCATTGTGTGTGAGATGTCCCTTCAGCTCTGATTTGGCTCACCCTTCTCCCATTCAGGCAGTGTGGTTTTCACTTCTGTGCTTGTTCAGTGGTGTGATATTGCCGGGTTGTGTGACTTGTGCTCTTGGTTGGTGTTGTTACTCTTGGGCATGGTTTGTCTGCAGTTGTGCTGTGCTTAATTGTGCATGTGTGCCATTGTGCCCATCTCCCCCCGTCCCCCCAGTCCCTGGTCGTTCCTCTCCCTGTTGCTGTGGTGTCTGTTGATTTTGAACAGTTTCCGGTCCCCGACTCCTGCCACCATCTCCAGACTGAAGTGGTGGACACCATTTCCTCCATGTCATCCAGCTCCTGGTGTGGCACTGGACTCCCACCTCCGGTGTGCATTGCTGCCTTCTGGTTGTTGGCGTGTTTCTGCTTGTTTGTGCGTTTCGCATCATTCCAGCTGTTCTGGTTTTCTTCCATTGTCCTCCTCCGCTCTCCGGCTGCATTCACCTTGTCCACGATGGCCTGCATGTACAATGTTTTGTTGCCAATGGGGCTTGTGGGGTTGTGTACTGGCTCCGGTTGCCTCCATTGTGCTTCGCTGTTGTTTTCTGTTTGGTTTGTCTTTCTTTTCCCTACTTTTGTTGTGCTTATTCCCGCCTGCCGTATGTGTGTCACGGGCCTGGCGCTGCTTATCGCTGCTTTCCTTATCGCGAATGGGCTCATCGCACGTTTTTTGGTGTTGGGGTTTGTGTTTTTATCTCCATCGCGGTGGTTGTATCGCGGACATCGTCCGCGTTTTCGGGAGACTATCGCATGGTACCGCCTTGTTGTGAATTCTACGTTAACACGGGGTTATTTTCCCGCGATAGACTGCGATGTGTAAAGTTGCGTTAACATTTTTTGGAGATGTTTAGCGCACGTTCTTGTGAATATCCCCCTTAAACTCTTATGGGCAATGAAAATCAACACACTACTTTCGGATGTAGCATCATTGAAGGACTTTTTTCAGAAAGTGCACTTTTTGTGATTTGGTGAACATCTATTCAACTGTTTTTGAGAAATGAAGCTACAAAAAATAGGTGCAAGGGCTTTATTTTCCGTCGACCAGTTTGGTCCAGTGGGACACGGAGGACTCTGATTAGGTGGTCACAACATGAAAAATAAATGTTGCACTCACCTTTACAGCACACGGGGCCTCAGTCCCTGTGTCCTGACATTTAAAAAGAAAGGCAGATTTAGGGGGCAGTGTACGGGTACCCTGACCCAATGGCCCTTATACCGTTTCTCAGAAGGATTCTCCCTATCCCTGGCCAAAATATATTTTTGTTTGGCCGGCCGGTCCCACTGGGCTCTCATTGGAGATTTTGGCAGCTTCCAGAAGAGTCCCGTGGAACCCAGTGCTGCCCACAATGTAGTCCCAGGGGACTCTTGCAAGAGCCAGTGCGAAGCCTTGTACTACTGTGGGAGTCTCGTTGGACCAAAAAAAGGAAGCATGTGGGTGGGGAGCTAACAGGGGACTGACTACCTGTGGGAGTTGGGCGCGTGTCTGGCCACAGATCATGCCCCGGGACCATCCCCCACTGTACTGCTTGCAGCGAGTTGGCCATGGACATATCGTAAAAAGATATTACTTTACATAAAAAAAGAAAATAGAAATTCATCTGAAAAAAACAAAGGTTAAATCGGAGTTATACGTACGTAAGGTAGTAAGATTTTAACTTGCATTGAAAAATGTTTTAAAAATTCACTGAGAAAACCAAACGTTAAAGTGGAGTTATATGTTGGTCTTCTAATAATTATAAAAATATAATTTTAAAACTAAAAAAAGAACACTGAAATATACCAGTTAAACATCACTGACCTAAGTATAATTTACACCAATATGATGCTCTGCTTCCGACCTCCCTAAAACTAAAAGATTAAAAGATTGCTGAATTATTATAATAGAAGACAGAAAGCTGCCTCATGTGGTGGAATTGAGGTATATTAAATCCTCTCAATTTGAATTAAGATGATAGATCAAAAACCCATATATGGTCCTCATCTATATTTCCCAGTTATTGTGACAATCTCAAATTTTCAACAGAATCTTTTAATCTCCCCAAATTAGTGTGTAATCTAAAATCCATTATTGTTCGAATCGAAGTAGTTATCAGTCCTATCATTAGCACTTTTATGTTCCTTGATTTTGATTTTCACCCATCTAGTAGTCATACCAACATATTGAATGTGATGGGGCAAGTGATAACATTTTCTTTTCCCGTAGTACTGCACGTAGTGAATGCTCTTAGTATCTATGAAATTAAGTTGACTAAACGATTTGGTAAAATGCTTTATATTTTTTAACACTGCTAAAACAATCAATATCTGAATTGTTGTTGTTTGTTTCTTGTAAGTGAGCTGAATAACAGTGGCAGAGTGACACATGCATCGTTTTCTGGGCTTAGTTTTTGATACTGGTATAACTAGAACAATGTTTTTATTGTCCTGATGAACGCACGTGACACTGGTTGCTATAAAATGTTCAGAAACTAGTTGATTTATTGTTCAACAGAGTCACACAAAGGACAGATAAAGTCTATAACGTGACTAAATACAGATATTTAATCATGCCATCAAATTGTGAGCTCGACGAATTTTCGGGATTGGAACGGTGCTCAGAATGGCCCACAAATCGATAGCCCCAAGTCTGGTTGCTGTAATAAGACAGACTGTTGAGGTGATCAAGCGAGGGAAGGAGAACAAGATCCTTAATACGGTATTTTGAAAGAATAAATTTCCAATCTTTCTCTGATTGTAACACACAACAATGGATTTCATGTATTAGGTTTTAAACACCTACCAGCACATACCACCCCCCTTGCGTATGGGGGGAGAACATATCCTGGTACTCTCAACTGAACCCCTGTTAATGCGGCAAAACAAAGCAAGCAGAAATTACCACTCCTTCCAAAACAGCGCATATTAACATCATAGCGCAATTAAATGATGAGTAGATTTTGGAACAGCACAAAAGTCACGTATATACGTAAACCCCAACTCCGTTCTCTGTTGCCTTTTCTTCTATTAGTATGTTTTTCACATTTTGTGCCGGACTTTCATTATTAATCAGCCAGATAAGGCCAAGAATAAATCCACGTTTTGCTGTTGAAGCACAGTGCAAAACGTTCCTCTTTATTGAATCCCTCACACAGTGCTGCCAGTTCAAGCTCTCATGAAAAGAACCCAAAATTACTGTTCCAAGCACAGCTTACAACGGCAGGTTTTCCTATGTTTGAAACCATAAACACAGGCATTACTACAAACTCCCAACTTGACTATTCATTCCTTCCACACAAGTCTGCAAGACGTGCGACTCCTCCAATGGAAGGAATGCAAGCGGGGAAACTAGAACTAGAAAGACAGCATCCCACCCACTAGTAGTGCACTTAACGAGCTCGTGAAAAGAAGGCTCTTCACTCTGGGACCTGCGACACAAATGGTATGCAGGTAATGTGGGCGGTCTAAGATCGGTGCACAGCACCCTTACCCAACCGCAACACACGATAGGACTTCAGTGACCGCTGCTCAAACAAATAATCAGCAGCGTATAGGAATGCGGAAATGCTTTTAGAGGCCAACTCTGCCTTCACGTGCATGTGGTATGCGCGCCATGAACCACGTGAATTCATGGGATGTGTAGTTCTACATCTTCGTCCTGATTAAGTAGCGTAAATCCCACATTGTCTATGGTAGATTCTTCATCATACCGCTTCATTGGGGATGCAACCCTTGTACCTATTTCATCCTCATTGGCTCTGACCCTATAGTACCCACAGAGTCTGAAACAGAGTTCCTGGCAGTGTTCATGGCCTCCACATGCATTCCTCAGTGGTGGTTAGTACATCCCTTCCCCGAGAGCACTGACATGGACAAGTCTTCTGAGGATACTGAATATGAAAAGCCTTAACCAGCCGAGGATCATGGACCCTTGTTTCTGGTTACCAAAAATTCTCTTCAGGTACGCACTCCTTCCATGCAATCAGATAACAAATCTTACTGCCTCATTTCTTAGAGTCCAGAATTCTTTTCACCTCATGTTCAACCTCATTATTAACCCATATAGGAACGGGTACCTTTTTAACTGGAGTGTAAGAGGGCTTTAGAAATGACACATGAAATACAGGATGTATTCTTAAACTGCAGGGTAATGTCAATTTCACATCAACTGGGTTGACACATCTGAACACCTTGTATAACCCTATGAACTTAGGGTTGAAAACACTGTGGGGTATATTCACAAGCATGTGTGATAACTACCGCAAGAGTAGCGCAACGCAACTTCCAATATCGCAGCCCATTGCGGGAAAATAACCCCGTGTCAACGTGGAATTCACAACAAGGCGGTACCATGCGATAGTCTGCCGAAAGCGCGGACAAAATCCGCGATACAACCACCACGATGGAGATAAAAACACAAACCACAACACCAAAAAACACGCGATTAAGCCAAAGCGCGATGAGGAAACCAGCGACAAGCAGCGCCAGGCCTGCAACTCACACCTGGCAGCCGTCAAAAACCTCCATAAAAGCAGAAAAAAACACCCAGACACAAACTGACCAACACACAAGCACCATGGAGGCAGCCGGAGCAGGCGCAGAGGACGAGCGCAACCCCACAAGCACCCCGGACGACCTGCCTGGGACCTCGGGACAGGGAAGGGCAAGGACTGTGGAATAAAAAGCCTTTTTAGGGGCTCACTGATGCACCTGGTCCTTAAACCAACAAAGAAGAGATTGGCACGGAAGCTGTAATATTAAAGAGAATACATTTATTAACCTCACATGAGGGAGACTGCGTCAATACGGTACCCTCAGGCCACTGTATGAGGCAGTCCAAGGAGTACAGAAACCATGGGCTTTTATGCCCAGTTTATAGCTGAGTAAGCATGAAGACTCAAAAAGAGGCGGTACAAGTATACACATGAATAGCTATTACACATATAAGGACTAATAGAAAATACTTAGTCAACAAAGTAGGAGGAGTAACAGAGTTGCCGGCCATAGTTAAAATAGCCTGACAGTTACTCTAAGAGCAGGTGCATTCTAGCAGCTACAGGCCTTTCTGAGCATGTGCAGTGCTCTGGTTCAATGCTGAAGGAGTTAACTGTAACTAATGACTCAAGCAGAATACAAGGGCAGGCAACAGTGAAGAGGGAGAAAGCACATGGCGAGCACATGAGTGGAGAGGTGTGGTGCAGCGGCCAGGGCAGCTGACATCGGAACACAGAGCTCAGGGTTCGATCCCCGGCTCCGGCGGCAGCTCAGCTCAGCACCATGTGACTCTGGGCAATAGCTCACTTAATTTCCACGACGGCCCCCAGCGCCTTGAGACCCGTAAGAGTGAGTAGCTCGCGCTTTACAAATACGGATTTACAAATACAAATACGGATTTACACATGGCTAACTAAAATGTCTGCCACAAACAAAATGGCTTCAGCTGATGCTAACAGCGATTTCAGCTAGTTTCCACAGATGGCCATTTTAGCATTAGCTGAAGACATCCGCTATGAATTAATAGAAGCATGGAAGTTATCCTGCACATCTATCCTCATAAATCCATTAATATCCTGATCCATTGCTAGGTGGGCATTTACATTTTGAACATTGTTTAACTGGTGAGATACAAGTAGAAATACATGGGGAACAGAGCATTGGGTCATAATGAACACACAGATAGCAGGAGAAAATAATGGCTATTATTACAAACAGAACTATCAATTTTTTCCAACCCCAAGCAGAAGTAAATCCCAAAACCATCCAGTTCAATTCTAAGTTTCAGGGCTCCGATGTATTTCAGTGACCATCTATTTCAACTTCAGAATAGCCAACAGCACATATCTAATATAATATCTTAATAAAAAAACATTTTTTAATAGACCTTTCCAGTGTTATTTTTATGAGGGCTAGAGTACCAATTGATATGCTCAGGAGGAGGGCAGAGTAGTATTTATCAACTGTTAAAAAAAACCTTTCTCTTGCAGAATAAACATTCCTAATGCAAATATTAAAGCAACTAGACATACTGTCACAAAAATAATCTTCGTGTTGGGGGACCAGGAGGACCAAACGGGGCATGGGAATTAGGACGAGGAGCCGCAAAGGGCTGCTCCTCCTCAAAAATAGGACGACCAAAAGGGTACATTGCTAAAAAAGTACTTGAAGAATAGAAGCCGCTGTACAACCAGCCAGAGGGGAGTCTTCTCCCTGTGTCCGTCTGAGCCTCACAGGCAGGCCCCTATCGTTCATCAAAGGTTCTTTTCCAACGGTGGAGCTGCCCAGCTTGCAACTCAAACAGACAATCAGGGCCCAAAGTTTCTTTTTTCTTTCAGGATAGGGCACCCACCCTCCGGGGCAAATGCCCTCAGCGATCCTGTCCAGTGTCTCAGGCAGTGCACCAGTATTCTTCGCTTTAATCTAACAGGCACCAAAGGCACAGCACCTGTACCCTGAACTCAAGTCCTTCCCTAACTCCTGTGTTGCTCCGCTGGCGCACTGCTCTTTTGTCTGGGCCTCAGATTGTACCCAGTATGCCCAGGCACCTCTTGATCAACAAACAGAGGTGGAGACTTGCATTCACTTAGGGACCAGGACTCAGAGGCCTGATGCTGGAGTATCTGAAGCAACCCTTGTTTCAAAGGGGGTCACCTCAAGCAAAAGCCTCCTTGCCGTCCTTGTCGGTCTGTGACTCTCTCAGCTGGGCATCAAAAACTGGATCCACGCAAAGAATTCTCCGTCCTGATTTGTGACCCCGTCTTTCGTCCAAGACAGTAGCAGGGGTACACACTTCACCGTTTTGTTACTGGGCCCAGTGCTTCCGGCCTTCTACCTTCACTGCGGTCCTAGTTGCCAGCAACGCCTGTGCTGGTTCCCTTTACCTCGACTCCAAGCTGGATCGGCGCTAACTCCCCAGGCTGAATCTGATGTCCGGGCCCCTCTGGCAATGGTTGTAGGGCAGCAGATATCTATTGGTGGACAGAACAAAAAATCTTTAGAAAAGGCATACAAATAATCTATCAACAGAGAGGATACTCTATTTCAGAAAACTTCTTTAGTCTTGGGGCGCCCCATACATTAGCAAGGCACCCAAGAACCACTTCATCTACCTGAGAGTAAAAAAGAACAACCTGGACCTATTAGCGAGTATAAAAGGAACTTTTGGTGAACTGACAAGAGTAAAACGTTACACTATTTGAAGCAGCCAAGGAAGTCTATGTTTATTTACTAAATTCTGAGGGAAAAAGAAAAACAATACGGACATACTCTAAATCCTTACATTTGTGTATTCCTATATTATTCATCTGAAGAACCTCACGAAAGGGAATTTTTAGAACAAGCATTCTCTTGTGCTTCTTGTCTTAACAAGCTTGTGTTTCATAAGTCATAACCTTTCACTACTTGTACAGGACTGCAGACACTTCTAAAATTATTTTTCTTACGTAAAAACACCCACATTTTACGCTTAGGACCATGCTCTCATGTTATAGGCGCGGCGGGAAAATCTAAAACTGCTAATTTAACAGGGATCCTTATTACATAAATAACTATAGCATGAGAATAACATAAACAATAATGGTGTTATCACCTGAGAATTTTAGAACAAAAACTACCCACATATATTTCCCCTTTAAAGGTCAAATAAGGGAGCATCAATCTAGACTACTCATCCTTTCATAATTTCATCAGACAGGATGGGCAGTAACATGGCGTATTTTTTTATTCATTTTATTAATCTTAACAATTTTAAAACAGTATTACTGAATAGCCAATTAAACGTCTCATGGCCGTTCCTAGACAGCTTAGACAGGCTCAAGAGAGAGTGAGAAAAAGAGAGAGAGAGCACATAAATCAAGAAAAATGACAATGTGTTACTTAATTTTGCTTACCCTTAATTTGCCCAGGAGCTAATCTCCCTAATCTCCTCTCCCATTCGACAGTAGGTAACCAAAACAGGTGACCTCCTGTCGACAATATTTACCCCCATTTTTGGCAGCTGGGCACAAACAAACTTGTAGGAGATAGATAACTAGGAGAAACCACACCAAAGAGGCCATTGGACTGTACCACTTTACTAGAAGACATTAATCCTTAACCAACTACCAATTCCTTTTTAGCTCATTGAGCTGTGTAACATAATAGCACATTAAATGCAAACTTTATTTCATAGCCTTTTGATCTGGCCCTAGCACAACAATTTTGAGTGAAAACCAGTATTTCTGTATGTATGGCAGAGCTATTCTCTGCATATGGCCTACAGACGCTGCTATCCCTTGATAATGTTATTCAATAGGATAAACCCCACCTGCATATCTTCTACAGTTGTATTATTTCGCAAGAAAACAGTGATATCCCCATGTGCTCCTAACAGAATATGCAATATTTCCTTTAGCTAATGTTACCTAAAACATTACCTGTAGTGTTTTACCCTACAATGTTAGAATCAGGATATCTAATTAATACAAAAAAAATCAGTTTATCAAACTACTCTTCAACAGTACAAGCTTTCATAGTGTATGTAGAAATCACATACTGTCACAGTGGCTCCCTGCGTGGACATTTTGTACGTTCAGTAGTGTTGGTCAGTTCTAAATACAGAACCTGGCCTCTGACCCTTAAACCTGTTGTTCCCTGTCTGAGAAAGGCTATTCCATGCGGTCTTTCCAATTCAAAGTAACTCTGGAGAAGCACAGCTGAAAAGCAGTCCTATTCCGTGCCTGTGTGCTAATAATTTTAAAGGTAGGATGCACTTTTTGCTGTCTTATTTTTGTTTTTATTCCTGTGAAATGTGCGTTCTAGCACCTAAAGAACTTGCTCAAAACTTCAGCCTTCTGAATGCCATAGTGCGCCCAGAATTCTTGTGCATAAAAGTAAAAGATTGCATAAAGGCTTGCAATGTAATTCTCATGTCTGTACAGCTACTCATTGCATAACTTTGTAAGTGCCCTAAGATTCAGTAATATTGTCATTGCTAGAGAAACTAATATTCACCTTTTTAATTTTGATGCACAGTATATTTTAACCATTTAGACATTGAAATCTTGACACACATTTTGCACAAGGTCAGTCAGTCAGTAATAACTTTATTTCAGCACTAGGCCATAAAAGTGCACATAATTTAAAACATATATACAATATATGGTTTTAAAATATATTTTTTAAAAAAACCATCCGGGCTCTGCGAATATCTAATTTACGCCAGTGGTCACATATAATTTCATTGTGCAGAAACCCAAAACACATTCCAAGATAAAATAGGTTAAAAGCTGAATAAGAACAATCCATTATTGTAAAACTATGGGCTATACTAGCATTAAAAAAAAAAAAAAAAAAAAGATCAGACTGCCATGTTTAATACTAGACATTTGGGTTCCCCAGTGCGATTAATTTTTTGAGCAGCTCGCCTGGTATGCCACATGCTATATAAAAAACGGGATACAGCAAATACAGTTGGTGAACAAGTGTCATACTTTAAAACTCTGTACGCCTCAGTGCAGCGCACAAAACCCACATTTTTACATAGTTGAATTAGCCAGCGCTTGCGCTGCGTCCGATAGACAGGACAGAAAAATAAAACGTGCAATTCAGATTCCTCCTTAAAATTGCATACAGGGCATTCCCTCTTTTGTTCCTTAGCCCATTTACTTGTATATGCTAATAGAGGTAGAGTCCCTAATCTAAATTGGATATACAATTTCCTGGCCAATGGGGGTTGGATAAAATCCAGAAAATGTTCCTTGCTATAAACATCTTTTACTAGCAGGAACTCTACTGTTAAACGACCGTGTGAGGAACTTTCTTGTAGTGACGTTAATTTTACGGCTCTGTAGAGTCTAACAAGTTCCGACCTTAAGGTTGTAGCACATGACGTTGCGGGAGATCTCCACAGATCTGGTTTGCTTAATTTCATTGCTAGATCCTTAATGTGACAGAACCATGGGATTTTCTGAGTGGGACAGTGGGACAGTATCTCACTCATCTCATCCCTATAGTCAGACAGCTCGGGGGTCACCCATATCCGCCGCCAAAACGTGAGTGGTCTCAGTGCTATCTCTTCATCAAGAGGCCTAATGCCCATATCCATGCGGATGGGGATGAGGGGAGTACTGCGTGGTAAACCTATCAACTGCCTTATAAAGTTATTCTCTACCTTCTGTAGGCTGGTGGCAGAGCAATGACCCCACAGCTCCACCCCGTATAGTGCGGCCCCCCTTGCTTGAGCAGTGTAAATTTCTAACGCGGGTGCAATGGGTTTAAGGGCGGAGGTTCTGTGTAACTTCAATATACCTCCCGCTGTCTGCGTTAGCCTGAGCCTTGCTTTGGACAACTGCGGCTCCCAATTAAAATGCTCAGTTAGGGTGACCCCGAGATAGTCAAATGTCTGCACTCTCTCCAGGGGGGAGCCGTATAGTGTGGGGTTTCATCGTTTCAGTTTGGGAGGATTAAAGACCATAAACTTGGTCTTTGCTAGGTTTATCTCCAACCCTCTTAGCTTACAGAAATCAGCAAAACCATCTAATGTCCACTGGATACCCATTGGTGTTTTTGAAAGTAACAGGGTATCATCAGCGAACATCAGTGCGGGGATCTTCCCTGAAGCTAGCTTTGGGGCATCTGTATCCTTAATATTTTTAAAAAAATCAATAAGCCCATTAATAAAAAGACAGAATAAGGTGGGGGCAAGAACGCATCCCTGTCGGACTCCGTTAAGGACAGGGAAACGGGAGGAGAGCTCTCCAAATTTTCCACATCGGGCTTGCGCGAAATTGTCTGTATGGAGCTTTTTTATAATTTCAAGGAGCTGTACGGGAATCCCACAGTCTCTCAAAACCCTCCAGAGCTTTGCCCTGGGAACCAGATCGAAAGCCGACTTCAGATCAACAAATATCAAGTAGAGGCTGCCACCCTCCACCCTCCACCGTAGCCGTTTTCCAGAATAGTAGCTGTAATCTGAATATCTGGTCTATGGTTGACATCTTTGATCTGAAGCCGGCCTGGTATGGGCTTAGTATTTGTTCTTGCTCCATCCAGTCCGTGAGACAGTCCAGAAGCACCCGGCCGAAAGGTTTTTGGGAGATGTCAATAAGACTAATTGGCCTGTAATTGGAGGGCATAAGGGGGCATCCTTTTTTAAATATTGGCACAATCTCTGCCCCACGCCATGTGTCCGGGGAGTCCATACCCTTTGCAACAGCATTAAATAGAGCACAAAAGTATGGGGCCCAAATCTTGGGCTCTTCCCGGAAGAGGTCCCCCGGTAATTTATCTAAACCAGGCGCTTTGTTATAGTGGAGTTTGTTAATAGCATTACCCACTTCTAACAAACTAATCTCCAAGTCCCCCGCCCGTGGAATCTCTGGAACGTTTCTATTGTTATCACTAGTGTCGTTCCCTTCATCCCTTAGTGCATACAATGACCCAAAGTCTGATTCCCACGCTTCCGGTGCTATGTTGGGCTCAATGGCTGATCTCCCCTCCCTGTCGCCCGATGTCACTATAGCCCAAAAAGATTTCATGTCTTTCTCTTTTAGGGCTGTTCTAAGACTTTCCCACCTCTCCGCTTCCCAGTTTTTTTGGGCCTGCTGAATGGACCTTTTGTAGTTGGCCCTCACTAATTTTATTTGCGATGCATCCTTCTCTTTCACTGCCACCAGAAGGTCGTGTTTTGCCTTGCGGCAATCACCATTAAAACAGGGGCATTTATTGCAGGTACTTTCTCAATGGCTCTCGGCAGGGAAGAAAACCCCCGCCAATTTAAGGTTTAGTTCTGCATGAATTTTCCCTGCCTCCTCCGGTTCCCGAATAGGGTCTTGTGCCTGCACAAGCTCCCACATCTTAATTAGCGATGGAATTGCTATCTGGTATACTTTAGCCAGCTTTAGGGGGCAGTCCTGAATACGGGCCATCTAACTTTTCTTCTGTTGTTTGAAATGACTAATGCACTAGTCACGTTAGTAGGGCCATGAACTGGATTACCAGTACCCAGATCCCAAGGTTTTAGAATCAGACTCAGGGCATTGTGGTCACTGTCCTGCCTCTGCGTGATATACAAATCAAGAACTTTGTCCCAAAGTCTTGATTCTACCATGATGTAGTCAAGTAACGAGGTATGACCTGGTCTATTGAATGTGGCCTAACCCGGCCTATCAGATCTGGTCCGCCCATTGCATGCCCTTAGTGATAATGCCAAAGTAAGTGCGTTGAGCTGCAATGCCAAGGGTGACCACCCTTTTTTAGGGGTAATCTGGGGGTCCGGGATGCACCAATAGAGATCTTCTTCCGAAGGGTCAGAGTGATTGGGATCAGTAAGTGGTTCAAAGTGGCAATTAAAATCACCCCCCACAATTGACCAAATTCCTGGATCCAACGTCGGAATAAACTGACCTAAGTGGTCAATAGTTGCCGACTCTTGGCTATTGTTGACCGGCCGGGAGTATACATTAATTAAGGCAATTTTTGTCTTGGAGGGGAAGGTGAGGAGTACACACTGTATGTCCCTCGAAGGTGTTAACAACGAGTCTGCTCTACAACCCAGGTGGGTACCCACCCAGATGGATGTTCCGCCTGCTGGTCTCCCCCTACTCCCCTTGGTTGCCAGGTTGTTAAATGTAGCAAAACCCACCCTCTGAACGTCCTCTGTCACCCAGGTCTCTTGGAAGAGGCAGATATTGTATTTATCTATAAAGGCACCCCATTCGGGACAGGGAAGTTTATTTTTGAGGCCTGCCAAATTCCATGCTAGGATCTTCAACCCTTTACCTTGCCCTGGATCTACGCTCATACCCACGATGTCACTGTCACTAGGGACTGGGGAATCATCTATGTGAGCCCTACACTGCCCATCCGCCACCTTGCTGGTTTCATCTACACTATTTGCATCATCCATTGAAACAGGAGAAGTGCTATTAGGGGCCTCAGGTAGTTGACTCCTTGCTCCTGACGGGTCGTGCTGCTGAGGGCAGCCTGGACTACCACCAATTGGAGTTTGATTGAGATTGCACCCAGCTCTGCCCATTGAGGCTTGCCCTACCATTTCGATGTTCCCTATCTGTGTAGGACCCTCCCCCAGTCAGTCTACCTCCTCCAGGATGTCAAATCTATTTTGTACCGGTACTTCAAATAGGTGATACCTGTTGGGTGCAGCCCATCTACCCTCCAGCAATGATCCCGGGCCCTTGGATGGTATTAAAGGTGATGCATATCTCCTTTGGCCTAAGTACTGTTGTGAATAAAAAAATGCTAGGCGATGCAAGTTCATTCCTATATAAGCATTATGGCTGTTGGAAGTGATTTTAAACAAATTTGCAACAGTATCAGGGTTGTTAAAATTGATGACTATGCAATCCCCTGGTTCGCTTTTCCAGCAATTCCCTACCCACCCAACTCTTCGAACCGTAATGATCTCACCAGCTCTTGCATAATCATAATGCTTATGCCTGGTGAGCCAAAACAGACATTTGTTCCTCAACTCGAGGTATGATTCTTTCGCGTTGGGTTCAATTGGCGGGACGCCTGTTAGGATTGCTACATACGGGGCGCATGCTGGGGGAAGATTTATACTAGGCAATTTGGAGTTTGGTTTTGGATACAACTCATCTCCTGATTTTTGTGTTAATTGCCTACTCCCATTTCTATTCAAGGCTTGTTCAGGGGGGCTAGGAACATCATGTTGGATGTAAGGGACAGATCTATTTTTGGCTCTTGTCTCTTCACTGTCATTCCCACTTCTCTTCTCCCTGAATGTATTCTGGTGGCCTATGTCGTAACTAGTAGAAGGGACCTCCTTCCCAAACAACAACTCCCCTGGTGGCAGTTGTGAACCCTTGCTGTCCGTCTGGCACCCTCTGTTGATCCCCTTTCCTTGCTTATTGGCAGGGGAGTTTAGTGTGTCATTTGGTCTTACTTCCCCTACCACCATCGCTTTCTCCAGATTGACCAGACGGCCAATAAGGGGGGCTAACTCGTCTTTAATAATGGCCCTTAGATTATTCTGTAGATCTACCACCAGATTCACAGCCCAGGCTGGACAAAATTTGTCTGGATCAACTGCAGTAGGCCCGTCTGGAGACGGTACCAGCTCGTCACCCCCCTCCTGGTTGTCAGTATTTTCCTCACAGAATTACTACTTTTTGGAACCAGCCACTGTGGTTGTTTTGCGCTTAGTGATTCTGGATGTACTAGTAGTGTTTTTACTTTTGCGCGCTGCTCTCTTAGGTGCAACCACTGGGGGAGAGGACAGGATCTGGACATCTCGATGTACTTGCGGTGTACCTATCAGCGTGGTTGTTTCAGGAGGCGGGATAAATAAATCAGGGGTGAGTGATAGCCGCCTTTCTGTTAGCTCGATTTCAGTGTTCACCACCCCTATGGCCCTCTGTAGCATTTTATCTATAGACGTTTGCGGCAGTGAGGATGCTATGGGAGTTTTAGCTCTCACTGCACCTATCCTCTTCCCCATTATAAAGCCTTTTTCACTCGCACACCCCAGGACAATCCTAACTTTGGCTCGGCAACAATCTTAAGGATTCTTAACATCCGATAGCTGACTCCAGATGTACCAAGGTGTGGATGCGGGAGAGGGTTGCAAGTTGACCCGATATTTCCCCCAAGTTGGCGACCCAAGCCAATTTGTATCAGCTTTGTTGGAGTGGGCTATAGACCGGGAGCCCCACTAGCTAATCAACACCACTTCTTAGGCCAAAAACTAAATGGATTAATTTGTTAGCACACAAGAAGCTGAGTTATTGAGATCAAACAGGTTAACCAGCTCTCTATGACTGTTAAAACAGTACAAGCCTCAGTAACATTTATTAGTCCTTTCGCAGCACAATTTTAGTGTCTTATGTATCCGAGTGTACCTTGTGTAAAAAGTCTGTGGGTTTAGTCAATTGTAAAGACAAGGTGGTTGGTCTTCGTCTTACCCGCTGATGTATCTGCCTCCCCCTCAAAGCGACCAGGGGAGGGGTGGCCCTGCCCTGCCTCTTCCTGTCACTGACGGGCCCGCCCTTGGCCCGGGCTTCGCCCGCGCGCGTCCCGCGCTGCGGGAGATGACCGCTGCTTTTGTAGCGCCTCCGGGCGCGAGGGCAGCGTCAGGAGACCGTCGAGGCTGCTGGGGGATGTAGTTTGTTGGCCGTTCCCCTCACGGCACGTGGAAAAGAGTGTCGGCCGTTCCCCTCACGGCGCCTGCTGCTGCGGTGTGAAGCCGTTCCCCTCACGGCGTTTTGAGCGTCCCACGCTGCGGGAGATAACCGCTGCTTTTGTAGCGCCTCCGGGCGCGAGTGCAGCATCAGGAGACCGTCGAGGCTGCTGGGGGATGTAGTTTGTTGGCCGTTCCCCTCACGGCGTGGGGAAAAGAGTGTCGGCCATTCCCCTCACTGCGTCTGCTGCTGCGGTGTGAAGCCGTTCCCCTCACGGCGTTTTGAGCGTCCCGTTCTGCGGGAGATGACCGCTGCTTTTGTAGCGCCTCTGGGCGCGAGTGCAGCGTCAGGAGACCATCGAGGCTGCTGGGGGATGTAGTTTGTTGGCCGTTCCCCTCACGGCGCGTGGAAAAGAGTGTCGGCCGTTCCCCTCACGGCGTCTGCTGCTGCGGTGTGAAGCCGTTCCCCTCATGGCGTTTTGAGCGTCCCGCGCTGCGGGAGATGACCGCTGCTTTTGTAGCACCTCCGGGCACGAGTGCTGCGTCAGGAGACCGTCGAGGGTGCTGGGGGATGTAGTTTGTTGGCCGTTCCCCTCACGGCGCGTGGAAAAGAGTGTCGGTCGCTCCCCTCACGGCGTCTGCTGCTGCGGTGTGAAGCCATTCCCCTCACTGTGTTTTGAGCGTCCCCACACAAGATAATTTTTTGTAGTGCTAAATATTATAGAATTTTCACAATAGTGGTATTAGACATTATGAAAATCCTAATAGTGCAAAAACGATTTTAATATAATGAGTTTTAACAATTTTTCTTTCATGTAGCAATTTTTTTGAATAATTATCACTAACCCTTTTGATGTTTCCACATATGAAAAGCAAGACTCATTCCTTTCCTTTTTGCCTTTAAATGCATATATTTATAACACTAAGCACAGAAGCTGTACTGAAACATAAAATAGTTTGTGTCACTTTTTAAAGGGCAGTAATTATTTACCATCAGAACCACAGATGTGCTTATTTACAAAAGCAACAAGAAAAAAAGTCCCTACTTTTAATCCTTCCTCTTTTATCCAAAATAATGAAGCTGTATTTCTAACTTTTAAAATCAGTAGTCTTTAACGCACGTGCTTTCATACCATGTTGTACTAATTTAAAACCTAGTTCCCACAGCTTGATCTGTAGCTTGTGGCCGGGCATAGCCATGTGTTGTTTACGCAGCTGTGCTTTACGACCAGCAAGCCTCAACTTCTACGCCTTTTTCAGGAGAAAAACCCTTTGCTGTATTCTAATGTCTTCAAAAAGTTTGACCTCCGTCTGTTCTGACAGACAGCTTCCTTCAGACAGACAACTTTGAACAGCTGTTTAAAAGCTCTTTTTTCTAGCGCAGGGAATGAGCACAGTGCAGTCTATTTAAAACCCAGGCATTCCAAGCCAGTACAAATCTATCGTCTTGTAATGTGAAAAAGAGGCGCTTTTATTTCAGCAGCAACCAATTACTCAGGTGATGTGAATGCCTTTTAATATTAATATCTAAGGATAATGCTGTAACATTTTGTATTGAGTCCTAGTTGTGTAAAGCACACAAATTTGTTTTGTTTTCTTTCTATGAGGCCTATTTTTTTCCTATTGAGTGTTAATTCTAATGTTTCTTTACCATTGTGGCAATATTCACACATCTATACTTTGTTACTATTTTACTTTAAATGGTAGCGTGCAGCTGCTTAGCATATATTATATAATTAATTCCTTGAATTTTAAAATGTAATTCTTTCAATGACATTTGCAGAACAGAATGACGACAACAAACCAAATTGAGCTCATTCCAGACATTTTCAAGAAGGGGGCCACACACTTAGAACACACAACACTGCTTGCTAAGGCAAGCCATTCTCACACAAAAAACATAGTCACTACTCACTGAAACAAGTATTTCACAAGCATCACCACCGGTGTCAGTCCACAAACCACATAGACACTCAAAAAAAACAATTAACCCACAAATCAACACTTAGCTCAAAAGCAAGAGACAGCCCACAGACTGTACTCAAACCAAACCATTTGTAAATACCAATTGTAAGTCATATTTACAAACAAAAGGACTCTCAAAAAAAGGTACAGAGATTACACCAAGACAAATAGACAGCCGAAAGACTGCCATGTTCAAAAAGACAGGCTCGAGCCTCAGACCTTTTCCAAAATACACCAAATTACCAGTTGGGCTGGCAGAACACTCAAAAGCGCTCCATATCACCACTTATGAATTTTAAGTGCGCAGATCAGGATCCTTTTTTTATATATATTTGTTCCACAGTGTACTATACATTATGGAAGAAATACCATATTTAATGTACATAAACCTATTAGGTATCCCCTCTTAGGGGAGTCAGCTGAGTACTTTGCAAATCCGTATTGGTACCTCCAAGACAGCAACACTTTCTACGAAGTGTGCTAGGAGCAGGCATGCCAAAAATATTATAGTATATATAATATTATAACAAAGTAGTACTTAACGCAAACTGTACCGTTCAAGAATTCAAAAATTAGAGAAAAATCTCCTCATTACCTGCCTTTATTTGCTGCAGCAAACAAACAAACAAACCAAAATCTTGGCCAAGCTATACAAAAGTGTTGCATCGCGACCTTACCAAACAAAAGTCTCCAGCTTCCAGCTTCCAACTGCCAAGTTCTGAGTGACCTAACGGTCATTTTGAAATACTCACGCCAAAGAAGATCTCAGTCGGTACCGGCCATCACCTAGAGGGTCAGATCGGGAAAACCGGAGAACACGTTGGTCTGCAAAGACAAAGGGTCTCCTCATGCAGGGTACCTTCCTCAGTGGATTCCTGCCTTCCGTCACGACCGCACTCTTGGATGGCCACGTCTCCGATGAGTCCCACGTTCGGGCGACAATTTGTGGAATAAAAAGCCTTTTTAGGGGCTCACTGATGCACCTGGTCCTTAAACCAACAAAGAAGAGATTGGCATGGAAGCTGTAATATTAAAGAGAATACATTTATTAACCTCACATGAGGGAGACTGCGTCAATACGGTACCCTCAGGCCACTGTATGAGGCAGTCCAAGGAGTACAGAAACCATGGGCTTTTTATGCCCAGTTTATAGCTGAGTAAGCATGAAGACTCAAAAAGAGGCGGTACAAGTATACACATGAATAGCTATTACACAAATAAGGACTAACAGAAAATACTTAGTCAACAAAGTAGGAGGAGTAACAGAGTTGCTGACATTAGTTAAAATAGCCTGACATTTACTCTAAGAGCAGGTGCATTGTAGCAGCTACAGGCCTTTCTGAGCATGTGCAGTGCTCTGGTTCAATGCTGAAGGAGTTAACTGTAACTAATGACTCAAGCAGAATACAAGGGCAGGCAACAGTGAAGAGGGAGAAAGCACATGGCGAGCACATGGCTAACTAAAATGGCTGCCACAAACAAAATGGCTTCAGCTAATGCTAACAGCGATTTCAGCTAGTTTCCACAGGACAAGAAGACCAGGAAGACCAAGTTCAGTCCGCAGGCGAACAGGATCATAGTCACGGAGTTGATGGAACACCATCGACAACTCTTCGTCACCTCCAACGTGTCATTGGGCACCAAAACTGGAATATGGCGGGACATCGTCGACAAGATGAATGCCGTCGGAGAGCACAAGCGGACAATGGACGAGGTCAAGAGGCGATGGAATGACATCAAGCGGAAGACCAAGGAGAAACTCAGCACCAACCTGAAGGCAGCAACGCAGACCAGAGGTGGGGGCCCAGCGCCACAGCTGGAGCTGGATGACATGGAGGAGCTGGTGTCGACAGTCATCAGTGTGGAGACTGTGGCCGGAGTCGGGGACCGGACACTGCTCGACAGGACACAACACAACCGCAACAGGGTGAGTGACCACCAGGTACTGGGGGACGGGGGAGATGGCCACAATGGCACACATGCACAAGCAAGCAGGGCACAGTGCACACCCACAATCACTCTGGGTCCTCGCCCAGACCCACAGACTGTCACAATGTACAATGCCATGCTGTCTGAATGTCAACCTTTACCATGCGGCTACATACATGTGGACACATTGTAATACACCATCTCCCCTTCACATCGCAGGGGCATCGTCAACACCTCCTGCAGAGCAGTCACAGTCACTCTTCACTGATGACGAGGAGGAGGACAACACCAGCATCGACACCCAAACCATCCAAGACCTCATTGAACTCATCCGCAACTCACCTCCAGGATCGGGGCAGCCCAGCTACATCCATGAGACCCCACCCACCACCCAAACCACCCAGCAGGAGGCACCCACAGCCCCGGCACCCTCCCAAGACCCCCAGGAACAACAAATGGCCTTCCAACGCCGTGTGCTGGAGGGCCAGAGGGAGACGGCTGAGCAGGTGCGGGTGGGGTTCGAGCTCATGGCTAACAAACTGGACGCCATCCTTGTGTGTCTTTGTCCGCCCCATGGTCTCCAGCGAGCCCTGACTGACATCTCTGGAGTCATGACGTGGAGGGAAGAATACCTGTCCGCTCAGAGTGGCCCCAGCGATGCCAGCCGTGAGCTGGCAAACATGCGGAGGCTCATGGAGGACATGGTGCAGATGGAGGCGGAAAGGATGGCAGCCGCCGCTGCACATCAGCGAAATGTAGCAGGGATCTACCGTGCCCTGCATGTCCTCGTCATGGCATTGCTGCCACAAGGCGTGGCGATGATGAATGATGCTGCCCCCACACCATCCACATCTCCGCCCCCTGGTGTGTCAGTGCCTCACAGTGCGGCAGGCGTATCCACTCCGGCACCTGATGTGTCACTGCCACACAGTGCAGCCGACAATACTCCTCTGGCCCCTGATGTCAGAGGCACACAGTGCCGCAGTCGGCACTGCAACACCCACAGGTGGGGCAGGGCACACACCCGGGGACGAGGACGGGACTGTGGTCAGGAGGGCCAGGCACTAGCATCCATTTCCACCACCTTGCCTGTTTCTGCTTGGTGCCGCACTTGGCCTCAAGACCTACCACTGACCCCCGATACACTCCGAGGCACTCACCTTGGACAGCGACATGGACTGCCACATCCTGTTTGATGACCAATGACACGGCGGACAGACTGCGGACTGTACCCTTCCTCTTCCGCAGTACAGCTCATCCCGGGATGGACACTGGCTGGCCCTCCACGGGCCCATATTGTGTGGTGTGCTCGGCATAGCCCTGTACCGCTCCAGCTGCATGACTGCACTGGATGTGCAAATAAACATCCAGTGACGCACTGCTGTGTAATGTCTTACGTCATTCCTGTGTGGATGTGTGGATGAATGTGGGGACAGTGCCTTCCCTTGCGTCAATGATGTTCATCCTGTGGGATGCCAGTGAGAGGATGCAACATTGCATTTTGTGTAGCGGGTTCCGTGAACACTACAGCAGGGACACACGCATCAGACACTTCCTTGTCCGGACATGGACTGGACTACACCCAGATCCCACGAGTCATTGTTGCAAGCCCTGCGCTGGTCCGGCGTACGGCAGGCCAGACTACTCTGCTTACGCCCGGGGGGGGCCCTCATTGCTACCCGTCGCAGCCGTACTCGCTGGTGGTGTGCAGGTCACTGGTCTAGTTGTCAGCATGTCACAGCCACTCCCGGAGGGCAGGTTTTCACACACACCACACCCATCCGGCACAGGCGTCACAGGCCATGTGACTCCGCCAACATAAGGGGCCGATGACGTCACATTCCCCTCTTCCGGTGGTGACTGGATGATGGACGCTACAAGGTTCTCACTCATTTAGGGCCCATAAGTTGTTGCGCACAGAGTTAGTGGCATCCGCGGCCTTGAGTACGGCACGGGCCTACCGCCACGTGGCGCCGACTGGGGTTGCACAGGGTTAGTGGCATTCGAGGCCTTGAGTACGGCACGGGCCTACCGCCACATGGCGCAGACTGGGGTTGCACAGGGTTAGTGGCACCAGAGGCCTTGCGGACGGCACAGGCACCCCGCCACGGGACGGTGACTTTGGGTGCACTGAGTCAGTGGCACCTTGAGCTGCTGAGCGGGTGTGCAGCCTGCGATGATGCACCGTCCCGGCGGTCCGGACAGCTCAGGTTTTGTGTGCTCTGCTGGACCGCAGTGTAGGCCAGAGCCAGCGGGCAGCGCGGGCCTACCGCCACGTGGCGTCGCTTCCGGGATCCCAGAGTGGGTGGCACCCATTGGGCTGAGCGGGTGTGCAGCCTGCGAAGGTGCCGGGTGCACCAGTATGTCCTCTGCCATGGAGTAATCAAGACCCAGCACCAAACGTGAGACCTGGTGGCCTGCGGAGCGTCGCTGCATGATGTGGAGGGTGCCATGTCCGCGGGCCCCGGGCTTGTGGCTTGCAGTGGCACGTGGTGGGACCTCCTGTCTACGCGCCAGTGGCGGAAGGTGAGAATTGAGGCCTGGGTGTGCATGGGCGGGCATGCTCCAATGGGCGGCGGGAGGGGTTGGGGTGCCTCTGCCTGGGTGTGCATGGGCGGGCAGGCGATGTTGTCTTGTCCAAGGGTGTGTACTGTGCCAGTCATGTATCTGGGCTCTGTTTTAGCTGACGGCTCTGACTCTGATGTGTGACCTGGTGTCCTGCTATGCATACCGGCACGTGGTTGGGGACACACCGGTGGCAGCAGGTGAGCAGTGTGGCCTGGGTGCGCATGGGCGGCACGTTCTCTCTCTCTCTCCCTCTCTTCCTCTCTCCTCTCCTCTCTCTCTCCCTCTCTTCCTCTTCCTCTATCTCTCCTCTTCTCTCTCTCTCTCCCTCCCTCTCTTCCTCTCTCTCTCCTTCGCTCTCTCTCTGTCCTCTGATGTGCGCAGGACACACCTTCTCATCATGTTTTTTGTCTTACAGGCTGTGACCTACGTATTGTCCCGAGGGGAGCGGCCATGTGTCTTCATTTCATTTCGTTGTTCATTTTAATAAAGTTTCATTTGTTGCTTCGAAAGTGAATGTGTGCTGGTCATTTCTGTGACGACACATGCATGTCACCAGTTGTGATTGTGCGGCATCAAGCGGAATAATTTGTACATGTCTAGGTGTGGCTGATGTGGCATGTCTTTGGTCGGGGGGGTGCCAGGGAGGCGTGGTCATGGGGGTGGTGGCTGTGGGTGTTGTGGCCCTCTTGGGTGTCCGGGCTGCATGATGGGTGGCTCCATGGCATCTGTTGCCCTTCCGATGTAGCCCTGGGCTGTGCTCCCTTTTGGTTTGCCGGCTGCCATCCGAGTTTACACCAGGTCAGAGCAGGTGTAGATTTCCTGGTGCTAACATGCCTTATCGCCTGTTTTGTGTTTTTTTCGCGGATGTGGCTGGTCGTTGTGAATGTTGAGGTGTGCTGTTGTCTCGACTTTTGTCACGGGAACGCCCACTCTGCATCTCATTCGCGATATTTGCGGGGGTCCTCTGTGGCGATGTTTTTTGAGGCTGCTATCGCGGGTAAACTGGTGCTGTGGGCTGTTAACACCGGCTTGTGAATGGGGAGGTAAATTTATCACGACTTTGGCTGAGATAAAGTGCCGTTAATTCGGCGATAGCTCCTTGTGAATATGCCTCTGTATTTTTTTAATCTAAGATTCTTGGTGGATAGCCTACCACATCCCCCTTTTTGTATTGTGGGCAAGGTCTTCTATGTTTGTCTGCGTATTGTTTGTATTTAGACTTGGCTGCTTGTAAGTGTTTTTGCATGGTCTTGAGCGAATCCTGAATGTTAGCAACCCTTTCTTGCACTTCGGGGAGTCTCGCTGGACCAAACAAAAGGAAGAATGTGGGTGGGGAGCTAACGGGGGACTGACTACCTGTGGGAGTTGGGCACGTGTCTGGCCACAGATCATGCCCTGGGCCCATGCCCCACTGTACTGCTTGCAGCGAGTTGGCCATGGACATATCGTAAAAAGATATTACTTTACATAAAAAAAGAAAATACAAATTCATCTGAAAAAAAAAAGGTTAGATCGGAGTTATACATACGTAAGGTAGTAAGATTTTTACTTGCATTGACATTTTTTTTTTAAATTCACTGAGAAAGCCAAACGTTAAAGTGGAGTTATATGTTGGTCTTCTAATAATTATAAAAATGTCATTTTAAAACTAAAAAAAAACACTGAAATTTACCAGTTAAACATCACTGACCTAAGTATAATTTGCACCAATATGATGCTCTGCTTCCGACCTCCCTAAAATTAAAAGATTAAAAGATTGCTGAATTATTATAATAGAAGACAGAAAGCTGCCTCATATGGTGGAATTGAAGTATATTAAATCCACTCAATTTGAATTAAGATGATAGATCAAAAACCCATATCTGGTCCTCATCTATATTCTTTTCCCATAGTACTGCACGTAGTGAATGCTCTTTGTATCTTTGAAATTAAGTTGACTAAACGATTTGGTAAAATACTTTTTATTTTTTAACACTGCTAAAACAATCAATATCTGAATTGTTGTTGTTTGTTTCTTGTAAGTGAGCTGAAAAGCAGTGGCAGAGTGACACATGCATCGTTTTCTGGGCTTAGTTTTTGATACTGGTATAACTAGAACAAAGTTTTTATTGTCCTGATGAACCCTTTCTTGTACTTCGGGGAGTTTGTGTGTAATGGCAGGTTGCAACAAGGGATTGAATCTTGGATGAAACCCATATGTAGTATAAGATGGTGCTTGTTGAGTGGAACTGGGTTTTGCACTGTTTTTTTTTGTTTACATTTTTTTATTGGTTTTTAACATCATACATAGCAGATTGGCATAGTACAGTCATAATAGAGGGATACGTGTTCGCAATAAGGACAAAGAAGAAAATATCTACTGACGGTCTAGTTTGCAATAACTGTTCATGCAGTGTACAAGTAACATTTCTCGGTGGTACATTCTGGGTGCTACCTGTTCAGTAGGTCCGAGTACTTTAATAGACATGCGTAAGAGCTTGGTTGGGCACGTTTCCCGGAAGTCCGGAGGTATGCCTATCCCCATACTGACATATGGGCGCTATGTAGTGTGATAGGTAAGGGATGCATTCCCTGTGGATGATCACCAGCTATGGAACTGCCGATGGATAGTATTAACTTCAAACTTGGGGGGGTAAACTGGGAAAGTTGTAAGGGGGGCGGCGGGGATATGTATTGCTGAAGTCCAATATGTAGAGCGTTTTTTGAGTTAATACTCCTCCTTATTTTTAGATATTGAAATAGTCAAGGAGAAAGCTCGAGTCCTTTTTTGAGAAGACTTGTTTTGTTTATTTTTTGATAAATATTCTTTGAAAAATCCCCCACAAAGGTTACATCCTTATTTGTATAAAATATTGTTTCAAGATCACATTGATCAAAACTGTCAGCCGACACGTGTTTCGCCCACAGGGTCGGGTAGACCAGGGCTTTTTCAAGGCTGAAAAAGATGTTAATGAGGCAGTGTTAGGCAGTATTGTATCAAGATCTCAGTGTAACCAGGCACCCCAGGTGAAAATAGTGCAAAAAATCAGTGATATATAAAATACTGACGCAGTGAAAGTGCTCTTAAAGTGTGAAAAACTATTAAAAAATATAAAGGGAAAAGATAAAAGTACGAAGTACCCCGAAAAGGTACGACAACAGGCTATATCTGTACTTTGTATACGGCAAATAATAATATTAAGAAATGAAAAGAGAAAGCATTAATTGCTATTGTGAGTCTTTGTGCTCGATTCAGGTGAAGTTTGATTTCTATTTGCATTTGAAGTCCATTAGGACACGCTGGCAAAGAGGGCAAAATGTCACGACAAAATACGGGGTAAGGTCTAGTCATGCAATTCATGTAGTGTTCCATTCGTATACCAGTAATTAACATGCATGATTATTTTAACACCAAACCTGGCATTTCATCTTTCAACAACCACATTCACTATTGATTGAGCATTATCAATTATGCATCATTCCTTGACAAAGATGTACCTTATGTTTTTAGAAAAGTAGTGCATCACAGGTATTTTTCATAATTTCAAGGAAGTCCAATATGTGGCTGGTCGTAGTGGGACGTCCCAGTGTGATCGTGTACATGTGGGGAGGGACTATTTCGGGCAGTTACGGGCAGTCTTGGCTCGGTGTGTGGGGCCTACTGGGTTGACCCGGGTAGGGCGTCTATCTTAGGCCCTTGGGCTCAGTCTATTGCGAGCTGCTGTCAGTTCGATCGGAGATAAGTGTGGTGTCTGGGGTGGCGAGGGCTCAGGTGCTTCCGCTGGTGTGGTTTTGTATCTAAATTGGTATAATATCTGTGCCCACTCTAGAGATATGGGGTGTTTGCGCGTTCCCTTCACTTCCTCATCCCGCAACACCTCTTTTTCTGCTGCACCCCATTCTCGCACTGCACCCACCAAGGCTGCTTCCGGGGGCCCCCCCGGGGCCCGCCAATACATGGCCAGCCCCCTTTTCGCCAGAAGGATAGCTAGGGATGCGAAACGACCCTGCACTTTTTCGGATTTCCGCCTGCGGAATATCCCGAGGGCGCACGCCTCCCATGTAGTGATGTTCATGATGTGTGTCGTCGCTCAGAGTGTCTGGTGAATTTTATTCCAATACTGTTGGATAGTGGGACAATCCCAAAACATGTGTTTAAAGTCAGCTTCGGGGTTCTGACATCGGGGACATGCAAAGTGTGTGTCCGGGTAAAAATGATGTAGGCGTTGGGGCGTGAGGTACTCTCTGTGGAGAATGTTAAATTGTATGTTTTTGAATCGCGCGTTCCTGGAGGCATTTTTGGGGTATTCTAGTGCCTTCTCCCATTCTTTATCGTTGAATGCCCTTCCCACCTCATTTTCCCATGTCTGTCGTAACGTGTGCAGTGGCTTAAGAAGCAGTTCCCTGACAGCCTTATAGAGCCAGGTAACTAGATGTCGCCCCGCCCCCACATGTAGAATCGTGTGCAGTACCGGATGTGTCGGGGGTTCCCCCTCATCCAAATTCCAGCATTGACGACTGCTGTCTAAGAGTTGCCTATATAGCAGGAATTGGCCCGGAGGGAGGCCGTGTTCTGCCACTAGTTGGTCAAAGGTCTGTAACCGTCCATCGTCGAATAGGGATTCCACTTCAGTGTTGGAGTGTTCAGTCCATATTTGAAGGGTACGGGTGGTGTAGTATTTGTCCTTTCGGGGAGCCCCACTAGTGGAACTAGGGGAGAGTATAGGGGTTTGTCTCGGGACATGCAGTGTATTTTCAGCATGCACGAGCGGGCTATGGACACCTGTAGGGGGTAAGTACGCATCGGTCTGGTGCCGGGCATTAGCATTCTCCGAATTGCCGGGAGAGGTATCCGTCCCTCATCAGTAATTGTCTCCCCTATATGTCGTTCGGCTGTCCAATGCGACAACCACTGTAACTGCGCTGCCAGGAAGTACGCTTCGATTAATGATGCTCCCAGCCCCTTGATCCGTGGGCAGATACACCGTGGTCAGTGCTACCCTATGGCGACCCGCTCCCCAGATCAGGGAGGCCAGCAGCACGTCCAACTCCAGAAAAAAAGGTTGCAGTGGTATCACCGGCAGGTTAGCGAAGTGATAGAGTAGTCTGGGGACTATAATCATTTCAGCGAGGGCTACTCGGCCAATAGGGGCTAGAGGTAATGTTCTCCAGAAGCCCACCGCGGTCTTGATTCCCGCTAGTAACCTGCAGTGGTTCCCTTCATATAGGTCCTTGGGAGAGTGGTAGAGTCTCACCCCTAAGTATTGGGGCGCAGCGGCGCTCCAGGTAATTGTTTGATCTCCGACAGTTATGTTAAGAGGGGCCAAATGAGGACTCAGTGGGTAAATCATGGATTTGTCCCAGTTTACTCTGAGACCGGATGCCTCTGCAAAGTCTCGCAACGCCGTCCAGATTGGGGCGAGGTCACTAGTGATATCCCAGACGAAGAGTAGAAGGTCATCTGCGTACAGGGACACGCAGTGTACCGTTCCAGCAATCGGAATACCCCATGCCACCCCCTCCCGGTGCAAGCAAATCGCCAAGGGCTCCACCGCCAGAGTGAATAGTATGGGGGGCAGGGGCACCCTTGGCTCGTGCCCCGTTCTATCGGGAAGGGAGCTGAGATGTATTTACCCATTCTCACCCGTGAGGTAAGGCCATTATATAATAGTCGTGTATACGACATCAGGATAGGCCCCAGATTAATTTTGCGAAGAACAGCGAACAGATATGGCCACAGGAGAGTGTTGAAGGCCTTTTCGAGATCAAGAATGAGACACGCTGCATTGGGGAATTGAGTACTTGCCCTATCTTGTACGTGAAACAGCCTACGCAGATTCTGGGAGGTATTACGTCCCGGGACAAACCCATTTTGGTCCGGGTGAATGAGCGGTGGGAGAATTTGGGCATAGCGGTCTGCCAGTATCTTACCTAGTATTTTACAGTCTGTGTTGAGTAGTGTTATGGGCCTGTAGGAGGCCAGGAGCATCGGATCTCTGTGCGGCTTAGGGAAGGTTGCTATAAGAGATTTGCGAAGTGATCCTGGGAGCTCGCCTCTTTCTAGTGCATCGTCATACATGGCCACTATGCGGGGGGTCAGTAAGGCTGAAAAGGTATTGTAATATTCCAGTGGGAAGCCGTCGATTCCCGGGGCTTTATTGCGCGCCAATGCTCTAACGGCGTGGGTGACTTCCGGGGACGCGATCTTAGCCTCCAGGGTCCTCCTGTCTGCTGACGGGATATGGAGTAAGGGCAATGGGCAGAGAAAACGGGCTACTGCAGGGTGCTCCTTTTGTGCTGGGGCTTGATAAATACCCGAGTAATAGTCGTGGAATGTGTGCAGGATATCTATTTGCGAATAGCGGGGGATCCCAGTCTTATCAATTATTTCCGTAACCGGCTTCGTGTCTGCGTCTTGCTTGGCTAACCACGCCATGCCCTCTCTGTGTACCTTAGTGGCGTACATCCTAAAATTGTACTTGCGTAAGTCCCTCATGGCGTCTGCGTGTGACGTCTTGGCTGTCGCCACTTGGGCTGGGGTGGCTCCACCCGCGTCTGCCTTTTTCGTTAAAGCTGCGAAAGCTGCTTCCGCTCGTTGTAGTGTTTGTTAGAGTGTTTTACATATGCCCACTATCTGCTGTATGCAATGTCCCCGGGCGGCAACTTTGTGTGCGTCCCATTCTATTAATCTGGACCCTGCCGTACCTGTGTTTAGTGTAAAATATTCTCGAATGTGGTCCCCATGGTAGTGGCAGAACACCTGATCAGTGAGACAATCGCGCTGCAGCTTCCAAGTGGGTACGGGGGGTGAGGTGGCCTCTTCTTAGGGTCAGTATGTGTGCATCGTGGTCCGACAGAACCCTGCCGAGATAGTAAGTATGTTGGACTCTTGGAAGTATTACCGTGGAGCAGAGAAATCTGTCAAGCCGCACTCGTAGGTTGTGCGGAATGGAGTGGAAGGGGTACAGTTTAGTTGCTGGGTTCCGTGCCAGCCATGCGTCCGCCAGTGCCCAATGTGTTACCCATTTTTTATATTGTTCCGTCTGCTTACACACGGGAGATTGTGCTGGTGGGGGGTGGGATCTGTCAAGGAGGAGGTCTAAAACACAGTTGTAATCGCCTCCTAAAAGCCATGGACTGGAAGTGTATGGGGTTAATACCCCAGTGAGGTGACCCCAGAATCGTTCCTGCTCTACGTTAGGAGCATATATGCTCCCCAGCAGTACCGACTGGCCCTCCAGTAACCCCTCGAGTATGGCATAACGGCCCTCTTTGTCTACTATACGCATGTGCTCTCTGAATGGGGTCCCTGGCCTTATCCAAATTAGGGCGCCCCTGGCGAATGCCGAATAGGTCGTGGCACAAATAGTTCCTCGCCACTTCTTATGCAGGCGATCTACCTCAGCAGTCGTTAAGTGGGTCTCCTGCGGGAGAGCTATCTGTGCCTGCTGTCTTTTTATATATGCATAGACGGCGTATCTCTTACTTGCAGTGTGCATGCCCCTGACATTTAGCGTAAGGAGCGTTATATCAGTATTAGGGAGCTTGTGAGTCATACTGGTACAGTAGTAAGTGTAGACTGTTCAGCCATAGTGTCGGATCGAGCCCCTGCAAACGCTCCTCATTGTACCAACCACCTGCGTGCGCTCCAACATCCCGCCTGTGTGCCTCTCTAGGGGTGATTTGGGAATGGACAGTGGGGGAAAGGGTGGAACTGGATAATGGGAAATATTCCCAACTGGAAGGACATGTCGCTCGGGGTGATATGTCCAAACTAGACATTATGCACATTCCTTAGTGCATTATCTTAGGGGGGTGCCTTTTGTCTCTGCCAGCCATTACCCTCACGGCTGCCCGCATTTGAGCGATATTTATGGGATGCCTGCGGGGGTCCCCACAGCACTGCCCACCTGCGATACCTTAATCTGGCTTTCAGAGTACTTTGGTACACTGGCACATGTGTCCATAACAGTGTCCTCTTGACGGGTACTCAGGCCTTGAGGGATACAACGCTGCACTTCTATCTCTCCCCAGGACAAGCTTCAGACCAGCGTGTCTGCCGTTTGAGAGGTCACCAACGGTGGAGTGACTGAGCCATCTCGAGAGGTGTTCGTATCACTAGCTTCTTCTTCAGAGGTGAAGATATGCGGGCCCTTTTCCCCGTCCGAGCGCTCCAACGGCGGTCCCAACTCTGCTGCCACCTGCAGTACTTTCCTTCGCTCCGCCATAATTTGCTCTAGCTCTGGGGAGGCCTTTGCAGAGGGTCCAGGTCGGGGGCTCAGTTGCCTCAGGGTGACCCTTTTATATTGTCGTTGTTGATGCCTGGAGGGCCAGCTGTTGCATGTCGTGCCGGGGCTGTGGAGTCCTGTTAGTCATTTTTCCACCCAATCGCTCGCCTCTTTGGGATCTGTAAAAAAGTGTGTAGTGTCTTCATGAATGATTTTAAGGTGGGCAGGGAACAGGAGTGCATATTGTATGTTCTTTTGGCGCAGGTGACGTTTCACTTCCAAGAAGGTCGCCCTTTGGCGCTGAACAGCTCTGGAGTAATCCGGGAATAACATGACTTGCTTGTCCTCGACTCGGAGAGGCCCCCGCCGTCTAGCAGCTCAAAGGACAGTGTCTCTGTCTTGATAATGTAATAATTTCAGTAGGAACGGCCTGGGTGGTGTCCCCGGTGGCGGCCTGCGGGCCGGAACCCAGTGCGCTCGTTCTACAGAAAAGAAAGGGGTCAAGTCCTTTGCCTGTGTGAACGTTTTGAGCCACGTTTCAATGTATTGGATAGGGTCGGACCCCTCTGCTCCTTCCGGCAGATTCAGGATTCAGATATTGCTACAGCGGGAGCGCCCCTCCAAATCGTCAGCTTTACTCTCCAAGGTCTTTACTCTAGACTGTAGGACCCTCAGGGCTTCCTGCTGCGACTGCAGTTGGGGTTCCATGGTGTGGAGTGTTTTTTCCCCTTGCTTGACTTTGTCCGCCAATTTCCTGTGGTCATCTCTGAGCAGGTTAAGGTCCGTGGCCAGCGCCCCGAATCTGTCCTCCATGGTTACCCTCGAATGTTCGATCGCCACCAGCACCTTATCTAGTTTATCGGACATGGACGCTGCGTGTGAAGGTTCCTCATCCGACTGTGTGGACTTAGGGTCTGGGGAGGTCTGCCTCGCAGGGGCTGGCGTCTGCAATGTTCCCGCGGTGCGTTGTCGTCCCATGGCGACCGGTTGTCTCGTTGTCTCTCTTGGGAGAGCCTCGGGAGCCAGTTTGAGGTGATGTGCGGTTGGGTGGCTGTGAGTGACTGTACTCCCTTCAGGCCTATTGTGCATCACCGTCCTTACTTCTCCGCTGGGGTTTGTCGGTAGTCGTGAGAGTCCACGGCGCAGGATGTACCTAGCCCAGTAATTGCTGCCCCTCCAACAATGTAAGTGGGTTACTGGCCACTGTCAACACCTAGAGCACCACCGCTGTTAGATCCAAGGAGAGGGGCTGGGAAGCACTGCGTGCTGTTATATGGTCCCTTTGATGCTTCCGGAGGCGCCCTCGCAACCCGCAGGGGGACTGTGCTACCATCCGCACTCACTCGTGGCTCCCTCCTTCCGATGTGCCTGCTGGTGCCCCCAGGTTGTCGCCTCCGCGAGGAGAGTCTCAACTTTCAACCAATGTACTAGGTGGGGAGGTGCCGGTGTATGCAGGCCCTGGATCACACCGGCCTGTCTTGGAGCGTAGTTGGAATTAGGATTGCCCCACGTGGTATTAGGTGCGCTTGTGTGTCATGGCTCCGGCGGTCTCCGCCATGCGCAAAGGGAGGAGGAGGAAGGCTGTCCGCAGCTGACCACACCTGTTGTGGATGACGTCCAAGGGGGACTCAGGGCTGCGTGGAGGGCCTTTGTAATCATGCAATTCCGTCGAGTCCGGCTACCACTGTCCCCAGATAGGTTGTGTCTGTCAGTGGGCTCCCATGCTGATTCGCTGCAGGTAACTCTGGGGGCCACGGAGGATGTTCCCGGCTGTCAATTCTCCCCCGTCCATGTCTCCTCGCTCGCCGGTCTCCCCCCCCACGCTCCTCGTGGCCCGGCGCCGAACAGGCGGGGCCCGGCGGTCTGCTGAAAAAGGGGGGAGGAGAGCAGCGGGCGCGGCGGACGGGTTGCTCCCGCTCAGGTGGAGGCAGTCGGTTCCCGGAAGGCAGGCGAGGACCGCACTTAGGCCCAGGAGACAAGCGGCCGGGGTCCTTCCCCCTCGTGATAGACAGCGGGCCGCGCTGCTGTGCAGGTGCGAGGGAGAGCCGGTGAGGCCGACGCGAGGGACTGCGCCGCCTGGGGGGATCCTCGCCAATCCACGTTAGCTCGCCTAGGAGGTGAGTGACAGCCGCCTACCCGGCGGTGACGAAGCTGGACCAGGTGCTCGGAAGGGTCGACTGTGACCAAGACCCCGTCAGTTCCTCCTGCCCTCCCGCCGCACGCCTCGAGGCCCAGCGCCATGCGGGGGGAGGTTGCAGCGTGTTGGTGCGGTGGGGCTCAAGGAGAAGCGGCGCTGGTCCGGATCACCCACAGCTCCGAGGGTGGGCAGGGGAGCCCCCCCGGGTCATCCCGCTACATGGCAAAGGATCCCATGTAGGGCCTGAAAGTAATTATGGCCACTTCTCGGGGCCCCGCTCTCAGCAGGCCACGCTCTCACCTGCCATGTTGATGGGGCAATCGGGGCACTGGAGGGGCCGTGCCGTGGCGGTAGTGTGCAGAATTCCTCGCGGCCGGCCCCTCGGGCCCTCCGTACTGCTGGGAACCGTTAGTGCCAGGCAGGTGCCGTCATGTTGGCCCCGATGCTGGGCGGCTGCCGGAGCCTCCTGCGGCGCAGGGATCGCTTCCCGCACCGCGATCGCGTGCTTAATCTGTCATCAGGGGTTGCCGCTGCCTCCGGTGTTGGTTTCGGTAGGTCTCAAGGGGATATCGGCATCGATGTTCGCTGATTGTGCGGGCGGCCGCGCGGAGCGCTAGGCAAGCGCGTCCTCCATCATGGCTGGCTTGGCCACTATGTGTTTTGCACTGTTATACGTGACCTCGGCCAACCACAAACACTCAACCCATAAATCTATGTTTTTGTCTACATAGCAAGGCAAATATTGCTTCAAAGGTTGATTTAAACATCCGTTCTTGTGAATGGAAGCTAATGGATTGTGCTGCAGAGATCTGTAAGGAAGAACACCATACCCACCAAAACTGAGCTGTGAATTGGGAACCTCTATCGGACATGATTAATTTGGGTAGCCCGTATAATCTGACTATATTGACTAACAATAAATGTGCTAGCTGCCCGCAGTAGGCAGTTGCTTGCAAGCAATGAAGTGCCCCAGTTTGGTCAAACTATCTACCACCACTAGGATAGTGGTGCATCCTTAATCATTTGGTAAATCCACTACGAAGTGCAACAAAATAGTTTCCCAAGGTGTTTCGGGGGTTAGCAAGGCTTGCAACAGACTTTGTTTTTTTAAATGATCGACTTTTGCTTGCATACAGATCTCGCATCTTTTCATCCACAGGAGTATGCCCTTTCGGATCGTTGGCCACCAAAACTGTCTCAACACTCGATCAAGAGTCTTTTCAAAACTTTTGTGTACTGAACTTGGCACATCATGTCACCAACAAAACACCTGTTTTCTGAGTGCCTTCACAGGTATCAGTATTTGTTTTCCTCTGACTAGTATTCCTTTTTTCACCTGCCATCCCTAATGGTTTTGGAGCCACTGTTTCCATTTAGGTTGACTTGTTTCGTGTGCTACCCTTTTTCAGGAATGCATCTGAATGAATAACACAGACCACCTTATGAAAATTGATGATAGCATTGACCTTAGGTTCTTCTGGTACCAGATGAGATTCATGTCTTGTTAATGCATCTGCCTTTCTATTTTCTATCCCTGATCTATATGTCACAATAAAGTTGGATTCTGCAAAGAACAGCATCCTCCGTAACTGAGGAGGTGATAAGTGTCTTGCGTACTACATGAATTGGAGATTCCAATGATCAGAATACACAGTGATGATATGTCTGGCTCCCATGACATGATGTCTCCAGTCCATAAATTCATCTTTGATAGCCAACAGTTCCTTCTCTGGTATTGTGTAGTTCTGTTAGGCTTTGTTTAGTTTTCTAGACATGTATGCTACAGAATGCATCTGTCCAGTTTTCCCATGATGTTGTGATAATACAGCTCTTATGGCTACATCTGCTACGTCTGCTTCCATAATGTATGGCCTCTCTGGATCTGGATGAGCGAGAATAGAGGCAGAGATAAAAACCTTTTTCAACTCCCCAAAAGCCATTTATGCCTCTTTGGTCAACTGAAATACCATTTTATTCCTTAGTAGTCTTGTTATGGGTACCACCATCTTAGAAAACTGATTTATGAATCTTGGGTAGAAGTTCGCAAATCCTAAAAAAAATGTCCCGCATACTCTGCCGTATAGGCCACTCTTTTACATCTTGTACCTTCCATTCTGCCATCTCTTGTCCAGTAGGAGTGAGCATGACTTCCAGAAACTCAACAGTGTTTACATGGAAGTCACATTTACTGAGCTTACAAAACAGATGATTATTCCTCAAAGTCGACAATATTGTGCTGACATACTGGACTTGGCGATGTTCCTCAGATGAGTAAATGAGAATATCGTCTATATATACTGCAACAAAAATGTCCAGAAATTCTCTCAACACATCATTCAAGAATAATTGAAAGACAAAGGACGTTACATAACCTGAAAGGCATTAACAAGTACTCGTGTAACCCGTACCGGGTCCAAAATGCCTTCTTCCATTCATCCAATTTCCACATACGTGCCAGGTGGTACGCACCTTTCAAATTTAGTTTGGTGTAGATAATCTCCTTCTTCGCCTGTTCTAGCAACACAGGAATCAGAGGAAGAGGATAACGATTCTTTATTGTGATGGCATTCAGTGCTTTGAAATCTATACAAGCACGCAACTCACCATTTTCTTTGGGAATAAAAAATAAAGGCAAGGCTGCTGGAGATTTCGAAGAACGAATACCTCCTAATGCTTGGTACTTTTCCATGTATTTCCACAGTTGTTCATTCTCTGATTCTGTCAAGGCATATATCCTTCCACATGGAACCACTGATCCTGGCCTTAGATCTATTTGGCAATCATATGGCCTGTCAGGGGTAATTGTTCCATTTTAGTGGACACATCCAGGAATGTTTTGTACTGTTCTGGTAAAAAAAAAACATTTTTTTCTGCTGCAGTAGCTATAACATGCCGTACGGCCAATGCCTTGAAAGTAGAGACCTCTGTCTTGGCACAATGTTCCTTGCAGTATTTGGATTCTAGCCACAGGGTCTTCTCTGTCCAATTAATTTCAGGGTTGTGTTTCTGCAGCCACAGAATCCCTAGGATTACACCATATTGTGGCGCTTGAATTATGTTAAAGGACATATTTTCTAGATGTGACGGTTTGCACTGTACCTCTATTTTGTCAGTATAGAAACATACAGGCGCTGAATCCAAGTCTCTACCGTCCACAGCCAAGGTGGCACAGTTTTCTCTAATAGGGTCAGTTTAAACTCCTGAACCAAAACTTTATCCATAGAGATCTCTGTGGCTCCCTAATCCAACATTGCCATTACATTCTGACATTTGTTTTGAACCCATAACATGATAGGCACAAAAAATGTTCCTTAGGTGGTATGCCCGATCTGCTAATAGAAGGGATGGAAGTATTGCTCAAGGGGGACACTTCTTTTATCCTCGAGCGGGTTAGTTTTCCGACTCCTTGTCTGATGCGGTCCACTCTCCTAAACACTGTTTCTTTTTTGGGTTATGTGCCACTCTCTCACGAAGTGACCTTTTTTCTGCACTAAAGGCAAAGCCCTTTCTTGCACCTCAGTTCCAGTTCTTCTTGAGTTAAAGAGGCACAACAGCTTCTATTTCTATGGGTTCCTGTGCAAAACCCCTACTTCCTTCCTATAGTCTGCTTCATTCAAAACGTGGAACATGTCACTCTTTTCTTTTGTGATCTCCCTTATGTTTACTGAGACAGTAATCCAGCCATAATGTAAGATTAATCAGATCTGTGCAAGAAGAGGGTTGCGGGTCGATCTGAGCCAACACATCTTATAATTCATCTGTAAATCCTTGATGAAATAGCATGGCCTGTTTTGACTCAGGCCAGTTAGTTTCTGCCACCAATCTCTGAAATGTGTTCAGATAAACTATTAATTCTTTATTTCCATGTCTCAGTTCTATTAGTTCTCTGTCTACTAAGAATGTAGCTGCTCTCCTATTAAATACATTTTCAAATTCTACTCAGAACGCAGCCCAATCATACAATATGGGGTCGTCTCTATGCACCAAGGGTACTGCTCACTGAGCCGCGTCCCCATCCCAATATGAGATGAGAAACGCTACCCTGGCTTGATTTGTGGAAAAAGCCTTTGTTCTACATGAGAAATGTAGTAAAATCTGTGTGAGAAACACCTGCACTTTGTTGGCATCCCCATGAAAGCGTTCAGGAGCAGCTAATGGAATGGGTGTGGGTATTTCTACCGTGATGGGAGCTATGGGCGTATGTAAAGAACTCACTGCATCAAATGGATTTCTTTGCATCCGTTCAACTTTGGCTTGTAAGGTCGCTGTTTTAGTTTGGCAGCTACCTCCTGCTGGACTATTGTTAAAACTGCCCATACATCTTCTAAGGTAGCCATTCTGAGCAGCACCGACCAGGAGAATATTAATTTGTGGGGCAATTATTCTGTGAGCTCGATGAATGCTCAGGATTGGACGGGTGCTCAGAATGGTCAACCTCTGAATAGTCCCAAGTCTGTTTGCTGTAATAGTGCAGACTGTTGAGGTGATCAAGCGAGGCAAGGATAGGAAGGGAACAGCAGGGAGAGAGATCTAAAGGAAAGAACATACAAAATCAGAGAGTCGTTGATATCTAGTTCTATATATACATACATATTGCCTACCCTAGATGTATACCTGTGAAGAAACCAAGATTACTCCACCGTCCAACATCTTGTGTGGATCACCAGAACTTAAGTGGGTCATTACAAGATCCTCAATGTGGTATTCTGGCAAAACATGAAAGAAAGAATTTCTGATCTTTCTCTGATTGTAACACACAACAATGGATTTCAGGTATTGGGGTTCAAACACCGATCAGCACATACCACCAGCCATGTGTCGCAGGGAGGGAAGAGCAAACCGTGGAACTCTCAATAAACCCCGTTAATGCAGCAAAACAAAGCAAGCAGAAATTACTACTTCATCCAATATAGTTCCTATTAACATCATAGCGCAATGAAATGATGAGTAGATTTTGGAAAAGCACAAACGTCACGTCACGTAAATACGTAAATCCCAAATCTGTTCTCTGTTGGCTTTCCTTCTATTAGTATGTATTTCACATTTTGTGCCTGACTTTCAGTGTTAATCAGCCAACTAAGGCCCAGAATAAATCCAAATTTTGCTGTTGAAGCACAGCGCAAAATGTTCCTCTTTATCGAATCCCTCACACAGTGTTGCCAGTTCAAGCTCTCATGAATAGATCCCAAATAACATAGGTTTTCCTGTGTTTGAACTCATAAACACAGGCAGTACTATGAACTACCAACTTGACTATTCATTCCTTCCGCATGAGTCTGCAAGACAGCGGCGACTCCAACGGAAGGAATGCAAGCTGGGACAATAGAACCAGAAAGACAGCATTCCACCCGCTAATATTGCAATAAACAAAGCTTGTGAAAAGAAGACTCTTCACCCTGGGACCTGTGACACAAATGGCATGCAGGAAATGTGGACAGTCTAAGATGAGTGCACATCAGCCTTACCCGACCACAACACACCGACGGAACTTCAGTGACCACTGCTCAAACGAATAATCAGCAGCATATAGGAATGCGGAAATGCTTTTAGAGGCCTACTTTGCCTCCTCATGCACGTGGTATGCACGTCGTGAACCTTGCGAGTTCAAGGGACATGCAGTTCTATGCCTTCATTATGATTTAAGTAGCGTAAATCCCACATTGTCTATGGTGGTTTTTTCATCATACCGCTTAATTGGGGATGCAACCCTTGTATCTATTTTATCCTCATCGGCTCTGACCCTATAGTACCCACAGAGTCTGAAACAGAGGGGCATATTATCTAAAAAGTGCGCTAAACATCGCAAAGCGTGTTTAGCGAGCACTTTTTTATCGCCGGCTATCGTCGGAATAATTTGCCATGCTAACGCTGTATTAGCGACATTTAGTGCTATGGCGATAATTATTCCAGCCATAGCGGTGTTTTCCATGAAACATCGCTGGTTTTCCATCGATGTTTCATGGAAAACGGCGGTAACCTTGCTGATACGACCCTGTGGTCGTATCAGCATAATCCACCCCCATGTTAGATATGGCTAACACCTGCTAATTGCAGGTGTTAAATAAATGGTGATGACCCCGGTTAGCGCGACTTTTCACGTCGCTAACTGGGGCCATGTGCCACCTTGCTAATAGGCGATAGGCCTGTTAGCGGGTGTTTCCCAGGTTTGTTCGTCGGGAACGCCCACTTTGCATGTCATTAGCGATAAATATCGCTGACATGCAAAGCGGTAAAAACACGGGCGCTAATGCCCGAAAACTGTCTCTAACTGCTGTTAGAGACAGTTTGCTGATAGGGCGATAAGAATATCGCCGCTTTAGCGGCAAAAAGTGCCGCTAAAGCGGCGATAGTGCCCTTGCTAATATGCCAGTTCCTGGCAGTGTTCATGACCCCCACATGTGTTCCTCGGTGGTGGGCTGTGACAGATATCTAGCCAAACAAAATATGTGTTTCCTGCAATGAATTACATGTTTTAGACTTTCTCCCTATCTACTCACGCCTCTAAAATGTTTTTCTTTATAAACATTAACAGTCATAATAAAATTGGATCTGTAATAAACCCTGCCAGAGGGCTGCTTAGAAGAAGGGCATGGTGATACTTCCCTGGCTACAGATGTTTACAAAGGCAACTGACTGGTAACAGGGAGGTTGGAGAATTGGGCTTTGGGAATATTCTCTTTTTACTGAATTGGTGAAGAGAAGGATTCCCTTCCTCTCTCTCCCATTCCACTCAAGGCTGGAACAACTTTGCTTGGGAGTGGTGTTGGTTAACAGTCATTAGTTATTTGATTCACAAGTGTTCACTGCAATGTGAACATCTACACAGTGAGTGTATGTCTCAAGGGCCTACATCAGCTTGGGCTCCTTGCTCCAGAACAGGCCCAACCTCCCCCCACATAAAAGGTGTGATTTTTATCCCAAAATTATTTAGGGCCTGATTTATATATTGGTGGAAAGGATAGTCCGTTGCAACGGAGTTCGCTCCCTGCCATTTTAGTGTTCCACCCACTTCATTTACATGCAGGCAGAACTTAGGGTTAATTACGGTGGAGACTACTCTGCCTCTACTGTGATTAATCCCCTCCGACTGTCCTGGAAAGTCGAGTTGTCAGAGAAATTTAGATGGCCGAACATGTAGTTATTTTTTACTGTTCTTTACCTCCAGGTAAAACCTGATGGTAAGAAACAGTAAAAACATTGCCATGCATTGGAGAAGCTTCCTATGGCGGGGAGAGCAGTCCTTTTTTTTCTTTTTAAAAAGAAAATCCCATTTCGGGCTTTTTTTTTAAAGATGAAAAGAATACTGCTTGCTACAGGGCTGCGTTCTTTCGATGCAGCCCCATAGGAAACAGTCAAATGCATTGACAGGACCCACTGTGATCGTGGTTCCGGCCAATGGCTTTATAAATAACCACCACATAGGCAGTCATTTATAAATCTGGTGGGAAGAATAGTCTTGGCTTGGCGGACGTAAAGTCCTCTGCCAAGCCAAGGGAGAATACTCCGTCCGGCAGAAAATAAATTGGGCCCTTAGTACCTACTAACTAAATCCTCAGGCCTCAAACAAAGAAAAGGCTGAACAGCTCAGTTTGCAAGAGTCTGCTGAAGCATAATTTGTTCAGTTCTGGCATCAAGCATGGGGCCCTGAACATTCAGTGATCTACTGCTATATCTTTGTGGTGCGTAGGTCATTATTAAATCAGATGTGCTGTAGCATTTCTCTCATGTTATTCAACAATAATTGCCCCAGCACAATCCATATTGGAACCTGTTAATCATAGTGGATATTATAGCTTTAAGTCTATCAACTGGTATGTTGGCTATCTTTTTATTTATCCTGATTTAGATCTCGGTGGACGGGTTACTCCATGACAACGGTGAAAGATATCCCGTCCTACTGGATTTATATTTTGGTGGGTGGGATATCCATTATCGTTGTGACAGAGTAACCTGTCCCTCAAGATCTAAATCTCGCCCAAAGTCTTGTGCGGTAGTGGACGGTGACCCCTTATGCCAGCAGGTACCACCGTGCAGGATTTCACTATGCGGATCCCGTGTGCTGTGAGAGGCGGTGACCCTGCATGCCACAGGGGGGTCACCGGGAGCATCAAGTACTGTGACCTGATCTGCCATCACCCGCCGGTGAAGTGAGGATGCCATGGGAGCACTTGCGAACCATCACCCGTGTGAGGGACCTGCAACAGAATTATCTCATCCAACCCTCCCACCAGAGAGGAACGTGAAACTTACCCTACAGGAGGAGCTGCAGAGAGCATCCGGTAGCTTTGAGAGCACAACCACGAATGAGAGACTCTGCACCTGCTGAGTGCAGTCACCTGAGCTGTGTCCTGCTACCTCACCTGAACTAAGCTGCAGCCGCTGCAAGCGCCCGTGAACGGGGTGCACTCAAGAACTCAAGAACTCCAGACTCCTCACGCCTGACGGTGTGGGTAAGATTGGTTTTGGGCCTGTTGGCCATGGAGGATCTTGTTGCTAGTTGTGCTGCAGTGATTGAACACTGTTGACCTTAACATAGAGTCAAAAGTGGACTATTGCGACTCAGACAGCTAGTGGGGCATACCCTGGATGTTACGAATAGTGAGTGGGGAATAACCACTATTGATACAGTGAGGAGAGAGTGGAACAGGGAATCACCAAAGAAACACTACAGCCATGAACTCTGCCAGAGAAGGCAGAACTGGTTCTGGCCGGGCACAGGCCCTCTCTGCCTAAGAGATCAAAGGATTTTTGGACATAAATACTGGGTCCCAGACCCCTGAATTTTAGAACTCATCTGGAACAAGAAGACTGCCAAGAAGAAGAGCCGGAGAAGCTGCGAAAAGGAACGACTGCTTTGCTGGGTGCTTTGCTGGGCTGACCTGCAGTGGCTGCTTCTGTCTTGGGCAGTGAAAGGCCTGGACTGGACTTTCTGCAACCTAATTTGTGAGTCTCTCCAAGGGCTTGAGGTAGAGCTTGCCCCCTGTTCACGAAGTCTCAGGAACAGCAAAGACTTCAAGTTCTTCGACCCGCAGCACTGGGGACTGTGTGTTTTGTGCTGCCACCCGAAGAACACCAACTCGACGACGTCTACGACGCCACTGCCGACTCCGTGTCCTGAAGGCACTGCAGAGGGCACCGCCGCACCGCAACACTGGTCTCACCGACGATGCCTGTTGATGCCGCCACCGAGCCGCTGCTTGCACCGCAACCTGTGGGCACCGCACTCCGCACCGCCTCGCTTCACGCCGAAGCTTTGGCACCGCAGAGGGCACATCCGCAACACCGCACTGCAACCGTGGTCTCACCGACTCCACCTGTTGACGCCGCCACTGAGCCGCTGCTTGCACCGTGACCTGTGGGCACCGCACTCTGCACCGCAGCTTTGGCACCGCCGAGGGCCCCGCCGCAACGCTGCACCGCAACCCTGGTCTCACCGACGACGCCTGTTGACGCCGCCACTGAGCCGCTGCTTGCATTGCGACCTGTGGGCACCGCACTCCGCACCACGTCGCTTCACGCCGAAGCTTTGGCACGGCAGAGAGCACCGCCGCACCGCGACCCTGGTCTCACCGACGACGCCCGTTGACGCCGCCACCGAGCCGCTGCTCGCACCGCGACCTGTGGGCACCGCACTCAGCACCGCCTTGCTTCACGAGGGCGCCTTGGCCTGCCTGACGCCGCCACTTCCCGCCAAAATCGACGCCGCTGCTTGCACTGTGGTTTGAGGGCACCGCTCGTAAGTCACACGATGCACCGCCCTTATCTTGCACCGCAGCCTTGGCCTCAAGAGACGCCGGCGCCATCGACTCCAGTTCGTAAGCCGACGACAGCGCTTCAGCAAAAACGACGCCGCTGCTTGCACTGTGGCCTGCTAGCACCGTGGCGAGCACCGCCTTAATCTCGCACCACGACCCTGGTCTCACCGACGACGCCATCTGATGCCCCCACCGAGCCGCTGCTCGCACCGCGACCCAGGGCACCGCACGCCGCATGCCGCACTTCGCACCGCAGCACCCGACGCCTACCGGTGCCAGCGCTCCTGATTCCATCAGAGAGGAGCTCGACCTGCAACGCGAGTGACTTCAAGGGCCTCAACGCCCTGCATCTCTCACAGGTACTGTTTGCGGGTCTTCCCGACACCGTAGCTGGCCCGCGACCAGCCAGAACTGTTGGATTTGGTGTTCACGACAGCCGTGGTAGCCTGGACGGAGCTATCCACACAAGGAATTCTTTTAATCAGCGTATTTTTGGAACTGTGAACTTTTAAGTATAGTATTGTGGATTCTTATCGTTTTTGGTCTTGTCTTAATTATATAAAAATATTGGATATTTTTCTAAACTGGTGTGGTGTCCTTTTGTGGTGCGAACACTGTATTACTGTCGGTTATGTGCAAATGCTTTACACACTGCCTCTAAGATACGCCTGGCTGCTCGTGCCAAGCTACCAAGGGGGTGAGCAGGGGTTATTTTAGACGAGTAACTCCCTTATCCTGACTAGAGTGGTGGTTTTTGCCTGGCTTTGGCCCACGCCCAAGCCTACCAAAAATCCCATTTCTAACATTGGTTGTCAGCGGTGAGGATAGGACTTGCGCTTGCACTTGACTTACAGTGATTGGTGGGCACTACTAAAATATCGCAGACCATTACGTACCACATACTGTTTTTTTGGGGTCTATTTTTGCCTTTCCATTAGTTTTGAACTTGAACTTTCCAGTACAACATGCCTGAATCAATTGCATCATCTGTTGCATCCGTGGAAGTGGCCTTTGAGGAGGAGAGGTTGGAAACCTACCATGTGAAGGAATTGAAAGCGATCTGCAAAAACCTCAAAATGCAGATCAGGGACCTCACCAGAAGAGAGGAGCTACAAAAGGCACTGAGGGCCTGGGTAGCAGCCATACATGCTAGTGAGCTGTCTTGCTATCTTGGCAAGGAGGCAGAGGAACCTATTCCAAGGGTGGATGTGCTTTTGGGAGGGGGGCACCCTCTAAACCAGGCAGCAGCAGTTTGTCCCCAGAGGAGCTGGAGGACAGGCGGGAAGCAAGGAGAATTGCTGTGGAACTGGAGAAGCTTAAGTTAGCCATGGAGGAGAAAAGGATGATGTTAGACCATGAGTTTAAAATGAGAGAGCTGGACTGGGAAGCTAGTAGGGCTAGGCCGAGCCCAGATGGTGGCAGCAAAAGTGTTAGGTCCAGTACGGAAGATGAGGTACACATACACACAGATTTGGGGCCCGGCTTCATGGAGGGGGTTGACATACACCAGGGGGTTCAGGATTGTGAGGTTACTCCAGTGGTGTGCAGTGTCCCTGAGGTGGATTGGGGAACTGGCACAGGGGATCATTTTCCTGGTAGTGGGAGGGACACTCTACTGACTCTAGATGAGAGGTGCAGGGAGAGGGGTTCCCCCATGATAGAAGCCCTAGTAAGTGAGTATGGAGACCGGTCAGAAGAGTATGGGTTAAGAGACAGCAACAGTCAGACACTGTCTCACCAGTCTTGTGAGAATGATGTGGGGTACTTTTCTGAGGCACTGGATGGTTGGGTGAAGGGTAGTTTGGTTAACACTTGTGTGGGGCTGCGTGATTCAATTGTTGGAGAGCATATTTTAAATCCCTGTTTTCCAGAGCTTTGCCAACACCCAGTGGATTGTGAGTTCTCTGACCCCAGGGAGCTTGCACGGGAGGCAGACCTTTTGGTGGATTCCAGAAGGTCTGGAGAAGCATCTGGGGGTGACCCGGAAGGAAGTGGCTTAGGTATTTCCCAAACGAGGGTGGTGGGAAAGGTTTTTGGTAGCCCAGATAGGTCCTGGAGTCGTGGGAAGGGTGTAGGGACTCACGTCCTGTCTCCGCGGAGAAGGAGTGGGAAGGGGCTGTGGCCCAAGGTGCCCAAAACCCGGTCCCAGAGCCTGGGTGGTTCCAGGAGGGAACCCCAGGTGGGGAGCCTAGGCTGTACTGGTAGGCCGTCTGTTGAGGGGGATCTCCTAGTGGCAAGAGAACGTTGAGGGTCTGTAAACAGAGCTCCAGCGGTTCTGGTGTCTGGCGGTGCTGCTCCTAAGTGGAGGGTGCAGAAGTCCAGACGGAGGGGTGAGAGGGGGATGCGTTCCCCAGTGGGAGAACCAATGGGTCAGGGGCTAGCCAGAAGGGCTGAGCCTCCTAGGAGTGACCATGGTGACAGCACTTCTGTCCTGGGGGATCTTCGCGCACTGTCAGATGGACAGGGATCCGGAGATCTGCGCCAGGCAGACTGTCACACAACACATGAGTCATGTGTTACCCTCAGGGGGGGCATGCGTGCTCCCAAGGAAGTCCTGGTGCGCCGGGCAGGTGCTCAGCCGCAGGGTTTAGTCCCTGGGTTGGGAGGCCAGGTTCAGGTCCTGCCTGACCTGGAGGGAAGGACGACTGTAAGCAGTGTCCTGACCGGTTTGTCTTCTACGGGTACCACTCCAGGTGGGAGGGTGCAGAACTCTGGAAGGGGGTACAGAGGGAGGGAGTCTTCGCCTCTGACCCCGGTTCAACCCATGGGTTTAGATCCTCGGGTGGTGGATCAGTTGCAGGGTCAAGGCCCTGAGCTGGTGGAAGAATTGTTGGGGAGGGCTGATTCCAGCGTCCTGACAGTTTTTGGTTCTGAGGGTGCTTCTCCTGGGAGGAGAGTGCGGAACCCCGGAAGGAGAGGTAAGGGGGAGAGCCTCGCCCGAGACCTCTGGTCAGCCTGAGGGTACAGACCCTGGGTTGGAGGACCAGGTTCAGGGTGTCCCCCCTGACCTGGGGGAAGGGGCGACTGCTAACAGTGCCCCTACCAGTTTGTCTTCTGGGGGTGCCGCTCCAGGTGGGAGGGTACAGAGCCCCGTGGAGGATGACCGGGTGTGGGAGAGCCCACCCCAGTCCCTTGTTCAGCCTCAGGGTACAGACCCTGGACTGAGGTACCAGTTGCAGGATAGCCCCCCTGAACTGGTGGGTGAATTGTACAGGACACCTGCCACAGGTGCCCTGACAATTCTGGAAGGGGGTACCGCTCCAGGTGGGAGGGTACAGAGCCCCAGTGAGAAGGAGAGGGTGTGGGGGAGCCCACCCCCGCCTCCTGTCCAGCCGCAGGGTACGGACCCTGGGCTGGTGGGCCAGTGTCGGGATGCCATACCTGACTTGGCAGAGAGGAGAGTAGAGAAAGGGTACCAGGCACCTGGGGCTACCACCCCCCCACTCTCTGACACCACAACAGTTGGAGTGGCCTGAAAGGCATACGGCCTGGCTCTCATCACTGACAGTTGTCAGTGGCCACTATGGCTGGCTGTCCGGAGGGACAGAGTTTCCCCTGGGAGGGGAAAAGGAGTCACCCCCTGGGGGTGGACTGGGCCACAACCTTGTGTTGGCCATGTGGGTACTGTCTGCCTGTTGGGACACATCTGTGAGCAAAGTAAGTTTAGGTGCTGCACAGATGGGGCCCACAGGTGAGGAGAAGGATTCCCCATGGGTCAGCTTAGTGGGCCCTGAGAGTATGGATAGAGGGATCCAACTAGGTTCAGGAAGTCGTAGAACGGGAAGGAAACCCTGCTGTTGCGGGCCAGGTTCCGTGTTCTATCGCCCCAAGCAGGGAAGCCCATCGAGGTATGGATTGGTCTCCCCTGGCTTTAGGCTGTAAGGGGGTTGTGTTGGAAATGGCCCTTTTTGCAGGGTTATCCACAAACTTTTTGCTTTTTCCTCCTATTTTTCCCTGACCTGTTTGTGTTGGTTTTAGGATCTGGGCACTTTTCCACTGCTAATCAGTGCTAAAGTGCATATGCTCTCTGTGTAAATTGTGTTATGGATTGGTGTTTCCATGATTGGATATTTGATTTACCTGTTAGCCCCTAGTAAAGTGCACTGCGTGTGCCAGGGCCGGTAAATCAAATGCTACCAGGGGGCCTGCAGCACTGGTTGTGCCACCCCGGTGAGTAGCCCTGAAAACGGTAACTCAGACCTGCCATTGCAAAGTCTGCGCGCAGTTTGTAACTGCCATGTCGACTAGGTCAGTGCACACACTGGCCGGTCCCTCACCTTCCCTTTTCTTACATGTCAGACATCCCTCAGGTAGGCCCAAGGTACCCCTGTGGGCAGGGTGCAATGTATGTGAAAGGTAGGACATGCCCTGGTGTGTGTGGCATGTCCTAATAGTGAATTACAGCCAATTTCGTTTTTCACTATTGCAAGGCTACCAGTTCCCCATAGGATAGAATGGGAGGTTTGTTTATAACATCTTATAAACATAACTGGCCCAGAGAATTCGGTAAGAAAATAAAATTTAGTATGCCTGAACTCAGAATCTAAAGATGCATCTTTTAGTGAAGGTGATTTTTACATTCTGCGTTTGAACATACCACTTTTAGAAAGTGGGTATTTTCTTGCTCAGTCATCCCGTGTGCCTCTGCTGGAATGTGGATTGCCTGTCTGGGTTTTGGATGACAGAAGGCTGGGGGCCGGAGGGGCTCCAGATAGTCTAGGTAGGTCAGGAAAGGGCTGAGTAGGCCTTGGCTGCGATGGGGGAAGGGGGAGGAGATTTCCTTGCACCTCAAAGGGCCTGGTCTGCCTCTGACAATGCCGTCTCCACCTCCTGCCAGGAATTCACACCAGAGAAGACAGAACTGGTTCTGGCCGGGCACAGGCCCTCTCTGCCTAAGAGATCAAAGGATTTTTGGACATAAATACTGGGTCCCAGACCCCTGAATTTTAGAACTCATCTGGAACAAGAAGACTGCCAAGAAGAAGAGCTGGAGAAGCTGCGAAAAGGAATGACTGATTTGCTGGGTGCTTTGCTGGGCTGACCTGCAGTGGCTGCTTCTGTCTTGGGCAGTGAAAGGCCTGGACTGGACTTTCTGCAACCTAATTTGTGAGTCTCTCCAAGGGCTTGAGGTAGAGCTTGCCCCCTGTTCACAAAGTCTCAGGAACAGCAAAGACTTCAAGTTCTTCGACTCGCACCACTGGGGACTGTGTGTTTTGTGCTGCCACCTGAAGAACACCAACACGACGACGTCTACGACGCCACTGCCGACTCCGTGTCCTGAAGGCACTGCAGAGGGCACCGCCACATCGCAACCCTGGTCTCACCGACGACGCCTGTTGATGCCGCCACCGAGCCGCTGCTTGCACCGCGACCTGTGGGCACCGCACTCCGCACCGCCTCGCGCCGAAGCTTTGGCACCGCAGAGGGCACAGCCGCAACGCCGCACCGCAACCCTGGTCTCACCGACGACGCCTGTTGACGCCGCCACCGAGTCGCTGCTTGCACCGCGACCTGTGGGCACCGCACTCCGCACCGCCTCGCTTCACGCCGAAGCTTTGGCACTGCAGAGAGCACCGCCGCAGCGCCGCACCGTGATCCTGGTCTCACCGACGACGCCTGTTGACTCCGCCACCGAGCCGCTGCTCGCACCGCGACCTGTGGGCACCGCACTCCGCACCGCCTTGCTTCACGAGGGCGCCTTGGCCTGCCTGACTCCGCCACTTCCTGCCAAAATCGACGCCGCTGCTTGTACCGTGGTTCGAGGGCACCGCTCGTAAGTCACATGACGCACCGCCCTCATCCTGCACAGCAGCCTTGGCCTACCGATGCCGGCGCCATCGACTCCAGTTCGTCAGCCGACGACAGCGCTTCAGCAACGACGACGCCGCTGCTTGCACTGTGGCCTGCTAGCACCGTGGCGAGCACCGCCTTCATCTCGCACCACGACCCTGGTCTCACCGACGACGCCATCTGACGCCGCCACCAAGCCGCTGCTCGCACCGCGACCTGGGGGCACCGCACGCCGCACCGCTGCACTTCGCACCGCAGCACCCGACGCCTGCCGGTGCCAGCGCTCCTGATTCCATCAGAGAGGAGCTCGACCTGCAACATGAGTGACTTCAAGGGCCTCAACGCCCTGCATCTCTCACAGGTACTGTTTGCGGGTCTTCCCGACACCGTAGCTGGCCCGCGACCAGCCAGAACTGTTGGATTTGTTGTTCACGACGCCGTGGTAGCCTGGACGGACCTATCCACACAAAGAACTCTTTTTAATCAGCGTATTTTTGGAACTGTGAACTTTTAAGTATAGTATTGTGGATTCTTATCGTTTTTGGTCTTGTCTTAATTATATAAAAATATTGGATATTTTTCTAAACTGGTGTGGTGTCCTTTTGTGGTGCGAACACTGTATTACTGTTGGTTATGTGCAAATGCTTTACACACTGCCTCTAAGATAAGCCTGGCTGCTCATGCCAAGCTACCAAGGGGGTGAGCAGGGGTTATTTTAGACGTGTAACTCCCTTATCCTGACTAGAGTGGTGGTTTTTGCCTGGCTTTGGCCCACGCCCAAGCCTACCAAAAATCCCATTTCTAACAATCTGTCCATGTCTAATTGGCCACACCTTGCACTTCAGGTAGGCACAGTTTGAATCTTGGTTATGTTGCTTTCATACACAGTTGGTAATGCCCTTCTATATACAGTAGAATATGAATAAAAAAGTATTTAACACTGAAGTGCTAATGCACAGCGCTGTGATAGAGGGGTGACATATAATATCAGGGCTGCAAATCTTAATGGCACCTTACGTTAGCTCTTCAAATCAAGTAGAGCCACATTAGAGTCACACACCTGCGTCACACTTGCAGTGTGATTGGCTGCATATGATCAGTAAAATAGCCAAGAACCATGTGGCTACAGCCACCGAGTGATCAGCTGTATTTTACAGGCCCTATGCTGTCATTCACACTGTTAGACAGCCAGAGCGAGTTGCATTGTAAAGTTATAAATGGTATTGCTGTGTGTCTCTGTGTTTGTGTGTACACCGATTGGTGCATACGCGTGTGTGTATGTGTAAGCCGCTGCATGCATGCAAGTGCTTTTGTTTTAGAAATAGGGTTTCTGGTTGGCTAAGGAATGCACCCAAGCCAGGCAGAACCCACCACTCTAGTCAGGGTAAGCTAGATACACACTAAAGATAACCTGTGCTCACCCTCTCGTAACTTGGCACAGAGCAGGCAGGCTTATCCGCATAGGCAAGGTGTGAAGCATTTGTGCAACACACACACACACCGTAAAACACTGAATACACCACAAAAAGACTTCACACGCGGTTATAAAAATACGACCAAAACAATATAAATACAATCAGTACTTTTCAAGTTAGGACTTAGAATGCATACAAGTAAACACAGTTTTACTGCAATCCCAAGTTACAAGATAAAATGTTCACGTTATGACTTAGAATGCATAAACACAGGGCTACCGCAATCAATATAAAACATCGCCGATCCAAGCAGTTGATGGTTTAGATGGGATTCTACAGATTCTTCTGCGTACTACAGTGCTCAACAGGTGCCCAAGTGAATACTGTGCTGGTCTCTAAGGACTTGAGGGTGCAGGGGAGCTCTGCCACTTATAAGCGTGTAATGCGACCACACAGACCTTGCGGATCTGGCTGACAGAGCACAGTACCTCACTGGAAGGGAGCGCTGAAGTCAGCAAGCCCAGGACAGGGCTGACGTAGATGCAGGTTGTCGGAGATGTCGGCGTTGACCACCCCATACTGCTCCTGGGGGCAGGGCCTGACTGACGAGCATAAGGACCTCAGATCACGGGCATGCCCCTGGTCACCGGCAGAGGCGATGATCGTCACAAAAACACATGCTAGATGTTGCATTGCTACTCCGAGTCTGGAGCACTGATGCCGTACAAAGTTGAAGCACACTCTCTGCAGTCAGGCAAAGTGCAAGTTGATGAATATAGCAAGCTGGCAATCCAGAACGCTCAGCTTTGGCTGTAGAATCCAGTCACTGGATGCACGGCGGCTACGAAGTCTTTGATGGCCCTGAGACTTCAGGAACAGGGGCAAGCCAACACGCCCTTGAAGAACACTTGAGTAAAGCACAGCAGTAGGCAGCAGGCCGGCAACACAAGGCAGGTAGCAAAGTGGCAGTCCCTCTTGCAGCACAGCACACAGCAAGTAGCCGGCCAACACAGCAAAACAGTTAGCAAAGTGGCTGTCCCTCCTGGCAGCACACCAGTTCCTTCTGGCAATGTGCAGATGTAGAGCCATCAATGTCTGGTTACAGGTCCAAAAGTGTCTGATTAGATGTGGTCAAAGCCCCAGTACTTATACCCAGAAGTCTCTTTGATGTAGGGGGTGACTTCAAAGGAGCCCTCTGAAGTGTGCAAAGGTCCCTTTCAGCCTAGCCCTGTCTCCAGACTATCAGTAGGGGGTAAATAAGTGTGAGGGTAGGACACAACCTATTTAAATGTAAGAGTGAACAACATCTCCCTCTTCCTGCCCAGGAAGACTATCAGTATGTAGATGAATGCAGATGTATCCTTTGTCACGCCCAGCCCTTCCTATGTTGTGGCTGTCTAGAGGGAATGCACAAAGTGTAGCTATCACCCAGCCCAGACGTGTATTGGAGACAGGCTGTCAGGCACAAAGAGCTATAAGCACAGAGAAACGCCCACTTTCTATAACTGATATTTGCTAAATTGTAACGTGAAATCCAATTTCACCAGCAAGGAGGCTTTATCATTACCATACAAAACATACCAAACATGGTAAAGTTATTCCTTCCTGATCAGGAATTACCACTTAAAAGCATATAGGGGAATTCTCAATGCTAGCCTATGAGAGGAGTAGGCCTCACAGCAGTGAAAAACAAAATAGGCTGTTTGTCTCTACCAGGACATGCAAAACATAAAAGTACATGTCCTACCTTTTACTTACACAGCACCCTGCCCATAAGGCTACCTAAGGCCTACCTTTGAGGTGACTTATGTGTAATAAAGGGGGAGTTTAAGGCTTGGCAAGTAGTTCTAAATGCCAAGCTGAAGTGGCAGTAAACTGCACACACAGTCTCTGCAGTGGCAGGCCTGGGACAGGTTTGAATGGCTACTTCTGTGTGTGGCAAAATCAGTGCTGCAGGCTGACTAGTAGCATTTAATTTACATGCCCTGGGTATATGGTATACCACTTTACAAGGGACTTACAAGTAAATCAAACATGTCAAACAGGTGTAAACCAATTATACCATGTTTAGGGGAGAGCACATGCTCTTTAGCACTGGTTAGCAGTGGTAAAGTGCTGAGTCCTAGATCCAGCAAAAAGGTCAGAAAAATAGGAGGAGGAAGGCAAAAGGTTTAGGGATAACCCTGCAGAAAGGTCCATTTCCAACAATTTGCATATGAGAGTGCACATGATTGTGTTGTGTGCATGCCAGGCAAACCCTTGACCTTGGTATTAAGATGGAAATTCTTGGCATATTGAGACATTCAGGGTCCCTTTCCTTGGTGCAATGTTGACCCTGAAATAATAGTGGTAATTGTTTGCTTATTGAGGGCATTCGTTGCATGATGATGCCCACTGCTAGTATTATCTTGGCATAATAGTGGCTATTGGTGGCATTTTGTGGGCATTCATGAGATGAAATTATGGTGATAAGTGCAAGGCAGATTTATCCATGTGGCAGTAGTGCCTAGGAGTAATTGATAAAAATGAGAAAGTTATGTTTGGGCACCTATATTTATTTAGTAATTATGAAAAGCTGGCATTTCAAGACAAAATTGTGTTTTTACCACGAAAATTATAAACTCTTATTTGGGGAATTGGGTGAATGTTTCCCTTGTATTTGATATCCAAAAGGGCATATATACTTTCATGAACTGAAATACTGATGTTTGGGCAAAACAATGATTGCATTTCCCAATGTATAATTAAAGCTGATTTTTGAATAATGCTCACCACTGCTGTTTAAGACTCCAGCCTGTGCAGCTTGTCTACTTTTTGAACCTGTAAGGTGTCTCTAAACTGACCAATGTCTTTGCTGTCTAGCTCTTGTGTCCATGGCCTGAGATTGTGACATGTCTGTCGTTTTTTATTCTTCCTTCTTCTTTTTATTCTTCTACCTTGCCCCTTCAAACCAGCTTGTCAGTTAGAATATATGAATGACTTCTCTTTAGAAGGGGTGTAATGTAAAAATGAAAGGAACTAAAATGTAGAAGTGAAGAAAGATCCCATGAAAAATGATAGGCAATGTGAAACTGCATTTCTGAGCTTAGCAGCATGTGTATTCTATGGCAGTTCAAATACTGTTAAGGGATATTGTGCTGAAAAATGCAAATTTTTCAAAAAAAATTCTCCGGGCGGGTGAAAAGTCAAAATCTCTGGAGGAGGGCCTGACTTAGTTGGCACATCATGAAAGCATTGCAATATTTCAAAAGTCTTCCTTCATAACACAGGACTTTTTAGCATACTGATAGGAAGCAAGTGCTGAAAAGTGCCCTATTTGGCCATGTTTTCAAAATCTTCTCATGGGCAGAACTCCACCAACTCTCCTTGGAGGAAGTTGGTCTCGCTCGGTTTCATTTGCTATATATTGTTTACACCCCACTACTTGTGGGTGTTTCAGTGTTCCAATACCAGACTTAGCTGCAAATCATGGAAGTGGTACACAAATCTGTGGACATCTTAGGAATGGAATACAAATGCATATTTTCGGCCAAGATAGTAATGCTAAGTAAGAACTCTTCCAATGTTGCAATACTTGGGGACAACTATGTCATTCAAATGAGGATGAGTGCATTGTTAGAGCTCCAGGTATCTCAGTACTGGTATGCTGGTGTATCATACAAGTAAGGACTAATGCATTGTGGGAGCTGAGTTGAAGGACCCCCAAAAATGTGCACTATGAAATGATTCTGAATGCCTCAATACTGGGATATCAGTGAAAAGTGCAAATGAAAAATGACCTAGAGTACCCTTTGTATATAGCGATGCATTATAAGAGCCCTGTAAATGTCTCAGTAATATTACATCAGTGAAGGTCTTTACAGAGGTACAGTGTGAGAGCTCTGGTATTTCCACATTGGCACAATTTGATATGTGGCATCTTCACTTGTTATGATTGTCCAGAATGCTTATGATGTAATGTACATATTTTGACCCATTGGTCACTGGCATGTTCTGTAATAGTATGTTTATTGTTTACCCTTGAAGTAGAGTTCAGTTAAGAGTGTTCCTGGTCCTTTGACACTGACTTACTTTACAGCTCTTCGATAATAATAAACATATTATTGTTATTCAACCGTTTGACGTCGATTGCTTCACAACAAAATAAAGGAAAGGCACTGCTTTTTCGGTGGAATAAATATATTTGCTCATTGTGCACCCAGCAGTTTGTAGCAGGCCAATGATTTCTTCGTTAGCACAGACATGCTTTTCTGCTACTGCTAAACTGTAATTTTTGTTACTGTGGCTGACTCTGAAGTATTGGAATAAATTATAGATCCCTTTTAAAACGTCCTGTAAAACAGATGGCTTTTTAGCCAGCATACTTGAAAAATTGGGCTGTAAAAAGCATCCTTGATTTCAGTGACTCCTAGTTGTCTTTCATCGGAGAAGAACCAACCCCCTGCAGCACATTTGGCTCGTTGGCTATGTTTGCTCCCTTGGTTCACTATGTACTTTTAATTCTCAGTTCGTCCGGCATGCAGATTGGCAGCTGATTGTTCAGGTGGTGCACATATTTTAATCTGCAATAAATGCCTTAAGACCCTACCGTTGCAAATCTAGGCATTTCACAGACTCAAAACCCTATGCCAAGTTTCTGGTCTTGGCTTTTGATCAGCATCTGGGAATTTGGCTACAAGTTTCAGCAGACTGACTCTTTCTAGATGTATCGCCAAAGAACTCTAAATTCCACAATCTCTCCTCCAGACTTCAGAGATGTTGTCCAACATAGGGCCCGATTCCGATACGGTTTGGAAATCATTCCGACCGAATCGGTTTGGGAATGGTTTCCGACCGACTCGGGTCGGGAGAGTCCGACCGACCGATTGCGATGCATCCGGATGCTTCCAGATATGATTTGGTCAGACTCCCATTGACTTCAATGGGAGCCTGTGTTCCGACCGAATGCATAGGCTCTCATTGAAGAAAGGGGTGGCTGGGGAAAACCGGGCACCCTGTGGCGGGCACCCCCTGGTGCCTGCCACACTGTGCATGGCTGGTAAGGGGAGGACCCATGGGTACCCCCATGGGCTTGATTAGGAAGGCTTTAGGTGCAGGGGGGCCTGCTACGGGCCCCCAAAGTCTGATTCGGACTGCCGATTCGAGTCGGACGGCACGATTCGGAAAGGCTGTCCAAATCCAGCATCGTAATTGGTCGTTCGGAAACGCAGCCCGTAGAGACGTACGAGTCTGCTCCGTATGGCTCGGTCATTCCGAATGCCATTGGGTTCAGATTAGGATATTCCTAACGCCTAACTCGCATCGTAATCGGTCGGTCGGAAACCTTTCCGATTCGGTAGAATCGGCACGTTCCCGATCCGATTCGAATGGAGCAAATGCCGTTAGGAGGCCTTCCAAACCGCATCGAAGTTGGCCCCTCAGCGTGTAATAATAGAATCCCAATTCTGAGAGCTTAAATAATTGAAAACCTATTGATTTGAAAAAATATTATAATTAACATTTGGTCGAAAATTATAGTCAAAACTCATAATCAGGAAATTTGGCTGGGGCAGCTGGTAACATATGAACGTGGTGGGGCGAGTGAAGTGCCCCATTGCATCCCAAAACATATACATAAAACAACCATGCAAAAAAAACACTTGCATGCATTACAATAATATTAAAAATAGAATAAATGTACTTACCTGGGCTGTATCCTCTGTGTCCTTCGCAGTCTGTGGCTCTGACAGGCATCAGTGGAAGAGGTAACTTCCTTAAGCAATCCAGACGCTGCTCTGATGCTGTTAACCAGCATGAGAGCAGTGCCGGGATTGGATAGAGTAGGCTGGCTAGACACTCCTTCAGGCCCTGGAGGCCTGTGCTTGGTCTCCACCCAGCTGTCTAAGACAGCTGGGTGGAGAGCTTCAAAGTGCGCATGTCAGTTTGGCCGACGCAAGACAGCCGGTCAAACTGACTTACTCACTTTGCAGTGTCTGGCAAGCCACTGCTCTAGTCTTCCATGCAGCAGAGGACACGCCCCTCATTTCGCCCGACTCTGGGTACAGGCAGATGGCTGCGGCACACATTGTGAAAAATAAAATGGCAAGAAAATCATTTCATTGTCATGTTATTGTTCACATTGGGCGGGGGGGTGACGCTCCCCCACCTTCATGAAGAAACCGCTGCTGAAATTTGGTTATGGAATATTGTTTTAACAGTAAGGGGGAAAAGGGCTAAGGAAACAGAAGTTGAGGGAGACAATTTTGGGAAAGAGTTAAAAGAAGGAATGAGAGTATGGAAAAAGATCCCCACAAAAAAGTGAAGTAAAGGAAAAGCAGGTTGGAGGAAGACAATCATTTTTCAACATGAGTAAAGTAGGGAGTTGTAGAGTGCCCATTAAATATTAATTGGTAAGGGGAAATGAGTAGAGGATGGAAGGTTGAAGGAATGTGGCAGGGAAAAAAACAGTGCAAAGAGGCAATGGAGGCATGATCGGTATCTCCCCATAACCTCAATTCATAAGACTTGAAATGTCAGCAAGTGCCAGGATATGAGAGGTGAGGAGTAAAGGACAAGCGGTAAAGGAAAAAAAAAGTTATGTATGCCAAATTTGTAGAAGAACCAAAAGGAAGAACCAACTTTGATGACCAATTCATTTAGGACTTGAGTAACAAAATTGCACCAAATTTTGCAGCAAGCTATATCTTGATACAGCGTACTTTTGGTGATTTGGTGTAAATCCATTCAGTCGTTTTTAAGAAATTAAAGCTCAAAATGTACATGTATTTCACGTGGCGGAGGATCCAAGATGGATCCGCAGATAAGCGATCTCAACCATTTGTTGGGATTGGCTGGCTGCAGCTTGAAGGAAAAGTGGCATCCACCATCCTACAACTTGGGGACTCGGGCCTGAGTCCTAAAAAATGAACAAAATAAGATATAAGGGGGTAGGGTATAGGTACTCTGATCTCCTAGTCCTTGTGAAGAGGACCCAGTGGGGCCCCTTCCCCGTGGTCAAATTTAAAAAAGAATTTTTTGGGGGGTTCTGTGGATCCACAGATCCACCTCGATGCTCAGCGTGACACCCCTGAAGAATAGTGGTGGATCCACATCAAAAAATTAAAAGAGAGGGTTGGGTGCCCATGGGATGGGAAAGCTGGCACAGGGCCTGAACACAGGCTAGGCCCTGCACCAAACCCCATGGCGTGTAAGGCTGAGACTGTGCACAGCGGAGTGATGGGTGCCTGTGGAGAGTGGGGCGCATAGTATGCGCCAAACCCCAAGTGGCGCATAGCCAATGGCCATGCGTGGTGGGGGTTGGGTGCTCACAGGGGTTGGGCACAGGGTCTGGCTGCAGACATGGCCCTGTGTCCAACCCCATGTGGTGCAGGCCCAAAGGCCATGCGTGACGGGGGGTTGGGTGCCTGCAGGGGTTTGCTGCAGGGCCTGGTTGCAGACCAGGCCTGCACCCAACCATACATCTTGCACGACCCATGCATGGTGTTTGGTTTGGGCACCTGCAGTGGGTTGAGCGCTGAGCAGCCAAGCCCTTCGGTAAGCCCCACACTGCGCATGGCGATGGACATCTTACTTTATGCTAAACAAAATAGATATTCACTGAAAAAAACAAAGGTTAAAGTGACATACAGTTAGGTGAAAATGTCAGTTAAACGATAACAAAAACACTGAAATTCACCAGTTATAGCTATCTTAAGTAACTATAACTCATGCGCTAAAGTAACTATTACTCGCACCCTCACCATGCACTGCTTCAACCCTCTCATATTACATCAATCGTGATATGGTCAATGACTGCATTGATAACATTCCTAATAACATCTGACATTACATCATTGATAATAACTCTATGCATGACTTGGTGGTGTTGTAGGGTGCTTCATATAAAGAAGATGCTCTGTAATGTAATGTAAAAGGGCACTTCTACAGCGCAACTGTTACTCCGAAGAGTGTCCTGGGGCTCTGCACAGACAGTGGAAAACCGAGGGGCAAAAGAGAACAGAATTAACTATTGGAATAAAACCATGTTTTTAGCTTCTTCCGGAACAGAGGAGCAGATGTGATACATCTCAATACCAGAGCGAGATTATTCCATAAAGACGGTCCCAAAAAAGCGAAGGACCTGCCCCCATTCTGGATTTATGGATCTGAGGAATTTTGGCCAAAAAGAGATTTGCTGAGCCCAGACTTCTGGGAGGGATACAGAAACAGATTCTCGCTCTCACGTACGCTGGGCCTGCCCCATGCAATGCTCTATGGATTAGTGATAGGATTTTAAAAGTAATCCTCTTCCTAACGAGAAGCCAGTGCAATTCTCTAAGAGAGGAAGACACATGGGTTCTCAAAGGTAGGCTGAGTACTGTTCGAGCAGCCGCATTCTGAACTACCTGCAACCTACTGATCAAATAATCAGGCAGGCCCAGATACAGTGCATTACCATAGTCCATTCTGGATATAATCAGAGCCTGGACTGCCAATTTTCTAGCCGGCAAAGACCTAAAGAGAAGTAACATTCCAAAGCAGGGCCCTACTACTGCATCAATTTGTGAGAGAAAGGAGAGTTCCCCATGGTACTTAATGCCTAGATTTTTAATAGAATTAGTATGGATAAGTTGTGAAGGAGCATCCTTAGGCCAAAAGGTCTGCTAGGGCTCTTCCGATCTTAAGTCGAAGAAGAGAAGCTCAGTCTTTCCTGCATTACATTTCTGTTGATGGAAGGATAGCCATTGGAAAATTTCGGTCAAACAATTTCTGATTTTCTCAGCGGGAAATGCTTCATCCCTGCCCCATGAGAATAGCAGCTGGGTGTCATCAGCATAAGAGACTACTTTAGCACCCAGGGTCTCCGCCAAGCGTGCCAGGGCAGCAAGATAAATGTTAGATAGTGTAGGGCTTTCAAGTTGTTGAGGAACTCCTTGTTGCCTTTCTCTGTGAAGTGAACTCCATCACTTCTATAGATACCATCCATGTCAAAGTGCAAGTTGTAGATAGAGCCCATGTTATGGTCTCTAAGGAATGCAGAAACAGATTTATTGACATGTTTCCTAGCTTTGGCTATCTGTGGACAGAACTTGTGTGACCACTTCCATTTCTGCAATTGGCATAAGTTGGCGAATAGCAAGGCAGTCTGAGGGAAAATTACCATTAACTGAGCGAAGGTTTCCTACATTGGGATTTCCTGTCCTACCCCAGTAAGTGTACTAAGGTCATTGCCACCACAGTGCATAATCATGAGGTCTTGATGTTGGCAATCCATAATGCTTTCAACCAAAGGCAGCAATTGATGCCACTTTAACCCTCTCTGGCCAATCCAAGTAAAGTTCACATTAGGCAAACCCAAGTACCTGTCAATGCCACTCTTTCTAGCTCACTCTTGAGCCCAAAACACAAAGCTGTGACCCACAATCCACCCTCTAACCATTTTACAGGCAAGGAGGAGTAGTACACCAGAGAAGGCTGGAGCAGAATGAGACAGTTTTTAAAATGAAAGGCAGTTAAAATGGAGGTCAGGTCCTGGTTTAAAAATAACATATTTGATTGGATGCCGTACGTATGCAGGTTGGTAAAATTATGTTGTGTCTTTAAATGATACGTAAGTAGATCTGTGATTGGCTCTGATAAGAATAATAACATGTAATCCAAACTTGGATATGCTTTTCATTCTGAATAGTCAACCCCACCTGCTGCAGTTCATATTGAAACTAGTATGTTGCTTCTAGAATGTGTTGTGAACTTTGATCCACTGGTTCAAGAGAGTGTTCTAAAGGGGTTGCTATGGAAACCGATTAAACAGACTGTAGTTTATTAGTTAAAGTTAGTGGTTTAGACTCATATATTATTTTAGTTTATATAGTTTATTTTCCTAGTGAGGAGTTTCTTATGAAGTGTAGTGTAGTTGTAAAGTACAAACTTAAACATGTTTTTGGACTCCCATACATATTCACACATTCGTCGTGAAGTTACACGGGAGGGCCGCGCTGAGGGTCGCAATGAATTTGCAAATACACCCAAAAACACTACCAGATTGGGCTTCTTTACAGAAGTGCAAGAAAGGGTTAAGAAATAGTGACCATTGAGAAGTATAATAACAAAAGTAAAATATGAAAGGGATGTTTTGATATGCTAACTTTGGTAATATCACTGAGAGCAAAGTTAAAAAGGATGCCATTAATGGTTGCTTTGCATGAGAGTGGTGAAGCATTCTTCTGCTTAGTTTTTAAATTTTCTCTGAGAGTACAGTCTAATTGGCTACATCAAAAAAATTGTGACCAGCCCACTCAATTAACAGGTATGTGAATTAGAGTGTAGTTCCAAAATAATTGGATTGAAAATGTATGCATGCACATGAGGTTGATGAAAGTGTATATGTATGAGGGGATTTGTGAGTAGGTGTGTGAGTGCATTTTTGGGTTTATGAATGGGTGTGTGAGTGTCTGTGGTGTGTGTGAGTCAGTATGTTAATGTCTGTATGGGTCTGAGAGCAGGTACGTGAGTAGTTCATTAATCATGTGTTGCCCTGGAACGGTACAGTGTGTGCCTGTAGTTTTATTGCATGGTCGAGTTGGCTTTAAAAACTCCTTGCTAACGTTTAAACATTTAGGTTATACTATGTACTAGTTACCCATTAGGTAGGGTGTAGGTAATTTATAGGGCAGGGTGATATTTGGTTAGTTTGAAGTCTCAGTCAGTCACATGTACTTTGAGACCCCTTAGTACAGTAAAATATCCAGTCTGTCACCCATATTGCAACTTATATACACATTTCAAAAAGCAGAGTCACTCACCTATCTAGTGAGAGAGAGAGAGAGAGAGAGAGAGGCATGTAGATATTCAGCGACATACCCATAGAGTACTTATGTATCCAGCAGTAACAGAGCCACTCGCACATGCAGTTCTAAACCCCAACAATGTGTGATAGAGGTAGTAAGTGAAATATATAGCCACTTACATATATATAGAGGGAGATCCATAGAGATACTAAGAGAACTAGTCATATAGCGACTTAGTTACTTACACATCCAGTGACACAGCCAGATAGAAACTGATACATTTATTTAGATGTGTACTGAAATAGTGATACTCATAGTCACTCATCCAGACTAGTAGTCCTTTAAACGGTAGTCTGCCTGCTACTGCAGACGGTGTGTGTACAGTTTTACTGCCAGATTGAGTTGGCATTTAAAACTACTTGCCAATGTTTAATCTTCCATTCTACTACATATAAGTTATCCCTAACGTATGGTGTACGTAGGTCAGGGTAAAATGTGATTAGAAGGTAAGACATGTACTTTGAAGTCTCAGTGAGTCACATGTGCACTCTCAGATCTATATGCCCAGTTATACATTCTGTCTTCCACCCATACTATGACTCACATACATACCAACAAAAGCATAGAGGCAATCATTTCTCCCAGTCAGACAGAGATGGAGACACTGACACATTCAGTCACATGTCCATACTGCACTTATGTATCCAGTAGTAACAGAGTCAGTTGCACTCACTTGTATATCTCAATACTCTGAAAGACAGCCAGTAAGTAACATATACAACCAGTTACATGCACTTATTTAGAGCTGTAGAGATACTAAGACAGCTAGTAATTAGCAACATGGTTACCTACACATCCAGTGACACAACCAGAGAGGTACTAATGCACTTATTTAGGTTCGTACTCAAGTAGTGAGTTTCTAAGTCACCTATCCAGACAAGCAGCTCTTTAAACATGTGTCGGGCCTGCTACTGCACAGCCTGTGTGTCTAGTTTTACTGCTAGGTTGAGTAGGTATTTAAAACCCCTTGACAAGACTTAAACTTCCTTTTTTCTACATATAAGTGACCTCTAATGTAGGCCGTAGGTAGACTTACACTGATGCATACACTGACAGCCCAGACACACTCTAATGCATATAGTAGCACATCCAGGCACACACTGATGCATACACTAACACACTGAAGCACATACTCATGCATACATTAACATACCCAGGCACCCACTGATGCATACAGTAACACATCCAGGAAGAACCTTATGCTTACACTGACATACCCAGGCCCCCACTGACACACCGAGCCACACACTGATCCATACAAGAAGACACCCAGGCAGACACTGATACATACACTAACACACCCAGGTACATGCTGATGCATACTCTGACACACCCAGACACACATGTATGCATACACAAACACACCCAGGTGCACTCTGATGCATATAGTGTCACAGCCAGATACCCCTTCCGGGGTGATTCATGCACATTATAAATTAAATTAACATAACATATACACTAATGCATACACTGGCACACCCAGGCTCACACTGATGCACACACTAACACACCAAGGCACACACTGACCCATACGCTAAGACACCCAGGCCCACACTGATCCATACACTGACACACCCAGGCAGACAGTGATACATATGGTGACACACCATCATATAGAATAACAATCCATACAGCCACTTACATATACATTTATAGATCCATAGAGTTACTAAGAGAGCCAGTCATATGCTGACCTAGTTACTTACATATCCAATGACACAACCACAAAAGGACTGATACAGTCATTCAGATATGTACTGAAGAACTGACAGTACCAAGTCACCCATCCAGACAAGTAATCTTTTAAACATACTTTGGGTTTCGTACTGTAAAGCTTTTGTGCAGCTTTACTGCCAGGTCGAGTTGCCATTTAAAACTGCCTGCTAAGCCCCAAACTTCCCTTCTATTACATATAAGCCATCCTAAAGTAGGGTGTAGGTAGGCTATAGGGCAGTGTTCTATGTGCTTAGAAGGTAAGACATGCACTGTGAAGGTTTAATGAGTTACATACGTATTTCCAGACCCATATGCCCAGTTGAACATCCAGCCTTGCACCCATACTGGAAGTCACATATGTATTTACATAAGCATAGAGGCACTCACCACCTAGTCAGTCTGCGACAGAGGCACTTTCACATCAGTCACACGCCCATACAGCACTTCTGTGTCAAGCAGTAACAGAGCCACTTGCATATACAGTTATATATCTCAGCACTCAGTAAGAGAGCCAATAAGTAATATACACAGGCAGTTACATACACATATAGAGACCCATAGAGATAGTAAGACAGATAGTCATATAGTAAGTTAGTTATATATCCAGTAATAAAGCCAGAGAAACTGATACACTTATTAAGATATGTAGTGAAGTAGTGATATTGCTAGTCACTCAGTATGACTACTAGGTCTTTTAAATGTGTTGGACCTGCTACTGCAGAGCCTGTGTGGGCACTTTTACTACCATGTCGAGTTCATATTTAAAACTACTTCCAAGTTTTAAACTTCTGTTCTACTGCATATAAGTCACCCGCAACGTAGACTGTAGGTAGGCCATAGGGCAGGGTGGTATGTGCTTAGAAGGTAAGACATGTAGATTGAGGTTTTAGTGAGTCACATGCGTATTTCCAGACCTATATGCCCAGTTAAACATTCAGTCTCCCACCATACTGCAACTGGCATACATATTTACAAAAACATAGAGGCACTAAACCACTCAGACAGAGACAGAGGCACTAACACATTCACTCATAGGCCCATACAGCAGATCTGTATCTAGCAGTAACAGAGCCACTTGCACACACATGTATATACCTCAACACTCAGTATTAGACCCACTAAGTAATATATACAGACTTATAGAGATACTAAGCAAGTCAGTGATACACCTACATAGTTACTTACACATCCACTGACTCATCTAGACAGGAACTGATACACTTATTTAGGTATGTGCTCAAGTACCGAAACTTTAAATCACGTATGCAGACAAGTAGCCCTTTAAACATGTGTTGGACCTGCTACTGCATAGCCTGTGTGTGCCGTTTTACTACCAGGGAGAGTAGGCTTTTTGAACTCCTTCCCAAGCCTTAAACTCCTTTTTTTCCATATTACAAGTCACCTCTGATGTACTCTGAAGGTAGACATACACTGATGCATACAGTCACACACACACTCTAAAACATATAGTAGCATACCCAGGCACAAACCAATGCATACCATAACACATTCAACCACACACATATGTGTACTCAAACACATCCAGGGACACACGGATGCATACAGTAACAGATCCATGAAGACACTTATGCATACATTAACACACCCTGGTAGATACTGATGCATATGCTCACACACCCAAACACTGATGTATACACTGACACACCCAGGCATACACTCAGCATACACTACCGCACTCAGGTACACTCTGATGCATATAGTGAAATGGCCACACATACACTAATGCATTCACTACTAACACACCTGATTAAGCAAACGAAGGTGCACTGAACACAATACAGGAAGTCCAATTATATTTTCTTTAATTTTCGTCTTTTATTTCAAAATCGACAATAGTTCATAAAAACAGCTAACACGTTTCAGTCCCCAAAACCAAAGGTTTTCGGAACTTCATCAGGGCTGTAACAAATAACATAAAACATGTATAAGAAACTAAAAATGACAGACATAACTCATATTTATACAACAATTTTTTTTAATGATTTATACATAGTCTTATTTATGAAAATAACCACAATTCGGACACTAATGAAAAGAAAAATGAATTAACAAAAAAGTTACAAGCACAGGACTAACATATTACATACATTCACATATATAATGCACAATTAAAAACATAAATCGCAGTTTTAATAAGAGAAACAGTATTCACTTAATCTAAGTTCAATTTAAGTCTATATCTAACAATTTACAATTTAAAAACTTGAGATCAGGAAAGAGTGCACTGGGAGGATAGACGACATAGATGGACTATAAACCAACACTTATTTCCGAGGAAAAGCATAGAAAAGGCAAGTAAGAAAGAGATCACAGATACCCCATGTCAATAATAACCCAAGATAGCATGCCCTCACCTTGTATTGATAGTAATAATAATGCGCTCTCAATGTGGTGATAATAAATGGTGATTCCTGAAATGGAAATAACGTCCCAAAAATTGTCAGTAAGCAGCCTAAATGAGAAAAGTTGATAACGAAATAATTAATCAACTATTTCAAAGATGAGGTGACAAGCACCAACCCAATAATAACAATAGGATTTCCTATAGTACGTAGGTCTCACCTATTTGATCAGGATGCGAATGAGCTTTCCAGAGGTGGCATATAAAGGCAAAATCTTCCTGAGAGAGATTTATAAAAATCAAATTTAGTAATAACCCCGCCTGAGTGATGACAAATAAAGGTATTCGCTCAGTAGAGACACATGTGTCCCACTATCCAAAATTTACGACATTGGAGTCCCTAAATACCAGCATCTCACCTTTTATAACATGATGCAATTCAGATTTCTTGTGCTTCCACAAGTTAACAGCAGTTCTTATGGAGAAGTTAAACTCCAAATAGGTGCAGTAAGACCACCTAAACACACAGAATAGATACAATAAGAGGGGGTGAAGGACTATTAGCCTCATACAGCCTGGTGCTTCTTTAATACAGCATTGGCGTTCCTAAACACAGGCACCTCACCTTTTATAACGTGATGCAATTCATTGTACTTCCACAAGTAGCAGCAATTCTTTATGGAGAAATTAAACTCCAAATAGGTGCAGTAAGACCGCCTAAACAAACAGAATAGATACAGTCAGAGCGGGTAAGGGACTATTAGCCTCATACAGAATTCAATATACTTGAATGGTTCCCATCACACTTGAACTGAAGAAGACTTAACCCTACAGTCGGCTTATCTGGACAACTAAAAAAATTAGAATAAAACTAATCAGATGCCATAATTCTAGTGCCTGCAACTTCACGAATAATATTAATTAAATTATAATTCAGTCGAAGAAACCAGTAGTTAAAATGAGAAACATCCAACTTAAGTCACCAACCGATCCATCAACGTAGCGTGCCCCCAGACGCTCCCGCTTAAAATAAAAACCCGGGATTTAAAAGCCTACTCTTGACCCTAGTGACCCAAACAATTATAGGCCAATTTCAAGACTCCCGCTCCCTGCCAAGATTATTGAAAAGGCCATGAACACTCAGCTCAGCACTTTTCTGCTAACTAATAACCTACTGGACACATCACAATATGGGTTCAGAGCAGAACTTAGCACTGAGCTGGCCTTAATCAAATCCACAGAGGAGATTCGGGAAGCACTGGACAGAGGAGGGAAGGCAATCTTGATAATGTTGGATCTGTCAGCAGCTTTCGACACGGTCCATCATGAAGTTTTGATGGACCGGTTGTCGGAAGTAGGAGTGCAAGGGACAGCTTGGAACCTCCTCCGATCCTTTCTTTCTGGCAGATCGCAAACAGTGGAATTGGACAATCACAGTTCAAAACCTTTTTCACTCCCGTGTGGGGTGCCGCAGGGATCATCGTTGAGCCCGACCCTATTCAACGTATATGTGATCTCTCTCGCAGGCCTAATCAAATCTTTTGGTTTTCAAATCACTTCTTATGCAGACGACACACAAATAGTGCTGTCAATTAGAGAAGGGGAAGAGAAGGAAACGGGGGCTCGCTTTCATGACTGCATGAGGGCCATCTCAGGCTGGATGTCATCCAACTGCCTAAAACTAAACTCAGGCCAAACAGAAGTCATCATGTTCGGTAACAACCCCAACATGTGGACACCTGATTGGTGGCCAGCTGAGTTGGGCCTCTGTCCTACCCCCACGCTGAAAGCAAAAACTTAGGGGTGATCATGGACAATAGGCTCTCTTTCAGTGATCACATAAGTTCGGTGGTTTCGGCCTGTTTCCGAATCCTGAGAATTATAAGGAAAATTAAGTTTTTCCTTCCTGATAATAGCCTCAGGACAGTGGTCACGGCCCTTATTATGTCTCAAATCGACTACTGTAACAGTCTATACTTAAACGCCCAAAACAGCACGTTAACAGGCTGCAAATTGTACAGAATGCCGCAGCCAGACTGCTTACTAGTACTCCCAAATTTGTCTCTGTAAAGAAGGAGTTAAAACAACTACATTGGCTCCCCGTGAAGCTAAGGGCACACTTTAAGGCCCTCTGTGTAGCTTTTAAGGCCCTCAATGGAATTGGCCCCAACCATTTGAGACTAAAGTTCAAATGGTATGTCCCCGCTAGAAACCTTCGGTCCTTGGGAGCTAAACAAGTTCCAGTTCCTCGGATCAAAAGAGCTAGCTGGGGTCAGAAGCTTCATCACATGTACCTCCAAGGCATGGAATGAGCTTCCTTTCCATTTGAGGAACGCAGCGGATCTCCTTTCCTTCAGAAAGGGGCTGAAAACCTGGCTTTTTTCACAGTAATGTCCGTTCTCAGATGACCAGCAGGCCTGCCCAGTGCCAGGACACCCTAGGGTAACCGTGCGCTATATAAGCTTAAATAACATAACATAACATAACATATACATACCATAATAAGAGGTCTTGCCTTCTATCTGGAATGCCACAAAAGCAGCTCTCTAATCGCGTCATATTTATACGCTTAAACAATTCCCCCAATGACTAGCACCTGCATACAGGAGGAGTCGTCCCCCACTTCTTATGTCATAAGATGGCTGACGTTCAAAGTGCCATTTCTATGCAAATTACAACAGGTTATGGCGGCCATATTGTAGAGGTCAATGACAATGACTGAACTGTTTATTAAAGTTTAGATGGAGCAAACAAACAGCGGCCATTTAATGATAATGAAGATGACTAATAACACAAAAGGGGGTTTACCGAGCTCGAATTCTGACGGTAAATAAAGGCGACCATTTATAAATGGTTAATAAAAACTGGTACAAATGGCCGACAATCCAGATGCCTTTCCTAAGCTTGATACATCGATGTATGGCGGCCATATTTAAGGTGATCGCTAACTCTTAGAAGCTGTGGATAACAGATCTGGTAACCAAGTTTTAAAAGGTGAAACAACGGCGGCCATTAATGAAAGTGTAAAATGTAAGTGAAACAGAATGACTCACCAAACTCAAATAAGAACGGTGAGTTCCGACGGCCATATTTAGATGGTTTCAAAAGACTGGTAACCATATCTTGGGCAGAAATGCATGAAACAGCTCATAATTGCCAGGTACTCGAAAAAGAAAAGTTCGATACAGTATTTGTCTATATTTTGACGGTAAGATGCAGCGGCGAGTTATATATAATAAAAGGACCGGATGACATGTCCTGGGCCCATAAATAACAAAGTAGCCTCATGAGTACACAGTACTCAGTGTTGATTAATTACATAATATTGAAGGATTGAACCTAATCAAACGAGCTCTAGATAGAAAGGCGATCCCCACCACATCATCACCACTGCATTCATAAATTTGAATGATAGGTGACTAAAGTTAGTATCCAAGTGTACAGATAAGACTTGAAGATAAAATAAAAGAAGGTCAAAACCGTCAATAAATTGGTAGAGTGGCTGGGGCGGAGATATTGCCTCGGGGTCTTTCGGATAACTCCCCGGTATCCATCGAGCTTAATATGGGCAGGGGGAGGCAACCATTCCGGTGGCGCCTCTCAGTGTGGAACCTGCAGAATGAAGACTATGGGACTCATATGAGCGAAGCAATTGCCCAGTACCTAACGACAAATGAGGGGTCGGTTTCCAGCGCTGCTACTCTGTGGGAGGCACTGCAGCCCACTCTCCGTGGGGCGGATATATCCTGGTGCGCGGCAGCTCGCAAGAAGCGTAGGGAGGAACTGATTCGTGCAGAGGCCGCCATAGAGGTCCTTGAACGGCAGAATCGGGAGACGGGGGGTGACCGGGGGGTGCGACAATTGCTCCTGGCTCAACAGGCCTGTGCAGCCCTGCTGATGGACGAAGCACGCCAGGTATGGCTGGCGACGCGCAGCAGAATATATCAATGGGGAGACAAGTCCAGCAGGATGCTGCATCGACTGTGTCAGGGCACGTTCCACTCCCAGGCTCTCCCGGGAATTTTGGACTCGGCGGGAATACCGATCACAGACCCGCCTGCCATTGCAGAGAGCTTTGCCACATACTTTGCGGATCTCTATGCTCCCCGGGAATGTCTGCCGGCGTCCACCATTGCCAAATTTATGGCAGACCTACCACCCAAAGCGGTGTCAGATGAGGTGCGGGATCAGCTGGAGGCCCCTCTGACAGATGAGGAACTGGGGGCGGCTCTGGGGGAACTTAACCCCGGGAAAGCACCTGGACCCAATGGGTTTCCCAGTGAGTTCTTTTGTCGCTATAAGGTACAGCTGGCCCAGTATTATCGGGCGGTGGTGGAGGAGGCCCGGGAAAAAGGTCTGCTCCCTCCCGGACTGGAGACATGCTGAGGTGGTGGTGTTCCATAAGCCGGGTCGTCCCCCGGAGCAGCACGCCTCATACCGCCCCATCTCTCTCCTAAATGTGGAGGCAAAAGTTCTAGCAAAGGCGCTTGCCAACCGCCTGCTGCCCCATATTACCACACTTGTACACCCTGATCAGGCGGGGTTTATGCCCCAGAGGGCCACCAGACAGAACATAAGGAGGGCGCATGTGGCGGTGGCGGCTATCCGGCAGACCGGGGAACCGGCGGCACTTCTCCTGGCGGATATGGATAGGGCATTCGACTCCTTGAGCTGGGTCTACCTTTTTGCGTTGCTGGGCAGACTCAATCTGGGCCCGCACTTCCTCTCTTACATAAAACTCCTGTATACGGAGTTGACGGCAACGGTCCGGGTGGCGGGCGCAACCTCCTCAACCTTTCGTATTCAGAGGGGTACACGGCAGGGATGTCCCCTGTCTCCATATTTATTTGCCCTAGCCATGGAGCCCTTGGCAGTATGGGTGCGTATGGATGCGCAGATACGGGCTTCGAATGGGCCCCAGGACTGTCCGATAGGATCGCGCTATATGCGGACGATGTCCTCTCCTTTCTCACAGCGGTTGACAGGACGGGGCCACGGCTTCTGCGTATTATGCAGATCTTTGGGGAAACGGCGGGTCTATAGATGAATCCCCGCAAATCCACATTGTGGGCCCTGGGGGATAGGACAAGAATGGGCACATGGGAGACCTCGATCCAGGCGGCAGCAGGAGGACTGATGTATCGGGGGGTGTTTCTCACGGATGTACCGGCAATAGCCTGGGAGCGAAACCTGGCACCAGTGTGGGAGCGAGTCCGTGCAGACCTTAAGTCTTGGTCCCGTATGCCCCTGACATTGTTCGGCAGATCGGCCATATTCAAAATGGTGGCGCTCCCGGCTTCTCTACCAGCTACAGAATCACCCGTACCCGATCCCGCCTCGATGGTTCCGGCTGGTGAATTCTGTGCTTGGGCAGTTTCTGTGGGAGGGAAAGGTGCGCGTGGCTCTGCGTACATGCTTCTTGTCCACCTACAGTGGAGGCCTCGCAACCACAGATATTCTCTCATACTATCCAGGCCTCGCACTTGCTGGTTCTTAATGAATGGTGGGTACGGTGATAGGGGAGACCCGGCGTATGCGCTAGAACGGCAGCTTATGGGACGCCACACACTACATACTCTTTTGTACTCGGCGCAGTTGCGGGGTGCGCTGCCATGGGCCACACGGGTGGTCTTCTTGATATTGAGACAAGCATTGCGGCACATGGGTTGGTGGAATGTACTGACTCAGGAGACCCCGTTGTGGAATAATGGGCATTTGCCCCAATTGGCGGCCCTGTCGGGCTTTCAGGGATGGGACAACATTGGTGTCTCCACCCTGGGGGATGTCCTGAGGGGCACGACACTAAAGCCCTTTCGGGATTTCCAGAAGGAGTTCCTCATGCCGCAGTCACAATTTTATCGATACCTTCAGTTCCGACATGCCCTGTCCCCCAGTCTGCAGGGTCTGGAGTCCCTCCCTGAATTTAGCCCTTTAGAAGCTAAAGTTTTTATGGGGGACTTAAAAGAAAAGAAGATTTCCCAAATCTACCAGTCCCTGGTCACTCATTGCTCCCCCGCACTTCAGAAGCTCCGGGGGGACTGGGAGGGAGATGTGGGCGGTTTGGACGAGGAAGACTGGACGGAAGCCCTGGCAGCCCCGCGGGGGGCGGCTATAGCAATGCGACTCCGCCTGATCCAGTTCAAATACCTCCACAGGGTCTACTTTACTAGAGCAAGGCTGTGGCGGGCGGGATTGATTGCCTCTCCGGAGTGTCTCCGCTGTGGACGGGAGGAGGAGTACCTTCATACACACAGTCTGGGGGTGCATATCGCTGGATAGCTTTTGGAGGGGGTGTTCACATGTCTTTCTGAAGTCTTGGGATGGGAGCTTCCACGCACACCGCAGTTGGCCCTGCTGCATGTTATGGCAGGAATAGGTGGCAATGCATGCAAACGACATCTCTTGGTACTGGGCTTTACACTGGCAAAGCGAGACATTGCTAAGGGGTGGAAGGCGGTGCGAGCCCCATCGGTGGCTGCCTGGAAAAATGGATTAGATTTTTGTATGGGACTGGAGCAACCTATCTTTGTAGCCAGGGGATGCCCGCGTAAGCATTATAAAATATGGCAACGATGGGCGGAGTACCGGGGCCTATGGTTGGAACCGCCGTGATGGTGGAGCCTCAGTTACCGAGTTGAGATTCTGGGTCTGTGAAGTGGGAGGGGAGGGGGGAGCTGGGAGGGCGAGTATATTGGTGTTAAGGATATTTGTACATACATCAAGGCGGTGGATGAGATTCTGTGGTATCAGTGCGATCTTTAGGGGGGTGAGGGAGGGAGGGAGTTGGGGGGGATTAGTACTATTTAATGTGTTTTTGTTATGCATAGTTGATTTGGCAAAACAAAAGTCGATTGTTTCAATGCCTAAGCACAGTCTGATTTGGCAGATGTCTCTGGTGTGCAGAGCCCTGCGTTATATGTGCAAATTGACGAATAAAAATATGTTTTCAAAACCGTCAATGAAAACAATTTGAAAAGAAGAATAAATAATAACATCAATTAGAACACCAGATAATTGTAGCTTGTATCCCAGGGATTCAGAAATGGAAAACAGAGTGATCAAAACAATTGATGAAGAAGGAAAGAAAAGAAAAATAAATAGTTATTTACAGTAATTTGAACACCAGATACTATATTGGTAGTATTTGTACTCAAGCCATCTGTACAATACATGTGTTGAACAAATACTTCAGCCTATACTGTACACCATCAATTTAAAAAATAATGGAATTCATTATCGGTATTATGGCCACATTTTATAGCCTGCAGTCTACAAATCCACTTGGCTTCCTTCTGCCTCAAGATGAGCTCTCTATCTCCACCCCTTCTGTTGGCCAACACATGTTCAATTCCGTGAAACCAGAAAGTCGGGTCAGTGGCATGGACTTGTTTGTAGCGTTCTGCCATAGGGTGCCTCATATCGCCCCCCACTATGGCCCTACGGTGCTCCTGAATTCTTATTTTGAGACTTCTTGTTGTGCTCCCCACGTATATCTTCCCGCAGGCACAGCCAAGCACATAAATCACAAAGGTGGTATTGCAATTTATAAATTCATGGATTATATACTGTTTCTGGTTGTTAAAAACAAATTCCTTAGTCTTGTTTTTCCAAAAATGCATATATTACAAGAACCACACGTAAAGAAACCACATGGCTTCTTTGGTAGCCATGTATTTTCAGATCTAGATGTTGTCACATAGCTTGGACATAATCTGTCTTTCAGTTTTTGCCCTTTCCTGTAGGAGACAGAGGGGTTCTGGGTTACTGCTTTATTCAAAGTCGGTACTTCCAATAGAATATGCCAATTTCTCTTTAGAATCCTAAAGATTCTGTCACTGTATGTGGTGTATTTGGTGACAAACCTAAGTTTCTCATCAAATGCATTCATTCTTTTAGCACCTGTTTCTAATGTGGCATCTCTATTAAGTTGCTGTACTCGTGATTCGGCTGCATTAACATCCGGCTTCTTGTAGCCCCTATTTAGGAACCGGGAACGTGTATCGGTAATATTAGGGCTGAAAGATGTTGCTTCTGAACAGTTTCGCCTTACCCTTACCATCTCTCCGTAAGGAATGTTTTTTATCACTGATCTTGCGTGAGCACTAGTGGCATGTAGCACACCGTTACATGCTGTATCTTTTCGATACAGTGTGCTCTGGACAATGCCGTCCTTTACATAAAAGTGGAGATCTAAAAAACCGATCTCCTCCTTATGGCAGTTCATGGTTAGTGTCACATTATATAGGTTGTCATTAAGATACCTGAAATACTCCTGGAGGCATTCTCTGGATCCTGACCACAGGCAGATAATGTCATCGATATACCTCACCCAGAACACAATATATTGTGTCCAGGGGGAGGCCCCGCAACCCCAGGCATGCTCCCTCTCATACCACCCCATAAAGAGGCATGCATAAGAGGGAGCAAACCTGGTACCCATGGCAGTTCCGCGGACTTGGCGGTACCATTGTCCGTTGTGCAAAAAGAAATTTTTTGTCAAGATCAGTTCCATCATTTCCAGTAACATGATGTTATGCTCATATACATCTGCTCCTTCCTTGTCTAGGAATGACTCTGCCGCTATCAGACCAAACTTGTTCTCGATGCTAGTGTGCAGGCTAACTACATCCCAAGTGACAAAGCATAGATCTTCTGACCATGCGAAGTCTTTCAGTTTAATCAACATATCCTTGATATCTTTTATGAGGGACGGTAAGTTAACCATATACTTTTGGAGCTTCTTATCTACAAATTCAGACATTTTTTCGGTCGGTGAGCCCACCCCCGAAATTATTGGTCTTCCTGGTGGAAATGGTGCTTTCTTGTGCACTTTGGGCAGTATATATATGCAGGGAAACCTTGGTTGGTTAACCTTGAGAAAATTGTATTCAGATTCACTCAGGAGACATGTGTCTTTCCACTTGCTAAGTTTCAAATTTACGAGGGATGTGAGTTCACCTATAGGGTTCCCTTTCACTACTTCATAACAACTGGTGTCACTTAGTTGTCGTTCAATTTCACTCATGTAATCAATTTTTATTCATTATGACTATGTTACTGCCTTTATCGGCCTTTCTGATGACAATATTTACATCTTTCTCAAACCTGTGTAGTGCCTCTCTTTCTCCTTTTGATAGGTTCATATTCACTTGTTATAAAAATCTGTCTGAACGTTCAAGTTTATATAGTTCTTCTGTTACCTTCTCATGAAACCTATCAATATTCTGATGGTAAGAGTTCTTGGGTACAAATTTAGATTTAGGTCGTAACCCACTGTCTATATGGAGATTCTCTGTGATGTTCAGGTCTTGTAATAGTCTTCCCATCTCCATATCCATACCCTCCTCAATTGACATGAGACACTGGATATTACGAACATCCTCAATACTATGTGATGCAGTTGAACAGCCCTCTTTATGTGCAAAAACAACAGACTGTTGATCATGAAAAAACTCCTTTAATTTCAAGGTTCTTACGAATTTAAACAAGTCTACATGCACATAGGTCAAATCACCTGATTGTGTTGGGCAAAAGCCCAAACCTTTGCTTAACAGACTTAATTCATCATGATCCATAAGTCTCTGTGACAAATTAACAATTTCTAACTCATTGCACTGTCCAGTGTTATTTGAGAACCCTCCAATATCATCTTCTCTGCTATCTATAATAGTTAAATTTTCTTGAATCTCGTTGTCATTCTCTCCAGATCTGTCTGACCCCCTTTTGCCTTTCTTTTTGCTTCCTCTCCCCCCTCTCCTTGTTTTAGATTTTGCTTTTTGCGCTGATTGCTGTTGATTCATAATTTCGCTAGCTCTTTCTGAAAAGATGACGCTCCTTCCCCCAAAGGGATCTCATTTTGGTTGCTATTAGAAGCAGCACTGCTCTGTGAAGAGACTGAAACGCTACTTATTGAGCGTGTGTCGTCCACTTCCACCCTCCCTCTTTTTCTATCTTCTGGTGTTTGTAATGAATCGTATTTTTTTGCGAACGTATATATACGCCCTTCTTTGTAATCTTTATCATCGCGTCTAATCTCTCTCATCTTCTTATCTTTAAGATATTGTTGGTGACTGACGATTACTTTTCTCAAAATCTCATCATTTTTTTCAATTAAATCTTTAGCTTCTAGAGCGTCTATTTCCCTTTCTAGTGCTTGTATTTCAGATAGCAATTTTGCCCCTTTATCAATTGCATGTCTGATCAAGATCTGCATCATGATTAAAGATGCTCCTTCCAAATTCGCCTCCCATTCTTTCAGAAGGTCTGCGCTGAGGTCCTCAAAAGTCGGAAAAATTAAAATACCCAGACCTCTTGTTTTTTTTTTGTTATCTATATATTGTTGGAGTGTTACTCCATCCCACCACCGGGCTAGCTCTTGTTTCTTTAAACGCTCTAGCTTTAGAAAGAGAGCCTGTAAACCTAACGTACCCTGAGCATTTTGTACAACAGGTGTGGTGGAGGAACTCCGTCCGAACAGGTCTTGCGCCAATTCTTCGCGTCTGTCATTGAAGCGAGACATATCTGGATTATAAAAAGCAGTAGCGAGTGCAGTCCAGTCCACAATTAACAATAAACCAAATATCGATACCAGGTGATGGACTACTCGGTTAGCACATCGCTGTCTTTCTGCCACCGTATCAGGCTGGTCGTGCACAAAACACCGGCACCTGTCACCTCTGGTTACAGATTCCAACAGCAAATTAAGCAAACGAAGGTGCACTGAACACAATACAGGAAGTCCAATGATATTTTCTTTAATTTTCGTCTTTTATTTCAAAATCGACAATAGTTCATAAAAACAGCCAACGCGTTTCGTTACCCAAAACCAAAAGTTTTCGGAACTTAATCAGGTCTGTTTCACCTTTTAAAACTTGGTTACCAGATCTGTTATCCACAGCTTCTAAGACTTAGCGATCACCTTAAATATGGCCGCCTGTTAGAAATGGGATTTTTAGTAGGCTAGGGCGTGGGCCAAAGTCAGGCAAAAACCACCACTCTAGTCAGGATGAGGGAGTTACACGTCTAAAATAACCCCTGCTCACCCCCTTGGTAGCTTGGCATGAGCAGGCAGGCTTATCTTAGAGCCAGTGTGTAAAGCATTTGCACATAACCAACAGTAATACAGTGTACGCACTACAAAAGGACACCACACCAGTTTAGAAAAATATCCAATATTTTTATATAATTAAAACAAGACCAAAAATGATAAAAAGCCACAATACAATACTTAAAAGTTCACAGTTCAAAAATACGCTGATTAAAAAACAGAGTTCCTTGTGTGGATAGCTCCGTCCGGGCTACCACGGTGTCATGAACACACAAATCCAAAAACAGTTCTGGCTGACCACGGGGTCGCAGGCCAGCTACGGTGTCGGGAAGACCCGCAAACAGTACCTTTCAGAGATGCAGGACGATGGGGGCCTTGAAGTCACTCGCGTTGCAGGTCGAGCCCCTTTCTGATGGGATCAGGAGCGCTGGCGCCAACAGGCGTCGGGTGCTGCGGGGCGAAGGGCAGCGGTGCGGCGTGCGGTGCCCCCAGGTCATGGTGCGAGCAGCGGCTCGGTGGCGGCGTCAGATGGCATCGTCGGTGAGACCAGGGTCGCAGTGCGAGATGGAGGTGGTGCTCGTCACGGTGCTAGCAGGTCGGAAACCACCTCTCTGGGGAACCCCACGCGGGAAAAGATCCCCATTAACGCCCGGCCCACCACTGGCGCCGTCGTTGTCCTGAGAGGGATTGCCTCCGGGTACCGGGTGGCATGGTCCACCAAGGCCAGGATGTACCAGTTGCCCATGGCTGTCTTGGGATCCAGTGGCCCCACGATGTCCATCCCTACCCCTTTCAAAGGGTGTCCTCACCATGGGGAACGGTTGGAGAGGCGCTTTGACCTTCCTCCCACTCTTGCCACTTGCCTGGCAAGTTTGGCAAGACCGACAATGCACATCCGCCTGCCTTCGCATTTGAGGCCAGAAAAAGTGGGTGACAAGCCGGTCAAAGGTCTTGTCCTGGCCCAAATGTCCTGCCAAAGGCACGTCGTGAGCCAGACCCAGTAGGAAGGTCCGGAAGCGCTGGGGTACCACCAGCACACAGGCTGATCCAGGTTCCGCGACCTTAAGCTCGCTGTACAGGAGATCATTCTCCCAATAGATCCAATGTGATCCAGACTGATCACCAGTCGCCTGGGCTGCGGCCTGTCGCTGCAGACCCTCCAGAGAAGGGCACTCTGCTCCCGGCAGAACTTCTCCCTGGTGGGACCCCCTTCTTGCTGCCAATGGGTCAGCTCAGAGATGTCCCCCAGTTCGGCTGACCTGCTCCCCTGTAGGCACTGGGGCATCCCCCTCGAGGTCCGCCTCCTCCCGGGCCGTGGGAACCTCAGGGGCCAGTTTCCCGCGCCCCATGCCCTTTCTCTAGGCAGGGACCTGGGCCACTGTCTCAGGCTCCAGGTCCCTCTGATCACCCTCTCGGGCCACCATCGACCGAGTGGACACGCATGCCCACTCTGGCAACCCCAGCATCTCCAAGTGGGCCCTGAGCTCAACATCCTTCCATAAGGACTGCTCCAGGTCGTTACCGAGCAGACAATCGACAGGCATGGAAGGGCTCACAACTACCCTCAATGGACCTGAGACCACCCCCACTCGAAGGGAACCTGCGCCACTAGACACTGGCGCTCTGAATTGTCAACTGCAATCACCTGGTGGAATGCCCCTGGGTCTACCTGCGTCTCAGGGACCAGGTGACATCGAAGTAAGGTCACACTGGCTCCAGTATCCCTGAGAGCCTCTACCCTTTTCCCGTTGATGGTCACCCAGGTGCTGTATTTCTTTGTGTTATGGGGCACCTGGGCTCCTGGGACCATCTCACTGTCCTCTAGTGAGACAAGGGTCCTTTCTGCGGCGTCCCCACCCTCCTGTTGGGAGTCCTCCTCCTCCCCAAGCGCTACGCTGGCCAATACTTTGGACTGCCCACCAGTGGGTGGCTGTGTCCCCTTTGGGCAGCTGGGGTCTCCCTTCATGTGCCCCACCTGGTCACATGCAAAACACTTGCGGGGGCCGGTCTCAGCAGGCTTTCCTGTCGAGGCCCCTTGCTTCTTATCTTCGTGGGGGATGGGAACCTTTACCCTGGGTGTTAGTTTGGGGCCCTTTCGAGAACTCCTGTGTTTTACCCTTATCGCCCCCACTTTTCATCTGGGGACCCTGCCCACCTTTGGCTGAGTCTCCCCCAAACGCTTTCTTATGGACCCTGGTACTCACCCATCGGTCCGCCTCCATAGCTAGCTTCCTGGGGTCAGTTAGCTTACTATCTACTAGGTGCTGGCGCAGATCTGCAAAACATAGACTGGACAGGTGCTCCCACGCAATCAAATTGTAGAGCCCCTTAAAATCTGTCACATTGCTGCCCTTCACCCAGCCATCCAACGATCGACAAAACCCATCCACACATTCCAGCCACGTGTTGGCATCAGATTTCTTGCAGGACCTAAACTGATCCCTGTACTTTTCAGGAGTGAGACCATACCTAGTGAGGAGGGCTTCGTTCATATCAGCATAGGTGAGGTTAGGCCCCTTACCCAAAGCTGTCAAAGTATCCCTGGCTTTCTCTGGAAACAGAGACCACAATCCTGCTCCCCATTTCTCCTCAGGAACCCCATTCATGTGTTTCGCTGCCTCGTAACCCTGAAACCACCTCTGTATGTCATCCCCCTTCTTGAACTCTCTGCCCACGTTCTTCGGGATGTGTACGATTCGGTCTGGTTGTCTTGACGAGTTGCTGCCACCATCTGAGCTAGTTCTTTTCTCCCGATCCAGCTCCTTCATCCTAACTTCATGTTCCAATACCATTCTCTTCTCCTCCATGGCCAATCTAAACTTTTCTAGTTCCGTGGCGGCTCTCCTTGCTTCCCGCCTGTCCTCCAGCTCCTCTGGGGACAGGCCACTGCTACCTGGTCGGAAGGGTTCCCCCCCTCCCAGAAGCACATTCATCCTAGGACTAGGCTCCCCCGACTCTCCACTAAGGTCACCAGATTGCCCACTTGCGTCTCTGGCTGCTACCCAGGCCCTCAGCGCCTTTTGTCGCTCGTCCTTCTTAGTGAGGCCTCTGACTTGGACTTTTAGGTTTTTGCACACGGACTTCAATTCTCTCACAGTGTAGAGCTCCAACCTATCCTCCTCAAAGGCAATGTCCATGGATGCAACGGATGATGCTATTGATTCCGGCATGAAGAAGCAGAAAGTTCACCTGGCAAGATCACAAAAATCGGCCAAAAAGAAAACAGGTTAGTATGTGGCACGTAATGGTCTGCGATATGGCAGTAGTGCACACCAATCACTGTAAGTCAAGTGCAAACGCAAGTCCGATCCTCACCACTGACAACCAATATTAGAAATGGGATTTTTAGTAGGCTAGGGCGCGGGCCAAAGCCAGGCAAAAACCACCACTCTAGTCAGGATAAGGGAGTTACACTTCTAAAATAACCCCTGCTCACCCCCTTGGTAGCTTGGCACGAGCAGCCAGGCTTATCTTAGAGGCAGTGTGTAAAGCATTTGCACATAACCAACAGTAAGACAGTGTACGCACCACAAAAGGATACCACCCCAGTTTAGAAAAATATCCAATATTTTTATATAATTAAAACAAGACCAAAAACGATGAAAACCTACAATACTATACTTAAAAGTTCACAGTTCAAAAATGCGTTGATTAAAAAGAGTTCCTTGTGTTGATAGCTCCGTACGGGCTTCCACGGCATCGTGAGCACACAAATCCAAAAACAGTTCTGGCTGACCGCGGGGTCGTAGGCCAACTACGGTGTCGGGAAGACCCGCAAACAGTACCTTTCAGAGATGCAGGGCGATGGGGCCCTTGAAGTCACTTGCATTGCAGGTCGAGCTCTTTTGCTTGATCGGGATCGCTGCGCCAGCAGGCGTCGGGTGCTGCGGGGCGAAGGGCAGCGGTGCGCGTGCGGTGCCCCCAGGTCGCGGTGCGTGCAGCGGCTCGGTGGTGGCGTCAGATGGCATCGTCGGTGAGACCAGTGTCGCGGTGCGAGATGGAGGCGGTGCTCGTCACGGTACTAGCAGGTCACGGTGCAAGCAGCGGCATTGTCGTTGCTGAAGCGCTGTCGTCAGCTGACGAACGGGAGTCGATGGCACCGGCATCGGTAGGCCAAGGCTGCGGTGCAGGATGAGGGCGGTGTGTCGTGTGACTTACGAGCGGTGCCCTCGAACCACGGTGCAAGCAGTGGCGTCGATTTTGGCGGGAAGTGGCGGCGTCAGGAGGGCCAAGGCGTCGTTGTGTAGTGAGGCGGTGCAGAGTGCAGGCCCACAGGTCGTGGTGCGAGCAGCGGCTCGGTGATGGCGTCAGCAGGCGTCGTCGGTGAGACCAGGGTCGCGGTGCGGCATGGCGGCTGTGCCCTCTGCAGTGCCAAAGCTTCGGCGTGAAGCAAGGCTGTGCGGAGTGCGGTGCCCACAGGTCGCGGTGCGAGCAGCGGCTCGGTGATGGCATCAGCAGGCGTTGTCGGTGAGACCAGGGTCGCGGTGCGGCGTTGCGGCGGTGCCCTCTGCGGTGCCTTCAGGGCATGGGTTTGACAGGGTCGTTGTAGATGTCGTTGAGTGGCGTTCTTCGGGTTGCAGCACAAAACGCACAGTCCCCAGTGCTGTGGGTCGAAGAACCTGAAGTCTGTGCTGTTCCTGAGACTTCGTGAACAGGGGACAAGCTCTACCTCAAGCCCTTTGAGAGTCTCACTAATTCGGTTGCAGAAAGTCCAGTCCAGGCCTTTCACTGCCCAAGACAGAAGCAGCCACTGCAGGTCAGCCCAGCAAAGCACGCAGCAAAGCAGTCGTTCCTTTTAGCAACTTCTTCGGCTCTTCTTCTGTGCAGTCTTCTTGATCCAGATGAGTTCTAAAGTTCAGGGGTCTGGGACCCAGTATTTGTACACAAAAATCCTTTGATCTTCCAGGCAGAGGGTGTCAGTGTCCGGCCAGAACCAGTTGGGCCTTCTCTGGCGTGAATTCCTGGCAGTAGGTGAAGACGGCTTTGTCAGAGGCAGACCAGGCCCTTTGAGGTGCAAGGAAATCTCTTCCCTCTTCCCCCATTGTAACCCAGGTCTGATTAGCCCTTTCCTGACCTACCTAGACTATTAGGAGCCACCCTGCTTCCTAGCCATCTGTCGTCCAAAAACCAGACAGGCAATCCACAGTCCAGCAGAGGCACACGGGATGACCGAGCACAATAATACCCACTTTCTAAAAGTGGCCTCTATGAACTCAGAATGAAAAGGGCACCCTCGCTAAAGGCTGCGTCTTTAGACGCTGAGTTCAGGCATACCAAACTTCATTCACTTATACCTTTTTCGGGCTACGTACGTGGGTGGCACAATCCGTGCTGCAGGCTCACGAGTAGCGGTTGACTCACAAGCCCCGGCACCCGCAGTGCCCTTTACTGAGAACTGAAAAGTAAGTCACACATCCAATCATAACACAATTTACCACAGGAGCACCAGCGCTTTACCACTGATCAGCAGTGCGAAAAGCGCGCAGAAACGTTATACCAGCAACAACAGAGTCAAAACCGGGAGGGCAGAAAGCAAAAACTAGGGGGAAACACGCCAAAAGATGCCAAGTCTAACACCGCCATACATCGATGTATCAAGCTTAGGAAAGGCATCCGGATTGTCGACCATTTGTACCAGTTTTTATCAACCATTTATAAATGGTCGCCTTTATTTACCGTCAGAATTCGAGCTCGGTAAACCCCCCTTTTTTGTTATTAGTCATCTTAGTTATCATTAAATGGCCGCCGTTTGTTTGCTCCATCTAAACTTAAATAAACAGTTCAGTCATTGTCATTGACCTCTACAATATGGCCGCCATAACCTGTTGTAATTTGCATAGAAATGGCACTTTGAACGTCGGCCGTCTTATGACGTAAGAAGTGGGGGATGACTCCTCCTGTATGCAGGTGCTAGTCATTGGGAGAATTGTTTAAGCGTATAAATAGGATGCGCTTAGAAAGCTGCTTTTGTGGCGTTCCAGATAGAAGGCAAGACCTCTTATTACGGTATGTATAAATCCCGGGTTTTTATTTTAAGCGGGAGCGTCCGGGGGCACGCTACGTTGATGGATCGGGTGGTGACTTAAGTTGAATGTTTCTCATTTTAACTACTGGTTTCTTCGACTGAATTATAATTTAATTAATATTATTCGTGAAGTTGCAGGCACTAGAATTATGGCATCTGATTAGTTTTATTCTAATTTTTTTAGTTGTCCAGATAAGCCGACTGTAGGGTTAAGTCCTCTTCGGTTCAAGTGCGATGGGAACTATTCAAGTATATTGAATTCTGTATGAGGCTAATAGTCCCTCACCCGCTCTGACTGTATCTATTCTGTTTGTTTAGGCGGTCTTACTGCACCTATTTGGAGTTTAATTTCTCCCTAAAGAATTGCTGCTACTTGTGGAAGTACAATGAATTGCATCACGTTATAAAAGGTGAGGTGCCTGTGTTTAAGAACACCGATGCTGTATTAAAGTGGCACCAGGCTGTATGAGGCTAATAGTCCTTCACCCCCTCTTATTGTATCTATTCTGTGTGTTTAGGTGGTCTTACAGCACCTATTTGAAGTTTAACTTCTCCATAAGAACTGCTATTAACTTGTGGAAGCACGAGAAATCTGAATTGCGTCATGTTATAAAAGGTTAGATGCTGGTATTTAGGGACTCCAATGTCGTAAATTTTGGATAGTGGGACATATGTGTCTCTACTTAGCGAATACCTTTATTTTTCATCACTCAGGCGGGGTTATTACTAAATTTGATTTTTATATATCTCTCGCAGGGATATTTTGCCTTTATATGCCACTTCTGGAAAGATTATTCGCATCCTGATAAAATAGGTGAGACCTACGTACTATAGGAAATCCTATTGTTATTATTGGGTTGGTGCTTGTCACCTCATCTTTGAAATAGTTGATTAATTATTTTGTTATCAACTTTTCTCATTTAGGCTGCTTACTGACAATTTTTGGGATGTTATTTCCATTTCAGGAATCACCATTTATTATCACCATATTGAGAAAGAATTATTATTACTATCAATAAAAGGTGAGGGCATGCTATCTTGGGTTATTATTGACATGGGGTATCTGTGATCTCTTTCTTACTTGCCTTTTCGATGCTTTTCCTCGGAAATAAGTGTTGGTTTATAGTCCATCTATGTCGTCTATCCTCCCAGTGATCTCTTTCCTGATCTCTAGTTTTTAAATTGTAAATTGTTAGATATAGACTTAAATTGAACTTAGATTAAGTGAATACTGTTTCTCTTATTAAAACTGCGATTTATGTTTTGGATTGTGCATTATGTATGTGACTGTATGTAATATGTTAGTCCTGTGCTTGTAACGTTTTTGTTAATTAATTTTTCTTTTCATTAGTGTCCAAATTGTGGTTATTTTCAAAAATAAGACTATGTATAAATCATTAAAAACAATTGGTTGTATAAATATGAGTTATGTCCGTCATTTTTAGTGTCTTATACATCTTTTACGTTATTTGTTAAAGCCCTGATTAAGTTCCGAAAATGTTTTTATGAACTATTGTCGATTTTGTAATAAAAGACGAAAATTAAAGAAAATATAATTGGACTTCCTGTATTGTGTTCAGTGCACCTTCGTTTGCTTAATTTGCTGTTGGAATCTGTAACCAGAGGCACCAAAAGGTGACAGGTGCCAGAGTTTTGTACACGACCAGCCTGATACGGCAGCAGAAACACAGCAATGTGCTAACCGAGTAGTCAGTCACCTGGTATCGATATTTGGTTTACTACTAACACACCTGGGCACATTCTAATGCATACACTGACACAACCAGTCACACATTGACCCTTACAATATAACACCCAGGCAGACACTGATGCATACAGTGACACACTCAGGCACACACTCACGCATACACTAACACACCCAGGCACACACTTATGCATGCACTGACACACACCAGACACACACTGACATATACACTGACACACCCAGGCACACATGTATGCATACAGTAACACAGCCAGGTACACTCCGATGCATACAGCAACATAGCTACACATACTCTAATACATACACTGACACACCCAGGGACACACTGAACCATGCAGTGATACACTTAGTCACACACTGATGCATACAGTGACACAGGGAGGCTCACTCTGATTTAAACATGAAAAGTCTGAAACAGAAAAATTGGATTTTTCAAGGATTAGATCCATGCAAAGTAAGGAAGTATACCAATTTACAGGGACATTCACTAACATGTCTATGAATTAAAGTGTGCTGAATCACATTTTATCATTTCAGAATGTTAGCTGTTCACCACTCTAAAATGTGAAATTTAGTTGGGAGACTTTACTATATGAAAACACCTGCCCTATGTTTAGGACAAATGAATAAGGCTCTTTTGCATGGTAGAGTAGCAGAGGTAGAAACAGTGTGTGGAGATGTTCAGTTTTCTTTCTTTGGTCCTGAACAGAGAGTATGTGTGACAAGCTAACTGTAACCAAGACAAAATGCATGTTAATTCAGGCTTGTGCTTTGGTTGTTTGTTCAACTGATTTCTTGCATTGTGATAATCTTTATGTTGTTGATTCAATGAAACCTACTGTTTATCCTGGGTTGTCAATGGTTGGTTTGTGTGTCGTCCTAGGGATATGTGTCATGAGTACGTGTCTAGCTTTTCAACCCAAGTGAGCAACTTGGCAGTGCATTTAACATATGTGAACACGTTCTAAATGTTGTTGTTGCAGTGATTTGATTCAGAGATGGGATATTACATATCCCAAATTGTCCCTAAGATGGAAGACAGTTTGTATGTGCAAAATGCTGTGATACTAATATCAGTTAGGGGACACACATGTGAACTAGCTGCATTAGGAGTTGTCACAAGACTGTCTGGAGTGTATTGTGTTTGTTGTGTCCAAGATATTTCAGCTACTTGTTCAGGGACAATGCTGGGTGCTGCCTGGTCTTTGTGTGTCATTTATGTTCCAGACATTTAGGCAAACTCTACTAATTTCAAAGGGTATTTTTTAGCACATCAAATTAACCTGTTGTTAATGATAGGCTATGTCAAGTCCTGTTAGTACATTCAGAGTGAAAAACGTTTGTCTGTGCTTGGTAATCCAAAGCCCCTTCTAGCCCCCTCACGTGATACAACTGAAGGTATACCTATTCAGCATGACACTGCACTGCAACAATATCCTTCTTGGGTCAGTTCATGGAAGCAGTCTGAACCTCAGTTGTTGGTAACAGGAGTGGTGTAGAGTGGATTTAGTTCAGGGTGGATGCTGGGTGCCAGTCCGGGCTGACACTGCCAGTGGTCAGCTGCCCAGGGCCTCACAAATGCTACTGGCTACAGAGCCCAGCAACAGAGCACGGCCTTTATTGTGTAGTCACTGTTATGAGCTACAGGTGGACAGACCCCTCCCTTGGGTTAGCATCCATAGTGCATCAGTGTGATGCACAATCGACACAAAACACCCCTCACCTGGGACTCTTAGGAATGTGCTGAGATGTCAATGTGTTTGGCACAAACACACATTTCATTCATCGACTGGAATGTTGTATTTTTTAAATTGCCTTGACTTTCATGCCACATTTGACTTGTGGTCACTCCACACACAGCATACTCATCATTGTCAATACACATGCATTGTCATCATTACGGCATGTGGCCACGTCACTTGTGAGTGCTATGGATGTGACTGCAACCTGCCCCTACCTGGATGGACTTTGTAAAATCCTATGTTACGCACCCACAACTGAAGTCTGACATGCATAATGTAGTCTCATCAATTTGGGCACTGCTCAACAGGGGTGGGTGCCAATTGTTTAGATTTGTGAATGGTTGTGATTATGTATTTTGCCCAATCTTCAACTGACAATAGTTTGATCTGCCCAAGCTTGGATTTCAAAGTATCCAACACACATCATTTGTAGTTTAGGATATGATTTGTTCGTAGGTTGTCATTTGTGTATGAATGGCAATGGAGTCCTTTTGAGCTATGCTTGATGCTGTCCCAGATCACACAGAGCTGAACTGGTTGTACTGTCATGTCTATTGTGTTAACCTGTGCTACATGTGGGAAGCCGAGTGGACTATGAGTGCACAGAAGTGTTGTGGGCCTGTCTGCCATGAAGATGTTTCAGGAGCCTGTGTCCCACCCATGCTCTTAGTTGCCACACAGGTGAGGATGTGGATTTTGGAATGTGAGGCCTAACTGCAGGTGTGTTTTGCAAGGTTAATGTTGCATGGGTTGAGCTAGCTTGAACAAGGGTAGGGTTGAGAGAGACTTTTGTTTCCATTTTGGACATGGAGTGGAGAGTCATAAGTAATAGCAGCAGGACAAATTTAGAGTTTTTCAGAGAGTGTAAGGTAGGAGTTAAGTTCAGAGGCAGTTCTTGTGTAGGAGACGTGAAGTATCCTCATTGTTCCAAAGCTGGTGTTTGAAATGGAGGGATGTGAATCAGAGTGTGCAAACTTGTTAGACTGGATAAATTCTGTGCAAGGTATGCTAGGAACAGGTAGATGTGATAGAGATAGAACCAGGTAGTCAAGGTTGGAGTCTGGCAGGAGATGAGAGCTGTTGTCTGTGGCACTACAGAGAGAGATGACTGTGACAGGGCAGTGCCACTGTGTAAAAATAGTTGTTAATGTGCTGAAGTCAGTGGAGGTATGGAGCATGAATTGAGATGTGGATGTGACAGGGTCACGGTGAGACAAGCTTAAACTTCTCTTTTGTAACAAAGTGGATAAGTATATGTCAAGGGTATATACCAGTTGTGTAATTTAGTGTGCTGTAAGGTGAAATGTGAGGTGTTGTCCAGTTGATGTATGTTGTGTTTAAATCAGTGGATGCATTTTTTTAAAAATGATTATCTGTAGAAATTAAGCTAGTAGGGTTGTTGAATGGTGAGATGCGAATTACTGAGGACATATTCATTGAGCAATGTAAGTGTCTTGTTGAAAGATGTGGTGATGTGTTAAGTATGCATGTCAGAGTTGGCTGTGATGCTGCACTTTTTGATATGAGTGCAGTCCAAGACATTACTGAGGGTGAAAATGGTAATGAGCGGTGTCCATTTGACATGTTACGTTTAACTTCTGGTGAGGAGTACAGTACATTGTGTACATGCCATGTATGTGAGTGATGTTGTGTACATAGTGATGAAGAGTGGTGCTGTGAATGTAGGTGTGGATGTAAGAAGGGCAGCGCCAGTATGAGATTTAGAGATTCTGCTTGAAAGAGCTCAAGTACAATGCAGGAGCTTGTGGGGCAGACATGCTTTTCAGACATGCTGCACCAGAGGGGGATTATGAAGTGCTTGTGTATGTATGATAGTTCGGATAGATGAGCATGTACTTTGAGGTATATGTGAGAGGGGTCATACCTGCACAAGTAGAGATTATGCAGGCCAAGAGGTAATGTTGACATGTACATATGTGTAGATTATGTGGCTGTAAATAGGCAAAAAAGTTGCAAGATGAATATGAGGATGTAGAATGTGTTTGCTCAGCTTGCTGTCTGCCACTGAATGTTCATGACTGATTGTTGGAATGGCCGCTTTGAGTACACTGGCATATGCAAAACCTATTGTCCTCACAGGACAATTTGCCTCCAACTAGCCCTGCCTTGTCTAAGTTGTGTGTGGCCATCAGTGGCAAATTACCCTTTGTAGGTAGATGTCACTGATTGATCATTCTTCCCCTTGGATACTGCCCTGGGATGGAGGTGTTGATTGCTAATATTGAACTGTCATGATGTATAAACATTGAATGGCTGTCCATTGCTTAGAGGTCTATGGCCCCCTTAAGTGAAAAGTCAAGGATCTGTGTTGTTCGGCCACCTGGGGTCAGACTACTCCAGTAACGCATCCCCACACTTCCCAGTAGACTACACACACATGGGTACTAATAGCATTCTGACTTTGAATGTCAGATGTATGGGGACACCAAGGGAGATGGACTCATTGTGATGATATCTCTGGTTGTGCTGATAAAAACACATTGCACTGTAACAAAACACACATGTGAAACTGGAATATTACACCCAGTTCCATAAGTGTTTACAATGTCAATATTTGTTATCCTCTAATCTGGTTTGGCAAGGGTAGCCCTTGTGTGCGTCCATATGAGCTCACATTTACCGCATTGAAAAATGCCACAGAGCCTGACGGCAATATGTCTTTGTAGAGGGTCTCCTTGAGGTTTTAAAAAATTAGGGCGCGGTGTTTCATCACCAAATATGGACTAAGCAAGCTTCATTATGCACATACCCTTCATCCTCACAGTGTGTACCTATATCCCTTGGCTTGAGGATGGCTATGTTATTTGTGTCTAAGAGCCACAGGTCAAGCCTACCCACCCCTCTCCGGCATCCTCTCCAGTAGTTGCAGCTTAGCTTGCACAATGTGCTGTGCACTGGTCAGTATGTATATAGAAAAAGGCAACCCAATTTGAATTGGTAAGGGACCTTGGGAATTAACTTATTACAAAAAACAGTGGTCCCTAAAATAGGGAAAATAAATAATACAATAAAATATAGCCCCAATCAGTACTATATTTAGGCCAGTGTCCAGCCGGACAAGGGCGAATTTAATATGCAAATTAGTTACAATCGAGTACAGATGTGAGTAAAATACCATAACAGTGGGATACAAGCCTGTACCCATGAACTCACATGTTAGACAAACAAAGAAAGTAAAATAAAGAAAGGCTCAGGCAGTTTCAAAGGTTGTTTCTAAAAGATAATACATAGATGGGGAAACAACAATTATAGAGAGGTCACCTTTACACGAAATATATACAAAAATCACTGTGTATAAGGTTGACAACTATGTCGACGGCGTTTCGATCCTTATCTGTAGGATATTGGATCAACATCAGGACTGAGAATTAAAGTGCCTGAAAACAATTGCCTGTGAATTACTGTTACCAAGCCCTGAGATTATGGGCCGGTATAACAAGGTCCGGACTGATGCTGAGGCCCATGGGTCAGAGTGAAATGGACTGTTAATGAGTCCTGGTCGGCGCCATGGCCGTGTCCCAATGAGAAGCGGGATGCTTGGGAATGAATTTGACCGGAAGAACGGAATCGTGTCCGTACGGAGGCAGGCACGTGAGGATTTTGGGTGAAATGGTTAAATAGGGCCGCCTAACGGGCAGTGCCAGAATGTAATAGTCCATATCGGCGCGAAATTTCAGTAAGGGCCTCGAGAATAGAGCGTGATAGCCTTGTTGATCAAGGCGCAATCCTGGAAGAGTCACTGGTCAATCCAACACTGTCAGTGGATCCTACGTCCTGAGACTCATGAGTACTACTGCTACTCTGCAGTACACAATCTGCACATTCAGAATGGAAATATTATTCCATTCTGTAAATAAGGAAATATTTACTATTGCCTTAAATAGTAGTTAAGGCAATACTATTATACAGCAGTGGTCAAGTTGGCACTGGGCAAAGCTTTTTAATTAAAACTCTCATAGCTTGTCTACAGAGGACTACAGAATCAAATTTATCATGCATAGTAACAGTAACAACTGGATTAGCTGCACACAACATTAAAGGAATTACTTTAAATCGACTACTTATGCTACCTGTTGAACATAACAATAAACTGGAGGACCAGAAGTTATTCGGTGAAGCTTGTCATGAAGTCTTAAGAGTACTGAAGAAACTGAAGGTTTTAATCACTGCTGAGGTGAGCATGGTCTCAAACTTAATGCTTGCCTTCGTATACCTGAGAATGCAACAGATTTTATCAACAGAGAATGACATGCTGTTTGGAAGAAAGCGTTTAATTGTCTTCGGTGACCTACTGCAACTTACCCCGTCAAAGGACAACCTTTTTCCAAGACATTTCTCCATGATGAAACTCAGAATTCTTTGGGAAGTATTATCAATGTAAACATTTGGCTAAACTTCCAATACAAGGAACTGCTTAAAAATATGTGTCAAGCATCTGACGTGGAATACGGAAATATTCTGAAAGATATTAGAGTAGGAGTTCTGACAAAGGAGGGGAAATGTTCCTTAGAAAGTTTTTATTATCAAGAAACTATTTTTGTCTAACAACACAGCAGCACAGCTAATGTTCAATTTTATTGAATAAGGGAAATCCATAGTATGTTTAATGCCTACACTTCAGGAGTGCTCCAATTTTAAATAAAAATTACTAAAACTAGAGAAAGAACACATTTCAGAAATTACAGCAATCGACAAAATAGAAAACCAGGGGGTGCTAAGTGGAAAATTACAAACAAAATTGTATCCAGGACTACAGGATTAGAAAAGTGTTGACACGTGTACAAAAACGGTAGACTAATTTTGTGGCTTAATTTAAATGTTGAGGAAAGATTCGTAAATGGTGCAATAGGTAAAGTTATTGATTGCATTGATCTGCCAAATAGGGATGAGGTTGAATACTTAGCCATAAAATTTGATCTGATGGCATGAAGCAGTTTAGATGATGTGTTGTACGTTTTTTGCTTGTGAAGGACTTATATGTGCTGCAGCAGCAGTTCCCAGTGTCTCTAGCATACAATGTAACTATCCATAAACCTCAAGGTTGAAGTGTAGACGCAGCTTTTATTAATATTGGTAGTACTGCATTTAAAGAAGGTATGTCATATGTAGCATTGTCTTAAGTTAGAACATTGTCTGATTTATTTTGTTGTTCATTTTTGATGACAGGAAAGTTAGTGCCAATGTAAGTTGTGTCAGAGAGTACAATTGGTTAAGAAGTGTATATGCTCTTTATTTAAGACAGTATCCCATTTTTATGAAAAACTGTTAATCTGTCCGAACTGAAATCTCTTAAAAGAATCTACGGATGTTGCTGAAAAGAAGGAGAACAAGGAAGGAAGGTTTTAAGAAGAAAAAACTGGAAAGTGAGGGAGATATTGTAGGTTACCAGTTCTCAAACACTTTTGATGCCAACTGCTATGCAAATGTTGTTCTCAAGGTACTGTTAATTTACCACATCTTATAAATGCAATTGAACAGAAACCACAGAAGAGATTATGTTTGCACTGTGTGGTTTGCTGAAACGTTTACATGGTGATAGGACGTTAATGCATTGTGCTCCAGACATTCGAGATCTAGTAGATATATGTAGTGGATCAGTACAATTTGCTCAGAACACTCAACAAGATGCCCAGGAATTTATAATGGTCATCCTTGGAGTTTTAGAAGAAGAAGAAATAAATATAGATGACTTATTTGGACTGAGTTACACATGGAACCATGACTGTGAAGATTGCTCTTTTACGTCTACCACCAAAATAAATTCAGACTTTTTTTGTACTTAACTCTTCCAGATTCCAAAACTGTATCTTTTGATAGACTGGTCAAAAAAGCTAACCAAAATATGACCTGCCCAAATTATAGATCAGATGTTATGTCTACATTACATATACAAAGAAGAGGAAAATAACTTATATTAATGCTACAACAATGCATAGCAGATGGATCTACATTGGAAACTAAAATTACAAACTTCAAAGCTGGACAAATATTAATTTCTGGAAGAACTTATACTACTATGGCTATCATCTTTCATGAAGGATGTAATGTAATATCTGGACACTATACTGTCTATTTAAAGAGGAAAAGTGGATGGACGGAATCTTCTTCTGGCCAAAAGAGAAACCAAAATCTGCTGTGTTCTTCTGGAGAAAACTTCTGTTTTCAAACTTATAAATTCTTACCTCTTGTTCCTTCAACCAAAGTTCTATGGAGGATTTCTGATTAAAAAAGTGGTGTACGGTATTTCTTCTATGTGGATCGTCAGTGCTTAAGACATCATTCTGCTTACAAGGGGTGATGTTTTCAAAAGGATCTCCAAAATTCAAGTGTGCTTTATATCTATTAGTAGTATTGTACCAGTTATTATAATAAAACAGTTATTTTTAACATATGTTTGTTTAGATTAGTTCAGTAACTGTAGGTAACACAATTGATTAAATAATTGTAGTGAGTGCAATGCACAATGTCACTTATTTGTAGTGATATACTCTGCAGTTTATTTTTCTACAATCTATGCGATTGTTTTTTCCCCACTGTTCAAGGATGAATCTTTATACAGTACATCGTTTATGGTGTACAAGTATGAAAGCTGCGAACAGAAAAAAAGGGAGATTGAAATGTTTTACTATAATGTGATACACTGTTACAGCATAAGCAATGTGTACTGTTTTGTTTCTGAAATTTGTAAATATAATACTAACTTATATTTATATTCCTTTTCTTGTTCAATAGTAGTTGGAGTTATACGTCTTAAGATGTGCCAACACACCTGTAATGCAACACGAATACTTCTTAAACATTCCCCTGGAGAGGGTCTTGATGCAAAAAGAGCACTTGACATGCTTTGCCGCCACTTTCTTTTGCCAGTATTGGATGGTGAAAAACTCCCATGGAATTGATTGCCGCTTTGCAGGTGGTTACTCCTTTGAAGAACTGTGTTCAGCAAGGTGTGGTTGCTCTTCATCACTGCCACCAGATGCCAATTTATTAGGAAATGATTTACAAAACACAAAAATTGAATTTTGAATAAGAAAAGAGCAGGTGATGAATTGAGAACAGTTTTTTTCTACAATCTTTATAATTGTTTTTACCCTACTTTTCAAGGATGGATATTTATACAATACATTATTTATAAGCTGAGAACAGTGATGTTATAGTTAGAAAATAGAATAAAGAAAAGCTTAGAAATTCACTGAAAAAGCCAAAGGTTACATGGATGTTATGGTTAGGAAATGGAATAAAAGAAAACCTTAGCAATTCACTGAAAAAATATACGATTACAGAGACATTATAGTTAGGCTCGGATTTCCTTCGTACAAAACCATAGAAATTCAGCAGTTATATTTACCTGAACTAGCTATAACTTATGTCCTCACAATGCACTGCTTATGACCTCACATATTACATCACTCATGACATGGTCAGTGGCATCACTGATGAAATCACTGATGATATCACTGAGGACATCTCAAATGACATCACTGATGACATCATCCACAGAACCACTCACCCCCATACAATATCTCATACACCCACTCACACACCCACTCACCCATACAACTACTAACAGACCTACGTACCATTCAGCTACTTACACATCCATTCACTCATCCACAAAACCACTTGCATAGCCATTTAACATCCATTCAAGCACTCACATGCCCACTCACTCACCTATATAGCCACTCATGTACATATTGACTGTGCAATCACTTACTCATACACCCACACAAACAGCCACTAACTCACCCATACACCTAGTCACTCAGCCATGGAACCACTCACTCAAGCACTCACCCACCAATACAGGAACTCACACAACCACTCACCCACCCATAAGCTACTCTCACAACCACTCATGCATCCATAAAGCCACTCACACAGCCACACACTCAACCATACAGTTGCTGACACAACCACTCACTCACCCATACAGCTACTTACATACCCACTTACTCAACCATACATACACTCACACAGCCACTCACCTACCCACACAATGACTCACACACACATACTCACTCACCATGACAGCCACTCAGACAGGCACTCACTCATCCATACAGTTACTCACACACCCACTTATTCACCTCTACAGCCACTCACACACCCACTCACAGACCCATACAGCCACTAAGACAGCCACTCACACACAGATTCAGACAGTCTCACAGCCTCTCAGATGGTTCACTGACACATCGATGTAATAAATATTGATGTAAAAAATATCGAGTAAAAAATATAGACAACAAAAATATTGACTCCTATACTTAACCCCTTCCATGCTCATGACGAGCTGGACTCGTGTGCTCGTGTGCTCATGATGAGTCCAGCTCGTCATGGAACCCAGCACAGGAAATCCCTCTGGTGCGGGCACCAGAGGGATTCCCTTAATCCCTAAAGCCTCGGGAGCTGGGGAAGAGCTTCCCCAGCTCCCGAGGCCCCCTAGTTTCCCTGAAATGACGATCGGCGCGCACGTCGCGCTGAGTGTCATTTCAGTGAAACTGAAACTGAAATGAGCCAAGAGGCTCATTTCAGTTTCAGTTTCTACGTGCTCAGGGGGCTATCTCAGCCCCTGAGCACGTAGAAACTCAGGAGAGGTATCGTTGGAAAGGGGAGAATCTCCCTTTCCAATGGTACCCCTCCCTAGTGGATCCCTGCTTGGGGATCGCCCCAGGAGGACGTTTTGGCCCCGGGCCAAAACGTCATGGGACCCCCCTTGCAAAACCAGGTCGTTTTGTGATAGGCCATTTTGAGGTCGCCTCAATACGTTGTGGGCCCTTGCCTGTCGCGGGTACTTGGGCCTCCCACCCGAGTGAGGCACCATTTTTATCGGGAGACCTGGGGGAACGCTGGGTGGTAGGAAATTTGTGTCAGCCCCGTGATGCCACAACTTTACCACACAAAAATGTGTGAAAAAAGTGATTTTTTCACCAAATGTCAGGTTTGCAGGGGATTCTGGGTAAGAAAACGTTGGGGATCCACGCAAGCCATACCTCCCTGGAATCCCCCGGGTGTCTACTTTTCAGAAATGTGTGGGTTTGGTAGGTTTCCCTAGGTGGCCACCGAGCCCCGGGCCAAAACATCATGGGACCCCCCTTGCAAAACCAGGTCGTTTTGTGATAGGCCATTTTGAGGTCGTCTCAATACGTTGTGGGCCCTTGCCTGTCGCGGGTACTTGGGCCTCCCACCCGAGTGAGGCACCATTTTTTTCAGAAGACCTTGGGGAACGCGGGGTGGGTGGAATTTTGTGGATCCACGCAGATTCCACAACTTTCCACCACAGAAAGTGAGGAAAATGTGTTTTTTTTGCCAATTTTTTAGGTTTGCAAGGGATTCTGGGTAACAGAACCTGGCGAGAGCCAGTCAAGTCACCCCATCCTGGATTCCCCTGGGTGTCTACTTTTCAAAAATGTATAGGTTTGCTAGGTTTCCCTAAGTGCCGGCAGAGCTAGGGTTCAAAAACTACAGCTAGGCACTTTGCAAAAAAAGGGTCATTTTTCACTGTGAAAATGTGGTGCGTCCACGTTGCGTTGTGCACTGCTTCCTGTCGCGGGCACTAGGCCTACCCACACAAGTGAGGTACCATTTTTTTCGGAAGACCTTGGGAACGCGGGGTGGGTGGAATTTTGTGGATCCACGCAGATTCCATAACTTTCCACCACAGAAAAGTGAGGAAAATGTGTTTTTTTTGCCAATTTTTAGGTTTGCAAGGGATTCTGGGTAACAGAACCTGGGAGAGCCAGTCAAGTCACCCCATCCTGGATTCCCCTGGGTGTCTACTTTTCAAAAATGTATAGGTTTGCTAGGTTTCCTAAGTGCCGGCAGAGATAGGGTTCAAAAACTACAGCTAGGCACTTTGCAAAAAAGGGTCATTTTTCACTGTGAAAATGTGGTGCGTCCACGTTGCGTTTTGCGCTGCTTCCTGTCGCGGGCACTAGGCCTACCCACACAAGTGAGGTACCATTTTTTTCGGAAGACCTTGGGAAACGCGGGTGGGTGGAATTTTGTGGATCCATGCAGATTCCAGAACTTTCCACCACAGAAAAGTGAGGAAAATGTGTTTTTTTGCCTATTATTTAGGTTTGCAAGGGATTCTGGGTAACAGAACCTGGTGAGAGCCATTCAAGTCACCCCATCCTGGATTCCCCTGGGTGTCTACTTTTCAAAAATGTATAGGTTTGCTAGGTTTCCCTAAGTGCCGGCAGAGCTAGGGTTCAAAAACTACAGCTAGGCACTTTGTAAAAAAAGGGTAATTTTTCACTGTGAAAATGTGGTGCGTCCACGTTGCGCTTTGCGCTGCTTCCTGTCGCGGGCACTAGGCCGACCCACACAAGTGAGGTACCATTTTTTTCGGAAGACCTTGGGAAACGCGGGGTGGGTGGAATTTTGTGAATCCACGCAGATTCCAGAACTTTCCACCACAGAAAAGTGAGGAAAATGTGTTTTTTTTGCCAATTTTTTAGGTTTGCAAGGGATTCTGGGTAACAGAACCTGGTGAGAGCCAGTCAAGTCACCCCATCCTTGATTCCCCTGGGTGTCTACTTTTCAAAAATGTATAGGTTTGCTAGGTTTCCCTAAGTGCCGTCAGAGCTAGGGTTAAAAAACTACAGCTAGGCACTTTGCAAAAAAAGGGTCATTTTTCACTGTGAAAATGTGGTGCGTCCACGTTGCGCTTTGCGCTGCTTCCTGTCACGGGCACTAGGCCTACCCACACAAGTGAGGTACCATTTTTTTCGGAAGACCTTGGGGAACGCGGGGTGGGTGGAATTTTGTGGATCCACGCAGATTCCAGAACTTTCCACCACAGAAAAGTGAGGAAAATGTGTTTTTTTGCCAATTTTTTAGGTTTGCAAGGGATTCTGGGTAACAGAACCTGGTGAGAGCCAGTCAAGTCACCCCATCCTGGATTCCCCTGGGTGTCTACTTTTCAAAAATGTATAGGTTTGCTAGGTTTCCCTCAGTGCCGGCAGAGCTAGGGTACAAAAACTACAGCTAGGCACTTTGCAAAAAAAGGGTCATTTTTCACTGTGAAAATGTGGTGCGTCCACGTTGCGTTTTGCGCTGCTTCCTGTCACGGGCACTAGGCCTACCCACACAAGTGAGGTACCATTGTTTTCGGAAGACCTTGGGGAACGCGGGGTGGGTGAAATTTTGTGGATCCACGCAGATTCCAGAACTTTCCACCACAGAAAAGTGAGGAAAATGTGTTTTTTTTGCCAATTTTTTAGGTTTGCAAGGGATTCTGGGTAACAGAACCTGGTGGGAGCCAGTCAAGTCACCCCATCCTGAATTCCCCTGGGTGTGTAGTTTTCAAAAATGTATAGGTTTGCTAGGTTTCCCTAAGTGCCCGCAGAGCTAGGGTTCAAAAACTACAGCTAGGCACTTTGCAAAAAAGGGTAATTTTTCATTGTGAAAATGTGGTACGTCCACGTTGCATTTTGAGCCATTTCCTGTTGTGGGCACAAGGCCTACCCACACAAGTGAGGTACCATTTTTATCGGGAGACTTAGGGTAACACAGAATTGTAGAGCAACTGTTATTACCTATTGACTTTCGATGCATTTCTGCCTTCCAAATGAAAGACAATGTGTAAAAAATAAGTCATTTTGAAAAATGACCTATAATTCTCATGCTAGTATGGGTACTCCCAATTTCGGAAATGTGCAAATATCTACTGTTTCTAAAATCTACATTTTGTTCCCATTTCAGAAATACATAGGTGTCTTTCATAACAATTTTTCCATGTATACATGTTCCCAAAATAATTGCTATATACCCGGTACATAATAAAAAACCATTGCAAGATGCTGCTTAGTTATTGGCTCTGGATTCGTCGGGTTCTTGGTGAACCTACAAGTCCTATATATCCCCACAACCAGAAAGGTCCAGCGGATATAACGGTATATTGCCTTCAAATAGCTGTCATAATTAGAAGAAGTTACAGGTGAAAACGTTGACACAAATGGCTGTTTTTTTCAACTAATTTTCAATTTTTCCTTTATTTAACTGTTAGTTTCTATAAGGAAAACTTTAAGGATCTACACAAATGACCCCTTGCTGAATTCAGAATTTTGTCTAATTTTCAGAAATGTATGGCTTTCCAGGATCCATTATTGGTTTCATACCCATTTCTACCATTAACTGGCAGGAGGTTGAAAGCACAAAAAATAGCAAAAATAGGCTATGTCCCAGAAAAATGCCAAAACTGTGTAAAAAAGTTGGTTTTCTGACAAAAGTCTGCTTGTCCCTGAAAGCTGGGAAGATGGTGATTTCAGCACCACAACCCCTTTTGATGCCATTTGCAGGGAAAAAACAAGACGCTTTCATCTGTAGCCCTTTTTCGCATTTTTCCCCAAAAAAACAAAATTTAGCTGTATTTTGGCTAATTTCTGGGTCCCCTCCAGGGAATCCACAAACTCTGGGTACCTTTATAATCCCCATCATGTTAGAAAAAAGGACGCAAATTTGGCATGGATACCTTATGTGGTCAAAAAGTTACAGGGGCCTAAGCGCGCACTACCCCAAATAGCCAAAAAAAGGCTTAGCACAGGGGGGGGAAAGGCCTAGCAGCGAAGGGGTTAAACAGGTAAGTACAATAATATTGACCAAAAACTATCGATGTAAAAAATATAGATGTATAAAATATTGACTTTTATATAAATATAAAATAAAATAATATATATTAAATATATTAAATTTAATTTTAACAAAATAAAATACAGTTAATATACATTTTAATGAAATATAACAAATAAACTTAATAAAAAAAGATTAACACACAAACATAATTATTTATACATATATATTTACTTTAAAACAATTAATAAACTATTATTTTTAATTTATGTTAAAAGTTTAAAATTGCATAAAGAATACAAATATATATCAATGATTTAAAATATAAAACAACAAAAATCTATAATAAATTAAAACATTAAACTATAAAAAATATTTAAACTTAAATTTCACAATCCAGTTAGTGCAACAGTAGGGAAAGTGTTGGATAGCGGAGGGGTAAATTAACTATTCCCACTCCAGTGAGAGCAACAGTGCAACAGTAGGGTAAGTGCTGGATAGCGGAGGGGTAAAAATAACTATTCCCACTCCAGTGAGAGCAACAGTGCAACAGTAGGGAAAGTGCTGGATAGTGGAGGGGTAAAAATAACTATTCCCATTCCAGTGAGTGCAACAGTAGGGTAAGTGTTGGATAGCAGAGTAATTAAATGTACTATTCCAACTCCAGTAAGTGCAACAGTAGGGTAAGTGTTGGATAGCGGAGTAATTAAATTTACTATTCCCACACCAGTGAGTGCAACAGTAGGGAAAGTGCTGGATAGCGGAGGGGTAAACATTACTATTCCCACTCCAGTGAGTGCAACAGTAGGGAAAGTGTTGGATAGCGGAGGGGTAAAAACTACTATTCCAACTCCAGTGAGTGCAACAGTAGGGAAAGTGTTGGATAGCGGAGAGGCAAAAAATACTATTCCCACTCCAGTGAGAGCAACAGTAGGGAAAGTGTCGGATAGAGGAGGGGCAAAAATTACTATTCCCACTCCAAAGAGTGCAACAGTAGGGAAAGTGTTGGTTAGTGGAGGGGTAAAAATTACTATTCACACTCCACTTAGTGCAACAGTAGGATAAGTGTTGGATAGCAGAGGGGTAAAATTGACTATTCCCACTCCGGTGTTTGCAACAGTAGGGAAAGTGTTGGATAGCGAGGGGTAAAATTTACTATTCCCACTCCAGTGAGTGCAACAGTAGGGAAAGTGTTGGATAGCGGAGGGGTAAAATTTACTATTCCCACTCCAGTGAGTGCAATAGTAGGGAAAGTGTTGGATAGCGGAGAGGCAAAAATTACTATTCACACTCCAACAGTTAAACAAAAGAAAAATATTAAAAATTCAAGCAAAATATATAAAAAAATTAAAAAGATATAAAAAGAAAACATATTAGAATATTAATTACATATAACAAATACCTACAAATATTATATAAAATAAAATAATAAATACATTTAAAAAAATAATTCTTTTAAAGTAGAAAATATTTACAAACAAAAAAATTAATTAATACATAAAAGTATTTACTTTATTTCCTACCCTATAACACCACACCAATAACAACACTCTTCAACATGTTTAAATTAAATTTACTTCCATAATTAACATAATAATCAATTAAAAAATATTATTAATAAAAAAACGAATAAACATTAATTAACTACACACACTTTAACACTATAATGTCCACAACACACACCTAAATTAAACTATAAAATAATAATACACAATTAAAACGTATTTTTAAATTAAAACTATTACTATGAACAACTAATTATAAAGTAATTAAAATGTATTTAATACCCACCCTTTACCCCTTTAAAAGTAAAAACAACACACACAAAAATAAACAATTACCCAAAATAAATATCAAATAATTTACATTAATTAACAACTATATATTAATTGATTAAACACAAATTACTTCCCATCCATTACCCCTATAAACACCACAACACACACCTAAAATCAATTACACAATTGCCATAATACATTTTTAATGAATTTAATTAATATCAATTAACAAATAATTATTAATAAAAAATGAACTACTTAACACCCTTTACCCCTATAAACCTCAAAACCCACACCTAAAATAATTACACAATTGCCATAATTAATTACCAATTAATTAATTATAATTAGTTAACAACCAACTATCAATTCATCAATTAAAAATAAATTACTTCCCACCCTTTACACCTATAAACACCAAAACACACACCTAAAATTAATTACACAATTACCATAATTAATTACCAATGAATTATTTAAAATTAATTAACAACCAATTATTAATTCATCAATCAAAAATAAATTATTTCCCGCGCTTTACACGTAAACACCAAACCACACTTCGAAAATTAATTACACAATTACCATAATTAATTACAAATTAAATAATTATTATTAATTAACAACAAATTATTAGTTAATTAATAATAAATTACTTACACATTTAACTCTATAACATCTCAATGAAACAAATATTAATAAATAAAAAATAATCAATTAATTTTATATAATTAAATTACTTCCACCCTATTCCCTATAAACCCACAACCCGCTACGGAACTAAAAATGCAAAATTGAAATAATTTTTTTTATTTCTACTACAAACTTAAAACATATATTAAAAATACAAACAATTCTTATACAAAAAAACATACATCACATACATTTTAAAACATATACTAAAATTAAAAAAATTGATATTTTTAACAACTAAGGGGCCGATTACGATCTTGCTAGGAAAGCCCTCCATACGACTCTGATCCGGAGGGCTTTCCTAGCAAATTGCGCTGTGCTAGTCCGACCGAACGAGTACGATGCAGCCTTATGCTGACGGACTCGGTTCGCTCGGACTCCCATTGAACTCTATGAGAGCCTGTGTACCTACGCGTACACAGGCTCCCATAGCAAAAAAGGGGTGGGTGGGGAAAACCGTACACCCTGTGGCGGGCACCCAATGTTGCCTGCCACACTGTGCCTGCTTGGATCGGGGGGACCCACGCGGACCCTCTCGCGACCGATTTGGAGGGCTCTGGGTGAAGGGGGTCCTGCCATGCCCCCCCGAAGTCCGATTCCGACAGCCGTATGGTCCCGCTGACACAGAGTTGATACAGCTGTCCGAATCGTGCATCGTACTCGCTCGTTCGGAATCTGGCTCCATTGCGACACACGATTCAGCTACGACCGAGTCGGACGGACAGGATCTGGTTCGGAAACGATTTGGTCGACGCGGACGAGATCTTCGCATCGTACTTGGTCGTTCGGAACTGGGGACGACGCGGTCAGAAACATAGGCTCCGAATCGGATTTGCTCATTCCGGAACCCGTCTGGAGGCCTTCCTAGCGAGATCGTAATCAGCCCCTATATTATTGTAAACGATATTAAACACTTTGTTATTTCTAAAATCGATATTACTTACCTTAAGTCGATATTCTTGACCACAATATTCTTGCTGTCGATATTTCTGAAGCACGATATTTCTGACTCGATATTTGTGCAACTTGATATTTTAAACTCGATATTCTGTCTGCACACCCTCTCAGATGACATATGTTAGAAATAGTATAATCATTATTAGCACAAAAAGAATAGTAATTTAAGTTATGCAGTAGCTTAGTATATATCTTTAAGACTCAGAAACATTTACCAAACACTTTCACTGGCTTGATGATGTCATCAGTGCTGTCGTTTGAGATACCATCAGTGATGTCACTGACCATGTCATGAGTGATGTAATATCTGAGGTCATAAGCAGTGTATTGCATGGTCATAAGTTATAATTTGCTCAGATAACTATAACTGCTTAATTTTTATGGTTTTGTATGGTGAAATATGAGTTTAACTATGACGTCTCTTCAACCTTTAGTTTTTTTAGTGAAAAAAATATATATGTATATATATATATATTGTCCATTTGGTCCCTCAATGGACAGATTCAACGCTTTCTTTGTGGTTGTACGTTTCAGCCAGCAGGGCCACCCCGGTGAATATTATACCAATTACTGTCACTGAGGCATCAGAGATTGAAACACACTTGCAAGAAGCTTTCATCTGAAGTTTTTATTAATTACAAGTACAACGGCCAACGAGTTTCAGTTCAGTGCTCAGACCTTGATCATGGGTTACATTGCATTTCACCCTCGCCACCATTTATTTCCACTGTCCAATGTCCCGTATTGTGAGAGACGGAGTTCATTATAATTGTTTTCAGGGGAATTACTTCTAAGTATTCTCATGCTCTCGTGCAAAACTCTTCACAATAAGTGCTACTTATAAAGTGTTGGTGCTTTGTGCAAATGGTGACAATTGATTAAAATCTCATATCTTTTTGATGCTCATTTTCAAATTTTCCATTTGTGCAAAGTTTATTTTCATTTGGTTTCATTATTTTCTCATATAATTCATCATATTTATACTAGAAATCCTCTTGCCAAATAAGAATTTCTATTTCTTTCAGAGGAGTTACTTTATTCCCATGTTTTATGTTTATTCTTTTATTTATAGATTCTCAATCTCTTCATTTATTGTTTGCCCCTAATGGGCTTCATCTCCTCAACAAATTCTCCCAGCAATGTCCTTATAGCATTTCCAGGGTTATCTTGCCTTATAGCCCTCAAGAGGGCAATTATTTCATCTATGTCCATTTCATACATCATTCTCTCCATGTTTAATGTTGATCTTTTTATGTCATTATTGTGTTATTATGCATTTCAAATTAGTATGGTTTTTCATCTGTTTATTTATTCTCTGGTGGGTTTATGCATTTCCTTCTTTTTCAACTGTACATTTCAATTGCTTATGATTTTTTACCCTACGTTAGGTTTATACATGGATTGTACTTTTCAGTGTTTCATTCTTGTAACTCTGTGTTTTTTTGTTTTTCTTTTCATGTATTTGGACATAACTTGATTTGCCGAGATTTTCCAAGTATGTATTCTTGTTTGATCATGATAGATGTTTTCTCCAAATAGACTTTTTTTCCTCAACTTCCTCCATTTCACATTCATTTTTTTGTTGCTTGCTTGGCATAGAGTCTTGAAAAATATTTCTTTATATGGTTCTTTTTTTATTTTCCTCTTTAATCATTTTAAACATTTGTTACCTTATATAACTGCTTATGGGAGAAACTTGGTGGTATTCATTAGTGTGCATAGAGCTCTTCATCTTAATTGAGGCCTTTTGGAGTTAGAGTTCTTAAGGACAATATGTATCTCGATTCCTTTTGGCAAATACATTTTCCCTGTTTCCCCCTCTTTCCAATGGAGGTATGTTAAAACGATGAATGATGCGCAGGCTAGTCTTGTATGAAAGGTAGTCGATTTATTCTTAAGATCACTTCTTGGTTACAGGTTACAGGAAGTTAGTCTGATCCATTAAAGTGCCCCACTAGGAGCAGCCTCCTCGCTGCTCAGCCCTTCCACACCAACTGATTCTCCCTTCAATACAAACACACTCAACATTCTATATGACCTCATCATAGGCTGAGCAGACAGGCAGAGAACCACTGTAGGGAGAGTGCATTGGGTAATTAGTACATTACAACACATCTCCCCCCTTATAGTGATCGAAAACATTCAAATGTATGAAGGTGATAAAACACACATCTCAGCAAAGGAGGATGCATTAACAACAAAATAATTATACATCACCCCCTCCTATAATGATCATAAACAATCAAATGCATGGAGATTGTAAAACATACAAATGACAGCAAAGGAGGATGCATAAAACAACAAAATCATTATACACATCTCCCCCTTATAATGATCATAAACAACAAAGAATGCAAGGTAAAGAAATACATTCTTAAAAACAGTGGATGCTATCCACCATAACTCACACTACAAACTGCGGGTACAATACCACCACACCACACGGAGTACCCATTGCGCCACAAACTAAGGCACAAGACTGCGGCAGAACAGGGATCTACAACCCTCAACTGCACATACTAATGACAGGACAGGTCTACCTCAAAGAAGAGAAATAAGACTCCACCCATACCAAGACAGGGTAATTATATCCCAAAACACTCTTGAAACACTATTGAAACTCAATATGGGTATATTTAAACCCAAAGTAAATCCAGGGTAATTTTAAAGCCAAAGCAAATCCAAGGTTTCTTTTAAACCCAAGGCAAATCCAGGGTTTCCTTAAACCCATGACACTCTCGCACCATACTATGGGTATCCTTAAACCCAAGACAAATTCAGGGTATCCTTACTCAAAACACTCTCGAACACTCTATGGGTATCTTTAAACCCAAAGTAAAACAAATTCAGGGTATCTTTAAACCCAAACATTCCCCTGGGTAATTCACACCACCACTTCTCATACCCAAGGAACAGGAACAACATAACAGTACACACCACAATAGAATGGCAATATACTTAAACAAAGTCAAATCAACTAACATATTAAATGAGCGACCTCTCCCCCGAGCCCATAGCATGAATCTGCCTCCACAACTTGAAAGGGGAAGTCCAGAAGGCAGGCTTGCAGGCAGCAACACACTATTTCAAATTAAACATGCGCCCACAGACCGACTAGCACGTTAAAGTCACTATAACGTATTGCTGGTGTTAGAAGCCATCACTATCCCATGTACACAGTTCACCTCTCATGTGCCAGTTCACATCTCATGTGCCATCAACCGTTGGGTTGGTTTTTCCATTAATCGAACAGTCTGCCATGCCCGACCAAACACCAAAGGTAGTCACCGCTTTTTAAGTATTCGGAGGTATCATGTCTCTTCTTGTTCCGGGCATAGAATATCGCTTTGTCCCTTGAGTCTATCTTGTTTTGTTCATACTTTATTCCGGCAGGCAAAACAAAACGTGGCTGGCAAAGCGTGAAAATGTGGTTGTCTCAAAAGAGAACAACCGTGCCAATCATAAAATGGCTGCACGTTTTAGACGTCCGGCCGGATGGCTCACGGCACGTCAGTGTAAGTAGCGTATAGAAGCAACCATTCAGCGTGGCATTCCGGACGCGAGAGGACTGCAGGACAACAATGCTGGTAAGAATGCGTGCACAGTGGGGACCTCGTGCCAGCATTAAAAAAACTCTGTTGAACTGTCACTGAGGACACAGCGACAACACATCCCCAAATAGAACAGAATAAAAACGTACTTGCTGCCAACACCGTAAAAATACTAAAAACGCAGCAACACCAGTAAACTTCAATTGTGGGAGGCATATTGTGGGTATAAGCAAGTTCCCTTCAGTTGCACTACCAAACAGTTGAATTACTTAACAGTTCACAGCACACGAACACAGGTTTATCCAAAAAGTTTGAAGGCAGCAGTTTCCAATCAAGTAGCGATCTCACTCTCTGTTCAAATCAGTAGACTGTTTGCTAAACGCAGGTTTGGAGCATAGGGTCACAACTTAAAATATCCAATACGTAGGCAGACAAATCAATGTTGTTCAAACATTTACCAGCTGCTGACAAACTAACTGCAGGATTACTCCATGTGATATGCAGACCATAACATCCATAACGTCGCCAGTGTTAAAACGATGAATGATGCGCAGGCTAGTCTTGTATGAAAGGTAGTCGATTTATTCTTAAGATCACTTCTTGGTTACAGGAAGTTAGTCTGATCCATTAAAGTGCCCCACCAGGAGCAGTCTCCTTGCTGCTCAGCCCTTCCACACCAACTGATTCTCCCTTCAATACAAACACACTCAACATTCTATATGACCTCATCATAGGCTGAGCAGCCAGGCAGCGAACCACTGTAGGGAGAGTGCATTGGGTAATTAGTACATTACAACAAGGTACTTGCTCAATCGCATAATACCATAGATCTTCCCAATTAATTTTGTGTTCTGGCTCCATGTGTTTCGCGATAGCATTGCTGTGATCTTTATTAGTTGTTTATTAGTTTATTAGTCAGGGAAAAACTTCTTAGAATAAACGGACATGCCCCCGGGACCTGGCCCACCTGGGGGATTTTTCCTAAACATGCCCGGGAGCCTGCACTTTTTGCCGTGACACTCACACACCTACTCACAGACCCACTGAGACACTCACATACCCACTCACAGATCCACTCAGAGACTTGCATACCCACTCACAGACCCACTCAGAGACTTATATACCCACTCAGAGACTCACACACTCACTCACAGACCCAGTGAGACACTCATGCACTCAGTCACACACTCACTCTAAAAGGTTACAAGTTACAGTTAGGAAATGCAATTTAAAAACCTTAGAAATTCACTTAAAAAACAAAAGGTTACAGGGACATTATAGTTAGGAAATACAATTTAAAAAACCTTAAAAATTCACTTAAAAAACCAAAGGTTACAGGGACGTTATAGTTAGGAAAGATAATTGAAACAACCTTAGAAATTCATTGAAAAAACCAAAGCCTTTCTCCAGGGCCCGGCCATAAACAAATTGGGGAGGGGAGCCGTGATGTCATAAGTGATGTCACTGACCATGTCATGAGTAATGTAATATGTGAGGTCATACCTTATTGAAATAACATTCCTAAGCAACTTAAGACCATACGAAAATCAAGTCCTATACATAATGAATGATGTCAACATAGGCTCAGTGTACTACCACAATTCAGTTAAAAAAATTCATTTTATTGTTACAAGTTTTTTTTTTAATTCTGACATAAGCAGCCATGATGGAACATAGATAACATCACAAACAGTATAACAACACATACACAGAAATAATCACTTTACATATGATCATAAAATAAATAACTGAACATTATCTAAAACAAAATTAATATTTGTGTGGTATAAACCACAAGTGGCTAGACTTTGTAGATGTTCATTATTTTCTCTACGCGCGTTTCGGCGTTTCACACGCCTTCTTCAGGAAAAGCCACATAAGTATCTGGTGAAGACCCTGGGTCCACAAAATATGTAGACGACTGAAGGTGTAGGTGATAAAAGACAACTGAATTGATCTGGAAATAATTATGCCGGTCTCAGAATAAAGAAACAGTGATACTAAGATGACGCTTGAGCCCAAGACATCAAACCGGCAGAACTTCAGGGGGAGGGAGAAAACCCCCTTCACAGATATCTTAGATTCTGAGATGTAGGTCTTGATATGATGGCAACAAATAACTGAGTGACGGTATAGTCACGGGAAGAACTGATTATGAATGGCGTCGATTTGCGGCGACGAAACTAGAACCTACTCGGTGTCCATGCGGTGGAAATGCAATTTAAAAACCTTAGAAATTCACTTAAAAAACAAAAGGTTACAAAACATTATAGTTAGGAAATACAATTTAAAAAACCTTAAAAATTCACTTAAAAAACCAAAGGTTACAGGGACGTTATAGTTAGGAAAGATAATTGAAACAACCTTAGAAATTCATTGAAAAAACAAAAGCCTTCCTCCAGGGCCCGGCCATAAATAAATTGGGGAGGGGAGCCGTGATGTCATAAGTGATGTCACTGACCATGTCATGAGTAATGTAATATGTGAGGTCATAAACAGTGCATTGCGAGGGCGTAAGTTATAGTTAGCCCAGGTAACTATCACAAACACAAAAGAAGTTGGTTTCCTATACCAATAAAAAGAGTAAGGAAACCGTGGTTAGATATAGAGATTCCAAAGCTGTAAGTCACGTGTAGTCGAAAGAAAGGCCATGCTTATTGGAAGAGGATGCCTCACACACAATATTGTGTTGTGCTTCATCATAGGCATCCACCCCCCACCCTGGTAAGATGGTGCTACCAGGGTGGGGATACTGTTACCAAAACTGAACCCACATGGGGAACAATCTGCTTGGACTCAAAACTACAGGTACCAGCATGCTGTAATCGTGACTCACATGAGAAGCCCACGTGGGCTGTATATATAATGCATGCAGTTAATGGCGCCTACCTTGCATTTCAGTTTGGCAGTGTCATCCTCTGAAGAAAGAGCCTATGGGCTCTGAAACGCGTCAGGAATTTGTAAATGTTTGGAGCTGAAAATGCCGGTTTTCAACAATAAAGGCTTTTGAAAAGCAACTCAGCTGGGAAGTTGCGTCCTTGCTTCAGGGCAAACTTTTTTTGGATATATATATATATATATATATATATATACCTGTGGTTTTTTCAGTGATTTTCTAAGGTTTTTTAAATGCTAATTTCTAACTATAACGTCCCTGAAACCTGTGGTTTTTTCAGTGAATTTCTAAGGTTTTTAAATGCTAATTTCTAACTATAACGTCCCTGAAACCTATGTTTTTTTCAGTGAATATATATATATATATATATATATATTTCACCAAAGTGCCCTGAAGCATTGGAAGGTCACTCGACGGCGCTTCATACCATCCGGTTATGTTTCCCTTGAACAGCTCACATTAACCTCCCCATTAAAATTCTGCCATGTTGCTGACGCGTTTCAAGGCATGTCCGCCTCTTCTTCATGGGCTCGTTTAAAACACCACACTGACGCCTCACCTCCATTTCAATATTACGATCTTTTATTGGCACGAACAGCCCCCAGTGGGCGTTCCTCAAATCAATTATCCCTTGTTGTATGCTGGGACATGCAGTCCCTGAAGGTGAGGAAAATTAATCCCTTTAGTAGGTTCAGTGTGCGTTCGCACTGACGTATACATTTATAATCCTATAGTAGGTAGGGGACAGTCTTTGCGAGCAATTTTTGTTCAGAAACGCCGTGCTGACAGGTCGGAATGCAGTTCTAACCTCAGCCTTTCATCTGGTAGAAATGGTGCTCCTTCCCACGGCCAGGCTGCCGTGTGCATAATTATTTCACCAAAGTGCCCTGAAGCATTGGAAGGTCACTCGACGGTGCTGGTAGAAATGGGCTACCAATAAAAGATCGTAATATTGAAATGGAGGTGAGGCGTCAGTGTGGTGTTTTAAACGAGCCCATGAAGAAGAGGCGGACATGCCTTGAAACGCGTCGGCAACATGGCAGAATTTTAATTGGGAGGTTAATGTGAGCTATTCAAGGGAAACATAACCGGATGGTATGAAGCGCCGTCGAGTGACCTTCCAATGCTTCAGGGCACTTTGGTGAAATAATTATGCACACGGCAGCCTGGCCGTGGGAAGGAGCACCATTTCTACCAGATGAAAGGCTGAGGTTAGAACTGCATTCCGACCTGTCAGCACGGCGTTTCTGAACAAAAATTGCTCGCAAAGGCTGTCCCCTACCTACTATAGGATTATAAATGTATACGTCAGTGCGAACGCACACTGAACCTACTAAAGGGATTAATTTTCCTCACCTTCAGGGACTGCATGTCCCAGCATACAACAAGGGATAATTGATTTGAGGAACGCCCACTGGGGGCTGTTCGTGCCAATAAAAGATCGTAATATTGAAATGGAGGTGAGGCGTCAGTGTGGTGTTTTAAACGAGCCCATGAAGAAGAGGCGGACATGCCTTGAAACGCGTCGGCAACATGGCAGAATTTTAATGGGGAGGTTAATGTGAGCTGTTCAAGGGAAACATAACCAGATGGTATGAAGCGCCGTCGAGTGACCTTCCAATGCTTCAGGGCACTTTGGTGAACTAATTATGCACACGGCAGCCTGGCCGTGGGAAGGAGCACCATTCCAATGCTTCAGGGCACTTTGGTGATATATATATCGTCAGACATTGCATCCTTTCAATGTTATATTTGTTGCGCACTTCCAAACAGTAGTATATATCGCTTCTATCTGTTTTGGCAATAGTCCAGCACCTCCCCACCTACTTAGTACAGAAACCTACTGACTTACTCACCGCGTGCAGCTTAGCGACTTCACGAGTCCTCCGACTCCTGGAGTTCACTTCTACCTCACGTATTCTGCAGTAGTCTGCACCTTGTAGGGGGCTGTCCAAATAACCCTCTCACCGAGCGAAGTCTCCACAGCGGCTGGGTTTCCAGGTCAGCCTACTTTCGGGCGAGGGGTCCGTGTAGAAAGAAAGCAGCCGGCTTCCAACAAACACATCTGCTAGCAGTATCCTCGTGCGAGCGCGCACAAATAGGACAACGGACTCAGGATATAACTGTTGCCAGTATTAGTGCTTTTATTCCAAAAGAAAAGGTGCAGCCTCAGACGCGTTTCGGACACGAACTGTGTCCTTGATCACTTGGCGACATATTCCAAAGCGGGAAATTTAAACAGACATAGCACTTCCGGTAACGTGATCGGCATGATGATAAACAGTGAAGACATACTGCACAGTATGATATCATGTTAAAGAAAAAAGCTCTAAACTGGTATCCAATGGCCATAAATTGAATACAAGATATTCTAGCACATCAAGACTAAATTTTGAACAATTCAGTTTTCAATAAAGTGCACAAATGCATAAAGTGCAGAAATCTTTCTTTGCATACACGGGTGAACGTGACATCTATATCGTGTGTAAATACGCAAATGTAAACATCGACAGGGAGCTGATGTAAATATTATACTAAAAGTGCAAAAAATACTCAATGCCTAAATTGTAAAGACACATGTTAATTACTATAAATATTTTGTCTAAAACAATGTATAAACTAGCAGCAAATATATTATCTCACCTCCTGTACATAAAATGCATATGTATATAAACACTTATAGCCCGTGTATCATGTGCAAAAATCGCAAAAATACATAGACACTGGACCATACATCAACAAATGATCCAGCATATATATCGTGTGCAAATACGCTTATGTAAACATCGACATGTAACGAATATAAATATATTGCTAAAAATGTTAAAATGATGGTTACCCAAATGGCTAGGATACATAAGATATTTCTAATAATGTATAGATTAGAAGCAATATATTGTTACTTCTCCTGTAAACAAAACACCTTGGTATGTAAACATATATATCATGTTCGATGTGCAAAAACCGCAATAATAAACACAATTGGCCAAATCAGGAAATTTCATGCCTACACGACATTGAGAAGTGCTAAAAGTGTAAAGGGTGCAAATTAAACAATAAATGTGCAAAAGTGCAAAAAGATATAAAACCCTGACCCAAAGGGGATCTTGCGGCGGCAGTAGTAATTAACTCGAGTCCACTGTGGCGAATGTAAAGCAAATTATTTCAGTACAAATACTATGTAAAAACATACATTACAATACCGCACCAGTAAGACTCATCAGTCGTTTGTACCCATGATGGAAATGAAGAAATAATATGATAAAATAAGTTGAAATGCCATAATATAACACAGTTGGCATAAATGTAGAGGATGTCTGAATTGTTAAGCATGTCAAGCTGGAGTAACTAAAACCAAAAAGGGGACAGCGATTGAGAAACAAACACATGGGAATAGAGATAGTAACAGCATCCCCTTTATAAAAAATTGTATAAATCTTCTCCTGTATTCAGCAGAGACAGAAACTTAGGGGGTCATTAGGATAGCGGGCGGATTGCCACCGCCGGTATGGCGGTGGCGATCCGCCCGCTATTTCCCACCGCCCGCTGCACATTTCCCCACCGCCATATTACAATGGCGGTGGGGACCCAGGCGGACGGAAAGACCGTCCGCCGGTTTTCCGCCGGTAGGCAATCTGCCCGATTGCCTACCGGGCAGAAAAGGCCTGCAATATGGTGGCGGTGCCTTGCAGGCAGCGCCATCCATATTACGATGGTCGGCGGTGCAGGGCTTTCCATGGCGGTGACTCCGCCATGGAAAGCCAGGCGGATTCTGCTTTCGGGGGCCCGTTGCAGGCCCCCAAGATGTTGGGGGTGTGGGGGGTGCACATGGGGGGTACCTATGGTACCCCCCTGCATTGTCATGGACATGGTGGCAGGCACCTCGCGGTGCCTGTCACCTTGTGCATGACAATGCACACAGTGCATTCCCAGCATTGTGGTGGGCAGAGCTGTGCGCACCGCCCGCCACAATGCTGGGAATGGAGGATGCCACCGCCACGGTGGCGGTGGCATCCTAATTGCCTGTGCGGGACCACCGCACCACTGGCGGCCGGTCCCAGCACCGCTAGGGTGGCGGGCGGACGAAAGTCCGCCCGTCATCCTAATAGGCCCCATAATGTCTAGTTCTACGATGTATTCAGATTCTAGCTGACGTAACCGTTTTTCCCGGTTCCCACCTCTTTTATTGAGGGGTACTGCGTCGATGACAAAATATTGCAGACATTTCAAATTGTTATCATGTACAGCTTTGAAATGTCTTGCAACTGGGTAAGCTGGGTCTGAGTTCACAATCGCACAAAGATGCTGCAGGATGCGAACATGTACCTGCAGTTTCGTGCTACTAACATAGCTCAATCCGCAGCCACACCTAAGTACATATACTGCATGGTCAGTCCTGCATGTATAGTGTTCTCTTAAAGAATATTCTTTATCTGAGAAGGGTGTCTTGTATGTAGAGGTATTGATACCAAATTTACAGGTTCTACATGAGCTAGACCTCACAAACCCTTTTTTAGGTGATAGCCAATTTACTGGTTTGGTAGTTTCGGGGCTGCTCTTTACTAAGTCATTCCGCAGAGAGTAAGCTTTGCGAAATGTGACGGTGGGACTCTGGGGAAGGACCTTCTTGAGTGTCAGATCAGTCATAACTATCGGCCACTGTTTTTTAATGATGGCCTTAATGGCTTGGTCCTGTTTACTATATGTGGTCACTAACCGTAACTCACCACCATCACTACGCGTTTAGTTGTCTGTGTCTATATCTTCAATGAATGTGTTTCTATCTGGGTTTAACAATGTAGTCCGATCTTTCATGTTGGCTTTTCTCCTTCCTATGTCCAACTTCTTGGAAACATATCCTCTCGCCTCAAGCCTTTTTTTCGTTTGTTCCTGGTGAAAATCACGAGCTTCAACTGTACTGCATGCTCTGTGAATCCGCAAGAATTCCCCATAGGCGATACTAGCTATTGTATGTTGCGGGTGGAAACTCCCAGCGTGTAACACCGAGTTTCCCGATGTAGGCTTTCTATATAAGCATGTTTCCACCTTACCATGTTTGGATTGGACTGTAATATCCAAGAAATTGGCACTTGTTTTATCTATATGGGCTGTAAAATGCAAATTAAGAGTATTTGTATTGATAGCATCGATGAATTTCTGGGCCTGATCTTTGGTTCCCCTCCAAATAACAAAAATGTCGTCGATGTAACGCCACCATTTAATTATGTGCTCAGACCATTCCTGGGCGTGCTGTCCCCTGAGGACATGCTCCTCCCACCAGCCTACATGCAGGCATGCATAGCTTGGTGAGAAGCATGCCCCCATGGCAACACCCCGCAATTGTTGAAATACTGTGTTGTCAAACATGAATACGTTGTTAAATAAACACCAATTAATCATACATATCAACATTTGATTATGACAGTACATTTGAATCGGTCTTTTGCCCAAATAGTATTCCACCGCCTTAAGTCCATCCTCATGGGCTATGCTTGTATATAAGGCAGTGATATCCATAGTCAAGAAAATAAAATCATCTGTCCACTCTATTTTGCTTAGTTGGAATAGGAAGTCTGTAGTATCCTTTATGAAAGCTGGTAACTGAACCACAAAGTCTTGAAGATAGAAATCAATATATTTGGAAGTGTTTTCAAAGGTACTTTTGATAGCTGAAACAATCGGTCTGCCTGGAACAGGTAGTTCCCCTTTATGTACCTTTGGAATGAAATACATATTGGGCAACACAGGAAATTCATTGTTTAAAAAAGAGAATTCATCTTTGGAAATTAACCCATCTTTTTCCCATTTGCTCAGATCATCTTTGTAATTCTTCTGAATTCTTTTCACATGTGTCAACGTACTTTTGCAATAACAAGCGGCGTCATCTAGATGTCTATATGCTTCTTTGACATAATCTTTTCTGTCCCATAAGACAACATTACCTCCCTTATCAGATTTATTAATTACTATAGCGTTGTTATTTTTTAGTTTTTTCATAAGCTCAAAATATTGCTTAGTGTTGAAATTGGGGATGGTATGTTGCTTTTGCGTGTTCCTTTGTAACTTTTTCAGTTCTTCTATCACACGCTCGTGATATATATCAATAGCATCTCGTGGCATATTGGGTACGAAATTGGAAGTCGGTTTAAAGGGACTGCTCCCTGGTTTTGCAATATCAATCCACTCTATGTTGGCAACCTCTTGTGTGCTATTATCTGCAGGCGGCATGTCACGTAGCTGATGTAACGTTTGCATCAAAGATATATCTTTTGCCTGCAATGTCGTCATGTGAGTTTTTTCTAGATCGTCCTGTTTTTGATTTGTTGTTTCTAAATTCTTTTTGATGGTGAAATATTTTCTTAATTTGATTTTCCTGATGAATTTATACACATCTATACGAGTGTTACAATAGCCAAAATTAATCTCGGGGCAGAACGAGAGTCCTAATGTGAGAAGTTGTTTTTCTGCCTGATCAAGCTCTGTATTTGTGAGGTTGATGATAGTATTATCTTCAATTATTGAGCTTTCTTCCAGCGTTGGTTTTGCTGTCTCCGCCCTCTTGCTCCTGAGGCATTTCCTTCTCTGGCGCCTTCTGGCATTCCTCCTTTGCTTGTTGAGGCATTTGGATTGCGTGGCCTCAATTATTGTTTCCGCTCTATTCTTATGTATTCTAACTCTTCCGCAAATGTCAGCTGACCCAAATCCCCTTGTTCTGAACCTGGGTTACTGGTTTCAGATTTGGTTTCACTCGGTACTAAGCTGGCATCTGATGTGGACAGATTGGAATCACTTCCTGCCAGGTCTGAGGGTCCGGTAGCTGTGGGTGTTTTGTTTGTTATCATACCTTTTTGTCTGCGCAGGTTATCAAACTTACGTGCAAATGTAAATACTTGCCCTTGTTCGTAGTCGTTTTTGTCCCTTGCAAACTTGAAAGCCTTTCTTGTTTTAATTACTTCCTCTTGTTTTTTCAGGTGATCATTTATCTCTTTAATACTTTTTTCTATATATTCCTTATGGCTTTGATGTTCCGGTTTACCCAGTTCCTTATGTATCCTTGCAATTTCTTCCATATTCTTATCTCGATCAATTTTGGCATATTTTACCAGCAGGCATACTAAGCGCATTGATGCATCAAGATTGCTTTCAGCCCATTCTTTTAGAAGCATAGGGTTGGGACTATCAAAGCTTGGGGCCAACATGATTCTTAATCCCGAGGTATTCTCCCAACTTCGTGGTACTTTTCAAGTGATTTAATCTCCCACCATTTGGTAAGTTTGCTCCTGCTATTTTTTTCTAAAGCTTTAATGAGACTCTTAACATCTTCATTAGTGCCAACAACTTTAGATTTCTTATTGTTTCCATCATGTGGGACTCTTGGCAGATTTAGAAAGAGTTCATCCGCCGCCATCTCCCGTTCCCGTAATACATCATCAGACATTGCATCCTTTCAATGTTATATTTGTTGCGCACTTCCAAACAGTAGTATATATCGCTACTATGGGGCCGATTCCGATTCGGGCCGGAAAAAGCACCGACCGACTCGGATCCGGAAAAAATACCGACCGACACGTACCAGTGGCGCCCGACACGCCAAGTACGATGCAAGCCGCGATAAATCCGACCGACACGTCAGGAAACCAAGCCGACCGACCGAGCCGCTCGGAAAATAGCAATCCGGCCGGAAAAACACGCGAATCCAACCGACCGACACGCACCCGGAACAAATCCGACCGAATCGTACCCGCCAACTCCAACCCGCAAAGTACGATGCAAGGCGCGAAAAACACGACCGAGTCGGACGGAGGACAAGCCGTACGACCGACACGCATACAAAACCGAGCCGAAGCAACACAATACACCGTGACCGACGCGTACGCAGCATACAAAACTGCACAAACACAGCGTGAACGAAACGGAAAACACCGTACGAGACCAATGCAGGGTCCGACTCGGTCACAAGAACGTTTCCAACATACACAAACAGCACAAAGGAAAAATCACCCAAAAAAAGGCCAAACAAGCAATTACCAAGCCAATAAATACTGGGGGGGTGGGGACAGAGAACAAAGACACACCCACAACTCCACCTATATAAAGGACACAAATCACTACCATGAGCCTTTGCAAATGCCATTTCACTGCCAGCACCCAAGAGAAAGCAACCACACACCCACAGCTCATCCCTCACACAAGCCACACACCATCAGCACACCAACAAATACCTACCTCACATACACCCAGCAAAACACACACTCACACACCCTCACCTGCACACCAACACACACATCACTCACCATCACCACCCATCACCATGCCCCCCAAGAAGAATCCCAAGTTCCTAGATTGTGAATTGGAAGTCCTGGTAGACGAGATCCTCAGGGTGGAGCCACAGCTGTTTGGCACTCTGGTCCAACAGACCCCCATGTCGCAGAAAACCAAGATGTGGGAGAGGATCATCAACAGGGTGAACGCCCAATCATCATGTCGGCGCACAAAGACGGACATCCAGAACAGGTGGTATGACGTGCGCAGGAGGGTACGGGACCTGCTGAAGATAGACTACAGCAACAGCCAACAGACCGGCAGTGGCCCTCCTGCCAAGCCAATATACCTCAGGCCCTGGGAGGAGAAGGTGCGGGCCATCCTTCCGCCAGTGAGCGTATATGGACTAGAGAACATCCCAGAGCCTGGTGAGTACACAACAAATGTACACAATAAACTGCCACAAAACACACACATCACTGTCAAGGGGAGAGTCAAACCATGCACACATAGCAATTACACAGCAACTAGAACAGAATCATCCCAAAATGTGTATGTCAGTCAGATAAACACAACACATGCCATCAAAAAAGTCACATCCAACTGTGCCAACACATGTACAAACACAACCACAACTACAGCTAGGCAGTGGCACAAATAGAACTAACACACACATCCACACATGTAGCCACCACAACAACACCAACACACAGTGAAGACCACTCAAAGGAAGGAATTCTGTGTATGCTGGCCAAGTCAGTGTAGCCAATAGCATCATGGGAGTCGCAGTCACACATATTGCCCCCCCCACAACTGTCCCATCAACACCACCCTGAACCATGCTCACATCACAGGGAGTGGAGAAGGACTCACAAGATGGCTGACACTGGCTACTGCTGTGGGGAGCACAAGGCCCTGCTGCCAACTGTGCACCAACAAACAGCAGGACACCACTGACTGACATCCTGAGAGACAACTTACACTCCCTGCAATGCAAGCACGTTCCATGGTGGGATAACTGACTGGGTGGGTGGGTGGGTGGGTGGGAAGGAGGTCTGGCTGTCAACCAAACACAATCAATGCAGACCATGTTCACACCCCAGAGAATACATAGAAATGCCCAAATAATGCAGGACAATGTGCCACACCAATATCAACCCCTGACTGTGACGACTTAGGACAATACAATGTACAGGCCCGCACCCCGAGGCACAGTCACAACTGTCAGGTGTGTCAACCACTGATGCCTGCAGAAACATGACATACATTGTTTGTGTCTCCCAAAAACAGGTGATGATAGGGACACAGCAGCAGACGCTGAGGAGTCCCAGTCCCAGGCTCAAGAGGATGCCGAGCTCACTGGCGTCGTACAGCCTCTGTCCTCCTCGGACGATGAAGAACAACCTGGCACATCCGGTGCAAGTCAACATGCTGCACCAGCAGGACCACCAGCTGCAGCACCAGCAGGTCCACCAGCTGCACCCCCTGCACCCACCCCTCCAACGACTGTCACCACGAATACCATCCCTGCCGACATGGACAGAATAAGGAACAACACCAGCGCAGTGACCCTGGACCAACCTGGGGCCATGGACACCACCACCACCACCAACCCCCAAGGTGGACCAGGGTTATCTGTGCGTGCAACTGCACACACTGCACATGTCAGCAGGGGTGGTGGGAGGGGTGGGAGACAGAGGTCGCTGCTTGCAGACGTTGCTGGTGTGCATGAAGACCCACAACTGGTACGCATAGCTGATGCGTACCAGTCCAGCACCGGAGAGCTCAGCCAGGTAGTGGGGCTCCTCAGAGACATCAAACAGCAGCAGGCTGCCCATCATGCCCGCTTGGACTCCCACATGTCCCAAGTGGAGTCACACATGTCACGTGTGGACTCCCACATGTCACGTGTGGACTCCCACATGACCCGCGTGGAGTCCAAGTGGGATGTACTACATGAGATGACGGCGGTGCACAGGGACATTTTACAATGCCTCCGCCAGATGAACAGCAACCAGTCCACACCTCCCTGTGTGCCAACAACATCTGGTACCGAACAAACTGCAACTGCCACAGGGAGGGAGGAGGACTCTGGCGGAGAGTCCCCTGCACCGCAGCAGCCTGCACTTGAGGGCCCCCCCCCAAGAAGAGGGGTCGTCCGAGGAGGGGAAAGTGAGAGGCTGATGGCCAAGCGCAACTCCCAGGAAGCCTGAACCTGTTCTGGATTTTCGCCTTTGTGCACAGACTGTTCACCCTGTTGATGGCAACACTACTCCCACACATTGCATGGGGAGTATAAGTTGGAACAATGTGTCAGACAACAGTGGCCCCGATACTGGGGATCCTGTCTACCTGGACTTTCTATTCATCTAGGAACTTGGGATTGCAAGATTCATGTACAGCACAATCCATCCTATGCACTATTATCACAATAAACACACTAATACACCATACTTGCCTCTGTCGTGATTCCAACGTGGGTGCTGTTATGGGGATGATGAACTGCAAAATTACACAGTGTATGCGAACTGCAACAGCAAGGACAACACAGGCATGTGAGTACAGGCAACGTGACACATATGAGGGAGACACACCACCAGGGCTACACAACACATACACACCTAGGCCATCTGACTCATTGCCTACACTGATGTTGCCAGGGAAGACGGTGCAATGCACAGACACCACACCCATTCCCAGTTGTAGTCAAGTAGCCCACAGGTGCAGTAAGCAAATGGCAGTCAAATGTGTGACCACAGACAACGCACATCACTAAGTGAAGCACAGGTTTATTACACAGTAGCAACATGCCGTAACCACTACAGATGCAAGGTAACCCCACCTGGTAGCGGGCACACAGTCAACAACTGTAGACAGAAGGAAGTCCATGGGTGTGGCGCACATCACCTGTAGGGACACAACAGCTACCAGCCTGGATGTGCAATCACGTCGTCGGTGGACACAGTTCACCAAACGAATCTGAAAGTACCCTGTGAAGGACAGAAATGACACACAGTCAAAAGCAATGCAGTACAGGACAGAACAGCAAAACTCATGCACAATACATGTTACAAGATACCCACCCAGAACCAAGTTAGCATGTCAACACTGTTGGGGAGTACAGCCCACCTGTCACCACACATCGCAACACACATCCTGTCAAGTAGCCCATGGACACACTCCAACAGCACCAGAGCACCACCCACACATCATGCCAACTCACATCATTCACATGACACCTCAGGATACTCACATTCAGCTAAAGAAGTTGGTGATGAGCTGTGTGCGGACATCACCATCACCATCATCATCATCATCGTCACTGGCATCGTGGTCCAGGCCAGGATCCTCCACAGGTGGCGGATGTTGGTCATCGTCATCCTGGATGAGAGGCAACTCCTTCCGCACTGCCAGGTTGTGGAGCATGCAGCAGACGATGATAATCTTGCACACTTTCGCAGGGGCATATGGGAGGGACCCTCCGGTCTTGTCCAGGCAGCGGAAGCGGCTCTTCAGGAGACCAAAGGTCCGCTCAATCACTCTCCTGGTCCGACCATGTGCCTCATTGTAGCGCATCTGGGCAGGTGTCACAGGGTTCCTGAGGGGTGTCAGCAACCACGGCATGTTGGGGTATCCCGAGTCACCTACGGACAGACAAGTGCACATCAGCTGACTTGGAAAAGTGGGCGGAATACTACAGATCAGATCACACACAATGGCACAAAGTCAGTACACACCGACAAGCCAGGCACGCTGGTTCTGCATCTGTGCCATCAACCTGGGGATGCGACTACTCCTCATCACAAAGGCATCGTGTGCTGAACCAGGGAAACGGGCACACACGTGTGTGATGGTCATGTCTGCAAGACACACCACCAGTGCATTGACCGAGTGGTAGTGCTTGCGGTTCCTGTAGGCCTGCTCCTGGGCCTGTGGTGGTACCAAAGCCACATGTGTCCCATCAATGGAGCCAATGACATGCGGCATCCTCCCCAGGGCATAAAAGTCACTCTTCACGTCAGTGAGTCGTCGCAGTCTAGGGAAATAGATGTACCGGTTCAGGAAGAGCAACATTGCCGCCAAAACATCGCGGAGCACACGGCTGAACATGGTCTGTGACATCCCACCAGCAGACGCCACAGTATGTTGGAAGGTACCGGTGGCAAAGAAGTGTAGGGCTGCCATCACCTTCACCTTGGGGGTCAGCGCTGTAGGATACGGCCGGCCAGGCTGCAAATGTGGGGACAACTGCACTGCCAAATCCTCAATCAGCTGCCTGGTGAAGCGGTACCGTCGGATGCTGTCCCGTTCCACCATCGTTGCCAGGTCTGGGAATGGCCGATGGACAGCAGGAGCCCTGCAGTGCAGAGGAGAAGTAAGCAAGATCGTCAGTCACCCCACATATGCGGCATTGAACACACTCAAGATCCCAACATACATCATCATGAGGCACAACTACATGAAGTGTGCAGTACCGGAACGACATTTATGGTACATACATGGCCAACATCTGTCAACACGGTCCTACAGGTGGCATCAATTTGTCCCAGGTTGGCCCATTGGATATCATGATGCTGTGTCACAGTCACCCCCCAGTGACATGTGAGGACAGATGTGCCCCAGGCACCACAGCTCAACGACAGGCACATTCCCAGGGACCCTGTAATGCCACATGGACACTGGCATCACCTGGAGTATCATGTGTACACCACAACAAAACAAACATGACCCCCACAGGTAGTGGCCACACTTGCCATGGCAGGAGAGCCATGGACGTCTGTGACACACACGCACAACATCAGAGTCCATGCACACACAACGTGGATGTGGAGACTGTCTCCCATTGTGCACATGAAATCAGAGACATTGTAAACACTACATGCACAAAGACTGTGGAGGGCCATCACTATTGTGCCACTGGGACACCCTGGCTCAAACATACCGTCCCACATGGGACTCACGGGGTATGTGACATGACATACACAAACACCACTGTGAAATGTGACCATGGCACATGCACAGATATGAACAGTTGCACATCACAGTGGTCACGTACACGTAACACCCATGATCCTGTCCCCATGAACACGTGCACAGCCTGGGGGTGGCTGCCCACAGGTGACACCCACAGGACAACATGTACACCAACATACACACAATAGGAAATGCAGCCTTACATGCCTTATGATAAGGTTTGGACAGGCTGTCGTGATGTAGGTGTGCCCCTCACTCCCTGGGAGCTATCTGTGGCTGGCATATGTCCATCTGAGACAGGCATGCTGACATATGCCAGTCACATGTACAGTGATGCGTTGTACTGCAATGGACCGATCGGTGCCTCCGGCCGGCCCATTGCATTCAATGTGTGCGGGTACGCGTTGTACCCCTGTGCGCGTTGAACAGCAATGGACCGATCGGTGCCTCCGGCCGGCCCATTGCTTTCAATGTGTGCGGGTACGCGTTGTACCCCTGTGCGCGTTGAACAGCAATGGACCGATCGGTGCCTCCGGCCGGCCCATTGCATTCAATGTGTGCGGGTACGCGTTGTACCCCTGTGCGCGTTGTACTGCAATGGACCGATCGGTGCCTCCGGCCGGCCCATTGCTTTCAATGTGTGCGGGTACGCGTTGTACCCCTGTGCGCGTTGAACAGCAATGGACCGATCGGTGCCTCCGGCCGGCCCATTGCTTTCAATGTGTGCGGGTACGCGTTGTACCCCTGTGCGCGTTGAACAGCAATGGACCGATCGGTGCCTCCGGCCGGCCCATTGCATTCAATGTGTGCGGGTACGCGTTGTACCCCTGTGCGCGTTGAACAGCAATGGACCGATCGGTGCCTCCGGCCGGCCCATTGCTTTCAATGTGTGCGGGTACGCGTTGTACCCCTGTGCGCGTTGAACAGCAATGGACCGATCGGTGCGCACCCATTGACAATGGGCTTGCCTGGCAACGGACGCGTTTTTGAATATTCGAACGAGTCGGTTGCTGGAAAATCAGTTGGTCACCCACAACAATGTTGCAAAATAATGTATGTCATGAAGTTGAAGATTTGAAGGATGCTGTGGGCGTGTTTTGGTGCTGCTATTCCATGGATTGGCCAGATTCAGAAGATGCAAACGACTTGGACCTATCACTTTGGACACAAGGGACAGTATCTGCCTCTCCAGCACATATATATTGCTGCATGTTCCCCTGAGAGCCCACTTGCCTGCACTACATGCTCCAGGACGACATCTGCCACTGCACTGCTGCTGTCTCTGCCCCTCTGGACCCTGCAATGGCACGTACTGTGGAGAGAGCCCCAGCCTTCAGCCTTGAAGAGAACCAGGCCCTGCTGGACAGCCTACTTCCACAGTACAGCAAGCTGTATGGGACACCAGGGGAGCAGGTGAGTGTTCTGTGCACTGCCTTTCTGAATGTGCATTTTGTCTGACTAGCAAGGCTGAGAGTCAGCACACCACTGGCTAGCAGGCTCACTGAGTAGTTGTCACCCCCATAGTGTGTAGTGACTTGCACTGGACAGGTATGGTGCAGTGACAGTGCTTCTGAACAGGGTTTTACTCCCCATGCTATGATACCATGTAGTGACTTCTGGAAAACTGTCCATGGGCAGCCGTGCACTGCCTGGGTACACCATGTGCCCCTGTGATTGCGACATGTATATGCAACTGTGTCATGCACGGATATGTTGCATGTGTAGTAATGTCCTTATCACTTTGTCATCCTGACAGGCTTCTGCCCATCGGAAGCATGAGATCTGGAAGGACATCGTCCGGGCTGTCCGGTCCGTGGGGGTCTACAAGCGCCGGATCCGCAACTGCCAAAAGAGGTGGCAGGACCTTCGGGGCTGGACCCGGAGGATTGCACGGGTCCAGCTGAAGCTGTCGCCTCCTCGCAGGAGGGGCGGAACACGGACCCTGACCCCCACATGCTCAGGATCCTGGCGGTGGTCTTTCCAGACCTGGATGGGCAGCTGAAGGCCAGAGAGCAGCAAGGAGGGGGTGAGTCAAAGACTGCACTGTGTACTCTGTCTAACATGTTATGTGCCCTCCTCGGGCCAGGTTGAACTGCCACAGTACAGCAGTCATGTTGTCCAGGAGCCATGTCCCTCTATTGTGCACTGCCCACTCCTCATCTGATACCCAGGTGTGGCCCTTACATGCAGGGAATTCTGTCACTTAGGACTGTGTCCTTGCAGTTTGCTTGACTCAAGGTGGGAGACAGCATCTGTTTCCCTGACTCTGTGGTGGGCATCATGGGTGGGTCCATTGCTTACACAATGCCTGTATTCTGACATGTAGGGTAGTGTCACAGGTCTCCCATATGTCCAATAGGTATGACCTGGACAGATGAGGGTTAAGAGGATGTGTTGTGGGGGGATGTACATGTGCACTTGTGCAGCTCCAGGACTTGCATTCCCCATGACCTACTATTGTGACACAGTGCAGAGTGTTGTTGTCTGGCTGCAAAGTCATACATCACTGAGACAGTGATGTATGACTTTGCAGTCATGCCTCCGCCATGGCATGTGTCTACTGATTGGTGATCCTGCAGGGGAGTGACATGTGCTACATGCACACCATAGTGGCGCTGGCTATCAGGACATGGGTGCATCATGGTGTCTGTCGCTGGTATGCATCACATGCATTTCCTATTTGACTCTGGGCATCCCTTACATCCGTAAACCTGTACTGACTCAGTGGCAAGAGCTGTGATGTGTCCACACCGTGTCCTCTGCACTGTCCAACTACTGTGTACTTGGTGCATGTGTCAACACTGGGGTGTTGCAATCCAACAGACACCAGACAGATGGGTGCAAGGCCATGTGGGATGTGAGTGCCATGCTTGGCATCAGACTGACAATTGACTTCTCCTGTTCAATTAGTGCACTTTTAGCAATGTACAACTAATGATGCCAGGGCTTGCTCTGTGATGTGCTGTGCTCACAGTGGTGTGTGCGTTATGTGCAGGTGACTGATGTCTGTCTGTTTCCCCATTGTTTGCAGATACATCCACGGCCACGGAAGGGGACAGCTCCACGGACCAGGAGGAGCCGGAGAGCCAGACTGGGTCAGCAGCCGAGGAGTGGTCGGAGGGACCCAGTGGCACGGAGGGCGAGGGAGCCACACCGAGGAGTCCTCAGCAGCATCCACCTCAGCTGAGGACCAGAGCAACTCGGAGGATGACTCCCTTGTGGAGGCGGGTGTCAGCAGCCACCACACCCCAGCTAGTGTTGCTGTCCCCGCCACCACCAGCACCACCACCGCCCTCCCATCGGCTCCCATTCCCCAGGTCCGTGGAGGCTCCCATGTCCGGGAGCGTGTCTCCTTTGGGCCAGGCACCGCACCCCCTGCCCCTGTGTCCCCTGCTGCCCTGAGTGAGGAGTCTGTGTACCTCCTTCGCCAGCTCCATGTAGGGCAGACAGCCATGCTGAGTGTCCTCCATGCGCACACCGCGCTGTTGACTCAGCTGGTGTCGTTCATGGAGGGCATCTCATCGGGCATGTCTGACCTACAGAGGGGCAATAGGTCCATGGACTCCTCCCTGACGGCAGCAGTGTCCCTCCTCAAACGGTCCCTCACCCCTCCTGCCTTTGCTCCATCCACACTCCCCAGCACCTTACCCATCCCAGGCACACACACACTGGCACACACCAGCACACACACATCCAGCACACTGACACACACGCCAATGACAAAACGCACACGCAAGCACATTCAGGGGACTGAAGCCAGACTCACAGGGGATGGGGCCCTGGAACACACACACGCATCCACATGCACTGCGCAGTCCTCAGCACCCTCCCTTGCCTCACCTGCAACCCCAAAGTCACAGCAGCTCTTCCTCTGTGACCTCGGCCTCTTCCCCACCGATGAAGCTGCTCCAGCATCCCGGGGGAAGAGGAAGCCCACCCACACGGAGCAGAGTGCCCCTCGCCCCCGGACACCCTCCCCCAGGCGCAGACGGACTGAGGCCCCCACCCGCAAGTCCCCCGGAGTGCTAAGAGCAAGACCCCGCCACCGCCCTGCAGCTCAGGCACAAGGTCTCCGTCCTCCATCCCTCAGGCCCCCACTGCACAGGTGCCCCCACCACACCCTGCCCCAGGTTCCCCCACCCACAGATATACCATCCCCAAGATGCTCCGGCCTTCTCCCCCTGCCACTTGCTCTCCCAGCACCACACCCCCGCTGCGCTTGTCTGTGCCACTGATGTGGTGAGGGTGTCCTCCCCCTCTGTCCAACCCACCTTGCCTGTTCCCCATTCTCCTCCCCTGGAGGTAGGCACTGCAGTGGAGTCCACTACCGCCCTGTCTGACTTGGGCACTGCAGTGGCGGACCTGTCCACCCCATCTGCAGGGTCCACTGCAGTTGTGCCGGCACCCACGACATCTGTGTCATGCCCCCAGTTGTGCCGGCACACACCATGTCAGACACCTCCACTGCAGTTGTCAGTGGCTCTCCAGCACCCACCACCCCTTCCCTGACTCCCCCTGGTGAGCCCTGATCCTGTCCCTGCGGTGCCTGGCCTGCCCCCCGGTTGCCCCTCCTAGTGGATTGTCCCTGGTATTGTGCAGGCATGCGTAGGGTGACATCTGCCAGTGTCACCCTGTTTGAACTTTGACAATGGACTGGCCATTGGCCTTTGCTCTTTTTCAGGACTTCGTTTGGCCTCAACACATATGCTGAATAAAGCAACTTTCTTTTCTCTAGTGCTCATGCTTCAGATGTACATGTTGTTGGTGCAGCTAACCATGCCCTTGCTGCAGTGATGGTGATATCTGGTCTCATGATTATGAAGTGTTACTGTGCAGGAACCCATGTGGTCCAGGGGGAATGTGTCCTATCATGTGGTGTATCCATGTCATCAATAGCAGCATCTGAGGGTGTCATGTGTTCAGTATTTGGCAATGGGTTTCCTACTTACATTGGCAATTTCACATCTGTGGCTTCCACCCCTGCACATCTGTTGTGCCTGCCATCGTTGCTTTTGTCTACTTCCCTGACCGTGTTGCCATCTCCAGTGGACATGCAGGTTTGGGCATCAATGGGGAGGGACTCATCCGTGTAGTCAGTGCAACATTGCTATACAAGTGTGTTGGATCTGTGCTGATGATTCCGTTGGCACATCCATGACCAGGCTGATGTGATGGGAGCCCTCATTTGGTGCTAATTGTTGATTGTGTGACCAAGTGCTCAGCTGACATGATGGGGCCCTACTGAGGCAACATATGGCACAGCTTTCCTCACACAGGAGTGGAGTCCCCTCATGGCAGTGTGTACACGTGTGACATTGCCTGCGCCCAAGGTGTGTGTTGTATGTGCATGTCTGTGTGTTCACTTCCATTCATCTGCGCATGCTGTGATCCCTAGTGTTGTACCTGTTTGTGATGCTTGCTGACTTGAGCTATGTTCCCCCAAAGTCTTCTCCCTGTGTTCTCTGTGATGTGGGTGCATGGCACATTACTGGTCATCAGGGTGTCACCCATAGGTGTGTTTGCTGTCAGGGCAGAGTTTGTGTGCTGACGCAGATGGGTCACAGTCAGGTTTCCCTTTGGCACTTGTTGTTTGCCCCTGTCATGTGATTTCCAGTTTGTGTTATCTTTCAGTGATTGTGACACGTTGTGTGTGTGACTGCTGGCACTCCTTAGGGTCCGGGCTGCAATGTTGGTTGTTGTCTATGTGTGTTCTTTGTGGGTGACCTTGGTTTCTTCATTGGTGTGTGACTGTGGCTGGGATCCCATTGGTCGGTGTGGTATTGCCGTCATGTCCATGTACAGCGTAGTGTGCAGTGTGTCAGACATTCAGGAGTCTTGTTGAGTGTCCATGTGTGATGTGTTTCTACACCTTGGTTCCCACCCACCACCCTGGAATAGTAATGGGTGCATGTGCAATGTCACCAGTGCATGTGTACTTCACTGCTGCACATTGTTGGAGGTCGAGGGGTGTGGTGTTGAGTGTGTGCAGATGAGAGTTGTTGCCCGGCTAGTCCCCTGCCTCCATGTTGGCCTTGGCTTACTGGCCATGCTGATTGATTTGTGCTTGTGTAGGTGTGATGGTAGTTAGTTGCTCAGGACACCTGACTGTGGTTCACAGTGTGAACGACATTTAGCTTTGTCATCACAGTGGTATTTTTCTTCAGCCCAGGGTCACCACATTGTGGGGGCCCTGGGGGTGGTGCTGTGGTGTGTCTGTGACTTGCTGTGTCAGTTGTTGTTCCTACGTGCCTGTGTGACATGTGTGTTTTGTGCTCCCTCTCACCTGTCAATGCCTGCTTGCCCACATAGGGGATTTGGATCCATGAGTTACCTTAGTGTGGCAGTGTATGCACATCTGTATGATTGGTATTCAGCTCTCCTCATGTGTTGTGTTGTTGCCTGGGGACAATGGCACCCCCACCCCTCACCTGCTGTGTATGATGACAGTGTTGGTCTGCCTGTTTGTGTTTGTGCATCTGCACCACTGCATTGGCATATCTTGGGTGTGCCATTGGCTGTATGTTGTTTGGTGTGTTTCCCCTGCTGTCCCTGGGACTCCTAGGTCATCGGTCAGCACAGTGATCATGGTTTGTGTGTCCCATTGCTGCCATGGTATGGTATCTGTTCACCTCACATCTGCTGTCTCCACAGGGTATCTGCATTTGTGTGCCCATTGGTGCAAATATGTGGTTCTGCATTCTGATGGTCACTTCTGTCATTGTGTCATTGATGACTGTTGACGGTCTCAGCCACCATGGGTGTTGTTTGTCTGCACATGGCCAAAGGAATGTTTCATTTGCACTGCAGTATTTGGCTCCCCCAATTTATGTTGCAATGGGACACATACACTACTTTGCCACAGATGAGTTTTTGGTTCTGTGACCAGGAATGATCCATGCAGTTTGGCAGTTGCAGCTCTTTCTTTGTCAACAATTACCTTTTGGTCACTGTGATGATGAGGGTGTAGACCCCATTGCCACAATGGTCAAAATGTGCTTCAGCTATGGACCCTACACTTGCCTTTTGGTTACTGTGATGATGGGGGTTTAGACCCCATTGCCACAATGGTCAAACTGTGCTTCAGCTATGGACCCCACACTTACCTTTTGGTCACTGTGATGATGGGGGTTTAGGCCCCATTGCCACAATGGTCAAAATGTGCTTCAGCTATGGACCCCACACTTGCCTTTTGGTCACTGTGATGATGGGGGTTTAGGCCCCATTGCCACAATGGTCATGGGCTGCTTGCATTGTGGGTGCCACACACATATATGTGTGGCACATGTGCTAGGGGGTCACATTGTATGTTCAATGTCATGTTCGGTGTTGTAGGCATTTGACACAGCCTGCTCACACGCTTGTCATGGTGGGGGGGGATGTCTTAATCTTGCATTCCCTAGGTTGTGGTGTGCTTGTTGTGTCATGCATTGTCCATCCTATGAGTGGGGGTGGTAGTAGTGGTAGGCATCCAGCCCCCTGGCTAAGGGTGGTAGTAGTGGTGGGCATCCTGCCCCCCTGGGTGAGGGTGGTAGTAGTGGTAGGCATCCTGCCCCCTGGGTGGGGGTGGTAGTAGTGGTAGGCATCCAGCCCCCCTGGCTAAGGGTGGTAGTAGTGGTGGGCATCCTGCCCCCTGGCTAAGGGTGGTAGTGGTGGGCATCTGGCACCCCCTGGGTGAGGGTGGTAGTAGTGGTGGGCATCCTGCCCCCTGGGTGAGGGTGGTAGTAGTGGTAGGCATCCAGCCCCCTGGCTAAGGGTGGTAGTAGTGGTGGGCATCCTGCCCCCTGGGTGAGGGTGGTAGTAGTGGTGGGCATCCTGCCCCCTGGGTGAGGGTGGTAGTAGTGGTGGGCATCCTGCCCCCCTGGGTGAGGGTGGTAGTAGTGGTAGGCATCCTGCCCCCAGGCTAAGGGTGGTAGTAGTGGTGGGCATCCTGCCCCCCTGGGTGAGGGTGGTAGTAGTGGTGGGCATCCTGCCCCCCTGGGTGAGGGTGGTAGTAGTGGTAGGCATCCTGCCCCCCTGGGTGAGGGTGGTAGTAGTGGTAGGCATCCTGCCCCCCTGGTTGAGGGTGGTAGTAGTGGTAGGCATCCAGCCCCCCTGGCTAAGGGTGGTGGTAGGCATCCAGCCCCCCTGGCTAAGGGTGGTAGTAGTGGTGGGCATCCTGCCCCCTGGGTGAGGGTGGTAGTAGTGGTGGGCATCCTGCCCCCCTGGGTGAGGGTGGTAGTAGTGGTGGGCATCCTGCCCCCCTGGGTGAGGGTGGTAGTAGTGGTAGGCATCCTGCCCCCTGGCTAAGGGTGGTAGTAGTGGTGGGCATCCTGCCCCCCTGGGTGAGGGTGGTAGTAGTGGTGGGCATCCTGCCCCCTGGGTGAGGGTGGTAGTAGTGGTAGGCATCCTGCCCCCCTGGGTGAGGGTGGTAGTAGTGGTAGGCATCCTGCCCCCCTGGTTGAGGGTGGTAGTAGTGGTAGGCATCCAGCCCCCCTGGCTAAGGGTGGTGGTAGGCATCCAGCCCCCTGGCTAAGGGTGGTAGTAGTGGTGGGCATCCTGCCCCCCTGGGTGAGGGTGGTAGTAGTGGTAGGCATCCTGCCCCCCTGGTTGAGGGTGGTAGTAGTGGTAGGCATCCAGCCCCCTGGCTAAGGGTGGTAGTAGTGGTGGGCATCCTGCCCCCCTGGGTGAGGGTGGTAGTAGTGGTAGGCATCCTGCCCCCTGGGTGGGGGTGGTAGTAGTGGTAGGCATCCAGCCCCCTGGCTAAGGGTGGTAGTAGTGGTAGGCATCCTGCCCCCTGGGTGGGGGTGGTAGTAGTGGTAGGCATCCAGCCCCCTGGCTAAGGGTGGTAGTAGTGGTGGGCATCCAGCCCCCTGGCTAAGGGTGGTGGTAGGCATCCAGCCCCCCTGGCTAAGGGTGGTAGTAGTGGTGGGCATCCTGCCCCCCTGGGTGAGGGTGGTAGTAGTGGTAGGCATCCTGCCCCCCTGGTTGAGGGTGGTTGTGGTGGTTGGCATCCAGCCCCCTGGGTTGGGGTGGTGGCGCGCATTCAGGCCCCTGTGTGCATATGTGGCATTGGTGATGGGCATCCCGCCCCTATGGTGCTGCTGTTGCTGGTGTAAGTATATTCAGATTCCCAGTGTATGTGTGTGATGTGTCGTGTACGTGTTGTATGTGTTTTGTGGTTGGTGTCTGACTTACCTTCTGCGCCGTACGCGTCCGTGCCTGTTCCGGTAGTAGATGTAGAATATTGGTATGATCGGGACGAAGGGATTCATGGTTGGTTCGTGTCGTTCGTCCTTCTCGTTGCTTCGCGTCGTCCTCGTCGCTTGGCTTCGTCCTCGTCGCTTCGCGTCGTCCTCGTCGGTGCTGTGTTCGTCTCGTAGCCGTGGATCGTGTTGTGGCGCGATTCGGAGCTTATGTGCGCCTCTCCCGGATGCTTTGACGTGCCGTGCGTAGCGACGGGTTCGGCGCGTACGGAAAGCGCATCGTACTTGTCCGGCCGGACGGGGCTGCATTTTCCCTTCCGTGCGACTCGATTCGGCGTTTCCGGATTCGCCTCGGTCGGAGAACAGGACCTGGTTTGGGTGAGTACGGCTCGGCCGGGATTTTTGCTGTTGTGCGCATCGTACTTGCTCGTTCGGTGTACTGTACGGATCGGTCGGGAAACTGGCTTTCGCATGGCTTTTTCCCGACCGAATAGTATTGGGTGCGCCTCCGACCGAGATCGGAATCGGCCCCTATGTGTTTTGGCAGTAGTCCAGCACCTCCCCACCTACTTAGTACAGAAACCTACTGACTTACTCACCGCGTGCAGCTTAGCGACTTCACGAGTCCTCCGACTCCTGGAGTTCACTTCTACCTCACGTATTCTGCAGTAGTCTGCACCTTGTAGGGGGCTGTCCAAATAACCCTCTCACCGAGCGAAGTCTCCACAGCGGCTGGGTTTCCAGGTCAGCCTACTTTTGGGCAAGGGGTCCGTGTAGAAAGAAAGCAGCCGGCTTCCAACAAACACATCTGCTAGCAGTATCCTCGTGCGAGCGCGCACAAATAGGACAACGGACTCAGGATATAACTGTTGCCAGTATTAGTGCTTTTATTCCAAAAAGAAAAGGTGCAGCCTCAGACGCGTTTCGGACATGAACTGTGTCCTTGATCACTTGGCGACATATTCCAAAGCGGGAAATTTAAACAGACATAGCACTTCCGGTAACGTGATCGGCATGATGATAAACAGTGAAGACATACTGCACAGTATGATATCATGTTAAAGAAAAAAGCTCTAAACTGATATCCAATGGCCATAAATTGAATACAAGAATTAGGGGTGGGCGGAATTTGCGTAGTCGCGCTACGCAAAGCTCCGCGAAACGGTAAAAAATCTCCGTGAGCACGCAAAAGTTCCGCGAACACGCGGAATTGCTTGTTCCGCCCGTTCGCGATGCTTTTTTCCTGTTCGCGAACACTGTTTGCATGCTCGGGGAGAAATATCTCGCGAACACGCATTTTGAAAGCGCGAACAAGCAAAAAATTCCGCGAAGACGCGGATCGCGGAATTTTTGGCAATTCCGCGTTCTCCGCGGAACGCGAAATTACCCAAATTCCGCAAATTCTGCGAGCGGAACGGAATTTACCGCCCAGGCCTATACAAGATATACTAGCACATCAAGACTAAATTTTGAACACTTCAGTTTTCAATAAAGTGCACAAATGCATAAAGTGCAGAAATCTTTCTTTGCATACACGGGTGAACGTAACATCTATATCGTGTGCAAATACGCAAATGTAAACATCGACAGGAAGCTGATGTAAATATTATACTAAAAGTGCTAAAAAAACTCAATGCCTAAATTGTAAAGACACATGTTAATTACTATAAATATTTTGTCTAAAACAATGTATAAACTAGCAGCAAATATATTATCTCACCTCCTGTACATAAAATGCATATGTATATAAACACTTATAGCCCGTGTATCATGTGCAAAAATCGCAAAAACTACATAGACACTGGACCATTCATCAACAAATGATCCAGCATATATATCGTGTGCAAATACGCTTATGTAAACATCGACATGTAACGAATATAAATATATTGCTAAAAATGTTAAAATGCTGGTTACCCAAATGGCTAGGATACATAAGATATTTCTAATAATGTATAGATTAGCAGCAATATATCGTTACTTCTCCTGTAAACAAAACACCTTGGTATGTAAACATATATATCATGTTCGATGTGCAAAAACCACAATAATAAACACAATTGGCCAAATCAGGAAATTTCATGCCTACACGACATTGAGAAGTGCTAAAAGTGTAAAGGGTGCAAATTAAACAATAAATGTGCAAAAGTGCAAAAAGATATTAAACCTAGACCCAAAGGGGATCATGCGGCGGCAGTAGTAATTATCTCGAGTCCACTGTGGCGAATGTAAAGCAAATTATTTCAGTACAAATATATATATATATATACACACACAAATATATAGACATCCTCATCATACTTAGCATGTTGTAATTTTAGAATGTATAGGCAGTGATTTTGTGTATTTTTGTTTCTTTTTATAACATCTAAATATTTTGTTATACTCTTATAGAAAGCATGAAAACCAATATGCATTGGTACAAGTACTTGCCCTATAATCACATTTACATAATCTGAAATGTATGCATTGTAATGGCCCTGCAGGCCCCTCTCCCTTTTTAAAGCTCCCACTGGGTTGGAGCCCTCTTCTTCCCCTGCCCATGGTCCTGCAGGCTGGGAACAGTACTGTGTCTAAGGGGTGTGCTCCCAAGGGCACAGCTAAAGAGCCAGCCCCAGAGGATGGGGTCCCTGGGCCCTCTAAAGGTTCAGTGAGTGGGGCCACAACCCCCACCCCTCTATTTAATCTTTGACCACAGGGGATAGGTGCCTCAGGGCCCATTTTGGCTTTGGGGAGGGGGGCTGTGTGCCTTCTCCCCTAAAATTAAAGTTTTTGGCCATAGGGGATGGGGTCCCCTCGGGCCCATGTGCGCTCAGGGAGGGGAGTCACATGCCCCCTCCTGCATTATCATTTATTTTGGCCCTGAGGGATGGGAGCACCAGGTCTCTTTATGTTCAGGGAGGGGGCTGTGTGCCCCTCCCCTTTTTGATAAACTTGGCCTCAAGGAATGGGGTCCCCAGGCCCCATCTGTGGCTTGGGAAGAGGGCTGCATGCTCCCTCCCCAAAATAATGTAAAAATGTAAACACCAACAGGTTTTTTTTTTAAGTCATGATCCTGCAGGAGACCTGTGAGAAAAAAATATATGTATACTTTGGCCCCAGGGCCCTTCTGGGACATCCCCAAGGCCTAGAGGGGCAGGGTATCTCTACTTTGCCCCCTTATATATTTTTTTTAACTAACCTTAGGACAGGGGATTAAGTCTCTGAGTCCTGACAGCTGCCTAAACATTTTCCTCATGTTGCAGGCAGCTAATCAGAGCCTTCCTTTCGTGGAAGCCTTGCTCCCGCGGGAGCAAGATGGCCCAAGTGTAAAAAAGACCCCTGGGCCAATCGGAAGGCTCTGCTTTTTTTAAAATGGTTTCAAGGGACTCTCGCGAGAGTCCCTCAAACCCAAACGTCCAGATAAACATATACATTTGTTGCTTAGTATCTCAAAAGCTACTAAACGGATTTACACCAAATCACAAATAGCACTCTTTCTGGACAAAGATCTAGCTCCCTGACAAATTTGGTGTAATTCCGTTCTGCAGTTTATGCAATATTGCCTTCCAAAAAAGTGAATGTAATAAGCATGGGGATCTTCTGTTTAGGGACCCCCCCTTTTTTCTCAGCCTCCACTTGACAGATCATCCCAAAACTTTCCAGGAAGGAGCTGTGGGGGATGAACGTTTTTTGGAAGGTTTTGCAAAGATTTGTGAAAAGGCACCAAAGTTATTAGCAAACTGAAAAGCGCTGTATCTATGGAAGAGCTGACCTAGCTATAACTATATAACTACCTAGTGGCGACCACTACTGTGTAATATATATACATTGCCCAGTTTAAGGCGGTAGCCGAAACGCGTAGGCGCCCTGTGTGGGATGTTGCGGCACAGGGATTTAGCATAATAATAAAAAATGCTTGACTGAAGAAAAACAGGCTCACCAGATTTTCCTTTACCATTTTGCGGAACGAGTGCGGCTGGGCTGTTCGAGTCGAGCGGTTGTTGGAGGGGAATATATATATTCTAGGCACAATAGCCTAGTAAGCAGTAGCCCAGAAAGTACTGACCAAAGAAAATGGTGGGTACATTTTTGTAAATGGATTTACAAAATGCAAAAGTTGCAAGGCATGCCAATATGGCATAAATAAAAAAACATACAAGATGGCCTTCAGTGAAAAAGAATTCAAAATCAGTAAGCCACTTAATTGTAAAACTGAATATGCCATATATGTTTTGGAATGCTCGTGTAACTTGGTATATGTAGGAAGCACCAAACTTCCCGCACATAAAAGAATCTTGCAACACATCAGGGCCATTAATAATTATGACCAAACGTACCCCGTAGCAAGGCATTTCCGGGAGGTGCATGAAAGTAATCTCAAACACTTCTTATATTACCTAATTGACACCATACCTATCAGTAGAAGGGGAGGTGAGAGAGAAGGGCAACTTAGGAAACTTGAGACCAGGTACATCCTAAATTTTGATAGTGAGACCCCAGGAGGTTTAAACACGACGGAGGATCTGTATACCTGTTTATAATGAAACTTAGAACCTATTCGATCATTTTATCTATCCAAGTTCTCTGCAGTACATTTGCACAACAACTGCATCAAGAATTTCTGGCTGTAAACTGTAAAGTAGGAAGGAGTTAGCTAAGGGTATTTTACTGTGAATATGAGAAGTTGCATAGGTATTTAAACACAAAGGAGGGAGGCCGCAAAACCAACCATAGCCACAGGAATAATGTTTTTAATTTTTGTGCACCTTAACTTTTATAGATAAATTTTACGTTATCACAAGTGAGAAATTGGGGAAGCTTATTTTATGTTAGCACTAGCACTATAAATTAATGTAGTCACGGAGTAGGAATGGACGGAAGGTGGGGGAGCCCATCCAAAGATACTTTTTAAGGATAGTGTGACTTGAGGTATTTATACAGCAAGGAAGGTGAAAGATATACCAAAATGCATTTAAGCATGGATGTCCCGCAAACAACTCATTCATTGGAAAAGGAACTGTCTTTTAACATTTTATGACATTTCAGACACAAATTTTAAATAATGCATATTTATTTATTTATGTTATTGAATTTTATGACATCGGATTGAATTTTTATGGTATTTTATCATTAATACTGTTAAAATTTCTCATGATCTATTTATTTATTTATCTATATTTTATATGGGCACAAGAACATAGCTTCTTATTGAAATGCAAAATGTATTTAAAAGAGACAACCATTTCTATGAAAGTGGAAAAACACCATACTGTATTATACCGAAATATCACCAAAAAGTATGTCCTTTATGTCGATAACCTACTACCAATCACAACAAGCACTGGTCACTTTAAAAGAGGTGTAAAAAAGCATTGGCGTTGTCATGTGATCAAGGTCCGGCTGTACCAAAACGCGTTATAGCCGACGAAAATAAATAATTGAAGCACTTACTCTGTGGTCCGCACCTGCTTTAGCTGTCAAAAGCTGGGAGAAGAAAGCGGTAGATTGTGATATATACATATATTCACTGAAAAAACCATAGGTTTCAGGCACGTTATAATTAGAAATTAGCATTTAAAAAACCTTAGACATTCACTGAAAAAACCACAGGTTTCAGGCACGTTATAGTTAGTTGGACATTTCACTCGTACAAAACCATAGAAATTCCACTGTTATAGTTAGTTCAGCTAACTATAACTCGCGCCCCGCAATGCACTGCTGATGACGTCACATATTACATCATTCATGACATGGTCAGTGACATCACTGATGACATCACTGATGACATCTCAAATGACATCACTGATGACATCACTGACGACATCATCCAGTGACTGTGTGTTTCTGTAATATTTTTAATATGTTTTATATATAAGTGTCTGGATGGAGGATTTAGTAGGTGAGTGACTGACTGTATAAGTGAGTGATTAAATGTGTCTTACTGAATGCATGGGTTAGTGACTAAACTGTGTGAATGTCTGTATTAGTCTGTCTGTTGTTGTGTAAGCTGCTGCATGGGTTGGTCAGTAGCTACATCAGTGTCTATATAGGTTATTGATTGGTTGTCTGAGTATTTTTGGGGGAGATTGAGTGTGTGTGTGGGTGGGTGGGAAGTGTGTGACTCTGTGCATAGATGTGTGAGTGGTTGATTCACTGGGTGTATGGGTTCAAGAGTTCATGTGGAAACAGCTGTATGGGTGCATGAGTGTGTGTATCGGTGTCTTGGTGAGTGAATGAATGTCTGAGTGGTACATGTCCAAGTAACTACATATGTAAAAGGCAGTGTATGTGAGAGTTCAAGTATATAAAGGACTCTACATGATAGTCAGTGATTGTGAGACTGGCTGTATAGATCAGTGTGTACTTGTATCACTGATTATATAACACAGTAAGTATGCGTTAGTATCTGTATGAATAAGTGAGGTGGTGTGTGTATAATTGTATAAGTGAGTAAATGGGAGTGTGATAGATTCTTAGCATGACTGAGTAGGTGTGTGAGTAACTGCATGGATGAGTGGCGGTGTGTGATTGTCTGTATAGGTGTATGAGTGCATATGATAGTGTTGTATTGATGAGTGACTGCATGTATGAGTTATTGTATGGATGAATGAGTGGATGTGTGTGTAGACCTAGCAATCAGTGAGTGCGTATGTAGTAACTGGTATTGGTGTGTCAATGATCTAGAAAATGGTAGTCTGTATTTTACAGTGGGTGTATCAAAGGTTATATTAGAGTGTGAGGAGGTGCATCAGATTTTCACATGGATGATGTTGTCAGTGATGTCATCAGTGATGTCATTTGAGATGTCATCAGTGATGTCACTGACCATGTCATGAATGATGTAATATGTGACGTCATCAGCAGTGCATTGCGGAGGCGCGAGTTATAGTTAGCTGACCTAACTATAACGGTGGAATTTCTATGGTTTTGTACGAGTGAAATGTCCAACTAACTATAACGTGCCTGAAACCTATGGGTTTTTCAGTGAATTTCTAAGGTTTTTTAAATGCTAATTTCTAACTATAACGTGCCTGAAACCTATGGTTTTTTCAGTGAATTTCAATGGTTTTTTAAATGCTAATTTGTAACTACAATGTCCCTGAAACCTATATTGTTTTTAAGTAACTTTTAAAAAGACGTGCATACTTTTTGTAGTAAAAAACTAACTGTAACAGTAGTCTGTTATAAGTTATAATTTAACAATGTTTAAAACTTAATTAGCACAAATTAACATATAAGTGTGGAAAAAGTGTGACGCAGCAGCTATGATACCTGACTTAGAACAACAGCGTTCACAGTTCGATTCCCGGCTCCGGCGGCACGTTAGCCCACCACTATGTCACTGTGGGCAATACCTTGCTTAATCTTCCCGATGCCCCGAGCGCCGGGACACCTATCTGGAGGTAGCTGTACGCTTTACAAATGCTGGCATTTTTTTAATTTAAAACTATAATGATGAGAAATATTAGCACGTATTTTTTTTCCTATTCTGAACGATATTTTTTTTATGTTTTCTATTTAGAATTACAGCAATTAATAGATGTTTTTAGTCACGAGAAAGGAAATGACACGGTTTACCGGGTAACAGTTTTTAAGGTCTCCAACGTATGTACATATTAAGGAGCTTATACGTGTGAGGATCGAAATCAAAACCTTTACCGCTTCACATTTTGTAACTTTTCCCAACACGTGCACAAGTTAAACAGTGAAAACGTGAGCACGTGTCAACTGTAAAACGTGACATCTAAATGGGCGGAGCCGCATGTTCCTTCTATAGACTACTCAATAACCAAAAACTATATAAACCACACCCGTTGTTCGATTAGTTTCGTTTTTGCGAGTTATTTACGCGTCTCCATTCTGTGATGCAGATTCCGTTTTCTAGCATCGGATTCTTCTTTTGCGACAACAAAACAGATTACGGAGTTGTAAGTTGTTTGATTATGCCATAGTAGATATTTATAATACGTAGCTATTTGTGAATATTTAAAGATTTGTATTTAGAAAAAAATGTTATTGGTGGTATTTGCCATTTATAGGTAACGTGAGCAGCTTGTATTCAGAAACAGACAAAATAGAGGAAACACTATTCCTTTTCTGGCTCATTTGAGCTCATATAGTGTCACTTTGTATATTATAATATTGACACTATACTTGACCTCAGAGGTGTTGGTGACCTGTGGGCGCAAAGACTAAAGATTTATAAGTAACGTCAGCAGCTTCTGGTTCTTACTCTGTTTCCCCCTTGGGATCATATAGTGTGAATATGTATATTGTAATATTCACAGTCATTATGATCTCAGAGGAGTTTATGACCCGTCGGCGCGAAGATGAAAGATTTCGAAGTCCCGGAGAAAAGAAGCTCTGAACATATTCACCCCTGGAAAGTATTTCATTATTGAACTTGTTTTGTGTTCATGACTTTATTTTCCTTTTCCTTTTTGTGTGGCATCAGTGTCACTCTCTATATTGTAGTAGAGTGTCATATTTTCACACAACAGGAATTGGAGATTTGTCGCCGCCAGGAGTAAACCATCTCAAATACAGCTTACTGACCTTTATAACTTACTTGATCAGATATTTTTACAGTGAGAATATTTTTTTAAATTACAGTTTAAAAAAAGATTGTTTGCATAGACACTTTGTTACTGAATGCCTTTGTTAAACCCTACATTTTTGAATGATATTTTGGTATTTCTCTTTTTCTCTGTTGTGGTTCCTATTCTGGTTCTCCCTATAGAATTTATAGGAATAGTAGTGTAACCACACCCGTTGTTTGATTAGTTTCGTTTTTGCGAGTTATTTACGCGTGTCCATTCTGTGATGCAGCTTCCGTTTTTTAGCGTTGGATTCTTCTTTTGCGACAACAAAACATATTACGGAGTTGTAAGTTGTTTGATTATGGCATAGTAGATATTTATAATACGTAGCTATTTGTGAATATTTAAAGATTTGTATTTAGAAAAAAATATTATTGGTTGTTTTTGCCATTTATAGGTAACGTCAGCAGCTTGTATTCAGAAACAGACAAAATAGAGGAAACACTATTCCTTTTCTGCCTCATTTGAGCTCATATAGTGTCACTTTGTATATTATAATATTGACACTATACTTGACCTCAGAGGTGTTGGTGACCCGTGGGCGCGAAGACTAAAGATTTATAAGTAACGTCAGCAGCTTCTGGTTCTTACTCTGTTTCCCCCTTGGGATCTTATGGTGTGAATATGTATATTGTAATATTCACAGTGATTATGATCTCAGAGGAGTTTATGACCCGTTGGCGCGAAGATGAAAGATTTCGAAGTCCTGGAGAAAAGAAGCTCTGAACATATTCACCGCTGGAAAGTATTTTGTTATTGATCTTGTTTTGTGTTCATGATTTTATTTTCCTTTGCCTTTTTTGTGTGGCATCAGTGTCACTCTATATTGTAGTAGAGTGTCATATTTTCACACAACAGGAATAGGAGATTTGTCGCCGCCAGGAGTAAACCATCTCAAATACAGCTTACTGACCTTTATAACTTACTTGATGAGATATTTTTACAGTGAGAATATTTTTTGAAATTGCAGTTTAAAAAAAGATTGTTGCATAGACACTTTCTTACTGAATGCCTTTGATAAACCCTACATTTTTTAATGATATTTTGGTATTTCTCTTTTTCTCTGTTGTGGTTCCTATTCTCGTATTCCCTATAGAATTTATAGGAATAGTAGTGTATATATTACTACTATCCTATATGTTCTTAAAGGAGTACGTGATCTGTTAGCGGAGCAGTGAGCGACCTCTAAGCACTACGACAAAACTTTTCCGACTTCTACAGAATAGAAATTGTAAAAATTTAGATTTTTTTGTTGTGCTCCTTATTGTTCTTCTCCTGTGGAATACTATAAACGCACCCTGTACATTTTAATACTGTGAGTTTATAGTACTTCAAAGGGGTTGGAGATCTATCTGTGCAAGACATTAGCAACATATACTACAGTTATTTCCATTGATAACTTACTAACTCACAGTTTGTAACACTGCTAATATTTTATAAAATAGTAGTCCCTAAAAATAAATTATATACATAGTGCTTTATTTAATGTTTTGATGAAGCGTACATTTCTAGGTAATATGACGTCATTTGTGTTTAACTGTTTTTTACTTGTTATTGTTGTTGTGACCTGAGATGATGTAGTGCGGGAGTGTTTCTTGTAGCACTTCTTTTCTTCTTTATCTAAAAGTAACTGATGCCCTCTTATATTAACAAGAATATGGGGCAACACTTTTACAAACTATAGACGACAAAAAAAAGGGAGGGTGTGGCCATGCTTAAGGGATATTTTATGAATTGCGTTTTTATTTGTCACCCCTCTGATATATACAGCTACACTTTCCTAAGAAAGTATATTTGTGATTGCTTAACAAAAACTGTTTCAAACCTAGACTGAAATTTTTGCAGCGCAACCACACCTACTATTTTGCTGCAAGGAAGTAACACTCCCCGCGACAGAAGTAAGCACCGCACTATAACTATACATTATAAGTAAACATTGCTCCCGAGAAGTAGCCTACTCAGAACCTTATTTAAATGAAGACCGCAACAGCGCGCTTTCTTTTTGCAACCCCTTCCTCCATATTATAATTTTTCCTCCAAAGATGTAGCACTCCCCGTCAGAAAAGTAAACACCACATTATAAGTAAATACTGCTCCTGGGAAGTATCCCACCCGCTGACTTTATAAAAAGAAGACCGCAACACACTCTGTTATTTTCCCGCCGTGATTTGTAGGCCCCACGCAAATGATATAAATGGCCCTTAAAGATTATAAAAAACTATTTTTACCTTCACAGTCCCTGTCCACCACCTTGTGACCACTGTACAGAGTTAATAGTGTTCCTACCCTCCCCTATTTTTTTTTCCTGTACTCCTTTAAAGTGCGTCACAAAATGGCTGACAACAGTGAACCGTTCCCACCCAATAAGGAGCAAACTTGTACTCGGAACCTAATGGCTGCAAACACTTCTACTTTTAATGCTTCACAGCCAATGAACATTAAGCTTCGGAAGGTCCTGCTTGGAACACGTTACCCAATCAGATGTCCCTGATACTCCGCGGAGGGGGAGGGAATCGCTGACAACACTTCTACTTTCAATGGTTTACAGCCAATGAACATTAAGCTTGGGAAGGTCCTGCTTGGATCACGTCAGCCAATCAGATGTCCCTGCTACTCCACGGAGGGGGAGGGAATGACTGGCAACACTTCTACTTTCAATGGTTCGCAGCCAATGAACACTAAGCTCTGGAAGGTCCTGCTTGGAACATGTGAGCCAATCAGATGCCCTTGCTACTCCGCGGAGGGGGAGAGAATGGCTGACAACACTTCTACTTTCAATGGTTCGCAGCCAATGAACATTAAGCTCGTTGTTGGAACACCTCAGGCAATTAAACATTAATTTTGTTCCGCGCACAGGGAGAGAACACGCCCTCCCACATAATATTACATTTTCTCTAACAAAGTGACACTATCCGTGATAAAAGTGAACACCGCATTATAAGTAAACATTACTGCACATTATATTAAAGGAAGGCCGCAATACGGTGCATTGTTGTTTTCCCGATATGATTTCCACAGCCTACTGAACATTGCTGCAATACCGCGCATCGTTGTTTTGCGGACGTAATTTCCACAGCCTATGCAACATTCACACTACCTGTCTGTGCACCGTACAGACTGCTTAAAATAAGTCCACAGTGTTCCTACTATACCCTCTTATACAATTTTTCTCTTTTTTTCCCCCTACTCCTTTCAACTGAGTCACAAAATGGCTGCCAACACTTCCTAGTTTCAACAATTCGCAGCCAATGAGCCGCAAGCTCGTGCTCGTAACGCCTAAGCCAATCAGATATCAGAATTCTCAAATATCGATATTTGTAAAATTTGATATTTCTCAAAAACTACTGAATGGATTTACCCCATTTAAACAAAAGCGTGCTTTCTGGACCAAGACCTTTCTCCCTGCCAAATTTGGCGTAATTCCGTTCAGCAGTTTGACCTGTAGCCTTGTCTAAAGTTTCCTATGGAAATTGCATGGAGAAAACACGTTTTGGGACCCCCTTTTTTTCTCAGCCGCCTCTTGACGAATCACCCCCAAACTTTCAAGATAGGTGCTGATCTAAAAAGAGAAGTTTTTTGGAAACTTTCGTAAACATTCGTCAAACGAAGCCAAAGTTATAAACAAATCAAAAAACGCCTTTCCTATGGAAACGTGGTCCTAACTATAACTATCTACTGGCGACCGCCAGTAGATAATATATATATTACCTACTGGCGGTCGCCAGTAGGTATTTATAGTTAGGACCTAGTTTCCATAGGAAAAGCATTTTTTGACTTGGCTATAACTTTGGCGTCGTTTGAACAATCTTCATGAAATTTTCCCCAAAAAGTGTCAAGGTAGTCATGGAAAGGTTGGGGGTGATCCGTGCAGTGGGGACCGAGAAATTGTGGTGCGAAATAGGGTGCGTTTGTAAAGTTAATTCCCATAGGAACCTTTAGCCACACCTACAGCCCGAACCACTGAACAGACTTACACCACATTTGGCAAGGAGGTAGATGTTGGTTCAAGGAAGTGCCTTTTGCTTATTTGGTGTAAATCCTTTCAGTAGTTTTTGAGAAATTTAAATTTAAAATTATAGTGCTTTCTCTGGTTGCGAAGTCTTCGTGAACAAAGAGAGCTCATGCAGGGAGAGGCACTGCTCTGATTGCTGCCAACACTTCAACCAGGAAGTGTTGGCAGCCATCTTGAGACTCGGCTTCAAGCTGAGTCCCAAAAAAAAGTGGAAATAAAGAAAAGGAGGCAGGGTAGGAATACCCTGACCCCTAAGCCATGGTGTTGGGTCCCTCTGGGATCACCCCCACGGCATAAAGCCATTTAAAGAAAAAATTGCTGTGAATTTGCGATATTCGTGAATTTGCAGCAAAACTTTTTTGCAAAAAGAAAGCGCTCCTGCGCTTGCTATACAATAACCCCTGGGTGGGTCAGGTCCCATGGACATATAATGTATGTAGGAGGGCGGCGCAAGGGGCTCCTCTCCTAGGGCTTATTAAAGCCCGAGGGATCGCCACCTCCCCAGGGCTATTATTAATACGGGTGGGCCCACTGGACCCGCCCGCAGCCCCATGGACAGCCACCTCCTTGGGGCTAATTTAAAGAATATTGGGGGGGCCTTGTGGACCCCCCTGCCCTGGGGACTGCCACCTACCCAGGGCTAATTTCAATATTATGGGGGGCCTCGTGGGCCTCCATGCCCCAGGGACTGCCACTTCCCCAGGGCTCATTTAAAGAATATGGGGGCCTCGCATTTTAAAAAGAAAACGGGGGAAGTCCTACGTCATCCCTCGCAACCCTGGGGACCGCCACCTCCCTGAGGCTAAATGTCATAATAATGCGTGGGGGGCTCCAGCCCCCCGAGCAATCCCGGGGACTCCCACCTTTTTTGGGGCACACATACATTAATTAATGGGGTCCATTGTGGACCCCCTGCCTCGGAGATGATACACGATGGGAGGCCCGTGCTGCCCCTGTCCAGGAGCCCTGCATGTCCCTGGGCACCATCACCCCCCAGGGACGGCTCCAGCAATGTCCCAAGGTGCCCACCCCGGGACATTGCAGTTTGCTTTAGCATGGCGGGAGCACCTCTCCCGCCATGCCGTAGCAAACACTGCCCGCTTCATGGAAGCAAGTGCATTAGGGGGATGTCATCCACCCATGGTGGGGGGATGACATCCTCTTGCCTGCTGAGGGCCTCAGGACTAAAGTGGACTTCTTCCCACAAGCAGCAGTGCACCCGTAAGCGTGTTTGCAGAGTGGTGGAGAAAGGGGGCATGCCCTCTGACCACCTCTCCACAATCCAGCTGTGTGGGCGTTGCTGGAGGTAACAGGAGGGCTAGTTGGTCTCCAAGGACCCTCAAGAGCCAAGGGGACTTCATCCCCCAAATAGTTGTGCACCAGGAGGCACGTTTGCAGACTGGAGGAGAAATTGGGCGTGGCCACTGAAAACCTCTCAGCAAACCCACTGTGTGAGACTTGCTGGAGGTAACTGGTGGGGTAGTTGGCCCCCAAGGACCCTTGATAGTGTTATATTTAGCCCCGGGGACGTGGTGGTCCCAGGGGTTGAGGGCACTTTAAATGCAGATTTGCCCTGGGGAGATGGCGGTCCCCAGAGCACTGTTTTTTTTAGTTTTACATAGCGTGAACTCGACCTGAAGGTATTAGAGTGCTTTACATGAGCACCAGTTGCGTTACAGATGGACACATTGATTTTGTTAGGTACGGGGAGATTAAGTGATTTGCCCAGAATCACAGGATGTTAAGCATCCCTGACGAAACTGGAGCCTGGTTCCCCAACTTCGAGGCCAACCACTCTAGCCGTTAGGCAAGCCCCGCATAAATTAAAAACAGTCCCCGGGGAGGTAGCGGTCCTTGGGGCTTTAAGAGCCCTAGGAGGAGGGCCTCGTGTGCACCCCTCCTACACACATTGTGCATGCCCCCGGGACCTGGCCCACCCGGGGGCTCAAGATTACAAAAGCACAGGGTCACTGCACTTCTGTTTTTAAAAACATTTCGGCTGGAGCTACGGATACAGAGTGACTCCCGCCGAAAATAAAATGCGTTTTGGGACCCCACTTTTTTCTCAGCCCTCGCTTGACGGATCACCCCAAAACTTTCAGCACAGCAGCTGAACTGACTAAAGTATATATTTTCGTGAAGATTCATCAAGTGGCGGCAAAGTTTGTCAAATCTTTATGAAATTTTTAAAATTAGGCACCTGAGTTCAGCTGATGTGTTAAAAGTTCCAGGTTGATTTGTCAAGCGAGGGCAGAGAAAAAGGGGCGTCACCATGCAATTCCCCATAGGAGTTTTAGACATGGCTACAGCCTGAACCACTGAACGGAATTACACCAAATTTGACAGACAGCTAGATCCTGGTCCAGGAAGCATGCTTTTATTGATTTGATGTAAATCCGTTGAGTAGTTTTTGAGATATTAATGGAAAAATAAATATAGATATCTAGAGGTGCATATCCTTCGTGAATCCATCGCGGCACTTCACAAATGCAAGCCCTAACATTAGTGCAGTGATTGAGTGGCCACAACCTGAGTAGAAAGTTGCGGCCGCTATTTTATAAATCAGGGAACAGTTGCATGAGGTAAAAATTGATCAACAAGGTAATAGAGTGGGTCAGGGTAGAGGCACCCTGACCCCATGGGTACAATATAGGGGTCTGTGAGGGACTCCTAATGAACGAGAAAATGCCCAGAACTGGGTTTTTTTCACACTGGAGGATTCACAAATCCGTAGCGATGTTCAGCGTGGGCCCCCGTGCAGCCTTGCGGTGGATTCGTGAAGTCTGCTCAAAAAATAAATAAATTGCACTCACACAGTCACTCAGACAGTTAAACACACACTCAGAAACCTGCTCAGACACTCTCCCACCCACTCAGTGACCATGTCATGAGTGATGTAATATGTGAATTTCTATGGTTTTGTGTGTGTATAATCTGAGCCTAACTATAACATATACATATATATATTCACTGAAAAAAACAAAGGTTAAAGTAACTTTATAGTTAGGTGAATTTCTCAGTGACAATGTTAACTTTTAGGACTAAAAAACACAGAAATTCAGCAGTTATATTTAGCAGCACTAACTATTACTTGCGCCCCCGCCATGAGCTGCTTATGACCTCACATGGCATCACTCATGACATGTTCTACGACATCATTTATTACATCACTGATGACATCTCAAATTACATCATTGATGACATTCCTGATGACATCACTGATGACATCATCCAAGCTTTGTTTTCCCACATGTTGCTCTATAAAATACTCTGGGGCATATTCACAAGGAGCTATCGCCGAATTAACGGCACTTTATCGCAGCCAAAGTCGTGATAAATTTACCTCCCCATTCACAAGCCGGTGTTAACAGCCCACAGCACCAGTTTACCCGCGATAGCAGCTGCAAAAAACATCGCCACAGAGGACCCCCGCAAATATCGCTAATGAGATGCAGAGTAGGCGTTCCGGTGACAAAAGTCGAGACAACAGCACACCTCAACATTCACAACGACGAGCCACATCCGCAATAAAAACACAAAACAGGCGATAAGGCGCGTTAGCACCAGGAAATCTACACCTGCTCTGACCTGGTGTAAACTCGGATGGCAGCCAGCACCACAAAAGGGAGCACAGCCCAGGGCCACATCCCAAGGGCAACAGATGCCATGCACCCACCCATCATGCGGCCCGGACACCCAAGAGGGCCACAACACCCACCTCCACCACCCCAGGACCCCAACCCACACCCAGAACACCCCCCCCGGACCACCACAGACGCAGCGCAGACAAAGACAGCGGAACCCCAGGAAACGTACCAGCCGCACAGACCCAACATCTGACAATGTCACCTTCCACTACAGGCTGAAAAGGACAACCAACCTACGCATCCTGACCATCATTGCCCAACAGACCTACGGCAACAACACAGCGGACAACCAACATCCCACCCCACACAAAGCTGATGGCGTGGCTGCACCTGTTGGTCCCTCGGACCCCCCATCCAACACCCGCCAGAGTCGGAGGAGTCTCACAGCCAGCCACATCCAAGTCCCCCACACCTGTCCTGGACATCACCATCACCCTGGTACCCCAGTCCCCATACATACAACACAATGCGCAGGATCTGCTGGAGAGCAAGCAAGGACCATACGCCCAAGCAGGATGCACACACGTGTTGGGGGCAATACACAGCACACATGTACCACCTGTGCCCCCTGGTGACACAGCACACAATCACCGCAACAGGAAGCACACGTCTCACATCAATGTGCAGGCAACAACAGAACACCGTGGAACCCCCAACAATGTCTCCTTCAAATACCTAGCCAGTGTGCATGTTACTTTCATCCTCCGACAGTCCATCATCACCCAGCGTTCCCCGGATGGCAACAAGGGAATTGCACAGCCCCTTGGCAATATCCAAATGAACACCCCACACACCTCAACTCCACAACCATGCAAATCACAACCCTGGCAATGCACACGTCACAGAATCACATACAACAGGCACAACAACATGCCCACCCACCAGACATGACAGAACAACTTACAATGTCCACATGGGCAAGCCCTGAACATGAGCCAGCAACAGCATGGCACCTCAGCCACATAATAGCCGAATGTGGGGAGAGGTGGCAACCAGGCATGTGTGAAGGATGCAGTAGAACCATGATTGGGAAAGTACACAATGCCAAGAGTGCCAGAGATATGCTGGACACACCGCAGTATGCAGAACACACACATATCCATGGCGACATACACCGCTTGTGTATGGAGTGTAGTGGACAGTGGACGCCACCATGTCACCACAGCCAGTGGGGGACCTCGTGGAAATGTTGCCTGTTACACCCCCCCTAAGCGTCACTGGAGTGGGATGGCCCGGCGTACGCCACGCCAGCGTAGGGGTGTGAATAAAAAGCACGTAGGCCTGGGCGTGGTCCTCTTCTGGAAAGACCCACGTCTCTGCCAGGGCGGCACCTCCCACCCCGCCACGAGGCCGACACCGTCCCCGTGTGCGGAGTTGCCTGCAATGCTGTGCGCCTGCCAGACCCCGGCACGCTGGACCACGAACCCGTCAGGCCCGCCCCTGCGCAGCCAGGCCACACTGATCACCTGCCGACACCGGCGTGTGTCAAGGAGGGCCCACCACGTGCCGGCGCAAGTTCCAAGCCCGAGGCCCGCGACCTTGGCAGCCACCTCAGACCATCACGGCCTCCACGACACAGGCCCGCTTTATTCCTTTTTCGTTGACGTACTCTACTGCCGCCTTCGGCCTACTCTTCGGACCAGTAGGTCCCATATGTGAAACTGTGTCCTGAGTCATGAATGGCAGTGACCCCAAATCCGGCCCAGCGGCCACAGCACCAGACCCCCCGATCAGTGAGACATAGTTCCATATGGGCATCTTGCGACACTTGGTGCCACTAACCCTGTGCAACGCCAGCCGGCTACACGTGGTGCCACTAACCCTGTGCAACGCCAGCCGGCTACATGTGGTGCCACTAACCATGTTCAACGCCAGCCGGTGACACGTGGATGAGGGTCCAGGACTACCCTGCTGACCAGAGGGTCACACATCCAGCACCTAGTCGCAAAGCACGAATGGCGGAGTCCACACCAGTGGTTGCACGGAGAGGTGTAAGAGGAAGACGCGGCTCAGTCCGGACGAATGCCGGGTCACATAAACGGAGGTGACCGAACACGTGGTGCCACTGAACCTGAACTACGCAGGCCGGTGTGGCCATCCAACCTATGCTGGCGACACTCGGTGAATGGGCCTTGCTGACCGCTGCCTCAGGCCTACACCACGGTCAGGTAGGTCACACATTTGGAACTGAGTCTTGATTATACCATGGCAGTGAACATTGTTTAAGGCAGAGAACTATTCACCATACACCCTTCGATGTGGTGGCAACAAGTCTGTGCATGGCATCACAACCACACGTGTCTGTGGGCCTACGCGGACCACTGCCCTCGGCCTACACTGCGCACTAGTGGGATCACAGAATTGGAACTGAACATTGGTAATTCAAAAGGCTGAATACATTTCTTCGCACGCACGGAGGGGCGTAAGAGGATGACGCGTTGCAGTCCGGAGGGAACAGGATCATCATCACGGAGGTGATTGAACATTACCGACAACTGCCACTGTGTCACTAGCTCTGTGCCTCGCGAGCCAACGACCCGTGGCTGTGGGCCACTGCTGACCGCTGCCTCCGGCCTACCCTGTGGTCCAGTATGTCACAGCGCCTTGATTTGGCATTCTTGGAGTTCGCATCTGTGTACAGGCATCATCGCAGACTGCATCCCCTCCCAGCACCTGTGCCACTGAGCATGTCCCCCACCTTCATGGACACTCACTGGTCGTACATTGGTGGCGTTTGAGTCTATGGACTAGGGGGTAGTTTTCATCCTCATGCAGCTGATCCTGAATTGTTGGTGAAAACGAGGGTTGAGCTTTCCACTCCTCCATTTGCTGCTTCCAGATAACATCAGACCTTCCGCATCATGCCCTGGAGGACACCTTCCACTGTCCCCCGAAACCCTCCGCAACATACACCTCGGACATTGATGGGGACCCGCTCAGGTCGCATGGCCCATCTGACTGCACCGCAAGTCACCGTCCCGTGGCTGGGTGCCTGTGCCGGCCGCAATGCATCCGGGGCCACTAACTCTGTGCTGCTCAGGCCTGGGACCCCTTCTTCTGAGACATTGAATGGCCTCTGTAGCGATGGTCTTGGGGTCATCAACGCCATGTGTATGTGGCCCTGCGCTGTCCGCCTCCTCCGGCCCCAACTGTGGGCCACAAGGGCCCACACATGGCATCGAGTCTTGACCAGCCCGGACGTCGCATCACCGCAGGAGGCACACGCCACCACCCCAAGGACCACCTTCAACCGCCATCTGCCAGAGTCGAAAGGGTGGTCCTGACAGACCTACAGAGTTGCTCAGACCTGTCGTGGATGCCATCATCGGCCTGATACCCTGCTCAGCACTCCAGGTGCCAGTGACTCAGTGCACCGCAAGCCATTGTCCGTAACTGATAGACTTTTGTGCTGTTGTGAGGTTGCGCAGCAATGTCACCTCATGCAGTGGGGAAGACCTGGGACCATGAGGAGGAGGATGTGTCAAGTGTGTGGACGGGAGAAGGCACAGACAATGGGAGGGCATGTGGCAACAGCCCCAAGGCAGGAATGCAGACTGGTAGCGGTAGTCAAGCTACACACCCGGATCTAATACTGGGTATTGCGCTGTGGACTGCGGATGCAACTGTCACCTCAGGCAGTGTGGGAGACCTGGGACGTTGATGAAGAATTTGATGCAGGTGTACCACACCCCACTGCATCTACATCAGGACTAACCCAAAGGGACACAATCCTAGCAATTCCTTCACATGAGCGCGCTCTTCTCTAGTGCCCCTACCTCAGTGCACTGCAACTCACGGAACGTCCAGACTGAATATTGTGTGACCTCTGTCCTTACTCCGGATCCCTCCATGTTGCTCTGCATTTGACTCTGTTATGCTGGTGTTTTCTGTTTCCATTACACTGGTGTCCACTTTTCAGGTTGTTGCCAGCACCAAGCACTCTGTGCGGGCTGGCTTATACTCACCCCACACACATCCAGCACAGGCATCACTGTACATGTGGCCCTGCCAATAAAGGGGCCGGGCACACGTGCCCGTAGCCAGTTCAACATGATATGTGCATGTGTCTCTGTGGAGGTGTGGGTCTCCTTTGTGGGGTGTAGGTGGTCCCTGAAGGGTATTGGACACCCACGTATGTGTTCTAGTTCGCATTCCATGGGTTAGGCAACACCCTCACCTGTTGGGCCACCTCCTTTTGGCATTCTGCCACCTGGCATTGGGGTGCCATGTGTGGGTGGTTGAAGTGTTGTGAAGCAGCCGTGATTGCGGGTGCTTCATGCTGTGTGGTCTGTTGCAGGGTCTAGGTTCTCCTCTGAGTAGCTTGTCTGCCCTGGTCCTGGTGGTGGGTTGTGTGGGATGTCCATGGGCTGTTGTAGGGCATCGGGGTCGGGGTGTGGTGTTCGTCTCGGGCATCACTGATGGGTTGTCTGTTCAGACCTGCTGGAGGTGTTGTTTGTCCCTCTGCATTGTGAAGGAGAGGTGCATGTTGGCATTGTGTTGGCGCCTTATTCTTGTCGACATGCAGACTGTGTGACAATGTACATTGTGACTGTTTGGGCGGTGGTGGCTATTTGAGTTGGGACAGTGTACATTTGGCCTACATGGCTGATGTGGGGTTATAGCCATAGATGTGCATCTCACAGTTCCCTGCTCTGTCCAATGTGATTGTTCTGTTCCTGCGCCTGGGTGGACCCAGTTGTGTCCCCTGTTCTGCAGTGTGGGTGTTGCACTTTGTGCCACATTGTCATGGTATGTGCTGTGATTGCTATGTGTGTGTGCTGCAGTGTGCTACGGGGATGTGGGATATGTCCATGGGTAATTGTGGATGTGCAGTGTGCTACACCTCATTGTGCATGTGTGGCATTGTGCCCATCACCCCCCATCCCCCCAGTCCCTGTTGGATACTCACCCTGTTGTTGTTGTGTCAGGTCCTGTCGAGCTGTGTCCGTACTCCCTACTCCTTGCACCCTCTCCACACTGATGACTGTGGCCTGGCTTTCCTCCTGCTCCTCCTGTGTCGCTGGACTGCCACCTCCTGTCGCAGTTGCTACCTTCCTGTTGGCAGCGGGTTTGTACCTGGTTTAGGTTGTCACGTCCTGCCGGCGCCTCTTGACCTCCTGGATTAGCCTCCTGGGCACTCGGACTGCATTTCTGGTGGTCTGCTTGTGGGTCAGTTGCTGGTAGTGTTCTGTCACCTCGGTGGCCTTGGTCTTGTTTTCCTGCGGTGTGCACCCCGTCTTCCTCTCCCTTTTCTCCTTGGCCTTCCCCGACCCCGTTGTTCCTTGCTGGTGGTCTGTGGGGGTTGTGGGGTTCGCGTTGCCCTCTGCGCTGGGTCAGGGTGCATCCATGTTGCTACGTGCTTTGGCTTATTTCTGGTGTGTTGTGTCTGTGGTTTTTATGGTGCAATTTCCCACCAGACGCGTGGGATTTGCTGGCCTGAGGCTGGTTTTCGCTACCTTTTGTACCGCGATTGGCCTCATCGCATGATTTCTCGCGTTTCGCATTTTTTCGGCGTGGCGTTGATTTTCACGCTGACATTTGACACGTTATCTGGTGACTATCGCATGGTACCGCCTTTTTGTGAATTCCACGTTGACACGGGGATATTTTCCCGCGTTAGGCTGCGATATTGAAAGTTGCGTTACGCTACTCTTGTGGTAGTTATCACACGTTCTTGTGAATATACCCCTATGACTTTATGCTTGCTATAGTTGAAATTCGCATCAACCACAGATATATGGGAAGCCCTCATTCGCTCTGGTGTTTCAGTCTGTATAGAACTGTTCAAAGACAGCCAAAATAGTGAATGCCTATTCCAAAACAAATGCCATCCTATGGACAGCTTTTATCTGCTTCTAACTCTTGACACACACTGAACCTACAATAAAAAATGAAGTTGAAATCAGTAGAGAGCTGAGCAGTAGTGGTGGCTCACCGAGGGAGTGCTGCGGGGCGGCGGGGCGGGGGAGGGGCAGGGTTGGGGGATAGCGGACTCAGACATACGACGGACAGAACTCAGAGTAAGGCTTACTCTGAGTCTTGTCCGTCGTATGTCCAAGTCCCCAACCCCCCCACCCTGCCCCTCCCCCGCCCTGCCGCACCGCCCCGCAGCACTCCTTCGGCGAGCCGCCACTGCTGAGTAGTGTAGACAGTGTTTACTCCATGGAGAGAGTTTTCTCTATACCACACTGTTTGCAAACAGTGAAACTCTCATGAGAATGTAGACCATTGAGTATTGAAAAGAATCTACTAAGAACGGTGTACATTCTATGCAACAGTTCTGAAAGTGCTAAAGATCATACTACCTGCAGCCTTCATACTGTGGTGAAACCTTTACAGATAGCCCTTCTGCTGAAATAAAACAAGCACGCGTACATAGGTGACTACCTCGTGCACACTTTCTTTCATGTCAAGTAAAAATTATGATGCTGTCATGATTCTCGCTAATTACTCAAGGCTGCTTACAAAAGTAAGTATCCAGTACATAGAAACTTTCTCTTATTGGAAATCTTTTCTGTAGAACCAAAAGGTTGTGTGGAGCATAATGCATACAAGTCAACTGTCACTCACACACAGAGCTACTCATGAATGCAAACATTTATAACGTGTTAATAACTCTACACAGCTATGGTGCTTTAGGAGCACACGTGTTTTGCAAACACTTACACCCATTAGCTTCACCCAAGCTGTACAACAGTTGTATACAGATTGAACACCGTACTGAATGAGGGTTTCACTTATATCTGTGGTTGATTGTAAGTGTCAACTATAGTACGTATAAAGTCTTAGTAATTTATACAGCGATATGTGGGAAAATGAAGCTTGGATGATGACAACAGTGATGCCATCAATGATGTCAGTTGAGATGTCATCAGTGATGTCACAAATGATGTCATGGAACATGTTATGAGTGATGTCATATGTGAGGTCATAAGCAGTGCATGGCGGGGCCAAGTTATAGTTAGTGCTGCTAACTATAACTGCTGAATTTCTGTGTTTTCTTTTTGTTCAAAATATTAACGTTGTCACTGAGCTATTCACCTAACTATAATGTTCCTTTAACCTTTGCTTTTTTAGTGAATTTCTAGGGATTCAAAAAAATAAAAATATATTTAAAAATACATAGATACTAAGTAGTCCAAAAATGTTTGTGATGAGAATGTTCAACTTCTTAGTTTTTGTAACTCATATATACAGAAATATTCCAGCATAGTTTTCATAGTCTTTGTATGTATCTTTATATGAACTTCATAATTATAGTTAAAAAAGCCTCTTATCAGTTTGTCCTATACTGTAAACTGTGTTTTAACTATGTACATCTATTTTCAAGGTGTGTGATCGCTCTAGCCTGCGGCTCTGGAGATTGCAGAGTTATACATTTTGTTCTAATTTGTTGTACAGAGTTCTTTTTCACCTGGTCAGTTATTATTGAATTCTAATATTTTATAATAAAGTCAGTACAGTATGTATATTGCATTTATTATTTTGTTTACAAACTTACAGCTCTCACAAGACGATCGCGGGAGCTGAACACACAATCCCTTCCATGCACTACAAGGGGGGCTGTACTTCCTGTGTGTCTATCGCGATCCACTCTCGAGATCGTACATTTGAATTTAAGTTCCTAACAGTGCATTTTTGTAATTTTGAAGAAAGTAAGACATGAGAAGTGTTTTTTAAAGTGCAAAAAAACAGTTGAGGTATTGTTACATTCGAGATATTAAGAAAGTTCTCTATATTTTACGATCTCGCTGCCATCTTGTGAGACACCAGCAAGACACCCAGGAGGGTAAAGACATCCCAAGCAAAGATTGTGATTGGTTCATATGGATGTCTTTATTTTCCTTGTCACATTTTTGCTTATTGGGTTTGTCTCCGATTACACCTTTTTGGCTACCTCTCTGACTTTGCTATTTTTGTGATCAGAATGCCATCATCTGATTCAGATAAGAACCCTACTCCTGTTCCTGCAAGTCAGCCACCCAGGGAGTCCTTGGTCTGGCATTTTATTCACATGAGGCCTGGTGGGAAGAAAGTGACTTGCACATATGTAATTTGTAACATATGCAAAAAAGAGTTCAGCTGTGGCAGCCAGAATAAGCAATATTCCTTGAGTACCACCAGAATGTGGCAACATTTGAGAGCTCGAACGCCTTGCTCGGGCTGAGTTAGCCTGTGCTGCAGAGCTTGATAACTCCTCAGGGGCGTCCCCATCTTTCCAACCTGGTGACAATGTGCCTGCCCAGATACTCACTGCGCAAGCAGACAACAACCTGGCTTTTCTTTACATAGCCCTTTTTTGCTGTTTTTGCAAAGAGATTATTTTTTCTTCTGAGACAAGCAGGGGTGCATGGGCCAGACTTGTCCAGGATCATAAATGCCCACCTAGGCAGTAGTTTGTTTTTGCCATTTTTTCTCTACATTGTTCTCCTTGTTTTGAAGGAGATGTTTCTTTTTTTACTCCCAGTTCCTTGTTTTTGTTCTATCCCTTTAAAAAAAAAAAAATACAAAACAAGTTAAAAATATCAAAAAACACAAAAAAAATTATTTGTTGAAAATGCTACTTGAAAAAGCTCTTTTCAGAGTTACCCTACACTTTCATTATGTATATTGTTTGTACTATGTACTCCCTTATTTTCCTTCTTGATGACTCTCGCAAGATACTTGTGAGAGCCATAATGCTCTCAGACTTAGCGTGGTTGACTCTCGCTGGCCTCTCACGAGAGCCAGGTGAACATTCCTCTGAAACCACTCTGAGGAGGCAGCGTTTGCTGCTTTACGCTCATGAGAGAGTACTTTTATAATGGAATTTGAGTTTTCAATGTACATATCCTTTTGTAATAGGTATAATTTATATGCACCAGATTTTCGCTATCCCTTTTTTTTTATACAATCCCGCAAGAGTCTTACGAGATCCTAACTTTTTTTGGAAAATAGGAACTTACCATCTATTCATCACAGTACTTATCTCTTAAACACTTTGGCTCAAAAACAAGCACCACAATATGCATTAATCCTAATGGAGTGTATGGTGAACTCATCTACTCCTTTTTAGTATTTGCGATCCCGCGTGAGTTCCGCGAGATCATAAAAATTAATTAAAATCAACATACATTTATCTTCTTCACAGTAGTTATCCCTTAGACACCTACTCTCTAAACTTTGGGGGACAGCATTCCTTTCAATTCCGTTAAGCATTTTTTGCTGTACCCATGTCTGAAGAGGTCTATGAGAAATGCAGGGGGATTTTATGTTGAGGGACCCCCCTTTTTTCTCGGCCCCTGCTTGACGGATCACCCTGAAACTTTCCGGGAAGGAGATGAGGTGGATGAACTTTGTTTTGCAAAGCTTCATGAAGGTGCTTCAAACGGGACCGAAAGTTATTTCAAAGTTATTAGCAAACCAAGAAACGCTCAGTCTATTGAAAAGCAGACCTAACTATAACTATCTACTGGGGACCGCCATTTAATATATACACACACATATGGAGACACATCCCTACTCGAAGGCTAAACCCAAATATTACACCCAACAGTTAAATATCTTGATCCACATACTCATATAGTGCCTAAATATTCATGCATACCCATACAAAGAACATTTCATTGTGTTTTTAGGTTTTTTCTTTTTTATAAATATAACCATATATAGATAAAGATATCTGCATATGCATTCACTTATACACACATGTAATGGTGCCATTCCTATTCAAAGTACAGCCCCAGGCATCTACACATATGTATTTACACATATGTACATAGCCCTTACGATTTCTCTATACGTAGACATATATTGATATGTGTGTCAGATATAAATAAACATGCATTGTTAAGTACGTAGCAGAGGTATTTTTTTCCTTTTTAATAATTTATTGTTTTGATGTCTTGTTCATACTATTGCTGTACATTGTTGTATTGTCAGCATTATAATTATGTAGGAAAGTGGCAGATCTTGACTAGTCTTCCCAAGCAATAATGGTTTCTTATTTGATCTTATTTTTGGGGGTAAGGAATTCAGAAAATCAATTGGTGGTAGTTCTTTGAGGGAGTGGAGAGGCTGTGTTAAACTCCCCTGGAGGGGTTAGTGAGAAAAGGATTAGTGCTATTGTTTTTGTGTGTTAAACATGAATCAAACATGGCTGCTTTTGTTGTATAAAGAGTTGCCAGTTTTTGACAAGATTCTGGCAAAATGGGATGTGTTCCTTTTGGTGTATTTGGGATTGCGAACTTCTGTGAGTATTTTAAAACTTCTTTATTTGGATATTTTGTGTTATGGATTCTGCCTGAGTAGTAGTTTTTTTTAGCTTTTTTGATTGTTGGTTTGTACAATCTGTTATGTCCGTGTAAGTGTAATGGTTCTGAGGGTTGTTTTAAGCCACATGCATTGAAGCTTTATGATTTGTTGTTTTATCTTTTTAAATCTGAACTCCTCCATGGCGCTTGTTTACTTTTATGTTTTCATGTTTTTGTGTTATGAGTCTATCAAAAGCTTTATGTGACCATCTATAGAATTTCTGAACTGAGTTTATCCCCTTCGGTGCTCATGACGGAATGGTTCCGTCATGAGCCCCATTGCTCCTGTGCTCATGACGGAACCATTCCGTCATGAGAACAGGAGCACTAAATCCCTCTGCTGCAGACAGCAGAGGGATTTCCCTTTTTTTTTATTGGCCTCGGGAGGTTGGGGAAGAGCTTCCCCAACCTCCCGAGGCCAATTTGCATTTTCATTCCAATGCCGATCACGCGCATGGCGTGCTGACGTCATTGCAATGAAAATGAAACTGAAACTTAGTTTCAGTTTCATTGTTTCGGTGCTCATGGGGCTATCTCAGCCCCCGAGCACCGAAAAAGATGGGAGAGGTATCGTTGGAAAGGGGAGAATCTCCCCTTTCCAATGGTACCCTTCCCTAGTGGATCCCTGCTTGGGGATCACCCCAGGAGGGCTATCCCCAAGCAGGGATCCACCCACTAGCACCAGGGAGGGGGGAGCGGCCCCTTGGGCAAGGGCCGTTGCTCCCCCCATATTTGTTTGGGCACAACAGTCTTTCTGCAGATGGGGGCAGTATGGTCCTTGGAGGTTGTAGGTGATGTGCTATTGCTGATTGTGTTTGCTGTAGCAGGATTGAAATTGAATTGTTTTTGAGTGTTGCTATCCTTGTAAAACAGGATTAGAAGAAATGTAGTAGGGTCTGTGTGTGTGGGTGGTAGGGCAGCTGGTTGAAATTGAGGGTGCTTACTGTGGAGTTGCCTTTGAATAGTATTGTTGCTTTGTGATATACAAGGGGAAGCAATGTTATGAAGACTAGTGTGAGGTGGCTTTCTCTTGCACATGTTGAAGGTCTGGTTTTATGGCTCTGATAATCTGAAATGGATGATAGACGAGTAAGTGAGTAATATTGTTTTTTTGTGGCTGAGTGGTAGGTGTCTTTGTTGCATGGAAGCTCTGAGGTGTTTGGGTTTGTTTTGGTTGGTTAATAATGTGTGATATTGGTGAGGTGATTTGAGATGTAGGGTTTGAATATGAAGTATTGGGTGGTGTGGAGGTTGAAGGACAGGGGGTAGAGTTGGGTGTTAAAGGAGAGTCCTGGGGAGTGGGAGAGGAAATTAAGAAGAGTTAGGTGTTGGGTGAGAAAGGGGAAGAGGCAGGTTTCTTGGTAGAGAGTAGTGTTAAAGAGTGTTGTCCTGGGCATTGGGCAGCAAGAAGTGGGGTTGTGTAGGTAGAGGGTATGAAAGAGGGTTGATAGGCTTTCCATGGGCAATATTTGGAGTTGTCAGAGGGTAGTGGAAGGATTTAGTGAGAAAAGGGAGTGTGTGAGATTGAGGGGATTATGGATATGTACTGTGTGACATAGTGACATAGTGGGGATAGGTGTTTTGAACTGGTGTTCAGCACAGAGTTGTGGTTTGTGTAGAAGTGAAGGGGCCCTTGTTTAGATGTAGGGGTACAAAGTTATGTAGGAGTGTTCTGTGGAGCTGGATATTGTTTGGTGTGTATACATTTACTGACTCCTGAGTTGGGGTAGTAAGGCATTCCTAAAAGGAATGGGTCCCCAAGGGACCCCCTTTGTAAATGTTAAAAACAAGTTTGTTGGGGAGTAGGCGATGGGCCAACAGATCACTGTCAACTTTTAAACACATTTTTTACAAAAAGTAAACTTTCCTTTAAGTTTACATTTTTTTCTTTAAGCACAGCACCATGTCCTTAAAGAAAAAGGACACCATTTAAAAATGTATTTAGATGCTATCACCGACATGGTGGTCTGCTGACCTCAGGAGGCCACCATTCCTGTGATTGCATCCAATCAGAGTGAGTCGCAATTTGTGACCTGCCTCATCAGTAATCATGAGGTAGGTTGAATTGTGACCCACTCTAAATGGGAAATGTACAAATTGAATCATTAGTACATAAATTAGTCACCAAAATACTTATTAGTCACAAAATTCCACACTGGTTGCAAAACTACTGGTAGGAATTTATTAACAGTATTTTGACACCAGTGTTTTGTGCACCAGGCCCAGTATTAGGAACTCTTTTCAAGCTATGCAGAGTGAAGCTTTGTAGTTTTGCAAATACAGAAACGTTTGGAATATATTAGGGTCACAAAATATGCCTGCTGCAAATTAATACTCTTAAATTATGTGCATAATGCATTGCAAAAGGGTACTAAAACACCAACCAAACTCAATTACCTGCAGCTGGGAAAGCGCTTATATCCCAGCATGATTTTTGTCAGGTCGAGCCTGGGCAGCACATGCGCTGCTCTGCGAGGCATGCTGTATTCAGGTAGGCACTTGAAGCTCCGCCCACTTTCTGCCCATATTTTTCATTGGCTTGTGCCATTGTCCACTGTAATCTGTGGGTGTTCATCAGTCAATAGGCTTAGTAGTCCCTCCTTAGTACCGCCTTGTCTCATTTTGTAACCTCCCATGGCGACACCCCCTGTTACGTGTGTTGTTACTCAGTAGGCTTTAATTACAGCCTCCAAGCACTATTTTCTCAAACAGCTTTGTCCTGCCTGCTATTGCAGGCAGGACATGCTCTCGCCTAACGCTTTTAATTTTTTTTTATAGCATGAACGTATTTGCAATGCAATAGGTCTGCATTTGCGCGAGTTTAAGCTATTGGCATTGAAAATGACAATGCCTTTTACTTTTCTGTTTTAAAAACAACACATAAATAAAAGGCATTGTCATTTACAATGCCAATAGCTCAAACTCTTGTAAATGCGAGACCTATTGCATTGCAAATGCTTGTTATCTTAATGCATGAACACATTTGCCAATTCATAGATCTCCACAGCTTTGTCCCCTATCCCTCTGGATTCTGTAGTACTCTATCATGTTGACTGAGGCAGACCAGGTGTGTGGCAGCCAGTAGCGGCCCGTGGTGGGAGCGTTGCCGGGCAGTGACGTGGGGCGGGGGGTTGTAAAGTACGGAATACGGCCCTATAGAGGTAAGTAGACATATAAATAAATAAAACGAATTTCGTTGCGCGCGCTGCATCGCATTTGGCGATGCAGCACACGCAACGAAATTCGTTTTATTTATTTATATGTCTACTTACCTCTATACGGCCGTATTCCGTACTTTACAACCCCCCACCCTGCCCCTCCCCCACCCCACGTCACCGCTCGGCAACACTCCCACCACGGGCCGCTACTGGTGGCAGCTCGTGCCTTTGGTCTCTCCACCAGCCTCAGGGCCAATAAAAGACGGTACAAGTAGGGGATTCTTTTACTTCACTATGTCTGAATCCATAGGCCTGTCAACTAACAAGAATCCAAAGGTAGACCTAACCATTGAAAGAGCATAAGTGGAATATTTGAAAAGAAGAAGGAGAGCCCTTGAAAGTCCTGTGGGGCTGGGCAGAGGCAGTCAGTGTGAGGGTTCGAAGTGTGATCTCAGATCTAAAGAAGTCCGTTTATTACAGTTTCCATTTAAAACCTGCCATGTCAACGTTACTTGTACATTTGATTGCCCCGATATTGATGTGATAATACTTATGTGGTAATGATGATGAGATAATGATAATAATGATGCTAGCAAACACATACACAGCACAAAGGAAATATCTTCAGTCGATAACTGAAGGCATTAATAACTCACCCAGGACTACTCATTTTATCAACTTGATGCTATTTCCACCTAGGCTTTCGGAGAATAAAGTGGTTTTCACACATAGAATGAGATCTTAAAAAAATGTCTCCAATAAAAATGTACACCGCTTACAAATAAGACAAAGTTAGACATTTGCACTAAAGTGGAGGATACAGTTTTCCAGTTCTAGTTAGGTTGATGTGGGTTTATTGCCCATGCTTACAATCTGCTCCACAAAAAGCCTGTGTAAGGTTTCTCAGTAATATCCTACCTTTGCTTAAAATTTTATGGTAACTCAGGGTTTGTAGTAGCCTAACACACGTTTTCTTAATAGGAATGTAATTGTTTTTTTAGGTTGGTCTTTAGCTACAACCTTTCGATTTTACTAAAATTATATGGATTAGATACTCATTTATATGGAACTTCAGCCAGCCCTCTCAATTAATTGGTCTGTTGTTATATAATCCACATTTATTTTTCCACCCACTACATCATACAGCGCGGAGCAGTGGGTCAGCCCAGTTCTAGCAAAGGCCGCCACCGAAGGGGGCCTAGAGGGCCGGCGCCATAACCGACACCAAGCCCCGGACGAAACCAGTTTTTCGCGCCAAGGAGCAGGGAAGCTCCTGCGCCCCCCCCCCGCTGCGACCGCCAGAGAGGCGCCGGCCCCCCCGGCCAATGGGGGCCCGGGCGCGATACGAACCCCCCAATGGGGGAGAGGCCATGCAGAAGGCGGCACAGAACGGGGGGGGGGATATAAGCGCCGCTCCCCCAGGTAAGCTCCTATCTTTTGGGAGCGGGGGAGCAGCGCCGGCAAGAATCTTTTCCCACCCACCCACACCTAAGGAACGGCTACGTCGCAGTACGGAGGAACAGGCAAGACGCTGGCGAGAGAGAAACTACGGGGATAATGGTTGGTACGGAGGCACACCGGAGTGCGGTGCGCCGGAATAGGACCACTCACCTTGGGATGCCTTACGGCTGGGTGAGTTGGCCTAAGGGGCGATGTGTAGGACCACTCACTCTGGGATGCCTTACGGCTGGGTGAATTGGCCTACCACAAGGGGGTAGCTAACGGAGACGGCGCTCGCTGCCCAGCCCCCGCCGGATGGCAGGGCACAACAAGAATCGGCAAGGTAGCGAGTTGTGGCCTAACTCCGGGGACGGAAGCTACACCCCCTGCAAGGGCAACTCCAACCGAACTAAGCAACGACCCAGTAGGGCCAAGAGACAATGTAAGCCTGCAAATGACCTGTACAACGAACTGTCAGTCTAATCTGCTATTGTGCAATGTACATATGATTTACGCAAACGCAATGTATAACGAGATGCAAACAAGGCACGACACAAAAAGATGACAGCTCGCCAATAATGAGTTATGGCAGGATGCACAACAATAGGCAATATGTATATACGTGTATTCCTAATAAAACTGCGGCCAACAAAGGACCACCAAAAGAGAAAGTGTACGTTGGCTTATTTATGACAAGGAATACAGGGAAGGAAAGTTGGGAGTGGGCAAAGTGCGGGGGTTAAGCTATTGGCTAACTTCACTTTGAGTGATGGCAGTTTGCCCTTTGACAAGGAGCACGTCCAAAGTAGTTCCCTTCAATGCCAGGTACTAATATGGCAATGTGTCCTTTTTGAAACCCCAAAAATATTTTTGCTTATAGCTATTTATTTATTTATTTTTTTGATTGAGGCGGGCCCAGCAGCTCCTCCCAACATTAAAATTTTACAAAAAAACCATCACAAAACAAGCATTGACAAAACCAGAAGACTGGCATCCAAAGACAGACATATTGGCGTTGTCAATGGCTGTTCTACTGAGGCATGCGTTTTACACCCACTGCATTTTATTGCTGTGTTAGAAAAGTGCTTGGATTAATTTGTGATTTTTTAGTGAAGGCTTCCAAAAAAAGTCCTCATAACATGGACGGAATCCGATGCACTCTGCACTCTTTGGAGCAGTCTTCATTCAAAATACTTCCCGGTGTCACTTCCTTTCCCGTGTCTGTGCAACATCTCAGCTAGCAAGACAGAAAAGAGATAGCCACAGGCGAGATATGGCGTCCCTCGGAGTGCAGAGCAGGACTCGGCCAGGCTCTCCCTCGCAGCACCGTGCACGTAGCCTGCTACTTTAACCTCGCGCCTGATTGGGGGAGAGGCTATTTATTAGGAGTCACGCAAAATAAACACGGAAAGTTCACCATAAAATATGACAACCACTTTAAATAATGTTGACTTCTTTAAACTTTAAACTTTATTTATATATTTTATGGCCATAGTGTGAGCTCTTCTCGGATGTTTACTTCAGGGGAAGATCCATCATGGCGGACTTTGAAAGAAATTAATCCGCCATAACCCTGGCACAGAGCTCAAATCCAACAATGCAGATCTAAATATTTAGTGATGGATGATACATGTTTATAGAACAGAGGGCAGCATGACATTTAAATGGGAGCCGAGGTTTGGGGAGGGTGGATATTGCCGAAGAGCTATGGGAAAGTGAGGCCGTGCCAGCCACCGGAACTTAATTATTTGGGCCTAGCCTGCTTGACTGTTTTCTACGACGGTCCAATTCCGCCTGGGTCGCCATGGTCTTCTTTAAGAATGTTGCAGACAAGTTTCAGACAGGGATGTTCTGCTGACATGTTCACATTTGCTAGTGCGTCCCATGGTTCAACTAATGGCCTCATTGGATGTCAGCCAAAGGTTGCAGGCCTCTTGAAATATTCCTGGAAAAAAACGTTTATCGCAGCAGTGAAGTTTCCCATTAGTAACCCTATGTTGTCTAATCTGTGAAATTACATGATTAACTCCTTTGCAGAGAAAACTTCACCTTGTGTTGGTAATCCCACAGGAAGCTATTAAAAGTATCAACGGGATAATTCCTTTACTTTGTACTTGGCCTGGGGGTTCAACGAAATACATCTCCAAACATGAACTTCGCAACACTGTAATATATTAATCACATTTATGAAACGGTTGTTATGGGCGATTTGTTGTTTTAAAACTGAAGCTGAGTGTTTTCAAAAAGAAACTGAAAGAAATATTGACTTCATTTGTGTTTTCATAAAATGAGATTTAAAATAAAACGAACTGAAGTAATAATTAGAACACAGTGGGGCAGATTTACGAGAAAGTGCCGCAGCGCGGCAACGCAAGCCCTTTGGCTGCGCCATGCTGTGGCACTTTCAAAGCACAGGGATGCAACATATTTACAACAATATGTCGCATCTCTGTGCTTCCCCCTGCGCTGGCGCACAAACTGCAGCCATGCGCTGGCGCAGGCACCCTTGCACCATGGTGCAAGGGTGCCTGCATCATGGGGAGATTGTTTTTGTGCAGGAAGGGCCACCTTCCTGCACAAAAACAATCACTACAGGCATTTTCCTCTTTCAATGCGTGCTGTAGAATGCAGCACGCATTGAAAGAGGAAAAAACGAGGAGAAATGAAAACATTTTTCCTCGTTGCGCCTCGCTATGCCTCCCCTGGGGAGGCATAGCATTGACACGCATTTCCAGATTTACGATTCCTCGTAAATCTGGAATTGTGTCTCGTTCCATGGGTGTTGCGTGGGAACACCCACAGCAACACCCATGGAACGCCCCTTTCACGCAAAGTGCTGCGTGTAAAGGGGCCATATTTACAAGGACAGGAAAAGCCACGCAGGGTGGCTTTTCGTATCCTTGTAAACATGGAGCAGTGAAATGCGCCACCAGTACGTCACAAAAGTGACGTACTGGTGGCGCAGAGGGCTTGTAAATCTGCCCCAGTGTATCCATATGTGTGTCTTCTTTGTTTAGATTGACATTTTTCACGGCAGATCACCACAAAATGAGAGATGAAGAAAAATAATAAAATATAAGCAAGACATAAAAGAAAATATGGAAAAGAAAAACAAGATAATTGGGCTCAGTTGTGACAATTTCAAGGCTCTGCGAAAAAGAAGGGTAGAGAGAAAATAGAATCAAGACTATTTGAGAGGACCGGAAAACACAAAGGGCCACATGTATCAAAAAAGCATTTTGCGATTACCAAATAGTGATTTTTACCGAATCGCTATTTGGTAATCGCAAAATGCTTTGTATGGAAGGATCGCCAAAGATTTAGCGATTCCTTACTATTAACAAATAGCGATTCGGTAAATAGGCAATCGCTATTAGGTAGTACTTCTCCATTCATTCCTAAGGGCCTAAAGGCCCATTGATGCGCATGGTTTTGCAATAGCTAATTTGCGATTACCTAATTGGTATTCGCAAATTAGCTAATGCAAAGCCAAGGGTACCCGGGGGCCTAAGGCCCCCCTGAAGCAACCCATAAATAAACAAAATTGCACATGTAAAGCGCACAAATGCTCTAGGGGCATGTGTGCACTACATGGCACTTTGAAAAATGCATTTTTGTGCATTTTTCAAAATTTGCACATGGTTACCATCGACTTGAAGTCAATGGTAATAGCATTTTCCTAAATGCACAGTTTGCATTTGGAAAATGCTTGGCAAATGTGTTAAGGGAATCGCAATTTGTGTTTTCCTAATTGTAGTCGCAATTTTTGGTAATTTTTTGTGATTACCTAAAATTGTGACTACAAAGCCTTTCATGCAGCATGAAAGGCTATTTTCCATTCGCAAACGGCCGTATTTTGCGATTCGCTCCATTTGCGAATACAAAATTGTTTCATACATGTGGGCCAAAGAGTAGCATGGACATGGAGAGTTAGTTTAAGATTGAAGAATACCCTGGTTGAATTAGACGTAATAGCAAATATAAGTAAAATGGAGAGAAAGACCAAGACATCAAAAAAGAAAGAAACAATACCGAGAAAGGGAGTGAAGAACTCAAATGTTTAAAAAGATGAACATCAGAGAAAGCAAATGAAACAACTCATGTTTACATAAGAATGCAGTAAAGAGGAAAGGAAGCAAACCAAAATAAATTACATTGAAAGAATGTATGTAAGAGCAAAAAAAAAAGACAATAAATTAAAACGAGGAACAGAAACAAAGATAGGGTACACACAGTGGGCTAGAGAACAAAAGAGAGAAATAGAAAAGTGTGAGAGGAAAAAGATGAAAGGAAGAAACATTTGATAGAAAAAAAGACACAAAGAGAGGAAGAGAGAAAAAAGAAACAAATTAACTTTTGTACAAAAGCTTTTTGCACTTGTGAAGCCTGCAGATTTAAAAGTCGTGCTTTGTGAATGCAAATGAAAACATTTTTTTAGGAATGTACCCAAGGGATTTGGAACTAGCAATTAGTACATTACGACTCATTCTGAATGGTAGGAAAACGGGTCATGAAATGGACGTGCCACTTTTCATTGATGTGCCATGACATGATTCAATGGCTTGAGACCTTTATTGTAATTGCGGACCACTGCCAGGATCCTGCCACCTCGAAGTGGATGGTATCTATTCTCTAAGTGGAAGTTATCTGTGAGGGACTCCTACTTTGTAAGTGACAAACTGACATTGAGAGAAGCAGATAGTGGTCCAGGGGACCTCTGCTCTCCCCACTGTCATCCCATGTGATATTCTTTTAATTGCATCTCGTGTCTATTTGATAGGCATGAACTGCATTTTCAACATTTTGCTCGTGTGAATTCGGAGATGAAGGCCTCCTATCCATCCCAATGCCTCAACATGTGGCACTGGGAGAATGCTGCAGCATGACACACAATCCTGGAAAGATACCAAATACACCTTACTTTTTCTATGCTTCATTTTATCTAAAATTTCTTGCTTTGGATTTTTGAGATCACCTTCTGAAATAAAACCTTTACAATTTGAATACTCAGGCTATTTTTTAACTATGAGCAAACCAAAAGATTAATTTCTATTCTCGCAAATTCAAGTGGTTCATACATACTAGTGGATGCCCTAAACAGATGGCTAGAAATTCTTTCCCCAATGGAAAAAGGTTTTGCACAAATTCTCCCAGAAGGGTAACATTGAAGGTAATCCACAACTTTATTTTAGGTTAAGAGAAATTAAAAAAGAGCAAGATAGTGTACTTTACAAATTTTAAAATTAAGGATATCTATTTTTTTTTTTAAATCATCTGAAATAGTGAGAGAAAATAGGAGAGAATATTTACTTTGTCCAAAGAATGACGTAATTATGGTGAAAGATAATGCAGTAAAAATGATAACATGCAATATGGCTTAGTTGTACGATTGGCAACCTGTCAAAATAGACAACAATTATGATTAACTTTAAGGAGTTGTGACTGTTCTTCCATTGATAAGAGTGTAAGAATGTCAATTAGACATAAGAAAAAATAAAGTAAACAGATGTTAAGAATTAATATCAAGAATCCTGTAGGAATGATTTCGAAAATTCCGATGCACATATTTCTTGGCAAGTCATAAAATGTACATACCTGTCTCTGAGAGAAATTGAAACATATAAACTTAAAACTTCAACTTTCATGTTAGGGTAGCTCTTGAGGGACAAAGCATAAGAAATGTTACATAGTAAAATAGGGATTATTCCACAGAGGTTTAAAGGGATCACTGACAGAATATCGATTACAAGAATATCGACCTACAACAATATCGAAGTAAAAATATAGAATGCCAAAATATCGAATCCCTATCTCCAAACAGGTAAGTACAAAAATATCGAATCCAAAATATAGTTGTAAAAAATATAGTCAAAATATCGAATTTTTTAAATATCTTAAAAGTAATGTAAAATTAATGAAATAATATATATAATTAACTAAAACATACTTAAAAATACTTAAATAACTTTAATATTAATAAATAATTAATGTAAGTTAAAAAAATAAACATACATTTTTATTTTTTAATACATATATATATTAACGTAATATTTATAAAAAATATTCAATATTTTTAGCGTAGGATAGCGGGAGGGTAAAATTTACTATTACCACTCCAGTGAGTGCAACAGTAGGGAAAGCATTGGATAGCGGGAGGGTAAAAATTACTATTCCCACTCCAGTGAGTGCAACAGTAGGGAAAGCGTTGGATAGCGGGAGGGTAAAAATTACTATTCCCACTCCAGAGAGTGCAACAGTAGGGAAAACGTTGGATAGCGTAGGGGTAAAATTACTATTCCCACTCCAGAGAGTGCAACATTAGGGAAAACGTTGGATAGCGGGAGGGTAAAAGTACTATTCCCACTCCAGAGAGTGCAACAGTAGGGAAAGCGTTGGATAGCGGGAGGGTAAAAATTACTATTCCCACTCCAGTGAGTGCAACAGTAGGGAAAGCGTTGGATAGCGGGAGGGTAAAAATTACTATTCCCACTCCTGAGAGTGCAACAGTAGGGAAAGCGTTGGATAGCGTAGGGGTAAAAATTACTATTCCCACTCCAGAGAGTGCAACAGTAGGAAAAATAATGATTTAATATTTTAATAAAAATAAAATAATTATCAATACCAATAAAAAATTAATTAAAATGACTTACCAATTACAAAATATTTAATAATTAATTCTGTTAATATTATTACAATACATATTATTTCTTAAAAATTAATTACCTATTAATAAAAATTAATTACCAATTAATAAAAATTAATTACCAAATAAGAATTAATTAACAATAAATTAATAATTAATACCAATAAATAAAAATAAATAATTACTGAATTACAATTAAATTACTTCCCACCCTATTCCCCTATAAACCCACAACCCGCTCTGAATAATAAATTAATACAATTAATATAATTATCAATTAAAAAATTAATAAAAATGAATTACCAATTAATAAAAATTAATTACCAAATAAGAATTAATTAACAATAAATTAATAATCAATACCAATAAATAAAAATAAATAATTACTGAATTACAATTAAATTACTTCCCACCCTATTCCCCTATAAACCCACAACACGCTCTGAATAATAAATTAATACAATTAATATAATTACCAATTAAAAAATTAATAGAAATTAATTACCAATTAATAAAAATTAATTACCAATTAAGAAAAATTAATTACCAATTAATATTTAATTAACAATGAATTATTTATCAATACCAATAAATAAAATTTAATAATTACTTAATTAAATTTAAATTACTTCCCACCCTATTCCCCTATAAACCCACAACCCGCTACAGAACTAAAACGCAAAATTAAATTAAATATAATTAATAATTCCTAAAAATTAATATTTAATTTTCTATAATTAAATTACTTCCCACCCTATTCCCCTATAAACCCACAACCCGCTACAGAATTAAATTACGCAAAAATTAAATAACATAAAATTCATTACTTAAAAAAATTAAAACATACATTACAAAAATAATACATACTTTTAACACATATACTAACACTTAAAACACTATAAAAAAATTCGATATTTTTAACAACTATATTATGACTGTCGATATTTTGACAATCGATATTTCTTACCTGAATTTCGATATTCTTAACCACTATATTTTGGCAATTCGATATTCTGTCCATTCTATATTTACAACTCGATATTTTGGCAATTCGATATTAAAAATTCGATATTATGTCTGTTTACCGTTTAAAGTGTTCCTCTGAGACTTCGCTGCATTGTAATTGTAAAGGTAGTAAAATAATGATGTCAACACTCAGGAAAACTTTGGCAACACTGTGGCCACTGATAACTGAGCACTAATTACACCCCTTGAGCACCTGACTCCCAAGGTAGTGAGACGAGCAGTCCAAGGCTTAGTTAGGGAGGTGCTGTGGGGCTAGAGATACATGGAGAGAGCCTTTACAATGTAGTCTTTACCACACAATGCGTTTGACATGCAGCCTTTACTACGCAGGTAAGTACCACACAGGTAAGCATTTGTACCTTTTACACGCATGCCTTTACCATGCAGGTTAGTATTTTTTTTAATAAGTTAATTATTATGTCATTTAAAACAAAAGGTTTAGGTGTGGGTAGTGGTAAAGGCAGGTATGGGTAACCTGAGGGTTTAGTGGTGGGTAGTGGAAAAAGGAGATAAGAGTAATTTTAGGGTTTGGGTAGGCAGTGGTAAAGAGAGGTAAGGGTATTTTTAGGGTTCAGGGATGGGTAGTGGTAAAGGGAGGTGTACGGTGCAAATAAACAACCATGAGAACTACGGATAGTTCAAAATCTTTATTCCTTAAGGCACACCCCAGCCACAGCACATCAAAGATAGCCTTCCTCCTTATGATATCCGTCGTTCTCATTAGAACACAGGTCCTGGAATGTTGGTGAACATGGACTAATGTACATTGGGCAAGGGAAGGGGAAACTAAGACATGGGTTTAACCATTATGGGGATATCACAGATCCCCCTTCCTTTACTAAAACAAGATGGAGGTTTACAAAGAACATAAAGAGGAGAAGAATCTTAAGGACAAGAAGAAAGTGCATGGAGAGGGAGATTGCAAGTGTACTAAAATGACTAGTAAGAGGGCCGGAAGTTAAATGCATATGAAATGGGGTGAGAGATGTAAAGGAACAGGAGTATTCCATGCATTTTAACAGCAAACAATGTAAATGCAGAATTAACAGGTGATGGATTACATGCGTTTTAACAGTAAACATTATAAATGCAGAATGAATAGGCAGAATGCTGATATACATATCCTAAAACATATGGATAAGTAGGCAATCCTAAAAGATACATTAATTTAGAATAACACAGATTAAACTCCTTTAAGTTATTTTCAACTGTATCTGCTAGACCGTTCCTATTAATGTGTGATATAGTCCTTCAAATATTTTGGTGGTCTAATAGGTCGTGTTCATACCCTGTAAGGAAACTCTCATGGGAGTTCTCCATTTTGGGCTGTTTGCATTGCTCTGTTTTGAGTACTCCTTATTTTGTCATTTTTGTGGGCCTCTTTTGCTTTTGGCTCATCATACTATTGAATATGGAGTGGATAAGTATTGCCACCCTTCCTAGATTCCATATCTTACCATCATCCGTTTTTACAGCATTTTGGAAAAGTTTAATAACTCTCGCAGGTTTGTAAAATGTTGAGCCTTTCGCACACCCAGTGAGAGCCTTAATCTTTACCCAGTCCCCTACTGTAGCATTAGATTTCTTGGGGTGCTTGTCATGGTCATACCTTTTTTTTCTTATTGCTTTATATTTTATTTCTTGTTGTCTCTACTGTTGTTTAGTGCTTATTTTCAGCCCAGTCATTTCCCCATGTCATCCATGAAGGGAGAAGATGTGAGTTAAGTTTTCTTACTTTTATTAATTCAAAAGGCGTTTTCATGGTAGTTCAGATTTCCAGTGAAGATTGTTGACTTTGGCCAGTTGAATTCCCTCTTTTAAGGTCTTATTAAAGCGTTCTACTGCTCCATTTGCCTCTGGGTGATACAGTGCTGAGTGTAGTTGGGTGATTCCATTTCTCTCGAGATAGGATTGCATTTTACTTGAGCAAAATTGTACCCCATTGTCTGTTTGTATTGAAGATGGTAATCCTTCTCTTGCAAAGACTTCATCCAGGAATTTTATGACACTTTTGAAACTTATGTCAGATGTATTTTTATTTCTGGACACCTGGAGTAAAGCTCTATTAGTACTATGATGTAGGGGGAGGCACTTTCACCTGGTAAGGGACCTACAATGTCCAAAGCTAACTCATCCCATGGATGATTGGAAGCTTGTGTACATGGAGAGGGGTTTTCTTTTAGTTAGTCTTTTATCACTCTCGTTGCATGGCACACATTCTCTTATGCTCCTTTCGATTTGAATGTCCATGCCGGGCCACAAAAGTTCAACCTTAATCTTTCCTTTGTTTTTGACAACTCCAAATGACCTTTGTGTGCTTTTTATTTGAGCTTTTGTCTCTGATTACTTGGAGGTATTAATTTTGTGCATCTGAACAGGCAATCGTCCAATTCTGCTAGTTCACCTTTGAGTTTCCAAAATGGTTTTAATTCTTCTTGGATGGTGTCCTTTACTGGTCAATTTGTATTGATATACTGTCTGACAATTTCTAAGGTCGCATCTTCCTTGAGATTTGTTTTCGAGTCAGACTCTGTTATTACCCCCTCAGATACCAAACAAATGTTTGTAAATGCTAGTTCCTCCTCTTTGTTTTGAGGATATTCCTCTACCATGCTGGCAGTGGCAGGGTAATCTTGAAAGACAATCCGCTGCCTTGTTTTTTACCCCTGGAATATATTCATCTGAGAATGTGTATTCCTGTGGGTTTATTATCCACTTCCTTATGCAGCTTGAAATTGTATCTAAACCTTTCTTTTTGGAGATTTCTTTCAGGGGTTTGTGTTCAGTTCTGACCTTGAATTTACCACCCTAAATGAAATTCTTAAACTTTTTAATGGCCCAAAATACAGCCAGTGCCTCCCGTTCTATTACTGAGTAGTTAGCCTCAGCTCCTCGTAATGCTCTTGATGCAAAGGCTATTGTGATTTCATCCTTTCCATCAGTTTGTGAGAGAACTGCTCCCAATCCTTTTGTACTAGCGTCAGAGGCCACTGCAACTGTTCTACCAGGGATAAATGCACATAGTTTGGGTGCATTCTTGAGAGATTGCTTCACATCTCGAAATTCTTCATCACATGTATTGCTCCATATGAATTATGTTCCCGATTTTATCATTGATCTCATGTGAAAGGTTCTTTCTGCAAAATTATGTATAAACATGCTATACAATTCTACCATCCCAAGGAATGATCGGAGCTCTTCTTTATTAGATGGTGTCGCCAAGTTTGTTAAGGAATTTACAAGTCCTCTTTGGGTTCGATAACTTTGCTTGAAATTTTATGCCCCAGGTAAGTTAGTTCTTCACAGAAGAACTTACATTTTTCATCCTTCACAGTGAGACCAAATTCTTAAAATTTTTCCAAGTACCTTTTTAACTCTTTCTGGTGTTCAGTGTTGTGTGACCCACAAACTAAAATTGTCATCTTGATAATAAAATACTCCTGGAATGTCATTGAGCATAGAAGACGTGGCTCTCTGGAATGCCAAAATCAGCCCAAATGGCATGTGTTTGAATCTGTATGCCCCCATTGGTGTAATTTAAGCGGTAAGATCTTGTGAGTCAGGGTGAAGTCTGATTTTATTATACGCTGATGCCAAGTCAAGAGCTGAAAACACTTTGGCTCCTTTTAAGGCTGTAAACATTTCCACAATGGCAGGTAGTGGAAATCTGTCCACCACCACGTCTGTGTTTAGCGCTGTTAAATCGACTCACAATCTCACCTTATTGTCAGGTTTGCGTGCTACTACAATGGGGGCAAGACACTTTCAGGCACATGCATCAATGTTGGATTTTGCGATTTCTTAATTGCGATTTTTAAGGAATCGCAATTAAGGAATCGCAAAAGCCTATGCATGTAGAAATCGCTCAAAAAATAGCGATTTCTAAACATTCCTTAATTGCGACTCGCAAATTGCGAGTCGCAATTAAGGAATACCTCCCCATTCATTCCTATGGGCCTAGAGGCCCATAGGAATGAATGGGAAGACATTCTCAATTTGCGATTCTCAATTAGAGAATCGCAAATTGAGAATGCAATTTCAAGGATGCCAGGGTGTCCAAAGGACACCCTGTTGCACCCCTGAAATCTGCATATGAGTACATCTTGCACACACACATGCCCCAAGGGCATGTGTGTGTGTAAAATGGAACTTTGAAAAATGCACTTTAGTGCATTTTTCAAAGTTTTTGCAAATTACCATGAAGTTCAACTTCATGGTAATTTGCGCCCCCTATTAGCGAAATCGCTAATTTTTTTACTTTAATGCATTGCATTTAAGGAATCTCAATTTGCGATTCCTTAAATGCAATTGCAATTTGAGAACTCGCAATTAATTGCGAATTCTCAAATTGCGAGGGCCTTGACCCTTGATGCATCGCAAAAGCTAATTTTGCGATCGCAAACGGCCGATTTTTGCGAATCGCACCGTTTGCGATCGCAAAAAGCTTTGATGCATGTGCCTGTTTGTGGCTTCAACTGGTTCGATTACTTTTTGATTATATAATTTTTCCAATTCTTCCTTCATGGTGTCTTGAATGTTCACTGGTAAACACCGTACCTTGGAGACAATGGGGTTTGCGTTTGGTTTCAATTTTATTTTGTGGATCTAAGATTATAGACATCCTAGTTCCTCTGTGAATACCTCCGGAAATTTGCTTACAAAACAGTTTTCTTGGACAAATTGTACAATTACTTGAGGCGAAGAATTTGGATCTAAAATTATTCTTAATGTTTTTTTAACCATCCAGCTTAGAATATGGTCCACTTTTTCTGCCACATAAGCTTTGGTTTGAGTTTCATTTCCTTCCCCCAAAAGTAGCCTCTAATGTTGATGGTTTGACCCCCATACCCACCAGGTTGTATGTCCATGTTTGATAATTGAGGAAAGAAATACTGGTTAACCTTGAGCATGAGTCGAACATTGCTTCAACATCTGTTTCTTCTATGTTTATTATGTCTTTAGGATTACCCTCACAATTACCATTCATTTGCAACACAATTTCATCACATATATCAGAAACGTGTGAGTGTATATCATTCTTCTCAATTTTCTTGGTTCTACAACATGCTACAAAATGGCCTTTTTTTCCACATCCTTTACATATTGCCTTCCATGCTGGACATTCTCTGAAGTTTGCCATGTGTCCTAACATACTACACTGAAAACACTTCCCTTTAAAGCTTTGATCAGTGGTCTTAAAGATATCTTTTTTCTTTTCCCTAACAACATTCACTTCCACCTTAACATCAGAAGCAATGCTTTTGTTCTCAACGTTTAATTCCTTGACACAGGACAACATATGTTCCACCTGCTTAGAGACTATTATAACCTCGTTAAGTGGGGGATTATCTTTGAGCCACAGCTCTTCACACACTCTATCTATATTGCAAGCTAATAGGAACTGATCCCGAATACGCTCATCAGCAGAGACACCACATTTACATGACACTGACCGTCTCCTGAGTTCAGACACAAATTCTTCGATGCTCTGACCTTCTCTCTGACACCTCTTGCCAAAATGGTACCTTTCCAGAATGGTGCTTATCCTAGGCAGAAAGTGTTTGTCTAATTTCTTTATACATATTTCATATGTGTTTAAGTCATCAACTTTATCAGTGGGTAAATCTGGAAGATGTTTTAGTACTTCCTACCCTTCAGCACCTAGACAATGTGCCAAGCAATGCTACTTCCATTCAAGATTTATGTTAGGACCACACACTATAAGATAACTTGCAAAAACTTTCTCCCATGTGCTCCATCACATAGGTGGGACCCCTGGCGTGTTCATGAAAAATAGAGGAGGTGTTATATTTTGCATTGTGAAGAAAAATGTGTTGAGTAAGCAGTTATAGTATGTTTAAGGTGTGGATGACATGGTCTTTATAACTAAAACAAGTGCTGAGTGTTGCCATAGTCTTGGTTTGCATTCACTTTTAGTGTATGTCATAACCATAAATTTCTTTCCAAAGTCATTATAATAACTTACACTTTGATGGTATATAACATTTACAGTTGCACCAGATTTACATATAAATATTCATCAACAGGTTTATCATAGACAATATATGTCAGTATAAATTAACATCAATAACTTTAACAGCATTACAGACTGCGATAAGATGGTTGATATTAAGTGTGTGAATCACTGTTGTTTTAATTGTGATCCACCGGTTAAGTAATTGAGGCTCACATATAGTGTGTGGATCACTGCTCAGTTGAGTATGATCCATAGTATTTTTAATGGATATATATGTGTGGCGATTTAATATTGTGAGAAAGTGCCCTCTTTCTGCATGGTTGCCCCCACTTTTTGCTGAATTGCTGATGTACTTTGACTGAGTGTGCCCTGGGCTCCTGCTAATCAGGTACCCAGGGCCTATGTTCTTTCCCTAAAACTGCATTGAAGCCTAAACCCAATTGGCATCTCTGGCCACAGGTCAGCCCTTGGTAAATGGTACCACAGGTACCCAGGGCACTGTGACCAGAGAAGGCCCCTAAGGGCTGCAGCACTTATTGTGCCACCCTTAGAGGCCCTGTACCACTACACTCACACACTGCCTTTGCAGGCTGCGTGTTTTGGTGCAGAACAAAGTGAAGAGTCGACATGGCACACATCCCTGTGTGCCATGCCTACAACCCACTGCCCTGGCATAGATCAGTCACCCCTCTAGCTGGGTGCACTATACCAGTGGTGAGGGTACAGGTGCATGAGCCCTGTACCCCTACAGTGTCTAAGCCCATTCTTAGACATTGTAAGTGCAGTGCTGCCATTAAGAGTATATGGTGCTGGGAGTTTGTCATTACGAACTCCACAGCACCATAATGGCTACACTGAAAACTGATAAGTTTGGTATCAAACTTCTCAGCACATTAAACCCACACTGATGCCAGTGTGGGATTTAATGAAAAATGCACACAGAGGGCATCTTAGAAATGCCCCCTGAAAACTAACCCACTTCTAGTGTCCTGGCTGAGGGGCTGCTTTCAGCTGCCACCACCAGACATGTTTCTGGACCCCTGGGTCGAGAGCCTGCTGCTCTCTGGGGCCTGAAACAATGCACATCCTGGGACGAGGTGCCAAGCCTCCTCCCCCAGGATGGGCAGGGTTCACGAAGGGGAAGCTTCAAAGGCTTGCCACCTTTGTGAGCTTCCCCAGGCCACTTGCTGCCCTCAGCAACTGGTCCCCACCGGTTCTGACCCCCACTTTGGGCAGGAGAACCGGCGGGAAAAACAAGTGAGGAGAGAGGTGTGCCCACCTCTGCCATCTCCACCCCTCAGGTGGGGGAGGCGAGGTGAAGCACAACTCTCAGTCCACGCTATCTTGAAGATGGGGGGACTCAGCCAACCAGGGACAGGCCCATGCCCCACTCCCACTGGAGGGTGGCATAATAGGGGGTGTACCCATCCCAGGGAAGGGACCCATTGGTCCCTGCCTTTTACCTGCCTGTAACGCCCCTAAATCTAGTATTTAGGGGTACCCCTGAACCTTGCTTCCTCAGATCCAGACAAGAAACAAGAAGAAAAGAAGAAGAAGTACAGAACAGCCGTGCAGCAGCTAACAAGAGGAAGACGCCTACTGACTTGGCCCCAGCCCTACCGGCCTGTCTCCCCCTCGAACCTGCTCCTGCGAAACCCAGGTGTGTCCTGCAGCCAGCCACCTCAAAAACCCCGGAGGACCTGCCTGCCTTCACTTCCAAAGCCTGCTTCTCCCGTGAACACCGGATTTGTTCAACTGCAACCTCTGGCAGCAGCCGGAGACCGCGAATCCGCCCCACTCTGCACCCGCCGTCCACGGCCCGAGCTCGAGTGGGCAAACACCACGAGGAGGTCACCCCGGCAATCCTGAACCAAAATCCAGCAACCCCTGACCTGCCTCAAGCCTCCAGCTGACGCCTGCAGCCTAAATCCAGAAGGCCCCCCTAACCGCGACCAGGAGCTGGTAAGAAGATCCGACCCCAAAGGACACCCCTGCACCCGACGCCCAGCAGCCTTGTGTGCCCAAACCAATGGTGCCTAACCAACCCCTATCTTCCCAACTTACCTCTCGAAGTGGTGGTCGCACCCAGAAGTCCTTCGTCTCCCTGCCTGCAGTGCTTTTGCTAACCGGAGGTTCTCCATTGGAAACAACAGGGCATCCAACCTCGAAACAGCACCCTGCACCCGGCCGCCCTAGTGCCGCTGAGGGTGCACCTTTGGTGCTAATCTGTTTCCCCATTTGCCCTGAGCTAAAGTCCAGGAGCTTTGCTCCCACAACCCAGTGGCCTGCTTGCCAGCAGCCACCAACCGGAGGCCTCCTATCCCCCATTGGATAACATGGGGCCTCAACACTCTGCACCCGGCCGCCCTGGTGCTGCTGAGGGTGTAACAAGAGTGCATCACTGACCCTGGGGGACCCCTGAGTCTAACCCCAGAACCTCAACTCCAAAGACTGATTACTTACGTAAGAACCGATAACCATATTTTCCTCCATAGGATAACATTGACACTTTTTCCTGAAAAAGTTTCTGTGTGGAGTTTTGAAACCTAAAACAATTCTTTAAAATTGTACGATTTAACCAAAACGCTTTTACTCACCTGTTTACAGGAAATGTCCCAGTGCTGCATCCAGGCATACAGCACTGAGTAAGAAAATTAATCCAAAAGTAACTTACCTGCTATTTTACTGAAAATCCCATTGAAGTCAATGTACTGTATTTACAAGTGATTGCATTTCTCTGAAACAATACTGTAAGTAAAACCATAGTACATTTACAATTGCTATTGAACTGTTTTACAATCAGCATTTACTACTGTAAAGTATTTATTGCTTACTTGTGCCAGGCTTGCTTGGTTCTAGAAATAAAATAACTAAAAGAATATTTTTATGCAAAAACAATTGGTCTGAAGTTCAGTCTTTGAGTGTGTGAATTCATTTGCTGACTGAGTGTGTACAACAAATGCTTAACACTGTCCTCTGATACTGCCTTACTGCTCGACCACACTACCACAAATAGAGAGTAAGGTCCTATCTAACTTTACCTCTGCCTACCTTTGGGGTTCCACTGGACTCTGTGCACACTATACCTCACTTTGGTATAGTATATACAGAGCCAGCTTCCTACATTGGTGGATCAGCGGTGGGATATACAACTTTGCATTTGTTGGACTACTTGGTTACCACCTGATCACACAACAGAACTCTTAAATTGTCTTTAGAATTCTGATTTTTCAAATTGGCATTTTTTTGCAAAATTACTAAAAGTCTTGTTAGGGCCTTGGTTAAATCCCTTTAGCCTTTTAGAAAATAAAAAGTCACTGTAGCTAGGGTTAGAGGGGTTAGAGGGGTTAGAAGTCTTTTCAACAATGTCTCAAAATAAGAACCCAGCTATTAGTGAAAATACCCACAATGACATAGAGAACAGGGTTGAGGAGCTTGACCTCACCCCCTACCTTCACTTGTCTTTCAAGGAGGTAAGGTCCCTATGTAAACTTAAAAACATAGCCATGGGTCCCCATCCCACCAAACAAAAGCTCCAGGAGCTGTTGGCTGGGTATGCTAAGGACCACCCCTCTGAACAAGGTGATGACCAGTCAGATGGGGAAGGAGTGGAAGAGGATGACCAGGTAGATCTACCTCCTCCACTGCTTAGGGAGAAAAGGGCTCCAATAGCCCTGACTCAAAGAATCAACATCTCAGTGCCTAGATCTCACACAGGTGGGTCAAGCATTTCTGAGGACATTGAGGACAGCCTCAATGAGGAGGACAGCCTTTTAGCAAGGCTGACCAAAAGACTGGATCTTGAGACCAGGTTGCTGGCTCTAGAGAAAGAAAGAGCAGAGATGGGCTTAGCTCCCATCAATGGTGGCAGCAATATACTAAATAAGGATAGAGAGCAATCTTATGATCCTAAAATCCCCAAAAGGATTGTCCCTAAATATGAGGAGAGTGATGATATCACAAAATGGTCCACAGCCTTTGAGAGGACTTGTGAAATGAGAAAGGTGAAGAAGTCACACTGGGGGGCACTCCTTTGGGAACTGTTCTCTGGTAACTGCAGAGACAGACTCCTGACCCTTGCAGGGCCAGATGCTGGGTCTTATGACCTCATGAAGAAAACTCTGATTGAGGGATTTGGACTCACAACTGAGGAATACAGAATTAGATTCAGGCGGGCTCACAAGACCCAAAACCAACCCTGTATTGACTTTGTAGACTACTCAGTTAAAACACTAGATGGTAGGTTAACTGGACATAATGTGCATGATTTCAATGGACTTTACAATCTGTTTATGAAGGAACATATTTTAAGTAATTGCACTAATGAAAAGTTACATCAGCATTTAGTAGACCTAGGTCTAATTTCTCCCCAAGAATTGGGAAAGAAGGCAGACCACTGGGTCAAGACAAGGGTGACTAAAACAACCACTGGGGGTGACCAAAAGAAAGGGGTCACAAAACCTCCCCAGGGGAAAGGGGGTGAGAATTCCCAAGATAAAAAGCCTGAATCTTCTAAAGGGCCCCAAAAACTTGCACAGGGGGGTGGGACCCAAAAACCTTCCCAACCCAATAATCCATACAGGGGAAAGAACTTTGATCCTTTAAAGGCCTGGTGTAACAACTGTAAGAAGTTGGGACACTTAACTGGAGATGCTGCTTGCCCCACCAAGCAGGCCCCTAGTCCTACTACAGCTACTCTTGGTGTAGCAAGTCTCCAGATGGGATCAACAGTGTGGCAAGAGCAAATCGGGTTGCACACTGAAGCAGTTCTAGTTTCTGAGGGAGAAGTTGAGTTTGCCACTGTAGCTGTGTGGCCACCCAACTTAAAAAAGTACCTACAATATCCCTGGATTAATGGAACAAGGATAGAAGCTCTGAGGGATACAGGTGCCAGTGTCACTATGGTGAGAGACACACTGGTTTCCACTGAGCAATACTTGATTGGGAGAACTTACCCAGTCACCAATGCTGACAGTGTTACCACTAACCATGCAATGGCTATGGTGACATTAGACTGGGGGGGGGGTTACTGGCCTGAAACAGGTAGTGGTCTCTCCAAAGCTACCAGCTGCATGTCTGCTTGGCAATGACCTGGAAACCTCAGCATGGGCTGAGGTTGAACTGAAAACCCATGCAGCAATGCTGGACATCCCTGAATTGGTGTGTGTAAAAACAAGAGCGCAGAGCAAGTGACAGGGTGAAAAAGAATTGTTGGAGCCTGAAAGTATGGCCCAACCTTCCAAGAGAAAAGGTAAGAAGACTGGGGAACCAGCTTCTGGACAGCAAAAGGATCAGGACCCCTCTCCTCAGGGAGAGGACTTGGACACCCCAGAGGGAACTGAGCCCATGGAGCTTGACCCTTACCAGGTTGAACTCTTAGGCCCAGGTGGACCCTCTAGGGAAGAGCTGTGCCTTGGACAGCAGGACTGTCCAACTCTTGAAAGCCTGAGGCAGCAAGCTGCTACCCAGGAAAGAGGAGATGTCAGTGGTACCCACAGAGTTTATTGGGAAGAGGGACTACTGTACACTGAGGCCAGAGACCCCAACCCTGGAGCCACTAGGAGAGTGGTAGTGCCTCAGAAGTACAGGGAGTTTCTCCTAAGTTTAGCTCATGACATTCCCTTAGCTGGACATCTGTGCCAAACCAAGACTTGGGAAAGGCTAGTTAGCCACTTTTACTGGCCCCAGATGCACTAAAAGTAAAGGAGTTTGCCAGCTTCTGTGTCACCTGTCAGGCCAGTGGCAAGACAGGTGGCCCCTCAAAGGCCCCCTGATACCACTGCCTGTGGTGGGGGTTCCCTTTGAAAGGGTAGGTGTGGACATAGTGGGTCCACTTGAACCTCCCACAGCATCAGGGAACAAATTCATTCTAGTGGTAGTGGATCATGCCACTAGGTACCCTGAAGCAATTCCCCTTAGGACTACTACAGCTCCTGCAGTAGCCAAGGCCCTCATTGGTGTCTTCACCAGAGTAGGGTTTCCTAAGGAGGTGGTTTCAGACAGAGGTTCCAACTTCATGTCTGCTTACCTAAAACACATGTGGAAAGAGTCTGGAGTGCAGTACAAGTTTACTAGGCCCTATCACCCACAAACCAATGGCCTTGTTGAGAGATTCAACAAGACATTGAAAGGCATGATTATGGGGCTCCCTGAAAAGCTCAAAAGGAGATGGGATGTCCTCTTACCATGCCTGCTTTTCGCTTACAGAGAGGTGCCACAGAAGGGAGTAGGGTTTTCCCCTTTGAACTTCTGTTTGGCCATCCTTTGAGGGGACCACTCTGTCTTGTAAAAGAGGGTTGGGAGAAGCCTCTCCAAGAGCCCAAACAAGATATTGTGGACTATGTGCTTGGCCTAAGGTCCAGAATGGCTGAGTACATGGAAAAGGCATCCAAAAATCTTGAGGCCAGCCAGGAGCTTCAGAAGCACTGGTATGACCAAAAAGCTGCACTGGTTGAATTTCAACCTGGGCAAAAGGTGTGGGTTTTGGAGCCAGTGGCACCAAGGGCACTCCAGGACAGATGGAGTGGCCCTTACCCTATCCTAGAGAAAAATAGTGAGGTCACCTACTTGGTTGACCTGGGCACAAGCAGGACACCCAAAAGGGTTATCCATGTGAACCGCCTAACGCTCTACCATGAGAGGGCTGACATCACCATGCTGATGGTGACTGATGAGGATCAGGAGACAGAGAGTGAACCTCTCACTGACCTCCTCTCATACAGCCCCAAAGATGGGTCAGTCGATGGAGTTGTCTTCTCAGACACCCTCTCTGCCCAACAGCAGACTGATTGCAAGCAAGTCTTGCAGCAGTATGCTAAGCTCTTTTCCTTGACCCCTGGTCAGACAAACTGGTGTATCCATGATGTGGACACTGGTGACAGTTCACCTGTCAAAAACAAAATCTATCGACAGTCTGACCAAGTCAAAGAAAGCATCAGAGCTGAGGTCAGCAAGATGCTGGAATTAGGGGTTATTGAACCCTCTGAGAGCCCCTGGGCCAGCCCAGTGGTTCTAGTCCCCAAACCTCATCCACAGGGGGAAAGAGAGAAATGAGGTTCTGTGTGGACTATAGAGGGCTCAACTCTGTCACCAAGACAGATGCTCACCCTATCCCAAGAGCAGATGAGTTGATGGACAAATTGGGTGCAGCCACATTTCTATGTACCTTTGACATAACTGCAGGGTACTGGCAAATTGGCATGGCCCCAGGAGCAAAAGAAAAGACAGCATTCTCCATACCTGATGGGCATTATCAGTTTACTGTTATGTCCTTTGGTTTAAAGAATGCCCCTGCCACCTTCCAGAGGTTGGCGAATCAAGTCCTTGCTGGATTGGAGTCCTTTAGTGCAGCTTATCTAGATGATATTGCTGTCTTTAGCTCCACCTGGCAGGATCACCTGATCCACCTTGGGAAGGTTTTAAATGCCCTGCAGACTGCAGGCCTAACTATCAAGGCATCCAAATGCCAGATAGGGCAGGGTACTGTGGTGTACTTCGGCCACCTTGTTGGTGGAGGCCAGGTACAACCCTTACAGCCCAAGTTCCAGAACATCCTGGACTGGGCAGCTCCAACAACCCAGACCCAAGTCAGGGCATTCCTTGGCTTGACTGGGTACTACAGGAGGTTTGTGAAGGGATATGGGTCCATTGTGGCTCCCCTCACAGAACTCACCTCCAAGAAGATGCCCAAGAAGGTAAACTGGACAGTTAGTTGTCAAAAGGCTTTTGACACTTTGAAAAAGGCTATGTGCTCAGCACCAATTCTCAAAGCTCCAGACTATGCCAAGCAGTTTATTGTGCAGACTGATGCCTCTGAGCTAGGGATAGGAGCGGTCCTATCCCAGACCAATGATGAAGGCCAAGAGCAACCTGTTGCTTTTATAAGCAGAAGGCTTCTCCCCAGGGAGCAGCGTTGGAGTGCCATTGAGAGGGAGGCCTTTGCTGTGGTTTGGTCCCTGAAGAAGCTGAGACCATACTTGTTTGGTACTCACTTCCTAGTTCAAACTGATCACAGACCTCTCAGATAGCTAATGCAAATGAAAGGTGAAAATCCTAAACTGTTGAGGTGGTCCATCTCCCTACAGGGAATGGACTTTGTAGTGGAACACAGACCTGGGACTGCCCATGCCAATTCAGATGGACTTTCCAGGTTCTTCCACTTAGAAAATGAAGACTCTCTAGGGAAAGGTTAGTCTCATCCTCTTTTGTTTGGGGGGTTGTGTGAGAAAGTGCCCTCTTTCTGCATGGTTGCCCCCATTTTTCGCAGAATTGCTGATGTACTTTGACTGAGTGTGCCCTGGGCTCCTGCTATTCAGGTACCCAGGGCCTATGTTCTTTCCCTAAAATTGCATTGAAGCCTAAACCCAATTGGCATCTCTGGCCACAGGTCAGCCCCTGGTAAATGGTACCACAAGTACCCAGGGCACTGTGACCAGAGAAGGCCCCTAAGGGCTGCAGCACTTATTGTGCCACCCTTAGAGGCCCTGTACCACTACACTCACACACTGCCTTTGCGTGCTGCGTCTTTTGGTGCAGAAAAAAGTGAAGAGTCGACATGGCACACATCCCTGTGTGCCATGCCTACAATCCACTGCCCTGGCATAGATCAGTCACCCTTCTAGGTGGGTGCACTATACCAGTGGTGAGGGTACAAGTGCATGAGCCCTGTACCCCTACAGTGTCTAAGTCCATTCTTAGACATTGTAAGTGCAGTGCTGCCATTAAGAGTATATGGTGCTGGGAGTTTGTCATTACAAACTCGAGAGCACTATAATGGCTACACTGAAAACTGATAAGTTTGGTATCAAACTTCTCAGCACATTAAACCCACACTGATGCCAGTGTGGGATTTAATGAAAAATGCACACAGAGGGCATCTTAGAGATGCCCCCTGAAAACGAACCCACCTCTAGTGTCCTGGCTGAGGGGCTGCTTTCAGCTGCCACCACCAGACATGTTTCTGGACCCCTGGGTCGAGAGCCTGCTGCTCTCTGGGGCCTGAAACAATGCACATCCTGGGACAAGGTGCCAAGCCTCCTCCCCCAGGATGGGCAGGGTTCATGAAGGGGAAGCTTCAAAGGCTTGCCACCTTTGTGAGCTTTCCCAGGCCACTTGCTGCCCTCAGCAACTGGTCCCCACCGGTTCTGACCCCCACTTTGGGCGGGAGAACCGGCGGGAAAAACAAGTGAGGAAGAGAGGTGTGCCCACCTCTGCCAGCTCCACCCCTCAGGTGGGGGAGGCGAGGTCCACGCTATCTTGAAGATGGGGGACTCAGCCAAACAGGGACTGGCACATGCCCCACTCCCACTGGAGGGTGGCATAATAGGGGGTGTACCCATCCCAGGGAAGGGACCCATTGGTCCCTGCCTTTTACCTACCTGTAACGCCCCTAAATCTAGTATTTAGGGGCACCCCTGAACCTTGCTTCCACAGATCCAGACAAGAAACAAGAAGAAAAGAAGAAGAAGGACCGAACAGACGTGCAGCAACTAACAAGAGGAAGACACCTACTGACTTGGCCCCAGCCTACCGGCCTGTCTCCCCCTCGAACCTGCTCCTGCAAAACCCCGGTGTGTCCTGCAGCCAGCCACCTCAAAAACCCCGGAGGACCTGCCTGCCTTCACTTCCAAAGCCTGCTTCTCCCGTGAACACCGGGTTTGTTCAACTGCAATCTCTGGCAGCAGCCGGAGACCGCAAATCCGCCCCACTCTGCACCCACCGTCCACGGCCCGAGCTCGAGTGGGCAAACACCACGAGGAGGTCACCCCGGCGATCCTGAACCGAGATCCGGTGACCCCTGACTTGCCTCAAGCCTCCAGCCGACGCCTGCAGCCTAAATCCAGAAGGCCCGCCTAACCGAAACCAGGAGCTGGTAAGAAGATCCGACCCCAAAAGGCACCCCTGCACCCGACGCCACACGGCCATGTGTGCCCAAACCAACGGTGCCTAACTAACCCCTAATTTCCCAACTTACCTCTCGAAGTGGTGGTCGCACCCAGAAGTCCTTCGTCTCCCTGCCTGCAGTGCTTTTGCTAACCGGATGTTCTCCATTGGAAACAACAGGGCATCCGACCTCGAAACAGCATCCTGCACCCGGCTGCCCTAGTGCCGCTGAAGGTGAACCTTTGGTGCTAATCTGTTTCCCCATTTGCCCTGAGCAAAAGTCCAGGAGCTTTGCTCCCACAACCCAGTGGCCTGCTTGCCAGCAGCCACCAACCGGAGGCCCCCTATCCCCCATTGGATAACATTGGGCCTCAACACTCTGCACACGGCCACCCTAGTGCCGCTGAGGGTGTAACAAGAGTGCATCACTGACCCTGGTGGACCCCTGAGTCTAACCCAAAGGCCAATTACCTACGTAAGAACCGATAACCAAATTTTCCTCCATAGGATAACATTGACACTTTTTCCTGAAAAAGTTTCTGTGTGGAGTTTTGAAACCTAAAACAATTCTTTAAAATTGTATGATTTAACCAAAACGCTTCTACTCACCTGTTTACAGGAAATGTCCCAGTGCTGCATCCAGGCATACAGCACTGAGTAAGAAAAGTAATGCAAAAGTAACTTACCTGCTATTTTACTGAAAATCCCATTGAAGTCAATGTACTGTATTTACAAGTGATTACATTTCTCTGAAACAATACTGTAAGTCAAACCATAGTACATTTACAATTGCTATTGAACTGTTTTACAATCAGCATTTACTACTGTAAAGTATTTATTGCTTACCTGTGCCAGGCTTGCTTGGTTCTAGAAATAAAATAACTAAAAGAATATTTTTATACAAAAAAAATTGGTCTGAAGTTCAGTCTTTGAGTGTGTGAATTCATTTGCTGACTGAGTGTGTACAACAAATGCTTAACACTGTCCTCTGATACTGCCTTACTGCTCGACCACACTACCACAAATAGAGAGTAAGGTCCTATCTAACTTTACCTCTGCCTACCTTTGGGGTTCCACTGGACTCTGTGCACACTATACCTCACTTTGGTATAGTATATACAGAGCCAGCTTCCTACATTGGTGGATCAGCGGTGGGATATACAACTTTGCATTTGTTGGACTACTTGGTTACCACCTGATCACACAACAGAACTCTTAAATTGTCTTTAGAATTCTGATTTTTCAAATTGGCATTTTTTTGCAAAATTACTAAAAGTCTTGTTAGGGCCTTGGTTAAATCCCTTTAGCCTTTTAGAAAATAAAAAGTCACTGTAGCTAGGGTTAGAGGGGTTAGAAGTCTTTTCAACAATGTCTCAAAATAAGAACCCAGCTATTAGTGAAAATACCCACAATGACATAGAGAACAGGGTTGAGGAGCTTGACCTCACCCCCTACCTTCACTTGTCTTTCAAGGAGGTAAGGTCCCTATGTAAACTTAAAAACATAGCCATGGGTCCCCATCCCACCAAACAAAAGCTCCAGGAGCTGTTGGCTGGGTATGCTAAGGACCACCCCTCTGAACAAGGTGATGACCAGTCAGATGGGGAAGGAGTGGAAGAGGATGACCAGGTAGATCTACCTCCTCCACTGCTTAGGGAGAAAAGGGCTCCAATAGCCCTGACACAAAGAATCAACATCTCAGTGCCTAGATCTCACACAGGTGGGTCAAGCATTTCTGAGGACATTGAGGACAGCCTCAATGAGGAGGACAGCCTTTTAGCAAGGCTGACCAAAAGACTGGATCTTGAGACCAGGTTGCTGGCTCTAGAGAAAGAAAGAGCAGAGATGGGCTTAGCTCCCATCAATGGTGGCAGCAATATACTAAATAAGGATAGAGAGCAATCTTATGATCCTAAAATCCCCAAAGGGATTGTCCCTAAATATGAGGAGAGTGATGATATCACAAAATGGTCCACAGCCTTTGAGAGGACTTGTGAAATGAGAAAGGTGAAGAAGTCACACTGGGGGGCACTCCTTTGGGAACTGTTCTCTGGTAACTGCAGAGACAGACTCCTGACCCTTGCAGGGGCAGATGCTGGGTCTTATGACCTCATGAAGAAAACTCTGATTGAGGGATTTGGACTCACAACTGAGGAATACAGAATTAGATTCAGGCGGGCTCACAAGACCCAAAACCAACCCTGTATTGACTTTGTAGACTACTCAGTTAAAACACTAGATGGTTGGTTAACTGGACATAATGTGCATGATTTCAATGGACTTTACAATCTGTTTATGAAGGAACATATTTTAAGTAATTGCACTAATGAAAAGTTACATCAGCATTTAGTAGACCTAGGTCTAATTTCTCCCCAAGAATTGGGAAAGAAGGCAGACCACTGGGTCAAGACAAGGGTGACTAAAACAACCACTGGGGGTGACCAAAAGAAAGGGGTCACAAAACCTCCCCAGGGGAAAGGGGGTGAGAATTCCCAAGATAAAAAGCCTGAATCTTCTAAAGGGCCCCAAAAACTTGCACAGGGGGGTGGGACCCAAAAACCTTCCCAACCCAATAATCCATACAGGGGAAAGAACTTTGATCCTTTAAAGGCCTGGTGTAACAACTGTAAGAAGTTGGGACACTTAACTGGAGATGCTGCTTGCCCCACCAAGCAGGCCCCTAGTCCTACTACAGCTACTCTTGGTGTAGCAAGTCTCCAGATGGGATCAACAGTGTGCCAAGAGCAAATCGGGTTGCACACTGAAGCAGTTCTAGTTTCTGAGGGAGAAGTTGAGTTTGCCACTGTAGCTGTGTGGCCACCCAACTTAAAAAAGTACCTACAATATCCCTGGATTAATGGAACAAGGATAGAAGCTCTGAGGGATACAGGTGCCAGTGTCACTATGGTGAGAGACACACTGGTTTCCACTGAGCAATACTTGATTGGGAGAACTTACCCAGTCACCAATGCTGACAGTGTTACCACTAACCATGCAATGGCGACATTAGACTGGGGGGGGGGGGGGTTACTGGCCTGAAACAGGTAGTGGTCTCTCCAAAGCTACCAGCTGCATGTCTGCTTGGCAATGACCTGGAAACCTCAGCATGGGCTGAGGTTGAACTGAAAACCCATGCAACAATGCTGGACATCCCTGAATTGGTGTGTGTAAAAACAAGAGCGCAGAGCAAGTGACAGGGTGAAAAAGAATTGTTGGAGCCTGAAAGTATGGCCCAACCTTCCAAGAGAAAAGGTAAGAAGACTGGGGAACCAGCTTCTGGACAGCAAAAGGATCAGGACCCCTCTCCTCAGGGAGAGGACTTGGACACCCCAGAGGGAACTGAGCCCATGGAGCTTGACCCTTACCAGGTTGAACTCTTAGGCCCAGGTGGACCCTCTAGGGAAGAGCTGTGCCTTGGACAGCAGGACTGTCCAACTCTTGAAAGCCTGAGGCAGCAAGCTGCTACCCAGGAAAGAGGAGATGTCAGTGGTACCCACAGAGTTTATTGGGAAGAGGTACTACTGTACACTGAGGCCAGAGACCCAAACCCTGGAGCCACTAGGAGAGTGGTAGTGCCTCAGAAGTACAGGGAGTTTCTCCTAAGTTTAGCTCATGACATTCCCTTAGCTGGACATCTGTGCCAAACCAAGACTTGGGAAAGGCTAGTTAGCCACTTTTACTGGCCCCAGATGCACTAAAAGTAAAGGAGTTTGCCAGCTTCTGTGTCACCTGTCAGGCCAGTGGCAAGACAGGTGGCCCCTCAAAGGCCCCCTGATACCACTGCCTGTGGTGGGGGTTCCCTTTGAAAGGGTAGGTGTGGACATAGTGGGTCCACTTGAACCTCCCACAGCATCAGGGAACAAATTCATTCTAGTGGTAGTGGATCATGCCACTAGGTACCCTGAAGCAATTCCCCTTAGGACTACTACAGCTCCTGCAGTAGCCAAGGCCCTCATTGGTGTCTTCACCAGAGTAGGGTTTCCTAAGGAGGTGGTTTCAGACAGAGGTTCCAACTTCATGTCTGCTTACCTAAAACACATGTGGAAAGAGTCTGGAGTGCAGTACAAGTTTACTAGGCCCTATCACCCACAAACCAATGGCCTTGTTGAGAGATTCAACAAGACATTGAAAGGCATGATAATGGGGCTCCCTGAAAAGCTCAAAAGGAGATGGGATGTCCTCTTACCATGCCTGCTTTTCGCTTACAGAGAGGTGCCACAGAAGGGAGTAGGGTTTTCCCCTTTGAACTTCTGTTTGGCCATCCTTTGAGGGGACCACTCTGTCTTGTAAAAGAGGGTTGGGAGAAGCCTCTCCAAGAGCCCAAACAAGATATTGTGGACTATGTGCTTGGCCTAAGGTCCAGAATGGCTGAGTACATGGAAAAGGCATCCAAAAATCTTGAGGCCAGCCAGGAGCTTCAGAAGCACTGGTATGACCAAAAAGCTGCACTGGTTGAATTTCAACCTGGGCAAAAGGTGTGGGTTTTGGAGCCAGTGGCACCAAGGGCACTCCAGGACAGATGGAGTGGCCCTTACCCTATCCTAGAGAAAAATAGTGAGGTCACCTACTTGGTTGACCTGGGCACAAGCAGGACACCCAAAAGGGTTATCCATGTGAACCGCCTAACGCTCTACCATGAGAGGGCTGACATCACCATGCTGATGGTGACTGATGAGGATCAGGAGACAGAGAGTGAACCTCTCACTGACCTCCTCTCATACAGCCCCAAAGATGGGTCAGTGGATGGAGTTGTCTTCTCAGACACCCTCTCTGCCCAACAGCAGACTGATTGCAAGCAAGTCTTGCAGCAGTATGCTAAGCTCTTTTCCTTGACCCCTGGTCAGACAAACTGGTGTATCCATGATGTGGACACTGGTGACAGTTCACCTGTCAAAAACAAAATCTATCGACAGTCTGACCAAGTCAAAGAAAGCATCAGAGCTGAGGTCAGCAAGATGCTGGAATTAGGGGTTATTGAACCCTCTGAGAGCCCCTGGGCCAGCCCAGTGGTTCTAGTCCCCAAACCTCATCCACAGGGGGAAAGAGAGAAATGAGGTTCTGTGTGGACTATAGAGGGCTCAACTCTGTCTCCAAGACAGATGCTCACCCTATCCCAAGAGCAGATGAGTTGATGGACAAATTGGGTGCAGCCACATTTCTAAGTACCTTTGACTTAACTGCAGGGTACTGGCAAATTGGCATGGCCCCAGGAGCAAAAGAAAAGACAGCATTCTCCACACCTGATGGGCATTATCAGTTTACTGTTATGTCCTTTGGTTTAAAGAATGCCCCTGCCACCTTCTAGAGGTTGGCGAATCAAGTCCTTGCTGGATTGGAGTCCTTTAGTGCAGCTTATCTAGATGATATTGCTGTCTTTAGCTCCACCTGGCAGGATCACCTGATCCACCTTGGGAAGGTTTTAAATGCTCTGCAGACTGCAGGCCTAACTATCAAGGCATCCAAATGCCAGATAGGGCAGGGTACTGTGGTGTACTTCGGCCACCTTGTTGGTGGAGGCCAGGTACAACCCTTACAGCCCAAGTTCCAGAACATCCTGGACTGGGCAGCTCCAACAACCCAGACCCAAGTCAGGGCATTCCTTGGCTTGACTGGGTACTACAGGAGGTTTGTGAAGGGATATGGGTCCATTGTGGCTCCCCTCACAGAACTCACCTCCAAGAAGATGCCCAAGAAGGTAAACTGGACAGTTAGTTGTCAAAAGGCTTTTGACACTTTGAAAAAGGCTATGTGCTCAGCACCAATTCTCAAAGCTCCAGACTATGCCAAGCAGTTTATTGTGCAGACTGATGCCTCTGAGCTAGGGATAGGAGCGGTCCTATCCCAGACCAATGATGAAGGCCAAGAGCAACCTGTTGCTTTTATAAGCAGAAGGCTTCTCCCCAGGGAGCAGCGTTGGAGTGCCATTGAGAGGGAGGCCTTTGCTGTGGTTTGGTCCCTGAAGAAGCTGAGACCATACTTGTTTGGTACTCACTTCCTAGTTCAAACTGATCACAGACCTCTCAGATAGCTAATGCAAATGAAAGGTGAAAATCCTAAACTGTTGAGGTGGTCCATCTCCCTACAGGGAATGGACTTTGTAGTGGAACACAGACCTGGGACTGCCCATGCCAATTCAGATGGACTTTCCAGGTTCTTCCACTTAGAAAATGAAGACTCTCTAGGGAAAGGTTAGTCTCATCCTCTTTTGTTTGGGGGGGTTGTGTGAGAAAGTGCGCTCTTTCTGCATGGTTGCCCCCATTTTTCGCAGAATTGCTGATGTACTTTGACTGAGTGTGCCCTGGGCTCCTGCTATTCAGGTACCCAGGGCCTATGTTCTTTCCCTAAAATTGCATTGAAGCCTAAACCCAATTGGCATCTCTGGCCACAGGTCAGCCCCTGGTAAATGGTACCACAAGTACCCAGGGCACTGTGACCAGAGAAGGCCCCTAAGGGCTGCAGCACTTATTGTGCCACCCTTAGAGGCCCTGTACCACTAAACTCACACACTGCCTTTGCGTGCTGCGTGTTTTGGTGCAGAAAAAAGTGAAGAGTCGACATGGCACACATCCCTGTGTGCCATGCCTACAATCCACAGCCCTGGCATAGATCAGTCACCCTTCTAGGTGGGTGCACTATACCAGTGGTGAGGGTACAAGTGCATGAGCCCTGTACCCCTACAGTGTCTAAGTCCATTCTTAGACATTGTAAGTGCAGTGCTGCCATTAAGAGTATATGGTGCTGGGAGTTTGTCATTACAAACTCGAGAGCACTATAATGGCTACACTGAAAACTGATAAGTTTGGTATCAAACTTCTCAGCACATTAAACCCACACTGATGCCAGTGTGGGATTTAATGAAAAATGCACACAGAGGGCATCTTAGAGATGCCCCCTGAAAACGAACCCACCTCTAGTGTCCTGGCTGAGGGGCTGCTTTCAGCTGCCACCACCAGACATGTTTCTGGACCCCTGGGTCGAGAGCCTGCTGCTCTCTGGGGCCTGAAACAATGCACATCCTGGGACAAGGTGCCAAGCCTCCTCCCCCAGGATGGGCAGGGTTCACGAAGGGGAAGCTTCAAAGGCTTGCCACCTTTGTGAGCTTTCCCAGGCCACTTGCTGCCCTCAGCAACTGGTCCCCACCGGTTCTGACCCCCACTTTGGGCGGGAGAACCGGCGGGAAAAACAAGTGAGGAAGAGAGGTGTGCCCACCTCTGCCAACTCCACCCCTCAGGTGGGGGAGGCGAGGTCCACGCTATCTTGAAGATGGGGGACTCAGCCAACCAGGGACTGGCACATGCCCCACTCCCACTGGAGGGTGGCATGATAGGGGGTGTACCCATCCCAGGGAAGGGACCCATTGGTCCCTGCCTTTTACCTACCTGTAACGCCCCTAAATCTAGTATTTAGGGGCACCCCTGAACCTTGCTTCCACAGATCCAGACAAGAAACAAGAAGAAAAGAAGAAGAAGGATCGAACAGACGTGCAGCAACTAACAAGAGGAAGACACCTACTGACTTGGCCCCAGCCTACCGGCCTGTCTCCCCCTCGAACCTGCTCCTGCAAAACCCCAGTGTGTCCTGCAGCCAGCCACCTCAAAAACCCCGGAGGACCTGCCTGCCTTCACTTCCAAAGCCTGCTTCTCCCGTGAACACCGGGTTTGTTCAACTGCAATCTCTGGCAGCAGCCGGAGACCGCAAATCCGCCCCACTCTGCACCCACCGTCCACGGCCCGAGCTCGAGTGGGCAAACACCACGAGGAGGTCACCCCGGCGATCCTGAACCGAGATCCGGTGACCCCTGACTTGCCTCAAGCCTCCAGCCGACGCCTGCAGCCTAAATCCAGAAGGCCCGCCTAACCGAAACCAGGAGCTGGTAAGAAGATCCGACCCCAAAGGCACCCCTGCACCCAACGCCACACGGCCATGTGTGCCCAAACCAACGGTGCCTAACTAACCCCTAATTTCCCAACTTACCTCTCGAAGTGGTGGTCGCACCCAGAAGTCCTTCGTCTCCCTGCCTGCAGTGCTTTTGCTAACCGGATGTTCTCCATTGGAAACAACAGGGCATCCGACCTCGAAACAGCATCCTGCACCCGGCTGCCCTAGTGCCGCTGAAGGTGAACCTTTGGTGCTAATCTGTTTCCCCATTTGCCCTGAGCAAAAGTCCAGGAGCTTTGCTCCCACAACCCAGTGGCCTGCTTGCCAGCAGCCACCAACCGGAGGCCCCCTATCCCCCATTGGATAACATTGGGCCTCAACACTCTGCACACGGCCACCCTAGTGCCGCTGAGGGTGTAACAAGAGTGCATCACTGACCCTGGTGGACCCCTGAGTCTAACCCAAAGGCCAATTACCTACGTAAGAACCGATAACCAAATTTTCCTCCATAGGATAACATTGACACTTTTTCCTGAAAAAGTTTCTGTGTGGAGTTTTGAAACCTAAAACAATTCTTTAAAATTGTACGATTTAACCAAAACGCTTCTACTCACCTGTTTACAGGAAATGTCCCAGTGCTGCATCCAGGCATACAGCACTGAGTAAGAAAAGTAATGCAAAAGTAACTTACCTGCTATTTTACTGAAAATCCCATTGAAGTCAATGTACTGTATTTACAAGTGATTACATTTCTCTGAAACAATACTGTAAGTCAAACCATAGTACATTTACAATTGCTATTGAACTGTTTTACAATCAGCATTTACTACTGTAAAGTATTTATTGCTTACCTGTGCCAGGCTTGCTTGGTTCCAGAAATAAAATAACTAAAAGAATATTTTTATACAAAAACAATTGGTCTGAAGTTCAGTCTTTGAGTGTGTGAATTCATTTGCTGACTGAGTGTGTACAACACATGCTTAACACTGTCCTCTGATACTGCCTTACTGCTCGACCACACTACCACAAATAGAGAGTAAGGTCCTATCTAACTTTACCTCTGCCTACCTTTGGGGTTCCACTGGACTCTGTGCACACTATACCTCACTTTGGTATAGTATATACAGAGCCAGCTTCCTACATTGGTGGATCAGCGGTGGGATATACAACTTTGCATTTGTTGGACTACTTGGTTACCACCTGATCACACAACAGAACTCTTAAATTGTCTTTAGAATTCTGATTTTTCAAATTGGCATTTTTTTGCAAAATTACTAATAGTCTTGTTAGGGCCTTGGTTAAATCCCTTTAGCCTTTTAGAAAATAAAAAGTCACTGTAGCTAGGGTTAGAGGGGTTAGAGGGGTTAGAAGTCTTTTCAACAATGTCTCAAAATAAGAACCCAGCTATTAGTGAAAATACCCACAATGACATAGAGAACAGGGTTGAGGAGCTTGACCTCACCCCCTACCTTCACTTGTCTTTCAAGGAGGTAAGGTCCCTATGTAAACTTAAAAACATAGCCATGGGTCCCCATCCCACCAAACAAAAGCTCCAGGAGCTGTTGGCTGGGTATGCTAAGGACCACCCCTCTGAACAAGGTGATGACCAGTCAGATGGGGAAGGAGTGGAAGAGGATGACCAGGTAGATCTACCTCCTCCACTGCTTAGGGAGAAAAGGGCTCCAATAGCCCTGACTCAAAGAATCAACATCTCAGTGCCTAGATCTCACACAGGTGGGTCAAGCATTTCTGAGGACATTGAGGACAGCCTCAATGAGGAGGACAGCCTTTTAGCAAGGCTGACCAAAAGACTGGATCTTGAGACCAGGTTGCTGGCTCTAGAGAAAGAAAGAGCAGAGATGGGCTTAGCTCCCATCAATGGTGGCAGCAATATACTAAATAAGGATAGAGAGCAATCTTATGATCCTAAAATCCCCAAAGGGATTGTCCCTAAATATGAGGAGAGTGATGATATCACAAAATGGTCCACAGCCTTTGAGAGGACTTGTGAAATGAGAAAGGTGAAGAAGTCACACTGGGGGCACTCCTTTGGGAACTGTTCTCTGGTAACTGCAGAGACAGACTCCTGACCCTTGCAGGGGCAGATGCTGGGTCTTATGACCTCATGAAGAAAACTCTGATTGAGGGATTTGGACTCACAACTGAGGAATACAGAATTAGATTCAGGCGGGCTCACAAGACCCAAAACCAACCCTGTATTGACTTTGTAGACTACTCAGTTAAAACACTAGATGGTTGGTTAACTGGACATAATGTGCATGATTTCAATGGACTTTACAATCTGTTTATGAAGGAACATATTTTAAGTAATTGCACTAATGAAAAGTTACATCAGCATTTAGTAGACCTAGGTCTAATTTCTCCCCAAGAATTGGGAAAGAAGGCAGACCACTGGGTCAAGACAAGGGTGACTAAAACAACCACTGGGGGTGACCAAAAGAAAGGGGTCACAAAACCTCCCCAGGGGAAAGGGGGTGAGAATTCCCAAGATAAAAAGCCTGAATCTTCTAAAGGGCCCCAAAAACTTGCACAGGGGGTGGGACCCAAAAACCTTCCCAACCCAATAATCCATACAGGGGAAAGAACTTTGATCCTTTAAAGGCCTGGTGTAACAACTGTAAGAAGTTGGGACACTTAACTGGAGATGCTGCTTGCCCCACCAAGCAGGCCCCTAGTCCTACTACAGCTACTCTTGGTGTAGCAAGTCTCCAGAGGGGATCAACAGTGTGCCAAGAGCAAATCGGGTTGCACACTGAAGCAGTTCTAGTTTCTGAGGGAGAAGTTGAGTTTGCCACTGTAGCTGTGTGGCCACCCAACTTAAAAAAGTACCTACAATATCCCTGGATTAATGGAACAAGGATAGAAGCTCTGAGGGATACAGGTGCCAGTGTCACTATGGTGAGAGACACACTGGTTTCCACTGAGCAATACTTGATTGGGAGAACTTACCCAGTCACCAATGCTGACAGTGTTACCACTAACCATGCAATGGCTATGGTGACATTAGACTGGGGGGGTTACTGGCCTGAAACAGGTAGTGGTCTCTCCAAAGCTACCAGCTGCATGTCTGCTTGGCAATGACCTGGAAACCTCAGCATGGGCTGAGGTTGAACTGAAAACCCATGCAGCAATGCTGGACATCCCTGAATTGGTGTGTGTAAAAACAAGAGCGCAGAGCAAGTGACAGGGTGAAAAAGAATTGTTGGAGCCTGAAAGTATGGCCCAACCTTCCAAGAGAAAAGGTAAGAAGACTGGGGAACCAGCTTCTGGACAGCAAAAGGATCAGGACCCCTCTCCTCAGGGAGAGGACTTGGACACCCCAGAGGGAACTGAGCCCATGGAGCTTGACCCTTACCAGGTTGAACTCTTAGGCCCAGGTGGACCCTCTAGGGAAGAGCTGTGCCTTGGACAGCAGGACTGTCCAACTCTTGAAAGCCTGAGGCAGCAAGCTGCTACCCAGGAAAGAGGAGATGTCAGTGGTACCCACAGAGTTTATTGGGAAGAGGGACTACTGTACACTGAGGCCAGAGACCCAAACCCTGGAGCCACTAGGAGAGTGGTAGTGCCTCAGAAGTACAGGGAGTTTCTCCTAAGTTTAGCTCATGACATTCCCTTAGCTGGACATCTGTGCCAAACCAAGACTTGGGAAAGGCTAGTTAGCCACTTTTACTGGCCCCAGATGCACTAAAAGTAAAGGAGTTTGCCAGCTTCTGTGTCACCTGTCAGGCCAGTGGCAAGACAGGTGGCCCCTCAAAGGCCCCCTGATACCACTGCCTGTGGTGGGGGTTCCCTTTGAAAGGGTAGGTGTGGACATAGTGGGTCCACTTGAACCTCCCACAGCATCAGGGAACAAATTCATTCTAGTGGTAGTGGATCATGCCACTAGGTACCCTGAAGCAATTCCCCTTAGGACTACTACAGCTCCTGCAGTAGCCAAGGCCCTCATTGGTGTCTTCACCAGAGTAGGGTTTCCTAAGGAGGTGGATTCAGACAGAGGTTCCAACTTCATGTCTGCTTACCTAAAACACATGTGGAAAGAGTCTGGAGTGCATTACAAGTTTACTAGGCCCTATCACCCACAAACCAATGGCCTTGTTGAGAGATTCAACAAGACATTGAAAGGCATGATTATGGGGCTCCCTGAAAAGCTCAAAAGGAGATGGGATGTCCTCTTACCATGCCTGCTTTTCGCTTACAGAGAGGTGCCACAGAAGGGAGTAGGGTTTTTCCCCTTTGAACTTCTGTTTGGCCATCCTTTGAGGGGACCACTCTGTCTTGTAAAAGAGGGTTGGGAGAAGCCTCTCCAAGAGCCCAAACAAGATATTGTGGACTATGTGCTTGGCCTAAGGTCCAGAATGGCTGAGTACATAGAAAAGGCATCCAAAAATCTTGAGGCCAGCCAGGAGCTTCAGAAGCACTGGTATGACCAAAAAGCTGCACTGGTTGAATTTCAACCTGGGCAAAAGGTGTGGGTTTTGGAGCCAGTGGCACCAAGGGCACTCCAGGACAGATGGAGTGGCCCTTACCCTATCCTACAGAAAAATAGTGAGGTCACCTACTTGGTTGACCTGGGCACAAGCAGGACACCCAAAAGGGTTATCCATGTGAACTGCCTAACGCTCTACCATGAGAGGGCTAACATCACCATGCTGATGGTGACTGATGAGGATCAGGAGACAGAGAGTGAACCTCTCACTGACCTCCTCTCATACAGCCCCAAAGATGGGTCAGTGGATGGAGTTGTCTTCTCAGACACCCTCTCTGCCCAACAGCAGACTGATTGCAAGCAAGTCTTGCAGCAGTATGCTAAGCTCTTTTCCTTGACCCCTGGTCAGACAAACTGGTGTATCCATGATGTGGACACTGGTGACAGTTCACCTGTCAAAAACAAAATCTATCGACAGTCTGACCAAGTCAAAGAAAGCATCAGAGCTGAGGTCAGCAAGATGCTGGAATTAGGGGTTATTGAACCCTCTGAGAGCCCCTGGGCCAGCCCAGTGGTTCTAGTCCCCAAACCTCATCCACAGGGGGAAAGAGAGAAATGAGGTTCTGTGTGGACTATAGAGGGCTCAACTCTGTCACCAAGACAGATGCTCACCCTATCCCAAGAGCAGATGAGTTGATGGACAAATTGGGTGCAGCCACATTTCTAAGTACCTTTGACTTAACTGCAGGGTACTGGCAAATTGGCATGGCCCCAGGAGCAAAAGAAAAGACAGCATTCTCCACACCTGATGGGCATTATCAGTTTACTGTTATGTCCTTTGGTTTAAAGAATGCCCCTGCCACCTTCCAGAGGTTGGTGAATCAAGTCCTTGCTGGATTGGAGTCCTTTAGTGCAGCTTATCTAGATGATATTGCTGTCTTTAGCTCCACCTGGCAGGATCACCTGATCCACCTTGGGAAGGTTTTAAATGCCCTGCAGACTGCAGGCCTAACTATCAAGGCATCCAAATGCCAGATAGGGCAGGGTACTGTGGTGTACTTCGGCCACCTTGTTGGTGGAGGCCAGGTACAACCCTTACAGCCCAAGTTCCAGAACATCCTGGACTGGGCAGCTCCAACAACCCAGACCCAAGTCAGGGCATTCCTTGGCTTGACTGGGTACTACAGGAGGTTTGTGAAGGGATATGGGTCCATTGTGGCTCCCCTCACAGAACTCACCTCCAAGAAGATGCCCAAGAAGGTAAACTGGACAGTTAGTTGTCAAAAGGCTTTTGACACTTTGAAAAAGGCTATGTGCTCAGCACCAATTCTCAAAGCTCCAGACTATGCCAAGCAGTTTATTGTGCAGACTGATGCCTCTGAGCTAGGGATAGGAGCGGTCCTATCCCAGACCAATGATGAAGGCCAAGAGCAACCTGTTGCTTTTATAAGCAGAAGGCTTCTCCCCAGGGAGCAGCGTTGGAGTGCCATTGAGAGGGAGGCCTTTGCTGTGGTTTGGTCCCTGAAGAAGCTGAGACCATACTTGTTTGGTACTCACTTCCTAGTTCAAACTGATCACAGACCTCTCAGATAGCTAATGCAAATGAAAGGTGAAAATCCTAAACTGTTGAGGTGGTCCATCTCCCTACAGGGAATGGACTTTGTAGTGGAACACAGACCTGGGACTGCCCATGCCAATTCAGATGGACTTTCCAGGTTCTTCCACTTAGAAAATGAAGACTCTCTAGGGAAAGGTTAGTCTCATCCTCTTTTGTTTGGGGGGTTGTGTGAGAAAGTGCCCTCTTTCTGCATGGTTGCCCCCATTTTTCGCAGAATTGCTGATGTACTTTGACTGAGTGTGCCCTGGGCTCCTGCTATTCAGGTACCCAGGGCCTATGTTCTTTCCCTAAAATTGCATTGAAGCCTAAACCCAATTGGCATCTCTGGCCACAGGTCAGCCCCTGGTAAATGGTACCACAAGTACCCAGGGCACTGTGACCAGAGAAGGCCCCTAAGGGCTGCAGCACTTATTGTGCCACCCTTAGAGGCCCTGTACCACTACACTCACACACTGCCTTTGCGTGCTGCGTGTTTTGGTGCAGAAAAAAGTGAAGAGTCGACATGGCACACATCCCTGTGTGCCATGCCTACAATCCACTGCCCTGGCATAGATCAGTCACCCTTCTAGGTGGGTGCACTATACCAGTGGTGAGGGTACAAGTGCATGAGCCCTGTACCCCTACAGTGTCTAAGTCCATTCTTAGACATTGTAAGTGCAGTGCTGCCATTAAGAGTATATGGTGATGGGAGTTTGTCATTACAAACTCGAGAGCACTATAATGGCTACACTGAAAACTGATAAGTTTGGTATCAAACTTCTCAGCACATTAAACCCACACTGATGCCAGTGTGGGATTTAATGAAAAATGCACACAGAGGGCATCTTAGAGATGCCCCCTGAAAACGAACCCACCTCTAGTGTCCTGGCTGAGGGGCTGCTTTCAGCTGCCACCACCAGACATGTTTCTGGACCCCTGGGTCGAGAGCCTGCTGCTCTCTGGGGCCTGAAACAATGCACATCCTGGGACAAGGTGCCAAGCCTCCTCCCCCAGGATGGGCAGGGTTCATGAAGGGGAAGCTTCAAAGGCTTGCCACCTTTGTGAGCTTTCCCAGGCCACTTGCTGCCCTCAGCAACTGGTCCCCACCGGTTCTGACCCCCACTTTGGGCGGGAGAACCGGCGGGAAAAACAAGTGAGGAAGAGAGGTGTGCCCACCTCTGCCAACTCCACCCCTCAGGTGGGGGAGGCGAGGTCCACGCTATCTTGAAGATGGGGGACTCAGCCAAACAGGGACTGGCACATGCCCCACTCCCACTGGAGGGTGGCATAATAGGGGGTGTACCCATCCCAGGGAAGGGACCCATTGGTCCCTGCCTTTTACCTACCTGTAACGCCCCTAAATCTAGTATTTAGGGGCACCCCTGATCCTTGCTTCCACAGATCCAGACAAGAAACAAGAAGAAAAGAAGAAGAAGGACCGAACAGACGTGCAGCAACTAACAAGAGGAAGACACCTACTGACTTGGCCCCAGCCTACCGGCCTGTCTCCCCCTCGAACCTGCTCCTGCAAAACCCCGGTGTGTCCTGCAGCCAGCCACCTCAAAAACCCCGGAGGACCTGCCTGCCTTCACTTCCAAAGCCTGCTTCTCCCGTGAACACCGGGTTTGTTCAACTGCAATCTCTGGCAGCAGCCGGAGACCGCAAATCCGCCCCACTCTGCACCCACCGTCCACGGCCCGAGCTCGAGTGGGCAAACACCACGAGGAGGTCACCCCGGCGATCCTGAACCGAGATCCGGTGACCCCTGACTTGCCTCAAGCCTCCAGCCGACGCCTGCAGCCTAAATCCAGAAGGCCCGCCTAACCGAAACCAGGAGCTGGTAAGAAGATCCGACCCCAAAGGCACCCCTGCACCCGACGCCACATGGCCATGTGTGCCCAAACCAACGGTGCCTAACTAACCCCTAATTTCCCAACTTACCTCTCGAAGTGGTGGTCGCACCCAGAAGTCCTTCGTCTCCCTGCCTGCAGTGCTTTTGCTAACCGGATGTTCTCCATTGGAAACAACAGGGCATCCGACCTCGAAACAGCATCCTGCACCCGGCTGCCCTAGTGCCGCTGAAGGTGAACCTTTGGTGCTAATCTGTTTCCCCATTTGCCCTGAGCAAAAGTCCAGGAGCTTTGCTCCCACAACCCAGTGGCCTGCTTGCCAGCAGCCACCAACCGGAGGCCCCTATCCCCCATTGGATAACATTGGGCCTCAACACTCTGCACACGGCCACCCTAGTGCCGCTGAGGGTGTAACAAGAGTGCATCACTGACCCTGGTGGACCCCTGAGTCTAACCCAAAGGCCAATTACCTACGTAAGAACCGATAACCAAATTTTCCTCCATAGGATAACATTGACACTTTTTCCTGAAAAAGTTTCTGTGTGGAGTTTTGAAACCTAAAACAATTCTTTAAAATTGTACGATTTAACCAAAATGCTTCTACTCACCTGTTTACAGGAAATGTCCCAGTGCTGCATCCAGGCATACAGCACTGAGTAAGAAAAGTAATGCAAAAGTAACTTACCTGCTATTTTACTGAAAATCCCATTGAAGTCAATGTACTGTATTTACAAGTGATTACATTTCTCTGAAACAATACTGTAAGTCAAACCATAGTACATTTACAATTGCTATTGAACTGTTTTACAATCAGCATTTACTACTGTAAAGTATTTATTGCTTACCTGTGCCAGGCTTGCTTGGTTCTAGAAATAAAATAACTAAAAGAATATTTTTATACAAAAACAATTGGTCTGAAGTTTAGTCTTTGAGTGTGTGAATTCATTTGCTGACTGAGTGTGTACAACAAATGCTTAACACTGTCCTCTGATACTGCCTTACTGCTTGACCACACTACCACAAATAGAGAGTATGGTCCTATCTAACTTTACCTCTGCCTACCTTTGGGGTTCCACTGGACTCTGTGCACACTATACCTCACTTTGGTATAGTATATACAGAGCCAGCTTCCTACAAATATTTCGATAGTTCCACCAGTTAGCGCTGTTTGATAAATAGTACTTTGACTTTCTCCTTTTTTTTTAAGGGATACTCTCGTTGTGACAGGAACAGGAAGATTACTAGAAGCTGGAAGCAAGGCAGGAAAGGATACCAGGATGATACTGGGAGCTAAGTGTCCCACTCGTATATATTTCTTTTCTTTTCTTTGTAGGCCACCGCATGAACACTACAAGCCTTTTTTCCACTGAAGTTAATATGATTAAGAAACACCTTGGGCTTCTGAATGTTTCATAAGGGTCGCTGCAACTAGAGCAGCCATTCAGAACGTTGCGGCCTGAGGGCCTTTAGGGGTTAATATGGGTGCATTGAGGTGAAATTATACAGTTCTTTCTGTTTCACCACTGGAACACTGCAAGCCTTAATTTCACCAAAGTAATAATGCAGCGCAGTCCTTCAGCTGATGAAGATGTACCTCAGGCATCCGAACATTCTGAGAGGAGTGCCGTGGCTAGAGCGGTCATTTTGAACATTGCTGGAGAGGCGTATAGATCTGTGCTGACTACTGAAGAAAATGATTTAAGAATAAATTACGTTTTGGATGAATACTGCTGGAGTGCGACCTTTTACTTCTACATAGAGGTTTTGAATACAGAAATTGCGGCTTGGTTCAACCACGTTGGTTACGCACCTTTTGAGCGCCTGAACACCCGGGAAAAGTGAACCGTTGTGGCATTGATATATATATATACATATATATAGTCACTGAAAAAACCACAGTGATGTCATTTGAGATGTCATAAGTGATGTCACTGACCATGTCATGAATGATGTAATATGTGACGTCATCAGCAGTGCATTGCGGGGGCACGAGTTATAGTTAGCTCAACTAACTATAACGGCCAAATTTCTCTGGTTTTGTACGAGTGAAATGTCCAACTAACTATAACGTCCCTGAAACCTGTGGTTTTTTCAGTGAATTTCTAAGGTTTTTTAAATGCTAATTTCTAACTATAACGTCCCTGAAACCTATGGTTTTTTCAGTGAATTTCTAAGGTTTTTTAAATGCTAATTTCTAACTATAACGTCCCTGAAACCTTTTTGTTTTTTCAGTGAATTTCAAAGGTTTTTTAAATGCTAATTTCTAAGTATGCCTACAGAGGTAGGACATGTGCAGAAAGAGGAAGAAAGGCGCAGAAAGAAGCAAGAGAAATGCAGAAAGAGGCAACAAAAGTCCAGAAAGACGAAGAAAAGTGCAGAAAGAAGCAAGAGAATTGCAGAAAGAACCAACAGAGGTGCAGAAAGAGGCCTTGTTGCAAAGTCATCCTGTGCCCCCAACTTTTTGCTGACTGGTACTGGTGGTAACTGACTCTGTATAACCAGGCCCAGAGCCAGTGCTATACTTAAAGACACTTAGAATACAGTGAAAACACCTACATACACTAGGGTACACTATGGGTTGGGGTACCCCTGTGATATGCATGACCTCCCCTGTAAGGCCCTAGTACATAATAGGGCAGGGGGATTAAAACTACCTCTAACTCAGAGGTGCAGAAAGAGGCAAGAGAAGTGCAGAAAGAAGCAACAGACGTGCCGAAAGAGGCAAGAGAGGTACAGAAAGAAGCAAGTGAAGTGCAGAAAGAGGCAAGAGAGGTGCATAAAGAGGCAAGAGAGGTACAGAAAGAGGCAGGAGGGGTCCAGAAAGAAGGAAGAGAAGTGCAGAAAGAGGCAAGAGAATTGCTAAAAGAAGCAACAGAGATGTAGAAAGAAGCAAGAGAAGTGCAGAAAGAGGCAAGTAAGGTGCAGAAAGAAGCAAGAGCAGTGCATAAAGAACCAACAGAGGTGCAAAAAGAGGCAAGATGGGTGCAGAAAGAGGTAGGAGAGGTGCACAAAGAGGCAAGAGAGGTACAGAAAGAGGCTGGAAAGGTGCAGAAAGAAGGAATAGAAGTGCAGAAAGAGGCAAGAGAATTGTTAAAAGAAGCAACAGAGGTGTAAAAAGAAGCAAGAGCAATGCAGAAAGAACCAACAGAGGTGCTGAAAGAGGCACGAAGGGTACAGAAAGAGGCAAGAGAAGTGCAGAAAGAAGCAACAGAGGTACAAAAAGAGGCAAGAGTGGTGAAGAAAGAGGTGTAGAAAGAGGCTAGAGAGTTGCAGAAAGAGGGAAGACGGGTGCAGAAAGAGGCAAGAGGGGTGCAGAAACAGACAAGAGAAGTGCAGAAAGAGGCAAGAGAATTGCTGAAAGAAGCAACAGAGGTGTAGAAAGAAGCAACAGAGGTGCAGAAGGAGGCACGAGGAGTGCATAAAGAGGCAAGAGAACTGCAGAAAGAAGCAACAGAGGTACAGAAAGAGGCAAGAGTGGTGCATAAAGAGGGAAGAGAGGTGTAGAAAGAGGCAAGAGAGTTGCAAAAAGAGGGAGGGGATGCAGAAAGAGGCAGGAGGGGTGCAGAAAGAAGCAACAGAGGTGCCGAAAGAGGCAAGAGAGGTGCAGAAAGAAGCAAGTGAAGAAAGAGACAACAGAGGTGCAGAAAGACGCAAGAGAGGTGCAGAAACAAGCAAGTGAAGTGCAGAAAGAGGCAAGAGAATTGCTCAAAGAAGCAACAAAGGTTTAGATAGAACCACAAGAAGTGCAAAAAGAGGCAAGTGAGGTGCAGAAAGAAGCAAGAGCAGTGCAGAGAGAACCAGCAGAGGTGCAGAAAGAGGCCTTGTTGCAAAGTCATCCTGTGCCCCCAACGTTTTGCTGACTGGTACTGGTGGTAACTGACTCTGACTAACCAGGCCCAGGCCCAGAGCTAGTGCTATGCTTAAAGACACTTAGAATACAGTGAAAACACCTACATACACTGGGGTACACTATGGGTTGGGGTACCCCTGTGATTGGCATGACCTCCCCTGTAAGGCCCTAGTACAAATAGGACAGGGGGATTAAAACTACCTCTAACTCAGAGGTGCAGAAAGAGGCAAGAGAAGTGCAGAAAGAAGCAACAGAGGTGCCGAAAGAGGCAAGAGAGGTGCAGAAAGAAGCAAGTGAAGTGCAGAAAGAAGCAAGTGAAGTGCAGAAAGAGGCAAGAGAGGTACAGAAAGAGGCAGGAGGGGTGCAGAAAGAAGGAAGAGAAGTGCAGAAAGAGGCAAGAGAATTGCTAAAAGAAGCAACAGAGGTGTAGAAAGAAGCAAGAGAAGTGCAGAAAGAGGCAAGTAAGGTGCAGAAAGAAGCTAGAGCAGTACAGAAAGAACCAACAGAGGTGCAAAAAGAGGCAAGAGGGGTGCAGAAAAAGGTAGGAGAGGTGCACAAAGAGGCAGGAGAGTTACAGAAAGAGGCAGGAGAGGTGCAGAAAGAAGGAAGAGAAGTGCAGAAAGAGGCAAGAGAATTGTTAAAAGAAGCAACAGAGGTGTAGAAAGAAGCAAGAGCAGTGCAGAAAGAACCAACAGAGGTGCTGAAAGAGGCACGAAGGGTGCAGAAAGAGGCAAAGAAGTGCAGAAAGAAGCAAAAGAGGTACAAAAGAGGCAAGAGTGGTGCAGAAAGAGGGAAGAGAGGTGTAGAATGAGGCTAGAGAGTTGCACAAAGAGGGACGACGGGTGTAGAAAGAGGCAAGAGGGGTGCAGAAACAGACAAGAGAAGTGCAGAAAGAGGCAAGAGAATTGCTGAAAGAAGCAATAGAGGTGTAGAAAGAAGCAACAGAGGTGCAGAAGGATGCATGAGGCGTGCATAAAGAGGCAAGAGAACTGCAGAAAGAAGCAACAGAGGTACAGAAAGAGGCAAGAGTGGTGCAGAAAGAGGGAAGAGAGGTGTAGAAAGAGGCAAGAGAGTTGCACAAAGAGGGAGGGGGTGCAGAAAGAGGCAGGAGGGGTGCAGAAAGAAGCAACAGAGGTGCCGAAAGAGGCAAGAGAGGTGCAGAAAGAAGCAAGTGAAGTGCAGAAAGAAGCAACAGAGGTGCAGAAAGTCGTAAGAGAGGTGCAGAAACAAGCAAGAGAAGTGCAGAAAGAGGCAAGAGAATTGCTCAAAGAAGCAACAGAGGTTTAGAAAGAACCACGAGAAGTGCAAAAAGAGGCAAGTGAGGTGCAGAAAGAAGCAAGAGCAGTGCTGAAAGAACCAACAGAGGTGCAGAAAGAGGCCTTGTTGCAAAGTCATCCTGTGCCCCCAACTTTTTGCTGACTGGTACTGGTGGTAACTGACTCTGACTAACCAGGCCCAGAGCCAGTGCTATGCTTAAAGACACTTAGAATACAGTGAAAACACCTGAGGGACTGCTTAGAAGAAGTGACCAAATGGTTGACATCGTCATGTCTTAAACTGAATGGAGACAAAACTGAGCTGATGCTCTTAGGCAACCCCCCCACGCTCACGATCAACTCATTGTGGCCCACCTGCCTTGGCCCTGCTCCCACGCCAAAGGACACAATCAAGAGCCTGGGCATTTGGTTGGATAAGTCCCTTAATTTCAATTGTCAAGCAGCCAAACTATCAGCCACTTGCTTTGGTCTACTCAGGCTTCTGCGGAAGATTCTCCCCTTACTGCCTTTCCAAGCGAGACAGATTATGGTCCAGGGTCTCATTCTGTCTCGTCTGGATTTCGGGAACGCCCTCTACTTAGGGGCCCCCCAAACCACCTTGCGCAAGCTCCAGATCATACAAAACTGCGCTGCCCGAACACTGCCTCAGATCCCCCGTCGACTTCCAGTCAAACCCGGACTAAAGAGCCTTCACTGGCTCCCAGTCAGGGAATGAATCGAATTTAAGACCCTGTGCATTGCCCACCGAGCCTTCTGGAAAACAGGTGCTGTCATCAATCATTCACTGATCACCCCCTACCACCCAAACAGACAGCTCAGATCAGCATCCTCTCTCCTCACGACAGTACCCAGGATCAAGAGAGCCAGATGTGGGGGCCGGTCGTTCTCCTATAACTCAGCCAAACTTTGGAACTCCCTCCCCTTCCATCTGCGATCAGAGCCCAACTTACTTCTGTTCCGTAAACACTTAAAAACCCTGCTTTTTAATAAACCTGAATAACCTTCAATTGTTTTTCCTGTACGCGTTGTCCGTAGCGCTAGGACGCCTGAGGGTAGCTATCGCGCTTAATAAATGGTCTTTTCATTTCATTTAATTTCATTACATACAATAGGGTACACTATGGGTTGGGGTACCCCTATGATATGCATGACCTCCCTTGTAAGGCCCTAGTACATAATAGGGCAAGGGGATTAAAACTACCTCTAACTCAGAGGTGCAGAAAGAGGCAAAAGAAGTGCAGAAAGAAGCAACAGAGGTGCCGAAAGAGGCAAGAGAGGTGCAGAAAGAAGCAAGTGAAGTGCAGAAAGAGGCAAGAGAGGTGCAGAAAGAGGCAAGGGAGGTACAGAAAGAGTCCGGAGGGGTGCAGAAAGAAGGAAGAGAAGTGCAGAAAGAGGCAAGAGAATTGCTAAAAGAAGCAACAGAGGTGTAGAAAGAAGCAAGAGGAGTGCAGAAAGGTGCAAGTAAGGTGCAGAAAGAAGCAAGAGCAGTGCAGAAGGAATCAACAGAGGTGCAAAAAGAGGCAAGAGGGGTGCAGAAAGAGGTAGGAGAGGTGCACAAAGAGGTAGGAGAGGTGCACAAAGAGGCAAGAGAGGTACAGAAAGAGGCAGGAGGGGTGCAGAAAGAAGGAAGAGAAGTGCAGAAAGAGGCAAGAGAATTGTTAAAAGAAGCAACAGAGGTGTAGAAAAAAGCAAGAGCAGTGCAGAAAGAACCAACATAGGTGCTGAAAGAGGCACGGAGGGTGCAGAAAGAGGCAAAGAAGTGCAGAAAGAAGCAAAAGAGGTACAAAAAGAGGCAAGAGTGGTGCAGAAAGAGGGAAGAGAGGTGTAGAAAGAGGCTAGAGAGTTGCACAAAGAGGGAAGACGGGTGTAGAAAGAGGCAAGAGGGGTGCAGAAACAGACAAGAGAAGTGCAGAAAGAGGCAAGAGAGTTGCTGAAAGAAGCAACAGAGGTGTAGAAAGAAGCAACAGAGGTGCAGAAGGATGCATGAGGAGTGCATAAAGAGGCAAGAGAACTGCAGAAAGAAGCAACAGAGGTACAGAAAGAGGCAAGAGTGGTGCAGAAAGAGGGAAGAGAGGTGTAGAAAGAGGCAAGAGAGTTGCACAAAGAGGGAGGGGGTGCAGAAAGAGGCAGGAGGGGTGCAGAAAGAAGCAACAGAGGTGCCGAAAGAGGCAAGAGAGGTGCAGAAAGAAGCAAGTGAAGTGCAGAAAGAAGCAACAGAGGTGCAGAAAGACGCAAGAGAGGTGCAGAAACAAGCAAGAGAAGTGCAGAAAGAGGCAAGAGAATTGCTCAAAGAAGCAACAGAGGTTTAGAAAGAACCACGAGAAGTGCAAAAAGAGGCAAGTGAGGTGCAGAAAGAGGTAGGAGAGATGCACAAAGAGGCAAGAGAGGTACAGAAAGAGGCAGGAGGGGTGCAGAAAGAAGAAAGAGAAGTACAGAAAGAGGCAAGAGAATTGCTGAAAGAAGCAACAGAGGTAAAGAAAGAAGCAAGAGAAGTGCAGAAAGAGGCAAGTAAGGTGTAGAAAGAAGCAAGAGCAGTGCAGAAAGAACCAACAGAGGTGCAAAAAGAGGCAAGAGGTGTGCAGAAAAAGGTAGGAGGGGTGCACAAAGAGGCAAGAGAGGTACATAAAGAGGCAGGAGGGGTGTAGAAAGTAGGAAGAGAAGTGCAGAAAGAAGTAACAGAGGTGCTGAAAGAGGCGCGAAGGGTGCAGAAAGAGCAATAGAAGTACAGAAAGAGGCAACAGAGGTACAGAAAGAGGCAAGAGAGGTGCAGAAATAGGCAGGAAAGGTGCAGATAGAGGGAACAGGGGTGCAGAAAGAGGCAAGAGATCTGCAGAAAAAAGCAACAGAGGTGCTGAAAGAGGCAAGTGAGGTGCAGAAAGGGGCAAGAGATCTGCAGAAAAAAGCAACAGAGGTGCTGAAAGAGGCAAGTGAGGTGCAGAAAGAAGCAAAAGAGGTGCAGAAAGAGGCAATAGAAGTGCAGAAAGGAGCAACAGAGGTACAGAAAGAGGCAAAAGGGGTGCAGAAAGAAGCAAGAAATGTGCAGAAAGAGGCAACAGAGGTACAGAAAGAGGCAAGAGAGATGCAGAAACAGTCAGGAAAGGTGCAGAAAGAGGGAACAGGGGTGCAGAAAGAGGCAAGAAAGGTGCAGAAAGAGAAAAGAGGGGTGCAGAAAGAGGCAAGAGATCTGCAGAAAAAAGCAACAGAGGTGCTGAAAGAGGCAAGTGAGGTGCAGAAAGAGGCAAGAGATCTGCAGAAAAAAGCAACAGAGGTGCTGAAAGAGGCAAGTGAGGTATAGAAAGAAGCAAGAGAGGTGCAGAAAGAAGGAAGAGAAGTAAAGAAATAAGTAACAGAGGTGCTGAAAGAGGCACTAAGGGTGGAGAAAGAGTGAAGAGAAGTGCAAAAAGAGGCAACAGAGGTACAGAAAGAGGCAAGAGAGGTGCAGAAAGAGAAAAGAGGGCTGCAGAAAGTGGCAAGAGATCTGCAGAAAAAAGCAACAGAGGAGCTGAAACAGGCAAGTGAGGTGCAGAAAGAGGCCAGAGTTCTGCAAAGAAAAGCAACAGAGGTGCTGAAAGAGGCAAGTGAGCTGCAGAAAGAAGCAAGGCAGGTACAGAAAAAGGCAATAGAAGTGCAGAAAGAAGCAACAGAGGTGCAAAAAGAGGCAAGAGGGGTGCAGAAAAAGGTAGGAGGGGTGCACAAAGAGGCAAGAGAGGTACAGAAAGAGGCAGGAGGGGTGCAAATAGAAGGAAGAGAAGTGCAGAAAGAGGCAAGAGAATTGCTGAAAGAAGCAACAGAGGTAAAGAAAGAAGCAAGAGAAGTGCAGAAAGAGGCAAGTAAGGTGTAGAAAGAAGCAAGAGCAGTGCAGAAAGAACCAACAGAGATGCAAAAAGAGGCAAGAGGTGTGTAGAAAAAGGTAGGAGAGGTGCACAAAGAGGCAAGAGAGGTACATAAAGAGGCGCGAATGGTGCAGAAAGAGCAAGAGAAGTGCAGAAAGAGTCAACAGAGGTACAGAAAGAGGCAAGAGAGGTGCAGAAATAGGCAGGAAAGGTGCAGAAAGAGGGAACAGGGGTGCAGAAAGAGGCAAGAGATCTGCAGAAAAAAGCAACAGAGGTGCTGAAAGAGGCAAGTGAGGTGCAGAAAGGGGCAAGAGATCTGCAGAAAAAAGCAACAGAGATACTGAAAGAGGCAAGTGAGGTGCAGCAAGAAGCAAAAGAGGTGCAGAAAGAGGCAATAGAAGTGCAGAAAGGAGCAACAGAGGTACAGAAAGAGGCAAAAGGGGTGCAGAAAGAAGCAAGAAATGTGCAGAAAGAGGCAACAGAAGTACAGAAAGAGGCAAGAGAGATGCAGAAACAGGCAGGAAAGGTGCAGAAAGAGGGAACAGGGGTGCAGAAAGAGGCAAGAAAGGTGCAGAAAGAGAAAAGAGGGGTGCAGAAAGAGGCAAGAGATCTGCAGAAAAAAGCAACAGAGGTGCTGAAAGAGGCAAGGGAGGTGCAGAAAGAGGCAAGAGATCTGCAGAAAAAAGCAACAGAGGTGCTGAAAGAGGCAAGGGAGGTATAGAATGAAGCAAGAGAGGTGCAGAAGGAAGGAAGAGAAGTACAGAAACAAGTAACAGAGGTGCTGAAAGAGGCACTAAGGGTGGAGAAAGAGCGAAGAGAAGTGCAAAAAGAGGCAACAGAGGTACAGAAAGAGGCAAGAGAGGTGCAGAAAGAGAAAAGAGGGCTGCAGAAAGAGGCAAGAGATCTGCAGAAAAAAGCAACAGAGGAGCTGAAACAGGCAAGTGAGGTGCAGAAAGAGGCAAGAGATCTGCAAAGAAAAGCAACAGAGGTGCTGAAAGAGGCAAGTGAGCTGCAGAAAGAAGCAAGGCAGGTACAGAAAAAGGCAATAGAAGTGCAGAAAGAAGCATCAGAGGTGCAGAAAGAGGCAAGAGGGGTGCAGAAAGAGGAGAGAGCAGTGTAGAAAGAAGCAAAAGAGGTGCTCAAAGAGGCAAGAGGGATACATAAAGAGGCAACAGCAGTGCAGAAAGAACCAAGAGAAGTACAGAAAGAAGCAACAGAGGTACAGAAAGAGGAAAGAGTGGTGCAGAAAGAGAGAAGAGAGGTGTAGAAAGAGGCAAGAGAGTTACACAAAGAGGGAAGAGGAGTGCAGAAAGAGGCAGGAGGGGTGCAGAAAGAAGCAACAGAGGTGCAGAAAGATGCAAGAGAGGTGCAGAAACAAGCAAGAGAAGTGCAGAAAGAGGCAAGAGAATTGCTGAAAGAAGCAACAGAGGTGTAGAAAGAAGCAAGAGAAGTGCAGAAAGAGACAAGTGAGGTGCAGAAAGAAGCAAGAACAGTGCAGAAAGAACCAACAGAGGTGCAAAAAGAGGCAAGAGGGGTACAGAAAAAGGTAGGAGGCGTTCACAAAGAGGCAAGAGAGGTACAGAAAGAGGCAGGAGGGGTACAGAAAGAGGCAGAAGGGGTGCAAAAAGAAGGAAGAGAAGTGCAGAAAGAGGCAAGAGAATTGCAGAAAGAAGCAACAGAGGTGTAGAAAGAAGCAAGAGAAGTGCAGAAAGTGGCAAGTGAGGTGCAGAAAGTGGCAAGTGAGGTGCAGAAAGAAGCAAAAGCAGTGCAGAAAGAACTAACAGAGGTGCAAAAAGAGGCAAGAGGGGTGCAGAAAAAGGTAGGAGGGGTGCACAAAGAGGCAAGAGAGGTACAGAAAGAGGCAGGAGGGGTGCAAATAGAAGGAAGAGAAGTGCAGAAAGAGGCATGAGAATTGCTGAAAGAAGCAACAGAGGTGTAGAAAGAAGCAAGAGAAGTGCAGAAAGAGGCAAGTGAGGTGCAGAACGAAGCAAGAGCAGTGCAGAAAGAACCAACAGAGGTGCAAAAAGAGGCAAGGGGGTGCAGAAAAAGGTAGGAGGGGTGCACAAAGAGGCAAGAGAGGTACAGAAAGAGGCAGGAGGGGTGCAGAAAGAAGGAAGAAAAGTGCAGAAAGAGGCAAGAGAATTGCTGGAAGAAGCAACAGAGGTGTAGAAAGAAGCAAGAGAAGTGCAAAAAGAGGCAAGTGAGGTGCAGAAAAAAGCAAGAGCAGTGCAGAAAGAACCAACAGAGGTGCTGAAAGAGGCAAGTGAGGTGCAGAAAGAAGCAAGAGAGGTGCAGAAAGAAGGAACATAAGTGCAGAAAGAAGTAACAGAGGTGCAGAAAGAGGCAAAAAGGGTGCAGAAAGACATAAGTGGGGTTCAGAAAAAGGCAAGAGAGGTGCAGAAAGAGGGAAGAAGGGTGAAGAAAGAGGCAAGAGGGGTACAGAAAGAAGCAAATGAGGTGCAGAAAGAGGCAACAGACGTGCAGAAAGAGGGAAGAGAGGTGCAGAAAGAGGGAAGAGAGGTGCAGAAAGTAGAAGAGATTTGCAGAGAGGCAAGAGAAGTGCAGAAAAAGAAATGTGCAGAAAGAAGCAACAGAAATGCAGAAAGAGGCAAGAGATGCGCAGAAGGAAGCAAGAGTGGCTTGCACACCATTAGTACCAATTTAACACCCACATTTAGCAATAAGTAACAGGTGACCATTGTGGGTTTGCAAAGGGCCTTCCACCACGCTGTAACACTTGTCGCTGCGTTTTTGGTAACGTTTGAGCTGTTTGAGCTAGAAACAAGGCTTTTTTTTGTTCAAATCTGCAGATTAGGGAGCAGATGATGAATTATGTGGCTAATGTGGGAAATGTATATTTGTGCGAAAGTCGGGGCAGCCAAACAGTCGCATAATTACAGTGGCCCTGCTCATACCTCTGACTAGGTCCACAAGTGCTCCTCAGTGATTCCTTCTTTTTTTGTCTCACTAAGTTCATAGTTGCTTCTATGGAAACGATGAAGACTAAACCTGAGGTTACCACTCCACAACACAGACTACCATACCACATAATTACTCTCCATAACTCATAATCCCACTCTACATAATTCCTATACACTAAATACCACATACTTTCTATCCACATAATTTCACTGCACAACATACCACATAATTCCACTACACACAATGTACATCCACTCCACTCCAAAAAAATTAGTAAAAAACTTTTACATTTACAATGCCAATAGCTCTATCTCTCGCAAATGTGAAACCTATTACATTGCAAACACTTCTTTAACTAGTAGTCGCGTTTGCAGAGTGGTGGAGAAAGGGTGCTGGGCCTCCGACCAGCGCTCAGGAATTTCGCTGCGTAGGACTTACAGGAGGTACTAGGAGGGCTTCTTGGCCCCCAAAGTCCCTCAGGAGTAAATTGAACTTCATCCCGATCCCGTAGTCTGCCAGGAGGCGCGTTTGCAGAGTGGTGGAGAAAGGGGGGCATGGCCTCCAAACACATCTTAGCAATCCCAATGTGTGGGACTTACTGGAGGTAACAAAAGGGGTAGTTGGCCTCCAAGGACATCCTTGGGGGCCAACTACCCCTCCTATTACCTCCAGTAAGTACCACACAGCAGGATTGTTAAGTTCTCATAACAGGCCACGCCCCCTTTGCCCACCACTCTGCAAACGCGCTCCCTGGCGTGCTCTTCGATGGGAATTGAAGTCCCTTCACTGCTGGGGGTCCTTAGGGGCCAACTAGCCTACCTCTTACCTCCAGTAAGCCCCACACAGTGGGATTGCTGAGAGGTAGACACAGGCCACCCCCCCCTTTCTCCACCACTCTGCAAACACGCCTCCTGGCATGTTCTAAGTTGGGGGATTAAGTCCCCTTGAATACTGAGGGTCCCTGGGGGCCAACTAGCCCACCAGGTACCTCCAGTAAGCGCCACACAGCTGGATTGCAGAGAGGTGGTCCGAGGCCACGCCTCCTTTTTACACCACTCTGCAAACACGCCTCCTGGGGCACTGCTGCTCAGAGGATGAAGTCCACTTGTGTCCTGAGGTCCTCAGGACACAAGAGGACCTCATCGCCCCACCTGCAGTGTGCCACAAGGCGCGTTTGCAGAGTGGTGTAAAAAGGGGCGTGGCCTCGGACCACCTCTCTGCAATCCAGCTCTGTGGCACTTACTGGAGGTACCTGGTGGGCTAGCTGCCCCCCAGGGACCCTCAGTATTCAAGGGGACTTAATTCCCCAACTTAGAACGTGCCAGGGGGCGCGTTTGCAGAGTGGTGCAGGGAGGGCGTGGGGGCTCCGGCGAGATGCCGGCTCTTCTATGTTTTAAATATTTGTAGAAGGGGGGCTGTGTGGCCCCCCTTCTTTTACTATTTTTTGGGCCCTGGGGACCCCATCCCCCGGGGCCTGGTGAGCATTTTTTATACTTTTCTTTGGAGGGAGGCCGCGTGGCCCCCCTCCTGAGGCCTACAATGGCCCCGGGGACCCCATCACCCGGGGCATTGCCTCGTTTAAAAAAAAAAAAATAGTACGGGAGGGGGGCCTCGTGGCCCCCCTTCCCTTGGCCACTTCTGGCCCCAGGGACCCCATCCCCCGGGGCCTGGCCAGCCTGTGTTTTTTTTAGGAGGGGCCATGTGGACCCCTCCTTAGGCCAATTATGGCCCCGGGGACCCCATCTCCAGGGGCCGGCCTTTCCGTTTTTTAATTTTTTTAATTAGAGGGGAGGGGGGCCGTGTGGCCCCCCTCCTGGCCACTTCTGGCCCCGGGGACCCCATCCCCCGGGGCCTAGCCTCTCCGTTGGGGACCGTGGGGGAGCCCCAATGCCCCCACAGTCCCAGCCGGCTCCCCGCCTCCTGCGGGAGCCAGCATTGCTTTTGCACAAAGGGAGCTGCTAACATGCAGCTCCCCTTGTGCAAAAGCAATCCTGCTTCGGTTTTTGGAAGCGAGAGCAGGTTTCCTGCTCTCGCTTCCAAAAACCGAAGCAGAGTTTACTATGACAGGGCGGGAGCCGTGCTCCCGTCCTGTCATAGGAAACGGCAATGTCCTGGGGGTGGGCACCCCGGGACATTGCAGGAGCCGGCCCTGGGGTGTGGCGGTCCCCTGGGCCATCAAGGGCTCCTGGAGGGGGGCTGCACCCCCCCTCCCAATGTTTCTAAAGCCCCGTGGAGGTGGCGGTCCCCGGGGCCGGGGGTTCATAACGGACCCCCATATTTAAATATAGAGTGCCCCGGGGAGGTGGTGGTCCCCGGGGCAGTGTGAGGAGGCTCGAGCCCCCCACACTAATTACTTGTTACAGCCCCCGTCCTTATTGAATTAAAGCCCCAGGGAGGTGGCGGTCCCCGGGGCTGGGGGGGGCTCACGAGGCCCCCCGCCCTTATTGATTTGAAGCCCTGGGGAGGTGGCGGTCCCCGGGGCTGTAGGGGGGCCGCGTGCCCCACAAATAAATTAGAAAGCCCCGGGGAGGTGGCGGTCCCCGGGGCTGCAAGGGCCCCCGCTACATAACTCAAATTGCCCCCAGGACCTGGCCCACCCAGGGGCTTTTAAAAACAAAGCGCGGGAGCCCGCGCTTCGTTTTTTAAATTTTGGGATGGACGGATTCGCGCACCGGCGCGACCCCGCCCAAATTCTTTTTAAAAAAATGCTTTTTTTGGGCCTGGGGTCCCTGTGGGACCCCCTGAGCAGGTCTGGGGGGTGAGGGTGTATTTACCCCGCCCCCTTTTCTTGTTTGCAATGTATTGTATTGTATTGTAATTGCATTTATATAGCGCTTACTACCCCTGACAAGGCGTCGAAGCACTTTTTCGGCGAGTAGCACGCTACTCCGGAACCCATAAAGGTTTAGTGTTGAATTAGTATAGTGAAATATGAATGTAATTTAAGTGGTGGATAGGTTAGTCAATTATTTGGATTCAGAAGGATAGCAGAAGGATAGAAGAGGGAAAAAGGTTTGTATTTATATAGCGCTTGTTACCCCCTGATGGGGTGTTGAAGCGCTTTTTTGGCGAGTAGCACGCTATTCCGGAAATCCCATAAAGGATTAGTGGTGAATTAGTATAGTGAAATATGAAAGTAATTTGAGTGGTGGATATGTTATTCAGTTATTTGGATAGAGAAGGGTAGCGGCGGGATAGAAGAGGGAAAGAGGTTTGCATTTATATAGCGCTTTCTACCCCTGATGGGGTTTTGAAGCGCTTTTTTGGCGAGTAGCACGCTACTCTGGAACCCATTAGGATTAGTGTTGAATTAGTATAGTGAAATATGAAAGTAATTTGAGTGGTGGATATGTTAGTCAGTTATTTGGATTGAGAAGGGTTGGGTCGGGATAGAAAAAGGAATAAAGGTTTGCATTTATATAGCGCTTGTTACCCCTGATGGGGTGTTGAAGCGCTTTATTGGCGAGTAGCACGCTACTCCGGAACCCATAAAGGATTAGTGTTGAAAATTAGTATAGTGAAATATGAAAGTAATTTGAGTGGTGGATATGTTATTCAGTTATTTGGATAGAGAAGGGTTAGCGGAGGGATAGAAGAGGGAAAAAGGTTTGCATTTATATAGTGCTTGCTACCTCTGATGAGATGTTGAAGCGCTTTTTTGGCGAGTAGCACGCTACTCTGGAACCCATAAAGGATTAGTGGTGAATTAGTATAGTGAAATATGAAATTTGAGAAGTGAACATGTTAGTCTACAGAAGTGATCCGGGATTTGCCTCGCTACAACAAGTGAATGCCTCTGTCCACAATCCCAGCTTTAGATATGGCAATTTCTGGAGCATACTGTCCTTTGAGGAGCTGGGTGCTATGGTTTGTCTAGAAAGTTCAAAACCGCTGTGAAAAGTATTTTAAGTTGTCCCTCTTCTGCATTCTTTCTTGCCCCATGTTTTCACTTATGTATTCTGGCAATGAGTGCTCTGGAATGACTTATGGAACCACAAAGCGTTAACAGAAATCACAATACAATTCACTACTGTGGGACTTTTGTTCCTCTCATTCTTTCACCACCACTCTCCTCATGGACATCGATTCATCAAAATGTTAGGGGTGGCAAAAGTGACATCTCACTCCCTTTCACACCCAGTGCCATCACAGGCGTGTCCCAACCTTGGACTTTCGACGGCCTCTTATTTACTGCTGAGTGGTTATGGAAAAGGCAAGAAATGGAAACAACAGAAAAGTAAACAAAGCTCTAAGAGCCCTCTTTAGTTTCTGTTCTTATCTCGCTCTCTTCAAAAGCTGTGTGTGCGGGGTGGGGGGTAAACGTAGGGGGTGGGGGAAGAACTTTGCTTAGGAGACCGGTCACAGTCACCAAAGGGCAAGCCGGGGGTGGAGGACAAAAGGCAACACACTGCAGCAGGTGCTTCCTCTGGTCACCACCAAATTGACATCCATGTCTCGCTCTCGTTTACACAGACCCTCAACCTTTCTGTCAGGAAACCGACACCACTCTTGAAAGTAAAGCCTCTGTTCAGACTCGTTATTCATAAATTAGGACACATGTGTGCCCTGACGTACACAAGTGCACAGCCGACGAGTGCGCAAGTGCGCGAAGGGCAAACGGTGCAACAGAACAGGTGTCCTAATGCAATATAGTGTTCACCCCATATCAACACCCTCGCCTTTTACCCCCGCCCCAGCGCTCCTGCTTACTTCCCTGCACTTCGATCTGTAAGGTTGTAAATGCAGTGAGTATTCAGTGCAGTCTGGATCAGGTAGTGGCAGAGATGCTCTGGGCTCCAGCTATGTCTGGCTAAGGAGAAGCTTCAGATGAAGGTGTTGCACTATGTGATTACACGTTTACAGCACAACTGAAGCCGTGCTTGTGTTGCTCAGGGTGATGGCACGCACTTATAGACAAACAATGAGGTGAATGGCAGAGAAAACAAGAAGAGGTAGTGAGTATACCACCGGCCCACTCTGTTAAACAACTTTAGTGGGCCATAAAAACATGGACATGGCAACATACGAACAATAACATACAACACATTCTGCAGTAAAAAGTTACAATGTGATATGCATCAATTTTTGATATTCGAAATGCGCCAACAGCGTTGGTTGCGTTGTTGTACCTCGAAAGCATCTTGTTTTATTTTCTGTGAACAAATGGGATTCTGTATACATTGAAAACATGGTTTGGTGTCTATGGAGTAAAAAACATATCTGGCACATCACATAAAAACTGCGAAGTTCTGTAGGCAATATAAAGCGTTCTGACGAAAATATCTTGCTGCGTATATACAGTCTCTGACAGAGTACCTGGCTGAAACCTCTGCAAACAGCACAGAAAACCCCTGGCACTGCAAAAACACCTCTGGCACCGCGCTAACGTTCCGTGGAACTGTATAAACAATTCTCTGGCACCGCAACTACACCGAACAGGCACCTCTGGCCGTATAAGTCAATCTTCTGAATTATGTCAACAATTTAGGACACTGCATACAGTAACTCTGGAACTGCACCCTACATAAATTCACACTGCCCCTTATAGTGACCGGACACTGCCCCCTGTTGTGAAGGAACACTGCGCCCTGCACTGCATGGCCAGTATGTCCTTTAGTGAAATAAAACCGCCCCAGCAGTGCATTGGCACTAGACCACGAGGTGCATTTACAGAGCTCACATCAGGGCACGTGTACTGCCACCGGCAGTGATTTGGAATTATTTCCTAAAGCGAGTAGACACCAGACAGCGCTGTTAACGGGCAGTGAGTGCTTCTTGTAGTGAACGTTGCCTGCTGTGCATGAGCACTGCTCCCTGCACTGCATTGGTGGCAACGCTCCCTGAAGAGAGCGGGCACTTCTCTCAGCTCGCTGCAATAAATGGACACTGCCACCCCGCGCTGACCCGTGGGTTTTCACTCACACTTTACTGCTGCCCCTCTTCACTGGCGGCCTGAGGGGGCTGCCAGCTGCTCCGGGTTCTTTCTGCTTCTGGCTCTGGAAGCCCCCCCATGCTGCGGGGCTGCGGGCTCTGCAGTGGCTGTCACCGGATGAATGGTCGGTCACTTCCCGTGCTAGACGGCCTGTGCGCCTCCCGCTCCTGCGTCTGCACTGCTGCAGAGCAGCTGCACCATCTGCTCATGGGACACACACAGGGTTCTAGAGGCTACCAACTTCTGTCTCATATGTCTCACCTTTTTGATTTTCACTAGATGCGAGGCACAAGATGGCTGCCAACACTTCCTGGTTTGGAGTGTTGGCAGCCAATCAGGTATCACGATGAGATGTGTGGTTAGACTCTGCCCAGATATCAATATTTCTTTTTCCTTTAATATTTCAAAAACTACTGAACGGATTTACACCATTTAAAAAAAAGGGCGCTTTCTGAACCAAGGGCTACCTTTTTGCCAAATTTGGTGTAATTCCGTTCAGCAGTTCGGGCTGTAGCTTTGTCTAAAGTTTCCTATGGAATGAACATGGGGAAAACACGTTTTGGGACCCCCCTTTTTTCTCAGCCCCTGCTTGACGAATCACCTCGAAACTTTCAAGACAGGAGCTGACCGGAGCACCCCATTAGTTTTGAAAATTTCACGAAGATTCGTCAAATGGCGCCAAAGATATTGGCATATCAAAAAACGCTTTTCCTATGGAAACTAGGTTCTAACTATAACTACCTACTGGCGACCGCCAGTAGGTAATACATACATATATATATATGTATATATATATATGTAATGTAAATGTAATGTAATGTAATGTAAACAGACATTTGTAGGCTATCACTCCGAGGAGCATCATGGCGCTATGCGGATCCCTGAGTAGAAAATGGATAACTGCAAGGGAGCAAGGAGTTAGATAAGTGTTCTGCAGCGTGCATTGGAGGATGAAAAGATCCAAGTTTTTAGGGCCTTCCTGAAGAGCGTTTCAGATTGGATCTGACGGAGCTGATTGGGGAGTTGGTTCCATGCTTTAGAACCTATCACTGCGAGCGATTTGCCTCCTTTCGAGACATATCTAAAGGCTGGTGATTTTAGCAGGTTTGCGTTAGATGATCTGAGACTCCGGGAGGGGGTATAATGCGTAAATCTAAACCGAAGGTAGTGCGGTCCTGAGGAGTGAAATATTCTGAAAGTGATGATTAGAATCTTAAATAGAACTCTTTTATGAATGGGAAGCCAGTTAAATCTTCTAAGGCCGCCGATGCAGATGACCTCCTGGGCCATTTGAGCACTAGACGAGCTGCTGCGTGTTGGACCATTTGTAGTTTATGTAAAACCGACTTATAGGCCCCTGCATACAGGCTGTTGCAGTAGTCCAATCTGGATGTGATTAGGGCCACAGCAACTGCCTGTCTGGCTGAAATGGGAAGTAGATCGAAGAACTTTAAGAGATTTTATGATATGAAAACAGGTTCCAGCAACTGCCAGTGATTGCTGTTTGAAGGATAATGTAGCATCAAAATTGATACCCAGATTTCTAACCACTTTTACTGTGTTTGGAGGCGGGGAGTGTTAGCTGGCCACCATATCTCGGGGGAGAAGGTGTTCCCTTGTCCTAGAGGAAGAATTTCCGTCTTTTCAGAGTTGCACTTTAGGTGGTTGATTTCCATCCATTGAAACGTGGCCGTAAGACATGAGCGGAAATTTTCTTCCGCCTGTGTGGTGTTTTTGTCTAGGACCAGAATTAACTGCGTATCGTCCGCATATGAGATGGTCTCTATGTTGAATGACGATATCAGGCTGATCAGTGGGGCCATGTATGCATTGAAGAGCATTGGGCTAAGGATGGAACCCTGAGAGACACCGGAAAGCAGGGATTTTTCTTCTGACTTATGTTGACCAAGGGTAATGACTTGTCTGCAGTTCTGCAAGAACCCTTTAAGCCAAGCCAGGGCTGTGTGGGAGATGCCGTAAGATTCGAGACGGTCTAGGAGAATGACATGTGAGACCGTGTCGAACACGGCCGATAGATCTAATAAGACCAGAACCGCACTTTTTCCATGATCAAGGGCGGCTTTGAGAGATTCAGCCGTATACAGTAGAGCTGATTCTGTTGAGTGCTGGGATCTGAACCCAGATTGGTTGGGGTGTAGGATCCTTCCTTCTTCGAGATAGGTTGTAAGTTGGGTATTAACGAGCTTGAAAACTTTCCTAAGACCCAGCTTTTAGGGTGAGGCAGGAGCAGCAGTGCCAACACCACTTCCAAGGGTCCAGAACCTGGGGTGCCCCCCTTGAGGTGTTAGGACTCACTGCAACAGAGGCCAGCAGCAGGGTTCAAGGTCTCAGGCTATGTCACTGTAGCTCACTTAAGAGGCCAGCCAGATAGGCCTTGGAGTCACTCTGGTGGTCTTGGGCTTCAAGGAGCAGGTCTAGTCCTCCTTCTTTAGACAGTAGGGCAGCAAGGTATTCATTTCAGCATCAGGGCAGCAGGGCAGTCTTTTTGGAAGTAGGGCAGCAGTGCTTCAGGACAGTCCTTCTTCCACAGGTCCAGGAGGGTACTGAAAAGTTGTTCTAAGGGTCCAATATTTATACCTGGTGTTAGCCTTTGTATGTGGGGGGACACCCTGTCCTACCCCGACATTTGGTTCTAGAAAGTTCTTCTCTTCCCATGTCAAGGCTCCAAACTGTCTAGAGGGACAAAAGTCTAGTGTCTGGTTCCTTTGTGTGTATAGGAGGAAATCCCTTTAAAGTGTAAGTGTGGCAGGGCACAGCTCCTCCCCCAGCCACCCTTGCAGGATGGCCCACCCTGCCCACACCTAGTCCCCTTTGTGTCACTATCTGCAGCAGGATGGGTGAATGCAAAACATTTGGAGGTGATCCTGCAGAGAGGACCAGGTCCACACTTACCATGAGTGTTAAAGGCATGCATGGTAAAGGCATGTGTGGTAAAGGCACATGCATGGTAAAGGTTGCAATGAAAAGGCATGTGTGGCAATTGCATGTGTTATAAAGTCATACAATTAGAGATGCAGAACTCAGCTTTCAACACAATATTTGTCAATAGAGAAGGTCCTACCAGTGCTTTTACATATGAAAAGAAAAAGTACTGTAATATATAAATTACGAAATACGACCCAAAGAAATTTATGTGCATGAAGTACAGAGTATAAATACTGTGCTTCAAGAAAGGTATGTAAAACCATATGCAGGCGGGAATTCACAGGTATTGGCTCACAGTAGAAAATGTGAGCAGATCACTGTGTCTATGACCTGTATGTCCGTGCCTTGTCCTTGCACCTCGTCAGCTAATAGTTTTTTAATCAGAACAAGATCCTTGGAGTAACCTCTGGCTCTCTAGCAATGTCAGTGCTTGTGATTTTGTAGTAAGTGAACACAAATAGAATTAAATCAACGTAAATACTTATTGTTATCCCGGTACTGGGCAGCACTCAAAGAGTAAGCGACTCTGTAGCAACTGACAACAGTAAAATCCTTCAACATTCTAACCCAGAATGGGACGACACAATGGTTCGACAAGTTCCACTGGGTGACTAGGACGTCAACCCAGTGTTAACCACTACATTATCCATTCCCTCTATTAAAAAGCATCATCATCCTAAGAAAATAAATACAACAAAATCAATAACTAAAAAGAAAAATAATAATAATAATAATAATAGAACAAATAAAACTATGAATTTGAAAAAAACAATAGAAACAAAATGAATCCTGCGTGGCAGGAATCACACAATGCGAATGAATATACCCAAACATTTGTACAAAGAGACACAGGTAACCTGTAAGGAAAACCAGGAAATAAACTCAGCAAAATCTTATTGGAACAGCACAATGTCATTTGCTCCTTTGTGGCCCAACAAGGACCTCTTCATTGCCCTCATTTGTTTTGGACACAGAATCAAAACTGACATTCTCCGTACCTTCACCACAACTTTCCATGCTAGATTTTTCTTTATATCCTTGGTGATTTTTCCACTTTACCACCCTGGCCATGTTCTACTAATTCTTGTTGTTCACTCTTACAGCATCGCCACAAACCTTGTCCACAGTCAAAGGATGAACGGGAACTTTAACCCGTACCGCATCGTCAACCCTAATTTGGTGTGAGACAACCATTTTTTTTGTAGAAAAATATTCCTTTTGGCATTCCTGGGCTTTACCAACATTCAATCTTGCAAAATAATCCACATCTTCCATGACATCCATCTTCACCCACCTTGGCATCCAACCTGGACATATAGTTGTTGATGGTTTTCTCCCTCTCAAAAACTCAAAAGGTGACACTTTGGTTGAAGATTGCGGAGTAGTGTGATAAAACCAAAGTATGGAACGCACTGCATTCTGTACTACACACTTACTAGCAATAGCCCATTGCACACAGTTGTTCAAAACTCTGTTCATGCGTTCAACAAGCCCATTAGTTTGCGGATGATATAATGAACTCCTGCAATGGTCAATCCCTCCCTGTTGCAGGAATGTTCGAAATTCTGCACTCACAAATTGTACACCATTGTCAGAAACAATGGACATTGGAAACCCCTCTCTTAAAAAAATGTCTTTAAGAAAGTCAATAAAAAGTTTAGACGTGGGATCTCCTATGAACCGAACCTCTGGCCACTTGGAATAGTAGTCTATGACCACCACCGCAAACCTGGACATAACGGGCAATGAGTTGAAAGGTCCAAACAAGTTGATACCCACTTTTACCCAAGGTCTACTGGGATAGTCTATGGGTTCCATAGACGGAACTCTTACTTTTAATCTCTTTTCAGCACCACCACAAACCACACACTTTTCAATCAACTCATCAACTTCCTTATCCATGTACAGCCACCAGAACACTTCTCTAACTCTTCGTTGGGTAAAAGTCTTTCCGAAATGGCCTTCATGTGCACCGCACATTATTCTGTTTTTCAAACTTTTAGGGGGTATCAATCTTTCTACACGCATCAAAATGTCATCTTCTACAGAAAGTTCTTTTTAACATATGTTTGAAACTGCAACGCTACATACTTCTCTTTTGGCTAGCCCTCCTTGACATACTTCATGGCCTGTCCAAGTAGCTCATCTCTGACCAACTCTCCTCCACTCCATTTCACTCACCATACACATGTTCTCAACATCAATTGATGCTATAAAACAATTATCTTGGTCTTCCTCATCCAGTGAATCATTATCAGTCGCCACAACGGGGAACCTAGATAAATAATCTTCTCTGCCATTTTTATTTCCAGGCAGATACATCACCTCAAAATCGTATTGCAGCAGCTTAGTAGACAACCTGTCGATTCTTTGAGTCTGCTCCTTAATTTTCTCACCAGAAGGTATAGAAACGGCAGCGAGATGGCGGCTGTGTGAGCGCAGCCGCTGGAAACCCTCCCGCTCACCTGCTCCAGGATCCGTGTTTTCCAGCCCCCCGGCACACAGCATGCAGCGGAGGAAAGAGGACGCTAGCGCCGGCTGGAAGGAGCACTGTGTGAGGATTCTCGGAGTCGTCTCGCTTAAGGTGACACAGGCTTACCGCGGTTGGTCCCGCTCTGCCTGGCGGGTCATCTTTTTCTTTGGCGGCGACTCTCCTACTGTTAGTGGCGGTATCCTCCTGCCTCAAAACCTCGCAATGCCGCCAGCCAAGGCAGCCAAATCATTGAAAAGCCGCGTGGAGTCAGGGGCAATCCCAAAGAAAACGATTGTCAAAGCAGACCCTGGCTGCTCAGGGAAAGTACTTCCAGCGCTGGAATCAGAGTCCGCCTGGCCTAATTTCTTTTAAAAAACCCTTGTACCAGTATTAAGGAAGCAGGGAAGACTCCCAGAAAGAAAGCTTCACCGACCCCAGACCAGCCCTCTCCTGTGTCCCTGGACCTATAAGATCAGAACACGGAGTCATCTCGGCCGGAAAATATGCCTGAGGGGCCACATCCACACCTGACACCCACGCATCCTGAGGTGAGCCAGACTTTAATCGCTGGGAATGCAGAGGGTCAGATTGCAGTACAGACTCTAGAAGGACCGGGGGTAAGGGGGGACTAATTTCCCCACAGAATGAGGATCAGTTATCCAAGGCAGGGGAAAATGTGGTGTCCTAACAGCCAGGATCCTGTATTAAGACGGATGGGCAAGGAGGAGGAACTGTGGCTTATCAGGGTCTGGAAATAGAAGGTGGAGATACATTTTTTTCCCTATCCGACATCTCAGACTGGTCGGATTCAGATAGCCAGGGCCATATATCTGACTCTAACAACTCAGACCTAAACGGGGGTTAAGGCGCAAATCCTGTTGACATAACTATAGTCAAGAAAGGTAGGAATCCTCATGACAGAGGCAGCAGAAAGGAAAAGAAAAATCGGGGGCTCCTTTGGGACTATTCTATCTCCCCAGTCTTGGAAGGCAGTACCGGGACAAGTGGGAAAAAGGCAGAGGAAATTGAACCTATCTCTTTGGAGTCTATCTACCAAAGTATCATGGCCCACAGAGAAGAAACGCACATCGAAAGTAGAAGAGTACAGACAGCTTGCAGGAAGATGCAAGGGGCCATTCGTAAGATCTCTAAAATCTGCTCTGAGTTCATGGGAAGAATGGATGAGGTAGAAAGCAGGGTGAATGTGCTTGAAAATGAAGCCTCGACCCATAAAGAAATGACAGTGTCATTGGAAAGCCAAATGTCCGATACTCATTGGAAACTGGAGGATTTTGAGAATCGTATGAGACGTAATAACCTGAGGGTCCTGGGCATTTCAGAGGGTGCAGAGGGGACTGATGTACTAAAATTCACTGTTAAGCTGCTTAAGGGTGCACTCCCTGAGTTGAGAAGCTGGATTGGGCCCAAGAAATACAGCGAGCACACAGGCTTTCATTTAACCAGAAGAAATCTTCAGTGTCAGCAGGGAATAAACCTTGTGCAATTCTGATCTATGTAGGGAACTTCCTCCTCAGCCAAGCGATTTATGATCTCGCCCGTACCGACAGCGATCATTTGAAGGGCAAACCTTCTTTGTCAGGCCTGATTATTGTCACTCGACGGTTGAGCGCCGCTGGCGACTTCGCCAGCAGATACAACCTTTCCAAAATAAGGGAGCTCAGGTGTTCTTATTGAATCCTGCTAAACTTAAAGTAGTGTGGAGAGCAATCCCGCACTTCTTTTCATCAGAGATTCTAGCTAAAGAATTTCTACAATCTCTTGAGTGAATCCTATTGATGTCGGGAGGAGAATCGATCTTTTTGTTATTCTTTTTGCCCTTTGGCATTTCTGTATTTACTTCTCTTTACTCTTCTCTTCTCTTCTCTCTCTTTCTTTCTCTCTATTTTTTTTCTCTCTCTCTTATTCTATCTTAACCTGGGCTTTAGCTAAGGAGGAGGAAGGAAGGGAAAGGATTGGAAAGGTTAAAAGTGAAAAAGGTGACAAAAGGAAAGAAAAAAAAAGGGGGGAAGGCTAACCTCTATCAAACTTAATTTTTTTTTTTTTAAAAGAGGGAATCTCCTCTCTTTCTGAGCGGGGCGGGAACATGGGAGGGCTCCCACTTCATCATCGGACCTGGAAGGTCTAGCTGTCAGTGAAGGGTGTGGAGGGCAAAGGGGGAGGGGGAGGGAGGTGGGAGGTGGTGGAAGGCAGGACAAGGGGAGGGGGGAGGAAAGGGGTGGGGGGTAAGCACTTGTTGATTTGTTTTCTGTTTAATATATGTCATGATGTTTGTGTAGATCTAAAAGGGAATGTAATGACTGTCATGATGAATCTTAACTCAATATACTTGACGGAGAGAATTGCTATAAAGAATGGCAAATATGAGGATGGGGTAAGGTTTGAATTTTCTCACTAAATATATGTGGTCTTAGTGATAGGAAAAAAAGGGGTACGCTGGCTAAGAACCTTCAGTATATGCAGTCAGACCTGGTCTGTCTTAAGGAGACCCACATACCCTGGAGTAAGCGATGGTGGCTGAACGACCTAGGCTTTGATGTATTGGCATGTACGCAGCAGGGGACAACAACTAGAGGTGTTGCAATCCTGGCAAGACCTGGTCTGGGGACCTGTAAGCGAGTCAAGGTAGATAAGCTGGGGCGATGGGCTATAGCAGAATTTAGATAAATAGCTAACAACACCCCATCACGATCTGTTCTATCTATGGATCTAACCTAGATGATCCTGATATATTAAACTACTTAAGTATTGAACTTGCCCTCTGGCCACAACCTTTGATTCTCTGTGGGGACTTTAATATTCACTTAGATAGTGACTTTAATCTCAATGCTGATCTAGTGTACCAGGGCAGGAAGGTCAGAGTTTGTAAGGCCCTGCAAGGTTTGTTGAAAGAACAGGGTCTGGTCAACAGCCGGCATAAGCACAGATCAGCCGACCCAGGATTTACTTACTATTCGGCCCCTCATAACAAACTAATTTGACTGGACTATTTTTTCATCACTGACCAACTGGCCGAATCGGTCAAAATGGGAAGTTTCCCAAGGGTTATCTCAGATCATAGTCCCCTAGTAGCAGAATTCTCACTAACTGGTGTTACTAGACTATCGAGGCCCTGGACCTTTGAGAGGAAACATCTGGGTGATCAGGCATATCGTGAACATATGACTAAATGGATTTTAGAGTTTTTTTATATCAACAGAGGCTCTGCTTCTGAAACTATAGTCTGGGATACCTTTAAAGCAGGGCTTCGAGGGGAGACCTTGAGCTTTTCTATCGCCCGGCAGAAAGCATTGCAGAAGGAAATTGGGAATTGGGCTGAACAGTTAAGAACTGCTGAATTAGAACTTATTGAGAAAATAACTATGGGACATAGCATCCATGAATGTCAGCATGCAATCGCGATTATCAAAGCTAAAATAAATCAGCATTTTGGAACTGAGGTGGCCACAAAATATATACAGCATAGGTCTGAGTTATATGAATTAGGGGAGAATACCGGGCGGGTTCTAGCAAATCGCCTCCGAAAACGAGAGGTGGCTAATCGGATTGGGAAAATCAGAGATCATCTAGGTCAAATTTAAGACTCCCCGACAGAAGTTTTAAATGTGTTCACAAACTTTTACGAACAGCTGTATACTGAGGGAGTGTCTCTACCATGGGGGAAATCTTGGGAAGATTTCTTTAGGGTCCCTGAAACTGTAAAGGTTACAGAAGCACAAAATGAAACTCTCGCAGCTCCGATCACTCAGGGAGAGATGGAGATTGCCTTAACTTCCCTAGCCCTTGGAAAGGCTACTGGCCGCGATGGTATTCCCCTTAAGTTTTATAGGGTATTTGCAAAAACTCTGCAACAAGAAATGTTACAAATTTTCCAGATGGCCCAAAGGGGCCATGTTCCTAGCTCATGGCAGAATACAACCATAGTGGTGTTCAAGAAAAAAGGGAAACCTGACCTGGCTCCAGCATCATATCGTACTATTTCACTTATTAATTGTGATAGTAAGATCTATTCTAAAATACTTGCTGTCAGGTTAGGTAAGGTCATCATCCCTTTGGTCTCACTCCGCCAACATGGGTTCATTCCCGGCAGAGATATGACAGATCATGTCCGTCGGGTCATTGCCCTTTTGGACTGGGCTCAGGCCACGGAATCACCGCTGGGGGTAGTCCTGTTGGATGCCGAGAAAGCGTTCGACAGGGTATCCTGGCGGTATCTCTGGTATGTCCTGAAATGGAAGGGAATCTGCGAACAGTTTACCCAGTCAATTAAGGCATTATATCTGTCACCGGAAGCAGGAATTCGTATATGAGGGCAGGATTCAAGGGAATTTGGTATCAGTAGAGGCACAAGGCAGGGGTGCCCGTGCTCTCCTTTGCTCTTTGCTCTTTGCTCTTTACATTGACCCCTTTTAAAAAAAACTAGAGCTGAATTTAAACATCAAATCAGTCAGGATCAATGGTATTGATTATAGGGCACTGGCATATGCGGACGATATCGCTGTACTTACTGCTGATGTCGCCTCGGCACTTCCAGAGGTAAAAATGTTAGCCGAACAGTTTGGTATCCTTTCAGGATATAAGTTAAATATGGAAAAAACACAGACTCTTTGCTCCGCCTCGGCCTGATCTGCCGGTCTCCCGGTTGTTCAGGAGGCAACCTATCTGGGGGTGAAATTTTCAGCGCTTGTAGACAAAATCCCTGACTTGAATATCATCCCAATCATGGACAATGTCAGTAAAAGACTAGAAAGGCTAGATCACTTACACCTTTCTCTATTTGGGAGTAGCAATGTTATTAAAATGTCGATCCTCCCAAGATTTTTATATATCTTTAGAATGGTCCCTTTAGAATTTTCTTCGTCCTCCTTAGCAAGGATGGTCAGGATCTGTCAGAGATTTTTATGGGGGTACCATAAACCTAGAAGGGCGGCCAAATGGCTGGCCCTCCCAAGACAGCGAGGGGGATGGGCCATTCCCAGCTTTCTTTTTTACTACTGGGCATCTATTTTGCAACATATGGGTATTCCATTAGTCGGGGATAAGGCGTAAGTACCAGCAGAGGCTAGGCCGACTATATATGAAATAGGGATGGGTACTGGAGCTAAGGGATGCCTGGTAAGGATATTGGATCCTAGTTATTATAAAAAAACTAAATTTAAAATTCTGAAAGCTGCTTATAGAGTATGGAGACAGGTGCAGCGTAAAGTGAAGATCCCAAATTTGAACGCTTATACTCCATTTTCTGCTACGGGGATGCTTCCATCTATCTTTCAGGACCAAGTCACTTTTAGATGGGGTAGAAAGGGGATCAGCTCCTTGGGAGATCTGTGTGGGGGAGGGCAACTTCTGTAATTTATGAATCTGCAGGAAAAATTTGGAGTGGATAAAAGAGAATTCTTCAAATATTTACAGATACGGAGTTTCCTTGGGGGAAAGGAGAATAGGGTAGATTTGATCTCAGAAAATATACCCTTGGTAGAGACAGTGAGGAGTAAGTCCAGGATTGGGAAAATCTATCAAATTCTAATTCAAGCCTCCCCAGATGATATCGACATGCAGAACGCAAAATGGGAAAATAGACTCAGGAGGAAATCTTTAGATATTGAGGATTCATTGGAGCTGGCAAGTCAGGTGCTACTAACTGGGAGTCTGAGGAGCCAGCATTTTATGTCTGTCTTCGATCTCTATTATACCCCAGCAAAGGTGGCCAAATGGGATGGAAGGGGGGAGGGAAATGTAATAGATGTGGGCTATATGCGGCCGATACCATCCACATGTTTTACTCTTGCCCCAAATTGGATGTCTTTTTACAGGAGCTGGAGGCTTTCTTAACAAGGATTGTAGGTTTTTCTGTCCCAATCACTCCAGCTCTTTTAATTTTGGGACTTTTAGATAATTCAGAGACATATAAAAGAATAAAATCAGAGATAGGCTTCTTATTCATTGCAATGGCTATTGCTCGCCTTTGCCTTACTTCTCAGTGGATAAGTCCTGACCCTTCTACCTTTTCTAATTGGCGTTCTAGAATATTGGCTATATATAACATCGAATCCTCGGTATACAAGTTAAGGGGTCGACGAAAAAAGGAGCTAGGGCAAAGGATCTGGGCCCCGATTGCAAGGTTGATTAATTGTAATCAAGGATAGTGGCAGGTGTGGCCCCGTAACTTAGCCCTTTCATCTGTGATGACAGGATGTAGACATCCCTCTCATGGAAGCTTGTCTTTATTATCCGCTATGCCTCGCACATGCACTTTTTTTGTAGATAGATATTAACTTATGAGGTGACTTGAGCTCCTATCCTTTGTTTGTATATATTGAATGAACTTTGTATTTTATCTTATATATCTCCATATATAGGTTGTACTTTTGTGAATTTGTAAGTGGTAATCTGTAAGAAGAAAAGTATCATGATGTATTATTCTTTGTGGAACTTATAATAAAAATAAAAAAAAGAAAAGGGATTGGAGCAAGGCTTATTCTGTGCTGCTTAATGTTATTTGTAATAAAACGAAAAATGTAAAAAAAAAAAAAAGAAGGTATAGAAACCAACGGATTATGGTCTGATCGCAGAACAAACTTCTTTCCCCAGATGAAGGGATGGAATTTCCTGATGGCCCACCAACAGGCTAACAGTTCTTTCTCAATGACCGAAAAATTAGTTTCTGCTCCCCTCAAAACCCTAGAAGCATAACCTACCAGTACCTTCGCTGTCTTGAGTGAGTATTGCCCCCAAACCAAATTCACTAGCATTGACTGTGATGGCTCATTTTTTTTGGGGTCAAAAGATTAGAGAATTCTAGAGCCTACGAACTGAGACTTGATCCACTCGAACACGTCCTGACAGCTCGCGTCCCATTGAAATGCCATTTTTTTTAACATGTTAGTGAGTGGTTTAATTTGGGTGCATAATCCGGTACAAATCTTGAGCAGAATTCACAAAGACCGATGAAAGATTTCAAACCACCCTTGTCAATAGGTGCAGTAGCATCCACAATAGCCTTAACTAAATCAGGTCTTGGTTCAGCATCATTTTGAGACACTACATGCCCCAAATACTCAACCTTGTCTTTGAGGAAAAGACACTTTTCACTTTTCAAAACAACCCTTTTGTCCTGCATAATCTTCACAACTTTGATAAATGTACTGTCTTGACTCTCTCTAGTCTTCCCAAAAATCAAAACATCATCTTGAAAACGGTGACCCCATTGACTCCTTTCAACATGTGACTCATGATTCTCTGAAAAACTGCTGCAGCTGACGCCAAACCAAACGGCATCCTATAGTATTGGTATGAACCAATTGGTGACACAAATACCGTAAGATGTCGAGAAGATGGGTCCAGCACCACCTGATGGTACGCTGAAACGAGATCTAACTTAGTGAACCATTTGGACCCATTTATCATCGTCAGTAATTCAGTAATTTTGGGCAAAGGATGTGAATCTACTCAAATGTTTTTATTTAAAATATGTAAGTCTACACAAACACGCAGATTACCATTTTATCCCTTGCTATGACCAAAGGTGAAAGCCATAAGGATGACTGGATGGGTTCTATAATGCCCTTAGCACACAGTTCATTAAGTCTTGTTCCAAACGTTCTAATACACTAAAAGGCACACTTCTAAGCTTATGCTTTACAGGAAGAGCACCGTCTTTCACCCTTACTTCATGAACAAAACCTTTAATTTTTCCCAGCCCCCCCCCCACTGAATACCGTGGGAAACTGCTGGACTATTTTCTTCGATTAATCTGTAGAGTCAACCACACTAACCTGCTCCTTAGTACCAGGCCTAAGGACCATTTGGAAAAGTCCTTGGTGAAACCACCCCAAGATTGACAAACTCTTGATGACAACATAGACTTTACCAACACTTTTCCTTCCATTAAATTCCAATATGTCTTCGAAAAATCCAGCTAACTCTATCTTGCACCACTCGTAAGAACAGGTACTCTGTCAGGAGGTTCCAAGGGTCGATCACACCACGTTTCCTCGAAAAAGTCTTGGGTACTCATGGTAATGCTTGCCCCAGAGTCTACTAATAAATGCAACTTTTTGTCTCCAACACTGACCACAACATAAGGATCCACACAAGTTGATGTGTCACCAACCATGAGTGGCTCTTCACTCACAACCAATACCATAACCCTCAAATCGTCCTAAATATTCTGCATTTTTTTGGGGTCTTCATGAGAGAAATCCTTCACATTTGCACCTTTAGACATGTTGCCCTGACTTCTGCTTACTTGAACACTCCCTCCACCATGCTTTCATCTTTGACAGACTTTCGCAAAATGTCAATGTTTGCCACAAATTCTACACATGACATTCTTTGCTGGGCAAAACTTGGTGCCCTTATTGTGAGCAGCATTTCCGCATCTAAAACAAATGCTACTTTGCCTGAAAAAGGGTTTGATATCTGCACGTGGCACAACATTAGATTTGAATTCCCTGCCCCGAACTGCACCAACAGTTTAATCGTTCTTGTTTTCCAACTCTTTCACTGATGCCTTATACAATTCAATGCTTTTAGCTGTACGGATAGTTTCCCCTAATGACGGATTCCCCATAGATAATAATTTTTGTTGAATACTTTTGTTAGAGCATTTACATATATACTGGTGTCTGACCAATTGTTCGGTAACACCTTCAAATTGACAATCTGCACTCAAATGACTGAGTGCAGAAACAAACGTGTCCACATCCTCTCCTGTCAATTGTTCTCTTTTGAAAGATTTGTGGCGAAGGACAACTAGGCTGGGCTGAACATTAAAATGCAAATCCAGTTTTTTTTACTGTTTCAACATATTCATCAATGTCTTCCTCTCCTTGGTTTCTCACTAAAGGTGACAAATGCTTGAAAATTCATCTGCCCTCGAAACCCATCGAATGCAACAGTAAATATTCTTTTCTTTCAGGACAGTACCTTGATGCACTGATAGCCCCTAAATAAGTAACAAATGCGTCATATCATTTTTTCCAAGCAATAGGTGGATTTCCTGGTACTTCTAGAAAAGATGGTGGTGGTGTTACCGACTGCATGACAAAAGGATGCCCAGAATTGATGTGTAGATTTTAACTCCTACCCGCAAACGCAACAAACCCAGCTTCTCAGATGTTAAAAGAGAGAAACCTAAACAAAAAAAAATTGTCCAACACAGCTGCTTGTTGCATCAAAATTCAGAATATAAACATTCAACTGTACGATGAACACGCACCTAAAACTAAGTGACAACAAAGATGTGCGTATCACCGTATTTTTTAACAAAACAGAAAAGAGGAAAAAAAAAATAGTGAACCTTGAAGGTGTGCGCGCCATCGCACTGTGCGACACCAGATTCCTGTTGCTCCCAAATTGATGGCCGGAACTACTGCAAAGTGGTGTGCGCATCACCGCGCCATGAATTGGCAGGTAATGCACCTTGAACATGTAGAACCCGGTGTGTGCATCACCGCGCCGTGAAACACAGCAAGTACTTCCGCCTGACTTGCACTGTAAAATCTTTGCCTTCTACACATGCAGAAACACAAGCTGAATCAGGCTCAGACCTCTAAAATGGCCAAGCATCAGATGCGTGTACAACCAACGTGAGCTGTCTCTCATGTGCTGCCCTCAAGATGCCCTTGAGCATCAACTCGAACGCAGACACAACCACGACTTCCAAAATGGCCGCTGCGTGAGAAGCGTTAAACAACCAACGTGGCATGTCTATATTTTGATCATCAAAATGGCCATCAGCATAGGGTGACCAGACGTCCCGGTTTTCCCCGGACGGTCCCCTTTTTTGGAGAAGTGTCCCCGTGTCCCGACACTTTTCTCCAAGTGAGTCAAATGTCCCCGTTTTAGAACAGTGTCCGGGTTAAACACAGAAATGTCCCGGTTTTTCACTGTTCCGGTTGCGCGCATGCTCTGTTTGCACTGCGTGTGACGTCACTGAGGTGAGCGCTGTAACAGGAAGGGAAATCCTTTGAAGAGAGACATTTTCTCTCGGGATTTCCCTTCTCTTTGTCCACGCAGCGCCACCTACGCCATCGGCACAACAGCTGGTTAGAACCACCTGTGACCGGCATGACCCTGATTTTACCCCCTGCCCTGCAGCAAGATTCCAGTGTGACCCTGCTCTGCCTTAAAACGAGCGAGGGTCAGACAGTCTCGGACTACAACAGAATCCAGCAGCAGCTTCGTGACGCTTCCCCAGCCCTACCTACCAGCACCGTCGGGACCCTGCCTCCGCATCAGAGCTGCCTCAGCCAGGATCCTCTGAAGCCACACAAGACTTGCTCTCCCAGCCTGCAACGTGAGTATTTTAATGGCCGTTTTTTTAATCCCCTTCCCCGCTTTGCCGCAGCTTTCTCATTCCGCCGCGAAGCACATTTCATGTTCTTCAAATAACTCTCACTGCCAATGCTGACTCGTTCTGTTTTATTGATTTATGTTTCTGTTAGTAGTTGATGTAGAATGAAGGCTCATTTGCAATCGAAAGAAAGACTTTCCTTTCACGCCTTTCTTTCAGTTTCTCTAGTCAAGAACTCTAACATCCAATTTCAATCATTTAGTGGGAAGCCCCTTGATTAGGTAGGAATTGTGGTCCTTGCCTCCATCAGTCTGGCCTGACACCTTATCAAGAGAACACCTTCAGCCCTGCAGTGATCTTTGTTGCTCAAAAAGTTTGGTGCATGCCCGCCATGTTTCGGATGACCGCGCTTCAAACGTATTTGTTTATTCGAAACAAACTTCCAAAGTGGAAGATTATTCTAAACAATACAAAAATGCCCCCACACCCTGAGAGTTTTATATCTTGGTGTTGGGGTGATTATCTGTTTTTCTGTTTGTGACCACCAGATTCTATTGGGCAGTGATGGACGGAAAGAAGGGCACATCATATTGTTCACTCTAAATAGTTGAGACCGTCTGATGCCTTTACTCTAACTGCCCATACTCTGCTGGGCGGTCGAAGTGAGATTTCCGCAAGCAGAGCCTGAAGGGGCAATGCCGTTGGAACGTAGGCAGCCTGCCCTAATCAAAATAGAGTGGGCAAGCAGAGGGTTTTGCAGACAAGGTAGTCCGTCACGTTTCTGATGAAGTACCCTAACCGCAGGACTCTGAATTAGGCCCCTAATCTTCTAAGATATCTAATTGCATTTCTGATGACAATCTCTGTCATTATGTAGCCCACATGAGGAATGACAAAAACTAATATGAATCTTGAAACAATTTAAATTCAACAAAGAATTGTTTTGAAATAATATTGAACTCTGCTAAAGTTACTAAAATATACTCGTAAAGAGAATTCCTCTTGCTAAAGGTGTAAAGCTCCCCTAGATAATCTTTTCCACATCATTTTTGAATGTCAAGTGTCTGATGTACCTTAAAAATTGTCTTGTAACTTGCCTCCATGGTGTGGTGTCAGGAGATCAAATAGAGTCTGCCAATGATTATTTTCCTCATTTAACTTCCTGACCTCATTTCAGAAATTAGCCTTGTTAAAGCTCATATGTTGACCAAGTCCCTACCACTTAAAAGCTGCAAATCCTCATCCAACCTGTCAATTGATATAAGGACAGTGGATATGCCAACACTTGCTCCCTTCAATAGGACAACCCTTCACATAACAGACAGAGAAGAACAATATAACAAAATGTGGTGTTCTTACTTGGAGAGCTTTGATTAATAAAACACTGCCTCTTCACCATCTCTTAACCTAAAGAATCCTAGCAACTTTTCATACACAAGTGCTTTATTATTACAGTTTAATATTATTCATTCTACCATTTTAGACGTCTGAAACTGTTTTATTAGTGTAAAGTATTATTTGTCAATTAAAGTTTATAAGTCATTAAAGGCAATATATCCCCTCTCACACACTTATTGCATGCCTCATATTTATGTAATGGTGTTGGGCAAGAGTTAGGCTGGTGCCAGAGGGACGACTGGCCAGGGGTGCATTGCTCTTCGGTTAGACTGTCTCTAGACAAGTATTACTGCTGTAGAACTTTACATGTTTATTGTGGACCCGAAAACACCCGGCCTGCACGCACCTTTGAGAAAGTGATCGTAATAAAGTCTGAGTGGCTCTGCTAGAGGAGGCCTGGGTGAAATATATATTGTAACACAGCAACACATTAAATCAGCACTTCAAAAGCAATCAAAGAATGTCCCACAATAATAACCATTAATGAATTTAATCTAATGTAGACGGTTCAAATCTACTCAGGCAGTCACAAATCCTTGACAATTATAGAAAACTAATGGCAGTGGAAATAGTATTTGAGTTTAGAGTAACCCATACCCTAATGGGGTAGAAGCGTAGTGAATATAAACATATCCAAAGCAACTAAAAATATTTCTGTTTGGTATTAAATCCTTTAATCCAGTGGTGTCTGACATAGCTGCAGGAGGCCTGGACCGCTTCTAGATTTTTAGGATATCCATATAAAATAAATGTACATACAAGTAGCCTAAATGTATCTCATTATAACCTGGCAATGATTTGACCATACTTAAATTATGTTACGCAACCCTACTGTAGTAATTACTAAACAATTTAAATGAAAAGATAGAAAAAAACGTAGCTCAGACATAGGAAAAACAAAGTCTAATTTACACCAAGTCTTGATCTTCACTCGTACAGGATGGGATCAGAAGTGAGAGAGAAATAGAACAGTTACAGAGAGGTAGCTTGTGGATGCATTCAGTTTCGCCTCCTGCTTCAGGGAAGATGGGTTTTATTGCCCTTAGATGTGCATCGTATTATATATACCCTAGTGAATCTTAGCCATTTATTTACTTTGAAACTCAGTTTGTAGCAGCTTATCACATAATTATACATTCGAAAGCTAGTTTCTTGAAACCTCAAAGCTCTAAAATAAAACCCCCTAAGTCTGTAACCTATCCATATAATTGGTATGGTGGATTACTAATTTTTTGGTCTAGCATACAGCCAACTTTTAACTTTCTGCTGTTGAATTGTGTACTATACCAATACTTAGAGTGGGCTCGGCAGTTGCAGGCTGCGCCTTTCTAAATGATGCTCATTTGTGCGCTTTTTTAAAGCTTTTAATTTTACCACTCCAAGATGAGCGTCTGCCATCTTGGAACGGTACATTAAAAAGAACAAGCATTGGCATAGCCAATAGGTCTCGCCTTTGGGACCATATAAGTGTTTAGCCAGAGCTATTGGCTATGCCAATGTCTTTAAGCTATGTTGTAGAGCATTTTGGCTGCTGTGAAGCATGTTGAAAAGATATAATAAAAAGGTGATATAAGCATTTTTGTTACCTTGTGCTTGGAGTGGTGCATTGGCAGGAGAGGCAGACTGGCACACAGGCAAATAGAGTGGTTTGGGAGGTCTGTGCCTGTACGGTGGTCACATCAATCACTGTCAGGGTCTTTCTTGGGACAGCTTGGTGCATTCTGGGTTTTGTAATCTTGGTTTGCTTCCATTGAACTCCTCAGATGAGCAAACCTGATAGCAATGAATTATCTGAAAAGCCCAGGACTGGAAACAATTGACAAGGAGTGAGGTGGCCACTTGAGGTGCCCCTCAAAGGTGAATGTCTCCTGGCACGCTAAGCCATAGTCATGTTGAAGTCCTTGTAGCCATTTCAGAAACATAAAGTCTGTTGCAGAATGTTGCAGAATCCTGAAAAAAGTCTGGGTTAGCATAGGCAATGCACATTATTGTCACAGGAAGTGATGTCATAGGGGAATCTATCTATCTATCTATCTATCTATCTATCTATCTATCTATACACACACACACACATATACACATATACTAGTTGTCATATTGTGAAAGGTAGATGTAGAGTAATATAGATAGCAGTGAATGACGCACTTTGCAAATGCAATTCCAAAATGATGTGTCAATGTGTTCTCGGTGCCATTGTGTGGCATGTCTAGTTACATGTCCCTGTGCCATCTTATGGACTTTTGGAGCCCTGGGCAAGACATATTTTGGGGCCTCCTGTTCAGGAAATCCTTCCACCCAACTTCAGCTATTTCAAGCCTTCATGATGCCAAACAATATTGAATTACGTTAAGCTTTTTCAAAATTCGGTTACTCAAAACACCCAAAAGCTCAAGCAGCATGGCGTTCCTCAGCCTAAAAGAAAGCTTCAACATGCCCTTTCCTTTTGTACTTGGATCTTCAATATTTTTCTCATGTAACACCGGTATATTAGGTGGAAATCAATTGTCTGATTTGACTGCTTCTCCTTAAACCGTCAAATTAATCGCTGATACCTCAACTAATTAACAAATTGAACAATAGTAACATCCCAAAATGCTTTTTCCAATCAGAAATTGAGCTTCTAAGTTGGCAACACTTTACTGCACTGTGGTATTTGATACCAGAATCTCCAATTGGCAAGAATGATCACACAACTTGCAAAATGGTAAAAATTACTTCTTGGACATTTTTCATCTGATTTTTATCTTCAAAGTTCAAGACATTGCTGCAAGTATTTTTCAACAATGCTGATGAGTGCTCCCTTCTGAAATGTTTTTAACTTATGGGCACTATTTTGTCCCTGGAGCTTCATTATGGATATTTTGAAAAGAAGAATGTGTTTGCTATGTGCGTAAACGTAACTTTTTTATATGAAACTTGGTTACAGTTTTTTGTCAGTAGGCGTCATAGTTACATGACTTTTTTTTCTTCTCCAAATTAAAACACAGAAAGGATAGCTAGCTACCTACCGGAGAGATGCCTAAGCGACAGTGTTCCGTCAGCGAGGAGATGCAAAGATCTTTCCCCTTTCTGAGCAAGGTCGGGAACAGTAATGCCAACGTGTTCTGCAAGATCTGTAAATCTACATTCTCCATTGGCCATGGTGGAAAGTCTAATATAAAGGAGCACATACAGACAAAAAAACACAAGTTCTGGGTCGAATCTTCAAGCAGCACCAGCAACATTACCACTTTTTTTGGGTAAGGCAACCCCTGGACATGCTGAACTCAGTAGGGCTGCTGCTGAAGGTACATTAGCATATCATCTTGCTAAACATAGCCACAGTTTTCGGTCAATGGACTGTACATCAGCATTGATTCGGAAACTGTATGATGAAAAGTTTTACTGTGCTCGCACCAAGACTGAAGCCTTGATTACAAAAGTACTGTGTCCTCTCGCAATGATGGACCTTAATTCTGACTTGAGTAGTATTGCTTGTATATCTGTGTCTATTGATGCTTCCAATAGGAAAGAAGTGAAATTGATACCAATTGTGATTAGGTATTTCAAGTATTTTGAGGGTGTTAAGGTGAAAATTTTAGAGTTTACCTCCGTTCCTGGTGAAACATCTGCAATACTCTTTGAACAACTGTACCATGCCCTTCAAAAGTGTAATTTGCTTGAAAACGTAGTTGGGTTTTGTGCAGATAATACTAATACAAACTTTGGGGGAAAGGTTAGAGCCGGAAAGAACAATGTTTTCTGCAAGCTTAAGGAAGCTATTCCTCATACTAAAGTACTTGGGATAGGTTGTGCAGCACACATTGTCCATAATGCAGTGCAAAACGCTGCTGATGGGCTGCCAGTGGACATCGAATCTTTTGTGTTAAAATTGTACAAATATTTCCACATTTACACTGTACGAACTGAACAACTGGAAGAATTTTGTGAGTTTGTTGATATACATTATCAACGACTCCTAAGTACAAGCAACACTCGCTGGCTTTCCCTACTGCCTGCAGTTGACAGGGTGCTAAAACTGTTCCCAGCCCTACGTTCGAATTTTTTGTCCCAAGCAAATCCCCCAACAGCAATTGTCAAGTTTTTTGAAAACCCTCTTGCTGAAATCTGGCTCTGGTTTTTGCACAACCAACTGGCTCTTTTTAGTGACACAATAAAGGAGATGGAAAAGCAGCATGCAAATGCCATAGATGTTGCAAGACAAATTACACAATTAATAGGGAAATTGAAGGAAAGGAGAGATGCCTGCTTCATGGGCCTTAGGGTGAAGGAGCTTATTAAATCCCTCAAAGAACAAGGACTCTCACCAGAAACAAAAATCTGTAACTCTGTATGTGCTTTCTACAATAGCAGTATTGATTACTTGGAAGAGTGGGGGCATTTTTTTCTGACTTGAACTCTTTTTCCTGGATCCTTCTTGATGCTGTTCCTGTCTGGGATAATGTTGAAATGTCTCTGTTATTTGTTAAATCTGTATCAAGCACACTTGAGATGGATGAAATGGAGCTTTTTGATAAAATCACCTGTGTAGGGAAATACACAGCAGATAGACTCGCCGCATGGAATGACCAGAAGAAGACTGCAGAGGATCGGTGGGTGGAAATATTCACCCATTTCCAAACTCATAATATTACATTTAAGAACATTGGCCTGATGGTCCAGTTTGCATTATGTCTGCCAGGAACTAATGCTCCAGTGGAAAGAGTTTTTTCCATTATGAATAACACGTGGACTGATGAAAGAAACCGAATGGAACTGGCGACTCTAAAAGCCTTGTTGATCACAAGGGTCAACTTTGAACAAAGCTGCAGTGAGTTCCATAATCGGTTAATGCAAGACAAAATGGTGCTGCAGCAAATCCATTCTTCAGATAAGTACTGTGCAATGCAACAATAGGCCTTGTACATCAAACAGCATTTTTAGCTGTGTTTCAGTTTGGTCCTACTTTATGGATTTTTACCCTGTGTATATAATTCTTCAATCAAGAATGTCTTTAAATGTGAAAGTTTTTTTAAAATAAAGCAAACATTATTTATATTTCAGTCAACTGTGCTGAATGTAGGGTGGAGTGCTTTACGGGAAGGAGTATTCTACAAACAGCAGTATCTGATTTTGACGACGACAGTATGTGTATATATATATATAATATATCAAACTCGATAGCGATGCACTCGTTCACTTCCTCGCGGCAAAAACAAGAGCACAAACTCCTCTTCGATTGTGTGATTTTCTTTATTGTTCACAGTTAACAATCATTATATGTATATATATATATATATATATATATATATATATATATATATATATATATATATACTTATTTAATAAGAAAACATACTTGGAATTTCAAGGCAAGGGTGGTCACCAACTATAGCAAATGTTGAGGCAAAGTCTGTTTAAATGGAATTAATGGTTACTGCCGATAAAAGACCTCTGATTTGTCGTCTGTAATGCTTCATCTCGGTCTGTGGAGGGAGCTGTCATTGTAGTCCTTTTTCTATATCTATGACAGCTGTCAAATAGTCCTACTTTTATGTCGATGGTTACTGCAAACCATAGTCCTACTTCTATGTCTATGACCTGTCCCCGTTTTTTGTTTTGAGAATCTGGTCACCCTACATCAGCATCAACTAGAGCACATTCCAATCACCAGAGCCACTTCCACTGCCCTATGCATGTGCACTGACCATACACTTGCTAGAATGGGCAGTGCCTTCCTCAGTCAAGCACTGCTCCTGACAAACGATGTTGCCTTTCCAGTCCGCTGCTGTCCCACACGATGAGATGAAGATCCTCTAAACGGTGAAGACTTCTCTCAGGGAAACCAAGCACTGAACTTCACGAGGGAAGATGAAGGAACTGCACGCGGGTTCAACAGTACCTGTAGCGAGTTGCCAACATATTTGTAGTAAGTGACTACAAATACAATTAAATCGATGCAAAGATTTATTGTTATCATACAGGTACTGCGCAGCAGTCAAAGAGTAAGCGACTCTGTAGCAAATGACAACGGTAAAATCCTTCAACATTCTGACCCAGAATGGGATAACACAATGGTTTGGCAAGTTCCACTGGGTGACTAGGTTGTCAACCCAGCGCTATCCACTACAGATTTACCTGCTTGTTGCAGTTGAACTTCAGTCACAAAGTCCCTGCTGTTATTGTTAAGTGCATATAGGCCCGCCTCTTCTTAGATGCGGGTGCCAAGGTTGCAGGTTGAGGGGTCTAACATAAACCCACCACCCAAAGACAGGTGAAAATCCCACCCTCAGGTCTGTTGGCAAGTTCCTGGTAGTCTGTAAGTGATTTAGATGTAGTCCAAGAGCCCGTATAGACCCTCCAATGACACCTGAAATCAAAGGTTGAGGAGGGCACTTTTCAGAACTAGTACAGGTTGCAGAGTTCTCTACGGATGATAGTGGCTGATTCTTCTTGGAATCCGATTAATCATTTCTTGTAAAGCAAATTGTTGTTTTCACCTTTCCATACCCATTATGCAACCTATTAGGAGTACAGCAGGCAGGGACATAAGGCAGGGCCCATCAAGTGTTCAGTTCTTAGGGACCAGGCATATCTTCATATCCTGTATCTATGAATCAAAAATACACTGCCAAGCTAATGTCAGCTAGCAAGAGCAAAATAGCCCGTTGTCTAAGAAAGATATGCTTGGTGAACCCCTTCAGGCCACAGACCCCGCTCCGGGTCTTCAGTACCACTGACTAAACTGGATCCCAGCACACTTCAACGACTGGTGTTTGCACAAAGACAAAAAAACTCAGCATACTGTAGAGAATTGCAGTTGGGTAACTCGGGGCAGGGGTGCACACTTGCAAACCCACGCAATGGACATTCCCATCAGAAAATATGGGTCTTCATGTTTTGTATTAGCTGTTAGTATAAATACAAGGTCTGTTAATTTGTAATTATTCATGAGAAAGCATTTCCGTATGGTAAAAAGGTGTGGTGACAGTGACCTCGCAGTTATATGAAATTCTTTCTCTAAAATAACTGCAAAAACCACAGTGACCACAACTGATGTGAGATTTTGAATAAAAGTCTCTCTTGGTATGGTCTCTTTCCTGTAGTGTGCAAAGCATTTGGTTTAGCTGATTCCATGGGTTGCTAAATCATTTTGCAGATGGACTTCAGAAAAATGCCAAGTGTACATCTGATTACTTTGTGTAGATTACCAGTGTCATAATATTTGGCATAATACCTTAGTAGCCATAACATTTATATTTGAGCAGCTCTCTTTTTTGGGTCTGATGTTCTTTTTACCACTCGTTATGAAGTTGTGCTGTGCTTTCCATTGTTTGAATTGTTTTCCTTAGTGTGCCTTTCCCTATGTTCTTGCTTTTCAGTTGCATTTCTATTTGGTTGCGATCCTTTTGCAGGAGGTAAGGGTATGGTTTCATTTTTAGCATATTTTCTGTGGTTGAACATGTTGTTGATTTGCATAATGTACTTTATTTTCAGTGGACTTAGTAAGATTACTGTGCACCTCAGGTACACAAGACGAGGGAGCCCTTTTTGTGATTACCTTGTTGTAGGTATTGTGGGTCTGATACATGTTAGCACATGAGATGTTTGCTTCTAGATGTCTAGTGCTAAAATATGATTTTGGCACAAAAGTTGTTAGTGATCTCAAATTCTATTTGTGCAAAATCAACATAAGTGTATTAGCAAGTGGGCATGGGTGTGATCATGTGAATATTGAACTAGTTGCCACACTCTGCTCTCGTTCATTTTGGCAATAGTGCTATATTCATATCCTCCGTGCATGTTTGCGCGATATGGTAATACAAAAAAAATGAATATGGTAATTTTCTGCCCTTAGTTCTGTTGTTCAGTTTTGTAACACAATTTTATCACAACTGCCCTAAGCCAAGCCAGCAGTGGATGGCCCAACACAAGGGAGTTTCTGATGGAAGAGCCAGCTGAAACTCCTTTGTAGGAAACTAAGCTTCCCTCCCACCTCTAAATGAAGCTGAGGATCTGAAAGTGGGTGGTTGAGAAAATTGTAAAATTTCATTTGCTTTTCCTTTACCACTTTAATTGACAGCCATTCTCTTTTCCTTCCAGCAAAATTGTCTTCCGCAGGAGTAGGTGTAATGCGCCAGTTGGAGAAAGCTTCTTGGACGAAATTGGACTTGTGTTCTTGTTCAAGGCTGCAAAATAGCGATGGACTGTGATGCTGCTTCAAGTAATTACCAGTGTCTTATAAATTAAAGCATTCACTCCATCACTTTTTTGTGTACTTTACTGTGTCATTGAAACCAAGCTCTACCTGGCTGCTGAGCCCTAACTAGGGTGAAACAGGTCCCAGGTTGCTTGCGTTCTGGTTCAGGGAGACCTGGCCTGTAAGTTCGGGCTGGACTGTTCCCAATAGAGCAGGCTCAAGACTGATTTGTATATGACTTGGTTCAAACGGAGGTGTCTTGGTGTGCAAAATAATGATGGACTGGGATGCGGCTCCAAGTAATTACCAAATTACCAGTGGCTGAGATTAATTCAAGTTTCGTATATATTACTTTTTTGTTTATTTTAGTGTTTCACCATAGGTGGGAGGGGTATGCCCCGATGTGGTTCCAGTGCAGACTGTGTCACTGGAACCAAGCTGTACCTGGCTGATGAGCCCTAACTAGGCCAAAACCGGTCCTGGCTTGCTTGTGTTCTGGTTCAAGGGAGGACTTGGCCTGGCAGTTTGGGTCGGACTGTTCCCATTGGAGAAGGGTCAAGACTGATTCGCATATGGGTGAGTCCCAACTCAGATGGCAGGGTGTGCAAAATAACGATGGACTGGGATGCGGCCCGAGTAATTACCAGTGGTTGAGATTAATTCAAGCATTACATCCATCACTTTTTTGTATACTTTAGCCTTTAAAACGTGGCGCTTTTTAAAGGACAATGTGCTCAATATTCTGGCCTCATCTAGCATGGATCCATTCACTGACCTTTTTCTATTGAACACCCTTTATGAGCAAACATGAATAACAGAAATAGCACTACCCTTAGGATAAGTAATTGTTGTTACCTGGACAAATACATTTTAGCCCTGATTGTATACAGGGAATCCAAACCATTTTCTCTAGCTTTCTTTGAAATGCGGATGGCTCCTCCACATTGTTTGTATAGTTTAATAAGGTCCGTAAGTTAAAGGGAATTGAGACTTTCAATTGTTGCTGGATTGCAGCAGCAATACCCAAATGAAGCTGGGTCTAATGTTCATTAAGACAGCAGCAATAATTTTCCTAGTGCCAAGGACAAATACCAAAGTGAGTGTCAAAGCTAAGGAAACTAAAATTAATTTAGGAACACTTCATAACTTCGATTATGAATTACATTTTGGGTGCTTGAAGTCAGCCTGTTAACAGTGACAGAAAAATAGAATAAGCTTCATGAAGCCTTTTGAATTGCAGCAGCCAAAGACTGGGAATAGTGATAGTAAGTATACATTGAATCCTCTCTCAGTTTTACTTTGGGCATACCAGGGAACATATGAGTATTTTAATCAGTCTTGGACTCAGTGGTGTTCAGAAAGGGTACAAAATCAGATTTTCTCCCAGTCATTAGGATTCCTCAGATAACAACCACTTAGTCCATCCCAAGAAACAGGGAGATGTAATCCCTCAGAGGGAATCTAAAGGCGGAAAAGCATGCAAATACATTTTCAGTGGAGTGATTACTCCCAGGTTAGCATTCCAGGGTGAAGTTTACTCTTTGTTAAATATTGTCTACTAGAGTAAGTAAGAAGTTTCAGCTTTTTTACCATCAGCTACCTCTAGAGCCAATAGTCTATATGCACCCTAAAGTGCATGACAATCAAGTATGTCCTGAATATCTTATATGGCTCTATGTTGGTGTCACATCCCTTTTCCAGCTCTGACCATTTCTGTTAATTGACAACAGCCTCCTCCCAATAAAGGCCACTTGCTGGTCGGCCCTTTTCCCATTTACCAGTGGCAAATATACCCCCACTCTGCTATCAGATGCATCGATCTGGAAAATAGAGTCCTGGGTTTAGTGTGCTGGCTTAAAGTCAGAAGTTCAATAGTGGGCTTATCACAGAGAGTCAATGCATGCCTGCCAGTCAGAGTTCCAACTGATCATCCTGAGTTATGCTTTGTAGGCCAGTTGTCTAAATATTACTACAATCTCCCCACAGTCTTTCACACAGTTTCTTTAGCACCATGTGAGTCCTATGAAAGATTTCAAACATGTCTGGTATCTGGGAGTAAAGCAATCCACTACTGTTATAATGTTTGCTTGTCCTCCACAAAGCTGAATGTTTGCACCACCAAATTGGTGCCCCAGCGAGTTTACTAACCTTGTCATATCTGGCACCTACTAGACTTAATAGTTGTGTCAACTGAAGGACATGAAGCACTTCTCCGAGGTGGATCAGGTGGTCCTATAGGTGACTAAGGACAACAATATTGTTGAGCAATGTGACATTAGACTGTTCCAGACCAACTAGAACCTAAATAATCAATCTCTGACTGGAGAACTGGCCATCCTTCAATCCGAATAGCAATATTTTGAATTAGTAATGATTATTGGGTGTTAACAATCCAGATATTTTCTTGGCACCTTAGTTGACTAAATTCAGAAGTGTTGTCAGCTTTGGCTCATGAGATCATAGATACTAAGGAAACTGGTATATTCCAGAACTTGACAATGAGATGTCAGCACGTGGTATTGGACCTGAATACATTTTGGATTTTAGAACTGGCTCTTTATAGTAAACATAGGTGTTCTACATTAATAGCATTAGGAGCCAGAAGTAAGGTGGAATAACACATTTCTCTTTTTCAACAGGTACCTTGAGGAGGTGCTATTTTTGTGCACAAAGCTCTGACTACCATCGGAAGTAGATCAGGCTTTGCATCAAAAACCAGAGGTGATAGCATAGAATCCCCACGTACCACCCATGAGAATCCCCCATCAATGCAAAGTAACTAAAAGCAACACAAATTGCTATTTGCATGACTTTTAGAGCCACTGTTCAAAATATTTTAGAAGCACTTTGGTACAGTTTGTCTCACTTTTTGTGACTTTGCACTGGTGCAAAGAGTTCATTCATAAATCTGCCCCTAAATATAGAGCAAACTGTGTTGTTTCTCTTTTAGCAACTGGATATTGGTGTGGCATTCTACCTATATTGTGATCTACTTTGTGGTGCTATCTAGAAGTAAGTAAAATACGCTTTCCACTCAAGTATAGTAAAGGTAGCGAACAGAAATGACAGAAACATTTAAACTGTGACTGACAGATGAACAATCATGTTTGTATTGGAAGAGATTAACATTAGTGATTAACATTAGCAACATTTTTTTCAGTAGTGATGTTTTTTAGCCTGTTGTTTTTTCAAAGGTCACTAGTTATAGTTACGGGTGTGTCACAGTCCATATTTTCCAAAATGCTTTGTCAAATGATGGAAGCTATGCTGTGCATCATAGAGCATGCATTAAATTGCTGTTTCATCAGAACTTGCATAAATAAAAGCTGGATTCTACAGTTAGACAGCTATCCCAATGTCATATGGTCTTTTGACTGCACACATGTACCTCCACACACATATTGGGTTTATTTCCCCATTATGCATTAAAGAAAATATTCAGGTCTTTAACATTGCATTAGTCTATTAACATGCAAACTACTTGATGCTCTCTACGTCTCATCTCACACTGTAACAGAACTTTTTTAGATTGGTATGAAACTTTACACAAAAATAAGTTGTTATTATTACCACTAATAATATTATCACTAGTACTGGTATCTAAGTGAGTAACTACTGTAAATGAGCATGACAAGAAAAGTGCTAATTGGATGACAACAACAACAACAACAACAGCTTTATTCTGCTTTTGCAAAAACCACAAAAGTCAGGTTGACAAAGAAGATATACAGAAGATCAAATCTATAGAAGACAACTGCCACCTCAGATGCTGCTTACATAAATGTTGCAACTTTACTTATTTAATTGGTATTTTTTTAAAGGATAAAAGTATGTAAACAAGATACAAGATGCAAAAGGGGAATACCCAACTCATGTCCTGCCATTGTACGCCCTCCATATTATTAATCACAGCTAGATCTAAGCCTAACAGCGGACTTTAAAAAAACTAAGAACATAAAATACTGTGTTACCTGAAAGCGTTGATAAAAAGTTAAAGGCGGGACGTGCTTGTCTAAAATTAGCCTTTTTAAAATAGGCATAAATTAAGTCTTCCTAGTAGGGGTGGGCGGAATTTGCATAGTCGCGCTACGCAAAGCTCAGCGACACGGTAAAAAATCTCCGCAAGCACGCAAAAGTTCAGCGAACATGCGGAATTGCTTGTTCCGCCCGTTCGCGATGCTTTTTTCCTGTACGCGAACGCTGTTTGCGTGCTCGGGGAGAAATTTCAAGCGAACACACATTTTGAAAGCGCGAACAAGCAAAAAATTCCACGAAGCCGCGGATCGTGGAATTTTTGGTAATTCCGCGTTCTCCGCGGAACGCGTAATTACCCAAATTCCGCAAATTCCGCAAACGGAATTTACCGCCCAGGCCTACTTCCTAGGTAGTTCATAAAAAATGCAAAACATAAAAAAATGGAGAATGTCCTGTGGAACCTAGTCAATAGAAAGCAATCATAAGAGCTTTCTTGAAAGCCCTAATAAATAAGGTTCAATGAAACTGTGTAGTTTTTAGCATGATAAAACTACGTACGCTGGGCTTCCTTAGCTCCTGATCTTTGCTGACTGATGACGGCTTTCTAAACAAGCATTGGCATAGCCAATAGGTCTCGCTTTTGGGACCTTATAAGTATTTAGTTATGCAGCACAATATCCTTGGTGCAACAACATCAACCGTTGCATGGCTAAACACTTATAAGGTCCCAAAGGCGAGACCTATTGGCTATGCCAATGCTTGTTTAAACATGGAGACTGGTGTTTACAAATTCATCCCACTCTGCAGTCAGAGAAATAAAGGTAAAGTGAATTATGTGACAATCTTGCTGCGGTACATGGAGTGTGATAGCAAAGGCATGTAAATGCCTGTAAATGAACTGTACACATTCAGCAGTTAGGAAAGCAAAAATGAAGCCCATTTGTTTTGTAATTCTGAAATGTGCTGGAAACAAAGATTTTAATAGGATCAGAACAAATCTAGACACTTTACATGGTGCTGCATAAATAATAAACATTGATTGAAACCCGATTTCCACACATTATCATTTGTGCGCAATGTAGCTTTATGAATAAAAGTGGATGTCTGTGCAAATTTAGTGCCCATTTCAATGGAAAACGTGCTGTCTGTAAATGACAATGCACCACCACATGATGCTTTAAATCGCCTGCCCCATGGCCATTAAAGCTAGATGGTTCGCAAAGGTTTTTAATTCTAAAAAGTGGGTCGTGGTTCTAAACATTTTGGGAAGCACTGACTTAGAGTGTAAATTTCCTCCTCCCTCCATTGCCTTGGCTGTGCCGCTCCTGGTGACCAGCAATGGGGCCTGGTTGATCCCATTCCCCCATCAATCTTTTCCACCACCAGGCAATGTTTCACGGAGTCCAGGTGAACATCAGGTCATCAGGCGGGCAAGGGGAGTGCCCCATCCATTTCAGATGGTAGGGAAACAATGCGAGGGAACATGTCGTGCTCCCACCAGGGCGCCTCCTAACACCTCGGCGGGGGCCTGATCCAATCATTGGCTCCCGGAGCCGTCAACGCTAGCCCATCAACACATGGTCTCTCCAGGCTCTCGGTCATTGCTGCAGCTGTCTCACGGGTCACACCCATCCGCAGGACCCTGCACCAGGCTGTTATGTTAGGGCCGCAGGCAACTGCTTCAGGCGATCACTGCTCACTCGACTACCACACCCGTCTCGTTGCCACAGGGCAGAGAGGCCCAGTCCGCCCAGTCCCCCATGTCTCCATTAGGCCACCTCTGCCTCTCGATGTCTGGAGCCACCCCACTTCCACAGGGCTTCTAGGCACCGGCAGGATTCTACTGAGGTATCCATTCCCAGGATTGGCAGATGGCAGCACCTTGATGTGGTAAATAGATCACTGTGCTGCATAAGGCCTGCAGCTTATGAACTGGAACTAATAAAATGATCTTGGTGTCAAAAGCAGTAGCCCACTTGCCTATCTAAATAAAATACAAACCTGTGATCTGCATGTCACACGATGTGCTTTGCAGCAGGAACATTAACCCTCTATGCTACTCATTGAGTCAAAACTGCGATTGGACAAAACGCAGAACTCTCCCAAATCTTACCGCTAATATAGGACGCTCACTATCACTGGGCACACGATGGTCTTCGCCGTCTTAACCTTGTAAAATATTTTAAAATGTAATCTCTTTGTGACCGATTAAGTAACCTAGACCAGATTTACTGTCACATATGCCCTTGTTACCAATTTCTTTGCAGCAGATTAAAAAAAAAGTATAAATTGACTGTGAGACTCTGCTTTTCAACCTCTGCCCCCTCGTGACTCCACCCCTTTTTCGCCGCCACACCTTAACCCCCAATTTATGGGTTCCCGGAGTAAATGTCTACCAATTCCAGCAGTGCTGCACCCCCACCTGGCTCACCGAGAGAGGAGCAAGCTCCCCCTTGAGGTGGTGTGGGCTTCGCGGCGCCTCTTGTCAGGGCTTGATGCTGTTTACCTCCTTGAGTGAGCTCTGGCTCCGGTTACCCCGGGCCGAGGAACAATACATGGCCGCAGGGACAAAGGCGGACATGTAGTTATTGACACCATCTGCTGATGTGTTCTGGGAAGCCGCAGTCTCCAGGGCTACCCTGTGTAATCCAAACATCAGATGACATCAGAGCCTCAGCCAGGGCTGCCTGGAGAGTGGCTTGTAAGTCACCCAGAGATATTATCATGAATGGCTCAGTGCATCGTTCCCTAGTCTCTGCTCCCCAATATATGAAGGACGTTCAAAGGTGAGGAACACACACGAAGCCTTACCTCTACCTGGCAGTTTTTAATACTTTCGGATGCTGCCCTGATTGTAAGTGCCAAACCCTTTTGAACGATGGAGATCTAGTTGGAAAGTGCGGACTTCCACTCACCAAAATGTTAGGGGTGCACGGAGTGGCTTTTGACACTTGATTAGCATACGTAGGGTGTCCCCTGTAACACCTGAGGAGATAGGGAGGTATACAGTGTTTGTAATGTAAGTCTCTGCAGGGAAAAATAAACGAAATTGAAAAGTAACCTACCTGTTATTTACCGATACACAATGCCAATGTGAATAATCCACACATGTTTTAATATAACATATAGTCGAACGGACACTAGTGCGTTTTACAGATGACTGACATTATGCGTAATCCTGTCTACAGAAAGCTCTCGTTATTTGCTTATAATGTGAACACGTAATAACTTAAACCATCCATAATTTAAAACACAATTTTTATCATAAAGGTAACCAGACATCTGTGCAACAGGTTAGAAGGCAGCGCAGAATTCTTACCGAAGCTGAGAGGTAAAGCAATTTGCTGGAAAAAAGCCACTGACAATTGGGAGAAAAAGTGCTGCAACATCTTTTAATAAAAATGGCGGCCGCACGGTAAAAAAAGAAATAAACAGTGGTGCGCGCCCACCACAGAGGAGCGGAGGGGGGGAGGAGGGAGCGCGGCAGCCTGCTCAGCTGACCAGACGCTCGTGCGTCATGGCCTTTTGCCGGCATGTTTTTCCAATTATCGCGCACGCGTCTGGGCACGATAATTGGAAACACATGTCTGCCGCGCGTACCCATCCCAAAAAGGCCAGCCACGACGCACGAGCGTTTGGACTGCTTCTGAAACTCACTTACTTAAAGTCTTCGCCTAGCAGCGCTTGCGCGCTACTCGAGGCTCGACCTAAAAAGGCCTCCTTTATCTGACCCAGATCCTTCTTACTACTCGATTCAAGGTTAAAAAAAAGTCTTCTTTTCCAAGGCTCGAAAAACGCTTCTTGATGTATTAGAGCCACGGGATATGGGAGACATGATCAAGGGCCATGCAGTCCTTTAGTATCTGTTCGTTTAAAGCAATCCCTTGCCGAGCCAGATTTTTATCTATAATGAGAGGGGGCGAAAGGCCAACAGATCGGAGAGATGAGCCTTCCCAAGCTCTTCTAGGGCTACAAAGGTAGAGGTACCCTGAGGTACAGCTGGAGCCGTCTCAGAAGATGTTCTTAGCTATTTGTAGGTCTTCATGAGTGATATAACCCCAGATTTCACTGCCATACAACTCCTTGGCAATGCACTTGGCCCTATAGATCTGCAAGAGCGCCCCAATCTGTCTCTTGCCCAATTTAGAGGCAAAATTAAAAATAGCCACAATTGCCAGTGTAAAATCCCCTTTTTGTCAGCTTTTTAAAGGCCCCCAGTTCATCTTGACATCCAACAGGACTCCCTAATAAGAAAAATCACTAGTCTTGGGGACTGGTATGGACCCAAACTTAAAGGTGTAGGACTTACTCGAACGAGATACCACCTACATCACGTAGTTATTAACCAGCAGGTCCTGATCGTCCATAAATTAGGCAAAGGAGGTGAGCAGCGTTTATAGCCCCCTCTCAGTCCAGGCCTTGAGGACGACATTGTTTGTGTACAGTGGTGCAGGCAGACGTGCCATCCCACCTGGAGATAGTCCACCTTAGACTCCACTAATACCTTCCCCAGGTTAATGATATATAGATTGAAAAAAAAGGGCCCAATATACAACCCTGCCAGATGCCTCTCTGAATAGGAAACTGACAAGTGACCTTAAAGTCATTGGTATATCGGACCTCCACCTTCGTATCGCGATGGAGATGTTTTAAAAAGAGAACAATCTCCCTGTCCACTCCAATTGATAACAAAATCTGCCAAAGCTTACTTCTATTGACGCGATCGAACGCAGAGGACAGGTCCATGAAGGCCAGGTGGATGGTACCAGGGGGGGCAACTGTATGCTTGTTAAGACTCAAGAACAGGCTCAGACATTGGTCCACAGTCGACCGACTGGGACGAAAACCATACTGAACATCTGCTAAGATGTTATTATCGTCTGCCCAGCTAGTTAACCTGTCTAATATGATACATCCAACCACCTTGACCACTGTGTCCAGCAGGGAAATTTGGCCTGTAACAGTGGGTACTGTCGCTATTACCTTTTTTTAAAACAGAGACGATAGTGGAAGTAGCCCAAGTACCCGGGAACCGACTCTAACTGCTGCATTGATTACTGAGGTGAGGGTTGGCAACCACAGCTTCGGGTTGGAGATATAAAAGTCAGGAGGGACCCCATTGGGTTCTGGTGCCTTATTACAAGACAACCCCTCTATGCCCTTCCTTGCTTCCTCCTCTGAAACTAATAGGGCAGATTTCCCTTCACCTGCTCCACAGGGAGCACTCACGGCTGGTGGGCACTGAAACATTTCCTCAAAGTGGCTAGCCCATTCATCCTCCGTGATATGGGCATCGGGGTATTCGCTGCATCTACAGCCAGGAAAGGGCTGTTAACAATGCCCCAAAACTTGGAGCTACTCTTAAGAGTACTGGCCTTGATGAGCTTGCTCCAGGCCTCCTCCTTCAACGCCGCCTTTCGCCTGGCTAAAACACCTTTATACTGACTTCTACAAGCTCTTACTAAACCAATATCCCTTGGGTTGGTGCATAATGCTTCCTTAAGCTTCCTGGATGCACGAGAGCAGGCGGACTCAAACCATTTTGGGGCCCAGTCTAGGTGCCTTGGGGTTGGAGCCCCAAGTAAGTCTGCTATGGTACGGGAAATAACCGTGAAGGCCTCAATGGTATCGCCTGGCTCCGCCTGTGGAGCTAAGCAAGTCTGTAGCTCCTTGTGACATTTAGCTAATAGGGTCTAGTGGAAAGAATCGGGGATTATTTGGCCCACTTGAGCCTTCTGCCACGCCTGACTTTCAATGATCTCCCCACCCTCCTGTCCCCCTGGTTTGAGCTAATGGGGGCCAGCTGACTTTGATACACAGAGGGTTATGGTCACTGTGAATATTTGCTCCAATGGAGAAGTCCAAGATTAGGTAAAAAAGAGGAGTTGAAACAAAGATATACTCTATGAATGAGTCACTTCCATTCCCTTTAAATGTGGGGTTAATTTCCTTTGAGCCTCAATCCAGTTTGCCCATGGTCGATGTTAGGTCGAGCTCATTCACTAGGGCGTTAAGGGTATCTCCCTGGTTGGTGTGTTCTAGGTGCATACCTGTCAGACGAGGACAACCTGTATCTCTAGGGCCTATCCCTCTCGGGTCCCTGAATAAATGGATGTTGAAATCTCCAACCATCATTAAGTGCCTATTTAAAGTGGTGGAGGCATTCAGGTTACTCAAAAAAGAGCCCAACAGAGAAATGTTACAGACCTCTGGAAGAGAAGATGCAGCGTTGTAAAAGTTCAGGAGCAACAGTTTACCTGACCCACTGCAAAATTGGATGTCTGTTACCATTCAAATGACTCTTGCTTTCAACTGAGTTGACAATGTTTTGGATTTTCTACCAGAATTATTTTGAATATTATTTTGAAAATCTTCTACTTGCCAAATTCTTTGTACATCTACACTTCTTATATAGTCTTACGGCTTCTCCTTGTTTCTTACTTCGCATTTTCCATTGAGTTAGTGGCCTAGCAGTTGAGTACAAAATTTACTAGGGACAATAACACAACAAGTAAAATGCCCCCACCACCTGGCTAGGGAATTAAACTGCCATTATTGAAGCCCTGGTTCTATTGCAACCTGCAGCACTGATAATTGTCTAGACCCCTGAGTAGTTTGTGTTGTGTTATGAGCTGTGTTTAGAACTGCCTTCTTCAGTATTCCCACTTCAACAAACATGAAATTACCTGCCTCATTGAAAAAAAGACAAGGAGGGGGGCATGGCTTTGGCGCCACCAAAGATGGCCAACTGAAGGGAGGGCTCCTCCGCGACACCGACCTACTGACGCTTTTTAGCATCTTTGAAGCTCTTTTTATCGGAGGCTTGGCTATCGGAGAGTCGGCGGAAAGTGGCAGGATGCCTTGAAGCTGTTTATCCTTGAGCAGCAGTATTTTCTTGTGTCTGTTGTTGCCATTGCAGCCATTTCCTCAGTTGCGGCCGCCATTTTGGATTTCTCTCAGCTGCAAGTAGTTTACTGCATTATGTTCTCAGGCAAGTTTAATTAAACATTTACCCTGCATATACCAGCTCAAACATGCTGCATTCTCCTGGAGCTTCACTACCTTCAATCTACCAGATATTATGAGAATAATATGACTTTGCAAGGTGTATACAAATTTTTGTTGCTCTAAGACTATGTGCCTGTGTTAAATGGACTGTCTTTAACACTGTATAACTTCCTCATTCAGATAACGGTGCATATCACATGAGAGCAGCACTTAGAATAATTGTTCTTTCAGGCAATATTACAAATTCCTTTCTTTTTTGAGCTACGGTCTCCCCCAAGTGCACTGTCTGCTTAATTTATTATTCTGTATGGGCAGATTAAAAAAGCTACAGTTTGTTTTTATGCCTAAATACCAAATTGCTTTTACTTCGAGTACAAGTTGCATTCCTAAGATGGATAAATCGATTTCTTCTGGTGAAATGGCTAATTCCACTACTCCTCATTCTTCATCCACATTAGCGTCTTCAAATAAGACTCAATCACCCTCCTCATCTACTAAACGCCCAAAGCATGATCCTCCTCCAACTGTAAAATCTTCATCTACATCGCCTATCTCTATGGAACTGTTATTGGAGGAAATACGTGCATTGTGACTCTTTTCCGAGGAGACTAATAAATGTGTTCAACATCTGGATGATAAATGGCTTTGATGGAAAATCGTGTTGTTGTGGTGGAACGACAGATTGTGAATCGACACCACGAAACAAATTAAATTCAACGTTTGGAAAAGGAAGTTCTCCAGCTTAAAAAACATAGAGAGGATTTGGAAAACAGGAATAGGAGGAATAATCTTCATATTTACGGTCTTCCTTAGCTATAGAAGGCAGTGATCCTGTTTCTTTTTTCACCTCCTTTCTCCCAAAGGTGCTAGACTTACCTTCTACCACTTTGCTCAATATCGAGAGAGCTCACAGGTTAGGCCTCACCTTTCTTCTTCTGTGTCTTCTGTTAAACCACTAGGAGTTATCATTTTGTTCCTGGAATTTACTGATTTATTGAAGGCTCTTACTGCTGCTAAGTCTAAACAATGATTTACTTGGACAAGTAAAAGGACCTTCATGTCACAAGATTTCTCCAATGCTATAGCCACAAGAAGGAAAGAATTTCGAAGTCTTCGACCTTCTTTACGAACTTTGGGCGCTCAATATGATTTTTTACATCCTTGCATATTTAATGTGACTTATCAAAATCACACCACCACATTTGAGGATCCAACTGAACTTAAAAAGTTTATACAAGCTCATACATTGGATACCATTGACACAGCTGGTCCCTCTACACACTGACTTTTTCTCTGAAAGGATTTTCATTTGTTCTACGATATTTTTGAATTATCAATGTAATTGCCATGTATTCTATGGTACTCTTTTAATCTCCTTGACTTTTATTTTTATATATAATTTTTAATTTTTTTACAAGTTTGTTGTATATGTTTGCATTGTGCAATTCTCCTCCTGAATGTGTATCATCCTGATGTGGCATATAGTCTTCCCCTTTCGGATGTGTCATCTTCAAATGTGTTGTCACCACCCTGTTTTCCCTTTTGTTATTCCTTCAGGTATGTTTTTCAGTCATCTTTTTTAGACATGTACTGTTTTTTATTCTTGTTCATTGTTCCCCTTTTTATCATCCTCTCTTTTTTCCCTTTTCTTCCTTTTCCTCTTCTTGCTATTATCCTTTTCTCCTCACAATTTTTTCAACCTTTTCTTAGTTATTGAGCTATATTATATCCTTCTTATATGTTTGAAAGTACACCAGAAGTTTATCTTTTACTTATATTGTATAATTCAGAGTAATTTCATGGAAAATTAAAGGTTTTTATTAATCCTGTTAAATGAGTATTATCCCATCTAGGCAAGCCTAATCCTGATTTAATTATTCTTCAAGAGACTCACTTTACTTAATCTGAAGCGTTAAAACTAAAACGGAATTGGGTGGGTTCTGTGTTTGTATCCCCTTGCCTAATAAGAAAAATGGAGTAGTTGTGTTATGTAAAAATTCCCTTAATATTACTATGCTTTCACTAGAAAAAGATGATTTGGACAGATGGATTATTGCTAATTTTCTTATAGATAATAACCTCTTACTGTGTTGAATGTTTATGCCCCCATGCAACCTGATCATACTTTTTGGTCCTTAATAGCAAAAAAGTGTGCGCAATATCATGACTATCAATTTATAGACCCTTTTCGATAACAGACAATCTTCGATTCAATTCGTGTCTCATAAAATGCACAAACAATTTCATTCCACTATTTGAAAAGGTGCTTTGATTGATTCTTGGAGATTATCTAATCCTACATCTTGAGATCACACATACCACTCATCTTCTCATGGTACACTAACAAGGCTAGATCACATATTTCTTTCCAAATCCCTATCACAGTTTATCATACAGTCTCATATAAGTCCAATTTTGCTTTCAGATCATTCCATGGTTACTACAGACTTGGATTTGGTTCCTACCTGTTCTTCTTCACTTCAATTTTCATGTAATGATAATACCACTACCTCTCCCCCTCTATTATGGAATAAGTTTAAAGCATCTGCACGTGATTTTATTCTAAGCTATGTCTCTAGGAAAAAGAAGGGTCGCATTAAAGAGCATGCTGCATTACTCTCCTCAATCAAATCCTTAAATAAAATCCTCAGAACAGCAATATTTTGCATCTAAATCAACTTCTGTTCTTCAAAACGTACTCAAGGCCAAACTGCAATTTAATACCATATCTACTAATGAAGCTAACTCCATACTTCTTAAAAAGAATGCATGTTATTATGGGGGAAAGTAAAGTTGGCAAATTACTGGCTAACTATTTGAAAGTAAGAAAAGAAAGGCGCACGATTGACTCGTTGGTATACTCGCAGGGACGCTGAATCTCAAATCATCAGGGTATTTTGGAAGAATTGTCAAGTTTTACGAGTCTTCATATACTCCCGAAACTCCAAACTCATCCCTCCAACATTGAGGACTATTTGTGTAATACCCCACATCATATTCCCTCTAATTTGGATTTTGAATCTCTAGAAGCCAATCTTACATGTGATGAAATCTCTCATGCATTATAATCATTAAAACTAGGAAAGAAACCAGGACGTGATGGCTTTACAGTGGAGTTTTATCTCAATTTTTCTAATATTCTCCTTCCTTATTTATATGGCTTATTTAATCATTTCATTGAATCTAGTTCTACATTTGACACATTTCAGGAAGCAATAATATGTCTTATTCACAAGGATGGAAAGGATCCTGATGATTGTAAGAATTACAGACCCATTTCACTGTAAAAAATAGATTATAAGATCTTTGCTAAACTTTTAGTGCTCTTCTTGGAATCTTTTCTTCCACATCTTATAGGGAAAGAACAATCAGGATTTGTTAAAGTTAGGCTTTCATCGGATAACACACAATTACTTCTTAACGTCCTTAGTAAAGCATTATCGCTTAAATCCTCCCTTGCAGCCTTAACAATCATTGCTGAGAAAGTGTTTAATTTAATAAATTGGGATTTTATGCTCCAGTCGTTAAGCTGCATGGATTGAGCCCTAAGTTTATATCTCTTTTATAACTCTTATTTCCTTTTTATAGCATTCTCCTTGTGTGTCAGTATTGATTAATGGTAAGGTTTCCTCCTATTTCCTCCTTCAGCGAGGAGTAAGGCAGGGTTGTCCACTTTCCCCCATATTGCTTGTACTGGCACTTGAACCTTTTCTTTCCCGTATTCGTCTTAAATATTCTATTACTGGCTTTTCTTATAGGGATCGTCATCTCAAACTTGCTGCTTATGCAGACGATGTTCTATTTATCTCCTCCCCAGAAACTTCTTTGCCTCCTCTTTTTCATGAAATATCCCTTTTTTCGATTGTTTCCAGTTATAAAAATAATAAAGACAAAACAGAAATTCTTCCACTTAATAAATATACTTTAAGTCATTCATTTAGCATTACAGGCTTCCAGTGGTCTTCTTCTGTTAAAATTAAATACTTTGGAATTTTGGTTTACAAACTCTATCTCGGAAACTATTAGAATTAATTTTAAGGAGCAAACTACTAAAATAGAAATTTAACTCTGAGGTGTGGCTAGGTCAAACCTCGTGCAATACCATTATAGTAGTCAGAAAAAGTACAAATAACATCCAAGAAATGCTCAAAAGAACAGTTAAGAGACGGCCACCCACGAATCCAAAAGTCCTTTGTGACCACTGGTACACAAAGGGCAAATCACAAAGCAAAGTCCCGTTCCCGAGCATAGGCGAGCTTATAACATCAATAAATCTGTTCAATCCAAAATCAGCCCAAGTCTTGTGTGATATAATTCTTCTTTATTTTCCTTTTTCAAAGCCATAAGTTGGTATATCCAAAATGTAGCCAAAATGCAGCCATGCAGCCAACACGTGTTTCGTCTTGGGAATATCACCCATCGACTTCCTCAGGGCTACAGTAATAACAATAAAAAACATACACTAAGATGGTGTTCAATGTAGTATGTCTACATATCGTCAGTACTTAAATAGCAATTGTCTGAGCATTAAAATTTGTAACATAAACAAAGTCCATAACTTAATTTAGAAGAATTAGGAAAGAGAACCATTAGAAGATCCATCCAGTGAAAAGAAGAAACCTTAAGAGTTTCAGAAAACAAAGACCACAGAGAAACCAAAGAGTAGAAATCTGAATGTAAAAGGAAAATGCCACTAAAGTTCCAGTGATTTAATCAAACAGAGAATATCCAACCGAATTATTGTGCACATATTCAAGCAGTGAAGGTGATCAGAGGTAGAGCAAACACCCTATATTTGTAGTGTTCCTAGTAACTCACCGCATGTAAATTCTAAAACAGTTCCGCCAAATTCCAGGCAGAACATATAATCTGTCACAAATGGTATATATCTACAGAAAGGAGAAGGAGAAGATGAAGTCAGACCAAGAATGCTAGAAACCCATTCAGGCTAAGGCCTACAATAACAATGCCCTTGCACTTATGAGTATACGGGCTGGGGTGAGGAGACAACCCCATCTATAAATATATCTGTACTGTAGATATTAAAAATGGGCAAATATTGCCTTGAATGAACCGGTATCCCAAAGAAAACAGTCAATGTACACGTAGATATATAAATAGCACAAGATCACATGAGAAACCCCAAACATCATCTTAAGGCGGTAGCTGGCAGTCTCAATAATATAAGTACGTAGTACAAGCAGAATAATCCACTTCTAAGTATATGAGATGTAGCCACAGTGTAACATATAGAGTACTGATATCCTCGACTGAAATAGGTGGAGCTAACCAACCCGACAATATCTCATAGAAACTAACCAGTGCATGGAGTATTGGAATATTTAAAAGAGATTTTACCTCTAGAACGTTTAAATTCCGATTAAGAACATTTAAATATATATCTGAAATCAGAAATAACATGAATTAGTCACACTCATTTATATTATTAAAAAGAATTACCTAATATCTAAAACTTAAAATTATAGGAGCAATGATATTTTAAATCACTCCCGGTATCATGAATAGGTAAATAAAAATATATTCCTAGTTGGACAGCTATACGTTTTTAAAAAAAGGAGTAAGCGCGACGGGCCAAAGGATCCAATAACCAAGAAAAACAAGGCTACACTAAAGACTAATCCATGCGCGGTTAGCGGGCGCGTAAATCACAAACACCAGGCATAAGAGCTTACCGGATTCGGGAGAGTACTCCTATCGTAACGAAAAGCCGAATTCGAGTGAAACGAAGCACAAGACTCCCCCATTTAAATAGGCCGAGGGACTAATTGGAATTCATTAGTTCATAAGTATAGAGTGAGAAAACTGACTAATTCCCGGCAGTATTTCAAATAGTCGCCATCTTGGAGTGGCGAAACATACACTTGGAATATAAGAAAGGTCGTACTTCAAACAAAAATCATTCGATGTAAATTCAGATTCTTATCAGAAGCTTCAAGATACTACGTCTAACAGATATTGGGAAAAGGAAAATAAAGAAGAATTATATCACACAAGACTTGGGCTGATTTTGGATTGAACAGATTTATTGATGTTATAAGCTCGCCTTTGCTCGGGAACGGGACTTTGCTTTGTACTAAAATAGAAAGTATTCTATCTTTTTGGAATCCCTCATTTTTATCATGATGGGGCTCTTAGATTCTATAAAAATTATGATCTCCCCTCTTTTACTCTGTCTTCTTTCTTAGTTGCCGGTTCATATTCCAAAATTATAACTCAATGCTTATTAAATTCTTATGGAACAATAAAAAGTCAAAGGTAGGCGTAACTATTTTACAAAAACCTAATTAGCTGGAGAAGTTAATTTTCCAGACTTCTATTGGGACAATAGAGCTTTTGGTTTACGTTAAGCTGCCCTTTGGACCCAAGAATCAACCTCACCCTTTTCTCCATTATGGTTAGAAGTAGAAAATGTTTTTCCTCTTCCCTTTACTTTAAAGGAAGTATTATTGTTCTCCTCCAAAACTTCAATTCTTAACTTTCCCATTTTACATCAGATTGTTGATCAAATCTACATTCCTTCCACTTATTTTAACCCATCCTTGTTCCTAAAAATGTCAATATGGTGTAAAAAATTTAAAAAAATCAATAATAGACCATTCTTCTGGCGTACTTGGAAAGATAAAAGTCTCATGTGGATTCACCAACTTTTTCATAAAAATGCTCCCATTTCTTTTCCCCAATTTAGCCATACTTATCATTGTCCCAAATCTTTTTGTACTAAGCTTTTATTACTTATGAATGCTGTCCTTGATATGTATTTCTCTTTACAACATTCTACAGTCACTATTCTTCTTTCATCTGATTTCACCAATTTCCTTACAACAGGGCATAAAGTGTTTTCTATGTATACATTTCTTTCTCTTTCGGCTCCTTCTCGAACCAAATCCAAGGCTGAAATTTTATGGGAGGATTATTTAGGGGTGAATTGGGATATCGCCTATTTAGAATAAGGTTTGGGCATGTATTTATAGAATTTGTAGGTCAGCTAGTATTACTCAGTCCCTGTTTTCCAGGTGTTATAGGCTTTACTTTACTCCTGTACAATGTTTCAAATTTTCACCAGATACCCCATCTCAATGTTGGTCTTGTGATTTTTCTATGGGTGACCTGATCCATATGCTGTTTAGTTGTCCTAATATACTCTCTTTCTGGCATAAGGTTTGGTCCCAAATCAAAAAGATTTTGAATTTACAATACTCTCTTAACACCCTTTATCTTTTTTTAGGGACGTTAGCTAATTATTTTAGATATTTTATTAGTAGTTGACTTTCAGCAAATTGTCTTTAGTTGGAAATCATCATCTAAATTATCATATAAGGTAAGGTGGGATTGTGTTTGTTCACATCATAAACTGGATACTATGGGGTCGATTCCGATTCGGGCCGGAAATTTCTCCGACCGAGCCGGACCCGGAGAGATTTCCGACCGAATCGGACCCGTGCAGTCCGACCGAACGAGTACGATGCGGCCGTATGTTATCGGACTCGAGTCGGTCGGACTCCCATTGAAGTCAATGGGAGCCGGTCGTACAACGCGTACGCGGGCTCCCATTGACTCAATGGGTGCGAAGTCGGACAAGGGCGCCCCTACAGCGGGTACGCGGCGAAGCGATTCGCGCCGTACACGCACAGGTAGGGGGACCCATGGGTCCCCCCTGTGTGCGACTCACGTGGCTACGCGTACAGGGGGTCCGACACGGACCCCCAAAGTACGGCTCCGACAGCTCTTACGAGCCGGAGTGCGTGGCTCGGTCGGACTGCTCGCGGCGCGCATCGTACTTACCCGGCCGGGAAACGTCTCCATTGCGCGGTGCGAGTCGAGTCCGAGCGAGTCGGTCGGAGCGGTTTGAGCCGGGAGCGAGTCGGTCGGAGCGGTCGGGACGCCCGGACGAGTCGGTCGGCGATTTCGCATCGTACTCGCTCGGCCGGACCCGCGTACGGTTCGGTCGGGAAACAGGGCTCCGAATCGGATCCGGTAAAGCCGAATCCGATTCGGAGCACTATTGGCCGAGATCGGAATCGGCCCCTATGTATGCTAATCAATGCTCATCCTCTCATAATGTCCACTTCTTATGGTTACCTCTAACCACATTCCTTAATCAGATTGGTAATGGTGTTTCTACTACAACTCCAATATTATCTGGAAATGTTCAACCTCCATGAATATTTTAACTCTGTTTCTTCTTCTCATTTTATTATATTATTGTATTTCAAATTACCTAGTTAATTTTTTGTTTTATATATAGGTTATAGTTGATGAGGAAGTTACTTTTTCTTTGCTCCTTTGTTTATCTGCAGGATGTTTATTTTCTCTCTCCTTTACATGACTCCACCTCCCTCTCCTTTCACTTCCCACCTTATAAACTTATAAAGACTTTAAGGATTACTTTAGGTTTTTGTACAGTATAGTTGTTGATGCTCTGTTTATTGTTCATTATATCAATAATGCATGTATTGATGTACATTGATGCATTATATAAAGTCTTTTAAACACAGAAAAAAGACAAGGAGCACTAATGATTCAGAGGTTTATGTAGGTCATAAGATGATGTTGTTACAAAGCAAGGGGACATGTCCTACAAGCTTGAGTTGGGACCAAGACTGATTAGCATATGGTTGGTACTTGTCTGCAGAAGCACAGTGAACACAAACAATAGACTGGAATGCAGCCCGGCTCAATTACCATGTTGGATGGAATTCTTGAGAAAAATCCCATCACTACAAAAGGTGTAGCCAGACATTTTCACCATGTTAAATTGCGGGAGATTTCACCTGCTAAAATTTAATGGAGGATGCAAACTTCATTGCACCAGGTAATTACTGCCTGTAATAAACATCACATGCCTTATGTACTAAGAGACAGGCTTCACAAAGTGGTTGCAAATTGTGCACCAATGTTTTGCGATCTGCCTCTGATTTTGCAGGGGGAGCCATAAGTCACACCACAAAATTTCCACGTGCATGGGATCGCAGAATCACCTGTGTAATAAATATTAAATTCATAGTCCATGTTTATGACGTAGGCTCAATTCAGATACACTCTAATATAAACCTTCATCACAGTTTGAAGCAGGGGTGGCTCCTTTTCAGGGGCACCAGGACATAGCCCTGCCAACTGTGAGCCCAAGGAGCCACTGCTAAATTAAATTATTACACTTGTAATACCTTAATTTATCAGTGTTAATGCAGACATGACTTTCGTGCTTACATGAACTCTGCAGGGTGCAGGTCAGCCCTCTTGGCCTTTCCATGAGGCTCCTGAAGACAGGAGGAGGAAGAAGGGCTGGGGGGCTGAGCAATGATCCATCTGCAGAGTGTTGTTTAAAAACACAGCACTCTGTAGATGAATGTTTGAATTGTGCATGTGAGTGGTGTAGTCTAACTACAATCCTCTAACACAGGCACAAGCAATTTTTATTTAGCAGACATACTCACTTGCCTCAGGCAGCACAAGGCAGGGGCACCACCAACAGATCTAATGAGTGTTGTGCAGGGCTGCAGGAGCTGCAGCAGCCCCCACAAAAGTAATTTATGAAAATAAATCCTACATTTCTGGGGACTCAGAATGCAGAACCCCCAGGGAAAGTGCTCATTGTTCGTGTCAGATCATATCCTAATCAACCCTTCACATCTTTTACACCAACACTGCAAAACTCCACACTCATGTCCTGCGTTCATGATTGTTTCTTATGAACTGCCAACAACAGAATCAAGAACTGACAACAATATAATCTCCAGTTCTCTCCTTGTCATGCTTGCAATTTGTGATATCCTAAGAGGAGGTAAATCAGATAGATCTCCCACAGATAGGAGCTGGTAGACTCACATATGGAAATTGAAGAGAGAGCTTTAGTTTCTACAGGAATTCAATTGATAACTATTCCTCAGTAATGTTCCAGATAACATCTTGAACTAAGTTCAAAATCAGCCAAAGATGGCAATTTCCTACATGCCAAAGGAAGGACCATTGCTTGCAAACGTATATCACACTGCATAAAAATGTGACTGAAACCTTGAAAAAGAATGATGGCAAGCAATAAATGAGATTATAGCTGCAGTGCTCTGCCCCAGTGCCCTTACAAAGTTAATATAGGACAAACATACAAGGTGGTAGAAGTATTACATTTCCTTCTCAAACAAAATCAATATTAACAAAGACAAAATTAAGATAGCTCTTTGCTGTTACATTGCAATAAAGGGAAGATACCTGGAGTGATCCCTTGTACCACACAAATATGGTAGTGTAGTCACAAAACCAGTGAAAAGTCATGGTTTCTAAAGCACAGTATAAAGGTCAGCGAGCTCTTTAGACCTTAAAAATGAAACATTATAGATACCTAGAATGGTGGGCAACTGCGAAAAACAAATTACAGGCATCCAGCTCTAATCACCCAAAATGGAAAATGCCATACTTCCTCTCCGTAGATCACACCAGATGCTGTAAAAATCAAAACCAGACTGTTAAACTAAATAGTTATCACGGAGTAGAAAAATAGTTCATAAGAATGTTTCCTAATACGTGGGATTAAACAGGTGCAAGTGTTATGATTTTTGATATATCTAACCCTTACTGACTTTAAATAGTTTGCATTAAATGCCTTTTTGTAGAAAACTTTCTACACAACCCATAGGGAATTGCTAATGAGAATAGTCTGCATGCACGTGTGTATGGAAAACGGAACTTAAATGAATGAATTTCAATACATTAATTCAAATTTGTTCAAAAGTAGTCTTTCGAATCTTCGTCTTTGGATCTGATATTGTGTAAGTATACATGTAATGCTATTATGTTTTGGGTGTCATCAACAAGATGGGTTTCTAGGTTTTATTGCCATGTGATTTGTAATGCCAATAATAGTTGCTGTGGAAAAAGTCTGTAGACAAGTAAAAGGGATAATCCTATATTTCTCAGATCTAGGGTGCGTGTGTACACACATGGATTAGTTTGTTAAGTAATTGTAAAGAAATCAATGGATATGAGCATAAACCAAAATTCTATATCAAATTGGGATTGTGAAATCAAGCTAACATGACCTCACTCATAGGAATAACAAAGAAAAGAGAATGGGCTATAAGACTCATTGTAACATTCATTTAACTTGAATTGACATACAAGTGCTGGTGCTATGAGAGTTGATCCAGTGACAGCATAATGATCAGTGCGTAACAACTAAGATGAAAAAAGTGTGCAGTGATGCACACACACAGGAAACCAAGATTTGACAGCACAATGTTCCAGTAATGTTGGGTCAGACTGTTATAATCTGGTCAAAGGTCCATGGTTTTGACCCTTGTAAGTAGGGAATTATCAGGTTTTTATCAGGGCTAAAAAGAGTCAGTTGAGACTTCTGTAGCATGCTTGGATACTCTGAATATTGTGTCTCGTCTTCAAATGTGATTATGGTGATTAATAGCCAATTGCTCTGACAAAAAGAGTTAGAGTGTGCATGTGAAGTATATTAAAAGGCAAACTTGCCCTGAAAATGTGGGCATGTTTTCTGTCACTAATTGGTACTTTGCCGTAAAAATGGAGGACAGCGGTCCTTTCTGTACAGGCACAAAGTGCAGAATAGTATGTTATTCTATTAAAAGTGTCAGCACCTCTGAGGCACAAATAGTATTTGCTGTGTTTCAATTTATTGTTCGCTGTTTTGAAAATCAGCACAAAAATTCTGAACATACTGTGGAAATAAAATCAAATGTAGAAAGAATAGTGTTTGATCCTGTCAGTCACGTAACTCACTTTTATAAACCTTCCTTCCCTATTGTTCCAAGGTCATCCAATTGCTCAACGTTGTGATGATCAATATTAGTATGTTTCAAGCATCTGTTTCATAACTGAACAATTAATGGTTTTAATGTTGTAAAAATACAACTATATTTTATTTTAACAGAAGCCATAGTTTGCTGTCATAACTATATTTCCAGTCGGTTCAACAGAGCATAGCAGGTGATCTAGTGGCGAAAGCCTCTTGCCTTTTGTTAGAAGGCTAATGGTTCAAACCCTGCTCTCACCGTTGTTCTTCGCCTAGTTAAAGGTCTCTTTTCTTGCAAGATGCGTCAATGGTCAATCAACTATGTACACACTTTGGTTAATTGGAGAAAGGTTAGCTGCAGTGACCTATTGCACCTCCTTTAAATCTAATATCAAATTGTAAATCATAATACATTTCACAAAACAGGATAGAGAGTCACCTGTGGCCTAGAGCTAAAGAACCTTTATCAGTATGAAGTTTAAAGGTTCAATCACATAGTATGCCAATGTTCTTTCTAACTTGTGAAAATTCAATAGTTTTTATTTTGCAACATTATAATATATTTAAGTTATTGGAAAAAGAGTTAGCCTACAGTTACCTATCTCAGTAAAAATTTATTTGAAACTTACAATGCCCAAAGAGCAAAATAACTTCTCTCTCTAGCTCTCCCTCTTTTCTCTGTCTCTCTCCTCCTTACTTCCTTTTCCCTGAATGACATAGCTATCCATTTGCAGCCATGTTTGAATCTTCATTGAATTTGATTTTCGAATCTTCTGTCATTCCTATATATCCCCTGCTATTATTACAGAGTGACTTGGGCTTTGTGGATAAGGTTTCCTTACTCTCCGTCTGAGGGTTAAGAGTTTGAGTGCTTTGTCTATATTGCTATTTGCCTGCTAAAAGACATTCTTAATAACTACGTATTTAAAGCATCTCTGTAATAGGTAACACATTAATAGTTTTCATTTTGGAGTAATATGTTCATAGTTAGGTTAGTTATAGAAGTGCAGGATTAACACATAAATGATAATTTATGGCAAGCATATAATTTTGATTGCATTCTCTCAGGGAAATATTTGTTTGCAACATGCCATGCCTCAAATAACGAAATCACTTCTCTCTAACTTTCGTTTTTTATTTTACCTCCTATTCTCAAAATGATTTTTCTGACTGGTTGCAACCACTTATGAAGACGCATTGCATTGCATTCCATTTTCAGATCTTATGTCATTATTGTATTTTCACCTATTTCAGCAATGAGTCACTTGTTGCCGAGCTGTTACAGTCTCTTACTTGCAGCTTATATGACAAGGATTCAAGTACATCTATCTATCTCCGTGGTTTTGAGTCTACAGAATGATCTATTCTGACACATTGAGTCAGAGTTTTTGAATTTTATGTCATTCCTGATTCTTCATTCAGCTTAAGAGATAGTTGCGGGTGGCCTAGTGGCTAATTTCTCTCTCTTGCATGCTGAACATTCGTGGTTCACATCTTGCTGTTACCACGGTGCTCTATGGGTACGAAGGCCTGTTTAAGTAAGTAAAAGGTTAATGGGTTTCAAGCTGCAACAACATAGTTGTGTATTTGGTTAATGTGACAATGGCAGGATTAAGAAAAAAATATGTTTTATTTAGAAGCAAATATTTGAGTTCACACTCTTTCAGGGAATATTTGTTTGAAATATACCAGTCAATAAACTAACTCTCGCTTTCCTTGTTTATTTACTTCACTCTCTCTCTCTCTGTATCCCTCTTTCTCTCTCTCTTTCCTCTTAACATCCTATTTTTCATTTTATATAGATATCGGCTTGCAGCCTCTTTGCATTTTATTTTTGATTCGTATGTCACAGTGGCATAGCTAGACCTTAGGCCGCCCGTGGTGGTCCCTGCATTTGCCGCCCGCAAACGCAGGGGGGGTGCGCTTGCAATTCATGCAGCCGCGACTGACGGCCGCAGGAAAGAGCGGGGGAGGCTGAGAGGGTGCTGCCGATTCTTGCGGCTGCAGGTAAGAACGGGGCGAGGGGGGGCCGGCTGACGCCCCCAAAACTTGGGACGCTGGGGGTGGTCCGCCACCACTGCCCCCCTAGCTACGCCACTGGTATGTCATATCTATATTTTCGTCCAGTTTCATCAATTGTCTCTTGTGACCTGTGGTTAAGACATCAGACTGTCAGTCATTCTGTCGACATTGTCCAGAGTCTGCTTGAAAATGCATTAAATCTCAAAGTGTTGCAAGGATCCTCATTGGTAAGTAAATTAACTTTCATTTATTTAACTGATTTAGTTGAATACACTGAGTAAAGTCAATTTAGTTTATGTCTTAAATACTGTACACTGTTTTCAGAGGTGTCAAACCTGGATTTGAGGAGAACTGTGATGCCCAGCTGTGCGGGTAGCGGTTTTCCTGTCCTCTTGCAATTGCAATATCAAGGGCCTTAACAAATCCATAAATGGTTGCTTTTAAAATGCAACAATAGAATCAGAGAGTATTCTTCTAGTTTGCCATAGCCATGGTATTGAACTTGATAAGACAGTGAAAACTTTAGATCTGCCTCACTTGTGTAGGATTTGACAAGAACATACATATATCAATTACTCGAGCAAAGAGCCTTGAGAAAGAGCTTGCATATTTCCTCAAAACATGTATTGGCTCTTACCCAGGAAGTGAGATTAGCTGTGAGTTATGAACTGTAACTGACTTAAGAAGTGTCTCTGATACCTGCTTCCCACAATACAGACTTTGTCAACTTTCCTGAGGTTGCATATGTATATAAAACACGGAAATCAAGCCGTTATGCTAACATAAGCCAATTTCATGCTTACTTCCATTTTAAATGTGACATAATGTAATTGTAATAATTGTAATTGTAATAAGCCTTTCTCTAATAAAGAATTGTGAACTTAACACTGAAAGACTGAATCTTTCCCAGTCACATTGGACGCAATGTACCTAACCCATGGCAACCTGGTTCTCTCAGGCTGTATCAAATACTATGTATCAACTCATGTTACCTGAATAGACTCTGAGAACATCTAAATCTAATGTAATAGTAGTGTGAGAGATTCTTCAAATGTATTCTGTAGTAAAATGCTTCTTCTTGATCGTTTCCCATTTGTGCATATCCTGTACTTGTGTAGTGAATCTATGAAATCCTTTGCCTAAAGTCCTATAAAAGGACCTGCTTTTCCACTGGTGGACAGACCACTTTTTCCCACTTTAGAAGGCAAATCTATGCCGAATTTTATATTAAATTTACTGAGCTGTTTGTACTGATGATTTATGTGTCATTATAATAACTGATTAATGAGCCACCTTATGTATTTCTGCTTTTATATTCTTTAGGTAAACTTTTAAAATTTAGCCTTCGGGGGTCCTTGCTTAGCCCTACTTTGTTTAATTTGTATGTTGCTTCCCTTGCAGAATCAATGCGCCCTTTTAACTTTCAAGCATTGTCATACACAGATTATTGATTCTATCTCTGATAATATTGCCTCTGTAGCTCACATGTTCAATTTCTGTATGACCAGGTGTTTGACCTGGCTTTCTGGGCACCACCAGGGCACTCAGGGGTTACTGCGCTTCAATTGCATCAACTAGAGTGTTTCCCGCTGGTGTCCTGGGGCCTAAGTACTAGTGGACCCAAAACTGGATAACCAAGTACTCCTCTCCAGCACTTGACTCTCTCAGGGTAGCAAGACAGAGCAGTCCAAGGCTTACTCAAGGAGGTGAGGTGGGGTTAGACAGTCAGAATACAGTGCGTACATACTACCAGCTGATAAAATCAATGCCCAGTCAGAGCTTTACTTTTAAAAAAAGAAAAGTGCTTTAATACACACAAGAGAAATATATTACACATAAAACTAGGATAAACAGTGAAAACCAGATGCCTCTACAACATTCTGGGCCAGATGTCTGACCTCAAACAGTATTATAGTGCCTAGATGCTAAGCACTATAAAAACACAGTTAACAAATAGACACAAATTTAGCATTGCATATTACAGACCATGTTGCACAGGGTTGCTCACATTCGCTAGAGCCATGATACCAATCCTTATATTGAAATGAGGTAGTGTTAGCATTTGATGTGAAGTCAAGTGTTCTTGTTCAGCCCCATCACCCACCACCCAAAGCAACAGAAGTGCCATCCCATCCTTAGTGAATACACCGCTCTTGTGGCATCAGGGATCTGTTCACAGGTGCCTGATGTCTTGGCACAGTTTACTGGAGTCCCGCTTGTCCAGTAGCCACTGGCTAGCTGTAGGAGGGTAGTGGATGGCCAGAGTGCCAGCACACCCTGATACCCTCAGATATCATAAAAAGACAGGTGGGGGCCTATATCACTGGACACCCACTGCTAGTTACAGATTGTAACAGGTAGTTCCACACAGGCTCCCACAGCACAGGAGAGGGGTCTAGGAAAAGAGATCTCACCTTCAACGACTGGGATAAAGCTTCCATGCCTCCCCCTGCCTCCGTTGATGTGCTGCAAGTTTCTTATCTTGAGCAGCTGTCTGCGATTTCCTTGTTCAGGGCACTAGGTCCAGAAGCCTCACAACAACAGCTGGTACTGTGGCCAATGCCACTGCTTCTTGTCAAACTGGCAAACTACTTTGCAGCATAATCCATCTATCACAGATAAAACCTCCTCAGGTCAACCCCAATCCAGGGGTGCGAAGAGACGCAGTGAGTAAGCCTCTTATTTTGCATTTACACTGTGGGCTATAAATTGTTTCCTCAGAGGGACCCCATGTAGGGTCGCCTCTTCAGAATCGTAGACCAGTCTTCAACCACAACTGACCTCTAAGGCCAGACTTTTATTACCTCTGATTGATAGGCTGATCCAATCAGAGGGTCTGATACTTTTGAAACCTGGGTGCCCCTCCAATCAGGAAGCACATTTATTGCATGTCCACTGTGTGTCCAAAGCATTCAAAGGATGATCTACTGTCTTCCCTTGTACCAGCTCAGGCTATTCCCCATAGAGGAATTTTAATTAACTCCAGCCCAGGAGGGCCTGGCCATTTCCAAACAGAAAGGGTCCCTCGTAGCAGAGTTAGGGCAGCTAAACACAGAGAAGTGCGAGTGTCTACCCCCACCCACCAGGCCTGCCAAAGGAACTGGGAGGGGCACAGGGAGCTGGAATGTCCAGCAGAACAGCTCACATTACACAAATGGCTCAACTCACCATCCTTCCCCAGAACACACACAGGCTCTCAAACACACGTCAGGTAGACAAAGGCAACAGGACCACAAGCATGAAAGACTGCACAGACGTGATCAGAAGGATGGTTAGTCATCCACCCTATTTGGAATACAGGCATACAGGTATCACTGACTATAGATTTATTGCTGCCACCAGTGTCAGTCTATCACAGCCTGTGTAGAGAGAGAGCGCAATAGCCACTCTCTGTAGAATAGGGGTGCACTATGCATGTCTCCCCTCAATCTTAGAGCCAAGCTCTAGGGCCTCAATCTATGTAAACAGGGAAACCCTCAGTGGACATGTATGATTGTCATGCTCACTGAGGTCTAGAAACCATACAGTAACTTTTAAGTGACTTGACTGGAAATCAGCATGAGGCAGGGAAAGCACTCTCTCCAGAGACATGCAGAAGACTTCCTGTCCCAACAACAGGGTAAACACTTGGATGAAAGAATGTTTTTTAAAGCTTAACACTGATAAAACTGAAGTCCTGGTTTTTGGTGCACAAGACTCAATTTGGACAAACAGTGGATGGCTTGAAGAATGTGTCTCTTTGCCTATTCCTAAGAAAGCGGCTTAAAACCTCGGGGTAATTTTTGATAATTCTTAGACTTTTAAGGCACATGTTAATTGTACTGCAAGTACTTGCTTTCATTTATTCAGATCAAAAAGCGTCACTGTGTGGTCATTGCTTTAATTTCATCCAGGTTGAATTATTGCAATGCCCTCTACTTGAACATTAATGATTCCCTATTCCCTATTGAACAGACTGCAAGTGGTGCAGAATGCAGCTGCTCACTTTATTCTTAACATACCTAAACGTGCCTCTGATAGAGAGGGTATTCCCTCGTTACATTGGCTCACTGTCAGAAAGAGGGTTTGCTTAAGGATTTATGCCTGGTCTTTCTAGCCCTTCATCATTAAGGTTCCAAACATCTCTCTGCACTTATTAATTGGTATGTTCCTTGCAGGTCGTGCAGATCCCCTTCAGCCAAGAAAGTCCTAATTCCTAGGTTTTGCAAGGCCAGATAGGGTGGTTGGTCCTTTTCAAGGGCCATGACAAGAATATGGAACACCTTACCTGACCGCATTGCTAAGCTTGATGCTTTTGCTGTGTTTAAAAAAATCTCTGAAAACATGGCTTTTTCCCTCCTAAGTTGTGGTTCCGGGATTGTATTATCAAGTCCTGCTTGGCTTAGCGTCTTTTGCGCTTTATAAATCTTCTTTTCTTTTCATTTCATTCTTATTGAGAATTTTACATCTTTATTTTGATGTGTAAGATCTAACAAAAAAGAGATGGGCCCAGTTGGGGAGCACCAAAGTCTGAATAGGGACAAGACTGCTTCCTGTCCAAGCCTTGGGCAAGTAGAAGAGAGACAGATTTGTGTGCCGACATTCTTGCTGTGCACTGATCTCATTGTTTGATTAGCAGCAGGTATTGCTTCCAAGAGGATCTCTTAGAAATATTGAATATGTGACACAACAGGCTGGTCTACTGACAAATCATTATTTAAAATCTATTTCCCCATGTTCAGGACAAAATTCAAATTTTCCCAAAAATAAATTGTCATCTGTAGTTGTTTGGCCAAAGTTTTGTTGCCCTGAGATATTAATAAAATGGCATCCCAATGAACGATCAGACAAACAGCTTTTAGCCAGAGATGAGCTATCAGTGGTTTCAGCTGCTTTGGAAAACACTAAAGTGCTGACCTCTGAAAGCATGGCAGGCACATGAACTAGTACTTCATACCAATCTACAGAAACTGGAAAAATATCCCTTATTGATATTGAAAAGTAAGTAGTCTTTAGACTCAATTGTACCTACCAATCCTCCTTCTGAAGGATATTTCTAAACCAAATAATAGCTTCCATTTTGAAGATCCGACATATTAGAACTCTGTTCAACCCCCTTACGTTCATTTCAATGCCTGCCTCTCTTCTTTTTCCTGACCAAAAATACCTTGACACTGTAACTTAAACAATGGCACCTTTCTCCAACATTTTCTAAATTTCTAAATCATTAATCTCATCTTATCATGCTGGAAAACCTGCTGCAGGGAGTGCTGCATTGTACAGGCTTCAAGTGTAATTCTGTCTGATATTCCTCAAGGAACACCAGCACCCAAGGATTCGAAGACTTGGGGGGATATTCACAAGAACGTGCGCTAAACATCTCCAAAAAATGTTAATGCAACTTTACACATCGCAGTCTATCGCGGTAAAATAACCCCGTGTTAACGTGGAATTCACAACACGGCGGTACCATTCGATAGTCTCCCGAAAACGCGGACAATGCCCGCGATACAACCACCGCGACGGAGATAAAAACACAAACCCTAACACCAAAAAACGTGCGATGAGCCCATTCGCGATGAGGAAAGCAGCGATAAGCAGCGCCAGGCCCACGACACACACACGGCAGGCGGGAATAAGCACAACAAAAGGAGGAAAAAGAAAGACAAACCAAACGGAAAACAACAGCGAAGCACAATGGAGGCAACCAGAGCCAGTACACAACCCCACAAGCCCCATTGGCAACAAAACATTGTACATGGCAGGCCATCGTGGACAAGGGGAATGCAGCCGGAGAGCGGAGGAGGACAATGGAAGAAAACCAGAACAGCTGGAATGATGCGAAACGCACAAACAAGCAGAAACACGCCAACAACCAGAAGGCAGCAATGCACACCGGAGGTGGGAGTCCAGCGCCACACCAGGAGCTGGATGACATGGAGGAAATGGTGTCCACCACATCAGTCTGGAGATGGTGGCAGGAGTCGGGGACCGGAAACTGCTCAAAATCAACAGACACAACAGCAACAGGGAGAGGAACGACCAGGGACTGGGGGGACGGGGGGAGATGGGCACAATGGCACACATGCACAATTAAGCACAGCACAACTGCAGACAAACAATGCCCAAGAGTAACAACAGCAACCAAGAGCACAAGTCACACAACCCGGCAATATCACACCACTGAACAAGCACAGAAGTGAAAACCACACTGCCTGAATGGGAGAAGGGTGAGCCAAATCAGAGCTGAAGGGACCTCTCACACACAATGCAGCACACACACATAGGAAGCAGAGCACCCCAACATCGAACACAATGTGGTACAAACAGCAACATTTGCACAACCGAACACAGGACACAAGTGCACCCGCTTGTGGCCGGTAAATGGCCATACGCATCTGGCAAAGCACGAAACAGGGACATGATAATGCACAAGTACCAACCCACAGCCCTGATGGGGTAGCAATGCATGTATGGCAGGGACCCAGATAGGCCGTGACACACACATTGGCATACAAATCAACACTCAACACAGTTGGAGACAAGTGAAGGTGCGGAAACTTTATCAACAATTGCGTGTCAGTACGGCCAAGAGAAGTGCCACGACAAGCAGACCAATGCAGCAGCATGTCTGAATGAGGAACATTGGAAAGCGCCCATGTCCACCCCGGGGAAGTCCATCACCAACACAAGTCAGTGCCAACCCTCGTTGGTTGTCCGAGCATGGATCAGGAGTCCAGGCCAATGCAGCCATGTCCACTGTCGTCTTGGGACATGTGACCAGATCCCCAACATGCAACCAGGCATCGGGTCACGTGCAATGGGTCACATTCAGTTGTGGCTGCAGGTACCTTGTCACTCGTCCATGAACGCGAGTGCAGCAGCGTAGGCCAACATTTCCAATGAGAGATCGTTGTCCACCACATCTAACATGTCGGCGACGTAACCCATCAGCTGTCCCGGACAGATGTGCTGACTCCAACCCCTGGCCCCAATTTGCACGAAAGCCCAATCGGGGAGCGGCTCAATGTGGTCACTGCACACGACGACTCGTGCAATCTCCCAGGTCCAGTTGCCAGCATGCATGCCAAACATCCAGGCATGCCATAAACGGGCATCACAGTGACACTCCTGGTCGTGGGCCAACAGGTGGCGCACACACACGTTGAAATCCAGGTCAGTACCGTTACGTTGGAGAGGCAGACATCCATGGTCCACTCAAATATGCACGAGCGACAATGCCACACAGGCTGAACGCAGGTGACATTGGCAAGGCGGAAGCTCAGCTGGTAACTGATCCGCAGCACTGCCAATGGCAGTGCCCCCAGTACATGCAGCAGACGTGCACGGTACAAGTCCACGTGACTGGAGTTGAGCATGTGTCCGGGATGATCTGCCATTGCGTCAGTGGCTCTGCTTGAAGCGGCACTGGCTTGCCCCGCGCCAGTCCTGTGGATGAAATGGCACAGCTCGGAGCAATGAGCAGTGTCTGTGTGCAATGGGTACAGGCCTGGGGTGGGGTGGGAGCAAGGGGTGAAGGCCATTTCACGCACGCAAACTACGACCAAGGACTTCTGCGTGTGGGATGTGTACACGTTGGTCTCACGTCGGGCAGTGCGTAGTGTGGGAGTCGCCAGCAAATGCTATCGTATCTGTCAGGCGGTGCTGGGCACATGCAAGTTTCAGCTCGGAGCTGCAGATGTGCTACCGCCTGATAGTTCAGACAAAGGACCTTTCATCCCTACAGTAACTTCAGCATCTGCATGCATACAGGAGATGTACAGAGGCCTGTCGTGGGTGGGGTGGGATGTCTGCGACCCAGGGAATCATGGATGATATGCCGAGCACGTGGCACATGAGCGGCCTCACTGTGTTACATTGCCTCACAGCTGCTCCTTCCTCCCACGAGCCCCCACACTTGTGTGCGCTGCGCGATTGTATCACGTGCACTCCTACGGCACACCATTGTCATGCTTGTCCGCGCATGTCCAGCGGCATGCCAACAACACCTTGAAGCTGGCTGTTGAGGGTGTGCGGCCACGTGAGTGTAGGCCAATGGTCCGGACAGGGCGGACACAGGTGTACAGTCCATGGCTGGCTGTGATCGTGCTGCGATTCAGGCTAGGCATCTGACTCATGCAGCTGCAGGATTGATACATATAACACTTGGCATGCATGTGCCAAGACCCCGAGCGGTCTTGCGCTCCTACATTTCCCCGTACATGTGGGCCCGCCCTCCGGGTGCATGCTACATTGCAACATCGACTACTGTGGCCCTGGTGGCAACAACACCCCAACACAAAGACACACTTACCGCACTTCCTGCTCAAGGACAGACCAGAGCCACGCCCTGATCCCCCTGCCAAATCAGCACACCCCTGCGCTGACCTGACATACGCTGGACCAACACACACCGCTTGTGCATGCAGGGGAGGGAGGGCGAAGCTACATGTCCAAGGTCTCAGCCACTGCTGAGGTGACATGGTATCCTCCGCTGAAGACAGCACACTGTGAAGTTGCAGGGCTCCGGCCCATCATGTTGACATAATGACCACACGGACACACTTGCTTAGATGGTGGGAATGGCTAGGGGCACGTGCGCCCGGCCACTTTTATTAGCAGGCTCACATGTCGAGTGACACCTGTGTTGGATGTGTGTGGGGTGTGTGCACACCAGCCGTCATGGAGTGCCTGGTGCAGTCAAAAAACGACAACAGTGTACATCGTTAAGGACACACCCATTCAACCATAAAGGTTGAGCTGCACAGAGTTAGTGGCCCCGGATGCACAGCGTCCTGCACGGGCCTCCCGCCACGGGCCACTGACTTGTGGTGCACTGGGGCAGGGTCACGAGAGCAGAGCAGGTTCTCGTAGATGACAAAGGGGGTTGTCGCGGAGTGTCTCGGTGGACAGTGGAAGATGTACCCCCAGGGCATGATGCAGAGGGCAGAACCACGCAGAAACAGTCACTATGGTGGAGATGATTGGAACAGACACATGTCGGACACCAAGTTCGGCCCAGCCAGATGATGATGCAGACAACCCCCAGGCCATGGACTCAGACGCCACCAAAGTCCAACCAGAAAGTGCCCATGACTCATTGGGCACAGAGTTAGTGGTGCCAGTGCTGATAGGGGATGCCGCCTGCGATGAGGCATGTCCAATGGTGTGGACTCCTCCATATCTTACCCAAGACACAGTTCCACATGTGTGACCTACTGGACCGCAGTGTAGGCCTGAGGCAGCGGTCAGCAGGGGCCATTCACCGAGTGTCGCCGGCTTACGTTGGATGGTCCCACCGGCCTGCGTAGTTCAGGTTCAGTGGCACCACGGGACGCGGACTTGCGGTGAACAGGGTTAGTGGCACCAGGTCAGTTGTTGCTAGTGTTCGGTCACCTCCGTGACTAGGATCCGGCTTTCATCCGGACTGAGCCGCATCTTCCTCTTACTCCTCTCCGTGCGTTCACTGGTATGGTCTCTGCCATTCATGAATCACGACTAAGTGCTGGATGTGGGACCTACTGGACCGCAGTGTAGGCCGGGGGCAGTGGTTAGCACGGGCCCACAGACACGTGTCGTATGCTTGCGATGCAGGTTCTGGGACACTGATCGAAGGGAGTTCAGTGATATAGACGCAGCAATTAACATTTGGTCACTGTCATTCAAGACTCAGGACACAGTTCCACATGTGGGACCTACTGGACCGCAGTGTAGGCCTGAGCCCTCATCCAAGTGTCGCCTGCTTGCGTTGAACAGGGTTGGTGGCACCACGTGTCGCAGGCTTGCGATGCAGACTTTTGCTTCACTGATCGGAGGGAGTTTGGTGATGTGGACGCTGCCACGGACGTGGGGTCACTGCCATTCAAGACTCAGGACACAGTTCTACATGTGGGACCTACTGGAGCGAAGTGTAGGCCTGAGCCCTCATCCAAGTGTCGCCGGCGGCTTGCGTTGAACAGGGTTAGTGGCACTACGTGTCGCCGGCTTGCGTTGAACAGAGTTAGTGGCACCACGTGTCACCGGCTTGCGTTGAACAGGGTTAGTGGCACCACGTGTCGCCGGCTTGCGTTGAACAGGGTTAGTGGCACCACGTGTCGCAGGCCTGCGATGCAGACTTTGGCTTCACTGATCGGAGGGAGTATAGTGATGTGGACGCTGCCACAGACCTTTGGTCACTGCCATTCAGAACTCACGACTCAGTTCAACATGTGCCAACAACTGGGCCGAAGAGTACGCCGGTGAAGTATGTCAATGAAAAAGGAGTACTGTGGGCCAGCGCCGTGGAGGCCAGCGATGATCTGCGGAGGCTGCAGAGGTCGCGGGACTGGGGCCTGGAGCTTGCACCGGCACGTGGTGGGCCCTCTTTGACACACGCCGGTGTCGGCAGGTGAGCGGAGCCTCCTTGGTACGCTGGTCCAGGCATGACGGGTCTGGGGACCAGCGGCCCGGGGAGCAGCAGGCACACAGGGACGCAGGCCCCGCCGTGCCCGGCGCCGGCCTCGTGGCAGGCTGGGAGGCGCCACCCTGGCAGACGCGTTGGCCATTCCGAAAGAGAACCATGCCCAGTGCGACGAGCTTTTTATTCACACCCATACGCAGGCCTGGCGTACGCAGGGCCAACTCACTCTGCCCGCGCATACAGGGGGGGACGTAACGTGCAACATTTCCGCGTTCTGCCCCACAGCCTGTGGGGACATGGTAGCGTCCACTGGCCACTACACTCCATGCACCAGCAGTTAATGTCCACATGGCCATTTCCGTGGTTTGCACACTGAAGTCTGTCCGCCACCTCCACGCCACACCTGGCATTGGGTAGGTTCTCATTCATTAGTCACTTGCCGCTCTCGCACATGCCTGCTCCAAGCCTCTCCTCACATCCTGCTATTGTGTGGCTGTGGTGCCATGCCGTGGCTGGGTTGTGGGCATGGCAAGCCCAGGTTCCCAATGGAGTCGTGTTGTCGTGTCTGGTCGGTTAGCATGTTGTGTGGCATGTTGAATGTAGTTGTGCTGCATGCCCATTGCCAGTGTCGTGAGTTGCATGACTGTGGGGTGGAGGTGTGTGGTGTGTTAATTTTGGACTTACCAACGAGCACTGCATTTCCATAGGTGCCATCCTGGGAGCGCTGGTTGATGATGGACTGTCGGGAGATGTAGGAATCATGCACTCTGCCTGGGGAGTTGGCCACGACATTGTTGAGGAGTCCCAGGCGGTCCACTATTGCCTGCACATTCATGGGATGCGTGTGCTTTCTGTTGAGGTAGTTGTGTGCAGTGTCGGCAGGGGGCACGAGGGGTACATGTGTGCAGTTGATTGCCCCGACACGTGAGGGAATCCAGCTATGGCGTGGGAGCCTTGCTTGGTCTCCAGCTGCTCCTGCGAAGTGTGCGTGGAGTAGAGGTGCTGGGGTACCAGGCTGATGATGGCATCCAGGACAGCTGTGATGAACTTGGATGGGGCTGGCTGTGAGACTCCTCTGACTCTGGCAGTTGTGGGTTGGAAGGTACCAGAGGCCAACATGTGCAGCACAGCCGGCAGCTTTGCTGCGGAGGGATGTTCGTTGTGCGCTGTGTTGATACCGTCAGCAGGTGGGCGATGTGGGTCAGGATGCAGGGGATGGTTGTCCTTTTGGGCCTGTAGTGGGCAAAGTCCTCCTCTGGCGTTCAGTCTGTGCGGCTGGTGCGTTTACGGTGGGTCCGCTGTCTTTGTGTACACTGCCTCTGTGGTGGTCCGGGGGGGGCGGGACGGGTCCTGGGGGTGGTGGCGGGCCTGGGGGTGGTGGCGGTGGGTGTTGTGGCCCTCATGGGTCTCCGAGCTGCATGATCATTGTCTCCATGGCATCTGTGGGTCTTCAGATGTGGCTCTTGGCTGGGCTCCCTTTCATGCAGCAGGTAGTCGTCCTGCTTAACACCAGCAAAAGGCAGGTGTTAATTCCCTGCTGCTACAGCGGTTATCGCCTGTTTTTGGTTCGCGTCGCAGATCTGGCAGTTCGTTGTGAAAGTGGTGTAGTGGTGTTTTCGTGTGTTTTTGCACGGGAACGCCTACTCTGCATCTCATTAGGGTTAGTTGGTGGTGTCACCCGTGGAGGTAAATTTTGCGGCAGTTATCGCGGGAATACTTGCGTTGTCTGCAGTTTGCACCTGCTTGTGAATGGGGCGTTAAATCTATCTCCACTTTTGATGCGTTAAGGTGGCGATAACTTGGCGATAAGTCCTTGTGAATATCCCCCTTGGAGAGAGAGGAACTCGTGGAGTGTCAATCCGCGGAATTCCACGGAGTTCCCTAAAAACTCCACACATTCCTTGGTGTTCTGCAAGTGATGAAATTCGGTACGTCGTGCTGCTCTTGCTGATTTTTAGTGCCAGGAGCTTGTCCCGTGATGTACATTGTACAGCGCAAACTGCACCACGTGGCACACCAGAGGGTGCTGCTTTTTTGTACCACTCGGGTAGATTTTCTACTCAAGTGGCAGCTTTCTCAATGCGAATGGCAGCTTTCTCAATGTGAGCGGTAGCGACCTGCCATGACCATCCACATTGACAAATCTCACCAGGAGGCGGTCTAGCGCTAGATTTTCTTACTCATACTCGCCAACTTAACGGTGGTGAGCAGTGAGCGAGGACAAAACCCTGCCACAACTCAGTTGTCTGAGCTTTCTGGAAATCCACGCTCCAAGAGGAGCACGGAGTGGGCAAAACACTGCAAGGAGTGGAGTTTACCCCTCCCCCCTTTCCCCCCCTGTTGAAGACAATACTTTTTACTCACACAAAAATTCTTCAATCTTCGACATAACTTAAGTAAGGAAGAAACTGATGTCAAGGCTGTACTTGTCAGAAACGCCGACTCCCAACATGCCAATAAATTCACGTCTCCTGGCACCGGTCTCCTGGCACCAACATTTTTGAGAATTCATCCCTCTTAGACTTTCTCTTGAAATAAATGCTCATCTATTAAAACATTAATACATTTAACCAAAATGAACTTTTTTCTGCCTTTTGACTTCAGAAGAAAACCGAAGTCCCTGAAAGAGATCAAAATTAATTTGAATTCATAACTACCTGTTTTCCCTGACTTACTTGTAAAAACTGTCTGTAAATATCTATCTTTTTCACCACTAGCAAAGTGTTTTCTGATCCCATGAACTAACTGATCCTAAAACTCTTACTTACATATTCTTAGGGCATCATTTATTATATGGTGGTCTGGTCATCCTCCTCCAGAGCAACAGAATAAATTACTCTGTCGCCCTGACAAAGGTGCTGACTGCCAAATTTTGAAATGTCTGTCGGCCCGGCACGCATTTCAAGCATTGACAGAACAGGAACACAACTCCAAGAGAAAGATCAAATGAAATTAGATTTAGCCATTTGAGGCACAGTAAAAAAATAGAAAAGATTATAGAATGATGGTGTGTTTTGAGGGAGAGGTTTATTTTCTTAAAGTGACATTGTATAATGTGTGAATCCTTGAAATAACAGTAAAAAGAGAAATCATTAATACCAACCTCAAGCTCTTTCTATCACCTACCAGTCTCGGTACAATAATAAATGCATTTGTTTCTGTTTGCTTTCACTTTGATAATGTCCAGGGCTCAGTTAATTCCATAGTTCATCTTCAATAAGGCCGTAATTTTGAATTCAGGATGCTCTCTCCTCAAATTGAGGAAATTCTACCACATTGCTCTTGAGCTTCTCGCCTTGTTCTGGGCCTAGCAAAGAAACATATTAGGGCACATTTGGTATTATTTCACGCAAAGCGGTACAGCAAGGGAACTTGCTATGCTTCATTTCGTTAAAGGGAGAGAGCAGAAATTCTCCATCTTTCAAAAGATATGAAGTATTTCTGCTCTCTCCTTCAGCTGATGCACTGTGTGCTGCCTAGCACCAACGCAGGCACCCTTGCACCATAGTGCGTTAAGGGCAGAATGCAGCACACATAGAAAGAGGAAGTAATGAGGAGAAATAAAGATATTTCTCTCCGTTACGCCTCTGCCGGGGTAGGCACGCCATATTGGCGCAAACCCAGGTCTTTTTTAAATCCGGGCTCTTGACTCTTATTTATTATTCATATTTTTTATTTGTATTTATATTTTGGGTGCGCTAGTGCTGGGTCTGCTGGGTCTGGTGGCTCAGTGGACTAATGCATTCACTGCAGGGGCCTGTGTTCGACCTCATGGTCACAGGTTCAAATCCCAGCGGGTCCACTCAGCCTTTCATCCAACTGAGGTCGATAAAATGAGTACCGTTGGGTAACAATAAACATCTGTTATTCAGCTCCAAGATACCCTGTTAGGGGTGAACGTGCGCTTTACAAATACACGTTATGTTAGTGCCCACTCGAGACACCCAGATACTTATTTTGGTGGGGTGGCTGTGGGGGGAGCCCCAGGACCTCCGCGGCCCAACCTGCACCCCTGCCAGCAGATGGGTGCCGGCAGGAGCCAGAAAGTCTTTCCTTTTTTTAAAAATTATTGGGGAGGGGGCATGCCGTACCCTACCTGAGTTAATACTGGCCCACAGGGACCCAATCCCCTGGGATCAAAATTAATTTGAGGGCGAGGTGAGAGTGTTCCCCCCCTTCCCAAGCCAACACTGGCCCCAGGGACCCAATCCCCCAGTTCCTGAGGTGGGTGCCCATCTGGGCCACCCACAAGTGTGCTTTAGTTTGATGTAGCGGGAACCGGCTTTGTTCTCACCCAACAGGAGCAGGGTTTTTTCTCTCAAAAGTGTGCGGGCAGGAAAAAAATGTGTGCTCCAACCCGGCAGGAGCTGCAAAAATCCTCCCGCCGGGTGGGAATATGCAAGTTTTCCCTCCCTGCATGCTTGTGGCATTGAAACTATGTCCGGGGGTGGGCTCCCTGGGGCACAACAATGGAGCATGCCCTGGGGAATGCGGTCCTTGCAACCGTCCGAGGCTTGTGGAGGGAGACTGCTCACCCCTTCCCTTCTATATAATTTTGGCCCCTAGGGGATGGAGCCCCCAGGGCCTCAGAGATGCTAGGGGAGGGGACAGTATGCCCTCCCCTTTGATCTAAGGTTGCCCCTAGCGGCTGGGGTTCCTGAGCCTCCTAGGTGCTCTGGGGGGGGCACATGCCCCCTCCCTAAATAAACAAATGTGCCACCCCCTGAGGCCTGGGCTCACCCCAGCAATGTTTTCTTTCAAGTGCTCTTTTAAAAACATCTTTACTGTGGATTCATGGCTCCACCTCTTATTTCCAGTATAATTAAACATTATATATGTTTTTGGCTCCACAGAGTGGCCCCCCCACCAAGACTAGGGGGGCAGGGTATCCCTATCCTGCCCCGTATATTGTTTTTTCATCATGTCATCCAGCACAAGGGACTGATTCTTGAGTCCTAAGATGGCTGCTGCAACATCGTTGTTGATGTGGTGGCAGTCAATGAGATCTCATCTCATAACTGGTGGATTTCTGTGTTTTTTTAGTACATCATTTTAATGCTGTCACTGACAAATTCACCAAACTATAACTTTTTTTCAGTGAATATACATATAATATATATTAAAGCTCAAAAACGTTGTATATTTGACATCACGGAGGATGAGCAGGGCCAGAAGATCTCGAGATGAGATCTCACTGACTGCCACCACACAACATTATGAAATAAAAAAACACAGAAATCCACCAGTTATAGCAGAGCTAACTGTAACTTGCGCCCCGCCATGCACTGCTTATGACCTCACATATTAAATCATTCATGACATGTTCTATGACATCGTTTATGACATCACTGATAACATCTCAATTGACATCATTGATTGTTAGACTTGGCACCATTGGCGTGGGTCTCCCTTCCATTTTTTGCTGTTGCCTCTTATGTTTTGCTGGTTTTAGATGCTTTTGGGCACTGTGCCACTGCTGTTCAGTGCCACAGTGCAAGTGCTCCCTACTGTAAATTGATGTGTTGATTAGTGACTCCATGATTGGGTTATTTGATTTACTTGTCAGACCCTAGTACAGTGCACCATGGGTGCCCAGGACTTGTAAATCGAATGCTGCTGGTGGGCTTGCAGCACTGGTTGTGCCACCCACAGAAGCAGCTTGTAAAGCATGTCTCAGGCCTGCCATTGCAGAGCCTGTGTGCAGTCTGTGACTGCCATGTCGACTTGGCAAGTGCACCCACTTGCCAGTCCCTAAACCTTCCCTTATCTTCATATCAGACACCCCTAAGGTAGGCCCAAGGGCAGGGTGCATTGTAAGTATAAGGTAGGACATGCCCTGGTGTGTGTGGCATGTCCTACTAGTGAATTACAGCCATTTTCGTTTTTCACTATTGCAAGGCTACCTGTTCCCCATAGGCCAGAATGGGCAGTTTGATTATTACACCTTATAATCCTAACTGACCCAGGGAACACGGTAGAAAAACGAATTTAGTATGCCTGAACTCAGGATGATAAAATACATCTTTTAGTGAAGCTGGTTTTAACATTCTGTGTTTGAAAATACCACTTTTAGAAAGTAGGTATTTTCTTGCCTAACCATCCAGCTGCCTCTGCTCAGGTTGTGTATTGTATGTCTGGGTTTGTGAGTGACAGGGGCTGGGGGATTCCAGGAGGCAGGGTGAGTCAGCACTAGGCTGAATAGGTCTGCCTGAAGGAGGATGGGTGGGAGGAGTTGCACCTGGGTCTGAATAGGGCTGTGCCTGCCTTCCACAATGCTGACTCCACCTCCTGCCGGGCGTCTGATGGCTCTGCCCCTCACTCTCAAAGGAAAGAAGGAGTCATGTACACAAAGTGCTCCAAGACTGACCAGAACTGGTTTGGACTAGGCAAAGGCCTCTCTGCCTTCAGAGAACAAAGGATTTCTGTGTATAAGTACTGGGGCCCAGACCCCATGAAATTAGATCACTTCTGGGAAATCAAGAAACATGTTGCCAAGGAGAAGAACCGGAGAAGCTGAAGGAGGAGTACTGCCCCTGTGCTGTTTTGCTGATTGGGGTTGGCCTGCAGTGGTTGCTTTCTGCCAAGGACAGGAGAAAAGACTTTGCTGTGCTTATCATCTTGAAGAAGAGAATCTCCAAGGGCTTGAACTGAGCTTGCCTCCTGCCTGAAGTCACAGGGACACAAAGACTTCACCCCTTCTGTTTGCCTGCATCTAGAACTGCTGTTTTAGCTGCTAACAGAAGGAAATTGCAACACCGACGCCGGCGAGCGACGCCGTAACCTGCACCGAAGCCGTGGGCTCCGCTCGTGAAGAGCACGACGCACCGCCCCGACTTGCACCGTAGGCCCGATGCCTGCCGACGCTGTGCGACATCGACTCCGAAGCCATCACCGAGGCCGCTGCCTGCACCAGAGCCGAGGACACCGCTCGTGACGCTCACGACGCACCGTCCCGACTCGCACCGCAGCCCCGACTTCACTGACGCCAGGGCTTCATCATCACGGAGCCGATCCTCGACGTGGGTGACCCCCAAATCCATCGACACCGCACCTCCCCGACACAGTAAGGAACCGACGCCTCACCTCCATTGCGCTGCAGTAAGGAACCGAGACATCACCTCCCCTGGGGTCGTAAGGAACCGACGCCGCCGGCGCCAACGAAGCATCACCTCCCCGACGCCGTGCACCGTCTTTGTTTTCATCGAATTCCAGGTACTGTTCTTTGTGGGTCTGCTCGACTCCGGGCCCGACGTCGCGCACCTAGCGGTCGGCGCCGTACTTTGGGATTTCCACCGGTCACGACGTCGTGAGAACTCCAAGTGAGTTATTTGTTGCTACAAGCTTATTTTGATTGACTATCTTATTTTTGAAGATAACGTGAACTGTCTCTATCATTTTAAGTCTATTTTAGATTACAGTATTGTGGATTTTTGCTATTGGGTCTTGTGTTAAGTCTATATAAAGATTACTTATTTTTACATACAACCTGTGTGGTGTCCATCTGTAGTGTTTTCACTGTATTACTGTATGTGTTCACAAATGCTTTACACACTGCCTCTGAGATAAGCCTGTCTGCTCGTGCCAAGCTACCAGGGGGTGAGCAGGGGTTAATTTAGGAGTGTATCCCCCTTATCCTGACTAGAAGCAAGGGTCCCTATTTGGACAAAGGTGCAAACCATTGCCAACTAGAGACCCCCAGTTCTAACATTGATGATATCACTGATGACATCATCCAATGAGTGTGTTAGTTTGTTTTATAGTTTACATAGTGGCGAGTAACTATCATATTACTTTTCTACCTAATGTTGTGCAGCCTCTGTCCAGGTAATGGGTCTAAGTGTTTACAAAACTCATGTGCTCTCTAACACATCATAGAAGTGTAGAGGTATTGAACACTTTATAAATCTTTGTATTGAAGAGTAACTCTGGGGACAGGTGACAGCATGTTCCACACACGTTTTTTGGTACTGCAGAAAATGTTTCCAGCAAGGCTACGATTCTACATACTGCATACTAAGTATTGTAAGCAGCCTCGAATTATTTGACAGAATCGTCTCAGCATGACAATTTCTACTTAACATAGAAGACTGTGTGCACCAGGTACTAACCTGTGTACATGCGCTTGTTTTGCTTCAGAAAATGGGCTATCTGTAACGTTTTCACCACTATATGAAGGCTGCAGATAGTATAATCATTGGCACCTTCAAACCTTGGTTATTTTAAATGAATAGTCTCTCTTTGGATATGTTTTGCATAGAGTGTACACTGCTTAGTAGGTACTTTTTTATACTCTGTGGTGTATTTTTCATGAGAGTTTCACTGTCTGCAAATGGTGTGGTACAGAGTAAACTATCTCTATAGAGTAACACTGTTAACAGTACCCACTTTTCTACTCATATCCCCTTCATTTCTCAATGTGGGGTCAGTGACTGTCAGGAATTTGATACAGGTGAAGAGTGTCCATAGTAGGGCATTAGTTATGTAAAAGGGCTTGAGTATCTCGAGGAACTACGGGGCATATTAGCAAGACCGGCGATAAAATTATCGCCGTTTTAGCGGCAGGAAACTGCCGCTAAAACGGCGATAATGGGCTTGCTAATATGCGTTATAGAATTCCAATAGAAGCCCAGGTTAGATGTGCAGGACATCTAACCTGGGCTTCTATTGAATTCTATAACGCATATTAGCAAGCCCATTATCGCCGCTTTAGCGGCAGTTTCCTGCCGCTAAAAGGCGATAATTTTATCGCCGGTCTTGCTAATATGCCCCTTAGTTTTCCCTGAACAGTTGCATACAAATTGAACACCGTGTACAGGATAGGTTACCCTTACTTCTGTGGTTCATAGTCAAAATTAATTCAGCTACTTATGAATTATATGGTATAAGGTCAATGTTACAAGTAACACAAGCTTGCTTTACCTATAAAGTTTGTATGTATGGTAGCAGTAAAGACGCTTTACATTAATCTGAGCTTTCTTGCACTTACTTTCATAGCTCTAATGCTATAACTGTTTAAAGAGCAATATGTACAAAAGAAGCTTGGCCGATGTCATCAATGATGTCATATGTGATGCCATCAGTGATGTCATAAATGATGTCATAGGGCATGTCATGAGTGATGTCATATGTGAGGTCATAAGGAGTGCATGGTGGGTGCGCAAGTTAGTTAGCACTGCTAACTGTAACTGGTACATTTTTGGGTTTTTATGTTTTTTGGTTCAAAACGTTAATGTTGTCACTGACAAATTCACCTAACTATAACGCTACTTTAACCATTGATATTCTCAGTGAATTTGTAAGGTTTAAAAAAAAAAACATCTTTTTTTCACACCTAACTATAACGTTACTTTAACCTTTGGTTTCAGTGAATTTCTAGGTTTTTAAAAAATGCAAAGTAATATTTAATTACCATACATAAATGCAAACCCCCACCTCACACGACTGCATGGCCTTCGGCTGTCCACAGTGGAGGGTTGGCCACAAGACCTGGCCTATGGCCAAGCCCTGTGGCCAATGCCCCTAAAGGCAAACAATCCCACACTGCACTGGGCCTTTGAAAGTGCGCGGTTGGCCACAGGCCTGCAGCCAACCACACATAGCGCAAGGCCTTTGGCCGTGCTTCATTGGAGGCTGGCATCAAGTCCTGGCCTGTGGCCAGGCCCTCTGGCCAACCATCCCAAAGGCGCCAACCCCACACTGCACAAAGCCTCCGGCCGTGCGCAGCGAGGGTTGGCCCTAGGGCCTGGCCCTGAGGACCCCATCACCAAGGGTCTTTTTTTTATTAAAGGGGAGGGGTTGCACCAATCCCCTCCCTGACCCTCTTTAGACCTTTGGGACCCCATCCCCCAGGGCTGTACATATAAGTTAGAAGGAGAAGGGGCCGCGTGGTCCCTCTACCCAAGGCTCTTTAGACCCTGGGGATGCCATACCCCCGGCCCGTACATGCATGTTAAAAGGGGAAGGGGCCGTGTACCTCCCCTCCCCGAACTTTGTAAAGCCTTGTGGACCGCATCCCCCAGGGCCGTTTGTTTTTAATTAAAGGGGAGGGGGCCACATGGCCCCCGTTCTCGAACCTTTATTGGCCCGAGTACCCCACCCCGGGCCATTTATTTAAATAAAGGGGAAGGGGCCCATGCAGAACCCTCCCCAAGCCTTGTTAGGCCCTGTGGACCCCATCCCCAGGGTCATTTCTAAAGATAAAGTGGAGGGGGTCAAACAGCCCCAATTCCTTAGCTGTTATCAGCCCTGGGGACCCCATCCCCTTTCCACTTATTTAAATAAAGGGGAGAGGGCCATGCAGCCCCCTCCCCAAGCCCGTTTAGGCCCTGGCGACCCCAGCCCCCAGGACTGTGTATTTCCTGTGGCCACTCATTTAAATACAAGGGATGGGAGCTACTTGGCCCCCCTCCCTGAGCCTTGTTAGGCCCTGGGGACCCCATCCCTCAGGGCCACTTTTTTTAATAAAGGAGAAGGGGTGCGTGTGGCACCCTCCCCAGGCCAATTTGGCCTTGTGGACCCCAACCCTTGTGGTCCACTGTAATATTTAGGGCTAGAGGGCACACAGCCCTCTTCCTGGGCTGATTTTGGCCCCGGGGACCCATCCCCCAGCATAATGTTTAGGGGAGGGGCAACATGGCCCCCCTCCCCAGGCTGATTTTGGCCCCAGGGATCCCATTTCATGAGGCCAGTGCCAATTTTAGGGGGGCAGTCAACACCTCTCCGTTGGCCGATTTTGGCCCAGGGGACCCCATCCTCAGGGCCCTCAAACTTAAAAGTGGGTGCCCTGGTGCCCATCCAGGGCACCCACCATACTCTTGTTGGGGACCATGGGGGGAGCCCCGTGGCCAACGCGGCCCTAGCCGGCTCCCCATATCCAGCGGGAGCTAGCATTGCTCCCGCCCACAGGGAGCAGCTCCTAATGCTGCTCTCTCTGGGTGGGAGCTATCTTTTGATCTGTTTCTCTGCCTTCAGTGCGGGCAGGGAAACATTTGAAAAGTCTGCTCCCAGCGGGCAGGGGCATTTTTGAAGCTCCCACCAGCTGGGAGTGGGCTTGGTGTTTGCTCGTACTTGGTGGAAATTCAAAAATGCTGCTGCCAAGTGTGAGCAAACCCATGTTTCCCTGCCCATGCCGCTGTGGGCGGGGAAACCTCTATGTCCTGGAGGTGGAATCTCAGGGACATAGCTTGTAAACTGACCCCAGGAGATGGCGTGCTCAAGGCCATTAATGGCTCAGGGAGGGTGGCTGTGCAGCCCCCCCTTCCTTAAAGTAATCAGCCCCGGGGTGGGCTCCCCAGGTTCTTTTGAGGCTCAGAGAGAGGGGGGCCTGTATGTTCCCCTTCCCTCTTTGTTATATTTCAGCCCCAGGGCAGGCTCCCCCAGGGCCTTTTCAGTCTTGGGGAGGGGGCACGCAGCCGTCCTTCCCATATAAAGTAATTTATGTCCTGGGGATGGACTCCCCGGGGCATCTGAGAGCTCGAGGAGGTGGGTTGCTTGGCCCCCTCCCAATAAAAAAGTAATTTTGACCCAGGGGGTGGGCTCCCCGGGTCTCTGGAGGCTCAGGGGAAGGGGGCCATGTGGTCCCCCTCCCCTTATAAACTATTTTTGTTCCCTATGGTGTGCTCCCTAGGGCCTCTGCAGGTCTTGAGGAGGGGGGTCACGCAGCCTCCTCCCCTTTATGAACACAGCCCCTGGGTGTGCTCCTCATGGCATAAATGTATTGAATGCGATCCGGCCACCATTTTTTCTTTCAAGAATACAGGAACCTTGCAGGATTGCAGCATGTTTTGCTGATTTTGTTTTTCTTTTTGGCCCAAAGGGGTCCCTCTGGGTCGCCCCCATGCGGTCTAGCGGGTCAGGGTATACCTTTAGAATATGTTTGTTAACTTCAGGACAGGGGACTAAGTCCCCAAATCCTGCAATGGCTGCCTGCAAACTTTTTCTCATGTTGCTGGCAGCCAGAGCACTTGCTCTGCGGGAGTCTGGCCCAAGGGAAATAAAGCTTCCTAGGCCAATCAGAACGCTTTATTTTTAAATTGGCGTTCCTGTGAAATAATCTCGAAGCCCTCGTGGACCCAACCATCCAGATATACAACTAATTTGTCCCTTAATTTCTCAGAAACTACTGAATGGATTTACACCAAACACACAAATCACATAGATCAGACCGTGATCTGGCTTCCTGCCAAATTTGGTGTAATTCTCTTCAGCAGTTTTGCTGCAGCCTTGTTTAAAGAAGTCTATGTAAAATGCATGGGGATTTTGTGTTTTGGGATTTTGGGACCACCTTTCTTCTTGCCCTCTTCTGGACCGATCACCCCAAACCTTTCCAGGAAGGAGCTGAGGTGGCTGAACTTTATTTTAGAAGTTTTGCGAATACATTATTGCCCCTGAAGGGGGGTCTGTGTGGCCCCCCTCCACTATTATTCAAAAGCCTCGGGAGGTGGTGGTCCCTGGGGCTCAACGAGCCCAATAGAGGGGGGTCCACGTGGCCATCCTCCTAAGTTAAAATAAAGCCTCCGAAAGGTGGTGGTCCCCAGGGCTAAAAAGAGCCCTAGGAGGGGGCCCGTGCCCTCTTCTTCTTTTTTGTAATCCCCTCATGCCCCCGGGACCTGGCCCACCAAGGGCTAAACTGAAAAGAAGTACGGGAGACCGCGCATATTTTTCTTTTAAAATTTCCAGCGGTTTCGTGACTCCGTCGCGATTTCACAGCAATTTGTTTTTTAAATGCTTTTTTGCCCTGCCAACACTTACTGGTTGAAGTGTTGGCAGCCAATCAGATATCAGCGCTGAGACTGTCGTATCCTTGGAGGATCTGCATCCCTATATGTACAAATTTTAATTTATTTTAAATAACTCTAAAACTACTGAACTGATTCACACCAAATAACAAAAGGCATGCTTTCTGGACCAAGAGCTACCTTTCGGCCAAATTTGATGCAATTACGTCCAGCAGTTCGGGCTGTAGTCATGTTCAAAATCCCAATGGGAATTAACATATGAAACACAGTTGTTTTGACCCCCCTCTTTTCTCGGCCCCCGCTTCACGGATCACTCTAAAACTTTCCACACACACCTAGAATGACCAGTACACTTTTTATGGAAAGTTTTGTTAAGATTCCTCAAACGGCACCAAAGATATAGGCCAGGTCAAAAAACGCTTTTCCTTTGGAAACATAGTCCTAAATATAACTACTTACTGGCAGTCACCAGTAGGTAGGTATAGTTAGGACCTACTTTCCATAGAAAAATAGTTTTTTGACTTGCCTATATCTTTGGTACCGAATCTTCATTACATTTTCCAAAAAAAGTGTCAAGTTGGGTCTTGTTGTGCATGGCAATCCATGAAGCGGTGGCCAAGAGAAAGGGGGGTAGTCAAAAAAGTGCATTTCCCATTTCCCATGTTAATTCCCGTTGAGTTTTTAGGCACAACTGCAGCCCAAACTGCTGGACAGAATTACACCAAATTTGTCAGGAAGGTAGCTCTTGGTCCAGAAAGCATGCTTATTGTTATTTGGTGTGGATCCGTTCAGTGGCTTTCAAGATATTAAAGGACATCCAAATGTGTATATCTGGGCATGTATCTAAGCACAGATCTTATAGTGAGATCTGATTGGCTGTCAGCACTTCAACCAGAAAGTTCTGGCAGCCATCTTGGAACCAATATGCATGATAGCACCCCATTGAAATGCATTGTAGTGAATAGTAGGTGTTGAGGGTCACAAATAGGAAAACGTAGAAGGGGTGAAAAATGATTTTAGTTACAATATAAATCATTTGCTGCTAAGGTGATTTTACCCTGCGAGAAATACTTCTGCTGGGATTTCATGAGTCATGTTTGAGAGAAAACAGTTTTCTCATGATTTTCCCATAGAGGTTTTGGAAGGTGCTCCAGAAGCTAAAATGAGAGCATATTTTCTGCAAATTCACACTATCTTTCTCAGGCATATGAGAATGAAGTCTGACATTCTCAGTAAAACATGTATTCCAATAGGAGCAGCCTGTCAGTTGATTCCCTTGTGTTATACTGCAGCCTCCCAGAGCGTTCTAAAGAACAACTAGAGCACTAGCAGTCTTACTTATGGCAAAAGTGTGGCACACCTGAAGCCATCTTGATTGAATCAAACTGGTAAAACTTAATACATTTAATTTAGAAAGGAACAAAATTAGGGGGTACATTTTATCATAGAAATTATGGTTGGTGCTGTAGAAAGAAAAATTAGGTCACGTTTTAAGTGAGCTCTCAAATATCTTCCTCTTCTATTTCATTAAAACATTCTGACATGTAGACTGAAACATTCACTTTCAACACCAGCAGCAGACTGCCAGTTAACTCCCTGGTGATCAGCAGTTTACTACAGTATTCTAATAAGCAACATTTGGTTTTTTTAAATTATTTTTTTATTATTTTCTCAGGTCAAAGTATGACAGATATATAAAAACAACTCATACAGGGTGAACATCAGAAAGTAACAATCCAAGTAGAGATAATTATAATTAACTAATTAATTAATTAATTAATTAATTCATTCATTCATAGATTAGCTAAGAGATTACAGAGATTGCACACATATGAAGTATTTTTTTGTAAACAATTTCAATATACAATTAATCATTATCAACATTGATAAAATCCCATCAAAATTTTTTCCAAATCTTATCAAACTTTAGTAGTTGAGAGGCCCCTTGCTTTGGTCAAAGCGAGCTCTAATTCATATATCTGATAGATAAGGGAACACCATTCCGAATCTTTAGGGAAGTTCCCTGAGACCCATGCCCTAGCAATGCAAAGTCGGGCGGATACCAGCATAATTATTAATTTCTGAAAGCCCCCTTCAAGTTCATATTTAACACCCATAATTCTCTCTTTAACAGATACCTGTACTGGAAAGCCCAGGCTTAACGACATACACTTTGTCACCCCTTCCCAGAATTTCTGTAAACAGGGGCAGAGTGCGAACATATGCAAGACATCAGCAGCAAAGAGATTGCACTTCGGACATCTTGTTCTATCTGTCCTATCTCTACAGGTAGTTGCTCCCCATTTTAAGATTACGTCTGGGGTATAATATAATTATAACTATTTTGCAGTTTAAGATTAACGGAATGTACGGAGCGGTATTTATAATTATAACTATTTTGTAGTCTAAGATTAACGGAATGTACGGAGCGGTCCAACAAATCTAAAGCCATCTGAATCTCTCCAACCGAAACCTCAGACGAGAAGAGCCTGCTCCATTTTGCTGCTAATAGCAGGGTGTCTTCTACAGCGAACTATGAAAATGCCTGATACATCATGCTTATTGTAGGTTTAATGCCAGGCTTAAAATAGCATGACGAAAACTCTGAGCTTTCAATGTCTTTTACGTGTTCGCTGCTCATCCGCATATAGTCCCTCAGTTGAAGGCATTTGAAAAAAGAATGAAGTTCGAAGGCATCTTGTAAGTCAGAAAAAGATCTAAAGCCATTCACACCAAATATTTTGGCCCATTGTTATAATTCCGCAGTCTGCCCAGACTCTACAGGTTAGATCCCGGCAAATAAGGGGAAAAGCAGGATTATCCCATATGGGGGTATCTTTGTTGATAAACCCAACAGAATATTTCTTACAAATCCCCTTCCAGATACAAATAATACCTTTAAGTACTTTAAAACGCACCCTTTTATGGTAGTTGGGATCGTCTATCCTATAAAAAAAGAGCCTAACTTCTGCTCCAAGAGCGAGCTGGTAGCAAAATGATGTTGGATCTGGTTCCCCTAAAGTCACTAAACTATGCAAATGTCCGGTAAAAGCGTCCCAAAAGTAAAAATTAAAATCTGGAAGTGAGAGCCCTCCCTTTTTTATAGGGGAATTAAAAAAATTTACTAGCTCGCCTTGCCCGCCTGAAGCCCCAGATAAAACTACCAATAGCGCCTTCCAACCGCCTAAAGAAAGAATCCGGGACCCTCAGTGGGATTGCCCTAAACAAATAAAGAAATTTGGGGAGAATATTCATTTCAATAATATTTACTCATCCAATAATGGTAAGTGGTAACTTATTCCATGATTTTAATTTAAGGACTGTTGTAGATGACAAATGTTTGTAATTTAATTTAACAATATTGGAGACCACAGAGCACAGCTTAATGGCTAAATAAACCGTCAGGGTAGTAGCCCCTAGAATTGAAGAATCAGGAGTAAAATTCAAAAGAACCTGAGTTTTAGATAAATTCAGCTTATAGCCAGAAAATTCCCCAAAAATACATGCTTCAAGAGTGATCTGAGTGACTGCTATTACTGGGTTAGAAGAAAGAATTGCCACATTGTTGGCATATGCCGTCAGTTTCAGTTGTTGATCAACGAGAGCCCATGGTTGAATACCTGTATTCCTCAATCAATCAATCAATCAGGGAATTGTAAGCGGGCTCCTCGCCTGTGAGGATCTCAAGGGGCTGGGGGGGTCCGCAGTTCCGTTCAGTCGAAGAGCCAGGCCTTGAGCGCCTTCCTGAAGGTGGTCAGGGAGGGGGCTCATCTGATGTCGATCGGGAGCTCGTTCCAGGTCTTGGCCGCGATGTAGGAGAAGGCTCTTCCCCCTGTTCTGGCTCGGCAGATGCGTGGGGTTTCGGGGAGGGCGGCGGATCGGAGGTTTCTTTTGGGTACGTGGAAGGTGATTCTTCCTTTGAGGTATTGGGGTCAGGAGTTGTGGAGGCATTTGTAGGCGTGGGTGAGTATCTTGAAGGTGACTCTATTCTTGATGGGGAGACAGTGGAGATTCCATAGGTGTTGGCTATTGTGCTCGTGTCGAGGGATGCCGAGGACGAGTCTGGTGGTGGTGTTCTATATCGTCTGGAGCTTGCGGAGTAGAGACTTATGATGCCGGCGTAGAGGGCGTTTCCGTAGTCAAGTCTGCTGGTTATGAGTGCGTGGGTGACTGTCTTCATTGACTCAGGGGGGATCCATTTGAAAGTCTTGCGAAGGATGCGGAGGGTGTTGAAGCAGCTGGAAGCGACGGCGTTGACCTGTCGGTTCATGGAGATGGAGGAGTCGAGTACGATGCTGAGGTTTCTGGCGTGGTCCGTGGGGGGTCGAAGGGCTGCCGAGGGCGGTGGGCCACCAGGTGTTGTTCCAAGCTGATGGGGTGGTTCCGAGGACGAGGACTTCTGTCTTCTCTGAGTTGAGCTTCGAGCAGCTGTTGTTCATCCAGGATGCGACGTCCTGCATTCCTTTCTGGAAGTTGAGTCTGGTGGTGGTGGGGTCCTTTGTGAGGGAGAGGATGAGCTGGGTGTCGTCGGCGTAGGATACTATGCTGAGGACGTGCTGTCTGACGATGGCTGCGAGGGGGGCCATGTAGATGTTGAAGAGGGTTGGGCTGAGCGATGATCCCTGGGGTACTCCACAGTTGATTTCCGTGGGTTCGGAGAAGAAGGGTGGTAGTCTGATCCTTTGGCTTCTGCCAGTGAGGAACGAGCGGATCCAGTCGAGGGCGGTTCCTTGTATGCTGGCGTCGTGTAGTCTGGCGGCGAGTGTGCGGTGGGAGACGTGTCAAATGCTGTTGACAAGTCGAGTAGGATCAGGGCTGCGGTGTGGCCTAGGTTGAGGAGGGTGCGGATGTCGTCTGTAGTGGCGAGCAGGGCAGTCTCAGTGCTGTGGTTGCTGTGGAATCAGGATTGGGAGGAGTCGAGGATGGAGTTGGCTTCCTGAGGAGAGACTGTAAATAAGGCTCTACATAAAGAGCCAAAAGAAGGGGGGAGAGTTGGGAACCCTTTATAATGAGCAACTAGAGTGCTATCATTCTGAATTTATGACACAAGTGTGGCTCATCTGACCGCCATCTTGATGGAATCGAAGTGGAAAACTGAAAGCATTTTCTACTGGGGATACTGCAGTAAATGAGGAGATTAGGGAGCTTTATAACAAATAGGTCTCCCAAGATGGCCACCAGAGATAATAGAGCCCAAATGTAGCATAAATATCACCCAAAGTTAGTGCAAGTATAGCCCGATGGCAGAAGTGTGCACAACACTTAAGGGGATATTTACAAGAAAAGTCCGGAGAGCAGTGTTACGCTAAATTTGGCAACACCGTGCTCCGACATATTCAAACGCAGGGGTGCACCGTATTTACAAAAATATGGCACACCCCTGCATTTCCCCTAGCGCTGGCGCTAAAAAAGCTGCCTAGTGCCAGTGAAGACACCCTTGCGTCATGTTGCAAGGGTGCCTGAGCTGCAGGGACAATTGTTTATGTGCAGGAAGGAACACCTTCCTGCACATAAACAATCAATAATGGCGATTAGCTCTTTCTATGTGTTCTGCAGAATGCAGCACACATAGAAAGAGCAAAAAACTAGAAGAAACTAATAATTTCTCCTCTTATTGCCATTCTAAGACCAGGTATTAACAGGCCTTAGTTCCAGCCGCTGCCCCAGCCTTGTAAAAAGCAATAGGTGTTGCAGTGGAATGCCCACTGCAACACCCATTGCCCGGCCCTTTGCTGCAGCAGACAGCGTGGAAAAGGGGCATATTTACAAGGTGGCGTTAAGCCACGTTAAGTGGCTTAGCACCACCTTGTAAATATGGGAAATGGCGCAACGCCACTGAAGCATCAGAAAAGTGACGCTCCAGTGGCGTTAGGGGCTTGTAAATATGCCCCTTAATTTTTAATTTTTTTTTGCAGTTTTATATAGCGCAGACTTCACCTGGAGGTTATTGGAGTGCTTTACATGAGCATCAGTTACATTACACAATGACACATTCCTTTTGGGCTTTAGACATGGGGAGATTAAGCCATTTGCTCAGGATCACAAGATGTCGAGCTGAAGCGAAATACGGACCTGGTTACCCAGTTGCAAAGTCTACAGCTCTGGCCATAACGTCACATTCTCTCCCCTAAGTGCAACATATAATCAAGTGATCAACTGGATAAAATAACATCAAGATAGGAAATAATTTAAAAGTGATTTGTTGCTATTTAATAACTCAGAAAATATGTCCTCATTTTAGTTTTTAGAGCACTAACCATAATTTCTATGAGAATAAGACCCTCTCATTTTTATAATTTGTAAAGGAAATGCATTAGGTATTACAGTTTTGATTACATCAAGATGACATCAGGCGTGCCACACATTTGTAATAAATATAGAATGTTAGCAATCTAGTTTTTCATTAGAATACTGTGGGGAGGCAGGTGTCACGGGCACGGACTTGGATAATTGAGGTCAGGGAGGAGGTTGTAGAGGCAGCAAGTTGACCATGCTGGCCAGGCGGGAGGGAAAGTGGCAGCACAACGGACCATCGAGGGCAGGGGAAAGGGGGCAGGGGCAGCAAACCAACCATGCAGGACAGGCAAGAGAGGCTGTTGCAATATAACAGACCATTGAGGGCAGAAGGAAGAGGCAGTGGGAGTACAACCATACATGCCAATAGACCCAATTCAGGCACAAGATTTCCGATGTTTCTAAGCCCAAAATTGATTTATTTTATCTGTTTCATCTCTAAAATCTCCTCTTTTTCAATGTAAGTTAATAGGGAAAAGAAATTCCCAAGTTTCTTTTCTCAAAATCTCCCAATTACCAAGTTCAAAATGTTGGCAAGTATGATACATTGGAACACTGAGGGCAAGAGGAATGGGGTAGGGGCATGGACTTGGATAACAGAGGTCAGGAGGGAGATGGGCAGGGCACCAAACTGACCATACAGGGCAGGTGTCAGGGGTTGCAGCAGCACAATACACCACACAAGGCAAGGGGGATGGCAGTGCAGCACAACAGACAATGGAAAGCAGTAGGGAGGGGACAGGGCCATGCACATGGACAACAGAGAGCAGAGGACAGCAAGCTGACCATACCGGACAGACAGGATGGACAGTTGCAGAATAACGGACCATGAAGGCAGGAGGGAGGGGGCAGGGGCATGACTATGAACCAGACAAGGCAGGAGGGAGGGGATAGGGGCCTGCACAGTGAAAACAGAGGGCAGGGGGGCAGTACTAGAGCAGTAAGCTGACCATGGAGGGCAGGCGGGATAGCACTGGAAGCACAACATACCATGGTGGGCATTGGTGAGACTATAATGACATACACACAGACAATGGAGGGAAGGTGGCAGGGGGTCAGGGTAAGCAAGCTGACCACACAGGGCAGGTGGGAGGGGCTGTGGCAGCACAGATGGTCATGCATGGCAAGCAGGAAGGTTAGTGGCAGCACAACTGCTATGGTGGGCAAGAGGGAGGGGACAGGGGCATGCACAAAGGACCATGGAGGACAGAAGGGATTGGTAGGGGCTGGACACAGTTAAGAGAGGGTAGTGGAAGGGGCTTCAGCACAGACCATGCGGGGTAGGCATGAGGAGCAGTTGCAGCACAACAGAGAATGGAGAGCAGAAGGGAATGGCAGCAAAATGAACCATGGAGGACAGATGGGAGGGGATAGGGGCATGGAACTTGGACAGGCAAGGTGGAGGTGGAAAAGACAGGCGACATTCATCTGACCAGGCTAGGCAGGTGGGTGGGGCAGTGGCAGCTCAATAGACCACTCAAAGTAGATAGGAGGGGCAGTGGCAGGTTCATGGAACATGGTGAGAAAAACGTAAGGAGCAGGGGCAAGCACACAGACATCAGAGGGTGGGGGAAGGAGGATAGGGGCAGCGAGCTAATCACAGAGGCTAAGCAGGAGTGCGATGATGAGGCATTGAATTTGACATTGGAGGGCAGGAGGAGTGCACAGGGACATCAAGCTAAATGGAGGGCAGTGGCAGCACATCTGATCATGCAGGGCAGGAGGGTGCATGGACTTGGACAAACAGACGGTAGGTAGGAGGTAGATGGGGCAGCAAGCTAGCTGTTCATCGCAGGCGGGAAGGGCAGTGGAAGAGCAATGGCCGTACAGGGCTGTAATGAGGGAGCAGGGGCATGGACTTGGACAATGGATGGCAAGGAGGAGGGGGACAGGAGCAGCAAGTTTGGGTGGGGGCAGCACAATGCCAGCCACGCCCTGCATTCAACTTCCCACCTTCTCCGCCACCGCGCATTGCGATGGGCATTTTACTGAACGTTAAAAAAAAACTAGAAATTGACCGAAAAAAACTAAGGTTACTGTGACATTATAGCTAAGAAATGGAATTTAAAAATTTAAAACAAAACCTTAGAAATTCACTAAAAAAACAAAGATTACAGGGACATTATAGTTAGGTTCAGATTTTACATGCACAAAACCATAGAAATTCAGCTGTTATACTTAGAGTTATTTCAAATAGCTTTGGGCAACATGTATCAAATTTGGAAATTACAATTACCTAATTGCAATTTTCAGAGAATCGCAATTGGGTAATCGCAATTTCCAATGTATGAATCTCCATGATTTTCATATACCGATTCCTAGTCGGTCGCAAATTGACCTACCTCATTAATATTAATGAGGTAGATTGCAATTTGCGACCCCCTAGGAATCGCTAAAATCATGGGGATGGTGGCCTGCTTGGTTCAGCAGACCACCATGTCCGTGATTGCTTTTATATAAAGCAATCTTTAAATGCAGCTCATTTTCCTTAAAGGAAAAAAATTATGCTTTTCATTTTTTTAAGAGCAGGCAGTGGTCCATGGGAGCAATGCCTTCTCTTTAAAAACATTTTTACAACCATTCCCAAAGGGGAAGGGGTACCTTTGGGACCCCTTTTTCATTTGCGAATGGGTTACCATCTACTTGAAGTATGTGGTAAAATGCGAATGTTTTGTGACCACATTCACGGTCACATAGCGTTCATACATACCATTAGGATTCGCTATTTGGAAGGGACGCCCTAAACACGCCCCTTCCAAATACCGAATCGCAAACCCATTTTGTGATTCGGTAACAGGTTATCGAATCGCAAAATGTGGTTTAATACATGTAAAAAGCCTTTTTTGCATTTTCAAACGGGCCGATTCTGTGAATCGGCCATTTGTGAACGCAAAATTGGTTGATACATGTGGCCCTATAACTCATGCCCTAAGGTAACTATAACTAGTGCCCTCGCCATGCACTGCTAATTACCCCAGATATTACATCACTCATGACATCTTCTATGACATCATTGTAATATCACTGTAACATTTGCAGTAAATTTAATGATGAGAAAACTCTGCATGGCGAGGGCACAAGTTATAGTTACCTTAGGGCACGAGTTATTGTTACTTGAAATAACTCTAACTACAGCAGCTGAATTACCATGGTTTTGTGCATGTAAATCTGTACCTAACTATACTGTCCCTGTAACCTTTGGTTTTTTAGTGAAAAAAATTATATATGCATCTTTGGCGTCGTTTGACGGATCTTCGCGAAAATTTAAAAACTAATGGCCCACTCACTTCAGCTGCTGTGTTAAACATTTCGGGGTTATCCGTCAAGTGGGGGTCGAGAAAAAGGGGGGGTCCCAAAAAGCTTTTTCTCCATGTTAATTTCCATAGGAAACTGTTGACGCAGCTACAGCCCGAACTGCTGAACGGAATTACACCAAATTTGGCAGAAAGGTAGCTCTTGGTCCAGAATGCACTCTGTTTGTTAAATAGTGTAAATCCATTCAGTAGTTCCTGAGAAATTTTAACGTTTCTCAGCTATACAAATTTGGCCGCGGAGGATCCGTGAACCCTCCCGAACTCGAGCCTGCGATCTGATTGGCTGCCAACAGTTCCAACCAGGAAGTGTTGGCAGCCATCTTGTGACTCGGTTGAACTGAGTCACTAGGAAAAAGGTAAAAAAAAGTTAAACATTAAGAAAAGGGGGCAGGGTAGAAACACCCTGATCCCCTAGGCCTGCTCAGGGGTCCCACAGGGACCCGCAGGGCCAAAAAAAGCATTCTTTTTTTTGGGCGAGATTCGTGCTGGATCCGCGGATCTAGCCGAAAATAAAAAATAAAACAAATGAAGCGCTGGCTCCTGAGCTTCATTTTCTTTAAGCCCCCGGGTGGGCCAGGTCCCGGGGGCAATCAAAAATAATGATGCAGGGGCCCGCTCGGGTCTCTGCAGGCCAGGGGACTGCCACCTCCCTGGGTAAAATTTTGGAAATGCGGGGGGCATGTGGCCATGCTTCAGCCCGGCGACCGACACCTCACCGGGACTAAATGTGGAAACAAATTGGGGGGGCTCCAGCCCCCTCATGCAGCCCCAGTGACCTCCACCTCCCTGGGGCTAAATGTATCATAATGTGGGGGGCCACGGGGCCCCCCGCAGCCTCAGGGACTGCCACCTCCTTGCGGCTATTTGAAAGATTGGAGGGTGGCCGCGCAGCCCCCCTCCTGGAGCTGTAAATGGCCCTGGGGACCGCCACCCCCCAGGGCCGACTCCAGCAATGTCCCGGGGTGCCCACCCCGGGACATTGCAGTATGCTATGGCTTGGTGGGAGCACCGCTCCCGCCATCCCATAGCAAACAATTGCTCTCACTTGTTCACAATGGAGCACTTCGCTTTTCACCCCCAGGAGATAAAAAGCAATGCTGGCTCCTGCAGGAGGCGGGAGCCGGCCGGGACTTCAGGCTTCTCCTGTGGTCCTCAACCATCTGGCCATGCCCCGGGAGATGGGGTCCCTGGGGCCGGAAATGGCCCCCCTCCCTTTTTTCATTTAAATAAAAAAATGGCTAGGCCCCGGAGGATGGAGTCCTCGGGCCAAAATCGGCCTTGGGTGGGGGCTGCGCGGCCCCCCTCCCTTAAAATAAAGCAATATTTTTTTTAAAGAAATGGCCAAGCCCCGGGGATGGGTTATTTTCTGTTCCTTTTCTCTGTACTCTTAAGTTCATTTTACACAATTTGTGGACAACTCGTTTGCTAGCAAACTTCTGTTCGCTTGCCACTATGTGTGTTGGGCAAAAATTCTTTTTGAGCCACACTACCATGGCCAATATTGGACATACACTTATTTAGAGTCATCCCCACTCTGGAGATTTTAACTATCAGGTGTACTCCACCCACACAATACAGCATGTTACTTACAGTGCATTGGAAGAGATTTAACTATTACACCGCTCACAAGCAGACCTTACTCACTTCATTCTAGATGCACAGTCAACTGTATACTCAGTGTTTTAATGTCTAACAGTCATACTTTATCACCACCTCTGTTTTTACACAGGTACTGGATGCCTCCTCGAGTAATACATGGCAAGGTTTCAGGTATCTCTTGCTCACCCGACAATTCGGGTAGGTCACTAACATTATTATTTGTTGTTTCAGTTAACTATATGGACTCTAATCTGAGCCGTACATGTTGTGAGTGTGTGCTTATAATCAGCTTTAATTTTGATAATGTACACTTTTGTCTCTTTCCAAGGCGTATGCTGACCAGTACAAACAACGCTTGAGTAGTCTCCCACGCCACCCACTGGTTGTATACATTTTTCCCACTTATTCGAGTTGGTACAAGTGGAAATTTCACCTTTACACATTTTGGTCCTGATGAAACACCACTACATCTCTACAGGGAGTGTTTGGCTGAAACATGTCGACCTTTACAATTCTTTGACAGATTGGACTCTCCCTCTGTCTTAGTTATACTTTTTAATCCTGACCTATGGATGCCCCATTAAAATTATCCTACATACCATAGAGTTAGTTTTAGCTTACCTACACTTTTGTTTCACTTACCTCCCACCAAACCCTGTTCATCAAGAGGTTTAGTATACCTCCTCTTTATTAACAAAATATTCCTGAGCTCCTCCCTCTCAGTGAGGGGGTTGTAGCCTGAACTACGACTAGGTTCGTAGTGCGAGGAGGTCCCCAATGATGAAGCATGCCACCTAAGGGTGGGTGAGGGGAACCGTCCTAAGAAAGGGACACTCCAGCACTACGATAGCTAACTAGACCAAGGTGCCTACTATTGTGTTTTGTTGTTGTACAAGCATACACTCACCCATACAGCCACTCTCACAATCCCTCACTCACACATACAGTTACTTATATACTCCAACACTCACATATACTGCCTTTCACATATGCAGTTACTCACCCATATACCACTGAGACATCCATTCACTCACCGACACAGCCATATGCACACTCACTCATCCATACAGCCCCTCGCTCACGTACTCATGAACCCATACACCCACTCACATATCCATGCAGGGAGTCACACACCCCCTCACCCACCAACAGAGACACTCAGGCACCCATACAGATACTCAGACAACCAAAAAATAACCTGTATAGACACTCATGTAGCTACTCACCAACCCATGCAGCCACTTACACACCAACTGACAGACTGATACAGACATTCACACAGATTAGTCACTCACCCATACATTCACTGAGACACGTATAATCACTCACTTATACAATCAGTCACGCACCCACTAAATCATCCATACAGACACTCATACACCCATTCATTCTTCAAAACTCCTTGTCGTATATATACATATATATATAATATTCTTAAACTTTTTAGAAACACTCACGCTCACTGGATGATGTCATCACTGATGTCATTTGAGATGTCATCAGTGATGTCATCAGTGATGTCACTGACCATGTCATGAGTGATGTAATATGTGACGTCATCAGCAGTGCATTGCGGGGGCGCGAGTTATAGTGAGCTCAGCTAACTATAACGGCTGAATTTCTCTGGTTTTGTACGAGTGAAATGTCAGACTAACCATAACGTTGCTGTAACCTGTGGTTTTTTCTATGAATATCTAAGGTTTTTTAAATGCTAATTCCTAACTATAATGTCCTTGAAACCTGTGTTTTCTTTCGGTGAATTTCTAAGGTTTTTTAAATGCCAATTTCTAGCTATAACGTCCTTGAAACCTGTGTTTTCTTCAGTGAATATATATATATATATATATATATATATATATATATATATATATATATATATTACACAATGCTACCACTTATAGTTAGGCCCTATTTACCATAAGAAATTTATTTTTTGTTGTGCTAACAACATTGGCGCCGATTGATGAATTTTCACAAAGCTTTCCATAAAAAGTTCATTCACTTCATCTGCTTCCTGGAAAGTTTTTGGGTAATCCATCAAGCGGGAGAGGGAGGGCTGAGAAAAAGAGTGGTGCCAAAACAAATTTTCCCATGCAATTTCCATTGTTTTTAAACAGCACTGCAAACAAAATGATTGAAAGGAATTACACAAAATTTGCCAGACAGCTAGATCTTTGACAAGAAAGCATACTTTTCTGATTTGGTGTAAATCCGTTCAGTATTTTTGGGGAAATTTAGGTTCACAATTTATAGATATTTGAATGGTTGGTTACACAGGAGTCCTGTGGGAGTCCCGTAAGCACAATACTTCAATTAATAGAATGATCTGATTGGCCAATGGTGGGTTTTTTCCCCCCATCGGTCGCTTCTATCCCTCTGATTGTCTGGCCATAACATGAAGAATGAGGGGCCGATTCCGATCTGGGACAGAAATCTCTCCGACCGAGCCGGACCCGGAGAGATTTCCGACCGAGCCGGACTCCCGCAGTCCGACCGAGCGAGTACGATGCGGCCGTATGCTGCCTGACTCGATTCGGTCAGACTCCCATTGAAGTCAAGGGGAGCCGGTCGTATAACGCGTACACGGGCTCCCATTGACTGAATGGGCACGTCGCGAACAGGGGGGCCCCCTACAGTGGGTACGCGTCAGTGCGACTCGCACCACACATGCATGTACAGGGGGGACCCTTCGGTCCCCCCTGTGTGCGACTCGTGCGGCTACGCGTGCAGGGGGGTCCGGCTCCGACAGCTCTTTGGAGCCAGACGCTACGAGTCGGTCGGGCTGTTCGAAGCACGCATCGTACTTGCTCGGTCGGGTAACGTCTCCATTGCGTGGTGCGAGTCGTGTCCGTACGAGTCGGTCGGAGAGGTTCGGACCCGGGAACGAGTCGGTCGGCGATTTCGCGTACACTCGCATCGTACTTGCTCGCGCGGACGACCGTATGAATCGGTCGGAAACTAGGCCTCCGAATCGGATCCGGTAAAGCCGAATCCGATTCGGTGCCCTACCGGCCGAGATCGGAATCGGCCCCTGAGTTGGTGGCCGCCATTACATGACAAAGGGACTCAATCCCTTTGTAATAAAATGAAACAAATAAAGTATAATTGAGCAGGATAGGAATATACTGACCCCCTGAATCTTGTGGAGGGACAAGTAAAAAATAGCTTTTTGTGCTGCAGTGATCCTGTGGGAGTCTTGTGGGAGCCAGCATGACTCTCTTACTTCTGCAAGATTGCTGCAGGATTGGGAAACAGTTTAAAAAGAAAGTGGGATGGTGTCTGTTGAAGCAGGTCAGGTTCTGTGTCCAGTACCACGACACGCACAGTCAATGGTCTTTCGTGGAGAAGGATTGGGCGCCCGTGGGGATTGGACGCATGTCCTGGCTGCATGAGTAGGGCTGGCACCTGCGGGGGGTTGACATAGTTAGGTATGGTAATAAACGTTACTTTATGTTAAAAAAAATTAGGTATTCACAGAAAAAAGTAAAAGTGAAGTTATAGTTATAGTTAGGTATGGTAATATCTTACGTTACATTTTTTTTTAAACTAGAAATTCACTGAAGAAGCAAAAGGTCAGAATGATTCTACAGGTAGGTGAAATGTCAGTGAAAAATATGATTTCAAAGAAAAAAAACACTGAAGTTCACCAGCTACTGTTAAAGGAAATATAACTTGTACACTTGCCATGCACTGCTTTAGAGCTACATACTACATAACTCATGATATGTTCTATGACATAATTGATAACCACCAAAAACATTTGAAAGGACATAATTGATGACAAAACTGTGCATGGTGAGTGTGCAAATTATAGTTACTTCAGTTAGTTAGTTAAGTAGATTGCTCAAACTACAAAATAACAACTGACATGGTGGTGAACATAGAAACCTACATAATTAAAGTATCACACAACAAAAGCCTGGCATGTTTGTGTTCTTGGAGAGTAGTGTGCACATACTGACATCAAAGATCTACACTTGGATATACAGAACTTGAGTATAGAGCAGAGCCTCTAACACTGATTCTATAGCTCTGGCCTGCAAATTTAGACTACCCCTCTTACTAGTCCTATTTCTCATTTTTGTAAACAACTTAAAACAGACCACTTCAAAGTATTTGTCTTGAACAAACACTGGTGTTAGATTGAGTCTGTCTTGAGCAGCCAAATATATACTGCCTACCATCCATGCTGTTTAGCGTTTAATGCCTTCAGGACATTGTCTTCTCTCGCACACCTGGGCCCTATCTCTAAGCTACTGTCCTTTATTACCAGCGTGTTTCTTTCTGCTCCGAATGCACCAAACATGTCAAGAGCTCACATCTTCATTTAGCCTCTGTGGCTTAATAAATCTTGCATTATGACTGCATCTAACAGGATAATTCTCATACTGGTCATATAGGTTCTGCTTGCTATATATTTGTAGGTTATAAACATTTCTTAACAGAAACTAGGCGTATAATCATCATCAGTTTTAATGCACATGCAAACCACAGAGGCATCCAAATGCAGGGAAAGAGGGGTAGCATGAAAACAACATTGTGCTCCTGCTCTCGAACATTAGAAAAGAAAGGGGCTGTTTACTGCAGGTTTCATAAGTCCATGCATGGGGCAATTTTGCACTGTGTCCACATGCTTTTATAATGGTAGGTAAATCAATGCAATGCTTTGAATCATTTTGTACCAAGCAAATGACCATGCAAGATGTTAGTACATAACCCTAAAATTGTGTTCAATTCCCTTCTGAATGGCCATTTTCTCTAGCCTCCACTGCATATTACTATTGTTAGCAGCTGGCCATTCAATGCCGCTGCTTCCATATGACTTTTACCGGCACAGGCTGTGTCTCACAACCCATCTAGCAAATATATGTGATACATGCCCTTTCTCTTTCCTGAATGTGGACACGATATGCCAATTAAATGCCATTATAGACTTTTTCTCCATTTGTAATTTTGACGTCAAGTACTAATTCGGCATCTGTATATATACCAGATGTAAATTGTGTCTTATTTGCACCTCCTTTTTAGGTCTCGCCTACACAGCACATGCCCTATGCTGAGAGATGTATTGTTTGCAATTCAGTGGGTTTACAACTCACCCACAGCATTAGTTGTTTTTGTTATCACTCTCATTTGCAATCTTTCAATTGGTTAGCTCCCGTAGGCTTCCCTTCCTTTTTCCTCGCCTTCTTGCAATGCACTACTTTTTATAAGTGTTTCAGTATTATTCCTGGATGTGCAATGAGCTTTCCTACTTAAGACACACAAGAATACAGCTTCTTATTTATGTTGCTTTCACCGTACCTGCGTCTCTATTGACTATTTAGTTGCTTACACCCACAACTGTGTCACTCTGCACCACCCCACTCTATGCCACTCTACACCACTCCACTCCATGCCGCTCCATTCTACGTCACTCCACTCTAGTCTACGCCACTCCACGTCATTCCGTCATGTGCCACTCCACTCTACGCCACTCTGCTGTACGCCACTCAACTCTACTCTACACCACTCCACTCTACTCTATGTCACTCCATGCCTCTCCAATCCACGTCACTCTGCTCTATGCTACTCTACACCACTGTACTCTACGCTACTCCACCCCATTCTATGCCACTCTACTGTACACCAGTCTACTCTATGCCACTCTATGCTACTCAACTCTGTGCCACTACATTCCATTCTATGCCACTCTACTCTATACAAATCCCCTCTACTCTATGTCAGTCTATGTACCTCCACTCCATACAGTGCCACTCTATGGCAGTCTACGCCACTCCACTTTATGCCACTCTACTCTACACCACTTTACTTTATGCCACTCTGCGCCACTCCACTCCACTCTACTGTGCCACTCTAGTGCACACTACTACACTCTACACCACTCTATTCTTCTCTATGCCACTCTGTGCTACACCATCCTATGCCACTCCACTCTACTCCAGGCCACTCTGCTCTACACCACTCTACTCCACTCCATCCCACTCCCTGCCACTCTACTCTGCGCCATGCCACTCCGCTCTACTCCATGTCACTCTTCTCTACTCTAGTCACTCCACTCTATGCCACTCCACTCTACGCCACTCCACACCACTCTACACCACTCTCCTCAATCCCATTCTGCGCCACTTCACTCATCTCCACACCACTTGACTCCACTCCACCCCACTCTGTGCCACTCTACTGATCTTTACACCACTCCAATCTACTCTGTGCCAGTCCACTCTACACCACTCCTCTCTACATCACTCCACTGTACCCCATGCCACTCTACTCCATGCCACTCTAATCTAAGCCACTCTATGCCACTCCCCTCCACACAATGCCACTCTATGCCACTCTATATAACTCTGCTCTATGTCACTCCACGCCCCTCTATGCCACTCTACTCTACAGTGCGCTACTCTATGCCACTCTACTCTATGCCACACCACTCTACACCACTCCACTCCAGACAATGACACACTATTCCATTCCATGACACTCTACTGATACCACTCCACTCTACTCCACTTTACTCCCCTCTACACCACTTCACCCCACTCTACACCACTCTACACCACTCCACTCTGTGCCACTCTTCTCTATGCCACTCTACTCCACTCCACCTCACTCTATGCCACTCTACTCTACACCACTTTATTCCGAATAATGTACATCACTCTATGCCACTCTACTGTACACCACTGTTTGTCACTCCACTCTCTGCCACTGCACTTTATGCCACTCTATGCCACTCCACACAATTTCCACTTTATGCACTCTACTCCACTCTACTCTATGCCACTCTGCTCTCCGTTGCTAATGCGGAGTTTAGGCAAAACTCTGACTCCATGGCGGAGCAGAGTTAGCCAGCCCCTCCACCCTCCATGCCTCCACGCGCAAGAGGTACAATGTAGGAGTTTTTTCATAGAAGAAGGACGGGGAGGAGCAGGAAGGAGAGCGGCCAGGCAGAGGAGGAGGCAGCCACGCAGGTAAGTGCCTTCTTTTTTAATTAATTTGGGAGGGGGGAGGGAGCGGAGCAGAGTTCCACAGAGTTTTTTTCAAACTTCGTGGAACTCCGCGTAGAGGCACTACGCCAGCTCCGCCCACCCTTAGAATCAGACTGGGCCTGCTTTGAATGACTTGTAGTTTGTCTTTTCCACAGTTAGGCAGTGGGGGCACATTTGTATTCCTTAATATCATGTAAAACAGTTGGCACGTACCTGCAGCTGAACGGCATCCCAGAGGCCTACAGTAGCCGCGTGTGCTGTTTTGGTGGTGTGAGGCAGGAAATCTTTCTGTGCCACCATTACCAATGTCAGCAGCAGCCGGCCGTGCCGCTCGGCAGTCAGGACCATTACTGCAGTCCGGGCCGGCGATGTAAGAGAGAGGGGCATCACCCGACTCTCATGCCTGCTTGTCCAACATCAGGTTGCGACTGCATCTACCCTCCCCGCTGGCTGGCTCCCCGGTGATGGGAATTGGCTGCTTGATGAAGCTTCGGCAACAGCGGCACCAATGCAGTCCTGTCATATGCAGAATCTTTGCACCCCGCATTGACATGCACACACTCTAACTAATCATTGTTAAAAACGTCTCTCTGCAGGCCAAGTGGCATAACTTCTGACCAATCGTATTTCATCCTATGTCTGTGACTAGAGCAAATAAACATAGGGAGGCAGGATATAGGCTATCCATGTAAATAGGCTTAGGCGGTAGATTTCTGTAGGGCTTGGTGCCGGTAAACTCTGCCACACAGTGGATGGTAGAGTTTTTGCTGAACTCCACGCTCCAAGTGGAGTGCGGAATGGCAAAACTTCACAAACTCCACTGGTGGAATTGAGTTTACCACCTACACCAACTCTAAGCCACCCCGCTTCACTCCACTGTCCGCTACTTTATACCACTCCACTCTACTCCACTCTGCTCCACTCTCCTCTCTGCCTCCCTCCTCTACGCCATTCTACTCTATGCCACACCACTTCAAGCCATGCTGAACTGCAACCATACTGCTGTACAACTTGGCTAAAAGACATTGGCAAAGCCAATATCTCTCACATAGGTGAGACCTATTGGCTTTACCAATGCCTGGTCCCTTCTCCCACTATAATACTGACATCATTGCCCAGATTTACCAAGGCTGTGAGTTGGCGTTAGCACAATGCAAAGAAACACAAGCGGCACAAAGCACTGCATGCAATTCACTATCCAATGCAAAATGTATTAGTACTAGAGAGTTGCACATTTCACTGCACATAAATGCTTTGCTTCCGAGGGGCAGATAAATGCAAACACCCAGAGGGTTTTGATGCAAAGCCTTATTTACTAAGAGAGCCCTACCAGGCTTTGCATCAAAAATTAATGTTTACTTGAAGCAGGCACAAACAAGGGGAAATGTTTTGATTGCTCAAAAGAAACAATGCATGGCATATGTTCTGTAGTACATGGCGCATTTTCAAAGCATGGAAACCTAACTTTGTTTATGCATAGGATGTTGTGCTGCAAGTGGGTATGCCTAGAGTGCAAATCCTATTCTAGATAGGAATCACTTATCTGTGCATCATGGGGGCAGGCTATCCCTAGCACAAGGCAGCCTTATTTGAGTTCAGGATTTGAGGATAACATTAGCAGCAGACCAATCTTTGTAGCTACATCCCTCCACTCCGTTTTCCCCGCTTGCGCATCGCAGTGCAGCAAATGTGGATGCTGCGCTGGGTGCCATGAAGATTAGGGGGCTTATTTACATGCCCATTGTACTGCTGGTGCATTACTTTTTTAGATGCACCGGCGGCGCAGTGTGCCTGCACATATTTACATGACCGCGTAAAGTCACCCTGTGTGAATTTTCATGGCTTTGTAAATATGGGCCCCTTTCACATATTACTCGGCATGAAAGGGGCTTTCCATTGGTGTTGCTGTGGGTATTCCCACGCAACATCTATGGAACAAGACATATTCACAGATTTACAAAGTGTTGTAAACCTGGGAATGCCTCAGAATCCTATGCCTTCAAGGCGTAGAAGTGGTGCAACGAGGAGAAATACTTTTATTTCTCCTTATTTTTTGCTCTTATTTTGCAGCACACATGGAAGGAGCAAAACACCATTAATGATTATTTTTGTGCAGGAAGGTGTCCCTTCCTGCGCAACAACAATCATCCCTGCAATGCAGGCACCCTTGCAACATGGTGCAAGGGTGTCTGGGTTGGAGCACGGCTGCTGTTTGTGCACAGGCGCAGGGAAGGAAGACAGGAATGCGCCGTGTCTTATAGATACAGCGCATTCCTCTCCTTTCTCTTTGACGCGCGGCAGTAAGGCTTGCTGCGCTGTCCTGCGTCAAAATATACTAAATGAGGTCCTAGATTAGTAGACCCAGGGCTCTATGTTAATGTTTGCCGGTATCGTGCCTTTGTTTTTAATGCTCTGAAGATCACTGGTGCCTCGTTCGCATTCTAGAAGTACGGTTTTCTTCCATTTGCGATATAATGATTTACATTTTATTTTAGCTTTGTTGATATTTTGTTGATTTTGAAAATGCATCTTGTTGTCTACACTGGGACGTTGCTAAGGTCCTATTCATAGCATCTAAATCTCAAATAAAGAAATAAATAACAATTGTTTAGAATGCTTCCAGCACAGTTTTTTCTTAAAAGTTAGGAATGATGGTACAGCGTTAAAAAAGGAAAGCAAACAATGATAACTGAATGTGACTATGTGCATGTTCTCCGGTTTTCTTTCAGTTTCTCAAGTACTTGAATTTGGTTCACTGCAATATTCTGTGAAATAATTGTGAATCCCTCACTGTGTACATTGGACAGACTCAGCTACTTGGACAAATAACAGCATATTTCAACGTCTGATTTAATGAAACTCATTAATACGCATAATTGTTTAGTATAACGTTTTTATGCAGAACAGGCAGGGCAAATGTGTCCAATGACAGAAAATTACACTTAAGAAAAAACAAATACAGCGAAAACAGAGAAAAACTCCTTCAGTATATTTCCCTCTTTGTCATACCCCTGCAGTTTTTCTGAAAACTCAAAAGAAAATGTTAACTTTTTAGAAGACTGCATTATGTGGAATATGCTTCTTTTGAGTCTATCTCGACCACATAAATGATGTCACCGAGGAGGAGGCGTGTCAACAAATAAGGTGGTCTCTATTTTTTTCAGACGTTTGCCAATAAGTCATTATACTGCTACAAACTATCATATTTTGCTCCATCTTTACTGCCGAGAAAAAAATGCCCTGTCTGAGTGTGTTTATTTTAGTTGGTGGAACACCAGGCTTGAGATGATTTGTATGGGGTGATGAAGTGAACTTTCCTTTAAGTTCAGAGGCAGTGCATTGCACTGCATCAAGCAGAATCTCTTCAATCTCAGCCCTTGATGTCTTCCCAATACAAATATGCAACCCGCCTTTGGGAGCTTAGAGACGAAAATAAAAAAAATACTTAGCGCTCATGCCAATTTGTAAGGAAGATACTCGTTACGAAATGGAAACTTTTTCTGATAACGTGGCTAATGGCTACTTACTTTTCTAGATACTGGTCTGCTCTATTGAACAATCGTTTATTATTTCCGTTGGGTTAATTTACAGATGTTCATATGTTTTTCCAGCGGGGATGTTAAGATAATGACAATTGAAGAATACAGATCTGTAGCACAAATTATTAGAACGTACCTGTTCTTGGCATGTTCACGTGGGCAAAGTTCTGACGCATGTAAGGGAGGTTTTGGTCCTTATGTAATTGTACAACCAGGTTAGAAAGAGACCCCGATTAAAAGCGAGAAGGATGGTGGTGACGAATTTACCAGTCGCGGCTCCTGGAGGGAGTGCTGCGGGGTGGTGGGGCGGGGCGGGACGGGGGAGGGGCAGGGTGGGGGGTAGTAAACTCCGGCATACGGCCGAATGGAGGTAAGTACATAAATAAATAAATAAAACGAATTACATTGCGCGCGCTGCATCGCCATTTGGCGTTGCAGCACGCGCAATGTAATTCGTTTTATTTATTTATTTATGTACTTACCTGCGTTCGGCCGTATGCCGGAGTTTACTAGCCCGCACCCTGCCCCGCCCCACCGCCCCGCAGCACTCCCTCCAGGAGCTGCGACTGGAATTTACTGCATCTGAGCTTTGACGTCAAGATCTATGGAATAGGGTGAGTTTTTTTTTTGTTACCACACCCAGGGCCTGATTACACTGCCTAGATAAATTGTGTTCGCACTTGCAAGTGGTATGATGTTTATCACAACTAGTAATAAACAGAGCAACAAAGTTTGGCACTGTCTGTTATGTTTCAGCAGGTCACAGTTGTGGGCTTTAATTGGGAAAAATGTCTGGTATTTACAAAAACATGCAGATTTTGGTGAACTAAGCACCAAAATCCCTATGTTTATTTCCCAGAAAAGCAAAAAAACTGGGAATAAGTACATTTATTCATACCCAATAATGTACTGACCCAGTGAGTCGATTTCATTGGGTGTGTTTAGTTCTACCTATCCATCAAGGAGACTTGTGTTCAGGCTCCCAATAAATTCTATTACTCCAGGAGGATGTAATTACCGGGTGTGAGAAACACTTTCTATTTTCCAACTTGGACTTGCGGCATAACTTGCAGAATTCTAAATTCTAGAAGTGTATTCTTTTGTATTCCAGGCCATTTACCCTGGTAGGTTTCATCAGGCTAGACGTACCAAAATCTTTCAAAGGAAAACAACAGGGTGTGATAATAATCACATAACTCACAATTCTATTAGCCAGGGTGAGGTAGTAACTAAGGGGCATATTTATCAATGATTTGTGTCGCCCTTGTGCCACGCAAGGGGGTGCAAGGGCGACAAAACTGCTAAGTTAAATTTTTCAAGCCATGCAAGGCCACCTTGCATGGCCCTGAGTGGCTTTATAAATCTAGAGTAACGCAACACAGCGCACATCGTTGCGTAGCATTACTCTGTCCCAGGAGTGGGGCATTCTACGGGTGTTCTTATGCATCCACCCATGGATCTTGGTGCTTTCCTAAATTTACCATTACTGTAGACCTGGGAATGAGTCAAAATGCTATGTCTCAGCAGGTGAGTCGTAACGAGGGGAAATATCTTTATTTCTCCTCGTTTTTTCCTCTTTCTACGTGTGTTGCCGCACACATAGAAAGAGGAAACTGTCTCAGAGGATCGTTTTTGTGCAGGAAGGTGTCCCTTCCTGCACAAAAACAATCCTGCATAAAATGCAGGTACCTTTGTACCAGCACATGGAAAGGGCAGGAATGTGCCATATGATGTTGAATACAGCACATTCCTGCCCTTTCTCTTTCACACAGCACAGTGCAACAAGGTGGCTTACTGCGTTGTGGTGCATGAAAATTTGATAAATGTGCCCCTGTGTGTCGTAGATGTTCGAAATTTGGATATGAGGCATATCATGCTATATAAATAAACAAAGCACCAAATTCTGCATATTTGCCTTATTCCCATGCCAGGGGGTTCTCTCAATAATTTTTGGCAGGTTGAACCTGCAGAAATCTATCGGTGGAAATAGTATAGATGTGATAATCATTACACTAATGAGAATTACGGTTCCTTCACAAACTCCTCCAACATTTGTGAAGGTCTTAGGAAAACTCAATAATTTGACGAAATTTGCAAAGTTGATTGCTTTGAAACATCTGCATGGAACTCCCCACATTTGTAATATTTAAAATATCGCATTCTTATATTGCCTATCTATGTGTAACACTATAAAATTGTTATGCAGGAAATATAGTTTACAAAAATATGTCCTTCACCTTTGCAGTGCCATTGGGCATAGAGATGGTCAGCAAAATGTGAACTTACTTAAAAAAACTCAATAAATGTTCTAGAACGGATTTGTGATGTAAATATGTGAGAGGTATTTTGTTGCAGTCTGGGGGTCGTGTTTGTATTGGTTGTGTTAAATTAACTTAAAATGACCTCACTGTAAGGGGGAAAACTTTGTGAAGGCAAAAGAAAAAAAGGTGAATGCATATAGGGTGAAGTGTTGGCGCTCACCTATATCGTGCTATGTGTAAATCACCTGTGGAGTCTCAACTGTATTCCTCGACAGAGGAAGAAGGGGGGGATTGGGAGCTTGATTAAAAGGTCCAGAGCCCGTGCTCCTAAAGTCAATCAAATTCTCAAAATAGGGCTTCTGTTCCTGTGACAGGAAGAAGTGGAAAAGCTCTGAACACGTTGTGAGTGACTGCAGCGGAGTCATGGAGACAGTCAACAAGACTGTTTCATGATGCCCTCACACATCCCCAAGGGGATGTCATGCTTCATCATCGGGCGGTGCTCCTCGTCAGGCCGGCGCTGCTATGCCCTACGGGTCCCCCGAAGGGTCACTTTGGCGGAGATCTTTTTTTAGAGAATGCCGTATGATGAATGCAAATGGGGTGGTAAGTGCAGTGGAGTAGTGATTAGTGAGTTTGGATTAAAACTGATTGGGGAGGTCGAAGGTTATCCTTTAATAAGTAGGACCACCCTGTCAGTAATAAAAACCTATTACAGGTAGATGCTACCATCAAGGTTTGAAAGGAACCATGGTAGTCTCTTTTAGTGGTTGGTCGACATGTTTCGCGCCAATTTGGTGGTCATAAGGATCCGCGGCACTTAATCAGGACAGAAAAACATATAATGATTCACTACCCCACACATAAATGGTGCCCAAAAGTGCTACTTACTATGTGTATGGTTCTTGGTCCAACCTAATGAGAAAATTGCTAATAGCCTCATCAGGTGGCGCGGAGGTGCTGCGCTCAAGCGTGCCAAGAGGTTGATGAGTGCGAGCCACCTGTCTGCACCTACCCCCATCTCCGCGTCCCTGGAAGTTGTTACACACTGACTACCAGGGTTCCTTTCAAACCTTGATGGTTGCATCTACCTGTAATATGTTTTTATTCATGACAGGGTGGTCCTACTTATGAAACGATCACTTCGACCTCCCCAATCAGTTTTAATCCACACTCACTAATCACTACCCCACTGCACTCACCACCTCATTTGCATTCATCATACGGCATTCTCTAAAAAAAGATCTCTGCTAAAGTGACCCTTCGGGGGACCCGCAGGGCATTGCAGTGCCGGTGCGACGAGGAGCACGGCCCGATGATGAAGCATGACATCCCCTTGGGGATGTGTGAGGGCATCATGAAACAGTCTTGTTGACTGTCTCCGTGACTACGCTGCAGTCACACACAACCTGTTTAGAGCTTTCCCACGAAAAAACGTTTCAAATGTTTAGTGTAAGCATCTGTCACCAATGATGGGTGCACAGCAAACTGTTAAATGTCCTTGTGTGAACCACCATGACATTGTTTCATACAAATTGATAGAGTTCACAGCAAGGCTGGTGGTGAACTCTAAGTATGGCATGTGGAGTAAAGGCGGAATGGTGGATGTAAACTCATCCACTAACCTGACTGCCTTTACTCCATCTGCCAAACTCGAAATCATGCCCTCTGACACCATCACTATCTTTCAGAAACAACTAAAGGCTCACCTCTATAGACAATACTTACTCTAATTTTATTGCATAAATCTGATGAGTTCTATCTTCATATGCTCTGTCCTAAATGTCCCTTACATTTGTTAATCCCTATATCATTTTTCTTCATCCACCTTCTCGATTTACCCAGTTATTTTAGAATGTTTCACTGTAAAGCACCCTAATACCGAAAAGGTCAAAGTGCAATCTATACATGTTAAAATAAAATAAAATATAAATTTGTGGTACATAACGTAAAAAAAAATATATACTGAGACATTAGGTCTTGGGTAGTACAAAAATGTGAAGAAGCACTTGAAAAAGTAAAAATGTATCATTTCAAGACTCTTTCCTGCTTCGACACTCATTCAGCAGCACTTACAAATTATCTGAAACTTGGCATATAACCAAAGTTACAGTTTTCTTCAATGAGAACAGGAGCTGTCTTGTTGGCACTAACGGATTTACCCACATCTGCCCAATGGTCCATTCAATGCAGGTAGAGTCTGATTCTGTTCTCTTTGTTCTCCATCATACAATATCAGCTTACTTCTGGTGTTGCTGAACCACCAATAGTGCAGGTTCTCCCCCATGGTGCTGACTTCCACTGATAGGCGGAAAATCTTTATGTGGCAATTCCTGATGATGTTGGGTAGCTGAAAGTAGTACATAGCAGGCAGTCCTTAGTACTGTACTTAAGATTCTCATACTGACATACTTACCGCCTTATTATGAGTACGGCGGTCCATCGCACCGCTGTAGCCATGGTGACGGTGCAGGCACCACCACACCGGCGGCCTGACCACCTCTGTACAACTTGGGCAGTCAGACTGCATTGGCACCACCACAACCACCAGGGATCAGAGATCCCTGGCAGTTTTGCGGCGGTCTTGAGGCCGCAATATGCTTGCGGGCCGCTGCGGCCTTGCCAAGCATTTTACGAGTTTCCTCTCTGCCATCGTTTTATGGCAGTGAGTCCGCCATGAAAAGTGTGGCGAAGAGGAAGCAAAGGGGGCCCTGCAGGGCCCCTTGTAGCCTCTGCGCCAGGGGATGCATGCAGGGGGCACATGGTGTGCCCCCTTGTCTGCATGCACCCCCAGTTCCTGCAGGGCATGGACTTGACAGTCCATGCCCTGCAGGAAGCTGCAATGGAGTTCCCATTGCAGTGCCTGTTACGGCTCTCCTATGAGTCTTCTTACAAGCACCGCCGTGGGCCAGGTGCCGCTGGACCACCCGACCTAGATTCCATTCAGAATCCAGTGGGCGGTCTAATTATGGCTTTAGCGGAGCGGGCTGCTGACGTGGTGGCCCGCATCGCCAAAGTCATAATAAGGCCCTTAGATTAGTTGAAGAAGCCACATGCTAGGACAGATTGTGACTGATAGCCTTCAGACAAGGCTGGTTGTGCACGAGCGCTATATGGTTTCAGCCTGCTGCTTGCCCATCATAGATCCCTAGGGTGACCCTTACTGTGGTGGTGTCAGTAACATCAATGACAATGTAACCAGGAAATGGTCTTGCTCCTTGTCTTATGGCAATATGCAGTGGCTGAGATGCAGTTTCAGCCCCTGAGGCAAGGAGGAGCATTTCTGGTGCCCACAGGGATCTGAAATATTTTTAAGGCCATGTCTGCCAGAGATGCAAGGGGCCATGAAAGACTCTGAAAGCACACAACACCTGACAATATAAGTCCCACTGCTTTCTGTAGTTAGCATGACTGACAAACGCCTGCATGCTGAAGCAAGGAGTCTCACCCTTCTCTGTAGCCCTTGAGGAGAGCAGAATATACTGCCACAGTGGAGGGCCAGTAGTGTGGCCCCCCTGACTGCTCACTCAATGCGGCTTATTTTCACAAAATAAATGTGCTAGCCCACGGAACATGCTAGGCTAGATTGAACGCATGTTTGGTTTCTGGGAACAATAAAGGGGTTTTCCCACAGTTAAGTCCAGCAAACATAGGGAGATAAGCTACCAATATTTTTCTTTATCCAGGGCACCCCAAATCATCTCAGTGAGGAATCCAATTTAGCACTTTGTTTGCTATTTCCATGCATCCCACCAATAGCAGAGCCACTGGCATGACTGCTCGCTGAACTAATTCCCAGCAACTGCCCAGCCGTGAGATTCCGGGGATGGCATAGACATTTCCAAAATGATTGAGCACTCTAATCACCCTCCTGCGAAGATTGGTTGTCCTCGGTATATGAAGGTATCGTCCACTTCAGGGAACTCTCACTTTCAGAAAGGATAAAATCCTGACAACCACTTTGCTTCCCAACATTCTACCAGTATAAAAATATAGGATGCCTCCACCTTGGTAATGTGTGAGAAAATCCTCCAAGGGGTAACGCGGCACACTACTACAAACCAACATCCACACTTAATGCTGAAGTAAACCATGTTATATATTAACAACACAACCATCCTTCTTAAGACTGGAAACTGATGACCGTGCAAACACTACTTTGATATGTAAATGCATGCATTACTAGCAAACATAGCAACTGCTGAAGCCACTGACAGGCATAGAGCTACATGTCTAAAAATTCAGGCTTCACATGGTGAGTGCTCCTGTTCCACAGTCACAGCTGTAATCAACCTCACATTTGTCTCCTTAATAGTGTAAGGGGGAAGTGGAACAGGGCAAAAAAATGAAATTAAAACCTTGGGGCTGCTCTCTCCCCACATAAAAAAATACATTCATCTTTGGTTATCTGGGTCTCTCTGTCAAGTGACTACTCTAATATATTTTTTTAATTCTTTGTCTGCACTTCCCTCCTTAAAAAGAAAGTACAGTGCCAGAGGCCATTATTAAAATATCCTATGGATTCCGTAGCAATGGTTTACTAATGCGGCTGCTTTTATGACGTCAGAGTGCTAGTGCTGACACAATAAGGACACTTTAGAATGGACTATATAAATGGTCACAAATAAAATTATTTAATAAGAGTTGGATAGTTAGGCAGGACTTAGGTTAAGAACAGTATTGGGTGTGCAGAAAATAGGCAGAAAGACAGTAGAGATTGGTCGGTTGACCAAAGTCTGCAGACACATGGGGTAGGATCCCAACAAGGGTTTCGCACTCCACCTACTAGATGACATGCACACACAATATGACACACTCAGGGGTCACTTGTAAAATTATTACTTGGAACGGAAATGAGATGAGGGACAAAATCAAGAGGGGAGCAGAAGGACAGGACCACAGAAGGCATAAACCTGATATGCTCCTCCTCCAAGAGGCTTACATGACAGAGGAGAGGTGTACATTCTTTATAAAAAGCTGTTACTATTTACTAACATAAGCAGTATATAGTAGTGGAGCAAGAGGAGTAGCAGTGATGGGCAGAGGGGCAGGCCACTTATAGTTAAGCAGAGTCTGTTCTAAGCCCAACAGCTAATTTTCCATTGTTAATGGCACATGGGGGGCACCAGAAATATACAATGCTTAGGATCTACCTCTATCCTATGCTGCAGGAGAATGTGCTGGTCAAAACTGGCTCACTTCTCCTGAACACCCCTAGGTCAATCAATCAAGCATTTGTATAGCGCGCTACTCACCCGGAGGGTCTCAAGGCGCTAGGGGGAGGGGGGTCCGCTACTGTTCGAACAGCCAGGTCTTGAGTTGCTTCCTGAAGGAGAGGTGGTCTTGGGTCAGGCGGAGGTGGATGGGTAGGGAGTTCCACGTCTTGGCAGCCAGGTAGGAGAAGGATCTTCCTCCCGTTGTGGCTCTTCGGATGCGGGGGACGGCGGCGAGGGCGTGGTTGGTCGATCGTAGCTGGCGGGTGGGAGTGTAGAAGGTCAGACGGTCGTTGAGGTATCTGGGGCCTTGGTTGTGGAGAGCTTTGTGTGCGTGGGTGAGGAGTCGGAACGTGATTCTCTTGCTGACGGGGAGCCAGTGCAGGTCTCTCAGGTGTCCGGCGATGTGGCTGTGTCGGGGGATGTCCAGGATGAGTCGAGCTGAGGCGTTCTGGATGCGTTGGAGTCTTTTCTGAAGTTTGGCTGTGGTTCCGGCGTAGGGGGAGTTGCCGTAGTCCAGTCGGCTGGTGACGAGGACCTGGGTGACCGTCTTCCTGGTTTCGGTGGGGATCCACCGGAAGATCTTCCGCAGCATGCGTAGGATGTTGAAGCAAGACGAGGAGACGGCGTTGACTTGTCTGGTCATTGAGAGGGAGGAGTCCAGGATGAAGCCCAGGTTGCGTGCGTGGTCCGTTGGTTTGGGTGCGTTGCCCAGGGCAGGGGGCCACCAGGAGTCGTCCCAGGCGGAGGGTGATGATCCTAGGATGAGGACTTCCGTCTTATCTGAGTTCAGTTTCAGGCGGCTGTTCCTCATCCACTCGGCTACGTCCTTCATCCCTTCATGTAGGTTGGTTTTGGCGGTTGTGGGGTCGTTGGTGAGGGAGAGGATCAGCTGGGTGTCGTCGGCGTAGGAGATGATGTTGAGGTTGTGTTGGCGTGCGATGGCTGCGAGGGGGCTCATGTAGACGTTGAAGAGGGTGGGGCTGAGTGATGATCCTTGTGGTACGCCGCAGATGACTTCGGTGGCCTCGGAACTGAACGGGGGGAGGCGGACTCTCTGGGTTCTTCCGGCGAGGAAGGAGATGATCCACTCCAGTGCCTTCTCTTGGATTCCGACGTTGTTCAGGCGTTGCACTAGGGTGCGGTGGCAGACTGTGTCGAACGCTGCGGAGAGGTCCAGGAGGATGAGGGCCGCTGTTTCCCCGTTGTCGAGCAGGGCTCGGATGTCGTCGGTGGCTGCGATGAGGGCGGTCTCGGTGCTGTGGTTGGCCCGGAAGCCGGACTGTGAGTGGTCGAGGGATCCATTCGTCTCGATGAAGGCGGCCAGTTGTCTGTTGACGGTCTTCTCGATGACTTTGGCAGGAAAAGGAAGGAGCGAGATGGGGCGGTAGTTTTTGAGGTCGGTGGGGTCCGCTGACGGTTTCTTCAGTAGGGCGCAGAGTTCGGCGTGCTTCCAGCTCTCTGGGAAGGTGGCGGTGTCGAAGGAGGTGTTGATGATGTCCCGGAGGTGGGGTGCGATGACGGCTTCGGCCTTGTTGAAGATGTGGTGGGGGCAGGGGTCGGTTGGTGATCCGGAGTGGATGGAGTTCATCGTGCGGATAGTGTCTTCGGTGTTGATCGGGGTCCAGGCTCGGAGGGTGGAGGTGGGGGACGTTGGAACGGTTGTAGGGTACGTCGGCTGTGTGCTGAAACTGTTGTGTATGTCTGCGATCTTGCTGTGGAAGAACGAGGCAAGCGAGTTGCAGAGGTCTTGCGAGGGGGTGATGTCGTTGTTTCCGGCGCTGGGGTTCGAGAGCTCTTTGACGATGATGAAGAGTTCCTTGCTGTTGTGGGCGTTGTTGTCCAGTCGTTCCTTGAATGTGGTTTTCTTGGTGGTGTGGATCAGCTGGTGGTGTTTTCGGGTGGCGTGTTTGAGGGTGGTCATGTTGTCTGCAGTCGGGTCTCTGCGCCATGCTTTCTCGAGGTCAACAAAGATCACTGGAGGACACTTCAATGGTATCATGGACGTTAAGACAGAAAGATCAACTTGGACTCAAGGGGCTGAGGGGAGGTAATGGGGTTATCCTGATTCACCCAGAACTCTGGCATGATAGAAATGTGACCAACTACTCTTACTTTCCAGGTGCACACCACACATTCAACTACCTGTTTATTCCTGGGAGGGTCTTCCCAATGATAGTAGAGGCAGAGTGCCTGTTAAAACAAATCGTGGATCTCTCCCCACTTGTTGTTACAGTAAGTATGTGGACTTGAAACAGGAGAAGGTGATGGAGACTACAAGCCTAGGCCGTAGGGGACAACAATATAGCGGAGAATCTTAGGGAAGCAATTGCTTGATATTTTGAGAACAATTTGTGATCTGTGACCTCGGAAGGAATCTTATGAAAAGGCTACAAGACAGTAATTAGAGGTCAAACAAAAGCACAGGTATACTGTGAAAGAAAAGAAAGACTAAAGAAACTCAAAATAGCAGAAAAAAAGGTGCTGAGGCGGAAGAGAACACTTAGAAAACCACCATTACCACTTTAATTGAGAGGGTGACACTGTATGCAAATGGAATATCATTTAGCATTCAAACATGAGACCATGGCACAGTACCTGTTCCTCCTAAGGAAGGCTATACAAGTTTGGGAATAAAGTGGAGAGACTGCGGGCAGGACTGAGCAGAAAGGAAGAGAGCACATGATGAGTGGAACAAGATAAAAACACAAGAACAAAGATGCTTTTAAATATGACGACATAGCTCAACCCTGTGCCACATACTGTGAAGACCTATATAGGGACCAAGGGGAAGAAGAGGGCATAACACAAACAGGTCTTCTTGAAAAGATAAATACCCTAAAACTCAGAGAGGGTCTCCTTAGATCAACTGAATGAAGTGATTCTGAATAATGAGGTGGGGGAAGCTGTAAGCCAGATGAAAACTGTGAACATCTCTGGCCTCAATGGATTGCCAGGGGAACTGTTTAAGAGATTGTTCTCATTGATGGACAAAAATGCACATAGGGACGCAAATGTGGGCCAGCGCTACCCCCAATGGCTGACAGATGTGCCTACCTACAAAGAGAACTAGTTTAGAGATGGCTGATCTTGTTACCAACCAATCTCTACTTAAAGTGGGGTGAAAGTCTTGAACATGTTTTAAGATACAGGCTTCTAAAAGTGATACTGACTCTTATACACCTATTACGATGTTCCACCCACGTTTAACCCACAATGACTGCAAAATTAGAATACAGACTGAGAGAAAGAAAGTACCCCATCGTGATCCTGTCCCTAAATGCCAAAAAAGCATTTGACTGGATTAGGTGGGACTATCTGCTTGCTGTACTAGAGAGGGCAGGAATTAGACCAAAGTACTGAGCGTGGATCAGGTTGTTGTTTACAAATCGTGTTGCAGAGGTGAAGGTTAATGGTGCGATGTCAATTATAACTGTGGCAGGGAACCAGCCTCTCTTCTTCTTCACTTTATCAAGCTGGTGCAAACTGCCGATATTGCCAGTTTCCCAGCGATATCCTCCGCAAAAATCATCGCCACGGATGAGAGCGACAACTAACACTAATGATATGCAGAGTAGGTGTTCCCGTGCAAAAACACACGAAAACACAACTTCGCGATATTCTCAATGACCAGCCAGATCTGCGATGCGACCCAAAAACAGGCGATAAGGCGCGTTAGCAGCAGGGATTTAACACCTGCCTTTTACTGGTGTAAAGCAGGACGATAACCTGCAGCATGAAGCCCAGAGCCACATTTGAAGACCAACACATGTCATGGAGCTACTGACCATGCAGCTTGGAGACCCAAGAGGGCCACAACAGCCACCGCCACCACCCCCAGGACCCCCCCGGACTACCACCGAGGCAGCGCAGAACAAGACAGCTGACCTTCCCAAAACGGCATGGCCCCTCAGCCACACAATTGCAGAATGTGGGGAGAGGTGGGAAGCAAGTATGTGTGAAGGAGGCAAGTCACCCATGAATAAGAATGTACACAATGCCAAGTGTGGTGGTGATGTGCTGGACAGACTACAGTATGCAGAGCACAGACATGTCCATGTGGACATATACTGCTGGTGTTTGTAGTGTTGTGGACAGTGGACGCAACCATATTACCTCAGGCAGTGGGGAAGACCCCGGTCATGTATCCGTGTCGTCCCCCCCCTGTAAGCGTAAGCAGAGTGGGCTGGGCCGGCGTACGCCAAGCCAGTGTAGGAGTGTGAATAAATAGGCCGGGGCTCTGGGCGTGGTTCACTTCCTGGATGGCCAACGCGTCTGCCAGGGAGGCGCCCCTCACCCTGCCACGAGTCCGCCGCCATTACCACCAGCCTCCTCAGCCGATCGCTGGCGTCCGCTAACAGGCCCCCAGCGCACCCAGCGGCACAGCACCGCGGAGTTATGTGTGTGCTGACTACTGTCTGCGGCCTACACTGTGGTCAGCAGGGCTCTCAAATCCAATCCAATCCTGACCTGCGAGGATACGCCATCATCTCTGGCTGCACACCCGCTGAGCGCTTCAGGTGCCACCAACTCAGTGCACCACAAGTCAACGCCACGTGGCTGTGGGCCCTTGCTGACCGCTGCCTCCGGCCTACACTGTGGTCAGCAGGGCTCTCAAATCAAATCCAATCCTGACCTGCGAGGACACGCCATCATCTCTGGCTGCACACCCGCTGAGCGCTTCAGGTGCCACCAACTCAGTGCACCACAAGTCATCGCCACGTGGCTGTGGGCCCTTGCTGACCGCTGCTTCCGGCCTACACTGCGGTCCGCAGGGCTCACAATTCGTATCCAGACTTGATTCATTAATGGCGCAGGCCAGTAGGCAACAGACATTGCTATCAGTGCGGCCCGTCCGGACGATGCATCATCGCAAGCTGCGCACCCGCTGAGCGCTTCAGGTGCCACTAACTCAGTGCACCACAACACATGTACCCTTTATGATTGAGTTTTGTGCTGTGGACAGCTGACGCGACAATGTCACCTCAGGCAGTGGGGAAGACCTGGGACGATGATGATGAAGATGAGGCAGGTGTACCACACCCCACTGCAGCTGCAGCGGGAATATCCCAAAGGGACACAATGATTAACAATCACTTCACATGAGCACGCTCATCTCTGGTGCCCCTACCTCAGTGCACCACAAGTCATGGACCCTTTATGTTTGAATCTTTTGTGTGTGATTTCAGATATGGTGCCCCTACCTCAGTGCACTGCAAGTCATGGACCCTTTATGTTTGAATCTTTTGTGTGTGATTCCAGATCTGATGCCCCTACCTCAGTGCACTGCAAGTCATGGACCCTTTATGATTGAATCTGTGTGTGTAATATGAAGATCACTGTTCTAGTTGTTGCCAGCACCAACCACTCCCTGAGTGCTGGCTTACACTCACCCCACACCCATCCAGCACAGGCGTCACTAGACATGTGACCCTGACAATAAAAAGTGGCCGGGCACACGTGCCCGTAGCCAGTTCCACTATCTATCTAAGTGTGTCCTTGTGGTCATTATGTATGCATGATGGGCCAGGGCCCTACCACCTTACCTTGTGCTGTGGACTGCGGATGCAACCATGTCACCTCAGGCAGTGTCTAAGACCTTGGACACGTAGCTCTGTCGTCCCCCCCTGTAAGCGTAAGCGGAGTGGGCTGGGACGGCGTATGCCAGGCCAGCGTAGGGGTGTGAAGGATTTGCCCGGGGCTCTGGGCGTGGTTCAATTCTGGCCTGGACAAGGAAGTAACTAATGCCTGTGTCTCTGTTGTAGTGTCGGCGCCACCCTGCCCACAATCAACAATGTTGCAATGTAGCATGCACCCTCAGGGCGGGCTCGCACGAACGGAGAAATGAAGGAGCGCAAGACCGCTCGGGTCTTGGCTCATACATGCTAAGTGTTGTGTGTATCTGTAATGCTGCAGCAAGAGCCAAATGCCTAGACCTACTCACAGCACGAGTTCAGCCACGCTTGGACTCTACATCTGTGTCCGCCCTATCCTTACCATAGGCCTACACTCACGTGGCTGCCCACCTTCAACAGACAACATCACAGTGTCATTGTCAGGCTTGTGGACATGCGCAGACAGGCATGACAATGGTGTGCCGTGGGAGTGCAAGTGATGCAACCGCGCTGCGCGCACAAGTAAATAGGCTCGGGGGAGGGAGGGGCAGCTGTGAGGCAACGTAACACACAGTGATGCCGCACATTTGCCACATGCAAGACATGTCAAACATGGATCCCAAAGTTGCACACATCCCACCCCACCCCCAACAAGCCACTTCACATTTCCTGAATGCAAGCAGATGAGAAACTAACATTAGGGATGAAAGCTCCTTTGTCTGAACTCTCAGGCGGAAGCACATCTGCACCTCCGACCTCGGAATTGCATGTGCCCGGCACCCCCTGACAGATACTATAGCAGCTGATGTCGACTCCCACACTACGCACAGCCCGATGAAAGACCAACGTATACACACCCCACACACAGAAGTCCTTGCTCGAAGTTATCTTGCATGGAATGGCCTTCACACTTAATCCCACACCATCCCAGGCGTACAACCGTTGCACACTAAAACAACTCATTGATCCGAGCTGTGGCATTTCATCCACAGAACTGGCGCAGGTCAGAACAGTGCCGCTTCAACCAGAGCCACTAACGCAATGGCAGAACATCCCGGACACATGCACAACCCCTGTCACGTGGAACTGTACCGTGCACGTATGCTGCATTTACTGGGGGCACTGCCATTGGCAGTGCTGTGGATCAGTTACCGGCTAAGCTTCTGCCTTGCCAACATCACCTGCGTTCAGCCTGTGTTGCATTGTCGATCGTGCATATTCGAGTGGTCCATGGATGTCTGCCTATCCAACAGGACGGTAGCTGAACTGGATTTTGACATGTGTGTGCACCACCTGTTGGCCCACGACCAGGAGTGTCACCGTGATACCCGTTTATGGGATGCCTTGATACTTGGCATACATGCTGGTAGCTGGACCTGGGAGATTGCACAACTCCTCGTGTGCAGTGGACCTGCTAATGGATGGCCACGCTGTCCTGTGTGATGAAGTCGACAACGAGCTCATGTTGGAAATGATAGCCTACGAAGCTGCAATCGCTTTCATGGACGAGTAACTAGGTACCTGCAGCCACAACAGATTGGAACCCATTGCACATGTCCCAACACCTTGTTGCATCTTGGAGATCTGGTCACATATCCCACGACAACAGTGGACATGGCTGCATTCGCCTGGACTCCGAATACATGAGCGGACAACAACGCCGAACAACACACACCTGTGAAAGGTGAGGCATTCCCCCAGAGTGGTCAGCGGCGCTTGGCAACGTTCCTCATTCTGACATACTGCTGCATTGGTCTGCATGTTGTGGCTCTAATCTTGCCCGTACTGACACGCATATGCTAATAAAGTCTACGCACCTTCACTTGTATTCAACTGTGATGAGTGTTGGTTTGAATGACAATGTGTGTCTCACTGCCTATCTGGGTCACGGCCATACATTGGCACTGATAGCATTACCCAGGGAGTACCTTTTTGTGGAATCACTGTCCCTACATTCATCCATACTTTCATACTTAATTGAGCATAGCCATGACACATCTGTGTGAATTAGAATGTTTTATTCACATTCAGTGGAGTGTTGAAGCTGGACCAGTACAGGGCCATGCAAACCCCACTTTACAATGTTGCCCCGTGGAGGGCCAGCCGGAGTCCTTTAGGGATTGACAAGTTCATCGGGAGTGGAAGACTTCAGTTGGCAGTGTGATTTCTGTGTCATTAGTAACCAAACCAAATATGGCAGTCCATGTCGAGGTCCAAGGTGAGTGTCGCTGAGTGTATTGGGGGACAGTGGAAGGTGTTATTCCAGGGCATGATGCAGAGGGCAGAACCAAGCTGAAACAGGCCATATGGCGGAGATGAATGCTACCACTTCATTCTTACCACAAAGCCCGATTCATCATCATCTTCGTCCTCTGATGTGTCCGGTGCCTCACATGCGGGTGGTGGTGTTTTGTCTGCATCACTGTGTGGCAGTGACACATCAGGGGCCGGAGGTGGAATGTCTGCTGCACTGTGTGGCACTGACACTTCAGGGGGCGGAGATGTGGATGGAGTAGTAGCAGCAGCATTCATCCGCGCCAGGCCTTGTGGTGGCAATGCCATGACGAGGATCTGCAGGGCATGGAGGATCACAGCTACATCTGACTGGTGTGCAGCCGTGGCAAACATTCTTTTCGCCTGCATCCGCTCCAAGCTCTCCATCATTCTCCTTATGTGTCCCAACTCCCGGCTGACATCTCTGGAGCCACTCTGACTAGACAGTTGTTCTTGGCTCAGAGTCATGACTCCAGCGATGTCAGCCATGGATTGTTGGAGAGCATGGAGCGGACAGTTGGTGTCTGTTAGGGACTGTAAGTCGTCCCTGATGGGACTTAGACACCCACGTATGGCATCTAGTTTGGCTGACATGAGTTCGAACCCCACCCGCAGCTGGTCAGCCATCTTTTCCTGGCACCCGAACACACGGCGTTGGAATGCCATGTGTTGGTCATGGGGTCCTGGGAGACAGCCGTGGTGGTGGGTGCTTTCCTGCTGTGTGGTCTGTGCAGGGGGTGGGGTCTCATCGATGCAGCTGGGCTGCCCTGCTGCTGGAGGTGGGGTGCCGGAGCTGTCCATGAGCTGTTGGAGGGCGTTGGTGTAGATGTTGGTGTGGCCCTCTTCATCATCAGTGCTGTGTTGTTGGGTCTGCTCTGCAGGAGGTGTTGATTCTCCCTCTGCAATGTGAAGGGGAGCTGCAGATTGACATTGTGTTCACATGTATGTTCACACATTGTACAAGTTTACATACAGACTGCATGACAATGTACATTGTGACTGGTTGTGAGGAGATGCCAATTTGATGCGGCACAGTTGACATTTCTGCACCATCAGGGATGTGAGGGTGTACTTGTACATTATCATCTCACAGTTTCCTGCTATGCCACATGCGAATGGCCATTTTCTACACACAAGCGGCAGCAGTTGTGTCCTCTGTTCTGTTGTGTGAATGTTACAGTTTGTTGAACATGGATGCACTCCCACGACTGTGAGGAGTGTCCCCAGGGCACAGTATTGGGCCCCCCTCCTGGGGGTTAATCGGTTAAATACCACAGTTTTTTTCCGTAGCTGGTTGAAGTAATAATGAGTAGTGGTTATTCCATCATACTGTTTGTTTGATTCATTTTTATTTCCTTGAATGTAATTCAATCATCATTACGTTCATAGGCGTGAAATCGATTACATTCAATTGGTCCCAATGCATTCGGCTTATGAGGCCTTCATCTGGGGATCATGGAGGTTGTTAATGTGAACCCGAGATTTCACGTTCTGCTGCAAGAGTGAGCCGGCGGGCATGCGCGTTATTTACGGGAGGCACGTTAAAACCAAAATTATATCAGGAGCTCATCTTGAGGCAGTGCACGCACTACACTTTTCTTCAAATGTTACAGTTTGTACCACATTGTTGTCAATGTTGAGGTGCTCTGATTCTTATGTGTGTGTGCTGCATTGTGGGTGAGTTGCCCCTTCAGCTCTGATTTGGCTGGCCTTTATCCCTTTCAGGCGGTGTGCCTTTCACTTCTGTGCTTATACAGTGCTGAGATGTTGCGGACTTGAGTAAATTGGGCTCTTGGTCGGAGTTGTGACTCTTGGGCATGGTTTGTCCACAGATGTGCTATACTTAATTGTGCATGTTTGCCACTGTGCCCATCTCCCCCCATCCCTCCAGTCCCTGGTCGTTACTCACCCTGTTGCTGTTGGGTCAGGTCATGTTGTGCAGTGTCTGGTCCCCCAAATCCTGCCAACGTCTCCCCAATGATGGTCCCAGGCTGGTCCTCCGTGGGGCTTGTGGGGTTCTGGTTGGCCTCTGTACTTGCTCCGGCTACCTCCATGGTGCTTCGCGGTTGTTTGTGTCTTGGTTGTGTTTTTGTTTGCCGCTTTTATAGTGGTTTTTCCCACCTGACTTGTGTGACTTGCAGGCCTGGCGCTGCTTATCGCGGATTTTTTTTATCTCAGTTGGGCACATCGCAACTTTTTTCACGTTCGGGTTTAGATTGTTATCGCTGTCCAGGTAATTTTATCGCGGACATTTGACGCGTTGTCGGGAGACTATCGCATGTTACTGCCGTGTTGTGAATATGACGTTGACAAGGAGTTATTTTCCCGTGATAGACGGCGATATGAAAAATTGCGTTAACCTATTTTGGCGATGATTATCGCACGTTCTTGAGAATATGCCCCTTAATTGGGTAGCTATAGTTAGGACCACAATTCCAAAGGAATTTTTTTTGTTTGCTTATAACTTTGACACTGTTTGACAAATTGTTTTCTAAAAAAAGCCTCAATTATCTCAGCTTCTACCTGGCAAGTTTCAGGGTGAGCCGTTAAGTGGGGGCCGAGAAAAGGGGGTACCAAAACAAATTTCCCCCGTTTATTTTTTCATAGCTAAATTAGACAAATCTACAGCCAAAATGGTTGAATGATTCACACCAAATTTGGCAGAAAGCTAGATCTTTATCCAGAAAATGTGCTTTTTATGATTTGGTGTAACTCCATTCAGTCGTTTTTGAGAAATTAAGCTTCAAAATTTAGAGATATTTTATGCCCGGGGAACCTGTGGAGTCAACAGATCTATAGATACGATCAGATTGGATGCCACCACATCAACAAAGATGTGGCAGCAGCCATTTTAGGACTCGGTGACTCAGCCTCCTGTCCTGACAAAAAGCAAACAAAATCCTATGTAGGTGCAGAGTAGGGCTTTTTTTGTTGTTTGGAGTACCAGAGGATCCCATCAAAAAAAAAATATTTCTTTTTATTTTAGCCCTATGAGAGCCACTCCCCACAATAGCTAGGGGCAGGGTAGCCCTACCCTGCTCCCTTATATTTTTTCAACATTCTCAGGACAGGGGATTAAGTTCCTGAGTCCTGGAATGGCAGGAGCGAGATGGCACAAGGGAAAGAAAAACCCTTGGCCACTCAGAATGCTCTATTTGTTAAAAATGTGCTTGCGAAACTCAACCGTCTAGATATAGAAATATTTTGGAACCTTCATTTCTCAAAAACTACTGAACAGATTTACACCACATCACAAAAAGCACGCTTTCTGGAGCAAGATGTAGGTTTCTGCCAAATTTGGTGTAATTCGGTTCAGCAGGTTTTGCGGTGTCCCAATAGTAAAAAAGTCTATGGAAAATACATTGAGATTTTGTGTTTTAATTTTTGGGCCCTACCCCTTTTTCCCAGCCCCCGCTTGAGGGATTACCCTGAAACTTTCAGGAAGCAGCAGTGAATTTCAATGTTTTTTTAAATTATATTTCCTAACTGTAACCTGTTGAGGTTTAATTTCTGTGAAATGAGCATTGTGCCAGAATGAATGTTGCCATGTGCATTTATCCAAGAAGAGGTCACCATTTTGTGCAACACCTCTACCCAACTGGAGTACTTTCTACTGGCTAATTAGTAAGTGCTACCCCATTGAGTAAATGTATATTGCAGCTCCTACACTACAGCTGTGTAAAGAACACAGAGGAAATGTCTCCAGTGACCTTGTGTGTCTGTAACTTTGCCAATGTGATTGTTGCTCAAGTGTCTTCAACAGATAACTTTACAAGGTGGAACTGTAAAGAAAACACACTTGGATGATTTGTACTTTACAGAAGTAAGTGCTTCTTTGTTTGGTGGAGATGCGATCGTATTCCTAGGCATCAAGATCCCACTTCAAAATTGGGGGGGTAACATGCTCGGGGGGCCTTTTAGTAAGCTGTCCATCATCCTGGGAAAAGGGTGGGAAGACGTTGTATAGCGCTAATGTATATGGGACGGGACCAAAGTTTACATGCTTATAGTTTTTGAAAGTTTAGAACACGATCTCTGGTCTCAGCAGCAGATTACAAGAAAGACCACCCTCGTCAGAGACACTACATGAGATATTGCACTTGAGAAAAGCAGGGATGCAATCACTTCCATCACGGATTGCAGATAACATTTCGGTGGAAATGCAGAGAAAACACACTTGCTTTGCCTTCGCCATGCGTACGAAGTCAGGATGATTAGTACGTTACAGAAGTGGATCTTCAACGTGGGCTCCTGCTTTGTTTATATCTGAAAGTGCTTCCCGTCGAGGTTTCATTTCTGTGAAGTGAGCATTGTGCCAAAATTAATCCTGACCTGCACATTTATCCAAGAAGACGCCACCGTTTTGTGCAACACCTCTACCGGACTTGAATACTTTCTACTGGCTAATTAGTAAGTGCTACCTCACTGGGTAAATGTAGAGTGCATCTCCTACACTACAGCTGTGTAAAGGACGCCAAAGAAATGTCTCAAGTGCCCTTGTGTGTCTGTAACTTTGCCAATGTGATAGTACCTCGAGCGTCTTCACCAGATAACTTTATAAGGTGGAACTGCAGAGGAAACACACTTGGATGATTTGTACTTTACAGAAATCAGTACTTCTTTGTTTTACTATGGGGAGGGGGGCCGAGCGAATGTATGTGTTTGAAATTAGAGGTGGGTGTTTGTTTATAGTATGTAATCTAATAGTATGTAATTTGCACATGCTCACACAGTCACAGAGGCACTTAAAGAGCCAGTTACACTCTCACAAAAGCAGTTATGTACCCATCACTCATATTGCCTGACAATGACTGCCACACTCTCTCACACAACCATAATACCATTCACCCACCAATTTACTCATATGTTCGTCCAAGTTTGAGTACTAGTTTGCCCTTAGAGCCTGGGGGGACATCTGCAGAATGCAACCTGTACCACAAGAAGAGCTTGAAGAGGAGTACTTCAGCACTCCTGAAAAGGGAGGACCCTAATTGTAGTTGATATCAGAATCAGGGCCCCAAAGGGTAGTGGCTTTCAGAAGGATGGAGAGGAGTTCAGAAATGAGTGGGTAAAGTCTCCAGAGCAGAGAGGGGGTCTCCCAGAGAGACCTCTCTTGGATAAGGTGCAGGAAGTACTGTCTCCTCCCAAACCCAGTCCCCTGAGGATCTCAAAGACAGACAGGCTGAGGGGACACGAGGCTACAGCTGGCCCAGCTGGGTGCAGAAGAGAGAAAGGCAGACGCTAAGAGAGCCTTGGAGGAGAAAATGGTCTTCCTGGCTGCAGTGTCAAGGAGGTGCACTTGAAGGATAAATAGCTGTTAGAGTCTAGCAAAAATGGTGAAAGCACCACTACTGTGTCTAGTGCAGAAAAAGAGTTCATATATTCAGAGACTTGGTGCTTGACTTTAAGGAGGGGGTTGATATAGACAGGCTATTTCTGGCATAAGATGTAACTGTAGAGGTACAGAGGATCTCTGAGGAGGATTGGAGAGGTGCCTTTGGAGTCATATTCATGGTGATGGGAGGGACAACGTACTGTCTCTACAGAAGGGGAAGAGGTTGAGGTATGCCAGTATAAAGGAAGCCCTTGTCAGTAAGTATGAATCAACCCCAGATGAGTGTAGGTTTATTAGTCAGAAACTGTGTCAGTACTGCTGGGAGGATTTTGTGGGGTACTTTTGAAATATTTTTTTAAAGTACTGTTGTTTTTTAAGGTGTCTCTAACAGTTTTATACGTTTTCTTTCTTTTTTCAAAGAGAACTGAGAAGAAGCAACTTATATCAAACAACAGATGGAATAGATATGGAGTATGAAATCTAGGGTCCTCAGAATATAATCTTGTTGACCTGTACTCTGCTGCAGGAATTTAAAGAGGGCGGTCATCATACCGTCCACCTACTCCAGTTCAAAATAGTTGAAGAAAACATTGAGTTTCTAAACTTTTCTCCAGACATATTCTGCACAACTCAGGGTTAGAAACGAAGAGCCTCATTTGTGAGGTTATGGTGCAGGGCAGTGCCCCAAGGAACCTTGCTGCACTGCCTTGCGTCAAAAGAAAAGGGCAGGAATGCACCGTATCTATGAGATACAACGCATTCCTGTCCTTTTCCCCTGTGCTGGGGCACAATGGAGTGCCATGCGCCAACGCAGCCACCCTTGCGCCATGGTGCAAGGGTGTCTGCATTGTAGGGGTGATTGTTTTTGTACAGGAAGGAACACCTTCCTGGACAAAAAACAATCACAAGAGGTGTTTTCCTCTTTCTATGTGTGCTGCACAATGCAGCATGCATAGAAAGAGGAAAAAATGAGGAGAAATAAGGTTTTTCCCCGCTGTGCCTCCCTAACGCGAACCCATCTGGTGGGTTTTGAATCTGACGCATTCCCAGGTTTACGATTCCTGGTAAATCTGCGAATGCTTCAAGTTCCTTGGATGTTGCGTGGGAACACCCACAGCAACACCCATGGAACGCCCCTTTCACGCAGTTTTCTGCTTGAAAGGGGCACATATTTACAAGGCCATGAAAAACCACCAAAGTGGCTTTGCATGGCCTTGTAAATATGCTGCGGCACATTGTGCCACTAGAGCATCAAAAAAGTAATTCCCCGGTGGCACAAAAGTGCCACTAGGGGCCTCATAAATGAGGTTCGTGCTTGGTGGTCTTAAATTTCGTAACATGCACTTAAGCTCAGCATGACGACGATACCAGTACTCATTCGTCCCAAATTTGCAGAGGTAAAGTAAATAGCAGCACTGCAAGTACATGGGTGGGGTCCTACTGTATCAATCGTTTCCTGACAAATACTACAAATACTGCTGCACTCCCATTTATACACTCCCTGAAGTACTTGTGCACAAAAGTGTATTTGTAAATAGTTAAATAAGTTATGTTATGTTTGTTTGTTAATTGTTTGGTTTAAATTGTATTCTAATATGTTTATAAAATGAACTTGGAGAGTTATAAATATATTTATCAATAATTTAACTTAGGGGTCAAAAACACACCCATAGAGCTCCTCATACATGTACTCACACACCTATACAGTCATTCACACAGGTACTGAAACACCCACATACTCTCACACAGCCACTCAAAAACCCATAATCAGTGACAGACCTATTTACACATGCAAACATCTACTTACATATGCAAAGTGTGCAGTTTTTTTTACTACAATCTTCATGGTTGTGTTTTCCCAACTGTTCAATGATAATTATTTCAATAGTACATCATTTTTGGTGTATGAGTGGGAGCAGCCCATGCAGGTAAGAGCAGTGTGGCAGTGGGGCGGGGTGGGGGGACTCAATAGACGACGGTGAGCTAAAATTAAATAAATTATTAATTTGCCCTCGTCGTCGTCTGTCGAGTCCCCCCATCCCGCTCCACCACCCCACAGCTCTTACCTGCACGGCCGCTCCTGTGTTTGGGTATACAACAGTAGAAGGACAAATTTACCCACAGAACACATTTTTACAGCAACTAGCAAGTGGCATTTTGCACAGTGAGTAACCATCTCACTCAAATCTTCACAGGCTGCTGGTATTGTGATGACTGCAGCTGATGAAGGTTCACCCAAGGGTACTTTACAGGTAGAATATTCTTCTGCGCCTAGTTTCTCCTGCATCATTCAGTTGTACACCCTTTCATTAACTGTTTTTACATGCTTCCATTGTCCCATAAGAATACTTCTTGACAGTGCTGCTGGGTAACTTTATGCCACACCTATTACACTGCACATATTTAGCTGCAATCTTCTTTTTCCATGAATGTATTCTAAAATGCTTGCAGACATCACTTTCTTTTGTACTTGCTGATGTAAAGATATACCTGCATGTGTTTAAAGTGGTTGTGCACAAAACTGTATTTGTAAATAGTTAAATAAGTTGTGTTATGTTTATTTGTTTATTTGTAGTGAGTACAATGCACAGTGTTCTTTAATTGAAATGAGATAATGTGCAGTTTTTTTCTACAATCTTTATGTTTGTTTTTTCCCCACTGTTCAGTAAGGATTGCTTAAAAGGTACATTATTTATGGTGTAGGAGTAAAGAAGATGAGAACAGTAAAAACAGAAACATGAAATGCTTATTTATATTAATACATACCTTTATAATATGAGAAATGTCTAGGGAGTTCCTTGAATTATGTCTATAGACTGTTGAAATTGTAAGTTACTTTTGTAATTCTATTAATTGCAAAACTGATAAATATTTTTCTTTTTAAACAGATTAATGGCACCATTTATTGGAGCAATGCACTTTACTAGTTAGTTCTTGCAGTGTTTATCCATAACTTTAGATTTTGAGGATGCATACTCAAGCACAGACTGCTACATTTACTAACACACCTAGGCACGCATCAGTACAGCAACTCACAGACCCAACTACACACTGATACAGGCACTGACACATCCACCCAAACACTAATGCATCCAATAACACAACCAGGCACACACTGACACACCCAGGGACTTACCAATGCAGACACTGACACACCCAGGCATACAGTAATGCAGGCACTGACACAGCCAGCCAAACACTAATGCACCCAATAATACACCCAGGCACACACTGACGCACACACTTAGACACCCAGAGACTTACCAATGCAGACGCTGACACACCCAGGCATACAGCAATGCAGACGCTGACACACCAAGCCAAACACTAATGCATCCAATAACACACCCGGGCACACACTGATGCAAACACTGAAACACCCAGAGACTTACCAATGCAGACCCTGATACACCCAGGCATACAGCAATGCAGACACTGAACACCTAGCCAAACACTAACGTATCCAATAACACACTGATGCACACACTGATGCACACACTGACACACCGAGGGACTTACCAATGCAGACACTGATACACCTAGGCATACAGCAATGAAGACACCGACACACCCATCCAAACACTAAAGCATACAATAAGACACCCAGGCATACACTGACACACCCAGGAATTGGCCAAAGCAGACTTTTATACACCTAGGCATACACCAATACATACACAGACACACCTAACCTAACTCTAATGCGTCCAATAACCAACCCAGACACACACTGGTGCATACAGTGACACCGGGGTGATACTAATGCATCCACTGACAAAACTGGGCATACATTAATGCAGACACTGACACAGCCAGGCATACAGCAAAGCAGACACAGATACACCCAGCCAAACAATAATGCATCCAATTAAACACCCAGGCATACACTGATGCACACACTGACACACCCACTCTCACACCGATACAGTGACTGACACATTAAAAACACAGAGTTAGCTCTTTGTTTGACCAGATGGTTGTTCTAACAAGAGCAGTTTTTTTCTCTAGAACGATTTTTTAACAGTTCGTTCATTTTTTTCTTCTTTTTTATTTTTGAACAACAGGGTCGTAAAAAGGGTAAGGGTGGGGAAATGCAAAGCACAAGTGGCTTCAGTCTTTAAAAACATTATGTAGTCACTGGAAGCAAAAAACCAAAAAACTAACAGTGATGCTTCTTCACTGTATCCAAGAATGCACCCACAGAAGACAGTTTTACAGAGACAAGCATGTGGCATTTTGCGCAGTGAATAACCATATCCCTCAATTCTTCGCAGGCAGCTGCTATTGGAATGACTGAAGCTGATGATGATTCTCCCAAGGCTGCTGTAGAGGTCAACGGTCCTGGTGCACTTGCTTTCTCTCACATTATCTGGTTGTAGACCCTTTCATGAATTATTTTTAGGTGCTTCCACAAGGAACATGCCCCATGTGAATACTTCTTTACAGTGTCTCTGGATAACTGCTTGCCACAAATATTGCACTGCACATATTTTGCTGTTACCTTCTTTTCCCCAGAAGGTATAGTAAATTGCTTTCACACATCACTTTTTTTCCTGTGAGATGGTGTCTTCCTCCTGATCCTTGACAGGTTGTGGATGCTCATCTTAGAAGGACGATGTAACTTCAGCCATTGTGTGAAAGCAGAGTACCACTGGTTCTCAATCCTCCTTCTAGAGACTTCACTGGAGAAGTAACTGCTTTTGGGTGTGGTTTTCTATGTGCAAGGGTGTGGTCTTAATATATCCAGTCAGAAGGCAAGGTTTGGGTGTGTTTTGAGTGAAATCACAAATCCAGTCCGTAAATTCGCAGATTTGCAAAACTTGTAAAATGGATAACTTTGTTGAAAAACAGATATAAGGTGGTTTATATATACATGTAAATATGTTCACACTGATGTCGTTAATGATAATGGAGGGGTGTACATATGCTCAGTGATTTATACAATTTTTGATAGATCCAGACTCGCAAATTCGTTCCACTCATGTGATCGGGATTAAAAACCATAGAGTAGTAGTCTATCAATGTTCACGGACCCACAAAGGTACATCGGTTCTCCCAAAAATATTTTTTAAAAATAAAATGTGTTTAATTACATTAAAAAAACGTTATGATATTTACGTTAACTACATATTTGATTTTTATGTTTCTAAACGTATAGAAAGTATATTTATAAAAAATGAATGTCTGCAGTACAAAAAAATGAAAATAAAAATACATTTTGATACACATAGTATTAAAAAGAAACCCCAAAAATTAATTAACAGTCACCCATACAGCCACTCGAACAGCAACTCACTCACTAATACAGCCACTGATATAGCCACTCATACACCCATACAGCCACTCACACACTGTCAGTCACCCATAGAGCTACTCACACACCTACTCAGTCACCCATAGAGTCAATCACATAGTCACCTTACTCACCTATTCAGTTATACACACACCCACCCACTTGTTCATACAGATACTAACACATACTTACTCAGCCATACAGTCACTCACACAAACACACACTCACCCATACAACCACTATCACAATCCCTGACTCATACATACAGTCATTCATATACTCCAACACTCACCTATACTGCCTTTCACATACACAGTTACACACCCATATACCACTATTCACTCACCGACACACCCATACACATTCTCAGTCACCTTTACAGCCCTTCACTTACGCACTCAATTCAAGTCAAAAATACTTTATTCGGCCACTAAAAGACATAAAAGCAAACAATTAAAATATATTGAAAACTTTCAAAAACAGTCTTTAACCCATACAGCCACTGACTCACCCACTCACTCATCCATGCAGGCAGTCACACACCCTCTCACCCAACCACACAGACACTCATACAGGTACTCAGACAATCAGTCACCCATACAGCCAGTCACGTACCCACTCACCAACCCACACAGCCATGTAGATACCAAATGACAGACTGATACTGACATATGCACAACCTAGTCACTCACCCATACATTCACTGAGACACCTAATCACTCACTTATACCGTCAGTCACGCACCCACTGAATCATCCAAACAAGCACTTATATACCCACTGATTCACCAGTACACCTTGGTATATATATATATATATATTTAACACTCATAAACTTTTCAAAAACACTTAGGGGCATATTTACTAGTAAAGTGGCGAAGCATGTCATTCAGCAAAGAAGGCTAACGACACTCTCCGTCACTTCAGAAACACATGGCTGTACTATATTTACAAGAATATGGTGCAACCCTGTGTTTCCCCCTGCACTGGTGCTAAATTTAGCTGCCTAGCACCAACGCAGGCACCCTTGCACCATAGTGCAAGGGTGTCTGCGTTGCAGGGGAAGATTGTTTTTTGTGCAGGAAGGTGTCCCTTACTGTACATAAACAATCTTTAAATGGTGTTTTGTAACTTCTATGTGTGCTGCTTAATGCAGCACACATAGAAGTTGCAAAACGTAATTTTTTTAAAATGATTGTTATGTGCAGGAAGGTGTGGCTTTTTGCTGTTTCCATGTGTGCTGCACAACACCGCACACATAGAAACAGCAACAACGAGGAGAAATTAAAAATGTCTTCTCGTTTCGCCAGGGTAAGACCAGGTTTCCCCTGATCTTAATTTTGGCGCTGCCCCATATTTATGCTGCCCTTGTAAATATGGGCAGCGTCAAAATCAATGGGTGTTGCGCTGGAACGCCCAACACAACACAACACCCATTGCCCTTCCCTTTCATGATAAGTATAGCGTGAAAGGTTTCCTTATTTACTAGGCAGCATTAAGGCACATTAAGTGGCTTAACGCTGCCTTGTAAATAAGGCGAAGCCCCTATCGCCACCACAAGGTCCTGAAAAGTGACGTTGTAGTGGCAATAGGGGCTTGTAAATATGCCCCTCAGAGTCACTGGATGATGTCATCAGTGATGTCATTTGAGATGTAATGAGTGATGTCATCAGTGAAGGCACTGACCATGTCATGAGTGATGTAATATATGAGGTCATAAGCAGTGCATTGCGGGGGGGTGAGTTATAGTTAGCTCAGCTTACTATAACTGCTGAATTTCTCTGGTTTTGTACAAGTGAAATGTCAGCCTAACTATAACGTCCCTGTAACCTTTGGTTTTTTCAGTGAAAATATATATATGTATATATATATGAAAAAGAAAGTTGCCACTTCGTTGGGATGCACTCACTGAGGGTAAGCCAAAATTCAAAAGGCAGCACACTAGAAACCTCTCCCCACACAGGTACTGCCAACGCGTTTCGGATAACCTCCTTCCTCTGGGCAGTTTGTAGAAAAAGGAGAGGCAAACAACAGGCTAGCAGAACATCCCCTCTTTTATTTCTAAAAGTCTCAAATGCAAGTCAGGTGAGTTGATACTTGCATGCTGGGACTGGTAGTCTTAACTCCCAAGTGGGCGTTGCCTCGCAATTTCCTCAAAGTTTATCGTGGGACAACCAAAGTTCCAAAGCGGCGCCGGTATAGCGAAGGCTCCCCCAGCTCCGTATCGCCATGCCAGTGCAAATGCCACGGACCTGCTTGGATGTCGCAGCGGTGCGATCCCGTGACCTGGGCTGGCCACTATTACTAGAAAAAGAAAGTTGCCACTTCGTTGGGATGCACTCACTGAGGGTAAGCCAAAATTCAAAAGGCAGCACACTAGAAACCTCTCCCCACACAGGTACTGCCAACTCGTTTCGGATAACCTCCTTCCTCTGGGCAGTTTGTAGAAAAAGGAGAGGCAAACAACAGGCTAGCAGAACATCCCCTCTTTTATTTCTAAAAGTCTCAAATGCAAGTCAGGTGAGTTGATACTTGCATGCTGGGACTGGTAGTCTTAACTCCCAAGTGGGCGTTGCCTCGCAATTTCCTCAAAGTTTATCGTGGGACAACCAAAGTTCCAAAGCGGCGCCGGTATAGCGAAGGCTCCCCCAGCTCCGTATCGCCATGCCAGTGCAAATGCCACGGACCTGCTTGGATGTCGCAGCGGTGCGATCCCGTGACCTGGGCTGGCCACTATTACTAGAAAAAGAGAGTTGCCACTTCGTTGGGATGCACTCACTGAGGGTAAGCCAAAATTCAAAAGGCAGCACACTAGAAACCTCTCCCCACACAGGTACTGCCAACGCGTTTCGGATAACCTCCTTCCTCTGGGCAGTTTGTAGAAAAAGGAGAGGCAAACAACAGGCTAGCAGAACATCCCCTCTTTTATTTCTAAAAGTCTCAAATGCAAGTCAGGTGAGTTGATACTTGCATGCTGGGACTGGTAGTCTTAACTCCCAAGTGGGCGTTGCCTCGCAATTTCCTCAAAGTTTATCGTGGGACAACCAAAGTTCCAAAGCGGCGCCGGTATAGCGAAGGCTCCCCCAGCTCCGTATCGCCATGCCAGTGCAAATGCCACGGACCTGCTTGGATGTCGCAGCGGTGCGATCCCGTGACCTGGGCTGGCCACTATTACTAGAAAAAGAAAGTTGCCACTTCGTTGGGATGCACTCACTGAGGGTAAGCCAAAATTCAAAAGGCAGCACATTAGAAACCTCTCCCCACACAGGTACTGCCAACGCGTTTCGGATAACCTCCTTCCTCTGGGCAGTTTGTAGAAAAAGGAGAGGCAAACAACAGGCTAGCAGAACATCCCCTCTTTTATTTCTAAAAGTCTCAAATGCAAGTCAGGTGAGTTGATACTTGCATGCTGGGACTGGTAGTCTTAACTCCCAAGTGGGCGTTGCCTCGCAATTTCCTCAAAGTTTATCGTGGGACAACCAAAGTTCCAAAGCGGCGCCGGTATAGCGAAGGCTCCCCCAGCTCCGTATCGCCATGCCAGTGCAAATGCCACGGACCTGCTTGGATGTCGCAGCGGTGCGATCCCGTGACCTGGGCTGGCCACTATTACTAGAAAAAGAAAGTTGCCACTTCGTTGGGATGCACTCACTGAGGGTAAGCCAAAATTCAAAAGGCAGCACACTAGAAACCTCTCCCCACACAGGTACTGCCAACGCGTTTCGGATAACCTCCTTCCTCTGGGCAGTTTGTAGAAAAAGGAGAGGCAAACAACAGGCTAGCAGAACATCCCCTCTTTATTTCTAAAAGTCTCAAATGCAAGTCAGGTGAGTTGATACTTGCATGCTGGGACTGGTAGTCTTAACTCCCAAGTGGGCGTTGCCTCGCAATTTCCTCAAAGTTTATCGTGGGACAACCAAAGTTCCAAAGCGGCGCCGGTATAGCGAAGGCTCCCCCAGCTCCGTATCGCCATGCCAGTGCAAATGCCACGGACCTGCTTGGATGTCGCAGCAGTGCGATCCCGTGACCTGGGCTGGCCACTATTACTAGAAAAAGAAAGTTGCCACTTCGTTGGGATGCACTCACTGAGGGTAAGCCAAAATTCAAAAGGCAGCACACTAGAAACCTCTCCCCACACAGGTATTGCCAACGCGTTTCGGATAACCTCCTTCCTCTGGGCAGTTTGTAGAAAAAGGAGAGGCAAACAACAGGCTAGCAGAACATCCCCTCTTTTATTTCTAAAAGTCTCAAATGCAAGTCAGGTGAGTTGATACTTGCATGCTGGGACTGGTAGTCTTAACTCCCAAGTGGGCGTTGCCTCGCAATTTCCTCAAAGTTTATCGTGGGACAACCAAAGTTCCAAAGCGGCGCCGGTATAGCGAAGGCTCCCCCAGCTCCGTGTCGCCATGCCAGTGCAAATGCCACGGACCTGCTTGGATGTCGCAGCGGTGCGATCCCGTGACCTGGGCTGGCCACTATTACTAGAAAAAGAAAGTTGCCACTTTGTTGGGATGCACTCACTGAGGGTAAGCCAAAATTCAAAAGGCAGCACACTAGAAACCTCTCCGCACACAGGTACTGCCAACGCGTTTCGGATAACCTCCTTCCTCTGGGCAGTTTGTAGAAAAAGGAGAGGCAAACAACAGGCTAGCAGAACATCCCCTCTTTTACTTCTAAAAGTCTCAAATGCAAGTCAGGTGAGTTGATACTTGCATGCTGGGACTGGTAGTCTTAACTCCCAAGTGGGCGTTGCCTCGCAATTTCCTCAAAGTTTATCGTGGGACAACCAAAGTTCCAAAGCGGCGCCGGTATAGCGAAGGCTCCCCCAGCTCCGTATCGCCATGCCAGTGCAAATGCCACGGACCTGCTTGGATGTCGCAGCGGTGCGATCCCGTGACCTGGGCTGGCCACTATTACTAGAAAAGAAAGTTGCCACTTCGTTGGGATGCACTCACTGAGGGTAAGCCAAAATTCAAAAGGCAGCACACTAGAAACCTCTCCCCACACAGGTACTGCCAACGCGTTTCGGATAACCTCCTTCCTCTGGGCAGTTTGTAGAAAAGGAGAGGCAAACAACAGGCTAGCAGAACATCCCCTCTTTTATTTCTAAAAGTCTCAAATGCAAGTCAGGTGAGTTGATACTTGCATGCTGGGACTGGTAGTCTTAACTCCCAAGTGGGCGTTGCCTCGCAATTTCCTCAAAGTTTATCGTGGGACAACCAAAGTTCCAAAGCGGCGCCGGTATAGCGAAGGCTCCCCCAGCTCCGTGTCGCCATGCCAGTGCAAATGCCACGGACCTGCTTGGATCTCGCAGCGGTGACCTGGGCTGGCTGACTACCAGTCCCAGCATGCAAGTATCAACTCACCTGACTAGCCTGTTGTTTGCCTCTCCTTTTTCTACAAACTGCCCAGAGGAAGGAGGTTATCCGAAACGCGTTAGCAGTACCTGTGTGGGGAGAGGTTTCTAGTGTGCTGCCTTTTGAATTTTGGCTTACCCTCAGTGAGTGCATCCCAACGAAGTGGCAACTTTCTTTTTCTAGTAATAGTGGCCAGCCCAGGTCTCGGGATCGCACCGCTGCGACATCCAAGCAGGTCCGTGGCATTTGCACTGGCATGGCGATACGGAGCTGGGGGAGCCTTCGCTATACCGGCGCCGCTTTGGAACTTTGGTTGTCCCACGATAAACTTTGAGGAAATTGCGAGGCAACGCCCACTTGGGAGTTAAGACTACCAGTCCCAGCATGCAAGTATCAACTCACCTGACTTGCATTTGAGACTTTTAGAAATAAAAGAGGGGATGTTCTGCTAGCCTGTTGTTTGCCTCTCCTTTTTCTACAAACTGCCCAGAGGAAGGAGGTTATCCGAAACGCGTTGGCAGTACCTGTGTAGGGAGAGGTTTCTAGTGTGCTGCCTTTTGAATTTTGGCTTACCCTCAGTGAGTGCATCCCAACGAAGTGGCAACTTTCTTTTTCTAGTAATAGTGGCCAGCCCAGGTCACGGGATCGCACCGCTGCGACATCCAAGCAGATCCGTGGCATTTGCACTGGCATGGCGATACGGAGCTGGGGGAGCCTTCGCTATACCGGCGCCGCTTTGGAACTTTGGTTGTCCCACGATAAACTTTGAGGAAATTGCGAGGCAACGCCCACTTGGGAGTTAAGACTACCAGTCCCAGCATGCAAGTATCAACTCACCTGACTTGCATTTGAGACTTTTAGAAATAAAAGAGGGGATGTTCTGCTAGCCTGTTGTTTGCCTCTCCTTTTTCTACAAACTGCCCAGAGGAAGGAGGTTATCCGAAACGCGTTGGCAGTACCTGTGTGGGGAGAGGTTTCTAGTGTGCTGCCTTTTGAATTTTGGCTTACCCTCAGTGAGTGCATCCCAACGAAGTGGCAACTTTCTTTTCTAGTAATAGTGGCCAGCCCAGGTCACGGGATCGCACCGCTGCGACATCCAAGCAGGTCCGTGGCATTTGCACTGGCATGGCGATACGGAGCTGGGGGAGCCTTCGCTATACCGGCGCCGCTTGGAACTTTGGTTGTCCCACGATAAACTTTGAGGAAATTGCGAGGCAACGCCCACTTGGGAGTTAAGACTACCAGTCCCAGCATGCAAGTATCAACTCACCTGACTTGCATTTGAGACTTTTAGAAATAAAAGAGGGGATGTTCTGCTAGCCTGTTGTTTGCCTCTCCTTTTTCTACAAACTGCCCAGAGGAAGGAGGTTATCCGAAACGCGTTGGCAGTACCTGTGTGGGGAGAGGTTTCTAGTGTGCTGCCTTTTGAATTTTGGCTTACCCTCAGTGAGTGCATCCCAACGAAGTGGCAACTTTCTTTTTCTAGTAATAGTGGCCAGCCCAGGTCACGGGATTGCACCGCTGCGACATCCAAGCAGGTCCGTGGCATTTGCACTGGCATGGCGATACGGAGCTGGGGGAGCCTTCGCTATACCGGCGCCGCTTTGGAACTTTGGTTGTCCCACGATAAACTTTGAGGAAATTGCGAGGCAACGCCCACTTGGGAGTTAAGACTACCAGTCCCAGCATGCAAGTATCAACTCACCTGACTTGCATTTGAGACTTTTAGAAATAAAAGAGGGGATGTTCTGCTAGCCTGTTGTTTGCCTCTCCTTTTTCTACAAACTGCCCAGAGGAAGGAGGTTATCTGAAACGCGTTGGCAGTACCTGTGTGGGGAGAGGTTTCTAGTGTGCTGCCTGTTGAATTTTGGCTTACCCTCAGTGAGTGCATCCCAACGAAGTGGCAACTTTCTTTTTCTAGTAATAGTGGCCAGCCCAGGTCACGGGATCGCACCGCTGCGACATCCAAGCAGGTCCGTGGCATTTGCACTGGCATGGCGATACGGAGCTGGGGGAGCCTTCGCTATACCGGCGCCGCTTTGGAACTTTGGTTGTCCCACGATAAACTTTGAGGAAATTGCGAGGCAACGCCCACTTGGGAGTTAAGACTACCAGTCCCAGCATGCAAGTATCAACTCACCTGACTTGCATTTGAGACTTTTAGAAATAAAAGAGGGGATGTTCTGCTAGCCTGTTGTTTGCCTCTCCTTTTTCTACAAACTGCCCAGAGGAAGGAGGTTATCCGAAACGCGTTGGCAGTACCTGTGTGGGGAGAGGTTTCTAGTGTGCTGCCTTTTGAATTTTGGCTTACCCTCAGTGAGTGCATCCCAACGAAGTGGCAACTTTCTTTTTCTAGTAATAGTGGCCAGCCCAGGTCACGGGATCGCACCGCTGCGACATCCAAGCAGGTCCGTGGCATTTGAACTGGCATGGCGATACGGAGCTGGGGGAGCCTTCGCTATACCGGCGCCGCTTTGGAACTTTGGTTGTCCCACGATAAAGTTTGAGGAAATTGCGAGGCAACGCCCACTTGGGAGTTAAGACTACCAGTCCCAGCATGCAAGTATCAACTCACCTGACTTGCATTTGAGACTTTTAGAAATAAAAGAGGGGATGTTCTGCTAGCCTGTTGTTTGCCTCTCCTTTTTCTACAAACTGCCCAGAGGAAGGAGGTTATCCGAAACGCGTTGGCAGTACCTGTGTGGGGAGAGGTTTCTAGTGTGCTGCCTTTTGAATTTTGGCTTACCCTCAGTGAGTGCATCCCAACGAAGTGGCAACTTTCTTTTCTAGTAATAGTGGCCAGCCCAGGTCACGGGATTGCACCGCTGCGACATCCAAGCAGGTCCGTGGCATTTGCACTGGCATGGCGATACGGAGCTGGGGGAGCCTTCGCTATACCGGCGCCGCTTTGGAACTTTGGTTGTCCCACGATAAACTTTGAGGAAATTGCGAGGCAACGCCCACTTGGGAGTTAAGACTACCAGTCCCAGCATGCAAGTATCAACTCACCTGACTTGCATTTGAGACTTTTAGAAATAAAAGAGGGGATGTTCTGCTAGCCTGTTGTTTGCCTCTCCTTTTTCTACAAACTGCCCAGAGGAAGGAGGTTATCCGAAACGCGTTGGTAGTACCTGTGTGGGGAGAGGTTTCTAGTGTGCTGCCTTTTGAATTTTGGCTTACCCTCAGTGAGTGCATCCCAACGAAGTGGCAACTTTCTTTTTCTATGTATATATATATATATATATATATATAACAGTTTGGAGCACTCACGGGGTAATCCACGTGACTATATTTGCAGACGTGTTTCGGCGTTATGCCTTCTTCTGTGCAGTCACATCATTATTAAACGTGCACAGAGTTTGGTTCATTTAAAACCTCCTTCTATTGTTCCTGTTGGTGGAGCTCAGACCAATGGGCAAGCAGCAAAGTTCTTACTGGATTTACTGTGGCCCACACATGTGAGTATGACCTTGTCGGCCAATGAAGGCCGTGGATTATACAAATCCAGGGTGCCCAGTTATGGAACGGACACCCGCAAAGTTTCTGTGAACTACATCCAGCGGCAGATGAGGGGTATGTGTACAGTGATTGGGCTCCAACAGAATGACCGGCGAAATAATGTGGAAATCCCAATGTGGGGGCTGTAAGTAGCATTTCTTTGTTCATTGGAGAAGAATGTGCTTATTGGACATTGAAGTGGAAATAATAAATATATACATCATTATTGTTGCAGCAGTCATACTCACATGTGTGGGCCACAGTAAATCCAGTAAGAACTTTGCTGCTTGCCCTTTTTCTAAATAACCACCTTTGCCTCAATTAAATACAATAACTGTTGTAGCATGTATCCAATAATTAGACAACGACTCTAATATTACACAATCAATTAAAAAACAAACTTCAATGGTATAGCATGATTTCTTCATGTACCTGAGAATTCATTTGTGATGCCAGCATCCAGTAACAGAATCAATAATTAAAAATGTGCTTTCACTCAAAATTTCACTATATTCTATTATGGCTTAATAGCATTGCTGACGCTATATCAGGAACCACAATGTTCAAAGGAAATTTTTCCCTAAATGGGCCTATAACGTAAGGGTGCTGGCCTCCTGAGAATAGATTAATACCAATTGTTGGTTATCATTTTCTAGTTATTATTTACATATAGCGCCATGTGGGCATATACATCTGCCCAATAAATAAAGCCACTTGTCTCAGGTGGCTCTATGTGGTTAAATTCATATTGACTGTATAAAACATTTTTGCAGCTAACTATAATTTCCTGTTATCCTACGTGCACCCACAATTCCTCATCGGAATTGAGACCCATTGGATGTTTTGTTTGTAATGAGATTATATATTTGGACTCCAATTGCCTTAGTTTCCTAGTAGGATCTCTTCCCCGCTCTTCTCTTATTACTTGATCAAGGCAAAAAAACCCTTACACGGTCTCGATTGCTATTATGTTGGACCTTAAAAAGTAAAGAATAATGGCCCGGACGCTATGACATTGAGAAAGGCTACAAGCCGAAACGCGCTTGTCTTTGCTAAAATAAAGTAATACATTAATGACTCCTGAGAGCGTGCAATACTTCTGTTCTCCCTTGGGAAACCCCTGTGATATATATATTTGTATATGCACATTACCTACTGGCAGGCAGTTGCCAGTAGGTAGTTATAGTTAGGATCATGTTTCCATAGGAAAAGCATTTTTTGACTTGCCTATATCTTTGGTGCCGTTTGACGAATCTTCACAAAACCTTTCAATGAAAGCTTTCCAGTCATTTCAGTAGTGCATGGAAAGTTTCGGGGTGATCTGTCATGTGGGGGCCAAGAAAAGGGGTGGTCAAAATATTTGCATTTCCCATGTTAATTCCCATGGGAATTTTAGACACAACCACAGCCTGAACTGCTGGACGGAATTCCACCAAATTTCGCAGAAAACAACCACTTTTTCCAGAAAGAGAGCTTTTTGTTATTTGGTGTAAATCCGTTCAGTAGTTTTCGAGACATTAAAGGAAAAGCAAATTTGCATATATATAAAGGGACGCGGATACTCCCCAGATCCGACAGTCCCCGTGCTGATATCTGATTGGCTGCCAACCGTTCAACAAGGAAGTGTTGTCAGCCATCTTGGGACTCGGCGTCCCAAAAAAAAGTTTTCAAAAAGTAAAAGGGGGCAGGGTAGTAATTCCCTGACCCCCTAGCCCTGGTCCTGGGGTCCCCCTGGAACCACACCAGGGCAAAAAAGCATTTTAAATTTTTTTTGCCATGAAATAGCGATGGAGTCGCGATTCCATGGGAGTTTCAAATCTGCAGAGAGAAAAATAGAAGCACGGTCTTCCACGCTTGTTTTAAAAAATGCCCCGGGTGGGCCAGGTCCTACTGGGGGTCTTTTTAGCCCTGGGGACCACTACCTCCCTGTGGCTTTATTTAATTTTGGGAAGGGAGCAGGGCAGACTCCTCTCCATGGGCTTTACTATGCCCAGAGGACCACCACCTCCCTGGAGAAAATAAAAAGTAATGGGGGGCTGAGCAGACCCCCGTGGGCACCAGGTACCACCACCTCCCCAGGGCCAAATAAATGGAAAAAGTGAGAGAGGGCTGCACTGCCCCCCTCCTGGCATATATATGCCACGCGACCACCACTTCCATGGGGCTGGTACATGAAAAGTAAAGGAGGGGGCTGCGCGGCCCCCCTCTTAAAGCCACTTATGGCCCTGGAAACCGCCATCCCCCAGGGCCGGCTCCCTATGTCCCGGGATGCCCACCCCTGGGAAATAGAAGTTTTCTTTTGCTTGGCGGGAACTGTGACAGCTCCCACCAAGCGAGAATAAACACTAGCTCTGCTCCCAGCAAGAGGGAGCTGTCATATGGGCAGGAAAACAGATGAGCGATTGCTCCAGCATTCAGGCAGCTGCATATTTAACAGCTATATGCAGCTCCCTGTGTGCGGGAACAATGGTGACTCCCAGAGGAGGGGGGAGCTGGCAGGGTCCATGGGGGCCTTGAGGTTCCCCCCAGCGGTCCCCGTAATAACACACTGGGTACCCTGGATGGGCTACAGGGCACCCAGGGAGATGTTACTGAGATATGACCCCCCCTCTCCTTGGAAAAACATTTAAACAGAGACTATGGGTCTCAGTTATTATTACCATCAGTGTGCAAATGCACAGTCCTCTGCAAACTCCACCCATTTGGCCACGCCGTGTTTTCCTTAGTAGTATCTAAAGGTCTTCCTGCCTTTTCCCACTTTGATGGACAGCTTAACAAAAGGCCCCCAAGCCGTTTCCAGCTGATTTTGGTGACACGTTTTTGATGCAGAGGAATATAAGGACATCTCCACCAAACAAAGAAGCACTTGCCTCATTTAGTTAAAAGGAAGTACTCCTGTTTGGTGGAGATTCACCTCTTTGTAGTCTAGTCAACTTCTCTTCAAGAGAATTCACACTATCACAGATTTATGGATGAAGATGCTTGAGGAACAATCACATTGCCAAAATTACATGCACACAAGGTCACTGGAAACATCACCTCATGGTCCTTTATGCAGCTGTAGTGTAGAATATGCATGAGACATTTGCCAAATGAGGTAGCCCTTACTAATTAACCAGATTTAAGTAATCCAGTTGGGTAGACGATTTCGGCAAAACTGGGGACTCTTCTCTGAAAAAATGAGGTTCAAATCTTGCCCTGGTACTGAATTCACAGAAATTAAACCTCAACGAGAAGCACTTACAAATATAAACATAGCAGATGCCCCAGTTGGAACGCCACTTCAGTAAAGCACAAACAATCGTAACTTCTTGGGCTTGGCGAAGCAAAGCAAGTGTGTTTCCTCTTGTATTCCACATTGGAAAACGATATGAAATCCTTAATAGGGGTGAATTCATCATTGATCTATTGGAGCACAATATGATGTGCAGTGACTGTGATGAGTGGTTTCTTTCTTATCATCTCCTGGTGAGAGCAGAGTCCATGGTTCTCCCTTTTAAATACCCTAAGTATGTAAATTCCCAAAATCCATAGCACCACTCATACAGGCACTCACAGACCCATACAGGCACTCACAGATGCACTCACAGACCCACACAGGTACTCACACACCCACCCAGACACTCACACAGGTACTCACAGACCCACTCATAGACCCACACAGGCACTCACAGACCCACTCACAGACACACATAAGCACTCACAGACCTACACAGACCCACACAGGTACTCACAGATACACACAGGCACTCACACACTCACACAGGCACTCACACACCTACTCACAGACCCACACAGACACTTACACACCTACTCACACACTCACATAGGCACTCACAGACCCACTCACAGACCTACACAGCCACTCGCACACCCACTCTCAAAGGTAACAGGTTACAGTTAGGATTAAAAAGTTAAAAACCTTCAAAGTTCACTGAAAAATATAAAGGTTCAGGGATGTTATAGTCAGGCTCAGATTTCACTCGTACAAAACCATTGAAATTCAGCTGTTATAGCTACCTGAGCTATCTATTACTTACTCCCCTGTAATGCACTGCTTCTGACCTCATATATTACATCACTCATGACATGGTCAGTGACATCACATCACCTTTGGTGTTTTCAGTGAATCTTGAAATTTAGATAACTCATGCACCTCCGTAAACAGTCTGCTCACCTCACTCCCCACACTACATTAACTATAACTCGCCACTGCACCATGCAGTGTGTTTAGGCAAATCATGTAATTTGAGATTTAATAAGTGTTGTTATCAATGCAGTGATTTTACATACTCTACGCTCTGTACTATGCAAGGCTATAGGTACTGCATAGAGATGGGGCGAGTTATTGTTAATGTAGTGTGGGGAGTGAGGTGAGAAGAATCTATACGGAGGTGTGCAAGTTATCTGAATTTTTTGTTGGTGCGTAAGAATACATCTGAGTCATAAGTATGAAATATTATTTTGAAAGTGGTGCTTAAATGATAAATTAAAGATATAACTATAGCTGTAGAATTTCTGTTTGTGTAGTTTAAGTTGTGTTTGTATACCAAACATACATAAAGTTTTTCAAACTATGATCAGGGCCACTGGAATTATGTGACTGTGTGGCTGAAAAAGCATAATTATAGATTTTCAGCATTTGCCACTATCTGCATTAATCAAAACCACCGAGGAGATTAGGGTAGTGATGGATAGAAGTGGGTCTGCTGCTCTAATACTCCTTGATTTATCTGCAGCATTCGAAATAGTAGATCATAGCTTGTTGAAACGGCGTCTAAAGACCTTGGGCATTAAGGATTATGCACTCTCTTTGCTCTCTTCGTTTCTGGCGGATAGAACTCAGTCAATTGCATTGGATCACTTTAAATCAGTGCCTTAGGTGCTGCCATGTGGTGTTCCACAGGGTTCCTCCCTCAACCCGACATTATTTAACATCTATATGTCGGAATTGGCACCCTTGATTCAACAATTTGGATTTAGTTTGATATCTTACGCAGACGACACACAAATTGTGGTCACAGCTTTTAAAAATGAACCCTCTATCTCACCCCGCTTTCAACAGTGCATGTATAATGAGTACCTGGATGAGCAAACATTGTTTAAAGCTCAATTCAGAGAAAACCGAGATAATGATTTTTGGCAGTCTTTCGCCAACATGGGATGCCACGTGGTGGCCAGTTGAACTAGGGGAGACTCCTGAGCCAGTAATCAAGGCAAAAAATTATGGGAATTGTATTAGACAATAAACTAACTTATGTGAACCAAATAAACACCACGCCATCTATCTCATTTCTCATAATGAGGAAAATAAAGAAAATTCTTCCGTATCAGCCAGCCAATTCCAGGAGGACTGCGGTAACTGCACTTGTGTTATCTAAGTTAGATTACTGCAAAGGTTTGTACCTAAATATGCAAGGTCAACATCTAAAAAAGTTACAGATGATACAAAATGCAGGAACAAGAGTCTTACTGGATCTGCCTAAATATCAATCGGTTTCCAAAGAAATTTGGAAACTGCACTGGCTTCCAGTGGTAAGCTGTATTAAGTTCAAGGCCTTGTGTGTGGCCTATAAAGCTTTAAACACCAGACCTGATTTTCTTAAAAATCTTTTCAATTGGTATCATCCTAGCAGACTGCTTCGGTCTGCCGAAGCTAAGTATATGACTGTTTCCAGATTTCGTAAAACCAATTGGGGTGACCGCAGCCTGAGTTATGGAACAGCAAAACTTTGGAACACTCTTCCTTTGCATATGAGATCCTCTCAGTCCTTGTCTTCCTTTAGGAAGGGCCTTAAAACCTGTTTTTTTCAGATATAAGCCGCGGGTCTCATGGTTATGTGCTCAGAGCTTTTAGTGCCAAGACACCTCACAGAATTCGTGCGCTCAATAAATTCAATTAACATAACATAATCCCTCATCTGCTGCATATTCTGCAGATTTTAACAACAAAATAAATTTTCTCCTAGCTCAAATGGTTCAAAAGTTACTAAAAATGCAGCAACACATGTTGCCGTGCAGCGGAAGACCCTTTGCAAAGGTTGACTGGTCACCTTTCTGTTGGTTATCATTATTATATATTTGAGAGTTGAACTGGTACTAATGAGGTGCAACCAATGCCCAGACAGTATTAACAAGTTTAAAAATTAAAAAATAATGAGGCAATACTGTCACAAAATGTGCAGCATTACACCGCATAATCTGGTCTTTCTTGCCAGATAATTTACTTAACCCTGCCACATTATTTGGCCCTCCCAGCCACATAATTCAGTGGCCCTGAATATAACTTATCCTTAACCTTTGCTTTTTTGTGAATTTCAATGGTTTTTATAACATTACTAAGAAATATGTAATATTGGTGTTGTGGAATGGAGTGTTATTAAGTGGAGTGTGGTATAATAAGTGGAGGATAGTGTTGTAAAGTGTACAGTGGTACAGTATATTTTGGTATACTGGAGTGGAATAAAGTGGAATTAGGCATACTGGAGTGGTGTACACTGAAATGGCATACAGCGGAGTGGCGTAGAGTGGAGTCATATACAGTGGAGTGGCGTACACGGAAGTCAGATACAGTAGAGTGGCGTATATTACAGTGGCATAGAGGGTACTGGCATACAGGTCAGTGGTATACAGTGGGATAACAGAGTGGAGTGTGGTAAAGTGGAGTTTTGTACTGTAAATATTGTAGAATGTTTTCACCTATACTGTAGTGGCGCACAGTGGGGTGATATAGATTGGAATGTTGTATAATGAAGGGACATATATTTGAATATTGTATACTAAAATAGCATCCAATTGGGTGGTGTACACTGGAGTGTGGTACAGTGGAGTTGTGGAAAGTGAAATACCATACACTGCAGTGGGGTATAGTGGAGTGCCATATAGTGGAGTGTGGTACAATTGAGTGATGTACAGCAGGCGTATGTAAAGTTGAGTGTTGTACAGTGTAGTGTTGTAAAGTAAAATCGGGTAAAGTGTAGTGGCGCATATTGGAATGCCATACAGTGCAGTGGTGCAGAGCAGACTAGCGTACACTACAGTGGTGTACAGTGTTATAGGGTACAGTGTAAAAGTGTATACTGGAGTAGCCTAAATTGTAGTGCCATACAGTGGAGTAGCATACAATTAAGTAGTGTTTACTATAATAACATTAAGTTTACTGCCGTTAAGTCTTGAGATGTACATTAGAGGGGTATATAGTAGAGTAGCGTACAATAGAGTGTCGTACAATTCAGTGGGGTTAATTATAGAAGCATAGAGTGTTCTGACGTACACTGCAGTGTTGTTTAGTGGAGTAGCACAGAATATACTTTTGTAAACTGAAATAGCAGACAGTAGATTATGGTACAGTGCAGTGGCGTAAAATGCATTTTAGTAGAATTGAGTGCCGCACAGTGGAGTAGCGTAGACTGGAATAGTACACTCCAGCAGTGCACCATAAAGTAAGGTGCAGTGCAATCACATGTAGTGGAATAACGTAAATTGGAGTTGCATATAGTTGAATAGCATACGGTTGAGAGCAGTACAATGTAGGGTTGTCCAGTTAACTGGCCTACATGAAAGTGTCAAAGAATACAGAGGTGAACAGTATAATAGAGTAGAGTACAGTGGTGTATACTGGAGTGCCATACAGTGGAGTTGGGTGGAGTAGAGTGTAGTAATGTACAGTGAACTAGCGCAGAATTTAATGGCGTACAGTGGTGTGCCATTGAGTGGACTGGAATACTATAAATAGCATAGAGTGCAGTGGGGGAAAGTGAACTATTGTACAGTTCAGTGGCATAAATTGGAGTGTTTACGTAAAATGAAAGGTACTGTTATAGTATATGAAAATCTGAATGTTATATCTGAGAAATATAAATGATAATGTCTAAATTATAATTTTCTGACCATAGATATTGAAAGTTCAAAGTATACAACAGTATATGGGGCTTCAAACTGGTGATGTGATTAGCTGATGTCTGTATTTACCAAAGATAAAACTCAGCCATGTAGTTATTATGAATATTTTGCATTATTGTACGCACAGCGTTTCGGTGACTTGTGGGCTAGGGTGTTAAATATAGTTAAGTATAACTTTTATTATTGTTAACAATCTATCACCACTTTAATGAAGTGGTAATAGGCGAACTTTTTTTGGTACGAAAATTGTATATATTATCGACCTATAGATTTTTTCACATTTTATACATTAATAAGTTTGCATGCGTTTCAGGAATGCCCGCACATTTTAGCAGACTTCTTCCATCAGTTTAATTATCCAAGGAGTAAAAGTTTTGCGACGTTGACTGAAGGGGGTGTAAAGAAGAATTATGTGCTGTGCAAAAACTGGAAGTCATATTTTGTTGATCTTTGTCAGGATTACATATTATTGTGCTCACATGTTTATTTTGTGTAGGCAGCCAAGTTGTTTTTAGGTACACTTTTCCTGTGTTTTGCATTACTCCTTCCAATGTAGGTAAGTATTAGGTTTGTTATTTTGGCCTTAACTATTACCACTTTAGTAAAGCGGTAATAGATAGAGCAAATTATTTATAGCTTTCAAGATTTATTTTTAAATTACAGAGTAGCACGGGAGTATTGGGGTACCCCAAAACATTTCCTAAGGTTAGCATTTTTGCTGTTTAATTTCTTTATATTTGTATAGCAGTGTATGGTGAACTGCATTTTTTTTTAATAGGCGTGGTAATTTTTACTAATGAACATGCTACTCTGTTTACTTATTGTGCATATTTAAATATTTAAAAAATTGGAAAAACACTTTAGCACACTATATTATTAAAATACAGTGTCTTATAGTGTATTTTCAAAATCTTTTTGGTATTGTGGTACTCCTGTGGTACTCCATGGTTTAAAAAAATAAAATATATATATATAAACTGTTTTTCCCTACCTAATACCACTTTAGTAAAGTGGCAATGGGTATGGGAAAAATATCAAACCCAATACTTACCTACATTGAATAGCGTAATGCACAACACAGGGCACTCAAGCCCAAAACAAGATGGCTGCCGTTAACTTTTGTAAAGGCAGTAATTAGCCAATCAGCGAATGGCTTGTCATCGCTATATACCTCAGTAGTACCACTGTACTACCGTGGCCAGAGATACAACTACATTAAAAACACTTAAAACCTATGAGATACATACCCTTCTTATCTGCAGTACCCCCATAATTATCTGTGCACCATAAAATATAACCCTTCCAAATTTCGTCAAAATCCGACTGAAAGTTTTCATGCTACGCGCAATAGAAAAGTCTATGTAAAATGCCTTGGATTTTACACCCGTTTTGGGAAGACCCATTTTCTTTGCACCCCTCTTGACGAAATGCACCAAAACTTTCGGGACACCAAGAATGAAATGGTGGCACCATGTCTGCAAAGTTGTGTGTGTATATATATATATATATATATATATCCACAAAACAGAGTTACCTCCAACAGAAGGAGCCCAACACAGGTAAGTATTGCTTGCATCTTTAATGGCAGCTGGTATGCAGTTCAAGGAGACTTCCCAACAGTTATTGAACCAAAGTCCAGCCGACATATATATATGTGTGTGTGTGTGTGTGTATAGATAGATATAGTTAAATAGATATACACATATATAAATTATCGCGTTTCGTGCTCTGCGCACTTCTTCCTGGGCTTGTGGACTGCATACGAAGAACAAACGGCTATTTTTTGCACCAATTTTATAACTTGATCCTAGCCCCAGTGGGCGCGGCCACTCCTGTGGCCTTCTGGGATCTATAGTGCAAGTTGAATCTCAAGTGAGTTGCAGAGAGTTCAATCGTAAAAATAGAAGCATAAAATACCCATGTGGGTCGTGGTACATTCCCATCAATCCGCACAACATTAATCATGCCGCCATTCTACTGCTCCTGTCCCAAAACGCTGTCACGCCAAGTGGCGTTACTACGGGACTGTTCACCAACAGCGGGGCTCCTTCAAGCGGCTGAGGCCAACCGCATTCATATCCACAAAACAGAGTTACCTCCAACAGAAGGAGCCCAACACAGGTAAGTATTGTTTGCATCTTTAATGGCAGCTGGTATGCAGTTCAAGGAGACTTCCCAACAGTTATTGAACCAAAGTCCAGCCGACACATATATATGTGTGTGTGTGTGTGTGTGTATAGATAGATATAGTTAAATAGATATACACATATATAAATTATCACATATATATATACACACGTATATATATATTCCTCTCCTCGCCACAATCCTTCGGAAAAACGAGTGCAGACCTCATTAAGTGCAAATATTTCATTTATTTTCACCAGTCCTCTGCCATTACGCGTTTCGGCCGTACAAGCGGCCTTGATCACATGAATATATATATATTCTGCTCCAAAGGTTGTCCACCTGGTGAGTAGCACTCGATCAGCAGCTTTGTTTATGATAGGTAGGGACGAGGATCCGCTTGCAGAAGCTGCTTCGTAATGGAAATGCCTGACGCGTTTCGAAGCTCCATATGCTTCTCTTCAGAGGCTTGAACGGAGATAGTGTGTGCAAACGCTGAACCCACTTCGCCATTTTCATATTGCACACCCACCAATGGGAAGCTCGAATGAGACTGTGCATTGTGGGAAATGTGGTCCGGATAGCACACAAATCTTGTCCTGTATGGACCCTGCAAGTGGACTCGTCCTCAATCCTGTTTGCGGCTGCTGGTCCACATAGCCGACATGATTGTTACCATGTCGGGTGGCCCCCATAACATTACGGGGTGGTGCACACTCCGCGGCAGGACGGCCGCGTATTACATTCTGCTCCAAAGGTTGTCCACCTGGTGAGTAGCACTCGATCAGCAGCTTTGTTTATAATAGGTAGGGACGAGGATCCGCTTGAAGAAGCTGCTCCGTAATGGAAATGCCTGACGCGTTTCGAAGCTCCATATGCTTCTCTTCAGAGGCTTGAACGGAGACAGTGTGTGCAAACGCTGAACCCACTTCGCCATTTTCATATTGCACACTCACCAATGCGAAGCTCGAATGAGACTGTGCATTGTGGGAAATGTGGTCCGGATAGCACACAAATCTTGTCCTGTATGGACCCTGCAAGTGGACTCGTCCTCAATCCTGTTTACGGCTGCTGGTCCACATAGCCGACATGATAGTTACCATGTCGGGTGGCCCCCATAACATTACGGGGTGGTGCACACTCCGCGGCAGGACGGCCGTGTATTACATTCTGCTCCAAAGGTTGTCCACCTGGTGAGTAGCACTCGATCAGCAGCTTTGTTTATGATAGGGAGGGACGAGGATCCGCTTGCAGAAGCTGCTCCGTAATGGAAATGCCTGACGCGTTTCGAAGCTCCATATGCTTCTCTTCAGAGGCTTGAACGGAGACAGTGTGTGCAAACGCTGAACCCACTTCGCCATTTTCATATATAGATATATATATATATATATATATATATATATATATATATATATATATATATATATATATATATATATATATATATATATATATATATATATATATATATATATATATTACCTACTGGCGGTACCCAGTAGGTAGTTATAGTTAGGACCTAGTTTCCATAGGAAAAGCGTTTTTTGATTTGCCAATATCTTTGACACAGTTTGACGAATCTTCGCAAAATTTTCAAAACTAATTGCCCGCTCAGGTCAGCTCCTGTCTTAAAAGTTTCGGGGTGATTCGTCAAGCGGGGGCCGAGAAAAAAGGGGGGTCCCAAAGCGCGTTTTCCCCATGTTAATTTCCATAGGAAACTTTAGACAAGGCTACAGCCCGAACTGCTGAACGGAATTACACCAAATTTGGCAAAATGGTAGCTCTTGGTTCAGAAAGCGCCCTTTATTTTAAATGGTGTAAATCCGTTCAGTAGTTTTTTAAATATTAAAGGAAAAAGAAATGTATATATCTGGGCGGAGCCTAACCACACATCTCATCGTGAGATCTGATTGGCTGTCAGCACTTCATCCAAGAAGTGTTGGCAGCCATCTTGGGACCAATATACACGATAGCACCCATTAAAATGCATTGTAGTGAATGGAAGGTCACCAAAAGGAGAATGTATAAAGGGTGATAAGACTTTAGTTACATTATAAATCATTTGTTGATGGTACCATACTAATTTTAGGAATTGTGGTATGTTCTAAGGTGATTTTACCCTGTGAAAAAGACTTCTGCTGGGATATCATGAATCATGTTTGAGAGAAAACTATTTTCTCATACTTTTCCCATAGAGGTTTGGAAGGTGATCTAGAAGCTAAAATGAGAGCATATTTTCTGTAAATTCACATTATCTTTCTCAGTCATGTGAGAATGAAGTCTGACATTCTCAGCAAAACATGTACATCCAACAAGGGCAGAGACTGTCAGTTGATTCCTTTGTGTTCTACTGCAGCTTCCCAGAGTGTTCTAAAGAACAACTAGAGCGCTAACACTCTTACTTATGACAAAAGTATGGCACACCTGAAGCCATCTTGATTGGAATAAACTGGTAACACTTAAAACATTTAATTTAAAAAGGAACAAAATGAGGGGGTTCATTTTGCCATAGAGATTATGATTAGTGCTGCAGAAAGAAAAATTAGGGCACATTTTGAGTGACTTCTCAAATCCTCTTCTATTTCATTAAAAAATTCTGACATGCATACTGAAACATGCACTTTCAATACCAGCAGCAGACTTCCCTGGTGAGCAGTAGCTTTACTACAGTGATCTAATGAGAAACTAGAGTGCTAAAATTCTGAATTTATGGCAAATGTGTGACACATCTGAATGCCTTCTTGATGGAATCAAAGTAAAAAAACTGAAAGTATTTCCTACTGAGGAGACTGTAGTAAATGAGGAAATTAGGAAACTTCATAACAAATAAGTCTCCCAAGATGGCCACCAGAGACAAAAGAGCCCAAATGTAGCACAAATATCACCCAGCTGTAGCCCACGTATAGCCCAATGACAGAAATGTGCAAAACACTTTTTATTTTTTGTTTTTCTGCAGTTTTATATAGTGCAGACTGGTCAGGAATTGGAGTGCTTTACATGAGCATTGGTTACATCACACAAGGACAAATTCATTTTGGTTGTAGACATGGGGAGATTAAGTGATTTGACCAGAATCATAGAATGTCGACCTAAAGCAGAAACTCCAACCTGGTTCCCCAGTTGCAAAGTCTGCAGCTCTGGAAGTAACACCACATCCTCTCCCCTAAGTGCAACATTTAATCAAGTGGTCAACTGGATAAAAAACATAAAGATAACAAATAATTTAAAAGTGCTTTGTCGCTATTTGAAAACTCAGAAAATATGTCCTCATTTTAGTTTTTCAGAGCACTAACCATAATTTCGATGCAAATAAGACCCTCTCATTTCTGTAATTTCTAAAGGAAATGCTCTAGGTATTACAGTTTTGATTACATCAAGATGACGTCAGGAGTGCCACACTTTTGTAATAAATATAGAATGTTAGCAATCTAGTTGTTCATTAGGATACTGTTGAGAGGCAGAGGCCAGGGGCACGGACTCAGAAAATTGAAGGCAGGTAGGAGGGTGCAGAGGCAACAATTTGACCACACTGGGCAGGCAGGAAGGGCAGTGGCAGCACAACAGACTATGGAGGGCAGTGGAAAGGGGGGCAGGGGCAACAAACCAACAATGCAGGACAGGCAAGAGAGGCTGTGGCAATATAATAGACCAATGAGTGCATATAATAGTGGCTGTATTGATGAGTGACTGCATGTATGAGTGACTGTATGGGTGAGTGAGTGGATGTGTGTGTAGACCTGTGAATCACTGAGTGGGTATGTACTAAATGGTATTGGTGTGTCTATGGTTTCGAGAATGGTAGTGTGTATTTTAGAGTGGGTGTGTGAAAGGTTATATTAGGGTGTGAGTAGGTGCATCAGAGATTAAGTGGATGATGCCATCAGTGATGTCATTTGAGATGTCATCAGTGATGTCATCAGTGATGTCACTGACCATGTCATGAGTGATGTAATATGTGACGTCATCAGCACAGAGCAGTGCATTGAGGGGGCGTGAGTTATATATATATATATATTATCTACTGGCGGTCGCCAGTAGATAGTTATAGTTACAACCTATTATCCATAGGAAATCCGCGACATTCTATTTGAAATAACTCTCTTGCCGGTTGACGTATCTTCGCGAAATTTTCAAACTTTGTGGCCCGCTCCGGTCCGCTCCTACCCTGAAAGTCTCGGGGGATTCGTCAAGCGGTGGCCGAGAAAAAGGGGGTCCCAAAACGCGTTTTCCCCATGCACTTTTCCATAGGAAACTTTAGACACGGCTACAGCCCGAACTGCTGAACGGAATTACACCAAATTTGGCAAAGAGGTAGTTCTTGGTTCAGAAAGAACCCTTTTTGTTAAATGGTGTAAATCCATTCAGTAGTTGCTTTGAAAATGAAAAGTAAAAAGTTAGTGATATCTATGGCCGAGTAGGGTCCGCGTACCCTCAGCGCACCCTGCGCGCACCGTCCCGATCACGAGCTGCATGTTAATTGGCTGTCAGCTGGCTGTCAACATTCCGATTCAGGAAATGTTGGCAGCCATTTTGTCCCTCGGTAGAACCGAGGGACAGAAACAAGTGCGCAAAGCGCACAAAGGGGGCAGGGTAGAAACACCCTGACCCCCTAGGTTTGCTCGGTCTCCCGCGCTTCGATGTTAATTGGCCCCCGGGTGGCCCAAGTCCCGGGGGCATGGTGGGGGGATAATTTAATGTGTGGGGGCCTCAAAGGGCCCCCAAGCCCGGGGACCGCCACCCCCTGGGGCTTTTTTGAAAAATGGTGCGGGAGGGCTCTGAGCCCTCCCGCAGCCCCGGGACCACCACCTCCCCGGGGCTTTTTTTTATTAGAAATAAAACCAGTGTGGGGGGCTCCAGCCCCCACACGCCCGGGACCGCCTCCTCTTCGGGGCACTAAACATTTTAATATGGGGGTCCGTTACGGACTCCAGAGCCCCGGGGACCACCACCTCCCGGGGCTGTGTACTGAATGGGAGGGGGGCCGCGCGGCCCTCTCCTGGAGCCCTTTATGGCCCTGGGGACCACCACCCCCAGGGCCGGCTCCTGCAGTGTCCCGGGGTGCCTACCCCCGGGACACTGTAGTTTGCTATGGCAGGACGGGAGCCTCGCGGCTCCCGTCCTGCCATAGCAAACTGCTTTGGATATTGGAAGAGAGAGCAGGAAACCTGCTCTCTCTTCCAATATCCAAAGCGATTGCTTTTCCACATGGGGAGCAGCATGTCAGCTGCTCCCCATGTGGAACTAGCAATGCCGGCTCCCAAGGGACGTGGGGAGCCGGCGGGACTGTGGGGGGATTGGGGACCCCCCACAGTCCCCAACGGAGAGGGCCAGCCCCGGGGGATGGGGTCCCCGGGGCAAGTAGTGGCTCGGGAGGGGGCCACGCGGCCCCCTCCCCAAAAAAGAGAAAAAAATTTACAAAAAAAAATGGAAAGGCCGGCCCTGGGGGATGGGGTCCCCGGGGCCTTAAAATGGCCAGAGGAGGGGGCCACGCTGCCCCCTCAAAATAATAAATATAGAGGCCATGCCCCGGGGATGGGGTCCCCGGGGCCAATACAGGCCCAGGGAAGGGGGGCCACGCGGCCACCTTCCCGTTTTTTTTTTTTTTGAAAAATTAAAAAAGGAGTAAGGCCCTGGGGGATGGGGTCCCCAGGGCCCAAAAAGAGAAAAAGGAAGGGGGCCACACAGCCCCCCTTCAGGGGACAAAAAAAAAAACGATCGGGCCCGCAGGCCCCGCCCCTTCCTTCACCACTCTGCAAACGCGCCCCTGGCGCGTTTGCAGAGGGGAACAAATTCCCCTTGAATACTGGGGGTCCCTGGGGGCCAACTAGCCCACCAGGAACCTCCAGTATGCGCCAGGGAGCTGCCTTGCAGAGACGTGTAGAGAGGCCACACCCCTTTTTACACCTCTCTGCAACGCAGCTCTGTGGAGCTTTTTGGAGGTATATGGTGGGCTAGTTGGACTCCGGGGACCCTCAGGATTCAAGGGGACTTAATCCCCCAACTTAAACCGCGCCACGGGGCGCGTTTGCACAGTGGTGACGGGAGGGGGCGGGGCTTCATGTGACATGTGTGCAAACAGGCCCCGTGGCGCGTTTTAAGATGGGGAATTAAATCCCCTTCAATCCTGAGGGTCCCTGGGGCCAACTAGCCCAACAGGTACATCCAGAAAGCGCCACAGAGCTGCGTTGCAGAGAGGTGTAAAAGGGGTGTGGCCTCTCTACACGTCTCTGCAACGCAGCCCCTAGCGCATATTGGAGGTTCCTGGTGGGCTAGTTGGCCCCTAGGGACCCTCAGGATTCAAGGGGACTTAATCCCCCAACTTAAAACGCACCACGGGGCGTGTTTGCACAGATGTCACCTCAGGCCCCGCCCCCTCCCTTCACCATTGTGCAAATATTCCTCTAAAATCAGCCAAAATCCGAATTCCGATTTACTCACCTGTTATCAGGAGAGACCTCAGTGCTGCATCTTTCAGCCCAGTACTGATCCTGAAAAGTAATTTTAACCGTACTTACCAGTAACTTGAATTTCCTTCATAGGCTAACATTGACTGGTATCACTTGGAAATTCTTCTAAGTGTGGAGTTTTGGAACTTTAAAATATTCCTCTAAAATCAGCCGAAATACGAATTCCGATTTACTCACCTGTTATCAGGAGAGACCTCAGTGCTGCATCTTTCAGCCCAGTACTGATCCTCAAAAGTAATTTTAACCGTACTTACCAGTAACTTGAATTTCCTTCCATAGGATATCATTGACTGCTTTTTGCTGAAAAAGTTTCTAAGTGTTGATTTTTGAAACATACAAATATTCCTCTAAAATCATCCAAAATCCGAATTCTGATTTACTCACCTGTTATCAGGAGAGACCTCAGTGCTGCATCTTTCAGCCCAGTACTGGTCCTGAAAAGTAATTTTAACCGTACTTACCAGTAACTTGAATTTCCTTCCATAGGCTAACATTGACTGGTTTCACTTGGAAATTCTTCTAAGTGTGGAGTTTTGGAACTTTAAAATATTCCTCTAAAATCAGCCGAAATACGAATTCCGATTTACTCACCTGTTATCAGGAGAGACCTCAGTGCTGCATCTTTCAGCCCAGTACTGATCCTGAAAAGTAATTTTAACCGTACTTACCGGTAACTTGAATTTCCTTCATAGGCTAACATTGACTGGTTTCACTTGGAAATTCTTCTAAGTTTTGATTTTTGAAACATACAAATATTCCTCTAAAATCAGCCGAAATCCGAATTCTGATTTACTCACCTGTTATCAGGAGAGACCTCAGTGCTGCATCTTTCAGCCCAGTACTGGTCCTGAAAAGTAATTTTAACCGTACTTACCAGCAACTTGAATTTCCTTCCATAGGCTAACATTGACTGGTTTCACTTGGAAATTCTTCTAAGTCTGGAGTTTTGAAACTTTAAAATATTCCTCTAAAATCAGCCGAAATACGAATTCCGATTTACTCACCTGTTATCAGGAGAGACCTCAGTGCTGCATGTTTCAGCCCAGTACTGATCCTCAAAAGTAATTTTAACCGTACTTACCGGTAACTTGAATTTCCTTCCATAGGATATCATTGCCTGCTTTTTGCTGAAAAAGATTCTAAGTGTTGATTTTTGGAACTTTAAAATATTCCTCTAAAATCAGCCGAAATCCGAATTCTGATTTACTCACCTGTTATCAGGAGAGACCTCAGTGCTGCATCTTTCAGCCCAGTACTGATCCTCAAAATTAATTTTAACCGTACTTACCGGTAACTTGAATTTCCTTCATAGGCTAACATTGACTGGTTTCACTTGGAAATTCTTCTAAGTGTGGAGTTTTGGAACTTTATAATATTCCTCTAAAATCAACCAAAGTACGAATTCCAATTTACTCACCTGTTATCAGGAGAGAACCCAGTGCTGCATCTTTTAGCCCAGCACTGACCCTGAAAAGTAATTTTAACCGTACTTACCAGTAACTTATATTTTCTTCCATAGGAATCCTTTGTCTGGTTTTCAGCAGAAAAGTTTCAAAGTGTCGATTTTCACAAACTACAAATATTCCTTAAAAATCGCCTGTATGACTTAAATGCATTCTTTCAACTGTTTACAGGAGATGCACCAGTGCTGGATCCAGGATCCAACACTGATTAACAAAATGTAACGATAACAGTTTTTACCTCCTTAGTGAATTTCCTTCCATAGGATAACATTGGTCATTCTATGAGAAAAAGTTTCTAAGTGTCAACTTTTAAAGTACAATAATATTCCTTAAAAATCACGACTGTAACCAAAACGCTTTTAATCAACTGTTTACAGGAGATGTCCCAGGACTGAATCTAGGATCCAGTCCTGTGGTTAGAAAAGTAATCCATAAAGTAACTAATTGCATTTAACTAGAAATTCACATTGAGCTGAATGTTGCATTGTGTTTGAAAATGTGTTGCCCATTGCAACAACTGTAACTACTGTACTTAAAAGTCTATTGCCTATGTGCAAAGTATTTAAACTAAAGTAATTCATTCTGAGAAAGTATTTTTTGTAATGTATAATATAATTACAATGTAATTTAAAAAATAAAATATGTAAAAAAAAATGTTTTCTAAAAAATTTCGAAATCAGTATGAAAAAAATTTATATAACAATTAATACATTTAAAAATTGTCATTTACAAAACCTTTGAAATTCACTGAAAAAACCGTAGGTTTCAGACATGTTATAGTTACAAATTAGCATTTAAAAAACCTTTGAAATTCACTGAAAAAACCATAGGTTTTAGGGACGTTATAGTTACAAATTAGCATTTAAAAAACCTTTGAAATTCACTGAAAAAACCATAGGTTTTAGGGACAGTTATAGTTAGTTGGACATTGCACTCGTACAAAACCCGTGAAATTCCCCCGTTATAGTTAGTTCAGCTAACTATAACTCGCGCCCGCAATGCACTGCTGATGACGTCACATATTACATCACTCATGACATGGTCAGTGACATCACTGATGACATCACTGATGACATCTCAAATGACATCACTGATGACATCATCCACGTGATAATCTGATGCAGCTCTTCACACCCTAATATAACCTTTGATACACCCAATCTAAATTACAGACTGCCATTCGCAAAACCATAGACACTCCAACACCAATAACTACATACCCACTCACTGATTCTTAGGTCTACACACACACATCCACTCACTCACCCGTACAGTCACTCATACTTATGGTCACTCAATACAGGACTATCATATGCACTCTTACTCCTATATAGACACTCAAACACTGCCACTCATCCATAGAGGTACTCACACACCTAGTCAGTCATGCAAATAATTAAACACACTGCCATTTACTCACCTATACAGTTATACACACACCAGCTCACTTAATCATACAAATACTAGCACATTGTTACGCTCTTATACAATCACTGATACAAGCACACACTCATCCATAAGCCACTATCACAATCACTCACTCTCGCTTATAGCTATTTATATACTCCAACACACATATATACTGCCTTTCACATATGTAGTTACTCACACATGTACCACTGGGACATACATTCACTCACTAACACACTCTTACACACACTTACCCACCCATACAGTCTATCACAGATGCACTCTTGAAACCATCCACCCAGTGAATCACCCACTCACACATCTATGCACAGTCGCACACACCCCATCCACACAAACACTCAGGCACCCATACAGATACTCAGACAACAAATCAATAACTCTTATAGACACTCATGTAGCTATTCACAAACCCATGCAGCCACTTACACAGCAACAGACAGATACAGACATTCACCCAGTTTAGTCACTAACCCATGCATTCAGTAAGATACGTTTAATCACTCACTTATAGAATTAGTCACGCACCTACTAAATCATCCATACAGACACTTATACACCCACTCATTCTTCAATACGCCTTTCCCTATATATATAAAAAATATTTAAACTTTACAGAAACACACAGTCACTGGATGATGTCATCAGTGATGTCATTTGAGATGTCATCAGTGATGTCATCAGTGATGTCACTGACCATGTCATGAGTGATGTAATATGTGACGTCATCAGCAGTGCATTGCGGGGCGCGAGTTATAGTTAGCTGAACTAACTATAACGGGGGAATTTCACGGGTTTTGTACGAGTGCAATGTCCAACTAACTATAACTGTCCCTAAAACCTATGGTTTTTTCAGTGAATATATATATATATATATATATATATATATATATATATATATATATATATATATATATATATATATATATATATATATCTACTGGCGGTCGCCAGTAGATAGTTATAGTTAGAACCTATTTTCCATAGGAAATCCGCGACATTCTATTTGAAATAACTCTCTTGCCGGTTGACGTATCTTCGCAAAATTTTCAAACTTTGTGGGGCGCTCCGGTCCGCTCCTACCCTGAAAGTCTTGGGGTGATTCGTCAAGCGGGGCCGAGAAAAAGGGGGTCCCAAAACACGTTTTCCCCATTCATTTTTCCATAGGAAACTTTAGACACGGCTACAGCCCGAACTGCTGATCGGAATTACACCAAATTTGGCAAAGAGGTAGTTCTTGGTTCAGAAAGAACCCTTTTTGTTAAATGGTGTAAATCCGTTCAGTAGTTGTGAGAAAATCAAAAGTAAAAGTACATATACATCTATGGCCGCGTCGGATTCGCGCACCCTCCCGATCACGAGCTGCATGCTAATTGGCTGTCAACACTCCAAATCAGGAAGTGTTGGCAGCCATTTTGTCCCTCGGTAGAACCGAGGGACAGAAACAAGTGCGCAAAACGCACAAAGGGGGCAGGGTAGAAACACCCTGACCCCTAGGTCTGCTCAGGGGTCCCACAAGGACCACCTGGGCAAAAATTTTTTTTTTTTTTAAATCAGCAGGATGCGCTCAGGGAGCGCGGATCCTGCCGAAAAAAAATCGAAGCGCGGTCTCCGCGCTCGATGTTAATTGGCACCCGGGTGGCCCAAGTCCCGGGGGCATGGTGGGGGTTTTAATTTATGTAGGGGGCCTCTAAGGCCCCCAAGCCCCGGGACCGCCACCCCCGGGGCTTTATTTAAAAATGATGGCGGGAGGGCTCTGAGCCCTCCCGCAGCCCCGGGGACCGCCACCTCCCGGGGCTTCTTTTTTTTTTTTTTTAAACCTGTGTGGGGGCTCCAGCCTCCACATGCCCCGGGACCGCCACCTCCCCGGGGCACTAAACATTTAAATATGGGGGTCCGTTACGGACCCCAAGCCCCGGGGACCACCACCTCCCCGGGGCTGTGCACTGAATGGGAGGGGGCCGCGCGGCCCCCTCCTGGAGCCCTTGATGGCCCTGGGGACCGCCACCCCCAGGGCCGGCTCCTGCAGTGTCCCGGGTGCCTACCCCGGTACACTGCTGTTTGCTATGACAGAAGCGGAGCCTCGCGGCTCCCGTCCTGTCATAGCAAACTTGGTTTGCATTTTGAAAGAGAGAGCAGGAAACCTGCTCTCTCTTTCAAAATGCAAACCCATTGCTTTCCACATGGGGAGCAGCATGTTAGCTGCTCCCCATGTGGAAAAGCAATGCCGGCTTCCGCAGGAGGCGGGGAGCCGGCTGGGACTGTGGGGGATTGGGGACCCCCACAGTCTCCAACGTGAGGCCAGGCCCCGGGGGATGGGGTCCCCGGGGCCATAAGTGGCCCGGGAGGGGGCCACGCAGCCCCCTCCCCAAAGTTCAAATTTAAAAAATAAAAAAATAAGGGAAAGGCCGGCCCCGGGGGATGGGGTCCCCGGGGCCTTAAATGGCCTGAGGAGGGGGCCACGCAGCCCCCGTCCAAATAAAAAAATAAAAATCGAGGCCATGCCCCGGGGATGGGGTCCCCGGGGCCAATACAGGCCCAGGGAAGGGGGCCACGCGGCCCCCTTCCCGTTTTTTTTTAAATTAAAAAAAAAAAAAATGCTCAGGCCCCGGGGATGGGGTTTCCGGGGCCAAAAGTGGGCAAGGGAAGGGGGCCACGCAGCCCCCTCCCATTAAAAAAAAAAACGACCGGCATCGTGCCGAAGGCCCCGCCAGTACTCTGCAAACGCGCCCCTGGCGCGTTTGCAGAGGGGAACGAATTCCCCTTGAATACTGGGGGTCCCTGGGGGCCAACTAGCCCACCAGGAACCTCCAGTATGCGCCAGGGGGCTGCCTTGCAGAGACGTGTACATAGGCCACGCCCCTTTTACACCTCTCTGCAACGCAGCTCTGTGGCGCTTTTGGAGGTATATGGTGGGCTAGTTGGACTCCAGGGACCCTCAGGATTCAAGGGGACTTAATCCCCCAACTTAAAACGCGCCACAGGGCGCGTTTGCACAGTGGTGAAGGGAGGGGGCGGGGCTTCATGTGACATGTGTGCAAACAGGCCCCGTGGCGCGTTTTAAGATGGGGGATTAAATCCCCTTCAATCCTGAGGGTCCTGGGGGCCAACTAGCCCAACAGGTACATCCAGAAAGCGCCACAGAGCTGCGTTGCAGAGAGGTGTAAAAAGGGGTGTGGCCTCTCTACACGTCTCTGCAACGCAGCCCCCTGGCGCATACTGGAGGTTCATGGTGGGCTAGTTGGCCCCTAGGGAACCTCATGATTCAAGGGGACTTAATCCCCCAACTTAAAACGCGCCACGGGCGCGTTTGCACAGATGTCACCTCAGGCCACGCCCCTCCCTTCACCATTGTGCAAATATTCCTCTAAAATCTGCCTTACTACGAATTCCGATTTACTCACCTGTTATCAGGAGAGACCTCAGTGCTGCATCTTTCAGCCCAGTACTGGTCCTGAAAAGTAATTTTAACCGTACTTACCGGTAACTTGAATTTCCTTCATAGGCTAACATTGACTGGTTTCACTTGGAAATTCTTCTAAGTGTGGAGTTTTGGAACTTTAAAATATTCCTCTAAAATCAGCCGAAATACGAATTCCGATTTACTCACCTGTTATCAGGAGAGACCTCAGTGCTGTATCTTTCAGCCCAGTACTGGTCCTGAAAAGTAATTTTAACCGTACTTACCAGTAACTTGAATTTCCTTCCATAGGCTAACATTGACTGGTTTCACTTGGAAATTCTTCTAAGTGTGGAGTTTTGGAACTTTAAAATATTCCTCTAAAATCAGCCGAAATACGAATTCCGATTTACTCACCTGTTATCAGGAGAGACCTCAGTGCTGCATCTTTCAGCCCAGTACTGGTCCTGAAAAGTAATTTTAACCGTACTTACCGGTAACTTGAATTTCCTTCATAGGCTAACATTGACTGGTTTCACTTGGAAATTCTTCTAAGTGTGGAGTTTTGGAACTTTATAATATTCCTCTAAAATCAACCAAAGTACGAATTGAAATTTACTCACCTGTTATCAGGAGAGAGCCCAGTGCTGCATCTTTTAGCCCAGCACTGACCCTGAAAAGTAATTTTAACCGTACTTACCAGTAACTTATATTTTCTTCCATAGGAATCCTTTGTCTGGTTTTCAGCAGAAAAGTTTCAAAGTGTCGATTTTCACAAACTACAAATATTCCTTAAAAATCGCCTGTATGACTTAAACGCATTCTTTCAACTGTTTACAGGAGATGCACCATTGCTGGATCCAGGATCCAACACTGAGTAAGAAAAAGTAACGATAACAGTTTTTACCTGCTAAGTGAATTTCCTTCCATAGGATAACATTGGTGATTCTATGAGAAAAAGTTTCTAAGTGTCAACTTTTAAAATACAATAATATTCCTTAAAAATCACGACTGTAACCAAAACGCTTTTACTCAACTGTTTACAGGAGATGTACCAGGACTGAATCTAGGATCCAGTCCTGTGGTTAGAAAAAGTAATCTATAAAGTAACTAATTGCATTTAACTAGAAATTCACATTGAGCTGAATGTTGCATTGTGTTTGAAAATGTGTTGCCCATTGCAACAACTGTAACTACTGTACTTAAAAGTCTATTGCCTATGTGCAAAGTACTTAAACTAAAGTAATTCATTCTGAGAAAGTATTTTTTGTAATGTAATGTATAATGTAATTACAATGTAATTTAAAAAATAAAATATGTAAAAAAAATTGTTTCTAAAAATGTAGTAAATCAGTATGAAAAAAATTAATATAACAATTAATACATTTAAAAATTGTCATTTACAAAACCTTTGAAATTCACTGAAAAAACCGTAGGTTTCAGACATGTTATAGTTAGGAATTAGCATTTAAAAAACCTTTGAAATTCACTGAAAAAACCATAGGTTTCAGATATGTTATAGTTAGAAATTAGCATTTAAAAAACCTTTGAAATTCACTGAAAAAACCATAGGTTTTAGGGACAGTTATAGTTAGTTGGACATTTTACTCGTACAAAACCCGTGAAATTCCCCGTTATAGTTAGTTCAGCTAACTATAACTCGCGCCCCGCAATGCACTGCTGATGACGTCACATATTACATCACTCATGACATGGTCAGTGACATCACTGATGACATCTCAAATGACATCACTGATGACATCATCCACGTGATAATCTGATGCAGCTCTTCACACCCTAATATAACCTTTGATACACCCAATCTAAATTACAGACTGCCATTCGCAAAACCATAGACACTCCAACACCAATAACTACATACCCACTCACTGATTCTTAGGTCTACACACACACATCCACTCACTCACCCGTACAGTCACTCATACTTATGGTCACTCAGTACAGGACTATCATATGCACTCTTACTCCTATATAGACACTCAAACACCGCCACTCATCCATAGAGGTACTCACACACCTAGTCAGTCATGCAAATAATTAAACACACTGCCATTTACTCACCTATACAGTTATACACACACCAGCTCACTTAATCATACAAATACTAGCACATTGTTACGCTCTTATATAATCACTGATACAAGCACACACTCATCCATACAGCCACTATCACAATCACTCACTCTCGCTTATAGCTATTTATATACTCCAACACACATATATACTGCCTTTCACATATGTAGTTACTCACACATGTACCACTGGGACATACATTCACTCACTAACACACTCTTACACACACTTACCCACCCATACAGTCTATCACAGATGCACTCTTGAAACCATCCACCCAGTGAATCACCCACTCACACATCTATGCACAGTCGCACACACCCCATCCACACAAACACTCAGGCACCCATACAGATACTCAGACAACAAATCAATAACTCTTATAGACACTCATGTAGCTATTCACAAACCCATGCAGCCACTTACACAGCAACAGACAGACGGATACAGACATTCACCCAGTAGCATTCAGTAAGATACGTTAAATCACTCACTTATAGAGTCAGTCACGCACCTACTAAATCATCCATACAGACACTTACACACCCACTCATTCTTCAATACGTCTTTTCCTATATATATTAAAAATATTTAAACTTTACAGAAACACACAGTCACTGGATGATGTCATCAGTGATGTCATTTGAGATGTCATCAGTGATGTCATCAGTGATGTCACTGACCATGTCATGAGTGATGTAATATGTGACGTCATCAGCAGTGCATTGCGGGAGCGCGAGTTATAGTTAGCTGAACTAACTATATCGGGGGAATTTCACGGGTTTTGTACGAGTAAAATGTCCAACTAACTATAACTGTCCCTAAAACCTATGGTTTTTTCAGTGAATATATATATATATATATATATATATATCCAAACGACGAACCCTACTCCTCACAGAAAAGGGAACACGAAGAGTGCTAGGTTTCAGTAGGCATTTATTGCATTAGGCCTCCTCCGACTCAGCAGCACAGAGAGAACGCGTTTTCAGCTGTCACAGCAGCCTTCGTCAGTCTATTGAGCGCCATTTTGTTAAAATCATTTATAGTCTGCTAGAATGTATAGACACAAAAGACATACTGCTTACATTGTAGAAATTTAAAAGACATACTCTTAGAAAGCACGAGCCCTCATGTGTAAATTCTGAGAATGTGGAACATGTGTAATAGACATAAAGGGTGGTCACATAAAATAACATCGACATATAGTCCCAATAGTCTGAGTGCCCAGTGCCTGAGGCAATGAATTGCACCTATAGCTCGCATAATGCGCCTGTGGACCCGCCCTAATTGCCTGCAGTCCCCACTCGTAGCTCAAATGCTTTCAATATACCTTAGGTCATAATTCTAAAGCAGCTGTAAAAGAATAACATATAATTTGACAGTGAGCGCGTGCATTAAAGTTAAAACATTACTAAATAGCTATCTAATGAATTGCGCAAATGTAGTGCAACAAGAGAATCGACATCATTGTAAATGACTATCCCTTTGATCGGTATGGGAAGCCATTCGAAGCACTATCGGTGGCCGTGACTTGAGGATATGCACCGGCATGTGCGCGTGCTGATCTGATGGGTCATGTAGAGGTATCCGATTGGTAATATTCATCAACACAATAATTGTGGTGAGAAGCGCCACTGCAGTCCCTTATTAGCTCAGCAAACACTTCACAGGACTTCTTGTCCCACAATGCCTCATTTCAGTTATGTATAGCCTGTAACAGAAACCAGTCAGTCTAGAGCCTCGGAAACCAACAATACGTCCACATGGACCCTTGAAATCTCACCTCCCCGTCGAGCAGGCAATCGGCATGGTTCGGTGCTTGACTGGCATATGTAAGTGCCGCCTCAGCTACGCCATCGTGCTCACAATTATGGCTCCCAATCGAATTTCTTAAAGTCAAAAGGCATAGGAGTAGAGACACCGCTACTCTTACCAATGTCAAACCTATTTCAATAAGTGCACAAACGCGCAGAAAGTAAAATGCAACTTGATGCGGGGTCGGGGGAGAGCAATGTTCAAAATCCAAATCGCCAAGCAAACCTCACCATACCAGCGTCGGCTGACACAGTGCCCAGTCACCAGGGATCCCATGGTCAGAGTGTGAGGCATTTCGAGCCAGGGGAAAGTTAGAGACCCCGCGCTGAATGCCTTAAAGACCTCCTCGCGTCGGGATCGCCACCATCCACACTGCTGTCATCCTTTATCCTCGATCCAGCGAAGGCCCTGGGGGCTGATCAATAGCACTCACATGCTCAAACTCCTCCAACTGCGGTCATTTGAAAAGCCCATATATATACTGCTCTTCATCTGAAACTTGGGAACTAGCCCGGGTTGCCTCCTCTTTTCTTCTTCTTTTAAAAAAATAATAATTTATGTCGCACACTAAGCCTTAAAGGGCATTTATTATATATAGAATACCCCTTTTATGGCTTAATACATTAAACATTTAAATATTAAATGAAGACAGCCCATGGTTTAGCTAAATGTTATATGCGACGATGAAGTCGACTCTACCCCATGTTTTGTGCAATAATTTATTGACATGTTAGGCACAAACTCCCTCTTTAACTTACGGAGCGGCTATCCAATTTTTATTTCCCCCTGTATTTCCGACCCCTTGTACTACTCTGTGGATACTGCTTTCACTATTCTGTGGATGTTGTTCTTCATTTAAAGTGTTTACTTTTTTAAACTTTATTTTCCCCCAAACTCGTGGTAGTTTCGACCGCACCTAAACTCACTGATTTTCCGCGAGCTGCCCCCTTCGTTGGCACGCACCATGTGATACATGTCACATGGCAATACACCTGCATTATCGGCGCATCGCCTCACGCCGCACACTAGCAGCTGCTCGGAGGGACATTACATCTACTAGTATACCATACAGTTCCATAGAACCCTTCGTATGCTAAGATTGTTAATCATTTCGAAGAAACCATGGCCTACATATATGTGTAACTATATAGATATTACGCACCTTAAGAACTGCTGCATTCTTTTTGTGGCTGAAGCAAAAAAATATCCCGCGGTCAGCATGTGTAGGGGAACAGAAGGCACACCATGCCTGCATCAAAGAAGCAGAAGGCGAAAAAAACACCCACACCTTTTGCTGTAGAACATTATTTTCAACAGGGGCTTTTAATTATTTTCGATAAAGTTTTGTATTCTAAATTTCTGTCTCCATAGTGAATTGGGAGTAGGGTGTGCATATTTGGTGTTTTACACACAACTCGTTCATTTTTTGCAAAATGTACTTGTGTTTCTTCTAGCTTTCGGTTGTTTGCCTTTCTGCCTGTCTTTTTCTTTATTTCTAAAAGTGTTTTTTGCTATTCGCTTCCCACCGGTCTTTCTGTTATCATCTCAGTCTGGTTTCACTCCATTTCCCTTTTAGGCTAGTATCTGTCCTTCTGCCATCTACAAGCTGCAAACGTTTTTCAATCTATGTATTTTTCTATTTGCCCTCCCCTCTATCTAGAAGCCTGACTTCTGCTTTTTAAGTCTTTCAACCGACCTATCTTCCCCCTTTTATCATCCGCTGCACATCAGTAACGCTTGTCTTTTCGACATTTTCTATCTGCTTTTCTTGTTTTCTCTCCGTCTGCCCGACTCTCCTATGTTCAAGCTGTGCATGGCTGCCCGAATGTTTGGCTGCCATTTTCTGTCTGAGTTCCCATCCGCTTGTCATTCCATTTGTCTTTTGCCGAATTTCTTTTTTACCCTTTTGTGTCTGTGTGCCGTTTGCCCATTCTCTGTCCTACTGCTTAATGGTTGTTTTATTTTTCAGTCTGTCTTTCACCATTTTTTTATTCGTCTGTCTGCCTGGTTAAACCTATTTTTTGGCTTTTTTTAACTGCTTTTTTTTAATATTATTGTATCTGTCCCTTTTCCTGCCTTTCTTCATTTTCCCCTCTTGGTTTACTTGTGTGTATCCCTTCTTTAACTGTCTGAGTGCCTTGTTGTCATTCTCTGTTTGCTTTTACTTTTTCCATAGCTAGCTTTTCTCTGCCTTTTATCTGCCTTCCTGTGTCTCTTTGCTGCGTGGCACCTGTCCATCTGAATATTCGTTCATCCTTTTGCCTTTTTTTCTATCTGCCTGCCTCCGCTTTAGCCATAGCTCACTGTAACTGTCTCTTTGTTGTGATTTTAATTTTTTTATCTGCGTGTTTCCCTTGTTACCTTTGTTTCTGTCTGTCTTTTCTCATTTCTATCTATCTTAATATTTTCTGCCTGCCTTTTGTGACAGTTGACCACCCTGTCTCTTTTCCCCTCCTGCCCCTCTGCCCATCTTTACCCATTTTCTATGTGTGCATCTTCTCTGTTTTCTACTTTACTTGCCTTTTTTCGAACACTCCAACACTTTACTTGCCTTTTCTATATGTTCCTGTTTTATTCTCATTATATATATATTTTTTTCTAATTCTGCCGCTTGTTTTGTACCTAACTCTAAACATTTGTGAAGTCATGCCATCTTGTCCCCGAGCTCTTTGGTACAATGCATGTAGATGCTTAGCAAGTGACAGTACAGCAGGACAGGCTTCTGCAATGGTTTACAAGGCTCACGTCATGGGTCAGAGGGACCTGAAGACAGACTGGCATTTCACAGCACATATGTGCCCACACAGCTTACCTCTCCACTCCCTGCAGCAAGCACGCCAGTGGTGGACCCTAAGATTCTAGAGAAGCAAATGATACTGCGTGGATCAATATGTCATAAGCCTCTTTTTGCACCTCTGTTGGTTCTTTCTGCACTGCAAAACAATGAGAGAGCAAGGGAAAAATGGGGTGCGTCCGTATCCCCGGTATAATGATATCTTAAACAGAAAGGACGAACCCTCAGTGTGGATGTGGTACAATCACTAATTACGTTGGTACATGGACCCACTAGGTTTGTTTAAAGACCCTCACACACCAACCTAGTTGGTGTCATGCTTCATCATTGGGGTCCCAACCAGGTGGCCGAATGCCGCCCGGTTGTGCTACAATGCCTGGTTACAGCGGAGCTGGTTGGTGTATATGTGAGATGTGATGTAAATTAAAAATATCTCTGAGAATCCTTGCCTGTAAACTTTATTAGTGGCGGCTCAGGATATGGTTAAAAATAAGTGTGGTGCAACTAGAATCGGAAATTGTTATCCCTAATTGACTAAGTGTGGTCAACATGTTTCAGCCCACAGTGGGAATTACGTGGGGCTTTCTTCAGGACCGTGTGGTGAAAAAGTGAGTGGCAAAGTGAGTAGTGCCACGTGAAAAGAGTAAAGGTACCTACACACGCGCTAAGGTGTGTGGACTAAGTGTCTCCGTACGTACGGACACTGAAAAAACCTGTGGGAGGAAAGAGACAGCACAAAACATATATATGCATTATTATTAAGCAACATAAAATGCAATCTTACATCGGTACTATGGGCTGGTACAAAGACCGACCCAGTGATTGTACGCATGGTTTAAACGTCGTGGAACATGCTGCATGCGAAGAGTGACAAGCAGCCTATATTGATCGCACCAGTCTTATAGATGCTATGAAGCTGTAGGGCTTCCAGTGAGATCGAATAGCTACATTTGCTCTAGGTGGTGAACTAAACACAAATTGTCGTAAGTCGGCACCTAAAACTGTGGATGATCCAGGGCCACCGTAAGTGGTGGTCATGTGGGGCACTGTGCAGAAAATATCTACAGTGGCGTAGTGCCTATCAAGCGTGGGCACATGTAATCATGCGGCGCGTGCAGCGGTAGCATTTGACACTAGTAATCACGCTGCGCGCTGAGGCTATATTAAAAACAATTAAAGAGAGCTTCTGCTAGCAACGCTATATATTGAGGCATAATTACACTATGTGTGAGATTGGGCAGCCGATCGGGACTTGGGAGGGGTCACATCCGATGACCGAATCTGGAGAAAGAGAAATGTGGAATGAGCACGAAAGCACAAGTGTGCTTGAATCCTGCTGTGGGAAAAGGAGAAGTTACGCAACCTTACTTGGTATCGGGATGGAACCTGTCTAAGAACCTAGTGCGGTATCCCGTCATCCCGGCTGGTGTGTAGCCCGGAGGGAGAATGCTATTTAAGCCTGTGGTCTCCCTGGAGTACGTGCTGGTATGCTCGTGGAGGAACGCGTTGCCGTGCGCAGTCACTCGGCTGCAACTGGGAGCCCTGAATGAGGCGGGTGCGCATGCGCAATGGTTCTGAATGTAAATGGAAAGAGGGCGGCCATATTGGAATGGTCCGGTAATGGAAACGAGCTGCTTGAACTAGAAGCAGAATGGCCAAGATACTGTAAAATAAGGGTCTCTAAGGGAGAAGAGCCCAAAGTGAGGAAACGCACACTAGAAGTAATGCAAAGAAAAGGCGAAAAAGTGCACGGCAAGTGTGCCTGGGGCCCAAAGTGAGGGCCTAAAAATGAAATTTAAAGTCATAGGTAGGTGGAAACTGTTATGTGGCGATGCCATCTCTGCAAGGGCTTAGCTATAGGAGGGATGCTCAATGTAGTGAAACGGGGTTTATGTTCTCCTGAGACTGTTCCAAGGAATGTTGTCGTTGAGGCCAATTTTGTCACTGGACAGGCGATAAATCCATCTTTGCTCCTTCTCCAGGAGGCGACTCTCGATATTAGGTAGACTAGGGTCCAGTGCTTCTATAATGACCCAGCGCATGTCATTGGTCGTATGGCCCACTTCAATGAAGTGGTTTGTCATGCAGGTTGTGTTTCTCTTACAGCGTATGGTGCTGCGATGTTCGCAGATCCTTTTCTTGATCTTGCGATTAGTCATGCCAATATAGATGATATTACAGGGGCAAGTAATGCGGTAGATCACGTGTTCTGTGTTACAGTTCGTATGTTGTCTCAGTTGCCACGTTTTCCTGGTTCCAAACTGAGGCTTTTGGTGGTTTCAGTGATGTGACATACACTGCAGCTACCGCAGGGAAATGGCCCACCACGCCGGGAGCTCCCAGGCATTGAGGACAGTATGAACTGGCCTTTGTTGTGGCTGTGGTCGGGTGGAAACTATAGCGTCTTTGATTGACCGGGCTCTCTTGTTGGAAAAGAGTGGAAGTTCCCAATCAAAATTGCCTGTCTTCAATATTTCCAATTTTTCGAACGATTTGTGTAACTTTTGGGAGACAGCATTGTATGTGGTCACACATGTGAGTGGCGACTGTGTCGATTCTCGTGCTGGTGTTTCAATTAGTCCCTCACGGTTCTGATTCCTGGCCCTTTTGTTGGCTTTGTCTGTAATCCATTTAGGGTAGCCCCGCTGTCGTAGTTTGTCATTTAAATCTCTGGCTTGGGCTTTATAGTCTCTTATTTCACTGCAGTTTCTACGGAGCCGGAGATACTGGCCGTAGGGAGATTCTCCGCAGTGATCTGGGGTGAAAGCTTGTGAAGTGAAGGAGGAATTGCGGGCAGTGGTTTTGAAATGCGTCTTGCTCTTTAGTCCTCCTCCTACTGCTTCAATGTCTAAGTCAAGGAATGTAGTCTTGTATCTATCAAAACTGTAGGTGAAACGAAGATTGGGATCACATGAATTAAGCCATTCACAGAACGTTGTGAGTGAGACACTATCACCTTCCCAGATCAGTAAGATATCGTCGATATAACGTTTGTAAAATTTGATCTGGGAAAGCGTGACTGGTTGTTGTTAAGTAGATGTTTGGTCTCGAAGTCATAGACATAGAGGCCAGCCACGCTGGGGAAAACGCTCCCCATGGAAGTGCCGTACTTCTGTAGGAAGAGCCGGCCTTCAAACTCGAAGAAATTCTCTTTGAGTGCAAGTTTGCACACTCAAGAACAAACTTTTGGAAGTTCGATATTGCCAATTGGTGTTGTTGATTGCAGATTGCAATACCAGCAGGGTATCATCTTGCGGAGACTGGTATACAAACTCTCCACGTCAAGACTAACCAAAGGGAGGTGTCTGGGTCGTAAGATAGAGAACTAATGAGACCAAGTAGGTCTTTAGTGTCTTTAAGGTACATGCTGGTGCATTGTACCAATGGTTGCAAAAATGGTCACAATAGCGTGATAATGGTTCCAGCAGGGATCCTATGCCTGATACAATAGGGCGTCCAGGTGGAGGTATTATGTTTTTGTGCGTTTTGGCACAATGTAAAAATATGGTATTTTGCTCGACGTGGTGGTTAGAAATTTAGCCTCGCTCTTTGTGATGTGGCCTCTGGTTTCGGCATCTTCCACAAGGTTAAGGATGCGCATTTTCAGGTCTTCACTGGGATCATGTGTGAGTCTTTCATAGTTCTTGGTGTCGTTCAATAGTCGGTGACATTCCCATTGGTAATCATCTTTATTCAGAATGACGGTCCCACCACCCTTATCAGCTGGTTTTATTACAATATCAGTGTTTGTCTTCAATGATTGAAGGGCTTGGCGTTCAGTTTTACTTGTGTTCTGGAAGACATTTGTGTCCTTCAGTGCTTCGATCTCTTTGAAAACAGTTTGCTCAAAGACAAGTATCTCTGGTGGTATAGTGCTAGGTGGAGGATGAAGCTCGACTTGGCTCTGAGGGAGGTGTCTCCCTGTGGTACTGTCCCGGATGGAAGAGAATTTTCAAGAAAGCTTTTAGCTTAAGCTTACGAAAGAACTCGGCCAATTCGCAGTGCAGCTTGAATTTATCGAGTCTTGCTGTAGGTGCATAATCGAGTCCTTTCTCTAGGACTGCCTGCTCTGCTGGTGTAAGGACATGGGTGGATAGATTGGTAACTAGGCTCATCGTGTGCTCGGGCCTGGCTGCTGGCCTTGGGTTTTGCTCCTCGTTTGGGCTCCTAGTTGTGGGTCGTCTTCCCAGTGGACCTGGTTCCCTCTGCGTCTCCTTCCGCGTCCTCATTGGCCTCTGTCTAGAAGGTTGCCGTTGGTTTCGGTTCATATAAGGCGGTGGTGGTCCAAAAGGCGGATTCCAGCCATACCCAAAATGAGGATGCATCTGAGGGTACATAGGGGGTATTGCATATTAGGTCCTGGTAATCCTTGGGCCCATGGATGTTGCCAGCCTATGTTGCCTGCTATGAGGCAACATAGGCTGGCAACATCCATGGGCCCAAGGATTACCAGGACCTAATATGCACCCTCAGATGCATCCTCATTTTGGGTATGGCTGGAATCCGCCTTTTGGACCACCACCGCCTTATATGAACCGAAACCAACGGCAACCTTTTTTAGACAGAGGCCAACGAGGACGCGGAAGGAGACGCAGAGGGAACCAGGTCCACTGGGAAGACGACCCACAACTAGGAGCCCAAACGAGGAGCAAAGCCCAAGGCCAGCAGCCAGGCCCGAGCACACGATGAGCCTAGTTACCAATCTATCCACCCATGTCCTTACACCAGCAGAGCAGGCAGTCCTAGAGAAAGGACTCGGTTATGCACCTACAGCAAGACTCGATAAATTCAAGCTGCACTGCGAATTAGCCGAGTTCTTTCGTAAGCTTAAGCTAAAAGCTTTCTTTGAAAATTCTCTTCCATCCGGGACAGTACCACAGGGAGACACCTCCTCAGAGCCAAGTCGAGCTTCATCCCTCCACCTAGCACTATACCACCAGAGATACTTGTCTTTGAGCAAACTGTTTTCAAAGAGATCGAAGCACTGAAGGACACAAATGTCTTCCAGAACACAAGTAAAACTGAACGCCAAGCCCTTCAATCATTGAAGACAAACACTGATATTGTAATAAAACCAGCTGATAAGGGTGGTGGGACCGTCATTCTGAATAAAGATGATTACCAACGGGAATGTCACCGACTATTGAACGACACCAAGAACTATGAAAGACTCACACATGATCCCAGTGAAGACCTGAAAATGCGCATCCTTAACCTTGTGGAAGATGCCGAAACCAGAGGCCACATCACAAAGAGCGAGGCTAAATTTCTAACCACCACGTCGAGCAAAATACCATATTTTTACATTGTGCCAAAAACGCACAAAAACATAATACCTCCACCTGGACGCCCTATTGTATCAGGCATAGGATCCCTGCTGGAACCATTATCACACTATTGTGACCATTTTTTGCAACCATTGGTACAATGCACCAGCACGTACCTTAAAGACACTAAAGACCTACTTGGTCTCATTAGTTCTCTATCTTACGACCCAGACACCTCCCTTTTGGTTAGTCTTGACGTGGAGAGTTTGTATACCAGTCTCCCGCAAGATGATACCCTGCTGGTATTGCAATCTGCAATCAACAACACCAATTGGCAATATCGAACTTCCAAAAGTTTGTTCTTGAGTGTGCCAAACTTGCACTCAAAGAGAATTTCTTCGAGTTTGAAGGCCGGCTCTTCCTACAGAAGTACGGCACTTCCATGGGGAGCGTTTTTTCCCCCAGCGTGGCTGGCCTCTATGTCTATGACTTCGAGACCAAACATCTACTTAACAACAACCAGTCACGCTTTTCCCAGATCAAATTTTACAAACGTTATATCGACGATATCTTACTGATCTGGGAAGGTGATAGTGTCTCACTCACAACGTTCTGTGAATGGCTTAATTCATGTGATCCCAATCTTCGTTTCACCTACAGTTTTGATAGATACAAGACTACATTCCTTGACTTAGACATTGAAGCAGTAGGAGGAGGACTAAAGATCAAAACGCATTTCAAAACCACTGCCCGCAATTCCCTCCTTCACTTCACAAGCTTTCACCCCAGATCACTGCGGGAGAATCTCCCCTACGGCCAGTATCTCCGGCTCCGTAGAAACTGCAGTGAAATAAGAGACTATAAAGCCCAAGCCAGAGATTTAAATGACAAACTACGACAGCGGGGCTACCCTAAATGGATTACAGACAAAGCCAACAAAAGGGCCAGGAATCAGAACCGTGAGGGACTAATTGAAACACCAGCACGAGAATCGACACAGTCGCCACTCACATGTGTGACCACATACAATGCTGTCTCCCAAAAAGTTACACAAATCGTTCGAAAAATTGGAAAATATTGAAGACAGGCAATTTTGATTGGGAACTTCCACTCTTTTCCAACAAGAGAGCCCGGTCAATCAAAGACGCTATAGTTTCCACCCGACCACAGCCACAACAAAGGCCAGTTCATACTGTCCTCAATGCCTGGGGGCTCCCGGGCGTGGTGGGCCATTTTGCCTGCGGTAACTGCAGTGTATGTCACATCACTGAAACCACCAAAAGCCTCAGTTTGGAACCAGGGAAAACGTGGCAACTGAGACAACATACGAACTGTAACACAGAACACGTGATCTACCGCATTACTTGCCCCTGTAATCTCATCTATATTGGCATGACTAATCGCAAGATCAAGAAAAGGATCTGCGAACATCGCAGCACCATTCGCTGTAAGAGAAACACAACCCGCATGACAAACCACTTCATTGAAGTGGGCCATACGACCAATGACATGCGCTGGGTCATTATAGAAGCACTGGACCCTAGTCTACCTAATATCGAGAGTCGCCTCCTGGAGAAGGAGCAAAGATGGATTTATCGCCTGCCAGTGACAAAATTGGCCTCAACGACAACATTCCTTGGAACAGTCTCAGGAGAACATAAACCCTGTTTCACTACATTGAGCATCCCTCCTATAGCTAAGCCCTTGCAGAGATGGCATCGCCACATAACAGTTTCCACCTACCTATAACTTTAAATTTCATTTTTAGGCCCTCACTTTGGGCCCCTGGCACACCTTGCCGTGCACTTTTTCGCCTTTTCTTTGCATTACTTCTAGTGTACGTTTCCTCACTTTGGGCTCTTCTCCCTTAGAGACCCTTATTTTACAGTATCTTGGCCATTCTGCTTCTAGTTCAAGCAGCTCATTCCATTACCGGACCATTCCAATATGGCCGCCCTCTTTTCCATTTACATTCAGAACCATTGCGCATGCGCAGCCGCCTCATTCAGGGCTCCCAGATGCAGCCGAGTGACTGCGCACGGCAACGCGTTCCCTCCACGAGCATACCGGCACGTACTCCAGGGAGACCACGGGCTTAAATAGCATTCTCCCTCCCGGGCTACACACCAGCCGGGATGACGGGATACCGCACTAGGTTCTTAGACAGGTTCCATCCCGATACCAAGTAAGGTTGCGTAACTTCTCCTTTTCCCACAGCAGGATTCAAGCACACTTGTGCTTTCGTGCTCATTCCACATTTCTCTTTTCTCCAGATTCGGTCATCGGATGTGACCCCTCCCGAGTCCCGATCGGCTGCCCAATCTCACACATAGTGTAATTATGCCTCAATATATAGCGTTGCTAGCAGAAGCTCTCTTTTTAATTGTTTTTAATATAGCCTCAGCGCGCGCGTGATTACTAGTGTCAAATGCTACCGCTGCACGCGCCGCATGATTACATGTGCCCACGCTTGATAGGCACTACCGCCACTGTAGATATTTTCTGCACAGTGCCCCACATGACCACCACTTACGGTGGCCCTGGATCATCCACAGTTTTAGGGTGCCGACTTACGACAATTTGTGTTTAGTTCACCACCTAGAGCAAATGTAGCTATTCGATCTCACTGGAAGCCCTACAGCTTCATAGCATCTATAAGACTGGTGCGATCAATATAGGCTGCTTGTCACTCTTCGCATGCAGCATGTTCCACGACGTTTAAACCATGCGTACAATCACTGGGTCGGTCTTTGTACCAGCCCATAGTACCGATGTAAGATTGCATTTTATGTTGCTTAATAATAATGCATATATATGTTTTGTGCTGTCTCTTTCCTCCCACAGGTTTTTTCAGTGTCCGTAAGTACGGAGACACTTAGTCCACACACCTTAGCGCGTGTGTAGGTACCTTTTTACTCTTTTCACGTGGCACTACTCACTTTGCCACTCACTTTTTCACCACACGGTCCTGAAGAAAGCCCCACGTAATTCCCACTGTGGGCTGAAACATGTTGACCACACACTTAGTCAACTAGGGATAACAATTTCCGATTCTAGTTGCACCACACTTATTTTTAACCATATCCTGAGCCGCCACTAATAAAGTTTACAGGCAAGGATTCTCAGAGATATTTTTAATTTACATCACATCTCACATATACACCAACCAGCTCCGCTGTAACCAGGCGTTGTAGCACAACCGGGCGGCATTCGGCCACCCGGTTGGGACCCAATGATGAAGCATGACACCAACTAGGTTGGTGTGTGAGGGGTCTTTTAAACAAACCTAGTGGGTCCATGTACCAACGTAATTAGTGATTGTACCACATCCACACTGAGGGTTCGTCCTTTCTGTTTAAGATATCTTTCTGCACTGCACCTCTTTTGAAAATGTCTGCATCCCTCTTGCCTATTTCTGCACCCCTCTTCCATCTTGCTTCTTTCTGCACCTTTGTTGCTTCTTTCTGCACTTCTCTTGCCTCTTTCTGCACCCCTCTTGACTCTTTCAGTACCTCTGTTGCTTCTTTCTGCACTTCTCTTGCTTCTTTCTGTACCCCTCTTGCCTCTTTCTGTATCCCTCTTGCCTCTTTGTGCACCTCTCCCGCCTCATTCTGCACCTCTCTTGCCTTTTTCTGCAGTTCTCTTGCCTCTTTCTGTACCTCTTTTACTTCGTTCTGCACTTCACTTGCCTCTTTCTGTACCCCTCTTGCCTCTTTCTGCACCTCTGTTGGTTCTTTCTGCACTCCTCTTGCTTCTTTCTGCACCTCTGTCCCAAATTTCTGCATCCCTCTTCCCTCTTTCTGCACCACTTTTGCCTATTTCTGCAACTCTCTTGCCTCTTCCTGCAGTTCTCTTGCCTCCTTCTGCACCTCACTTGCCTCTTTCTACACCTCTGTTGGTTCTTTTGCACTGCTCTTGCTTCTTTCTGCACCTCTCTTGTAAATTTCTGCACCCGTCTTGCCTCTTTCTGCACCCCTCTTACCTCTTTCTGCACCTCTCTTGCCTCTATCTGCACCCCTGTCCCCTTTTTCTGTACCTCTTTTGCCTGTTTCTGCAAGTCTCTTGCCTCCTTCTGCACCTCTGTTGCTTCTTTCTGCACTTCTCTTGCCTCTTTCTGCACCCCCGTTGCTTCATTCTGCACTTTTCATGCTTCTTTCTGCACCTGTCTTGCTTCTTTCTGCACCCCTGTTGTCTCTTTCTGCACTCATCATTCGTCGGTTACACTTGCTGCCAGTAGAGAGGCGGGTGGAGTTCAAGTCTCTCTGCTTTGCGTTCAAGATTTTGAAATATCCTATCCCCGGGATATTATCTGGCCTACTCTCCGCCTACATACCCACGCGTCAGCTACGTTCTGCAGACCAACAGCTGGCGTCTAACCCACGTGTGAAGAGGGCACACGCCGGTGGGCGCTCTTTCTGTGTATTGGCAGCTAAGCTGTGGAATGGCCTTCCATGTCACATCCGGAGTATGGATAACTATTTGGCTTTTCGAAAAGCACTAAAAACCCACCTGTTCCCTCACTAGGCTACCTGCTCCCTCATCTTTCATCTTTGACACCCTTTGGCTTTTTCTCTTTTGCTAGGCCGGACTCATGCTGCTAGCTGCTACCTCTGCTCTTAGCACCGGGACGCCCCTTTGCTGGGGCAGCTGAGCGCTCTACAAAACATCTTAACATAACATAACATCTTCCCTCTTTCTGTACCTCTCTTGCCTCTTTCTGCACCTCACTTGCCTCTTTCTGCACTTCTCTTGCTTCTTTCTACACCTCTGTTGCTTCTGTCAGCAATTCTCTTGCCTCTTTCTGCACTTCTCTTGCTTGTTTTTGCACCTCTCTTGCCTCTTTCTGTACCTCTCCTACCTCTTTCTGCAACTCACTTGCTTCTTTCTGCACCCTTCTTGCCTTTTTCTGCACCCCTCTCCCCTCTTTGTGCAACTCTCTTGCCTCTTTCTACACCTCTCTTCCCTCTTTCTGCACCACTCTTGCCTCTTTTTGTACCTCTGTTGCTTCTTTCTGCACTTCTCTTGCCTCTTTCTGTACCCTTCATGCCTCTTTCAGCACCTCTGTTGCTTCTTTCTGCACTTCTCTTCCTTCATTCTGCACCACTCCTGCCTCTTTCTGTATCCCTCTTGCCTCTTTGTACACCTCTCCTACCCCTTTCTGCACCCCTCTTGCCTCTTTTTGCACCTCTGTTGGTTCTTCCTGCACTTCTCTTGCTTCTTTCTGCACCTCTGTTCCAAATTTCTGGATCCCTCTTGCCTCTTTCTGCACCTCTCTTGCCTCAGTCTGCCCACCTGTTCCCTGTTTCTGTACCCCTTTTGCCTGTTTCTGCAACTCTCTTCCCTCTTTCTGCAGTTCTCTTGTCTCCTTCTGCACCTCTATTGCTTCTTTCTGCACCTCTCTTGCAAATTTCGGCACCCCTCTTGCCTCTTTCTCCAACCCTCTTGCCTCCTTCTGCACCTCTGTTGGTTGTTTTTGCACTGCTCTTGCTTCTTTCTGCACCTCTTTTGCCTGTTTCTGTACTTCTCTTGACTCCTATTGTTCTCAAATGGGAAGTGCAAGCTGTCAAGTTTAAAGGTCTGCGTGCTCTCGTGACTGAGGTATATGTCTACTTGTATATGTATTCTTACATGTGTTATGCATCTGAAGATGGTAGCTTAAAAAGCGGGTAACTTCTCCTATAGGTGGTCAAATCTTCTCAGTTCTGCTCTGTCATTCGGTTGCACAGGCAGACATGTCTTATGTATATATGTGTTATAGAGCCCCTCAAATATGCTATTGAATACCCATGTGTCCTGTATTGTGAGCAGAAAGAAATGCATACACCTTCTTTTACACATATTTACAGAGTATGCTGTTTGAAACACAGGTATTCAAGTGTTTGTATGTTTATTTTAATTTAACATGTCACTAGGTAAAAGCATAGACATGCATGCATACCTTCACAAACTTGGTCAGACTTACAACAGTGATATGCTTAGGATTGCTTATAAACAAAAAAGCACCAACATGGCTGACCACAGGTTCAGCACATCAAATCCCCAGTTCTCATAAATAATAAGAGTCCCGTGCAGCCACTTCCAGAGCTTGCCGCAGTTAAGCTCTACTGGAAACCAGAAGCATATTCTTTATACAAATAGGATGGTGCACCAAGAAACGAGTCACTGTCCTTCAAATATATCCAAATGATGTCCTTTTATTAATCTTGATAGTAAAATACGGCAATCAGCCAACGCGTTTCGTTCCACTGAGTGAACTTCATCAGGGCTCATATAACAGTACGAAGTACAAAATATCCGCAATCGGAATAGAAATATATTCAGAAATGGAGTAATTTGGAAACCCCCGAAGTCCTTAGGTATCACGACGGGGAATAATATATCCACGATCTGACATACGGTTAGTCCAAACAACAAATTGTAAAAACGATCCAGAAATTCCTGACACATATGCACCAAAATCTAATACACAGAAGGTATCATTCCCAGCAATTATGTTCCAACGAAAATAACAAACGTTTGGGATAGTGAAGGATTTGGTGAGACGGTGTTTGTATCGTATCAAGGATACCGGCTGCTAATTTGTTATTTTCATTGGAACATAATTGCTGGGAATGATACCTTCTGTGTATTAGATTTTGTTGCATATGTGTCAGGAATTTCTGGATCGTTTTTACAATTTGTTGTTTGGACTAACCGTATGTCAGATCGTGGATATATTATTCCCCGTCGTGATACCTAAGGACTTCGGGGGTTTCCAAATTACTCCATTTCTGAATATATTTCTATTCCGATTGCGGATATTTTGTACTTCGTACTGTTAAATGAGCCCTGATGAAGTTCCCTCAGTGGAACGAAACGCGTTGGCTGATTGCCGTATTTTACTATCAAGATTAATAAAAGGACATCATTTGGATATATTTGAAGGACAGTGACTCGTTTCTTGGTGCACCTTCCTATTTGTATAAAGAATATGCTTAGGATTGCTGTTTTATATTTGGTAGGCCTAACATTCTGAGCAGTCGATTAATAGTGAACCTTCAAGAGAAAAGTGAGGTTTAAGACATCTTCGGAGAAGGATTAGTGATAAGGGTACTTTGTATGAGTCTGTTGTAAGGTACAGTCAAAACAGGCCTCTTTATGCACCTCTGTTGGTTCTTTCTGGACATCTCTTGGTTCTTTATGCACCTTTCTTCCTCTTTCTGGACTTCTGTTGCCTCTTCCTGCACTTCTCTTGCTTCTTTCTGCGCCTTTCCTCATCTTTCTGCAGATGTCCTACCTATGTAGGCATATTTAGAAATGAGCATTTAAGAAACCTTACAAATTCACTGAAAAAAACAAAGGTTTCATGGACGTTATAGTTAGGAATTAGCAGTTAAAAAAACCTTTGAAATTCACTGAAAAAACCAGAGATTTCAGGGACGTTATACTTAGAAATTAGCATTTAAAAAACCTCAGAAATTCACTGAAAAAACCACAGGTTTCAGGGTCGTTATAGTTAGTTGGACATTTCACTCGTACAAAACCAGAGAAATTCGGCCGTTATAGTTAGTTGAGCTAACTATAACTCGCGCCCCCGCAATGCACTGATGATGACGTCACATATTACATCACTCATGACATGGTCAGTGACATCACTGATGACATCACTGATGACATCATCCACGTGATCATCTGATGCACCTCCTCGCACCCTAATATAACCTTTGATACACCCCCTCTAAAATACAGACTACCATTCTCGAAACCATAGACACACCAATACCAGTTAGCACATACCCACTCACTGATTCATAGGTCTACACACACATCCACTCACCCATACAGTCACTCATACACGCAGTCAGTCATCAATATAGCCACTGAAATATGCACTCATACCCCTATACAGATTCTCACACAATGCCACTCACCCATAGAGTTACTCACACACCTAGTCAGTCATGCAAAGAATCAATCACACTCCCATTTACTCACCTATACAGTTATACACACACCACCTCACTTATTCATACAGATACTAACACATACTTACTCTCTTATACAATCACTGACACAAGCACACACTCATCCCTACAGCCACTCTCACAATTACTCACTCTCACATATAGTCATTTATATAGTCCAACACTCACATATACTGCCTTTCACATATGTAGTTACTCTCACATGTACCACTGAGACATCCATTCACTCACCAACACACCCATAATCACACTTACCCACCCATACAGCCCTTCACAGATGCACTCCTGAACTCGTACGCCCAGTGAATCACCCACTCACACATCTATGCACAGAGTCACACGCCCCCCACCCACCCACACAGACACTCAGGCACCCATACAGATACTCAGACACCCAATCAATAACCCATATAGACACTCATGTAGCTACTCACCAACCCATGCAGCCGCTTACAGACCAACTGACAGACTGATACAGACATTCACACAGTTTAGTCACTAACCCATGCCTTCAGTAAGACACATTTAATTACTCACTTATACAGTCAGTCATGCACCTACTAAATCATCCATTCAGACACTCATACACCCACTCATTCTTCAATACACCTTGGCATATATATATATATATATATATAAAACATATTTAAACTTTACAGAAACACGCAGTCACTGGATGATGTCATCAATGATGTCATCAGTGATGTTATTTGAGATGTCATCAGTGATGTCATCAGTAATGTCACTGACCATGTCATGAGTGATGTAATATGTGACGTCATCAGCAGTGCATTGCGGGGGCGCGAGTTATAGTTAGCTCAACTAACTATAACGGCCGAATTTCTCTGGTTTTGTACGAGTGAAATGTCCAACTAACTATAACGTCCCTGAAACCTGTGTTTTTTTCAGTGAATTTCTGAGGTTTTTTAAATGCTAATTTCTAACTATAACGTCCCTGAAACCTGTGGTTTTTTCAGTGAATATATATATATATATATATATATATATATATATATATATATATATATATATATATATATATATATATCCAAGCTCCTTCTTCCCCACACCAAAATACCAAGGAACACACATATACTTATATATATGTATATATATATATATATATATATACATATACATACATATATATATATTTTTTCAGTAAAAAAACAAAAGTTAAAGCTTATTTATAGTTAAGAAAACTTATTTTCCTATATAAACCAAGTTTAAACTACACAAACTTTAAACATTCTGAAGTCATAGTTACAACTTTAATTAACCATTTAACCACCACTTTCTAATTATTATTAGTAGCGGACTTCATTATACAATCTTTTCAGCTCACTAACCAGACAATACTAACTATAACTCGTCTAACATAGTGTGAAGTAAAGTAAAATAGAGTGTATTGGTGTTTCGTAGAGTAGAGTGGCATGGAGTGGAGTGTAGGTAGTAAACTATAAATTGGAGTGGGGTCTTGTACAGCAGAGTAGAGTGCTGTGTCGTATTGAAAAGTGTTGTATAGTAGAACAGAGTACATTGGAGTTTACGGGCATAGAGTATAGAGTTGCACAGTGGAGTGTACAGGGATGAAGTGGAGTAGAATGTCATAGAGTGCCATGAAGTGTGGTAGACTTTTATAGAGTGAAGTTATATCGTGTAGGAGAGTGCCATACAATGGAGTGGCGTAGAGTTGAGTGGCATTCACTGTAGTGGCATAGAGTGGATTACCATAAAGCGGAGTAGCATACAGTGGATTAGAGTACGGAGGATTACTGTATAATGGAGTGTAGAAGAGTGGAGTGGCATAGAGTGGAATAGGGAAGAGTGGAATGGTGTACAGTGGAGTGGCGTAGAGTGGATTAGGGTACAGTGGATTAGTGTAGAGTCAGGTGGCATACATTGTAGTGGCGTAGCTTAGAGTCGAGTAAACGGCTATAAATTGGAGTGGCATCTCATACAGTAGAATGGAGTGTTGTGTAATACAGTGTTGGAAACTGTCGTAGAGTGTAGTAGTGTGTTATACAATAGAGTGTACGGGTATAGAGTTGAGTGCAAATTTGGACAGTGGAGTGTATGGGGATAGAGTGGAGTAGTCTAGTAAAGTGGCATAGAGTGCAGTGGAGTTTTGTAGAGTGGAGTTATCTAGAGTGGAGGAGAGTACACTGGAGTAGTGTAGAGTGGAGTAGCGTACAGTGGAGTGGCATAACGTGGAATAGCGTAGAGTAGAGTGGCGTAGTGTAGACCTGAGTGGCATACAGTGGAGTGGCATAGTGTGTAATATCATATTGTATAGTAGTGTACAGTGGAGTGGCATAAAGTGTAATAGCATATAGTGTAGTAGTGTACAGTGGAGTGGCATACAGTGAAATTATTTAGACTGGAGTAATGTGTTGTGGGGTGGGGTAGAGTTTAATTGCATACAATGGAGTAGCATGCAGTGGAGTAGGGTAGAGTGGAAAACCACACAGTAGAGGGGCAAAGACTGAAGTTGCATATAGTGTAAGAGTGTAGAATGGAGTGGTGTATACTGGAATAGCCTAGAGTGGAGTACAGTGGAGTGGCTTTGACTAAAATAGCATAGAGTGGAATAGCGTATAGTAGAATAGCGTAGAGTGGAGTGTGTACAGTGGAGTGCTGTAAACTAGAGCAGTGTACAGTAGAGTGGGGTAGAGTGAAATAGCATATATCACCGTAGAGTGGAGTGGAGTCCAATGGACTAGCATAAGGGGCGTGGAGTGGAGTGGTGTACACTGGAGAAGCATAGAGTGTTTTAGTGTATAGTGGAGTGGCATACAGTGGAATAGTGTAGAGTGGAGTGGTGTACAGTAGAGTGGCGTAGACTGGAATAGCATTTAGTGGAGGAACATACAGTGCAGTGGCGTACAGTAAAGTGGCATAGACTGGAGTGGAGAATACTGCAATGGGGTAGAGTGTAAAGAGTGTAATAGCACACAGTAGAGTGGTGTACAGTGGAGTGGCGCCCAATGGATTAGTGTAGAATAGAGTGAGGTAGAGTGGAGTGGCATACACTGGAGTGGGGTAGAGTGGATTAGCATAGAGTGGAGTGGCATACAGTGGAATAGCATAGAGTGGAGTGGCATAGAGCGAAGTGTTGTACAGTGGAGTGGTGTAGACTGTAATAGTGTACAGTGTAGTAGCATACAGTAGAGTGGCATATAATGGAGTGGTGTAGGCTGGAGTGGTGTACAGTGGCATGGGGTAGAGTGTAATACATACAGTGGAGTGGCATACATTGGAGTAGGGTCCAGTCGAATAGCATAGAATGAAGTGGCATAGAGTGGAGTACTATACACGGGAGTGGCATAAAGTGGAGTAGCGTACAGTGGAGTGGCATAGCATATAGTGGAGTGGCATACAGCAGAATGGCATAGAGTGGAATAGTATATACTTGAGTAATGTATAGCGGAATGGCATACATTGGAGTGGCATACACTGAAGAGGCTTTGAGTGGAGTTGTATACAGTGTAATAGTGTAGAGTGGACTGGTGTAGAGTGGAGCTGTATACAGTGTAATAGCGTAGAGTGGAGTGGCATAGAGCAGAGTGTTGTACAGTGGAGTGGCATAGAGTGTAATAGTGTATAGTGGAGTAGCGTATGGCGGAGTGGCGTATAATGGAGTGGTGTAGACTAGATTGGCATACAGTGGCCTGGGGTAGAGTGTAATAGCATATAGTGAGTGGCATACATTTGAGTGGGGTCCAATCGAATAGCGTAGAATTAAGTGGCATAGAGTCGAGTGCCATACAGTAGAGTGGTGTAGAGTGGAGTAGCGTACAGTGGAGTGGCATACAGTGGAATAGAGTACAGTGGAGTGGCATACAGTGGAATAGAGTAGAGTGGCATAGCGTGCAGCAGAATGGCATAGAGGTGGAATAGCGTATAGCGGAGTTGTGTCCAGTGGAGTGGCATACAGTGGTCTGACGTAGACTGGAGTGGCATACAGTGGCATTGCATAGAGTGTAATAGCATATACTGGAGTGGCATAGAGAGGAGTCTCGTACAGTGGAGAGGCGTAGAGTGGAGTGGCCTAGGGCGGAGTAGTGTATAGTGGAGGTGCTACTGTGGCGTGCAATATGAATGTTTGTGAAATTTAGCAGCAATGTAGAATATGGTGTGCAGAGTTACTGAAAATAGTGAATTGCACTGCCTTCCGTTTTTCTAGATTTACCAATCAACGCAGAGACACTCATGGTGGGCTTGTATTCCTTTGTAAATCTTACTTAAGTATTGCATTGCCCATGCAACACCATGATTGATGCAAGGCTTCCGCAAACCAATAATACAGCTAAGCCTTAGTTATAGTTTGGGCCATGGTATGTCGTGATAACTTTGCAGTATACAGTGGTACTTGGAGAAGACACGCCAGTATATAATTGGGTAATGGCTGTTAGAGAATGAAAAGGCAGCGATCTGATAATGGCTGCCATGTCGTGCCAATCAGTCATGGAAAATAGTTGCCCATGAGAGCAAGCTTTGCCCATGAGAGCAGAAGTTCCGACTTACAAATAGACTGTCACCTTAATCCTGGGACATGTCTAGACCACTTCACTAAGTTATACGATAATACCAACTTTGACCTTATTGGCACCAGCTTGCCCCCCTAAACTTCACTCTTTTAGATCTTCACTTCATACTTGAGGAAACCATGATAGCTATCACCTCAATTAAATTGGGCAAGGCCCTAGGACCAGACAAAATCACTGGCGAGTTACTGCGCTATGATATGCTAGTCTGGGCCCCATATGTTAACTGCCTGAGCAACGAAATAGCTGCAGGGGCTCCAATCCCCGATACATAGAAGGGTGCAGAGATTATCTCAATATACAAAAAGGGGGCTCACGGTAGTCCTGGTAATTATAGGCTAATAAGCCTTTTGGACATTCTCCAAAAGGTTTATGCGAGCAGTTGCTAAACAAATTAAATGACTGGATTGAGGTTGCAGAGATCCTAACCCCCAATCAAGCTGGATTCAGATCTAAAGTCAGAACTACAGACCAAGTACTGAGGCTGCTCCTTATAATCTTGAAGTATACAAGGTTCAAAAAGGCCATTTATACAAAGCCTTTGTTGTCCTCAAAGCAGCCTTTGACGTGGTCCCCCAGGAGCTTCTATTGGCATCACTAAAAACCCTAGAGGTACCTGATACCCTGCTTGGTCAACTAGTAAAACTCTATCAAGATAATTATGCCCAAGTGCGATGGGTTCCTCAGGGACAACTAACAGACTGGATTCCAATACACCGAGGGGTGAGACAAGGGTGTGTGCTGGCCCCCACCTTTTTTTCCTTATTCATCAATAATGTTATTGAGGCCCTCTGAAAAGGAAATATAGATGCCCCCAAATTAGAAGGGGATAGTGTCCCTGCTTTACTATTCGCCGACGACACTCTCCTAATCTCACAGACCCATATGGGTTTACAGCAACTTTTGGACAATTTTAATTCTTTCTGTGGGGCAAGGGTTCTGGAGATTTACATTTCCCAAAATTATTTTATGGTAGTCAAACTTCAAAGATTATTTAAAATGCCTTAGCCTTAGGTAATGAGAAATTGGAGCTGGTTTTTAGATTTGAATATTTGGGCATTATGCTAGATAGTAGGGCTTCGTGGTCCCCTCACATCCAGAAGGGAAGGGCGGTGCTCTAACATCAGGCATCAATTATCTATAAAAAACATCAAGGGACAATCTCAACAGCCCTACTCCTGGCCATGCAGTTATACAAACTAAAGGTTTAATTAGCTGCCTTATATGGCACCGATCTTTAGGGCAACATGAATACAGACTCACTCACTCTTAGTGAAAATACATTTGTGCGATCGCTCCTTCATCTCCCTTAGAGTACCCCCTTAATACCTATGTTTCTTGATGTGGCACTCAAACTGATGGGAGATATTGCTCGGCTAAGGCCCATTATGAGCTGGGTAAGGATCTGTACCACAGAAGCGCTTAAACCATACCGTAATGCAGTAAAGGAACTGTTGTCCATTGACACAGCTCTTACTTTCCCATGGTTTAGGCATATCCAATCCTGGTATGAAAAACTGGTCCTTGGATCTTTTTTGGTCAGACCCTACATCGATGACTCATGCCTCAAAGAAATAGCTAAAAGCCTGCTATTGGGCCTATATCCAAGCTAATCTCTTCCATTCCTCCATCCAAGGGTGACTGACAAATACATTTCTCCTTCTTAAAGACATTCCCTCATACTAGGCTTTCTTAGATATCCTTGAACAGCTACTCGCAAAAAACTTTATATTTTAAGTTCTGTTATGGCACACTTGAGATAGGGTCCCTTACATCCATGTGGAATGCTGGCAGGAGAACTGACCCTAATGACCTCTTTACAATGTGCTTCTTGACAGCAAAGGAAAGTCATGTCTTGTTTTTCTGCCCTGCATACAAAAGCAGAGAAACAAATGGATTTGCCCACTCTGCAACCATCAAGCCATTAGGAGGCACACTGAGGCCTTAAGGGTACTAAAGGGTGATACATCTACTTATACAGTGGCCACCCTAAGTAAATACTTATTTACAGTCAAGCTGATAAAGAAAGAAAAAGGCCAAAAATGTTAGGCCTGGTTGAGCAGGCTGATTGGTAAAGCACGCTGGCCTATATCAAGCATATCCGTTCCCCTCTCTGATGGACATGACATGTTATAATGCACATTGCACTTTTTGCTTGGATTTAGAGCTTAAGTTACCATCCAAAAGTTGGATTATTTTATGAAATGAAATGGTTTATTATGTGTATGTTTTATGTAATGAAACTTTTCCGATATAAACATTAGCTTACTTACTTATAATTATGTAAATTATTTAATAAGTATTTATTTTTGTTATATATTAGGTGTGTGTTGTTGTGTTTTTAGGGGGATAGGGTGGGAATGTATTTAGGTAATAATTAATTAACAATTATGTATTTATTATCAATTATTTTATGTATTACTTAATATGCCATTTGTGTTATAATTTTCTATTTTCATTATATTTTGAATTTGGGCTGCTAGGCATGTGGGAGTATAGAATGGGAGTTTAATTAAATAATCATTTAATAGCATTTTTTATATTAATTTTAAAAATAATTCATAATTATGTAAATTGTTTAATTGTTTTTAAAATGTATATATATGTGATTTTTATATTAATAGTTTATATTTATGTTTAATTGATTTTTTTAAAACATAATTTTATTAAGTTTTTGAATTATCGTAACATATATGAGATATAATCGCTCCTTTTGACAAACAATTATTGCAAGGTAATAGTCATGATTACACTTATTAGCTCCAAAGTGCAAACGATTGCATACATATAATTATACAAAAACTCAGGTCAATACAGTGACATTTGGTCTAAGGAGCAGCAGCACGGTAATAATCGGATCTCTGATATAAAGAAATATTCGAGTAATGACAAACTTGTGTTGATCTAATGAGCTACACTTTACTATACTAACACAGAACATATAACTACCCCCCTCCCCCCTGTTCACTGGTCCACTAATTTATTGCGTAACATGGCAAAAGATTGTATGCATTCAGCAAAAAGACAAACAAATATAGTGCATATGTGGTTATAAACCCCTAGGCAATTAAGGATGTGAAGTAATACGGCATCACTGTGTAGCAGTCAACACAATTGGTGGGGGTGCGGAAGATGGGGGTGAGATGGGCCCGACCTGTGATGTTGGAGGAGTTAGTATGTCTATGGCTTTAAATGTTTCGAGCATTTGATCCCATTCCATAGAGATAGGAACCTTACGCAGCCCTCGAAACTCTTCTTGCCTAATAATCGCGCTTTCTGCAGTGCCCCAGCGGATCGTTTCGGTCTGCCATGACAGTGGTGTGGGGGAGAAGCAGACTTCCAGCGCATGGCGATGGCTCGTTTTGCTATAAGTATGGCCAGATCGGCAAATCTGTACTGGAATTTCTGTCTCTTTGGGGCGTGAATGCAGGCCCAGCAGACAACTCTCTGCTGTTGACCAAACGGCCATGCCGGTGACTTCCTGCACTCTGTAACTGATTGTTTGCCAGTATACGCGCAAGCGCGGGCACTCCCATAACATGTGAAGTAGGTCCGCGTCCGCCTCTTGACACCTAGGACAAACAAGCTGTGCGTCAGGAAATATACGATTAATACGATGTGGTGTGAGGTATGCCCTATGTAATATCATGTACTGTATGTATTTGAATTTAGCGTTACGGGACACTTTCTTAGAGAATTCTAAAACAGAGGCCCAATCTTTGTCCATCATTTCCCGTCCCAGTTCAAGAGACCACTTAACACGGAGTGGACTCAATAGTATCCCTGAATGTGACCGAATACCTCTGTACAGCCAGCGAGTGAGATGTTGTCCCTCTCCCATTAGATACATTGCATTCACTAGTTCATGCTTAGAGGGTTCAATCCCTTCAGGGGACCAACAGAGTTTGATGTAATGGGAAATGGCTGCGTGTAGGAGAAAAAGGGTTGGGGGACCCCCTGGGTGCGAATAAAATTCTCATGATCTGCCAGTGTTCCCTCAATGAACAGTGCTCCAATTGTTGACACCCCTTCCTGCGTCCACGGGGATAAAGCTCTTTTCGAGGTTAGTCCAATAGTAGTTGGTATCCCAAGCAAGGGGATGTTAGGAGAGTATGGGGGGGGCCCTTTTGGTGTAGCGAAGTGTCTTCCTCCAGTACATTAAGGCGGTCTTGAGCAAAGGGGGGGGTTGTGGGCGGGGTCTTGATTTGGGTCAAGAGTAAAGTGTGGAGAGCACCCAGGTCAATAAGTTGAGGTGTATAACCAATTTCCCGTAGATGTCGTCCCGCCAGCCAGTAAGATAGCCACTGTAGCTGACTGGCCATGCAATAGGCTCGAAAATCCGGGGCTCCGAGTCCTCCCTCTGCAGGTCGAAGCTGTAACTTGGCAAGGCTGACTCTCCTACGTCCCTTACCCCAAATAAGGTCTGATAGAAGCGTATAAAGTGTATGGAAAATATGGGCAGGGATGATAATCGGCAGATTGGTAAAAAAATATAGGAGACGAGGGAGCATCACCATTTTGGAAATGGCTACTCTTTCCATCACCGATAGAGGTAGTGATGTCCAAAAAGAGACCTGCATCCGGAGTGATCTAATGGCCTTCAGCAGATTACCATCTATAAGGTCTTGGGAGGTTCTATAAATTTGTATCCCTAGATACTTAAAGGTGTCTGGAGCGGTTGCTAATACTAAGGCATCGAAAGGCACTGGGTCTGGGGCGACTCTATGTCGCATATAAAAAGCATATGATTTATTGGCATTAATGGCCAAGCCCGATATCCGCTCAAGGTGTGTAAATATAGATGGGACAGGTTCCAGGCTTGTAGTGAGGTCATTGAAGTATAATATTATGCCATCTGCATATGCGGGCACCAAATGTGTGGTGTTGTTAAGTACAATCCCCAAATCTACAGCCTCCTTGTGGAGTTTAATGAGTAAGGGCTCTAGCGCTAACACAAACAGCAACGGTAACAAGGGGCATCCTTGTCGCATACCCCTGGCTATAGAGTAAGCAGCAGAGATGTGAGAGCCAGTCCTGGCTCGAGCTGTGGGGACAGAGTATAATAGCTCAACCCACTTCAAGCAGCCTCTGGGAATACCAAACCTCTCCATAGAAGTTAGCATGTACGTCCAATCGAGTGTATCAAACGCCTGTCGCATATCCAGAGAAATGCATCCAGTCGTGTGAGAGAGGGCCGCTGCAGTTTCCATTATATAATGGAGACGTCTGATATTTAGGGAGGTATTGCGGCCTGGTACAAAGCCACATTGGTCGATGTGGATAAGTTTGGGGAGGTAGGGAAGGAGGCGCTTGGCCAAAATCTTACTGAGTATTTTATACTCGGTGGATAATAATGAAAGGGGGCGGTAACCAGACATGTCACGTGGATCTCTGTTTGGTTTGGGGAGCGAAGTAACTAGCGCTTGCATGGTTGTCAAGGGCAGAGCGTGCTTCTCCAGTGCTGTCTTGTAGAGAGTTTCTAAGCGTGGGGTGAGTTGTACAGCATATGCCAAATAAAATTCTGCAGGTAAACCATCCAAACCAGGAGTTTTATTTCTGGGAAGGTCCTTGATGGCTTCTTTAATGTCAGCTTGAGTAATAGGGGCTTCCAATTCTGATTGGGCAGCTGTTGTCAATTTAGGGCATGTAAGGTCATCCAAAAAGGCGGCTATATATTCAGGGGATGCCGCGACTGGAGCACTATATAGGTTATTTTAATATGTGCAGAACGCCAGGTTGCTATCTGCTTGAGTGGAGATGACCGAGCCATCCGAGAGGGAAATTTCTGTTATCGGGACTGGGGAGGGGACATCACGTAGAAGGCGGGCTAAGAGAGTCCTTGCTTTATCCGCTTCTTTGTGGCTATAGTCGCCGCCAAGACCTGGAACACCCTCCCCATCCTCCTACGGCAGACCCAGGACCTACTAACCTTCAGGAGGCTACTCAAGACCTGGCTGTTCGAGCAGTAGCAGCACCTCCTCCCCCCCCAACGCCTTGAGACCCTCACAGGTGAGTAGTGCGCTTTACAAATGTTCTGATTGATTGATTGAGTCTATAAGGCGGAGTTGTTCAAGGAGTTCCGCATGTTTAACCCTGGCTTCTTGTAACTGCGCCTGTTGAGATGGATGAGTAATAGCTACAGTCTCTAGGTTATTGAGAGAGTCTTCCACCGAAGCTAGGTTCTTGTGTATTTCCTGACGAGCACTCACGGTGGCCCCTATAGCCGTACCTCTAATTACTGTTTTAAATGCATCCCACTCAATTAATCGGGAGGATGCGGATTTGTCATTTTCTGCGACGTAATTAGTAATGGCTATACTTAATGTGTTTTGAAAAACCTGGTCCTCGAGGGTTTGTGGCCATAGCCGCCAGGTTGGGACCAGGGTAGGGACCCTTCCCCATTCGAGGAGTATTTCAAGTGGGTTGTGGCCAGACAATGTTTTCCCAAGATATGTAGAGTCAACAATTTGAGGTCGCAAGGACATGGAACTAAAAATTCTGTCAATCCTGGTGTGCAATTGGTGCGAAGGGGAGTAGAATGAGTATTCCCGGCTTTTGGGATGTAGTATACGCCATATATCTTGTAGCATCCAACCCGTGGCCCAAGCATGAAGAAATTCTGCATTTTTAGTGGTTACAGCACCTCTTACCGGGGGATGAGAGCGATCTAAGTGGACATCTAAAACAGAGTTAAAGTCTCCGCCAAGGACCCAGGGGTATCTCGCCCAATCCATCAATGTTATGTTTAGGTTAGTGAGAAAAGTATTTTGCTCATAATTGGGAGCATACACACTGCAAAGGACTATTGGGACACCGTCCAGTTTGCCTAGTAAGAGTACATAACGCCCAGCTGTATCTATTCGTTGTTCCGTTAGCACAAAGGGTACCCCGTTTCGAAACCAAATAAGTGACCCTCTTGCAAAGGTAGAGTATGAGGTGTTAAAGATTTGTCCTCTCCATTTTTTACGCATTTTATCAACTTCCGAATTAGTTAAATGTGTTTCCTGAAGAAGAACTATTTGGGCTTTTCGCCTATTTAACTGGGCATAGATTCTGTGCCGTTTGTGAACAGACCCCATGCCCCGCACATTCCATGTCAGTATTTTGTATTTACCTAACCCTGTCATGTCGCATCAAACCAAAAACAAAGGATTACCCTAGGGGCATAAGCAGAATACCATACATTGTAATATAGCAAGCGAACCAGGAACCAACAATCCCTCCATAAATCAGAACACCCAATACTAGGGCCAACTGTCAAACTATGTTGGTCCAAACAAATGCTAGGAAGAGCTAAATCCAAACGGTTATACATTGCAATAGCTGCAAGGGGGGGGCGGCACCCACGCAGAGCCTGCGCAAGCAATTGCAAAAAGAGCTACACTCATGGCGGGACCCTGTAGTAAATTAAACAGAGCGGAAGCCTGGGGAGAAAAAAAACCCATAGAATATAGATACAGTAATAATGTCCTACTTCCCTTCATCCTGACAGAATAAGGCCTTAAGTGTGGGAGATTCGCAGGGCTGAGCTGCAATGTCAGCCGTAAAGGTATTTTACAATCTGCGGGGTGATCGAGGGGAACAGGATATCATTGCTCTCAGAGTCTGACGGCAGCAGGTTGTCATCAGAGTGGTTCGGGGACGTGACCCGCGTCAGGTCACGCATGGAGGCAGCCACCACCAGCGCCGAATCTCATTCCAGCAGGACCTGCTCCGGTGTTGGTTTTTTTGTGGACAAAGTTCGCGGCAGCCTATATTGTCCAGAGCCTGGGAAGGTAGAGTGGCCTCAAGCCAAGCGTTTGCTGTTTCCGGGACGTCAAAGAAATGAGATTTCTGATTGTAAGTAATTTTCTGGCATGCGGGAAATAGCAGGGCATACTGTAGGCCGAGGGCCTGAAGTTTCCGTTTGAGTGGTTGGTATGAGGTTCTCTGCCGCTGCACCTGCACCGTATAGTCTGGGTATAGAGAAATCCGGGCATTTTCATATTATATGGGAGCGTTTTCACTGGCTTTTTGTAATAGATGATCACGATCCCTATAGTTAAGGATATGAGCTATAAGTGGTCTGGGCGGTTTACCAGGAGTGGGCCTGCCTGTAGGGATCCGATGTGCATGCTCCACACAGAAGTAGGAAGAGAGGCCATCCGGGGCGATATGTTCCCTCAGCCAATGTTCGACAAACTGGGTCGCGTTGGGGCCTTCCGAGCGGTCCGGCAGCCCAATAATGCGGATGTTATTGCGTTTGGCTCGCCCCTCCACGTTCTCGACTCTATCTTGCAGTGTAGTCAATTGCTGTTGCATTTATGACACCTGGGCGGCATGGTCCTTATGCTGTGGTACAAGGTCTAGCAATGTCCGTGCATGATCTTTGACCGTGTCAGAGAGTTTATGATGGTCAGCCCGCAGGAGGGTAAGGCCAGTAGTGAGTGTGCCAAGTTGTTGCTCGAGAGATTGATGCGATTCCCTGATTTCAAGAAGGATTTGGTCCAATTTATCAGGGGGAGGGGATAAGGCCGTCGGCGGGACACAACTTATCGAGGATGTTTGAGAGGCTTCCTCAGCATCTTCCTGGGATGGTGTCTCCACGGTGGGTACGTCGGGCTGCTTTCCCTTTGTGCGCCCCATCGCAGTGAGTGTGGCGCAGTATTACAGTAGGAAGGGCCACCCTGGGGCAGACTGTAGGAGAAGTACCCGGTGTAATAATTGAGTCAAGTGGCAATGGGACCGTGCTTATGCAAAGGGGAGCAAAAGGTGAGCTCGCTGCTCCAACTGGTAATGTGCCAGGTTACTGAGACCACTCTCGTGCTGTGTAGTGGAAGGATGATCCGGCTCCAGCTGGAGAACAGGACCGGCACTAATCAGCCAGTCGGTGGTCCACGTGACAGCCCACAACACTCAAAGATTCATGAACATCCACCTGAGACAGCCCCTCTGCACGGCCCATGAAATCGGCACATCCAATCGCCAAAGGGGGGGCTACAGCATCACAGTAGACAATCCAGGTACCCACAGGTGATATGTAACAGAGGCAGGACTGCGCAGCAGCCAGAGACCTGTCACTTAGTGGTGTAGAGTGGGCATACGCACAGCGGACCGGTGCTCACCGGCAGCAGAGTAGCGCTCAAAGGGTACAGGCAGGTGAGGCACCCCCACTCCAGTTCCCAGGATGTAGCCACCACCGCCACAGCCCACCAGCCATTAAATGCCTCATCAGTAGGGGTGTTACAACAGTCCGTGCACCCTGCCAAACCGTTAGGATAGTCTGATCTCGCCCAGTACATGAATGGGGCACCGCAGCAGGGAGGTTACAAAGGCTCCTAGACCCCTCAAGCTTCCGGCAGTCTCTCTGGCTCACCCCCGCGCTGGTAAATAGTTATAATCAGTGTGTAGGCTGATTCGACACGGGGGGCAGGGGCCAAGAGGGAGTAGGCCTGCACTTCAAGGAGGACTCACCGGCTGTGCCAAGTTAGATCACTGGACATCCGCAGGGAAGTAGAGGACACGCCGCCGCCGCCGTCGAGGCCCAGCTGCCTCAGTAAGTTGTGCCCCCTACAGGCCACAGCCGCCTGCGGAGGTAGCGCCAGAAAGGAGAAGCAGGTAGCGGGCGCAATGGGGGTCTCCGCTGGGAACAGTCCACCCCCGGCTCCTCACCATGAGGCCAAAAGGCCGTTGTGGATGTATTTATGGACGGCCCGGCACCAGCCAGCCCCGCAAAGGTCGAACTGTGGCTGCAGGCCCAATGAAAGCCAACTAGGCCTCACAGAGTAGCAGCAGCGCAGGCCCAGATACACCGCCGCCCGCCGCGGCGCTGGAAGCACGCCTCCGTCACAGGGTGCAATGGCTCCCGCAGGCCGGACCAAATGAGTATGGCACCGTAGGTTCGACAGATAGCCTGGGGGGGCCGCCAGCTGCAGGGAGGAAGAGGCAAACAGTGTGCGAGGCTTCTGGCGATATCAGCACGGGGAGACAGTCTCAGGAAGGGCCGTGCACACAGGCTCCGGAAAGGTGCGTCACAGGGAGTTTCACGATGTGCTTCTGCGCTCGGAGCCTCAGCTCCCTCAGGATTCCGCTTCCGGTGGCAGTCTGTATGCCCCCCACGATGCGGCCGCGACACAGCCGTAGACAGCGTCCAGTCATGAGTCGCGACAGTCCTCTGAGCACCGCTCCACAGTATACCTCACCAGGGCAGCCGCAGCAGACCTCGGCGTCCGGAGTCAGATCCCCACGTCGATTCTCGGTGATCACAGGGTCTAGGAAAGTCGCTGGTGCGGCCGTCTGTTCTCAACAGCTCTACTACACTCTGAGGGAGGATTGAGGAGGAGGTTCCCCCAGGTTCCGTCGTGGAAAAAGCAGGATTTAATGGGTCCCGGCCAGGAGCTCCACTAAGGTGCAGCCGCCATGCTCAGTGGTTAGCCACGCCCCCCATTTTTTTGTTTAATTGATACATGTATTAAAATGTGGTACATGTTTGAAGTGAAGTACTTTCCCTACTGTTGCACAGATGGAGACTGGAGTGGCAATAGTAACTTTTACCCCTTTTGAGACCAATGCATTCCCTACTGTTGCACTTACTCGAGTGGAAACAATAAATTTTACTCCTTCGCAGTCTAATGCTTTCCCTACTGTTGCAGAGTCTGTAGTGGGAATAGTAAATTTTACCCCTCCTGAGCCCAACTCTTTCCCTACTGTTTCACCGACTGTAGTGGAAATAGTAAATTTTACCCCTTCTCAGTCCAACGCTTTCCCTACTGAGCACCGAGTGGAGTGGAAATAGTAAATGTAAACCCTCCGCAGTCCAAAGCTTTCCCTACTGTTGCACCGACTGGATTGGGAATAGTAAATTTTACCCTCTGAGTCCAATGCTTTCCCTACTGTTAGAACAATTGGAATGGGAATAGTAAATGTTACCCCGCCTGAGTCCAACGCTTTCCCTACTGTTGCACAGACTTGAGTGGGAATGGTATATTTATTATTTCTGGAATGTAATTGCTTTATGAATATTGTTATATATATATATATATATATATATATATATATATATATATATATATATATTATCTACTGGCGGTTGCCAGTAGATAGTTATAGTTAGGACCTATTTTCCATAGGAAATCCGCGACATTCTATTTGAAATAACTCTCTTGCCGGTTGACGAATCTTCGCGAAATTTTCAAACTTTATGGCCCGCTCCGGTCCGCTCCTACCCTGAAAGTCTCGGGTGATTCATCAAGCGGGGCCGAGAAAAAGGGGGTCCCAAAACGTGTTTTCCCCATTCATTTTCCCATAGGAAACTTTAGACACGGCTACAGCCTGAACTGCTGAACGGAATTACACCAAATTTGGCAAAGAGGTAGTTCTTGGTTCAGAAAGAACCCTTTTGTTAAATGGTGTAAATCCGTTCAGTAGTTCCTGAGAAAATCAAAATGAAAATCACATATATATCTATGGCCGCGTCGGATTCGCGCACCCTCCCGATCACGAGCTGCATGCTAATTGGCTGTCAACACTCCAAATCAGGAAGTGTTGGCAGCTATTTTGTCCCTCGGTAGAACCGAGGGACAGAAACAAGTGCGCAAAACGCACAAAGGGGACAGGGTAGAAACACCCTGACCCCTAGGTCTGCTCAGGGGGTCCCACAAGGACCCCCTGGGCAGAAAAAGCATTTTTTTAAAAAATTGACAGAATGCGCTCAGGGTGCGCGGATCCTGCCGAAAAAAAAAAAAATCAAAGCGCGGTCTCCCGCGCTTCGATGCAAATTTGCCCCCGGGTGGCCCAAGTCCCGGGGGCATGTGGGGGGGGTGGGTTTATTGTTTATATGGGGGCCTCTAAGGCCCCCCAAGCCCCGGGGACCGCCACCCCCGAGGGCTTAATAAAAAAAAATGGTGCGGGAGGGCTCTCCTGCCCTCCCGCAGCCCCGGGGACCGCCACCCCCGGGGCTTCTTTTTACATTTAAAATAACGTGTGGGGGCTCCAGCCCTCACACGCCCCGGGACCACCACCTCCCCGGGGCACATAGAAAATAAATGTGGGGTCCGTTACGGACCCCAGAGCCCCGGGGACCACCACCTCCCGGGGCTGTGCAATTCAAGGGAGGGGCCGTGCGGCCCCCTCCTGGAGCCCTTGATGGCCCTGGGGACCGCCACCCCCAGGGCCGGCTCCTGCAGTGTCCCGGGGTGCCTCCCCGGGACACTGTAGTTTGCTATGACAGGACGGGAGCCTCGCGGCTCCCGTCCTGTCATAGCAAACTGCTTTGGATATTGGAAGAGAGAGCAGGGAAACCTGCTCTTCTTCCAATATCCAAAGCACATTGCTTTTCCACATGGGGAGCTGCATCTTAGCAGCTCCCCATGTGGAAAGCAATGCCGGCTCCCAAGGGACGCGGGAGCCGGCGGGACTGTGGGGGGATTGGGGACCCCCACAGTCCCCAACGGAGAGGGCCAGCCTCGGGGGATGGGGTCCTCGGGGCAAGTAGTGGCCCGGGAGGGGGGCCACGCGGCCCCCCTCCCCAAAAAAAAAGCAAAATAAAAAAAAAAAAAAAGGAAAGGCCGGCCCCGGGGGATGGGGTCCCCGGGGCCTTAAATGGCCTGAGGAGGGGGGCCACACAGCCCCCCTCCAAATTAAAAATAAATAAATCGAGGGCATGCCCTGGGGGACGGGGTCCCTGGGGCCAATACAGGCCCAGGGAAGGGGGGCCACTCGGCCCCCTTCCCGTTTTTTTTTTTCATTTAAAAAAAAAAAAAAAAATGCTCAGGCCCGGGGGATGGGGTCCCAAAAGTGGCCAAGGGAAGGGGGGCCACGCAGCCCCCCTCCCATTAAAAAAAACAAAACAAAAAAAAAACAGGCGGCATCGTGCCGGAGGCCCCGCCCCCCTCCCTGCAGTACTCTGCAAACGCGCCCCCTGGTGCGTTTTAAGAAGGGGAAGTAATTCCCCTTGAATACTGGGGGTCCCTGGGGCCAACTAGCCCACCAGGAACCTCCAGTATGCGCTAGGGGCTGCGTTGCAGAGAGGTGTACAGAGGCCACGCCCCTTTTACACCTCTCTGCAACGCAGCTCTGTGGCGCTTTAGAAGTACATGGTGGGCTAGTTGGACTCCAGGGACCCTCAGAATTGAAGGGGACTTAATCCCCCAACTTAAAACGCGCCACGGGCGCGTTTGCACAGTGGTGAAGGGAGGGGCGGGGCTTCAGGTGACATGTGTGCAAACAGGCCCCGTGGCGCGTTTTAAGATGGGGAATTAAATCCCCTTCAATCCTGAGGGTCCCTGGGGGCCAACTAGCCCACCATGTACTTCTAAAAAGCACCACAGAGCTGCGTTGCAGAGAGGTGTAAAAAGGGGTGTGGCCTCTGAACACCTCTCTGCAACGCAGCTCCCTGGTGCGTACTGGAGGTACAGGGTGGGCTAGTTGGACCCCAGGGACCCTCATGATTCAAGGGGCCTTAATCCCCAAAGTTAAAACGCGCCACGGGGCGCGTTTGCACAGATGTCACCTCAGGCCCCGCCCCCTCCCTTCACCATTGTGCAAATATTCCTCTAAAATCAGCCGAACTACGAATTCCTATTTACTCACCTGTTATCAGGAGAGACCTCAGTGCTGCATCTTTCAGCCCAGTACTGATCCTGTAAAGTAATTTTAACCGTACTTACCAGTAACTTGAATTTCCTTCAATAGGATATCATTGTCTGCTTTTTGCTGAAAAAGTTTCTAAGTGTCGATTTTTGAAACATACAAATATTCCTCTAAAATCAGCCGAACTACGAATTCCGATTTACTCACCTGTTATCAGGAGAGACCTCAGTGCTGCATCTTTCAGCCCAGTACTGATCCTGTAAAGTAATTTTAACCGTACTTACCAGCAACTTGAATTTCCTTCCATAGGATATCATTGACTGGTTTCACTTGGAAATTCTTCTAAGTGTCGATTTTTGAAATTTTATAATATTCCTCTAAAATCAGCCGAACTACGAATGACAATTTACTCACCTGTTATCAGGAGAGACCTCAGTGCTGCATCTTTCAGCCCAGTACTGATCCTGAAAAGTAATTCTAACCGTACTTACCAGTAACTTGAATTTCCTTCCATAGGCTAACATTGACTGGTTTCACTTGGAAATTCTTGTGTGTGTGCAGTTTTGGAACTTTATAATATTCCTCTAAAATCAGCCGAACTACGAATTCCGATTTACTCACCTGTTATCAGGAGAGACCTCAGTGCTGCATCTTTCAGCCCAGTACTGATCCTGAAAAGTAATTTTAACCGTACTTACCAGCAACTTGAATTTCCTTCCATAGGCTAACATTGACTGGTTTCACTTGGAAATTCTTCTAAGTGTGGAGTTTTGGAACTTTATAATATTCCTCTAAAATCAACCGAACTACGAATTCCGATTTACTCACCTGTTATCAGGAGAGAACCCAGTGCTGCATCTTTTAGCCCAGCACTGACCCTGAAAAGTAATTCTAACCGTACTTACCAGTAACTTATATTTCCTTCCATTGGAATCCATTGTCTGGTTTTCAGCAGAAAAGTTTCAAAGTGTCGATTTTCACAAACTACAAATATTCCTTAAAAATCGCCTGTATGACTTAAACGCATTATTTCAACTGTTTACAGGAGATGCACCAGTGCTGGATCCAGGATCCACCACTGAGTAAGAAAAAGTAACGATAACACTACTTACCTGCTAAGTGAATTTCCTCCCATAGGATAACATTGGTGATTCTATGTGAAAAAGTTTCTGTGTCAACTTTTAAAATACAATAATATTCCTTAAAAATCACTACTGTAACCAAAACGCTTTTACTCAACTGTTTACAGGAGATGTCCCAGGACTGAATCTAGGATCCAGTCCTGTGGTTAGAAAAGTAATCCATAAAGTAACTAATTGCAATTAACTAGAAATTCACATTGAGCTCAATGTTGCATTGTGTTTGAAATTGTGTTGCCCATTGCAACAACTGTAACTACTGTACTTAAAACTCTGTTGCCTATTTGCAAACTATTTAAACTAAAGTAATTCATTCTGAGAAAGTATATTTTGTAATGTAATGTATAATGTAATTACAATGTAATTTAATAAATAAAATATCTAAAAATAAATAGTTTTAAAAAATGTAGTAAATCAGTATCAAAAAAATTAATATAACAATTAATACATTTAAAAATTGTCATTTACAAAACCTTTGAAATTCACTGAAAAAACCATAGGTTTCAGGCACGTTATAGTTAGAAATTAGCATTTAAAAAACCTTTGAAACACTCAGGCACCCATACAGATACTCAGACAACCATTCAATAACTCATATAGACACTCATGTAGCTATTCACAAACACATGCAGCCACTTACACAGCAACAGACAGACGGATACAGACATTCACCCAGTTTAGTCACTAACCCATGCATTCAGTAAGATACGTTAAATCACTCACTTATAGAGTCAGTCACGCACCTACTAAATCATCCATACAGACACTTATACACCCACTCATTCTTCAATACGCCTTTCCCTATATATATTAAAAATATTTAAACTTTACAAAAACACACAGTCACTGCATGATGTCATCAGTGATGTCATTTGAGATGTCATCAGTGATGTCACTGACCATGTCATGAGTGATGTAATATGTGACGTCATCAGCAGTGCATTGCAGCGGCGCGAGTTATAGTTAGCTGAACTAACTATAACGGGGGAATTTCACGGGGTTTGTACGAGTGCAATGTCCAACTAACTATAACTGTCCCTAAAACCTATGGTTTTTTCAGTGAATATATATATATATATTATTATTATGTGTTTGTGTATTTACTTTGATATTTTTTCATTAAGAAATGTGTGTTATTTTTAAGATATTTTTAATAAATGTTTTTTTCTATTGTTTACTTTTTATGTATAACTAAATTGGCAATGTTGTAAAAGTTTTTCCCAGTTTATTTGATCTAGTTTTTATTTTCCTTTTTCATATATATATTTACTATTTTTAACTATCTAAAAACAATAATTTGTATATATATATTTTTCGATATTAGTGTAAAACGATATTTTTTTCAATATTTTGTACTTACCTTTATATATATAGAAAACCTATATTTTAATAATCATTATTTTTGACCCAATATTTTGGTAGCACGATATTTATGGTTTCAATATTATGTCAGTGAACCCCCAGGAGTTTGCTGATATTCTATTGGAGGATGAATAAGACGGAAGAAAATAATGTTGTAACTTAGAATATTGTGTGTTTATATTAGTGCTTGTTCCTAGAGTAGCTAGCAGATTCCCTCCCCTGCCTTCTGGCCAGAGACTCCTCTCTGAGATTTTTGGACTTCTGTACATGAGAGATTATTTAGCCTATACTTTATGTCTGCTGATTTATGGCTGTGAATATTTTCCAGTCTGATGTGTAAAGGCTTTATGCTTTCACATTGATTGTCTCATCAGAACCCTTTATTGAGTCACCTTTTTCTCTCATTATCTTAAACTAATTTAGATTAGGGAATGTCCTTAATTGAAAAGGCTTGCTGTATTTTTACTCTATTAACTGTGATTGTAACATGCACTTTGTTCTATTTTACAATAAAATATCAATTAATGAATTATATAAACTTTTAATGCTGAAATTTAAAGATTAATACCTCATGAATAAACTGATGAAAGACTAATAAAATTGGAAATAAACCCCTTTAACTCACACTCATTCTCTTTATTGACTGAACTGAAAGTCTTTAAGGATTTATTGTTATGTAGATGAGCGTTCCTTATTTCTCTTTGTTGATGAACACAGGTCCATACGACCAGTGGTGGGGGTTATTTAATGATTATACCTGAAGACTGAATTACAGAAAACCCAGCTCCCTCAAGTGGTAGCCAGAGGATGGTTTATGCCACAGGAGAAAGGAGCTGAAATAATTTGCCCCAGTTTAGAGGTGACCATTTCCCTTAAGCCCTAAGCTTGTACTTGAAGATTGAAGGAATTCAGGTCCGAAGACGGTTGCAGTAGTGGAGGTGTGAGTTTCAATAGGGTTATGTGTCACAATTGGCTGACTATGCATGCTTTCCATTAACTATTGTTGCAGATGTGAAAACAACACAGCAGAAAAGAAAAAAAGAAGATATTGGGTTTTTTGTGTCACAATTCAATCTTGGATTGGATTGTGACCAGAATCAGCAAGCACATACAACAGAATGTGATTTGTTGGCAGACATGGCCTTTAGAGGAGATTTTGAAATATACAAAATACTGTAGTGATGAGCAGGAAATGAAGCAGAAGAGATGTAAAGAAAAGTTTATGATAGCGCAAACTAAGCTGACTCAAAAAGGATTTCAGAATCAATCGCATGGAGGGAATGTTAGTGGAATGAAAGGTGTTGGTTTTCAGGTTGGAGTTCAAATTGCGCAAGGTGAAGTTTGTGCTTCACAGGGTAGAGGTTGAAGTGTGTCCATTGGTCCAAATTAAGGAATAGACATTGCAACATTGAAGAACTCAACTACTTGTCACTATTGAAACAGGCTTGGGCAATGGAAGCGAGAGTGTAGACAGAATCCAAATAGCGTGAGTGGTGATGGACTAAAAATGCAAGGAGTGAATCAAATGCAAATGCAAAATGTTCCAGTTCAAGTTCCAGTCCAATGAATGCACAGCGGTGACTCCTCTGCTAAGGCAGAGGAGCGTTGCCCCACTGCTGTGTGAGCAGTTGAAAAAGGAAAAATAAATTGATAATAATTAACATTGTTATCATTTTATTTTTCCGACTATGGCTCAGCTGGTTAGGGGTGGGGTGGGGCTAGGCGTCACAGGAACAGTGATGGCACTCTCTTAAGTGTGCATGAATGTCTGGCCAGCCGTCTTGGGCTGGCCAAAAAGTCATGGGCGTAACTTGCCTATTGGGGTGTTTTGTACATGCCTTGATGGACTCAGAGAAGGAGGTCGTCCCGAATTTGCAGATGGATCTTCAAGGTCATTTTTCTGCACTGTTGTCTAATGCTCAGGTGGCTGCCCACCTGGTTATACAATCAGGGGTGGGCACTGTGGACTCAGTGGCAAGAGCCATGGGTTCTTCTGTGGCTACTAGACATCATGCCAGGTTGAGGGGATCGGGCGTTTCACCAGTTGTCCAGGCTACTCTTTTGGACTTACCATTCAATGGGTCTCGTTTGTTTGAGGCCACGGCTGACTCCACTCCAGCGATTTAAGGAAAGCAGGGTGACAGCAAGATCCTTGGGGTTTCAGACCATTGGAAGCAAGAGTGTAGACAGAATGCAAATAGCGTGAGTGGTGATGGACAAATGCAAGGAGTGAATCAAATGCGAATGCAAAATGTTCCAGTTCAAGTTCCAGTCCAATGAATGCACAGAGGTGACTCCTCTGCTAAGCCAGAGGAGCGTCGCCCCACTGCTGTGTGAGCAGTTGAAAAAGGAAAAATAAAATGATAATAATGAACGTTATTATCATTTTATTTTTCTGACTGTAGCCCAGCTGGTTAGGGGTGGGCTGGACATCACAGGAACAGTGATGGCACTCTATTAAGTGTGCATGAATGTCTGGCCGGCTGTCTTGGGCTGGCCAAAAAGTCATGGGCGTGACTTATCCATTGGGGTGTTTTGTACATGCCTTGATGCACTCAGCGAAGGAGATTGTCCCGAATTTGCAGATGGATCTTCAAGGTCATTTTTCTGAACTGTTGTCTGATGCTCAGGCGGCTGCCCACCTGGTTATACGATCAGGGGTGGGCACTGTGGACTCAGTGGCAAGAGCCATGGGTTCTTCTGTGGCTACTAGACATCATGCTAGGTTGAGGGGATCGGGCGTTTCACCAGTTGTCCAGGCTACTCTTTTGGACTTACCATTCAATGGGTCTCATTTGTTTTAGGCCAAGGCTGACTCTGCACTCCAGCGATTTAAGGAAAGCAGGGTGACTGCGAGATCCTTGGGGTTTCAGACACAGCCTAGGGATTATAGGCAATTTCACAGATTTTGAGGATTCTCGAGGAACCTGTCCTTTCGGGGAAGAAGTTGGCAGCAGCAGCAGCAACAGCAGAAGCAAGGCGCGAATCCCATTAATAAGAGCTTCAGGGGAAAGTGCAGAGGTCGTCTGTGAGGTTCTGCCCATCAGCAAGCCTACTCCTCTTCCTCTCCAGTCGTTGTTGCAGGAAATCAGCTCTAGCTCTACCATCTTAGAGCATGCTTGCCCTGTGGGAGGATGGGTGACCTATTTTCTGCCTCACTGGAGGTCTGTCACAACAGACCACTGGGTTTTAGACATCGTAGAGAATCGGTATGCCCTGCCCTTCCAGCAGTATCCTCCTCCTTTTCCTCCCCAACAAGGCCTTTGCTCGAAAGAGTATCTTTTGCTTCTCCAGCAGGAGGTACAATCGTTGCTTCAAAAGGGTGCAATAGAGTTGGTTCCAGAGCAGGAAAGGGGTCAAGGGTGCTATTTCTGGTACTTCCTGATTAACAAATTGGAAAGTCGTTTACGGCCGATCCTCAACCTCAGGATTTTGAATTCTTTCCCCAAACAGGAAAAGTTCAAAATATTGACCCTGGCACAGGTTCTTCTTCCACTGGATGGTGTTGATTGATTTACAGGATGCATATTTTTACATTCCCATTCTGAAGTCGCATCTGAAGTATCTCCATTTTACAGTGGGGTCTCAGCATTATCAGTTTGCAGTCCTTTCATTCGGCCTTACTTCCGCACCTCGGGTCTTCACAAAGGTGATGGCAGTGGTGGCAGCACATCTCAGAAGGTCAGGGATTTCAGTGTTCCCGTATCTAGACGACTGGCTACTCAAAGTGAAGTCCCCAGAGATGGTGTTGTGCCATTTTCAGTTGACAGTGCAACTGCTGTTCAGCTTGGGATTTTCAATAAATGTATCAAAATCTCACCTGGAGCCCTCTCAGCGCAACCTGTTCATAGGCACTGGACACTACAGTGAGACATGCCTTCCCGCCTCCACAGAGGATTCAGGACATTCAGGCTATGATTCCACTGTTTCAGAAAGGAGCGTTTGTTCCAGTCCTGAAGGTCTTGCGCCTGCTCGGTCTGTTTGCTTTCTGAATTCTGTTGGTCAACCATGGCATATGAGGGCTCTTCATTGGTTCCTTCGCAGGCAGTGGTTTCAACACAATGGAAATCTCGAGGAGTTAGTCAGAATCTCTGGAGACACTGTGGCGGATCTGCAATGATGGAGTGTTTCAGGCAACCTGTCTCCAGGGAAACCATTTTACCCTCCTTCTCCGATGACCACAGTGATAACGGATGTCTCCCCTCTAGGGTTGGGAGCTAATCTGGGGGATCTGGAGGTCAAAGAACTTTGGTCTCCAGAGGAAAGATTGTTGCACATCAATATTTTGGAATTGCAGGCAATACGTCTGGCTCTCAAGGCCTTCCTCCCTTCCCTTCGTGGTCAGTCAGTTCAGGTCTTAACAGACAACGCTACCATGAGGTGGTATACCAACAAACAGAGTGGAGTAGGGTTGTATCTCCTTTGCAGAGAAGCTCTGCGTCTTTGGTCCTGGGCTCAGGACCATCAGATTTGTGTCATTGCACTTCAAATGGCGTCCATAGGATGTCGGCGGAGGGAGCAGAGTGGCAAATTAGGCCACATTGCACCTTGATGAATGTGTGACTACAGGGCCATGTGCCCACTCCATCCCCGGGTTCGGACTACGATCAATGAAAGTCAGGTACGCCATTTGAAGTGTGTCTATTAAGGGCAAGTATGGCCATTGACACCCACACTCCCTTATGTATAGTGACTGACTAGGAGGGAGTGTTATAAAGAGTTTAAGGGATCTATATCCTGAGGAAGGCCTTTGACCCTGTTGGGCAACAATGATAGGCTGAAACATGTTGGTACAGCAGACAGGGTAATGGAGTCATAGGTTCTCACATATACCCGTTTGTAATGAGTTTTTAATCCTGTCAAGAGGGACCCATAATAAATAGAAAGGAGGGCACCCACTTAGACAGTTTTAATCATATTTGTGTTCTGCCCTAGTTTGAAACCATTTGATTTCATCTGTTTTTGATGAAAATAATATTGCTCAACCCTGAAAGTTGGCTTGCGCCAGGGTGTGTTAGCGGCCCTATGATGAAGTATGCCACTATCTAGTGGGTGAGGGAAATTTTAAGAACCCTTTGGGTTTTTCAGACCGACTTGAGCACTACTGGACAGTTTGGGTAGCTATGGCTAGGAGTTTAGTCGGCTAGGTCTTTAGTTTTCCCTTTCCTTGTTTTTTTCTCCCCCTATGCCTTGTATGTTTAGTCTAACTTTATTGTTTGTCTGTGTCCTTCTCATTGTGTGAGTTATGTGGATCTCTCGGGAAAGCGAGAGAAGGCGTAATCTCTTGTCCCTCTGGGTTGTGAGTTTAATCGTGCTAAGAAACTGCCTGCTTTACCTGCAAATACGCTTGCAAACATCATAGATGACATGGTACTCGATTATTGCAAAGGATTAGCTGATGTGGTGCATTCTGAATCTCACCAGGTTGGAGCTGTCACTGCCAGTCCACATCAGGAGCGGTGCCATGACCTTAACCTAGGAGATTGGGTTTAGGTGAAGAGACATGAGAAAATCCTGCCTGGAGCCAAGGTAGAAAGGCACCTATCAAGTGTTGTTAATTACCAACACTGCTGTTAAATGCGGTGGCATGCCTAATTGGGTGCATGCTTTGCACACTCAGAGAGTAAGGTACCCATATGAAGAAGTAGTGTTCCTTGAGCCAAATCCGAGATCTCCTGTACCCATGCTTACAGAAGGACCTGATGGGGGTGAAGTACAGCAAAATCTCTCACCAGTGCAAGTTCCTGAAATCTCGCAAAGTAGTATGAAAACACATTGAAAGGGAAGAATTGAGAAGTGAGAATAAAGGAACTGCTGAAGCATCATAAGAACAAGCAAATGATTCAGATGAAGGAACAAGACCCTGATGAAGATGGAAATGGCCAAATGGTAGGTGCCAATCGAGATCAAGTGTGTCAGTTGAACGTATACCACAAACCATCATCGAAGAAAGAGAATCTAGTGATATAAGCAAAACAGAAGAAGATCAACAGACACCAGGGAGATCCAATAGAGCCAGAGTGCCTTTTCATAGGTATTCTGCACCTCAATGGACCTACTATGCAGAGAATGTGCCAAATGCGGCAGGTCAAAATCCTAATGAACTGAAATCGGAGACATTTGTACCGCCATGATATGCCACACTGAGAAACAGCATTGAAAAATAAGATTACCGAAACAAATATTTCAATCAAGCACTAGACAAACACTATTTAGTGAATTCAAAACTGAATTAACTGAGACGACATGATGAACTGTGCTTAGAGCAGAAAAATAAAAGACTGAAATAAATGAAACTGACAATAAACAATTAACGAATGGTTTATCCAAAATTAAAATTAGATATATGACAAAAAGGAAAATTATGTGTTTACAAAAGGAGAAACAAATTTAAAAAGAAACACATTGGGATTAGTATGTGTAAACACACATTCAAAGTTTTAGGAGGACCTGTTCAAATTTTAACATGGGAAAAGGCAGTTATTTGTGGAGTTTATTTCATGTGTGAACAGGATGCCTTTTTTCAGTCATCAGCTGATTGGGAGGGTGTTTGCTATTGAGCTATGTTGTTTCCTAAGATGTTTCATGTAAATAGCATATATGTTTTAACACTGACACCACCCTATAGACATCCACTTAGTAGTAACGATGGGACACACTTAGTGGGAGATATTTTTGGAGCAATCAATCCACCTGTAGGTGTAGTCTTAAATGATGAGAAAATTAGAAAACTGTCAACAGTAGCAGATAAACTGGCTACTAGTACATCTGGTGCCCTATTAGCTGTTAACACAGGATTAGTGGCTATTAGATCAATGGTCTTGCAAAATTGATTAGCTTTAGACATATTATTAGTCGAGAAAGGGTGCAAAATGCTGAAACCTCAACATGCATGCTCATACATCCCTGACGAGAGTAGAAAGTTAGGATAATTTGCAAAGAACATTTCTTATCTGAAACCTGAATTAGAACCTTTAGAAAACATTAGTGTATTAGGGAGCTTAGGCAAAGAGCTTCTGCCATTGGCAACTGGTTTGCAACAGTGGGTGAAGGACGTTTTAGGGTTATATTGAGACCTTTACTAATCATTGGTATTTGCTTCATATGCATATTCACTTTATATAAACGATTTAAATGCTATATAACAAAGAAGAAGAATGAAGAAAGAAAAAAACAAGTCAGAGGAGAATTAGAAATGGAAGAGAGAAATAATAGAGAATATGAAAGTTGAGGTCAACTGAAACCCTGAAAAATAAAAAAGATCACTCAACAGAAAATGAGAGTGCACTCTAAAAGATTTCTTTGCGAAGAAATTGTGATGGTGTTTCAACCATCCGAGGGGAGAACTGTTGACGCAAATTTTATTAGCTGACAAAATGCTTTTATTAAACACAGTGAAAAGCTTAGGTTAAGTAAAGATATACTAAATGCAAAATTTGTAGCAGGTAATCATACTTAAATGTAATAGGTCTGCTAATACATAAAGTGCTGATTCAAGTTAGCCTAACTGTTGATGCCATGTTAACTGACAAAAAATGCATTAGCATTGAAAGGCTTGTTTTTCACATTGAATAGCTGTTTGCGCATAAATGTTGTATTTTTCCAGAAGCCTTCTGTTAACTAGTGAATAGACGTTTGTTATGTATTTGATAACTGATAGTAAGCTCTCACTGAGAGGAGAGGAGGCGACCACAAGGATGATTCATGGGAAGAACTGCCTGGACCGCAAAATATCAACGATGTAACTTTTCAAGGTTTAATGTCTGAAAGCCTATCGCGCTGCTATGAGAAAATGGGGAGTTTGCATATTCCGAAGAGTTTGCTGATCTTCTATTGGAGAATGAAGAAAACGGAAGAAAATAATGTTGCAACATAGAAAATTGTGTATTTATATTAGTGTGTGTTCCTAGAGTAGCAAGTGGAATCCTTTCCTATATTCTGACCAGAGACTCATCCCTGAGTTTCTTAGACTTCTCTACAATGAGAGGTTATTTAGCCTAAACCTTTATACCTTATATCTGGTGATTTATGACTGTGAATATTTTCTAGTCTGATATGCAAAGGTTTTGTTTTATGTACCCAGTATTATCCGTTCAAAGAGTATATGCTGTGTTATTTAGATATGATTGTATGTGTCATGTCCTGGGCAGTACCTTTTTGATCTAAAGTGATTGAAAAAAGGTCTTTTTGAACTGCGAAGGCTTTTTGCTTGGACATTGATTCTCTTATCAGAACTCTTTACTGGGTATATGAACTCACACCTTTTTCTCCTATTATTGCAAATTAATTTAGATTAGGTAATTTCCTTTATGGAATACGCTTACTATATTAATACTATATTAACTGTGATTCTAATGAACATTTTGTTCTATTTTTAAATCAAATATCAATTGATGGATTATATTAACTTTTAATGCTGAAATTTAAAGATTAATACCTCATGAATAAACTGATGAAAGACAAATAGAATTGAAAGTAAAACCCTTTAACTTACACTAATTCTCTTTATTGACTGAACTGAAAGTCTTTAATGATTAATTATTATGTAGATAATCACTTCTAATTTTTCTTTGTCGACCAACAAGGGTCAATACGACCAGTGGTGGGGGTTATTTAATGATTAGACTAGAAGATTGATATACAGAATTCCCTGCTCCTTCACTTTTATTACATTTTATTTTTTATATATCGTGAACATGACCCCTGCGTGAATCAGAGCGCTTTACAAGTATACAGAGAGCAGAGTAATAAAAACAATAATATCATATTCGTTAAAAATACAGGATAAAGTAATACCCGGAAAGGAAGAGTATGCTTTACAATGTTCAGAGAGCACAGGAGATAAACTAGTAAAGCAAAAGTATCATAGTCAAGAAAACTGCTGGATCATGCAGAATCGAGAAAAGGGAGGGTAGTGTCAGGACTGAGAAGTCAAAAACACAAAGTAGATGGTATGCCGTGGTCATGAGAAAAATTGAGAAATTGGGATGGGTATCTTAGGATCTAGGGAAGAAATGTGTTCATAAGGAGTACGTTGACTTCTTTCTTGAAGGATGCAGTTGAGGGATTCATTCTGATTTCAGGGGGCAAGGTGTTCCAAATTCTCGAAGCAATCACAGAGAAAGATCGGTTGTAAGTTTTCTTCTTGTGGAATCTCTGAAGTTTCAGAAGTAAGGTGTTGGAGCTTCTGGATGATCTGGAACCACCAGAGAGTTCTAGTTTCTGAGCAAGATATCTAGAGGTTTTGAAGTGAAGGGCTTTGCATGTCATGCATGCAATTTTTGCTGGATTCTTGCTTTGAAAGGGAGCCAGTTGAGGGATTTCAGATCGGAGGTGATGTGTTTGTTTCTTTTTGAGCTGGTGATGAGCCTAGCAGCAGAGCTGAGCGAGGCTCTCAGAAGAGCCAGTTTGGATCTGGGCAGTCCAAAGAGGGTTACACTTCCATAGTCCAACCTGGGAAGCACTAGGACTTGCATTGTATGCTTGAAGTTGCTGGGGGGAGGTAGGGTTTTAATTTTCTTAGAATGTTCATTTGGTGATTCGCTCCATTGGTGGCTGCTCTGATGTATTTCTGCATGTTGAGGTCCTTGTCAAGAGTTAATCCCAGTGATCTTGCATAGTCAATGACTTGTGGAATACAGATGAGGGCTGTTAAATGTTTCAACCATTCTTCAATAACAGGTGACTGGTTAGGTGGGGCGATTAGAAGGAATTCTGTTTTTTGAGTATTTAGTTTGAGGTGATTGGATGCTAGCCAGTTTTGAGTTTTCTGAAGAGTTGTGCTGAGGGGACTGATGTCTTTTGGGGCGGAGAATTTTAAGTATGGATGGGTATCGTCAGCGTACCATACATGTGATAGTGGATGTTGAATGAACAAAAAATTTCCGTAAGAGGATCCATGAACAGGTTGAAGAGAGTGGGCGAAAGTGAGGAGCCCTGAGGGATCTCTAATGTGACCGGCATGGTCTGCGATAGTGAGTGATTAACCTTGACTCTTTAAGTCCTGTTATGAAGATAGGAGGTGAACCAGTTAAGGACTGATCCTGATAACCCCATACGGTGTTCCAAAAGGTCTAGTAGGTTGTCATGCTTAACCGTATCAAATGCCGACAATAGGTCAAGGAGGATGAAAAAGACAGGATTGGATTTGATCCATAATTTTTAGGGCATCGTCCACTATGTGTGTCATAGGTGATTCGGTGCTGTGCCCTGGACGGAAACTGTATTAAAATTGGTCTAATAATCGGAATTGATCGATGTGGTTGCAGAGTTGGATGTGAACACATTTGTCTAGGTACTTCGCCAAGGTAGGAATATTGAAGATAGGGTGGAAGTTGTTTGAGTCAGTTTGATCTGCTTTTGGTTTTTTTAGGATGGGAGAAACCTGACCGGACTTTGTGCCTTTACGGAGGGAGGCATTAACAATCTTGCTCCAAAGTGGGAGTATTGCAGGTATGATCTCCTTGAGAAAGTTGGGAGGAAGAGGGTCATTGAAGTGGTTTGAGGGTTTGAGCATTGTTAGAATATTATGAATGGTACTTTCTCAAACGTTTTGAAAGAGTTCCATGAGGCGTTGTTTTTGAGAAAATGCCCCAGGGGACACAAATGAACAGTAGTCCGAGAGGTGGAGAGGATGGATTGAGGTGGGAGGGGACGCTGTTCCACTGTAGTCTACAGATCATTTATCAAGCTCTCTTTCTTCTGGAGAAAGAAGAAGGTGAATTCCTCGCCATTTGGAAGCGGATTAGATCCAGCAAGGGATGGAATAGGTGTGCAGTTCGATTGAGCTTTTATGAGTTCAAAAAGTTTTTTGGGTTGGTTGTTGGCTTGATCCAGCTGGTTTCTTTAAAACAATTGCTTTCATAGTTCTGATGATTTTGTAATATCTGTTCCTCATTGATCTCAAGTGCTTGAGGTGTTGAAGGGATGGAGCTGATTTCCAATGACGTTCAGCTAGCCTCAGGTTGCGTCTTTCTGTACTGAGTCTACCATTATACCACTGTTCGGAATCTTTTGCGGACACTTTTTTTAGTTGTAGTGGAGTGACCGTGTCAAGAGCAGTCACCATGGAGCCACATCTCTCCAGGAGGAGGCAGGATGTTGTGGCTAAGAGAGGTCAGTTCATTACGGTTGATGTTGTGCATGCTCCTTTTCTAGTGTCTGGGTTTCGTTAGTTGGGCTGTGTTGATTATCACAGCTTCCCTGATGAAGAATGGGATGCAGTGGTGATCGGTCCAATCACAGGGGAGGATAGATTCCAATTTAATGAAGTTGGGCTTCAGAATGATTAGGTCTAAGGTCAACCCTTTGTTGTGGGTGGGCCTGTCACAAAATTGGGTCAGGTTAAGGTCAGCAAGGAAGGCTTTAAAACTGTTAACTGCAGGATCGTCCAGATCATTCCAGTGGAGGTTGAAGTTTCCCAGGAAGATTTGCATACAATGTTGACCAGAGTTTGTTACAATGGTTTCCATGATTTGTTCTTTGAAACCCAGATTGTCACCTGGGGGTAGTAGATCATGTGTATTTGCATATAGGTCTGTTGCAAGTGATATTGAGGCAAAAGTATTCGCAGGTGGATAGAACAGGGGTTTGTGTGTGTTTAACTGAAAGGTTGATGTTGTGTATGCAGGCGATGCCTTCACCTGGTCTATTGGGTCTATCTAATCTAGTAATGCCATTGTTAGGAGGGACTAGTATGTCGAGGATAGGAGCAGAGGAGTTATTTAGCCATGTTTCAGTCAGGATTAGCATATCAAGATCGTGTGTGAGGATAAGGTCCGCAATATCTCCTGCACGTCTTCAAGCTGATCTGCAGTTGATTAGCATGCATTTCAATTGGGGTTTGTGATGGGCTGGGATAGAATGTGTAGGAGTAATTTACCTGAGGTTGTGCTTGTTGACCGCTCTATGGTTGAGCCTAGGAGCTGTAAGTGGGTTTGCAGGGATGGGATGGATTATACTCTGATTGTCAGTGATATCAGGGAGTGAGGAAATATATGACAAGAGGAGGGTTTGGATATCATTATTGGCTAACAGGACTTTCTGTCTAATCTGTCACATGAGCTCATTGGGATAAGGTGTAGTTCTCCCACTCAATGGCTTTGTGGAAGGAAAGGTCCGGTTGGAAGGGAGGGGTGTTGGAGATGTGGTGGGGTGGTTGAAGGGTTGGTCATGGGTTAGTGTCTTCGTCCTATGGTCCTTATTAGGACACTGAATGCTGTTCATCTCTGTGGTGATGCTAATGAGTTTATGTAAGTCTACTTTGAGTTCTTGAAAGATTTTTGGAATCTCATCGAGTCTGGATTCTCGTAAGGTATGGGGGTGGTTTGTCAGGTCTTGAAGCAGTGGGCAGGGGGGCAAGGAGGCGATGATGTCATTGGGGATAGGGTGCTGATATAATGGGGAGAGAGCATAGGGAGGGTGGACTGGGGCTAGAGGTAAGATCAACGTTAGAAGGGGAGAGCTCCGTAGATGGGTGAGGGGGAGTGCTAATGGTATGACATTAGATAACGCATGCCTTCTATGACCTTGGCATAACATAAATGTCCAGGGTGCCTTGGAACAGCTGAGGGGTGTGTTTTGACTTGTAGTCAGTTGTGGGATCCCAGCAGAGGTAAGAAACTCAACATGGGATTGAGAAGGAGACACTTGGAATGGCAGTCCTATGTCTAAATCTTCACTGTGATATCCATTTGTAATCTTTACATGTCTCTCAGTATAAGCTTCTGTTTTAATGTCATTATTTGGCTAATTGTGCATCTCTTGGTTACAGTGCATTCTCTTCATCTCTTTATGGGTCACTGGACAACTAATGAAGACTACGCACAAATATAGAATGGAGGTGTGCTCCCAATTCCAGGAGTTAGTGCATGAGCTCTAGACTTCACAGTATGGAAATATGGAGCGGTGACCAACACTCCATGTTTCCAAGCTGTGATGTCTGAGCCTTATGCACTAACTTTATGGTTACCAAATTAGTACATTCAGACCTGCCAGCCTATACCGCCACTGTGTGTCACAAGATGTTGACCTGAGACCCAGCTTTAAAGTCGGCAGCTCTGGCCATAACCCCACATCCCGGGTAGAGGGAGTCAGGCAGACAGAAGCTACTTGAAAGCTTGGCTTGGTATGGACTCGAGGTTCCAACAGGACTTCAAGCTGAGCCATTGCCAGGCTTCAGACTCGAACCTGGCTCAAGCTTTCAGTGGCTCTCTGTGGCATAATAGAACACCCATATTAGATTGTGATAATGTAAGGGTATGCAATGCGGGGGCCTTCAGAGAGGCATTTAACGGGAAGAGTGCTGTTGGGTGAGGTGTTCAGAATAAAAGTTCAATTTACCTTATCTTCTTGCCTGTCATTCTTTAAAGAACACCACATTTTCTGGTGATGAGGATGGGATGGACATTAATGTCAGTGCTGCACACCTCAACAAAGCAACAGTTAGGCTTGGAGACTGTCATTTTGCAGTAGGAGCCTGTGGTTTGCTATTCTTGCCAGTAGTTTCGAACAGGTACCCAGCTTAAAAGACGGCGCCGAGAAGCTGGAGTCCCTGAACCTGATATTTTAGGGAAGCTTTGGGCCGTCAGCACGTGAGTAAATGCCTCGCGGTTGCCGCGCGATCAGAGTGAGGCAGTTGAATCACAGCACATGCAAGATTCCAGTGGGCCATCGGCACATGAGTAAAGGCTGTGCGATCGGCGAACTATCAGACTGAAGCAGTTGAAGCACACCGTGTGCAAGATTCCTGTGTGCTGTTGTAGTTTGAGGGTCCTTGCGTACCGCCTGACTGGGAGAGACAAGCATCAGTTATTTCCTTGTGCACTGTACGCATTGTGAGCATGTGTGTTGGAGATATGGGAAGCACATCTTCAGCACCGCTCATTGCACTTATGTGTGTTGAGGGCAGAACACTTTGCCTGACATGTTGTTTACTCAAGCGGCAACCATCTTAGTTTGGGACGCTTGTGAAAGAGATGGTTTTCACGTCTGATGGACAGATTATGCAAGTGATACAGGAATTGTAGAATAAAGACACGGGCGGCCATCTTGAAATACACTGAATGAGAACAGTTAAGGAGAATTGTAGGAATATTCTTCTGGTCAAGGAAAAATATGATAAAATAAATAATAGAGGAAAATAATTATTCATTGGTCTGTCAAGTGAAAACTCAGGATTACTGCAAATGCTAGAGGTTCACCAGGATTACTACAAATACTAGAGGTTCACATTTATTGGAAACTATAAATGAAAGTTAAATACATTGTTCTGTACACCATTTTTGACTAACATGTACATCAAAGAAAAATGCAGAACATCACAGCACTGCCTTTCTTTCTATCATCTCCTGGAGAACCCATTTGTCAAGTGGAGCAACTGGAAAAATGTTTTTAGCAACTACGCACATGTGTGTGTGTGTCACTAATCTCAGTGCAAAGAGGAAACATGCACTTCGTTTACACTGTTTGGGTGGAGAAGGACAAGAGGTTCTAGATAACTTGCCAGAACTCAGTCCAAATGACATGTGTGACCTTAACAAGTTTAAGATAGTAATTACTAAATTATATCAGCATTACTTGCCAATTGTCAGCACAATACTTGAAAGGAATAATTTTGGCCTTAGAAGTCAAGGTCAAAATGAGTCAGTGGAGGAATTTGTCACTAGTTTAAAGAAACTGGCATTGACCTGCAAATTTGGAGGAACTCTGGAGGAAAGAATTAGAGAACAGCTTGTATTATGTTGTAATAGTGACAAAATATGTGAAGAGTTGTGGATGAAAGATGAGCCACCACTTGAAGAAATGCTTCTGGTTGCAAAACGTGTTGAGAACATGTTGAAGTGTGTGGGGGAGCTAAGTGCCGAGAATGGAATGCAAACCAGTATAAAGAGGGTGCGTCAGAGGTGTATGTGGTGAAAGCACATAATAAAGTTTTACAAAAAAAGATTGAAATGGAATTTAAGGGGCCATGCTTTAGGTGTGGTCTTGAGGATCATAATGCTAAAGACAAATCATGCCTGGCATTGTTCCAGGCATGTAATTCTTGTTGGGGCAAAGGGCATTTTAGTAAATTTTGTGGAAGTAAAGAAAAGAAAGTACCAAAAAGTAAAATTCCTGAAGTGTGTCAGGAATTGGTATTACAGATGGGGGTGGGTGCTAAAGTCGTCCCAACAGAAGTAGTAACCATTGATGGAGCTCAAGTTTCTATGAAATTTAGTTCCTGCTCCTGTATTACCATCATTTCAAACCAAACATTTGAGAGATGTTTTCCTGAAGGAAGGGGTTCGATCGAAATGGATGTTAAACCAGGTGGTTATCATGGCTTTACGATTAGGATGTTAGGATATTTTGAGACAGATATAGGAGTAAGCAACAAACACACCCATGTGAAGATATATGTGTCATGCCAGGGTGATCATTTTTTGGGGTGGGTTGATCAGAGAGAATTAGGTGTCAGTCTTCATCCTAACAAAATTCCACAGGTTCAGGTAGAGAAAATCCTATCAGGAAATGACAAGTTTACTAAGGAGTTTGAAATTTCTTTCAAGACAGACTAGGCAAGTTGGTAGGTTACAACCATAAAATCAGGCTGAGAGAAGGGGGGGCCCTAGTGGTAGCAAAAGTCAGGCACAATCCCTTGATCATGCAAACTGCTGTGACGAATGAGTTGGAGAGACTTTGCAAGAGTGTAGTGATCAAACCGTTGGAAGCTACAGAATGGTTGGCTCCCATTTTAGTGGCAAGCAAGGGGAATGGTGATATTCCTCTTTGTAGGAAAGTAGTAGTAGATAAATTCCCTTTGCCCAACATTGATGAAATGGTTGCAACATTTTCAAAGGTATTTACTACCCTAGATTTTGTGTCTGCATACCATCAGATCAAACTTGAGGAGACATCTCAAGAGCTGACAGTCTTTGTGATGCCAAATGGGGTATTTCACTTCAAAAGGATGCCTTTTCGGCTGATTTCAGCTGCTGCAGTTTTTCAAAGGGTCATGATGAGAATTTTGGAAGTTGTGCCTGGAGTTAGGTGTTATCAGAATGACATTCTGATTTTTTGGTTCAATGATCAGTGAACATGATCAAAGAGTAAGAAAGGTTTTGGGGAGGTTGCAAGAGGCAGATCTAACACTCAAGGCTGGAAAGTGTAAGTTTGGGATGAGTGAAGTCAGTTACCTGGGTTACAGATATCAGGCATTGGGATTCGACCACATACAGAGTTGGTTGAGACAATTAAATCCATCAAAGAACCAACATCCAAAGAAGAACTGTCATCATTCCTCAGAATTGTGAAATACTATAGCAAGTTTATAAGAGACTGCTAGTAAGACATGTAACATGAGAAAACAATTGAAGAAGAATGTATAATTTCCTTGGAGAGATGAGTGTGCAGAGGGATTTGAGTGGGTGAAAGAGGAGTTGTGTCAGGCTCCTTCTTTGCAAGCATACAGCAGTTAACAGGAAGAGCACTACTTGTGAGGGGTTCAGAATAAAAGCTGTAATTACCTTATCTTCTTGCCTGTCACCTTTTGAAGAACATCACACTCTTCCACTTTTAGATCTGTGTTCCCACACAACTCCCATGGTTATTGACGCAGTCCCAGATTTACAAGAACTTGTAAACCTGGGAATGCGCCAAAATCTTACACCTTCCCAGGGGAGGCAAAATGAGGAAAAATATCTCTATTTCTCCTTGTTTCATCCTCTTTCTGCAGCACACGTAGAAAGGGGAATATGCCTCCCAGGATTGGTTTGGGGCAGGAAGGTGCCCTTCCCGCGCAAAAAACAGTCCTGCTGCCAAAAAGGCGCCAGCGCAGGGGAAGGGACAGGAATGCGCCGTATTGCCTTAAATGCTTTCCCTGTCACACAGTGCAGCGCAGCAAGGTGACTTGCAGCACTGCACTGCCTGACTTCCCCATAAATAGGACCCAAAATATTTTCACACATATACAAGGGTGGCGCAGCATAGGTTAACAGACATGCAATTGAATCCCAGAAGATGACTGCTGAGAAAAATACCACGCATGTGCCACTAGTGACAGAACAAACTGCAGTCTCCATTTTACAGAGAGGAATACAAGACAGTAATGATGAATGATGCAGACGTTTCCTGGCACGCTTTCTGATAAGGCAAATTTAGAAATACTTGGAGGATTAGGTGAAGGTTGTAGTACTAACATGTATAAATCAAACGTAACGCTACATTGTACTGATGAAAGACCTCACAGCATGCAGAAAACTGCACTATTCTGCTCCTATTTTTAGGGCTCATCTGTTGTCAAAGACCTTTTGTGGACAATAACTCTCACCTCCCTGCCCTACCACCCTCTCCGTGTTGCTTTCCCTCTCCAAGCTCATCCCTTGCTTCTTCCCCCCATACTCCCACTGGGCATTTTGGTCATTTTTCACCCCCATGGTAACATTTAAAAAAAAAACAGTTTCCCTATTTTCCTTTTTTTATTTAAGACCCCCATCTCCTCTGTTATTCCCTCACCCTGTTCCCTGTTATTGTCCTGTTTACGTTCCCGTTTTCTTTTGTTGCTTTATTGGAGGACCCGGAAACTGCAGTTTGTTTCCAGGCTACTCCTTTTTGAAAATGTGCTTTTGCATACATGTAACTTTTTTTAAATTTACCACTCCAAGATTGGTGTCCGCCATCTTGAAATGGGAAACAGCATTAACATAAAGCATTGCTAAAGCCAATAGGTCTCGCAGCCAAATGGCGAGCCCTAGAGGCTTTGCCAATGCTTTCTTCTTTTTCTGACAGACCTTGATCTTTTCCGTCATTAGGACAGAAGTCTATGAGCCTACTGGTTATGCTCCATTTTTGCTTTGCTTCCCACCAGAGGATAAGGCTTGGCTGGATAAGGAATGTAACCAAAGTGTCCCATCAGCCCCTGTTGCTGGGTGGTACAGTCTCGTCTCCTGACTATGGTGAATGTTGTGGTGGCTAATTACTTACTGGAGCAGGGGTGAGGGTGCAAGAGAAAAGGTCACCATCCCTTTTGCAGCAAGTCCATTCATGCCCTCCCCATAGTTGGGGCCCTTCACTGCCCCTTGAATGCATGGTTGACTGGAGTACTTGTGCTGTATGAACTGTGTTGTTTATATAGGGCCAATGGTTACAGGTGCTTGTTAGCATTGACCGCAGTCAGGTTGGCAGAGTATGACCACAAGATCAAGATGGTGGACCAGGCAAGTGCATGGAGAGCTTTCTTGAGTTGAGCATGTTGGTTCTGGTCTGGGGTATTTCCTCCTTGAACAAGCCCCTTCTTTTTTACCCTCCAACCACGACCTGTGAAAGCCCAGGTTTGTACCACTCCTTTTGTGCCCGTTTTAAGTAAATTCACAATTTACCTTTCTTAGGCTATGTCCTCGACATTTATTCACCACTGTGCTCCTTTGACTGACAACCAAACTGTGAAAGACTCTTTTGTCCCCCCCCACGCCCCCAGCTTTATGTATAATTATTCTTTGCCGCTTATTCATCCCTTTGTAGATCTACTGTGATTGTGCATCTAGATGTAATGTTCTGTTTGTCAAAAGTACACACGTTCGTCCAAAAGCAATTGAAACATTCATCCATTCATGTATGAGCGCCAGCTTCTGTGGGGCTCTGGGGCTCTGACGCCAGCTATATTTCATCTGAAGGGCTTCCACGTAGCAGCATTTCAAAGTTTATCAAAAACTGTGATCTGCTCAGTAAATAAGATTGCAGAACAGAGGTTTAATTCTTAGGTGACAAGTTCAACTGCTGCTCCTCTGCCGCGTGACATCAAGACGGGTGGAGACTGCAGCTGGCGTCATAATATGCACAGGAAACACAATCCATGTTAATGGGCAGTAAGATTTTGACTGCCCCCTAAAATAAAGGCCTAAAATCACAAACTACTTAGTAATACAAGTACTCTGTGATGACTGACACTTTGGGCTAGTCCTGGCTTTTCAGGTACCTGCAAGTTGCATTTTGGAACCTGGGACTTTGCTTTTAACATTGCAAATCCACACAGTGTTGTTGGCTAAAAACCTGGACTTTCTCAAGGAGTCCTGCATGACACAAAATCACTTGCACACTATATTTTTACATTCTACAAGCGCTTTAATCTTTAATTTCCAGTACTATTACCATTTGCACTGCAAGTAAAACCCATAAATAAACACTGTCTACATGTGGAAGCGCATAATTTAACTTGCATTATGCATGCAAACATGCATTGACAAAGCCAATTGATTTGACTTTAGTATAGTGAAAGTGTTTTTGGAAAGCTTCACTACGATGCAAAACAGGCACAACAGGGGCAGTAGCAGTGCAAACTTTTCTATCACAACATAAAGAATAACTGCAGGTGGCTATGGCTGGGCGTTTTTTAAAATCCTGGGGTAAGATGATGTGGATCATTGTGCAAATCTGTCTAATGTAGCTTATTTGCTACCCCTAGAATGGATATAAAATTAAATGGAACAAAGTCAACAAACCATAAGCAAACAGCCAACATATTGTTTCATAGTACAGTGCATGCTGCTTGTGTGGTTCTCTCTAATCCATGTTTTGCTACCAGGAGGAACCGGACCAATTACACAAAACACCTGAAATTTGTCTGCTGCTCTGGTTAGTCAGTGGAGTGGATGCAGTGCTTAATTTAAGCCGGTGGTTTCCGGTACTTGGCACCAGCACTTAATTGTCAACACCGGTATGTGACAGTGTGCCACAAGGTGGCGCTGTCTGGCTGATTTAGAGATGACCACAACAGTTAATTATTAATTCAATATACATTAAAAATTACTATTGCCTGCTGCCCAAGCCATTCTTATAGCTTTGGGGGCCTGAAATAGTCCGAATTGTCACACTTGTAGGAGTGTGATGGTTAGTAGTTGTGTTACTATCATTGTCAGCATGGCAGGGGCAATGTGTGGTGCAAGCGGCAGTAGCGTCCTGACGAGAGCCCTGGCACATATTTTATTACAAATTAAGCACTGAGCGGATGTTGACATTTTTATAAGCGGATTGAGAAAAATGGGTGGCTAACTCCCCTTCACAACTTGGCGCATTGTTTTGCACCTCAAAAGTGATCCCCAGGTGTAATCCTTAAATCTACAGTGGATTTCCTTCAGTACACCGGTTTGCACAGTTCACTCATGCAGACTGTTGGTTGGTGAAAAATCCACGAGAAAGTCATGTAGAAATGTCAATGTAATAATTAATTTTTATTTCTTCCTAGGGAAAAGATGTTTTCCTGAGTAGAAACCCCTTCACCAATTCGTCCATTAAATATGGTGGTATCTCATCTTCCTGTACGGGGTGAAATCTGAGCATTTTCTGGGTGGAACCTACCTACAAAAGGTATGTGGATAACTACAAATCATCATGTTTGTGGGTATTTAGATACACACAAATCTTTTTAAAGGTATATCTTAGAGCAAAGAAAACACAGGGACATTGTGTAACAAAATTGGGAAAAAGGGAGGAAAGTGTGTGGGGCAGGAGATAGAAGGGACAGTGAGAAGAGATGTCTGTGCAGGCTAAGCTAGGCAAGAAGCAGAGGGCAGGGAGCAGACGGGGCAGTGTGTGAGAAGGAGTAGAGAGCAGGAGGGCTATGTGTGAACATAAGGTATGCGGAGCAGAGACAGAAGCTAGTGTTCAGAAGGGGCAAAGGGGGGGGGGTTAATGGAAGAAGATCTGGCAGTGAAAGTGCACACGGGGCAGTGTGTGAGGACAGGGGGCACGGAGCAGACAGGGTGGGTGTGAGCAGAAGGGACAGGAAGCAGGGAGGTCAATGAGATGGAGAAGTGTATGAGCCAATGGAGCACAGGAGGCAATTTATGTACAAGAAATAGAGAGTGCAGGGAGTGTTTAGATGGGGCAGGAAGCAGAGGAGGAGGGAGCCCACAGGGTAGTATGTGTCGTAGAGGTCAGAGTAGATAGTCAATGGTCAGTGTGTTAGCAGAGGGTGCAAGTAGCAGAGGTTCAGGTTCTGAGCAGAAGAGCCAGGGAGCTCAGAGGGCAGTGTTTGAGCAAGCAGGAAGCAAAGGGGGCAGGAGCAAGCAGTGAGTGTTAAGAGAAGTTGTTTAATCTTAACATGGATCACATTGCACATTATTCTACTGTATGCCATCTTAAGCTGAATAAATATATTTTTTTAAACTTAAAAAATGGATCCAATTGCACATACTTCACAAGTGGATAAGCCCGACCTACTCCAGCACTACCTGTAATTCTTCCCAATTTAAATTCGTATTTCAGTCATGTGACCTAGGCCTCACCACAAATTTGGAGATTCTGGCTCCCAAGACTTTGCTAAACTACTGCACCCTCCCTGCCTCTAAATACATGTCAAGAGACATTACCGTGTCATTGGTTACTTCCTTCCCTTGAGGTCATCAAGTTTAATAAGGGGGAGTGGCGAGGGCTAATTGGTCTGTGCATCCCTGGCCTGCGACACAACAATAGGATGTTGGAAACCCCTGCCAGGCCGCACACTTTTCGGATGAGGGGGAGAGGGTCACACAGAATGCGAAGGGGATGCGCTGGGCAGTACCCGCTGCCAAGTCAGTGCGAGTACACGGATGGCAGGCTGCCAGGCAAACGCAGCCTGAACCCAGTTTTATCAGGACCCGTCCTGAGTTACCATTAAGAATTATTTTTCAACAATCACACTTTTATGAGCTCATAATAGTTTTTTCAGTTTCTGAGTTGTTATGGTTGTAACATAAATACGGTTCTAAAAATGTCCGACTTGAGGAGTTGCAGGGCCAGTCATGGCTTTTAGACACAGATAAAAGAAATCTTGAAGTGTTCTCTTCATAATGTATCTATTTTATATTTAATTGAAGTGACATGTATACATAGTGCTAACCTTTAAACTGTGGAGGGAAGGTTGTAATGTAAGCACCATTTCTATAACTGCAGATGGTTTATACATAAAGTACCAGGTTTGCTTACAGTTGTGGACACCCAAATGTGGGAAGTTCGTATGCCTCACTACTAACCCCTCCCCTCGTGCCCCCACCCAGGGACGCACACAAGCAGAAAACTCACAATGTTACACGAGCAGCGTGAGAATTATTTTCTCTCCTGTGTAGGTTGGAAAGCCCGGGTGGTCGTTGAAGGATAACACAAGTCAAACAATGGAAACAAGCATTTGAAATGTCAATAGGCCTTTCTTTAATGTGCTAACACATGTAAACACTGATGCACAAATGATTCTTGCATACTTTAGCACATTAACGCCAGGCCTATTAGCTATTTTCGGTCTCTCAAGCTAAATGATTAAATGTGTGTGTGTGTGTTTGTGTGTGAGAGAGAGAGAGATGTTTCAGTGTTCTTTTGAGATGTAAAATAGTTCCTCGGATATTGCAATGCAGGCACTAGATAGGGGAGGCAGAATGATACTACAAACACCTAATAGCACGATGTGAGAGAGAAAAAAAAATACTCTGAGCATACCAAAATTCATATATATTTTTAAAAATGTGTAACAAATAGGTGTTTCAGACAGTGGGCTGCCAAGTCAGACCTAAAAAGGCGAGGTCTTGATCAGGCTGTCGAAAAAGCGTGAGTGTTTAAAATATAAAGGAGTAATTTAAATCATGAAAATGTGATTGTATGTCAATCTCGGCCATTTTAATTCTGCTTAGAAATATTGAAGTGGGCTACATGTTTTTGTTTCACAGTTAAAGCTGAGACCAACTTCCATACAGTGGAGCTTATTAGAAAAGGTGATAATCTGGATAGAAAATGTATTTTGAGGAAAGGCTATGTATATGTCTCACTTGATGCTACTTGTATGATGCTGTGTGCATGGAGGCAACGTCAGTGAGCATTGGAATCACTCTGCCCAGAGCATGCCAACAAGTCTTATAAAAAGTCTGATAAAAGGATGGGTAATTATTGGGTGGAAAGTGCAAGTAGCGCCCGGTGGGAAGCAGAGTGAAAGCTCCTAGGCCCTGCCTTTCGAATGATAGTGACCGCATTGAGATTGTCTAGAGTTTGCTACTCCCAACCTGGAACGCCACAGTCAACGGCATCATGCATGGAAATATGAGTAAATCTCAGTGAAAATAATAAGTTGGAGACATTCAAATTATTTGTAGAATTACTCAGCATAGCGGAAGAATGAGGTTCATAAAAAGAGACTGGAGAGGCAGGGACCAGATAGTAGCACTGCTGTATGGTTTCTCAAGGGCAGAGAAATAGACTTAGGGGACATTCTTAGTGCTGACACGATGGATGACAAAACCAAGAATTTTTTTAGTGTCACCTGACAGAGCTAGAGAAAAGACGCATACTAAAGCTTGACTCCATGTCTATACAGCATTTGTATGCAGAAGAGAGGCAGAATGGATTGGCCATGAAATCCTTATCTGTCCGTGTTAGACCTGGCATCTTCTGGCATGGTTTCTCTTGTGTTTTTGCCGTTGACCTCCTGTTTATTGATTGTGTGCTTGCATTTCGTTTTTGATGGTTGTAGGACTCTGGACGCTTTACCACTGCTGACCAGTGCTAAAGTGAAGTGTTCCCCGTTTAAAATGTAATGGTAATTGTTTTCTCCGTGATTGACATATTTGATTTACTAGTAAGTCCCTAGTACAGTGCACGGTGAGTGCCCAGGGCCTGTAACTCAAATGCTACTAGTGGGCCTGAAACACTGATTGTGCCACCCACATGAGTAGCCCTGCAAACATGTCTCAGGCCTGCCACTGCAGTGTCTGTGTGTGCAGTTTTAAACTGTCATTTCGACCTGCCAAGTGCACCCACTTGCCAGGCCCTAACCTTACTTTTTATTACATATAGGGCACCCCTCAGGTAGGCCCTAGGCAGCCCTATGGACAGTGTACAGTGTACTTAAAAGGTAGGATATGCAATGTGTTTTACATTTCCTGGTAGTGAAATACTGCTAATTTCGTTTTTCACAGCAAGGCACATCTCTCCCATAGATTAGCATTGGAGCTGCCTTGTAACATCTTACAAGTGTATCTTCCAATTGGGAGTTTGGTGTCTCTGGACTCACAATTTAAAAATACATCTTTTAGTGAAGCTGATTTTTAAATTGCAGGTATAAAAATGCCAATTTTAGAAAACTGCCATTTTTGTACTTTAGCCATTCTGTGCCTCTGCCTGTCTCTAAATACACCTCTGGGTCAGGGTGACAGGTGGGCTGTTCTGCATTCACTCTACACAGTCATACAAAGGAAGCTGACCTGTGCCCTGCATATCCTGATGGCACATCACCAGACTGATGGGTCTTCCTGAGCTAGGGTGGTGGCAAGAGTTGATACCCACACCTGAATAGGGCTGTGCCTTTCCCCTCATAAAGCAATCGCCACTACCCTGTAGTGTGTCTGGAGCCAGGGCCAGGAAGGGCAGGGCCTGGTGTACTACAAAGGCTTTCCTTTGAAGTTTGCCTACTTCAAAGGCTGAAACAGGTATAAGTAGTGGACCTCTGACACCATATACTCAGAACATTTTTGCATTGAGGACATTCTGCAAGAAAGAAGAGCTGTGCTGCTTCAGGAGGGACTGAGACTTTTCTGTTTGCTTTGCCCTGCTGGCCTACTGCTTGCTGCTTCTGTCCTAGGAGGGAAAGGACTAGACTTTGCTTTCTACATCCTGCTTTCTGGGGTACTCCAAGGGCTTGAGCTAAGCTTGTCTCCTGTTAAGAAGTCTCACGGCCATCAAAGACTTCAGCTGCAAACACCTGGGCTCCTCCGCTGAAAGCCCTCCCTTGCCAAGTTGTGCCAAATCCAGTTCCTGGGCCCTTGGAAGGGAGTTCTGGTGCAAAAAGGAGAGAAATCAACGCATCGACTCCCAGCATCATTCAGAGCTGGCGCCTCATTGCAAAACTTGTTTTGTCCTGTTTTTCAACTCCTGAGCTTTTCCCACAATCATTTCTCAGTCTATAGAGCCTTCAGCTGTACCTGCAGATTTGGTGTTTGAGCAGGAGAAGTTGGAAACTTATAGTGTGCTTTAGCTCAAAAAGGTTTGCAGGGAGTTCAAATATCCTTTTAAAGGCCTCACTAGAGACTTAGACCAATGGCAACGCTTGCCTCTCTCGTGGCCGGGCAGAATAGCCATGGTGAAAATGAATATCCTTCCTCAGGCCCTCTTTATTTTTCAGACACTCCCCCCCTCTCTACCACCCGGCATGATTAGTAACCTTCAAAGAGAGATCAACCGCTTTATATGGGGGAAGACAAGGCCCAGATTGCAAAACCAACAACAAGACAGACCAACAGCGGACCAGGAAAGCCGCACTTCACTGCTGTGTTCCCTTTATAATAGTTTGTTGGATGGTCTAAAACATGTTCAAATACAACTCCTGCACCTTCCGTTGTTGGCTGCAAACTGCGAAGCAGATCAGAAAATGGATGATTGTGGAGAGGTGCACTACTAGGTTGTCTTTTTCCAATGATATAGACTGACAAAATTTGTTTGTGTTTAGTTTCCCTTTATTTTAATAACATCATAAAATAGGCTCCAGCCAACATGTTTCGTTCAATAAAGATTGAACTTCATCAGGGCTGAAAGTGATAATATAAAAGAACATAAATATACATGTACGCTGAAGTGGACACAATGTGACAATAATCATGACATAAAAGACATGTGATGTGAAAGTGTCATAAGGTTTCTGCACATACAGAGCTATGCACAGGATAATAGGACCTCGGAATATAGTGGTGAGCCAACCATAAACCTTAGCACCCAAAACCCCAACCCAACTAGCCTTAGCGTCCCATTGGCACCAATGTACCAATGCTTAGACAACCCAGAACACGGTATCTCTCTCTCAGGACTCGCAGAGGCAAGAACACTCTTTCGTCACATTCGTACCTGTCCACAACATGCGTATGAAGAGACACTGTATAGGTTAAAATGTTTATTTCAACTTACGTGCTCTAAGATACAGTACACGTGTCAGTACTAGTAGCATAATACATAAGAACAATATAATCAGCATAGTTACTACTCCATAGAATACGAACGGGGAAAGCATCTCATAAAGCAGTGGATATATGTCTAACTAACATTACCACCCTCCCCGTGCTGGAAGTCAGTTTATTATGATAATAGAAGACCTTTGGGCTTTGACTAGCGAACCCCCATACCTCAGTCTCTTGATGCAAAACTACATCAGCAAACAATCACAGCTCTTCTCCCTGGAAAGGTCGTCTCCAAGTGCTATATTAGAGCAAGCGAGCGCATTATTAAAAGCACACTATTTTCTCAATGGCAGCTGTACATGGTGTTATGTCTAGGTGAGAGGGACGGGCCAAATCAGTAGGAACCAGGGAGTTGTTATTCGACCTTGTAACTGTTGTTCAGACTGAGCCCAAAAGGGAACAGGAGAAAAGGTGAGAAACAGAATATGCAGACTGTGGTAGAATAACTTGGCAATAACAGAGGGCGACAGAACAACATCCAGTAATAACGTGCGCAAGAGTCATCATGGCAGCCAGGCCTGCGGTGACGTAGCCAGACCTGCCAGGAGGCCATGAGCCACAAGACACCCTCCCCTGGACAGTCCATCGGCCACGACGATAAGGAAGACAGAGTTCCAAACACCTGAGCAGAATAGAGGTGGTCCACTGACAATTAACGGCAAGTCAATCAATCCAAAAATGTGGAAGAGCAGAAAAACGCTATACCGTCCAAAAGGACATCATTGGAATCGTCAAAAACGTAGACTCCATCCAGTCCAACAGGTCAAAGCTGCAGGAATGTTCTTCAGAGTATGGAGCATCCAAAAGCAATGCGGGACAGCTTGCGTGATATTCAATATAACTTTGTTGTAGGAGATCCTGAGCAGCCGCCCAGATATCCCATTGTGCCAAAATCCCCAGTGCAGCCGCACGCATCATAAAGCCAGCAGCGGAACAGTCCCGTTCATGGGCCTCTAAGGGACCCACCAACCGAACAAAATCCGGGACCGACAATGACGAATTGGAGAGGCAATAATCCATGGTCCATGTAAACGGACAGCGGATGCAAGACATCACAGGTGGCACGCAAGTGAAATACGCAAAGCGAAAGGAAAGGGTGTAGGACACACTGATAGTTGCCAAGGGCAGAACATCGAAGCCAACCAGAAGTCGTTCACAGAGCAATTGGAGGCGTTCGGGATCGAGAAGGGCCCAGTGGTGTGCAGCCATTGCGCAGAAAACAGACCAACAGCAAGACACCAGCCGCCAAAGCGAGGATTAATGGGAAACCACCAAAGACGCTAGAAAAAATAGAATGTATGAATGCCGGTATCACACCGAAAATAGTTTGAAAGGTGGACACGAGGCCAGACCCCACAACCTTAAAAAAGTGCACCAGAACCTCAGTGTTTGATGCGTTAAAAATACGATGAATTAACTCCCCAAAATGTTGGGGGAGGTCAGTGTTCAAAAGGGCCTGTATTTCACTGTGGGTGCTCGCCACCTGGAGAATGAATGTCTCCCGGGCGGATGTGAGCATAACCTCCTCATTCAATAATAGGGCCTTTATTCTGCTCAACTTATTGAAATCTGCCTCCATGGTAGGAATGGAAGGCCAAATAGAGCTATCAACGATGTCGTGAGGGGGAGGAAAAAGCACATTCTTGCAGCAGACAACTCTGTGTGAGACTGTAACAATATACGGAATGCCAGCCTGTAGGCCACAACAGTCTTCGTTATTTAAAAGCAAATAGCTACCGTTGGTAAGCAAAGTAAAAGTAGGAGAAATAGCAGGAGCAGGAATACCTTTTAGCACACATGCAAGATTTGGAACTGAAACGCTACAAGCTCCGTGCAATTTAATATGTTTACAAATAAGCGAATGACCCACAGTTGAATCACAAGACTCCCCCGTGAGAAATACCTCCTTGCCGTCTCTAAGGCATTTATACATGAAAGACAAGGACCAAAGTTCATGCAGGAAAGCACCACCCAAAGGCTGGAAACGGCCTACAGGATAATGTTTCATGCACGAACCGAATTCAAATAGGGAAAAAGGTAAAGCTATAACCCCATGAACTAGCCACACCGCAGAATCTATTTCCGCTACAGAGAATGGTAAAGGATCCACTTTTTCAATATGTAACAAAGTGTACGATGCATCTTTCATGGACATGAACTGCTGTTTGTCAGTCAAATTAAAAGGCAGAAAGAGGGCAGTGGTGTTTAACAAATTCCAAGGAACTTTACCCAACTTAAGGGTTTGCAAAGTCCATGCAAACTGCATCACTGAACGCAACTGATTCTGACATTGATACAACATAGAGACATCATCTTGTACAATATCAACAACAGAGGATACAATATTGTTTAATGTGTAAATGCGGGAAGACAGGGTATTTATACTATTGTCAACAACAGCAAGCACCTTTTCCAAATTTGCTTGGTCTATTTCTCTAAGACGGGAAGCAGCTTCCATTTGTGACAGCTTCCAGAGCTCATTATACGCTTCATAAATGAATCTCTTCGGTCGGGGACCACGAGGTCCCAAGATAAAGTCAGATAAGTCAATAGTGCCTGATAGGAGGGATAAATGGTTCTTAACAGAGTCTAAGGACGAATGTTGTAACCATTGTTTACATAATTTACCAACTGAATACGTGGTCACAGTACGAGTTTCAGTAAATCTTGGATCAGGCTTGTCCTGTATGTAACCAGGAACTGTGCCATGAAAACGAAGTTGGCATGCATTAGATGATATGGGCCATGCCAACCAGGGTGACTGTATTAGTGCAGAAACGTTAAAGGAATTGTTCTGAAACTGAGCCTGTAACGCCATAAGGGACATATTAAAATGCAAACTATCATTTGGAAGACTCGACAAGGATGGGATGGTTGGCGCATTTAGTTGTTTAACGGTAGCCAACCCCCAACACGTGGTCTGATAAATGGAAGCATTTAGAAATAGAATTTGGGCTGGGATAAGGCAAGCACGGTGCAGGGCCTCAGTGCCCTGCACCTGCCATGGCTTCGAACCCCAAATTGATTTTAAATCCACTGTCTCTTTCCAATACTCATAACCACCCACCGCCAAGGCGCTCAAAAAGGAACCCGAATATAGCAATTTAGTGTGGGTCAACATTATTTTTTGAGTCAATGGAGATTTTAATTTAAAATAATAGGACCCAGGGTTCGATCGATTAAAATCAGTAAAATAGGTGAATTTATTTCGAAGAGTCTGGGAACTACCTGGTATGGGGTTTGGGCAGTGTTCCCATTGGGTGTAAGTAACAGGGCTGCGTAGTGCACTTGGTTTGTGGAGAAAATGATTGCCCCAATGCTGGTAGCAATACAAATCGGCATAATTCGCAGAATTCATATACAAGTCTTCAGCATTAAAAGAGGCATAATATTTTAAATCAGCAAACAATGCTTCAACTGCATGCACATCCCAATCATCAGAATGAATATTACTTTTTACTACATCACCCATCGAGACTCGAAGGACATTTGGTACATTAATAATTTCTGTCGGGCCATGTATTTGAAAGTTTACCGCATCCCATACGATGCCATCAGCAACTGGAAACGCTGAAATGTTCACAAATGTGTGGTCACGCTTCATGATGTGTGAAGAGGAATGTGGAGCCAAAGTTCCAGCAACACTGTTCACAGCAGAGCGTTCAGGTAAATAGTGACCATTGATGAGTAGAAAAAACACTGTGACAAAGCCAATGGACATGAACAAAAAAACCAAGAAAAGTACCATCCAAATATATGTCCAAGGTGGAATCAAAAAATTGTCTCTAAACCAGGATACATAAAGACTAAACTTGGACGGGACTTGTGATGAGTTGGAATCTGAATCAAAAGAATAACGTGTCGGGCTCAGTGGCGTTGTTGGTTGGTGTGCCACCGACTCTGTGGCGGGATAAGTATATTCGTCCTCGGCCATGCAGGGTGATGCAGAGGGTTCAAATATATTTTCAGGCAAATCAACCATCTCCATGGTAACATCAGTGATTGTTCTTGCAGGCGTGCCTCGAACACTTGTCCGATAAATGGCAGGACAAGAGACCGCTGGTGTGACACTATTTAGGATCGGCCAAATGTTGTAGCTTGACATTTTCCACTGAGATGTATCTGTTTTCCTTGCGACCGGGAAGCGGTGGTAGGATGACTGTACGTGTTCCCTTCAAGCCCAGTACTGGAACCGGTGCACGAAAAGAGGGGCCGAATTCTTTTTGTTCTCCACCTTCTCTCGTACCAGGTCGCCAATCTTCGGAAGCCAGCCGGCTACCGGAATCTGCACAGCAGGGTCTGTGGCTGAAGGTAAATGTGCAATCGCTAGTTTGTCTCGGGCTTCTTGTAAGTCCTGTAACATAGTAGAATGATTATCTACATCGAACTTGGCGGATTGCGCCGCCATGTCTAGACCATCAAGGTCAGGCACAAACATTCGTATGCCAAAGAGCATTTCGTAAGGGTCCGCCCACCCAGAGGCCTTCTAGGGAGATTATTAAGTGCACGCTGAACAGTATACAAGTGGGCCAGCCAGTTCCTGCCAGTACCTATAACTCTAGCTGTCAAGGATTGCTTTAAGTCACGGTTCATTCGTTCAACGATAGAGTTGCCCTCAGGCCTATACGGAGACGAAAATTTCACCCGCACCCCTAAGGAGCCCATTGCGTCCTTGTAAGCCTTAGAGGCAAACGCCGGACCTTGGTCAGAATGGAAGGTGCCGCATGCAAAAATTCCCACAAAGACTCGCAAATCCCTAATGACATTTCGTGCGTCAGCACTCCGTTGTGGCCAGACCCAGATGAACCGTGTGCACGAGTCCACTGCCACTAAGATATATTTATAGGCAGTGTCTGAAGAAAATGGACCGCAGTGATCCAAGTAAACACACCCAAAGGGTCTGTTCGAAATTGCAAGCGAGGTCTGCGGTGGTCTTGTGACTGTTGAAGGCTTGATCTGTTGACAAACGTCACAGGAAAGCACATAAGTACGTGTATCTTTGTATAAACCACGCCACCAGTAACGCTGCTGCAAAATGGAAATTGTCGCAGACACACCAGCATGCGCCGAAGCCATGCCTTCGTGTGCCGCTGCCATCAAGGAAAGTCTGCGGTCCGCGTTGGGGATCAGCCGAACCCCAACGTTAGGTATTGTTACATAAGGAGCCTGATCGGGACCTATCTGGTAAGAATATTTAGAAGGGAAACCTCTAGGGTAATTAATTCCTTCTTTTGTTGCAGCAATAGCTGCCAAGATATCAGTGTCTATTTTAGACATGGATCTAGTAACTGCTGCTACTGAACACGTGAGTACTGCTGATCTGGCAGCTTCATCTGCCAGACTGTTACCAACAGCGTGTGCGCCCACTCGCTGATGGCCTAGGGTGTGAACCACCTGTGTGAGTGGCAGACGTCTTTGTAATTCTGCCACCCTAACCCAAAGCATTTTATGCTTGATTGTGTTGCCTTTAGCGTCTCTATAGTCATTTTGCGACCAAAAGAACAGATTGTCATTGTATGATTGAACACAGTAGTAAGAATCGCACACGATTAAAGTGGTCACATCAGGATTTACGAACTCAAGCGCAAGCACCAAGGCACGCAACTCGGCCAATTGTGCGGTACTGTCCCCGAGTGCCTGTGTATGCACCACAGTGGATTTGAACTTTCCGTTCACAAACGTACCTGCAACAATAGCACATGCGGCTGAATAAGCATGCTTGGAACCCGTGGCCGGTTGTGCCGAACCATCGGTGTAGATCACACAGTCGTAATCCTCAAGCGGCAATAAGGACAAAGGAGGAGGATGAATGAATTCATACTGTAAAAACTCCTGAGTCTGGAGAGAAGAGTCGAAAATGAAAGTGACATCCGGAGACGTCAAAGATGTTGCCCATTGAATCCAACGGGGGTGCAAAGCTTTAGAGTTCGGAACACTTGCTTTCGTCACTGCTTCTAGGGCAGGATAGGGTGTTACCACCAGAATGCGTTTTCCCTGTGCCAGTGCGCGCTCCTTCAGGATCGCCATTTGCACTGCTGTTAGCACTTTCTCCACAGATGAGAACCGCATTTCTGCAGAGGTGTATAGATGTGACTTGTATGCGATGGGTACTGTATCACCTTCATTAAAGGTTAAGTACGTGAAACCCACTGCCCCTGGAATGATTCTAATCACCAAGTTTGTGTGGTTATCACGCGTCAAAAGGTATTTAGACTCAAGAAGGTCTGTCTACAAAGACTGCAGAATGGAGGTATGCTCCGGAAGCCAAGAAGACTTCGAATAAGTAGGTTGTATCAAAGCATACAATGGCTTGATACGCTGGGCGTATTCGGGAATATATGTACGTCCGAAGTTCAGAAAACCCAGTAAAGACTGAAGCTTCTTCAGATTAGTAGGAGGGCACAAAAGTGCACATTTCTCCAGAAAATGGGGGCTAAACCCTTACCTTCATTGTTGAGCTCATAGCCCAAGAACAAAACGGTAAATTCAGCAATATGGGATTTGGCAAAGTTAATTTTGTATCCCTGAACCGCAAATTCAAGAATAATGCGGTCCACCCGGGTCAGATGCGGAAACAATTCATCGTCTGTCAGATAAATGTCATCCACATACGAACAGGCGTCTGGATCGATGCCGTCTAACAAAGAGACAACACGAGCGGCGAATACGCCTGGACTATTCTTGTAGCCCATAGGAAGACGCCTGAATTTGAACATTTTACCACCGGAAGTAAAGGCACACCATTGGCCACTCTCCGGGGCTAAGTTGTGCGTGTAGAATCCATTTGAAAGGTCAAGGGTCGTTTTGTATTTTTTACGAACAAGACTGTCTACAAGCGCAGAACTATGGGTATTTTGCACCGCAAAGGTCCGACAATGAGAGTTCAAATGCCGGTAATCCAATACTAAACGGTACGATCCATCGGGTTTAGAAACCGCGAAAAGGGGATTGTTCATAGGTGATACACAGGGTTCAATTACTCCCTGATATTCCAACTGTGTCAGAATTTCGGAAACGGGGCCTTTGGCTTCACGTTTTATGGGATATTGGGGTTGTGGCTGCGGCAACGATCGCAAAGGTATTTCATGGGGGAGATTCTTCGTCCCAACCCACGTGATTGCGGAATAACGCTGGAGCCAGGGACACAGCCCACTCTGCTGCAAGAGCCTCTGCTTTGTCCTTTGGGACATGTCGAGAAAAGCTCGGAAGGATTACCTCCTCCCCTTTACGCGCAGTAATTACGAATGGGGGTGGCCAATCCGCCTCTGCCAATAAAATATCATATGAAGAGGTCAGATTTTCCCAAAAAATACCTTTAATTACTCGCTGTATATCACCTTCAATTTGGAGGACTATATTAAATAGTCTGTCAGGGGGTGCCACTCTGGTGTCTGCTGTTTCAACAGTAATGAATGTTTCAGTTGCTGTCGCCTCCATATGAGGACGTAGCGCCTCCCGCACTATGGTTACTTCCGCGGCGCTGTCTAGGAGGGTTACTGCCCACGTCCAATTCAGGAGTCTCGTTCTCACCGTCTGTGGCATATTTCGCTGTTACAGCGGCAACTTTCTTCTTCTGAAATTGTGGTCGAAAACGTTGAGCGTCTTCTTCTTTTCCTCTGACTTGTTGTCGAGGCTGGTCTCGTCCCTGTGGGGCCTCACGGGCCCTTCCTCTATCCTGGCGGTCTCCTCCACCGGCCTGTGACGAAGTCTGTGCCTGTGAAGAACGAGGAGAACGCGTATCAGGGATCTGAAACCTATCCGGTGACTTAATTCTCGCTCTATCGCGTAAATCATAAGTACGTTCAGAAGAAACTGAAACCGGGGATGCGCCTCGCGATCCCGGCTTTGTCTGTTGCTTACCCTGTTTTTTCAGCCTCCAGCTCTTTTTAGTGAAGACTGGTTTCTCATCCTTCTCAGATTGAGATTTGGTTTGTTGCTGTTGTGGTTGCGATTGTGTTTGCAGTTTTGCAAAAGGCTTGTTACCCAGGCTGTTTCTACCAATAGTTTTATAAGCCTGGGTAATAATTTTCGGTAATTCTCGAGGCTTGTCCAATTCTGGGACCAAAGCCAAAGCGTTAGCTACTTGAAAGTTCACTGCATCGCCCTTGACATTCGCAAGGATCAGTTCAGCTACTACTTCAAACACTCCCACTAGTCTCATCCCTAATTCCACAGCCGCTTCAGGGCCGTGTTCATCCTGTACTTTTTTAATTACAGAGGGGAGAACTGTCATGGAAGGAGTACCAAAACATTTAGAATATACTGCTGCGAATACCCTACCCCAGTTGTCACATGCTGTCAACTCGGGAATTAAGTCTTTTGGCAAACTAATCGTCAAAATACGATGTTTATCCACAGGAGTTGTATGTGGAAAAACTGCCTCCAACTGATCAAACTTTTCTGCAAGCCAATAAGGAAAATCATCCTTATTTTGTGGCCGTTTGCCCATCACAGAATTCACCATGACGGGACTTATGGTCACTCCGCCTGCAGCAGCTGGTTGGCCAGGCACTCCAGGAGCGGTTCCATGGATGCTGCCTGTAACATATCGCACTAAAGCTCGATGCACCTGCACCAAGGCCGCATACATAGTGCGTAGTTCCGCGACTGGTATTGTCATATAACACGGATGTGGTGTGTACCCGGCCAAAACAGGCCAAGTGGCCCCCTCAATTGATAAGGGGCCTAAACGAACCGTGGTATTCGGTTGTGGGAGGGCGCCATTAAACCAAACACGGTGTTGCCAAGCCGTGAGCGGTACTTCAAGATTAGTATAAGGTCTATAGACTGCAGGAACAACGGTGGGTTCATATGTATGGAACAGATCATCGTTCGCATCCACCGCTGGAAAAGTGATCCAAGAGTAGAACACTTCAAAATGGAAAGCCGGATCGGCTTGAACCACAAAGACTAGTTCAACTCCCGCGTCTGGCACTCCATACACCCGTAAGTGATCCCGGAGTGCTGTGCGGCTATGCGCCGCTATGTCTATACCCGCCATTACTAACGGGTCGAGACAACAATCTTACACGAGGCAGCACAAAAGGGTTATTTTTAAGAAACCTTTTTAATAACATCAAGCTTGAAAGAACCTACAAAATCTGCAATATAGGAGGTATCGCCGTCACACACGCTTCCGGAAGCGTACGTGAGGGTTGTGTGGACAAGCACAATTACTACTCAAGCGTCTCGCAAGTAAGCTGCCCCACTTGTTGGTCGCGCCATGTCATAAGGTTTCTGCACATACAGAGCTATGCACAGGATAATAGGACCTCGGAATATAGTGGTGAGCCAACCATAAACCTTAGCACCCAAAACCCCAACCCAACTAGCCTTAGCGTCCCATTGGCACCAATGTACCAATGCTTAGACAACCCAGAACACGGTATCTCTCTCCAGGACTCGCAGAGGCAAGAACACTCTTTCGTCACATTCGTACCTGTCCACAACATGCGTATGAAGAGACACTGTATAGGTTAAAATGTTTATTTCAACTTACGTGCTCTAAGATACAGTACACGTGTCAGTACTAGTAGCATAATACATAAGAACAATATAATCAGCATAGTTACTACTCCATAGAATACGAACGGGGAAAGCATCTCATAAAGCAGTGGATATATGTCTAACTAACATTACCAGCCTCCCCGTGCTGGAAGTCAGTTTATTATGATAATAGAAGACCTTTGGGCTTTGACTAGCGAACCCCCATACCTCAGTCTCTTGATGCAAAACTACATCAGCAAACAATCACAGCTCTTCTCCCTGGAAAGGTCGTCTCCAAGTGCTATATTAGAGCAAGCGAGCGCATTATTAAAAGCACACTATTTTCTCAATGGCAGCTGTACATGGTGTTATGTCTAGGTGCGAGGGACGGGCCAAATCAGTAGGAACCAGGGAGTTGTTATTCGACCTTGTAACTGTTGTTCAGACTGAGCCCAAAAGGGAACAGGAGAAAAGGTGAGAAACAGAATATGCAGACTGTGGTAGAATAACTTGGCAATAACAGAGGGCGACAGAACAACATCCAGTAATAACGTGCGCAAGAGTCATCATGGCAGCCAGGCCTGCGGTGACGTAGCCAGACCTGCCAGGAGGCCATTAGCCACAAGACAAAAGAAGACACAATGCAATCATACAATGATCAACTGGCCAACAGAAATAAAAATAAAGAACTGGCATCAGGAGAAAACGAGGACAGAAATAACTATGGTTACAAATAACATACACTTGAAAACAACAAATACTAAAAAATCTCATTTGTATGTTGTGCTACACATAGATATTTACAACACCAGTACATAAATACACAAACCCGTGAAATAATTGTTGAAAGCGGCCTAGTGCGTACCACGTAATTGTATTTAACAGTTAAGGTTGAGTGAAGGGCATACAAAATGGGACATATATATATACCTATATTCCAAAAAGGGGCTGTCCGCTCTGTGGAACCACAGTCATGATTAGGGTGTACACCATGATTTCAACCTTACTGGTGCGTTATATGCATATTCATTTTTAGCAAGCCAAAAAGCACATAGAAACATAAGAACATAAACAGTGTCGGGTGGGTGCTCATAAACATGAGCAAGCGAATATAAAACACAGCCACCCCCTTTATCTAGTGAGTATATTGATACAGGAACAGAAAAATAGCATACCTTTTATTTTATGTGGACAGTAAATAATCCAATGTTGGAATGTGGTAGTAGATCAGCAATTAAGAGGGCGATGCGGAATGCAATGATATCCCAGTGTTCCATATGTGGGATACAGTGTCAATCAATGTGTGTTGGGTGTATCATGCTAGGGCTCCTTGATAAGGGCCCCTGGATTTGTATGCTAGGAGTCAGTTAATTCACACTGCCCCTGGCTCCTTTTGCTCGCAGGGCAGTAGCCTGAGGATACACAGATAGGATGGGCAAGTCAATTCCCTGAACTCTTTGCATAGGATAGAAATGAATGGAGACCAGATTTTCGTATATGCAGTAGGGTCAGTGCCTGTCGCCATCAACAGCCTTTCCATGCCCAACAGGAACCAAAGCTGGTGAAGCCATTGTCTGTGGTCCAGGACTTTGTCTGAGCCCCAGTTGACCAGGAGTAGCCTATGTGCAGCATTCAGGGCCAGTGCAATCTGTAGCCCTCTGGTGGACCAACGTGGGTATGTGAGTGCGTTGGGGAACCCCAGAAGGGTATACGCGGGAAACCGAGGGATCTCAGTATTAAAGGAGCTAGCGATGTCCTCCAGGACCGTCTCCAAGAATATAGAAAGCTTAGGACAATGCCACAAAAGATACAGCAGCGTCCCTGGATTGCCACAGCCTCACCAGCACTGCCAGTCACACTGTGCATTCCATTTTTGAATGCACGCAGGGGTGTAGTACCAGTATGAGCTAATTTTGTATGCTGTTTCAGTGTGCCCTGAGTTGTGTGCCATGTGGTGTGCCCTATAAAATATGTCCTCCCATTCTTTGTCTGTAAAGGTTCGACCAAGTTCTGCTTCCCAGCGGATCTGGCCTGGGGTCTTGCGGTTACGGTATGATTTCACCAAATGGCGATATATTTCAGAAATGAGCTTCTTATCGTCAGCTTTAAGGAACAGCCATTTCTCAAAGGGGGTAATGGGTCTACTGGCTTTGGGGCATATCTCAGTGTTGAGCAACCAGTGAGTCAGGTGTGTGTGGGTAAATCGGTCCTGCTCGCACAAGGAATAGTGAGTCTTCAGTTGATCAAATGGGATAAGACCCTGATGGTCAAAGAGGCAGCCAATCTGCTGACAACCACCCGCCACCCAGTGCTTAGCGATGCCCGGGGACATACCAGGGGGGAACTCTGGGTTTGCGAACAAAGGTGTCATAGTAGAGGGGAAAGATGAAAGCCCAGCGGTCTCCGCCACCCTTTCCCATACTCTCAGCGTAGTACTGGTTACTGGGGATGAGTACAGACCCCACGATCTGTGGGCGTGGGGAAGCCAAATCAGAAAGATTTCATGTTGCACAGATTGATGAAAGCAAATTAAGACCTCCTTAAAATAAAAGACTGGATTTTTAGAAAGTTTAGACAAAAGAAAGAGAAAAGAAATTCTCTCTGATTAAAGATGGCAGAAATTGAAAATACTGAAATACCGAAACGAAGTTTAAAAAGAAAATGTTTAAGATTTTGTTTATGTAGTATTATATTAGTAGTATTGGTATGGTTATTCCTAACAGTAGGAGTACCTTTGTTGATGGAAACAAGTAACAAGAATAGTACAATTACTAATGAGAAGGTAGATAGAATAAAAGGAACTAAAATAGAAATAGGGGTAGAAGATGAGATAAACTATCATAATGAATCAGACAATGATTAGTCTTTAAATGTGTTTACTAAATTGTTATTTCAGTATGTTAACACGATGGAAATTAGTAATTGTTATGTTTGTATGAAGTTACCCTCATCAGTGTCAGAAGGGGTGACGTATCACCATATACCTCTAACATATGGTGTATCATGTAGTGTTCTATCAAGTTTATTTTACGTAACAGGAAACTTCAGTATTTTTATTCAAATTTAGATGTAGTATTTTCAGAATTGCCTATTAGAAAGAATATGAATCCAGTAGTTAGTAGTAAAAATGCACAGTTCATGGGTGAATTCTTTTTAACAATAAGTTCAATAGATATAATTCAAGCTCACAAGGATAACCTAACATGTATATTACATAAAGAAGAAAAAGAGTTTTTGAATTTAGTAGAAGAAAGGAGACAGGATTTAACAAAGAAAGCTGCTGAACAGAAATCCCATGTACCTCCATGGGCTGAGAAAGAGGGAATTTATGCAAAGGGCGGAGCTCATGCTGCGATGTCCCTAGAATTTATGAAAAGGGGAAAATTCTGCCTCCATAGGTTAAAGATAGATTATAATAACAATTTCATTGGTTCCAGTGAGTGTGAACACAACTTCCTAATTCTAGGAGGGTGGGGACTAAAAGGGGGAACTGATCCTGTATTTCCGGGGTTTATTATGTATGCGGGAATAATGCCTATTATAGATTACCTGCAAGATGGTACGGGAGCTGTTATTTTGGAATAGTTTTTCCAAAAATCTACCATGTGGATAGAATCAATGGAATCAATGAAAATTCTAATAGACTAACACGAAAAAGAAAAGCTAGTTTTTCTGAAATAGTAGGTGATATTTTTAGTGCATTGATACCCTCAGTTGGAGTCATTCTAAATTCGCGCAAAATTTGTAAATTATCAACCATAGTTGATCGGCTTTCTACAGATACTGCAGGAGGATTCTTAATGATTAACACGGAAATGGTTGCAATTAGGTCTATGGTTTTACAAAATCGTCTTGCTCTTGATATTTTATTGGCAAAAGAGGGCGGAGTCTGTGGTATGTTGAAAATTCAACATTGTTGTACTTATATTCCGGACAAAAGTAAAGAAATTAAAGGGTATATTAGAAATATTACAAGAATGCATAATGACTAGACCCAACTGGAGGTTCACAGTGTATGGGGAAAACTAACAAAGAGTATAACTTCAATAGGGAATTGGTTTACTGAATTTGGGAAAAGTTTTCTAGGTCAAATAATCTTACCAGTAGTTGTGATAGTAACATTAGTTATGATAGTAATGATCACATGTAAATTTTGCAGAAGAAAGGAAAAAGAAGAATACATTTAGAAAGTGAAGGAAGAGGAAGGAAACGAAAGAGATAATTATCACCATCAACTAGCTCAACTAATGGTCCATCGATCAGAGGAAAGAACTTTTTGATCAGTGAAAGGTTAGTTAAGAGAATTAAATAACTAATCCTGAGTATTGTGAAGTAGAAATATACAATTTTAAACCACTCCAGCGGTTTACTCAATGTGTGTGTTTTTATGGGCCCAGGTGAGTATATGGTAGTGGAGTATCTGTTGTTGGTTTACCGCTGGATCACAGTCACCCACGTATAGGGTCACAAACATACCTATTTAGAAAACCACAGGCCACTGTCACATCCACTCAGTGACAGATTCACTTACACATCCACTCACACACTCAGACAGTACTTATGTATCCACAACTAACAGAGCCACTTGCACACACAGTTACACACCCACATACCCATCTAACACAGTGAGCCAAATGTGTGCACCCGCCACCATTTGATCCATGAAGACCCAGTTCTTCTCCATCATACAGCGATTCCACTCCACCAGGTACCTCAGTTGCGCTGCATGATACTACTGCAGGACTTTAGGTACCACTAGACCCCCCTCTTGTTTTATTCATTGCAGCAACTGCTTTTGCAATCTGGATGATTGTGGAGAGGTGCACCACTAGGTTGTCTTTTTCCAACGATATAGACCGACAAAATTCCTTTGTGTTTAGATTTCCTTTATTTTAATGACATCATAAAATAGGCTCCAGCCAACGCGTTTCGTTCAATAAAGATTGAACTTCATCAGGGCTGAAAGTGACAATATAAAAGAACGTAAATATACATGTACGCTGAAGTGGACACAATGTGACAATATGCATGACATAAAAGACATGTGATGTGAAAGAAGACACAATGCAATCATACAATGATCAAATGGCCAACAGAAATAAAAATAAAGAACTGGCATCAGGAGAAAACGAGGACAGAAATAACTATGGTTACAAATAACATACACTTGAAAACAACATATACTAAAAATCTCATTCGTATGTTGTGCTACACATAGATATTTACAACACCTGTACATAAATACACAAACCCGTGAAATAATTATTAAAAGAGGCCTAGTGCGTACCACGTAATTGTATTTAACAGTTACGGTTGAGTGAAGGGCATAAAAAATGGGACATATATATATACCTATTTTCCAAAAAGGGGCTGTCCGCTCTGTGGAACCAAAGTCATGAGTAGGGTGTACACTACGATTTCAACCTTACTGGTGCGTTATATGCATATTCATTTTTAGCAAGCCAAAAAGCACATAGAAACATAAGAACATAAACAGTGTCGGGTGGGTGCTCATAAACATGAGCAAGCAAATATAAAGCACAGCCACCCCCTTTGTCTAGTGAGTATATTGAAACAGGAACAGAAAAATAGCATACCTTTTATTTTATGTGGACAGTAAATAATCCAATGTTGGGATGTGGTAGTAGATCGGCAATTAAGAGTGTAATGCGGAATGCAATGATATCCCAGTGTTCCATATGTGGGATACAGTGTTAATCAATGCGTATTGGGTGTATCATGCTAGGGCTCCCTGATAAGGGCCCGGCATTCGTACCTAAGTGACAAGAAATGAAGGATAATTAAGAAAATGTGTGGAGCCACACTGAGGACAGTGGAACAAAAATGTGAATGAACAGAGGGCCTGAAATGAAAGGCCTCCCGCACAGTCTGTCTGAAATGACCAAGAGATTCGCAGTCAAAATGAGATAGGGAAGTAGTAGAATAGTGAATAGCGGGCGACTTATGCAAGGCCAAAGATGTGTGAAAATGGTGGGACTGTATAAGCGTGCTGGACGTATACATACGCAACAAACTCAGTGGGCCAGGCCGCAGCCAGGATAGTAAACATGAAATGGCAAATGACGCAAGGAAACGTCTACGCCACGCAAGACTACGTATGGTACTCCCATATCTATGAAGGTTAAGTAGATGGTCGTGTGGCTAAACAGGGGAGCCATTACCCCTGTGTGTTAGCCCCTATAAATACATACGGTCTGCGTTAATCCGTTGTTTAAAAGTGAGCAGGGCGGGCATATCGAATAAAAGTGTGATAAAGGGTGAGCATAGTCGGAAATGCAAATTGTGAGAGGCACTGTGAAAGACATAAAGTAGGTACGCATCACTTAAACATATATGTTTGCGTAACTCAAAGCGCAGGCGGCAAAGCGAAGGTAGGTTTAGAACGTAAATAACAACCTACATGCCCATGCATTTAAAAGACAAATGGGGCCGCCTACATGTCAGGGAAGTGATGGCGTAAGGTGCCCATGAGACGTGAAGATAATGCCTGTAACTTCATGCAAATACATGATATCTTAAAGACAAAATGGAAACACTGACCCCACCACGGTATGTACGTGCATGTGTATGCCGCACATAGACAGAAAAGCTAAGGCGTTTAAAGCTTATGGAAATGCCGGGAAAACTCATGCAAAGTCAGAAACGACAAGTAAAGACAAGAAAAGAAAAGAAAAATGGCCCAATGGCGATAAGCAAATACAAACAGTTGAGGCACAAAAACGAGACAACGGAAAGACCCCCCAGTCTCGTGTAGCGGCAATTACCTTGGACGCTTAAGATGGGCTTCTAATCCCAGGACTGGATTCAAGAACAAAGGACCTGCCCCAAGCTCGTCCTTTATAAAGTGACGGGCGAGGCAAAAAAAGAAAAGAAAGACAGCTCGCGGTGCAGGATGGCTGGTGGAAGACGTAAGAAAAACGCACTCCACCGCACGACCTGCGCAGCTACCTGCGGCCGCGTACCTGCCTATCAAGGAGATTAGACAGGCCCCCGGTGGCGCACAAAGGCCATAAAGAACAGACTGGCCGAGTGCGTGTAAGACAATTTTACGCACTATTTGCAATTAAATGGAAATAAAAATAGAAATAAATATAAAGAAATGTGCCTGGCCTATGTCATGGGATGATAAAGTATAATGCCAACAGTAAAAGAGCGAACATATATAAGTGCATGTAGACATAGTAAGTACCAAAGGAAAAGTGGAAAACGTGTAATTAGGATGGAGGTCAAAAGAAAAATACAACACCTGTAGAAATGTAACAAGGGACGCCAACGCCCTCGAAGTACATGATAGCAGAACAGGCCATCATAAATGTGGGCCTGCTAAATAAAATGATGTGCGACCTATATAAATGACAACTAATTGGCTATCTAGAGACATGTATATGCCGGGAAGATGTATCTTAAGTCAAAGGGAGTGTGACATAGGCACTGCTAATATATAAAATGCAAGTGCGAATATAGCGATATCGTTAATATGTGTCAGAGACATATGATACAAGAAAATATAAAAACAAGCGCAATCGGACATGGTCCCAGTTGCAAAAAACAGTGTGTAAGTATATCAGGCTGTCAAAGTGAGAAAGTCTGAGGGGCCAAATATTAGACATGACAGGAAGTGGTGCACGGGGTGGCAGGGGGTGACCAATGGTCACTAGAGCGATTAAAGAACCCAGAGTCAAGGGGGGTGTAGAGGGGAACTATAAATGCAGCAAAACGTTTTACATAAACAAAACAAAACAAAGGCAACAATGGCACGGTACTAGAAGCCCAATGCCATCCCACCATGGTAGACAAGCAATAGACCTCTGGTCCGTCACCAAAGGAACACAGCACCGAAGGTTGTCTGGAAACCAATGATGCAGAAAAGGCAGGTAAAGAACATTATGCAAGCATGGTCAGGCTTATCTCAAGAAATAATGGAACTCACCATCCGTATTGTGCCCTTTGGTAACGGACTGTAGTCTACATATCCATTTGGCCTCAGTTTGACGCAATGTGAGTTCCCTGTTCCCCCCACGGTTGTTAGGCGGGATGTGGTCGATGCCGAAAAATCCAAATGTCGTGTCCCCTATGTGTGCTACACGGTAGTGTTCAGTCAAGGGGTATCTGCTGTCTGAATCAATCAAGGCCCGGTGATGTTCTTGTATTCTTGTTTTGAGACTGCATGTGGTACTGCCCACGTATATCAAGCCGCATGGACATTCCAAGATGTATATTACATACTGTGTGTTGCAATTAATGAAATGCTTAATTTTATGTACGTGGTTGGTGTTGTAACAGATCTCCTTATGTTTGTTATGACCATATTGGCATATGGTGCAATTTGTGCAGGTGAAAAAATCCTCAGGAGCCATGGGCAACCAATTTTTAGTGTGTACTCTCTGAGTGGTAATGTAACTGGGACATAGGGACTCCCTCAATGTACGTCCCCTCCTGTATACTATGGATGGGTTCTCATTGATAAACGGGCGCAGTGTGGGTATGCCCAGTAGGAGGTGCCAATGTTTCCTGAAAGCTTTAAAAATCCTGGCGCTATGTGCAATGTACTTAGTGAAGAATGCCACCTTCTCCCTAGGTTTTCCCTTTGCGTGTTTCTTGTGTGTTTCTTGTGTGTTGTGACTGATGCGTTGTCTCTTAATGTATCAGTCCTAGGGAGGCTGAAAGCCCTCCGTTAACTCTGTCCAGAACTTTGTGGTCATAACCACGGTGGTGGAAGCGTTGCTTAATGTTGGAGATATTCTCCTTAAACTTGTTCTCCTCACTGCAGATGCGTCTTGTCCGTATCATTTCCCCATAGGGGATATTGGAAGTGACGGAACTGGCATGAGCACTGGATGCGTGCAACACGCTGTTACATGCTGTTGCCTTCCTGTAAAGTGTACTGTAGACCACCCCTTCCCTGACATAAAAATGAATGTCTAGGAAATCGATATGCTCCTTGTGATGTTGCATTGTGAGTTGGACATTTAGGGATTGTCATTGAGATGTGCCAGATATTCCGCCAACTGGATATCAGATCCCTACCAGAGGCAAATGATGTTGTCTATGTACCTTCCCCAGAAAATGATGTGATTGGTCCAGGGGGAGGCACATTTGCCTCAGGCTTGCTCCCTCTCATACCAGCCCATGAAGAGTCCGGCATAGGAGGTAGCAAATTTTGAACCATTGCAGTTCCCTGCAGCGGATGATACCATTTCTCATCATGTTTGAATTTTTGTTTGTTAGGATGAGATCAATCATATCCATGATCATGTTATTGTAAGAATAGTAATCAGCCCCTTCCTTGTCCAGGTAGTGGCGCACTGCCAACATGCCAAAGTTCTTTTGGATGCATGTGTATAATCCTACTATGTCAAGGGTGACAAATTGTAACTCCTCTGACCATTGGAACCCCTCAAATTTTACCAGAATATCTTTACTGTCTTTCAGATAGGATGGTAGGTTGGTGACATGTTCCTGCAGAGTAAGGTCCACAAATTCGGACAACCTTTCTGTGGGTGAACCCACCCCAGAAATAATGGGTCTGCCAGGTGGAAAATTCCCTCCCTTATGCACTTTGGCCAGAATATATATACAAGAAAATCGTGCATTCTCCACATGCAGATATTGAAACTCATCGTCAGTCAACAAGCATTCATCCCTCCACTCCGTAAGTCTTGTGTTGATAGTGACCGTTAATTCAGAGATGGGGTTGTGATTAATGGGTTCATAGCACTGGTGGTCATCCAATTGGCGGGAAATCTCACCCATATAATCATGTATGTCCATCACTACTACGTTTACGCCCTTGTCCGCTTCCCTTATTACAATGGTTTCATCATTTTGCAATCTATAGAGGGCATCCCGTTCCCTTCTAGATAGATTAAAGGGATGGCGGGGTGTATACTTATTGGGGATCTCAAGCAGGCGTAACTCCTGTGTAATTTTTTCACCAAATTTGTCAATGTTGGGATGATAACCATTATGGGGGACAAATCAAGATTTACATCTGAGGCCAGTGTCACGGTTATGACTCTCACTGATGTCTAAATCATTCAGGATTACACGCATGTCAGTCGTCTCATCATTCTCAATGGAAAGTAATGCCTGGACCTCACGTATCTCACCAATCGTTCTATGTTCAGGAGGTGTATCAGAAACAATTATGACAGGTTTTGGTAACTGCTGTGAAAAGAACTCTTTGAATTTGAGTGCATGTAGAAACTTATACAGGTCAATATGAACGTCTGCCGGGTCCCCAAACTGTGTAGGGCAAAATCCCAGCCCCTTTTTCAAAACATTCCTTTCATGTTCATCAAGTTCTCTGCCTGATAGGCTAATGATCTGTAAATCCATTTGCAAGGGCACAGTTTCTGTTAAACTAGTGGTATCCCCCGTGGTGGTCTCCCCTGTCTGTGTTAAATTAGTGGCAGCATGGGCAGTGTTCTCTAGTTCTTTTTTGAGCGAAGTAGCATGGAATGACTGTCTGCCTTTCCTTTGCCTCCTTGACCTCCGGCCTCTCCTCATCTTTTTGGGCCCTTTTTGTGTTGTCTGTCGCCTAAGCGCAACCTTTCCAATTCCTTCTGGAAATTGGTGGCTCCTTCGCCTAAAGGGATATCTGGTTGTGTCGAATTAGAGGTGGTGCTCTCACTAGCCACCAAGGAGGTGCTACCGGCCGACTTATTATCAAAACGTTCCTCCCTGCCCCTCTTTCTATCCTCCACACTGTTAGGATTATCATACTTTTTAGGAAAGGTGTAAATGCGGCCGTCTCTATAATCTCGGTCATCTCGCATGATCTTGCGCATTTTTTTGTCCCTAAGGTATTGCTGGTTCTCCTTTATCACTTTATTCAAAATGACATAATTTTTCTCAACTAGGTCCTTGCAATCCATGGACTCTATCTGCTTTTCCAGGCTATCTATCTCTGCCTGTAGCTTGAGCCCTTTTTCACTAGCATGCTTGATCAAGATTTTCATCATTGTAAATGATGCCCCTTCAAGATTGTGTTCCCATTCGCTCAAAAGATCCTCACTCAGATCCTCAAAAGTTGGAAAAATTAGGATCCGTAGGCCCCTTGGGATCTTTTTGTTGTCCATGTATTGCTGGAGGGTTAGGCCATCCCACCCAATGGACAAGTTTTTTAACCCTTTCCAGTTTAACAAAGCATGTACTTTGAGCGGCATTGGCATCCCTTGTTACATTTCTACATGTGTTGTAATTTTTCTTTTGACCTCCATCCTAATTACACGTTTTCCACTTTTCCTTTGGTACTTACTATGTCTACATGCACCTATATATGTTCGCTCTTTTACTGTTGGCATTATTCTTTTTCATCCCATGACATAGGCCAGGCACATTTCTTTATATTTATTTCTACTTTTATTTCTATTTAATTGCAAATAGTGCGTAATATTGACTTACACGCACTCGGCCAGTCTGTTCTTTATGGCCTTTGTGCGCCACCGGGGGGCCTGTCTAATCTCCTCGACAGGCAGGTACGCGGCCGCAGGTAGCAGCGCAGGTCGTGTGATGTAGTGCGGGTTTCTTACGTCTTCCACCAGCCATCCTGCGCCACGAGCCGTCTTTCTTTTCTTTTTGTGCCTCACCCGTCACTTTATATAGGACGGGCTCGGGGCAGGTCCTTTGTTCTTGAATCCGGTCCTGGGATTAGACGCCCATCTTACGCGTCCAAGGTAATTGCCGCTACACGAGACTGGCGGGTCTTTCCGTTGTCTCATTTTTGTGCCTCAACTGCTTGTATTTGCTTATCGCAATTGGGCCATTTTTCTTTTCTTTTCTTGTCTTTACTTGTCGTTTCTGACTTTGCATGAGTTTTCCCAGCATTTCCATATGCTTTAAACGCCTTAGCTTTTCTGTCTATGTGCGGCATACACATGCACGTACATAGCGTCGTGGGGTCAGTTTCCATTCTGTCTTTAAGATATCATGCATTTGCATGAAGTTACAGGCATTATCTTCAAGCCTCATGGGCACCTTACGCCATTATTTCCCTGACATGTAGGCGGCCCCATTTTTCTTTTAAATGCATGGGCATGAAGGTTGGTATTTACGTTCTAAACCTACCTTCGCTTTGCCGCCTGCGCTTTGAGTTACGTAAACATATTTGTTTAAGTGATGCGTGCCTAATAAATGTCTTTCACAGTGCCTCTCACACTTTGCATTTCCGACTATGCTCACCCTTTATCACACTTTTATTCGATATGCCCGCCCTGCTCACTTTAAAACAATGGATTAACGCAGACCGAATGTATTTATAGGGGCTAACACACAGGGGTAATGTCTCCCCTGTTTAGCCGCACGACCATCTACTTAACCTCCGTAGACATGGGAGTACCATACGTAGTCTTGCGTGGCGTAGACGTTTGCTTGCGTCATTTGCAATTTCATGTTTACTATCCTGGCTGCGGCCTGGCCCACTGGGTCTGTTGCGTATGTATGCGTCCAGCACGCTTATACAGTCCCACCATTTTCACACATCTTTGGCCTTGCATAAGACGCCCGCTATTCAATATTCTACTACTTCCCTATCTCATTTTGACTGCGAATCTCTTGGTCATTTCAGACAGACTGTGCGGGAGGCCTTTCATTTCAGGCCCTCTGTTCATTCACATTTTTGTTCCACTGTCCTCAGTGTGGCTCCACAAATTTTCTTAATTATCCTTCATTTCTTGTCACTTAGGTATGAATGCCGGGCCCTTATCAGGGAGCCCTAGCATGATACACCCAATACGCATTGATTGACACTGTATCCCACATATGTAACACTGGGATATCATTGCATTCCGCATCGCACTCTTAATTGCTTGTCTACTACCACATCCCAACATTGGATTATTTACTGTCCACATAAAATAAAAGGTATGCTATTTTTCTGTTCCTGTTTCAATATACTCAGTAGATAAAGGGGGTGGCTGTGTTTTATATTCACTTGCTCATGTTTATGAGCACCCACCCGACACTGTTTATGTTCTTATGTTTCTATGTGCTTTTTGGCTTGCTAAAAATGAATATGCATATATCGCACCAGTAAGGTTGAAATCGTGGTGTACACCCTAATCATGACTGTGGTTCCACAGAGCGGACAGCCCCTTTTTGGAATATAGGTATATATATATGTCCCATTTTTTATGCCCTTCACTCAACCGTAACTGTTAAATACAATTACGTGGTACACACTAGGCCTCTTTTAACAATTATTTCACGGGTTTGTGTATTTATGTACTGGTGTTGTAAATATCTATGTGTAGCACAACATACGAATGAGATTTTTTAGTATATGTTGTTTTCAAGTGTATGTTATTTGTAACCATAGTTATTTCTGTCCTCGTTTTCTCCTGATGCCAGTTCTTTATTTTTATTTCTGTTGGCCATTTGATCATTGTATGATTGCATTGTGCCTTCTTTCACATCACATGTCTTTTATGTCATGCATATTGTCACATTGTGTCCACTTCAGCGTACATGTATATTTATGTTCTTTTACATTGTCACTTTCAGCCCTGATGAAGTTTAATATTTATTGAACGAAACGTGTTGGCTGGAGCCTATTTTATGATGTCATTAAAATAAAGGAAATCTAAACACAAAGGAATTTTGTCGGTCTATATCATTGGAAAAAGACAACCTAGTGGTGCACCTCTCCAGAATCATCCAGATTGCAAAAGCAGTTGCTGCAATGAATAAAACAAGAGGGGGGTCTAGTGGTACCTAATGTCCTGCAGTAGTATCAGGCAGCGCAACTGAGGTACCTGGTGGAGTGGAATCGCCGTATGACGGAGAAGCACTTGGTCTTCATGGATCAAACGGTGGCGGGTGCACACATGCCCACAGATCGTGGGGTCTCTACTCATCCCCAGTAACCAGTACTGCTGGGAAGCAGAACTTGGTCGAACCTTTACAAAGAATGGGAGGACATATTTTATAGGGCACACCACATGGCACACAACTCAGGGCACACTATAACAGCATACAAAATAAGCTCATACTGGTACTACACCCCTGCGTGCATTCAAAAATGGAATGCACAGTGGGACTGCCAGTGCTGGTGAGGCTGTGGCAACCCAGGGACGCTGCTGCATCTTTTGTGGCATTGTCCTAAGCTTTCTATATTCTTGGAGACGGTCCTGGAGGACATCGCTAGCTCCTTTAATACTGAGATCCCTCGGTTCCCCGCGTGTACCCTTCTGGGGGTTCCCCAACGCACTCACATACCCACTTTGGTCCACCAGAGGGCGACAGATTGCACTGGCCCTGAATGCTGCACATAGGCTACTCCTGGCCAACTGGGGCTCAGACAAAGTCCTGGACCACAGACAATGGCTTCACCAGCCTTGGTTCCTGTTGGGCATGGAAAGGCTGTTGATGGCAACAGGCACTGACCCTACTGCATATACGAAAATCTGGTCCCCATTCATTTCTATCCTAACCAAAGAGTTCAAGGAATTGACTTACCCATCCTATCTGTGCATCCTCAGGCTACTGCCCTGCGAGCAAGAGGAGTCAGGGGCAGTGTGAATTAACTGACTCCTAGCATACACTAGCTAAGCTAGGCTCTTAACATTAGCAGGATGGTCCTGGTCGGAAGGCGAAAGGGTGGGGGGGTGGGAGCGGGAATCTGTTCAATTTGGGTTAGTTTCCTTTCTTTGTTTTCACTGTTATTCTTTGGCATGCATAGCGCTTTGCTACACACAGCAACACCACGCGGAGGCTGCGTTGAGACAATACTGAACATGAAGTGCATTGCACATCTTAACGTGTCTTGATTGGCTCTTAATCCCCTGTTCCCTAAGCGCGACCCGCCCATGTTGGGTTGTAGGCGCCAAGCTGTCTATTACCGTGGCTACATTGCGAGTACATAGTTTGATGGATATGGCTTTGTTCGCCTGTATGCAATTAAACCTCGCGGCCAGCCCGTTTTGGGTTGTAGGCGGCTTGCTGTGTGTGTGATCATTCTTCTGGTTTGCCAATAAAAAGAGATTTGATCCAAAAGGCCTCACTAAAAAGGAGGAGCTGCAAAAGGTACTGAGGGCCTGGTTGGCAGCGAGGGAGGCTGGGGACCACCCAGAGGATGAGAATGATATTGTGGATTTGGAGGAACAGAGACTGCATTTGGATTTTGTGGTACAACAGGATCTGCCTAGGGGGAAGGCACCCTCCAGGACAAGCAGCAGTGTTTCTTCAAAAAGTCTGTCCCCAGAGGAGCTGGGGAAGCCAGGAAGCTCAAGTTGGAGCTTCAAAAGCTCAAGATGGAGCATGAGAGAGAAAAAGCTTTGAAGGAAAGGAGACTAGCCATTGAGGAGAAGAATATTCCTTTGGCTCATGAGCTCAGTCTAAAGGAGCTGGATCTGATCAGATGGTGGCAGCATAACTTCAGTGTAGTCTGAGGGGAATGTGCACATACCCAGGGGTTTGGTGAATGATTATACCAAGGAGGATGACATAGAAAAATGGTTTAAGGGCTATGAATCAGCATTATACATGAATAGGATCCCTGAAAGAGATTGGGGGTAGGTTTGTGGAAGCATTTTGAAGTGGAGAGGAGGGACATCCTGATGGCCCTAGGTAACACAGAGCATCTCACCTACTCCAGCATGAAGGCAGTCCTGATCAAAAGGTATGGTCTTACTTCAGAGAGGTACAGGGACAAGTTTAGGAAGAGTACCAAACTTGACTCACAGACATGGCTTGAATGTGTTGATTTCTTCTGCAGAGCACTTGATGGTTGGGTGTAGTGCAGTGAGGTAACAGATTTTCAGGGGCTGTACAATGTGATTGTATGGGAACACTTGTCTAGTCTGAGTTTTCCAGAGCTGCACCAGGACTTGATTAACAGTAAGTTTACTGACCCCAGGAAGCTTGCTCAGGAGGCAGACCTCTGGCTCAGTACCAGGTTTCACAAGATGTTGTGGGCCTCCTTTATGAGAAGTGGCGCCTCGCTGCGTGAAAGCAGCAATGCAACACTTCTCAGTGCGCCCTCCTTGCGACACATATGATGCGTCATATTTACAGTATGACGCATCATATCGCAAGGAATGACAGATACGTCAGTATTACTGACGTATCTGTCGGCGCAAAAGTGGCGCATTGCTGGAGTTGTGAAAGGGCCTGCGTCACCCTTACGCCTGCCATGAGGCAGGCGTAAGGTTTTGACGCATTGGCGTCCTAGAAGTGGCACAGTGAAATCTCATAGATTTTACTGCGCCACTCCTACGACCCTTTCTTGCGAGGGAACGCCCACCCTGCATACATTATACCTGACGCAGGTGTAATGTAGCGCAGGGGTTTACGAAGTGACGCATTTGCCTAGATGCGTCACTTTGTAAATATGGCGCAACATGGCGCATTATTTACGCCGCCGCTGCACCACTAAAAGTGACACAACGGCGGCAATAAAAGTGATGCAGAGTAAGGAGTTCTCTAAAGGGCCCCAAACTAGTTCCCAAGGTAAGGATTCCCAGCGCCCTAGGGAGATGAGTTGGTTCCTGGCAGGGAAGCTGCAGGGAAGGGATCCCTGAAGTGTTTTTCATGTAATCAGGAAGGGCACTTCAAGGGGGATGCCAAGTGTCCCAAGTAGGCATAGCCCTCCACCGGTGGGCAGTAACTGGGAATGGCGAGTGGAGCACTCAGGGAGGAGTTGGTCCCAGGTAATGGCGGGGGCCAGCTGAGATGACTCTAGTCTCCCTAGATGAGAGTGAGATGGTCCAGAGAACCCTCTTGCCTGATAATACTAAGAAGTACAAGCAGTGGGTGGCCATCATTGGGAGGAGGGTGGAGGCTCTCAGAGACACAGGAGCTAGTATGACAACTGTCCGGTGCCATCTGGTGTCTGAAGAGCAGGTTGCTCCTAAAGTGGTCCACCAAGTTGTTGCTGTAGACAACAGTGAGTGCCAATGTTTTGTGGCTCAGGTTCCCTTTGAGTGTGGGGGGCCTCAGGTTCCTTGAGGGTAGCTGTGAGTCCATCCATGCTTGGTGACTATCTGCTGGGCACCGACCTAGAGCATACCACCTGGAAGAGGTGGAGATCAGGTCGCACATAGAGATGTTGGGATTGTTAGAGTGGGCATGCCTGACCACAAGGTCCATGGCAGCCAGAGAGAGTGATCAGAAGGACCTTGAGCCTGAAAGAGTGGGCCAGGTGCCTGCCAGGAAGAGAAGAGGCAATGGGCGTGGGAAACCCACTTCTGAAATTCTCATGGTCCGGGAGGAGGCTGAACCTGAGGAGGACAACCCGGAACCTACAGAGGAAGATGTTGCTGAGCTGGGGGACCTGCCTGATCTGACCCATGGGCAGCAGGAAGGAGGCCCCACCAGGGATGAATTCAGTGCAGTGCAGAAAGAGTGTCCCATTCTTGTCGGACTTTGGAAAAGGACTGAGGACCAGGCAGCTGGTGGCACGTCAGGATCTCACCTGATCAATTGGGAGAATGATCTCCTATATAGGGAGTCTAAGGTTGCTGAGCCTAGGGCAGCACGTGTGCTGGTGGTACCCTAATGATTCAAAGCCTTCCTAATGGGTTTGGCTCATTATGTACCTCTGGCAGGTCATTTGCGGAAGGGCAAGATGTTTGACATGCTTGTCACCCACTTTTATTGGCCCCAAATGAGGAAGGCCTCAGAAGTGTTCTGTAGGTCCTGTCCTACCTGCCAGGTGAGTGAAAAATCTGGGGGGGGATGCAAGTCTACCCTCCAACCGTTTCCTGTCGTGAGCACCCCTTTTGAGCGGGTGAGCCTTGACATTGTGGGGCCTCTGAATCACAAGACACCCATGGGCAACAGGTTCATCCTGGTCTTAATGGACCATTCCACCCGGTATGCAGAAGCTATCCCTCTGAGAATGGTGACTGAGCCCACGGTGGCCAGGGCATTGATGGGGATCTTTACCCACATGGGTTTCCCCAAGAAGATGGTATCTGACCAGGGTATGAACTTCATGTCCTTGTGCATGAAGGCCATATGGAAGGCATGTAGTGTTACCTACACGTTCACCATCCCTTACCATCCCCAAAGCAATGGGTTGGTTGAAAGGTTCAACTGTACCCTGAAGGGCATAATTATAGGTCTCTCAGAATCCATGAGGCGTAAGTGGGATATCCTCTTACCATGCCTTTTGTTCACCTACAGGGAGGTACCGCAGAAGGAGGTTGGCTTCAGCCCTTTTGAACTTCTGTTTGGGCACCCTGTGAGAAGACCTCTCAGTTTGGTAAAGGAGGGCTGGGAGCAAGCTTCTAGGAAGCCACCCCATGATGTATTCAGTTACATGCTGTCCTTCTAGAGCCAGACATCCCACTTCCGGAAATTAACCCAGGAGAATCTGGAAACTAGCCAGGAGGACATGAAACATTGGTATGACTAAAATACCACTCTGGATGAGTTTCAGCCTGGCCAGAAAGTGTGGGTGATGGCACCCATAGATCCCTGTGCTCTCGAAGACCATTGGTCAGAGCCATTTGAGAGTGATGTCACCTACCTGGTGCACTTGCAGACTCCTAGGAACACTTTGAGGGTCCTACACGTGAACTGCCTCAAACCACAATTTGAGAGGTCTAAGTTGACTATGCTCTTGGTCACAGATGATGAGATGGAAGAGGAAAATGAACCTCTCCCCAGCCTCCTGTCTTCCAAAGAGCAGGATGAGTCAATAGAGGGTGTAATCCTTCACCCTACTCCCCTAGAACAGCAGAGAGACTATTGCCAGTTGCTGGGGCGGTTTGCCTCTCTGTTCTCACTTATCCCTGGAGTCACCCAATGGTGCACCCACGATATTGACACTGGGGACAGCCTGCCTGTTAAGCAAAAGTCTTATACATTGTCTGCTAGAGTAAGGAGCAGCATCAAGGAGGAGGTTTCCAAGATGCTGGAGTTAGGGGTGATTGAGCCCTCCAACAGTTCTTGGTCCAGCCCAGTGGTTTTGGTCCCCAAGGCTTCCCCACCCGGTCTTACACCTGAACTGCGGTACTGTGTTGACTACCATGGGCTCAATGCCGTCACTGAGACTGAAGCACACCCCATCCCCCGAGCTGATGAGCTCATTGATCGGCTTGGAACTGCCAAGTGCCTCAGCATGTTTGACTTAACCTCTGGGTCCTGGCAGATTGCCTTGACCGAGGGGGCACCAGAGAGGTCTATGTTCTCAACGCCAGAAGGGCACTACCAGTTCCAGTTCATGCCTTTTGGGTTGAAGGACGTCCATGCCACATTACAGAGGTTGGTCAACTAGGTTTTGGCTGGATTGGAGAACTTCAGTGCCGCCTCCCTTGATGACATTGCAGTCTTCAGCTCCAATTGGGAGGACCATTTGTACCACCTTCAGGAGGTGTTGAAGGCCCATCAGAGTGCAGGCCTCACTATCAAGGCCAGTAAGGGCCAGATAGTGCAGGGGTCTGTGGTGTACCTGGGACACCAGGTAGGGAGCAGCAAGGTGCAGCTCCCTACAGCTAAAGACTTACACCATTCTGGCTTGGGCACACCCCCAAGACCCAGACGGAGATGAGAGCTTTTTTGGTCTCACCAGGTACTACAGGAGATTCATCCAGGGGTTTGGCACCATTATTGCCTCCTTGACTGAGCTGCCTTCCACGAAACAGCCCCGTCAGGTGATCTGGACAGAGGCGTGCCAGATCGCTTTTGACACCTTGAAGGAGGCCATGTGCACGGCGCCCGGGCTCCTGACTTCTCCATGGTATTTATGGTGCAGACTGATGCCTCACAGCATGATGTGGGAGCCGTGCTTTCCCAGTTAAATGAAGAGGGCCTAGATCAGCCTGTGCCTTCAATAGTAGTAGGTTACTTCCCAGGGAACAGAGGTGGAACGCAATAGAAAGAAAAGCTTTTGCTGTGGTCTGGGAGCTGAAAAAGCTAAAACCCTCCATGTTTGGGGCTCACTTCTGGGTTCAGACAGACCACAGGCCCCTCAGATGTTTAATGCAGATGAGGGGTGAGAATCCTAAACTGTTGAGGTTATCCATCTCCCTGCAGGGAATGGACTTTACAGTGGAACACCGCACTGGAACAGAACACGCCAATGCTGATGATCTGTCCAGATTCTTCCGCCTTAGTGATGAGAACCCCCAAGAGGTTGGATAGCTGTCCCCACTTTAAGCTGGGGACACACATGTTAGACCTGGCATCTTTTGGCATGGTTTCCCCTGTCTTTTTGCCTCTGACCTCCTGTTTATTGAATGTCTGATGGATTTCGTTTTTGCTGGCTGTAGGACTCTGCAAAAAGAACAATTGATGGGCAGAATGCTGAACAATGTCAAACATTCACCCCAGTATAGAGATCTGGGCCTAAATCCATAGTTTGTTTTGCTCCCTATGCCATTCCAGTTCAAACCCAGCCATATGCAAATCAGTCTTGACCCTGCTCCCCATGGGAAGAGTCAAGCCCAAACTGCCAGGCCAGGTTTTCCCAGGACCGGAAACAAGCATCCTAGGACTGGTTTCGGCGTATCACCCCTCATCAGCCAGTCTAGCATGACTCCAGTGGCATGGAGAGCAAGGGACTCACGTCTGGGCATACCCGTCCCACTCGGGCTGGCAAATGCAAAAAGAACAATTGATGGACAGAATGCTGAACAATGTCAAATATTCACCCCAGTACAGAGATCTGGGCCTAAATCCATTGTTTATTTGCTCCCATTGCCATTCCAGTTCAAACCCATCCATATGCAATTCAGTCTTGACCCTGCTTCCCACGGGAAGAGTCCAGCCCGAACTGCCAGGCCAGGTCCTCCCTGGACCGGAGACAAGCATCCTAAGACCTGTTTCGGGTATGCATGGATGAAAGGGGGATGGATAATTTAAAGTATAGATGATTGGGTGAAAGGATGGGTATGTCTGCTGGATAGGACTGAAGATAGATGGATAGGTTTGGATATGGATGGGCTGAGGGCTGGTCGGAATGGTGACAGACTGAATGTTCGATGAAAGACTAACTGGATGACAGAATGTAAGGGTGAAATGGTGGATATGAGAGGGTGGGAGGAAGGATGAAAAGATAAATGGGTAGATACTTGGATGGAAGAGACAAGCAAGCTCTTCTGGGGAAGCACTTGATGAATTGTTTCACTTGCTTGGTGCTAAAAAGCTTTGGTTTAAAGTGGAGGGAATTTGAATTTCCTGGCGACTCCTTTCATTTAGCTCACTTGGATTTGCACGGAATTCTATGAGTGTTTGCGCTGTTCATACCAGGTTATGCCCCCTTTGCGTAACTTATCAGGGTTTCGCTGCTATACGTCATAGCAGCATTCGGTACTGTGCTCATGTTACCATTACCACAAAAAACCTTTTGCATAGAAAAGTGGATCCTCTCTGCCATTTGTGCTGATTTGAAACACGTAGAGCTGGGGCCAACAACTAGCAAATCTGTGCCTTGGAGTGTTGGTTGCAGCTCTGTGTTTTCTAGTTGCGATGCACACAGGTCATGTACTAACTGCCAGAATTATTATTATAAAGTATTGCATCTGCAAGATGCACTGTAGATAGCATAATAGTCATTACCACGACATGCGTTTACAATGAAGTCTTTACCATGCATGTGACATTACAATGCATACCATTACAATGAATATGTCTTTTCAATGAATGTCTTTACCACGCATGCCTTTACAACGCATTTATGGGTAATTATATGGGTAAGTATGGTGCTAATAATTTTTTATTGGGGGTGAGTGCATTAATAGTCAATTATGATATTTGATACTTGGGTATTAATGTAATAATATTATATATTTAAAAAAAATGTTATTTATATATATATATTATATATGTTATATTATATATATGTTTTATATATACATATATATATATATATTCACTGGAAAAAACACAGGTTTCAGGGACGTTATAGTTAGTTGGACATTTCACTCGTACAAAACCAGAGAAATTCGGCCGTTACTGTTAGTTGAGCTAACTATAACTCGCGCCCCCGCAATGCACTGCTGATGACGTCACATATTACATCATTCGTGGCATGGTCAGAGACATCACTGATGACATCTCAAATTACATCACTGATGACATCACTGAGGACATCATCCAGTGACTGTGTGTTTCTGTAAAGTTTAAATATGTTATATATATATATATATATATATATATATATATATATATATATATATATATATATATATATGCCAAGGTGTATTGAAGAATGAGTGGGTGTATAAGTGTCTGAACGGATGATTTAGTAGATGTGTGACTGACTGCATAAGTGAGTGATTAAACGAGTCTTACTGAATGCATGCGTTAGTGACTAATCTGTGTGAATGTCTGTATCAGTCTGTCAGTTGGTGTGTAAGCGGCTGCCTGGGTTGGTGAGTAGCTACATGAGTGTCTATATGGGTTATTGATTGGTTGTCTGAGGATCTGTATGGGTGCCTGAGTGTTTGTGTGGGTGGGTGGGAGGTGTGTGACTGTGCATAGATGTGTGAGTGGGTGATTCACAGGATGTATGGGTTCAATAGTGCATCTGTGCAGGGCTGTATGGGTGGGTGAGTGTGTGCATGGGTGTGTTGGTGAGTGAATGGATGTCTCAGTGGTACATGTGTGAGTAACTACATATGTGAAAGACAGTATATGTGAGTGTTGGAGTATATAAATGACTATATGTGAGAGTGAGTGATTGTGAGAGTGGCTGTATGGATGAGTGTGTGCTTGTATCAGTGATTGTATAAGAGAGTAAGTATGTGTTAGTATCTGTATGAATAAGTGAGACGGTGTGTGTATAACTGTTTAGGTGAGTAAATGGGAGTGTGATTGATTCTTTGCATGACTGACTAGATGTGTGAGTAACTCTATGGATGAGTGGCGGTGTGTGAGTGTCTGTATAGGTGTATGAGTGCAAATGATAGTGTTGTATTGATGAGTGACTGCATGTATGAGTGACTGTATGGGTGAATGAGTGGATTTGTGTGTAGACCTAGGAATCAGTGAGTGGGTAGGTAGTAACTGGTATTGGTGTGTCTATGGTTTCGAAAATGGTAGTCTGTATTTTAGAGTGGGTGTATCAAAGGTTATATTAGGGTGGGAGGAGGTGTCTCAGATTATCACGTGGATGATGTCATCAGTGATGTCATTTGAGATGCCATCAGTGATGTCATCAGTGATGTCACTGACCATGTCATGAATGATGTAATATGTGACGTCATCAGCAGTGCATTGTGGGGGCGCGAGTTATAGTTAGCTCAACTAACTATAACGGCCGAATTTCTCTGGTTTTGTACGAGTGAAATGTCCAACTAACTATAACGTCCCTGAAACCTGTGGTTTTTTATGTGAATTTCAATGGTTTTTTTAAATGCTAATTTCTAACTATAACGTCCGTGAAACCTGTGGTTTTTTCTGTGAATTTCTATGGTTTTTTAAATGCTAATTTCTAACTATAACGTCCCTGAAACCTATGGTTTTTTCAGTGAATTTCAAAGGTTTTTTAAATGCTAATTTCTAACTATAACATCCCTGAAAACTATTTTTTTAGTTTTTAATTTGTTATAAAAATAATGTAATATTTTATATTTTCTAAAATATAAATATTAATTTTTATATATTTTTTTAAATAAAAAGTGGATTCACATACCGATCGTGTACCTGTTTCGGTGGGTGTGCGAATTCATGCCGCCATATTGGTAAAGTCGTGCAGGATGCGTGCTTGGTAAGCGTTGGGTGCGCTAATTTCGACCCCGCGTAACGTTACGTACGTAGTTTCGGAGGTCACGCCGGGTGCGCGAATCCACCGCAAATTTGTAAGTTTTAAAACTATATATATATATATGTTTAATATGTATATTGAAGCAAGAGATTATTTAATTTATTTATAAAAGTCAGATATTTTTACGGAATCGCAACAGGTGCACGCTGGTTGAGTGTGCGGTGCGCCAATCCATGTGACATTTAAAAAAAGAATTTTATTGGTTAAGAGCCTTTTCATTCTAGAAGTTACAGCACCCCACCCAATTTTCTCATTCCTTCAAGAACATTGTCAGGAGACACACCTATTGTGTTTTTTTCTCTTGTTCAATTTTTTGGGTGTTTTTTGGGGGGAAAATAACAAAAAATGGCATCTTCCAATGCACCTGAAAACATCCATGGTGAAGAAGATGAGTTGGAGGAACCAACACGGAAAAGGAAGGAGAGTGTCGTGTGGGCCTTTTTTACTTTTCCAGAAGGCGAAAAAAAGGTGAATGCGAGGAAGGTCACTTGCAGCATCTGCAAACATGTCTTATCTCGGGGCTCCGGGAAGAAATACTCATGTGGTACTTCCTCCATGCTTAAACATCTGCAGACCATACATCCTCGTCAGCTAGCACGGGAGCAACGCAGACGAGAGCTGGAAGAACAAGCCCAGCATGATGACCAGCAAGCAGGAGCAAGTACTTCTACTGGTTCTGGAACATCAAACAGAGGACCTGACATTAGGGCAGAATTTTCTGGTCTGGAGGAAAGGTGCATCAAGTGCAAGAAGGTTCTCTGTTATGGGGAACAGTCCATTGACGCCATAGTTTTTGCTGCACGAAGCCAACACTGCTAATATTTTTTTTGCAATGTTTTTTAAATTGCAAAAGTTTAGACAACAGTTTTGTCAGTTTATTCTGTTGTTTGTTGTTTTTTTTAAACACCCAAAAATGTTATAAAAGTTAGAAAAACAAAAAAAAAATATAAAACAAAAAAAGAAGAAAAAAATGGTTCTTGTTAGAACCGCCTATTTTGTTAAAAAAAGAGAAATTTGTATGTGTTGCATGAAGAAGTGCATGGATAATATCTGGATGATTACATGGGTGCATGGGTAGTGCCTGGATGATTGGAGGACTGAGAGGATAGTGCCTGAGTGATTGGAAGAGTGCATGGGTAGTGCCTCTGTGATTGCATGAGGGCATGGGTAGTGCTTGGGTGATTGGAGGAGTGCATGGCTACTGGCTGGGTAATCGGAGGAGTGAATGAGTAGTGTCTGGATGATTAGAGGATGCATGGGTAGTGCATGGGTGATTGGAGCAGTGCATGGGTAGTTCCTGGGTTATTGCATGAGTGGATGAGTAGTGCCTGGGTGATTGCAGGAGTGCATGAGTAGTGCCTGGGTGATTTTGTAGGTGCATGGGTATTGCTTGGGTGGTTTTGTAAGTGCATAGGTAATGCCTGGGTGATTGCATGAGTTTATGGATAACGCCTGGATGATTGCATGAGTGTATGGTTAGTGCCTGGGTGATTGCATGAGTGCATGGGTAGGTATTTAGTGATTGGAGGAGTGCAAGGGTAGTGCGTGGTGATTTTATAAGTGCTTGGGTAGTGGCGGAGGGATTGGATGAGTGCATGGGTAGTGCTGAGGTGATTGGAGGAGTGAGTTGGTAGAGTTTCAAAAAATGAATGACTGCATTAAAAGTGACTGTAAACATTACTTCATATTATTATGCTTATTACGTTATTTAATCTTACCTTGTTTATTGAAGTAGATATCAAACTCATTGAAACTATTTTATAGTTGTTTCATTGTAAACTAAATTTAAAATATTTTCAAACTTTAGTATTACTTTCTGTAAAAGAGAAGAAAAAAACTGTTATTGCACATAATATTTTAGGGGCCGATTCCGATTCAGGCCGGAAAACGTACCGACCGACTCGGTACGGGAATGTAGTCCGACCGACACGTACCGGCGCCGTCCGATCCGCGTAGTACGATGCTATGCATGTGAATTACGACCGACTCGTACGGAACACAAGCCGAACGACTGAACCGCACGGAAAGCAGCCATCCGGACGGAAAATCTACGCGAATCGAACCGACCGACACGCACCAGGAATGAACCCGACAGATACGTACCCGCGAACTCCGACCCGCGCAGTACGATGCAATACGTGTAAAACCAGACCGAGTCGCACGGAGCTCGAGCCGTACGACCGACATGCATAGAAAACAGGGAGCCGAAGCAACCCAATACTCCGCGACTGACGCGTACGCCGCACTTGAAACCCAGCAGAAAGACAGCGTGAAAGACTCAGAGAAGCTCGCACGAGACAACTGCAGCATCCGACTCAGTCAGAAGAACGTCTCCTACATGCCCAAAAAATACAAAGGAAAAAATACAAAAAAAAGGGCCAAACAAGCAATGACAAAGTCAATAAATACTGGGGAAAAAAAACATGGAACAAAGACACACCCACAACTCCACCCATATAAAGGCCACAAATCCCTACCATGATCCTTTGCAAATTCAACTGACCTGCCAGTACAGAACACCATCAGATAGCAACCACAGACACACTCACAACTCATCCATCACACAAGCCACACACCATTAGCACTTCCCTAATAGCACCCTCACATACACCTAGCAAAACTGACACTCACCCACCCTCACTTGCACACTCACACACACATCAATCACCACCACCACCCATCACCATGCCCCCAAAGAAGAATCTAAAGTTCCTAGACAGTGAATTGGAAGTCCTGGTAGATGAAATCCTAAGAGTAGAGCCACAGTTGTTTGGTACATTGGTCCAACAGAACCCCATGTCGCAGAAAACCAAGATGTGGGAGAGGATCGTTGACAGGGTGAACGCACAATCACCATGTTTGCGCACAAAGGAAGACATCCAGAACAGGTGGTATGACGTGCGCCGGAGGGTCAAGGACCTACTCAAGAAGGAATACGCCTTGAGTCATCGCACCGGCAGTGGCCCTCCTGCCAAACCAGTATACCTCAGGTCCTGGGAGGAGAAGGTGCAGGCCATCCTACCACCAGAGAGCGTACATGGACTATCAGACATCCCAGAGCCTGGTAAGTACACAACCAATATACCCAATATTGTGTGACAATACACACACATCACTGTCAAGGGGATAGTGAAACCATGCACCGTTAGCAAAGCCACAGTAACCAAAAGATAATCATCCCAAGATGTGTATGCTAGTCAGACAAACACAATACCTGCCATATCATAGTGATATGTAACTGTGTCATGACATGTACAAACCTAACAACAAATAGAGCAAGGCAGTGGCACAAATCTAACCAACAAACACTGTCAGACATTTTGCCACCACTAGAACACCACCTCACAGGGAAGCTGACTGAAAGGAAGGAATTGTGTGTATGCTGGTGAAGTAAGTGTAGCCAATAGCATTATGGGAGTTGTAGTCACAGATATTGGTCACCCTCACAATTGGCCCATCAACACCACTCTGAACCATGCTCACATCACAGGGAGTGGAAAAGAACTGACAAGATGGCTGACACTGGGTACTGCTGCGGGGAGAACAAGCCCCTGCTGGGTGTTGTGCTCAAAACAACAGCAGGACACCACTGCCTGACATCCTGAAAGCCAACTTGCACTCCCTGCAATGGAAGCACGTTCCATGGTGGGATATCTGGCTGGGTGGGAAGGAGGACTGACAGCTCTGACCATAGTTACCAGCAGCTTTTCTCACACACCCCCTTAACACAAACTCCACACAACTCACCTGGGAGAATGCATTGCCTCACACTCTAATTAAATATTCCACAAAGAACTACCACACTGGGTTATGCTGTGTGAAGCACAGGGACACTTTTGGGACTTGTAGCCAAACAAACGCCAGGACAACACTGTCAGCCATCCTGTCAGCACAGGCACACTACCCCACAGGGAAGCAGAGTCAAAAGGAATGAAGTATGGGCATGCTGGGAAGGGGGGTGTAGGGAATAGCATGATGGGAGTGGTAGTCACAGTTCAACATCCCCCACCCGCATGGCCCGGCAAGCTCACACTGAAGCATGCACACCTTACAGGGAGTGAAAAGCCACTTCAAAGATGTCTGACAATGGTGCTCTGTTGTGGGGAGCACAAGGCCTTGCTGGGAACTGTGCACCAACCAACAACAGGACACCACTGACTGACATCCTGAGAGTTAACCTGCACCTACTGCAAGGGTGGCATGCTTCATGGTGGGATAACTGGGCTGGGGGGAGAAGGAGGTCCGGATGTCAACCAAATTCCACCAATGCTGGCCATACACACACCTACTCTGCAAAAACACATTGCACACGTGGGACCAGTCACTCCCAAAGTAAAAGCTATGGCAAGATGGCTGACACATGGGCATGAGAAATGATGTGCCTGCAATTCACACCCATGCACTGGCCAACCCAAACACGTACACACTCACAGCCATTGCAACTCTATGTTTACACACACTGTCAGGGGATGCAGTGTCCATGGGTGCCCCCTGGCCTGGCTGTGAAGATGTGACTTGCAGATGACAACTGTGGAGAATCAGACAAACTACATAGCACAAAACACACTGGAAGTCACAGAGACATAATTGACAGGGGACACCTGACAGTGAATGCAATGGACACACCAATATACCGGACACTGTACCATGGTGTCAGTCACACAAGTTGCGGTTGTGAGCTGCATTCCACTCCCACATCGTTCGGCAACATATGCATCCTTCACACAACACACCACTCACTGTCATAGACACTGTAAACACAAGCACCAAGCTGGACTGCATTTGAGGAGACATGCTACTCACAGCAGCAGAACTGCAACACACACCACTGGCCATCACTGTCATGACAATGGAAAAGCCAGAGAGCTGCCGTGCCCAATCCTTATCACCATGGAGGACATTGACAAGATTAATCACGTTTGCACGTACAAAACTCAGCAACAACATCATTAGCTACGTTAACAACATCACTTGTATGAAATGAGATGTGAACTAGGAACCCAGACAACAACACAGATACTCCCAAGAGATCCCAAGCATACCGGACTGTGACCATGTTGTCCAGACACACCAATGTGACGCACAAAGACTGGCAAAAACTGCCACCACACATGGCCCAATCTTGAAAGATATCCTAAGTGGAATTGCACGTATGTCCCTGTTAAAGGACAAATGTGGACAAGGATGACAGACCTGTGTCAGGCACGTGATGGCCCTTGAGTAGCAATGGCCATGTACAGCCAATCAATACATGAGCTGGTCATGCACACACCTCAACATTCACATTGAAATGCTTCAGGTTGGCAGGACAATGTGCTACAACAATATCAACCTCTGGCTGTGACAACTTAGGACAATGCAATGTACAGGCACGCATCCAGATGTACAGTCACAACTGTCATGTGTTTGAACCATTGATGCCTGTAGAAACATAACATACATTGTGTGTCTCTTCCAAACACAGGTGATGATGGGGACACAGCAGCAGATGATGAGGAGTCACTGTCCCAGGCTCCGGTGGCCCCTGAGCTCTCTGGTGTGGAACAGCCTCTGCCCTCCTCGGATGGCGAAGACCTACCTGGCCCCTCCGGTGTGAGTCATCATGCAGCACCAGCAGGACCACCATCTGCACCCCCTGCACCCACTGCTCCAACATCTGCCAACATACAGACCACCCCCGCCGACACGGACAGACCAAGGACACTGAATGACAATAGCACAGGGACCACAGCCCCCCGGGAAGCAATGGACAACAACCCCAGTACCAACCCCCAAGGGGGCCTAGGGTCACCTGTGCGTGCCACCACAGGTCCCGCACGTGTGGCCAGGGGTGGTGGGAGGAGTGGTAGGCAGAGGTCGCTGTTTGCAGAGGGGTCTGGACTGCATGATGACCCACAACTGGTACGCATTGCAGAAGCGTACCAGAATAGCACCGGAGAGGTCAGCCAGGTAGTGGGGATCCTCAAGGACATTTAACAGCAGCAGGCTGCCCATCATGCCCGCTTGGACTCCCACATGTCCCGTGTGGAGACACACATGTCTGGCATGGAGTCCAAGTGGGACACATTGGAAGAACTGACAGCGGTGCAGAGGGACATATTGACATGCCTCCGCCAGATTAGCACCAACATGTCCACACCTCCCTGTGTGCCCACAACATCTGGTGCCGCAACAACTGCAACTGCCACAGGGAGGGAGGATGACTCTGGTGGAGAGTCCTCTGCACCGCAGTGGCCTGCATGGGAGAGTCCCCCCAGAAAGAAGAGGGGTCGTCCGAGGAAGGACAACTGAGAGGCAGATGGCCATGTACATCCCCCAGGAACCCATCACCTGTTCTGGAAATTCTCCTTTGTGTGCAAACTGTTCACCCTGTCGAATGCAACCCAACTCTCCCACATGACATGGGGAGTTTAAGTTGGACTAATGTATCAGATGACTGTGGACTTTACTCAGGACATTTCTGCTACCAACACTTCCAACTCATCTGGGAACTTTGGATTCCAATCCCAATGTACAGCACCCACCATCCTGTGCACTATCCTCACACATGTATGTAAATAAACTCACTAATACACCATACTTGCCTCTGTTGTGATTCCAACGTGGTATTTTGTCATGGAGATGATGATCTGCTAAATGACACTGTGCATGCTAACTGCTACAGCAATTCCAACACCGTCATGGCGACGTGACACATATGAGGGAGACACACCACTAGGGCAACACAACACATACACACCAGGGCCATCTGACTCATCGCCTACACTGATGTTGCCAGGAAATACAGTGGAATGCACAGACACCACACCTATTCAGAGTCCGTGTTAACTAGCCCACAGGTGCAGTAAGCAAATGTCAGTCAGATGTGTGACCAGAGACAACCACATCCCAAAGTGAAGCACAGGTTTATTACACATTTGCAACATGTTGTTTCCACTACAGATGCAAGGTAATCCCACGTGGCAGTGGCCACACAGTCAACAAGTGTTGAAGAAATAAAGTCCAGGGGTGTGTGGCACATCACCTGTAGGGAAACGACTGCTTCCACCCTGGAAGTTGAATCATGGTGTTGGGGGATCACAGTTGACCAAACTACTTTGAAAGTACCCTGTGAAGGACAGACATGACACACAGTTAAAAGCACTGAAGAACAGGACAGAACTGCAATACTCATGCACAATACATGTCACAAGATACCTACACAAAACCAAGTTAGCATGTCAACACTGTTGGGGAGTACAGACTACCTGTAAGGACACATCGCTGCACGCATCCAGTCAAGTAGCACATGGCCACACTCAAACAGCAACAGAGCACCACCAACACATATAATGCAAACTCAAATCATTGACATAACATCTCTGTATACTCACATTCAGCTGAAGAAGTTGGTGATGAGCTGTGTGCGGACATCACCCTCATCATCATCATCATCACTGGCATCGTGGCCCAGGCCAGGATCCTCCACAGGTGGCGGATGTTGGTCATCGTCATCCAGGATGAGAGGCAACTCCTTCCGCACTGCCAGGTTGTGTAGCATGCAGCAGACGATGAAAATATTGCACACCTTTGCAGGGGCATATGGGAGGGCCCCTCCTGTCTTGTCCAGGCAGCGAAAGCGGCTCTTCTGGACACTAAATGTCCGCTCGATCACTCTCCCGGTCCGACCATGTGCCTCATTGTAGCGCATCTGGGCTGGTGTCACAGGGTTCCTGAGGGGTGTCAGCAACCACGGCATGTTGGGGTATCCGGAGTCACCTACATACAGACAATTGCACATTAGCTGATTTGGAAAAGAGGGTGGAATACAACATTGCCGAACATACACCATGGTACAAAGTCAGTACACACCGACAAGCCAGGCACGCTGGTTCTGCATCTGTGACATCATCCTCGGGATGCGACTACTCCTCATCACGTAGGCATCGTGTGCAGAACCGGGGAAACATGCACACACATGTGAGATGCTCATATCTGCAAGACATACCACCAGAGCATTGATAGAATGGAAAATTTTCCTGTTCCTGTATGCCTGCTCATGTGCCTGTGGTGGTACCAAAGCCACATGTGTCCCATCAATGGAGCCGATGACATGTGGCATCCTCCCCAGGGCATAGAAGTCCCTCTTGACGTCAGTGAGTTGTTGACGTTTAGGGAAATAGATGTACTAGTTCAAGTATGTTAACATTGCCTCCAAAACATCGCGTAGCACACGGCTGAACATGGTCTGTGACATCCCACCAGCAGACGCCACAGTGTGTTGAAAGGTACCGGTGGCAAAGAAGTGTAGGGCTGCCATCACCTTCACCTTGGGGGTCAGCGCTGTAGGGTATGGCCGGCCAGGTAGCAAATGTGGGGCCAACCGCCCCGCCAATTCCTCAATCAGCGGCCTGTTGAAGCGGTACCGTCGGATGCAGTCACGTTCCACCATGGTTGCAAGGTCAGGGAATGGTCTATGGACAGCTGGTGCCCTGCAGTACATAGGTGAACAAAGAAAGATTGTCAGTCACCCCACATTTGTGGCATTGACCATACTCAATATCACATGATACATCATTACGAGACACAAGTACTTGATGTGTGTGCCGTTCTGTATGGACATATATGGCACCTACATGGCCATCATCTAACATCTCAGTTCAACATGTGTTGACAACAAGTTCCAGGTTGTGCTATGGGAAATCATTAGGCTGTGTCACAGTACCCATGTACTGCTGTCACGTTCCAAACACACACCACAGTGACAAGTGAGGACAGATGTGCCCCAGGCATTACAGCTCTTTGACAGGTAGATTCCCAGGGACCCTGTATTGCCACATGGACACTGGCATGACATGGCGTATCATGTACACGCCAGCAAAACAACCATGTCTCCCACAGGTAGTGGCCCCTGTTGCCTCTGCAGGACAGACATGGACGTCTGTGACACACACACGCACAACATCAAAGTCGATGCACAAACAACGTGGATGTGGAGACTGTCTCCCATTGTGCACATGGATTCAGAGACATCTGAAACACAACATGCACACAGACTGTGGAGGGCCATCACAATTGTGGCAATGGGTCACCCTGTGACGTACATACCATCCCACATGGGACTCAGGGTGTATGTGACATAACATACACATATACAACCTGGAAATGTGACCATGCCACATGCTCTGAACTGAACAGTTGCACATCACAGTGGTCATGTGCACAACACACAAAGGATTCTGTCCCCATGAACACGTGCACAGCCTGGGAGTGGCTGCCCCCAAGTGCCACCAAACAAACCACATGTTGACCCCCATACACACACAGGTAATGCAGCCTTACATGCCTTAGGATACAGTGTGGACAGGCTGTGGTGTTGTAGGTGTGCCCCTGAGTCCCTGGCAAGTAATTGTGGCTGGCATACATTCACCTGTGACAACCATGGTGACATATGCGAGTGATTTGTACAGGGACGCGTCGTACAGCAATGGACCGATCCGTGTGCACGCATTGGCCATTGCATATGATGTTGACGGATGCGTGTTGTGTTTAGAAATACGCGTCGTACAGCAATGGACCGATCCGTGCGCCCGCATTGGCCATTGCATATGATGTTGACGGATGCGTGTTGTGTTTCGAAATACGCGTCGTACAGCAATGGACCGATCCGTGCGCACGCATTGGCCATTGCATATGATGTTGACGGATGCGTGTTGTGTTTCGAAATACGCGTCGTACAGCAATGGACCGATCCGTGCGCACGCATTGGCCATTGCATATGATGTTGACGGATGCGTGTTGTGTTTCGAAATACGCGTCGTACAGCAATGGAACAATCCGTGCGAACGCATTGGCTATGGACTGACATGGTAACGGACGCGTATTCGAAGCTTTTACGAGTCGGATGCAGTGAATTCAGTTGGCCACCCACAACAATGTTGCAAATTCATGGGTGTCATCAAGTTGAAATTTTGAAGGATGCTGTAGGCGTGTATAAGTGGTGCAATTCCATGTATTGGCCAGATTCAGAAGATTCAAACGACTTGGACCTATCACTTTGGACACATGGGACAGTATCTGCCTCTGCAGCACACATATAATGCTGGCTGTTCCCCTGAGAGCTCACTTGCCTGCACTACATGCTCCAGGACGACATCTGCCACCACCACTGCTGCAGTCTCTGCATCCTGTGGCCACTGCAATGGCACGTACTGTGGAGAGAGCCCCAGCCTTCAGCACTGAGGAGAACCAGGCCCTGCTGGACAGCCTCCTTCCACAGTACAGCAAGCTGTATGGGAAACCAGGGGAGCAGGTGAAAGTGCTGTCCACTGCCTTACTAATTGTGCATGTTGTCTGACTAGCAAGACTTACAGTATGTACACCAGTGGCTAGCATGCTCACTGAGTAGTTGTCACCCCCCAAAGTGTGTAGTTACATGCACTGAACAGGCATAGTGCAGTAACAGTGCATTCCAACAAGGTTTTACTTCCCAGGCAATGATACCATTTAGTAACTGCTGGACAACTGTTCATAGCCATAGTTGCACTACCTGTGTACATCATATGCCCCTGTGATTGAGACATGTATATCCAACTGTGTGATGCACGGATATGTTGCATGTGTAGTAATGGCCTTTTCACTTTGTCATCCTCACAGGTTGATGCCCACCAGAAGCAGGAGATCTGGCTGACCATCGCCCGGGCAGAACGATCTGTGGGGGTCTACAGGCGCAGGATCCGCAACTGCCAGAAGAGGTGGCAGGACCTTCGTGGCTGGACCCGGAGGATTGCAAGGGTGCAGCTGAAGCTGTCGCCTCCTCGCAGGAGGGGCGGACACCGGACCCTGACACCCCACATGGTCCAGATTCTGGCGGTGGTCTTCCCTGACCTGGATGGGCAGCTGAAGGCCAGACAGCAGCAAGGAGGCGGTAAGTGCTAGCCTTTTCTGGGTACTATGACTAACATGCTCTATGCACTCCTTTAGCCTGGTTCCACTTCCACAGTACGACTGTCTTGTCGTCCTGGACTCATGTCCCTCACTTGTGTCATGCCCCCTCCTCATCTGATACACAGGTGTGGCCCTTACAGTCTGTGACTTAGGTCACTTGGGTACTGTGCACTTGCAGTTACCTGTGGTTCAAGTTGGGGACAGCATCAGTTACAGGAACTTTGTTGTGGGCTGCATGGGTGGTACAATTGCTCACACAATGCCTGTGATCTGATATGTACTCTGGGTATGGCTTTAATATGTGTTCCAATTGCTGCTCTGACTCACCACATGTCTGGGGTATGTGCCACACACCCATGCTGCAGCAGAGACCAAGGTAGGAGCCTCAGAAGTATGTACATCATGTGTGTGACACATGCATAGCCACCTGGCTAGTGTTCAGGGTAATACCATGTTGCACATGGACCAGGACTGTAATGCCTACTCCGGACATCGAAGGCACTCTGTTCTCCCACTCCCGTGTGTCAGCATACATATTGGGCATTGTGAAGAGTGCACTCAGGTGTCTGCCTCTGTGTCACCGTGGTGTGGCCTTGCTTTTTGGACTCCTGGAGTGTTTAACAATTTGGGGTGGCCAGCCATCTGAGTTGTGACTATAGGATCTGCACATTGGTCAATGCATAGGTCTCTGATCCCTTGACTGTGCCAAATGGTGTATGAAACATTGAGGTGCAGGCAGCTTTGGTTCATTCTCATCAGACGGTGAAGTGCTCATGTGGATGGATTTGTGTTTGCAGTCACTCAAATGTCTAATTTGAATGACGTGGGATCATCTTAGTCCTCATGATGTGGGTGGCCAGGGGTGCACATGTGCACCTGTCAGCTGCAGGGCTTGCATTCCCAAAACTTCCATGATTGTGACACAGTGCAGACTGGTGTTGTGTGTATGCACTGCCCCTGTGACAGGAGACAGTTATGACTGACTTGCCAGACAGGCCTGTGCCATGACATTCAACTTGCAAAGGGTGATCCATCAGTAGTGTGATATGTCCTGCATGCACACCATTGTCGCATTGTCTATCAGGACATGAGGACATCATTGTGTCTGGTGATGGAACCAAAACCCGCATATCGACAGAGACTCTGCCCATCACTTTTCCTGACACATGTACTGAGTCAGTGGCAGGAGATGGCATGTGTTTGGAGTGACACATTTCCATATGTTCTCTTGGATGTCCAACAACTGTGTATGTGGTGCATGTGTGCACATATGATTAGTCGCATACAACAGGCACCAGACAGATGGGTGCATGGACAGGTAGGATATGAGTGGCATGATTGACTGTCAGGCAGACAATGGGCTTCTTCAAATCAGTGTCAGCACTCATTGCAATGTCTAGCAAATGATGGCAGGGCTTGCTCTGTGATGTGCTGTACTTACCGTGGTGTGTGTGGTCAGTACAGGTGACTAATGTTGCTCTGTTTATCCTGATTGTTTGCAGATACATCCACGGCCACAGGAGGAGACAGCTCCACGGACCAAGAGGAGCGGCAGAGCCAGACTGGGTCCACTGCAGAGGAGACCGAGGGACCCAGTGGCACGGAGGGTGAGGGGAGCCACACTGAGGAGACCTCAGCTACGACCACCTCGGGTGAGGAACACAGCACTTCCAGTGAGGACTCCCTTGTGGAGGCGGGTGTCAACAGACCACAGACAAAATCGAGCAAGTCTGTCCCCGCCACCACCACCATCTCCACCCTCCCATCTGCTCCCATCCCACATGTCCGTGGAGGCTCCCGTGTAGGGGAGCGTGTCTCCTTCATGCCAGGCACCGCACCCCCTACCTCTGTCTCCCCTGCTGCCCTGAGTGTGGAGTCTGTGGACTTGCTGAAACAGATCCATGTAGGGCAGACATCAATGCTGAGTGTCCTCCATGCACACACGGGTCTGTTGACACAACTGGTGTCATTCATGGAGGGCATGTCATCTGGCATGTCTGCCCTACAGCGGACCAATCAGTCCATGGACTCCTCACTGACGGCAGCAGTGTCCCTCCTGCAACAGTCCTTCACCCCTCCTACCTCTGCCCCATCCACAATCCCCAGCACCCTACCTGTCCCAAGCACACACACACCGGCACAGGCACGCACCAGCACAGACACAAGCAGCACACAGACACACTCCAAAATCCATACGCACACGCACGCACAGTCATGGGACTGATACCTCACTCACAGGGGATGGGGCCCAGACACACACACACGCATCCACAAGCACTCCGCAGTCCTCAGATGCCTCTCCCTCCAAAACTCCTTCCCTTGCCTCACCTGCAACCCCCCCCAGAAGCTCTTCCTCTGTAAGCTTGGCCTCTTCCCCACAGATCCATCTGACCCAACGTACAGGCGGAAGAGGCGACCACCACACACAGAGGGGAGTGCCCCTCACACCCGGACACCCTCCCCCAGGCACAGGCAGACTGAGGACCCCATTAGGAAGTCCCCCCGGACCAGGAAGGGCAAGACCCCACCACCACCACCACGCAGCTCCACCACACAGTCTCTCTCCTCCATCCCCCAGGCCACCACTCCACAGGTTCCCCCACCACAACCTGCCCCAGGTTCCCCCACACACCAATACCGCATCCCCAAACTGCTTAGGCCCTCCCCCCACCACTTGCTCTTCCACCCCCAACCCAGACGCTCGGCCTGTTTGTGCCACTGGTGTGGAAACCGGGTCCCCCCCTTCTGCCCTGCCCACCTCTTCTGCCCCCCCTTCCACTCCCTTGGAGTTATGCACTGCAGTGGAGTCCACAACCACCCCGTCTGACTTTGGCACTGCAGTGGGGACCCAGTCCACTCCATCTGACCGGCCCACTGCAGTGGTGCCATCACCCACACCATCTGACTTGTGCCCTACAGTGTGCCGGCCCCCACTGAGTCAGACACCTCCACTGCAGTTGCCGGTGACACTCCTGCACCCACCACCTCTTCACTGCCTCCTTCTGGCATCCCCTGATCCTGTCCCTGCGGTGCCTGGCCTGCCCCTTGTATGCCCCTCCGAGGGGGATGTCCCCTGGCGGTACCAGTGCAGGCAAGCAATGGGTGACAAGTTGTCACATGTCACCCATTTCGGACTGTGAATGTGGACTGGCCATTGGCCTTAGTTTCTTTTGGACTTCCAATTTTTCATTCACATTGGCTGAATAAAGCGTCTTTTTGTTTACTAGTGGTTTTGCTTTTGTTGTTCATGATGTAGATGAATATCATCATGCATTTGCTGTTGTAATAGTGTTCAGATCAGGAAAATGAAGTGTTGCTGTGATGGACTCCATGTGGTCCATGGGATATGTGTCCTAATCTAGTCTGGATCCATAGCATCCTTTGCTGCAGTCTGAGGGTGTAATGTTCAGCATTTGACACAGGGATGTACGTTTTGCATTTGTAATTTAACATCTGTGGCTTACACTCATGCACATCTGGTGGGCTTACCACTGTTCAATGTTTCTATTTCCCTGACTGTGTGCCCATCTCCACTGGACATGCAGTTTAGCACATCAATGTTGAAGGACTCATCTGTGTATACTGTGCAACTTGCTTGACACGAGTTTTGGGTATATGCAGATGACTGAAGTGACACTCCCGTACCCAGGCTGATGTGAGCAGAGCCTTCAGTGTGTTGTATTTGTTGGCTCACTGACCGAGTGTTCTGCTGACATGTTTGAGTCGTGCACAGACAAGGTTTGGCACAGCGGACCTTCCACCGGAGTGGAGTGCCCTCATGGCAGTGTGTAATCCCGTGACATTGCCTGGGCCCGTGTTGTGTGTTATGTAAGCATGTCTGTGTGTGTTCCCTTCCCTTTTCCTACACAGGCTGTGCCCTACGGATGTTCCTGTTTGTGTTGCTTGCTGAGTTGTCCTGTGTTCATCCAGCATCTTGGACCTGGTTTCTCCGTGATGTGGGTGCATGGCAAACTAATGTTCATCAGGTTGTCATCCCTAGTTGTCTTTGTTGTCAGGGCTGGGGATGTGGGCAAACGCAGATGGGACACAGTCAGGATTCCCCTTGGCACTTGTTGGTTACACAAGTCATGTAATTTACAGTTTGTGGTAGCTTTCAGTGATTGTGACACGTTATGTGTGTGACTGCTGCCACTCCTCAGGGTCAGAGCTGCAATGTTGGAAGTTGTCTACGTGTGTTCTTTGTGGGTCACCTTGGCTTCTTCATTGGTGTGTGACTGTGGCCGGGATCCCATTGATTGGGGTGGATTTCACGTCATGCCCATGTACCGCGTACTGTGTAGTGTGTCAGACATTCACGAGTTTTGTTGACTGGCCAGGTGTGATGGGTTTCTGCACCTTAGTTCCCACAACCACCCCTGGGATTGTCATGGGTGCATGTGCAATGTCACCAGTCCATGTGAGCTTCACTGCTGCACATTGGTGGAGATCAAAGTGTGTGGTGTTGAGTGTGTGCAAATGTGAGTTGTTGCACGGCTAGACCCCTACCTCCATATTGGCCTTGGCTGACAGGCCGTGCTGATTGATTTGTGCTTGTGTAGGTGTGATGGTAGTTTGTTGCTCAGGACACAAGGCTGTGGTTCACAGTGTGAACAACATCTACCTTTGTCATCACAGTGGGATTATCATGCAGGCTAGTGTCACCACAATGTGGGGTCCCTGGGGGTAGTGCTGTGGTGGGTCTGTCTCTTGCTGTGTTAGTTGCTGTTCCTACAAGCTTGTGTGACATGTGTAATTTGGGCTCCCTCTCATCTAACAATGCCTGATTGCCCACATAGGGAATCCGATCCATGAGTTACTTTTGTATGGCACTGTATACACATCTGTGTAATTAGAATTCAGGCCTCCTCATGTGTTGTGTGGTTGCCTGGGGACACTGGCACACCCCCATCACCTGTTGTGTTTGATATGCAGTGTGAGGCTGCCTGTTTGTGTTTGTGCATCTGCACCACTGCATTGGCATATCTTTAGTGTGCCATTGCCTGTATGTTGTTTGGAGGGTTTCCCATGCTGTCCCTGGGACTCCTAGGTCATCAGTCAGCACAATAATCATGGTTTGTATGTCCCATTGCTGCCATGGTATGGTATTTGTTCACCTCACATCTACAGTCTCCACAGGATATCTACATTTGTGTGTCCATTAGTGCAGATATGTGGGTCTGCATTATGATGGTCACTTCTGGCATTGTGTAATTGATAAATGGAGACAATGTCAGTCCCCATGGGTGATGTTTGTCTGCACATGGCCAAAGGTATGTTTTATTTGCACTGCACTGTTTGCCTCACCCAATCTATGTTGCTATGGGACACAACCACTACTTTGCCACTGATGTGTTTGTTGTTCTGTGACTAGGAATCATCCATGCTGTTTGGCAGTTGCAGCTTTTTCCATGACAACACTTACCTTTTGGTCACTGTGATGATGGGGGTTTAGACCCCATTGCCACAATGTTCAAAATGTGCTTCAGCTATGGACCCCACACTTACCTTTTGGTCACTGTGATGATGGGGTTTAGACCCCATTCCCACAGTGGTCATGGTCTGCTTGCATTGTGAAGGCCACACACATTTTTGTGTGACACATGTGATAGGGGGTCACATTGTATGTTCAATGTCATGTTCAGTGTTGTAGGCATTTGACACAGACTACACACTCTTGTCATGATGTTGGGGGATGTCTTTTGCTGACATTCCTTATGTTGGAGTATGCTGGTTGTGTCATGCATTACCCGTCCTATGAGTGGGGATGGTAGTAGTGGTAGGCATCCAGCCCCCCATGAGTAGGGGTGGTGGTAGTGGTAAGCATCCAGACCCCCATGAGTAGGGGTGGTGGAAGGCATCCAACCCCCCATGAGTAGGGGTGGTGGTAGTGGTAGGCATCCATCCCCCCATGAGTAGGGGTGGTGGTAGTGCTAGGCATCCAGCCCCCCATGAGTAGGGGTGGTGGTAGTGGTAGGCATCCACCCCCCATGAGTAGGGGTGGTGGTAGTGGTAGGCATCCAGGCCCCCATGAGTAGGGGTGGTGGTAGTGACAGGCATCCAGGCCCCATGAGTAGGGGTGGTGGTAGTGGTAGGCATCCATCCCCCTATGAGTGGGGATGGTGGTAGTGACAGGCATCCAGCCCCCCATGAGTAGGGGTGGTGGTAGTGGTAGGCATCCATCCCCCCCATGAGTAGGGGTGGTGGTAGTGATAGGCATCCAGGCCCCCATGAGTAGGGGGTGGTGGTAGTGACAGGCATCCAGCCCCCATGAGTAGGGGTGGTGGTAGTGGTAGGCATCCATCCCCCTATGAGTGGGGATGGTGGTAGTGACAGGCATCCAGCCCCCATGAGTAGGGGTGGTGGTAGTGGTAGGCATCCATCCCCCATGAGTAGGGGTGGTGGTAGTGGTAGGCATCCAGGCCACCATGAGTAGGGGTGGTGGTAGTGACAGGCATCCAGCCCCCTTGAGTAGGGGTGGTGGTAGTGGTAGGCATCCATCCCCTTATGAGTGGGGATGGTGGTAGTGGTAGGCATCCATCCCCCATGAGTAGGGGTGGTGGTAGTGGTAGGCATCCAGGCCCCCATGAGTAGGGGTGGTGGTAGTGACAGGCATCCAGCCCCCATGAGTAGGGGTGGTGGTAGTGGTAGGCATCCATCCCCCTATGAGTGGGGATGGTGGTAGTGACAGGCATCCAGCCCCCCATGAGTAGGGGTGGTGGTAGTGGTAGGCATCCATCCCCCTATGAGTGGGGATGGTGGTAGTGACAGGCATCCAGCCCCACATGAGTAGGGGTGGTGGTGGTGGTAGTGGTAGGCATCCATCCCCCCATGAGTAGGGGTGGTGGTAGTGGTAGGCATCCAGGCCCCCATGAGTAGGGGGGGTGGTAGTGACAGGCATCCAGCCCCCATGAGTAGGGGTGGTGGTAGTGGTAGGCATCCATCCCCCTATGAGTGATGATGGTGGTAGTGACAGGCATCCAGCCCCCCATGAGTAGGGGTGGTGGTAGTGGTAGGCATCCATCCCCCCATGAGTAGGGGTGGTGGTAGTGGTAGGCATCCAGGCCCCCATGAGTAGGGGTGGTGGTAGTGACAGGAATCCAGCCCCCCAAGAGTATGGGTGGTGGTAGTGGTAGGCATCCATCCCCCTATGAGTGGGGATGGTGGTAGTGACAGGCATCCAGCCCCCCATGGGTAGGGGTGGTGGTAGTGGTAGGCATCCATCCCCCCATGAGTAGGGGTGGTGGTAGTGGTAGGCATCCAGGCCCCCATGAGTAGGGGTGGTGGTAGTGACAGGCATCCAGCTCCCCATGAGTAGGGGTGGTGGTAGTGGTAGGCATCCATCCCCCTATGAGTGGGGATGGTGGTAGTGACAGGCATCCACCCCCCCATGAGTAGGGGTGGTGGTAGTGGTATTCATCCATCCCCCCATGAGTAGGGGTGGTGGTAGTGGTAGGCATCCAGCCCCCTATGGGTGTGTAGGGCATTGGTGATAGCCATCCCGCCCCTATGGTTCTGCTGTTGCTAGTGTACGTCATTTCTGCATCCCTATCTGTGTGTGACATATGTTGGGTACGTGTCGTTTGTTTGTGTAGTGGGTGTCTGACTTACCGTCTGCGCCGTACGCGTCCGTGCCGGTTCCGGTAATAGATGTACAGTATTGGTAGGACCTGCGCGATGGGATTCATGGTTGGTTCGTCTCGTTCGGGTTTCTCGTGGCTTCGACTCGTACTCGTAGCTGGCTTGTTCGTCTCGTAGCCGTGGATCGTCTTGTGGCGCGAATCGGAGCTTATGTGCAGCTCTCCCGGATGCTCTGACGTGCCGGACGTAGCGACCAGTTCGGCACGTATGGAGTGCGCATCGTACTAGTCCGGCCGGAAGGTGCTGTGTATTTACTTCCGTGCGACTCGAATCGGCGTTTACGGATCCAGCTCGGTCGGGGAACTGGAGCTGGAATGGGAACGTACGGCTCGCTCGGAATTTTAGCAGCAATGCGCATCGTACTTGCTCGCTCGGACGACTGTTCGAATTGGTCGGGAAAAACGCGTTCGGCTCGTATTTTTTTTTTGCCGGACGAATCGTATTCGGTGCGCTTCCGGCCGAGATCGGAATCGACACCTTAGTTTTAAGAACACAACATAATTTTAGAATTACATAACATATTCAGTTTCCCTTTTTTGCTGTTTTCCGATTCTATTGAATTTCACCATACACAGTGATTTCAATGTTGATAATCGTATAACAGCGGGGAAAAAAATACAATCAGTAAGATTGTAAAAAAAAACAAATCTGTGTTGAAAATATTTACAACAAGTTCAACTATCTGTTTACCTATCTACAGTTTCTAAATTACATTCTTCAACTACATTAAATGATCTACTTCTCTGAAATACATTTTCTAAAATATACACTCTCATTTAGATCGCATACCATATAAAGAACAGATATATAAACTACTTGTTTCAAACACAATTTTGCAAACGGAATAATAATTAGCACAAACAATAATGCAAACAGTAATTCTTCACCTTTTCCCAATAGGCCAAATAATGTTTCTAAATCTATTTTCATTCAAAATATCCAAAATAAACTCGTTAATTCGTGTTCACATCTTCCCAATAGGCTGAATGATGTTTTCAAAACTTTGGCATCAAAAATATTAGATATGAATTTGGTAATTCATAAGGCAACCGACATTTGAATTCCAAATGGGTATCATTACAATGTGTCCATCCTTTATTGCACTTTAAATACACAGTATAGTGTCCAGATGTTGTAGTAGGTCCATCATGGAAAATAATAGCCACTGCTATAAAAGTCCTTCCTGAAATTGATATTTGAGTTGCCACAACATTTTTAATTTTGGTTTCCAATTTTCTTCCATCTGCTCTACAATCCTGTAGCATTAAAATGACATATTGTCCAAATCTTTTTAGAACTAATGTTGACAACATTTCTGATTTACAATGAGAACATTTCATATCTTGATTAGCTGTTTTTACTAATTTGTTAAAAGACACTGATTTGCAATCTGGTATTGTCAAATATATGAATCGTTCAGTGTCTATTTCAGTGGTAGAAGAAAATGAGCCCTCTTCACATTTATGATCCCATCTGTAACTTAGTCCAAACAAATTTTCAATTTCAATACCTTCTTCTTCCAATACTGCAAGCATAACCATAAGAAACTCTTGTGCATCTTGTTGTATATTCTGTGTAAATTGCGAAGAACCAGTACATATATCCAAAAGATGCCAAATGCCAGAAGCAGTATGGATTTTAGTTCTATCACTTACCAACTTTTGAAAAAGATGATGTAATAAAGAACACAATCTTTTTTCTTGATTTTCCATAACTTTATGATAAAGATCTTCTAGATAAAAGACAACATTTACAATTACATTAGCATAGCAGTTGATACCTGAACTATTCTCTAACTGGTATCCTACAATATCATCAACAGAGTCCATTTTCATTTTCTTGGCAGCTTTATGCTTCTCTTCAATTGTTTTCTTTTTTCAATCTGACTAAAATGTTTGTCATATTTCCGTTTTGCACATAGTATATGATTTTCATATATGGGATATTCACCTAAGTAAGGAGCATAAACTCTTCTTAACCGATTATACTCTTTTACACAATTTATATCAGCACTAACTTTTTTCTCATCAAAATCAATCAAATACAAACCAGATAATGTTCTTACACGAGACAATGCAACATATGCCATACCCTCTTTAAACACTGTACTTCCAATATTTACCAAAGCACTGTCTACACTTAAACATTGAGATTTATGAATGGTCACCGCATATGCTAAAGAAAGAGGAAACTGTTTTCTACGAACATACAAATCTTTTACAAGCAAAAAACGAACAGCACAACGTTCAATCTGTTTTACCTCTTCAATCTGATCAAATTTAATCTTCAAGAATTCAATTCCATCTCTGTTCGGATAATTAACAAAATCAACAACTTTTCCTATTGCTCCATTTACTAAACCTTTTTCTACATCCAAATTACGCCGTAAAATTACCCGACAGTTTTCACATACATATAAAGTCTTTTCTAAACCAGCAGTCTTAGATATAGACTTTTCTAAAGAATGCAATTTTGATTTTAATTTTTCTGAGAGAATAATAGTAACTCCTTCGTGTTCTATTTTATCAATGGCTTCCATTTTCATTATTTGTTGTTTTTCAAGCTTCAAAAGTTCTTCATTGAATGTAGAACACTCTTACAGTGTTGGCATTAGGCAAATTATAGACTTTTTTTCTCCAATTCTTTTGTACATTATTTCAGGAGCAATATTTTCATTTGGAAACAAGTTTGTTAGTAGCCGACTTTGTAAAGCTTCTTTACCATGTTTTGTCAAAACACCAATTCTTATATCTTGAAGGATGTTTCCATAATGTTCATCACTTGCTTGTCGCATATTCTTAATAAGTTCTTTCTATTCAAAATGAGACCAAATATTGACATTTCCAATACTTCCCAAAGATTTCCTAGTGTCTTCATGAACAAGTGTTTTAGAAACTGGTTGCCCTTTTACAGGAGTAAGTTGTAGTAGGTCGCCGAATACAGTTACATGTTTTCCTCCAAATTAAACATCATAATCTGTTTTTAAAATCTGTTGCATTCTTAAATGTACAAAGGCAAGCATTAAGTTTGAGACCATGCTCACCTCATCAATGATCAGAAGTTTCATTTTCTTTAGTACTCTTGAAACTTCATAACAAGCTTCTCCAGACAGCTTGTGATATTCCAACTTATTTTCATGTTCAACTGGTAGCATAAGTAATCGATGTAATGTAATCCCTTTTAGTGTTATGTGCTGCTAACCCAGTTGGAGCAGTTACAACACAAGATAAATGTGATTCAGTGGTTCTATGTAGATAACTTGTCAAAACTTTAATTAAGAAACTTTTTCCTGTTCCAGCTTGCCCACTGATATACATTCGAATAGTTTTAAATGATGTGCATTCGCATTCTTTTTTATGCAGTAAACCATGCTGTATCTGTTGTGTAACTTGCTGATGTATTTCTTTTTGGTCAATATTTAGTTCTTCTTCCAAGTTTCCCAACTCAATAATATCCTGTTGTGCTTGTTGCATTGCTGTTTCTACTTCATTCATAGCGATTGCTGCTTCATTTTCAAGAATTGGTTGTCCTAGTGGATCTAGACTTAGTGGAGCAGAACTTTGACTATCTTGAGAACTATCTCTAGCGATTTCAGCCACAATACTAGTTTCTTGTTCAATCTCTTCATTCAACATTTGTAGATAATTTGGAAAACTGTGCATTCAATGCTATCTTTACATGCATTAAAAGAATCTTCATAGCAGTCAAAATCTCCAAGTAATTCCATTTCACTACGCCAAGGTTTGAACAGTTGCAGAAGTGCTAAATAGAAAAATTCCCTTTTATCTGGAGTATCACAACTGAGTTTCCTGTGATTAATAAGATTTCCTTTGGTATGTTTTATCAAACATCCATCACATCCAATTACTGCATATTTTTCTTCATTTATATTTTCTGTAACATTTCTTTTAAAGCTGTAATATTGCAGCACTTCATAGAGACATATGTTTTCCAGATGAGGAATTCTTTTAGGATAGTACGTATCCAACATATTTGTTTTAACAATATCTGTACTTTCCGGTTCATTCAATGCTAAGTTTTCAATTTCTTGTACAGATTTCAATACTCGATTTCGTGTTGCAGCAAGACCTAGACTTACCCAAATGATTCCTCTTGACTTTGAATATAAACTTGCAGAGGTCAACCAATCTGAACATTCGTACGATCCAATCTCTCGATGGGAAAGCATCTTCAAACTAAAGCTGTACAATTTGTTACTAAGAGTCTTCTCTTGTGCAATTTCTTCCCACATTTCTTTCAACTGTCTTTTCAGATTTAGTTATGTATGATATAACATAACGAGCAACAGCAATTGAATTATCTGCAACATACTGGATATCCATATTTGCATTCCACATTGTCAAAATCACTGGATTGTAGTCATTAATATACTTTGAATTTTCAGTTCTTTTTATGTTGTAAGTATTCTTTGGAGATTTCCAAGTTATAGTATGCCTCTCTGCTGACATGAAACTGTTAACTCTTCCTTTGGAAATTACTGGACGTGGGAATCCAAAACGACATTTTGTATAACATTTTTCCTTTGACTTGTATTTCCGTCGACAATATTTCCCACATCGATGACTATGAAACCGTAAAACTTGTTGTCTTAAGCTATTTTCTCCTCCTGTTTTTGGAATAGCACAGGTAACATAGTCTTCAATGAAAGACAAAACAGTCCCATCAGAATAGGTTCCAAATTTAGGTGCATCATTGATCCATAATAGCATGTGTATATGAGGAGCACCTCTGGCTTGGTACTCCTTTCTCCAAAAGAAATCAATAACTTCTCCAAGAGGTGGATTATTTTTACTGCAGATAATAGACATCATAGCTTGAAACCTATGATTAAAATATCTGCACCTTTGTTTGTGGATACTTTGTTGCCTTGACTGGAGCCCTTGCCGCGGGCATTTTGCAAGTTGAACTTCTCCTCCGGTCCCTGACGAGGAGGAGCGACGGGCGCAGGAGCACCATAAATCTCACGGAGGTATCCAGCGGAGCGGGAGCCTTTGTTTGTGGATACTTTGTTGCCTTGACTGGAGCCCTTGCCGTGGGCATTTTGCAAGTTGAACTTCTCCTCCGGTCCCTGACGAGGAGGAGCCACGGGCACAGGAGCGCCATAAATCTCACGGAGGTATCCGGCGGAGCAGGAGCCTTTGTTTGTGGATACTTTGTTGCCTTGACTGGAGCCCTTGCCGCGGGCATTTTGCAAGTTGAACTTCTCCTCCGGTCCCTGACGAGGAGGAGCCATGTGCGCAGGAGCGCCATAAATCTCACGGAGGTATCCAGCAGAGCGGGAGCCTTTGTTTGTGGATACTTTGTTGCCTTGACTGGAGCCCTTGCCGCGGGCATTTTGCAAGTTGAACTTCTCCTCCGGTCCCTGACGAGGAGGAGCCATGGGCGCAGGAGCGCCATAAATCTCACGGAGGTATCCGTCGGAGCGGGAGCCTTTGTTTGTGGATACTTTGTTGCCTTGACTGGAGCCCTTGTCGCGGGCATTTTGCAAGTTGAACTTCTCCTCCGGTCCCTGACGAGGAGGAGCCACGGGCGCAGGAGCACCATAAATCTCACTGAGGTATCCGGCGGAGCGGGAGCCTTTGTTTGTGGATACTTTGTTGCCTTGACTGGAGCCCTTGCCGCGGGCATTTTGCAAGTTGAACTTCTCCTCCGGTCCCTGACGAGGAGGAGCCACGGGCGCAGGAGCGCCATAAACCTCACGGAGGTATCCGGCGGAGCGGGAGCCTTTGTTTGTGGATACTTTGATGCCTTGACTGGAGCCCTTGCCGCGGGCATTTTGCAAGTTGAACTTCTCCTCCGGTCCCTGACGAGGAGCCACAGGCGCAGGAGCGCCATAAATCTCACAGAGGTATCCCGCTGCGCGGGACGCGTGCGGGGACGCAGACTGGGGGCGAAGACCGGGCAAGACCGGGCCCGTCTGAGCCCGTCCGAGTCCGTGTGAGGCTGGGCTGGACCTCATCTCTTGGCCCTGTGACCTGGACATATGAGACTGTTGGAGAAGCTGTAAGTAGTTAAGCCCATGCCCACTATTGACTATCAAATTATAAGACTCTATGGCAGTAACAGTAGTGCTGTATATTACAAAGCCCTGTTGCATTGAGGAAGGGGGGTTATGAATTTCAACCTTGATTCTGCCTACGCATAATCGCTTGAACGAGGGGCTAACCGAACATCCCGAAACCATATTAGGTTCGAGCATTTCTCTGTGCCGCTAGGAGGGACTGAGATTAGCGACTAATTGCAGTATATATAATTGGTATAAGGCTGGGGAAAAGAAAGGCGGTTAGCGTGCAGCCCTCGTCGAGAAAAAAAATTCCGGGCGACACACAACAAACACAACAATCTCTACTGAGTTACCTCACCGGAGCTATGGGGGCGTTAGAGAAACAAATATCTTCTGTAGAGGAGTCAATAGTATCTGGCACATCATGCACCATTACTGAACCAGATACCACTACTGCAGGACCGTCTGGTATGCCAGGGGGGTGTCCAAAAGTCATAGCATCCCAGAATGGGTGTGTCCAGAACATGACTAATGAAATAATACTTAGTGACCCTGACTCATTTACACAACCTCCGCAGAAGCGGCAAAAAAACCCGACCACAATAAATTAATCGAACAAAGGGAGTGGGGGAATAGCGGATGGCATAAAAACTTCTAAGAAAATAGTGCCAAGTACCCCTAAGTTGGTTAAGCAGGGAAAAAAAACAACTGGTCTGAGGAAAGGCATTACGAAGTCTAAAGAAGACCTAACTAAAAAGACTGACCCTCCGGGGAATGATCTAAAAAACTTAATTTTGCTAGTTGAAAGGTTAGATCTCTTTGTACGGGATTCACTAGATAAATTAAGAGAAAGAGTAGATCAGATAGAGACACGTTTGACAAATTTTGTAACCGGGGAAGGGACCTCTAAAAACACAGGCACCACTCCCAGTCAGGGGGGCAAGGGCAATTATGAGACTTGTAGGAGCACTAACATAACTGGTATTCAACATTTGAATAGAGAGGCTGGAAAATCAAGTCAGAGTATCCCCCACTCCCCACGTAGATCGGCTACTTTACCGGCCGCTCTACATACATCAGCACAAAACATTATGGGTCAGCATACAAGTGTTGCAGCAAATAGGGGAAGGAGTGAAACAACGACCTTAGAGCAGGGTGCTAATAAGACTATTATTAATCAACCTATTGCGCCATTACCATCTAGATTATATTCCACAGCACTAAATGAATCATCAACGGAACAACCGTATCTAGATTTACCACCAGCAGTCACCCCATATAAGGTTGTATTAGCAAATGTACCCAGGCTGAGGTTTGCAGAAAAAGAATCCTGGGAAACATTAAGAAATAATTCATTACATTGGCTAAGTTTGAAGGTGGGGTACACGGAACAGCTTTTTATGGAGTTCAAGATGGCGCGTAGGGTCCAGTGGGTGGGGAAAGGTAGAAAAACGCTACACGGTGATTGTGTAGTTTTGACGTTTAAAACCCCTCTGTTGGTGGAAAACATTTTATGGAAGGCAGGAAACAATACAATGATGATGGGAGATATTAACATACTACCGCTGGGTTTTTTCTACCAACCTCCAGCCATGCAGGGAAGAGGAGGCAGGGTTAGAAACGTTGAGGCCAGAAATATGTATGCATATAACATACCAGTGGAAAATCGGTTTGCATTGCTCCCCTCTCTGGATGAGATAGACTGACTGGACCACTCACAGGAAATAAAGCAAAAGAAAGTGGCTATTTTTAGTTCTTCTAAACCACAACACGCTCACCAAATCCAAAACCCAAACCAAGCTTTGATTAGAACACATGCGGGAGGGCATAATACGAAGGAAACACAAAACATAGTTTCAGATAACAGCCCCACTAGTACAGGTGTTACTCATAACTACAGTCTAGCGTCAGATCAGGGAACAAATTTGATTACGAGTCCATCCACCTATAAAGTTAATTCCCCTTTACTTGACATCCAAAGCGAGCCAATAGCTAATAAGAATAGTCTCACTGTATTATATTGGAACATAGCGGGTCTACGGTCTAAGTTAACCAATCACCTATGGTATGACTTTGTGAAGGAATTTAATGTCTTCTCCCTTCAAGAGACTTGGTCCATAGAGGAAATCCACATCGAAGGTTATAAGACCTATCATACACCAGCCATACCCTCTATTTCTGGGAGACCAAAGGGTGGCCTAAGTACATATATCTCAAACTTGGTGACGATAAATAAAATAACCATAGTAAAAACAGAACCCAATTACCAAATAATAACCCTGGAAATGGATCATCAAAATATCCTTGTGCTGATAAACTTCTATAATAATATACAGAAGGATTTATTGAAAGATGTCCTGAAACAACTTAGAAATACCTTACAGGAAATCCAGAACAGCAGCACACGGAATGCCTTATTTATATGGGGGGGACTTCAACATAACCCTATGTACGACTAACAACAACCTAACATGTGGCCTGGTGGATGAGGAAAATTGTAATTTACTGCACTTCCCTCACACTGTATATGGAGATTCTTTAAATGAGATCCTTTTTGTCTTGGAAATGGGTTTTGCGAACGTACTGTGTTCTCCACCAATTCCATTCTCACAAACCTTTAATGGGAGAGGCCTGAGCACAATTATAGATTTTATATTAATCTCAAATAGGTATTCATCTCGCCTGTTGAGCTATAAAACGCACAAGAATGCCATCAGTGATCATTTCCCGATGAGTGTATCCCTATCTTTCCCTACAATAACTCCTAGAGCAAACAAAAAGAGGATATACGGCCCACAAAATCTAATAATCAATAGAATAAATGGCTAGTCCCTAAAATGGGCGAAAGTGGACCCACAGGAGTTTACTAAAATAGTAGTCAAAAAATCCCTTAGCTCCATTATGAAGTGTTTAGACCCGTCCATTTCACACGAGGAAGTGTTAATAATCTATACAGAAATAACGAAAACAATCAGTGAAACACTGAAAGTACGAGCTAAACAGAGGAATGGGAAGAACAAAGGGTGGTTTAACAAAAACTGTACAAAAAGCCTATACAGAGCTAAAACGTGCGTTACACAAAAAGGAAAGGGACAGACTCGAGATCGCACAGCTTAGAAAGGCATATAATCAGGCCGTGAAATCAAGGAAAGGAGAATTAAGAAAAGAGACCTGGGTTGACTTACACTCGGCATGTGTCAATAAAGATAACATTGCCTTTTGGCGTGTAGTAAAATCCCCATTTTTAGTAACGGAAGACACCCCCACAATAGAAATAGCAATAGATGGAAGACACTGGGTGGAACATTTCTCGAAGATCTTTGGTCAAGTTAATGAGGAGAACGAAAAAGTAGCAGAGACTCCAAGTCTTTGCTCTAGACACCAGTCAACAGTTTTCCCATTAGATTTAGATATTACCCGGGCGGAGGTAGAAGGCGCTTTAAAGGCTAGTAAAGGGGGAAAAGCTCCGGGTCCGGACGGCGTGCCAGTGGACATCTTTAAGTACAACATGGAACTATGGAGCCCCCTATTAACGAGAGTGTTAGAAGCGTGTTGCGTAGAAGGACTGATAGATTCGTGGTCGGAGTCCATCATGGTACCGATTTTTAAGAAGGGAGACCGACAGAATCCGGCTTGTTATCGTCCGATCTCATTGCTGGATTCGATGGGTAAAGTGGCAGGCCGTATAGTTCTTATCCGACTTCAGCAATGGGCAGAGGATAACAACGTCTTATCAGATCTCCAATTTGGGTTCAGGGAAGAGCTAGGTACAATTGAACAGTGCCTTAATCTAACTATTCTGATGGGGAAATACATAAAGGCAAGAAGGGGGAAATTGTACCTGGCCTTTGTTGATCTCTCTGCCGCATTTGACTGCGTATGCCATGCCAAATTGTGGAGTATTTTAGAGGCAATGGGGATCGAGACTCCCATAATCAACTTTTTAAGAGAACTCTATAAAAACGCAAAAGCCCGGGTTCGACACGGTCAAAATGGAGAGTGTACAGAGTCGTTCCAAGTGGAGAGGGGGGTTAGACATGGCTGTGTCCTGGCACCCTTTCTATTTACATTGTATACGAATGGGTTGGAACAAGCCATGTTGAAAGGGTGTCGGGACTTACCACAAATGCAGAAACGCCCCATACCCGCCCTACTCTACGCGGACGACGCTGTAATCATGGCACAGACACCACTGGCCTTACAGCGTGCAATAGATAGCTACAATGAGTTTATGAAGGATCTAGGTCTAAGAATAAACATTTCTAAAACTTTCATAATGAGCTGTGGGGCTGGCATAACGAAGCAGAAGGACCTCTTCATAGAGAATAAAAAAGTGGAGTCCACAACCACCTATCCCTATCTAGGCATTTTAATTGATAATAAGAACACGTCATCAAGCGATCAAAGCAAGGAAATTGCTTTTTATGAGAACAACAGTGGCACTAGTGAATTTTTCACACAAATTAGGTAAAAGACCCCCAGTAGAGATGCTTCAAATCTACCAAGCAAAGTGTGTCAGTACAGCGACTTATGGGGCAGAGGTTTGGGGGTATTGCAATGTAGATGACATTCAGAAAGTGGAAAATGCCTTCTTAAGATATTTACTGGCAGTTCCACAAGGCACCTCAACGTACATATGCCACAATGAGCCAGGGATACCTTACATTGCGGATATAATAAAAATCCAACCGGCATTCCTCTGGCACCGGATTTGGACGTCCCCAAAAACAATTTTTAATCGAAATTTATTAAGTGACAGCCTCAAGCTAGAAAAAGTATTAAAGATTGGGTGGTTTAAATATATAAAAGATTTTCTGACGGATATAGGCCTACCTGAGTTTTATAAAAACCCCACATCGATTGGGTCAATCCCAAGAAAAACTTTTAAAAAGCTATGTATGACCCATATGGAGGAGATTAGATTATCCTCCGAGGCACAAAAGCCCACGGTGCAAAGAAACCAAATGATGTGGTCAACACCCGGTATCCAATCATACTTAACTTACACATCAAGTGGGTACGATAGATTTGTACTAACCTGCCTTAGATTGGACATATTTCATCGCCTGGTAAGCTTTCCGACAATGAATGATTGGGCAAAAATGCTACCCAATTGCCCTTGCGATGCAGTTTCACCCCAATCATCAATGCATGTTTTATTGTTCTGTAAATTCTACAAAGAACATAGGAAAAAGTGGATCTTACCTATTTTGAAATTATGGGGGTTAAGACAATGCCGCCCAGCTTACCTTGCTTTGCAGTATATGGACTCAGATTGTGTTACGAGAAATATTGCACAATTTCTGAAAAGCTCTATTAGACATAGAAAGCATCTTTGAATAATGTCCTATATAAGAGTGTATTCCTAGGTCTATTCTTTTTTGGATGTAACAACTTTGTTTTTATCTTGTAAATAGTTTTATCAATTTCAGTCTATAATTGCGATGAATTAGAATAATCAATTTTATTGGTGCTTAAAATCAACTGTTTTATGACTATTGAATAAGTTGTAAAGGCTGTTATAAATTGTGCTTTTATGGTTTTTAATGTGTCAAATGAAAACCAAATAAAGCTGATTTGATTTGATTTGATTTGAATATCTGCACACATTTACAGGATCCAAGGAACACAGTTCTCCAGCTGTCTTCAATTCAATGTTTTTAATATTTGAATTTGCTTCTCGTAGCAATTCAAGTAAATCGTCCCATGCGTATTCAGCACAGCTAAGTGTAACAAACCACGTAGGGGTTCCTAAGTTCCTTAACATACATTTAAGTTCTCCGTGACGACGATACCAATACTCATTAGTACCACGTTGACACGCCATCAAATTAATTAACTGAGATTCTAAATGATCATCTCTTTGTTGTACTTTGTCCATGAATTCCTTTGCAGAAACATGTGTAAGATGAACTCCTGATTTTAATATATGGTTCACTGCATATGAAAGTCCAAACAAGTCACTTTCAAACAGAAGATGAAATATATATGGAATACATTGTCGAAATCTTGGATCTTCTGAGTACCATCTTGTTGTGCGATATTCTGAAGCTGGAATCTGCATGGGTCATTCATCATATCGTCCACCTTTTCCAGTGGGGAAGAGTTGTGGAAAACAACGGGCTTCTAAACTTCTTTCCCAAACACTCATAGGAGTTCCCTTCGCTTTCTTCATTTGGAATAATTCAATAGTATTTCCAATCACTTCTTTTGAATGTAAAGGATGTATACTATTATGTTCATAAATTTCTTCACTGCTGGAGCTGTCCACTTTTTCGATTTGGCCAGTTGAAATTTCTCTATCATCTCCTAAAGATATTTCTTCTTCTTCAAGATATACATTTGTATAATAAATATTGTTTTCTATGAGATATGACATAGCCTTTTGAACTTTGGTGACATCTACTAACTCTTGCCATATTTTCCGACTCTTTGTCGGTACACCATTAACTAGAATAACTACAGGTTCAGTTTCATCTCTCTCTACACCAACAGTTTCAATATTTTTCTTTAAATCTAAAGGTAAATACACAACTCTTCCTTTTAATCCTCTTTGTAAATCTGTGGGAGGCAACTTACCTGTTTTAGTCTCCATACGAACTATAGCCTGAAACGGGTGTATAGATTGAATAAGAATAGATTCATATGTATTTAAATCCACCAGTTGCGGAGGAATAGCTGCCAACTCTAGGTTATGTACAGCTATAGCTGGCATTTTGTTCTCTTCAAATTTGCTGTAACAATATTTACAAATACGTTGATCACTACCCAATTCAAAACAACCTTCCACCAACAAATAAGCACCAAATTCCTTCCACTTATCATTATTTTTCTTTTCACTTTTTAAATACACATCAACATTCCTAGTTTGACTTCTATAGTGAGTACGTCGACAACAAATACAAACCAGGGGGTCATTATGATAGCGGGCGATCCGCCCGCTCTCTCACTTCGCCCGCCTAACATTTTCCCCCCACCATATTATGATGGCTGGGGGGTCCGCGGCGGACGGAAAGACTGTCCGCCGCTTTTCCGCCGGTCGACTCATCAACCGGGCGGAAAACATACATTATATGGCGGCGGTGTCTGCAAGACACCGCCGTCCATATTATGATGATGGCGGAGAGCAGCCTTTCCATGGCGGCGTTGCCACCATGGAAAGGCATACGGTCTTCGCTGTTGGGGGCCCATAGCGGGCCCCCAGGATGTTGGGGGGGTGGGGGGTGCACATGGGGGGTACCTATGGTACCCCCCTGCATTGGCATGGACAAGGTGGCAGGCACCGCGTGGTGCCTGTCACCTTGTGCATGTGAATGCCCAACGTGCATTCCCAGCATTGTGGCGGGCGGTGCTGTGAACACCGCCCGCCACAATGTTGGGAATAGGGGATGCCACCGCCACCATGGCATCCTAATACTCACGGCGGGACCGCCGCTCCTATGGCGGACGGTCCCATTCACCGTTACGGTGGCGGGCGGACTTTGTCCGCCTGCCATCGTAATGGGCCCCATAGTTTGGTTTTTCACAACAAATTACCTTAAACTTTGTAATTTCTTCTACAAACTTCTCAGTAGTACTATCTTCCACCTCTTCTTCACCACCTACACTTATCAAACTCTCACTTTCTCTACACTACTCTTCAGGACCAAAGAAACAAAACTGTATATCATCACAAACTTTTTTTACATCCAATACTGAACCAATGCAAAAGAGCAGTGTTTATTTCACTTAAAAATAATGCAGGACTTTTTACATAGTACAATCTTCTTACTAACTTCCGCATTGCAGAGTGATGTACTGCTAACATTCTCAAATGATGAAAAGTACTTTGACCACTTTTCTAGAAAGACAAGCCAGAGAATGACCCTGCAAGCCAGTATTTTTTCTCACTTTACAAGGATCTAGTCCTTGCAACATCTGAATCTTTTGTTTAATACTTTTTTTTACTATACTGTCGTAAGAAATTTCGTAAAATATCAATAGATTCCTGTCGTATACTACAAATACTACTATAATCCCACATATACACTGGAGCCTGTGAACGTCTCCCTTGAACTTTTTCAGCTATTACTTCTTCCACATTTCTAGCAACCATCTTTTCTTTTTCAATTGGACAACCATTTTTAACTACAAAAGAACAACCACTGGTATCAACTGCGTGAACTAATGTATTTTGTTGAAAATAGCTTTCTTCATTAAAAAGGTTCTGAACTAGAAGTGTGCTTCCATTCACCCAATTTTTTTTACAAAAGTTAGTTCTATTAACCAATTTTTTTCTTTTACTTTTCTCCTTCATAAACTGCATTGTTTTATTCAATGTCTTCATTCTCTTTATTACTAATATAAACAATCTTCTTTTCAAATCAAAAGCCTTTTCGACTACACCTTCAATCCGTTGTTTTTCTTGTAAAATGCAGATCTTCTTTTATACTTCTTGGAATCTTTCAATAAATTTTGTAGTACTCTACTTTTATACATTCGTTTCCTAATATCCTTATATTGCTTCATCCTTCTTTCGACATACATTGTTTTCCCATAACCTGATTTTCCATTAATTTGTCCTGTTTTCATTTGATTCTCCTTGGTTCTTCAACTTTTCTTTCTGTTTTCCCCATTTTCAAAATTCTTTCCAGTCCTTAAAAATCTTTTAACAAATTCTTTAGTTCTCTTACCAGAAGACATTTTCTTCAATGTCACATGTTGTACTTCATCAAATTTCTGCTTTTATTTCTCCTTTAAATAGTTCTGTTTTCTTTGTTGTCTTTTCTTTTGATCTTTTCTTGTCATACTGAATATTCCTCAATAATTATGGAGAATTTCTAAAAAAAGAAAAGTTTATTATCTTTCCCAAAAATATTTAATATTATTAAAATAATTATGTACAAATATAGTCATCTATAAATAAAGAAATACATTGAGTAGTGCATAGGTGAATAGATAAATGGAACAGTAGAACATAGATGATTCAACAACTGAAAGGGTAGCACATAACTAGTACCTGAGTGATTGCATGACTGAAGGAGTAATATCTGGAGGATTATTGAAGTACATAGCAAATCAGTGGGTGATTTTATAACTGAATAAGTACTGCTTGGGTGATTGCAGGACCTCTAAGGGAATGCCTCAGTGATTGAACGATTGCAACTGTAGTTCCTGGGTGATTTTAAAAGTGCATCAGTACTGACTGAGTGACTACATAAGTACAAGGGTAATACGTATATGATAAAAGGAGTGCAAGGATAGTACCTGAGAGACTCTATGGGGCAGATTTACAAGCCCCTTGCGTCACTTTTACGCTGCCGTTGCGTCACTTTTGTGACGCAACTGTAGCGTAAAAAATGCGGTAAATTTACAACGTGACGCATCTAGGGAGATGCGTCACGTTGTAAAGCCCTGCGTGACATTATACCTGCGTCAGGTATAATGTATGCAGGGTAGGCGTTCCCACGCAGGAAAGCCTCGTAAAAGTGATGCAGTGAAATCTACAAGATTTCACTGCGTGACTTTTAGGATGCCACTGCGTCAAAACCTTACGCCTGCTTCAAGCAGGCGTAAGGAGTGACGCAGTGTATTGGAAATAGGCCGCAACACGCATTGCTGGAGTTGCGTCGTGCTTGCGACACGACTCCAGCAATGCGTGACTTTTCCACCAACAGATGCGTCAGAATTTCTGACGCATCTGTCAATCCTTGCGCCTTAGTCGCCGTATTGTAAATACGGCGCATCTATGGTGGCGCAAGGGTTTTTCACTCAGGCGCAGGGAAACTGAAGCATCTATACAGATGCATTAGTTTCTTGTAAATCTGCCCCTATAAGTTTATAGATAGTAGCTAGTTCATTGACAGAGTACATGGGTAATACCTGGGTGATTGCATGAGTACATAAGTAGTGCCTGGATGATTTTATGAGTGCAGGGGTAATAACCTAGGTGATTGCATCAGTACATATGTACTGCCTGGATCATTGGAAGACTGAATGGGTACTACTTCGATGTTTTTATAACTGCATCAGTGTTGGGCCTAGCCAAATACAAAGCAGCACACGATTACATGACTCAACCATAAGACTCTCCATATTATTAAAAACGTGCATACATATGTCTCGACCTTTTCAAATCATCATCATATCTAAAAGAAATATGTATACAAAATGTCTGAAATATAAAACGAACCAAAAGAGGTGCACAAATAAACAAAAGAACTGCAGAAAGAAGAAACAAAGGTGCAGAAAGACGCCACAGGGATGCAGAAAAAGGGAAGAGGAGTGGAGAAACACGTAGAAGGGGTGCAGAAAAAAGCGACAGATGCAGAAACACACAAAAAAAGTCCTGAAAGAAAGAACAGAGGTGCAGAGTCCATGTGTACTACCTAAGTAATGCCTGGGTGATTGCACAACTCCATGAGTAGTGCTTGGGTGATTAAATGAGTGCAAGGGTAGTCACTGGGTAATTGCAGGAGAAGATAAAAAGTGACTGGCTAATAGCTTGAGTGCAGATATAGACGTTGGGAGCACGGATAAGTGTATAAATAGCAACTGAAGGCATAGATGAGTCATTACGTATTGCCTATGTGAACAGATGAGTGCAACAGTAGAGCCTGCGTGATTCTATCACTGCAAGAGTAGTGTGTGGGTTATTACATGAGTGCATAGATACACCCTGCATGATTACATGACTGCAGGGGTAGTACATAACTAGTGCCTGGGTGATTTCATGACTACAGGGGTAATATCTGGTGGATTACTGGAGTACATAGCAAGTGAGTGGGTGATTTTATAAGTTCATGAGTACCGCCTGAGTGATTACTGAACTACTAAGATACTGCCTGAGTGATTACAGGAGCGCAAAGGTAGTGACTGGGTGATTTTAAAAGTGGTGGGCAGTCAAAATATCGAATTTTAAATATCGACCTACACTAATATCAAGTTTGTAATATCGTAGGGACAGAATATCGAAGTCAAGAATATCGTTGACCAGAATATCGACTTTAAGGTAAGTAATATCGATTATTTTAATATCGAAGTAAGTAATATCAAAGTCGTTAATATCGTTAGCAAAAATATAGTTGTAAATAATATTAAAACATTTTTTTAGTGTTATGTATTTTATATGTATGTTTAACATTTTTTTTTACTTTTTTTAATTATTTTTAAATATATGTATTAAATGTTTAGAAAACAGTAATTTTTTTTAAAGGAAATTTTGCGTTTTAGTATCAGAGCGGGTTGTGGGTTTATAGGGGAATAGGGTGGGAAGCAATTTAATTATAATTATGTAATGAATATGTTTTTATTTATTGTTATTCATTGTTAATTTATTGTTAATTAATTATTAATTGGTAATTAATTTATATTAATTGGTTAATTTATAATTATATTAATTATAATTAATTTATTATTAATTTTTATTTATTGTTATTGTTAATTAATTTATTGTAAATTAATTATTAATTGGTTATTACTTTTAATTAATTGATTGGTAATTAAATTAATTATGTTATTTTTAATGTGTAGCGGGCTGTGGGTTTATAGGGGAATAGGGTGGGAAGTAATTTAATTATAATTAATTAATTAATATGTTTTTATTTGTTATTCATTGTTAATTTATTGTTAACTAATTATTAACTGGTAATTAATTTATATTAATTGGTTAATTTATAATTATATTAATTATAATTAATTTATAATTAATTTTTATTTATTGTTAGTGTTAATTAATTTATTGTAAATTAATTATTAATTGGTTATTAATTTTAATTAATTGATTGGTAATTAAATTAATTATGTTATTTTTAATGTGTAGCGGGCTGTGGGTTTATAGGGGAATAGGGTGGGAAGTAATTTAATTATAATTAATTAATTAATATGTTTTTATTTGTTATTCATTGTTAATTTATTGTTAATTAATTATTAACTGGTAATTAATTTATATTAATTGGTTAATTTATAATTATATTAATTATAATTAATTTATAATTAATTTTTATTTATTGTTATTGTTAATTAATTTATTGTAAATTAATTATTAATTGGTAATTAATTTTAATTCATTGATTAATTGGTAATTACATTAATTATGTTATTTTTAATGTGTAGTGGGTTGTGGGTTTATAGGGGAATAGGGTGGGAAGTAATTTAAATATAATTAATTAGTTAATATGTGTATATTTATTGCTATTGATTGTTAATTAATTATTAATTGGTAATTAATTTTTATTAATTGATTAATTGATAATTAAATTAATTGTGTTATTTTTTATGTGTAGCGCATTGTGTGTTTATAGGGGAATAGGGTGGGAAGTAATTTAATGTTATTTAAGTAAATATTAATTTAATTTAATAAGTATTTATTACTAATTATTTTGTTAAAAAAATATTAAGATGTGATTTATTTAAAAAAATAATATATATATATAAGTATGTTAATTTAACCCCTACGCGAACCTACATTTTCCCTACTGTTGCACTCACTGGAGTGGGAATAGTAATTTTTACCCCTACGCTAACCAACACTTTCCCTACTGTTGCACTCACTGGAGTGGGAATAGTAATTTTTACCCCTACGCTATCCAACACTTTCCCTACTGGTGCACTCACTGGAGTTGGACTAGTAATTTTTACCCCCCCCCCGCTATCCAAAACTTTCCCTACTGGTGCACTCACTGGAGTGGGAATAGTAATTTTTACCCCCACGCTATCCAACACTTTCCCTACTGTTGCACTCACTGGAGTGGGAATAGTAATTTTTACCCCTACGCTATCTAACACTTTCCCTACTGTTGCACTCACTGGAGTGGGAATAGTAATTTCAACCCCTACGCTATCCAACACTTTCCCTACTGTTGCACTCACTGGAGTGGGAATAGTCATTTTTATCCCTACGCTATCCAACACTTTCCCTACTGTTGCACTCACTGGAGTGGGAATAGTAATTTTTACCCCTACCCTATCCAACACTTTCCCTACTGTTGCACTCACTGGAGTGGGAATAGTAATTTGATTTCCTTCGCTATCTAATATTTTGTATTTGTTTAGCTAATGTACTGTATAATTATTTTTAAAAAAGGTTCTGAACTAGAAGTGTGCTTCCATTCACCCAATTTTTTTTTACAAAAGTTAGTTCTATTAACCAATTTTTTTCTTTGACTTTTCTCCTTCATAAACTGCATTGTTTTATTCAATGTCTTCATTCTCTTTATTACTAATATAAACACTCTTCTTTTCAATTCAAAAGCCTTTTCAACTACACCTTCAATCCGTTGTTTTTTCTTGTAAAATGCAGATCTTCTTTTATACTTCTTGGAATCTTTCAATAAATTTTGTAGTACTCTACTTTTATACATTCGTTTCCTAATATCCTTATATTGCTTCATCCTTCTTTCGACATACATTGTTTTCCCATAACCTGATTTTCCATTAATTTGTCCTTTTTTCATTTGATTCTCCTTGGTTCTTCAACTTTTCTTTCTGTTTTCCCCATTTTCAAAATTCTTTCCAGTCCTTAAAAATCTTTTAACAAATTCTTTAGTTCTCTTACCAGAAGACTTTTTCTTCAATGTCACATGTTGTACTTCATCTAATTTCTGCTTTTCTTTCTCCTTTAAATAGTTCTGTTTTCTTTGTTGTCTTTTCTTTTGATCTTTTCTTGTCATACTGAATATTTATCAATAATTATGGAGAATTTCTCAAAAAAAGAAAAGTTTATTATCTTTCAAAAAAATATTTAATATTATTAAAATAATTATATACAAATATAGTCATCTATAAATAAAGAAATACATTGAGTAGTGCATAGGTGAATAGATAAATGGAACAGTAGAACATAGATGATTCAACAACTGCAAGGGTAGCACATAACTAGTATCTGAGTGATTGCATGACTGAAGGAGTAATATCTGGAGGATTATTGGAGTACATAGCAAATCATTGGGTGATTTTATAACTGAATAAGTACTGCTTGGGTGATTGCAGGACCTCTAAGGGAATGCCTCAGTGATTGAACGAGTGTACTGTAGTGCCTGGTGATTTTAAAAGTGCTTCAGTACTGACTGAGTGACTACATAAGTACAAGGGTAATACGTATATGATAAAAGGAGTGCAAGGATAGTACCTGAGAGATTCTATGGGGCAGATTTACAAGCCCCTTGCGTCACTTTTACGCTGCCGTTGCGTCACTTTTGTGACGCAACGGTAGCGTAAAAAATGCAGTAAATTTACAACGTGACGCATCTAAGGAGATGCGTCACGTTGTAAAGCCCTGCGTGACATTATACCAGCGTCAGGTATAATATATGCAGGGTAGGCGTTCCCACACAGGAAAGCCTCGTAAAAGTGACACAGTGAAATCTACAAGATTTCACTGCGTGACTTTTAGGACGCCACTGCGTCAAAACCTTACGCCTGCTTTAAGCAGGCGTAAGGAGTGACGCAGTGTATTGGAAATAGGCCGCAACACGCATTGCTGGAGTTGCGTCGTGCTTGCGACACGACTCCAGCAATGCGTGACTTTTCCACCAACAGATGCGTCAGAATTTCTGACGCATCTGTCAATCCTTGCACCATAGTGCGCCGTATTCTAAATACGGCGCATCTATGGTGGCGCAAGGGTTTTTCACTCAGGCGCAGGCAAACTGACGCATCTGTACAGATGCGTCAGTTTCTTGTAAATCTGCCCCTATAAGTTTATAGATAGTAGCTAGTTCATTGACAGAGTGCATGGGTAATACCTGGGTGATTGCATGAGTACATAAGTAGTGCCTGGATGATTAAATGAGTGCAAGGGTAGTCACTGGGTAATTGCAGGAGAAGATAAAAAGTGACTGGCTAATAGCTGGAGTGCAGATATTGATGTTGGGAGCAAGGGATAAGTGTAGAAATAGCAACTGAAGGCATAGATGAGTCATTACGTATTGCCTATGTGAACAGATGAGTGCAACAGTAGAGCCTGCGTGATTCTATCACTGCAAGAGTAGTGTGTGGGTTATTACATGAGTGCATAGATACACCCTGCATGATTACATGACTGCAGGGGTAGTACATAACTAGTGCCTGGGTGATTGCATGACTACAGGGGTAATATCTGGTTGATTACTGGAGTACACAGCAAGTGAGTGGGTGATTTTATAAGGTCATGAGTACCGCCTGAGTGATTACTGAACTACTAAGATACTGCCTGAATGATTACAGGAGTGCAAAGGTAGTGACTGGGTGATTTTAAAAGTACATGAGTACTGGCTGAGTTATTACATAAGAACAAGAAAAGTGCATGCGTGATTGAAAGAGTGCATGGATAGGGTCTGGGTGATTGAAGCACTGTATAGCTAATGCATTGGTGACTGTATGAGTACAGGGGTAACGTCTGGGGGATTAAAGGAGTACATAGGTAACACCTGGGTGATTGCATGACTACAGGGGTAATATCTGGGGATTTACATGACTACATAGGAAGTGACTGGGTGATTTATAAGTGCATGGGTGCTTCTTGGGTGATTGCAGGACTACTGAGGTAGAGCCTGAGTAAATAAAGGAGTGCAAAAGTAGTGCCTGGGTGATTTTATAACAGCATGACTACTAGCTGAGTGATTACATGAGTACAAGGGTAGTGCCTCCGTGATTGAAGGACTGCAACGGTTGTCCCTGGGTGATTATATAAGTGCATGAGTAGTGCCTACATGATCGAAAGAGTGCATGGGTAATACCTTGGTGATTGCATGAGTGCATAGATAGTGCCTAGATGATTGCATCAGTGCAGCAGTAATGCCTCAGTGATTACAACACTGCATATGTACTGCCTGCATCATTGGAAGACTGCATGGTGAGTACTTGGGTGTTTTTATAACTGCATCAGTTTTGGGCCTAGCCAAATATAAAGCAGCAGACTATTACATGACTTAACTATAAGTCTCTCCATATTGTTACAAGTACACATACATATGTCTCTACGTTTTCAAATCATCATGATATCTAAAACAAATATGTATACAATATTTCTGGAATATTGTGAAACCTAGAAACTGAGACATGTAATAGATCTGCTTGAGTGATTGCATAACTCCTTGGGTCATGCTTGGGTGATTGTATGAGTGCAAAGGTAGTCACTGGGCAATTGCAGTAGAAGATGAAAAGTGACTGGCTAACTGCATGAGTGCAGACATAGATGTTGAGTGCACGGATAAGTGTATAAATACCACCTGAAGGCATAGATGAGTCATTAAGTAGTGCCTAGGTAAATAGATGGGTGCAACAGAAGGGCCTGCGTGATTCTATGACTGCAAGAGTAGTGTGTGGGTTATTACATGAGTGCATAGATACACCCTGCATGATTGCATAACTGCAGGGGTAGTACATAACTAGTGCCTGGGTGATGGCCTGACTATAGGGGTAATATCTGGTGCATTACTGGCGTACATAGCAAGTGACTGAATGAGTTTATAAGTTCATGAGTACCGCCTGAGTGAACACTGAACTACTAAGATACTTCCTGAGTGATTACAGGAGTGCAAAGGTAGTGACTGGGTGATTTTAAAAGTACATGAGTACTGGCTGAGTGATTACATAAGTACAAGAAAAGTGCGTGCGTGATTGAAAGAGTGCAAGGATAGTGTCTGAGTGATTGAAGCCCTGTATAGCTAATGCATTGGTGACTGTATGAGTACAGGGGTAACGTCTGGGGGATTAAAGGAGTACATAGGTAACACCTGGGTGATTGCATGACTACAGGGGTAATATCTGGGGATTTACATGACTACATAGGAAGTGACTGCGTGTTTTTATAAGTGCATGGGTACTTCTTGGGTGATTGCAGGACTTCTGAGGTAGAGCCTGAGTAAATAAAGGAGTGCAAAAGTAGTGCCTGGGTGATTTCATAACAGCATGACTGCTGGCTGAGTGATTACATGAGTACAAGGGTAGTGCCTCCGTGATTGAAGGAGTGCAGCAGTAGTGCCTGGGTGATTATATAAGTACATGAGTAATACCTTGGTGATTCCATGAGTGCATAGATAGTGTCTAGATGATTGCATCAGTGCAGCAGTAATGCCTGAGTGATTACAACACTTCATATGTAGTGCCTGCATCATTGGAAGACTATATGGCGAGTACTTGGGTGTTTTTAAAACTGCATGAGAGTTCGGCCTAGCCAAATATAAAGCAGCAGACTATTACATTACTCAACTATAAGTCTTTCCATATTGTTACAAGCACACATACGTATGTATCTACGTTATCAAATGATCATGATATCTAAAACAAATATGTATACAATATTTCTGGAATATAGTGAAACCTAAAAAACAAAGACATGTAATAGATCTGCTTGAGTGATTGCATAACTCCATGGGTAGTGCTTCGGTGATTGTATGAGTGCAAAGGTAGTCACTGGGTAATTGCAGTAGAAGATGAAAAGTGACTGGCTAATTGCATGAGTGCAGACATAGCCGTTGAATGCACGGATAAGAGTATAAATACCACCTGAAGGCATAGATGAGTCATTAAGTAGTGCCTAGGTGAATAGATGAGTACAACAGTATGGCCTGCATGATTGTATGACTGTAAGAGTAGTGTGTGGGTTATTACATGAGTGCATAGCTACACCCTACATGATTCCATAACTGCAGGGGTAGTACATAACTAGTGCCTAGGTGATGCCATGACTACAGGGGTAATATCTGGAGAATTGCTGGAATACATAGCAAGTGAGTGGGTGATTTCATAAGTTCATGAGTGCTACCTGGGTGATTACAGAAGTACTAAGATACTGCCTGAGTGATTACAGGAGTGCAAAGGTAGTGACTGGGTAATTTTAAAAGTGCATAAGTACTGGCTGAGTGATTACATAAGTACAAGAATAGTGCTGCATGATTGAAAGAGTGGAAAGATAGTGACTGGCTGATTGAAGCACTGTATACCTAATCCATTCATGATTGCATGAGTACAGGGGTAACGTCTATAAGTGTATGAGCAAGTAGACACATATCTCAGTCACAACACCATGCACAGCTCAAAACTTCACAGAGTGCACTTCAATTTTCAAACAGACACTGAAAATTATGCGGTATATGTGAAATATAACTTTCTTCACATCATACAAATTACTCTAATAAATAACATCTCTACAAACACCTCAAACCTCACTTTCAGGCGACTGCTTAACCATTCTACAACTACTTATAATATCACACCTACCCAAATACAAAGTAGGAACCCTTCACAAATCTTTAGTAAAACTCTCATCTTATTACTAAAACCATAAATGAATATGTCTGTACCATAACACTATCCAAACCTTAAAAATTCACAGAACAAACTTCCAATTTCAAGCAAACATCAAAAATTATGCGGCATACTTCAACTGTACCTCTCTAGAAATTAAAAAAAAGAAGCCTAATTAATAGCACCTTATGTCAGCATCTTTTGCACCACACTTTTGTGCTGCATCTTCACCATTCTATTAGTACTCACAGTCTTTAGCCTACCACATAAAAAGCAACAACACCTCTTTGTTATACATCATGCACCTTCAAATGTATAAGACTTATGAAAATACATATACAAGTAGAAACATACTTGAGACAGAAGTCCATGCACACCTTAAAACTTGATAGACTCCACCTCCAAATTTAAAGCAACAACTAAAATTATGCGGTATACTACAAATGTACATATCTACACACTAAAACAAACTACCATAATCACTAATCCATATTCCAATATACACATAATACTATACAGAATCTATTTCAAACAACATTTAACTACTATAAAACATACTACAATAAACATCTCTACATTTAATAATATATATATATTATTATATATATATATGTATCAAACATCAAAGTTCTTGATTAATTATTTAACTTGAAAAATAAAGCTAACACATAATACACCTCACAAATTTATAACTCACCTTCCAAATTGATTTGTAGAATATGAAATATCAGAAACTCTGAAAAGATTTTCTTATGCACACAATAAATGTAATGCACTCCTCTCAGCAAGGCAAAACCAGTAATGGCATAGTTTCCCTCTCTTTCGCCACACAAATAAATGTAAGTAACAAATCACATTGCTTCCTACATTATAAAACACATTTCTATTGGTTAGACATATTAACCCTTACCAACTGAGTTTTAAAAGTGCCCAAACTGCTTCTGGAATTTTTTGGAGTCACGACTCCACCGTGCACCAAAGCGATGGAGCCGCAAATCCATACGGGAGTTCAAAAATATATTACAAATAAAATTACCACTATTTTTTAAGAACACACCACTTCTAAAGATACTACTGACTTGGGAAATCTTACTTTAATAAGATTTCACTTATATATAAATTACAATTTCACATTTCAAGTCCACAGTTAAGTTTCAACCCTTCCCCCATTCTGCTTAATGCCAGTTTTCATAGTAACAGTTCATGGAACATTCAACTGAACTCACAGGTCACAAGTTCACCATATATTCAAGTTCACCACACAATGTTACAAATGCAAACAGCAGGTGTGGTTGACATTTCCAAAATATGAGCTTATCCTATCTACTGTACCTTTTAAAAAATATTACTAACCAATAAAAACATGCTTTTTAAAGAAAGTAACATGCACCCTATTTTTAATGTACAATGTTCTTAAACAGCCAATCAATTCTCTACTTTTTAAAAAACTGCATCTTGTCCACCATTTTACATACCTCTCATTCTACCAACTGACTACCTCTGCTACAGACATCTTTTCATTACTTCCAGACATCCCTTCAAGATGCTTACAGTGTGGATTGTTGGACACAGCTATGTTTTCTGGTGCAAAAGGTATGCTGAACGCAGAGGTATTGACAAAGACCTAGCTTTGCAAAATGTGGATATTAAATGGATTGCACAGAGAGGATTAAAATAGCACCAATTGATGCCTTTGGTTAAAACCTTTTTGCATCTCCAACCCCTGACCTCATGATTGTGCACTGTGGTGGCAATGACCTAGGCACATTGGGGTAGGTCTGGATATGCTAATGAAGGACTCCTTTGCACAATTGATGTTGCTTTTACCTCAAACTGTCTTTGTATACTCTAACATATGCCAAAGACAGAAATGGAAGTGGTCAAATCAATTCTGTCCACAGATTGAGAAAGCTAGAAAGAATGTCAATAAAGCTGTTTCTGCTTACCTCAGAGACCATAGGATGAGCTCCATACATAACAGCAATCTACGTTTTGATATGGATGACATCTACAGAAGTGATGGAGTACACTTCACAGATCAAGGAAACAGAGTCTCTCTCAACAACCTAAAGCTCTGCATCCGCACTTACATGTAGCTACAACAAACTCACAATGAAAACAAGGGCTCTTTTTAGAGTCAACCTATAACATAATACTAATTGTATTTTTTTTTACACATACACATTTTTTAAATTTTTTTGTGGATTTGCGCACCCGACGCGAATCCACAAAACAAAAGCATAAATTCAATGTATTACAACACAACACACTTTTCAAGTTTAACTATTAATTTTTAATTTTATATATTTTTAACAACTATATCAATTGCAATCTTGTCATTAACTTCAATCACAGTACTTCTTTAAAACAAATTCACAAATATAACACTACCTTCTAAATTATATACTACTTAATTATTTATTTAAGGTGAATTCGCGAATCCAACGTGACGTAACACGGGGGGCCGTGCTGAGAGCCGGGCTGGAGTTGCGACTCCAAACTTGAAAGAAAAAAAAAAGATCCAATTCCATTATTTCGTATTCGCCCCGGGGACCCTATCCCCCGGGACCTGCCACAATTTTTTTTTTAATAATAAAAAGAAGGGGGACCCCGTGGCCCCCCTCCTCAAGACAATAGTGGCCCCGGGGACCCCATCCCCCGGGGCCTGGCCTCTTTTAAAAAAAAAATCAATTAGGGGAGGGGGGCCACGTGGCCCCCCTCCCGGGCCAATTCTGGCCCCAGGGACCCCAGGGCCTGGCCATACATTGGGGACTGTGGGGGAGCCCCAATGCCCCCACGGTCCCTGTCGGCTCCCCGTCTCCTGCGGGAGCCGGCATTGCTTTTGGGCAAGGGGAGCTAATAACATGCAGCTCCCCTTGCCCAAAAACAATTCTGCTTTGCTTCATTGAAGCGAGAGCAGGTTTCCTGCTCTCGCTTCAACGAAACAAAGCAGTGTTTGCTATGACAGGGCGGGAGCTGTGCTCCCGCCCTGTCATAGCAAACGGCAATGTCCCAGGGGTAGGCACCCCGGGACATTGCAGGAGCCGGCCCTGGGGGGTCGCGTTCCCTAGGGCCTTGAAGGGTTCCAGGAGGGGGGCCAATAACTGTATGCCCCGGGGAGATGGTGATCCCCGGGGCGTGTGGGGGGGCTCTAACCCCCCACACATTGTTTTTTTTTTTAAACAGAGCCCCGGGAGGTGGCGGTCCCCGGGGCTGCGGGGGGGCTGAGTACCCCCCCGCAACTCATAAATGAAGCCTCGGGGAGGTGGCAGTCCCCGGGGCTATGGGGGCCCACGCTACATAATTTGACATTGCCCCCGGGACCTGGCCCATCCGGGGGCTTAAGCACAACAAAAAGCTTCATTTTTTTATTTTCTCGCCCGTATTCGCGCACCCGGCGCAAATTTTGTCGATTTTGTTTAAAACAAAATGCTTTCTTTGGCCCTGGGGGTCCTTCTGGGACCCCCTAAGCAGGCCTAGGGGGTCAGGATGTTTGTACCCTGCCCCCTTTTCTTATTTTTCATCTTCTTTTTTCTGATTTCTTGTGACTCGGTTACCGAGTCACAAGATGGCTGCCAATACTTCCTGGTTTGGAGTGTTGGCAGCTAATCAGAAGTCAGCTCGTGCTTGGGAGGAGTCGCGACTCCTCCTTGGGGCTCAGATATATATATTTTTTATTTCTTGAATTTCTCTGTAACTACTGAACAGATTTACAAAAGGTCGCTTTCTGAACCAAGAGCTACCTTTTTGCCAAATTTGGTGTAATTCCGTTCAGCAGTTCGGGCTGTAGCCTGTTCCAAAATTTCCTATGGAAATTAACATGGGGAAAATGCGTTTTGGGACCCCCTTTTTTCTCGGCCCCCGCTTGTCGAATCACCCCAAAACGTTCAAGACAGAAGCTGACCGGAGCGTGCCATTAGTTTTGAAAATTTCGCGAAGATTCGTCAAACGTCGCCAAAGATATTGGCAAAAGAAAAAACGCTTTTTGAATAGAAACAAGGTCCTAACTATAACTACCTACTGGCGACCGCCAGTAGGTAATATATGCACAAAACTCAATTTGGGGAACAGGAAAAACCAATTAACAAAGCCCTTACATGTAAATCAGACCACGTGGTCTATGTGCTGGTGTGCCCTTGCGGCCTACGTTATGTAGGCAGTACCATACTGCAAGGGCACAAAAGGGTACTGCAGCACATAAGGGCAATAAAAAACAGGGATCAATCATATCCGGTGGCCCGACATTTCAGCGAAGTGCATGAGGCGGACCCCAAAGATTTGAGGTACTTTCTAATTGATTTTATTCCCCCAAACAAGAGAGGGGAAATAGGGAAAAAGCCCTTAGGCAATTGGAATCAAGTTACATTTTAAATCTTGATACGAAACATCCGGGGGGTTTGAATGCAACAGAAGAACTATACACCTGTCTATAGTCTATTTATTTTTGGGCATTGTGAACTTATGGGCCAGAAAGAGAAAAAAAAAGACAAGGTTATCATCAATCAGTAAGAAAATGAAAATACAACAGTTATTTTAAATTACAGCTGCCGCTAAATCCCACTTATTAAATACACACGGGTTAGTTAGGTTTTACACAATTGATATAAGTATTTATTGCACAAGCACTTTTTCCCCAAAAATATATTCGTACAAGCACTGGGCACTTTCAGTCATAAGGTTTACATATGATCTGTTTACATGAATAGTACTGTATATGCGTTTGCACTTTGTTGATGTGTCAAAAAAACACTGAGATATTTTGCACTGAAAAATTGGGGTATTTATACCTGGACGACATCGAAACAGGCTCTATCAGCAGCAATTTCTAAGTTTTTAAGCATCAATTATATATTTGTACAGTGCTTTTAATTTTTATAACAGTACTTGATGGATTTTATGGTTTGAACAATTTTGGTGTAAAGGCTTTTACTAATACATTCTGGTATTTAAACCTGTATTGTTTTTAGTATTGTTTACCTGTAACCAAATGTACTGATGACCATGAAATCTGTTTTCCATTTCTATGGTAAAACCTTTTGGCACTTGTCACTTTAGGAAAGAAAAAAACTGAAAAAGAGAAAAAAACTGGTAAAATGTTTTAAAAAATGGTATAAAAGCAACCTACTTCCTGGGGTGTGTCATGTGATCAAGACCCTTGACGGGTCGAAACACGTCATGGTTGCAGAGGTCCGAGCTGAATAAAACTTTTTAATCTGCACTGAACTGTGGTCCGTGCTCCGTTATTGGGTGGAATTACCAAGGTCAAGATGGAGTGCTGCTGATATATATATATATGTATATATATATATATATGTCCAAAACAAAGTCTCGCTTCAATCCTTGCCTCACACGACGGCGGGCCGTGGCGGGTTAGCGGGACCCCAAACATCCATATTTCATTATTGTATCCAAACAATGATCCACGGCACCCAATTGCTTCAAGCAGATTTTAATTCAGCAAATGCTCCACTCAACGCGTTTCGGGAACCAACGTCCCTTGTTCACGAGTGTTGAGTTGATGTTACAGACTGCTTTAAATAAACATCACATGACTTGTGACTACGAATGAACAGTGTAAACAGACTACATCATAGTTACAACGAAATGCACCATTGAACATGAAACATATATCCTAAACACAATATTAAATCATACTGGTTTTAAAAGTGCAATTCATCTTTAGTTTAGTGCAATAGTGAGGAAAACGAGTATCAGAGGATATAGCTAAATAAACAAGTGCCGCTACGAGGACGGGACTGTCTGTTTTCGTTTTTTATTCGAACGCTGCCTGAACTTTATTGTTCCTCCTACACCTACAAGGTGCCAATGGCTTATCTCCACAGCATTATTACCAATCACGGCTAGTGCCTACACACTGTTTAATGCCAGTGGTCTACAATGCTACCGTTCTGTAGCGTGTTAGTACTCTAATGACAGCTCCTGTCCGAGCCACATTAACCGCGATACTAAAAGAAAAGTAAACGGAGCCTAACCCTCTGCCTATACCTCACGGTCAGGTTCCTTTTAATCATACAATTGCGCCAGTGCGCACGTATGCCAAACCATACCGATGGGTAAGGAGTTACTCCTGATCAAGCCCTAGTGGGCAGTAGACTCTATATATGATATACAAATAAAAATTTAAACTTCCTTGTGACTTCAGGGGTACAAAAGGAGATATTCCAGTGCACGTAGCTACTCTCGTCCATCCACGACTATCCAAACTTGATACTGCCTCTCAACTCGTTAACCAAACATTCTCAGTGCAGGAGATCTGTAAAAAACACATATAACAAAACAGTGTCATAATCGTGAATATATAACAGTGCTACAAACAACAATACGCAAAAACCACAAAGAAGAGGATAAAAAGCCATACATAATATCTATATATGTACACACACATACACAATGTAGATACTGAGTTCGTGTTAAAACAAGGGGATTTCACATCATCATCACTAGCCCAGATGCACTGATAATTCCTCATCAATATTATGCCCTAATGGCTGTACTGTCTGATATTCAATTATCATCCTTGATTCCAGGCGTCTTAATTCCAAAACCCTGTCCCCTCCTCTCTCTTACTGGAACGGTGTCTAAGACACAGTAGGAAAGGAGGTTAGCATTTTGTTTGTGTACTAACTTGAAATGTCGTGCTATTGGGTACTGTTTGTCATCCTTATTGATTGCCCTCAAATGTTCCAAAACTCTCTTTTTAGCTGGATGAATAGTACTTCCAATGTAATATTTCTCACATGGACATTTAAGGGCATATACAGCATGGTCTGTATTACAGGAAACATATTTGGTGATCGTGAATGGTTTACAGGTAGTTGATAACCTGACTTGTTTACAGTTTTTACTGTATTTGCACGCTTTGCACTTATTGCAAGTATAAAACCCTTTTACCTGGTTACCCATTGACATAGTGGTCACACCTACCGTGCTTCGACATACAATATCTTTGAGGGATTTAGCCTTTCAATATGTCACCTGTGGATAGTGTTCTACCACTGCTGAAAGATCTTTATCAGTTTTAAGTATTCTCCAGAATTTATTTAAGCATTCTCTCACTTCGTGTGCTTGATTAGAATATGTGGTAATGAACCTAATCTTGTTCTCCATCTCTTCTCTCGGCGGCTCAATGGCTTCAATTCTAAGTAGCTCACTTCTCTCTCTTCTTTCTACTTCTGCGCTGTCTTTCATGATGCAGCTCTGAGTGTAACCTCTTTCTAGAAAATGCGTGATCATAGTTTCTTTCTCTATTTCAAAACCCTCTACGCTGCTACAATTTCTTTTAGCTCGTGTTAGTTCACCTAGTGGTATACTGCGTATCAAATTAGAGGGGTGGCAACTTTCTGCATGAAGCAGGCTGTTGCCCGCCGTTTCCTTCCTAAATAGATAGCTCTCCAGGCGTTTTTCTGCAACAACCAGTCTCAAATCTAAAAATTCAATCATCTCCTTGTTTATCTGGCTACTAAATTTTAAATTTAAGGTGTTGTCATTAAGTGTCTCTACAAAATGATTTGCTTGTTCAACACTTCCATTCCACACACAAAAAAAATATCGTCAATGTATCGCACCCATGTGATGACACATTTTTCAAAAATAGGTAGTGTGCTGACGATCTGCTCCTCCCACCAGCCCAGGTATAAACCCGCAAAGCTGGGGGCGAAGCAGGTCCCCATTGCAGTCCCGAGAATCTGACGATAGATTATTTTGTCAAAAACAAAGAAGTTTTGTGTAAGGCATCTGTACATCATATCAATAATCATCTCTGTATGAAACAGATATGAAATTGATCGATTCCTCATAAAATGTCGGCATGCCTTGATCCCTGCCTCGTGTGGAATGCATGTATAGAGGCTAGTAACATCGAGACACATTAGTAAAAATTGATCCTCCCACTCAATCTGGTCAATCACTCTTAAAAAATCACTCGTATCCTTAATAAAGGATGGTAACCCCTGAACAAGTGGTTGCAAATAAAAATCAACATATCGAGATGTATTTTCAAGGCAGCTGCCTCTAGAAGATACAATGGGTCTACCTGGGGGATTAATGTTATTCTTGTGTACTTTGGGGAGTAGATAGAATGCAGGAAGTTTGGGACATTTACATTTAAGGAATTCATATTCCTCCCATTCTAACAATCCACGTTCCCTCCAGTCTCCCAATTGCTCTTGATATACTTTATTGGCTTGTTCGTATTTAGATCTAGTGGTAATTTCATAGTTGTTCCTATCATTTAATTGGCGATAGCCTTCTTTCAGGTACATCTCTTTAGACATTACAACCACATTCCCACCTTTGTCTGATTTTTTGACTACTATGTTACTGTCATTTTTGATGGATTGAATAGCTTCCAGGTGGTCTTTACTAAGATTGTGTCTGCCAAAATATTTCTTTCTACGTACTTTTTCTAACTCATGTATCACTCCCTTCTCAAAAACATCTATAGCATCATTAGCGATTTGGGGGAGGAAAATCGATTTTGGTTTAAAACCACTAACATGGCAGAGATCTAGTTCTAGTTCGATATTGTCATAGCGGCACTTGTTTATTTAGCTATATCCTCTGATACTCGTTTTCCTCACTATTGCACTAAACTAAAGATGAATTGCACTTTTAAAAGCAGTATGATTTAATATTGTGTTTAGGTTATATGTTTCATGTTCAATGGTGCATTTCGTTGTAACTATGATGTAGTCTGTTTACACTGTTCATTCGTAGTCAAAAGTCATGTGATGTTTATTTAAAGCAGTCTGTAACATCAACTCAACACTCGTGAACAAGGGACGTTGGTTCCCGAAACGCGTTGAGTGGAGCATTTGCTGAATTAAAATCTGCTTGAAGCAATTGGGTGCCGTGGATCATTGTTTGGATACAATAATGAAATATGGATATATATATATATATATATATATATATATATATATATATATATATATATATATACAGATAAATGATTTAAAGCACAGAGTGTAAGGGTTAAAGGGGTATGGGGTGGAGAAGTGTATTAATAATCAGGTATTTATTTTTATACAAGAATATTAATTTAAAGTATTTAAAATGCACAAAAATTAAGCATTATGAATTTAAAAATGTAAGACAAATGATTTTAGGGACAGGATATAAGGGATAAATGCGGGTATTGAATGGGGAAGTTTAATAATACTTAGGAATTAATTTTAGAGCCTTAGTATTAATATTAAAACTATGCTTTAAATGAATACAAAATATTTTAATGTAGAAAATAATCTGAGAAAAATGTTTTTAGGGATGGAATGCCAGGGATATAGGGGTTTAGGGTGGGGAAGTGTATTAATACTTAGGTATTCATTTTAATACCTGAGCATTAGTGTAAAAAAATATTTACCATTATAAAAAATAAGAGGGTCATTAGCATGGCGGGCGGACAAAGTCCGCCCGCCATACCCCCGGGAAATGGGACCGCCCGCAATGCATGTGGCGGTCCCCCACATGCCATTAGGATGCGCCCGCCACACTGGCAGGCGCATCCCGCATACCTGACATTGCGGCGGGCGGTGCTGAAAGCACCCCCCGCCGCAATGCCAAAATAGCAAGTTGTGCTTTTCAATGCACAACGTGACAGGCACCGTGCGGTGCCTGCCACATTGTACATTGAAAAGCAGGGTGGTACCATAGGTACCCCCCATGTGCACCCCCACCCCCCAGAATCCCTGGGGGCCCGCTACGGGCCCCCAATGTAGAAGACTGCATAACCCCGCATGTATCATAATATGGATGGCGGTGTCTACCAGACACCGCCACCATATTAACAGCTTTCCGCCCGGTCGACTCATCGACCGGGCACACACTCGGCGGACGGTCTTTCCATCCGCCGGGGTCCCCCGCCATAGTAATATGGCGGGGGAATTCATGCGGGCGGAGGAATATGTCGGGCGGATCGCCACCGCCATGCGGGCGGTGGCGATCCGCCCGACATACTAATGGACCCCTAAGTTTTATGTAGTTAAAAATCCAAGACAAAATATTTTAGGGATGGGATGCCAGGGATACAGGGTGGGGAAGTGTATTAATACTAAGGTATTAATTTTAATACCTGAGCATTAATTTGTAAAACATATTTAAAATGTATAAAATAAATTTTAAGTAGTTCCAAATCTAAGACAAATTATTTTAGGGACGGGATGCCAGTGATATAGGGATATAGGGTGGAGAAATGTATTAATTAATACTCAAGTATTAATTCTAATACCCCAGCATTAATTTGCATTTAAAAAATACTTCAATAATTTGAAAAAAGTATTTAGAAGGTTAAAGTATATTATTAAAATTCTTTAAAAGATAATGACAATTTTTAAAACACAAGCATAATAGTACACAAATGTTATTGAAAGCATTCAATATAACAATTTAAAAAGACACGCCAGTTTTTTATTAAAATAATTTATTAAAACATTTTAAAAATATATCAAATAAATATGGTAACTTTATATTTAATAATAATTTTTTTTTTTAAATATAACACAAAAATTATAACATTGGAAAGAATAGTTTAAAAGTTGCTGAAGTATTATTCCCATGAATTCCCATTGATTTCAACGGGGGAAACTGTCCTTTTTTTCTCTTTACAGTCAGCTACGACATACGCTGTTGTGCGTCTCTTTAGACAGTCGGTGGAGCGTCGCGGGACAGATCGGATGGAAGGGAGCGCTGCAGTCAGGTAAGATAAACTTGAATTACTTTTTAGATCTATATAGGTGATTACATTTATTGTAAGGATAGAAGGGGGAGGTATTTTATAGTAGGATTGTCAAATGATGTTATGTTTGAATGTTTAACAGAAAATGTCATTCCCATACAGGTTGTAGTGGTATGCCTGCGTCGCAATGGTTGTTTTTAATGTCAAAAAGGTTTAAAAGTAAGAAAACACATACGTGAGAACGTTTTAAGTCTTTTGGGCAAGAAAAACATCGTTTTGATTTTTCATTACGTCGCGTGTTTACATTTTGAAGAATCTTTAATAACTTGTTGGAACCAGGCCGGAGCACATGGACACAGGATGTCTGGGATTTGTTCAAGAAGTGAGAATTTTGCATTTCCAGGGACGACACCTTGTTTGGATTTTCATTTTCTAAGGAACAGTTTGGATTACATTTTGAATTTTTTTATTTTTTCAACCGGCTTCCTTCTATTTTTATCAAAATTCCACCAGTGGAAGGGAAAGTATTTTGCATTGGAGCATAGTCTTCTTCCAAAAACTTGGCAGAGTCTTTCTGGAGATAGTGGATTTTTTTTCTCGAAGCAATGGACTACGTTTTTATTTTTCTAAAGAAATGTTTTGCAAAAGAGGTTTTTGGATGTCTGAGTTAAATTTGGATATTTGGGACGCAAGCAACTTTGGGTGACAGGAGGACTTAAAATGTTTCCAAGAGTAGAAGAAAGAAGACATCATCAGATAGGAAAAAGTTGTAACTTAAAAGTGCAAAAGAAAAGAATGTTTGTAAAAAGCCAATTAAAAATACAGTTTTGTAAAAACAGGCAAGCAATGCGAAAAAAGTGTAAGTAGATTTTAGAAGTGTAAGATAAAGGCCATTATTTTCGAGGTAGTCTGATGCACCCATCAACGAAAAGTCTTTCTTTTTTTCCAATAGTCTTTCTGATATTTTCTGACTTCTTTTGGATGCTTGGGGATTCAGGCTACCTGACCCAGTTGTCCAGTTCCACGGCTCATTCCCGTCATCGTCCCTAGTGTGGTCTCCTCCCCAATTAAGACATTACTTGGAGTAGGAACTCTCTAATAGCAATGGTAGTGTACACTCAAGTAGGTCTGTGTTGTTTTTCACTAGTGCTTTTGTTGCCCCTATGATGGCTCTTGACGTTTGAAAAAAGAACAAGTTATTATAAGACATTCAGGTCTCATTGTACCAGCCACTGATTCCCTACCCTGGCAGTAATTGCTGATGACTCACTAATTGTTTCCTGCCAGTAATTGCTGATGACTCACTGATTGTTTCCTGCCAGCAATTGCTGATGACTCACTGATTATTTTCCTGCCGGTAATTGCTGATGACTAACTGATTGTTTCCTGCTGGCAATTGTGGATGACTCACTGATTGGTAATTACTGATGACTCACTGATTGGTTCCTGCCAGCCAATCTAATTTCTGATGACTCTTTGGCACCTCACTTCGCACCTACTATCTATTAAACCCCTCAGGCTCTGGAACGAGCACTTGGCCTTGTTTCCCAAACCCACTCACCTGAGCTTCGGACCTCTGCTTCGAATCCTGCTCACCTTCTCGCAGCAGCTCCAGCTCCTCTCATCACAGCAACTCTTGTTGTCTTGCTTGTCACCCGGCCTGGCTCGGCGTCTTGCAGGCCCCTACGGCAACCACTCAGATCCCAGATATTCTTCAAGCTGCGCACCTCTTCCCCACACTGACTCAATCATTCTACAGACAAAGACAAAGGAGGAAAGAAAAAACAAGAATAACTCACCATGGAACTGCCATCTGATGATCAGATCTCAACTCACCTTCAGGTAAAACAATTTATTTTCTAAAGGCAGGCGCAATAAGAACAGCTCAAGAGTTTGAAACATTGTAATGAAAGACGCAAAAGGACAGTTCATGAGTTTTGGGAATCATAATTAAATTGTAAGAAACAGATAGATGGACACGAGTGTATCGTGTCTTGAATACACTCCTGGAAGCGCTTATCTCTCAGATTCATTTTGAAAAATACATCTTTAGGGTCGATGGACAAAACTCCATCTAAGAATTTTTTAAGACAGTTTTATTGTAAATATAAAGAACTCTGGATTCAACAAGATCAAGTTTGGTTTGAACCAAGGCTGAACGTTTTGCTAGATCATCTACAAGAACCCTGTTTCACATTTGGCAACAACATCCCCAAGGACTGTTTTAAAAGGGTAATCAATTATTCAGTTAGCAAAAGTAATAACTCAATATCTGTTTTCGCTAAACAAATTGTGTATTAACATAACTTGTTCTTTACAGAGGTCAAGAGCATCACCCTCCTGCCCAGGAAGTCCAGTGTCCTGAGAGACGTGCAGAGCCTGTGCGATCTGTATCTTTGTTTGTCTCTCATTCCCATTCCCCCTCCCCTTGGGAACTTTCACTGGACTAGTGTGAATACCCTTCATTGCTACCAAGGAAAGGTCCTTAGCAGGAGTCGGGTTCCATTGTCACCCCATCAGAACTTCCCGACGTTCAGGTGAGTGGCTCGTGACAACCTGTTAAAGATTGTGCAATTCTCATGTCCTGGTACATTTGACCCATCTTCAAAATTTCCAGAAACTGATAGAGGTTTGGATGATGTTTGCCAATAGATTTGTTGAAGGAGTTGTGCCATCGCTCAATGGCATTGTTAGTCTTCGCACCATCGCATAAACATGTTGTGTAGTAGCTTCACCGGTCAATTGGGAACCTTGGCTTCCTCTTTTGTCCCAACCTGCTTAGATCGCCAATCCAGGTGTCTTCAAAATAATTTACTAAGGGTGCCAATTTGTCGTCATTTTGTGAAAAATAATCTGGTTCAGTAAATGATGTGTAGAACACGTCTACACATTCAGCTGGTACGAAGCATAAGACAAGGAGTTTGCGTAATTCGGATTGCAATTTACTGTCAGACATATAATCCTCAATTTTGGATGTTTTTGTGATTTTTGCCAAAATGCCTGTGAAAAGTGGAAAAACCATCCTTGAATTTGGATGGTGGGATATAATTTAGTAATGGTATTCATCAATGATAATTCAAAGTCAATAATCACTTTTCTAGGGCTTTTATTCAAATTTTGGGATTTTATCACTGACAAAAATTCAGTATATGTTGAGGATGGTTTGTCTGAGAGTAAACTGCACACCAAAGGTACGGTTGTGTTATTAATTTTGGCATGAATAGTGTATATCTGAGCAAATGGGTGGGGTGTGGATTTAAAAGTACCATCCATCATCAAAATATCACTATTCTCAAGAGTTACCAGGTTATGGGTTGTTGAAAAATTATTAGACTTTTTGAGGGTTTTCGTTATCATGCAGTTGAAAAGTCTCCTTAGTGAAAGTAATTGTAAGTTCTTGGGGGATGTTATTATCAGAAAAGGTCTGTGGGGTCACATGTTGGGGATTACTTGCCTGTTTTTGCCTCCGCATCATCCTTCTAAGGTTAGGTATTGCAGGCATACTACTAGCAACATGGATGTGAATGTTTTGTGATACCTCCCTCAAAACTGCGCCACAGGGTTCATTGGAGGTGGATGCAAGTTGTTTACATTTTTAGACATTGGGGCCGAATCCGATTCGGGCCGGAAAACGGACCGACCGACCGACTCGGTGCGGGATTTTAGTCCGACCGACTCGGACCGGCGCCTGTACTGACCCGGGTAGTACGATGAAATGCATGTGAAACCCGACCGACTCGGACGGAATACAAAACGAACGACCGAGCCGGACGGAAACAAGCCATCCGGCTGGAAAATCTCCGAAACGAACCGACCGACACGCTCCCGGATTGAACCCGAACGAAACGTACCCGCGAACTCCGACCCGCGTAGTACGATGCTGTGCGTGCAAAACACGACCGACTCGCACGGAGCTCAAGCCGTACGACCGACACGCATACAAAACCCAGCCGAAGCAACCCAATACTCCGCGACCGACTCGTACGCCGCATATGAAATATAGCTGACACACAGCGGGAACGAGTCGGACAACATCGGACCACACAACAGCAGCGTCCGACTCGGACACAAGAACGACACCTACATGCACCAATAGCACCAAGTAAAAAAATTTTTTTAAAAAAGGGCCAAACAAGCAACCACTAAGCCAATAAATACTGGGGGGGAAATGGAACAAGGACACACCTCCAACTCCACCTACATAAAGGCCACAAATCCCTACCATGATCCTTTGCAAATTCCACTGACCTGCCAGCAAACAACACCATCACACAGCAACCACAGACACACTCACAGCTCATACATCACACAAGCCACACACCATTACCACACCTACAAATCGCACCCTCACACACACCCAGCGAAACCAACACTCACACACCCCCACTTGCACACACACACACACACACATCAATCACCACCACCACCATGCCCCTAAAGAAGAATCCAAAGTTCCTTGATAGTGAATTGGAAGTCATGGTAGATGAGATCCTCAGGGTAGAGCCACAGTTGTTTGGTACATTGGTACAACAGACCCCCATGTCGCAGAAAACCAAGATGTGGGCGAGGATTGTCGACAGGGTGAACGCACAATCACCATGTTTGCGCACAAAGGAAGACATCCAGAACAGGTGGTATGATGTGCGCAGGAAGGTCCGGGACCTACTTAAAAAGGATTACCTCCTCAGCCAGCACACCGGCAGTGGCCCTCCTGCAAAACCAGTATACCTCAGGCCCTGGGAGGAGAAGGTGCGGGCCATCCTACCACCAGTGAGCGTATACGGACTAACAGACATCCCAGAGCCTGGTGAGTACACAACTAATATACACAATATGGTGTGACAATACACACACAGCACTCTCAAAGGGATAGGCAAACCATGCACCCTTAGCAAATACACAGCAACCAAAACATATTCATCCCAAGATGTGAATGCTAGTCACACAAACACAATACCTGCCATCTCATACTGATATCTAACTGTGTCATGACATCTACAAACCTAACAACAAATACAGCAAGGCAGTGGCACAAATAGAACTAACAAACACTCTCAGATATTTTGACACCACTAGAACACCACCTCACAGGGAAGATCACTGAAAGGAAGGAATTCTGTGTATGCTGGTCAAGTCAGTGTAGCCAATAGCATGATGGGAGTTGGAGTCATAGATATTGCTCAGCCTCACAATTGGCCCATCAACACCACCCTGAACCATGCTCACATCACAGGGAGTGGAAAAGGACTCACAAGATGGCTGACACTGGGTACAGCTGGGGGAAGCACAAGGCCCTGCTGAGAACTGTGCAACAACCAACAGCAGGACACCACTGACTGACATCCTGAAAGACAACTTGCACTCCCTGCAATGGAAGCACGTTCCATGGTGGGATATCTGGCTGGGTGGGAAGGAGGACTCACAGCACTCACCATAGTTACAAGCACCTCCCCTCACACACACCCTCAACACTAACTCCACATAACCCACCTGGGAGAATGCAATGCCCCACATTCTAACTGAAGATCCCACAAAGAACCACCACCCTGGGTCATGCTGTGTGAAGCACAGGGACACTCTTGGGACTTGTAGCCAAACAAACGCAAGGACAACACTGTCAGCCTTCCTGTCAGCACAGGCACCCCACCCCACAGGGAAGCAGAGTCAAAAGGAAGGAAGGATGGACATGCTGGGAAGGGGGTGGAGGCAATAGCATGATGGGAGTGGTAGTCACAGATATTGCTCACCCTCACAAGTGGCCCATCAACACCACCCTGAACCATGCACACATCACAGGGAGTGGAAAAGGACTCACAAGATGGCTGACACTGGGAACTGCTGTGGGGAGCACAAGGCCCTGCTGGGAACTGTGCAACAACCAACAGCAGGACACCACTGACTGACATCCTGAAAGACAACTTGCACTCCCTGCAATGGAAGCACGGTCCATGGTGGGATATCTGGGCTGGGGGAGAAGTAGGCCCGGATGGCAACCAAATAGCACCAATGCTGGTCAGGCACACACCTCAACATTCACATTGACATGCCACAGGTTGGCAGGACAATGTGCTACACCAATATCACTCTCTGACTGTCACAATTTAGGAGAATGCTATGTCCAGGCCCGCATCCAGAGGTACAGTCACAACTGTCAGGTGTTTGAACAATTGATGCCTGTAGAAACATACCATACAATCTGTGTCTCTCCCCAAAACAGGTGATGATGGGGACTCAGCAGCAGACCAGGAGGAGTCCCTGTCCCAGGCTCCGGGGGACACTGAGCTCACTGGTGTGGATCAGCCTCTGCACTCCTCAGATGGCGAAGAACTAGCTGGACCCTCCGGTGTCAGTCATCATGCAGCACCAGCAGGACCAACATCTGCACCCCCTGCACCCACCCCTCCAACAACTGCCAACACACAGGCCACCCCTGCCAACACGGACACACCAAGGACCACAGGTGACAACAGCGCAGGGACCCAGGCCCAAACTGGAGCTGCTGACAACGAGCCCACGAACAACACCCAAGTGGGCACACGGTCACCTGTGCGTGCCACCGCAGGTCCCTCACGTGTCGCCAGGGGTGGTGGGAGGGGTGGTAGATACAGGTCGCTCTTTGCAGAGGGGTCGGGACTGCATGATGACCCACAACTGGCACGCATCGCGGATGCGTACCAGACTAGCACCGGAGAGGTCAGCCAGGTAGTGGGGATCCTCAAGGACATACAACAGCAGCAGGCTGCCCATCATGCCCGCTTGGACTCCCACAAGTCCCGTGTCGAGACACACATGTCACGTGTCGAGACACACATGTCACATGTTGAGACACACATGTCTGGCATAGAGTCCAAGTGGGACACATTGGAACAACTAACAGCGGTGCATAGGGACATACTGACATGCCTCCGCCAGATTAGCACCAACATGGCCTCACCTCCCTGTGTGCCCACAACATCTGCTGCTGAAACAACTGCAAATGCCACAGGGAAGGCGGAGGACTCTGGCGGAGAGTCCCCTGCACCGCCGCAGCCTGCACCTGAGGGTCCCCCCCCAAGAAGAGGGGCCGTCCGAGGAGGCCAAACTGAGAGGCCGATGGCCAGCTACATCCCCCAGGAAGCCAACACCTGTTCTGGAACTATTCCTCTGTGTGCAAACTGCACGCCCTGTTGAAGGCAACCCAACTCGCCCACATGACATGGGGAGCTCTAGTTGTCCAAATTCATCAGATGACTGTGGACTTTACTCTGGACATTTCAGCTACCAAGACTTCCAAATCACATGGGAACTTTGGATTCCAATTTCTATGTACAGCACCCACCATCCTGTGCACCATCCCCACACCTTTTGTAAATAAACTCACCAATACACCATATTTGCCTCTGTTGGGATTCCAACGTGGTGTCTGTCATGGAGATGGTGATCAGAAAAATTACACTGTGCATGCTAACTGCTACAGCAACTCCAACACCGTCATGTCAGTTATGGCGACGTGACACATATGAGGGAGACACACCACTAGGGCCACACAACACATACACACCAGGGCCATCAGACTCATCCCCTACACTGATGTTGCCAGGAAATACAGTGCAATGCACAGACACCACACCTATTCACAGTCTGTGTCAACTAGACTACAGGTGCAGTAAGCAAATGTCAGTCAGATGTGTAACTACAGACAACGCACATCCCAAAGTGAAGCACAGGTTTATTACACATTAGCAACATGTTGTTTCCACTACAAATGCAAGCTAATCCCACCTGGCTGTGGCCACAAAGTCAAACAATGCAGAAGATAGAAAGTCCAGGGGTGTGTGGCACATCACCTGTAGGTAAACAACTGCTGCCACCTTGGAAGTTGAATCATGGATTCGGGGTATCCAAGTTGATCAAACAACTCCGGCAGCACCCTGTGAAGGACAGACATGACACACAGTCAGAACCACTGAAAAACAGCACAGAACGGCAATACTCATGTCTAATACCTGTCACAAGATAACTACACAAAAGCAAGTTAGCAGGTCAACACTGTTGGGCAGTACAGACCACCTGCAAGGACACATTCCTGCACGCATCCAGTCAAGTTGCACATGGCCACACTCAAACAGCACCAGAGCACCACACACACATATCATGCAAATCTAAAGCATTGACATCACAACCCTCTGGATACTCACATTCAGCTGAAGAAGTTGGTGATGAGCTGTGTGCGGACATCACCATCATCATCATCATCATCACTGGCATCGTGGCCCAGGCCAGGATCCTCCACAGGTGGCGGATGTTGGTCATCGTCATCCAGGATGAGAGGCAACTCCTTCCGCACTGCCAGGTTGTGTAGCATGCAGCAGACGATGACAATCTTGCACACCTTTGCTGGGGCATATGGGAGGGACCCTCCTGTCTTGTCCAGGCAGCGAAAGCGGCTCTTCAGGAGACCAAAGGTCCGCTCAATCACTCTCCTGGTCCGACCATGTGCCTCATTGTAGCGCATCTGGGCTGGTGTCACAGGGTGCCTGAGGGGTGTCAGCAACCACGGCATGTTGGGGTATCCTGAGTCACCTACAGACAGACAATTGCACATTAGCCGATTTGGAAAAGTGTGCGGAAAGCAACATAGCAGAACACACACAATGGTACAAAGTCAGTACACACCGACAAGCCAGGCACGCTGGTTCTGCATCTGTGACATCATCCTCGGGATGCGACTACTCCTCATCACGTAGGCATCGTGTGCCGAACCGGGGAAACGGGCACACACATGTGTGATGGTCATATCTGCAAGACATACCACCAGAGCATTTATAGAATGGTAATGTTTACGGTTCCTGTATGCCTGCTCATGTGCCTGTGGTGGTACCAAAGCCACATGTGTCCCATCAATGGAGCCAATGACATGTGGCATCCTCCCCAGGGCATAGAAGTCACTCTTGACGTCAGTGAATCGTTGACGTGGTGGGAAATAGATGTACTGGTTAAGGCATCTCAACATTGCCACCAAAACATCGCGTAGCACACGGCTGAACATAGTCTGTGACATACCACCAGTAGATGTCACAGTGTGTTGAAAGGTACCGGTGGCAAAGAAGTGTAGGGCTGCCATCACCTTCACCTTGGGGGTCAGCGCTGTAGGATACGGCCGGCCAGGCTGCAAATGTGGGTCCAACCGCACTGCCAAATCCTCAATCAGCTGCCTGGTGAAGCGGTACCGTCGGATGCTGTCACGTTCCACCATTGTTGCCAGGTCTGGGAATGGTCTATGGACAGCAGGAGCCCTGCAGTGCAGAGGTGAAGAAAGCAAGATTGCCAGTCACCCCACATATGTACCATTCACCATACTCAATTTCACATGATACATCATTACCAAACACAAGTACTTGATGTGTGTCTCGTTCTGTTTGGACATATATGGCACCTACATGGACATCATCTAACATCTCTGTTCAACAAGTGTGGACAACAGGTCCCAGGGTGTGCAATGTGAAACCATTTGGATGAGTCACAGTACCCATTTACTGCTCTCACATTCCACACACATACCACAGTGACATGTCTGGACAGATGCGCCACAGGCATCACGACTCATTGACAGGTAGATTCCCAGGGACCCTGTCTTGCCACATGGACACTGGCATGACATGGCGTATCATGTACACGTCAGAAAAACAAACATGACACCCACAGGTGGTGGACCCTGTAGCCTCTGCAGGACAGACATGGACGTCTGTGACACACACACGCAACATCTAAGTCCATGCACAAACAACGTGGATGTGGATACTGTCTCCCATTGTGCACATGGAGTCAGACATGTGAAACTCAACATGCACACAGACTGTGGAGGGACATGACTATTGTGGCAATGGTCCACCCTGTGACGTACATGCCTTCCCACGTGAGCCTGGGGGTATGTGACATGTCATACACATACACAACCTGGAAATGTGGCCATGCCACATGCTCCAAAATGAACATTTGCACATCACAGTGGTCATGTGCACAACACACAAAGGACCCTGTCCCCATGAACACGTGCACAGCCTGGGTGTGTCTGCCCCCAAGTGCCACCCCAAAAACAACATGTACACCCCCATACACAGATAGGGTCATGCTGCCACACATGCCTTAGATACAGTGTTGACTGGGTGTGGTGTAGTAGGTGTGCCCCTGAGTCCCTGGAAAGTATATGTGGCTGGCATAGGTTCACCAGTGACCAGCATGGTGACATATGCGTGTGGCCTGTCCAGGGATGCGTTGTACAGCAATGGTCCGATCGGTGTGCCCGCACGGACCATTGCATTGAATGTGAGCGGGTACGCGTGGTACAGCAATGGTCCGATCGGTGTGCCCGCACGGACCATTGCATTGAATGTGAGCGGGTACGCGTTGTCCAGCAATGGTCCGATCGGTGTGCCCACACGGACCATTGCATTGAATGTGAGCGGGTACGCGTTGTATCGCGGGTACGCGTTGTACAGCAATGGTCCGATCGGTGTGCCCGCACGGACCATTGCATTGAATGTGAGCGGGTACGCGTTGTATCGCGGGTACGCGTTGTACAGCAATGGTCCGATCGGTGTGCCCGCACGGACCATTGCAATGAATGTGAGCGGGTACGCGTTGTCCAGCAATGGTCCAATCGGTGTGCCCGCACGGACCATTTCATTGAATGTGAGCGGGTACGCGTTGTATCGCGGGTACGCGTTGTACATCAATGGTCCGATCGGTGTGCCCGCACGGACCATTGCATTGAATGTGAGCCGGTACGCGTTGTATCGCGGGTACGCTGCGTTGTACAGCAATGGTCCGATCGGTGTGCCCGCACGGACCATTGAATTGAATGTGAGCGGGTACGCGTTGTATAGCGGGTACGCGTTGTACAGCAATGGTCCGATCGGTGTGCCCACACGGACCATTGCATTGAATGTGAGCGGGTACGCGTTGTCCAGCAATGGACCGATCGGTGTGCCCACACGGACCATTGCATTGAATGTGAGTGGGTACGCGTTGTATCGCGGGTACGCGTTGTACAGCAATGGTCCGATCGGTGTGCCCGCACGGACCGTTGCATTGAATGTGAGCGGGTACGCGTTGTATCGCGGGTACGCGTTGTACAGCAATGGTCCGATCGGTGTGCCCGCACGGACCATTGCATTGAATGTGAGCGGGTACGCGTTGTATCGCGGGTACGCGTTGTACAGCAATGGTCCGATCGGTGTGCCCGCACGGACCATTGCATTGAATGTAAGCGGGTACGCGTTGTACAGCAATGGTCCGATCGGTGCGCACGCATTGGCTGGGGCCTCGCAAGGCAACGGACGCGTTTTTGAAGCTTCAACCAGTCTGATGCATTGAATTCAGTTGGCCAGCCACAACAATGTTGCAAATTCATGGGTGTCATGAAGTTGAAATTTTTGAAGGATGCTGTGGGCGTGTCTTGGTGCTGCAATTCCATGGATTGGACAGATTCATAAGATGCATACGACTTGGACCTATCACTTTGGACACATGGCACAGTATCTGCCTCTGCAGCACACATATAATGCTGGCTGTTCCCCTGAGGGCTCACTTGCCTGCACTACATGCTCCAGGACGACATCTGCCACTACACTGCTGCTGTCTCTGCATCCTCTGGCTACTGCAATGGCACGTACTGTGGAGAGAGCCCCAGCCTTCACCCATGAGGAGAACCAGGCCCTGCTGGACAACCTCCTTCCACAGTACAGCAAGCTGTATGGGACACCAGGGGAGCAGGTGAGTGTGCTGTCCACTGCCTTACTAATTGTGCATGTTGTCTGACTAGCAGGATTTACAGTGTGCACACCACTGGCTAGCATGCTCACTGAGTAGTTCGCACCCCCAAAGTGTGTAGTCACATGCACTGAACAGGTACAGTGGAGTAACAGTGCATTCAAACAAGGTTCACTTCCCATGCAATGATACCATGTAGTAACTGCTGGCAAACTGTCCATAGCCCTCGTTGCACTGCCTGTGTACATCATATGCCCCTGTGATTGAGACATGTATTTCCAACTGTGTGATGCACGGATATGTTGCATGTGTAGTAATGGCCTTTTCACTTTGTCATCCTCACAGGTTGATGCCCATCAGAAGCTGGATATCTGGCTGGCCATCGTCCGGGCAGTCAGATCCGTGGGGGTCTACAAGCGCCGGATCCGCAACTGCCAGAAGAGGTGGCAGGACCTTTGGGGCTGGACCCAGAGGATCGCAAGGGTCCAGCTGAAGCTGTCGCCTCCTCGCAGGAGGGGCGGACACCGGACCCTGACCCCCACATGCTCCAGATCCTGCCGGTGGTCTTCCCGGAGCTGGATGGGCAGCTGAAGGCCAGACAGCAGCAAGGAGGGGGTGAGTCAAAGACTGCACTGTGAACTCTGTCTGACATGCTATGTGCCCTCCTGTGGCATGGTTAAACTTCCCCAGTACATCAGTCTTGTTGTCCAGTACCCATGTCCCTCTATTGTGACATGGCCACTACCCATCTGATAGGCCGGTGTGCTCCTTACGCTCAGGATAATTGTGTCACTCGGGTACAGGCTCCTTGCATTTTGCTTTGCTCAAGGTGGGTGACAGCTTTTGTTCCCATGATATTGTGTTAGCCTTCATGGGTGGGTCAATTGCTCACACAATGCCTGAGTCGTGCAATGTAGTCTGGGTGTAACTTTGATATGTGATCCACTTGCAGATCAGAATCACCACATGTCCCTGGGGTATTTGCCACACCGCCATGCTGCGGGTGGGTAAAATGTTTGGGCCTCAGGAGTATGTATGTCAAGTGTGTCACACATGCTTAGCCACCTGCCTACTGACCAGGGCTCATCCATCTTGCAGGTGGAGCCGGACAGTCATGCCTACTCCAGGGCATACAATACACTCTGTACTCCCACTCCCGTGTATCAGCTGACATGCTGTGCTCAGTGAAATGTTCCCTCAGGTGTCTGCCTCTGTGTCGTTGTGCTGTGACTACGTTGTCGGGACTCCAGTGATGTTTATCGGTTAGGGGTCAGCATGCCATCTGCTATTGGACCATGTGAGACAAGACTTCTGTGACTTATAGGTGTTTGATCACATGACTGTGCAGACAGGTGTATGCCACTGTGACTTTCAGGCAGCTGTTTTTCATTCTCAGCACACTGTGAGGTGCTCATGTTCAGAGAGTTGTGTTTCATGTCCCCCATATGTCCAATTGGTATGTCGTGGACAAATAGTAGTTCAGATGATGTGGTTTTTGGGGATGGACATGTGCACTTGTCAGTTACATTACTTGCCTTCCCCATGTCCTAGGATTGTGACACAGTGCAGACTGTTGTTGGCTGGCTGCCATGGCCATGTGACTGGAGACAGTGATGTATGACTTTGCAGGCATGCCTGTGTCATGGCATTAAACTTCCTAAGAGTGATCCTGCAGGGGAGTGACATGTGCAACATGCATCCCATTGTGGCATTGACTATCCGGACATGGGTGCTTCATGGGGTCTGGTGCTGGTATGCATCACATGCATTTCTATTTAGACTCTGGCCGTCCATTTATCCAGACACCTGCACTGACTCAGTGGCAAGAGATATGACGTGGGCATGTTCACATACTTCACCGTGTTCTCAGTAATGTCCAACTACTGTGTAGGTGGTGCATGTGTCCACAATGGGGTCTTACCATCAGACAGGCACCAGACAGATGGGTGCAAGGGCAGGAGGGGTGTCTGTTCCATGGTTGACCATCAGACTGACAATTGGCTTCTCCTAATCTGTGTGATGACTTTTGGCAATGTTCTACTAAAGATGCCAGGGCTTGCTCTGTGATGTGCTGTACTTATTGTGGTGTGTGCGGTCAGTGCAGGTGACTGATGTTTGTCTGTTTCCCTAATTGTTTGCAGATACATCCACAGCCACAGGAGGGGACAGCTCCACGGACCAGGAGGAGCAGCGGAGCCAGACTGGGTCAGCGTCCGACGAGTGGTCAGAGGGACCCAGTGGCACGGAGGGCGAGGGGAGCCACACCGAGGAGTCCTCAGCACCATCCACCTCAGCTGAGGACCACAGCAGCTCGGAGGATGACTCCCTTGTGGATGCGGGTGTCAGCAGCCACCACACCCCAGCTAGTCTGTCTGACCCTGCCACCACCACCACCACCACCGCCCTCCCATTGGCTCCCATTCCTGTGGTCCGTGGAGGCTCCCGTGCTCGGGAGCGTGTCTCCTTCAAGCCAGGCACCGCACCCCCTGCCCCTGTGTCCCCTGCTGCCCTGAGTGAGGAGTCTGTGTACCTCCTTCGGCAGCTCCATGTAGGGCAGACAGCAATGCTGACTGTCCTCCATGCACACACCACTCTGTTGACACAGCTGGTGTCGTTCATGGAGGGCATCTCAACGGGTATGTCTGCCCTACAGAGGAGCAATAGGTCCATGGACTCCTCCCTGACGGCAGCAGTGTCCCTCCTCCAACAGTCCCTCACCCCTCCCACCTCTGCCCCATCCACACTTCCTACCACCCTACCTGTCCAAAGCACATGCACACCTGCACAATCACCCAAACACACAGACACGAGCAGCACACACACACCCAAAACCAAGGCAAGACGTGCACACAAGCATCCTCAGGGGACTGATTCCACACACACAGGGGATGGGGAACTGACACACACACAGGCAACCACAGTCACTCCGCAATCCTCAAGATCCTCTCCCTCCAAGACCCCTTCCCTTGCCTCACCTGCAACCCCACCTACACAGCAGCTCTTCCTCTCTGACCTCGGCCTCTTCCCCTCCAATCCCGCTGATCCAGCATACCGGGGGAAGAGGAAGTCCACACACAGAGAGGGGAGTGCCCCTCGCCCCCAGACACCCTCCCCCAGGCGCAGGCAGAGTGAGCCCCCCACCCGCAAGTCCCCCCGGACCCGGAAGAGCAAGACCCCGCCACCGCCCTGCAAGTCACCCACCCAGTCTCTCACCTCCATCCCCCAGGCCACCACTCCACAGGTTCCACCGCCACACCCTGCCCCAGGTTCTCCCACACACCGATACCGCATCCCCAAACTGCTTAGGCCCTCCCCCTGCCACTTGCTCTTCCACCCCCAAACCAGACGCTCTGCCTGTATGTGCCACTGGTGTGGAGACCGTGTCCCCCCTCTGTCCTGCCCAGCTCTTCTGCCCCCCTTCCACTCCCTTGGAGTCATGCACTGCGGTGGAGTCCACAACAACCCCGTCTGACTCGGGCACTGCATTGGGGACCCAGTCCACTCCATCTGCCCAGCCCACTGCAGTGATTGCAGCACCAACACCATCGGACTTGAGCCCTGCGGTGGTGCTGGCCCCCCCTGAGTCAGACACCTCCACTGCAGTTGCCGGTGACACGCCTGCACCCACCTCACCTTCACTGCCTCCTTCTGGCATCCCCTGATCCTGTCCCTGTGGTGCCTGGCCTGCCCCTCGTATGCCCCTCCAAGGGGGATGTCCCCTGTCGGTACCTGTGCAGGCAAGCAATTGGTGATAAGTTGTCACACATCACCCTGTTGGGACTGTTGATTTGGACTTGACATTGGCCGTAGTTTATTTTGGACTTTTGATTTCAGTTGCACACTTGCTGAATAAAGCCTCTTTTTGTTTACTTGTGGTTAATCTTTGGAGGTACATGATGTAGATGTGTAGAATCATGCATTTGCTGTTGTAATTGTGTTCAGATCAGGTAAATGAAGTTTTGCTGTGATGGGCTCCATGTGGTCCATGGGATATGTGTCCTAATCTAGTCTGGATCTATAGCATCCCTTGCTGCAGTCTGAGGGTGTAATGTTCAGCATTTGACACAGGGATGTACGTTTAGAATTTGTAGATTACCATCTTTGTCCTACACTGTTGCACATCTGTTGGGCTTACCACTGTCCAATGTTCCTAGTACCCTGACTGTGTGCCCGTCTCCACTGGACATGCAGTTTTGCACATCAATTTTGGAGGACTCATCTGTGTATACAGTACAACTGGATTGCCACGTGTTTTGGGTGTATGCAGATGACTGACGTGACACTCCCGTACCCAGGCTGATGTGAGCAGAGGCTTCTGTGTGTTGTAGTTGTTGACTCACTGACGGAGTGTCCTGCTGATATGTTTGAGTCGTGCACAGACAAGGTTTGGCACAGCGGACCTTCCACAGGAGTGGAGTGCCCTCATGGCTGTGTGTAATCCGGTGACATTGCGTCTGCCTGTGTTGTGTGTTGTGTGAGCATGTCTGTGCATGTTCCCTTCCCTTTTCATACACAGGCTGTGTCCCTAGGGATGTTCCTGTTTGTGATGCTTGCAGAGTTGGTATGTGTTCATCCAGGATCTTGGACGTGGTTTATCCGTGATGTGGGTGCATGGCAAACTGATGTTCATGAGGTTGTCATCCCAGGTTGTCTTTGTTGTCAGGGCTGGGGATGTGTGCAAACGCTGATGGGACACATTCAGGATTCCCCTTGGCACTTGTTGTTTACACAAGTAATGTGATTTAGAGTTTGTGGTAGCTTTCAGTGATTGTGACGCATTGTGTGTGTGACTGCTGCCACTCCTCAGGGTCAGAGCTGCAATGTTGGAAGTTGTGTACGTGTGTTCTTTGTGTCTCACCTTGGCTTCTTCGTTGGTGTGTGACTATGGCCAGGATCCCATTGTTTGTGGTGGATTTCACATCATGCGCATGTACGGCGTACTGTGCTGTGTGTCATACATAGACGAGTCATGTTGAGTGGGCATGTGTGATGGGTTTCTGCACCTTAGTTCCCCCACCACCCCTGGGATTGTCATGGGTGCATGTGCAATGTCACCAGTCCATGTGAGCTTCACTGCTGCACATTGGTGGAGATCAGGGTGTGTGGTGTTGAGTGTGCAAATGTGAGTTGTTGCACGGCTAGACCACTACCTCCATATTGGCCTTGGCTGGCAGGCCCTGCTGATTGATTGGAGCTTGTGTAGGTGTGATGGTAGTTTGTAGCTGGGGACACATGGCTGTGGTTCACAGTGTGCTCAACATCTACCTTTGTCATCACAGTGGAATTGTCATGCAGGCTAGTGTCTGCACAATGTGGGGTCCCTGGGGGTAGTGCTGTGGTGGGTGTGTCTCTTGCTGTGTTAGTTGCTGTTCCTACAAGCGTGTGACATGTGTAATTTGGCCTCCCTCTCATCTAACAATGCCAGTTTGCCCACATAGGGAATCCAATCCATGAGTTACTTGTGTGTGGCACTGTATACACATCTGTGTAATTGGGATTCAGGCCTCCTCATGTGTTGTGTGGTTGCCTGGGGACACTGGCACCCCCCCCATCACCTGTTGTGTTTGATATGCAGTGTGAGGCTGCCTGTTTGTGTTGGTGCATTTGCATCACTGCATTGGCATTTCTGTAGTGTGCCATTGGCTGTATGTAGTTTGGTGATTTTCCCCTGCTCTCCCTGGGACTCCTAGGTCATCAGTCAGCACAATGATCATGGTTTGTATGTCCCATTGCTGCCATGGTATGGTATATGTTCACCTGACATCGACAGTCTCCACAGGTTATAAACATTTGTGTGTCCATTGGTGCAGATATGTGGGTCAGCATCATGATGGTCACTTCTGTCATTGTGTAATTGGCTGATTGTTGACAATGTGGTCCCCCATGTGTGATGTTTGTATGCACATGGCCAAAACGATGTTTCTGTGACACTGCACTGTTAGCCTCGCCCAATCTATGTTGCAATGGGACACAAGCACTACTATGCCACAGATGTTTTAGTTGTTGTGTGACCAGGATTCATCCATACAGTTTGTCTTTGGCAGCTTTTACCATGCCTACACTTACCTTATGATCACCGTGGTGATGGTGCTTTGGGCCCCATTGCCACACTGATCAAAAGGTGCATCAGCCATGGACCCCACACTTACCTTTTGGTGACTGTGGTGATGGGGCTTTGGGCCCCATTGCCACACTGATCAAAAAGGTGCATCAGCCTTGGACCCCACACATAGCTTTTGGTGACTGTGGTGATGGGGCTTTAGGCCCCATTGCCACACTGATCAAAAGGTGCATCAGCCATGGACCCCACACTTACCTTTTGGTGACTGTGGTGATGGGGCTTTGGGCCCCATTGCCACACTGATCAAAAGGTGCATCAGCCTTGGACCCCACACTTACCTTTTGGTGACTGTGGTGATGGGGCTTTAGGCCCCATTGCCACACTGATCAAAAGGTGCATCAGCCTTGGACCCCACACTTACCTTTTGGTGACTGTGGTGATGGGGCTTTAGGCCCCATTGCCACACTGATCAAAAGGTGCATCAGCCTTGGACCCCACACATAGCTTTTGGTGACTGTGGTGATGGGGCTTTAGGCCCCATTGCCACACTGATCAAAAGGTGCATCAGCCATGGACCCCACACTTACCTTTTGGTGACTGTGGTGATGGGGCTTTGGGCCCCATTGCCACATTGATCAAAAGGTGCATCAGCCTTGGACCCCACACTTACTTTTTGGTGACTGTGGTGATGGGGCTTTGGGCCCCATTGCCACACTGATCAAAAGGTGCATCAGCCTTGGACCCCACACTTACCTTTTGGTGACTGTGGTGATGGGGCTTAGGGCCCCATTGCCACAGTGGCCATGGTCGGCTTGTTTTGTGGAGGCCACACACTTTTATGTGTGACACATGTGATAGTGGGTCACATTGTATGTTCATTGTCATGTTTAGTGTTGTAGGCATTTGACATAGACTACACACGCTTGTCATGTTGTTTGGGTGGATGTAATTTTCTGTGATTCCTTATGTGGGAGTATGCTGGTTGTGTCATGCATTACCCATCCTATGAGTAGGGGTGGTGGTAGTGGCAGGCATCCTGCCCCCCATGAGTGGGGATGGTAGTAGTGATAGGCATCCTGCCCCCCATGAGTGGGGATGGTAGTGGTGGCAGGCATCCTGCCCCCCATGAGTGGGGATGGTAGTGGTGATAGGCATCCAGGCCCCCCTGAGTAGGGGTGGTGGTAGTGATAGGCATCCTGCCCCCCATGAGTGGGGATGGTAGTAGTGATAGGCATCCAGCCCCCCATGAGTGGGGATGGTAGTAGTGATAGGCATCCAGCCCCCCATGAGTGGGGATGGTAGTAGTGATAGGCATCCAGGCCCCCATGAGTGGGGATGGTAGTAGTGATGGGCATCCTGCCCCCCATGAGTGGGGATGGTAGTGGTGGCAGGCATCCTGCCCCCCCATGAGTGGGGATGGTAGTGGTGATAGGCATCCAGGCCCCCCTGAGTAGGGGTGGTGGTAGTGATAGGCATCCTGCCCCCCATGAGTGTTGATGGTAGTAGTGGCAGGCATCCAGCCCCCCATGAGTGGGGATGGTAGTAGTGGCAGGCATCCAGCCCCCCATGAGTGGGGATGGTAGTAGTGATAGGCATCCTGCCCCCCATGAGTGGGGTTGGTAGTGGTGGCAGGCAACCTGCCCCCCATGAGTGGGGATGGTAGTAGTGATAGGCATCCTGCCCCCCATGAGTGGGGATGGTAGTGGTGGCAGGCATCCAGCCCCCCATGAGTGGGGATGGTGGTAGTGGTGGGCATCCAGCCCCCCATGAGTAGGGATGGTAGTAGTGGCAGGCATCCAGCCCCCCATGAGTGGGGATGGTAGTAGTGATAGGCATCCAGCCCCCCATGAGTGGGGATGGTAGTGGTGGCAGGCATCCAGGCCCCCATGAGTGGGGATGGTAGTAGTGATAGGCATCCAGGTCCCCATGAGTGGGGATGGTAGTAGTGATGGGCATCCTGCCCCCCATCAGTGGGGATGGTAGTGGTGGCAGGCATCCTGCCCCCCATGAGTGGGGATGGTAGTGGTGATAGGCATCCAGGCCCCCCTGAGTAGGGGTGGTGGTAGTGATAGGCATCCTGACCCCCATGAGTGGGGATGGTAGTGGTGGCAGGCATCCAGCCCCCCATGAGTGGGGATGGTAGTAGTGATAGGCATCCAGCCCCCCATGAGTAGGGATGGTAGTAGTGATAGGCATCCAGGCCCCCATGAGTGGGGATGGTAGTAGTGATGGGCATCCTGCCCCCCATGAGTGGGGATGGTAGTAGTGATAGCCATCCAGGCCCCCATGAGTGGGGATGGTAGTAGTGATGGGCATCCTGCCCCCATGAGTGGGGATGGTAGTGGTGGCAGGCATCCTGCCCCCATGAGTGGGGATGGTAGTGGTGATAGCCATCCAGGCCCCCTGAGTAGGGGTGGTGGTAGTGGCAGGCATCCTGCCCCCATTAGTGGGGATGGTAGTAGTGATAGGCATCCTGCCCCCCATGGGTGGGGATGGTAGTAGTGGCAGGCATCCAGCCCCCCATGAGTGGGGATGGTAGTAGTGGCAGGCATCCAGCCCCCCATGAGTGGGGATGGTAGTAGTGGCAGGCATCCAGCCCCCCATGAGTGGGGATGGTAGTAGTGATAGGCATCCAGCCCCCCATGAGTGGGGATGGTAGTAGTGATAGGCATCCAGCCCCCCATGAGTGGGGATGGTAGTAGTGATAGGCATCCAGGCCCCCATGAGTGGGGATGGTAGTAGTGATGGGCATCCTGCCCCCCATGAGTGGGGATGGTAGTGGTGGCAGGCATCCTGCCCCCCATGAGTGGGGATGGTAGTGGTGATAGGCATCCAGGCCCCCCTGAGTAGGGGTGGTGGTAGTGATAGGCATCCTGCCCCCCATGAGTGGGGAAGGTAGTAGTGGCAGGCATCCAGCCCCCCATGAGTGGGGATGGTAGTAGTGGCAGGCATCCAGCCCCCCATGAGTGGGGATGGTAGTAGTGATAGGCATCCTTCCCCCCATGAGTGGGGTTGGTAGTGGTGGCAGGCATCCTGCCCCCCATGAGTGGGGATGGTACTGGTGGCAGGCATCCTGCCCCCCATGAGTGGGGATGGTAGTGGTGGCAGGCATCCAGCCCCCCATGAGTGGGGATGGTGGTGGTGGATCGCATCCAGCCCCCCATGAGTGGGGATGGTAGTAGTGGCAGGCATCCAGCCCCCATGAGTGGGGATGGTAGTAGTGATAGGCATCCAGCCCCCCCATGAGTGGGGATGGTAGTGGTGGCAGGAATCCAGGCCCCCATGAGTGGGGATGGTAGTGGTGGCAGGCATCCTGCCCCCCATGAGTGGGGATGGTAGTGGTGATAGGCATCCAGGCCCCCCTGAGTAGGGGTGGTGGTAGTGATAGGCATCCTGCCCCCCATGAGTGGGGATGGTAGTGGTGGCAGGCATCCAGCCCCCCATGAGTGGGTATGGTGTTAGTGGTGGGCATCCAGCCCCCCCATGAGTGGGGATGGTAGTAGTGGCAGGCATCCAGCCCCCCATGAGTGGGGATGGTAGTAGTGATAGGCATCCAGCCCCCCATGAGTGGGGATGGTAGTAGTGATGGGCATCCTGCCCCCCATGAGTGGGGATGGTAGTAGTGATAGGCATCCAGGCCCCCATGAGTGGGGATGGTAGTAGTGATGGGCATCCTGCCCCCCATGAGTGGGGATGGTAGTGGTGGCAGGCATCCTGCCCCCCATGAGTGGGGATGGTAGTGGTGATAGGCATCCAGGCCCCCCTGAGTAGGGGTGGTGGTAGTGGCAGGCATCCTGCCCCCCATGAGTGGGGATGGTAGTAGTGATAGGCATCCTGCCCCCGATGGGTGGGGATGGTAGTACTGGCAGGCATCCAGCCCCCATGAGTGGGGAGGGTAGTAGTGGCAGGCATCCAGCCCCCCATGAGTGGGGATGGTAGTAGTGGCAGGCATCCAGCCCCCATGAGTGGGGATGGTAGTAGTGATAGGCATCCAGCCCCCATGAGTGGGGATGGTAGTAGTGATAGGCATCCAGCCCCCCATGAGTGGGGATGGTAGTAGTGATAGGCATCCAGGCCCCCATGAGTGGGGATGGTAGTCGTGATGGGCATCCTGCCCCCATGAGTGGGGATGGTAGTGGTGGCAGGCATCCTGCCCCCATGAGTGGGGATGGTAGTGGTGATAGGCATCCAGGCCCCCTGAGTAGGGGTGGTGGTAGTGGCAGGCATCCTGCCCCCATGAGTGGGGATGGTAGTAGTGATAGGCATCCTGCCCCCATGGGTGGGGATGGTAGTAGTGGCAGGCATCCAGCCCCCATGAGTGGGGATGGTAGTTGTGGCAGGCATCCAGCCCCCATGAGTGGGGATGGTAGTAGTGGCAGGCATCCAGCCCCCATGAGTGGGGATGGTAGTAGTGATAGGCATCCAGGCCCCCATGAGTGGGGATGGTAGTAGTGATAGGCATGCAAGCCCCCCTGAGTAGGGGTGGTGGTAGTGGCAGGCATCCAGCCCCCCATGAGTGGGGATGGTAGTAGTGATAGGCATGCAGGCCCCCCTGAGTAGGGGTGGTGGTAGTGGCTTTCATCCAGCCCCCCATGAGTGGGGATGGTAGTAGTGATAGGCATCCAGGCCCCCCTGAGTAGGGGTGGTGGTAGTGGCAGGCATCCAGGCCCCTATGGGTGTGTATGGCATTGGTGGTGCCCATCCCACCCCTATGATTGTGCTGTTGCTAGTGTACGTCATTTGTGCTTCCCTGTGTGTGTGTGACATATTTTGGGTACGTGTAGTTAGTTTGTATTGTTGGTGTTTGACTTACCGTCTGCGCCGTACGCGTCCGAACCGGTCCCGGTAATAGATGTAGAGTATAGGTAGGACCTGCGCGATGGGATTCATGGTTGGGTCGTCTCGTTCGGGTTTCGCGTGTCTTCGACTCGTACTCGTCGCTGGTTTGTTCGTCTCGTAGCCGTGGATCTTCTTGTGGCGCGAATCGGAGCTTATGTGCGGCTCTCCCGGATGCTGAGACGTGCCGGACGTAGCGACGGGTTCGGCGCGTACGGAAGACGCATCGTACTAGTCCGGCCGGAAGGTGCTGTGTATTTGGGTCCGTGCGACTCGATTCGGCGTTTACGGATCCGGCTCGGGCGGAGAACAGGAGCTGGATTGGGTAAGTACGGCTCGGTCGGAATCTGGGCTGTTATGCGCATCGTACTTGTTTGTTCGGTTGAGTGTTCGAGTCGGTCGGAAAACACGCGTTCGGCTGGTATTTTTTCCGGACGAATACTGTTAGGTGCGCTTCCGGCCGACATCGGAATCGACCCCATTGTCTCTAACTTCTATCTCCATTGCAGAGGCAGAGTGGTTATGCTCAAATGTGCTTTCCACACAATCTCCAGGCGTAACCGCTTTACCTGTGCAATGGGATGAAAAATATTGCAAACACCTCCAATGTCTCCTTGGCTCAGTCAATCGATCCTTAAAATAAAGGTACCACTATATTTTAGTAGTTGATTGCCCCTTCTGGATTTTACATATACAGCGTGCCTACCTTCGGCCATTTCTTTCTTGATGCTGTTCAGGAAAGGGAAAGAGAAAAACGTATACGTTAATGTGTTTTTTGCAACGTTTACATTTTATTGCTCATTCGTTTATGGCTATATGGGAAAAAAGTAAAATTGTTTGGTCAATTTTGGCTAGCAAAAGAAAAAGCAACAGGGTAGAAACCCAGTTTGAAATTGTAAAGTGCATTGCTATTTTCGAAATTACCTGTTAGAAAAAAATGTTATGGAAAGGTAAGATTTGCCAGAAGTAATGTTTGGGATGTCCAAAGTTCGGTTGGACTTTCTGTTTTTTGCCTTTAAATTTTGTTGGATTTTTAGTTCTGGAGTTAACCCCTGCGGTCTACCCCTGCAGTCCGCCGGCGCATTACAATGTGGGAGGCGGAGGCATCGGGCGGAGGGACCGTCCACTGCTGTTCCGACGGGCTCCTTGAACCAGTCGGAGCATCAGAAAGAATCACAATCCCATAATGACGCCGGAGCCGTCGGGATTATGATGTCACTTTCCGACAGCCTTTCCATGTCGGCCTTTCCCACATGGAAAGGCTGTTGGAAAGTGACTTTGGGGGGCCCTAGCAGGGCCCCCTTACCCCCTGGCCTTCCGCTATGGGGACTGGGGTGGCCCACATCCCTGCACCATGTGGCAGGCACTGCATGGTGCCTGCCACACGGTGCAGGATTGTTTAAGAACATACATTTTTCAATAGCAGCAAGTGCTGCCGGCCTTCTCCACCCGCCGCACAAGCTGCCATTGAAAAATTTATGTTTCTGACCGCCCATAGGGCGGTGGCATCCAAATTGTGCAGTCGGAACCGCTGACCTATGGTCGGGCGGTTCCAATCTGCAACAATGTCGGGCGGGTCGTAAACAGGCCCTGTGTTTTTTACATTGCTTTAAATTTTGTACACACTGATTTTCTGCCTGTTTGGAAAAAAAAGTAAAATTGTTTGGTTTATTATGCCTACCAAGAGAACAAAAGAACAGTTTAAAAACCCTGTTGAAAATGTGAAATTTCAGTGATATTTTTTTCATTACAACCTAGAAAAAAATGTTCTTTGTTAGTATTGGAGAAGTGGAAAGGTGACATTTGTTTACCTGAGGTATAGTGTGTCTTCTTACTTTTGTAGAAATTTGTGATGCCCAAAATCTGGTTTGGGTTTACTGTTTTTCGCCGTACGATGTTGTAGGTTTTCTAGTAGTGGAGATAAAAATATAGAATACAATATTAGCTTTGTATCCATTACCATTAGTATAATTTGGTTTGCTGATGACTTCATTTTAAAGGTTGATTTACTTCAATAAGTGGAATGACTCCTGTTGCTCTAGGGTTGAAAGGTGAATCTTCACAGAGTCTCCACTGTACTTGGAGTATATGTTTGGTAATGAAAGAAATGAAAAAAGAGCAGGTTACAGTTTTTCCAATGTTACTTTTGACTTCCACTCCCTATCCAGCACCTGCCCTGAGGGATACCCTCAGTGGAGTTAGAATAGAGATTTTGACCCAGTCACTGTCCAGCACCTGCCCTGAGGGATGCCCCCAGTGGAGTTAGAATAGCAAGGGGGAGATTTACCAAAAATTCATGCAGCACAGCCCCCCGCGAGTCTGCACTGCGTTGCGCGACAGGGAGGGAGCAGGAGAGCGCCATATCTTCAAATATATGGCTCTCTCCTTCCCTTTCCCTTGCGCCAGGGCTGATTACAGTTGTCCTGCACCACGTACATACCTTAATGCCATAGCGCTAGGGTGTGTGCATTAGTCTAGCATAGGTTTTGTACAGGAAGGGTACCCTTCCTGTACAAAATATGATGCCCAGACACATGCCAAGTTTTTCCAACTTTGTATGCGTGCTGCATAGTGCAGCACGCATGCAAAGTCATAAAAGGAAGGAAAAATGAAAGCATTTCTCCTTCCATGCGCCTACTTGAAAAGAGCGCAGTTTTCTCACGCTTAACCCAATCTACTTTAGTAAATTGGATTTAGCGTGAGAAACCTTGAGTGGTTGCATGGGAATGCTCATGCTCCTCCCTTGGTACGCCCCCATGGCGCAAAGTAATGCGAAACATTACTTTTCCATTATTTCCAACCATAAACAAGTTTAGCTCTGAAAAGTAAATAGAGAAAATATGATTTTGCGCTGAATTGTGCCACTTTTGTGATGCAACACGGCACAAACTCTTAGTAAATCTCCCCCACATTTTGCCCCCAGTCACTGTCCAGCACCTACACTGAGGGTCGCCACCAGTGGATTTAGAATAGTAATTTGCCCCAGTCACTGTCCAGCACTTGCCCTGAGGGACGCCCCCAGCGGAGTTAGATTAACAATTTTGCCCCCACGCACTGTCCAGCATTTGCCCTGAGGGACGCCCCCAGTGGAGTTAGATTCACAATTGTGCTCCCAGTCATTGTCCAGCACCTGCCCTGAGGGACGCCCTTAGTGGAGTTAGATTCACAATTTTGCCCCCAGTCACTGTCCAGAACCTACCCTGAGGGTCTCCCCCAGCGGAGTTAGAATAGTGTTTTTGCCCCCGGTCACTGTCCAGCATCTACCCTGAGGATCACCCCCAGTGGAGTTAGAATAGTAATTTTACCTCCAGTCACTGTCCAGCACCTGCCCTATGGGACACCAGCAGTGGAGTTAGATTAATAATTTTGCCCCCAGTCACTGTCCAGCATTTGCCCTGAGGGATGCCCCCAGCAGAGTTAGATTAATAATTTTGCCCCCAGTCACTGTCCAGCACCTGCCCTGAGGGATGCCCCCACCAGAGGTTAAATACTATTTATTCCCCTACTCTTTGTCTAGCATCTTCCTTAAAGGTTGTCCCCGGAGGTTTTAGAAGATTCTATTTAAAAATAAAATAATTTAAGGATTAGTACTGAATTTAGTGTCATTACTTTCATGAAAAAATGTAATTAATGGCTACTCACAGTATGGAAATTGATTATTGTTGTGCCTAAAAAAAAAATGGTAGGGGATGTCAATGTCTGAGAAAAAAGAAAAAAAATAATATTAATTATTTTTGTATTAGGTAGTTTGCTTAAACACTATACTTACTTTGTCTGTTAGAAGGCACTGTCTCCACAGCTAACTAGCACAGGTCTCACAGACCCAAACAGATGTGTAGTCCCGACCAGTGTCTGTGTACCACTGGTCACAAAATGGTGGACGGCTCGTTTTATAGTTGTTTTGAAGGGACAACCACATTTCAAACAAAAATATGCACTGGAATGTACATTTTAACGTGTTTTATATTATGACTGAACGTGCATTTATTTAAAATGTTTGAGGAAAACGTTTCGTGAAGTCATCACTTACTATGATAGCCATTTTGGTTTTGCATAGGTAGCTTTAGAAGCAGAGAAACAAAGGAAGGGCAACAGCGCTAACGGGATCGTTTCTAATATATGTGTCTAAGATATATATTTCTTGTTTATTTTGTATTAGAAAATATTTTTGGTGAAATATTTTAAGAGAGTATAATAACTGCATTACTTTCCATTTTACTACCTTGTAGAAAATATGTAGTTTTTGCAGAAAAGTTTTTTTAATATGCTTAAGACAATTTCGCTGTACTGGTATGCGTGGTAAAGGCATGCGTGGTAATGGCATGCGTGGTAAAGGTAGTTTCCATGTACCTCTATGGACATGCATCGCAGTGGTATGTGTGGTAAAGACGTGCATGGTTTAAATGTATTCAAGGTTTAGACCGCTTTGTAAAGTCATGCGTGGTAGTGACATGCGTGGTTCCATCATACATCCATTGAAAATTGGTGCACAATTCGGTACTGTGCATTGCATTTATAAATCATCCCCTTGTGTGAAAAATCTGACTGTTCTTGTTGGAACTACTTTTTACACACCAGTTTAGGGTGGCGTAGAAAGAAGTCGGTGATCCAATCACATGCTTTGAGCAAATATTTTAGCACAGGATGTAATTGGCCACTCGTTCAGTATTGCAACTTAAAAAAGTTTAACTAAAGTCTTTATGAAACTTTTAGAATTCATGTAGCTGTATTATATAACTTTTAATCAACATTCTGTAACATATTGTAATATACAAATGTGGGTTGCATTTACTAAAAATGTGTTTCAACAGGATATTTGCACGCTCCTGCTTATAAAATAAACACCTCTTTTGTAAAAGCACATTTCTTTCCGATGGCTGGTTTTGGAGTAAGTTTTCTTTGTTTTGTTTATCGCCATATTGTCTTTGACTTCACGATTCTTGGCTTACCATGGACTGTTCAGAAGCGTGTGTGCTGAGCATAGCTGTCATGTCTATGAAGCAACCTCGGAGAGCACGTGGAGGGGTCTTAACTGTTGCAGTACATGACGCCCTTGGAGGGGCTTGTCCAGTCTGTATGCTTGTTCCAGTGTGCAACAGCTAAACTCAAGTATCAACAAGATAAGCCTCTAAAAGGAGAATATTCCCAGCTGTTGTGATCAGGCACCAGCAGGTTCACATCTGCACACAGCTGAGCGGTTTCCTGCTACCACTCCCACCTCACTGGCAACGGTCATGTCAAGGGGAGCATGTGGTCCCTGTACACAGTAGCAAAGGGCGCAACAGCCAGCAATTAGTACCAGTCGAATGAAGACGGATGCTCATATACATAACCTTAATAAAAATGTCATGTTGGAGAACCACTCCAGCCAGATGCAAGTTTCTGAAGTCCCTCTGGTAGGAGAGAAAATACGGTATTTTTCAATTCAGCATGACTTCTGCCAGATCTTTCACCTGCAGATTCACTCAAATGTATGTTTTTCTTTAAAAAGGGAATTGCTGCAAGATCTCGCGAATTACTGGGATTGGTCATATTAAACAGTTGCATACATAATTATATAATTAATTATATTACATTACTATTAATAGAGCCTTTTTTGTTGCATCATGGCACATAAACAGTTGTGTGTCAAATCCACGAACACACAGACAACACAGCCACAGGCACACATTTAGTAAGACAACACACATACAGGCACATTCAGACACAGGTGGATGTTGGCTAGATGCATGGTAATGGCTTTGTGGTTGTGTAGAAGAATGAAATGATGGTTGGATGGCTGTGTGAGCATAAAGTGATGGGCGAGTGGGTAGTTAGATATGTGTTGTTGCTAGCTGAATGTATGCCAGTGATGGTGAATGAATAAATGCTTGCTTGTGTATTGATGAATAAATGCTTGAGTGTAGCTGGATGAATACATGCTTTGGTGAAGGTGGATGATGGAACCATGAGAGCGAGTGGGTGGATGCATCTGTGTGTGTTTAGTTGTTTGAGGAGGGGTGGACTCATGCCTCATAAATGCACTGGAAAATAAACAGGTAAGTGATTGGTGGATGAATGTCAGGAGAAGGGTGAGCGGTCAGATCACTGGGTGGATAGATGAATGCATGGGTGTGGGCAGAAGACCGCATGAATGTGGTTGCAGGTCCAATGACAATGATCTGCTAGTGAACACAAAGTATTTTATGAACAAGATTTCCAAATCTGCTTCCACTCTGAATTTGGCAAATATGATTTTACCATGTGACTCCCTGATCCCTACCTGCAGCGCATCCAAATGCTTACTGTCTAAGTGCTGACTGCACGGACTGTCACCTAGGCTGTGGGGCAGTAGGGCAATGTAATACACTAACTGTCAGTCGTCTGGGGCAAATGGAATGAGCCACCACCAACGATGGCATCCACATTTTCCTGAGCCAGAGCCCTCTGAGGTTGCAAATCTAACTCAACCCTCTAATAAATGTTGTGTCAGACAAAACATGGTGGAAGAACATTAAGCACTTGTAAAAATCAACTATGGAACAAGATGGAGCAAACATTCAGAATCCAACCAAAGAACCTTAGAAAATTCTGTTGTAGGAGGCTCAAGCCTACACTTAGGCATAAATCCTCACTCGGAAATGGTGAGATGCGAAAAGTGTAGACTTACATCGAGGTGCAGGAGTAATTTTACATATGAGTAAATCTACATGTGTAAATAAGGATTTTAACAGCAAAAGAGAAGGAGACAGGAGGGGATATTTAGGATCAGAGAGACACTGTTTGACCGGACAGAGGAGTAGATCAATGGCAAGTACAGGCTTAGTAGGTGGGTTATTTTTGAGCTCACACACAAACTGAATCCAATTCTAAAAACACACATATAGAAGGAAAGGCAATTCCAACACATATGCAGACAAGGGCATCCAGAGGTGGGATGTGGCCCAGCCTGCCCTGTCTGCAGTTATTTAAGAGGCCTCCCACTCATATTTCTTCAACACAAACCCCGCCGCAGGCCTATCTTTGTGGTTCTTCTTCATGAAATTTGGAAGGGGAACAGGGGAGTACAGGATAGTAGATAAACAGAGAAGAGTGGATAAAAAGAGAGGATGCTAGCAAAGTTAACATGGTAGGCGATTGGGATATTAAAGAGACAGAAGGACAAAATAGATAAGGATGAGAAAAAGAGGCAAGGGAAAAGGAAGAAAAAGAGCTAAACATAAAGAAGACAGGAAGAGAAGGAAGTTAGAAGGGAGTTAGAAGATAAGAACAAGCGAGATATAGAAGACTGTAACAGAGTCAGAGGAAGCGGTTAGGAAGGAGAGAGCGAAAGTGAGGGAGGAGATGATTGGAGACAGGGTCTCAGATGGAGGAGAGAAGGAATGACAGGTAGAATAAGGACACTTGAATACTTGTAAACAGGGACGCAGGGATCATTTGGTGTCGCAGGTGCAGTAACACTAGAGTCCACGGTGGGAGGGCCCCACTACACCAGAATTGTGTCTGTATTTTTTATTACCCACCCAGGAAATGGGGATATATTTTCCTTGGTTGCATTAGGCCCAGTGCTGTTCAGGCTACACCATTGTATACAGGTTCTACACCTCTGCTCATGTTTCCTTCTTGCTTCAAAGAGTCATAGAGGCTTTTTTTTAGCTGCTTCAGGTGGTGTGTCACAGAGTGTCCTCTGTAGTTTTTAAAATAATTTTTGAAGCTATGGTAACTTCAAAAATCCATTGTAGTCTTTACAAACACCCCTCAAGAATTACAGTACACAAAGACACAGTTCTACAGAATTGCATCTTTTCCCCATGTGGTAGTGTTAGAAATGGGATCTCTAGTTGGCAGTGGTTTGCACCCTGCCCAAGAAGGGACCCTCACTCTAGTCAGGGTAAGGGAATTCACACTGCAAAGATAACCCCTGCTCACCCCCTTGGTAGCTTGGCACAAGCAGTCAGGCTTATCTCAGAGATCCATATGTAAAGCATTGGTACATACACACACAGTAACATAGTGAAAACACTACAAAAGAGTCCACACCAAGTTAGAAAAATAGTCAATATTTATTTTGAATGAAACAAGACCAAAGATATCCCTCTTAAAAGGTTAAAAGCAGTTCAGTCCATAGAAATCTATGGTTGCTTCACTTTTAGCACAAAGTACCTGGGATGTGTCAAAATCAAAGATGAAAACAGGTGCAGGGGAGCTGAGGCACAGGAAAAGCAAAACAATGAGTCGGTTCCTTACTCCCAGGGGAGGTGATGCGTTGGTTCCTTACTGCAGCACAGTGGAGGTAATTTGTGGGTTCCTTACTGTCAGAGGAGGTGATGCCTCGGTTCCTTACTGTGAGTGGAGGTGATGTGTCGATCTCCAGACACGCGGACTCGGTTCCTTTTTGCTGGGCAACGTTGATGAACAACTTGGCACCCAGGGATGAGGCATCAAAAATCCAGACGTGCCGTGTCAATGCGGTGGCGGCGGAACAGGTGGTGCGTGGATTTTACAGCCGCGAAGCAGGTGATGCGTTGATTTCTTCAGCCATACAGCAGGGCCCGCTTCGGAGTCAGAGCATGCTCGGGGATCGGGTTGCGGCAATCTTTTAGCTGCATAGCAGATGCTGAATCGATTCTTCGGCCGCACAGCAGTGATGCAGGAATGTTTCAACTGCATGGCAGTGCTGCTTTGGAAAAACAGGCGCTGAGAGTCGATGTATGGATTTTCTTTTCAGATTTACCAGATTCCACTTCCAAGGGCCAGGAACTGGATTTGGCACCTTGGCAAGTCAGGGCTCTCAGCAGAAGAGCCCAGGCACTGGTAGGTGAAGTCTTTGATGGCCATGAGACTTCTTAACAAGAGGCAAGCACACACAAGCCCTTAGAAAACCTTGGCAAGCAGGATGTAGAAAGCAAAGGCCAGTCCTTTCTCTCCCAGGACAAAAGCAGCAAGCAGCAGGCCAGCAGAACAAAGCAACAAGCAGAGTGTCAGTCCCTCCTACAGTATCCAGCTTTTCTTCCTGGCAGAATGTCCTCTTAGTCCGGAAGTGTCCCAATTTATGGTGTCACAGCTCCAGTACTTTACCAGCTTCTGCCTTTGAAGTAGGCAAACTTCAAAGGAAAGTCTTTGTAGCGCACAGGACCTGGCCTTTCCCTGACCTGGCTCCAGACACACTCCGAAAAGCATTCAATATTATAGTTCATCAGTCTGGATGCAACACCCACTGTGTTGCTATTAACATCAGGCAATCTTCCGCTCATAAGGTGCAAAAGTAGAAACAATTGAGAATTTTCCCACACCAAGCAAGGGAAATGACTGTCTGTCTCAGCACACAGGTTAGATCCCAAAAGGGATCACTGACAAAATATCGAAGGTCAAAAATCGACCTACAAAAATATCGCAACAAAAATATCGATGTCAATAATATCGAAATCCTATCTACAACATGGTAAGTACAAAAATATCGAAAAAAAATATCGATGTCAAAAATATCGTTATCAAAAATATCGTTTTTTTTGTTGTTAAAAATAATATGTAAAATAAACTAAATAATACTTATAATTAAAATAAACATAGTTAAAAATATTATATACTTTTTAAAATTAATAAGTAACATATATAATTAAATAAAACATTAAACATATACATATAATATATAATATATATACTTACTTAATAATCAGTTTGAATAATTATTTTAATAAATTATAAATTATTAACAAATATTATAAATTACAAATACATCTATACACATAAAACAATAACATAAATAAAAATTAAATAATTATGTATAACAAATTAAAAAATTAAATTTACTTTTAATATTTTTAAAATTAATTATATACTATATTAACTAAAATAATACAAAAAATATTAAATAGCGTAGGGAATAAAACTACTATTACAACCCCCAAAAAACAACAGTAAGAAAAATGTTGGATAGCGTAGGGGTAAAAATTACTATTCCCACTCCAGAGAGTGCAACAGTAGGGAAAGTGTTGGATAGCGTAGGGGTAAAAATTACTATTCCAACTCCAGAGAGTGCAATAGTAGGGAAAGTGTTGGATAGCGTAGGGGTAGAAATTACTATTCCCACTCCAGGGAGTGCAACAGTAGGGAAAGCGTTGGATAGCGTGAGGGTAAAAATTACTATTCCCACTCCAGTGAGTGCAACAGTAGGGAAAGTGTTGGATAGCGTAGGGGTAAAATTACTATTCCCACTCCAGAGAGTGCAGCAGTAGGGAAAGCGTTGGATAGCGTAGGGGTAAAAATTACTATTCCAACTCCAGAGAGTGCAACAGTAGGGAAAGTGTTGGATAGCGTAGGGGTAGAAATTAATATTCCCACTCCATGGAGTGCAACAGTAGGGAAAGCGTTGGATAGCGTGAGGGTAAAAATTACTATTCCCACTCCAGTGAGTGCAACAGTAGGGAAAGTGTTGGATAGCGTAGGGGTAAAAATTACTATTCCCACTCCAGAGAGTGCAACAGTAGGGAAAGTGTTGGATAGCGTAGGGGTAAAAATTACTATTCCCACTCCAGAGAGTGCAACAGTAGGGAAAGTGTTGGATAGCGTAGAAGTTACAAATAACATACTTATAAATAAATTAATTTTTTAAAATAATGAATGAATTATTAAATAACTCTAAACTATTTACCAATACCAATAAATAATTATTAAAAACATAATTACCAATAGAAAATGTATTAACAATAAATTAATAATAAATACCAATAAATAATAATTAATAAATATTAATTACTAAATAATAAATATTGAACAATAAAATATTTTTAATAACAAAAAACATATACATTATTAAAACTTAATTACCAATTAACTAATATTAAACAATTAAGGGGCCCATTACGATACCCGGCGTAAATAAATCCGCCAGGCATGGAAGCGGCAAAAATCCGCCCGCACACACCGCCTGAACACCGACCACGCCATTATGAGTACACAAACCGAAAACCGCCATCGGCGGAAAAATCACACAAAATACCGCCCGCCATCGTCCGAGTCAAACCGCCCGCCACGGACGGAAACACGCACGACAACACAAAACCGCCCGCCCACACGGCCGACACACCGCACGTGAAATTACGATCGCACCGCCATGAGCGCGGAAAACAACAAATATACCGCCCGCCAGCGCAAACAACGCCGATGAGAATCGACACGGCAGAAGCCATGGCGCCAACGTACCTGCACAGAAACCATCCGCACACAAAACCAATAGCACACAACATGGCCAACAAGTCCACACAGCAAGGCACACACAAATACACAAGCACAGTACACATCCCGAAAACACCCCCCGGACAAACAAAAAATACAAAGGCCAGAACCCCAGACACAACACACCTGAAAACAACAGACCATGAGGACACACCCACATAGGTGAGTACAAAAGCAGCACTCCCACAGACCACAACCCCTTGCTACATTGCAAACCAGAGAGGAGAGGAGAGGACACAGTGACACAGCAAGGACAGCAGCACACCACAGAAACGCACACATCACAACCACCACCACCAAACACCGGCACCACAAACCCCCTGCACATTACACAACACACACCGCACCAGCACCACAAACACCATGGCACCACAAAGGATGCCCAAGTTCACGCCCATGGAGCTGACGGTCATGGTCGACGAGATCATCAAGGTGTACCCACAAATCTATGGGAACATGGTCCAGCACACACCACTAGCCACCAGAAACAGAATGTGGAACCGGATCGTAGACCAGGTCAATGCAGTCGGGACCCTGCCCAGAAACAGAGTCGAGATAAACAAACGTTGGAATGACGTAAAGAGCCTGGTCAAGAAGAAGGAGGGCAAAAACAGAGAGCTGGCTGCCGTCACTGGCGGAGGGAATCCCGCGCTCTTTAAGACCTTCAAAGCGTGGGAGGAGAAGGTGCGAGTCGTAATCCATCCGGAGATCCTCGCCGGATTAGCAGGGGGAGTGGAGGCTGGTAAGTACAAACTAATGTATACCAGCACACCGCTATGTACTCACATGCGCAACTACCATGCCACAGCTCACAGGGACAAACACCCCCATGTCCAGCACACAATACACAACACATCACACACACATGCAACAGACACTACCACACACAGCCCAAACCGAACAACTGTAAGATGCGTGGGGACATGTGTACACTAAGCCAGCCACGTAACCACCAACAGGTCCCCAAATATGCCAGAAGCGCCACAACGAGCACCCACCACACCCATGTGTCCGCCACAGCTGCACTAACCGACAAGTAACAGGTAAGTGGCAGGAACACAAAGTGCAGTGGGTGGGACGGTGGACAGCCCAAGTACAACACACACCAGGCCCCAGTCCCACAGCACAGCAAGGAGGAGCATCCCCCACACCCCACAGCCACGTGTCAGCCACCGCAGTGCACAACGACAGCCGAAAGGCAGACATCACGGTCCACAGCAATCGGTGTCAGTGGGTGTACAGCCACCCCCACGACCCACTACACCCCCCACCCCCACAGACCTGCAACATGGAGCACCCCCGCTTAGAGCCATGTGGCATCCAGTACAGTGCACGCACGAACAACTTGCAGGTGGGAAACTGGACAGGGCTGGATTACTGGAGGCATGAGGACCATAACACCACCAACACATGGGACATGTCACGTAGCAGACGAACACGCAGCACCGCCCACCGTCACGAACAAGTGAACAATGTGCACACGGACATGAACAACAGACTCACACCCCACATGACCCATCACAGACATAGCAACACCCAAGGAGCCACGTCTGCATGCACAAGCCACACTGAATATAGTCCCACACGGCAGCCACTGTGCAACTCATCACACACAACCGAAACACCATTGAAGTCCTGTCCATGTAGCCCCCACTGCCTGTCAACCCCACACCCCACAACTACGCCTATGTAAGACAAACAACACTAGACGCAACAGAGCGGAACAACAGAAATGCACACGAACACCACTGAACCCATCAAACTCACAGACACACCATGCACATACAACATACCATCCATCCCATCCGTCAGCCCCAGTCTCATGAAAGGCATGTCATCCGCACAGCTGCCACACATACAGCAGTCACGCTAAGACACATGCCCATGACCAACCATGTGCCAGAAGTCAATTAAGCGCACGACACACTGTGAGCAACAACACACAACATGGGCCACACCCCCACCCCGAGCACTGCAGTGATGCACATGGCACAGGGCAGCACGCACACCAAGGAGATGGGACAACTGCAATACGTTGGCTGGCACACAACTATCACTCACTCATAACGATGCGTCCAATGCCATGTCCAGTAACCACAACAGACAGCAAATATGCAGGGCATGTCAGGCATGCACACACCTCAGACCATGCACTGTCATGCTGCCACAACACATGTCACGTTCGGCACCCATGGCTCACAGCATGTACCCCAAAAGCATATCCCCTCCCAAATGCGAATCTGGGGCATGGCCCCCATGTTGCCATATGCGTACCTAAGCGTTCCATTTGAACCCCAAAAGCATATCCCCTCCCAAATGCGAATCTGGGGCATGGCCCCCATGTTGCCATATGCGTTTCTAAGCGTTCCATTTGAACCCCAAAAGCATATCCCCTCCCAAATGCGAATCTGGTGCATGGCCCCCATGTTGCCATATGCGTTCCTAAGCGTTCCATATGAACTCCAAAAGCAAAGTACAAACCAGACCCAGGATGGGCCAGGAGCCAGCATACACCAGAGTCACAATGAGTAGGGGCACAGCAACACACCCATCGGCATGGCCAATCCGTCCCATGCCACATGTGCACAGCACACAGTCCCATTGCCTAGCACACACAACTACAGATGCCACAGCCACACACTCGCCTCCGGGAAACCCATGTACGAGATTGCATGAACTGCCAATGTCAGACGACTAATACATACTTCGCCAGGTGCAACACAATAACAAATCTCATTCTCTCCACAGGTGACGAACTGCCGGATGCTGGGGATGGAGACAGCAGCCAGCACAGCCAGCCCACAAGCCCCCAACGAGGACACACGGATCTGGAGGATCTGTCCTCCTCTTCGGACACGGACCACCAAGCTGGCCCATCTGGCGTGGCAGGGCCCAGCCGCTCCCCAGGACCCCTCCTACCCACCAACCCATCATCCAGGGATGCTGAACAGTCCCAGTCCCCTGCTGCCACTGTCGTTGCGGCCACACCCACGGTCATTGCGGCCACTACCACTGCCGCAACCGCCACCATCGCCGCACCGACCACCACCGCCTCCACCACCACCACGTCTTCGCTGGCACCAGCCCCAGCGCAGGTGGTGGCCCGGCCGACTGGATCCACCCTGGGAGCCACAGCGAGGACCGTGGTGTGCAATGTGGCTAGTGGGCAGGCCGGTGGCAGCAGGACTGGTAGGAGGAGCAGGGTCAGGGAAACGCCAGCCTCCCCTGGGAGCCATGCCCTGCCTCAAATGGCCAGAGTCCTTGGGGCCTATGAAGAGGCCCAAGGACAATGGGCCAGGTCTGCTACTGACACGCGGGAGGTGCTGGGGGTGCTGAGGTCCATGGACGCCCGATATGGGCCAATTCGTGTCCCGTATGGACCAACTCGTGGACCTCATGGGCCAGCTGGTGGTGGCGGTGGGGTCACAGGCAAGGCCAGCAACACCACCTCCGCCACCACCTGCTAGGGCGCAGGGTCGGGCAGCAGTGTCCACTTCCCTGTGTCCACAGCCAGTGAGCACACCTCACCCACCACCAGCAGGTCGCCACCACACACCCCCTCCCAAACGTGGAAGGGGCCGTCCGAAGAGGAAACAGAACTCCCGGGAGGACTTCGCACGCTCCAGTCGCAAGTGAGGCAGCCAGCCAGCCTTCCGCCAGCCTTCCTTGACCAGCCACTGCATTGACTTGCTCTACGATCCCACTCCACACAGCCAGCTGGATGGCATGTGTGTGTTGGACTATGGACATAGAACCAGTGGGTACACCCTGAGCATCACGCAGCCATGACCGACAGCTCATTGTCACTGCACGCACCACTTTTGTCATCACCTTACACACAATCACATGTCACAGTTTGTAATAAATGCACCTTTTTCACTAACTGCTGTTTGTGCCCTGTGTTTTATTTGTACGGAATACAACGGCCACCTTGGGCGGAAAGGCACCTGATGCGTGGCATGGCAATGGAATCCGGAGGGCCTGTAGGGACCTAGGGGTGGGAGACAGAACAGGAGCACATTCAATGAGTGTGTCACACACCCATCACACAGTACATGTCAACAACTACAAGCAATGTACACACATCGCACAGAGCAATAGGGCACAATGCCACAGTCACCAACAGTGGCATACTACCCTGGCCATGGAGCGTTGACACACTGCACGCAGTGAACATACGGCCACCCTGACACAGCACACACACACCTGCACAGATACAGACACATCATCCGTCGTACATGGACACTCACCGTCAAGTGAAGTAGCGGGCGATGAGCTGCTGGCGCACATTCCCAGCTTCCTCCTCTCCGCTGTCCACCTCACTCGAGCTGTCCTGGTCTGCGGGCTGGGGCCCTGGTTGATCTCCGTCATCCACAATGAGGGGGATCTGCTTCCGAATGGCCAGATTGTGCAGCATGCAGCACGCCACCACTATCTGGCACACCTTCTGTGGGGAGTACGCCAGTGCACCCTCGGTGCGGTCCAGGCACCTGAACCTGGACTTGAGGAGGCCAAAGGTACGCTCGACCACACGTCTGGTCCTCCCATGTGCCTCATTGTATCGATCGTCTGCTGGGGTGCGAGGATTCCTCAATGGACTGAGCAGCCATGCCCCATTCGGATACGCAGAGTCACCTGGGTGTGAGGGACACAGAGAACCGTTGCAATTCCAACTGGACAGGGGACAGCATCGCACAACCAGCACGCTACACCACTCCACATACTCACCGACAATACAGGCACGATCCTGTTGCAGATTGGCCATCAGTCGTGGCAAGATGCTGTTGCGCATTATGTGTGCGTCATGGGCCGAGCCTGGAAACTTGGCACACACGTGGGTGATCACCATGTCCGCAAGGCACACCACTTGCACATTCAGGGAGTGCGTGTGCTTCCTGTTGCGGTACAGGTGCTCAGTGGCCTGTGGTGGAACAAGGCCAACATGAGTGCAGTCAATGGCTCCCACGACGTGTGGGATTCTGCCAAGGGCATAGAATGCACCCTTCACTGCCGCCAATTCACGAGCCCTGGGGAATCTGATGTACCTGTTCCGGTACAGCATCATGGCTGCCAGTACATCCCTCAGCACCTTGCTGAACATGGGCTGGGACATCCCTCCTCCACTGCCCACTGTGTGCTGGAATGACCCAGTGGCGAAGAAATGCATGGCGGCCATCACCTTAGCCGTGGGGGTGACAGCAGTCGGATACACCCTGCGGGGACGGAGATGGGGCTCTAACATGGCACACAGTCGATGCAGAGTTGGCCTGTCCAGCCGAAACTTCCTGATTACCTCTGTATCGTCCATGTCCGCCAGCAATTGGTATGGGCGGTCAATGTTCGGTCTCCGCCTGGGTTAAATGGCAGAGGACACATGTCAAAGCAACACGGCACATAGCAATTTCGCATACACATCACTGACATGACTGAGCAAGCACATGAGCCACAGCCCAGCTGTCAAGCTGGGACGGCACGGCCACAATACACTTACACAGGTCTCCCAACAATGGCAATGGCAAGTGAGACATACCACTGCCATGTGCATGCACATGGGGATCTAGGCCCCAATGACTTGCGGGGCGTGCTGATGGGGACTGACTGCATATTCGTCAAGCGGCAACGCCACGGCAACATGAGTGTCTGCTGAGCATGGAACTGCTTCCGAGGCTGGATGAGTATGGCACACGACGACGACGATGTGGGCACGGGCTGAGCGGCCAATACAAGTGGGACCTGTGGCACGAGGGGATATGAGACAGTAGTAGGTGTCAGCACTGCACCCTATGTACAGCACTGTACGGATCACAGCTCCCGAAACATTGACTGGTGTCCACATTGACAGCCCCATGCCAAGACGGCTGTGTGCTTGCAGTCACACGTCACAGGTGAGAGGTTACATTGCACGTGCCAGGTGGCAGACGTACATAGTGGGAGCTGGCATGTGTGTGCATGTGTCTCCTGTTCAGGATCCACCAGATGGGCGCTGACTCTGTACTGACCATTGGACACAGCATGTTCCGTGGAAGGCTTGTGTGTGTGGGATGGTGGCACTGGATGTGCCTCCGTTGGGTGGGGGGCCATGCACAGGGCGGGTACGTCGATGATTGCGCATTGTTGGTCACGGTGGGTGCACCAACTAAGATGTGTTGCCCTGTGTTCAATTCCTATGTCCGCATGATGATGGACTGTGGATGTGAGCAGACTACACATTGGTCGATGTGCTGTCTATATGCATGTGCCTTCACACCAGGCACAGCTGCCCCTGCACATGTGACCCCTGCTGGACTCGCTGCTGGGTCTGTGGAGCTGATGCACCTTCTGCGCGTGGGGCGGGCAGCTCTCCTCACTTCCCTCATTGCGCATGTCATGTCTTTGCCGCAGGTGACATGGATCATGGAGGGCCCACATGTACGCGTGGGTAGGCTACACATGATTGTTCACTGGTCGCCACCCCCAGTCAGTGTTTCGAATGGGAAGGTTGTCGTGCTGGTGGTATGTTCGATGTGGCGGATGGGCGGGCCTAGGTGCGGGCTTACATTCCGGACATGGGGGGTAGTTGGATTGGCGACTAGTTGCAGTACACACGGGACACGTCTCTTCCTTTCCACATCTGGGTCATCCCTTGTACTAACTGACAGTGATACAGTCATCTTCGCCCCAGCCCTCATGTCCTCCCCTCGCACCCCCAATATGCATGCTCACCTGCGAGGCTAGCGCTTGCACAGGCAGCCCCAAGCTCGCACCAGAGAGGGCAAGGAGTGTATGTGTGGGTCCAGGGTATGATGTGTGGCGGGACGCCGTCCACCTGCGTGGTGCCCCAAATGGAGACCCGGCCTGCATGGACTATGCATCACAGTCTTCGCCTTCCGGATCCGCCACCTGCGACACCCAGTGGCTGTGGCTGCCCTTGCGGCCAGGCCGCGTCCGTCTGTGGCTGATGGCCCACACATTCACTCTTTGGCCTCTCTGGGGAGGGCTCGGGGGTGGTGGCGCACGCGCTTGCACTTAGTCGCAATGGCATGTGGCGTGGTTGGTATGATGGGCAATGGATGGGATGGTGCGAGCCACCTCCCGTGACGTCAGTGCTGCTCGTGCTGTGGTGCGTCCCCCTACACTTCCATTTGACTTGTGCCATGCTAGACGTTGAGGTTCTATTGCCTGCGTGATATGACCAGGAGGAGCGCGAGGAGACCTCTCACACACCATGCTCCACTGCCATCCCGTGCCCTGTATCGCCTGTGCGGATTGACTATGTTGGGGTTACACCTGGTCGACTGGGGCTGTGTGTGCCTTGTCAAGGGGCATGGCGGGCGCACAACAGGATCCAGCTTGTCCACAGAGGGTGGGCTGAGGTGCGCCTGGTACCGCTTTGTACGTGTGCCCGGCTGCTGTGCACACACGTGTTCACTCCCCCCGACAGGTGTCCTCTCACAATGCCCAGGGAAGCGGTGGTGTACTGTTCATGACCCCTCCCAACACGGCGTGCTCCAACTTGGCATGTGCGCATCTACCCGTCGCACCCACCCACCTGTGCACTGCGTCCATACGACTTCACACGACACATGTGTGTCTTCCACAGTAGTGCTACTCATTTGCGTTGACATCCAATACCAGTGGACTACATGGTCATGTCACGACTGCCGTGTACTTCACATACTCTCATCCTCTCTCATTCGTACTTGTGAAATGAGTCAGCGGAGACAGTTTTGGTTTCAAACATTATATTGAGTCTTCTGTCCTCTGTGATGCAGTATAGTGGACACTACTGGCAGCGGAATACATGTTGAGGATATACTGAGCATGATTACAAATGGGATAGGGTGTGGGGTTACATCTGCTTGGCCAAGGCTGTGCTAATGTACATTTACGTATAGCTGCGGAGCTGCGGACTTTGACACAGACGGTATACATGTAGCCTACCAGACCGCTCGGCATCATGGGCACAGTCCATCTCAGTTCCATGTGACAGGTTTGCTGCGGTTGTTCCTCATGCACGCGTGCATGTGAGATGACATCAGGGCATGTGCTTGCGTGCATGCAGCGGCGTGCCACTTGTTGTTGCACTGTGGTGGTTACTGGACATGTCACAGTCACTGGGGTCGTGTTGTTGTTGTATGCACTTGTCGTCCATGCAAAGGTCCTGGTATGGGATTCCCGGGGCGGGGGTGGGAGGGGTGCAGCACCCACAGACTCCAGGCGACCTATTCATGTCCACTGAGCGGTGTGTGTGTCCATGTGCGCTGGATCCATGTCGTGTCCTGGTTGTTCGTGCAGTTCCGTCCATGTGGGTGCGATGCACAGAGCCCATGCCACTGCCTCCCACGATGCATGCGGTGTTCCTGGATGTGATGGGGAACAGTGTGCATGTCCCGGTCATATCCGATGTCATGGCGATGTCGTTGATGGTGTGGTTACAGTTGCCGGTCGTTTGGTATGGCTGTTGTGGTGGTGACTGGCCAGTCCGTGCGGAAGCTGAGCATGGGTGCGGGGTTGGACTTCATAGGTCACTCGGGGAACCTGCGTTGTGGTCCGACGTATTTACAGGTTGTCAGGTATGCGATGCCGTCCAGCAGGGCTTCCATGTCATTGGTGGTGTACATGTTTGCCAGCCAATGAAGCGGATGGTGGCTGTCAAGGTGTTGTTCGTAGGTTGTCCCTTGGAGGACCATGATGGGGCATGCTGGGTGACATTCGATGTAGCTGTTCTCGATGATCCGTCGTGTGGAGGCACAGTGGTTCCATTTCAGTGCGCGTGCGATGTTGGCCACATACGCCATGCCCCCATAGGCAGAGCAGGCCCTGTCGTGTGCGTCCAGAGGGAGGAGTAGTGGTAGCAGGTCCGCCTTCAGACATGCCGGGTTGGAGAGGCATATCTCGACGGGATGCTGGTAGGGACACCTCCGACAGTAGAAGACGGGCATGACGCAGCTGAACAATGTGATGCGGTAAGTCAGTCGGTAACTTACGTTCAGCAGGGACAGGAGATCGCATCCCAATGTATGTATCGTGTTGGTTTGGTACAGCTTGAGCTGTTCGGCGTAGTTGGGTAGGTGTGTTGCGGTTGCCATTTCGCAGCGGTTCGTAGAGGTGGCGTGCTCCGGCTGTGTGTGCAGTCTGCAATGTGCACGCTCCGGGGTTGCTGTGAGCTCTGTGTAGTCGTGGGGAGACAGGACTTGTGTTCTGTTGGCTTGTTTGGAGGACACGGGCCCTCTTCCCACATGCTTCTCAGACAGTTCAAGGTCAGTGCTGTGTGACTCCTTCCAATTAACTTGCATGTGGCCGACATGGGGGAGTGTTTTCTTCTTTCTTCCCCGTCCGTTGTGTGCTTCTGTGATATGCGCTATCTGCCCTGTGGTCGGTCTCCTCGGCATGCCTGTGTTGGTCTATTCTTGGACAATGGCTGTATTCACCGGCTTCTGTCGTAGGGCTGTGGTTTCGGTGTTGGAATGGAAGGTCATTCAGTGCTGTCTGCTCTCCCTTGTGTGGGCGGCAGGCTGCCTTTCCGCTCTGCGTTGGGCCTTGTGTGTGGATGTTATTCTTGGGCCACCTGTTGTCGGTCCCCGGGCTCTTTGGTGTTCCGTTTCATGTGTCTTGTTCATATGTGCAGGGTGGTATGGGTTTTTCAGTGTGGTACTGGCGTTCCTCTTCCCGAAGGGGCCCTGCTTCTCCTAGTTGGTGTTGCCGCCGCTGTGTGCTTCGCCATGTTTGTTACACTGGGGTGTGTCCTGCTGTTGCGTGACTTCACTGACATGTGTGCGTCGGTTGTGTGGCGTTGGGTGTTGTCCGTGAATTGGGCGTTGGGGACATGTCTGTGGCCGGCCTGTCACGTGTCATGTGCGTTCGGGGTGGGGCTGATGTGTGTGCTGCTTGGTTGTGTCCCTGTGTCTGTGTGCGACGCATGCATGGCGCTGAGGTTGGCCTCTGCGTTGTGCGCATGTGTGGCGGCGTCATCGGCGCTTTGGGGCCGTGACGGGGTGGTTGGATCCTAGTCCCAGGTGGTGTGTACACATGTGTTCCGCGATGTTAGGATTTGGCCTGTGTGTCATATGTGGATGCAATGGTGGATGTGTAGTGTGCACGCGCTGGTGGGGGGTTGTCCGCTTTTTCCGCCCTTGCACTGTGTGCGCTGTTTGCGTGCACTTGTTGTGTGTGTGCCTACCTGCGTCTCCGCGGTACGTTGCGTCCTTGGTGGTGCATCAGCAGAAGCATGGGAAGGGCCTGCAGTGCTGGATTCATGCCCGGGGTGCCGCTTCTTCGTTGTCCGTGCTCTGCGTCCGTGTTTCCGCCTCTCTTTCACGTGCGGTGTCTCTTTGCCGTGGGAGCCGTTTGTTTGCGGCATCGTAATTTATGCGCCGGGCGGGACGTGTTTCGTCGGACGGTGTGTGTCAGTTGTGCTGCGCCGCTACGTGTGCGGGCGCACTTTGATGGCGGACGGTGTTGCTGGCTTGCCGGCGGTGTTTGGCCTACTTTTCGCATCGTAATTGGGCGGGCGTGTGGACTGCTGCGTGCCGGCGGTAACTGGTGGTTTTTGCATCCGCCAGCACGGCGGTTGTGCTTCCGCCCGCCATCGTAATGAGCCCCTAAATGCTTTTTTATACCAATAATAATAATAATTAAACATTAATTATCAATTAATAAATAATTCTTAATATATTAATTAAATGTAGCAATAAATAATATTTAATAATATTTAATTACCAATTAATGATAAAACAACAATAAATAAATTTTTAGAACCAAAAAATTGTAATTTAAAAAAATTACCTATTAATAATTAATATCCAATAAATTAATTATCAATACCCAAAAATAAATTTAATAATTACTTAATTAGATTTCAATTACTTCCAAAAGTATTCCCCTATAAACGCAAAACACATTCCAATGATAAAATAATACACATAATGATCAATTAATCAATTAATAAAAATTAATAACTAATTAATAATAATTAATTACCAATTAATAATAATTGATTACCAATTATCAATTAATTAACAATAATATAATTATCAATACCAATTAATTAAAATAAATGATAAGTTAATTACATTTAAATTACATGATGATCAATTAATCAATTAATAAAAATTAATAACCAATTAATACAAATTAATTACCAATTATTAATTAATTAACAATAATATAATTATCAATACCAATTAATTAAAATAAATTATAACTTAATTACAATTAAATTACTTCCCACCCTATTCCCCTATAAACCCACAACCCGCTACAGAACTTAAACGCAAAAAATAATTAAAATTAATTTATAATTCCTAAAAATGAATAATTAATTTAGTATAATTAAATTACTTCCCACCCTATTCCCCGATAAACCCACAACCCGCTACAGTACAAAAAAAAAAAATTACTTACAAATTTTTTTATTAACATATAAAAATTGTATACATATATTTTTAAACAAGTAGAACTCTTAACAAAAACACATATAACACATACATATTAAAAACATAAAATACATAACAATAATACAAATATCGATATTAGTAACATCGGTATTAGTAACATCGATATATTTGATTTCGATATTACTAACTTCGATATTATTTACATCGATATTAAAAAATTCGATATTACTTACCTTAGGGTCGATATTCTGTCCATCGATATTCTTCACATCGATATTCTGTCCCTTCGATATTTTAACTTCGATATTATTGTATATCGATATTTTATTTTCGATATTTTGACTGCTCACCCCCAAGGGGCCATTCATCGCAAATGTCCGGTTCTCATAGGAGTATCAATATTGTGAATACATGTGTATCAATTCTCTTTGTGTTTCATGGGAAAGTAGAAGAATGTTACATGAGCGAAGCTAAAACTAAATACCTGCTCACAGACATCATGAGAAAAGTGCAGGCCTAAAGAACAAAGTCAAGTTAATGTACATAGACAGACAATATAGCATATTTAATGTGCAATTATCTCAATAAACATAAGCATGTATAAATTAATTAATGCATTTGTCAAAGCAGTCAGTTGTCACAGATTGTCACATGAAACTGTTCAATAATAAGTATGGCCTATTACTGCATTGCAGAACAAATACGCATACCATATGTGCATACATTTAGAAACTAATATACTTTTAGGAAATTTGAGACCCTGCACATATAAAGATTAATTCAGGAAAGTTCGAGCTTTCAATCTAATTCAATTACAGTTTTACACCAACTTTTCAAAATACAATGGCGCATTTCAAAGAGACTGAAAGAATAGCTTTTCGAGCATTTCACATTCAAATTTCAACAGGTGAATCATTATATTAGTGAGCAATCCTGATAGTGTTTCATAACTATATCTTCGTACATAAATTCATATTAATTTTTGATAAGTAAATGTATAACTACTTTAGAGTATTTAGCATGTTTCAGCTTATACGAGAATCAACAGTTAGACCTTTTAGATGTACATCATATAATTTGTCCATTAAATCTACATTCTGAGCACTCTTTTAAGGTGCATGTACTACTTTTTCTCGTAATCATTCTCATTTTTTAAAATGTGTGCAAGGTGCACATTCAGTTTATAGGTATGTTATTGTTTTCGTTGTAAGCATCTGTATCGTGTAAAGATTGTGCAGCCTCTAAGCTGCATCAATACTTTGACCCTCATCAGGAGGGGCCTCTTAATCCTGATGAGGCAAGTGACTCTTTCGATATTATGAGATCTGTGGAAACACAGCAGATCTATTTATTTTTACGATGAGATTTCGCTGCTGAAAGCAGACAAAATCTCCAGGTGAAAATCAGGGGAGAAATGAGGAAGTACTAAAGGAAAGACTGAGCTCCAAATCTCTGGAGTTATTGGTACCCCCAATATTAGTAACCACATGAGATCAAAGTTACCAGAAGAATTACTGGACCACGTGTAATGACGGCCTTAAACTTATGGTGCGTTCTATGCACGCTGCTCGTGTTGACCCTGCACCTGTTACCATCAGGCTTCCAACCAACCCCGCAGCTTTGCACAGATAACATGTATTTTTTTTTTAACTTAAACAAGTGGCCGAACCTAACCGCAATTGAAACTTATCTGTGAGCCCCAGGGAATCTAATATAATATAATGGAATGCCCATTTAAATACCTGGGCATACATATTACACTAGACTGCCAAGTTGCCTAGGATATAAATATGGCTACCATTCTTAGTCATACTCATTCCTGTTTGCAACCATAAGATCATAAGCCTCTCTGCCCCTTATTCTTAAGGGTCAAACAGCGTTCTAAAAATTGGTGATCCTTCCTTTTTTGTATATACTCCAAAATTACCTACATATTCTCTCACCAGCCTTTTTTCAAGATGCTGAAGAGCTGGTCTCCAAATTTCATTGGTTGTGTAAGCAACCCAGGGTCTCATTTACCAAGTTCGTTCTACTCACATAAGATGGTGGTCTGGGCACTCCAGATTTGCAGCTTTCTGATTGGGTGGCAGTCGTGCTCACCATTTGCTAAAACGAAATGCTAAAGTGCGTTTAGTGTCTCCTACAAATGACATGATTAGCATGTGGGGCAAATGACATCTGCACAGAACTCTGTAATGCGCTATTTTCTGCCATTCAGGCACTGCAACACTATAGTTATTCGCGCGGCATGACCTTGCATAATTTTTAGAAAATGTGGGCCTGTGTTTCAGTGATGTGCTTTTGCAGCTCATGCACTAACTTGTTGTACTGGCAGCGTAATCTGTGCTCTACAAACTGTGGGGCTTATTTATAAGCCCCTTGCGCTGTCGATGCGTCACTTTTTATATGGGAAAAAGTGACGTACCGGCGGAGCAAGGGGCTTGTAAATAAGCCCCTATGTAATTACGTTGAAAACATGGGGCAATTCCCTATTCTGTGCCTCTGTGCATTGTTCAAGACATGGCCTAAGAAACTTAGGGGCATATTCTCAAGGACCCATCGCCTAGTTAGCGGCACTTTATCGCAGCCAAAGTGGCGATAAATTTAACGCACCATTCACAAGCTGGTGTTAACAGCCCATAACACCAGTTTACCCGTGATAGCAGCCGCAAAAAAAATCACCACAGATGACCCCCGCAACTATCACTAATGAGATGCAGAGTAGGCGTACCCGTGCAAAAAGCAGCGAAAACACCACTCCGCAACATTCTCAACGACCAGCCAGATCGGCGAAAAGACCACAAAACATGCGATAATGCGCGTTAGCAGCAGGAAATTAACACCTGCTCTGACCTGGTGTAAAGTCGGACTGCAGCCTGCACCACAAAAGGGAGCCCAGCCCACAGCCACACCTGAAGAATAACAGATGCCATGGAGCAACTCACCATGCAGCCAGAGCTCCGAGAGGGCAACAGCACCCACCGCCACCACCCCCTCCACCCCCCCCGGACACCCACCGCCCCCCCCCGGACCAACACTGAGGCAGCGCAGACAAAGACAGCGACCCTCCGAAAATGCACCAACCCCACAGACCCAACACCAGAGAATGTCATTGCCCACTATATGCCCAAAGGGACAACCCTCCTCCGCATCCTGACCACCATAGCCCACAGGCTGACGGTACCAACACAGCGGACAACCAACATCCCACCTCAGACAAAGCTGTTGGCCGTGCTGCACGTGTTGGCCTCTGGTACCCTCCAACCAACCTCCGCCTGAGACCGAGGAGTCACACAGCCTGGCCAATCCAAGTCCCCCACAACGGTCATGGATGACACCATCAGCTTGGTACCCCACTATCCATACCTCACACACACTGCGCAGGAACAGCCGGAGACCAAGCAAGGCGTGTACACCACAACTGGCTTTCCGCACGTGTCAGGGGGCAATTGACTGCACACATGTCCTACTAGTGACCCCTGGCAACACTGCACACAATAAGCGCAACAGAAAGCGCACGTATCCCACCTCTGTGCAGGCAATAGTGGACCACTGTGGAATCTCCGCCAACGACTTCGACAAACACCCAGGCAGTGTGCATGATACCTGCACCTCCCGACAGTCCATCATCAACCTGCGCCACCAGGATGGCACCCACGGAAATGCACTGCTCTTTGGCCAATACCAAATGCACACACCACACACCTCAACTCCACAATCAAGCAACACACAACACAGGAAATGCACCCGTCACAAGCTCACATACAACATGCACACCCACCAGACATGACAGCACAACTCACTGTGGGAACCTGGGCCAGCCATGTACATGAGCCATCAACGTCATGGCACCTCGGACACACAATAGCAGAATGTCGGAAGAGGTGGGGACCAGGCATGTGCGAAGGAGGCAAGGGACCGATGAATGAGAATGTAGACAATGCCAAGTGTGGCGTGGATGTGCTGGCCAGACTGCAGTATGCAGACCACACACATATCCATATCGACACACACCGATGGTGTTTGGAGTGTAGTGGACAGTGGACGCAACCATGTCACCCCAGCCAGTGGGGAAGTTGCAGAAATGTAGCTTGTGATGTCCCCCCCGTAAGCGTGAGCGGAGTGGGCTGGCCCGGCGTATGCCAGGCCAGTGTAGGGGTGTGAATAAAAGGCACGTAACCCTGGGCGTGGTCCTCTTCCGGAATGCTCAACGTCTCTGCCAGGGTGGCGCCCCTCACCCCGCCACGAGGCCGACACTGTGAGCGGGGTTGCCAGCGATCCTGTGCGCCTGCTGCACCCCGGGACACTGGTCCCCGAATCAGTCCTGCCCGCCCCTGCGCACCCAGGCCTCAATGCCCACCTTCCGACACCGGCGTGTGTCGATGAGGGCCCACCACGTGCCGGTACAATCTCCAAGCCCAAGGCCTGCGGCCTTGGCAGCCTCCTCAGACCATCACGGCCTCCGCAACACAGGCCGCAGTATTCCTTTCACGTTGACGTACTCCACCGGCCTGCACAGCTGACAAGTAGGTCACACATTTGGAACTGAGTCTTGATTACACCATGGCAGAGCACATAAATCATGGCTGAGTATATGTCATTATACACCCTTCGATATGGTGCCAACAGGTCTTAGTGTTACATCACAGCCGCAAGATTCTGTGGGCCCATGCGGACTACTGCTCTCGGCCTACGCTGTGCTCGAGTAGGTCACAGAATTGGAACTGAACATCGATTATTCAAAGGCAGAGTAGGAATCATTGCACACAAGGAGAGGCATAAGAGGATGACGCTTTGCATTTGGGAGGAAAAAAGGAACATCATTACGGAGGTGATCGAACACTACCGACAACTGCCCTGATGTCACTAACTCTGTGCATCGCAAGCCTACGACACGTGGCTGTGGCCCACTGCTGACCGCTGCCTCCGGCCTACACTGCGGTCCAGTAGGTCACAGAGTCTTGAATCGTCAATGCCGGAGTTCATATCAGTGTACCGGCATCATCGCAGACTGCATCCCCTCTCAGCCACTAAGTCTGTTCCCCGACATTCATGGACACTCTCTGGTCCTACATTGGTGGCGTTTGAGTCTATGGACTAGGGGGTAGTTTTCATCCTCATGCAGCTGATACCGAATTGGTGGTGGCAACGAGGCAGTCGCTTTCCACTCCTCCATTTGCTGCTTCCGGATAGCTTCTGCCCTCTGCATCATGCCCTGGAAGAACACCTTCCACTGTCCCCCGAAACACTCCGCGACATTCACCTTCAACATCGACGAGGACCCGCTCAGTCTGCGTGGCCCTACCTCAGTGGACCGCAAGTCACCGTCCCGTGGCGGTGTGCCTGTGCCTGCCACTGTGCACCCGGGGCCACTAACTCTGTGCAGCTCAAGTCAGGGACCCTGTCTGAATGAACATTGGATAACCTCTGTGACGGTGGTCTTGGGGTCATCGACGCCATGTGCATGTGGCCCTGCGCTATCTGTGCCTCCAGCCTCAACTGCGGACCACCAGGGCTCACACATCAAATCGAGTCCTGACCGGCCCGGACGTCGCATCACCGCAGGAGGCACACGCCACCATCGCCAGGGCCAACTCCAACCACCATCTGCCAGAGTCGAGACAGTGGTACTGGCAGACTGACGGAGTTGCTCAGACCTGTCTTGGATGCCATCATCTTCCTGATCCCCTGCTCAGCACTCCAGGTGCCACTGACTCAGTGCACCGCAACCAATGGACCGTTACTGATTGAGTTTTGTGATGTGGAGATGTTGCGCAGCAATGTCACCTCAGGCAGTGTGGGAGACCTGGGACATTGATGAGGAAGTTGATGCAGGTCTAACACACCCCACTGCATCTGCATCAGGAATATCCCGAATGGACACAATCCTAGTTATTTTCATCACATGAGCGCGCACAGCTCTAGTGCCCCAACCTCAGTGCACTGCAACTCACGGACACTTCTGTTTGTATGTTGGGTGACCTCTGTACTTGATCCGGCTCCCTCCATGTTGCTCAGCAGTTGACTCTGTTATGCAGGTGTTTTCTGTTTCCATTGCACTGGTGTCCACTGTTCAAGTTGTTGCCAGCACCGAGCACTCCGTGCGGGCTGGCTTATGCTCACCCCACACACATCCAGCACAGGCGTCACTGTACATGTGGCCCTGACAATAATGGGGCCGGGTGCACCTGCCTGTAGCCAGTTCAACATAATATCTGCGTGTGTCTCTATGGTAGTGTGGGTCTCCTTTGTGGGGTGTAGGTGGTCCCTGAAGGGTAATTGACACCCACGTATGTGATCTAGTTCGCCTTCCATGGGTTCGGACCACACCCGCACCTGTTCGGCCACCTCCTTTTGGCGTTCTGACACCTGGCATTGGGGTGCCATGTGTGGGTCGGTGAAGTGTTGTGGGCCAGCCGTGCTTGCATGTGCTTCATGCTCTGTGGTCTGTTGCAGGGGCTGGGTTCTCCTCTAAGTAGCTTGTCTGCCCTGGTCCTGGTGGTGGGTTGCATGGGATGTCCATGGGCTGTTGTAGGGCGTCGGTGTCGAAGGTGTGTTGGTCGTGTCCTGCATCACTGATGGGTTGTCTGGTCTGACCTGCTGGAGGTGTTGTTTGTCCCTCTGCAATGTGAAGGGGAGATGCATGTTGACATTGTGTTGACATTTATGTTGGCGCATTGTTCTTGTAGACATGCAGACTGTGTGACAATGTACATTGTGACTGTTTGGGCGGTGCTGGCAATTTGAGGGGGGACAGTGGACATTTGGACTACATGACTGTTGTGAGGTTGTACCCGTACATATGCATCTCACAGTTCCCTGCTCTGTCAAATGTGATTGGCCTGTTTCTGCGCATGGGCGGACACAGTTGTGTCCCCTGTTCTGCAGTGTCAGTGTTGCACTTTGTGCCATATTGTCATGGGATGTGCTGTGATTGCCATGTGTGTGTGCTGCAGTGTGCTACGGGGATGGGGGACATGACCCTGGGTTATTGTGGGTGTGCAGTGTGCCACACGACGTTGTGCATGTGTGCCATTGTGCCCATCTCCCCCCGTCCCCCCAGGACCTGTTCGTTACTCACCCTGTTGTTGTTGTGTCAGGTCCTCTCGAGCTGTCTCCCACCTCCTTGCACCGTCTCCACACTGATGACTGGCCTCCATTTCCTCCAGCTCCTCCTGTGGTGCAGGACTCCCACCTCCTGTCGCCATAGCTGCCTTCCTGTTGGCAGCGGCTTTGGGCCTGGTTTAGGTTTTCACGTCATGCCAGCGCCTCTTGGCCTCCTCCATTGGCCTCCTCGGCACTCCGGCTGCATTCAAGGTGGTCTGACTGTGGGTCAGTTGCTGGTAGTGTTCTGTCACATCCGTGACGCTGGTCTTGTTTTCCTACGGACTGCACCCGGTCTTCCTCTCCCTCTTCTCCTTGGCCTTCCCCGACACCATTGGTCCTTGCTGGTGGGCTGTGGGGCTTGTGGGGTTCGCGTTGGCCTCTGTGCTGGGTCAGGGTGCATCCATGTTGCTACGCACTTTGGATTGTTTCTGGTGTGTTGGTTTTGTTGCATCTATGGTGCATTTTCCCACCAGACGCGTGGGATTTACAGGCCTGCCGCTGGTTTTCGCTGCTTTTTGTATCGCGATCGGCCTCATCGCAGCTTTTTTGGCATTCGTGTTTCGCATTTTTGCGGCGTGGCGTTGATTTTAACGCGGTCAGTTGACAAGTTATCTGGAGACTATCGCATGGTACCGCCGTGTTGTGAATACTTGGTTAACACGGCGTAAATGTCCCGCGATAGACTGCGATGTTGAGGGTTGCGTTAAGTCACTTTTGCGATGGTTATCACACGTTCTTGAGAATATGCCCCTTAAAGTTGCTGTTTGTAGCTGGAGTCCTAGGGGCACATTTACTAAAAGATCACATAATGCAGGGCAGCAAACAAAGTTGCTGTGGTGTGTAAATGGTAGAGAGCTGAGCAGCGCCATATCTACTATAAAATGGCACATTTCAGTTTTCTACCTGCACTGGCGCACTTGAGGCTGCCTGGTGCCAATGTAGGCAGGCTTGCACCACGGTGCAAAGGTGCTTGCACTATGGGTAGGATTCGTTTTTGAAATACATGTACCGAAGATCCCCGGAACCAAATCTGGAGTCTCGGAGGGAATGAGAGGTAAAACGTATAGAATGTGCCCACCCTTTAATATTGCTTTCCACAATAAGGTATCCAACATGCTTAACTGTTCCTCCTGTGAATATTGGAGTGTGGATGATACACATGGAGTGAAGCTACATGCATAATGTTTGGACATAAGACAGTGTTGTTAGGTAGACCCTCATACACCCCATTGGTGTCATGCTTCCTCATCGGGTCTCATCCTGGTCCCTAAAAACCAGGATGGGCTCAAACATGTTTCAGGGAGCCTTTTGGAAAATTTTCAATTTGAAGCACCAAGGTATTCCTTTTATTCGCTATGTTCCTGGTATTATTAAAATAATATTAGGGTGTGTCTATAAAGAGATAATGGTCCTACTCCCTACATATAAGCATCAACATGTTTCAACCACCTTGTCAAGGAGGTTATCGGACCCACAGCTTTTGTCAGGACTCAGAAACTATGTCCCGGAATGAGTCTTTGTCTGTCTGTGAAACCTAACTCTATTTGGTTAGGAGAAAACACAACATGCAACACATATTGGACATGCAAGAAATATAGTAGTGCCCTTATTTTGATTGGGTTTCCCCTGTGGATTCCTGTAAAGGGCGATAAACAACACATCATTTGTGTAGGTTTCCATGGTGATTCGCTTCACATGCACTATTGTGGTGCACTCTTAATGTCTTCCCCTCAAATCTGTGATAACGAATGCATCTTTGTGGATAAAAAGTATATTGGTCCAGGTGCTCATCAATCAAGGGTACACACACATTTCATAACATCAAGTTATGATAAATATGATACATGCTTGTAGTACATGCAGATAAACCAAAGGTAGGCTGGCCTACCTTGTCAGGAAATGGTAATTGCCTACCCTGTTATATATAGCAACTAGTCTACATGGAAGGAGTGCGGGACCTGCCCCTGTAGTCACACACTAGATCATGGGAAAAAAGTACCAGGTTAAAGAGACAGCGAGGAAGGGAGAGAAAACAATAAAATCATTAGACGAAGTGGTGTTCTTATCCTCTGGTAGTTATTATCCCTACGGCATACCGAGGTAACTTACTTCGCCATAGGTAACATGTCTCCTATTCACCTACTTGGTCCATGTCTCCCCTCCCCTCTGGTGTTGGGTGGTGTGTGGAGCTGGATTATATTTTGCAGAACGTTGTTCTGTGTTTGGAAAGTTGTGACGCCAACATGCTGCCGTACGTAGTGACATCAGTACGCTATTGTGCCGCTTAGCACTGCTAAACGTACTGGGAATTGCATTACCCAGGGCTGGCACCTCATTCGAGTTGATGTGTCCTCGGTTGAATAGTCTGGTCAGATGATGTACTTAGAAAGAAAGAAAAAACATTTATTTTCTTACATTAACATGTTAATGGCCTCTTTACTAGGATCGGATTGATACTCGTATTTCATAGATATATTTCAAGGCAAGAACTCGGAAAGTGATATTCTGTGCCTTTTGAAAAAAACATGTTATTTTCTAATACTTAAAGGAATATTATAAAATATTTGTATAAGAGCAGCAGCGTGAGTACCCCAGTTCTGTTGTCATGTACATACTCTGGGTTATAAGAATTCAAAATTCATAACTATAAAAATACTGGTGCATAATTTGCCCCATCGTGAATAATCCTTATCATGTTGTCTTTGCTAAAAGGATGGATGTGTAAAGAACAGTGGTCAAAAGAAAAAAGGAATTGGTCATCGAGAACACAAAACTACTTCTATTATGAGGAATTGATTTGGGACCATGGGATATCATCATTTAGTCCTGTGAGATGGGTGCATAATCTATACACCCAATGTTGTTCACAAGTTAGTAGTACTTTGGACATGTTGGGTTTTATGCCAATCATTTCGATAACTGTCCAGTAAAGGTCATCCTCTGAATGGTTACTTTCTAGATAATGTGCTGTAAGGCGAGTTGTAGTACATTGGCAACAAGTGTTACTCCGATGTTCGCCTATACAAATCTTTACTTTTCTTGAAGTCATATCTATGTACTTCTTGTTGCAGGGGCACCTAATGAGGTATACCATGTTAGCTGAATTGCAATTAGTGTGGCTCCATTGCTCCCATGAGGTGTCTAGGCCAAGGTCAATGGTTTTAATGGGGGCTGTAAAAGGATACAGAGAAGAAGCACCACAGGGAAAGTGCCCCATTACTTTTGGCAGATTCCATAGGGTGCATTTTACCTTGCTGTCCTATTTTGGTCTTGTGTGGGCAAGCATGTCCCCAAGACTCACATTTCTTTTAAAGGAGAATAGTGGTTTCGTAATGCGTAGTTTACCATTATTTAAGATCCTCCAATGTTTTGTGATAATCTTTTTGACTGCATTTGAGTTATTATTGTAAGTACTAATGCAAGTCAGTTGTGTCTTGGCCAGTTTCTGTTTGTCTTCCAACAGTGCTTCTCGGTGGCTGTTACATGCCTGTATGTTAGCCCTATCTATGATCTTTTTTGGGTAATGCCTAGCCATAAGTTTTTCAGTAAGGATCTTTGCCTATGTCCTGTAGTCAGTGAGATCAGAACAATTTCTTCGGATCCTCAGAAACTGTCTTATGGGTAAGTTTTCACTAAGTGACCGAGGGTGTGCACTTTCAAAATCAAGGAGACTGTTCCTGTCAATGGGTTTTAAATGCATGCCTGCTTTCAATTTATTTTCCTCCTGTTGCAACTATAGTGACATCCAGAAAAGGTATCTGATGGTGATTTGAATTAATGATACATTTTAGCAAACTGTTGCATATATTCAGCCAGACAAGGAATTTCTCTGCTTTCTCATCATTGCCCTGCCAGATAACCACGATGTCATCAATATAGCAATGCCAAATGATCACATGTTCTTTTTATGGGTTATTAGACCATATGTGTTCTTTCTCAAACTGGTGAACATAGAAACATGCTGTACTGGGAGCAAAGGTACTGCCCATTGATGTCCCATGTTGTTGTAGGTAGGTGGTGCCTTCGTACTTGAAGACATTTTTTTTCAAGGCCATCCGCATTAAACTCATGATCCAGTGGATTTGAGCTTTAAAAAAACAATCAACCTCTGACAGTAAATCCTCAATAACTAGGATGCTTTCCTCTTGAGGTATGCTGGTATGCAATGATTCCACATCTAGGATTATGAGCAGCTATTATTTAGGGCCAAAATCAATATCTTCAAGAATATTGAGTAAGTGTTTGGTGTCTTTATATAAGACTGCATCTTGGACACCGTTGGGCTAAGAAACCAATCAACAAATTACGTTAAAATATAGAACCTAACCCAAGATAATTCTTTTTCCCGGGAACGGTACGCGTTGTTTGTGTATCTTGAGTAGTGCAGAAAAATATGGGGTTTTAGAGTTAGAAAACGTCGAGAAATCACCCTCTTTTTGTGTTATCCACCTATTTCCCTTGGCTGTTTCAACTAAGCATTTAATCTCTTTTTGTATCATGGGTGGTGGATAAGGACTCAAACTTTTGTATTTACGTTTGTCTCCCAAAAAGATCATACAGGCCTCATGATAATCCTCTTTTGCTTGGATCACTATTGACCCACCTTTGTCAGCCTGTTTAATTAACACAGTTAGTTCTGTTTTTAGACATGTGAGACTTGTCCTCTCCTTTTTGGAGAGATAATGGTAACCAATTTTTTTCGGGTCTAATAATTCAATGTCTTTGGTATCCTCTTCTTCAAATGCAATGCTCTCAGGTGGCATGGCAGTGACTGGTGACTAAGAGGCAATTTCCTCTTTCTGTGCATGATGCAGAAATCATTAAAAACAGAAAGAGGAAATAATGAGGAGAAATAAACATATTTCTCCTCTGTACGCAATGAGTGGGGTGCCATAACATTATGGCGCAAACTCAGGTTTACTGATTTCAGTAAATCTTGGATCAAGTGAAATATTAGCCTAACTATAACGTCCTTGTAACCTTTGTTTTTTTCAATTAATTTCTAAGGTTTTTAAATGTTAATTCCTAACTGTAACGTCCTTTTAACCTTTGATCTTTTCAGTGAATTTCTAAGGTTTTTTAACTAGTAGTCTCCTTTACAGAGCGGTGGAGAAAGGGGGCTGGGCCTCCAACCAGCTATCAGGAATCTCGTTGTGTAGGACTTACAGGAGGTACCAAGAGGGCTTCTTGGCCCCCAAGGTCCCTCAGGAGTTAAGTGGACTTCCTCTCCAAACCAGTAGTGCACCTTGAGCTGCCTTTGCAGAGTGGTGGAGAAAGGGGTCTTGGCCTCCGAAGACCTCTTAGCAATCCCGCTATGTGGGACCTATTGGAGATAACAGGAGGGGTAGTTGGCCCCCAAGGACATCATTGGGGACCAACTACCCCTCCTGTTGCCTCCAGTAAATCCCACATAGCAGGATTGCTGAGAGGTTATCGGAGGCCACGCCCCCTTTCTCCACCACTCTGTAAACGCTCCTCCTGGTGCACTACTAGTAGGGGGATGAAGTCCCCTTGGTTACTGAGGGTCCTTGAGAGCCAACTAGCCCTCAGGTTACCTCCAAGCAGACCCACACAGCTGGATTGCCGAGAGGTTTTCAGAAGCCACATCCCCTTTCTCCACCACTGTGCAAACACTCTTCCTGGTGCACTACTGGTTGGGGGAAGAAGTCCACTTTAGTCCTGAGGCCCTCAGGAGTACAGTGGAATACATTCCCCTACCAGCAGCATGCCAGGAGGTGCATTTGCAGAGTGGTGGAGAAAGGGGCCGTGGCCTCCAAGTCCTCTCAGCAATCCCGCTCTCTGGTAGTTACTGGAGGTAACAGAAGGGGTTCCTGGGCCCTGTAGACCATCAACATCATAGGGGACTTCATCCTCCAACCACCACTGCGCCAGGAGGCGCGTTTGCAGAATGGTGGTGAAGGGGTCCTGGCCTCCAGCGACTTGCCGGAGGTTTTCCTTTTTACATTTTTTAAGGGATGGGGCTGCGTGGCCTCCCTTCCCTCGACCATTTTCGGCTTCGGGGACCCCATCCTCCAGGGCCTGCCCCTTTATATATATATATATATATATATTTTTTTTTTTAAATGAAGGGGGGACCGAGCAGCCCCTCTCCCTGGCCGATGTTGGCCCTAAGGACCCTATCCCCTGGTCTTTTTTTAAAAATACATTTTTTATTTTAAGAGAAGTGGCCCGAGCCACCCCCCCCTCCAGTGCCATTTTCGGCCACGGGGACACAATCCCCCGGGACCTGCCCCTTTTAATACATATATATTTTTAAAACAAATGGAAGGGGGGACGTGTGGCCCCCCTCCCAGGCCGATGTGGGCCCCGGGGACCCCATCCCCCAGGGCCTGGCCTGTCGTGTTGGTGCCCAGGGCACCCACATTTTCTATGTTGGGGTCCGCGGGGGAGCCTGAAGGCCCCTGCGGTCCCGTCCGGCTCTCCGCCGCCTGCGGGAGCCGGCATTGCTTTTTATATACAGTGAGCTGCTGACATGCAGCTTCCTGTGTCTAAAAAGCAGTGTGCTCCGCTTTGAGCAAGCGAGAGCATAATGCTCTTGCTTGCTCAAAGCGAAGCTCTTGTTTGCTATGCTTCAACCATGCCATAGCAAACTGCAATGTCCAGGGGGTGGGCACCCTGGGACATTGCTGGAGCCGGTCCTGGGAGGTGGCAGTCCCCAGGGCCATGTAGGGCCCCAGGAGGGGGGGTGTGCGGGCCCCCCTCCTTCCTAAACCTTGGCCGGCTCCGGGGAGGTAGCGGTTCCCGGAGCTGAGAATTGCTCGGTAGGGAGGCCACGCGGCCCCCTCCCATTTATTTAATGCATGGTTTGGCCCCAGAAGGTGGTGGCCCATGGGGCCGGTGGTCTGTGGGGCCCCCTCACAGGAATATGGAAAAGCCCCAGGGAGGTGGTGGTCCCTGGGGCAGGGGGGTCCTCAAGGCCCCCATTACATTAGCCGTGGGGAGGAGGCAGTCCTGGGGGCTGCAGGGGAGGCCAGAGGACCTCCCTTGCACATCTTGAATAATTAGCCCCAGGGAGGTGACGGTCCCCGTGGCTGCAGGGGGGCCATGTGGCACCCCGCATTTCTCTTGTCTTCAGCCCCGGGGAGGTGACGGCCCATATTATTATTTTCAATTGCCTCCAGGACCTGGCCCACCCAGGAGCCTAAATTAAACAAAGCATGGGAGCCGGCTGCCAACACTTCAACCAGGAAGTGCTTGCAGCCGAGTCCCACAATAAAGTAAAAAATAAAGAAAAATGAGCAGGGTAAGAATAAGCTGACCCCCCTGATACAAGAGTTCAAAGTATTTTTTTAAATTCTATTTTGCCGTAAATTTGCAGAATGGCAAAATTGGAAAAAAAAGATGTGCAAGCTCCCGTGCGTCTTTTATAGGAAGCCCCCGGGTGGGCCAAATCCCAGGGGCAGTGTTTCCTAATTATGCAGGGTGGCCCATGTGACACCCCGTGCCCAAGGGACTGCCACCTACCAAGGGCAAGCAATAATAAACTGATGCAGGGGGGCCCGCCCGGCCCCCGCAGCCCCGAGGACCGCCACCTCCATGGGGTTATTTATTAAATTTGTGCGGTTGAGGCCATACGAGCCACCTCCCAGAGCTTTATGTATGAACAAAGTAGGGGGAGGGCAGACCCTCTGCAGCCCTGGGGGCCACCACCTCCCTGGGGCTTTACATTTTAATAATGTGGGGGGCCGCCCAGACCTCCCATCAGCCTAGAGGACAGCCACCTCCCCGGGGCTTTAGCCAAAATAAATGCAGGGGGACCACATGGCCCCCTGCAGCCCCAGGGACCACCACCTCCCCAGGGTTTAACTTTAATTAATGGGGTACCTCGTGGCCCCCAAAGCCCCAGGGAACGCCTCCTCCCCAGGCCAATTAACATAGAAATGTGTGAGGCACGAGCAGGCCCCCACAGCCCCTGGGACCCCCACCTATACGGGCTCAAATAATTTAATGGAGGGGGTCTGTTGTGGACCTGCGGCCCCAGGGACCACGACCTCCCCGGGGCTGAAGTAAAGATTGGAGGGGAGCCACAGGCCCCCATTCCTAGAGCCAAAGATGGCCCTGGGGACCGCCCCCCTCCAGGACCAGCTCCTTCTATGTCCCAAGGTGGCCAACCCCGGGACATAGCTGTTTGATATGGCTTGGCTGGAGCTTTAAGGCTCCCACCAAGACATAGCAAACTGTGCTCGCTTTCAGCAAGCAAGAGCACAAAAATGCTCTCTCTTGCTGAAAGCGAGCACAATTGCTTTGACAGAGAGGGAACTGTGTGTTAGCAGCTCCCGCTTTGTCAAAGCAATGCCTGCTCCTGCAGGGGGCGGGAAGCTGGCAGGGACTGCGGGAGCCTTGAGGCTCCCCCCGTGTTCTCCATCATTGTCGTGCGGGTGCCCTGGGTGTGACCAGGCACCCACAACAGAGGCTGGGCCCAGGGTCAAAAGTGGCTTTGGAGGGGGGTTGTGTGACCCACCACCACTTATTCTTTTTCTTTTATTATGCGAAGGACGGGGCTCGGGGGATGGAGTCCCGGGGCCGAAATCGGCCTGGGAGGGGGGCAGCTCGGCCTCCTCCTTTGCATGTAATAAGATTTCTTTTTAAAAGGCTTGGCCTCGGGGGATGAGGTCCCAGGGGCAAAACATGGCCCTGGGGAAGGGGGGGCATGCAGCCCATCTCCCCTGATTATTACAAAAAAGAGAAAAAAGAACTAGCAAGGGCTCTGCCCCCTCTGCTAAAGCGCCTCCTGGAGCACTACAAGCTGGGGGATGAAGTCCCCTTTCCTCCACAGGGTCCTTGGGGGCCAACTACCCCTCCTGTTGCATCCAGTATGTCCCACACAGTGGGATTGCTGAAAGGTTGTTGGAGGCCACACCCCCTTTCTCCACCACTCTGCAGACTTGCCTCCTGGTCCACTAGTAGTTAGGGGATGAAGTCCCCTTGGCTGTTGAGGGTCCTTGGAGGTCAACTACCCCTCCTGTTAGCTCCAGTATGTCCCACATAGTGGAATTGATGAGAGGACTTCAGAGGCCATGCCCCTTTTCTCCACCACTCTGCAAACACGCATCCTGGCACAGTGCTGGTTGGGGATGAAGTCCCCTTGGCTCCAGAGGGTCCCTGGGGGCTAACAAGCTCTCTTGTTACCTCCAGTAAGTCCCACACAGCGGGATTGCTGAGAGCACTTTGGAGGCCATGCCCCCTTTCTCCACCATTCTGCCAACACGCTTCCTGGCACACTGCTGGTTGGTGAATTAAGTCCCCTTTGCTCCAGAGGGTCCTTGGGGTCCAACAAGCCCTCCTGTTAACTCCAGTAAGTCCCACACTGCGGGATTGCTGAGTGGTCTTCGAAGGCCATGCCCCCTTTCTCCACCACTCTGCAAACGAGCCTCAGGGTGCAGTGTGGGTTAGGAGATGAAGTCCCCTTGGCTGCTGATGGTCCTTGGGGGCCACCTACCCCTCTTGTTACCTCCAGTAAGTCCCACACAGAGGGATTGCTGGGAGGTTGTCAGAGGCAATGCCTGTTTCTCCACCACTCAACAAATGCGCCTCCTGGCACACGGCTGGTTGGGGATGAAGTCACCTTGGCTCCACAGGGTCCTTGGGGGCCAACTACCCCTCCTCTTACCTCCAGTAAGTCCCTCAGAGCATGGCTGCTGTAAGGACTTTGGAGGCCACGCCTCCTTTCTCCACCACTCTGCAAACACACCTCCTGGTGCACTACTGGTTGGGGGATAAAGTCCCCTTGGCTGCTCAGGGACCTTGGGTGCCAAGAAGCCCTCCTGTTACCTCCAGTAAGTCCCTTTCAGTGGGATTCCTGAGAGATGGTCAGAGGTACTGCCCCCTTTCTCCACCACTCTGCAAATGCGACTATTAGTTAAACAACTAGAGAAATTCACTTAAAAAATCAAAGGTTACAGGGATGTTATAGTTAGAAAATAGAATTTGAAAAACCTTAGAAATTCACTGAAAACCCAAAGGTTACAGGGGCGTTATAGTTAGGAAATAGAATTTTAAAACCTTAGAAATTCACTGAAAAAACCAAAGGTTACAGGGGCGTTATAGTTAGGAAATAGAATTTGAAAACCTTAGAAATTCACTGAAAAAACCAAAGGTTACAGGGACGTTATAGTTAGGAAATAGAATTTTAAAAACCTTAGAAATTCATTGAAAAAAACAAAGGTTACAGCAACGTTATAGTTAGGCTCAGATTTCACTCATACAAAACCAGTGAAATTCAACAGTTACAGTTACCTGAGCTAACTATAATGTACGCCCCTGCAATGCACTGCTTATGACCTCACATATTACATCACTCATGATATGGTCAGTGACATCACTGATGACATCACTGATGAGATCTCAAATGACATCACTGATGACACCATCGACAGAAGCACTCACACATCCACTCAAACCACTATAGAAACTCTCATACCCCCCTCACATGCCCACACAACCACTCACATACCCATTCACAGACCCATACAAGTACTCACTTTACCACTCACTCATCTATAGAGCTACTCATACAAATAGTCACTTACCCATACAGCCACACACAAAGCCACATACTCACCCATACAGCTACTCACACACACACTTATTCACCTATACAGCCACTTGCACGCACGCTCACTCACCCATACAGCCTCTTAACACAGCCACTCACTCACCCATATAAGCACTCACTTACACACTCACCCAATCACTTGCATACCCATTCATGCATCCATACAAACATGCCCATATCTGCTCACTCCCCCGTACCGTCATTCACACAGACACTCACTCTCCAATACAACCACTCACACACCAACTCACTTAACAAAACACCTACTCAAACAGCTACTCAATCACCCATACAGCCATTCACATACGCAGTCACTCACTCATACAGCCATTCAGACACCCACACACTCAGCCATACAGTAACTCACACAGCCACTTACTCACCCATACAGCCACTGATACACCCACTCACTCACCAACATAGTTACTCACACACCCACCCACTCACCAACACAGCTACACAAATACTCACTTATACACCCATACTGCCAGGTTAATGTCATTTCATAAATACACAATCATAAAAATAGAATATTTACAGTTAAATATAATCGATAATATAATTGGAGGACAATCATTATCCACATCAGATCCTTTGTTCCTGTATAGTTCAGTGGTAAACTGTATAAAACGGCCCGATAAATATGTTTTCAAAAACAGTAAAACTTTAGTAATGATGTATCAAAATATAAAATTCATCAAGTACAATAAAACAGTGATGGACCCATAATAATGTCAAAATACCAGTGTGCAGAATACAACTTTATCAACCCCAGGACGGCGCCATCTACAAAGAATTTAACAGTACTATGGCCAGAGAAGTATAGTTAAATCTTCACTTATAAATCATCCTCTGAGACCCACCCCTAATGCCCCACATTTAACCCAATAAATTTGCCACCGCACAAGCAAATAGTGGCCTAGCGTCAGACTTCAGGATCCTCAGTGCGATTCGATAATTATCTGGTCTTAAAATCTTACAAATTGGGGTAAGCCAATTTTTCCTAGGCATTATATAGAGTGGACAGGCAAACATTACATAGAGTAGGGTTTTGTGATGATTTTTACAGCCCGGGCAACTAGGGGTAGCTCAATTCCCACGATTACAATTACTAGTAAAAACATTCAGAGGCAAAGTACAATGCCTGAACTGGATGTATAAATTCCTATTCCCCGGGTGTTCTATGAAATTGATATGTCCTTCCAGGGAACAATATAATTTGTGAGCCAAAAAATCTAGCGTAAGCTTCCCCTGGGCCCTGCTCAGTTGCTCCTGAAGCACCCATCCCCAGTAGGCATTCTTCAAGTCACATTTCCGGGGAAGCAAGGTGGAATCGTTAACTTCCCATGCCTCGCCCATCCCAATAGCTCTAAGCAAATTCTTGACCCTCTCTCAGTCAGCTGATTTTATTGGCTGTATCCCTACATTTTACATCCTCCAAAGCAAGGGCATAAGGCAATAATTCAGGGGTTGTCTTGATCTTCAGCCAGAATAACAAAGGGCGTAATCTTACTTTGGAGGTAAAGGACTGTCTGCCTAGATCTAACATGAGGGGAAGTAGGGGGTGCTCTGGGGTAGCATTCCTAGGCCTCTTAAGTGCTTAAAATCTAAGCTCATCAACACGTTCCAGGCCCCTTAGCTCAGCACCGTACATCACAGAGCTCACCACTGACACAACCAGTCACACACCTACAGAGCTAGTCAGAAATTCACTCACTCACCCATATGGTCACTCATGCATGCACTCACACACCCATACATCCAGTCACACACTAATACAGACAGCCGCACACCCACATGCCTTTTCGTTTAATTTTTGTTTAATAGGGGAGGGCGGTCGCCAGTAGGTAGTTATAGTTAGGACCTAGTTTCCATAGGAAAAATGTTTTTTGACTTGCCTATATCTTTTGTGCCAGTTGATAAATCTTCAGGAAATTTTCCAAAACAATTTGGCGCTCACTTCAGCAGCTGTCTGGAAAGTTTTGCGGTGATCTGTCAAGCGGGGGCTGAGAAAAAGGGGAGGTCCCAAAATGCATTTTCCCCATGTTAATTCCCTCAGAGAATCACACCAAATTTGATAGATGGTGGTCCAGAAAGCGTGCTTGTTGTGATTTGTTGTAAATCCATTCAGTAGTTTTAGAAATATTAACGAAAAACCAAATCTGTATATCTAGGGAATCCGCAGACCCACTTGTCAAAGCAACATTCTGATTGGCTGGCTGCACCTTCACAGAAAAGTCTCAGCCACCATTTTAAATGTGGGGAAGTGGTCTCTGGGGCTGAGATGTAGGTTGAATATTAAGTAGCGGGGTCAGGTGAGAGCTTTCCTGACCCCTTGTGTGTGTTGAAAATGAGGGACAAGCATGTGTACTGGGGTCAGAAATATCCCAAAATGTGTTTTTTTGCACTCGCAAGATCCAAGGACCTGTTATGGGGCTCAGCGCAGCCGCCCATGAAAATCTGCAGTGGGTCTGTGGATCTCACGCGACTCAAAAAAAATACAGACACTCTCACACCCACTTACGTACACATCAGACATTCACCCACACACTAACTTATCCATACAGACACTTACACCCACAACTACACCCATACAGATACTCACACACCCACTTACATACCCATACAGACACTCACCACGCACTCACATATTAATACAGACACTTACAACCACACTTGCACCTATGAGACACTATCACAGCCACTCACATACCTATACAGGCACTCTCACACCCACACTTATACAGACACTCTCATACCCATTCACATATGCATAGAGACACTCATAGAGTGAGGAGGAAAGGAGAAACGGGAATTGGAATACTGAAATATAGTAGTTTTATTAAGCCTGTATGTATGAATGTGTTTGAAATTAGATGTGGGTGTTTGCTTATAATAGGTAATGTAATAATATGTCATTTTCACCCATGCACACAGTCAGGCAGGCACTTACACAAAGTTACAGTCCTATAAAAGCACTTATGTACCCACCACTCATATAGCCAGACAGTGACTGCCACACTCTGTCACACACCCACTTACTCACCTATACATACACTTACCTAATTATTTCCACACGCATAAAGGCAGTGGCACAACCACTCACACACCTGTACAGGCATTCATGTACCCAGCACTCAGACAGTCAGTTACACATGCACATACACACTTATGCACCCAGTCACCACACATACAGCTACTGACATGCCTATTTATAAAACCATACACCCAGTGAGAGAGCAACAGAGGCACTTACATATACATCCACACACCCTTCCGCACTTAATTATCCAGTAGTAACTAAGCTAGTTGCACAAACTTTTACGTACCCCAAAATTCACTAACACAGCCAGAAAGCAATCCATACAGCCACTTGCTTTCTCATTTACAGACCCACAGAGTTAGTAAGAGAGCCAGTCATATAGCAACATAGTTACTTACACATCCAGTGACCCACACACAGAGGATCTGATAGAGTCACTCAGATATGTATTCAAGTACTGCCATTCCTAGTTACCCATCCAGACAAGTACCCCTTTAAACATGTCTTGGGCATGCTACTGCAGAGCCTGTGTGTGCAGTTTTACTACCATATTGACTTGGCATTTAAAACCCCTTGCCAAGCCTTAAACTTCCTATCTAGTACATACATGTTACTACTAAAGTAGAGCATAGGGAAGGGTGCTATGTGATTAAAAGGTAAGACATGTATTTTGAAGTTTCAGTGAGTTGCATGTACACTTAGAGACCGATATGCTCAGCTATACATTCAGTCTTCCATACCTATGTACAAAAACATAGACCCACTAACATATCCAGTCAGTCAACAACAGAGGCAGTTACACATTCACTCGCACACCCATATAGCACGTATGTATCGAGAAGCAACAGAGCCAGTTGCACGCTCCAACACTCACTAAGACAGCCAAGCAATCCATACAGGCAATTGCATACAGATTCAGAGACCTATAGAGTTACTAAGAGAGCCAGTCATATACAGACATAGTTACTTACATACCCATAGGGGGATTGATACCCTCACTTAGATATGTACTCAAGAACTGACACTCCTAGTCACCTATCTAGACAAGTAGCCCTTTAAACATGTCTCGGGCATGCTACAGCAGAGCCTGTGCAGTTTTACAGCCATGTTGACTTGGCATTTACAACACCTTCCAAGTGTTAAACTACCCTTCTACTACATTAAAGTCACCCCTAAGGTAGGCCGTAGGTAGGCCATAGGGCAGGGTGCTATGTGCCTAAAAGGTAAGACATATACTTTGAAGTTTCAGCAAGGTTACATGTGCTCTTAGAGACCCATACGCCCAGTTATACATCTAGTCTTCCACCCTTACTGGGACTCACATACCTATGTACAAAAGCACAGAGCCACTAACACACCCAGTCAGACAGTGACAGAGGCAGTTACACATTCACTCACATACCTACATAGCGCTTATGTATCCAGCAGTAACAGAACCAGTTGCACACAGTTACATGCCCCAGCACTCACTAAGACAGCCAGGAAGCAATGCATACATCAACTTACATACATATTTACAGACCCATGGAGTTACTAAGAGAGCGAGTCATATTGCGACATACTTACTTACACAACCAGTGACACGCCCATAGAGGATCTGATGTAGTCACTCAGATATGTACTCCAGTACTGACACTCCTAGTCACCCATTCAGACAAGTAGCCCTTTAAACATGTCTCGAGACTGTTAATGCAGAGCCTGTGTGTGCAGGTTTATCACTAGGCCGACTTGACATTTAATACCCTTTGTCAATGTTTAAACTCTCCTTTTTTCACACATAAGTCACCACTAAGGTACGGCCTAGGTAGCCCAATGGGCATGGCACTAGTAGTTAAAAGGTAAGACATGTACTTTTACGTTTCAGTCACTTACACATGCACTTACAGATTCATACACCCAGATATATATAGACAGTCACCCACCTGTACAGGCACAAACATACCTATTTAGAAAACCATACAGCCACTGTCAGATCCAGTCAGACAATGACAGAATCACTTACACATCCACTCACACACTCACATAGTACTTATGTATCCATTACTAATGGAGTTACTTGCACACAGAGTTACACAGCCAAACAATGACTAAACAGCCCATTACTAATTCATACAGCCACTTATATGCCCATTTAGACACCCATACAGTCACTGACACACCCAGTCATATACTGAGACACCCAGATCACCTTAGGAATCTGAGCAGTTAACCACTGCTAGATAGTGGCAAAGTGTATGTACTTATCACTTAAACAAGGTTTCATTGACGTATTCACAATTGGTATATTCAATTGATCTGTAAGTCCCTAGTGGAGTGCACTACCTATGCCTAGAGCCTGTAAATTAAATGCTGGTAGTGAGCCTGCAGAGCTGATTGAGTCATCCGTTCTAGTAGCCATTTGAACCTGACTGAGGCCTGCCACTGCTCAACATGTGTGTGCACTTTACTGCCATTTCGACTTGGTATTTAATACTTCTTGCCAATGTTTAAACTCTGCTTTTGTTTACAAAAAAGTCACCCCTAAGGTTCACTATAGGCAGTCCGATGGGCAGGGTGCTCTGTAGTAACAAGGTAAGACATGTACTTTTAATATTCAGTCACTTACAGACCCATACAACAGTCATACAGCCAGGTGATGGAGCAAGGTCTCGTAAGAAAGAGACTTGCTCGGAGGCAATCCTCTCGTTTAACTCATTAACAGAGTTACTAAACATGTTTTGTGAATAATTAATATGCACCACATAAACACGCGTTAGCGAAGCTTGCTTATGTGTGTACTAACGCGGATAACAATGAAAACGGACTAATACCAGAAGATGGAGTCTGAGTAGCAGCTACCCAATGCCGCTCCGCCAGTCTGACCCCTAAACATAGCTAAACCTCGCCAAAATCAACAGGCAAATCTGACCGTATGGGCCGGCACTGTATTTCGGCCGTTATCATCATCGCGCAGGCAGGAGATCAGAGGGAGCGTCGAGGAGTGAAGAGACGCCCGGCTCCGGTGATACGAACCGTGTGCTGTGCCGCTCCAGCATCTCCCACGTCATCGCTTCACATCGCCCTGCGGCTGCCTGCAGGGACGTGGCAGCCTGGTGCAGCTCTATCGGCAATCGGGGATTCCTGACTGCTCTGCCAGACGCCGTGCCAGACGCCGTGATCGGAGACAGCAACTGTATCGGACTTCCACAAAAAGTGGTGCTACTTTGTTTCCAGGGCTCTTTAAAGACCAAAGTGAAGCAAGTAAGGATGGCTGGGCGAGGTGGAGGGATACCCGCTAAAGTTAAAGATAATCAGACAACAGTGCCTGAAATGACTGAAACGATGCAGCAAACGCATTTAGACCCCCAAACAAGACGCCCAGGTACGCGGGGGTTAAAAAACAGAGAAAACCTGGATAATTTGAGCTCTATTGACAAATCTGAACAAACGACTAAACAGCCAAAAAGGATACAAGCTAAAAGGAACATTAAGTTCACGGATAACGCACAGATTCCAGATTCTCAGCCACTAATATCTAATATGTTTTGCCCAACTGTGGTGGGAAAAATGCATAACGAACTGGCCATGGTGGGGACACCTGAGGGGCAGATTGAACAAATCACGTCTGTACTAGAAGGAGAAACCTCACAGGGACCTTTGGCGGTACAATTAGAAACACCGGCTCTATTAAAACCTGTGGAAAACACAGGAGTTATCCCTACCACAGAGGCAGATAGTTGTACAAACTATGAGGAGAGTCAGATTGAGCCCCTAAATGACCCGGTGGCCCTCCTTCAGAAATTGGACACAAGGATATCGGGGACAGAGAACGGGGGTATAGACTGTACAAATACGGAAACTGTGTCACAGAAGGCTTCAGCTAATCCAATTAATACTGTTACTCAACGGTTGGAAAACCGCCACAGCATTGAAAAACCCCACTCTGTCACAGATGAGTCAGAGAGATATGAGACCGGCAAATCGATATCCAGCGATTGTGAAAGGCAAGACTGGGGAAGTACGAGCTCAATGGGCTCAGAGGACTCAGAGGATTCTCGGGAAGATGCTATACAAAAAAAGAAGATGGAAAAGAAGAGGAGAAAAAAACGAATTAGACACAAGAGTGGGACGACCATTGACCAAGGGAGTATTGCCGAGCTCAGATGGGATTACTCATCCTCACAGTTTGCGACTCCTTCAGACCAAACAGTATTTTCAGGCGGCAATCCTTCAACCATGGAAGATTGGAGAAGAGCCCCCAGAGATAAAGATGAGCCTACCCTCGCTGAAGTCCTCCACTCAATCAAAAGTTTTCAGGAGGAGGTTAAGATCGACAACCGAAAAAACCGTCATGCCACTCAGAAATTACAGGGCGTGATAAGGAAAGTAGGTCGAACCTGCGTGGAGATAGCCGATAGAATGTCATCAGTAGAGGTGCGCACTGAAAATCTGGAAAAAGACGTTACCTCTCTCCGGGTACAAGGGACGGAGCATGATGGGATCATTAAGGACTTAATGCTGAAGATCGAGGAGCAGGAGAATAGATCACGACGCAATAATCTTCGTATTCTGGGGGTTCCCGAAGGAGCGGAAGGAAGTGATCCAATGGCCTACATGATTACACTTTTTAAAGGAGCATTTCCAGAGTTGCAAATCTGGGATTGGGATAAAGAGATACAACGCGCTCATCGCTTCCCATTAACTCCTTCCAAACGTCCTCAGTCTCCAGCGCAATATCCGCGCGCAATGATAGTATATTTCGGCAACTTTCTCCTACGTCAGAAGCTTTTTGACTTAGCAAGGCCCACCAGTAAAAAGGAGTTCAATTGTGTTACCTTTTTTAGTCGGCCAGATTTTGCCCATGCCACAGTTGAGCGAAGATGGAGGATGAGGCAACTTTTCGCCCCTTTTCAACAAATCGGGGCAACAGTATATCTGCAAAACCCAGCACGTCTTAAAATTATCTTTAATGGGACTACACGCAGCTTCATCTCCGAAATCCAGGCCCAGGCTTATCTGCAGGAGATTACAGAGACTAGAAGCGACAGGATCAAGAAGTGATTCATTCAATTTGATGCTTTAACGGATTATAATACCTAAAAACTTGGGTTATAAATGAGCCAGGGGACAATTAAGCGAGGTCAATGATTATGAATTGATTGGACTATCATTTTGGGGGTCGGATCGGGGGAGGTGGGCATGGGGCCCTGAATGCTCAGATGTCCTCATCCTGGTTCTTACAGAACCAGGTAACCTCAGTGGGTGGTGGAGGGAGGCGGGTGGGGTTCATAGGGGATGGGCTAGGGTTAGGGGTAGGGGAGGGGTTGGCACAAGGAGGGTCGACCTTTGTTCGGGGGAACTTTTTCTCTCTTTTCTTGCTTGTTTTATTTTATTGCCGCTTTTGGGGGGGAAGAGAGGGAGGGGAGGGGAGAAGGGGGAAAAAACAAAAAAACTTCGTTACTTTAGATGAGTAAATTACGCATAGCAACTATCAATGTGTGTGGCCTTAATGATATTAAGAAACGACGTAATACGGCTGTAGCACTTAGGTTACTTAAGGCAGATATTTTATGTTTACAGGAGACACATATAGAAAGGACACAAATTCACCTGTTAGATTCACTTGGTTTTACTGTAGTTGGGGCTACTACCCAAAATGCTAGGATACGAGGGGTGGCAATTTTATCAGCAAAACGGTCACTTCAATTTATACGCACACTAACTGATTCAAATGGAAGGTGGGTTATTACAGTATGTCGAAGGGAAAATGGGAATTTACTTACGATATGCACCATTTATGGCAGCACCGCTGATGATTCAGCAATTTTTGACTTTTTGAACAATGAGTTGGCCGAATGGCCACTACCTTTAATCATCTGCGGCGATTTTAATATCAATCTGCCAGCAGACAAGAGTATAACCGGTGATAGCAATTGGATATACAATGGACGAAAACCAAAAGTCTTTAAAGCCCTCAAGGATTTATGTAGGGAGCAAGCACTCACCGATATCTGGCATTCACAACATTCCACGGATTCTGGTTATACCTTTTATTCTTTTCCGCACAATAAAATGGTGCGACTAGACTACATCTTTGCATCTCAGTCTATTCTTTTAGAGAGTTTAATAGAAAAACATCCGCGTATAGTGGCAGACCATAATCCCTTAGTTATGGAAATAAGGGGGTATTGGTGGTCAATAGAGATGTTGCTAACTGGACCTTTGAGCGATCCCTCCTTTTAAATGATGAGTACTGCAAACATATGAAACGCTGGATGGTACAATTTATTAAGGACAATTTAGGTAGTACAGGGATTGAGGTGGTTTGGGATGCACTAAAAGCAGCAATTAGGGGAGAGACACTTAGCTTTTCACTCACTTTAAATAAAGAAAAGCGTCGACAATGGGATAAACTTCAATCTCAACTGGCTGAGGCAGAAGAGAACTTAATTACTGTTCTTAGGGATGGGGAGGACTCGGCTGATGCGCAAGCAAGAATAATATCAGCAAAATCGGCTGCCATGGGGGTAATTGCTAAAAGAGCAGCAGATAGATTAGAAATTTGGAAGAGGGAGGCATATGAATGTAGTGAGCAGGTTGGACATCATCTTGCGATTAGGGCAAGACAGAAAGTCACCAGGAATATTATCACAGCCGTTAAAAATGTTGCGCAAGAAGTTGTCTCAGATGTAGAGGGTATTCGCAAGGAGTTCCTTGCTTATTATCAGGATCTATATCATGAGACGACCACCGCCCAGGCAGACGATATTGCAAAATATCTAAACCAAATCCCAGTGGTGCAATTATCGCATGACGACCAGGGTCTACTTGATGAGCCCCCCCAATGGATTGACATACTGCTTTGTATTAACTGTCTTCCTAATAATAAAGCCACTGGGTTGGATAATATTCCAGGGGAATTTTATAAAAGATTCTCCACGGAATTAAAAGAGATTATGTTTCTGCTATTTATTCATGTGTTCAGTGGGGGAAAACACCAGAGTCATGGACACAAGCTAAAATCATTATATTTTTGAAAAAGCATAAATCGGCACTGGATCCTGCCTCGTATCGCCCTATAACCCTGACAAATGCGGCTAGTAAAATCTACTCGAAAATTCTGGCAGTTCGATTAGCAGGGGTAATACATAAAGTTATATCCCCAAGACAACACGGATTTATACCGGGACGAGGCACAGTAGATCATGTTAGGAGGATCATTTCCCTGTTTGATGCAGCACATATCTCAGGAGACCCAATGGCACTTATTCTTCTTGATGCTGAGAAGGCTTTTGATAGAGTCTCCTGGCCTTTCTTATGGGAGACTCTGTCAAGGGTCGGGATAGGTCATGGATGTATTCAAGCCTTTAAGATGTTGTATTATCAACCTACAGCTAGATTATTTATAAACGGTGCACTAACTGATAAGTTTAAAATAAAAAGAGGGACTCGCCAGGGATGCCCAAGCTCACCCCTCCTGTTCGCACTGTATATAGACCCTTTTTACGTTTACTGGAAAGCGATCAGAAAATTAGTCCTATTGTTTCGCACGGGTGGGAGACGAAAGTCCTGGCCTATGCAGACGACATCGCCTTGGTGACTGCTAATCCCGAAGAATCTATGGCTGAGGTTGAATTAGAGGCGGCTAGGTTTGGAAGTCTGTCGGGGTATTCCCTTAATAGATCCAAAACTCAGATAATCTGTAAAAATGTGGATATGAGTCAAGATATAAGACAGGTAGAAAAAGCTACGTATCTCGGAGTGGAAGTCATGGCAACCGTTGAGCAGATAGTTGAGTGTAATATTAATCCCTTGATTGATAAAATTAAACCAGATTTATTTCGACTACACAAACTGCATCTTTCAATAATAGGGAGATGTAATCTAATTAAAATGCTTTTTTCCCCCAAACTTTTATATTTTATGAGAGCTATTCCATTAGAATTTAGTAATATGTGTTTAAAAAAGATTGAAGATTTGTTCTCAAGATTTATATGGGCATATGCAAAACTGAGAAGAGCCTACAAATTTCTGTCTCTACCAAAGGATAAGGGAGGGCTGGCTCTCCCAAATATAAGGCTTTACTATTGGGCAACTACTCTTCTGCATAATCTTACTCTTTTATCAGAAAATGTTACAGATAGTCTTTTGAGAGACATACCTACGCCTATAGAACTTATAATGGGTAAAGATGCATGGTGCTGGATTTGGCGGTTTTTAAACGATTCCCATTATAAGAAGGTACGCTTTAAAACATTGGTGCCCGGGTTTAAATGTATGAAGTCAGTTCGCAAAATGCTTGGACTGGGCCGCCTGAATTATTATACACCAATATATAACAATCCAAATCTGCCTGATATTTTTAAAGATGTATTACTACAAAAGTGGCAAAAGAAGGGTCTGTTGACACTGGGGGATTTATATTCTCACTCTGACATAGCCTCTTTTGAGAGCCTCAAAGAAAGATTTAAACTGGATTGGAAAGATTTTTATAAATACCTGCAAGTACGTGTCTTTTTAAGGAAAAAGTGTGGCGGGCCAGCAGGATTTATTAACAATTCTATTATTGATAATGTAAGGATGAATCATCCATCTATTGGAATGGTGTATAACTCTTTTAATATATTAATGCCGGATGATTTAACATTACGAGCTAGGAAGTGGAAAGAGGAGATTGATATATCACAAGACTTATTTTTTCACTCAGTAGAGTTAGCACAAAATTTGCTAATTCCAGCGCGACTTCAAGCCCAGTATTATAAATCTTGCTTTTCACTGTATTTTACTCCAAAAAAGATTGCAAAATGGGGGACGGGAAGAGGGACCTTTTGCCCACGATGTTTGTTTTTTCAGGCTGATCTCAATCATATGTTTGCCTCTTGTGATGTATTAAGTAAATTAAAATTTGAGATTACGAACTTTTTTAAAGAAATGTTAGGGAGGGATATTTTCCTTTCTCCCTCCCTGATCTGTTTAGGGGTGGATCAGGAAATGCAAGGCAAACCAGGAGAGTATCTGATTTTCATAGCCATGGCAATCTATCGGCTTTGCCTTGCTTCAGCCTGGCTGGATCCATCTCCACCCGTGTACCATCAATGGTTAACGAGACTGGTGGCAAATTATAACTTTGAAAGAGCCATCTATGGGAAAAGAGGAGTACGGTCTTGTAAGAAGGAATTAAAGATATGGGAACCTCTGACCAAATGGCTTGAGAGGTGATTTAGATAATACAAATTCTTTTTTTTTCTTAATTATATAAAGTTGTGCCAACCCCGGGGGTGGGAGGGGCGGGAGTGGGGGGTTAAATGTCTATAAAATGTGTGCATGATGGACAAATGCTGATTTATATTAATTCTTATTTATGTTATTTACGTTAAGTAACTTATCTAATATATATGCAATCTACTTATGGAGCTATAATATATGCATGTTTTGTATTTATAAACTATCTGCAAAGTGAGTGAAAAAAAAAATGAAGTGTAACCGGTTTAATATAATCATGCACCAATAAAAAAAAAAGAAAAAAAAAAAAAGAAAACGGACTAATACCGCTTTAAACGGGGAAACTGTTGTGCGCATGCGTCAACTGCATCTACGCAATATGACGAGCTAACGCTTGGAGGGAAATTCTAGCGCATGAGCAGAAGACACTAAAATGGAGTCTTGAAGACTCGCGTGCATGGCATCTGCTTAGCCGAAACTAAAACAGGCTATTTTACTAATGCTAATGCGGGGAAAATATTAATAAGAGAATGAGAATAGAGTAGAGGTGGGAGGTATACAGTGAGACCATTTATTTTGTGAAAATAACATTTCTCTTTTGACTTTATTATTAGTGCGCATTTGGGCCTTTCTCGTATGACCGGACTAGATGAAATGACGCAACACTTGCGCATGCCTACTGAGTGAAGCTATGAAGGTCAATGACGAAGCACTTGAATGGAGGCCAAATCGTAGCGCCATGTCCTGGGAACGGATGGTGAAAAGTTCAGCGATGTGATGTTTTATTCTTCATAGTGTCATTAATGTTGCAAGTTTGCTACATGTAGTGGATGGGAATAAAATTTTGAATAAAAATTAAGAGGATGGGTTTGTGAACAATGGTTTAACAGAGTATAGTGACATGTAAGCATGGTGTGATGATCATCTCCCCTTGCCTGACCAATTAGATTTCGTATTTTTACGATATTGCAACTTTAGTGGGTGGAACAGGAGGAAACGAAGGTATAATTAAGGTAGCTTTAGTTAGTTAGTTAAGAGTGAGATTCGCAGAGCTGGGGATGCTGTCTGGGAGTCGGGACGCTGCTGCTGGAGAGATGCTGTGAGGTGCTGATGAAGACTCGAATGCAGACGCTGAAGAAGAACTTTCTATCCTAACTTAATTGGGTTAGATCAGAAGATCGCGGAAGAATCTCGAGGAGGAAGAGAGTGTCAGAGAGGGGTGCGACGCAATTCGCCGGTATTCTAGAGAGGTCACCTATCCTGTCCTGAATCCTGTCCTGAAGTCTTTGTCTCCTGACCTATCCTGGGGACCCTTACCAGCCCTTTGGCCAGGGGGTTGGTCTTTCACACCATTCTTGGTAATTATAATTTCATGTTATTTGCAAATGTTCTTTTCTCTCTGTCCTCTCCCTTTCTGAGCATTAATTATTGTATGAGTCCGAAGTATATGTTTGATGTTTAATCAATTGAACTTCTCTCCTAAGAATGAGGGTGACTACACTGTATTTTTGAAATGATTCACATGCACTTTAATTTAGATAAAGATTTAAAACTTTCCTGAGTCTGTGATTATTTTCGTCAAACCAAGAATAGTTAAGGGTTAAGTTAATTATCACCATCAACTAGTTCAATTAATGGTCCATCGACCAGAGGAAATAACTTTTTGATCAGTGAAAGGTTAGTTAAGAGAATTAAATAACTAATCCTGAGTATTGTGAAGTAGAAATATACAATTTTAAACCACTCCAGTGGTTTACTCAATGTGTGTGTTTTTATGGGCCCAGGTGAGTATATGGTAGTGGAGTATCTGTTGTTGGTTTACCGCTGGATCAGTTTTCTGGTAGCAGAGCTATGGTTATTATTGATTAGTTTGGTGATAAATATTGATTATTGATTATTGATTTATGTTTAACAAAAGAGTTAGCGCCTTGTTTTATGTTGTCCAGAATCCCGGGAAATGAATAGCGGGTGGTGACAGAAGCCACACTGCAGTGAGGTTACTCGTCTGTTGGAATAATACTGAGAAGCTACGCAGGGCTGGCAGTATTAAATTAGGGACTATTTCGTATAAAAGTAGAGTGCGGATGATAGCGAAAGGGGTTCGCTGGTGAAACTTTGGTCTCATTTCCCAATACGGGTGACACTGGAGAAGTAACAGGTTCTCCTGAGCTTGAATGAAGAGTAAACAGGGGTTTTACTCGCAGTAGAAGAAGAGTAATTTCTGAAACTCAAGAATAAATTGAAAATCTATCCTTTTGTTTAGTGGAACAGACAGAGTAGCGAATGTTTTTATGTTGTTATTAACGAAGAATTTTAATGAAAAGTATTAAGAAATACGTTTTTGTGTTACCTTGTGAAGGGAGGGTCAGTCGCCGGAGTTATACTGACGTCACAGAGAGCCGCGCTGGGATTGGTTGAAACAGCGGGCGTGAAACAGAAGCAGATTGTAAAGGAGGGGTCAGTAGTGAGGAGCAATACTGACGTCACAAAAGGCCGCACTGGCATTGGTCAGATTACGAGCGTGAGCCTGAGTCTGATTGGTTGATAGATAGAAGTCGCGCTAGGATTTGTCAGAAAAAGAATTGTATGTTGAGTCCTGATTTGACTGTGGGTGTGAGTCGTGCTGACATAGGACGCGACGTAGGTAATAGAGCTAGAAGATATACGGAAGACTCTTTCCTATATCGAACTTCTGAAATGTTCGGAAGACCAAAGAAAATGACATTAATGAAGAAAATTAAAAATTTCTTTAAGAAAGACAAGCCTGTAATGACTAGAGAGGGAATTCCTATTCCACCACCCAAAACACCTGCTTCCTTTATGATGATGGAGAAAGGATATCACACGTGTGTATGGTTGGAGAATTGGGTGGAATATACTAAAGGTGATGGTGTTTTGGCTTTTCCGGAGCATGGTACTTTTAATTTAAAAATACTTCAGAATTTGAGAGATCGAATGAATATGCTAGAACCGAATCCTAGAATGACACAGTATGAAGCTTTGGAAGAATGGGAAATTGAGGCATTTGATCGTGAAAAATATAGAAGTGGTCGGAGATTTAGAGGATTTTTACCTAGATATCCGTATGAGTCAAGTGGAGAACAAATGAAGCGTTAGAGGAGAGCTGTGGTGACCGAGGGTTTATATCCAGTATTAATGGCCGAAGAACAGTTAGGAGGAAAATGTAAAGAAAAAACGAAACACATGAATACGACAGGTTATGGCGAATCAGATGATGAGCTGTTAGAGGATATTTTGATTAAAAACCCTCCACCGTATCAAGAAGCACCTAGTAAGGTTACCCCAAGTGCACCAGTGATAGGAATGCCTTTAACCCCACAAATCTTACATGATGTATCACTTAATAGAGTGTTGCAGGATAATGAGAGAGAAGCTTTAAATAAAACTAGAGAAGAATTAGTTCAAAAAGTAAACCAATTAAATTTAAATGCTGAAGCTTTGACAGTACCAGTGACTATTAGTCCTGTAATCCCATTATATGGGGATAAAAAGACTTGACAGAAACCTCAAACTGTGACAATTCCGTTAACAAGTCCCAGAAAAGAAGTAATAATTACGGATGATCAGACTAGTGAGAGTGAATCAGTTATTTCATTAATGGATCTCCCAAATGTAGAATCTTTAACTGAAACTCCGAAGAGAATTATACCTACAAATTTGAGAGAAAAGAGATCTCTGGTTCCCATAGGAACTGGAAGTTCAACAGTAGTTACCCCTGAAGATATAGAGAGATGGGCACAGGAAATAGACAATCGAAACCCACAACCAAAGATTCTAGATATCAGTAAATTGAAAGTAGAATTGGAAGAAATGATAACTGGCAATGTGAGCATAGAAAGATTGAATGTTTACAATGATGAGGAGTTATTATTTTTATGTAAGAGTATTACTAGAAGAGCAAGAGTATTTCATGAGAAATTAACGGAAGTTGCCTCAGAGATTCGAATAGATATAGGGAAATCGAAACTGTTGCAGAAACCATATCGAGTGGATTTTACTGACAAAGATTTAGAGAGTGCAAATGCTTCTGGTAAGAGACTACAGATAAAAGAGTTGATGAATATTTTACGAAAATGGGGAGACATTGACAAATGGAGAATTAGGTGGATAAGAAAGAAAGAGGAAGTACAAGCAAGAGAAGCATCATCTGCATTTCCAGTGAGAGAATCAAATAAGGTTGAGAAATTGTGCCCAATGAGAGAAGTTCCTGGTGGTGGATATGTTCATGTCCCCTGGAGTAGACAGGATATTTTGTCATTTACAAATGATTTTCCCAGGTTGGGAGAAAAGCCAGTTGAATGGTATAAACAGGTAGAAAGATTTGTGAAGGTTTCAAAAGTTTTGTTGAAGGATCTGGATGGATTATTTGATATTGTAGTACCTGCTGATTTGTGGACAGAGTGTAAGATCACAGTTGATTGGCCAAGTGAGGAGTATGCTAGGGATGCGAAGACAGGAGCACCCTCAGAAGAGGTGATGAAGAAATATCACCAAGTAATTACTTACCTGAAAGGGAAAATCCCTCCTAAAGAGACAGATTGGGTAAATATAGATAGAACAACTCAAGAGCCAAATGAGTCTGTTCATGCATATTATGAGCAGTTTTTACAGGTGTTTAAACAGTATAGTGGTTTTGAGAACATTGGTGATAAGGATATGGGACATTTTGTGTATCGGTTTGTGTATGGTCTGAAACCGGAGATTAGTCAGATGATTCAACAGCACATGTTGTGCTGGCAGAGTAAGCCGATTGACGAAATTCTGAAATATGCAAAGTATTGTGGCGATGATATTGAGGCAAGGCGTAGAAAGCTAAAAGAGAAAATGATGTGGGCACAAGTTAAATTGACAGAACAGCAGGAGAATAAAGTAAATACCCAGACTGAAAATCAGATAAAAGAGCAGAGTCAGAATGATCAAGCGGTGAATGGTGGTAAAGAGGATGAATGAATAGAGAGGAAGCAAAGAAGAAGTTTCCTTGTCATGCGTGCGGAAAGCTTGGACATTGGAAGAACGAGTGTAAGAGTATTCAGAATAATAATGGGCCAAATCAAAATTTAATTCCACAGATGCAGAATGAAGTACTTATGAGTCAGCCCAGCAGGTCGTTACTCCACAGTATCAGGTGCCACGAGCTCCTATGTCCACAAAAATACAGTGCGAACACCGGATTTCACGGAGAAAGTGGTAAGAATAACAGAGTGGTTACACAATATTTTTTGCAGAATGATGAAGAAAATTCCGACTGCGTGCAATGACGGTGCCTGAGGGGGGAGGAAGAGGAGTGCGTGCTTGGCGCATCCTTGCCGGTAGATCAGTCAGGTCCATTTGTTGATGGGAAAGTGGAAGGTAAAGACATCACTTTTCTATTGGATACTGGTGCTACCCGGTCTACTGTGAGAACAGCAGACATCCCAAACCTACCCCTCTCGGGAGAGACCATCCAAGTTGTAGGAGTATCAAATCAACAGATTAGAACCCCAATTACAAAACCAATGGAGGTACATATCGGAAATTTTAAAGAAATGCATTGGTTTGTAGTTTGTGATTCCAGTCCCGTAAATCTGTTAGGAAGAGATCTACTGTGCAAGATGAATTGCACGATCTGTTGTACACCGGATGGTGTCGCTTTTCAAACCCCTGACAAAGATGTCATATACAAAATGATGTTAGCTCAGCATGGTACAGAGGTAGACGAGATGTTTTCATTGATAACTGAGAGCGAATTACCTGAAGAGTTGAGAACCACTGTAAATCCAGAAGTGTGGGATTTTACAGGAAAGGATATTGGGTTAATGTCAAATGTAGATCCAGTTAAAGTGACGGTGAAAGAAGGTGCAGTTTACCCAAACACACGACAGTACAAAATGAGTCCAGAAGTGAAAGCAGGAATCGCCCCAGAAATTGACCGAATGATTAAACAGGGCATTTTAAAAGAAATAATGAGTAGTCCTTGTAACTCACCAATCATGGGACTTAAAAAGCCTAGCGGAAAATACAGGATAGTGCAGGATTTGAGAAAAATTAACAAAATTGTAGTGCCTTGTTGCCCAATAGTGCCAAACCCAGCGGTGATCCTTTATCAGATACCCTGGAACGCAGGTTGGTTTACGGTAATTGATTTGTGCCAAGCATTCTTTTCTATTCCTTTGCACCCAGACAGCCAGTATCTTTTTGCCTTCCGGTTTGAGGATAGTATTTTGGCATGGTGCCGAGTTCCTCAAGGGTACACAGAGAGTCCCTCAATTTTTAATCAGATACTGAAGCAGTGTCTGGAGACATTGATTATGCCCGGGAAATCAGTTCTGATTCAGTATATTGATGACCTATTGCTGGCATCAAAAACATGAGAGGATTGTGTCACTGGCACAATTGCATTATTGAACCATTTGGCCAAAGGAGGACACAAAGTATCTCCAGAAAAATTACAGCTCTGTCAACAAGAATTTAGATATTTAGGGCATAAAATAGAAAGAGGAGTTAGAAAAGTAACACCGGAAAGAATAAAAATAATCAAAGAGATGCAGCTACCTCAGACACAAAAGGAGATGAGAATGTTTTTGGGAGTGGTTGGGTACTGTAGGCAGTGGATCAATGGCTTCTCCATGTTAGCACAGCCATTAATACAATTAACTCGGAAAAGAGCGAAAGATCCCATCGATTGGAATGATGAATGTTTGGAAGCCTTTGTGAAATTACAAAATTGTTTATGTGAGGCCCCAGCCTTGGGCATGCCTGATTATTCAAAAGACTTTGCATTGTTTTGTTGTGAGAAAGAAAATTGTGCACTTTCAGTTTTAACACAGAGGCATGGACTGAGTCAACGTCCAGTGGCGTATTTTTCTGCCACCTTGGATCCAGTGGCTTCAGCCTTACCTGGCTGCTTAAACTTGTATGAGTCTGGAGCAAAGTGAGTCCATAGTGATGGGACATTCTGTAAAGGTTTATGTTCCACACTCAGTTGAGATTCTTTTGACAAGAACAAGAACACAACATCTCACTCCCAGTCGGCTGACTAAGTATGAAAGGGTGATCTGTGAGCAGAAAATGTGACAGTAATAAGATAATGAATCCTGCCACATTATTGCCAGATCCATGTTGTGAAGAAGTGAAAGATGAGATTGATCATGATTGTCTGGATGTGACTGAATTGTGTACTAAGCCCCGCCCAGATATAAAGGAAACACCATTGAAGGAAGCTGATCATGAATTATTCGTGGATGGGTCTTGCTTAAGAACTGAAGGAGGAGGATTAAGTGCTGCATATGCTGTATGTAAAGTAACAGGGGTGGTTGAAGCATCCTGTTTACCACGAGTCAAATCTGCACAAGTAGCTGAATTGGTGGCCTTAACAAAGGCATGCAAAAGTGGGAACAATTGGAGAATAACCATATTTACGGACAGTCAATATGGTTTCGGGGTTGTGCATGATTTTGGCCAACTCTGGATGCAGAGGGGATTTCTGACTTCTTCAGGATCTCCTATCAGAAACAGTAAACATGTAAAGGATTTGTTGGAAGCATTACAATTGCCAAAAGAAGTAGCAGTTGTTAAATGCGCTGCACATCAGTCAGGAAATGACTATGTGGCGGCTGGTAATAGATATGCCGACCAAATTGCTCGATTCCGTGCAAGAAATACAATGGCAATTAACAGAAAGATTGAAACGGGTGAAACCAGCTGCCAACTTATGTTTTTCTCAGTTCCAGAAAGATGGGATGAGGTCAGACAGTTACTGGAAGCAGTTGAGGAAAAAGAAAAGGAGATTTGGATAAAATCAAGTTGTACAAGGAGAACAGAAGATGAAGTGTGGGTGTATATAGATGGGAGACCAGTTATGCCAGACTGTCTACTCTCTCAAATGGCAAGAGTATACCATGGGACAACACACATTGGCAGGGATTCAATGATCAGATTATTCAGACAAAGTTGGTACAATCCAAGGTCAGGGTAGTCGCAGAGAGCCTTTGCCAAAGATGCTTAATCCATCAGCAGCAGAATCCAGGTAGGAAGACAGTGGTTAGTTGGGGAAAGATTGGGAAGGCAGAAGGACCCTTCACCAGATTGCAGTTAAATTTCATTGAGTTGCCTCCTTGCAACGGACTGAAATATGTACTTGTCATAGTGTGCCTGTTCTCAAGATGGGTAGAGGCATACCCCAATAGAATAAATGACAGTCTCACAGTTGCTAAACTACTATTGAGAGAGTTAGTTCCTCGTTTCGGTTTTCCAGTCACTTTGGAATCAGATAGAGGACCTCATTTTAATAATGAGATAATTCGATTAATCTGTGCTGCATTTAACATTGAACAAAAACTGCACTGTGCTTATCGTCCAGAGGCTTCTGGACTAGTTGAACAGCTAAATGGCACAATCAAATCAAGATTAGGGAAGGTGTGCGCATCCACAATGCTGAAATGGCCAGATGCATTGCCTCTTGTACTGATGGGTCTCAGAAGTATTCCTGACAGAAAAATGGGATTGAGTCCACACGAGGTACTCATGGGAAGGGCAATGAGACAAGCATATATTCCTGGAAATAGATTGATGAATATAACTGATGATCTGGTATTGGACTATTGCAAAGGATTGGCTGAAATGGTGCGTTCTGTCTCTTATCAGGTTGGAGAAGACGCAGTTGAAAGACAACCAGACCAAGCGCATGATTTGAATCCTGGAGATTGGGTGTTAGTGAAGAAACACGCAAGGAAGTCGTGTCTAGCACCCAGGTGGGTTAAACCACGTCAAGTCATACTAGTCACTACCACAGCAGTGAAGCGTGCAGGTTTACCCAATTGGATTCATGCTAGTCATACCAGAAGAGTTCCGAGCCCATCTGAACAACAAGAGCAGCCACTGACTGAACAAGCTGAGACGTCAGAAGTTGAAAGCTGTGACGCTGAAGAATCTAGAGTGATAGATTCTGAAAGACAACTATATGACGAACAGCCGAGTACCAGTCAGGAAGAGTGGATACCAGTGATTGAAATACCTGATGCTGTTGTTGAAACAAGAAGAAGAACTGAACTAAGAAGACAGGAAGGTAGAAAGGAAAAGACAGGGAAAGAAGAACACACTCAGGTAAAAATAAACAAAGCCGTTCAGAAACCTGAGCAGGGAAAAGTAGATCTAGAAGAACAAGTTCAGGCAGAAGAAGAACAAATTGAAATAAGACCTGAACAGGATCAGATAGAGTTAGAAGAACAAGTTAAGGCTGAAGAAGAACAAACTGTAATAAGACATGAACAGGTGCAAGTAGAGGAAGAAAAACAGAAATACAGAACAAAGACAATTAGAAAGAGAAGAGGAACAAGAACAGATTGTGCCTATATTAAGTGAAAATAAAAGAACTTTAGAAGAAGACGGAGAAGGTGAAAGTGCAATTCAGGTCAAAAGAGTTAGAAAAGGAGACAATTGGCCTGTAGGAGTGAAGAGACTAAAATATCATTTAAGAAGAGCAGAAAAGAAACCAGAGCAAGTAAATGAGATTACGAGTCAGACACAATCCAAACAAACATTAGTAAAACTTACAAGAAGAAGCCCAAGATTGAGAATTCTGAACAGAAAATACAAGGCCCCTGAGTGGACCTATGTTATTCTTGAAGAATTTGAAAACCTAGATTTATGTGAAGAATCAGAAAGAGTTCATGTTGCACAGATTGATGAAAGCAAATTAAGACCTCCTTAAAATAAAAGACTGGATTTTTAGAAAGTTTAGACAAAAGAAAGAGAAAAGAAATTCTCTCGGATTAAAGATGGCAGAAATTGAAAATACTGAAATACCGAAACGAAGTTTAAAAAGAAAATGTTTAAGATTTTGATTATGTAGTATTATATTAGTAGTATTGGTATGGTTATTCCTAACAGTAGGAGTACCTTTGTTGATGGAAACAAGTAACAAGAATAGTACAATTACTAATGAGAAGGTAGATAGAATAAAAGGAACTAAAATAGAAATAGGGGTAGAAGATGAGATAAACTATCATAATGAATCAGACAATGATTCGTCTTTAAATGTGTTTACTAAATTGTTATTTCAGTATGTTAACACGATGGAAATTAGTAATTGTTATGTTTGTATGAAGTTACCCTCATCAGTGTCAGAAGGGGTGACGTATCACCATATACCTCTAACATATGGTGTATCATGTAGTGTTCTATCAAGTTTATTTTACGTAACAGGGAAACTTCAGTATTTTTATTCAAATTTAGATGTAGTATTTTCAGAATTGCCTATTAGAAAGAATATGAATCCAGTAGTTAGTAGTAAAAATGCACAGTTCATGGGTGAATTCTTTTTAACAATAAGTTCAATAGATATAATTCAAGCTCACAAGGATAACCTAACATGTATATTACATAAAGAAGAAAAAGAGTTTTTGAATTTAGTAGAAGAAAGGAGACAGGATTTAACAAAGAAAGCTGCTGAACAGAAATCCCATGTACCTCCATGGGCTGAGAAAGAGGGAATTTATGCAAAGGGCGGAGCTCATGCTGCGATGTCCCTAGAATTTATGAAAAGGGGAAAATTCTGCCTCCATAGGTTAAAGATAGATTATAATAACAATTTCATTGGTTCCAGTGAGTGTGAACACAACTTCCTAATTCTAGGAGGGTGGGGACTAAAAGGGGGAACTGATCCTGTATTTCCGGGGGTTTATTATGTATGCGGGAATAATGCCTATTATAGATTACCTGCAAGATGGTACGGGAGCTGTTATTTTGGAATAGTTTTTCCAAAAATCTACCATGTGGATAGAATCAATGGAATCAATGAAAATTCTAATAGACTAACACGAAAAAGAAAAGCTAGTTTTCCTGAAATAGTAGGTGATATTTTTAGTGCATTGATACCCTCAGTTGGAGTCATTCTAAATTCGCGCAAAATTTGTAAATTATCAACCATAGTTGATCGTCTTTCTACAGATACTGCAGGAGGATTCTTAATGATTAACACGGAAATGGTTGCAATTAGGTCTATGGTTTTACAAAATCGTCTTGCTCTTGATATTTTATTGGCAAAAGAGGGCGGAGTCTGTGGTATGTTGAAAATTCAACATTGTTGTACTTATATTCCGGACAAAAGTAAAGAAATTAAAGGGTATATTAGAAATATTACAAGAATGCATAATGACTAGACCCAACTGGAGGTTCACAGTGTATGGGGAAAACTAACAAAGAGTATAACTTCAATAGGGAATTGGTTTACTCAATTTGGGAAAAGTTTTCTAGGTCAAATAATCTTACCAGTAGTTGTGATAGTAACATTAGTTATGATAGTAATGATCACATGTAAATTTTGCAGAAGAAAGGAAAAAAGAAGAATACATTTAGAAAGTGAAGGAAGAGGAAGGAAACGAAAGAGATAATTATCACCATCAACTAGTTCAACTAATGGTCCATCGATCAGAGGAAAGAACTTTTTGATCAGTGAAAGGTTAGTTAAGAGAATTAAATAACTAATCCTGAGTATTGTGAAGTAGAAATATACAATTTTAAACCACTCCAGCGGTTTACTCAATGTGTGTGTTTTTATGGGCCCAGGTGAGTATATGGTAGTGGAGTATCTGTTGTTGGTTTACCGCTGGATCACAGTCACCCACGTATAGGGTCACAAACATACCTATTTAGAAAACCACAGGCCACTGTCACATCCACTCAGTGACAGATTCACTTACACATCCACTCACACACTCAGACAGTACTTATGTATCCACAACTAACAGAGCCACTTGCACACACAGTTACACACCCACATACCCATCTAACACAGTGAGTTACCAATCTGTGGTTTTAATATACTTTCCCATGGAATTTGTCCCATAAGAATATGTCACAGATGTTACTTGGCAAATACACAACTCCATATTTAAGTTCTCCTGGTGTTAGAAACCAAGGGGCATATTTACAAGCCTTCACCGCCACCAGAGCATCACTTTTTTTGACACTTCGGTGGATCAGTGCCATTTTCCATATTTACAAGGTGGTGCTAAGCCACTTTGCATGGCTTAACGCCACCTTCTAAATATGCCCCTTTCCGCCACAGTCCTCTGCGGCAAAGGGGCATGCAATGGGTGTTCCACCGCAACACCCATTGCTTTTTGATGCTGCCTCAGATTTGCAAGCCTGGGGCACCGCCAAAAACGAATGCCATGGAATACATGGCAGAATGATGATATGAGATGAAATTATTCATTCCTCCTCGTTTTTTGCTCTTTCCTTGTGTGCTGCATTCTGTAGCACACATAGAAGGTGCAAATCACCATTAATGATTGTTTATGTGCAGGAAAGTGTCCCTTACTGCACATAAACAATCATCCCTGCAGTGCAGTCACCCTTGCAACATGGCGGCAGGGAGCCTACGCTGGCGCTAGGCAGCTTTTTTTGCACCAGTGGTAGGGGAAACAGGGGTGTGTTGTATTCTTGTGATTTCAGCGCATCCCTGCGTTTTGAAAATGTTGGAGCACAACGCTGCCAAATTTGGCGCAGCTCTGCACTCTAACATTTTATTGTAAATATGCCCCCAAGTTGGTGTACCCAAATTTCGCAACATGCACTTGAGCTCACAAAGACAATGATACCAGTACTCATTGGTCCCATGTTGGCATACCATCAAATGTAACACATTTGGAGAGGTACAGTAAATAGACAGTAGGACTGCAAGTACATGGGTAGGGTCCTAGTGTAGTTACTTGGAGGTTCAGGTTTGGGAATGTTTCTGTACTTGTAAATAGTTAAATATGTTATGTTATGTTTATTTGTTAATTTTTTGGTTTAAATTGTATTGTAATGTGTTAATAAAATGTATTTGTAAAGTTATAAATATGTATATTACTAATTTAACTTATGGGTCACAAACACACCCTACAGGTGCTCTCATACATTAACTCACACACCTACAGTCATTCACACAGGTACTGACACACCCACACGTACACTCACATACCCACTCAAAATCCCATACAGTCAGTCATACACCAATTTACACATACAAACACCTACTTACATACACATAGTGTGCTCTTTTGTTTTTTTCTACAATCTTTATGATTGTTTTTCCCCACTATTCAATAATGATTCTTTCAACAGTACATCATTTATGGTGTATGAGTATAGACCCTGAAAACAGTAAAAAAGGAAAATTTACCCACAGAAGACATTTTTACAGCAACAACCATGTGGCATTTTGCACAGTGAGTAACTATTTGACTCAAACTTCCGCAGGCAGCTGGTATTGTAATGACTGCAGCTGATGATGGTTCTTCCAAGGGGGCTTTAGAGTAGGCCTGACGGAGTTCACAGAGTTCTACTATGCGAGACTCCGCTAAGTGACTAAAAACTCTGCCAAGCTACGTGGAGTACCGCAAGCGGCAGAGTGCGTTACCTTGCGCTGTTCGCACTGATTTCTAGCGCCGGGTGTTTGTCCCGAGCTGTGAAATCAACACGAATGGCCTCATGCGCAGCACAGGAGGGTGCTGCTTCTTTTTGCTGCTTGAGTAGAAGTTCTACTCGAGTGGCAGCTTCCTCAACGCGAACGGAAGGTTTCTCAACGAGAGCTGTAGCGACCATCTGCTACCACCCGCATTGATAAATCTCGCTGGGAAGCGGTCTAGCATTGGCTTTTCCTTGCTTGCACTCGCCATTTTACCATTGGCGAGTGAGGAAAAAACTCTGCTACGTTACGTGTAGCAGATTGTTTTGGAACACCGCGAGCTCTGCGAAGCGCAGAGTGCGGAAACCTACGCAAACTCTGCAAACGGAGCGGAGTTCACCTCCCAGGCCTACTTAAGAGGTGGACTGTCCTGCTGCAACTGCATTCTCCCGCATCAACAGGTTGCACACCCTTTCATGAATGCTTCCACATGGAACTTGACCCATGTGAACACTTCTTGGCAGTACCCCTGGATTACTGTTTGCCGCAAATATTACACTGCACATATTTAGCTCCAAGCTTCTTTTCCCCTGAAGGTATTGCAAAATGCTTCCAGACCACTTTATTTTGTCTTTGCTTGTCTAAAGATATACCTGGATGTATCTGGGGTATATGTGTACAAAAGTGTATTACTAAATAGTTGCAAATGTTGTGTTATATTTATTTGTTTATTGTTTGGTTTAAATTGCATTGTAATGTGTTAATAAAATATATTTGTACAATTATAAAAATGTATATTACTAAGTTAAATTGTGGGTCACAAACTCACCTATATAGGTACTCATACATGAACTCACACAGCTATACAGTCATTCACACAGGTAGTCACACACCCACACATACCTTCACAAACCCACTCAAAACCCCATAGTCAGTCACACGGCAATTTACACAAGCAAACACCTACTTACAAAGACTCATACACCCATACAGTAATTCACACACCCGCTCATACACTCATACAGCCACTCACACACCAAGCCACACACGAATACAGCCACTCATGCACCCAGTTATACACTGATACACCCACTCACACATCCACACACCAATACAGCTATTCACACATGTCCCATATACTGTTAAAGTCACACAGAGACTGACACATCCATACACAGACCAATACAGTCAATGACACACCAAGACACTCACTGATACAGCCACTGACAGTACCAGGCTTACACTGATACAATCACTGATACATCCAGGGACACATGAATACAGCCAATTACTTACCCAGGCACACACCGATAGAGCAACTGACACACGCAGGCACATACTCATACAGTCAATGACACACCCGATCACATATCGATACAGCCACTTAGACATTCAGCCAAACACTGATATAGCCTCTCAAACACCCCTATACATAATGTTACAGCCACTGACACACCTAGCTACACACTAATACAGATGCTAACACACCCAGGCACACATTGTTACAGACACTGACACACCCAGGCACACAACGATATAGCCACTGACATACCCAGGCATACACTGATGCAGCCACAAACACATCCATTCTCACACCAATACAGGTCTGACACATTAAAAACACAGAGTTAGCTCTTTGTTTGACCAGATGGCCGTTCTAAAAAGAACCATTTTTTGTACAAGGTTTTTTTTAAGCTTTTTCATTTTTTTCTTGTTTCTTTTACTAAAATTAAACAGGGTAGTGAAAGGGTAAGCATAGGGAAATGCAAAGAAGCAACTCGCTTCATTCTTCAAAAAAACTTAAGTGGTAACTGGAAGCAAAAATAAACCTAACAGTGATGCTTCTTGCCTGCATCCAAGAATGCACCCACAAAAGATATTTTTACAGCAACAAGTGTGTGGTATTTAGCAGTAAGTAAACATCTCACTCAATTCTACACAGGCAGCTGGTATTGTAATGACTGCAGCTGATGAAGGTTCTCCCAAGGGTGCTTTAGAGGTGGACTGTCCTGTTGCACCTGCTTTCGCCCACATCATCTGGTTGTAGATCCTTTCATGAATTGTTTTTAAGTACATCCACATGGAACTTGTCCTATGTGAATACTTCCTAGTAGTGCTCCTGGATAACTGCTTCCCGAAAAATGAAGATTCATCAACATTTTAAAGCCACATATAACGTTGTTTAATGATTATGTTGTGTCATTAATTTGCGTTTAAAATGTATGTCTAATCATGCAATGCAACTCTGTGTACTTACACTTTAAATCTTTGTCATGTTGTGTGTTTCAGTGATGGCATGAAGATTATGTGTAACTTTGTCATTTGATGTTATAATTTTATTTATTTTTTTCTACTTTTTTACCAAGATACTTTTTATATACTAAGCTAATTAATTTATAATAAATAATATATATATATATATATATACATATATACATATATATATATTCACTGAAAAAACCATAGGTTTCAGGGACGTTATAGTTAGAAATTATCATTTAAAAAACCTTTGAAATTCACTGAAAAAACCATAGGTTTCAGGGACGTTATAGTTAGAAATTATCATTTAAAAAACCTTTGAAATTCACTGAAAAAACCATTAGGTTTCAGGGACGTTATTGTTAGAAATTAGCATTTAAAAAACCATAGAAATTCACTGAAAAAACCATAGGTTTCAGGGACGTTATAGTTAGTTAGACATTTCACTCGTACAAAACCAGAGAAATTAGGCCGTTATAGTTAGTTGAGCTAACTATAACTCGCACCCCGCAATGCACTGCTGATGACGTCACATATTACATCATTCATGACATGGTCAGTGACATCACTGATGACATCACTGATGACATCATCCAGTGACTGTGTGTTTCTGTAAAGTTTAAATATGTTTTATATATATATATATATATATATATATGCCAAGGTGTATTGAAGAATGAATGGGTGTATAAGTGTCTGAATGGATGATTTAGTAGGTGCCTGACTGACTGTATAAGTGAGTGATTAAACGTGTCTTACTGAATGCAACTCTCTCAGTTGGTGTGTAAGCAGCTGCATGGGTTGGTGAGTAGCTACATGAGTGTCTATATGGGTTATTGATTGGTTGCCTGAGTGTCTGTGTGGGTGGGTGGGGGATGTGTGACCCTGTGCATAGATGTGTGTGTGGGTAATTCACTGGGTGTATAGGTTCAAGATTACATCTGTGAAGGGCTGTATGGGTAGGTGAGTGTGTGTATGGGTATGTTGGTGAGTGAATGGATGTCTCAGAGGTACATGTGTGAGTAACTACATATGTGAAAGGCAGTATATGTGAGTGTTGGAGTATATAAATGACTATATGTGAGAGTGAGTGATTGTGAGAGCGGCTGTATGGATGAGTGTGTGCTTGTATCAGTGATTGTATAAGAGAGTAAGTATGTGTTAGTATCTGTATGAATAAGTGATTTGGTGTGGTGTGTGTATACCTGTATAGGTGAGTAAATGGGAGTGTGAATGATTTTTTGCATGATTGACTAGGTGTGTGAGTAACTCTATAGATGAGTGGCGATGTGTGAGTGTCTGTATAGGTGTATGAGTGCAAATGATAGTGCTGTATTGAAGAATGGTTGCATGTATGAGTGACTGTATGGGTGAATGAGTGGATGTGTGTGTAGACCTAGGAATCAGTGAGGGGGTATGTAGTAACTGGTATTGGTGTATCTATAGTTTCGAAAATGGTAGTCTGTATTTTAGAGTAGGTGTATCAAAGGTTATATTAGGGTGTGAGGAGGTGCATCAGATTATAACGTGGATGATGTCATCAGTGATGTCATCAGTGATGTCATTTGAGATGTCATCAGTGATGTCACTGACCATGTCATGAATGATGTAATATGTGACGTCATCAGCAGTGCATTGTGGGGGCGTGAGTTATAGTTAGCTCAACTAACTATAACGGCCGAATTTCTCTGGTTTTGTACGAGTGAAATGTCCAACTAACTATAACGTCCCTGAAACCTATCGTTTTTTCAGTGAATTTCTATGGTTTTTTAAATGCTAATTTCTAACTATAACGTCCCTGAAACCTATGGTTTTTTCAGTGAATTTCAAAGGTTTTTTAAATGATAATTTCTAACTATAACGTCCCTGAAACCTATGGTTTTTTCAGTGAATTTCAAAGGTTTATTAAATGATAATTTCTAACTATGCCTACAGAGGTAGGACATGTGAAGAAAGAGGAAGAAAGGCACAGAAAGAAGCAAGAGAAATGCAGAAAGAGGCAACAGAAGTCCAGAAAGACGAAGAAAAGTGCAGAAAGAAGCAAGAGATATGCAGAAAGAACCAACAGAGGTGCAGAAAAAGGCCTTGTTGCAAAGTCATCCTGTGCCCCCAACTTTTTACTGACTGGTACTGGTGGTAACTGACTCTGACTAACCAGGCCCGGAGCCAGTGCTATGCTGAAAGACACTTAGAATACAGTGAAAACACCTACATATACTAGGGTACACTATGGGTTGGGGTACCCCTGTGATTGGCATGACCTCCCCTGTAAGGCCCTAGTACATAATAGGGCAGGGGGATTAAAACTACCTCTAACTCAGAGGTGCAGCAAGAGGCAAGAGAGGTGCAGAAAGAGAAAAGAGGGGTGCAGAAAGAGGCAAGAGATCTGCAGAAAAAAGCAACAGAGGTGCTGAAAGAGGCAAGTGAGGTGCAGAAAGAGGCCAGAGGTGCTGAAAGAGGCACGAAGGGTGCAGAAAGAGGCAAGAGAAGTGCAGAAAGAACCAAGAGAAGTGCAGAAAGAAGCAACAGAGGTGCAGAAGGAGGCACGAGGGGTGCAGAAATAAGGAAGAGAAGTGCAGAAAGTAGCAACAGGTGCTGAAAGAGGCACGAAGGGTGCAGAAAGAGGCAAGAGAAGTGCATAAAGAAGCAACAGAGGTACAGAAAGAGGCAAGAGTGGTGCATAAAGAGGGAAGAGAGGTGTAGAAAGAGGCAAGAGAGATGGACAAATAGGGAAGAAGGGTGCAGAAAGAGGCAGGAGGGGTGCAGAAAGAAGCAACAGAGGTTCCGAAAGAGGCAAGAGAGGTGCAGAAAGAAGCATGTAAAGTGCACAAAGAGGCAACAGAGGTGCAGAAAGACGCAGGAGAGGTACAGAAACAAGCAAGAGAAGTGAAGAAAGAGGCAAGAGAATTGCTGAAAGAAGCAACAGAGGTTTAGAAAGAAGCAAGAGAGTTGCAGAAAGAGGCAAGTGAGGTGCAGAAAGAAGCAAGAAAAGTGCAGAAAGAACAAACAGAGGTGCTGAAAGAGGCAACAGGTGCAGAAGGAGGCACGAGGGGTGCAGAAAGAAGAAAGAGGAGTACAGAAAGAAGCAAAAGAGGTGCTGAAAGAGGCACGAGGGGTGCAGAAAGAAGGAAGAGAAGTGCAGAAAGAAGCAACAGAGGTGCTGAAAGAGGCATGAAGGGTGCAGAAAGAGGCAAGAGAAGTGCAGAAAGAAGCAACAGAGGTACAGAAAGAGGCAAGAGTGGTGCAGAAAGAGGGAAGAGAGGTATAGAAAGAGGCAAGAGAGTTGCACAAATAGGGAAGAGGGGTGCAGAAAGAAGCAGGAGGGTTGCAGAAAGAATTAACAGAGGTGCCGAAAGAGGCAAGAGAGGTGCAGAAAGAAGCAAGTGAAGTGCAGAAAGAAGCAACAGAGGTGCAGAAACACGCAAGAGAAGTGCAGAAAGAGCTAAGATAATTGCTGAAAGAAGCAACAGAGGTTTAGAAAGAAGCAAGAGAAGTGCAGAAAGAGACAAGTGAGGTGCAGAAAGAAGCAAGAGCAGTGCAGAAATAACCAACAGAGGTGCAAAAAGAGGCAAGACGGGTGCACAAAGAGGTAGGAGAGGTGCACAAAGAGTCAAGAGAGGTACAGATAGAGGCAGGAGGGGTGCAAAAAGAAGGAAGAGAAGTGCAGAAAGAGGCAAGAGAATTGCTGAAAGAAGCAACAGAGGTATAGAAAGAAGCAAGAGAAATGCAGACAGAGACAAGTGAGGTACAGAAAGAAGCAAGAGCAGTGCAGAAAGAACCAACAGAGGTGCAAAAAGCGGCAAGAGGGGTGCAGAAAAAGGTAGGAGAGGTGCACAAAGAGGCAAGAGAGGTACAGAAAGAGGCAGGAGGGGTACAAAAAGAAGGAAGAGAAGTGTAGAAAGAGGCAAGAGAATTGCTGAAAGAAGCAACAGAGGTTTAGAAAGAAGCAAGAAAAGTGCAGAAAGAGGCAAGTGAGGTGCAGAAAGAAGCAAGAGAGGTGCAGAAAGACGCAACAGAGGGGCAGAAAGAAGGAAGAGAAGTGCAGAAAGAAGCAACAGAGGTGCTGAAAGAGGCAGGAAGGGTGCAGAAAGAGGCAAGAGAAGTGCAGAAAGAAGCAACAGAGGTACAGAAAGAGGCAAGAGGGATGCAAAAGAGGAGAGAGAAGTACAGAAAGAATCAAAAGAGGTGCGCAAAGAGGCAAGAGGGATGCAGAAAGAGGCAAGAGCAGTGCAGAAAGAACCAAAAGAAGTACAGAAAGAAGCAACAGAGGTGCAGAAGGAGGCACGAGGGGTGCAGAAAGAAGGAAGAGAAGTGCAGAAAGAAGCAACAGAGGTGCTGAAAGAGGCATGAAGGGTGCAGAAAGAGGTAAGAGAAGTACAGAAAGAAGCAACAGAGGTACAGAAAGAGGCAAGAGTGGTGCAGAAAGAGGGAAGAGAGGTGTAGAAAGAGATAAGAGAGTTGCACAAATAGGGAAGAGGGGTGCAGAAAGAGGCAGGAGGGGTGCAGAAAGAAGCAACAGAGGTGCCGAAAGAGGCAAGAGAGGTGCAGAAAGAAGCAAGTGAAGTGCAGAAAGACACAAGAGAGGTGCAGAAACAAGCAACAGAAGTGCAGAAACAAGCAAGAGAAGTGCAGAAAGAGGCAAGAGAATTGCTGAAAGAAGAAACAGAGGTGTAGAAAGAAGCAAGAGAAGTGCAGACAGAGACAAGTGAGGTGCAGAAAGAAGCAAGAACAGTGCAGAAAGAACCAACAGAGGTGCAAAAAGAGGCAAGAGGGGTGCAGAAAAAGGTAGGAGAGGTGCACAAAGAGGCAAGAGAGGTACAGAAAGAGGCAGGAGGGGTACAAAAAGAAGGAAGAGAAGTGTAGAAAGAGGCAAGAGAATTGATGAAAGAAGCAACAGAGGTTTAGAAAGAAGCAAGAGAAGTGCAGAAAGAGGCAAGTGAGGTGCAAAAAGAAGCAACAGAGGTGCAGAAAGACGCAACAGAGGTGCAGAAAGAAGGAAGAGAAGTGCAATAAGAAGCAACAGAGGTGCTGAAAGAGGCACGAAGGGTGCAGAAAGAGGCAAGAGAAGTGCAGAAAGAAGCAACAGAGGTACAGAAAGAGGCAAGAGGGATGCAAAAGAGGAGAGAGAAGTGCAGAAAGAATCAAAAGAGGTGCGCAAAGAGGCAAGAGGTATGCAGAAAGAGGCAAGAGCAGTGCAGAAAGAACCAAAAGAAGTTCAGAAAGAAGCAACAGATGTGCAGAAGGAGGCAAGAGTGGTGCAGAAAGAGGGAAGAGAGGTGTAGAAAGAGATAAGAGAGTTGCACAAATAGGGAAGAGGGGTGCAGAAAGAGGCAGGAGGGGTGCAGAAAGAAGCAACAGAGGTGCCGAAAGAGGCAAGAGAGGTGCAGAAAGAAGCAAGTGAAGTGCAAAAAGACACAAGAGAGGTGCAGAAACAAGCAATAGAAGTGCAGAAACAAGCAAGAGAAGTGCAGAAAGAGGCAAGAGAATTGCTGAAAGAAGAAACAGAGGTTTGGAAATAAGCAAGAGAAGTGCAGAAAGAGGCAAGTGAGGTGCAGAAAGAAGCAAGAGCAGTGAAGAAAGAACCAACGGGTGCAAAAAGAGGAAAGAGGGGTGCAGAAAGAGGTAGGAGAGGTGCACAAAGAGGCAAGAGGGGTACAGAAAGAGGCAGGAGGGGTGCAAAAAGAAGGAAGAGAAGTGCAGAAAGAGGCAAAAGAATTGCTGAAAGAAGCAACAGGTGTAGAAAGAAGCAAGAGATGTGCAGAAAGAGGCAAGTGAGGTGCAGAAAGAAGCAAGAGCAGTGCAGAAAGAACCAACAGAGGTGCAAAAAGAGGCAAGAGGGGTACAGAAAGAGGTAGGAGAGGTGCACAAAGAGGCAAGAGGGGTACAGAAAGAGGCAGGAGGGGTTCAAAAAGAAGGAAGAGAAGTGCAGAAAGAGGCAAGAGAATTGCTGAAAGAAGCAACAGAGGTGTAGAAAGAAGCAAGAGAAGTGCAGAAAGAGACAAGTGAGGTGCAGAAAGAAGCAAGAGCAGTGCAGAAAGACCCAACAGAGGTACAAAAAGAGGCAAGAGGGGTACAGAAAAAAGTAGGAGGGGTGCACAAAGAGGCAAGAGAGGTACAGAAAGAGGCTGGGGGGGTGCAGAAAGAAGGAACAGAGGTTCCGAAAGAGGCAAGAGAGGTGCAGAAAGAAGCATGTAAAGTTCACAAAGAGGCAACAGAGGTGCAGAAAGACGCAGGAGAGGTACAGAAACAAGCAAGAGAAGTGAAGAAAGAGGCAAGAGAATTGCTGAAAGAAGCAAGAGAGGTTTAGAAAGAAGCAAGAGAGTTGCAGAAAGAGGCAAGTGAGGTGCAGAAAGAAGCAAGAAAAGTGCAGAAAGAACAAACAGAGGTGCTGAAAGAGGCAACAGGTGCAGAAGGAGGCACGAGGGGTGCAGAAAGAAGAAAGAGGAGTACAGAAAGAAGCAAAAGAGGTGCTGAAAGAGGCACGAGGGGTGCAGAAAGAAGGAAGAGAAGTGCAGAAAGAAGCAACAGAGGTGCTGAAAGAGGCATGAAGGGTGCAGAAAGAGGCAAGAGAAGTGCAGAAAGAAGCAACAGAGGTACAGAAAGAGGCAAGAGTGGTGCAGAAAGAGGGAAGAGAGGTATAGAAAGAGGCAAGAGAGTTGCACAAATAGGAAAGAGGGATGCAGAAAGAAGCAGGAGGGGTGCAGAAAGAATTAACAGAGGTGCCGAAAGAGGCAAGAGAGGTGCAGAAAGAAGCAAGTGAAGTGCAGAAAGAAGCAACAGAGGTGCAGAAACACGCAAGAGAAGTGCAGAAAGAGCTAAGATAATTGCTGAAAGAAGCAACAGAGGTTTAGAAAGAAGCAAGAGAAGTGCAGAAAGAGACAAGTGAGGTGCAGAAAGAAGCAAGAGCAGTGCAGAAATAACCAACAGAGGTGCAAAAAGAGGCAAGACGGGTGCACAAAGAGGTAGGAGAGGTGCACAAAGAGTCAAGAGAGGTACAGATAGAGGCAGGAGGGGTGCAAAAGAAGGAAGAGAAGTGCAGAAAGAGGCAAGAGAATTGCTGAAAGAAGCAACAGAGGTTTAGAAAGAAGCAAGAGAAATGCAGACAGAGACAAGTGAGGTACAGAAAGAAGCAAGAGCAGTGCAGAAAGAACCAACAGAGGTGCAAAAGCGGCAAGAGGGGTGCAGAAAAAGGTAGGAGAGGTGCACAAAGAGGCAAGAGAGGTACAGAAAGAGGCAGGAGGGGTACAAAAGAAGGAAGAGAAGTGTAGAAAGAGGCAAGAGAATTGCTGAAAGAAGCAACAGAGGTTTAGAAAGAAGCAAGAGAAGTGCAGAAAGAGGCAAGTGAGGTGCAGAAAGAAGCAAGAGAGGTGCAGAAAGACGCAACAGAGGTGCAGAAAGAAGGAAGAGAAGTGCAGAAAGAAGCAACAGAGGTGCTGAAAGAGGCAGGAAGGGTGCAGAAAGAGGCAAGAGAAGTGCAGAAAGAAGCAACAGAGGTACAGAAAGAGGCAAGAGGGATGCAAAAGAGGAGAGAGAAGTACAGAAAGAATCAAAAGAGGTGCGCAAAGAGGCAAGAGGGATGCAGAAAGAGGCAAGAGCAGTGCAGAAAGAACCAAAAGAAGTACAGAAAGAAGCAACAGAGGTGCAGAAGGAGGCACGAGGGGTGCAGAAAGAAGGAAGAGAAGTGCAGAAAGAAGCAACAGAGGTGCTGAAAGAGGCATGAAGGGTGCAGAAAGAGGTAAGAGAAGTACAGAAAGAAGCAACAGAGGTACAGAAAGAGGGAAGAGAGGTGTAGAAAGAGATAAGAGAGTTGCACAAATAGGGAAGAGGGGTGCAGAAAGAGGCAGGAGGGGTGCAGAAAGAAGCAACAGAGGTGCCGAAAGAGGCAAGAGAGGTGCAGAAAGAAGCAAGTGAAGTGCAGAAAGACACAAGAGAGGTGCAGAAACAAGCAACAGAAGTGCAGAAACAAGCAAGAGAAGTGCAGAAAGAGGCAAGAGAATTGCTGAAAGAAGAAACAGAGGTGTAGAAAGAAGCAAGAGAAGTGCAGACAGAGACAAGTGAGGTGCAGAAAGAAGCAAGAGCAGTGCAGAAAGAACCAACAGAGGTGCAAAAGAGGCAAGAGGGGTGCAGAAAAAGGTAGGAGAGGTGCACAAAGAGGCAAGAGAGGTACAGAAAGAGGCAGGAGGGGTACAAAAAGAAGGAAGAGAAGTGTAGAAAGAGGCAAGAGAATTGATGAAAGAAGCAACAGAGGTTTAGAAAGAAGCAAGAGAAGTGCAGAAAGAGGCAAGTGAGGTGCAAAAAGAAGCAACAGAGGTGCAGAAAGACGCAACAGAGGTGCAGAAAGAAGGAAGAGAAGTGCAATAAGAAGCAACAGAGGTGCTGGAAAGAGGCACGAAGGGTGCAGAAAGAGGCAAGAGAAGTGCAGAAAGAAGCAACAGAGGTACAGAAAGAGGCAAGAGGGATGCAAAAGAGGAGAGAGAAGTGCAGAAAGAATCAAAAGAGGTGCGCAAAGAGGCAAGAGGTATGCAGAAAGAGGCAAGAGCAGTGCAGAAAGAACCAAAAGAAGTACAGAAAGAAGCAACAGATGTGCAGAAGGAGGCAAGAGTGGTGCAGAAAGAGGGAAGAGAGGTGTAGAAAGAGATAAGAGAGTTGCACAAATAGGGAAGAGGGGTGCAGAAAGAGGCAGGAGGGTGCAGAAAGAAGCAACAGAGGTGCCGAAAGAGGCAAGAGAGGTGCAGAAAGAAGCAAGTGAAGTGCAAAAAGACACAAGAGAGGTGCAGAAACAAGCAATAGAAGTGCAGAAACAAGCAAGAGAAGTGCAGAAAGAGGCAAGAGAATTGCTGAAAGAAGAAACAGAGGTTTGGAAATAAGCAAGAGAAGTGCAGAAAGAGGCAAGTGAGGTGCAGAAAGAAGCAAGAGCAGTGAAGAAAGAACCAACAGGGGTGCAAAAGAGGCAAGAGGGGTGCAGAAAGAGGTAGGAGAGGTGCACAAAGAGGCAAGAGGGGTACAGAAAGAGGCAGGAGGGGTGCAAAAAGAAGGAAGAGAAGTGCAGAAAGAGGCAAAAGAATTGCTGAAAGAAGCAACAGGTGTAGAAAGAAGCAAGAGATGTGCAGAAAGAGGCAAGTGAGGTGCAGAAAGAAGCAAGAGCAGTGCAGAAAGAACCAACAGAGGTGCAAAAAGAGGCAAGAGGGGTACAGAAAGAGGTAGGAGAGGTGCACAAAGAGGCAAGAGGGGTACAGAAAGAGGCAGGAGGGGTTCAAAAAGAAGGAAGAGAAGTGCAGAAAGAGGCAAGAGAATTGCTGAAAGAAGCAACAGAGGTGTAGAAAGAAGCAAGAGAAGTGCAGAAAGAGACAAGTGAGGTGCAGAAAGAAGCAAGAGCAGTGCAGAAAGACCCAACAGAGGTACAAAAAGAGGCAAGAGGGGTACAGAAAAAAGTAGGAGGGGTGCACAAAGAGGCAAGAGAGGTACAGAAAGAGGCTGGGGGGTGCAGAAAGAAGGAAGAAAAGTACAGAGAGAGGCAAGAGAATTGCTGAAAGAAGCAACAGAGGTGTAGAAAGAAGCAAGAGAAGTGGAGAAAGAGACAAGTGAGGTGCAGAAAAAGCAAGAGTCAGTGCAGAAAGTACCAACAGAGGTACAAAAAGAGGCAAGAGGAGTGCAGAAAGAGGTAGGAGAGGTGCACAAAGAGGCAAGAGAGGTAGAGAAAGAGGCAGGAGGGGTACAAAAAGAAGGAAGAGAAGTGCAGAAAGAAGAGGCAAGAGAATTGCTGAAAGAAGCAACAGAGGTGTAGAAAGAAGCAAGAGAAGTGCAGAAAGAGACAAGTGAGGTGCACAAAGAAGCAAGAGCAGTGCAGAAAGAACTAACAGAGGTGCAAAAAGAGGCAAGAAGAGTGCAGAAAGAGGCAATAGAAGTGCAGAAAGAAGCAACAGAGGTACAGAAAGAGGCAAGAGTGGTGCAGAAAGAGGGAAGAGAGGTGTAGAAAGAGGCAAGAGAGTTGGACAAGTAGGGAAGAGGGGTGCAGAAAGCGGCAACAGAGGTGCCGAAAGAGGCAAGAGAGGTACAGAAAGAAGCAAGTGAAGTGCAGAAAGAGGCAACAGAGGTGCAGAAAGACGCAACAGAGGTGCAGAAAGAAGGAAGAGAAGTGCAGAAAGAAGCAACAGAGGTGCTGAAAGAGGCACGAAGGGTGCAGAAAGAGGCAAGAGAAGTGCAGAAAGAAGAAACAGAGGTATAGAAAGAGGCAAGAGTGGTGCAGAAAGAGGGAAGAGAGGTGTAGAAACAGGCAAGAGAGATGGACAAATAGGGAAGAGGGGTGCAGAAAGAAGCAGGAGAGGTGCACAAAGAGGCAAGAGAGGTACAGAAAGAGGCAGGAGGGGTACAAAAAGAAGGAAGAGAAGTGTAGAAAGAGGCAAGAGAATTGATGAAAGAAGCAACAGAGGTTTAGAAAGAAGCAAGAGAAGTGCAGAAAGAGGCAAGTGAGGTGCAAAAAGAAGCAACAGAGGTGCAGAAAGACGCAACAGAGGTGCAGAAAGAAGGAAGAGAAGTGCAATAAGAAGCAACAGAGGTGCTGAAAGAGGCACGAAGGGTGCAGAAAGAGGCAAGAGAAGTGCAGAAAGAAGCAACAGAGGTACAGAAAGAGGCAAGAGGGATGCAAAAGAGGAGAGAGAAGTGCAGAAAGAATCAAAAGAGGTGCGCAAAGAGGCAAGAGGTATGCAGAAAGAGGCAAGAGCAGTGCAGAAAGAACCAAAAGAAGTACAGAAAGAAGCAACAGATGTGCAGAAGGAGGCAAGAGTGGTGCAGAAAGAGGGAAGAGAGGTGTAGAAAGAGATAAGAGAGTTGCACAAATAGGGAAGAGGGGTGCAGAAAGAGGCAGGAGGGGTGCAGAAAGAAGCAACAGAGGTGCCGAAAGAGGCAAGAGAGGTGCAGAAAGAAGCAAGTGAAGTGCAAAAAGACACAAGAGAGGTGCAGAAACAAGCAATAGAAGTGCAGAAACAAGCAAGAGAAGTGCAGAAAGAGGCAAGAGAATTGCTGAAAGAAGAAACAGAGGTTTGGAAATAAGCAAGAGAAGTGCAGAAAGAGGCAAGTGAGGTGCAGAAAGAAGCAAGAGCAGTGAAGAAAGAACCAACAGGGTGCAAAAAGAGGCAAGAGGGGTGCAGAAAGAGGTAGGAGAGGTGCACAAAGAGGCAAGAGGGGTACAGAAAGAGGCAGGAGGGGTGCAAAAAGAAGGAAGAGAAGTGCAGAAAGAGGCAAAAGAATTGCTGAAAGAAGCAACAGGTGTAGAAAGAAGCAAGAGATGTGCAGAAAGAGGCAAGTGAGGTGCAGAAAGAAGCAAGAGCAGTGCAGAAAGAACCAACAGAGGTGCAAAAAGAGGCAAGAGGGGTACAGAAAGAGGTAGGAGAGGTGCACAAAGAGGCAAGAGGGGTACAGAAAGAGGCAGGAGGGGTTCAAAAAGAAGGAAGAGAAGTGCAGAAAGAGGCAAGAGAATTGCTGAAAGAAGCAACAGAGGTGTAGAAAGAAGCAAGAGAAGTGCAGAAAGAGACAAGTGAGGTGCAGAAAGAAGCAAGAGCAGTGCAGAAAGACCCAACAGAGGTACAAAAAGAGGCAAGAGGGGTACAGAAAAAAGTAGGAGGGGTGCACAAAGAGGCAAGAGAGGTACAGAAAGAGGCTGGGGGGGTGCAGAAAGAAGGAAGAAAAGTACAGAGAGAGGCAAGAGAATTGCTGAAAGAAGCAACAGAGGTGTAGAAAGAAGCAAGAGAAGTGGAGAAAGAGACAAGTGAGGTGCAGAAAAAAGCAAGAGCCGTGCAGAAAGTACCAACAGAGGTACAAAAAGAGGCAAGAGGAGTGCAGAAAGAGGTAGGAGAGGTGCACAAAGAGGCAAGAGAGGTAGAGAAAGAGGCAGGAGGGGTACAAAAAGAAGGAAGAGAAGTGCAGAAAGAAGAGGCAAGAGAATTGCTGAAAGAAGCAACAGAGGTGTAGAAAGAAGCAAGAGAAGTGCAGAAAGAGACAAGTGAGGTGCACAAAGAAGCAAGAGCAGTGCAGAAAGAACTAACAGAGGTGCAAAAAGAGGCAAGAAGAGTGCAGAAAGAGGCAATAGAAGTGCAGAAAGAAGCAACAGAGGTACAGAAAGAGGCAAGAGTGGTGCAGAAAGAGGGAAGAGAGGTGTAGAAAGAGGCAAGATGAGTTGGACAAATAGGGAAGAGGGGTGCAGAAAGCGGCAACAGAGGTGCCGAAAGAGGCAAGAGAGGTACAGAAAGAAGCAAGTGAAGTGCAGAAAGAGGCAACAGAGGTGCAGAAAGACGCAACAGAGGTGCAGAAAGAAGGAAGAGAAGTGCAGAAAGAAGCAACAGAGGTGCTGAAAGAGGCACGAAGGGTGCAGAAAGAGGCAAGAGAAGTGCAGAAAGAAGCAACAGAGGTATAGAAAGAGGCAAGAGTGGTGCAGAAAGAGGGAAGAGAGGTGTAGAAACAGGCAAGAGAGATGGACAAATAGGGAAGAGGGGTGCAGAAAGAGGCAGGAGGGGTGCAGAAAGAAGCAACAGAGGTGCCGAAAGAGGCAAGCGAGGTGCAGAAAGAAGCAAGTGAAGTGCATAAAGAGGCAAGAGAGGTGCAAAAAGAGGCAAGAGAGGTACAGAAACAAGCAAGAGAAGTGAAGAAAGAGGCAAGAGAATTGCTGAAAGAAGCAACAGACGTGCAGAAGGAGGCACGAGGGGTGCAGAAAGAAGGAAGAGAAGTGCAGAAAGAAGCAACAGAGGTGCAAAAGAGGCAAGAAGAGTGCAGAAAGAGGCAATAGAAGTGCAGAAAGAAGCAACCGAGGTACAGAAAGAGGCAAGAGAGGTGCAGAAAGAGGGAAGAGAGGTGTAGAAAGGGATAAGAGAGTTGCACAAATAGGGAAGAGGGGTGCAGAAAGAGGTAGGAGGGGTGCAGAAAGAAGCAACAGAGGTGCCGAAAGAGGCAAGAGAGGTGCAGAAAGAAGCAAGTGAAGTGCAGAAAGACGCAAGAGAGGTGCAGAAACAAGCAACAGAAGTGCAGAAACAAGCAAGAGAAGTGCAGAAAGAGGCAAGAGAATTGCTGAAAGAAGAAACAGAGGTTTGGAAATAAGCAAGAGAAGTGAAGAAAGAAGCAAGTGAGGTGCAGAAAGAAGCAAGAGCAGTGAAGAAAGAACCAACAGGGGTGCAAAAAGAGGCAAGAGGGGTGCAGAAAGAGGTAGGAGAGGTGCACAAAGAGGCAAGAGGGGTACAGAAAGAGGCAGGAGGGGTGAAAAAAGAAGGACGAGAAGTGCAGAAAGAGGCAAGAGAATTGCTGAAAGAAGCAACAGGTGTAGAAAGAAGCAAGAGATGTGCAGAAAGAGGCAAGTGAGGTGCAGAAAGAAGCAAGAGCAGTGCAGAAAGAACCAACAGAGGTGGAAAAAGAGGCAAGAGGGGTACAGAAAGAGGTAGGAGAGGTGCACAAAGAGGCAAGAGGGGTACAGAAAGAGGCAGGAGGGGTTCAAAAAGAAGGAAGAGAAGTGCAGAAAGAGGCAAGAGAATTGCTGAAAGAAGCAACAGAGGTGTAGAAAGAAGCAAGAGAAGTGCAGAAAGAGACAAGTGAGGTGCAGAAAGAAGCAAGAGCAGTGCAGAAAGAACCAACAGAGGTGCAAAAAGAGGCAAGAGGGGTACAGAAAAAGGTAGGAGGGGTGCACAAAGAGGCAAGAGAGGTACAGAAAGAGGCCGGGGGGGTGCAGAAAGAAGGAAGAAAAGTACAGAAAGAGGCAAGCGAATTGCTGAAAGAAGCAACAGAGGTGTAGAAAGAAGCAAGAGAAGTGGAGATAAAGACAAGTGAGGTGCAGAAAAAGCAAGAGCAGTGCAGAAAGAACCAACAGAGGTGCAAAAAGAGGCAAGAGGGGTGCAGAAAGAGGCAGAAGAGGTGCACAAAGAAGCAAGAGAGGTACAGAAAGAGGCAAGAGTGGTGCAGAAAGAGGGAAGAGAGGTGTAGAAAGAGGCAAGAGAGTTGCACAAATAGGGAAGAGGAGTGCAGAAAGAGGCAACAGAGGTGCCAAAAGAGGCAAGAGAGGTACAGGAAGAAGCAAGTGAAGTGCAGAAACAGGCAACAGAGGTGCAGAAAGACGCAAGAGAGGTGCAGAAAGAAGGAAGAGAAGTGCAGAAAGAAGCAACAGAGGTGCTGAAAGAGGCACGAAGGGTGCAGAAAGAGGCAAGAGAAGTGCAGAAAGAAGCAACAGAGGTATAGAAAGAGGCAAGAGTGATGCAGAAAGAGGGAAGAGAGGTGTAGAAACAGGCAAGAGAGATGGACAAATAGGGAAGAGGGGTGCAGAAAGAGGCAAGAGAGGTGCAGAAAGAAGGAAGAGAAGTGCAGAAAGAAGGAACAGAGGTGCTGAAAGAGGCACGAAGGGTGCAGAAAGAGGCAAGAGAAGTGCAGAAAGAAGCAACAGAGGTATAGAAAGAGGCAAGAGTGGTGCAGAAAGAGGGAAGAGAGGTGTAGAAACAGGCAAGAGAGATGGACAAATAGGGAAGAGGGGTGCAGAAAGAGGCAGGAGGGGTGCAGAAAGAAGCAACAGACATGCCGAAAGAAGCAAGCGAGGTGCAGAAAGAAGCAAGTGAAGTGCATAAAGAGGCAACAGAGGTGCAGAAAGATGCGAGAGGTGCAGAAACAAGCAAGAGAAGTGAAGAAAGAGGCAAGAGAATTGCTGAAAGAAGCAACAGAGGTTTAGAAAGAAGCAAGAGAAGTGCAGAAAGAGGGAAGTGAGGTGCAGAAAAAAGCAGGAGAAGTGCAGAAAGAACCAACAGAGGTGCTGAAAGAGGCAACAGAGGTGCAGAAGGAGGCATGAGGGGTGCAGAAAGAAGGAAGAGGAGTGCAGAAAGAAGCAACAGAGGTGCTGAAAGAGGCACGAGGTGTGCAGAAAGACGGAAGAGAACTGCAGAAAGAAGCAACAGAGGTGCTGAAAGAGGCACAAAGGGTGCAGAAAGAGGCAAGAGAAGTGCAGAAAGAAGCAACAGAGGTACCGAAAGAGACAAGAGTGGTGAAGAAAGAGGGAAGAGAGGTGTAGAAAGAGGCAAGAGAGTTGCACAAATAGGGGAGAGGGGTGCAGAAAGAATTAACAGAGGTGCGGAAAGAGGCAAGAGAGGTGCGGAAAGAGGCAAGAGAGGTGCAGAAAGAAGCAAGTGAAGTGCAGAAAGAGGCAACAGAGGTGCAGAAAGACGCAAGAGAGGTGCAGAAACAAGCAAGAGAATTGCTTAAAGAAGCAACAGAGGTTTAGAAAGAAGCAAGAGAAGTGCAGAAAGAGGCAAGTGAGGTGCAGAAAGAAGCAAGAGCAGTGCAGAAAGAACCAACAGAGGTGCAAAAAAAGGCAAGAGGGGTGCAGAAAAAGGTAGGAGAGGTGCACAAAGAGGCAAGAGAGGTACAGAAAGAGGCAGGAGGGGTACAAAAAGAAGGAAGAGAAGTGTAGAAAGAGGCAAGAGAATTGATGAAAGAAGCAACAGAGGTTTAGAAAGAAGCAAGAGAAGTGCAGAAAGAGGCAAGTGAGGTGCAAAAAGAAGCAACAGAGGTGCAGAAAGACGCAACAGAGGTGCAGAAAGAAGGAAGAGAAGTGCAATAAGAAGCAACAGAGGTGCTGAAAGAGGCACGAAGGGTGCAGAAAGAGGCAAGAGAAGTGCAGAAAGAAGCAACAGAGGTACAGAAAGAGGCAAGAGGATGCAAAAGAGGAGAGAGAAGTGCAGAAAGAATCAAAAGAGGTGCGCAAAGAGGCAAGAGGTATGCAGAAAGAGGCAAGAGCAGTGCAGAAAGAACCAAAAGAAGTACAGAAAGAAGCAACAGATGTGCAGAAGGAGGCAAGAGTGGTGCAGAAAGAGGGAAGAGAGGTGTAGAAAGAGATAGAGAGAGTTGCACAAATAGGGAAGAGGGGTGCAGAAAGAGGCAGGAGGGGTGCAGAAAGAAGCAACAGAGGTGCCGAAGAGGCAAGAGAGGTGCAGAAAGAAGCAAGTGAAGTGCAAAAAGACACAAGAGAGGTGCAGAAACAAGCAATAGAAGTGCAGAAACAAGCAAGAGAAGTGCAGAAAGAGGCAAGAGAATTGCTGAAAGAAGAAACAGAGGTTTGGAAATAAGCAAGAGAAGTGCAGAAAGAGGCAAGTGAGGTGCAGAAAGAAGCAAGAGCAGTGAAGAAAGAACCAACAGGGGTGCAAAAAGAGGCAAGAGGGGTGCAGAAAGAGGTAGGAGAGGTGCACAAAGAGGCAAGAGGGGTACAGAAAGAGGCAGGAGGGTGCAAAAAGAAGGAAGAGAAGTGCAGAAAGAGGCAAAAGAATTGCTGAAAGAAGCAACAGGTGTAGAAAGAAGCAAGAGATGTGCAGAAAGAGGCAAGTGAGGTGCAGAAAGAAGCAAGAGCAGTGCAGAAAGAACCAACAGAGGTGCAAAAAGAGGCAAGAGGGGTACAGAAAGAGGTAGGAGAGGTGCACAAAGAGGCAAGAGGGGTACAGAAAGAGGCAGGAGGGGTTCAAGAAAGAAGGAAGAGAAGTGCAGAAAGAGGCAAGAGAATTGCTGAAAGAAGCAACAGAGGTGTAGAAAGAAGCAAGAGAAGTGCAGAAAGAGACAAGTGAGGTGCAGAAAGAAGCAAGAGCAGTGCAGAAAGACCCAACAGAGGTACAAAAAGAGGCAAGAGGGGTACAGAAAAAGTAGGAGGGGTGCACAAAGAGGCAAGAGAGGTACAGAAAGAGGCTGGGGGTGCAGAAAGAAGGAAGAAAAGTACAGAGAGAGGCAAGAGAATTGCTGAAAGAAGCAACAGAGGTGTAGAAAGAAGCAAGAGAAGTGGAGAAAGAGACAAGTGAGGTGCAGAAAAAGCAAGAGCCGTGCAGAAAGTACCAACAGAGGTACAAAAAGAGGCAAGAGGAGTGCAGAAAGAGGTAGGAGAGGTGCACAAAGAGGCAAGAGAGGTAGAGAAAGAGGCAGGAGGGGTACAAAAAGAAGGAAGAGAAGTGCAGAAAGAAGAGGCAAGAGAATTGCTGAAAGAAGCAACAGAGGTGTAGAAAGAAGCAAGAGAAGTGCAGAAAGAGACAAGTGAGGTGCACAAAGAAGCAAGAGCAGTGCAGAAAGAACTAACAGAGGTGCAAAAAGAGGCAAGAAGAGTGCAGAAAGAGGCAATAGAAGTGCAGAAAGAAGCAACAGAGGTACAGAAAGAGGCAAGAGTGGTGCAGAAAGAGGGAAGAGAGGTGTAGAAAGAGGCAAGAGAGTTGGACAAATAGGGAAGAGGGGGTGCAGAAAGCGGCAACAGAGGTGCCGAAAGAGGCAAGAGAGGTACAGAAAGAAGCAAGTGAAGTGCAGAAAGAGGCAACAGAGGTGCAGAAAGACGCAACAGAGGTGCAGAAAGAAGGAAGAGAAGTGCAGAAAGAAGCAACAGAGGTGCTGAAAGAGGCACGAAGGGTGCAGAAAGAGGCAAGAGAAGTGCAGAAAGAAGCAACAGAGGTATAGAAAGAGGCAAGAGTGGTGCAGAAAGAGGGAAGAGAGGTGTAGAAACAGGCAAGAGAGATGGACAAATAGGGAAGAGGGGTGCAGAAAGAGGCAGGAGGGGTGCAGAAAGAAGCAACAGAGGTGCCGAAAGAGGCAAGCGAGGTGCAGAAAGAAGCAAGTGAAGTGCATAAAGAGGCAAGAGAGGTGCAAAAGAGGCAAGAGAGGTACAGAAACAAGCAAGAGAAGTGAAGAAAGAGGCAAGAGAATTGCTGAAAGAAGCAACAGACGTGCAGAAGGAGGCACGAGGGGTGCAGAAAGAAGGAAGAGAAGTGCAGAAAGAAGCAACAGAGGTGCAAAAAGAGGCAAGAAGAGTGCAGAAAGAGGCAATAGAAGTGCAGAAAGAAGCAACCGAGGTACAGAAAGAGGCAAGAGAGGTGCAGAAAGAGGGAAGAGAGGTGTAGAAAGGGATAAGAGAGTTGCACAAATAGGGAAGAGGGGTGCAGAAAGAGGTAGGAGGGGTGCAGAAAGAAGCAACAGAGGTGCCGAAAGAGGCAAGAGAGGTGCAGAAAGAAGCAAGTGAAGTGCAGAAAGACGCAAGAGAGGTGCAGAAACAAGCAACAGAAGTGCAGAAACAAGCAAGAGAAGTGCAGAAAGAGGCAAGAGAATTGCTGAAAGAAGAAACAGAGGTTTGGAAATAAGCAAGAGAAGTGAAGAAAGAAGCAAGTGAGGTGCAGAAAGAAGCAAGAGCAGTGAAGAAAGAACCAACAGGGGTGCAAAAAGAGGCAAGAGGGGTGCAGAAAGAGGTAGGAGAGGTGCACAAAGAGGCAAGAGGGGTACAGAAAGAGGCAGGAGGGGTGAAAAAAGAAGGACGAGAAGTGCAGAAAGAGGCAAGAGAATTGCTGAAAGAAGCAACAGGTGTAGAAAGAAGCAAGAGATGTGCAGAAAGAGGCAAGTGAGGTGCAGAAAGAAGCAAGAGCAGTGCAGAAAGAACCAACAGAGGTGGAAAAAGAGGCAAGAGGGGTACAGAAAGAGGTAGGAGAGGTGCACAAAGAGGCAAGAGGGGTACAGAAAGAGGCAGGAGGGGTTCAAAAGAAGGAAGAGAAGTGCAGAAAGAGGCAAGAGAATTGCTGAAAGAAGCAACAGAGGTGTAGAAAGAAGCAAGAGAAGTGCAGAAAGAGACAAGTGAGGTGCAGAAAGAAGCAAGAGCAGTGCAGAAAGAACCAACAGAGGTGCAAAAAGAGGCAAGAGGGGTACAGAAAAAGGTAGGAGGGGTGCACAAAGAGGCAAGAGAGGTACAGAAAGAGGCCAGGGGGGTGCAGAAAGAAGGAAGAAAAGTACAGAAAGAGGCAAGAGAATTGCTGAAAGAAGCAACAGAGGTGTAGAAAGAAGCAAGAGAAGTGGAGATAAAGACAAGTGAGGTGCAGAAAAAGCAAGAGCAGTGCAGAAAGAACCAACAGAGGTGCAAAAAGAGGCAAGAGGGGTGCAGAAAGAGGCAGAAGAGGTGCACAAAGAAGCAAGAGAGGTACAGAAAGAGGCAAGAGTGGTGCAGAAAGAGGGAAGAGAGGTGTAGAAAGAGGCAAGAGAGTTGCACAAATAGGGAAGAGGAGTGCAGAAAGAGGCAACAGAGGTGCCAAAAGAGGCAAGAGAGGTACAGGAAGAAGCAAGTGAAGTGCAGAAACAGGCAACAGAGGTGCAGAAAGATGCAAGAGAGGTGCAGAAAGAAGAAAGAGAAGTGCAGAAAGAAGCAACAGAGGTGCTGAAAGAGGCACGAAGGGTGCAGAAAGAGGCAAGAGAAGTGCAGAAAGAAGCAACAGAGGTATAGAAAGAGGCAAGAGTGGTGCAGAAAGAGGGAAGAGAGGTGTAGAAACAGGCAAGAGAGATGGACAAATAGGGAAGAGGGGTGCAGAAAGAGGCAAGAGAGGTGCAGAAAGAAGGAAGAGAAGTGCAGAAAGAAGGAACAGAGGTGCTGAAAGAGGCACGAAGGGTGCAGAAAGAGGCAAGAGAAGTGCAGAAAGAAGCAACAGAGGTATAGAAAGAGGCAAGAGTGGTGCAGAAAGAGGGAAGAGAGGTGTAGAAACAGGCAAGAGAGATGGACAAATAGGGAAGAGGGGTGCAGAAAGAGGCAGGAGGGGTGCAGAAAGAAGCAACAGACATGCCGAAAGAAGCAAGCGAGGTGCAGAAAGAAGCAAGTGAAGTGCATAAAGAGGCAACAGAGGTGCAGAAAGATGCGAGAGGTGCAGAAACAAGCAAGAGAAGTGAAGAAAGAGGCAAGAGAATTGCTGAAAGAAGCAACAGAGGTTTAGAAAGAAGCAAGAGAAGTGCAGAAAGAGGCAAGTGAGGTGCAGAAAAAAGCAGGAGAAGTGCAGAAAGAACCAACAGAGGTGCTGAAAGAGGCAACAGAGGTGCAGAAGGAGGCATGAGGGGTGCAGAAAGAAGGAAGAGGAGTGCAGAAAGAAGCAACAGAGGTGCTGAAAGAGGCACGAGGTGTGCAGAAAGACGGAAGAGAACTGCAGAAAGAAGCAACAGAGGTGCTGAAAGAGGCACAAAGGGTGCAGAAAGAGGCAAGAGAAGTGCAGAAAGAAGCAACAGAGGTACCGAAAGAGACAAGAGTGGTGAAGAAAGAGGAAGAGAGGTGTAGAAAGAGGCAAGAGAGTTGCACAAATAGGGGAGAGGGGTGCAGAAAGAATTAACAGAGGTGCGGAAAGAGGCAAGAGAGGTGCGGAAAGAGGCAAGAGAGGTGCAGAAAGAAGCAAGTGAAGTGCAGAAAGAGGCAACAGAGGTGCAGAAAGACGCAAGAGAGGTGCAGAAACAAGCAAGAGAATTGCTTAAAGAAGCAACAGAGGTTTAGAAAGAAGCAAGAGAAGTGCAGAAAGAGGCAAGTGAGGTGCAGAAAGAAGCAAGAGCAGTGCAGAAAGAACCAACAGAGTTGCAAAAAGAGGCAAGAGGGGTGCAGAAAGAGGTAGGAGAGGTGCACAAAGAGGCAAGAGAGGTACAGAAAGAGGCAGGAGGGGTGCAAAAAGAAGGAAGAGAAGTGGAGAAAGAAGCAAGAGAAGTGCAGAAAGAACCAACAGAGGTGCTGAAAGAGGCAACAGAGGTGCAGAAGGAGGCATGAGGGGTGCAGAAAGAAGGAAGAGGAGTGCAGAAAGAAGCAACAGAGGTGCTGAAAGAGGCACGAGGTGTGCAGAAAGACGGAAGAGAACTGCAGAAAGAAGCAACAGAAGTGCTGAAAGAGGCACAAAGGGTGCAGAAAGAGGCAAGAGAAGTGCAGAAAGAAGCAACAGAGGTACAGAAAGAGACAAGAGTGGTGCAGAAAGAGGGACGAGAGGTGTAGAAAGAGGCAAGAGAGTTGCACAAATAGGGGTGCAGAAAGAATTAACAGAGGTGCGGAAAGAGGCAAGAGAGGTGCGGAAAGAGGCAAGAGAGGTGCAGAAAGAAGCAAGTGAAGTGCAGAAAGAGGCAACAGAGGTGCAGAAAGACGCAAGAGAGGTGCAGAAACAAGCAAGAGAATTGCTTAAAGAAGCAACAGAGGTTTAGAAAGAAGCAAGAGAAGTGCAGAAAGAGGCAAGTGAGGTGCAGAAAGAAGCAAGAGCAGTGCAGAAAGAACCAACAGAGTTGCAAAAAGAGGCAAGAGGGGTGCAGAAAGAGGTAGGAGAGGTGCACAAAGAGGCAAGAGAGGTACAGAAAGAGGCAGGAGGGGTGCAAAAAGAAGGAAGAGAAGTGGAGAAAGAGGCAAGAGAATTGCTGAAAGAAGCAACAGAGGTGTAGAAAGAAGCAAGAGAAGTTCAGAAAGAGACAAGTGAGCTGCAGAAAAAAGCAAGAGCAGTGCAGAAAGAACCAACAGAGGTGCTAAAAGAGACGCGAAGGGTGCAGAAAGAGCAAGAGAACTGCAAAAAGAGGTAACAGAGGTACAGAAAGAGGCAAGAGAGGTGCAGAAACAGGCAGGAAAGGTGCAGAAACAGGGAACAGGGGTACAGAAAGCGGCAAGACAGGTGCAGAAAGAGAAAAGAGGGGTGCAGAAACGGGCAAGAGATCTGTAGAAAAAAGCAACAGAGGTGCTGAAAGACGCAAGTGAGGTGCAGAAAGAGGCAAGAGAGCTGCAGAAAAAAGCAACAGAGGTGCTGAAAGAGGCAAGTGAGTTGCAGAAAGAAGCAAGAGCAGTGCAGAAAGAACCAACAGAGGTGCAAAAAGAGGCAAGAGGGGTGCAGAAAGAGGTAGGAGAGTTGCACAAAGAGGCAAGAGAGGCACAGAAAGAGGCAGGAGGGATACAAAAAGAAGGAAGAGAAGTGCAGAAAGATCAAGAGAAGTGCAGAAAGAAGCAACAGAGGTGCTGAAAGAGGCAAGAGAGGTGCAGAAAGAAGCAAGATAGGTGCAGAAAGAAGGAAGAGAAGTGCAGAATGAAGTAACAGAGGTGCAGAAAGAGGCAACAAAGGGTGCAGAAAGACGTAAGAGGGATACAGAAAAAGGAAAGAGAGGTGCATAAAGAGGGAAGAAGGGTGCAGAAAGAGGCACGAGGGGTACAGAAAGAAGCAAATGAGGTGCAGAAAGAGGCAACAGACGTGCAGAAAGAGGGAAGAGAGGTGCAGAAAGTAGAAGAGATGTGCAGAAAGAGGCAAGAGAAGTGCAGAAAAAGAAAGACATGTGCAGAAAGAAGCAACAGAAATGCAGAAAGATGTAAGAGAGGCGCAGAAAGAAGCAAGAGTAGCTTGCACACCATTAGTACCAATTTAACACCCACATTTAGCAATAAGTAACAGGTGCCCATTCTAGGTTTGCAAAGGGCCTTCTACCATGCTGTAACACTTGTCGCTGCATTTTTTGTAACGTTTGAGCCGTTTGAGCTAGAAACAAGGCTTTTTTTGTTCAAATCTGCAGATTAGGGAGCAGATGATGGATTGTGTGGCTAATGCGGAAAATGTATAATTGTGCGAAACTCGGTGCAGCCAAACAGTCGCATAATTCCAGTGGCCCTGCTCATACCTCTGACTAGGTCCACAAGTGCTCCTCAGTGATTCTTTCTTTTTTTGTCTCACTGAGTTCATAGTTGAGCTTCTATAGAAACAAGGAAGACTAAACCTGAGGTTACCACTCCACAACACAGACTATAATACCACATAATTACTCTCCATAACACATAATCCCACTCTACATAATTCCTATACACAAAATACCACATACTTTCTATCCACATAAATTCACTGCACAACATACCACATAATTCCACTACACACAACGTACATCCACTCCACTCCAAAAAACATTAGTAAAAAACGTTTACATTTACAACGCCAATAGCTCTAACTCTCGCAAATGCGAAACCTATTACATTGCAAACACTTCTTTAACTAGTAGTCACGTTTGCAGAGTGGTGAAGAAAGGGTGCTGGGCCTCCGACCAGCACTCAAGAATTCCGCTGCGTAGGATTTACAGGAGGTACCAGAAGGGCTTCTTGGCCCCCAAAGTCCCTCAGGAGTAAAGTGGACTTCATCCCCCATCCCGTAGACTGCCAGGAGGCGCGTTTGCAGAGTGGTGGAGAAAAGGGGCATGGCCTCCGAAGACGACTTAGCAATCCTACTGTGTGGGACTTACTGGAGGTAACAAGAGGGGTACTAGGCCCCCAAGGACATCCTTGGGAGCCAACTACCCCTCCTATTACCTCCAGTAAGTACCACACAGTAGGATTGCTAAGTCGTCTTCGGATGCCATGCCCCTTTTCTCCACCACTCTGCAAACATGCTCCCTGCTGCGCTCTTGGTTGGATATTGAAGTCCTCTTCACTGCTGGGGGTCCTTTAGGGGCCAACTAGCCTACCTCACACACATTGGGATTGATGAGAGGTGGACACAGGCCACGCCCCCTTTCTCCACCCTTTCTCCACCACTCTGCAAACGCGCCCCCTGGGGCGTTCTAAGTTGGGGGATTAAGTCCCTTTGAATACTGAAGGTCCCTGGGGGCCAACTTGTCCACCAGGTACCTCCAGTAAGCGCCACACAGCTGGATTGCAGAGAGGTGGTTTGAGACCACGCCCCCTTTTTACACCACTCTGCAAACATGGCTCCTGGCGCACTGCTGCTCAGAGGATGAAGTCCACTTGTGTCCAACTTTTTTTTAGTTTGTTAAATTAGGGAGGGGGGCCGGGTGGCCCCCCCTTCCCTTGGCCACTTCTGGCCCCGGGGACCCTATCCCCCGGGGCCTGGCCTCACTGTTGGGGACCGTAGGGGGAGCCCCAGTGCCCCCACGGTCCTGCCGGCTCCTTGCCTCCTGCGGGAGCCGGCATTGCTTTTGAGCAAGGGGAGCTGCTGACAGGCAGCTCCCCTTGCTCAAAAGCAATTCTGCTTTGCTTCATTGAAGCGAGAGCAGGTTTTCCTGCTCTCGCTTCAATGAAGCAAAGCAGGAGTTTGCTATGTGCTCCCGCCCTGCCATAGCAAACAGCAATGTCCCGGGGTGGGCACCCCGGGACATTGCAGGAGCCAGCCCTGGGGGTGGTGGTCCCCAGGGCCATCAAGGGCTCCAGGAGGGGGCCGCACGGCCCCCTTCCCTTACTGTTTAAAGCCCGGGGAGGTGGTGGTCCCTGGGGGCCGTAACGGACCCCTATATTAGCATATTAAATGCCCCAGGAGGTGGTGGTCCCTGGGGCAGTGTGGGGAGGGGCAGGAGCCCCCCACACACTTTTTAATTATATTTAAGCCCCGGGGAGGTGGCAGTCCCCAGGGCTTGGGGGGGCTGTGAAGCCCCCCGCTTATAATTATTAAAAGCCCCGGGGAGGTGGCAGTCCCCGGGGCAGTGTGGGGGGGTTGGGACCCCCCCACACATTTATACATCAAGCCCAGGGGGGGTGGCGGTCCCCGTGGCTGCGGGGGGGCCACGTGCCCCCCGCATTCAATTAACTAAGCCCCGGGGAGGTGGTGGTCCCCAGGGGCCCCTGCATATTAATTGGTGATTGCCCCCAGGACCTGGCCCACCCGGGGGCTTATTGAAAATGAAGCACGGGAGCCCGCACTTCATTTTTGTTTTGGTTTTTTTCATCCAGATTCGCGCACCCAGCGCGAATTTGCCGTTTAAAAAAAAAAAAATGCTTTTTTTTGGGGCCTGGGGGTCCCTGTGGGACCCCCTGAGCAGGCCTAGGGGGTCAGGGTGTTTCTACCCTGCCCCCTTTTCTTGTTTTTCAACCTTTTTCACTCTTTTCTTGTGACTGGGTTATCGAGTCACAAGATGGCTGCCAACACTTCCTGGTTTGGAGTGTTGGCAGCCAATCAGAGTGAAGCTCAGTGCTCGGGAGGAGTCGCGACTCTCCTCGGTGCTTAGATATCGAAAGTTTTCTTTTTAATTTCTCAGGAACTACTGAACGGATTTACACCATTTAAAAAAAAGGTCGCTTTCTGAACCAAGGGCTACCTTTTTGCCAAATTTAGTGTAATTCCGTACAGCAGTTCGGGCTGTAGCCTGTTCCAATTTTTCCTATGGAAATTAACATGGGGAAAACGCGTTTTGGGACCCCCTTTTTTCTCGGCCCCCGCTTGACGAATCACCCCGAAACTTTCAAGACAGGAGCTGACCGGAGCGCCCCATTAGTATTGAAAATTTCGCGAAGATTCGTCAAACGACGCCAAAGTTATTGGCAAAACAATAAACGCTTTTTGAATAGGAACAAGGTCCTAACTATAACTACCTACTGCTACCTACTGGCGACCGCCAGTAGGTAATATATATATATATATCCGGTGGCTCGTCACTTCAGGGATAGCCACTTTTCAAATTCAGCACTCTTGAAATTCTTTATTGCAGAACAGATCACCAGCAATCCTAGAGGTGGCAATAGGGTGCTAAAACTCAGGCAGAGGGAGTCCAAACTGATTGTGGATTTCCAGACCAGATGCCCTGGTGGGCTTAATCAAGATGAGGAATTGGCAATACACCTGAGAGAATAGTTGAAACAATCTTGGTTCCCACCAACCTCATGTTTTTTGGTTGCTGTATATTATCTGATTCCTTTCCGTATGTCCATTGATTATGTACATGAGAAAAGAAATTACTGCATTGTTTTTATGTTTTTACTCTTTGATTACTCATTGTTTCCTTTCTCTCTTTTTTCTTCTCACATAGGAGGAAAGGAAGGGGCCCAGACACCGACACTCACTTTGCATCGGCAACCTACCCTTTCCCCCACTTTTTTCACCAGTGATCACGTCGACGAATGGGTATTGGTATGAATGTACTTTGGGACTCCATGTGGAATTGGATTAAGCTGTAATTTACCTTGTTTCCACATGATGACATTAGCAGGTTTGGGCACTTGCCCTCTTAGTGACACCTGATGTGGTCAATGCTATTCACTGAGTATTTGTCTCCTCTGCCCCGCATTTGATGCCTTGCAACCTTGGGCACTTGCCCGACAACTGCTTTCAGTGCACATTGTTGCCTGTGTGCGCATGTATGACGTTTGCCACTGGAATGTGTGATAGATACCAACATAGACATTCTTACAAACACAGTTGATAAGCTTGCAAACAATAACTTGCATCACTCTTACTGTTTTTGGGATTTTCCCTTAGAGTAATAGCATGAGTAGATGTGCACTTTTATATTTATTTCTTATTGTTATGATTATTTTTCATATTCATTTGTATATTTACTGCCAGGAGTGCCTAAGAACTTCTCTCGTACATGCACTGGCTCGCGCAACATTGGTTTGACAGATCGTGTATGTTGCATGTAATTGCATAGCAATTTTGGAGAGATACCCATTGTCACTTTTCGGCTTAGTAAGAACATTGTCTGTACTTTCCTTACATCTCCTCTTTGACATTTGATTCATACGACATATGCATGACAATATGAGTTCTTGGAGCGTGTTGGTACTTTGTATTTATGTATTTTACTTTTCCAACATGTCTGCCGTTTTGACTATGTGATCGGAGGATGTGTAACCATATGTCCCCTTTCTATGTTTATGTTGCAATACTTTATTAGTCGCTGTGTTTTGAGCACATTTTCACGTGAGCAAGGCTTGCAGTAAGCCGAATCGCGTTGTGAAAATAAACACCCTTGAAAGTTTGATCTGGTGTGGAGTCTGTGAACATTGAGAGCGCATGGTATTAGAACTCTGTTGGGATTGAAATTACCGGCGCGCTCTGCCGGTGTATGCGCCACCTCTCTTAGGTCCGCAGCAGTCAGAAGGAGCAATGCTTTGTGGATATATATATATGTATATATATATATATATATATATATATATATATATATATATATATATTCCAGCTCAAAGTTACCCATTCTTAGGAAGCACTCGGACCAAGGTGAAAACATCAACGCGTTTCGAAATTCACTTTCTTCATCAGAGGTATGGCGGAGTCAAGGTGTGCATCAAGCTTGATGTTTTCACCTTGGTCTGAGTGCTTCCTAAGAATGGGTAACTTTGAGCTGGAATTTAAAACGCGGCTGCCCAGCCGCGAGGAATGCACCATCCCGAGGATTGCAGGGGGCCACAAAGTCAGAACGATATTCATCGCGCTGGTATCGTGGGGCCATTGATATGGATTGAGGACAGTTCCTCGTGCCAGGGCTCATGTGGAGCCTAGCAGGAATTTGGTATGCTAACAATTTGGACGCTGATTAGCAACTACATAGCCCAGCATGCGCGGCGCAGTTGGGCGTGCCATTACGTATGATAAAAGACTGGGAAATGCCGCACTGCACACCTTGACTCCGCCATACCTCTGATGAAGAAAGTGAATTTCGAAACGCGTTAGGTGGCGGAGCGGCTGCTTCGAATTCGACATGAGGATTCTGTCTGTACCATTAAAAAGCTTGATGTTTTCACCTTGGTCCGAGTGCTTCCTAAGAATGGGTAACTTTGAGCTGGAATTTAAAACGCGGCTGCCCAGCCGCGAGGAATGCACCACCCCGAGGATTGCAGGGGGCCCCAAAGTCAGAACGATATTCATCGCGCTGGTATCGTGGGGCCATTGATATGGATTGAGGACAGTTCCTCGTGCCGGGGCTCATGTGGAGCCTAGCAGGAATTTGGTATGCTAACAATTTGGACGCTGATTAGCAACTACATAGCCCAGCATGCACGGCGCAGTTGGGCGTGCCATTACGTATGATAAAAGACTGGGAAATGCCGCACTGCACACCTTGACTCCGCCATACCTCTGATGAAGAAAGTGAATTTCGAAACGCGTTAGGCGGCGGAGCGGCTGCTTCAAATTCGACATGAGGATTCTGTCTGTACCATTAAAAAGCTTGATGTTTTCACCTTGGTCCGAGTGCTTCCTAAGAATGGGTAACTTTGAGCTGGAATTTAAAACACGGCTGCCCAGCCGCGAGGAATGCACCACCCCGAGGATTGCAGGGGGCCACAAAGTCAGAACGATATTCATCGCGCTGGTATCGTGGGGCCATTGATATGGATTGAGGACAGTTCCTCGTGCCGGGCTCATGTGGAGCCTAGCAGGAATTTGGTATGCTAACAATTTGGACGCTGATTAGCAACTACATAGCCCAGCATGCACGGCGCAGTTGGGTGTGCCATTACGTATGATAAAAGACTGGGAAATGCCGCACTGCACACCTTGACTCCGCCATACCTCTGATGAAGAAAGTGAATTTCAAAACGCGTTAGGCGGCGGAGCGGCTGCTTCGAATTTGACATGAGGATTCTGTCTGTACCATTAAAAAGCTTGATGTTTTCACCTTGGTCCGAGTGCTTCCTAAGAATGGGTAACTTTGAGCTGGAATATATTATCTTCATTTTACCGGGACACTCCATTTGAATTGCTGCGCCTTTTCCCTGAACAGTGATCCCTTTTCCATGCAACATCCACCAGGGAGCAGTGCTTTCTGGGATATGAAGTGCTATTTTGGACTACATTGGGTGTAAAGATCATGTGACCTGGGGTCGGAACTTACCTTCCAATGAGGGCAATGCAGGACATTTATAAGGCGTGGGTGGAGATATATCGCGGTAGCAGCAGCATCTGAGGAAGGCTATTAATGCCGAAATGCATCATGCTTTGCTGTCTCCAATAAACGGCTCCTGAAGGTTTCCCCATGTGGCCTCTTTCCTTTTCCTTTCGGAGGGGTGTTTTGTTTGTATTCTACTCACGCACATGCCAGAGGTGCGCAAGAGGCCCCGTTCTATTAAGCGGCAGGAGAGTTGCTGGCATCAGCTGTTTCAGCGTTCTTTCCTTCGAGGTATCGAATTTCTCCTGCCCGCCTCGAGTGATGGTGAAGCTAGGGACTACTGCCTGGTGCAGCTCGTAACTGCACGAGGAGCCGCAATCACTATATTGTTGACTCACGGCCCAGCGGACGCCTATATTGGAGGTTGGAACGCCAAGGGGACCCAAGGGAGCCGGAGGTCTTCATTTTACCGGGACACTCCATTTGAATTGCTGCGCCTTTTCCCTGAACAGTGATCCCTTTTCCATGCAACATCCACCAGGGAGCAGTGCTTTCTGGGATATGAAGTGCTATTTTGGACTACATTGGGTGTAAAGATCATGTGACCTGGGGTCGGAACTTACCTTCCAATGAGGGCAATGCAGGACATTTATAAGGCGTGGGTGGAGATATATCGCGGTAGCAGCAGCATCTGAGGAAGGCTATTAATGCCGAAATGCATCATGCTTTGCTGTCTCCAATAAACGGCTCCTGGAAGGTTTCCCCATGTGGCCTCTTTCCTTTTCCTATCGGAGGGGTGTTTTGTTTGTATTCTACTCACGCACATGCCAGAGGTGCGCAAGAGGCCCCGTTCTATTAAGCGGCAGGAGAGTTGCTGGCATCAGCTGTTTCAGCGTTTCTTTCCTTCGAGGTATCGAATTTCTCCTGCCCGCCTCGAGTGATGGTGAAGCTAGGGACTACTGCCTGGTGCAGCTCGTAACTGCACGAGGAGCCGCAATCACTATATTGTTGACTCACGGCCCAGCGGACGCCTATATTGGAGGTTGGAACGTCAAGGGGACCCAAGGGAGCCGGAGGTCTTCATTTTACCGGGACACTCCATTTGAATTGCTGCGCCTTTTCCTGAACAGTGATCCCTTTTCCATGCAACATCCACCAGGGAGCAGTGCTTTCTGGGATATGAAGTGCTATTTTGGACTACATTGGGTGTAAAGATCATGTGACCTGGGGTCGGAACTTACCTTCCAATGAGGGCAATGCAGGACATTTATAAGGCGTGGGTGGAGATATATCGCGGTAGCAGCAGCATCTGAGGAAGGCTATTAATGCCGAAATGCATCATGCTTTGCTGTCTCCAATAAACGGCTCCTGGAAGGTTTCCCCATGTGGCCTCTTTCCTTTTCCTATCGGAGGGGTGTTTTGTTTGTATTCTACTCACGCACATGCCAGAGGTGCGCAAGAGGCCCCGTTCTATTAAGCGGCAGGAGAGTTGCTGGCATCAGCTGTTTCAGCGTTTCTTTCCTTCGAGGTATCGAATTTCTCCTGCCCGCCTCGAGTGATGGTGAAGCTAGGGACTACTGCCTGGTGCAGCTCGTAACTGCACGAGGAGCCGCAATCACTATATTGTTGACTCACGGCTCAGCGGACGCCTATATTGGAGGTTGGAACGTCAAGGGGACCCAAGGGAGCCGGAGGTCTTCATTTTACCGGAACACTCCATTTGAATTGCTGCGCCTTTTCCCTGAACAGTGATCCCTTTTCCATGCAACATCCACCAGGGAGCAGTGCTTTCTGGGATATGAAGTGCTATTTTGGACTACATTGGGTGTAAAGATCATGTGACCTGGGGTCGGAACTTACATTCCAATGAGGGCAATGCAGGACATTTATAAGGCGTGGGTGGAGATATATCGCGGTAGCAGCAGCATCTGAGGAAGGCTATTAATGCCGAAATGCATCATGCTTTGCTGTCTCCAATAAACGGCTCCTGAAGGTTTCCCCATGTGGCCTCTTTTCCTTTTCCTATCGGAGGGGTGTTTTGTTATATATATATATATATATATATATATATATATATATATATATATATATATATATATATATATATATATATATATATATATATATATATATATATATATATATATAAAATGTATTCCAAGTATTTTGTCTATTGACCCATATATATAAGTTGTTAATAATTATAGTCGCTCAGGGAGTTTGTTCATACATTATAACTGCTTCCGGCAAACACTGCACTGCACATATTTGGCTCTGGCCTACTTTTCCCCTGAAGATATTGTAAAATACTTCCAGACATCATTTTGTTTTCTTGGAAGTGGTGTATCTTCCTCCTCATCTTCATCTGCAACAAGTTCTGGATGTTCATCCTGGATAGAAGATGAAGCTTTAGCCATTCTAAGAAAGCAGAGCACTAAAAGTTCTCAATCCTCTTTTTACAGAGTTCACTGGAGAAATAACAGTTTTTTGGTGTGGTCTTACATGTATGTGGGTGGGGTCCTAATGGACCCAATCGAAAGGCAAGGTTTGGGTGTGTCATTGAGTAAATTCTCAAATCCGGTCCGTAGATTTGCGGATTCGCAAAACTCGTAAAATGAGTAACTTTCTTGAATACCAAATATAGGTGGCCATAAATATACTTACAAATATGTTCACACTGATGTTATGAATGAAAATAGAGGGAGGTACATATGCGAAATAATCTTGAACATTTCCTGGGAATTCATGGTTTAAAAACCACAAGAGTACTTGTGGTCTATGTATTCGGTCCCGCAGAGATACTGCGGAGCCAAAAATCAATTTAAAAAAACATGTATAATTACATTTACACAAACATTATATATATTTTTTTCAGTAAGTATGTATGGGATTTTTACCTTTTAAAACGTGTTTAAAATATATTTTTTTGAAAAAGTTCTGCATTTCAAAAACAAATGCTAAAGTAAAAATCGGAGGGCCTGATTCACAGAACTAACTTACGTCAAAATCCTAAACTTACAACAATTTTGGTATTCACAGAATGAACTTACACATTTGGGTATTCACAGAATGAACTTACACATTTGGGTATTCACAGAATGAACTTACAACAATTTTGGTATTCACAGAATGAACTTACACATTTTGGTATTCACAGAATGAACTTACAACAATTTTGGTATTCACAGAATGAACTCACACATTTGGGTATTCACAGAATGAACTTACAACAATTTTGGTATTCACAGAATTAACTTACTCATTTTGGTATTCACAGAAGGCACTTACTCATCAATGAGTAAGTGCCTTCTGTGAATACTCAAATGTGTAAGTTACACAAAATGTGTAAGTTACACAAAATGAGTAAGTTACACAAAATGTGTAAGTTACACAAAATGTGTAAGTGTCTTCTGTGAATACCAAAATGAGTAAGTTTATTCTGTGAATACCAAAATGAGTAAGTTCATTCTGTGAATACCAAAATGGTAGTAAGTTTAGGATTTTGTCGTAAGTTAGTTCTGTGAATCGGGCCCTAAATGAATTGTAGTAAACTTAGTACTAAAAATAAAGCCTAGAAATTAACTCAAAAACAAAACATTACAGGGACATAACACTATAGAAATGAATTTGAAAAACCTTTGAAATTGACTGGAAAACAAAGGTTACAGGGACATTATAGTTAGGAAATAGAATATAGAAAACCTGTGAAATTCACTGAAAAACCAAAGGTTACAGAGATGTAATAGTTAGAAAATAGAGTTTAAAAAACCTTAGAAATTCACTGAAGACACAAAGGTTACAGGGATGTTGTAGTCCGATAATAGAATTTAAAAAAACATAAAAATTCACTTAAAAAACATGCTTACAGGGACGTTATAGTTAGGCTCAACTTTCACAGGTACAAAACCAGAGATATTTAGCAGTTATAGTTACTTGAGCTAACTATAACTTACGCACCCCTACAATGCACTGCTTATGATCTCACATATTACATCACTTATGACATGGTCAATGGCATCATTGATGACATCACTGATAACATATCAAATGACATCACTGATGACATAATCCACAAACCACTCAAACACCCACTCACAACCCCATACAACTTCTTATATGCCCACCCATACTACAACCACTCATGCAGCCACTCACTCATCCATAAAGTCAATCATACACCCAGTCACTCACCCATACAGCCACTCACACAGCCACTCACTTACCCATACACCTACTCATACAGCCACTCACTTACCCATACAGCCACTCATACAACCACTCACTCATCCATGCAGCCACTCACACAACCATTCATTCACCCATACAACCACTCACACACCCACTCACCCATACAGCTACTCACACAGTCATTAACTCACCCGCACAGTCACTCACAGAGCCACTCACTCACCCATACAGCTACTCACACACCCACTCACTCACTCACAAATCCACTCACACAGCCACTCACTCAACCATACAGCCACTCACACAGCCACTCACTCACCCATACAGGCACTCACACAGCCACGCACTCAGCCATTCAGCCACTCACACACCCACAACACCACTCACTCACCAATACAACCAATCACACAGCCTCACATTTACCCATATAACCAATAACCCATTATGTGCCACAGGCCTAACAGCCTCTCAACTGATCCCCATAATCACCCATCTGGAACTCACTATCTAAGGTTTTTGAATTTTATTTCCTAAATGTAACTACTAACCTTTGACAGTGAGTGTGTGAGTGACTGCATTAGTGTCTCAGTAAGTCTGTGAGTGGGTGTTCAATAGGCCTGGGTGGTGAACTCTGCTCCGTTCGCAGAGTTTGCGAGGTTTTTTTGTACTCCGTGCTCCACAAAGTTCATGGAGTTCTGAAAAATGGTACGTTGGCGAGCGCGAGCGAGGAAAATCTAACGCTAGACTACTTCCCAGCAAGATTTCTCAATGCGGGAAGTTGCCGATGGTCACTACCGCTTGCGTTGAGAAACCTTCTGTTCTCGTTGAGGAAGCTGCAGCTTGAGTACAACTTCTACTCGAGCGGCAAATAGAAGCTACGCCCTCTTGCGCTGCGCTTGATGGCACTGATTTTAAACTGCAGGATAAACACCCGATGCTAAAAATCAGTGCAAACAGCACGTGGTAATAGACTCCGCGCTCGCTGAACTTCGCGTAGCTTGGCAGAGTTTTTTTTGTCACTTCGCGGAGTTCTGTGTAGCGGAACTCCACAAACTCCACCCTGGCCTAGTGTTAGAGTGTCTGAGTGGGTCTGTCAGTGGGTGTGTGAATGTCTGAGCAGGTCTGTGAGTGGGTGTGTCAGTGTCTAAGTAGGTCTGTGAATGGATACATGAGTGGGTCTGTGAGTGACTACATGAGTCTCTGAGTGTGTCTGTGAGTGGGTGTGTGAGTGGGTCTGTGAGTGTATGAGTGGGTCTATCAGTGCTTGCATACTAAAAAAGAGTAGGGGGCACACGGGAGCAGGTCCTCATACCAGCTCCCTCTGTGAATGTCCTCTTGTCCAGCTTGCCTGCAGTCCACTACCCTCTGTTGCCTTCAGTTTTGTGTCTACTCTGCTCATTGTCTGCTCATTTTTCTGCCTCTTCTCTACTTGCTCCTGCTCTCCATTTTGCCTCTTTCTGCTCACTCATGACCTTTATTCTGCCTCTTGCTGCTGGTTTCTGACCTCTATTTTGCCTCTTGCTGCTGGTTTCTGACCTTTATTATGCGTCTTGCTGCTGGTTTCTGACCTTTATTATGCCTATTACTGCTCATTTCTAACCTTTTTTTGCCTCTTTCTGCTTGTTGCTCACCTTTCTTTTGCCTCTTGTTGCTAATTTCTCACATTTATTCTGCCTCTTTCTGCTCGTTTCTGACCTTTATTCTGCCTCTTTCTGCTCCCTTCTGACTTTTATTCTGCCTCTTTCTGCTCCATTCTGACCTTTATTCTGTCTCTTTCTGCTCCTTTCGCACCTTAATTTTGCCTCTTAGTGCTTGTTTCAGACCTTTTATTTGCCTCTTTCTGCCCATTTCTCACCTTTATTTTGCAACTTTCCGCTTGTTTCTCACCTTTATTTTGCCTCTTTCTGATAATTTCTCACCTTTATTCCACCTCTTTCTGCTCATTTCTCACCTTTATTTTGCATCTTTCTGCTAGTTGCTGACCTTTATTTTGCCTCTTCTGTTCATTTCTGACCTTTAGTCTTCCTCTTTCTGCTTGTTTCAGACCCTTATTCTGCCTTTTTCTGCTCCCTTCTGACCTTTATTCTGCCACTTTCTGCTCATTTCTCACCATTATTTTACCCTTTTCTGCTTGATGCTGACCTTTATTCTGCCTCTTTCTGCTCATTTCTCACCTTTATTTTGCCTCTTTCTGCTCGTTGCAGACCTTTATTTTGCCTCTTTCTGCTCGCTCCTGACCTTTATTTTGCCTCTTTCTGCTCTTTTACCCGGGACTGCAGGGGGGCCTCAAGGCCCCGCGGTCCCAGCCGGCTTCCCGCCTCCTGTGGGCGCTTGTATTTCTGCTGCACAGAGGGAGCTGCTGGAAAGGCAGCTCCCTCTGTGCAGGAGCAATTGTTTCATCTCTTTTCCTGCCTGCATGTCTGCGGGCAGGGAAAGAGTTTAAACCTCCGTTTCAAGAGAGCACTTTGACAGTTCCCGCCTGTTGAAATTAGAGTGTTTGCTTTTGCTTGGTGGGAACTTATACAGCTCTTGCCAAGCAAAAGCAAGCAGCTATGTCCTGGGAGTGGGCACCCCGGGACATAGCAGGAACCGGCCCTGTGAGGTGGCAGTCCCCCGGGCCAAGTATAACTCCAGGAGGGGGGCTGTGCGGCCCCCCTCCTTCTGTTTGCATGGGCTACGCAGAGGAGGTGGTGGTCCCAGGGGACGAAAATGGCCTGCCTCCATTTTTAAACACAATAATAGCCACAGGGAAGTGCTGGTCCTCAAGGCGTGGGGGGTTCCGCGTCCCCTGCTCCATATTTAATTTAGCCCCAGGGAGGTTGTGATACCCAGGATTCGGGGGGGGGGGGTCCGTGAGTCCACCCCATTTCTTTGTATTTAGCCCGGGGAGGTGGTGGTCCCTGGGCCTTGGGGGGTCACCGTGGCCCCCCCAGTCAATTTATTTATAGCCCCGGGGAGGTTGTGGTCCCTGGGGCTCGGGGGTCTGAGTGCCCCCCGCATTATAAAATTAAGCCTTTGGGAGGTGGTGGTCCTGCATGCCCCCAGCAACTTACCTCTCTGGAGATAAAAATGTTAGGACAGATTGAGGCACACATTTCCATTCACAATGGAACTTTTTCTTTACCACTGAGGGTTTCATTGGCTTCCCCATCAGATGAGTCACATATCTAGACATTAGCTTACAACATCAATTCTTTCCTCCTCTCATCACTAGCTCCTATGATTTCAACCATCAAAAACACACTTAGAACCATACCAAATACCTCCCAGCCTGCCTCTTATTATGTACCCTCTCCCACCAGACACACCACCTCACTTGGCTCCTGTATCCAAACCTCACTGTCAGAACATGGACCATCTGATTCCTCCCAAGGTGTTATGCACACTTCTGACTCGTTTTACCCCCACTATGTTAAACTACTTGACCTGTCATTTAAATTTCTGACATGCCAATCTTGCTTTTTAACTTTGTATCCTTCTGTGTGATGCTTAAAATCTACAGGTGCTTTGACCATGTTGAAAATATAAATAACCAACGGCTCTCCTCCATTCTGTTGTCACATAGTATCCTAACTCCACTTCTTTTAAGAAATATGTTCTAGATATTTAATCATGATTTCTCCTTTTTCAATCTCCTGAATTCATTGCAAAATGGCTTCAGACGATATCACTCCACAGATAAGGTCCAAAACTCTTCTCCAACTTTCTCACTTTTACTCACAACAGCAACATCTCTATCCTTATTCTTCTTCAGCTCTGATGTTTGTTTGACTTAGTCAACCACTCTTCTGCAATCTTGAGCTTCACCTACTCAGGTTTCTCTAGAACAAATATTGAGTGATCACTTCTTACCAATCTGGTCGCTTATTTTAAGTCTGTTCATGCACCTCACTCATGCTTGCACCGTTATTTGTAAAAAGAATGCTGCCTAGCATTGCTTGTGAGAAGGGGAGAAGGACCACATGGTCTGAAAAACAAATACCATTTTGATAAGAAAAATATTCATGTCAATCTATTTCATGTGATTTATTATGCACAGCATCAATGTTCCAAGAAAACATTGAAATTGAAAATTGGCCCAGTGGAGAATAGAACAGTCAACTTACTTGAACATGAAATCTACAATTCCTCGTTGGTTACAGCATTTGTAAAAATGGAGGGCATATCAAAGCATTACTCACTTGTTATTTTATAGAAATAACTTGTGTGAAGCACAAACAGTACACATAGAAACAGCAAAAACAAGGAGAAATGAAACATTTCTCCTTATTGTGCCTGTTTAAGACCAGGTTTTCCATGGTCTTAATTTTGGCGCTGCCCCATATTTATGCTGCCCTTGTATATATGGGGCAGCGTCAAAATAAATGGGTGTTGCGGTGGAACGCCCAACACAACACCCATTGCCCGCCCATTTCACGCTAAGTATAGCGTGAAAGGGGGCCTGATTTACAAGGCTGGGTTAAGCCCCATTAAGTGGCTTAACGCTGCCTTGTATATAAGGCGAAGCCCAGATCGCCACAGGAACGTCACTAAAAGTGACATTCCTGTGGCGATATGGGCTTGTAAATATGCCCCACGTCCAGTATTATAGTAGGCCTGATGGGCAATGCAAGGAAAATTGAAATTAATCCTCTGAATAATAGAGAGCAGGGAACTCCTGCCCTCAAACATGGTCAGAAATGCAGAGGCTGTAGGCCAAACTAACCACTACATTCTTTTTTCACTGCAGCCTTTGGACATTGACCTATGGTAACCCTATACAACCAAGTGGAGTCCTCGAGAAGGACACAAGGTAAAACTTTTTGGGGTAGACAATTAATCATTAAGGGAGCACGAAAGTAGTAGGGGAGCATATGTAGTGTAAAATAAACATTTTATTTTACACAAACATGATTAACGACAGTCAAGGTAAACAGGTGCTCACATAAAGTGACAGGTGCGTAATGTGACAAGGTGCGGTGAACTCTAAAAACATTACATCACATTGACAACAGAGTAGGAACTTTGCTTAAGTTAATACAATTGAGAGAGTTCCTGTTGTAGAAGTCGACGGCGCTTCGATCTTAGGGACTTAAGATCATCATCAGGACAATAAGTGAGCAACCTGAACCTAAAGGGGAACAGAGTGAAATTACGATATGTACCCTACATTTCAACTACTAACAGCGTGGGCGTGCTCCCAGTGTGATAGCATATCTTAATTAAACGCTGGCACACAGTGAAGTGATATAGACCGTTACCTATTTAAAGAGGGCCAGGTGAGTAGCTAGAAGCTCTATCAATTCCAGTGGCCCCTAAGGGGAGTTGCGCGCATTATATCAATTATCAATGAGTGGACTAACTATTGCACTCATACATGTGTCATGCTCAGAAGCGTTGTGCGAACTTACTTCCTACAAGAACCACTGAGGCGTGGGTGTTGAAGAACCGATCTGTGGTTAGTACAGTGTTGTATTTCTTGCCTCGAAGTGCGTCTGGGGAAGATATGGAGTCCGGGATTAGGGCTCACTGATATCGAATTATTGAACACAGTTAGCTGAGTGAAGATATTACTCACATACTATTGTTCGCGCGGGACCTACTTCCAGCCGGAAGTAGTACGGGAGGGCAATCTGGTCAATACTGCTCTCATGAAGGGTGGGGACCAACTACTGTGGGGGTGGAGGGAGGCAGAGTTAGAATATGCAGTGGATATGCCTATATACAGTGGATATGCCTATATACAGGGATCAAGGCAACTCCATATGGTACACTTACAATTGTGAGGGCAGGGTAGTGAAAACCCGTTGACACCGAGGGGTTCGGTGGGCCTCAAGAATGCCCAGGATTTTAAGGGAGGAGGCGCGGTTAATCTGTGGGCATGAAGGCCTGTAATACAGAAGGGAAATTAATAGGTACTGAACTGTGATGAAAGGGGTGCCCGAGTTATCAAGGGTCTACTCACCCTTCTCCGGAACGGCACTGCGATGAGCCGTCAAGAGGCCGTCAATGTTAAAAACAGCCCAGCCTGCTAGGGAAAACACAAGTTTAGACCCGGGGGCCAGTGTGAAGGTGCCTATTAGTGGGACAGGGGAGGAGGAAGGAATGTGTACTCACGTATGCGGCGCTTCACAATTGGAGCGTCAATCTGAAATTAAGAAGTGGCGCCATTAGCTGCGCTTGGGATAGATGAAATACCACTGCGTAAGGGGGCCGGGGGACAAGGCACTTACTATTTCAGGCTTCCAGCGGGAATCAAACACCAGTCTGGTCGGCGCGCTGCAGTGAATCACTCTGTTGCGACAGAGTACGTTGTTTGGAGGCGTGGTTATAAACTTTGCCGGCGGCGATTACGTGGCCCAGAAGGGGAGGGGCTAAACATCCATTCTCGGTGTTACTAACAACTAAAAACTAAAAAGAACGCGCATGTCAACTCTAAAACTAAAACCGCCTGGCGCGTCTTCAAATGAGCGATGCCTCTCTAGTTTACCTGGTCTCGTGAGAAATCTAGCTGTCTTGCGAGACGTAGAGGCTGGCCAGCGGTAAAATTGGAGATAAAAATTAGAATGCCAAGACAATGGCAGCAGGGGCCATATACAAGGAGATTCATATGAGAAAACATTCAGTGTTACAGTGCCTACCAGGAAATACTTATGTCTAACCCGGACTGTTGTAATATGATTAATGGCCCAAAATGTACATACATATTACACACACAGTTAACAGATACCTCTTTGTTAGCATGGGAGGTAGGGAGAACAGGGCTGTGGATGCAACTGCATTGTGATCTATACTAGGTGGAATGAAACAAAAAACATGGCTAGGAGAAGGTAAAACAGAACACTGTGTCTGCGGTGTGATAGGAACATCATATAGTCATTGGATCAACATATAGTCATTAGACCATTAACTGCAGGCATTCCATTCATCAACGGAGTTCAAACCATTCTCAATGGTGCGGCAATTAAAAATCCATTTACATTCCAGCCGATTTAGGATAGACTGTTGGTTTCCTCCTCTTGCGTTGGTATGAAGGCTGTCAATCACCTGCCACTTGATTTCATTTTCAGAATGCCCTTTTTGTAGATAGTGTTCCACCAGGGGTGCAGTAAGGATTTTGCATCTGATCCTGCTTTTGTGTTGGGAAATCCTAGCCTTTACCTTCTGGGTTGTTTGACCAATATATCGCAGTTGACAGGGGCATTCAATGCAATAGATGACATTCTGGGAATCACAGTTACTAAATGCTTTCAATACATGTTTGTGGTTACCATACTCAAATACTTTAGTGTTACAGGTAGTATCGCATGCCATGCACTGATTACATTTAAAGTGACCCACAAGCGGTGGCAGGTTAAGGTACGTATGGATAGAAGTGTCCTTTCTAGTGGGTGTATGTGCCCTCGCTAGATGGTCCTTGATGTTGCGGCCACGTTTGAATGAGAAAAGTGGGGTACCTGTGGTGAACTCTAGGGGATCTAGAACTGACCAATGCTTTTTTACTAGTTTCGTTAGTTTGTTACTCACAGAATTAAAGGTGGTAACACAAGTGATTCTGGATAAGGAAGTCTTATCTCTAGGTTGAAGGAGATACTCCCGATGAGCGTACTCACGCCCTTTTCATAGCGCGTTTGACTAGGCGTCTTGGGTAGCCTCTATCTGTGAGTTTTTTACATAGTACTTCAGCCTCTTGGAAGAAGTCTTCCTTAAATTTACAGTTACGCCTGATACGGAGAAATTGGCCGTATGGTAGGCCGTCCCTGAGTACCCTAGGGTGCGCGCTGTTGTACTGTAGCAAGGTGTTCCTTTCAGTGGGCTTTCTAAACAGGGTTGTGTACAGTTCGCCATTTGCATTCTTAATAGTAACATCCAGGTAGTCTACGCTAGCATTATCATAGCTGTATGTGAATTTGAGATCAGGTTGGGTACTATTCAGCCAGTCACAGAAGGTCTTAAGTTCATTTTCATCACCAATCCAAATCATGAGTACATCATCGATGTATCGACGCCATAGGCGGATATTTCCGAGATGTGGGTTGGTGGAATTAAGAATGGTGTTAGTTTCCATGTCATCTACGAAGAGGATGGCAACATTTGGGGCAAAAATAGCTCCCATAGAGGTGCCTTTGCACTGTCTATAGTAAGTGTTTTGAAACAAGAAATAGTTCTTGGTTAACGCAATTTCCAGCAGTGTTATAATGAATTTAGTGGGGACCCTGTGCGGAGCTGGGCGGTTGTTAAGGTGTTTCCTGATGACATCAATACCTTTCTGTTGGGGGATGTTAGTATACAGAGACTCTATGTCAAGCGTGACAAGGAGTTCTGTATTTGGATCAAAGGGCTGGGATTCGATTAGGTTAATCAGATGGGTTGTGTCTTTGACATAGGTAGAAGTATCTTGTACCAAATCTTTCATAAAGAAGTCAATATATCTTCCCAGGGGCTCTAAGACAGAGCCACAGCCGGAGAGGATTGGCCTACCCGGGGGTGCCTCCGCATTTTTGTGCACCTTGGGTAGTGTATATAGGACTGGTGTACGAGGTGTCTTGTTGTTAAGGAAGAGGAATTCGTTTTTACTAATGAAGCCATTCTTCAAACCATCCTTGGTGATGGTAAGGATGTGGTCACTTATACCTCTTAAGGGATTGCTGCTCAATCGTTCGTAATGTGAGGTGTTGCTTAATTGGCGAATGATCTCTGCATTATAGGTATTTTTGTCCTGAATCACAATTCCCCCACCCTTGTCGCAAGGTTTTATGACAATGTCATCTCTCTCCTTGAGTTTTTTCAGGCTGTTTTTCTCCTCTAGGCTGACATTAAAGGGGGTGAAATTGTAACTTTCTTTAAGTTTATTGAGGTCTCTTAATATCAAGTGCTCAAATGTGATGACTTCAGGTGGCATTGAGCCGCTCGGTGGTTAAATATTGATACGGGGCGAAGCCCAGTGGTGTCTGTCTTTTTAGGAGGATCCCTGTTCTGAAAGAACGCATGGAGTCTGACTTTCCTGAAAAACTGGAAAATTTCAGCCTGTATATTAAACCAGTTTGGCCTTTCGGTGATTACAAAGGAGAGACCCCTGCTTAACAGAGCAATATCTGTTGAGGCCAGTTGGTGTTGGGAGAGATTAAAGATTGGTATTTTCTCCATGTTTTGTGTGGGGGAGTAGTGGGAAGAGTACAATCAATATTTAGTATTGGTATCCCCACTGGTAGAACCTGTTCCTCGTTTGGCGTTCCCCGGGGGAAATTGTATCGTGTTTTGCCTCTGCCCCTCGGTCTCTCTGTGGTCCGTGTCTGGCCTCTCCCTAAAAAATGAGGGGTACGGGAGGAAGTGCTGGGGCCCTCTTGTCCTTCAGAACCGTCTGATTCTGCTGATGAATCAGAGAAGGTTACAGGTTGCCTGTTTCTAAATCTACCCCAGGTGCCTGCAGGGTATCTCTGGTATACTTTGGGGCCTGAGGTAAAAAAATCTTCTTGGAGGTAGGGGTAGGTTTTTTCTTTATTATAGTTTTTAATGTCATTAGATACCTTAATGGATTTCTTGTGGTGTTCAAAGTTTTGGAAGTCGTGAACGGTACATTCCAGTTTATCCAAATCTGCCTTTGCGTCTTCCAAGCTTTCTAGTTCTAGGATGGCTTTTTCAAGTTCCTGAATCTCCTCAAGTTCCTTTTTGCTGTGTTCTAGCGCTGTATCTATGCCCAGCACCATCCAGTGGCGCGAGCAGGTGGTACCAATATGTGAAAAGCCTGTATTAAATTTTTTATCTTGTACAAAAATGGCTGGAATGTTGCGTACTTGTAGTCCGACAGGTATAATATCTGCTCTCAGATATTCCGTCAACATACGGGCGTGTAGTTCAGTGCGGATATGCTTTTTTTTAAGTCTTTCCAGAGCAGTCAGTTTTTCACTAGCCAAGTCTGTAGGGGCCCCAATGACTGATGCTGGGGTGTGAAACAGTGAGGGGCCGGTGAGTATTTTCGCTATATATGCCTCTGTGTATGTAGGAATTATTGGTGTAGACATAGTTTGTTAAATAATGAGCAATCAATCTGTTCTAGAGACAATGTAGTCAATACAAGGTAGTCAATACAACCACTCAATGAGTGGAACCCTTGCAGTGTAGCCACTGCGCGTAAGGTAGTATAGTGAAACAAGGGTACCCCGTTAGAAGAACCTGGGGTTAACATGTGTTTTAGGAAAAAACAGCGGTTCAATTTGGCCCAATCGGGTCCTGTACAACCAAGTGGAGTCCTCGAGAAGGACACAAGGTAAAACTTTTGGGGTAGACAATTAATCATTAAGGGAGCACGAAAGTAGTAGGGGAGCATATGTACTGTAAAATAAACATTTTATTTTACACAAACATGATTAACGACAGTCAAGGTAAACAGGTGCTCACATAAAGTGACAGGTGCGTAATGTGACAAGGTGCGGTGAACTCTAAAAACATTACATCACATTGACAACAGAGTAGGAACTTCGCTTAAGTTAATACAATTGAGAGAGTTCCTGTTGTAGAAGTCGACGGCGTTTCGATCTTAGGGACTTAAGATCATCATCAGGACAATAAGTGAGCAACCTGAACCTAAAGGGGAACAGAGTGAAATTACGATATGTACCCTACATTTCAACTACTAACAGCGTGGGCGTGCTCCCAGTGTGATAGCATATCTTAATTAAACGCTGGCACACAGTGAAGTGATATAGACCGTTACCTATTTAAAGAGGGCCAGGTGAGTAGCTAGAAGCTCTATCAATTCCAGTGGCCCCTAAGGGAGTTGCGCGCATTATATCAATTATCAATGAGTGGACTAACTATTGCACTCATACATGTGTCATGCTCAGAAGCGTTGTGCGAACTTACTTCCTACAAGAACCACTGAGGCGTGGGTGTTGTAGAACCGATCTGTGGTTAGTACAGTGTTGTATTTCTTGCCTCGAAGTGCGTCTGGGGAAGATATGGAGTCCGGGATTAGGGCTCACTGATATCGAATTATTGAACACAGTTAGCTGAGTGAAGATATTACTCACATACTATTGTTCGCGCGGGACCTACTTCCAGCCGGAAGTAGTACGGGAGGGCAATCTGGTCAATACTGCTCTCATGAAGGGCGGGGACCAACTACTGTGGGGGTGGAGGGAGGCAGAGTTAGAATATGCAGTGGATATGCCTATATACAGTGGATATGCCTATATACAGGGATCAAGGCAACTCCATATGGTACACTTACAATTGTGAGGGCAGGGTAGTGAAAACCTGTTGACACCGAGGGGTTCGGTGGGCCTCAAGAATGCCCAGGATTTTAAGGGAGGAGGCGCGGTTAATCTGTGGGCATGAAGGCCTGTAATACAGAAGGGAAATTAATAGGTACTGAACTGTGATGAAAGGGGTGCCCGAGTTATCAAGGGTCTACTCACCCTTCTCCGGAACGGCACTGCGATGAGCCGTCAAGAGGCCGTCAATGTTAAAAACAGCCCAGCCTGCTAGGGAAAACACAAGTTTAGACCCGGGGGCCAGTGTGAAGGTGCCTATTAGAGGGACAGGGGAGGAGGAAGGAATGTGTACTCACGTATGCGGCGCTTCACAATTGGAGCGTCAATCTGAAATTAAGAAGTGGTGCCATTAGCTGCGCTTGGGATAGATGAAATACCACTGCGTAAGGGGGCCGGGGGACAAGGCACTTACTATTTCAGGCTTCCAGCGGGAATCAAACACCAGTCTGGTCGGCGCGCTGCAGTGAATCACTCTGTTGCGACAGAGTACGTTGTTTGGAGGCGTGGTTATAAACTTTGCCGGCGGCGATTACGTGGCCCAGAAGGGGAGGGGCTAAACATCCATTCTCGGTGTTACTAACAACTAAAAACTAAAAGAACGCGCATGTCAACTCTAAAACTAAAACCGCCTGGCGCGTCTTCAAATGAGCGATGCCTCTCTAGTTTACCTGGTCTCGTGAGAAATCTAGCTGTCTTGCGAGACGTGGAGGCTGGCCAGCGGTAAAATTGGAGATAAAAATTAGAATGCCAAGACAATGGCAGCAGGGGCCATATACAAGGAGATTCATTTGAGAAAACATTCAGTGTTACAGTGCCTACCAGGAAATACTTATGTCTAACCCGGACTGTTGTAATATGATTAATGGCCCAAAATGTACATACATATTACACACACAGTTAACAGATACCTCTTTGTTAGCATGGGAGGTAGGGAGAACAGGGCTGTGGATGCAACTGCATTGTGATCTATACTAGGTGGAATGAAACAAAAAACATGGCTAGGAGAAGGTAAAACAGAACACTGTGTCTGCGGTGTGATAGGAACATCATATAGTCATTGGATCAACATATAGTCATTAGACCATTAACTGCAGGCATTCCATTCATCAACGGAGTTCAAACCATTCTCAATGGTGCGGCAATTAAAAATCCATTTACATTCCAGCCGATTTAGGATAGACTGTTGGTTTCCTCCTCTTGCGTTGGTATGAAGGCTGTCAATCACCTGCCACTTGATTTCATTTTCAGAATGCCCTTTTTGTAGATAGTGTTCCACCAGGGGTGCAGTAAGGATTTTGCATCTGATCCTGCTTTTGTGTTGGGAAATCCTAGCCTTTACCTTCTGGGTTGTTTGACCAATATATCGCAGTTGACAGGGGCATTCAATGCAATAGATGACATTCTGGGAATCACAGTTACTAAATGCTTTCAATACATGTTTGTGGTTACCATACTCAAATACTTTAGTGTTACAGGTAGTATCGCATGCCATTCACTGATTACATTTAAAGTGACCCACAAGCGGTGGCAGGTTAAGGTACGTATGGATAGAAGTGTCCTTTCTAGTGGGTGTATGTGCCCTCACTAGATGGTCCTTGATGTTGCGGCCACGTTTGAATGAGAAAAGTGGGGTACCTGTGGGGTACCTGTGGTGAACTCTATGGGATCTAGAACTGACCAATGCTTTTTTACTAGTTTCGTTAGTTTGTTACTCACAGAATTAAAGGTGGTAACACAAGTGATTCTGGCCAAATTGAACCGCTGTTTTTTCCTAAAACACATGTTAACCCCAGGTTCTTCTAACGGGGTACCCTTGTTTCACTATACTATGGTAACCCTAAGCATAGGGCATTCTGTAGTCATGGTGCTAGAGCAAACAGGTCCAATCATGGCAACCTTCTTGTGCTCTGGGACAAACAACACATATTTACACAAAAGCTGCAAGCTGACCAGAACTTTTGGATTTGTCTCTCAAAATGTAGGCCACAGCTGCAGACCATACCAAGATTTTGTAATAGGCATACAGGCATGAGTGAGAACCCTAGCTAAGTGCTCTAAAGTTCACTGTCCAAATAAGGAATTTCTCCTCTAACAATCAGTTCTAGTTGAATATTGTGTGTGTAGGAGAGTGCCTTGAAGGCAAAATAATAGGCCTGAATTGTTCTACTTTTCTGTTGAAGAGAATGGGGGTGGTAGTTAAGCTCTACGTAGCCCCACAGGTTACCAAGTGCACCACTAACACAAAAGGAAAGGGGGAGACCTCATGAGTTTATGTGTAAGAGAATGAATTTAAGCCAAAGAGGAACCCAGTCTTCCAGTCCCACTGCCATGAGCCAGTCAACTAGGATGTCATGCATTGAGGCTGCAAAAAGGCCTAGATGAAGAAGTCCAGCCTGGAGGCCCTCAAAGCTATTGACCTGCTATATGATTCTGTGCTCAGTAGGGATGAATTCCCATGTGTGGCATTCAGTAGCCTTCAGTAGTAGTAGCAACCTTCATGAGCCAACTGGCTATATGCTTCTCCTAGATCTTAAAGATTGCAGGCATTCGGCTGATGAGTTTGTAGTTCTTCTGAGTGGTGGTGTCAACGCCCACCTTCTTCAAGAATGGGCTAATTATTCCTTTATTGCAGGCAGGGGAAGCTGCACTGAGGCAAAAGAAAGATTGATAATTTCACAGATGGCAGGTGGTACCTCACAGCCCAGGCTTTGAAGGACAGGCTGTGGGCAGGGGTTGTTTGGATATCCTGGCTTAAGTTTGCAGGTGGCACAGGACACTGAGATCAGAGGCATGGATGACAGGATCTTAAATTGGTAGTCTCCAAAGCCCTTTAATGAGACTCTCTCATACTCCGTGCTATCCTAATCGTCCAATCTTTCAAGGAGTCCTGGATGTCCACTGTCTTCTCACAGAACTAATGTGATGGAACAATGGTGGAATAAATAGCGTCTTTGACTTTAAAGATGATAACAATGAATAGCTTTCAAGATGCATTGAAGGAGCGAGTTGTGCTCTGAAATAAAGGAAACCTTACTAATATGTAACCAGTGCTCACTGGTTTAAAAATTTCATTTTGTACTGTGTAAAGTATTACTTCAGTACAATAACAAAATGCAATTTATAAATTTACAACAAGAGACTACAGCCGCTCCTTACTTTTCAATGCTAAGATCTTCATCAATGTGGCGGAGATATCTGCATACACAGGTGTATGTTTTTGAAGTAAATGTGGGAGGGACAGGGTGGAGTAGCTGGCAGATGGGGCATCATTACTACTAAATAGAAGGGGTTTATGGAATTTTATGGAGTGGTTTAGATGTGCAACTACACACACATGTCAAAGGGAACTAGCTACAGGGTAGAAGCTCCTAGGATGTGTTTGTTTGAAGGAAAAAACATTTGTTTTTTATGAAGACCCTCACCCACCAACCTAGTTGGTGGCATGCTTCATCATCGGGTCCCACCCAAGGTACTGAGTGTACCTTGGGTGTGCTTCGATGCCTAGTTACAGCGGAGCAGGTTTTGTGCTGTGAGTGTGCAGTGAAGGTGAGTTGTGTGTGAGTTAAAAAACTGTCCAATGGGTCCCAGAATTCAAAAGACTATTTTAATGTTGGGCCCTTGTGTGAATTTAAAAGGTGGTCTAAAAATAATATATTTAGGACCAGCTGTGTGGCGGACACACTAAGGTGCGACGGAGTTCCGATGCGGCCGCAGCAGGTAAGGGAAGCGGGTCTCAGACTTTGGCGAAAGTGTGACTATAGGTCGGGCCCCCCATGGAACTCATGGGGCACATTCCTGAAATTTTCAGAGAAATGAGCCATTAGAGGAAAACATCCTCTTCCACATATCGCACCTTAGTGTGTGCGCCACATAGCTGGTCCTAAATATATTATTTTTAGACCACCTTTTAAATTCACACACAGGTCCTGATGAAAGCCAGTTTAACACTGAGACCTAGCTGAAACATGTTGATCACACCGGATATCGGAGTCATTAATTATCTCCACTGATATCCACAGTTTTTTAACTCACACACAACTCACCTTCACTGCACACTCACAGCACAAAACCTGCTCCGCTGTAACCAGGCATCGAAGCACACCCAAGGTACACTCAGTACCTTGGGTGGGACCGGATGATGAAGCATGCCACCAACTAGATGGTGGGTGAAGGTCTTCTTAAAAAACAAATGTTTTTTCCTTCAAACAAACACATACTAGGAGCTTCTACCCTGTAGCTAGTTCCCTTTGATTTATATACATTCATTGGGGAAGTGAACTAGCCCTAGTTGTTCCTCTCTCTCCTACTTGATAGTAACTAATACACACACACACTCACACACACACACACACACACAAGATTAAGACCATTGCTATTCTCAAACGACACTTCTAAAGATATTATAACCCTAAAAGAGACAAACCAGGTGTAAATGTACCCCAGCCAAGCATGGAGTAAGTGTAGCTCCACATATGCCCAATCACAGGTACTGCAACACAGTACCAATTAAAACAACTGAGGAAGGGAAATAAAATAGCACCCATAGGAACTCATATTAAATTAATTAAATATTGAGATTCAAATTATATATATATATATATATGACCATATTGATGAATTTTCTGATTTTGCAATCAAAGAATTATTGCAATTACAGAGCGCGAAAATGAAATATACTAACTGAAATATTTCCAAAGAAGAGAAGCAGGCTTATGAAAAACTCAATGATGATCCTAGCATTGTTGTTAAGACCTCGGATAAGGTGGGAATGTGGTACTTAGGAATGTTAACAAATACCTCGAAGAAGCACACAGACAGTTCTATAATTCAGGCTGCTATGAAATAATTTCTGCCAATATGTATAGATCTATGATGTTATGTATCACAATGTCTTGTGGAATTGGAAAGATAAGGGATTACTGAGTGTTTATGAATGCAACTTTCTTAGAACAGGCAGACCAGTAGCCCCATGTTTTATTAGCTTCCCAAGGTTCCTAAAATTCCACAAACCCTCCAGGGAGACCAATTGTGTCTTCCAACGGTGGACTATTGGAGAATACCGTTATATATTTGGATCTTTTTCTGTTACCTTTTGTATTAAGTCTACCCTCTTATTGCTACTACAGATTTACTCTTGAAGACTAATTACATCAATTGGGAATCTACTTAGTTGCTCATCACTATAGATGCCATCTCATCCTGCACATGTATACATCACGAAGCAGGTCTGAGAGCTTAGAGACATTTCCTTAGGGGGCGCCCTATAAATCACTTTGAACGCAAAGACATGCTATTAGAGATGGCCAAATTCTGTTTGAACAACAGCATCTTTCTATTTAAATTGGATTGGTTCAGGCAAACATCAGGCACCACTATGGGTACTTGCTTCGCCCTCTGTTATACCAACATCATTACGGGCTAGTGGTAGGAGCCATTAGTCTGAATCAGCGGTTCCCAAACTCTGATCTGCAGCCCCCCAGGGGTCCGTGAAAGATTCCCAGGGGGTCTACAGGCAGCAGTTTTAAAAGCACTGCAATGTTCCTTGTATAACCAGTTGTTTTCAGGCAACAATAAAAGTGTGAAGATTACTCCGGTGATTAATGTACCTGCTGGAGAGAGAATGGAGTTTTGTCTAGTGGCAGCTTTGACTCATCTATGGTAGCACGTTAATATGCCTGCTACAAAGAGTGTGTTCCATGCATTTTACAGAACAATATTTTATGTGCATAGCTCAGTGGGTTACTGCTTTTGTTACAGAGATTCTTTTGTTACTGTGCAGTTCATAAATTACAATCGTAATCTAGCACAGTGAGGTATGAACTGCTATCAAAGAGCTACATGCAAACTGTATGGTATAAGTTACTAAGTTATGTTTTTCTCCCAGTCTTTTAATATCCTGCTGCTACTAAAAAAGGTCTGTTTGGGTAGATATAAAATCATATTATTAAAGTCAAAGCTAACCTCTGTGTTATGTTCTGAATCCTGAGTTTCTGCTTCTCCAGACCAAGCACTCTTAAAAATGCCTGCCAGTATGGATGACGTGACTCCTACACCTTGTAGTCCAATTTGCCTTATGTAACATTTTCTATACACTGATTTACACATGTATGATTCATTGTCTCTGTATCTGTGTGATATAAAGTGCTTCGACACCCTACACTGGTACAAGAGGTGCTATAAAACAAATGAAATACATGTGACAGCGGGACTAAGTAGAGATGAGAGGCACGGTTGGAGGGAGATAGTGAGGGAATCATTGAAGATTCCCAACAAAGTTTGTCATATACTGGTGCATAGTAAGGTCATCATTTACTATTCTTTAAAAGCTAATACAATTGAATTTATAATGAAAAATGTGTTGTAGCATGCACCATTTTTCCTCAAAGTGTCTTTGGGGAGAGCCCCCAAACCTCCCTTTGCATATTTTTCAATATAAAATAAAATCTTTAGTAATTTGAGTATTTGTTTGGTGTGTACTTGTTTGTGTATTTTTTGCTAATTACTGTTTTAATGTTTGAAATTTAAATCGTACATATTGCACTGCACCAACTACTTTGCACCGCTGAACTTTATGCCACTATACAACATTTTACTCTATGCCACTGCACGCTACGGCACTCTACACCATTGCACTCTATGTCGCTGCACTCTACGCTACTCTATTCTACTCTGCACCACTGTACGTCTCTGCTCTCAGCACCACTCTACTCTACACCACTCTACTCTGCACCACTGTACAACCCTGCGCTCTATGATCCTACACTCTACGAACCTGCTCTTTGGCACTCTACAATGCATCGCTGCACTCAGAGCCACTGCACTCTATTCCACTGCATTCTATCCCACTGCACTCTACTCTGCACCACTCAACTCTATGCAACTTTAGTGCTCTCTACGCCACTGCACTCTGCACCACTGCGCTCTACACAACTTCACTCTACACCTCTGCATTCTATCCTGCACTATTCCACTCTACCCTGCACCACTCCACTCTATGCCACTTCAGTCTACGTCCCTGTACTCCACTTTGCGCCACTCCACTCTATGCCATTGCGCTCTACATCACTGCAATCTACTCTGCACCGCTTTACTCTATGTCACTGCACTCTATGCTTCTCTACATCACTGTACTCTATGCCAGTGCAATACTTTACTCAAAACCAATGCACTCTATGCCACTGCACTCTATGCCAATCTACTCTGCACCACTGTACTTTAAGCCACTTCACCCTAGGCCACTCTACTCCACTCCACTCTATGACACTCCACTCCAAGATACTCCACTCTATGACGTTTTACTCCATTAAACTCTGCTCCACTGACACTCTACGGCACTCAATTCCACTCAACTCTCAGCCCCACTCTATGCCATTCAACGACACAACTCCACTCTGCGACGCTCTACGCAACTTCCTCTATGTCACTCCATGTCAGTTTACTCCACTCTATTCCATGACACACTACTCAACTCTACTCCACACCACACTATGCCACTCCACTCTATGGCAATCTACTTCACTCTACACCAATCTACACTACAACAATCTACTCCACTCTCTGCAACACCCTCTATGTCACTCTGCTCTGCTCTAGACCAATCCACGACACTCTGTGCCACTCCACTCTACGACACTCTACTCAGCTCTGACATTGTACTCCGCTCTACACCACTGAACTCTACGCCTGTCCACTGTACGACACTCTACTCTCTCTACTCTCTCCATGACACTCCCCAATACTGTACGCTACTCCATGACACTCCACATCACTCCTCTGCTACTCAACTCTACTGAACGCCACTGCATAACACTCCACTCCCCTCTACTTTACCGCACTAACTTTTAGCCATGCTGAACAGCAGCCCCTCTGGTGTACAACAGTGCTAAAACATATTGGCAAAGCCAATAGCTCTTTCATAGGCAAGACCTTTTGGCTTTGCAAATGTTTGTTTTTTTAATTTATGAACGTGCAAAGCTGTCCCATTGCTATACCACTTACTTTTACTTTGAAAGTTTGCAATTCTGATCCTGTAGTTTTTGTGTGCTAAGAAAGTTTGAGAACCCCTTTACGCTACAAAATTAAGCCGATGAAGCTGTTGGGCTTTGTGAATATTTTTTTCTATGTGTTTATGCCCCCTACGGGCGCAAGTCTAAAATAACGTTTATGGATCAGTCCTATCGTTCACAACTAGCACGCTCCTCTGAGCTTATTTACAGATAATGAAATGCAGCCTCTGAAAGCCACGCCCCTAGCTTCAGTTTAACGAATCCTCCCTCGCGACCGTGCGTGCATTTTCCTTAGGACGCTGCGCAGAACACACACAAGGCCTGCGTCAACGACCTTCTTCAGTGCACTTTCCTAAGCATCATTTATCAGACTTTTCGGGTGATTAAAGATTCCGTTTGCCATACGTTGCTCATGATCTTTTTCAAACCCTGTCATTTGTCAGGGGATTTCGATCTCATCTGTGTTTAGATTATGGGTCTTGAGAACAAGTCACCCCGCAGACAAACACCTAATGTTATAATTTTTGCTTTTGCAAAAGTCCTGCTCGCCCCCCACCAAACCCCGCTCAGACAACCCCTTTGAAAACAGTAACAGATGATGACATACAAATGCATAAATCTGCGCTAACTTCAAGTTTTCTTGAGAAAAAAATACCCTAACTCTAGGCCCATCTACATTTGGCACCCTGACAGAAACTTTTTGGACTATTGCTTTACCCAACACTGGCCAAAAATAACCAAAGCCCTCATGTGTCCCTTGATTTGTTTTAAAGTGCGTTCAAAAATTGCAAAGGAGTTGGAGCGTAAACTTGCAATCGAGGAAGGCTGCACTTAGGGAAAGAATGATTCTTTTCTTATCTGACGACATAAAGCATAAACGTCAGGGCGTTTTTTTCGCAGGGTGCACGTGGGCATGGTTTTTAATGGGGACTTTACACTAATAAATAGTAAAGCTAATCTTTTTAGGCTATAATTCAAGAACTCAATGGGTACTTTTTATAGGAACATGTTTACATTGTCGTGTTTTTCACTGATGTATTTTAGTATCTTGAGTTGTAAACTGATTTTTTCATCTAGAGATTATGTGTGCTGAAGCAAACAAAATGCTTACATTAATAAAGTGCAAAGCTCACATTTAAGTAAAACATATGCCAAAAATGCAGATTTAAGTTAGACATAGGGGCCGATTCCGATCTCGGCCGGTAGGGCTCCGAATCGGATTCGGCTTACCGGATCCGATTCGGAGCCCTATTTCCCGACCGAATCGTACGTGCGTCCGGGCGAGCGGAGTACGATGCGTGCGCTCGCGAAATCTCCGACCGACTCGTTCGCAGGACCCGACCGCTTTGACCGACTCGCACGGGGACGACTCGCACCGCGCAATGGAGACGTTCCCCGGCCGGGTAAGTACGATGCGCATCGCGACCGCTCCGACCGACTCGCGCAGTCCAGCTCCAAGGAGCTGTCGGAGCCGCACTTTGGGGGTCCGTGTCGTACCCCCCTGGAAGCGTAGGCGCGCGTGTCGCACACAGGGGGGACCCATGGGTCCCCCCTACACGTGCATGTACGGCGCGACCAGCATCGACGCGAACACGCTGTCGGGGGCGCCCTTGTTCGCGTCGTGCCCATTGAGTCAATGGGAGCCCGTGTACGCGTCGTACGACTGGCTCCCATTGACTTCAATGGGAGTCCGACCGAATCGAGTCCGATGGCATACGTGCGCATCGTACTCATTCGGTCGGACTGCTAGAGTCCGATTCGGTCGGAAATCTCTCCGGGTCCGGCTCGGTCGGTGAGATTTCCGGCCCGAATCGGAATCGGCCCCTAACTGTCAGTGCCTTGTAGACTGAAAAATACTATATTAACACTGAAAGACCTGTTTTTCACATTGAATAGTTATTTGCAAACAATGTTTTCTTTTTTCTTTTCCAATGCTGTACTTTCCAGAAGCCTTCTGTTAGCTCGTGATTAGGCATTTGTTATTTATTAGCAGCAGCCGCTGCTACTGGATGGGGGTGGTGGGAGGGAGAGAGGACAGGAATTAAATAATAAAAAGGACTTACCTTTAACGGCCGGCCAGCCTCTCCTCCATCCTCCGTCCTTGTTTTTTTCCTCTTCCTGTCCCGGCTGGCAGCAGGAAACACCCAGGCAGACAGGCTCCCCTGAGCCAATCACAACGCTGCAATGCAGCGTTGTGATTGGTCTGAGCAAAGTGGATCAGCGCACAGACTGCAACAGGGAGCCTGTGCATGTTCCTGACCAGGCTGTAAAAGGCAGCCTGGTAGGAACATGCAAAGTGCGCATTTACTGTTTGGTCGGCGCAAGAGGGCTGGCCAAACAGTTCATGCGTACTTAGGGAGAGCACAGCACCCCTCCCCTGCTCTGGCCAGCCCCACCCCACCACTGACTGCAATAGGGAAAATAAAATGATAATAACAATAGTTATTATCATTTTATTTTTCCTTTTCGTCAGTGGGGCGACGCTACTCCGCCTTAGCGGAGGAGATGCCACTGTATTAGCCAGCTTATAGTAAGGTTCTTACCAAGAGAATAGGAGTTGACCAGAAGAATGATTCATGTGAAGACTATCTGTACCGCAAGACATCAACAATGTAACTTTTCAGAGTTTAATGTCCGAAAGCCTATTGTACAAGCCTGAGAAAATGGGGAGTTTGCTTATTCCCAGGAATTTGCTGAGATTCTATTGGACGATGAAGAAGTCGAAACATAGAATTTGTGTGTTTGTATTATATTGATGGACGGAATGCTGAAACAATCTCAAGCATTCACCCCCCAGTACAGAGATCTGGGCCTAAATTCCGTTCATCATCTGTTCTTGCTTTTGTCGCCCTAAGTGGGAAGGGTGTGCCCAGACGTGGGTCCCATGCTGACTGCGTCACCAGATTCAAGCTAGCCTGGCTGATGAGGGGTGATGCCCCGAAACTGGTCCCAGTATGCTTGTTTCCGGTCCAGGGAAGACCTGGCTTGGCAGTTCGGGCTGGACTGTTCCCATGAGGAACAGGGTCAAGACTGATTTGCATATGGCTGGGTCCAAACTGGGGTGGCGTGGTGAGCAAAAGAACGATGGATTAAACCCAGATCTTCGTGACTGGGGGTGAATGTTTGCTTTGTTCAGCATTCCGTCCATCATCCGTTCTTTTTGCTTTTGTTGCCCTAAGTGGGAAGGGTATACCCAGACTTGTGCCCTGTGCTCACTGCACCACCAGAATAAAGCTAGCCTGGCTGATGAGGGGTGATACCCAGAAAACCGGTCCCGTCCCAGAATGCTTGTTTCTGGTCCAGGGAGGACCTGGCTTGACTGTTCGGGATGGACTGTTCCCATGAAAAGCAGGGTCAAGACTGATTTGCATATGCCTGGGTCCAAACTGGGGTGGCGTGGTGGGCAAAAAAACGGTGGATTAAACCCAGATCTGTTGACTGGGGGGAGGTGAATGTTTGCATTGTTCAGCATTCCATCCTTCATCTGTTATTTTTGCCTTTTTGGCCCACTAGTGGCATTTAATTTACAGGTATATCAACAAAGGGAGAGGGACTGAGGGTCGTTTAGAGGTCCAGCATATGTGCCCCCGGCGAGACAATTGTATTAAATAGAGTATGCAGTTCCTGAATGAAGGAGGCAGTGCTAGGAGCAGGCTAGGATGGTTGGTGCCCTGATCCTATGGTGGAGACAGAGGGGCCAATTCCGATTCGGGCCGGAAATCTCTCCGACCGAGCCGGACCCGGAGAGAATTCCGACCGAATCGGACCCGTGCAGCCCGACCGAACGAGTACGATGCGTACGTATGCCATCGGACTCGAGTCGGTCGGACTCCCATTGAAGTCAATGGGAGCCAGTCGTACAACGCGTACGCGGGCTCCCATTGACTCAATGGGTGCGAGGCGGACAAGGGCACCCCCTACAGCGTGTACGCGGCGAAGCAACTCGGGCCGTACACGCACAGGTAGGGGGGACCCATGGGTCCCCCCTGTGTGTGACTCGCGCGGCTCCGCGTACAGGGGGGTCCGACACGGACCCCTGAAGTACGGCTCCGACTGCTCTTTCGAGCCGGAGTGCGCGGCTCGGTCGGACTGCTCGCGGCGCGCATCGTACTTACCCGGCCGGGGAACGTCTCCATTGCGCGGTGCGAGTCGAGTCCGAGCGAGTCGGTCGGTGCGGTTTGACCCGGGAACGAGTCGGTCGGAGCGGTCGGGACGCCCAGACGAGTCGGTCGGCGAATTCGCATCGTACTCGCTCGCCCGGACGCGCGTACGAATCGGTCGGGAAATAGGGCTCCGAATCGGATCCGGTAAAGCCGAATCCGATTCGGAGCCCTACCGGCCGAGATCGGAATCGGCCCCAGAGTGTCTCCCAATTTGGGAAATTGGGCCCTCACACACCCAGGCTGGGTGTTATGCTTCATCATAGAGCATGCTCCTCGTCAGGCCGGTGCTGCAAGGCCTGACAGGCACACTATGAGGGGCTCTTTATCGGAGATCTTTTATCCCAAGCCATTTGGTGCAGTGCGGGTAAGGGGCCTTGAGGTGTAGATGTGTATGCACAAATGTGCAGTGAAAGTATGTGGGGGGCTTCATTGAGGAACTGCATACTCTATTTAATACAATTTAATTTACAGGCCCTAGGTACATGTAGTACCATTTACTAGGGACTTAGAAGGAAAGTAAATAGGCCAATCAGGTGTAAGCCCATTGTACCATGTTTTTGGGAGAGAGCACAAGCACTTTAGTACTGATCAGCAGTGGTAAAGTGCACAGAATCACAATGCCAACAAAAACGAAATTCAGTAAACAGGAGGGTGAAGGCAAAACGTTTGGGGGTGACCCTGCAGAGATAGTCAAGTCCAACACTGCCACTACCCAATAAAGCTCAAACTGGACCACAACAACAACCTCACCAACTATAGGAGATGGGATGTGCTTTCTCCAGTCTCCATGACACAGCACCAGTCAAGGTGATAGCTATAAATATTGAGATTTCATTGTTTTGGTATAAAGTTAGTTTCATGCTTTTATCACTGTACCACACACATGGAGCCAACATCTGTTCGTAAGTCCTTGTCTTTCCAGCATGCTTTGAATGATATAAGCTTGGGATGTTTGTCATGTAATATCAGCAAACAAAAATGTGATACACCATTTATAGTGAGGAAAGAGAAGATCTGATGTGTAGGAAATGGCTACACTAGCAACGTCATAGCACTTGTAGTAACAGTCAGGGCAGATATCTTTCATTTTAAGGACTGAGCACCCTCACTCATCTAATGTGCAATCTTCAACATTGGGACTGCTCTCGACCCTGGACTTGATGTTTCTGGGTAGTGTAGGATCCTGATTGGTAAGGAGTTCTTTATAGTAGGCTTTCTGAATATTTGGTCTTCAACTGAAGATTCATACCTATTTTCTGACCCTCCAGTCATATCCTATCCTTAATCCCCCTGGTTTATTGAGAGAACTGGAGGGCATATAAGTTTAAAATTACCTTGTGGTAGACAATGATACATTATTCTAATCTCCTTAAGGTAAACAGCATGGGACATTAAGGGTAAGAATTATTCCTCATATCTGAGATCAACATGTTTCAATCATTTCTCAAGCTTTCTGTCTGGCCTTCTTCAGGACTGAATTATCATCTACAATGTCTCTCCAATGCCTATCAATGGAGGGGTTTAAGTGTCCCAGCTCTGGAGGTATGATGAGTGGCAGAACTGGTTTTAACCCAGTTCTGGCTCAGGCAGCCTAAAGTATATTTTTACAAAATTACTTTTCTGCTAAATTTATCAAAAATCGGCTTGCACTATTAAGTCAAATTTTAAAAACTCAGAAGGGAACAATTTGAACCATTTTTCTAGTACTTTCTAAGCGGAGGTGAAAATAAAGATTTTAATACCACCTAGCCTAATTAGGGGAAGGTGAGGTTATCCCTACAGAGTAATTTAGCTTTCGGGTTTTATTTCACTATGAGGGCACACTAACTTTAATATGTTGTGTGCCACTTTCCATATTAGCCCCTTTCCCTATACGCTTGCAAGAGAATTATAGGAGTGACTTATAAATATATAAAAATAGGCTATTCCTACACATCAAAGGCATTTTCCCCAGTCATGTGTCATTGCAGTGCCTTTAACTACAACCTAGCTAGAGCATAGTAGTGGTCCTACCAGAAATATATGTTTATCAAAAATGTGGGTAATGCATATACATCTACAGCCCACATATGAGACTGAACTTTTCATGAACTTTTGATGCCATAGGTGCACCTAAGGAATCATTTACAATGGACCTATAGGGAAGTAAATAGGTCAAATGGGGAGCTGTAATGTACAGCACATAATTTAGAAGAGACACAGAGACACTTTACTAGTGTTTAAGGGTGGTAAAGTCCTAAAGCCATCAACAATAGGGTCCAGAAAAAGACAACAAATCTGTGGTGGCCAGGCAGAAAATGTAATTTTTAACAGCTTACTGCAACTACAGAGATCTAGTGAAATCCTAATATGTAGTATAACTTATGAGTATTTGTGAGGAATCTTTGGACATTACCCATCTAGTATTTCCCTTTCATTGCTTTTTCTAGAAACATCCAACAAACCACCACATGTCTTTGCACAATGTGAAACCCCTTATCGTTTGTCAACACACCTTTAGCACACAGTGTTAGCACAACATGCAAGGTGGGAAACAACCATAATATGAGTGTAAGTGGTTTTGGTCTAAAACCACACTTTTAGATAATATGGTGCTGTCCGGTGGCTCACCCTTTCTTATATTCTTAGAGGGCTAAAAGGGGGAAGATATGGATGGTTAAGCTCACAATTTGACCTGCTTGATGCTTCCTGAGGTTCTGTGTCATGGGACTTAACTTTCAATTTAGAATCCTTCCCAAGCCCAGTCTGTGAAACCATAAGCAGCCCTGGCAAAAGTGCTTAACATAGCTCTTTTCCCTTTGTCTCTTTGTACAATCTCTCTTTCTCTCCATCCATCCATTCTCTTTCTCCCCTTCTCTCCTTACGCTCTTCTCCCTCTCTGATTGCATTCTCTCAAATGTTCCTCTCTCTTCTTCTCTTTCTTTATCTCTTGAAGCCTCCCTTTGCCTGTTACTAATAACTGTGAGGAGCTGGGGAAAGTGACAAAGGCAACAGAAGTAGCCCTGGGCTTTCAAAACTGGTCCCAAAGGGCTCCAGGCCACTAGGGAAATACCTAGTGGAATAAAAGGTCTTCCATTCAGCCTCTGGTTAGCTCCTTATATGTTCACAAAAATGGTGGCCACACTTGTAGCTAATTTTTATCTTCAGTGGTGATCTATTTACATTTATCTGGATGATTGGCTTCTCCATGCACCCACAAAGACTCAAACTCTACAGAAATTGGAGGTGGTATGTTCTTGTCTGAATCATCGCAGAATTCAACTCAGCATACCAAATTACCAGTTGTTGCTCTCTAAGGAATTAGTGTTCATTGGAGCCTGCTTCCGGAAGGGTATATATTTGGTTTTCCTTCTTAATCCTAAAACCTTGAGACTCTGTCAACTTCTGCCTTCTTTTCTGTTATTGAGTCTGGAACATGGAATGCTTTGGTTGACTAACCAATGTTACATGACATCTTACAGTCCAACAATTCCATGGCCTTATCTTTACCTTTGTGTGCTCCTTGACCATTTGTAGATCAATTGGATGCCAGAGCCCTAGCACTTTGACACATTCATTCTTGTAACAACACAGGTAAAACAGTCTCTGCATGGAGATTTATTCCAACACACCTGTCCATGGGTCTATCACTTCAACCAGGATATCCTGTAGTACTGAATACGGATGCCAGCTCCTCAGATTAGTGAACCATTCTGTAGCAATTATGTGTTCATGGTCGTTCATCCATAGTGAAGGGGTGATGTTCTTCCAACTGAAGGGAACTGACATTAGTCTTCAGAGCTCTGTGCACTTCCAAACCCAGATCCAAAAACACTCTGGCCCAGATTAACGAAGCCCTTGCATAATCAAGACGATGCAAGCCAACGCAAGGGTTTCAGTGAAATTTTCTAAGCCACCTTGCCTGGCTCTGCATGGCATAGTAAATCTAGAGTAACGTAAGACGGCACAAATAGCCACCCTGCATTACTCTACATAGGGAATGCGTTCCATGAGTGGAGTGTGGGTGGACCCACATACCCACCTATGGATTTTGGTGCAATCCAAAATTTACTCAGGCTAGTAAACCTGGGATTTCATTAACATGCTATGCTATCCCAACAGTGACATAATGAGGAGAAATATGTTTCTTTCTCCTCGTTATTTCCTCTTTCTACATGTGCTGCAGTCTGCAGCACACGTAAAAAGAGGGAAATTACTCTGAGGATTGTTTTTGTGCAGGAAGGGGCCTCTTCCTGCAACAAAAACAATCCTGCACATTCCTGCTTTCTACATTTGACACAGAGGAGCAAGTTGTCTTGTTCAAATGTTAGTAAATCTGACCATGTGTGTTAGTAAATTCAAACAATATGGTGACAGTCGCACATATAAACCGACAAGAGATTTGATGCAAATCTTTTCATTTGGTGGGAGTTAAGATGGTATTCAGGGAAAACGTTATCTCCTGTTCCTGAAGGTGGTCCTTATCAAAGGGCTGGACAATGTCTAGATGGCCCATCTGAGCAGAGTGAGCCCTTCTTCTCAGGCCTCTCTCTAGTTCCCTCGTTTTCAAGCCAGCTGCAGGAGAATTGGGGCCTAGTTTCTAGATCTTTTTGTGTCCCAGAACAACATCCAATCACTCTAATTTTGCTTTTGCTTTTCTGTGGAAAGGGACTGGATGGTAGATGCTTTGACTCTGAAAGGCCTTGAAAGCTTCTTTATGCCTTACCTCCCTTCTTACTGATTCCCAAGTTGCTCAGATCTTGGGAGGAAGATAATGGAATGATTGTGGCGTTCCTATTTTAGTACCGAAGAACATGGTTTCCTCTGGTTCGAACCATGGAAATCCTTTCTCCTCTACCTTGGCCTGTGGATCCTCCACCTCTCCGCCCCATGGATTATCCACTTCTGCAGAGGTTAGCACTTATGGTTTGGAAATTGAAAGGAGGAATTAAAAAAAGGTCTGCCCTATGAACTACCTGAGGCTACCCATAAATCCCACAGCCCCTCCAATCTAAAATATTATGCACATCATTGGAGTGCATTTTAGAAATGGTGAGCATCCCATTATGCCTTTACATTGTGGGTTTACATATATTGTTCGATTTCATTGAGATGGATTTTCTCGTAATCTTTTAATTTCAACTTTACAAGCACTAAGGTCTGAGTTTAGGTCTTTTGAGGGTCCTTTGGGTAGTCCTAGAGATGGGGAAGCTTTCCCAAATGTTTTCTATTGGTCTGTCTGGTAGTTTGTCTTCTAGCCCCTCCTGGATATTTGAAAGTTGCACCAATTGAACCTGCGGTATCATTGATATAAAATATCTGGCCTTGAAAATAGCTTTCTTTGGCCCTGATTATTAATAGGACAGATATTAGTTCAGGGATATCTTTTGGCAGAAATGTATCAGTCTGACTGGTATCGCTGACGCAAATATACCTTTTCCATGGGGATTAATTCTCTCATTTATCATTTACTCTAAACAGGTGGTAAATGAGAGCGGGGGATGGGGAGGGTGGCAGAGCGAAAGGGAGGATGTGTCCTTGCAGGAGGAAACATCACATTCACCCATGCCTTAAAACAAGGTTGGGCAAGGGGCTGGGTGGGCGCTAGGGACCAGAGCCAGGCTGAACTTGCAACTCAATCCCAAAGCAATTTTATCTGCTGGATTTTCCAGCAGCTAAAATAGGGTATAGACACCAGGTGTCTGTGCAAAATACATAGAACACAATGGTGCACATGCATCAAAGTTGGTTTTTGCGAATCCTTATTAGCGAATTTCAAGGAATCGCTAATAAGGAATCGCAAAATCCAATGCATGCAATTATTCGCCATAAAATAGCGAATCGGCTTTATTCGCAATTGCAAATAGCGATTACATAGTACCGAATGGCTATTAAAGAAATCGCTATCTGCGATATCGCTATTAGCGAATTCGCAAATAGCAAATTCGCTAATAGCGAAAGCGCAAATTGCGCGTCGCTTTTGGTGCATGTTGATGACATCACAATCAGGAAGTGATGCAGCCCATGCTGATTTCAGTGCACTGAGAGAGTCAGAGGAGGAGGCAGAGTGCAGGAGCACAGCTGGAGTTACATATTTGTGCCTTGCAAATACTGTTTTGTGGCAAACAGATGGAATCAGGAGAACCGGGGAAGAAAGCAGCTACAAGAAAAAGAAAAATCAAATTTAGTGAGAAGGAGATAGAAATCCTTATTGAGGAGGTCGTGAGGAGCCATGACAAGGTGTTTGGCAAACTATCGCTCCAGGTCCCTGAGTCAGATAAGAGAAAAATCTGGCTCAGGATACAATCCAAAGTTAACGCAGTGGGGGTCACCCACCGCAAAACCGACGATCTAAAAAAAAGGTGGTATGACCTGCGCACCTGTGCCAAGGAGAGGATTGTGGAGAGGCTCAAGGAGGCAAAGAAGACTGGAGGGGGACCTGCAACACTGTCTGGGAACACACCCCTGGAGGACCTAGTCGAGCCAACACTCCAGCCTGAAGCTGTAGTCGGAGTGACGCAGTTCGACACCTCAGCAGCGGCCAGTACTTCACAAGGTAAGATGCAATCAAATGTCCATTTAAAGCAGAATATAAATTGTGAAACATCATGTCAGTTCAGCTCTAGTGTTCAGAATCAAACTCCAGTCCACATTTTACTTGCAACACCCAAATGCATTATGGGAGTAACAGGCAGGGAAGGCAAGTTGGTAGGCAATTACAACTAGGGAGTAAAACACGTGAACACTGTGTGTCAGATAGTCATTTAATTAAACAAAAAAATGCTGAATGTGACACTACATTCATGTAAGAATTACTAAAAATTGCACTGTTTAACATCACAGATGCAGCAGCAGAGGAGTCGGAGGAAAGTGGAGGCGGAGACACACAGGATACTCCGGCTGAGGCAGATGTGGAAACACCTGTTGCCCCACAAACCACAGACCCTGCACCCACTAGACGCAGGTCCCCAGTCCCACCACTTCCGGCCATGGAACTTGAGGAAGAGAGCGATCATGATCCCCAGACATCCCAGCCTGGAGGTACAGCCACGACAAGACCCCAGTCACAGGTCCGACGCATCACTAACCAGACCCGGAGGCGCAGGTCAAGGGCACAGATGACATCACAAGAAGACGACAGTCCAAATCTCTGGGGTGGGCTGGAGAGCCAAATGTTGAGGGTGCAGCGCCTGCAGGCAAAAAACATGAGATTGATGCAGGCACAACTTAGCAAAATGGCAAACAACATGGCAGAAATGAGAGACTGTGTCAAAGAGCTGACTACAGCAGTGGTGGAAGGTAATAGGCAGTCCAATGAGGCCATGCAGGTGCTATGCAGGGTGATGCAGGAGGACCAGGTGTCCCACAGGAAAAGGCATCGCCAATTATTAGTGTGCCTAGATGGCTACACGAGATCCAACAACCGCCTGAGCAACAACACAGCTCTGCTGTTCCGTCGGTCTGTGGCCATGAAGGTCGAAATGAGCCATTGTTGTGGGGATGTGGCCAGAGCACTGGTCCAGGTCACAAATGCTGTAGAGCAAATACAGACTGCTACTGCTGGGGGCAGCAATGCAACGGGGGGAGGGGGGAGTGAGGAGGTGTCCAGACTCAGTAGTCTGTTGGTGCCAGTGACAACATGCAGGAGGCGCACCACTAGGAGTACCACACCTTCCGAAGCCTCCATCAGGGACGTGAATGAGGCCACCGAAAGGCGTTTGGGAGTGCGTGGTTGTAGAAAATAGTGTGGCCTTGGCAGACTAACTCCTTTATGGTGATGTAACCATTGACAATGCTATAGTAGTGACTGACATACAAGTCTGATGTTGATGTGTTGTTGTTTTATGTTGTTTACACTCACTGTCCTATTTAGCACCTGGTATGTGTGCATTAACACAACCACATTGCTACATGAAAATACATGCTGTACAGTTCAAAAATGCTGAGTCGTGTCTCATCATTACTCACCTCAAAAACATTTTTGTGTAATTTCAGCACGTCTCCTTCTCCCTTCTGCTAAGCTTGCCCCAGCTGCTGCTCGCAGTGGTTGCCCTGGCTGGTTGTCCTCCTCAGGCTCGCTGTCTGACAGTTCCAGGGGTATGCCTCTCCTAGTAGCGATGTTGTGCAACATGGCACATGTGGCCACAATTCTGCAGCAGGTATCTGGTCGGTACTGCAACGCCCCGCCAGTCTTGTGGAGGCAGCAAAACCTACTTTTCAGCTGCCCAAAGGTGAGCTCTATGACGTTTCGTGGTGCAATGTGCGCTGCATTATATCGCTGCTCACTTGGAGTAGTTGGGTTGAGGTATGGTGTCAGGATGTAGTTGCGCACGGCATATGCGCTGTCACCTACAGGGTAGTAAGCAAACCGTTAGCAACATTTCCATTAGGCCATAGTGTCAGAGAAAATGTAACATATGTTTACCAAGCAGATGTCCTTCTCCAAATTCACCCCCAAGGAGACGAGTGTGTATGCCACTGTGTCTAAATATGTACGAGTCATGTGTGCTGCCAGGGTATTGTGCCACAATGTCAGTGATGATATTTTTTGCATTGCAGACTACTTGGATGTTCAGTGAATGATAGGATTTGCGGTTCCTAAAGATGTACTCATTCACTGATGGTGGACAAATGGCAACATGAGTTCCATCTATGCAACCTATTACATGGGGAAACCGGGCTACCTGATAGAAGTCTAGTTTAGTCTTAAGCAAATCTTGTGGGGTTGCAGGGAAGCTAATGTGGTGGTGTATCCTTGTCAACATGGTCTGAAGGAATGCATTAAAGAAACATGACAGGGAACTTTGTGACACCCCTCCAGCTACAGCTACTACACCCTGGAAGCTGCCTGACGCTAGTAGGTGCAGGGAACATAGGACCTGCACATGAGTGGGAATGGCATGTGTCCTGTGAGTCTGGCGCTGCAGTAGGGGATCCAATTCTGCAATCAGATCATGGATCATGGCAGCATTTAGCCTGTACTTGTCATAGATCTCCTCTTCAGTCTGCCCCAACAATGTGATGCACACTCTAAAAATGTGCTCCTGTAATCTCCTTCTTCTCTGTGCCGCTGCTCGTAGCCTCATCCTCCTCGCCATGACGTAGAGCGCTGCCATAGTGAAACATTCTGAGTCCTTCTGGGCCTGTTTAAATGCTTTGCTGATGTGCTGCACCTGCTGAGATTGTTTTCACCTGTTTACCACCTGCCTGTAGAAATCGGTAAATAGCGAGCGCAAAATAGCGATTTCTATGGGAATCGCTATTTGCATTTTTTGTGCATAGCTTTGCAAATCTTTATTTGTGATTCGCAATTAAGGATTCGCTATTTCAGGACTCGCAAATTTGCGAGTCCTTATTTTTGCGAATTCCATGCCATTTTGCTATTTGGTGTTGGTGCATTGCGAAGGCCTATTTTGCAATCGCAAATGGTCTTTTTTTGCGATTCGCAACGTTTGCGATCGCAAAATAGCTTGATGCATGTGCCAGAATATTTTTATGTAAATTTTATTCTAAACTTAGGTCTTGCATTATTAAACCTCTTCTGAATAAATATTTTATTAGACATTGCACACAGGCACTTTATTTTCTTCAACTCTTAGCAACTGATGAAATAGCGACTGTTCACACTTAACTTGGGGTTGTACGGAACATTAGGAATACCCGAGAGTATGATTATAATCGATTCACAGTACCATCAGCACTTTCGTTATTTGCTGTGCCTGAATTAACTTACCTTATAGGATATCAGTCCTCTATTAAGTGGCAATTAGGAGCAACATTTAGAATTGTGTTTTGGCATTTGAGTTTCATCTAATGGTTTAGATAGAGGCCAACATTAGTTCTTATCCAAACAAATTCCTGGTCATATACTATTAATAAACCCCAGTGATCAATTATCGCACAGAATCATACATTCAGGTTTTTCTCCACTGTGATTAACGCCCAGTATTTGACGAAACATCTACCTAGTAAGATTTATGTTTATGATCTTTGCCTGTAATGCCTGGTTCTCTGTGGTCTGGAGGTATAACGCTGAGGTGTTTTTTTAACCCCTGCTATAGTTGGTGTACATAGTGGGTCTTCTTTATCAAAGAGGTATTTGTTCCCCTCCTTCCTTGCTCTAGCCGTTAGCCTATTGTGTTTTTCTGTGACGGTGGGCTCTTAACTTGAATTTGTACCTCTTGATCATTCAAATTTGAAATTGTATGGTGATCTTGGGAGTGGGCAAGTATTATATTGTTTTTATCCAGCCCAATTTTAACCATGCGTACTGTTTTAACTTCCTATGATATGTTGGTATTGCTATGTATTTTATTGTACTTTTATGGTCTATTATTTAGACTGAATAAAGTTTCTTTGACTTGTCTTGACTTGACTTGGGTATAGTGTATCAGCATCTCAGAAATCTGGGTGCTGGCAGAATGGACCAGTTGTAACTGGGTAGAGAAGAACCCCACCTGGGAATACTACTCCCCTCAACTTGTAATCAAGGTTCTAGAGGCAGTTATTTTGGCTTGCAGAATTCACGAGTTAGGAGCCTTGTTATGCAAAGTTCCCTTAATAGTCCCTTCTGGAGAATGGGGTAGTGATATGTCATGATTTAAACATACTGCCTAAAATAGCTTCACCCTTACAGTGGGCTGAGGAGGTGGTTTTACCTGTGTTCCTCCCTTCACTTGCTTCCAACTGTATTCCTCCCTTCCCTTGCCTCCACTGGAACTGTTATGTCGTTTAGATGTCAAGAATGCTCTCTTTATTTATTTAGATAAGTCTCATCCTTCCTGTAGATCAGATCGTTTTGTGTAATATTTGGCTTTGCAGTCAGAATCAAAGCGTCTCTTGTAAGAGTATTAGCTGATGGATCAGATCTGCTCTATCTCTCGTTTTTCTATCTCTAGCTATGCCCTTCCATTTGAAATTCAAGGTAGACACACAGAAGAACTAACTGCATCGTGAGCAGACGTTCAAGAGGTAACTTTCTTTAAAATTTTCAGGGCAACAACATGGGCTTCCCTTCATACCTATTGACACTGATAACAGAAACATTGGCATGGGTGTGTTTAGTTCTATTCTGTAACAAATATTAATCAAAATGCATCAAAGTTACTGGGTGCTGCAAAGCAATTTTTTATATAGGTTGTTTTCTATTGAGACAAAGTTTAGTATTGCTTGGGAATAAATTTCAAGCAATGACTTTGAGGAGGATGAGGGATTTACTGGTAATGTTCGTAATCTTAGTCCGTTTCATCTTTGGACCAGTCATTATGAATCCCCCACCCTCCTGTGATTGGTCCAGGCTTTGTCTTGAGCGTGTAAGGGCAGGAGGATCTTAGAAATGTCAGCCTGTTTATGGTGCACTGCTGGGAGTGTCGGGCAGGGCCGGACTAGCCATAGTGAGCATCTGGCGTTTCCCCGGAAGGCTGGAAGATTGGGACTGATTTTGCAGCTGTAGGGGCTGTTTTTGTTACTGGGGGCTGGTTTTGCAGCAGTGCTGCTATACCGGCCCCCAGTAACAAAAGCAGCAGGGGTCTTGTCTGTCAAAATTGCCAGGGCTGCTTTGGGTTCCCAGTCCAGCCCTGGTGTCAGGTTGGCATTCACAGCTTGTCTCTTGGAGTTTTCTTGTGTCAAGGTGAGATTCACCAAAAGTAAATGTAATTGTAATTGCATTTATATAGCGCTTATTACCCCTCACAGGGCTTTACAGCTCAGTATTGACTGCTAGGACTAAGAGTAATGAAGATTATCAGCAAGTAATTGGGACACTGGCTGGCTGTCCGCACACATTTTGTTTACTTGTCTGTGACAATGCTTTTGATGCTGATTCTGTCCAATCTAAAAACTATTTCCACAGCAGATGTCAGTTCCCTGAGTCAGATCTTCTCAAGTGGGATTTTGTAAACGTTCTGAAATAAAATAAGCCAACAAGTTTGAATGCAGCATTCGACATGGAGCAGATCAAAAGTGTGCAGCCCAGGTCTTATTAAACAGTACAATAAAATAGCTTTGAAGAGAAGTGGCTTGTGACTTGAGCATAAACACAGTGTCAGCACATTAAATAAACAGAAGACTAGTTTAACATTAAGGTTTGTGTTTAAGAGATATTAAGGACACCCACAGTAATCTCATTGGCTAACAATTAATGCACTGAGATCCAGAGCTGGGCTTGATTTCAAAGAACCCTTTAGAAAGTAATTTGCGGGCTACCGAAGAGGCTGGGCTACATAGATGCGAATTACACAATAAAAAGTAGTTACTAAGGATGCAAATTGTTCTGAAACTAGCAAATAAATACTTAAAGTGGCATGAGGGAATACGTGATTTAATGTTTTATAATCAAAACCAACCAGGAAGGATTAACTTTATATTACATAACATACCATAGTATTTTGAGGTAAAAGATTTTAAACAAGGAAAAAGAGGGCAGAAGAACTTCAAAACGGATTGGAAAATGATGGAAGTTTCGCATACTGTAAGAATGGAGAAGAAATGGTGTCATTCCTGAGCCCAGAGAGCCAACTGTAGCATGAGGCATGAGACTTAAGCAATTGGGATCAGATTTACTAACTTTTCACGCAATGCAGTGCAGCCCAGCCACCACAGTTGCTTCGCTGTGTAGCACAAAAGGGAGAGGGCAGAACTGTGCCATATTTACTAAGATTTGGCTCTGTTTTCCTCTCTCCCTATACTGGGTGTATTATAGGCTGCTATGCGCCAACGCACGCATACTTGCACTGTAGTGCAAAGGTACGCGCATTCTTTCAGTCATAGATTTTGTACTGGAAGGGGGCCTTTCAAGCACAAAAGCTATGCTTTAATACTGTTTCCACTTTGTTTGTGTGTTGTACAGTGCAGCATACATACAAAGTTGGAAAAAATATGGAGTGTTTAAAAATTGCTCCACTGTTACGCCTGCCTAGAGGATGTGTACTTTTTTCGCGCCAATCACAGTCTACAAATGTTTCTAGGACGGGATTGGCATCAAACAAATAAGTGGTTTCATGGGAATACTGATGTACCACCCATGGTACGCCCCCTAGACACAAAATAGCACATACCCTTAATTTGCATTAGTAGAGGAAACTTTCCAATGGAAATCATGATTTTAGTTTTAAACTAAATTCCACCACAACACTTTGCTCTGGGTTGCTATCAATTATTTTTGTAAATCTGAGCCATGGTGTGATCTTACCTTACTTTATGTGGGTATTACACTGCTACTACAATGAGCCTTTGAATACCAGCTAAATTAGAACTGAGTGTAACTGGAAGAAAGACATAAATGTTTGTAGATTTCAGGTACCCTACTCTGCTCTGTTCCAAAGACCTCAAATGGACAATAAATAGCCTCTGATCTGCTGTCACTCAATTGAAGTGTGTGAGGAATGTGTACTCCCTCTATGTGCACCAAAGACGGATGTCTTAAGATAAATTAAAGGATAAAAGGGAAAAGAACGGTATTTTTTTGTCTTCTCATAAAACGGATAGTCTGATTTCCGCACGTTTGTCATTTATCCACATCTACGTATTAGGTCTATTTTGGAGAACGTCATGTTTCCAGCCAATTAGTTGTCTTCAGAAGGATACGTAATGCAATTGGTGCACACTAGCACTCTTTAAAAACAATATTTTGCTCAAGTGAAATCGCACTGATTCATCCTGATGAAATGATGAATAACAATTCACATCCAAGGAAGACAGCGTAAATATATGGATTTTTGCTACCATAATACAGCACCAAGCACCATAAAAATGCATATAGCGAAATATCACATCCATACAGTATGTAATACTGTGCTAAATAGAAGCCTGCCACAAATTAGCACCATCTGACCTCCACCTAGAGAGGTTATGTCATCTCCCCTTGGGTATAATAGATTTTGCCAGATTTTACAAGCCTAATTCACAAAGCCCATGCAAGTTGGAAATCTACCCTCATTGAGTTATTCATATGCTAGGAGTAGATTATTAACTTTTTGGGGATTCACAAAGAATTTGTGCATTACTAATGGATATCGATGAAAATCCAAGAATACTACAATGGACAAAATTCCCTCATGTCGGATCTCCTAGGTGGAACATTCTGCTCTAGTAAAAGGGTCAGAACTGCATATACTAAAACTTTTTTTTTTCTCCATAGGGAAGTGCCCTGTAAAGGTTTTCCATCTGCTTTTCAAAGAATTAGTTTTGTGTGAGTCCTATGTGAGGACGGAGGTGAGGTTTATTCATCATCTTTCCTCTTTTTTTTAGTCAGAGGTATTTTCCAAGTTCTAACATTAACAATACTACATTTGCCAAAACCAAAGGGAAAACTTAACAATACCATAGCAACACAGTCCACCAATCTCAAGTCTCTGCCTGCTCTTGAATCCTTATGTTTTATTGCTGCTCAGCAGCTTAGTCATCTTTTTGTGTTTGTGTGTGAATCAATACTGTTGTACCATTTGCAGTCAGGTTTCTGGAGCCCCTAAGTAGGGAGAAGGAATTTCCGGGCCAAGAGATCCTTGGTATTATGTATCCCATGGGACTTTCAGTCCGAAGAAGATCCAAAAGAAGCATGATTCGGGGCACCTGAAAGAGTATGACAAATATAAGGAATGCTTCTGTAAGAGTGTGTTCACGGTTAAACCCATACCCTCCTTCCAGGAGGCATTAAACGCCAGACAAAATTACAGCCTGTTTGTCCCAACTATCCTCCCAATAGAGGGGATCCCCATAGAAGGAGAACCTGGGATAGACAACAGTAATATGTTCAATAAGGAACAGAGATATAGCAGACCCTTGTGTCTAGGAACTCCTCCTTCTGGAGTGGCAGATGAGGAACAGGCACTTTTGCATATGTTCGAAGTGGAGGAATTATATCAGCCAAGATTGTCAGAGTAGACTCCTTTGTCCAAAGTAGCAGATGATGTGATGAAAAGACTTGCCAGTCTCTTGGGAAAAAGGTTAGGGCATCACTGAGAGCTGAGTGACCACAACCTACTTTGGATGGCAAAGTTATCTTGACACTAGAGTGTCTGCTTTCCTGGTGAAGTACATGAAAGATCGTAAAAAAGACTTAGGGCCTAATTACGAGTTTGGCATTCCATAGGACTGCCAAACTCGCGGTGGAGGTGCGGTGGCATTCAGGGACTGCTGCACCAGTGGTCCGACCGCCGTATTATGAGTACGGCGGTCGGACCTCCATGGGACTGCCTCAACCGCCAGGGATCTGCGATCCCTGGCTTGGCTCGGCGGTCTTCAGGCCGCAATATGGTTGGTGGTGCCACTGCAGCACTGCCAAGCATATTACGAGTTTCCACACTGCCAGCGGTCTCATGGCGGTTCTCAAGGCATGAAACTGCCGGCAGTGAAGATGCCACTATTCATGGGGGTGCATGCAGGGAGGGCACATGTTGTGCCCCTCTGTGTGCATGCACCCCTGTTCCTGCATGGCATGGACTGCAGAGTCCATGCTGTGCTGGAACATGCATTGGCGGTCCTGCGGCGGTGCAGTTTTAAATCTTACATATGAGCCTTTGTACTGCACAACCACACCGCCTGCCCGCCAGACCATGAAATGACTCATAATCTGACTGGCGGGCGGCATTGAGGTTTGGTGAGTGTGGCGTGGTGTGGCGGCCCACTCCCACACCGCCAAACTTATAATTAGGCCCTTAAACTGTTCTCTGAAAGCTTTCCAAAATGAGCTCATGGATGTGGTGAACCCCCTCACAAAGATCCTGGAGTTGGCAGAAGAGGCAAAGCCCTTTGGAGTCACTTTGTCTCCAGAAATAGTTTCAAGCTTGACGCATAAATGTTGGGTAATGCCAAATGTGCTTTATCAGGGGAATTACTCTGGTCCTTTTTAATTAAGGTAGACCTAAGTTGGGAGAACTGGTCCATTGGAAGCAGGAGCTGTGGTGCAGGAGTGCCTTTTCAGAGACCCTTTTGTGAAGAAGCTGGGGAAGTTTGTGGCAAATCTTTCCATGCTGGACAAAGCCCAAATTTGATGAACAACATTTTTGATAGGAATATTTTCCCCAAATGTAGGCATGCGAGGAGGGGGGCTCGCCCGGTCGCTTCTTGCAGCATCGTCCGCAGAGGGGACTGAGTGGATGGAATAACATCTGGCAGGTTAGGAGACAGTTCAGTGCCTTCTTTCTATTTCGAGGGTATGCTACAGGCAGAGGAAACAGAGGAAGCTGCAGTAGAAGAGCAAATGCCTCAGGAGGTTATTCCATAAGGGATACTTTCTTTTTCCCTTCTAAAGTTAAAGAGAGGTTGGGATTCATCTGGGAGAAATGAAAGGAAATTACAGGAGATCTGTGGGAGTTGCAGACTGTTCAGGATTTTCACGCAGAATTCTATGGGTCGCCATAGCAAACACTAAGGCCCAAACTCCTAAGGCTTTCAAAGTCAGAGACAGCTCTCGTAGATACATAGGTGGCGGAGATGGAAAGGAAGGGTGCCATCTGCAGCTCCACAACCCACCTAAAGGGTTTTTTGAGTAACATGTTCTTCATGGAGAAAAAGGACATAGGGCACAGGCCTGTTATAAATTTGAGGAAATTCAATGAGAGGCTTGTTTACCACCATTTCAAGATGGAGGCAATCCATCTGTTGAGAGTGGTCCTTCTTTCATTAGAATGGATGGGCAGGTTGGACCTAAAAGATGCCTACCTAATGGTCTCATTTTCACTCCTCAAAAGAGGTTCTTCAGTTTTGTTGGACGGGTCTAATGTATGAATTTATATCTCTGACTTTTGGGCTTTCTTCAGCCCCTTGATGCTTCACCAAGATACTGTGTTTAGTAGTAGGACACATGGGAGCTAGAGGCTTAAGAATGCTTATTTACCTAGGCAACATTCTGCTGATATACCTCAACAACTGGAGTGCAAGCCGAAGATGTCTATTGCTTTACTACAAGATGTGGGGTTTATGATCAATCAGAAGTGGGAACTAATTTCATGTCACTCAATAACCTTTTTGAGTTTTATAGTAGATCCATTGGTGGCTACTCTCAACCTTCTGGAAAAGAAGACATCTAGGATCAAGAAAGTGTTAAGGAAAGCCCTCCAGAGGGACAGACTCTCCTACAGACTGCTAGCTAAACTTGTGACACCTCTGCCAGCACCTCCAAACACTGGCAGTGACCTTTCACAAGTTTTAGGGTATCCTTAAGGGAAAGACGCACAAAGTGCACTTTGCACACTGGACACATTTTTGCAACCTTAAATCTTGTGAGTTTCTGGATTACAGGCTTTAAGAATTCAAAATAGTTTTGTACATTCAGCCATAGGTTCTCAGAGATATACTCATGCAGATAAAGGTTGATGTGTGCCTCTTGTAGGATTTAAAGGGGGTGATCAAGGAAATACCAAAACATAATACCGGAACTGTTAGACCTGGCACGTTTTGGCATGGTTTCTCCTGTCTTATTGCTTCTGGCCTCCACTTTTTGACTGTGTGCTGAACTCCGTTTTTGCTGGTTTTAGGACTCCTGGCACTTTACCACTGCTGAACAGTCTGAACAGTGCTAAAGTGCATGTGCTCCGTGTCTAAAATGTAATGGCATTTGGTTTCTCCATGATTGACATATTTGATTTACTAATAAGTCCCTAGTACAGTGCACTGTGTGTGTGCAGGGCCTGTAAATCAAATGCTACTAGTGGGCCTGCAGCACCCACATGGGTAGCCCTTCAAACATGTCTCAGGCCTGCCACTGCAGAGTCTGTTTGTGCAGTTTTTAACTGCCATGTTGGCCTTGCAAGTACACCTACTTAAGAACTTTGGAGCCTCGTCAGGTACCCAAACCAAGATGCACAGCATATTTGTATTGTCCAATACAGTTCAGACATATTTCTCCATATTTGAATCCAATTTCATCCAACTGTAATCTCAAAGTAATCAATGATTCTGTGTTTTCATCATTCCATATAACTCTTTATTTCAACGAGTGCCTTCCAGGCTTTACTCATGTAACACGCAGAGGTTCAAATTTATTATAATCCAACGTGAAGAATTCGATCCCATCTCAATGCATTTCGGGCACTTATGGCCCTTCCTCAGAGGTAACTACAATGTAATCAGGATAAAATTGCATGTTACAGATGTTAATTGTTTACAAATTTGAGTTAATTTATACCATTGTGCCTTAATTGTTGTCCCCCATATGAACAACCCAAACTAATACTATCTATATGGCATGACAAAGCTAAATCCAAAACCATAAAAACATAACCTGTGCCCAATAAGTACACACGTTCCATGCTACAGTTAAAAAAGCCATAATCAATGTGAACCCACTATACTCTTTAACTCCTAAACTGATACTCCATTCCTGTGTTACGCTATCCCTCTCGCTTCAACTCAAACGTGCCCATTTACTAAAATCCACTTCAAAATCCTCCACGAGGTTGCGCCCAAACTAACATTATAAAAGTGTGCCGAAGCAACAACACTAAAAAAAACAAATGTGCACTATACCTCCACCATAAAATATCAAAAGGCGCATTATGACTCTCCATGTGTACTCGGCTGCACACCATCACAGATGCTGAGCATCTTCGTTTGGGTACCTGACGAGGCTCCAAAGTTCTTAGATATTTTCTCGCGCACTGACAGAGCGCGATCCAAGTTAGCACGCACTGCTTTTTGCTTTGAGCATAGCACAAAATAAACACTGAATAACATGAAACAGTGGTGTGCATTCAACCATTTCAGATGTGTAATAAGTACACCTACTTGTCAGGCCCAAACCTTCCCTTTTATTACATGTAAGGCACCCCTAAGGTAGACCCAACGTAGCCCCAGGGGCAGGGGGCAGTGTATTCAAAAGGTAGGACATGTACTTGAGAGTTTTACATGTCCTGGTAGTGAAAACCTCTCAATTCATTTATCACTACAGCAAGGCCAATCTCCCCCATAGGTTAGCATTGGAGTTGCCTTGTAACACTTTACAAGTGTCTCTTCCAATTGGGAGCTGATAGAAAACTGGAGTTTGGTGTCTCTGGACTCACAATTTAAAAACACATCTTTTAGTGAAGTTGGTTTCTAAATTGCAGGTCTAAAAATGCCACTTTTAGAAAGTTGCCATTTTTTACCTTACCATTCTGCGCCTCTGCCCGTCCCTAGAATACACGTCTGGGTTGGATGACAGTTGGGCTTTGTGAATTCACTCTAGATAGTCACACACAAAGGGAGCTGAGGTGTGCCCTGAATATCCTGATGGCCCATCACCAGGCTGATGGGTCTTCCTGAGCTAGAGTGGTGGGAGGAGCTGACACTTGCACCTGAATAGGGCTGTGCCTGTCACTTCACAAAGAGGTGGCTACCCCCCTCTAAGGGGTGTCTGGAGCCAGAGCCAGGAAGGGCAAGATCTTGTGCACTACAAAGACCTTTCCTTGAAGTCTCCCGACTTCAAAGGCTAAATGGGTATAAGAACTAGACCTCTGACACCATATACTCAGAAAACGTCTGGATGAGGACATTCTGCTAAGAAGAAGAGCTGTTGGGCTGCCAGGAGGTACTGCTACTTTGCTGCTTGCTTTGCTGTGTTGGCCTGCTGCTTCTGTCTTGGGAGTGAGATGACTGGACTTTGCTCTCTGCATTCTGTTTTCTAAGTTTCTACAAGGGCTTGAGTTGAGCTTGTCACTTGTTGGAAATCTCAGGGCCATCAAAGACTTCACCTGCAGCGCCTGGGTTTTCTGCTGAATGCTCTACTCTGCCAAGTGGTGCCAAATCCAGTTCCTGGGCCCCTGGAAGTGACTTTGCTGTGCTAAACAAGAAGAAACCAGTACATCAGCTTCGGGTGTGACTTTGGAGCCAGCGCCACTCTTTGACACCGTGCCGCTGCCTGCACCCAAGCTGTGGGGGCCCCGCTCAATGCAACGACCGCAACAGGCAACACAGGCCCTGAAGCCACTGCTGCAGTGCCTACGAAGATCCTCCACAGAGTCTTGAGCACCGCATCACTGAAGTCCGTGACGCCCGACTCCAACTCCACCTCAGCACCTGTGGCCCCGTGGTGTGACATCGACACTGCAAAGTTGATGCCTTGTGGCTTAATCTCGATGCTTCATCTACCCTACACTGCCAGTGGAACCGATGCCTCGCCACCAACGGATCACCTTCCCTGTGCCTTGCAACATCCCGGGTGTCAGCGGCTCAACGACTCTGCACCGCCTCCAGGAATTGACGCCTCACTTGCTTCAGTGATGCCTCTCCTTCGTTGTGCAACATACTATCCTGAGCACCAACATGCCAACAACCTGCACTGGCAGTAAGGAACCGGTACTGCACTGGCCTCAGTGACGCCTCACCTTCTTGGTTCCTCGCAACGCCTTTGTTTTGTCATCGTTTCCAAGGTACTGTGATCAGGGTCTGCACGACTTCGTAGCCGGCCCGCGCTTCCTCACGGTCGGCCCCGAACTTTTGGATTCGACTTCGTCAAGCACGTTGTTATAGCCCCAGTCAGGGCTATTGCGTTTCTAAGCTCTATAAATGCATTTTATCTTTGAACATATTTTGAATTGTGCATGTTGGATTTTTGTTGTTTTGGTCTTGTCTTACTCAGATTAATATTGGCTATTTTTTAAAACTCTTGTGGAGTACTTTTGTGGGGTTTTCACTGTGTTACTGTGTATGTGTGTGCACAAATACTTTACACATTGCCTCTTTAATTTAGCCTGACTGCTTTGAGTCAAGCTACCTGAGGGTAAGCACAGGTTAACTTTGTGTGTACTACACTTACCCTGACTCGGATTATGGGTCCCTACTTGGACAGGGTGCATACCTCTGCTAACTAGAGACACCAATTCTAAAAGGAACCTAAATAGAAATAAAGGTATGACCACCAATGTGCCTTGAGAACTAACTAGGATTTAAAGGCAGGAGACACGATCAGTAGAAAGGAGTAGCACCCTTCTGCTGTTATGCAAGAGTTTATGGCATTTCATTAGGAAATATTGTGGACAGAAACACTATTACACAAATAGTCTCCAAACTAAATACCATGGTGTCTGATTTAGGGTTTGTCGAACAGGGTACTCTACTACTTACATGACAGAGTACCCTCGCCGTATAACCCTTGGTCCACCCACTCTGTTATGAGTTGGGCAGTGTCCATGCTGACTTTGCCATCTGAATGTTTACTCTGACGGGGTGGCAGAGTAGGGACAGGCAGAGTAAAAACATCAGAGAACCCACCCTATCACCCTATTTAGAGCAGGCAGTCAGATGTGTTTTTTTCAGTCAATCACTGCCAGGAAAAACCTGGTGGTTCCAAGCAGACTAAAAAGAAAAATTACCCTACACCAGTTTTTTGGAGGCTGGAGCAGTGAGAAGCCGGTTTTTGATGACCCAGGCCCTCTGCTGGCACTTGTGCCACTTTCTACTGCTCCCTGAGATTAATTGCAGCAGGCATTGAGGACTCTTCAGGAGAGGATGCAGCTTAACAGCCAGAGCTGCTGCTTTCGGAACTGGGGAACCAGGTTCGAGTCTCGGCAACAGCTCAACATCCTGTAATTCTGTGCAAGTCACGTAATCTTCCTGTGCCTACACGAATGTGTCCTTGTGAAATGTAACTGGTGCTCATGAAAAGCACTCCGATACCTTCGGGTCGAGTATGCGCTGTATAAAACGGCAAAAAAATGATGGAAAATGTGTGGATGGATGATAATAGAGTGACTGAGAAATGGGATGAAGGGAACAGAACTGGTTTGAATATTTTTGCTAAGGCTGCTTTTGATTCCAAGTCTGAAATTGAATGCTTCATACATTTTTGAGTTAATATATTTCCTGCACATAGAGTAATGGAGCTAAAACGGTTGCATGGACCCATTGCTTAAGTTGTAAAAAACAAATAAGTGCCAAAGCCCTCATCAGGAGGCCACTGGAGCTTGCACCACATATTGCCCCTGCCAGTGCTACCAACGACAGTACCATCACAACTACTTAACATCACACTCCTACAAGTATGATAATTCAGATTATTCCAGGCCACCCAAAGCCATATTCATGGCGTGATTGGCAGGTATTAATCATGTTACTGTATATTGAATTATTTTTGTGCTCATCTGTAAATTAGACAAACAGTGCCACCATGTAGCAAACTGGACTAAGTACTCATTGTCGTTGCCCCCCCAGCACAGGAGCATGCACAAGAACACACCACACACGTAGCTCATAACCAACTTCTTTATTCATCAGAGTACAACATTCAAACTGAACTTCTCATTACCTCATAACCGTTAATAACCACACCTTAACACCTCCCAAATGATTACATAATTTTTTCTTTGAGTCTGCCCAGGACACGGGGACCTTGTGCTCACAGTCCTAAGACACTACATTTCCCTCCTTGGTAAATAAACAGATATAAACAACAGCAGCATCATATTTACTTGATAAGTCATCGAGGTGTTCACACAGTTAGACCAGTCCACATAGTATGAGGTAGTTGAGCTGTACCCGGAGTGGACACCAAGGGTACAGGATCCAGTGTCTGATCTGGGCCTTTGGGTGGGGCAGCCTCATCTGGGGCTACAGGGACTGATGATTGTCGAGACAGATGTCTAAACTGTGACAAGTCCCTTGTGATGGATTTGCCGGGATGTTTCGACTTTATCATGTGTTTCTTGCGCATCACAACATTCAGAGGTTCGACAGCAAATGGAGGATCTGATTTTTTGATTCCCTTTTTGCTTGACATGAACCCACTCACCTTCGTCGAAGACGATCTCCTGAGTTCGCCGACGGTGATCAGCATACGTCTTCATCTTACGTTTTCGAGCAGCATCAGCTGCAGGAACCTCTTCATCATTCTTAGTTCGTTCAGTGGTCCACTGTGGTCCTTATAGCTCCCACAAACATCAGGGTGGTGAGGTGTCGAACGATAAGCACGGAGGGCTTGACTTATGACCTGACTCAGCTCGATTCCCTCCATCAATGCATTTTTGATCACTCATTTTAGGATTCCCATAAAACTTTCCACGACACCGTTAACCTGAGGCCACAAGGGTGTACTTTTTTGATACTTGACATTGGGTCTGGTCAGAAACTACTTAAATTCCATGCTATTGAACGGTGGACCATTATCAGACTTGAGAATGTCTGGTATGCCCCACGCTGCAAATATGTCATCCAGTTGCTCAATTACTTTGTCGTGGGGTGTTGATGACATTTCCTCCACTAATAGGAAAATAGGAATACTCGTTAAAGATCACCATAAGGGGATGGCCATTCGCTATAGAGACAAACAAGTCTAGGGCCACTCTTTTCTCATGCACGTGCAGGAAAATCAGGCATGGTTAGTGGATGCTGGGTCACTTTAGGAGACAAGCAATTGCATAAGTGACACACCTTTAATTCCCCCTCAACTCTCTTGCCCAAGCGGGAAAACCACACTCAATCTCTCAGGGCTCTTTTGGTAGCAACAATGCCACAATGTCCTTCATGAGCAAGTTCAATGACTTGCTGTTTCAGACTTTCGGGTATGACAATCCTGGAGCCTCTAAGTACAATGCCTTCTTTAGTGACAGACTGTTCATCTTTCACATTTCTATACTTTTGAAATTCAACATCGTCACTCAGAGGTCGAACACCTTGTCGCCATGACTGTGCTGACATAGCGTCTTTAAGGGCAAGCATGTCTTTATCTGCATTTGTAGCTCCAAAAATCTATTAGATGGATAAGGCCACTGGCGTGGTGAACCTTACAATGAAGTTGATGTATTCCTCAGCAGTTTTCGATGTTGAGCTGTGCTGCTGTAGTGGTACTCATGATAAATATTCTGAAGGGTTTTGGTTATTTGCCTGGCTTATGCACAATTGTATAGTCGTACTCTTCCAAGTGCAACCCCCTCCTCTCAATGTGAGGGGGCATCTTGGGCTTTGGATTTCTGAATTTGGTGAGCAGTGCTTGGTGATCGGCCACAATCGTGAAATGCTGTCTGTAAAGAAACCCATGAAAATGTTCACAGGCTCACACCACAGCCAGACTCTCTTTTTCTGGCTGGGAATAGGAACGTTCTGTGTCAGACAGACTTCGGCTGGCATATGTCACAATGTGTCTATGAGCATTTGGATGTCCATTATGCTGAGCAATGATTGCTCCCAGCCCCACAGGGCTCGCATCAACAATATTCTCAGTGTGTAGTTTAGGATAAAAGTAGACCATCTCAATTACATTTTCAATTGCATGCTTTATTCTTTTGAAACATTGGTCCCCTTCAGGGGACCATCAGACCTGGACATTTAGTTTGGTCATGTCTCGCAATGGGGCATTCACTGTAGCAAAGTCACAAATGTACCTTGAACAATAGCTGGCCATGCCCAAGAAGGAAAATAACATGGTGACATCTTGTGGGGACTGGTGACTGACAGTGCTTGTACTTATCTGGATCAGGAGTCCTCCCACCATCAGAAAATATGTGCCCAAAGAACTTGAGTTTAGTTTTGTGGAATTCACACTTTTCTGCATTTAACATGAGACCTGCATTTGTAAGTAACTGACATACTTGTTTGAGAGCCTTATCATGCTCCTTCCTTGTTGTCCCAAATACCAGTATGCCATTACTGTGATTGAAAGCATGCGTAACAGGTTGAATTATTCTGCGCATAACAAGTTGGAATATTTCTGCAGCAGATGACACTCCAATATTAACCTTTTGTATCTAAACAAATCAATATGAGTCGAAAAAGTAGTAATGTACCTACAGTTTTCTTCCAATTTGAGTTGATGATATCCCTTGTTCAAGTCATTACGGGAAAAGACTTTGGCTCCGTTTAGCTGCATGATCATGTCTGCAGTATACGGACCAGGATGTCTTTCTCTCTCGATTGCTTTGTTGGCCTGGTGCATATCCATGCAAATGTGCACTGCACAAACACATTTCTTTTCTGGCACTACCACTATGGGCAACACCCATGGTGTGGGACCAGTAGAGCGCTCAATTATGTCGTGCTTCAACAGTGATTCTAGTTCTTTTTCAACCACTTCTTGTATGTGAAATGCTATTCTGCGCTGCTGCGCAACAGGCCAAATGTCAAGTTGCACCTTCATCATTGAGCCTTCCTAGGCCATAAAATAGCAACAAGAACTGACTCCCAATTTCAGATTGCATATTTAGGTTGTACTTGATAGATATTAGTCCCATGTCAGCAGCAGTTGCAAAACTAAGTCGACATGCACTGGACGAAGTACCTTGAGGAACATGGAGTGGAGCTTACACAGACGTCTTCTGTTGCCGCAAGGTCGCTGTGAATGATCCTTGAATCTGCAGTGGTTTGGAAGCAGCCCTTGTTCATACCTTTGTATTTGATGCTTTGAGTTGCGGTACGGGTAACAAACTGTTAAATTGTTTGACTGGCATGATGTTGATCGATGCACAGCTGTCATTTATAAAGTTTATAGGGCAACCATTGACTTTTAGTGTAATCCTGGGGCAATGTCCAAATGAATTATTTTGTTTCGTCGACTTACTTGTTTTTGTCGTTCGTTTGTCTTTTTTGCAAGCAGCAAGGCCTATGTGTGCATGTCGCTTCTTTTCAGATATAAACATTGCACATTCACCCTCTTCACTGTTGCTCGATGGTGATGTCGCAGTTGAGGTTGCTTTTGGTCTTTATGGGCATGGTGAGAATGCTTCTGGAACCTTTGAGCGGCCATTTTCTTGTCTCACCGTGATGCAATTGGTTTCTCTTTTGTTTTACAAACTGTTATGAAGTGGTTCTCGTTTCCCCAACCATTGCACGTCTGTCCGATGGCTGGATATTTACCTTCTTGTGGAAATTAAAATCCACATCAGAAATACAGTTTTTCTTTCTTTGAAGATGTTGAATTACGTGCATCTACTTTGTGCTTGTGTTTGCTCTTCATGATTAACGCAGATTCACCTTTTGCTGTTTCAGCTTCCATATCGGCAGATTGCCGCTCTCCTCTTCCCTCTGCTCTTGCAGCCATTAGTACTTTTTTTAAACTGAGCGTCTCTCTCCACATGCATCTTCTGATTGAGTCAGAAAGAGCCGTCAATGACTCTGAGGCGCATGGCTTCTTCATCATTATAGGCACATCAAGTTTCTAAAAAAATTCATACATCATTTCACCAAATTGTTGTCTCACTTGATTAAAAATGTATCTTTCATAGTCGTGTTTGGCATCAGATTGAACTTGGCTCCTAGTGCTTCTTTGATCTGATGTCTATGAGATTTTCTTTATCACTTCTTTTACTCCATCACCAGCAAGATTCTTTAAGTATTTAATAATTTTTTTATCATTTACTTCTTCCAGAGCATCGATGAAGTCATCAAAAGTCTCTATCCATGTGGCCCATTTGGCCCCAATATTCTACTTTTTGGAGGTATCAAATGGTGGTGGAGGTTTAAAAAATGCAGCAGCACCATACTCCATGTCTCTTGTGGCAGCTGACTGCAAAATCTCATAATTCCGAAGGTGTCTTTGGTGTCTTCTACAGGGATCAACAACCTTAAGAGCACAACCCCAGTGTTCACTCTCGAGTCCCCTTCGGTGAGTAAATTTCACTACTCGTGCCTGGTTGTCGCTGCCTTTAAGCATTATATTCGGTTTTTGCTGCCCTTTATGTTGTACCTGGTTGTCACTGTCTTTACCGTCATACCTGGATGTCGCTGCCTTTAGCTTTCTCTTTGTCTGAAAGATGGCTCGGTGTTGTGGCGCAGCACTGTATTCTTCTTCAACCTGGCTGACAAGTCTTGGCACACTTTTCCATCAGTGCTCTAATGCTAGGCCTTCCACTTCTCCACAAGGCCATGTATGGGCTGGAGTTGAGCTTGCACACCACATACACCAACTGCAGACTCCTTTGCCCCGGCTTGAGGCACACATGGCACGCACAAGCAGTTTGCTGTATCCTTGCAAACTCTCAGGAAGGGCAGTCTTGTTTCTTCGGGGCATGTATCTCCTACTGGTCACCAGTTGTCGCATCCTCTCCAGCCTGGAAGTATGCACAAGAACATGCCACACACGGAGCTGGTAACCAACGTTTTTATTCATCAGCATACAACATACAAACTGAACTTCTTATTATCTCATAACCGTTAATAACCACACCTTACCACATCCCAAATGATTACATAATCCTTTCTTTGAGTCCGTCCAGGATGCGGGTCCTAGTGTTCACAGTCCTAAGACACTACATCCACGTTGATAATTAAATGCCAGTGCTGAGCCCAACTAGCCACTGGCTCAAATTAGGCACTGCATGCAGCTCATTCTCGTCCCAGTAGTGTGCCACCAGGCTAATATAGATGTGCACGGACGATGAAGAGGTGCTATTGTCAAACAAATAATAGAGAATGTGGGCCAGATTTATCAAAGGTGTCCATCGCCCTTGGGCCATACAAGGGGGCGCAAGGGCAACGCAAAACCTAAGTGAGCTTTATCATGCCATGCAAGTCCACCTTTCGTGGCCCTGCATGGCTTGATAAATCTGGAGTAATGCACGGCAGTGCAAATTGATTCCTGGTGTTACTCTGCCCCAGGGAGGCCTTCTCTGGGTGGAACATGGGTGTGCCGGAAGCATCCACCCAAGGATTTTGGCACATTCCCAGATGTACCATTAGTGGCAGACCTGGGAATGTGTCAAAATGCTACACCTCCCCAGGTGAGATGTAATGAGAAGAAATGTCTTTATTTCTTCTTGTTTTTTCCTCTTTCTACTTGTGCTGCATTCTGCAGCACACATAGAAAGAGGAAAATGCCTCTCAGGATTGTTTTTGTGCAGGAAGGTTCCCCTTCCTGCACAAAAACAATTCTGCCAACAACACAGGCACCCTTGCAACATGACGCAAGGATACCTGCGTTGGTTCTAGGCAGCCACAAGTGTGCCAGCGCTAGTAAAGGACATTAATGAGCCGTATGTTGAATTCAACGCATTCCTACCCTTTCCCTTTCACACAGCTCAGCAAGGTGGCTTGTTGTGTTGTGCTATGGGAAAGATTGATAAGCATGTCCCTGAGTTTGCACTAGCACCATTCCATGCAACTGCCATCTTTGTCTGAGGTCCAGATTATTGCTGCAGTGACCGCCTCCATGAGAGTCCCGCATTGGAACTCAAGTCTTTCATGAAACAGTCCAATGTTTAAATCTCAGGCATAGGGTTAAGGAAAACAGACATATGTCTGAACATTTACGAAAATAGTAGGTTTACTAGTAGTAGGCTGTAGTGCTTTGTGTGTTCCAACAACAATTACAATTGTTTAACATTTTATTATTAATGTGCTCTCGGTTTAGAAGAAATTGGCTGATCTTGGACATAAGTGTAGTGTTACATTAGTGAATCTGTGCGGCCAAGGAAATGCATCAAAACAAAACAGTGAGGTTGTAAGAAGTTCAGATAATTATTTATGCTGGAAGGGATCACTTTGTTATGATTGGACGTCTAGTCAAGCTAAGTTCCCAATCCATTCTAGTGTTTTCCCAGGATAATGCATGAGGGTTTCCATTACCACAATCCTGGATTTGGTTGCAAACATTTATGCATTTTCTAGAGAAAACATGACTTAAACTACAAGCTTTACATGTGTATTACTTGGAGAATGACGTGTGACTCCCATCTCGAAGTCCGACACAAAAATACATCCCCCAAATCATGCAATGGAAAAGCAAATATTGAAGGACAAAAATCACAGGAAAATGTTAATAACGTTGACTATAAAAAACAAGCATTTGCAATGCAATAGGTCTCGCATTTACGCGAGTTGAAGCTATTGGTATTGTAAATGACAATGCGTTTTATTTGTTTCAAAAACCAAAACATAAATAAAAGGCATTGTCATTTACAATGTCAATAGCTCAAACTCGCGTAAATGCGTGACCTGTTGCATTGCAAATGCTTGTTTATATATGCTAGCGTGTACTGCAAGAAGTTCCCGGACTGGAGTGTCGCTCTGTTAAAAGATATGGACGTGATTCAGAAGGCCAAGATATCCTTCAGTGGGTATGCATGGCACTTTACCTGTAACAATGTCAAACCTGGTTGAAGTGATCCTTGTAAAGTGCAAAGACCATATTATTGCAATCTATATTATAAAAATGACAATAAAAGATATGTTTAAAAAAAAAAAACTTGAAGCAAACAAAGGCAGCGAAGCTGTGGGATTCGAACTTGCCACTAGTTGAACAATCCAAGTCCTGCAATGGATGCAATAGTCCACTGAATAAGCAAGATCTTAACTGCGCCGAATAATGCCAAATTTAGAGTGAAAAACAATTACGTTTTCAAAGAAATGTTTCTACAGAAATTTACCCTGCCCAGCTTTATTTTCTTTGAGGGTTCGATTAGAAAATTCATTTAGATGCCTTCGTGGGCTTACCGATGTCCAACATTATCTAAGGTTTTTTGAACAGCCGCAGTACTAGAGGTTTAGGAGCCGCGCCCAGCGGAATTTATGCTTCTAAGGAAAAAACGAAAGTCAACAAAGTTCAACAGTGAAAAACATTTCTTAGAAACGGTAAGCCTACACCTGTCACTAATACCACGGGACCTCGAAGACGGTTGGCAGGGGCGGGACGAGAAAGATGAGCAGGTACAAAAAGAAAAGAAAAAAAAAAAAGCTTTACACTCACTTTGGAAAACCTTACAGCAATGTATAAACATTCGAACGATACATTCAAATAGTGCACAGCGGTAAAACTCGGATAATTAAAATGTGTGAATGCAGTATTAACTTTGCCAACAGAGTCCCCGATAAACCGATTAAGATGCCAATGTGGAGATGTCTCGAGCTTTTCAGGTTACAGACCGGTAGCTTCTTCGGGGTCGATTAAATCATTTTACCTGCCAAGGACAATAAAACTGCTGCTCTTGACTTCTGTAACAGTGCTTCCTAAACACACGAATAACTATTTGTATCGCACAGCTCACGAGGTAAGGACGTGTGCTAGGTTTCAGAGAATTTTCACAACAACAGCCTTAAGTGGCCTCAGCACCACTCCCATGCGTATGTGAGATACCAAAAGCTACATGTACAATGTATTCAAAGCATATTAAAAACCACTGGCAAAACCAAACGGTTTGCTTTTGCATAGTGGAAAAGTTTTTACCAAGCTTTACTAACAAACAACAAAGTTAAAGCATGGAACAGCAGCAGTGCAAGGCTCCCTAATATAAACAGGTACAGGGCAGGTGGCAGTGCTGGGTGCCCTTACATAAATAACAGCGAAAACCTAGCTAGCTGCAGCACGCGCGCACACACCAAGTCCAGCAGGACTGCAAGCTTCCCTCATATACACAGAACATAGGCAAACACAGACAGCTGTAGTGCAAGCTTCGCTACCTCTCAAGACAGTGAAAACCTTGCACGATGCAGTGCGATAAAATCCCCCAGCGCCGCCTCCTCCCCACCCCACACAGCAGGACTTCAAGCTTCCCTCACTTACACAACACATGCAGCAGACTTCACTTCCTCTCAGGCAAGTACAGCATGGAAACAGTAGCTCAATCTTCCCTACCTCACAGAACAGAACATGTCAGGCAGCAGAGGTATAAAAAGTTCTTACCTACTGAGGACATCACGAGCTGAGCGTGCGTGCGCATTAAAAAGCGAAACTGCTTAAGGCTTGCGAGGACGTCAGTTGTGTGGGGCATGGGCGGGGCATGGAGCACGCGGCCGGAAGTGTCCGGGGCTCCCGTGAGCTGAGGGAGCCCTGTGTGTTGGAGAAGCAAGGCGGGAGCCCACCCCGCAGAGGGAAGTCCGGCGGGAGCCCACCCCGCAGAGGGAAGTCCGGCGGGAGCCCACCCCGCCTTCGTGAATGCCGCATGGTGCGGCCGGAGCAAGATTTCAGGCGGGGCTCCTGTGAGCAAGACGGAGCCCCGCGTGTTGCTGCGCCAGTGACCGGGTGAAGAGGCGAGTCCCCCCTGCCACTGAGGAGACCAGCCTGGGAGCAGCGCAGAGTCCCCACAAGAGCCGGTGAGTGGGGTTAAGCGGGAGGCATGCTGGACGCCGCGCCTGGACAGGACATGTGCACGCGTATGGTGCGAGCAGGAGTTGTAAAAAGACGCGAGCCGTACGCGTGCACATCTCCTGTCTGTTAGGCTTGAGCACAGACAGTCGATGTGCACGCGTACGGCTTGCGGCGTTATTACCACTCCGGCTCGCACCATACGCGTGCACATCTCCTGTCCAGGACTTGCCGTACGCGTGCACCTGTCCTGTCCCGCATCGCAAAGCAAGTCGGCAACAATAGATCTCGCCTGGCGAGCAGCGCATGGCGCTGCATTGCTAGGTGAGACCTAAAGAGCGATATGTTTACTTTAGCCCTCTCAGGTAGAGTAGTTATACATACATCATTGTATCTTGCCTTGCTAAAACAGAGGTTAGTTTTAAATGAAAAGAATACAAATTAATTACAGATTGCACTAAAGCAGCTAATTCTCTTGCCTTCTTCAACTGCACAGTTCTAGTTTCCACAGCATCAAATGCCTATCCTGGCATGTTGAAAAAAGATGAAACCCACAAAGGAACTGCACATCTACAGAAATACAAAATGACTACATAAGCACAAGCACGTTGGGGAAAGTGAGCAAGGGAGGGGGCGGAAGGTTCAATGTGTCCAATGCTTAATTTGAGCCTATGGTTGCCGGTGGGGGCCATTGGCACACTTTTTTGGGGGCCCGTGCTTATTTTTTACATCAGCCATTTACCGAGAGCAAATGGGGGAGAACCAAACTTAGGGGTCGATTAGGATGGAGGAAAGACCGCCACCGCCAGCCATGCGGTGGCGGTCCTTCCGTCCTCCGAGCGCGATTTTCCCCCCGCCAAATTAGGATGGCGGGGGGAATCTCACCACGACCGTGGCGGTCGCAAAACCGTCCGCCACGGAACCGCCACAGGCAATCCTTACGATTGCCTGGTGGAGCGGTCTTCATCAGTAAAATGGCGGCGGTGCCTAGCAGGCACCGTCATCCAAATTACAATGTTGGCTGTAGACAGCCTTTCCATGGCGGTGGAACCGCCATGGAAAGGCTGGCGGGGATTGGGTTTGGGGGCCCGTTGCGAGCCCCCCTTGTGTTGGGGGAGGCGAGGGTGCACTTGGGGGGTACCCATGGTACCCCCCTACATTTCACAGCATTACGTGGCAGGTACCGTGTGGTGCCTGCCACGTAGTGCTGTGGAATGCACAACATGCCATTTTAGCATCGCGGCGGGTGCTGCTGTCAGCAGCAACCGCCGCAATGTTAAAATGCAGGATCCGACCGCCACGGTGGTGGTCGCATCCTGATCCAGTGTGCGGGACTGCCGCATGCTTGGTGGACGGTCCCGGTTTACACCAGGATGGCGGACGGACTTGAGCCCGTCCGCCATCCTAATGAGCCCCTAAGTGGGAAAACTGAGGAAGAGGAATACGGCACACCCTTCACAAGTGGAGAAAACAGGAACCTGCAAGAATGATGTCAAGGGAGCAGGGAGGGCCTTGTAGTGGATAAAAGAAGCATGAGGCAGATTCAGGACTATGAAGCCTTGGTACTGGGCCCACTGACATTTAATAGCACCGGACGTGGGATTCTAAGCAGAGCTTTGGCCACCAATCAGGGCCGTAGCGGGGAGGGGGTGCATTTGAGGGTAGGGCCAGCCCATATTAGACTTTGCCCCCTCTCCCAGCTGACCAAGCAGGGAGTGGCCGCATTTGAGGGTCGGGCCAGCCCATATTAATCTTTGCCCCCCCCTCCCTCCCAGATGACCAAGGAAGCTGGTACTTTATTTAGCAGTTTAAACTCAATTTAGCTGTACAAACTGCATTCACATTTGAATGCATACAGTCCAATCAAAAAATAAAACCCATGTTGGCGTCCAGAAGGTGACTGAGCAATTAAAATGCCTTTTTAATCTTGTTACATTTGCTGCATCTTCAATCGCAGAGTTTAAATGTCAGACTATGACTTCTGACAAATTGCTCCTTATTTAATTAAACATGGAGATGTTGTTTACTTTTCCTTCTCAGGCTGCAAAGTGAGAGGATTTTATAAAGTTAACTATGAGACAGTCTCTTTGGAGCACAGACAGGGCAGCTGGAATAATGAGGCTGGGGAGGCCCAAATTATGCAGCAACGTTGACTAAATTATGCTGCAAGAAACCACAAATTAAGCGGTTTAATGCAGCACATTTTGTGATAGTATTACTTCATTATTTCATAATTTTTACATATTAGCACTGTCTGGGCAAAATCTTCAGTTCATTAGTACCAGTTACACATCCAAATACAGCTACAAGTAACTGAAAGGTGACGAGTCAACCTTTGAGAAGGACCCTCCATTGCGCGGCAGCAGGTGTTGCAGTATTTTTAGTAACTTTTGATCCGTTTGAACTCAAAACATTTTTTTGGGGTTAAAAACTGCAGATTATGCAGCAGATGATGGATTATGTGCCAAATACGGCAAATTCGTGAATATTCGGAAAATACCGCATCCGCAGAATCGCATAATTCCAGTGGCTCTGTGTACAGGGAGTGAGGAGAGAAAGACTGTAGAATGTCAATTTGTTTCTAATACACAAAAAATGTAAATACCTGTAATTGTACTGTATAAATATTTCAACATATTTCAGCAGTTATGAAAGCACAAATGAAGCACATTTTGTTTTGTTTTTCAGAAGTGTGATGGAAAAAAAGGTTTTAATAGGATCAAAACAGATCTTGGTGATACACAAATGATAACTATTGTATTGTATTGCAGAATTTGTATGGTGCTTACTACACCTATCACCTATGTATGGCACTGAAGCACTTACGCACATGAGCAGCAAACTACACCAGATAGGATGGTGCGTTGTTGCAAGGGTGTTGTCTTTATTTTGTGATCCTATGTGGGAAGTGTTTCCATTTTGTGTGCATTGACTACCAAGGTGTGGTTATCGTGCTAAGGGACACTGCGCGTAGCAGTTTGGTGGACGATGAGGTGTGAGAGACACAGATGAGTAAGTTTATGGTTCCTAAGTATGCTGGCAGCTTTGAGCACCTCTGCAGGTCCCTTTATGATATCTGTTATGATTATAGTTTGCTTAGCTAGTTACTGCACTGGGTTGTCCAGTCAGAAATTTTGTGTGTAGTTGTGGGCCTGAGCTGGCACAGTTGTAGGGAGAGACAAGTGGAGAGATCTGCTAGGATGTGCATTGTTACTATCATCCCATATCTGAGTGTCAATGTGAGATGTAAAGAAGAGACCTTAGCGTATATATATTTGGGACCTGCAGACGTGGACTAGATTAAAGTCCTATGATTTTCCTGCAGTGTGTGACAGATCTCTTCTGTTATTTCATGCCTATTCATTTAGAGATGGCTGGGTTTGGGCTGTACATTATTGTTGATAAACAACCCTCTAAGCAAATTGATCTCATGTCAATGTAACAGGTGTATGTCACAGTTGGCTGCAGACTGCCGAGTGTTATTGTATTAGTAAATTTGTGGGCCAGAAATGTTATATATCGGAACACATAAATATCGGAAAAACATTATCTTGATGCAAACATATTGTGGTGCAGAATGTCGTCAAAGTATATAGTTTTTTTAGGTATGTAATATTGTTTTTAAGAATGTCGTTTTTAATATTGTTTTCAGTAAAGTAGTTGTAAAAAATATCTTTTTAAAAATTATCTGAATGTGTTTTAGTTAATATAATAATGATAGTTGTTAGTATTGTTGATATAATTGTTATTAATGTAAAAAAAGTAGTTTGTAATCTTAAGTGATTTTGATTTTTTTAATGTTATTGGTGATTTCTAAGTTGGTGGTTTGTTGGGTTTGTAAGGGACAGGGTGGAAGTTATTTAAATTATAAATACGTTTAATTTAATGTTACTTTGTTTTATAATGTTAAATATTTTATTTTATTTTTGTATGTTTATTATTGGTAATAGTAAGTTACGTTTTAGTAGAGGGTTGTTCAGTTTGTAGGGGTTTAGGGTGTGAAGTTAATTAATTTATAAAACATTAAAAATTATTGTTAACTGGTTTTTAATTGCTAATTAGTTATTTCATTTTTCGTTAATTATGTAAATAGTTCATTCCCAATGTATTTAAGTTATACATTAGTAGTGGGTTTTGGTGTTTTGTAGGGCTATAGGGTTGGAATTTAATTAATTTATGAAAAAATATAACTTATTGTTAATTAGTTTTTAATTGCAAGTTAATGATCTAATTGATTGGTTACTATGTAAATAATTCAATACTGATTTATTTAAGTTATATTTTAGTTGTGGGTTGCTGGGTATGTAGGAGATTAAGGAGGGAAGTTGAATTAAATTAAATATACTTTAATGTAATGCTATTTTATAAAAAAACATATTTGATTATTAGATATTTATGCTACTTAATGTATTATTTATTATGTAATTGTTGTAATGTTTTATTTATTTTAAAATCTATTTTAGGTTTCATATGTTTATGAAACATAGATTTTTTAATGCTGTGTTATTGTTTAGGTTACTAATAAAATACAATATGTTATGTTTTTATATTAATTGACACCTATGTATAATTTATTATTTGGTAATTAATTATGTGTATGTATTTTTTAAAATAATTTATTTAATGGTAAGTGTTTGTGAAATTTTGTTTCTGAGATATTTGTTACTTAAATTATTTTTTCTTGTGTATTAATTGAAATTGAATAAATAAGTAATGATTTGATAATTACGTTTTTTTTGTAGTTAGTGAAGTTGCTATTAGTATATTTAATTTAATTTTTTCTTTCTTTCTTTTTAAACTTATATGTTAGCATTTTTATTTATTAAATATATATATATTTATTTCCATATAAAGTAATTTAATAATGTTTTGTACTTAGGGGCCGATTACGATGTCTGTCAGAAAATCCTCCTACTGACACCGACTCGGATTCGGGACCGACCGACTTGCAGTCGGCTGATCTGACCGCCGGATTGTGATGTGACCAAACACTGTTCGGTCAGATTCTCATTGTTTCGTATGGGAGCTCGTGTTACGACCAAGAACCAGCCGTAATGCAGGCTCCTATGGGGAAATGGAGTGTGTGTGTAAAACCCTGCACCTTGTTGCAGGCACCCCATGGTGTCTGCCACACAGTGCATGCTTTTACAGGGGGGGTTCAATAGGTACCACCACGGCCATCAACCCTAGGCCGCGGGGGCCAGGGGACCCAGCTAGGGGCCACCAAAATCACTTTCCGACAGCCTTTCCGTGTCGGACAGACTGATGCGAAATGGCTGTTGGAAATCGACATCATAATCCCGAGGTCAGAAACGCGCTCCAAGGGGATGTACAATGCGGTTCCAACCAACAGGAATACTCCGCGAGTCTGTCGGAACCGAGTCGGAATGACCAGATGGTTTACGTTCCGACCGCAAACATCATAATCGATCGGACGGAATGTAAACCGACCGAGTCGGTCGGAAGGGCTCTGACATGGTTGAGGAGATTCCGACTGTCAGGAGGAGGCTTTCCGACCAACATTGTAATCGGCCCCCAAGTGTTAAAAAATCTTTACTGAACTAATAGGATTTATATTCATATATGTAATGATTTTTAAGTAAAAACATTTCCTAGTTTTGATTAGACTGGAGTGGGAATACTAAATCTATTCCCCCCAAAAGTCCAACACTTACCCTATTGTTGCTTAGAATGGACTTAGAATAGTATATTTATCCCATCAGAAAGTCCAATACTTTCCTTACTGTTGCTTACACTAGTGTGGGAATCATAAATGTATCCCCTCCGAAGTCTGACACTTTCCCTACTGTTGCTTAGACAGGATTAGGAATAGTAAATCTAACCCCTCCGAAGTCCGACACCTCCCCTACTGTTACTTAAACTTCAGTGGGAATAGAAAATGTAACCCCTCTGATCTCCAACACTTTCCCTTCCATTTTTAAGACTGGAGTGGGAGTAGTAAATCTAACTTCTTTGAATTTCAACCCTTTCCCCACTGTTGCTTTACATCTTCACACCCATCTACTTTCAATTCACCAAAAAGGGGAAGGGGCCGCACAGCCCCACTCCCGAGACATAAAAGGCCTTAGGGAGCCCACTCCCAGGGCTGATTAATAAAATAAAACGGAAGGTGGCCATGTGGCCCCTTTCCCATGCCTATAAATGCCTTGGGGACCCCATCCCGGAGCCACTAAACTTTTTAAAGGGGAGGGTGGCTCCTCCCGGAGCATTATATGGCCCCGGGAACCTCATTCCTTGGGGCCAGCTTACATGCTATGTCCCAGGGAGCCCACGCCTGGGACAAAGTGGTTTTCCTGCCCGCAGCAGCATGGGTAGGAAAACCTGTGTTTTCTACCACCTGCCAAGAGCATTTTCTAATCTCCCGCCACGCAGGAGCAAACACAAAGTCTGCTCCTAGCCTGCAGGAGCTTTGGAAATGCTCCAGCCAGTTGGGAGCAGACTTTTAATCAGTTTGCCAGCCCATACAGATATGTTTAGTTTAGTTTATTATTATTATTCATGATTAATAAAAACTGTTGCATACACGTATCATTAACGACTTCATTTACAAAATACAAGATACAAAAGAATTAAGATCACCATAAAATGCAGCATATTAAAATTCACGTTTTTTAGGGCTTTACAACTCATCAGATTTAAAGTGCCTGTGCTTCAAGAGGTAGTCTGACAGGAGTCTTTCAAGCTAAGTAATAGAAAAAGCAGAGCTATGTTGTTGTTCAGGGTCCGCTTGCCATGTACGCTTAAGTCTCTCTGCCACTGTGTCAAAGAACTTTGTAAGTCGGCAGTTTAGGTGTGTTTCCGCCGGATTAAAGGACTGTTTTACTGCCTGCAGGTCCTTATACCGCTCTGTTTGAGCATTGGTCGAAGTAAGGTGCGTCTTATGTCCTTTAGGTTGGGGCAGATGCAGATGATGTGCACCAGGTCCTCATTTCCTTTTTCGCACAGGTGGCAGATCTGCTCTTCTAGTCTCCTTTCCCAGGGCGGGAGGTGCGGAAGGATTGGTAAAATGCCAAAGCGGAGCTTTAGGAACTTTTCCTTTATCCACATTTTGAATCCTGTTTTTAAATAAAATTGAGGTTTAAGAGCTTAGTAGTCGCTAAGCACTGTCCAGCCGTGAGCCCTTTTAGCCAGTGTTTCCTTATCTTCTGTAATGGATACCGTTCTTGTTGTTTTAGTTAAGATCTTTTTAACCCCTTCGCTGCTAGCTAGGCCTTTCCCCCCTCTGTGCTAAGCCTTTTTTTTGGTTATTTGGGGTAGTTCGCACTTAGGCCCCTGTAACGTTTTGACCACATAAGGTATCCACGCCAAATTTGCGTCCTTTTCTTCCAACATCATGGGGATTTTTAAGGTACACAGGATTTGTTGATTCCCCTGGAGGGGACCCAGAAATTAGCCAAAATAAAGCTAAATTGTTTTTTGGGGGGCAAAATAGGAAGAAAGGGCTACAGATGAAAGCGTCTGTTTTTTTCCCTGCAAATGGTATCAACAAAGGGGTTGTGGTGCTGAAATCACCATCTTCCCAGCTTTCAGGGACAAGCAGACTTTTGTCAGAAAACCAAACTTTTACACAGTTTTGGCATTTTTACTGGGACATAGCCTATTTTTGCTATTTTTTGTGCTTTCAATCTCCTTCCAGTTAATGGCAAAAATGGGTATGAAAGCAATGATGGATCCTGGAAAGCTATACATTTCTGAAAAGTAGACAAACTTTTGAATTCAGCAAGGGGTCATTTGCGTAGATCCTTCAAGGTTTTCTTATAGAAACTAAGGGGGTCATTACGATGGCGGGTGGATCGCCACCGCCGCGCCGGCGGTGAGGACCGCCGGCCCGGTGGTGGTGATCTGCCCGCCATCGACCTGAATATTCCCACCGCCAAATTAGGATGGCGGTGGGAATGGGAACGGTACCGCGGCGGACGGAAAGACCGTCCGCCGTGGTCCCGCAAGGTGGTCCTTTTCCGCCCGCCTTGCGGGACACGGTACAATGGGGCAATGTCGGCGGTGCCGTGCAGGCCCCGCCGTGTGCATTACGATGCCTGACTTATGCGGCGGAGATCCCACCGCAAAAAGACAGGCGGAGAATGCCTTCGGGGGCCTGTTGCGGGCCCCCGGGGGGTGGGGGGCTGCACGTGGGGGGTACCTATGGTACCCCCCTGCATTTGCATGTACAAGGTGGCAGGCACCGCACGGTGCCTGTCACGTTGTACATGCAAATGCACAACATGTATTTTTACATTGCAGCGGGTGCTGCTTGCAGCACCGCCCACCGCAATGTAAAAATACGGGATGCGCCCGCCAGTGTGGCGGGCGCATCCTAATTTGTATAGCGGGACCGCCGCACCTATGGCGGGCGGTCCCTTTTGCCAATGCGATGGCGGGCGGACTTTGTCCGCCCGCCATCATAATCGACCCCTAACAGTTGAAAATAGAAAAAATCGTAAGTGAGTTAAAAAAACCAGCCATTTGTGCCAACGTTTTCACCTGTAACTTCTACTAAGTATGACAGATGTTTGAAAGCAATATACCGTTACATCCGCTGGACCCTTCTGGTTGTGGGGATATATAGGACTTGTAGGTTCACCAAGAACCCAAGGAACCCAGAGTCAATAACTGAGCAGCGTCTTGCAATGGTTTTTTATTGTGTACCGGGTGTATAGCAATTCATTTGGGAAAATATAAACAGGGAAAAATCTATGTATTTCTGAAATGGGAACAAAATATAGAGTTTAGAAACAGTAGCTATTTGCACATCTCTGAAATTGTGGGTACCCATACTAGCATGTGAATTATAGGACATTTTTCAAAGTGACTTCTTTTTTACACATTGTCTTACATTTGGAAGGCAGAAATGCATTGAAAGTTACTAGGTAATAACAGTTGCTCTACAATTCTGTGTTCCCCTAAGTCTCCCAATAAAAATGGTACCTCACTTGTGTGGGTAGGCCTAGTGCCCGCGACAGGTAATGGCCCAAAACGCAAAGTGGACACACCACATTTTCAGAGTGAAAACGGACCCTTTTTTTGCAAAGTGCCTAGCTGTAGATTTTGAACCCTAGCTCTGCAAGCACCTGGGGAAACCTAGCAAACCTATACATTTTTGAAAACTAGACCCAGGGGAATCCAGGATGGGGTGACTTGTCTGGCTCTCACCAGGTTCTGTTGCCCAGAATCCCTTGCAAACCTCAAACTTTGTAATACAAAACACTTTTTCATCACATTTCTGTGGTGGAAAGTTCTGGAATCTGCGTGGATCCACAAAATTCCACCCAGCCCGCATTCCCCAAAGTCTTCTGAGAAAAATGGTACCTCACTTGTGTGGGTAGGCCTAGTACCCGCGACAGGAAATGGCCCAAAAGGCAGCGTGGACACACAACACTTTCCGAGTGAAAACTGACCCTTTTTTTGCAAAGTGTCTAGCTTTAGATTTTGAACCCTAGCTCTGCCGGCACCTAGCGAAACTCAGCAAACCTATACATTTTTTAAAACTAGACATCCAGGGGAAAACAGGATGGGGTGACTGGTCTGGCTCTCACCAGGTTCTGTTACCCAGAATCCTTTTCAAACCGTAAACTTTGTAAAAAAAACACATTTTCCTCACATTTCTGTGGTGGAAAGTTCTGGAATCTGCATGGATCCACAAAATTCCACCCACCGCGCATTGTCCAAAGTCTTCCGATAACGATGATACCTCACTTGTGTGGGTAGGCCTAGTGCCCACGACAGGAACCGCCCCAAACCGCAACATGGCCACACCACATTTTTACAGTGAAAACTGACCCTTTCTTGGCAAAATGCCTAGCTGTAGATTTTGAACCCTAGCTCTGCCGGCACCTAGGGAAACCTAGCAAACCTATACATTTTTGAAATTTAGACACACAGGGGAATCCAGGATGGGGTACCTTGTCTGGCTCTCACCAGGTTCTGTTACCCAGAATCCCTTGTAAACCTCAAATTTTGCTGAATAAATCAAATTTTTCTCAAATGTTTGTGTGGGAAAGTCATAGGATCACCAGGCTGACACAAATTTCCTACCACCCAGCATTTCCCCAGGTCTCCCGAATAAATGGTACCTCACTTGTGTGGGTGGGTCAAGTACCCGCAACAGGCAAGGGCCCTAAACCTATTGAGGAGACTTCAAAATTACCTATCACAAAACGACCTGACAACCTGGTTTTGCAAGGGGGGGGTCACCTGGGTTTTTGGCCGCGGGCTCAGCGGCCATTTAGGGAAACCTACCAAACCCACACATTTCTGAAAACTAGACACCCTGGGGAGTCCAGTGAGGCATGGCTTGCGTGGCTCCCCCACCTTTTCCCTACCCAGAATCCCCTGAAACTCTCAAATTTTGCTGAAAAAATCACATTTTTCTCAAATTTTTGTGTGGGAAAGTTATAGGATCACGGGGCTGACACAAATTTCCTACCACCCAGTGTTCCCCCAGGTCTCCCAATAAAAATGGCACCTCACTTGTGTGGGTGGGTCAAGTACCCGCAACAGGCAAGGGCCCTAAATGTATTGAGGAGACTTCAAAATTACCTATCACAAAACAACCTGGTTTTGCACGGGGGTCACCTGGGTTTTTAGGCGCGGGCTTAGCGGCCATCTAGGGAAACCTACCAAACCCATACATTTCTGAAAACTAGACACCCTGGGGAATCCAGGGAGGTATGGCTTGCGTGAATACCCCAATGTTTCCCTACCCAGAATCCCCTGCAAACCTCAAATTTAGCTAACAAAATCACTTTTCCCACACATTTTTGTGTGGGATCACTGTGCCGGCACAAATGTCCTACCAACCAGCGTTCCCCTTGTTCTCCCGAGTAAAATGATACCTCACTTGTGTGACTGTCTAATGAAGAATCAGCTAAAAATGTATTTTTTTTAAAAAATGTAGCGCTTAGAACTCGCAGTGCTATACCTTTAATCCCTAAGTTTTTATCTGTTACCAGTCACAGGCCTTTGGCCCACCCACACAAGTGAGGTATCATTTTACTCGAGAGAACAAGAGGAACGCTGGGTGGTAGGACATTTGTACCGGCATGGTGATCGCATGCAAAAATGTATGGAAAAAGTGATTTTTCAGCTAAATTTGAGGTTTGCAGGGGATCTGGATAGGGATACATTGGGGGATCCACGTTAGCCATACCTCATTGGACTCCCCAGAGTGTCTAGTTTCCAGAAATGTGTGGATTTGGTTGGTTTCCCTAGATGGCCGTGAGCCCGGGGCCAAAAAACCAGGTGCCCCCCCGCAATACCAGCTAGTTTTGTAATAGGTAATTTTTAAGTCTCCTCAGTACGATTTGGGCCATTTCCGGTTGCAGCCACTATGCCTACCCACACGAGTGAGGTACCATTTTTATCAGGAGACCTGGGGGAACGCTGGGTGGTAGGAAATTCATGTCAGACCTGTGATTCTACAACTTTCCCACACAGAAATTTGAGAACATTTTGATTTTTTCAGCAAAATTTGAGGTTTGCAGGGGATTCTGGGTAGGGAAACGTTGGAGGATCCACGCAAGCCATACTTCCCTGGACTCCCCCGGGTCTCTAGTTTTCAGAAATGTGTGGGTTTGGTAGGTATCCCTAGATGGCCGCCAAGCCAGGGAACTAAAACTCATGTGAACCCCCTTGCAAAACCACATAGTTTTCGAATACATATGGGGCATCTGCTTTTTTGGTCCCGGGGTCGGCAGCCATCTAGGGAAACGTACCAAACCCACTCATTTCTGAAAACTAGAGACCAGGGGGAGTCCAGGATCCCCCAACGTTTCCCTACCCAGAATCCCCTGCAAACCTCAAATTTAGCAGAGAAAATCAAAATTTTCTCAAATTTCTGTGTGGGAAAGTTGGAGGATTCAAGGGCTGACACAAATTTCCTACTACCCAGCGTTCCCCCAGGTCTCCCTATAAAAATGGCAGCTCACTTGCGTGGGTGGGTCAAGTACCCGTGACAGGCAAGGGCCCAAAACGTTTCGTGGAGACATCAAAATTACCTATCACAAACTGATTCGTTTTTGCAAGGGGGGTCACATGGTTTTTGGTCCGGGCTTGGCGGCCATCTAGGTAAACCTACCAAACCCACACATTTCTGAAAACTAGAGACCTGGGGGAGTCCAGGGAGGTATGGCTTGCATGGATCCCCCAACGTTTCCCTACCCAGAATCCCCTGCAAACCTCAAACTTAGCTGAAAAAAATCACTTTTTCCATACATTGTTGCGTGTGATCACCGTGTGGGCACAATTGTCCTACCACCCAGCGTTCCTCTTGTTCTCTCGAGTAAAATGATACCTCACTTGTGTGGGTGGGCCAAAGGCCTGTGACTGGGAAGAGCCAAAAACATAGGGATTAAAGGTATAGCACCTTGAGTTCTAAGCGCTACATTTAAAAAAAAAATGTTTTTAGCTGATTCTGCATTGGACAGTCACACAAGTGAGGTATCATTTTACTCGGGAGAACAAGGGGAACGCTGGGTGGTAGGACATTTGTGCTGGCACAGTGATCCCACACAAAAATGAGGCACCATTTTTCTCAGAAGACTTTGGGGAATGCAGGGTGGGAGGATTTTTGTGGATACACACAGATTCCAGAACATTCCATCACAGAAATGTGAGGGAAATGTGTATTTTTTTTTACAAAGATTGAGGTTTGCAAGGGATTCTGGGTAAGAGAACCTGGTGAGAGCCGGACAAGTCACCCTATCCTGGATTTCCCTGGGTGTCTAGTTTTCAAAAATGTATAGGTTTGCTAGGTTTCCTTAGGTGCCGGCAGAGCTTGGGTTCAAAATCTACAGCTAGGCACTTTGTAAAAAAAGGGTCAGTTTTCACTGTAAAAATGTGGTGTGTCCATGTTGCGTTTTGCACCGTTTCCTGTTGCGGGCACTAGGCCTACCCACACAAGTGAGGTACCTTTTTTCTCTGAAGACTTTGGGGAATGCAGGGTGGGAGGAATTTTGTGGATCCATGCAGATTCTAGAACTTTCCATCCCAGAAATGTGAGGAAAATGTTTTTTTTTTTTACAAAGTTTGAGGTTTGCAAGGGATTCTGAGTAAGAGAACCTGGTGAGAGCCACACAAGGTACCCCATCCTGGATTCCCCTGTGTGTCTAGTTTTCGAAAATGTATAGGTTTGCTAGGTTTCCCTAGGTGCCGGCAGAGCTAGGGTTCAAAATCTACAGCTAGGCACTTTGCCAAGAAAGGGTCAGTTTTCACTGTAAAAATGTGGTGTGGCCACGTTGCGGTTTGGTCCGTTTCCTGTCATGGGCACTAGGCCTACCCACACAAGTGAGGTATCATCGTTATCGGAAGACTTTGAGGAATGCGGGGTTGGTGGAATTTTGTGGATCCACGCAGATGCCAGAACTTTCCATCACAGAAATATTAGGAAAATGTATTTTTTTTTTTACAAAGTTTGAGGTTTGCAAGGGATTATGGGTAACAGAACCTGGTGAGAGCCAGACAAGTCACACCATCCTGGATTTCCCTGGGTGTCTACTTTTCAAAAATGTATAGGTTTGCTAGGTTTCCCTAGGTGCCGGCAGAGCTATGGTTCAAAATCTACAGCTAGGCACTGTGCAAAAAAAGGGTCAGTTTTCACTGTAAAAATGTGGTGTGGCCACGTTGCGGTTTGGGCCGTTTCCTGTTGCGGGCACTAGGCCTACCCACACAAGTGAGGTATCATTTTAATCAAAAGACTTTGGGGAATGCGGGGTGGGTGGAAGTTTGTGGATCTGCGCAGATTCCAGATCTTTCCATCACAGAAATGTGAGAAAAATGTGTTTTGTTTTTTACAAAGTTTGAGGTTTGCAAGGGATTCTGGGTAGGAAAACTTTGGGGGTTCCTCACAAGACATACCTCACTGGACTCCCCAGAGTGTCTAGTTTTCAGAAATGTGTGGGTTTGGTAGGTTTCCCTAGATGTCCACAAGCCCGGGCCAAAAACCATTCCCCCCCTACAAAATCAGGTAGTTATGTGATAGGTAATCTTGAAGTCTCCACAGTACGATTTGGGCAATTTCCTGTTGCAGCCACTATGCCTACCCACACAAGTGAGGTACTATTTTTCTCGGAAGACTTTGGGAAATGCAGGGTCGGAGGAGTTTTGTGGATCCACACAGATTCCAGAACTTTCCATCACAGAAATGTGAGGAAAATGTTTTTTTTTTTTTTACAAAGTTTGAGATTTGAAAGGGATTCTGGGTAAGAGAACCTGGTGAGAGCCGGACAAGACACCCCATCCTGGATTCCCCTGGGTGTCTAGTTTTCAAAAATGTATAGGTTTGCTAGGTTTCCTTAGGTGCTGGCAGAGCTAGGGTTAAAAATCTACAGCTAGGCACTTTGTAAAAAAAGGGTCAGTTTTCACTGTAAAAATGTGGTGTGTCCATGTTGCGTTTCGCATGGTTTTCTGTCGCGGGCACTAGGCCTACCCACATAAGTGAGGTACCTTTTTTCTCGGAAGACTATGGGGAATGCAGGGTGGAAGGATTTTTGTGCATCCATGCAGATTCCAGAACTTTCCATCACAGAAATGTGAGGAAAATGTGTTTTTTTGTGTGAAAGTTTGAGGTTTGCAAGGGATTCTGGGTAAGAGAACCTGGTGAGAGCCACACAAGGTACCCCATCCTGGATTCCCCTGTGTGTCTAGTTTTCAAAAATGTATAGGTTTGCTAGGTTTCCCTAGGTGCCGGCAGAGCTAGGGTTCAAAATCTACAGCTAGGCACTTTGCCAAGAAAGGGTCAGTTTTCACAGTAAAAATGTGGTGTGGCCACGTTGCGGTTCGGGCCGTTTCCTGTCGCGGGCACTAGGCCTACCCACACAAGTGAGGTATCATTGTTATCGGAAGACTTTGAGAAATGCGGGGTGGTGGAATTTTGTGGATCCACGCAGATGCCAGAACTTTCCATCACAGAAATATTAGGAAAATGTATTTTTTTTTTACAAAGTTTGAGGTTTGCAAGGGATTCTGGGTAACAGAACCGAGTGCGAGCCACACAAGTCACCACATCCTAGATTCCCCTAGGTGTCTAGTTTTAAAAAATGTGTAGGTTTGCTAGGTTTCCTTGGGTGCCAGCTGCGCTAGGACCCAAAATCCACAGGTAGGCACATTCCGAAAAAAAGTCTGTACCTAGTGGGCTTTCTGCCGCCCTGGGGAGGGGGGAAATCAGGGGCTATTGCCCAGAAATGCCCCCAAGGGGGGCAGAAATACTGTGGCTATTTTTTTTGGTGGGTGGGGACATTGGGACGCCCATTCTGGGCAGCCCCTACGTATAAGAAAGCCAGCATAATCGCTGGTGCCTAGTGGGCTCTCTGCCCCCCCGGGGAGCAGATCAGGGGCTACTGCCCCATCTGCCTCCTGGGGGGGCAAAAAGACTGTGGCATCTTTTTTTGGGGGGTGGGGGCATTGGCATACCCATTCTGGGCAGCCCCCACCCCTGAATTTTGAAAAAAAAGTACCCCTGATGCCTAATGGGTTTCTGCCCCTCGAGGGGGCAGATAAGGGGCTATTGCCCCAATCTGCCACCCGGGGGGACAGAAAGACTGTGGTAAATTTTTGGGGGTGGGGGCATTGGCATGCCCATTCTGGGCAGCCCCCACCCCTACGTATAAAAAAACCACATCCCTGGTGCATTGTGGGCTTTCTGCCTCACCCTCGGGGGGGGTAGATCAGGGTCTACTGCCCCCATCTGCCTCCTGGGGGGGCAGAAAGACTGTGGCATTTTGTGGGGGGTGGGGGCATTGGCATGCCCATTCTGGGCAGCCCCCACCACGAACGTTGGAAAACAAAATCCCTGGTGGGCTTTCTGCCCCCCCAGGGGTCAGATAAGGGGCTATTGCCCTATCTGCCTCCCGGGGGGCAGAAAGACTGTAGCATTTTTTTTGGGGTGGGGGCATTGGCATGGCCATTCTGGGCAGCCCCTACGTATATATAAAAAAAATCCATGGGACCTAGTGGGCTTTCTGCCCCTCCCGGGGGGCAGATCAGGGGCTATTGCCCCCATTTGCATCATGGGGGGGCAGTAAGTCTTATGCCTTCTTTGGGGGGGTAGGGTGGGGGCATTCGCTTGCCCATTCTGGGCAGCCCCCATCCCTGGCCTATAAAAAAAATCCAAGGCATCTAGGGTGCTTTCTGCCCCGGGGGGAAGATTGGGGGCTACTGCCCACATCTGCCCCCCAATGGGGCCGAAAGGCTGTCTGGCAAAATGTTATGGGGGGGGAGCAAAGGCCCTGGCCCAAAGGGCTGCTCCCCCCTCCCTGGTGGCTAGTGGGTGGATTCCTGCTTGGGGATCGCCCTCCTGGGGTGATACCCAAGCAGGGATCCCCTTGGGAAGGGTACCATTATAAAGGGGAGATTCTCCACTTTCCAACGATACCCCTCCCATGTTTTTCGGTGCTCGGGGGGCTGAGATAGCCCCACAAGCACCGAAACTGTGAAAGTGAAACTAAGTTTCAGTTTCGTTTTCATTGTAATGATGACAGCGCACCATGCGCGCGATCGTCATTACAATGAAAACCCTAACCATGCTTAGGGAGGTTGGGGAAGCTCCTCCCCACCTCCAAAAGCACAAAAAAAATGGGAAATCCCTCTGCAGTTTAGAGCAGAGGGATTTTTTTTAAAGTGTGCTGATGACGGAATAGTTCCGTCATGAGCACACTTGCACTTGTGCTCATGACGGAACCATTTCGTCATGAGCATGGAAGGGGTTAAAGCTCATGTGATCTGTGGAAGTTGCCCAGAGGTTAGTCAGTCCCAGTCGTTTTAGAGAGTCAATCAAGTGCTCCCTCACGGGGGATTTTCCACAGCATGACAGCTCGTTCCAAAGGTGCGAGTTTAGGGAGCCTGCTTCGGCACCTCTGATCTTGTGCCAGCTTTTTATATATGCGCCCCTCCTTTCCACCGATTGTTTTTGTAGCCCAAATTCTAGGCGTATTTAGGCAGGTGGCACATAGTTTGGTAGATGAAAAATTGCTCTGTAAATGTTGGCGATTGTTTTATCCAAGGTCGCTGCATCTCTCCCTTGCATTGATTCACTCCTGTACGTTAGCATTGGCTGTAATTTTGCTCGAATCACCTGTAGTAAAGGGTCAAGGGTTAGGTCTGGCAGCACTTTCCTCAAATGCTTCATTGCTAAATAGTTCATAGTGCCCTTCCTACGGAGGGCCTCCAGTTGAGGTTTGTACGAGCCTCTGCCATCCAACAAGACTCCAAGGTATTTGTAGGGTGTTACCTGGTCTAAGCACTGCCCATCCAAGTACCAGTTGATCTTTTTCCTCTTGTGATAATTTACTGTCATAATTTTTGTTTTCTTTAGATTTATATTTAGGGCATTTCGTTGAGAGAAACTATCAGTGGTATTCAGGGGGTTGCAGGCCAATAGGAGTCCGACTTAACAGCACCAGGTCATCTGCATATAAGAGGTTGGACAGCGATGTTTTTCCCAATTTCGGGGCGTGTGGTGTGCTATTGTCCAATTCCCTGGGGAGGTCGGCCAGGAAAAGATTACAAAGCAGGGGTGCTAAAACGCACCCTTGCTTTAGGCCTTTAGAGGTGGTGATTCGCCTTGAGAGGTGCGTCCCTGCTGGTAGTTTGAAATTGACCCAGGTGTCAGTGTTTAGCAATATCAGCTGGTTTAAAAGGGGTGTCGGTATCCCCCACTTTTCCAATTTCTGCCATAGTTTAGTGCGGTCTACGTGATCGAAAGCTGCGCTGTAGTCTATGAAGCATAGGAATAGGGGGTACTTTGCCATTTTAGCTGCATCCGTCAGTAGAGCTAGTGCCATAATGTTAGTAATGGTTCACTGTCCTTGACAGAACCCGGTTTGGTTTATGGGGATGATGGAATTTGCCGATGACCAGAATATTAGTTCTTCAAGGATTATTCCCGCGTAGTACTTAGCTTCTATATCAATTAGGGCAACAAGTCGTTAATTATTTGGCATGTTCCTGTCGCCCGTACAGATATGGGCAGGGAAACAGATCAAGAGAATGCTCCCGCCCGAAGGGAGCAGCATAAGTAACTCCTTCCAGCGGGCGGGAGCAATGCCGGCTCTTACAGTATGTAGGCAGCCGACTGGGGCTCCCCCCGCAGCTCCCAACAGGGTGCATGGTTGGTGTCCTGGGTGGGCACCAGGGCACCCACCATTAAGAAATGTGGGCCTCGGGGATGGGTCCCTGGGGCTGAAAACAGCTTGGGCTCCTCACTTTCAAAAACAACCTATCCCTGGGGGATGGGGTCCCCAGGGCTTTTTTGTAAGGCTCGGGAGGGGGGCACATGCCCCTCCCTATTTAGTAAGTTTTGCCCCAGGGGTGGGTGCCCCAGGGCCCTATAATGGATTGAAGAGAGGGCCATTTGGCCCTTCTCCCCTTTAAAACAAAAGTCCTGGAATGGGGCCCCCAGGTCCATAATAGGCTTGGGGAAGGGGGCCACATAGCCACCCTGCCCTTTACAAAAATGGTCCTGGGTGATGGGGTCCCCAGAGCCTAAAGGGGCTCAGGGAGGTGGGCCTCTTTGCCCCTTCCCCTTTGAACTATATATGGCCCTGGGGGATGGGGTCCCGAGGCCCATAAAAAGCTTGGGCTACGGGCCATGCAACACTCCTTCCCTTGAAAAAAAAACACAGCCCTGGGGATGGGGGCCCCATGGTCTTTTTAAGGCTCAGGAAGTGGGGCTACATGCCACCATCTCCTTTAAAATAAATGTGGCATGGGGGATGGGTTTCCCAAGGCTTAATAAGGCTCAGGGTGGGAGGCCCTGTGGCCCCCTCCTTTAAAATACATTAGGTCCTGGGGAATGTGGTTCCCAGGGCTTACTAATGCTCAGGGGGCCACATGGCCCTCTCCACCTTTTTTTTATTGGTATCGCCACAGGGGATGGGATCCCCGGGCACTAATAAGGCTTGCAGCCCCCTCCCCTTTTTTCTTGCATTTTACCCCGGATGGAGTCCTCAGGCCCAAAGGCCAACCTTATGCTGCACACGGCAAAGGCCATGGACAGCGTGGGTTTGTCTGCCTACTGGGTATTTGATCGCAGAGCCCAGTCGGACACCAAGCCCTTCACCAACCTCCTGCCTTGCACGGTCTTCAGTTATTAGACAGAAGCGTCTCAGCATGACAATTTCTATATAACATACTAACCCATGTACATGTGCTTGTTTTGCTTCAGAAGATGGGCTATCTGTAAAGTTTTCACCACCATATGAAGGATGCAGGTAGTATGATCATTAGCACCATGGTTATTTTAAGCAGATAGTGTCTTTTTTTACAAGTGTTGCATAGAGTATACACTGTTCTTAGTAGATATTTTTTACTACTATAAGGTGTACTTCTTATGAGAATGTCACAGTCTACAAACAGTGTAGAATATATAGTAAGCTCTCTCCATAGAGTAAACACTGTTTACAGTACTGACTTTTCTGCTCATATCAGCTTCATTTCTCAATGTAGGTTTAGTGACTGTGAAGGGATTGATACAGATAAAAGCTATCTGTAGTAGGGCATTCATTTTTTAAATAGCCCTTGAGGAACTTAGCTTTTTCTGTACAGTTGTATACATATTGAACACAGTGTGCAATGAGGGTTCCCAAATATCTTTGTTTTTTAATGTGAACAAGGCTGCATGTGAAGTATATGGTATAGGATCAATGTTGTACATAACACATGCTTGCTACACCCAAGGGAGTTGTGTCTGTGATGGCATTAATTATACTTCTTCATATTATTCCGACCTATTTTGTGCTTACTCTCAGGCCTTTATTGCCATACTAGTTTGTAGAGTAATATGTACAAAAGCAGCTTGGATGATGTCATCAGTAATGTCATAAATGATGCCATGGAACATGTAATGAGTGATGGGATATGTGAGGTCATAAGCAGTGCATGACCGGAGCACAAGTTATAGTTTGCTCTGCTAACTATAACTGGTAAATGTCTGTGTTTTTTAGTTCAAAGCATTAATGTTGTCACTGATATGTTCACCTAACTATAATGCCATTTTAGCCTTTGTTTTTTTCAGTGAATTTCTAGGGTTTTTGTTAAACAAAAACAGACCTTTTTATCACACCTATCTATAATTTTACTTTAACCTTAGTTTTTTTCAGTGAATTTCTATGTTTTTTTAAAACAAAAATAGATCTTGTAATCAGATCTAACTATAACATTACTTTAACTTCTTTTTTGTCTAGTGCATACTCTACACTACAGCTGTGTAAAGATAATGTCTCCAGCGACCTTGTGCACATGTAATTTTCACCATGCGATTGTTCCTTGAGCGTCTTCAGACAAAAATCAGGGACAAAATGAATCCTGTTATAGAGTAGACGTCTAGACTACAGACAAAGAGTAAAATTTCCACCATACAAGGGTGCTTTCTCTTAATTATATGAAGTAGGAGCTTCTTTGTTTGGTGGGGATGTCCTCATATTCCTCTGCATCAAGAATATGCCATCAAAGTTGGCAGGAAACACGCTCGGTACACTTTGATAAGTTGAGCTGTCCATCAGCCTGGAAAATGATGGGAAAACTGTTGTATACTACTAACGTGGAACGGGCAGGGCCAAACGGGCAGAACTTGTAGATGATTTTGTGCATTCGCATACTCAGCAGTAATTAAAAGGGAGAATCATGGACTCTGCTCTCAGACCAGAAGACGACAAGAAAGAACCCGCTCGTATTGGACAGTCACTACAAAAGAGATTGCACTTCAATAAATCAATGATGCTTTCACCTCCATCAAGGACTTCAGATCGTTTTTCAATGTGGAATTGTAGAAAAAACACGCTTGCTTTGCCTTGGCCAAGTGCAAGAAGTTAGGATGATGTGGCGCTTCAACTCAGACACCTGCCATGTTTATATTTGTAAGTGCTTCCTTTTGAGGTTTGACTTTGGGGAAATAAGCATCAGAGCCTTTCCTGTGTGTTTATCCAAGAAGAGTCAATAGTTTTGCACAAAATGTAGACCCAACTTGAGTACTTTCTACTGGTAAGTGCAACCTTGTTGGATGAATGTCCAGTGCATATTCTACACTACACCTGTGTAAAGAACCATGAGGTAATGTCCTCCAGTGACCTTGTGTACGTGTAATCTTGGCAATGAGATTGTTCATCCATCAGCTTCATACAGAAATCAGTGACAAAATGAATCCTTCTATATAGAAGATAATGAGACTATAGACAAAGAGTTGAATCTCCACTAAACAAGCATACTTCTTCTTAATTATATGAAGTGAGTGCTTCTTTGTCTGGTGAAGATGTCCTCACATTCCTCTGCATCGAGAACGTGCCATCAAAATCAGCGGGAAACATGCTAAGGTCCTTTTTTGTAAGATGAGCTGTCCATGAGCCTGAAAAATGTATTCTACTAATGTGGAAGGGCGGGCCAAATGGGAGGAGTTTGTAGGTGATTATGTGCATTTGCATACCCAGCAGTAACTATAAGGGAGAGCCATGTACTCTGTTGTCAGACGATGAGAAAGATCCCACTCGTCTTGGACAGTCGCTATAGAAGAGATTGCGCTCATATACATAGGTTAGTATGTTATGTAGAAATTGTCATTCTGAGACAGTTCTGGGTTGGCCCGCGGCTAAGTATACAGTAGGTAGCAAACCCCTGGCTGTGCATGCCTTTGCCGTGCTGAGCATAAAGTTGGCCTTAGGCCCGGGGGACCCCATTCCGGGACAAATACAAGAAAAGGTGGAAGGGGGCCATGTGCCCCTCTCCCTGAACCTTATTAGGCTGCAGGTATCACATCCCCTGGGGCGATGCTAATAAGAAAGGGGAAGGGGGCTGCGCGGCCCCCAACCCCTGAGCCTATTTTGGTCCCAGAAACTCCATCTTCTGGGCCACATTACATGTTAGTGGCCACTGGGGTTAGCTCCAGGGCCCTCGTAGTTCCAGCCGGCTTCCCGCATGGGGCCGGAGCTGGCATTGCTGCCATCCAGAGGGAGCAGCTATTTATGCTGCTCCTTCTGAGTGGGAGCAATATCTTGTTTTGTTTCCCTGAAGGAATCAGTGCGGGCAGAAAAACAGAATACAAGTTTGCTACCAGCTGGCAAGAGCTTTTTCAAAGCTCCTGCGCGCTGGGAGCAGACTTTGTGTCTGCTCCCATTTAGCAGAAGTTTTAAAGATGCTCCCACCAGGGGGGGGGGGCAAACAGGTTTTCCTGCCCACGCCTGTGCGGGCAGCGAAACTGCTGTTTCAGCACCAGGGAATGGAGTCTCCATGGCCATTAAAGGCTCAGGGAGGGGCGCCACAGAAATATATTTAGCACCAGGCGCCCCCTCACCATATTTATTAAATTGGTCCCCCAAGGATGGGATCTCTGGGGCCTAATGTGGCTCGGGAAGGGGGGGCATAGCCCCACCCCATAATAATAATTTGGGCCCCGGGGATGGGGTCCCAATGGACGTATATGGCTTGAGTTGAGGAGGGAGGCCGTGTAACCCCTCCCAATAAAAATGAATATAGTGGGATCTCTGTGACACAGCAAGTAAGCCGGCCTCAGGGTAAGGAGTCCCAGGGGCCATTAGAGGCTCAGGAAGGGGTGCCGCCAGGGTTGGGTCCCTCGAGTCGAATATGGGTTTGGGAGGGAGGCTGTGTACCCGCAACCCATATTAATAAATTGTTTCCCTGGGCATGAGGTCCCAAGGGCCGTATATGGCTCAGGGAAGGGGACCCTGCACCCTTCTCCCCACATTATTGAATTGGGTGGGATTCCTGTGACACAGCAGCCAGCCCGGTGGGCCATTAAAGGCTCAAGGAGGGGCTACAGCACCTAAACCAATCAAGCACCACTTCCAAGCATGAGGAGGAACGACGCGTGCGCTTTCACATTACATTACAGTTGGAAAGTGCCCACAAAAATAGAATCAGCAAAAACCAGGAGGAGAATAAGCAAAATGTTTTGGGAAATTCCCTAAGAGTGTCCATGTCCAACAGTAATGCTTTAGGAAACGAGACGCTTTAGGTGTAAAGGTGACGCTTTAATAGGAAAGGTGACGCTTTAGTAGGAAAGGTGATGCTTTAGTAGAAAACGGGATGTTTTAGTGAACGAGATGCTTTACTAGTAAAGGTGGTGCTTTAGTAGGAAACGTTATGCTTTAGTAGGAAACGTGACGCTTTAGTAGGAAACGTGACGCTTTAGTAGGAAATGTGAAGCTTTAGTAGGAAATGTGATGCTTTAGTAGGAAAGGTGACGCTTTAGTGAGAAATGTGATGCATTCAGTCAGGAAATTATGCAATGGCTCAGCCATGCTGCAAACCAGGAAGTGTGAAGTTCCTTTCACTTTCACTTACAGTCTTTTGGTCTGTGCCAGCTGTTGGAGGTGTCTGGTGTGAGCTCTTGGTATGTTATTTGGTCTTGTTGTTGTCTTTGCACCCTGTCCCTGTTGTGTAAGTAAACTGCCATTTGTGTTTTGCAATTGTATTTTGTAAAGTTTTGTCCACTGTATTGTCAAGTGTTTGTCCATTTAGGGGTTAGTATTTTTAGGGGTAGGGAGATGGGATCGTTTTTGTGTTTTTTGGGTTTAGGGTGGCCAGTGTGAGTAGGGAGATGTCAGGAGATACAAGAACCTGTTGGAGGAGAAGTTTGCTGGCCTGCTGTGGCTGTTGGTGCAATATCTGTCATACATGATTGGCAGTGGAGGTTGGGTGAGCTAAGGTTACCCTAAATGTGAGAAGCGGGAGCCTTGGGTAAAGGTGTGCTTCGAAATGAGTCGACTCTTCAATGACCAGCGGAGCATCCACCAACTGAAGTACTGATGGGCCGATGTTCTCAGCCAGGAGGCAGAACTCCTTGATCACTTGGGGATTGAGGTTTGTGGGCCTACCCGTAAGTCCCGGTATTCCATGAGCTTGTAGCTGTTTGGCTTTCACACACATCTTTAAATGTTTTTATTTAGGAAGGTTCAGATATCTATATGGGTTAGTGTGGCATGATATGGGCTAACTCAGTTAAATAAACAGAACATGCCACAGGGGCATTACAATAGCCAAAACATATGATACAGTGGAGGGGAGGCCCATAGTTTATGTGGGACCTATCTGGCACTGTGCAGGGAGTATTGTCACCCGGCCTGCTAGGTCATTACTGACTCTAAACTATGGGAGCCACCCACCATGTATGTTGCAGGGTAGCGCACTCCCATGTCATCAGGCCACAGGTTGCAAGGGTGTTTGGTTTATCCCAGAAATGGTCCCACATACGTGTATATAATAAAAAATGGTAATAATTGCTTTATGAGCCTGTACAGGCCTTGAATTATCATTGTCTATTTACACTGCACTGGTCACAGATAAGGAGATAAGTGAAGAAGATAAACAAGCATGGGTACTGTCTGATGTGTGTAGCATTGTAAAGAACAGGTATTGACTTGAGAAGGCCCCAGCATTATCATACTATGCAGAGTGTGGTCAGTCAAATAGGACTGTTCACATATCCATCTAAGCCAGCCATCCTTGTATCATGTAGCAAGTTAGGCTAGTCTTGTACCTTGTCTGTACTCGGTTCACCTGATACGTGATATGCCTGGTATTATCTGAATACACACTAACATGGCTCACATATGTCCATCATTAGGGCAATCCAACTTTGCCTTGTGCTACAAGTCCAACTTAAAGACAATATCAGGCATTTGTTAAGTCAATGTACTATGCTTCATATGTACACAGTGTACATGTTCAGCATTCACAGAGCAAGGTACCATCGTTTTGTCTTGTAGCTGGATCTAACCCATATACCCGTGGTGAAGTGGACAGCTTCATAGATCCCAATGCTCCTAGGGATTGTCATCTGTTGCTGTGCTCTGTAAGGATTGTGTGTGTTCCCGTAAATTGGTTTCAGTGAGATGTGTAAAGGGTATAATAAGTCAGCAGAAACAAGGTTTACCTTACAGGTAGATTCACAGCAGAAGTAGGACAAAACTGCATGTGGAAATGACAGGGCTAATTTCCAATGTGAATGTAAATCCCAATGTATGCAGGCCCACATTATGGATGGCTCTGAATCTGCTGTGCTAATGTTGTGCCAGCTATGGTGTGGATGCTTATGACACATGTACCATCACCTGCCCCAAAACCAACTGATGGTTATTAATTCAAATGTCTCTCACCCATACTATGGACAGAAAGTGACAACATGTTACACAAAATATGTGACAGAAACGTTGCATGGGATAGGCTGTGGTTTTCCTGACACAGTATGTTTGCCCAAGTCAAAATTTGAGCAGGACACAGGTATGGTTGGGGTTGATACATACCCCTGACAATACTACCAATTGTCAACAGCACATCTAATTTTGACATGTGGACAGTGAACTGCCTTTCCAATGTATTTGTCCTCCCATTGTGTGTTTACATCATACCATGCCCATGCCTGCAGAATCCATTTCTCAATCCTACCAAAACTAGTACCATCTAAATGATTGAAGGCATGTCAGACATTCATGCTACTCAGCGACAGCTAATTTTTCTGGGATCCATACATGTACTTATAGTTCAGTGTCTAGCCAAAGTTTGGACTTCAAAGGACTTGGGTGACCATGTGTGCAGGCTCGCCATACAAAACATGATTCCTTACTAGTATAGATGCTGCATATGTATTTGTGAGGTGCCATGGTTAAAATGTATTATTAACGATAACTAAACCAGTGGGCAAGTTACATATCCCCATTTGTTGCAGTTAGTGTGTAAGTGCATTGTCCATACCAGTGACTTACTTGGGTTTACCCCTTAGCCCACTTTTATCATGATATGCGGCAACTGTCATCCCGCATCATGGATACCTGCACATCCCTCAGAGTACTGCATATCAGTGACATGTTAGTTGGGGGGACAGAGGAGCAATTTTCAAAATGGTGTGGTGGTATAGAGGACGTTGCCACGAAACTTGATGTGCACATAGAATTGTAGGGATGAACTTCAATCTGTCTCTCTGATAGTGTTTGCCTGCACATGGCAATGTATGATCAATTTTGTGTGGCATATCCATGCAGGCTGTGATTATTCCTACCTAAGTGCAGACTGAATAGGTATGAGTCGATGTGGGACATGTCACCACTCCACACATGCCAATGCAGTTATCTGCCTGACTCATACCCTCATACCCTCAATAACTTATAATAGACATGTGTCCATACCTTTGTAGTGGATAAGGCCAATGTGTTAAGTAACACAGGCATGTATGCACCATGTTGTAAGCATACATGCCATTTCAAAGTTCACCTATTGCTGCCATTACCCATATTATATCCGTAGGGAATTGTCACCATTAAACCTTTTCGGTCAATTACCTGCAAGAAATAGCACAATATACTCAAATATATGAGTTCTACAGAATGCATGCACACATTCATCACATGGACTAAGTATGAGTTGATGTGCATCTAGGTAACAATCGTACAGAAATGTATGGACAGACTCTTGGATAAGTAAACGACTTCATGCTATTGGTTGAATTTCATTACGTGATCTATATTAAAGTGTACCAGGTATGTCCATGTGTCATTCTTGGAGAAATGTCGAACAGGTCTGCTGATTTGGAGGTAGCTAGCCACACTCTGTCTATGTTTCAACTACCTGACACAGAGTCAATCTGTGCTGCAATGCGTGTGGTCTTGTATGCAATAACAGTGAAGCATTGCTGAGGCATAATATGTGTACTTGCTACACATTACTCATTTTTTTGGGTGATGGGCCATAGATTTTACCCACTTGCATGTTGCATGACAATCTCCAGGGAGTTCCTAAATGGACCACGTGCACCATTCCATGTGTACAAAACATCATTGTTCAGAATCTGTCTTCATATGCACATGGGTATAGGTTTATGAGGCCAGACAATGCCATTTCCTGTACCTACATGGCCAAGACCTGAGTGCTTTAGCATTATAATTTTTGGGAAAGTACATGCTTGGTGTGCAGACAGAATATCGAGTTGAAAATGTCAAACTACAGAAATATCGAGTCCTAAATATCGTGAGTCAGAAATATCAACAGCAAGACTATCGTGGTCAAGAATATCGATTTTAAGGTCAGAAATATCATTTTTAAATATATAGAAGTCATTAATATCATTTTCAAAAACATAGTTGTTTAAAATATCAATTTTTTAATTAGTGATATGTATTTTAGTATATATTTTGAATGTATTTGATGCATTTTTTTGTATAAGAATTGTTTATGTTTTTTAATATATGTGTTACATTTTTAGTAGTTATTAATTTTATTTTAATAAAATTTTGCGTTTTTTAGTTCCGTAACGGGTTGTGGGTATGTAGGGGAATAGGGTGGGAAGTAATTTAATTATAATAAATTAATGATTATTTTTTATTTATTAATATTTATTTAATTGAGATTTTATAGTGTTAATTGTGGGAAGTATTAATTAATTATTAATTGGATGTTGATCAATATTAATTAATTGCTAATTAATTATGGTAATTGTGTAATTTTTTTAGGTGCAGGTTGTGGGGTTTATAGGGGTAATGGGTGGGAAGTAATTTATCTTTAATTATTTAATAATTAGTTGTTAATAAAAATTAATTAATTAATTGTAAATTAATTATGGAAATTGTGTAATTAATTTTAGGTGAGGGTTGTGGGGTTTGTAGGGGTAACGGGCGGGAAGTAATTTATGTTTAACGAATTAATAATTAGTTCTTAATTAATATTAGTTAATTAATTGAAAATTAAATATGGAAATTGTGTAATTAATTTTAAGTGTGGGTTGTGGGGTTTATAGGGGTAAAGGGTGGGAAGTAATTTATGTTTAATTCATTAATAATTAGTTGATCTTTAATATTAATTAATTAGTTGATATTTATTTAGGGTGATTGTTTATATTTTTTGTGTGTGGTTTTTACTTTTATAGGCGTAAAGGGTGAGGAGTAAATTAATTTTACTTACTTTATAATTAGTTGTTAAATACTATTAGTTTTTTAATTGAAAATAAGTTTTAATTGTATAATTAATTTTTTTATAGTTTAATTTTAGCTGTGGTTTGTGGGGTTTATAGGCGTAAAGTGTGGGAAGTTTATTAATCTTTATGAGTTTTAATTTGTTTTTTAATTAATAATATTTCCTTAATTAGTAATTAATTATGTTAATTATATAAGTACTTTTTTTTATTTTATTTAAATGTGGGTTGTGAATTGTGTGGTGTTATAGGGTAGGAAATAAAAAAGTAAATTTATGTAATTAATGTTTTTGTTTCTAAATAATTTCTAATTAAAAATATTTATTTGTTTGAAAATTATTTTTTATTTTATTTAATATAATATTTGTAGGTATGTGTCCTATGCATTTAACATTATAATATGTTTTGTTAAATTTGTAATATTAAATATATTTGTATTTCAATTTTTAACATATTTGTATATTTTTTTAATTTATTTTGTGTTTTAAATATTTTTGTGGTTGTTATTATTTTGTTTTTTTAAATTTTGAACTGAGTGGAGTGATAACATTAATTGCTACTCCTCCGCAATCCAACACTCTCCTGACTGTTGCACTGATTGGAGTGGGAATAGTAAATTTTACCCTGCCACTATCCAGCACTTTTCCTACTGTTGCACTCACTGGAGTGGGAATCGTCATTTTTCCCCCTCTGCTATCCAACACTTTCCCAACTGTTGCACTCATTGGCGAGGGAATAGTAATTTTGACCCCTCCGCTATCCAACACTTTCCCTACTGTTACAATTATTGGAGTGGAAATAGTAAATTTTATCTCTCCGCAATCCAGCAATTTCTCTACTGTTGCACTGACTGGAGTGGGAATAGTAATTTTTACCCCTCTGCTATCCAACACTTTCCCTACTGTTGCACTCTTTAGAGTGGTAATAGTAATTTTCACCCCTCCGCTATCCAACACTTTCCCTACTGTTACACTTATTGGAGTGGGAATAGTAATTTTTACCCCTCTGCTATCCAACACTTTCCCTATTGTTGCACTCACTGGAGTGGGAATAATCATTTTTACCCCTCCGCTATCCAACACTTTCCCTATTGTTGCACTCACTGGAGTGGGAATAGTAGCTTTTACCCCTCTGCTTTCTAACACTTTTCCTACTGTTGCACTGACTGGAGTGGGAATAGTACATTTTATTCCTCCGCTATCCAACACTTTCCCTACTGTTGCACTCACTGGAGTGGGAATAGTAATTTTTACCTGTGAGAAGTTGGCCTGGTATATGCTGTCCACTAATTAAAGTGGGCACCTTCTACCAGTCCAAACGACCCTTATTATGTATGAGGTCAAAGTTAACCTTTAGAAAGCTATCCTAGTGGTAGCTGTGGAGAGCAGCCTTCAGGCTTAGGGGCCGATTCCGATTCGGGCAGGAAATCTCTCCGACCGAGCCTGATTCGGAGAGATTTCCGACCGAATCGGACCCTAGCAGTCCGACCGAACGAGTACGATGCGTTCGCATGCTATCGGACTCGATTCGGTCGGACTCCCATTGAAGTCAATGGGAGCCGGTCGTACAACGCGTACGCAGGCTCCCATTGACTCAATGGGTGCGAGGCGAACAAGGGCGCCCCCTATAGCGGGTACGCGTCGAAGCGGGTCGTGCCGTACACGCACAGGTAGGAGGGACCCATGGGTCCCCCCTTTGTGCGACTCGCGCGGCTACGCGTACAGGGGGGTCCGACACGGACCCCCAAAGTGCGGCTCCGACTGCACTTTCGAGCCGGACGGCGCGAGTCGGTCGGACTGCTCGCGGCGCGCATCGTACTTACCCGGCCGGGGAACGTCTCCATTGCGCGGTGCGAGTCGTGTCTGTGCGAGTCGGTCGGAGCGGTTGGGTCCCGCGAACGAGTCGGTCGGCGATTTCGCGTACGTTCGCATCGTACTCGTTCGCCCGGACGCACGTCCGACTCGGTCGGAAACAGGGCGTCCGAATCGGATCCGGTAAAGCCGAATCCGATTCGGAGCCCTACCGGCCGAGATCGGAATCGACCCCTTAATCTTGAAGGGATGTAAAGCAGCTTGTTTTACCAGAATATCACCTCCTGAATGACTAAATGAAGGAGAACCACACAGTAGTTATATAAAAATATGTATTTATTAATATAACACTCTTCAATATCCTCTACATGAGGATAGAACACAAAGCACACAATACGAGATCAATAGAACAGTTGTAAGTAGCACAATACACAGTGGGCTCCAGGGGGAGAACAAACCATGTACTAGAATAGTGGTATAACAGTCATGACTGGGATCAAGACAAGGTCTGGAGCACGTGGAATCTCTGGGACCCCAAGGAACCACCCCAGGTGAGTAGACAGGGACCCCACAGAGGCCGGGTGCAGTGTGGGAACACGACCACGGGCTCCGTACAATTCAATGGGGAAGTTGCGGTTACACTTTTAAAGTTTAAGGACCCTTCGTGGAGGACTTCGAGCGAACCCGTTGGAACTTAAGAGTTTGAAGAGCCACCCAACCTGTGGATACCGAGGTACCCGAGTTACCTATCCCAGAGGAGCCGGGTACATAGGTCTGAAGTGGCGTCGGAAACTGCCGTCGTTCTCAATGGAGAGCTGCAAAGAAGTACTGCTGCCGTGAAGGTGAAAAGGGTCCAGTGGAATCCAAGTCTGGATTCAGGGAGGAAGGAACCTGAAAGCAGAGGGGACAGAGTCTGGGTCACTTCAGAGTGACCAGGGGCTCAGTAGACGAATGCCCACCGATGTCGGGTGCTTCAGGTGCGAAGAAGGGATGCTTGACTCTGCAGCCACGAGGACCAGGAGATGTCGAGGATGACCAGGAGCCAGAGGTGAGCTGTCCCACAAAGGATGTCAAGTGCTGAGGGGTCGGTGTCCGGCAGGAGCACCAACAAGCCTTGGCAAAAGTAACCCACGCAGGAAGGTCAAGCAGGTTAAGGTGTAGACCAGCAAGGTCCAGGGGACTCACCAAACACTGGGGAGTCAGGTCACGCCTGGAGCAACCAGGAAAGCCCAACAGAAATCAAGTTGACCCTCAGGAGGACCCACAGGCCGAATGACCAGGAGTTGCGAGGGGACCTCGAGTAAGATTGCAAAGCACCAGCCCATGGAGCACTCGGTATGAGGAGGCTGGAGTTCTTTGGTGCAAATACTGCTCAGGGTCAGGACTATACGGAGTCCAATGCACAAGCTCGGGAATTGCCAACAAGCATATGCACTTGCAAATGGACACGGTGCACAGGGGTTCGGGTTATGCAGTCCCCACGAGGGATACTGGCCTCAAACTCAGTGAGAGGGCAGATCAACCCCAGGGACCTTCGGAAACCCACCTCCTGTGTTGCTGAAAACTTTGGAGTCCGCAGGACCTCAGGAGAAGCAGACCGGTCAGTTGTGGTTAAGTGCCTGCGAATGCAGGGGAGTAACTCCTTCACTCCAAGGGAGATGCTTCAGTTGTCTTTAGTGCACCACAGGTCCTGCACAGAGCCTGTATGGAGCAAAGGCACAAACTAAGCTTCGGACGGAAAGGGGGATGAAGTCGAGCCCAGTCGAGGTCCAGCGAAGTCCAGAGTGTCCAGACGGTCGAAGGTCAGTGGTTTCTTCTTGTAGAATCTTGTCCACGTAAAATCTAAAGTCTTACAGCCAGATAAGCCCTTTTGTACCCACCGGAGAGGGTTGGACAGATTCAGGGGACCCTCCTAGGGGAGGGCCAGGACAGAGGGGTGGTTACACCCATGTCCTTTGTCCAGTTTCGCACCAGAGCAGGAGCCAATGGCTCCCAGAACTGGTTTGAGCTGGACTATGCACAGGGACACCAAATGTGCCCCAGGTGCAGACTTTCAGGCACTCTCAGAGTGCACCCACCCAGCCCCAATACACTAAACTCTGTCTGGGAGGTGGTCACACCTCCCTGTGACAGGATGCCTATTGTGCTGCCTTCCTCTGCTTCCTCTGCTCGAGCTTGGCTCAGCAGCAGGAGGGCAGAAATGTGTCTCTGGTCAGCAGCATCCATTTTGTGCTGTCCGGGTCGAGAAGGTTGGCACCGGTTAGACCAGTGACCCCACGAAGCTCTCTTCTGAAGGGTGGAATCATACCTCCCACACCAGTTACTGGTGTGGAGGTATGATTCCAAGGTGTTTGATACCAAACACAATATGTTTCTATGCAGCCGTTTTCGAGATAGCATTTACCGCGAGGTTATAATGCACCTCTACGTATATGTCCGGCTGAGTCACAGACAACCCGGGAGAATGGTGTCTGAAGGCTGCAGAGGGGCTCTGCTCATGCAGGGGCACCCTCTCACTAAAAACCCAGCACCCTGCCTTCAGGATTGTTAAGGCCTGCTATAGGGGTGACTTATAAGTTTTAAGTGTAGTGACCACTAGATATAGTGAACCTATATCTAAAGTAAGTGGTGCAAGCACCAGCTTATACAGGTTGCAGTAGCAGACCTGGAGTTCCATTTTGTATGGCCTCTCATGGGTGGCATAATACATGCTTCAGTCCATGGGAGGCCTCTGGGGTACCTATGCCCTGGGTACATGGGTACCATATACTAGGGACTGATAAGGGTACCCCAGTATCCAATCTGGAGTGTACCAAAGTACATGTATGTCAATTTAAGGGAGAAAGCAGATAGACTGGGGTCCTGATTAGCAGGATCCCAGTCAGACTAGTCAAAAACAGTGAGACATCAAGCAAAAAGTGGGGGTAACCATAAGAAGCAGATCCTACTTTCCTACATTACCCGTCCGCTATCCAACACTTTCCGTACTGTTACACTCACTGGAGTGGGAATAGTAATTTTTACCCCTCCGCTAGCCAACACTTTCTCTATTGTTGCACTCACTGGAGTGGAAATAGTAATTTTTACTCCTCCGCTATCCAACACTTTCCCTACGGTTGCACTGACTGTAGTGGTAAATTTAAAGATTTCTTAAATAGTTTGTTTTAATTTATAATAGAATGTTTTTTTTTATAGATTTTATGTTATTGGTATATATATATATATATATATATATATATATATATTTGTAAATTTGTATATGATTTTAAAATTATAAAATAAATTAAAATTAATAGTTTAATAATTGTTTTAAAGTAAATATATATATTATGTATGTGTGTTTAACTTTTTTAATTAAGTTTATTTGTTATATTTGTTAAAATGTATATTAAATCTATTTTATTTAAAAAAAGTAACTTTATTATTTAATATATTTAATATTTATTATTTTATTTTATATATATATATATATATATATACACATCGATATTTTGTACAACTATATTTTTAACATCGATATTTTTTTTACAATATTTTTGTACTTACCTGTTTAAGTATAGGGAGTCGATATTTTTGCATTCTATATTTTTTCATCTATCTTTTTTACATCTATATTTTTGACATCGATATTCTGTCAGTGAACCTACATGCTTCTTATGACGGTTGGTCATGCTTCATTCCATAGATGTCTTTTTTTGGCTGGACATGCCACTTGTGCTGCTAATAGTTATTCATGCACGTAATTGATGACAACTTGGCCAGATTCTGCTTGGTCTGATTCATATGTCCTTCCTCACCAACAGACAACATGATCCATGAACAGGAGAAATCATATTGGATTTAGTTGGAGAGATACTAACACATAAGGCACAGGCGCCTGGTGAGCCAGTATGAGAAATCGAAGACAGGAGGGGAATGGAAGTTGACACCTCGGGGACAGAAAGCCTTGGGCAGTTGCCAGGCACCAGGCCAGAAGTGAAGGTTTCCCATGGTGGTGATCCGGGGTCAGTTCTGGGACCCTCCACAGCCCTGCGAGCCTGGCACCATGGGTGGTCACCACAGCACCAGCTCCGCAAACCAAGTTCAAAAGGCAGTGCCTGAAGGACAGTGCAGACACAAAGTTGAGGCTGACAGGCATAGAACTGCAGGTGGCGACACTAATGAAAATGTTGCACACCTTGCAACAATCTGTGGACAGTTTTGAGCAGCAACTTTAGGTCCTCCCTCTGACTTTCTGCCCCTCCCCTGTTCATATTGGTTGTTTTTAGCGTATAGAATTTTAGCATAGATTAGGGTAGGTTTTAGCATAGTGGTATTTTAGGTTAGTTTAGCGTTTTTATAGATTTTAATATTTCTCTGTTGTTAGGTGAAGATATGGGTGGGTAGGTTGTTAGGTGGGGGGTTAATGTTTAGTATGAATATAAAAAAAATTCAAACAAAAATTCAAAAATATGTATTTGTTTAGGTTTTAATGTTTAGGTAGTTTGTGTATAGGTGTAATTTATATTTGTCTCATGTGCAAATGTGTATTAAGGGCGGTGGGGTTGAATGTTGACCTGTCTGTTGTGTTACTTGTGTAAAGTAGGATAAGTTAAAGTAAGGTAAGTTAGGTTAGTTTTAAGTTAGGATAGTGTAGGTAATTTAGCATAGGTTAGTTTAGGGATAATTTAGATAGAAATAGTTAGTGTAGGTTATTTATTTTTAGATTTTAAGAATTGTATGGTATGTTAATTAAATATTCTTTTGCACTTTCACAACTGCTTACTTATTAACTGTGTGGCAGTTGTCATATCTGCTTAGGTTGAGTTAAGCACATGCTGTAGGTCTTCCTTCCAGTGTTTCCATACATGTGTTACCAGGTGGAGCACCTAAGGAGTAGATCATGTCAAGTTTGCAATGGAGTCACTTAAGGGATCTTTAAATGTGATTGTGCACTGTAAGTGGCACTCTTGCTGTGAATGGACACACAGCCCAAAACAGGTATTAACCTCCTTTTGCACTGCGTGTGTAAGTGATGCTACTTGTTTTGTATGGATGATTACCTCAAACCATTGTGACTAATCAAGGATGTGTTGGGTGCCACACTGATACCAGCCACTTACACACTCTCCATTGCACCATTTTGTTATCACATCAATGTTGTTAGCCGGCTAGTATGCATGAAAGTATCCACCACTTGGGCAGAAACTTAATTCAGTCTTGCTATTAACTGATTACTAATTGTAGCACTCAATGCATGTGACCTTGGATAATTACTTGCTAGTTTAGATGCACATAGGTATCACATAAACTATTTCGCTTGGCCTGTGCAGATTTTCCCCATGGTCTATGAAACATAATTCCCTTTAGATACTAGGTGGTGGCTTTAGGGTCAGCACATCTACCTTGGTATACTTAGTCCAATCATGAATGCTGGTTCCAGTAAATGATTTTATTGACATGTGAACCAAGAAACAAGGAGCATGTGGCAGTCTTTGCAGCCACTACCCCAGCATAGTTTGTGACCCATTGGATGTCCAGACAGAGCCCATGTGGGGTACATGATATGCGACATGTGGAGTAGAGGAGTGTTCCAATGAGAAGGAGGACCAAATTAACATTAGGAAAGATAGGCCCTCATCGACAGTTCACAAATGGGTGAAATCAATAGGTGGGAACGCAAAAAGAGGTCAGTTACAGTTGAAAAGTACACTGGCATGGCCCTAAGAACAGGTCAAAAGAGAACCTGGCCATGTGGCACAGAGAAATGCTACTGGCCAGTTTTTCGCTGAAAAGAGGTGAAGTCCACATCTTCGTCCTCTGATGTGTGTGGTGCCTCCTGTGAGGGGGTGTTGTTGGTGCAGGAGGGGACAGGCACACACACATATAAGGGGCTGAAGATGTGGATCCCCTTGTCCCCAGTAGCATTTCTCTGCACCAACAAGTAAGGCAGCACAGAACTAAGAAGGGCCTGTTGGTTTACCAGCACAGCAACAAAGTTGCAGTGTGAGGCACCCATTGTTGCTATGCAGGACTCCTGCTTCTGCTCCATCGACTTCAAGATATTGTGGATTGTCCCCAGCTGGTTGTCAACCTCGCTGTTGCCACTTTAGCAGTGCAGTTGTTTGTGCCTCTGCCTCATGACACCAGTGATGTCTGACAGAGACTGATCCAAGCCATGGAGCAGAAGGTAGATGCCTCTTGTAGCCTCCGAGGTGTCCTTACTGGGACTGAGGCACTTATGGACTCCGTCTAGAGTGCCGGCCACAGTTTCCATCCCCACCCATACGGTACCTGCCAGCTTCCACTGGACTCCTACCATACAACTTTGGAATTCAACTTGTGGGCCCTCTGAGTCCAGGACTGGGGGTGGGCTGGCTGGTGGGGTTTGTTGAGTGATAGGCTGAGCTTCTGGAGACTGTGCGATGATGTCAGACCTCCTTGCGACCGGAGATTATGTCTGAATGGAGTAAAGGATTTGCAGGAGGGTGTCTTGGTCGAGGGTTGACAGGCTGTCATCATCAGCAGGATCCTCATCCAGGACAGGTAGCTGGCCAGTAGTTGTTGGTACATCCTCTGCAATGGAATAGATATGTGTTGATATGTGTTGATGGTGATCTATGTTAGATGTTAGACTTGCCACTAATTCACTTTCAGGCCAACATTGATGATTAGGATATCTGTTCCTCATAGGTTTTGAGGCCAAGTTACACTGCTGTTGGCTTTCAGGTGGCAGTATCTCTGCATTGGTCACACAACCACTGTGTGACAAGGCTGACTTGTGTCATGACACATATTGCAACACAATTACACAGCTTGCTGGGCCTGCCATTCCTGCACTTGTGATATGAGGTAATGTCCATATTTGCCTTGGTGATTTGCTTTGTTTTTTATGATGCCTATACTGATTGTGATTTGATGTATGGACACCACTACTGTACACATTGCACCTAGTCCCCAGGGTACCTGCATTCCCTGTGACCAGTACTCAGCCCACAGCTTCTGTGAAGGTGATGTGGGTTTGGTCATGAATTATGTCTTCCACACAGTACACCACAGCACTCTGCCTTGTTGTGCTGTCTTGCATATACATTGTGCTTTCATGTGACCAAAGGTTCAGTTTTTCACACATATCATGTACACCTATACACAGCTTCCAACCTTGCTACACTGCAGGAATGTGTGAGGTCATGTACTTACCACAGGTTTCCTATTTGTATACACTCATATAATTTCATTGCACACACAGTTGGCTCCATATTTGTGTACAGTGGGCACTCTGTACCAACTCTGAGGGGATGGGCCCAGTCAAACTAGGTAGATTGCTTGCACTGACATTCAGCCCATTTCATCATTGCCAGAGTTGGCTATCGGCAGAATATTAAGATTCTACCCTGTGTAGTAGCCAGTCAATGATTTTTTTAAATTAATGATTTTGAAAAAGGGGTGTGTTTTGTTGATCCTTGAAATGTCAGGGAAAAGCACTACGTGTTTTTAAAATACCCCTCACACACTACGAATCCCATAGTGTCATGCTTCATCATAGGGGTCTTCCCGTCCCTCTACGGGGCGGGGCATGCTACAACCTACGAATACGCGGGAGCACTTGGTGTTTATGAAAATAGGCTATGTGTAGTGTGGGAGTGAGAGTGGTAGGGTCAGTGAAAAAAAGATACAAAAAGGGGGTTTAAAAATTCCCTGGCTAGTGGAAAAAACAAATGTTTATTCACTTCCCTAGCTGGAAACACTAAAAATGGGGTTGTGTAGGGGGTGTACCCTAATGTGATACCCCCTACTGGGTCAACATGTTTCGTAAGCAGTCCCCACTGCTTTACTCATCAGGACCTAGTACGATCCCTACTGCACTCAAAATATAATATTTTTTATATATATAGTATGCCAATCCTTCAAAAATCAGTCAGCAAAAATAAGCCAGACTGAAAAAATAGGGGGTGAATGGCCCCTAGTAATAAAAATGACCAAATTGGCATCTGAAATGATAAAAAATATCAAATGATCAACCTGAATAATCGTTTTTATCAACACATCACCATGGTGTGGAGTCACACCATTGGGCCAAAATTTGTAATATATAATTAGTGTGATATATTTTTCTGAGGCAAAGCACTGCTTTTCTGATTTTTTGTTTCGTTAAAACTTATACACTCAAAGTGAAACAAAAACACACCACACACACACTGTCATACATCCGTTCTCGCTCTATGTTGTCTGAGGGAGCTGTTAAGGATGTCGTGACTCACACATCCTGATCTACGGACATGCCGACTAACGTGTGTTATTCATAGCTAAATAGAAAAAGGAAAAGAAAGTTTTCATTTAAAAGTCATGATGTACATACACTATTTAGAACGGTTGTCAGGCATCATGAGCTTGCACTGGAGGGAGGTTGCCTTGGATTAATCACTGTGGGTAAAGTAAGAAATCATATGGCATTGCGGTTGACTGATCTTGCCGTGTTTATAATGCGAAATAGTAAAAATAGTTAAAATAGTTAGGACAAGGATTGCAGAGCCGGGAATTAAAGACTTGGCTCAAGTCTTACTTACATGAAATAGGAAATACCTTCTCCTTTCAATACCTCCGTGAGCTCCGTGGCTTGCTGTGGAAGCGTTTGAACTCGGTATTTTATCCGATGCTAATGACAGAAAAAGACCGCGAACCGGCTTGTTCCTGGGCACTAGAGCGTTACCTGTTACTAAAATGGCGGCTCACAGTGTGCTAATAAGAAGGTTTAAAAAGCACCACTTCCTGGGTTTGAAGTGCAGTGTCCGATAAATTATGGAAATGATGTGCTTGTGTCAATTACAAAACCAGTGCTTCTTTTCGGTGTTCGCTATAATGAGGCGTGGTTTTTAAAGGAAATATTCTTAATAATCATAGGACTTGCTTTCCTTGCAATGTGATTAGGCATCAGTAGTAGGCCGGTTTGCTCGAAAACTAGAGCGTGAATTCCAAGATGGCCGCTCTTATTGTGCCAAAACCTTGCCAAAAAAATTGCACTACTTCCTGAATGAGATCGATTCTCAGGATGCTTACAAATAGATCTATGCTGCATAGTGGGCAGAAACTATAATGGTACTATTTAGAAAAATTAAAATAAAAAATACCAATTACAAAATGCAAAAAGGGGAGAGCAAGGTATATAATATGAAGTTCGGGATCATTTCCCAAAGTCCTCTGGTGTTAAAAAAGACCTCGGGTGTTGATAAAGAAAAACAGGGGTCTGTATGAAAAAGAAAAGCAGGGGTCTATATGCAAAGGTGAGCAACTTCGTTTTTTCTGACAATCAAGATAATCTTTATACTTGGCCGCACGGAATTTCATCATTTAGACCTTTCACATTTGTTTTCAGACGGAACACCCATCTCTGCTCTTTTTCGAAAAGGTACCTCTCATTAACGACCTGTTTGATTACTGTCCAAGCGATATCCTCTGGGGTGTGGCCTTTTTCCAGGAAGTGAGATGCCATTTTGGTCGTCCCTTTCTTGCACTTGATATTGCTTTTGTGTTCTCCTATTCTCATTTTCACCGGTCGAGTTGTCATTCCTACATATTCTAATAGGCATGGACAAGTAATGAGATATACCACGTTGCTACTATTGCAGGTCGTGAATTTTCTATGTTCCCATTTGGTGCCATTGAGAAAGATTATTTCTTTACTTTTTCTTGTAAGTGGGCAAACCTTGCATTTTTCACATGGGTGGTGTCCATGTATGCTTGCCATTGCTGTCGATTGTCCAATGGATTCATTCTTTTTGGGTCTTGTGTGTACAATCATATCACGGATGCTTTCCCCTCTCCTATGGGAAAAAATAGGTTTTGCGAGATTCAATCCACCGCTGTTTAGGATCTTCCAGTGTCTATTGACAATTTTGGTCACCTGATTGGAATTAGTGTTGTATGTTGTAATACAGAATGGTCGTTTTTGCTCAGATTTAGGGGGGGCAGGTTCTAGAAGACTTTCTCTGCAGTTATTACGTGCCCTTTTATAGGCTTGATCTATTACCCTTTTGGGGTATTGGCGTATTTCTAGTTTCTTTTTCAAATCTTCTGATTGCATTTTGAAATTGGTGACTTCTGTGCAATTTCGTCTGAGACGTAAAAATTGCCCATAAGGAAGGTTATCCCGAAGATGTTTTGGGTGGAAGCTTTGGTACATCAAAAGACAATTTTTTGATGTTGTTTTAAAATGCGTCGTGGTCATTAGTCTTCCATCTTTAGGTGATATATTCAAATCTAAGAAGACCAGTTCTTGTTTTGAAATGGTGCTGGTGAAGTTTAGGAACTCATCCTGGTAGTTGAGCCAAGTGATGAAGCGTTTGCCTGTCACCTCATCTCCATCCCAGATAATCAATATATAATCAATATATTTCTTCCAGATGTTAATGTAGTTATAAAAGTAGTTATAAAAGGGATTATCTGGGTGTAAAATTTTTGTTGTCTCTAGATGGTGTACGTAGAGACCAGCTATGCTGGGAGCAAAAGTGCTCCCCATGCTGGTCCCATGTTTCTGGAGATATAAGGTGTTGTTATACTCAAAGAAATTCTCTTTCAGTGCAAGGTTACAGCAGTAATATAAGTGGGTTGAACGACGATATTCCGTGGGTGGAATTGGTTTCCTGAGTCTAATTACCAACAGTACGAGCTGGAGTCTCCATGAACAGTCAATATTCATTGGAGCTCTCTTAAGTAACTACCATACACTCGAGATAAGCAATAGGGGACATGGCTTCCTCTATCTCACTACTGACTATCTTGTATGTTATAAAGTGTGCAATGTCAATAAGATTGTTGCAGGTGTGATAGATCCAAAAGATCCATTGGGTCTTCTGACAACTTGCTTTCTGTAACCGTTGTCTTTTCATTGCACAATCCATTATGGCCGCCACTCTTACCATCAATTTCCCGATGCACTCGCTCCTACACCATTTTTATGACATAGGAGTCATGTGACCCAATCAGGATTTGCTCCTTATATTTTTATCAGATATGAGTGCCCCACACTTCCCCGGCGCACGCAGGCAGACTTTCAGGCTTCACAGTCACTAAATTGGGGTGATTGAGTAAATATGAAAAACTGTCACAAGTGTGAGATAGCCTCAAAATCCTCCTGGTCTCCTGAGACCCCGTTTTCGGAAATCAGTACCTTAACATTATACAATCCAATATGGCCGCCACTCTCGCCATGGGTTTCCCGACGTACTAGCTTTCATACTAGTCTGATGACATAGCAGTCAGGTGACCCAATCAGGAAGTGCTTTACGTACTTTTACCGGATACGATTGCCCTAAACTCTACCGGCGCTCGAAGGCAGACTGTTAGGTTGCACAGTCGCCAAATTGGGGTGATCAAGTAAGTTCCCACCGCTGCTGACACCGAGTTGATGGTAACCTTCGCCGCGTTATGAGGGCCAGCGGCCTGACAACCGGTACCTCCATCTATTTCTCCTTTCTTTTCTTTTTTGTTTACCCACAGCCTTGTCACCCCGCATTTGCACGAACAGCCGATGTGGCCTGACTCTAGCATGAGGGGGTATGTTTGCTTAAATTCTTGCATGCGTGTGTGTGCGGGGGAGTATCCTCATATTGTACTATTTCACAGAACCAGCACGTGCACATTAGAAGTGCGCATTGGTCATGCTGCCATCTTCACGACGGTTGCTCTTTTCAAGATCACTTTACAATTTTGAGCACTGAGAACGATCAAGAGTACTGAGAATGGACGTAAGACCGTGGTAAATAAGAGCTGAGAATAACCACCCATGTGTGTCCCCTCATTGGGCGAGAATGTTTCCATGTACCTTTTAGGTTTATCACTGTCTGTATCATATATTAGCATTAGGTCACTAACCGGACCGCTGAATCATTCAGTTTTAATGTTATTTTAATGTACAGTCCCACTTGTTTTTAAACATATACAAGGGGTCACGTTTGAGAGGCACAGATCTGGTATACAACGTCATGTGCCGGTTTATACTGTACCCTGACCACTAATTCCTCATTCACTTTCCCTTTTGTTTTACTGTCTCCATTAGGTTTATAAGCTCGAGCACACGAATAAGACGTGTCTCGGACGCTGTGACGTTCCCTAGACCTTAAGATAGGTATGGTGGGTTTATAGGGTGTTTCTTCCCTGAAACCCATTTCCTTCTATATCTTATCCTTTTCTTACGGTCCTGAAGAAGCGCACAGGGATCCATTAGGGACCGACAGATTGCGCGAAACATGTCGACCATTTCACATTCTTAAATTTCACTTACTATTTTTGCGGGTTGAGAGCGGTGGGAACAAACTCATCCCTCCCTTTATTTATTTGAGGAGGCTCTACAACCCTGCCTTATTTTTAACTTACCTGGAGTACTCCTCATTAAACCTCTGGGTAACTACCAGGTAATTTTAAAATCACTTACTCACCACATCACCTTTTTCCCACACACCCACATGCACAACTGCGGCATCTCCTGAAAAGATCTCCAACAGAGAGCCCTCTTGTAGGGCCCGTGAGGGACTGCAGCGCCACCCCCACGAGGAGCATAGCCCGATGATGATGCTTTACACTCGTAAGGGTGTGTGAGGGCACAAGAACAGAAGGGAGACATCTTCCCCACTTCATGTGCACTTCACTCTCTTTTGGAGACAAATTTTAGTTTGACTATTCCCCTAATAGGGTGGCCAATCATTCTTTTCTCTTTCTTTTACTCACTTAGGAACTGATACCATTCTAGGTTTAGAAGTTTAGGAACTCATCCTGGTAGTTGAGCCAAGTGATGAAGCGTTTGGCTGTCACCTCATCTCCATCCCAGATAATCAATATATCATCAATATATCTCTTCCAGATGTTAATGTAGTTATAAAAGGGATTATCTGGGTGTAAAATTTTTGTTGTCTCTAGATGGTGTACGTAATACAGAATGGTCGTTTTTGCTCAGATTTAGGGGTGGCAGGTTCTAGAAGACTTTCTCCGCAGTTATTACGTGCCCTTTTATAGGCTTGATCTATTACCCTTTTGGGGTATTGGCGTATTTCTAGTTTCTTTTTCAAGTCTTCTGATTGCATTTTGAAATTGGTGACTTCTGTGCAATTTCGTCTGAGACGTAAAAATTGCCCATAAGGAAGGTTATCCCGTAGCTATGCTGGGAGCAAAAGTGCTCCCCATGCTGGTCCCATGTTTCTGGAGATATAAGGTGTTGTTATACTCAAAGAAATTCTCTTTCAGTGCAAGGTTACAGCATTCCATGATGACATTTCTGGGTGTTTGGTATTCCCAGTCTGTATTAAAAAGAACCTCTTCAATGATGTTTAAAGTTTCATTGTGGGGGAGGCTGGTGTACAGGCTTTCAACATCACAACTAATCAGAAGTTGGTGTTGCGGGTCAAAAGGGAGATTTTCTAGTAGTACCAAGACATCTTTAGTGTCTCTTAGATAAGTGGATGTTTTCTGCACCATAGGTCTTAAGTATGCGTCTGCGAATTTAGAGACTGGCTCTAAGATAGATCCTATACCGGACACAATAGGGCAACCTGGAGGGTTTTCTAGACTCTTATGTATTTTTGGAATGGTATATAGGTAAGGTGTTATGGGAGAGTCCTGGATTAAGAAATCGCCCTCTTTTTTTGTCATCCATCCATGAGCTATAGCTTCTTTTACCATGCTCATTATTTTTATCTTTATCCTGTCTGTTGGATCTTGGTTCAGAATTTCATAGTTACGCTGATCTTGGAGGAGGCGTCTACATTCACGGTCATATTGATCAGCTGATTGTATGACTATCGCCCCCTTTGTCTGCAGGTTTGATTACCAATTTCGAGTTGTTGCTCAACTCCCGTATTGCTTTCCTTTCTTCATTTGTTATGTTCTGGAACACCTGTCTGGTGTTGGGATCTAGATCCTCTAAATCCTCTAAATCCTTCATGACTGCTTTCTCAAAAGTAAGCAGTTCTATGGGAAGAGTGGAATCTAGGGGTGTAAATCTCGATTTCGGTTTAAGGCCAGTATCCCCCTCTTGAGTCTCATTTTTCCTTTTATCTTGAAAGAAGACTTGTAATTTCAGTCTCCTCATGACTCCACACCATGGTGATGTGTTGATAAAAACGATTATTCAGGTTGTTCATTTGATGTTTTTTATCATTTCAGATACCAATTTGGTCATATTTATTACTAGGGACCATTCTGTATTACAACATACAACACTAATTCCAATCAGGTGACCAAAATTGTCAATAGACACTGGAAGATCCTAAACAGCGGTGGATTGAATCTCGCAAAACCGATTTTTTCCCATAGGACAGGGAAAAGCATCCATGATATGAGTGTACACACGAGACCCAAAAAGAATGAATCCATTGGACAATCGACAGCAATGGCAAGCATACATGGACACCACCCATGTGGAAAATGCAAGGTTTGCCCACTTACAAGAAAAAGTAAAGAAATAATCTTTCTCAATGGCACCAAATGGGAACAGAGAAAATTCACGACCTGCAATAGTAGCAACGTGGTATATCTCATTACTTGTCCATGCCTGTTAGAATATGTAGGAATGACAACTCGACTGGTGAAAACGAGAATAGGAGAACACAAAAGCAATATCAAGTGCAAGAAAGGGACGACCAAAATGGCATCTCACTTCCTGGAAAAAGGCCACACCCCAGAGGATATCGCTTGGACAGTAATCGAACAGGTCGTCAATGAGAGGTACCTTTTCGAAAAAGAGCAGAGATGGGTGTTCCGTCTGAAAACAAATGTAAAAGGTCTAAATGATGAAATTCCGTGGGGCCAATTATAAAGATTATCTTGATTGTCAGAAAAAACGAAGTTGCTCACCTTTGCATATAGACCCCTGCTTTTCTTTTTCATACAGACCCCTGTTTTTCTTTATCAACACTCGAGGTCTTTTTTAACACCTGAGGACTTTGGGGAAATGATCCCGGAACTTCATATTATATACCTTGCTCTCCCCTTTTGCATTTTGTAATTGGTATTTTTTATTTTAATTTTTCTAAATAGTACCATTATAGTTTCTGCCCACTATGCAGCATAGATCTATTTTTAAGCATCCTGAGAATCGATCTCATTCAGGAAGTAGTGCAATTTTTTTGACAAGGTTTTGGCACAATAAGAGCGGCCATCTTGGAATTCACGCTCTAGTTTTCGAGCAAACCGGCCTACTACTGATGCCTAATCACATTGCAAGGAAAGCAAGTCCTATGATTATTAAGAATATTTCCTTTAAAAACCACGCCTCATTATAGCGAATACCGAAAAGAAGCACTGGTTTTGTAATTGACACAAGCACATCATTTCCATAATTTATCGGACACTGCACTTCAAACCCAGGAAGTGGTGCTTTTAAACCTTCTTATTAGCACACTGTGAGCCGCCATTTTAGTAACAGGTAACGCTCTAGTGCCCAGGAACAAGCCGGTTCGCGGTCTTTTTTCTGTCATTAGCATCGGATAAAATACCGAGTTCAAACGCTTCCACAGCAAGCCACGGAGCTGCACGGAGGTATTGAAAGGAGAAGGTATTTTCTATTTCATGTAAGTAAGACTTGAGCCAAGTCTTTAATTCCCGGCTCTGCAATCCTTGTCCTAACTATTTTAACTATTTTTACTATTTCGCATTATAAACACGGCAAGATCAGTCAACCGCAATGCCATATGATTTCTTACTTTACCCACAGTGATTAATCCAAGGCAACCTCCCCTCCAGTGCAAGCTCATGATGCCTGACAACCGTTCTAAATAGTGTATGTACATCATGACTTTTAAATGAAAACTTTCTTTTCCTTTTTCTATTTAGCTATGAATAACACACGTTAGTCGGCATGTCCGTAGATCAGGATGTGTGAGTCACGACATCCTTAACAGCTCCCTCAGACAACATAGAGCGAGAACGGATGTATGACAGTGTGTGTGTGGTGTGTTTTTGTTTCACTTTGAGTGTATAAGTTTTAACGAAACAAATATTAAGTTCACCTATAAGTGGGCGGTACCATCGCTAACTATGGTATGAAAACAGTGCTTTGCCCGTGAAAAATGTATCAGAAAAGCAGTGCTTTGCCTCAGAAAAATATATCACACTAATTATATATTACGAATTTTGGCCCAATGGTGTGACTCCACACCATGGTGATGTGTTGATAAAAACGATTATTCAGGTTGTTCATTTGATGTTTTTTATCATTTCAGATACCAATTTGGTCATTTTTATTACTAGGGGCCATTCACCCCTATTTTTTCAGTCTGGCTTATTTTTGCTGACTGATTTTTGAAAGATAGGCATACTATATATATAAAAAATATTATATTTTGAGTGCAGTAGGGATCGTACTAGGTCCTGATGAATAAAGCATGGGGACTGCTTACGAAACATGTTGACCCAGTAGGGGGTATCACATTAGGGTACACCCCCTACGCAACCCCATTTTTTGTGTTTCCAGCTAGGGAAGTGAATAAAAATGTGTTTTTTCCACTAGCCAGGGAATTTTTAAACCCCCTTTTTTGTATCTTTTTTTCACTGACCCTACCACTCTCACTCCCACACTACACATAGCCTATTTTCATAAACACCAAGTGCTCCCGCGTATTCGTAGGTTGTAGCACGCCCCGCCCCGTAGAGGGACGGGAAGACCCCTATGATGAAGCATGACACTATGGGATTCGTAGTGTGTGAGGGGTATTTTAAAAACACGTAGTGCTTTTCCCTGACATTTCAAGGATCAACAAAACACACCCCTTTTTCAAAATCATTAATTTAAAAAAATAATTGACTGGCTACTACACAGGGTAGAATTTTATTGTTTATAAAAGCGGTACAGGAGGTAGATTCTATCTTTAGACCTCTTCACTCCCTCCTTTTGGTATTTTTTCATATCGGCAGAATATCACACATCACTTATATGTGTACATGTCTCCTCTGGCAATCCTGATTTTGGGCCATGGACTCAACTTACTGCTGCATACTGATGGAACCCAGGTAATACATTGACTCTTGTGTACCTACAACACCAACAATAGGCATGACCATATCTAATAGACAGATATGGCTGGCTGTTTTTAAGGGCTATGGGTCCAGCTATAGCCTGCAGGGTAGTAGTGCTAGAATTGGTAAATGTACCTACCCAGGTTTGCTACAAAACTGGGCCCATCCACCTCTGCCTCCAATTATCCCTGACTCCGGCCATTTGTGGTGGCAAACTAGTTAATCCTATACCTTGACAGATCCCTGTTTCACATCCCCCAACTTTGACATATATGGCATTGTGTGACAATTTGCCTTCAGACTCCCTCCTGCCACGTGCTACAACTTCACCCAGGGCTGCATCACATGTAGGATGTAGTCCCACAATGGTCTCTTCTCTATCATCCCCTCCCAACTACGACACAAGTGTGACACTATCAGACACAGCAGTGCATGTGTGTTGATCAGGGTACCTTGCAGTACACATATCCCTTCTCACCTCCTTGCTATACAATGTCTTCCCATTCAGGTACAGTGGCAGTTCAACGAGCTCAGCAAGCACCTACAATGCACTGCACTACCAGGGGCCCACCACGGCCACACACCATCTTTTGTTTCAACACACATGGTCCTCTGGTGTGCATCACTTGCATTCACCCCCACACCCAGTCTGATGCAGTTCATGGCAGGACTTTGGCTGCTCACTACCACAGTATCTAACACCTGTGTGTTCTCACCCACACGTCGGGGCAGCTGCATGCTATGTACTTTCATGCAGTTTACTATACATGTGGCTCTTGGCATGTTCCTATGTGTTGATTCTTCACATGCCCTACACCTGTCCCCCCCCGAGGTGTGCAGTTTATCCTCTGACAAGTCCCTTCCATTCCATTGCTTTACAGTCCAGATTTGTATGCATGGCCCCAAGTTAGACACAGTGGCTTCATGGTGCAAGGTGGCCTGCATTATAACAGTCAGGTTGGACAGGGTTAATGTGACCATATATGACGTGTTGTTCTAGTCCATGCTTTTTGCTTTGTATTCTGGGACTTGTAGTTCTGGTGACTCATGTTGTACATTCCACTATAAGTGATAGTATGGAAAGGTGAACTTGGACTGGTGCTGCAGTTCACACATGGAAGGGAGAAGCGTGACGGAGCTGGACCAAGCTGTGCCACATGTAACTGGGCAGTGTGACTTACAGTTATGTGATGTTTAACAGTATATGACCCAGATTCCTGATCTTTGCCCTGCATACAGTCCAGTGGAGCGCTGGGACATAGGTAGCTGCACTGCACAACATGACCTTTTCCCCACCTTGCCCCTTGTTGCAACTTACCCTGTAGGTCTGGTTGTTCCTTGTAGGCTGCAGTGCCCTGCCCCGGAACTCCTGCCACCAAATTCTTTGGGATGACAGCTGCCACCCACTCCTCCAAAGTATCCAGCTCCTCCTGGGGTGCCAGGATTTCTACTCCGGTCTGCATGGTTGCCTTCAGGTTGGCCAGTTTCTCCTTCATCCTGTGCTTCTAGTCATGCCAGCATTTTCTCCAGTTGGTGACTGACCTCTTTGCTTGTCCCACGCTGTTGATCTTGGCCACTATGGACTGCCAAATGGCCTCTTTCTTGCGTAATGGCAATTTTGAGGTGACAAAGAGCTGATGTTGTTGCTCTATCACCTCAGCAATCAAGATGTCATTCTCCTTCTCACTGAAATTGCTCCTCCTCTTCCTCTTCCCCTGGGAGTCTGTCCGGACATCCTGGCCAGTGCTGGGGTTGTTAGGGTTGTTGTCCTGGCTGCTGCTCTCTTCTTCCTGCTCCATGGCTGCCTTTTGTGAAGTGTGCCACTTTTTCCCCTCCAAAGCGTCATTTTTATATGTTTTTTTGACGCTTCACGCACGGAAAACAGACACTATTAGTACTTCAATGAATGAGACTACGTGCCGCTAACCAGCGTTACATCAGTTTTGCTCTCAATGTGTTTCTGCTACATAAAACGCCCACAGAAGCGTCACATTTTTTTGATGCAGCCTGTACCTTATGTCATGGTGCATCATACCAAAAATAAGGCGCATCCATGGCGTTTACAAATGATGTAGAGTCGCAAGTCATTTTGACGCATTGCTGCAGCAATTCAGCTATGCATCATGTCATGTAAATGAGGCCCGTAGTGTGTTCAGTAATTTTTTTATCTTATTCTTTGCAATCTTGTTTGTCCTTCTGTCTTAGATCTCTGGATCCACTTGTTTTTGATGTTATCATTTTGCCTTTCTGTGGTGTTTTGATTCCTGGTAGTCTCATTTATTTATGTATTTCTGAAAAGAAACTTTACTTTTTGTATTGATATTGCTTCTTTGTCTCACTTTTATCACATGACTGTTTCCCAATCACTACTTTTACATACTTCATATTCTTGTATTTGTTGCTCTGTTAAACCTAACCTTCTACTGACTGAAGGTTGAATTGTAAGTTCATCATATATCTATGAATAGGTCTCTGGACACGAAGGGGCTTATTTATGAAAGGGTTGCACCTCTGGAGTGTCACTTTTGTTAATTTCAGTGCATTCCTGCCCTTTCCCTTTCACACAGCTCAGCAAGGTGGCTTGCTGTGTTGTGCTGAGTGAAAGATTGATAAACATGCCCCGAGTGTGCACTAGAACCATTCCATACACCTGCCATCTTTGTCTGAGGTCCTGATTATTGCTGCACTGACCGCCTCATTGAGAGTCCCGCATTGGAACTCAAGTCTTTAATGAAACAGTCCAATGTTTAAATCTCAGGCATAGGGTTCAGGAAAACAGACATATGTCTGGACATTTATGAAAATAGTAGGTTTACTAGTAGTAGGCTGTAGTGCTTTGTGTGTTCCAACAACAAATTAAATTGTTTAACATTTTATTATTAGTGTGCTCTTAGTTTAGAAGGAATTGGCTGATCTTGGACATAAGTGTAGTGTTACATTAGTGAATTTGTACGGCCAAGGCAATGCATTAAAACAAAACAGTGAGGTTGTAAGAAGTTCAGATAATTATTTATGCTGGAAGGGATCACTTTGTTATGATTTGACGCCTAGTCAAGCTAAGTTCTCAATCCATTCTAGTGTTTTCCCAGGATAATGCATGAGGGTTGGGTTTCCATTACCACAATCCTGGATTTGGTTGCAAACATTTATGCATGTTTCTAGAGAAAATATAGCTTAATCTACAAGTTTTACGTGTGACTTACTTGGAGAATTAGGTGTGACTTCCATCTCGAAGTCCGACACAACTCTGCAAAAATACATCCCCCAAATCATGCAATGGAAAAGCAAATATTGAAGGGCAAAAATCACAGGAAAATGTTAATGACGGTGACTAACTATAAAAAAACAAGCATTTGCAATGCAATAGGTCTCGCATTTACGAGAGACCTATTGCATTGCAAATGGTAGGCATCACGGACAACGGGGGAGGGCGGGGGGAGAAGGCATGGACAACCGGGGGGGAGAAGGCACGGACAACGGGAGGGCAGCAGGGGGCAAGAAGGCACGGACAACAGAAGGACGGGTGGGGGGGCGGAAGGCACGGACAACGGGAGGGAGGGCAGGGGGGAAGAAGGCACAACAACTGGAGGGAGGGGGGAGTAAAGAAGGCACCAAAGCATGTCGTGCCTGCAGTAGTAGAACCTCATTAAAGAAAATAGTGCTCACAGTCTAAATAACAGGTACCGTGTAACAACCGAAGTAAAGGGGCCAGTCGCCATGGGAGGTGACAAATGAAGAGGAGGCAGTACTAAGGAGGGACTAACAAGCCTATTGATGAATCAGAAGCCAGCATTTAGGACGGACAATAACACAAGCCAATGGCAAATATGGGCGGAGAGTGGGCGGGGCTTCTATTCCCTACTCCTCTACAATAAGTCTCGCACAGCAGTGCATGCGCGTTGGCTCTATGCTCGACCTAAAGAGCGATGTGTTCACTTTAGCCCTCCCAGGTAGAGCAGTTATGCATACATCATGGTATATATTGCCTTGCTAAAACATAGGTTAGTTTTAAATGAAATGAATACAAATTAATTACAGATTGCATTAAAGCAGCTAATGTTCTTGCTGTCTGCAACCACGCATTCTAGCCTCCACAGCTTCAAATGCCTATCCTGGCATGTTGAAAAAAAGCTGAAACCCACAAAGGTACGGCACATCTACAGAAATACAAAATGACTACATAAGCACAAGCACATTGGGGAAAGTGAGCAAGGGAGGGGGCTGATGGTTCAATGTGTCCAGTGCTTAATTTGAGCCTGTGGTTGCCGGTGGTGGCCATTAGCACACTTTTTGGGGGGCCCGCACTTATTTTTTACATCAGCCATTTACCGGGAGCAAATAGGGGAGAAACAAACTAAGTGGAAAAACCGAGGAAGAGAAAGACGGCAAAACCGTCACAAGTGGAGAAAACAGAAACCTGCAAGAATGATATCAAGGGGGCAGGGAGTGCCTTGTAGTGGATAAAAGAAGCATGAGGCAGATTCAGGACTATGCAGCCTTGGTACTGGGCCCGCTGACAATTAATAGCATCTGACATGGGTTTCTAAGCAGAGCTTCGGCCACCAGTCAGGGCCAAAGCGGGGAGGGGGTGCATTTGAGGGAGGGTCAGGCAAGCCCATAATAATCTTTGCCCCCACCCACGGTGACCAAGTGGGGAGGGGGCGCATTTGAGGGTCGGGCCAGCCCATATTAATCTTTGCCCCTCTAAATGACCAAGGCAGCTGGCACTTTATTTAGCGGTTTAAACTCAATTTAGCTAAACAAACTGCATTCACATTTAAATGCATACAGTCTCATCAAAAAATAAAACCCATGCTGGCGTCCGGAAGGTGACTGAGCAACTAAAATTCCTTTTTCATCTTGTTACACTTGCGGCATCTTCAAAGACAGATTTTAAATGTCAGACTATGACTTCTGACAAATTGCTGCTTATTTAATTAAACATGGAGATGTTGTTTACTTTTCTTTCTCAGGCTGCAAAGTGAGATGATTTTATCAAGTGAACTACGAGACAGTCTCTTCGGAGCACAGACAGGGCAGCTGGAATAATGCGGCAGGGGACGCCCAAATTATGCAGCAAAGGTGAATTAATTATGCTGCAAGAAAACACAAATTAAGCGGTTTAATGCAGCACATTTTGTGATAGTATTACTTCATTATTTCATAATATTTACATATTGGCACTGTCTGGGCAAAAGCTTCAGTTTATTAGTACGAGTTACACATCCAAATACAGCTACAAGTAACTGAAAGGTGACGAGTCAACCTTTGAGAAGGACCCCCCATTGCGCGGCAGCAGGTGTTGCAGTATTTTTAGTAACTTTTGATCCGTTTGAACTTGAAACTTTTTTGGGGTTAAAAACTGCAGATTATGCAGCAGATGATGGATTATGTGTCAAATACGTCAAATTCATAAATATATTCGGAATATACTACAGCTGCAGAATCGCATAATTCCAATAGCCCTTTGTAAAGGGATTGAGAAGAGAAAGACTGTAGGATGTCAATTTGTTTCCAATACACAAAAATTGTAAATACCTGTAATTGTACTGTACAAATATTTCAACATATGTCAGCAGGTATGAAAGCACAAATGAAGCTCATTTTGTTTTGTTTTTTGGAAGTGTGATGGAAAAAAAGGTTTTAATAGGATCAAAACAAATCTTGGTGATGCACAAATGATAACTTTTGTATGGTATTGTATTGCAGCATTTGTATCGTGCTTGCTACAGCTATGTATGGCACTGAAGCACTTCCGCACATGAGCAGCGAACTACACCAGCTAGGATGGTGTATTGTTGCAAGGGTGTTGTCATTATTTTGTGATCCTATGTGGGTAGTGTTTCCATTTTGTGTGTATTGACTACCATGGTGAGGTTATCATGCTAGGGGACACTGTGTGTAGCAGTTTGGTGGATGATGAGGTGTGAGAGACACAGATGAGTAGGTTTATGGTTCTTAAATATACTTGCAGCTTTGAACACCTCTGCAGGTCCCTTTATGATATTTCTTATGCTAGTTACTGCTCTGGGTTGTCCAGTCAGACGTTTTGTGTGTAGTTGTGTCATTGTGAGTTGTAAAGAAGAGACCATAGCGTATATATATTTGGGACCTGTAGTCATGGACTAGATTAAAGTCCTATGATTTACCTGCAGTGTGTGACAGATCTCTTCAGTTCTTAAATTCCCATTCATTTAGAGATGGCTGGGTTTGGGCTGTACAGTATTGTTGATAAACAACCCTTTAAGCAAATATGTCTCATGTCAATGTAACAGGTGTATGTTACGGTTAGCTGCTGAGTGTTATGGTATTAGTATATTTGTGGGCCAGAAATGTTATATATCGGAACACATAAGTATCGGAAAAACAATATCTTGAAGCAAACATATTGTGGTGCAGAATGTCTTCAAAGTATATCGTTTTTTTTGGTATGTAATATTGTTTTTTAAGAATATCGTTTTTGATATTGTTTTCAGTAAAGTAGTTGTAAAAAATTTCTTTAAAAAAATTATCTGAATGTGTTTTAGTTAATATAATAACTATAGCGGTTGGTATTGTTAATATAATTGTTGTTAATTTAAAAATAAATTGAGTTTGTAATTTTAAATGATTTTGAATTTTTTTATTGTTATTGGTGATTTCTAAGTTGGTAGTGGGTTGTTGGGTTTGTAAGGGACAGGGTGGAAGTTATTTCAAATTAGAAATACGTTTAATTTATTGTTAATTTGTTTTATAATGTTAATTATTTTATTTTATTTTTGTAAGTTTATTATTGGTAATAGTAAGTTATGTTTTAGTAGAGGGTTGTTCAGTTTGTAGGAGTTTAGGGTGGGAGGTTAATTAATTTATAAAACATTAAAAATTATTGTTAACTAGTTTTTAATTGTTAACTAATTTTTTTTTTTTTCGGAAATTATGCAAATAGTTTATTACCAATGTATTAAAGTTATACATTAGTAGTGGGTATTGGGGTTTGTAGGGCTATAGGGTTGGAATTTAATTAATTTATGAAAAATTATAAATTATTGCTCATTAGTTTTTAATGGCAAGTTAATGATCTAATTGATTGGTAACTATGTAAATAATTCAATATTGATGTATTTAAGTTATATTTTAGTTGTGGATTGCTGTGTATGTAGGAGATTAAGGAGGGAAGCTGAATTAAATTAAATATATTTTAATGTAATGCTATTTAAAAAATATATTTTTTATTTGATTATTAGATATGCATGCTACTTAATTTATTAATTATTATGAAATTGTTGTAATGCTTTATTTATTTTAATATCTATTTTAGGTTTCATAGGTTTATGAAACATGTATTTTTAATGCTGTGTTATTTTATAGGTTACTAATAAAACACAAATATATAATGTTTTTATATCAATTGACACCTATGTTTAATTTATTATTTGGTAATTAATTATGTATATGTATTTTTTGAATACTTTAATGGTAAGTGTTTGTGAAATTTTGTTTCTGAGATATTTGTTACTTAAATTACATTTTTTTATGTATTAATTGAAATTGAATAAATAAGTAATGATTTGATAATTGTGTTAATTTTTTGTAGTTAGTGAAATTGATATTAGTATATTTAATTTTATTTTTTCTTTCTTTCTTTTTGAACTTATATGTTAGCATTTGTATTTATTAAATATATATATTTATTTCCATATACAGTAATTTAATAATGTTTTGTAGTTAGGAGCCGATTACGATGTCGGTTGGAAAAGACTCCTCCCGACACTGACTCGGATTCGGGAATGACCGACTTGTGGTCGACGGTTCTGACTGCCGGATTATGATGCGGCCGAACACTGTTCGGTCGGATTCCCATTGTTTCCAATGGGAGCTCGTGTTACGATCGAGAACCCAGGCTCCTATGGGGAAATGGGGTATTTGTGTAAAACCCTGCACCCTATCACAGGCACCCCAAGGTGTCTGCCACACAGTGCATGCTTATACAAGGGGGTTCCGTAGGTACCCCCTTGTCCCTCAACCGTAGGCCGCGGGGGCTAGGGGGCCCAGCTAGGGGCCCCCAAAGTCACTTTCAGACAGCCTTTCCGTGTCGGACAGGCTGAAGCAGAAAGGCTGTTGGAAATCGACATCATAATCCCGAGGTCGTAAACGCGGTCCAAAGGGGTGTACGATGTGGTTCTGACCAACAAGAAAACTCCATAAGTCTGTCGGAAGCGAGTCGGAATGACTGGACGGTTTACATCCGACCGCAAACATCATAATCGGTCGGACGGAATATAAACCGACCGAGTCAGTTGGAAGGGCTCCAACACGGTCAAGGAGATTCTGACTGTCGGGAGGAGGCTTTCAGACCCACATCGTAATCAGCCCCCAAGTGTTAAAAAATCGTTACTGAACTAATAGGATTTATATTCATGTATGTAATGATTTTTAAGTAAAAACATTTCATAGTTTTGATTAGACTGGAGTAAATCTATTCCCCCCAAAAGTCCAACACTTACCCTATTGTTGCTTAAAATGGACTTAGAATAGTATATTTATCCCCTCAGAAAGTCCAACACTTTCCTTAATGTTGCTTAGATTAGTGTGGGAATCTTAAATTTATCCCCTCCGAAGTTTGACACTTTCCCTACTGTTGCTTAGACAGGAGTAAGAATAGTAAATCTAACCCCTCCGAAGTCCAACACCTCCTCTACTGTTGCTTAGACTTCAGTGGGAATAGTAAATGTAACCCCTCTGATCTCCAACACTTTCCCTTCCGTTTTTCAGACCGGAGTGGGAGTAGTAAATCTAACTCCTTTGAATTTCAACCCTTTCCCTACTGTTTCTTTACATCTTCACAACCATCTACTTTGAGTTCCCCAAAAGGGGGAGGGGGCCACACAGCCCCACTCCTGAGACATTAAAGGCCCCGGGGAGCCCACTCCCAGGGCTGATTAATAAAACAAAAGGTGAGGTGGCCATGTGGCCCCCTTCCCATGCCTATAAAGGCCTTGGGGACCCAATTACCGGGTTCACTAAACTTTTTAAATGGGAGGGGGGCCCTCCCGGAGCATTCTATGGCCCCGGGAACCTCATTCCTTGGGGCCAGCTCACATGCTATTTCCCGGGGAGCCCATGCCTTGGATAAAGTGGTTTCCCTGCCCGCAGCAGTGTCGGTAGGAAAACCTGTGTTTTCTACCACCTGCCAAGAGCATTTTTTAATCTTTCACCAAGAAGGAGCAAACACAAAGTCTGCTCCAAGCCGGCGGGAGCAGACTTTTGATCTGTTTCCCTGCCCGTACAGATATAGGCAATTAAATAGATCAAGAGATTGCTCCCGCACGGAGGGAGCACCATAAGTAGCTCCTTCCTGCATGCGGGAGCAATGCCGGCTCCTACAGTATGCGGGGAGCCGACTGGGGCCATGGGAGCCCTGGGGCTCCCCCCGCAGCTCCCAACGAGTGTATGGTTGGTGTCCTGGGTGGGCACCAGGGCACCCACCATTAAGGAATGTGGGCCTCGGGGGATAGGGTCCCCGGATCTGAAAATAGCTCGGGCCCCTCACTTTCAAAAACAGCCTATCCCTGGGGGATGGAGTCCCCGTGGCTTTTTTAAGGCTCGGGAGGGGGGCACATGGCCCCCTCACCTTTTTTGTAAGTTGTGCCCCAGGGGTGGGTACCCCAAGGCCCTATAATGGATTGAAGAGGGGGCCACTCTGCCCTCCTTACCTTTCAAAAAAAAGTACTGGAATAGGGCCCCCAGGGCCATAATATGCTCGGGGAAGGGGGCCACATAGCCACCCTGCCCTTTACAAAAACAGTCCGATGGGGTCCCCAGTGCCTAACGGGTCTCAGGTAAGTGGGCCTCGTGGTCCCTTCCCCTTTAAAATATATATGGCCCTGGGGGATGGGGTCCTGAGGCCCATAAAAGGCCTGGGATAGGAGCCATGCAGCACTCCTCCCCTTGAAAAAAAAACACAGCCCTGGGGAAGGGACCCCAGGCTCTTTTCAAGGCTCAGGAAGTGGGGCTACGTGCCCCTCTCTCCTTAAAAAAAAATGTCACGTGGGTGATGGGTTTGCATGGGCTTAATAAGGCTCAGGGGGCCCCACAGCCTCCTCCACTTTTTTTTATTGGTATAGCCACAGGGGATGGAATCCCCAGGGACTAATAAGGCTTGCAGCCCCCTCCCCTTTTTTCTTGCATTTGACCCAGGATGGAGTCCTTGGGCCCAAAGGCCAACCTTATGCTGCGCACGGAAAAGGTCATGGACAGTGTGGGGTGTCTGCCTACTGGGTATTTGGTCGCAGAGCCCCGTCGCACACCAAGCCCTGTGGCCAACCTCCTGCCTTGCATGGTTATTAGACAGAAGAGTCTCAGCATGACAATTTCTATATAACACACTAACCTATGTACACATGCTTGTTTTGCTTCTGAAGATGGGCTATCTGTGAAGTTTTCACCACAATATGAAGGATGAAGGTAGTATGACCATTAGCACCTTCAGACCTTGGTTATTTTAAGCAAATAGTGTCTTTTTTTTACAAGTGTTGCATAGAGTGTACACTGTTCTTAGTAGATAGGGCATTAATTTTTTTAATAGACCTTGGATATCTTGAGGAACTTGGCTTTTTCTGCACAGTTGTATACATTTTGAACACTGTGTGCAATAAGGGATTCCCAAATATATTTGTTTGTTAATGTGAACAAGGCTACATGTGAAGTATATGGTCGAGAGTCAATGTTGTACAGGCTTGCTACACCTTAGTGAGTTGTGTCTGTGATGGCATTAATGATTCTTCATATTATTCTGACCTATTTTGTGCTTACTTTCAGGCCCTTATTGCCATGCTAGTTTGTAGAGTAATATGTACAAAAGAAGCTTGTATGATGTCATCAGTAACATCATAAATGATGCCATAAAACATGTCATGAGTGATGGAATATGTGAGGTCATAAGCAGTGCATGACCGGACGCAAGTTATAGTTTGCTCTGCTAACTATAACTGGTGAAGGTCTGTGTTTTTTAGTTCAAAGCATTAATGTTGTCACTGATACATTCACCTTACTATGACGTCAATTTAGCCTTTGTTTTTTTCAGTGAATTGTTAAGGTTTTTGTTAAACAAGAACAGATCTTTTTATCACACCTAACTATAATCTTACTTTAACCTTTGGGTTTTTTCAGTGAATTTCTAAGTTTTTAAAAAACAAAAACAGATCTTTTAATCGCATCTAACTATAACGTTACTTAAAAATGTTTTTATCTAGTGCATACTCTACACTACAGTTGTGTAAAGGACTACAAAGATAATGTCTCCATCGACCTTGTGCACATGCAATTTTGACAATGTGATTGTTCCTTGAGCGTCTTAATACAAAAATCAGTGACAAAATGAATCCTGTTATAGAGTAGATGATGAGACTACAGGCAAAGAGTACATTTTCCCCAAACAAGGGTGCTTCCTCTTAATTATATGAAGTAAGAGCTTCTTTGTTTGGTGGGGATGTACTCATATACCTCTGCATCAAGAATATATCATCAAAGTTGGCAGGAAACATGCTCGGTACACTTTGGTAAGTTGAGCTGTCCATCAGCCTGGAAAATGACAGGAAAACTGTTGCATACTACTAATGTGGAACAGGCAGAACTTGTAGGCGATTTTGCGTATTCGCATACTCAGCAGTAATTAAAAGGGAGAGTCATGGACTCTGCTCTCAGACCAGGAGACGACAAGAAAGAACCCACTCATCTTGGACAGTCACTACAGAAGAGATTGCACTTCAATAAATCAATGATGCTTTCACCTCCATTAAGGATTTTAGATTGTTTTTCAATGTGGAATTGTAGAGAAAACACGCTTGCTTTGCCTTGGCCAACTGCAAGAAGTTAGGATGATTTGTACTTTACAGAAGTGGAGCTTCAACGTAGGCATCTGATATGTTTATATTTGTAAGTGCCTCCTTTTGAAGTTTAACTTTGGTGAAATGTGTATCAGGGCCAGAATGGAACCTTGCCTGTGTGTTTATCCAAGAAGAGTCCATAGTTTTGCACAAAATGTCGACCCAACTCGAGTTCTTTCTATTGGTTAATTAGTAAGGGCTACCTTGTTGGATGAATGTCTAGTGCATATTCTACACTACACCTGCATAAAGAACCATGAGGTAATGTCCTCCAGTAACCTTGTGTACGTGTAATCTTGGCAATGAGATTGTTCCTCCATCAGCTTCATACAGAAATCAGTGACAAAATGAATCCTTCTATAGAGAAGATGACAAGACTATAGACAAAGAGTTGAATCTCCACAAAACAAGGGTACTACTTCTTAATTATATGAAGTGAGTGCATCTTTGTCTGGTGAAGATGTCCCCACCGTCCTCTGCATCGAGAACGCGCCATCAAAATTAGCGAGAAACATGCTAAGGTTATATTTTGTAAGATGAGTTGTCCATCAGCATGAAAAATGCATTCTACTAATATGGAAGGGTGGGGCCAAATGGGTGCAGTTTGTAGGTGATTATGTGCATTTGTATACTTAGCAGTAATTAGAAGGGAGAACCATGGACTCTGCTGTCAGACTAGGAGGTGACGAGAAAGATCCCACTCGTCTTGGACAGTCACTATAGAAGAGATTGCACTCATGTACATAGGTAAGTATGTTATGTAGAAATTGTCATTCTGTGACAGCTCTGTCTAATAAAAAAAGGCGGTGTGCAGCTCAGGGTTGGCCTTCTGCCAAGTATCCAATAGGTAGCAAACCCCCCCCCCTGTACATGGCCTTTGCCGTGCTCAGCATAAAGTTGGCCTTAGACCCTGGAGACCCCATCCCAGGCCAAATACAAGAAAAGGTAGAGGGGGTCCATGTGCCCTCCTCCCTGAGCCTTATTAGGCTCCATGGATCCCATCCCCTGGGGCGATGCAAATAAGAAAGGGGAAGGGGGTCGCGCGGCCCCCAACCCCCGAGCCTTTTTTGCTCCCAGAAACTCCATCCTCGGGGCCACGTTACATGTTAGTGGCTACGGGGTGAGCCCCAGGGCCCTCGCAATTCCAGCCAGCTTCCGGCATGGTGCCGGAGCTGGCATTGCTGCAATCCAGAGGGAGCAGCTATTTATGGTTCTCCTTCCGAGTGGGTGCAATATCTTGTTTTGTTTCCCTGAAGGAATCAGTGCGGGTAGGAAAACAGAATACAAGTTTGTTACCATCTGGCGGGAGCATTTTTAAAGCTCCTGCGCACTGGGAGCAGACTTTGTGTTTGCTCCCATTTGGCAGACGTTTTATAGATGCTCTCACCAGCAAACAGTTTTCCCTGCCTGCGCCTGTGCAGGCAGGGGAACTACTGTGTCCTGGGGTGGGATCCCTGGGACACAGCACGTAAGCCGGAACTAGGTGATGGAGTCTCCAGGGCCATTAAAGGCTCGGGGAGGGGTAACACAGGACCCTCACTCACCTTGAAAAATATATTTAGCACCAGGGAAAAGGGTTCCCAGAGCCAAATATGATACGGGGAGGGGAGGCCATGCGCCCCCTCACCATATTTATTAAATTGGACCCCCAGGGATGGGGTCCCTGGGGCCTAATATGGCTAGGGGAGGGGGTGCGCAGCCCCCCATAATAATAATTTGGGCACCGGGGATGGGGTCCCAAGGGATGAATATGGCTTGAGGAGGGGGGCCTTGTACCCTCCTCGCCATTTTTAATGAATTGGGTGGGATTCCTGTGACACAGCTTCCAGCCCCGTGGGCCATTAAAGGCTCAAGGAGAGGCTACAGCACCTAAACCAATCAAGTAAACACCACTTCCTAGCATGGGGAGGAAGGGCGTGTGCGCTTTCACATTGCATTACAGATGAAAAGTGCCCACAAACAGAGAATCAGCAAAAACCAGGAGGAGAAAAAGCAAAAGGGTTTTTGGAAATTCCCTAAGAGCGGCCATGTCCAACAGTGATGCTTTAGGAAACAAGATGCTTTAGTTGTAAAGGTGATGCGTTAATAGGAAAGGTGACGCTTTAGAAGGAAACGTGACACTTTAATAGTAAAGTTGATGCTTTAGTAGGAAACGTGATGCTTTGGTAGGAAATGTGACGCACTAGCAGGAAAGGTGATGCTTTAGTGAGAAATGTGACGCATTCAGTCAGGAAATTATGCAATGGCTCAGCCACGCTGCAAACCAGGAAGTGTGAAATTCCGTTCACTTACAGTCTTTTGGTCTGTACTGGCTGTTGGGTGTGTTTGGTGTGAGCTCTTGCGATTTGGTATGTTATTTGGTCTTGTTGTTGTCTCTGCTGTCCCTGTTGTGTAAGTAAACTGTTATTTGTGTTTTGCAATTGTATTTTGTAAAGTTTTGTCCACTGTATGGTCAAGTGTTTGTCCGTTTAGGGTTTCATAGTTTTAGGGGTAGGAAGATGGGATTGTTTTTTTTGATTTTTGGGTTTAGGGTGGCTAGTGTGAGTAGGGAGATGTCTGCAGGGCCAGATCCAAGAACCTGTTTGAGGAGAAGTTTGCTAGCATGCTGTGGCTGTTGGTGCAATACCTGCCATACATGATTGGCAGTGGAGATTGGGTGAGCCAAGGCTACCCTACATGTGAGAAGCGGGAGCTTTGAGAGAAGGTGCACTTCCAAATGAGTCAACTCTTCAACGACCAGCAGAGCATCCACCAACTGAAGTACTGATGGGCCGATGTTGTCAGCCAGAAGGCAGAACTCCTTGATCACTTGGGGATTGAGGTTGGGGGGCCTACCCGTAAGTCCCTTTATTCCATGAGCTTGTAGCTGTGTGTCTTTCACACACATTTTTAAATGTTTTTTCTTCAGGAGGGTTCAGATATGCACATGGGTTAGTGTGGCATGATACGGGCTAACTCAGTTAAATAAACAGAACACGCCACAGGGGCCTGTTCACAGGGGCATTACAAAAGCCAAAACATACAATACAGTGGAGGGGAGGCCCATAGTTTATGTGGGACCCATCTGGCACTGTACAGGGAGTATTGTTACCCAGCCTGATAGGTCATTATTGACTTCAAACTATGGGAGACACCCACCATGTATGTTGCCGGGGAGCTAACTCACATGTCATCAGGCCACAGGTTGCACAGGGTGTTTGGTTTACCCCAGAAATGGTCCCACATACGTCTATATAATAAAAAATTGTAATAATTGCTTTATGAGCCTGTACAGGCCTTGAATGATCATTGTCTATTTACACTGCACTGGTCACAGATAAGGAGCTAAGTGAAGAAGATAAACAAGCATGGGTACTGCCTGATGTGTGTAGCATTGTAAAGAACAGGTATTGACTTGAGAAGGCCCCAGCGTTATCGTACTATGCAGAGTGTGGTCAGTCAAATAGGACTGTTAACATAGCCATCTAAGCCAGCCATCCTTGTACCATGTAGCAAGCTAGGCTAGTCTTGTATCTTGTCTGTACTTGGTGCACCTGATACATGATATGCCTGGTATTATCTGAATACACACTAACATGGCTTACATATGTCCATCATTAGGGCAATCCAACTTTGCCCTGTGCTACAAGTCCAACTTAAAGACAATATCAGGCATTTGTTAAGTCAATGTAGTATGCTTCATATGTACACAGTGTACATGTTCAGCATTCACAGAGCAAGGTACCATTGTTTTGTCTTGCAGCTGGATCTAACCCATACACCTGTGGTGAAGTGGACAGCTTCATAGATCCGAATGCTCCCAGTGAGTGTCATCTGTTGCTGTGCTCTGTAAGGATTGTGTGTGGTTTTGTAAATTGGTTGCAGTGAGATGATTAAAGGGTATCATCAGTCAGCAGAAACAAGGTTTACCTTACAGGTAGATTCACAGCAGAAGTAAGACAAAGCTGCATGTGCAAATGACAGGGCTAATTTGCAATGTGAAATAATTCCCAATGTATGCAGGCCCACATGATGGATGGCTCTGAATCTGCTGTGCTAATGTTGTGCCAGCTATGGTGTAGATGCTTATGACACATGTACCATCACCTGCCCTAAAACCAACTGATGGTCATTAATTCAAATGTCTCTCACCCACACTATGGATAGAAAGTGACAGCATGTTACCCGAAATATGTGACAGAAATGTTGCATGGGATAGGCTGTGGTTTTCCTGACACAGTATGTTTGCCCAAGTCAAAATATGAGCAGGACAAAGGTATGTATGGGGTGTAACACATATCCCAGACAATACTACCAATTGTCAACAGCACTTATAATGTTGACATGTGGGCAGTGAACTGCCTTTCCAATTTATTTGACTCCCATTGTGTGTTCACATCATACCATGCCCATGCCTGCAGAATCCATTTTTCCAACCTACCAAATGTGGTACCGTCTAAATGATTGAAGGCATGTCAGACATTCATGCAACTTAGCAACAGCAGATTTTTCTGGGATCCATACATGTACCTATAGTTCAGCGTCTAGCCAAAGTTTGGACTCCAAAGGACTTGGGTGACCATGTGTGCAGGCTCGGCATACAAAACATGATTCCTTACTAGTATAGGTGCTGCATATGTATTTGTGAGGAGCCATAGTTAAAATGTATTATTCATGATAACATAACCCCATTTGTTGCAGTTAGTGTGTAAGTCCATTGTCCATACCAGTGACTTACTTGGGTTCACCCCTTAGCCCACATTCATCATGATATGCGGCAACTGTCATCCCGCATCATGGGTACCTGCGCATCCCTCAGAGTACTGCATAACGGTGACATGTAAGATGGGGGGACAGAGGAGCAATTGCCAAAATAGCGTGGTGGTATAAAGGATGTTGTCACGAAACCTTATGTGCACATAGAATTGTAGGGATGAACTTCAATCTGCCTGTCCGATGCTCATTGATAGTGTATGCGTGCATATGGCTATGTATGATTAATTTTGTGTGGCATGTCCACACAGGCTGTGATGATTTCTACTTCAGTGCAGACTGAATAGGTATGAGTCGATGTGGGACAGTCCATATATGCCAATGCAGTTACCTGCCTGACTCATACCCTCATATATCCAAACACCTTATAATAGACAAGTGTCCATACCTTTGTAGTGGAATAAGGCCAATGTGTTAAGTAACGCAGGCCTGTATGCACTGTGTTGTCAGCATACAGGCCATTTCAAAGTTCACCTATTGCTGCCACTACCCATACCGTATCCCTAGGGAATTGTCACCATTGAACCTTTTCGGCCAATTATCTCCAAGAACTAGCACAATATACTCAAATATATGAGTTCTACAGCATGCATGCACACATTCATCACATGGACTAAGTATGAGTTGATGTGCATCTAGGTAACAATCATACAGAAATGTGTGGATAGACTCTTGGATATGTAAAGGACCACATGCTATTGGTTGAATTTCATTACGTGATCTATGTTAAAGTGTACCAGGTATGTCCATGTGTCATTCTTGGAGAAATGTCTAACAGGTCTGTTCATTTGGAGGTAGCTAGCCACATTCCTTCTATGTTTCAACTACCTGACACAGTGTGTGGCCTTGTGTATTTGCAATAACAGTGAAGCATTACTCAGGCACAATGTGTGTACTTGCTACACACTACTTGTTTTTTTTATATGTGATTGGCCATAGATTTTACCCTCTTGCATGTTGCATGACAATCTCAAGGGAGTACCTAGATAGACCATGTGCACCATTCCATGTGTACAAATCATCATTGTTCAGAACCTGTCTTGATATGCACATGGGTATAGGTTTATGAGGCCAGACACCGCCATTTCCTGTACCTACATGGCCAAGACCTGAGTGCTTTAGTATTATAATTTTTGGGGAAGTACATGCTTCTTATGACAGTTGGTCATGATTCATTCCATAGATGTCTTTTTTTGGCTGGACATGCCACTTGTGCTGCTAATAGTTATTCAAGCACGTAATTGATGACAACTTGGACAGATTCTGCTTGGTTTGATACATATGTCCTTTCTCACCAACAGACAACATGATCCCTGAACAGGAGAAATCATATTGGATTCCGTTGGAGAGGTACCCACACATCAGGCACAGGCACCTGGGGAGCCAGTATGAGAAATCAAAGACAGGAGGGAAATGGAAGTTGACACCTCGGGGACAGAAAGCCTTGGGCAGGGCAAGCACCAGCCGGAAGTGAAGAATTTCCCATGGTGGTGATCCGGGGTCAGTTCCGGGACCCTCCACAGCCCTGCCAGCAGTGGCACCATCGGTGGTCACCACAGCACCAGCTCCGCAAACCGAGTTTGAAAGGCAGTGCCTGAAGGGCAATGCAGACACAAAGTTGAGGCTGGCAGGTATAGAAATGCAGGCGGCGACACTAATGAAAATGGGGCACACCTTGCAACAATCTGTGGACAGTTTTGAGCAGCAACTTTAGGTCCTCCCTCAGACTTTCTGCCCCTCCCCAGTTCATATTGGTTGTTTCTAGTATATAGAATTTCAGCATAGGTTAGGGTAGGTTTTAGCATAGTGACATGTTAGGTTAGTTTAGTGATTTTATAGATTTTAATAGTTCTCTGTTGTTAGGTGAAGATATGGGTGGGTAGGTTGTTAGGTGGGGGGCTAATGTTTAGCATGAATATAAAAACATTCCAACAAAAATTCAAAAATATATTTGTTTAGGTTTTAATGTTTAGGTAGTTTGTGTAGAGGTGTAGTTTATATTTGTCTCATGTTCAAATGTGTATTAAGGGCGGTGGGGTTGATGTTTCACCTGTTTGTTGTGATAAATGTGTAGAGTAGGATAAGTTAAAGTAAGGTAGGTTATGTTACGTTAGTTTTAAGTTCGGATAGTGAAGGTAATTTAGCATGGGTTAGTGTAGGCATCGTTTAGATAGTAATAGTTAGTGTAGGTTATTTAATTTTAGATTTTAAGGATTGTATGATATGTTAAATAAATATTCTTTTGCACTTTTACAACTGCTTACTTATTAACTGTGTGGCAGTTGTCATATCTGCTTAGGTTGAGTTAAGCACATGCTGTAGGACTTCCTTCCAGTGTTTGCATACATGTGTGGAGCACCTAAGGAGTAGATCATGTCAAGTTGGCAATGGAGTCACTTAAGGGATCTTAAAACGTGATTGTGTACTGTAAGTGGCACTCTTGCTGTGAATGGACACACAGTCCAAAACAGGCTGTAGTAATTGAGGCGGAAACAGATGTAAATACTTAAGAGTATTTATTAGGACTACATGGTCGTGGAGCCAGTAGAGGAGCTCCACCAGGCTCAGCAGATAGAACCAACTGACAACAAGTATAGGGTGCGTAGGCAACATAGAGATTCTACAGGTGACATCATAGAATAGACTATGTACATCAAAAGCACTTTTAACACTGCAACATTACTAAACATCAAAAGCACTTTTAACACTACACATTACTACATACCTTCCCTTGTTCTTAAACAAAACAAACAAAAAAAATTAAAAAAAACAAGCGGAAGGAAAATTTATCGAAAACGACCAGGTAGGGTACGAGGTCTTGAACTCCTTCTCACAGAGCGGGTAGGCACGGGAACTTGTTGAACCACAGAATCAGCAGTAATACATTTTCTCTGAGATTCTGAACAAGCATCCGACACCTCATCAGGATTGTGAGAGTTAGAGGAACTAGAGCGCTGAATAACTTTAGAAACCTTTGACAAATTCCACCAGTGCCCACCTTCGACTTGAACAGCATTGCCAAAAATCTTAACAACACGAAGAGGCTTCCCAAATTTGTTTTCCCCTTTCTTGGCATAAATAGGAGACTTGATTTTGACATAGTCGCCAACGTTAAGATAAGACAATTTGACACCTCTTTTGGAATCAAACCAAATTATCTGTTTTGACTGTGTGTTCGGCACATTTTCCTTGACAAGAGACATGAGGTTATCAACACTGGTGTCAGATTTAATCAATTTCGACATCCACCCAGGTTTAAACAAAGTATTGGCTTTTCTTCCTCTCATGAGAACGAAAGGTGCAACTTTAGTTGAAGAATGCGGTGTGGTCCTATAAAACCAAATCATGTCATTGAGGGCACGTACAACATCGTGATGTCCCACTCTGGCCCATTCGACACAATCACCAACAACACGATTCATTCTCTCCACCAAACCATTACTCTGGGAATGATAAAGTGAGCTCTTAACATGTTTGATACTTGAAGACTGTAGAAAAAGCTGAAATTCCCTGCTGACAAATTGTTTTCCATTGTCAGACACGACTATCTCCGGAAAGCCTTCCCTCAAAAATATTTCCGTGAGGAAATCAATGATAGTTTTGCCATTGGCTTCTTTGACAAGTTTTATCTCAGGCCACTTAGATGCATAATCCATAAGGACAAGAATGTACTTATACTGCCCACATAAAACATCATAAGGCCCTTGAATATCAATCCCTACTTTAACCCATGGTCGATCCGGACATTCAATGGGTGATAAAGGAGGAGTGAACACTTTCAGAGACTTGTCTGAAGTCTTGCAAACACAGCACTCTCGAACCATGTCCTCTACGTCGGTATCCATGGACGGCCACCAAATGGCATCTCGGATACGACGTTTAGTGAGTGTGGCACCTAAATGCCCTGCGTGAGCCCTCTTCAAAATGTTAAGCCTGAGAGAAGAAGGAGGGACCAATTTCTCTCCTCTCATCAATAAACCATCTTCCAAAGATAACTCACTTTCAATCTTGCAAAAAGGTTGTAATGATGGAGAGAGAAACTTTTCACGTGGCCAACCATTCTTAACAATCAATCAATCAATCAATCATGGGATTTATAGAGCGCACTACATACCCACGAGGGTCTCAAGGCGCTAGGGAAAGGGGGGGCGCCGCTACTGGTCGAACAGCCAGGTCTTGAGAAGCCTCCTGAAGGTCAGCAGGTCTTGGGTCTGTCGTAGGTTGAGTGGGAGGGAGTTCCAGGTTTTAGCGGCGAGGTGGGAGAAGGATCTGCCACCGGCGGTGGTTCTTCGGATGCGGGGGACGGTGGCGAGTGCGAGGTCGGCGGAGCGGAGCTGGCGGGTGGGGAAGTAGAAGGAGAGTCGTCTGTTGAGGTAAGCTGGGCCGGTCTTGTGGAGAGCCTTGTGTGCGTGGATGAGGAGTTTGAAGGAGATCCTTTTGTTGACGGGGAGCCAGTGCAGGTTTCTCAGGTGGGGGGTGATGTGGCTGTGTCATGGTAAGTCGAGGATCAGGCATGCGGAGGCGTTTTGAATGCATTGCAGTCGTTTTATGAGCTTGGCCGGGGCTCCTGCGTAGAGGGCGTTTCCGTAGTCTAGTCTGCTACTGACGAGGGCCTGGGTGACCGTTCTTCTTGTGTCTGATGGGATCCATCTGTAGATCTTGTGGAGCATGCGGAGGGTGTTGAAGCAGGAGGAGGAGACTGTGTTGACTTGCTTGGTCATGGAGAGCGTTGAGTCGAGGATGACTCCCAGGTTGCGTGCGTGGTCGGTGGGTGTTGGCGGTGCTCCCAGTGTCGTAGGCCACCAGGAGTCGTCCCAGGCTGAGGGGTTGGGGCCGAGGATGAGGACCTCCATCTTGTCCGTGTTCAGCTTCAGTCGGCTGATCTTCATCCATTCGGCGACGGCCTTCATTCCTTCGTGGAGGTTCGATTTGGCGGTGTGGGGGTCCTTGGTGAGGGAGAGGATCAGTTGGGTGTCGTCGGCATAGGAGATTATGTTGAGGTCGTGCTGTCGGGCGATGCGTGCGAGCGGGGTCATGTAGATGTTGAACAGTGTCGGGCTGAGGGAAGATCCCTGGGGTACGCCGCAGATGATCTTGGAGGCTTCGGAGCGGAAAGGGGGGAGGCGTACACTCTGGGTTCTGCCGGAGAGGAAGGAGGTGGTCCAGTCCAGGGCCTTGTCTCGTACCCCTGCGTCGTGGAGGCGTGTGCGTAGTGTGCGGTGGCAGACAGTATCGAAGGCGGCGGAGAGGTCCAGGAGGATGAGGGCCGCTGTTTCACCATTGTCCAGCAGGGTCCTGATGTCGTCGGTGGCGGCGATGAGGGCAGTCTCGGTGCTGTTGTTGCTGCGGAACCCGGATTGGGATGGGTCCAGGATGTTGTTTTCTTTGAGGTATCGGGTTAGCTGTTTGTTGACGATCTTCTCGATTACCTTGGCTGGGAACGTAAGCAGGGAGATGGGCCGGAAGTTCTTGAGGTCTTTCGGGTCCGCCTTGGGTTTTTTGAGTAGGGCGTTGATCTCGGCGTGTTTCCATCTCGGCGTGTTTCCAGGAAGGTCGCGGTCTCGAAGGAGAGGTTGATGACGTCGCGCAGGTGGGGTGCGATGGAGCTGCTGGCTTTGTTGAAGATGTGGTGTGGGAAAGGGTCTGTCGGGGAGCCGGAGTGGATAGTGCTCATGGTCTTGATGGTGTCGTCGATGTCCACGTTGGTCCAGGCTGGCAGGGGGTCGTGGTTGATGGTGTGTGTAGAATCCGGTGTGTCGATGCCCGTAGGGGCTGTCTGGGAGTCGAAGCTGTCGTGGATGTCGGTGATTTTGCGGTGAAAGAAGGTGGCGAGAGAGTCGCACAGGGCTTGCGATGGCGGGATGTCGTTAGTGTTGGAGCTGGGGTTGGAGAGTTCCTTCACGATGTTGAATAGCTCCTTGCTGCTGTGGGCGCTGTTGTCGAGGCGGTCTGTGAAGGAGGTCCTCTTGGCGGACCTGATGAGGTGGTGATGGTTGCGGGTGGCGTCTTTGTGGGCTGCGTGGCTGTCCGGTGTCTTTTCACTGAGCCATTTCTTCTGTAGTTTCCGGCAGGCTCGCTTGGAGGCTAGGAGTTCTGGGGTGAACCAGCTGGCTCTCTTGCTGGTGTCTCTGTGGGAGGGCTTCTTCAGTGGGGCGAGGGTGTTGGCGCAGTCGTCAATCCAGCGTCTGAGGTTGTGGGCGGCTTCGTTGGCGTTGGAGTGGTTGGTGGGAGGGCTGAGAGCGAGGTTTGCCTGTAGTTGGTCTTCGGTGATTTTGCTCCAGCAGCGGCGGGGGATCTGCTGAGGGCGGTGATGTGTGGTGGGTTTCTGGAAGGAGAAGTGGATGCAGCGGTGGTCGATCCAAAGGAGTTCGGTGGTGTGGCTGAAGGAGACATGGGCGCTGGAGGAGAAGATGGGGTCGAGCGTATGGCCGGCCGAGTGGGTCGGCGTTGAGACGAGTTGCTTCAGTCCGAGGTTGGCGAGGTTGTCGATCAGGGTGATGGAGTTGCTGTCGTTGTTGTTCTCAAGGTGAAAGTTCAGGTCTCCGAGGAGGATGTAGTCGGTGGAGGTCAGGGCGTGCGTGCTGATGAAGTCGGCGATGGAGTCGCTGAACTGGGGTCGGGGTCCGGGGGGTCTGTAGACGAGGGTGCCTCTGAGAGGGGTGTTGGGGTCCGTGTGGATCTGGAAGTGCATGTGTTCGGCAGTGCTGAGAGTGTCGTCGGTGCTGCTCGAGACTCTGATGCTGTTCTTGTGGACGATGGCGATTCCTCCTCCGACTCCGTTGGTGCGGTCTCTGCGGGTGATCTTGTAGCCGTCCGGGATTGCTATGGCAATGTCGGGTGCGGAGGAGTCGTTCATCCAGGTCTCGGTCAGGAAGGCGACGTCCGGGGATGATGTGTCGAGCAGGTCAAAGAGCTCGACGGCGTGTTTGCGTGCGGAGCGGGTGTTCAGTAGGATGCACCGGAGGTGGTTGAGGTCCTACTTTGCGGGTGGGTCGGTGGTTCTGAGGCTGGTGTAGCTGCAGTTCCGGCAGGTGAAGGGACCATGTGTGCGTTTCGGGGCGGCCTTGAAGCAGGTGTGGGTCCGTCCGGAGTTGAGAGCGTGGAGTGTGCTGGCATCGTATCGGTGGCGGTCTTCGGGGCGGGCACGGGGGCCAGGGGTTCTGGCGCTGGGCGCGGTCCAGGCGCGGACGGGCGCAGACGGGCACAGACATCACAAAGAATGGAATCAGCTAGAAAGGCGGATCTCCATTCCTCTTCTGAACCAACTTTAAGTTCGGGAATATCAAGAGTAGCAACTAAACAATCTTCGCAATCTTTGTCAACAAGATCTTTATACTTAGGGGCCGATTCCGATCTCGGCCGGTAGGGCTCCGAATCGGATTTGGCTTTACCGGATCCGATTCGGAGCCCTGTTTCCCGACCGATCCGTACGCGCGTCCGGACGAGCGAGTACGATGCGAAATCGCCGACCGACTCGTCCGGGCATCCCAACCGCTCCGACCGACTCGTTCCCGGCTCGAACCGCACCGACCGACTCGCTCGGACTCGACTCGCACCGCGCAATGGAGACGTTTCCCGGCCGGGTGAGTACGATGCGCGCCGCGAGCAGTCCGACCGAGCCGCGCACTCCGGCTCGAAAGAGCTGTCGGAGCCGTACTTTGGGGGTCTGTGTCGGACCCCCTGTACGCGTAGCCGCGCGAGTCGCACACAGGGGGACCCATGGGTCCCCCTACCTGTGCGTGTACGGCGCGAATCGCCTCGCCGCGTACCCGCTGTAGGGGGCGCACTTGTCCGACTGGCACCCATTGAGTCAATGGGAGCCCGCGTACGCGTTGCGCGACCGGCTCCCATTGACTTCAATGGGAGTCCGACCGACTCGGGTCCGATGGCATACGTGCGCATCGTACTCGTTCGGTCGGACTGCACGGGTCCGATTCGGTCGGAAATCTCTCCGGGTCCGGCTCGGTCGGAGAAATTTCCGGCCCGAATCGGAATCGACCCCTTAATGTTGTCTTGTTCATTGTTACTAACGGGAAACCTGGAAAGGAAGTATGCCCTGAAATTTTTCCCACCCGCAATATGTTTGACATCAAACTGATATTGTAGAAGTCTGGTGACCATTCTGAGAATCCTGGGTGTGCAACACTTACTCATGTTGTCACCCAGAATATTCACAAGGGGTTTATGGTCGGTAAGGAGTAAAAACCGCTTACCCCACACATATGGGCGGAACTTTTCTATGGCCCAACAACAAGCCAACAACTCCTTTTCAATGACTGAATATTGGTGTGCAGCTGCTCTCAAAACTCTGGAGGCGAATCCAATAGTTTGCTCAACACCTTCAACAATTTGAGTTAACATAGCCCCTAGACCAACCTGGCTAGCGTCAACAGTGATACAACAGTCATGATTGGGATCAAAAGGTTTAAGGGCTTTGCAATTAGACAACAACGATCTCACACGTTCCGAGGACAAAACACACTCTTCACTCCATTCAAAGCGTACACCCTTTTTTAACAGGGCACTTATAGGGCGAACAATGGTGGCAAAATCAGGAATGAATTTTGAATAATATTCACACAGCCCTAACAGGGACTTGACACCAGTCTTGTCTGATGGAGGAGGAGCACTCGTGATGGCTTCCAATAGACCTGGTCTGGGACTGACACCTTCGTGGGACACAACATGTCCTAGGTATTCCACTTTGTCACAATTAAATTCACATTTTTCAGGTTTCAACACTACACCATGCTCTTTGAATAACGATAAAACTTTCTGAAGAACAAGATCATGGGAATGAGAGTCTTCCCCAAAGACTAGAACATCATCCTGAAACACAAGAACGGAGTCCAAATCACTCAGGATATTGCTCATGACTCTTTGGAAGACGGAGGCCGCAGAGGCTAACCCAAAGGGCATCCGACGGTACTGGAAAGTCCCTAAAGGAGAGACAAATGCAGTGAGGTGTTTGGATTCCGGGTGGAGCTCCACTTGATGATATGCGCTAGCAAGATCAAGTTTGCTAAAGCATTTAGCTCCCTTGGTGGCAGCAAACAAATCAGATATTTTGGGTGGCGGATGAGAATCAACCCAAATCTCCTTGTTAAGAGATCTTAAGTCGACACAGACCCTGAGTTGACCATTCTTTTTGCGGGCCACCACCAAGGGAGAAAGCCACAGAGAAGATTCTGCCGGCTCGATGACTCCCTTAACACATCATTCTTTGAACTCCTTCTCCAAGTCGGACCTGACACTAAAGGGTACGCCCCTAAGTTTGTGTTTCACAGGTACCGCACCTTGTTTAACCACAATCCTGTGCTTGAAACCACTTATCTTACCTAGACGATCCCCAAACACGGAAGGAAACTTGGATGTCCACTTTTGTTTGGCGTCATTTTGTTTTATGTCATCATGACACTCCACCACTAACACCTGTTCACGAGTTCCAGGTTTCAAAATCATACCAAATAAGCCCTGGTGGAACCACCCAAGAATGTTTAAACCTTTGACCGCTACATAAATTTTCCCCTTTATATGCCTACCTTTGAAAGACATTTCATCTTCGAAAAATCCAAGAAGATCAATCTTGCGTCCTTCATAAGATACGGGTGATCGGTCTGGAGGGGACAACTCAATAGAATTTCCCCATGTCTCTTCAAACAATTTCTTCGTGATCATTGTGATGCGAGCACCTGAATCTACCAGTAAATGGAGAATTTTGTTACCTATACCTATCTCTGCAATGGGGTCTACGCAATCAGAAGGATCACCTTCAACAACATAGGCAGAGGAGCTGATGTGTACATTTCCCTCCTGTGAGGTTAAATCACTCTCTTCCCGAATGACAGAAATAACCTCTGAATCGCTTTCAGAATTAGAGTCAACCACACACACAATAGGTTTCTTAGAGTTTTTCCTCTTTAGGCAAACCTTCGCAAAATGACCTACTTTTTTGCAGTAGTTGCACGTGAAAGAAAAGGCAGGACACCTACTACCTTTTGCATGAGTGGGATTACCACACCTAAGGCACATATTAGGATTAATTCCCTCAGGTTTAACAGATTTCACAATACTTTTGTTAAAGACATTTTTTGATTTGATCTGAGACTTATTAATCTTAATAGCATTAACACTCTCATTGAGTTTGTCACTATTTTTGTCCTCAAGCTCTTTGAGAGACGTCATTGAAATTTCAATACTTTTAGCGATTTTCATCGTCTCGTCGAGTGATGGATCACTTAGGCTAAGAAGTTTTTGTCTAATGCTTTTCTCTTTGCAATGACAAACAAACTGGTCTCTTATGAGCTGGTCCGTGAAATTTTCAAACTTACAGTCTGCAGCCAGTCTCCTCAAGGCAGATATATATGAATCAACATCTTCATCATCCAATTGCTTCCTTTTGAAAAATGTGTGTCCTAGCACCATAAGACTGGGTTGTTTATCGAATCTTTTTTTTAACTTCAACAAGGTTTCTCGAAACTCATCAAGACCATCACTTTCTTCTGGAGAAAGAATGGGTAAGTGTTTGAATATTGATCTTCCTTCAAACCCTAGAGAGTGCAGTAGAAGGCATTTTTTTCTATCAGCAGTGTATCTTGATGCTCCTATTGCGCCTAAGTACGTTTCGAAAGCGTCGAACCATATTTCCCAATGTACAGGAGGTTCACCTGGAGTGTCTAGGAATGAAGGAGGAGGGTTAACAGCCTGCATTGTACACATTTTAAGAGTTACGAAAAATATATATATAGAGACAAGAAATTATGTATGAAATAATAACACCACACCTGGAGGTTAACTTAAATGAGTTGACACTGCGAATAAAAGAGAGAGTGCAAGAGACGTGTCAAGGTTTAACATACGTAAATTTGAAAGAAATTAAAATAATGCAAGGTGTGTGTATCACCACGTAGCGTAACAAGTTGGGTGTGTGTATCACCGTGTGACACACATTTAAATAATAATGAACTTGTTAAAAAAAAATAACAATGCCGTAGTTATACTTTCTGTACAAAATTTTAAACAAAGAACTGGTGTATATATCACCGGAATACACGAAGCTGGTTGGAAATGGAACTGCTGTAGAAAATGATAAAGTGAAGAAAAGAAGAAAAGATACTTGTTTTGAAATAAATGGAAGGTGTGTGTATCACCGTGATACACAAGGTCGTTGTATGTTGAACTTGAGTGTAGAGAGATGACCAAGGATCGCTGATGCTGCACGTCTTGGAGACAGTAATGCGGTGTGTGTAACACCGCGATACACGAAGCCGTTGTCAGGGTAACGACTTCCACACTGGGCATACAGCGGATCTGGACACTGGAACGCAAAGCAGAGATACAGAATGGATAGACACAAAGGGAGCTAGAACGCAAGGAGGAATTCCGGAGATAATGTCACGTGATGATAGACGCTGACGCTGTGAGACCAGGAACTCCCAGCGTGGAGGAATCCACACAGGAATGATAGCGTGGAGGACAATGGCTCCCATTCTCAAATACCGAGGAGAGCAGATGAAGTAAGTGGCCATTTAAAAATTCAAAAGATGCAAGTGCAAATCGGGTAGGAAATGTTGAGAGTACAGCAATAAATGCAAAGAAATGTCCAGCCAAAGGCGCGAAGACAGGTAATGGTGATGCTGAGCCAGAGATGCGTGTGAGGAAAGTCTTTGCGCGCAATGTAGCGGAGGACAATTTTAAAAGGAATAAACTTCCTACCAGTTCGTGGTCTTCAGGCCGAATGCACTTGGTCGCGAAATCCTTGGCACCAAACAGCCGATGAGAAAATCGATATTTTCTTGAGCGTGAAATCGGTTGGCTTGCTTGGTTCTTCTTTTCTCATCGAAGTGAAGGATAGTTTCTGCACGCTTAGGTTCGTTTAGAGTGACCATGTAGTTGGAAGAATCGTCGCCAATCAATTTGTAGTAATTGAGGCGGAAACAGATGTAAATACTTAAGAGTATTTATTAGGACTACATGGTCGTGGAGCCAGTAGAGGAGCTCCACCAGGCTCAGCAGACAGAACCAACTGACAACAAGTATAGGGTGCCTAGGCAACATAGAGATTCTACAGGTGACATCATAGAATAGACTATGTACATCAAAAGCACTTTTAACACTGCAACATTACTAAACATCAAAAGCACTTTTAACACTACACATTACTACACAGGCATTAACCTCCTATTGCACTGTGTGTGTAAGTGATGCTACTTGTTTTGTACGGATGATTAAGTCAAACCATTGTGACTAATCAAGGATGTGTTGGGTGACACACTGATACCAGCCACTTAGACACTCTCCATTGCACCATTTTGTTATCACATCAATGTTGTTTGCCGGCTAGTATGCATGAAAGTATCCACCACTAGGGCAGTAACTTAATTCAGTCTTGCGATTAACTGATTGCTAATTGTAGCACTCAATGCATGTGATCTTGGGTAACTACTTGCTAGTCTAGATGCACATAGGTATCACATATACTATTTCGCTTGGCCTGTGCAGATTTTCCCCATGGTCTATGAAACATAATTCCCTTTAGATAGTAGGTAATATATTTAGGGTCAGCACATCTACCTTGGAATACTTAGTCCAATCATGAATGCTGGTTCCGGTATGTGATTTTATTGACACGTGAACCAAGAAGCAAGGAGCATGTGGCAGTCCTTGCGGCCACAACCCCAACATAGTTTGTGACCCATTGGATGTCCAGACAGAGTCCATGGGGGATACATGTCATGCGATATGTGTAGTAGAGGAGTGTTCCAATGAGGAGGAGGACCAAATTAACATTAGGAAAGATAGGCCCCCATCGACAGACCACAAGGGGGTGAAATCAATAGGTGGGAAAGCAAAAAGAGGACAGTTTCAGTTGAAAAGTACACTGGCATGGCCCTAAGCACAAGTCAAAAGAGAACCTGGCCATGTGGCACCGAGAAATGCTACCAGACAGTTTTTTGGTGGAAAGAGGTGAAGTCCACATCTTCGTCCTCTGATGTATGTGGTGCCTCCTGTGAGGGGGATTTGTGGGTGCCAGAGGCGACACACACACACACACACATCAGGGGCTGAAGATGTGGTTCCCTTGTCCCCAGCAGCATCTGACACCCTGCATTAGGATGAGTAGTGCTATAAAAGAAATTAAACAAAATAGTGGTATTTAAACTATTTATGTAAATACTGGGACGGACCAACACGTTTGACATTCTTACAGTGCATGCATATCTCTTATATACAGTGAAAGAACAAAGTCAAAAGCATGCCTGTCTTAATTACCTGTGAATTGATAAGCTGTGTGTGAGCCTTTGTTTCTCCTCCATTGCATCTAGATGTGAGGCTCGGGATAGCTCCCAGACAGGATACTCGAACAAAATGAGGCTTCATGGGCTCTTCACTTCGCCCTTTGTTTTGGGCCAGCTGGAATTTAAAATAACAAAGCCCCCATCACTGCCTGCACGTTGCTGCTTGAAGAAAAGTAAACAACGTGCAAGCTTTGCTGAAAGTGTCCTGGTGTCTGAAATCTACAACAGGACAAATTCAGCATATTTCAGTGGGGCGCAATTTTTTGGCAGGGTGGACGTCAACCAGCCTGCGAAAATAGTGGATGGACACCGTCTACCATATGTGTCACTCATTTGTAGTCACTTGACCCGTTCAAAAAATTATCATATTTCTTTGTTTAAATCTGCAGCAGATAATGAATTATGTGGCAAATCTATATTAATTCAGAAAACGCCACAGCCGCAGTCACATGATTCCAGTGTTCCTGACTAATGGTCTTCACAAGCATTGTAGCGAGTTGTGTCCAGTCATGGGCGTGTGTATTATTAGTGCAGCAAGTGAAGTAGCACTGAGGGTCCTGGGATGTGAGGGGCCCTTTGCACGCTGCTGATTGGCGTATTTCAGTACCTAACCAGGAGACAAGCTGTTCCATATTTTTTGCTTTCATGGCCCACAGCACCCTTGTCATTTTACTGCAGTGATTCAATTTGGTATGTGCTTTTTATGTCTTGCTCCTAAGTTGATAGTGAACATTAGCAAGTTCTATGGAGTGATAAGGTTGGCTTAGCCATTCACAAGGCGTAAAATGCAGGGATTAGCTACTAATGTTTACCTGTATTCAAAACCTTCCTCAGTTATGTAAAAGTGCCTAGAAGGGACATGAAGCAAACTAGGTCAGGGTGGTGCGTGTCTGAGTAGTGGTCGGGTTGAGGGTTGCTGAAATTGTAGTTTCTCACGTGTTTTCAGGAGTTACTCTGTAGATTGCCCTTTTCAGTTTTAAATCCTGGATTGTTCGCATAGTTGTGAGGCTAGCAATTAACATCTGTAATGCCCACAGCAGAAGGAAATAACAGTAAAGTAACACTTTTCAGTCTTATCTTCGAGGTGATGCCACCCTCATCCTCTGCCATATCCTGAACTGCCTCGTGACAATTATAATATTGATTCTATATGTCTCTTTTTTAACATTGTAAAGCGCTCTGATAACCCCGAGGGTCTTGTTCGAGCTATATAAAACTTGCAAATGAATGAATAAACAAGTAAGGCAGCATAGCACTAAGAAGGGCCTGCTGGTTTACCAGCACAGCAACAAAGTTGCAGTGTAAGGTACCCATTGTTTTGACTTTACGTGCCGCTAACCAGCCTTACATCAGCTTTGCTCCCAATGTGTCAGTTTCTGCTACGACATCACTCCCACAGAAGCGACAATTTTTTTTTACGCAGTCTGTACCTTATGCCATGGTGCACCATACCATAAATACGGCGCATCCATGGTGTTTAAAAATGACATAGAGAGTCGCAAGTCATTTTGACGCATTGCTGCCGCAATTCAACGATGCGTCAGTTCTTGTAAATAAGGCCCGTAGTGTGTTCAGTAATTTTTGGATCTTATTCTTTGCAACCTTGTTTGTCCTTCTGTCTTAGATCTCTGGAGTCACTTGTGTTTTTATTGTTATCGGGCCCGATTCACAGAAGTAATCTGAGACGAAAGTCTAACTTTACGACTTTCGGTATTCACAAAGGGCATTTACGAGTAGTAAAGTTAGACTTTTGGTCTAAGTTAGACTTTTGGTCTCAGCTTAGACCAAAAGTCTAACTTTACTACTCATAAATGCCCTTTAGGAATACCGAAAGTCGTAAGTTAGACTTTCGTCTCAGATTACTTCTGTGAATCGGGCCCATCATTTTGCCTTTCTGTGGTGTTTTGATTCCTGGTAGTCTCATTTATTTATGTACCTCGGAAAAGAAACTTTACTTTTTGCATTGATATTGCTTCTTTGTCTCACTTTTATCACATGACTGTTTCCCAATCACTACTTTTGCATACTTCACATTCTTGTATTTATTGCTCTGTTAACCTGACCTCCTACTGACTGAAGGCTGAATGGTAAGTTCATCATATATCTATGAATAGGTCTCTGGACACGTAGGGGCCTATTTATGAAAGGCTTGCACCTCCGGAGTGTCACTTTTTTTTACACTCCTGCAGCGCAAGGCTCTCAATCATATTTGTGAGGTGACGCAAAGCTACTCTGCGGTGCACAGACAGAATATCGAGTTTTTAATATCGATATACAAAAATATCGAGTTGCAAATATCGTGATACAGGAATATCGATAGCAAGAATATCCTGGTCCAGAATATCGACTTTAAAGTAAGAAATATCGTTTTTTTAAATATCGAAGTCAGTAATATCGTTTGCAAAAATATTGTTGTTTAAAATATCGATTTTTATATTAGTGTTATGTATTTTAGTATGTATGTTAAAAGTGTCATCTAATTTTTTATAATAAGTATTGCTTTTGTTTTTAAATATATGTGTTAAATTTTTAGTAGTGATTAATTTTATGTTAATTAAATTTTGCGTTTTTTAGTTCTGTGGCGGTTTGTGGGTTTATAGGGGAATAGGGTGGGAAGTAATTTAATTATAATAAATTAATTCATATTTTTTATTTATTAGTATTTATTTAATTTAGATTTTATAGTGTTAATTGTGGTAATAATTTTTTTATTAATTAATTGGTTGTTAATATTTATTAATTAATTAATTGATAATGTTAATTGTGTTATTTTTTTAGGAGCGGGTTGTGGGTGAATAGGGTGGGAAGTAATTTAATTATAATAAATTAATTAATATTTTTTTATTTATTAGAATTTATTTAATTTTGATTTTATAGTGTTAATTGTGGTAATTAATTTTTTATTAATTGGTTGTTAATTTCTAATAATTAATTAATTGATAATTGTGTTAATTGTGTCAATTTTGTAGGAGCGCGTTGTGGGTTTATAGGAGAATAGGGTGTGAAGTAATTTATTTAAAAATAATTTATAATTAATTGTTAATTAATGGTAATTAAATAATTACAAATTAATTATGGAAATTGTGTAATTAATTTGAGATGTGATTTGTGGGGTTTATAGTGGTAAAGGGTGGGAAGTAAATTATTTTCAATTAATTAATAGGTTGTTGTTAATTGATAATTTAATAATGTAAAATTAGTTATGGATATTGTGTGATTATTTTTATGTGTGTGTTGTGGTGTTTGTTTAGGTAGAGGGTGGAAAGTATTTTAAGTTTTATTATTTAATAATTATTTGCTCATTATTCTTTTATTAATTATAATACTTTTTGATGGTAATTGTTTACTTTTATTTTGTGTGTTGATTTTGGTTTTTATAGGGGTAATGTTTTGGTGAGTAAATTAATTTCTATATGTTTTAATTTGATTTTAATTAATAATATTTGTTTATTTGATAATTAATTATATTAATTATGGAGGTACAGTTTATTAGAAATTTAGATGTGTGTTGTGAAATGTGTGGTGTTATAGGGTAGGAAATAAAAAATATTGATTTTGTGTAATAATGTTTTTGATTATAATTAATTTATATTAAATATATTTATTTGTTTGTAAAATCTTTTTAAAATTTTTATAACATAATGTTTGTAGGTAATTTTTAGATTTTTTTAACATTATAATATGTTTCTATCTTTTGTAATTTTTAATATTTTTATATAATGTTTATTTTTGTGTTATTAACAATTTTTGTATTGTAGTTGATATTTTGTTTCTTTTTTATTTTGAATTGACTTTGTTGGGAATATTAATTTTAACCCTCTGCTATTCAACACTTTCCCTACTGTTGCACTCACTGGAGTGGGAATAGTAATTTGTACCACTCCGCTATCCAACACTTTCCCTACTGTTGCACTCACTGGAGTGGGAATAGTAATTTTTACCCCTCCGCTATCCAACACTTTTACTACTGTTGCACTCAATGGACTGCAAAATGTTAAGTTTAAAAATAATTAAATATTTTAATAATTTAATTTATAATATAATGTTTTTTTAATTAGATTTTATGTTATAGGTGTATGTATATATATATATATATATATATATATATATATTTATTTGTTGATTTTTTTTATATATTTATAATATTTTAAAATAAATTAAAGTTATTCGTTTATTAATTGTTTTACAGTAAATATACATTTATATATTACATTTTATATATGTACGTTTACATTTTTTAAATTACATTTATTTATTATATTTGTTAAAATGTACATTACATCTAAATAATTTTTTTAAAGTTAATTTTATTATTTAATTTATTTAACATTATTTTTATATATAAAAAAATATCGATATTTTGTACATCGATATTTTTAACATCTATATTTTGTTTTCGATATTTTTGTATTTTACATTTTAAAGATAGGATGTCGATATTTTGGATATCGATATTTTTGTATCGATATTTGTGTATGGGGATATTTAAGTAGTCGATATGTCAGTGATCCCACTCTGCATGGCTTTGCAAGGCGTTATAGATATGGACTAAGACAAAGCAGCACAATCCGCTGCCGTACCTTACTCTGTGCCGTGGAGGCGTTCCATGGGTATTGCTGTGGGTTTTCCCACACAGCATCTAAGGATTTTGACGCTGCCTCAGATTTACTTAATCACATAAACCTAGGGAGCGTCAAAACTGTACGCCTCCCCAGAGCAGGCGTAAGGAGGAGAAATATTTGTATTTCACCTAGTTTTTCCCTCTTTTCATCTGTGGTGCATTCTGCAACACACACAGAAAGAGAAAAATGCCTCTCATGATTATTTTTGTGCAGGAAGGTGTCCCTTCCTGCACAAAAACAATCTGTTTTTGTGCAGGAAGGTGTCTCTTCCTGCTCAAAAACAATCCTACCTGCAATGGAGGTACCCTTGCACCATGGAGCAAGGGTGCCAACGTTGGCGCTAGGCAGCAAATTGTGAGCCAGCACAGGGGGAAAGGGCAGGACTGCACCATATTTCATAAATACGGTGCGTTCCTGCGCTTTCACATTACCATTGGGCAGCGCTGCAAGAAGACTTGCGGTGCTGCCCTACACTAATTCCTCATAAATATTGCCATTAGAGACATTCGATTGTGGCAACTATGTCACTTCTCACAGGCTCATTTGAGTTTTAAGTCATTAGGCCTTATTTAGAGTTTAGGGGATGGGGTACTGCATCAAAACGTGGAAGATATTCCTTCAGCTGTATAACAAGCATATTTGTAAAGCGATGGACAGGACATCCGGGAGCATGCCGCCCAGCAACTCTAAATAGGGCCCATTGTCACAAAGGCACAAAGGCTACATGTTAAGCATTGCATTATCCTGGCTATCCCTTTTCAGCATTTCATCCTTCTGATATGATAAACTGCGCACCAAGACGTTAGGTAAACATTGCACCAGTAGCTTCGAAACAACAGAAGTATGGCAATTAACATGTTGTTAGTTTAGGAGGCAGATTGATTAAATAATTACAATTAATGTAATTTAAGAAAATTGCTATCATACTTATAAACCGTATTCTTCTGTTACCTTCTGAAAGAGTTTTATCGAAAGCAGATTTTATGTAGTCCACCCCAGCAAAGTATTGTGCTATACAGTCGGGTTTCCCTGTTTGCTACACTGCTTGCTTGCTATATAAACTTAATTTTCTTTCTATGCAAAATATCACAACTGTAAAGATTTGCCATGCCACGCTGCTGCTCAGTTTAAAAAGATGTAGAAAGAAGTTCCTTTTTTTAAACGTCGTGGGCTTCGTACTGAAATGCATTAATTAACTAGTTTCTGGCAGTTGTTGAGTGAGACGTGTTTTCCCTTTGGCTGGTGGGTGGGGGAAAGGCTGAGTGGGAGTAAGCAGAGTGTATTACAGATCGAGCGTCTCCTCCCTCACCCAATTAACAAGCCTGTGGGAGAGTGGAGAGCACCGCAGATGCCAGCCTGCTCTGGGCTCCTTCATTTTGCCACTCACTTTGGCATCTCCTTTCTATGATAAAGGAAAAGCTTGACATTTGCTTTATCATGCACGGTTCCCGGCTAATCTGAAACTAAGGGTACCGCACCCCAGCCTCGCGCTACCCGAGGGCTGTGATATAGTATTCAGTTCAGTCCAAAAATCTTTATTTCGGCACTAGGCCATAAACGAACATAAGACAGATTAAAAAATGTAACATTTTTAAATAGAGAGTAAAACCCAAGCATAAAAAATTGCTGTCCAGTCATATATTGTATTCATTTTGGAGATAAATCCTGGATTTCAGCTCCCTTAATTTGAAATCGATTCTAACACCACAGGCCCTGAGCCCTCCCAGAGCTATTTGGAATATTCTAAGGAATGTCAACTTTTCCACCTTTTTCTTTTGTACATATTTATCCTTTTCATACATTCATGCAGCGTGAAATTTTGAGAACACAAATTCATGGTTCTGCGATTAAAAAATAAATGCAAACGAGGAACTTGCTCTCCATCCTATTGGTACGGTAACAACAATTGCAGTAAGAAAAGGGCTCGTGCCTGTATCAGAAACGGTCACTGACAGAATATCGACAACAAAAATGTCGAGGTACAAAAATATCGTGACAAAAATATCGTTGTCCAGAATATTGAAGTCCTATCTACATCATGCTAAGCACAAAAATATCGAAAGAAGAATATCGTTGTCAAAAATATTGTTTTTTAAATGCTTAAAAAATAATTATAAAATAAAGGAAATAATACATATAATTAAAAAAACATAGTTAGAATTATTAGAAAATGTTTTAAATAATAAATAATAAATATAATGTTAAAAATAATTAAACATACCAATATATAAAATATAATATATAAATTTACTTATTAATATTTATAAATAATTATTATAATAAATTATAAAATGTTAGTAACATACTAAAAATTATAAATACATATATATATATATACATATACCAGTAAAATAAAAATAAAAATAAAATATATATATAATAATTTAAAATATTAAAATATTATAATCTTATACAATTACAATTGATACTACATTAACAGCAACAGTAGGGAAAATGTTGGATAGCGGAGGGGATAAAATTACTATTCCCACTCCAGGGAGTGCAACAGTAGGGAAAGTGTTGGATAGCGAAGGGGTAAAAATTACTATTCCCACTCCAGCGAGTGCAACAGTAGGGAAAGTGTTGGATAGCGTAGGGGAATAATTTACTATTCCCACTCCAGGGAGTGCAACAGTAAGTAAAGTGTTGGAAAGCAGAGGGGAATAATTTACTATTCCCACTCCAGCAAGTACAACAGTAGGGAAAGTGTTGGATAGCGTAGGGGTAAATATTACTTTTCCCACTCCACAGATAGCAACAGTAGGGAAAGTGTTGGATAGCATAGGGGTAAAAATTACTTTTCCCACTCCAGAGAGTGCAACAGTAGGGAACGTGTTGGATAGCGGAGTGGATAAAATTACTATTCACACTCCAGCGAGTGCAACAGTAGGGAAAGAAGTGTTGGATAGCAGAGGGGAATAATTTACTATTCCCACTCCAGCAAGTATAACAGTAGGGAAAGTGTTGGATAGCGGAGGGGAATAATTTACTATTCCCACTCCAGCAGGTAGATATGTATGGAAAGTGTTGGATAGCGGAGTGGAATAATTTACTATTCCCACTCCAAAGAGTGCAACAGTAGGGAAAGTGTTGGATAGCGGAGGGGTAACAATTACTATTCCCACTCCAACGACTGGAACAGTAGGGAAAGTTTTGGATAGCGGAGGGGAATAATTTACTATTCCCACTCCAGATAGTGCAACAGTAGGGAAAGTGTTGCATAGCAGATGGTATACAATTTACTATTCCCACTCTGAGAGTGCAACAGTAGGGAAAGTGTTGGATAGCGGAGGTGTAAAAATTACTATTCCCACTCCAGAGAGTGCAACAGTAGAGAAAGTGTTGGATAGCAGAGTGGATAAAATTACTATTCCCACTCCAGCAAATACTACACTAGGGAAAGTGTTGGATAGCAAAGGGGAATAATTTACTATTCCCACTCCAGGGAGTGAAACAGTAAGGAAAGTGTAGGATAGCGGAGGGGGAATAATTTACTGTTCCCACTCCAAGGAGTGCAACAGTAGAGAAAGTGTTGGATAGCGGAAGGGTAACAATTACTATTCCCACTCCAGCGAGTGCAACAGTAGGGAAAGTTTTGGATAGCGGAGAGGAATAATTTACTATTCCCACTCCAGCAATTGCAACAGTAGGGAAAGTGTTGCATTGCATAGGTGAATAATTTACTATTCCCACTCAAGCAAAATAATTAAAATTAATTATCAAACAATTAATTAATTAATTTTTTTTAACTCCCACCATATTCCCCTATAAATGACACCACCAATATTGTAAAACATAACACTATTAACATAATTAATTAATAATTAATTAATTAATTAAAATTTACAAGCAATTTAAAAGCAATCAATAAAAGTTTGCGCAACTACGCGCTACGCGAATTGCACGTAGCACAGTGCAAAAACGCGTAGCGTAGCGGACATTTTTTGATTGCTTGCGGTCCTCAACGTCAAGTTGGCGACCGCGAGCGAGCAAAATGACATCCCGGCGAGACTTTTTCCTCGTTCGCGATCAGCAACATCAAGTTGCCGATCGCGAGCGTGGAAAATAAACCTCCCGGGGAGGTCAGGTTTCTCATTGCGAGTGGTTGCGTATGCTCGCGACCGCTCGTGATGAGAAACTACCAGTCCGCGTTGAGAAAACTGCTGCTCGAGTACAAATCTACTCGAGCGGCAGAAAACGACCGCTTGCACTGTGCAAGATGCCGTTTGCAATGATTGCACAGTGCTGACAAGCATCCGGCACTGTGCAATCATTGTGAATAGCATTTCCTACCACACTAAGCAGTTCGCGTAGTGCTACGCGTAGCTCGCGTAGTGCGAAGTGCACTTCGCGTGGCTACGCGTATCACTACTACGCGAACTACGCCCAGGGTTAGTCCTATACAGTGAGGCAAGGGACCTCAAACCAGGGGCAACCAGGAGAGTGGTTTGTCCCTCAACAGTACAAAGAGTTACTCCTTAACCGGGCCCATGACATCCCCTTAGCTGGACATCTGCAGCAGACCAAGACCTGGAAAAGGCTGATCAAATACTTCTACTGGCCCCAAAGGTCAGAAAAGGCAAATGTGTTTTGTCGCTCCGGTGTCACTTGTCAAGTAAGCGGCAAGGCAGATGGCAAGCCAAAGGCTCCCCTTATACCACTGCCTGTGGTGGGACTCCCTTTGAGAGGGTGGGGATAGACATTGTTAGTCCCCTAGACCCACTTACTGCCTTTGTCAATAGGTTCATTCTGGAAGTAGTGGACTATGCCACCAGATACCCTGAGGCTATTCCCCTTAGAACAGTTACTGCTTCTGCAGCAGCTAGAGCCCTACTTGACATCTTCACCAGGGTTGGGTTCCCAAATTTCATGTCTGCGCATCTGAAAGCCATATGGAATGAGTGTGGAGTGACTTATAAATTCACTACCCCTTACCATTCTCAATGAAATGGTCCTGTGGAAAGATTCAATAAGATCATGAAGGACATGATTCTGGGTTTACCTAAGAAACTCAGAAAGAGATGGGGTGTTCTCTTCTCCTACAGTGCCTACTGTATGCTTACAGGGAGGTTCCTCAAAAAGGAGCAGGTTTCCGTCCTTTGGAAAAAATCTTTGGGAAAGATCCCCAAACTGTTGAGTTAGACCATTTCCCTCAAGGCTATTGACTTCACAGTGGAATACAGACCTGGGATTGAACATGCCAATTCAAATAACCTTTTCTGGCTCTTCCACTTAGATGATTAGAACTACCAGGATAAGGGTTTGTCTGGCTGGGCCATGTAAGGAAATGCATCTTTTTGCATGATCACCCCCAAAGATTTGGACTGATGATGCTGGTTTTTTTATTTTGAGAGTGCACTGAGGTCTGCTAACCAGACCTCAGTGCCAGTGTTCTATCACATCACAAAATGCATGATGAATTGGCTAGCCCCAATTGGTATAAGTTGACTTACTTATAAGCCCCTAGAACATGGTTCCAACGGTACCCAGGGCCTGTAAGTTAGAGTGTCAGTCAGAGAAGTAGCCCTGATTGTGCCACCCTGTGTGTGTCTGGTTTAGGATCTTTCTTACCAGTCTTGAGGTGTTGGGACGGTTCCCGGCTGCGGTTCTTGTAAGTCCTGGTTTGTCCGAGATAAGGGCGACCCCTTTCGGTAGCCATGGTGCTGCCGACAACGAAAGTCTAAGTAGCCAGTGCCCTCCAGAAGGAGTCCCAAGAAGAAAACCCCGGAGGGGAAAAACCTCAGATGATGATGAGACTCCAGGAATGTAGAAGAAGACAAGGAGCCAGAAAACACTGGAAGACCAGGAGCCCAAGAGGAACCAGGAGAAAACTGTAGGCCAAAGTGGAGCAGAAGGCACAAGGGAAAAAGGAGCGCCAACAGAAGGAAGGGAACACCAAAATAGGAGCCAAGGAACCAACAGGATTGAGGACACACCAGAAGGAACAAGGAGTGTTGCAATGCAAGGAAGGAAAGGTTTTGATCCCTTATACACAGAAAAACAGGAAGTGACACGCAGGAACAGGAAGTGACAACACAGGAAGGAGAGGTGTCGGCATCTTGGATAGGGAAAGGAGTGAAGTGCAGTATAGGAAGATCGCCATGTTAGGAAGGTAAGTAACCTTCCCCATTGCCTTCTGGGAGCAAGATGGAGAAGAGGAGTAAGCAACAATGTGGCCCCCAAGGAAGGGAATCACCAGATGCCATCACCAGGTAAGTGTAGTGCCCCAAGGTGGTACAAGAGGTCGCAGTCCCAGTCTGGGAACTGTGGTACTCAAAAGGTGCCTCATGATCTGGATGGGCTGCCGCGCAAGTACGCGGCGTGCCCGACAGACAAAACCAACAGGCGTCGTGGGTGCTTTCCACGACGACGCCAAAACGGCAAAAGGAGGCCACCATGCTGCACCGCGGCACCCCCAAAGAGGAGGCAGGGGCACCGCGGGCTGCACCGCGGCCCGCAAGGAGAAAACGGGCAGTGCCGCGGGTCGCGATTCGGCCCGCGGCGTAACTGTAGGTCCCCCTCCCGAAGCCCAGGGCTTGCCAGGAAAAAGCCAAAAATAACGGCAAACAAGAACAGGAGCGTGGACAGAGTCTGCATCCTCCCAAGAGTTATCACTGGGGGTATAGCCTTTCCAATGGACCAGGAACTGCAAACGGCCCCTAAAGAACCGAGAGTCACAGATAGCCTGAACCTCGTACTCAGGTACCTCATTAACCAAAACAGGAGGTGGACGGGAAAAAACCCTCCTATAGGGATCCGAGACATAGGGTTTCAACTGAGGCATGAAAAACAGGATGTATCCTCCAAGCACGTGATAGCTGAAGTCGAAAAGACACAGGATTCACCACGAGTAACTTTGAATGGACCATAAATGTGTGGCTTGATTTTACTACGTGATAACTGAAAAGGCAGATATTTCGAGGACAGCCAGACTTTGTCATTGACTTGATATGATGAAGATTGACGGCGGTGGACATCAGCAGTGTCCTTCATCTTCTCTTTAGCTTCTTGGAGATTGACATGAACTCTAGATCTTATGGCTCAGAGGTGGCGAATAAAAGAGGCTGCCGCTGGAACAGAGGGGTTGTCTTGCAGAACTGAAGGAAAGGTCCTAGGATGGAAACCGTATAAACAAAAGAATGGGGTAGCCTTGGATGCACTATGGACTGAGTTGTTGTAGGAGTACTCTGCCAACGGTAGGTAGGTGGACCAGTCACTCTGAGTTGCATTGCAATATCAGCGGAGGTATTGCTCTAGCCCTTGATTTAAGCGTTCCGTTTGACCATTGATTTGGGGATGAAACCTGGAGGACAAGGCTACCTCAATATGAAGAGACTTACAAAAATGTTTCAAGAAACAAGATACATACTGAGGGCTTCGATCCGATACAATGACCCGTGGCAGGCCATGGAGGTGGTATATCTCCTGTATGAAGATGCTTCCAAGCTCTCTTGCAGTAGGTAGTTTTTTAAGGGTGGTGAAATGAGCCATCTTGGTGAAAGAATCTATTGTCACCATTATAACCCGATTACCTGCAGATGGAGGCAGAGAGGAAATGAAATCGGTGGATATGGTATGCCATGGAGCTGGTGGAACGGGTAGAGGTTGAAGCAATCCCATGGGTTTAGTATGCAATGTTTTGGCTTGGGCACAGACAGGACAAGATGATACATAAACTTCGGTATCTTTTCTTATCGATGGCCAACAAAAAGAGCGAAGTATCAATTCTAGGGTAGTCTTGCAACCATGATGACCTGCCACGGGAGAATCGTGTCACATTTGTAGGGCTTCTAGCTGCACCTTTTGTGTGGGAAGGAATAAAGCCCTACTGTGGTAGTAGTGTGTATCATGTTGCTTAAACAGATCGACTAGCTTCTTCCATTCTTCTTGGTTCATGGATTTATATTCTGATTGAACTCTGTCTAAGAATGATTGAACCATGCCTATAATTCTTTGTGGCTCGATTATGTTCTGTTGTGGGAGTGTAGGTCTTTCTGGATAACGACGAGACAAGGCGTCTGCCAAAGTGTTCTCAGATCTGGGTATAAAAGCTAAAAAAGTAAGCCCACCGGGCTTGACGACTATTTTGGCATTGAATGTTACGGAGACATTGGCGGTTTCTATGGTCTGTTCTGATTTCAAAAGGTTCTTTGGTTCCCATTAAGAACTGTCTCCATTCACGGCAGGCCAACTTCATGGCTAGTAGTTCTCGTTCTATAAGAGAGTAGTTTCTTTCAGAGTCTGACAGGACATGTGACAGGTAAAAAACAGGATGTTCCAGTCCGTCGTCTTCTTGTTATTGGAGGAGGATGGCACCAACAGCTCTGTCCGACGTGTCTGTTTCCACAACAAACTTCTTTGTTGTATCAGGGTGTTGTAAAATGGGTGCTTGCGTGAAAGCCTTTTTTAGGGACTGGAAGGCCTGTTCGGCGGCTTCGGTCCACTTGAACCCTTGCCGAAGATATTCTTTCTTTAATGTTTGGGATATGTAGCTGGTTTGGTGAGTAAAGTTGTCAATGAATTGAGGGTAAAAGTTTGCCAGACCTAGGAAACGCTGCGTTTCTTTAATGGTCAAAGGTGATGGCCAGTCCAAAATAGCCTTTACCTTTTGAGGATCCATGGCTATTCCCGTATTGTTAATTCAGTAACCCAAATATTCTACCTCGGATTTGTCAAACTCACATTTTTCTGATTTACAAAAAAATACTATTTTGGCGTAGTCTTTCCAGGACTTGCATGACGTGCATTTGATATAACTCAGGAGCTGCTGAGTAGATCAAAATGTCGTCTAGGTATATTACCACTATCTGGTTTAGGAGATCCGAGAAAACATTGTGCATGAACCTTTGAAAGATGGAAGGGGCATTAGTCAGCCCAAAAGGAATAACATGGAGTTCGAAATGCGGTTTTCCACTCATCCCCTTCCTTGATTCGAAGGAGATGATAGACACCCCTAAGATCCAACTTAGTGAATATTTGTGCCCCTCTTACCGACTCCAGGATATCCTAAATCAAGGGCAATGGATAGCAGTCTTTGATGGTGACTTTATTCAAGCCTCTGAAGTCAATACATGGTCGGAGATCTTTGGTCTTCTAGGGGACGAAGAAGAGGGGTGCCCCGGCAGGTGATGAGGCCACTCTGGAGATTTTCCTTGAGGTATTATCTGAGAGTCTCCTTCTCCGGTTCAGTGAGAGAATATACTCTTCCAAAAGGTACTGTTGCTCCAGGTTCCAATGGAATGGCACAATCAAACTCCCTATGAGGAGGTAACGTCACGTTAGTAGGCTTCTGAAAGATGTCAGCGTCTGTATGGTAGTGACTTGGTACGCCTTGGACGGAGTTAACGGCAGTACAGGCTTCCTTTCTTATCATAGGCATTACCTTGGGAGACCAGTATTCTTCAGTGGGGTAACAGAATTGTTGACAGAAGTGTGACGACAGGGAAATGGTCCTTGTCTCCCAGTTGATATACCGGTTATGTCTGATTAGCCAAGGTATACCCAAGATCATGACATGGCTGGGTGAGGCGATCAGGTAAAAAGACAAGTGTTCTTGGTGTTTTCCAAACGTTAGCTGTAATAACTGTGTCATGTCTTTGACTGGACCGGAAATGAGGGGGGTTCTGTCCAAGGTATGTACTTATTTCGGGCACTAATCAGGTATCCAACTTTAGTTCTATCCAAGGAAAACTGGGCTAGGGGAAAGGCAAAAAACACAGTCAAGGAATCCAAGAATTCCTTCAGCTTGTTAGGATCTCCAGAATAACGAGGAGTAGAGGTAGAGACCATGGGTACATCGGATGTCTTAGTTGTCAACACGTGGGTAAGGCTAAGTTTTTTTCTCGTAGTTGTTGTAGTTCTTGGGCTTGCTGTTCAACCGTCTGAACTAATGCCTGTGCTGTTTCTACTGGCCCTTCGGTAGGAGAGGACTGCGAAGAATCCATGCAGGTTTTTGGGCGTTGCAATCTGTCGGGTTTAGGATCTTTCTTACCAGTCTTGAGGCACTGGGACGTTCCCGGCTGCGGTTCTTGTAAGTCCTGTTTTGTCCGAGATAGGGGTGATCCCTTCCGGTAGCCACAGTGCTGCCGACATCCAAAGTCTAAGCAGCCAGTGCCCTCCAGAAGGAGTCCCAAGAGGAAAACCCCAGAGGGGAAAAACCTCAGATGATGATGAGACTCCAGGAATGTAGAAGAAGACAAGGAGCCAGAAAACACTGCAAGACCAGGAGCCCAAGAGGAACCAGGAGAAAACTGGAAGTCAAACTGGAGCAGAAGGCGCAAGGGAAAAAGGACCGCCAACAGAAGGAAGGGAACACCAAAATAGGAGCCAAGGAACCAACAGGAGCGAGGACACACCAGCAGGACCAAGGAGTGTTGCAACGCAAGGAAGGAAAGGTTCTGGTCACTTAAATACAGAAAAACAGGAAGTGACACACAGGAATAGGAAGTGACAACACAGGAAGGAGAGGTGTTGCCATCTTGGATACGTAAAGGAGTGAAGTACAGAATAGAAAAATTGCCATGTTAGGAGGTAAATTAACCTTCCCCCATTGCCTTCTGGGAGCAAGATGGAGAAGAGGAGTAAGCAACAATATGGCCCCCAAGGAAGGGAATCACCAGATGCCATCGCCAGGTAAGTGTAGTGCCCCAAGGTGGTACATGAGGTCGCAGTCCCAGTCTGGGAACTGTGGTACTCAAAAGGTGCCTCATGATCTGGATGGGCCGCCGCGCAAGTACACGGCGTGCCCGACAGAGAAAACCAACAGGCGTCGCGGGTGCTTTCCGCGACACTGGAAAAATGGCAGCAGCAGCCCGCCGTGCCCCACCGCAGCACCCCCGAAGAGGAGGGAGGGGCGCCGCAGGCTGCACCGCGGCCCGCGAGGAGAAAACGGGCAGGGCCACGGGTCGTGATTTGGCCCGCGGCGTAACAGTGTGTGACGTAGTACAAAATGTCTCCCAGCCTGCCACTGCAGCCGAGAAGAGAGGTTTGAAAACTGCTAGCTTGACTTTGCTATTTAAACCAATGGCAAAACTCCCACTTCCCCAAACAATATATGTCAGTCTCCCCTAAGTAAGGGCTATCAAGCCCTCCGGCAGGCATCAGTATATTATTAAGTAGGACATATACTTAATATGTCCTAACAGCAAAGCCCTCAAATTGTCGTTTTATCAGTGGAAAAGTTAATGGTCCCATTGGCTGGTACAGAATAACCAGCTGACCTAACATCTGAAAGGGACTACTAAAATGGATACTTTAAAGTATCTGGGTAGTCGTGGCATTGAACCTGACTTGATGCCAGGGTCAAATTTGATGTCACTCTTAAGGAAAGGCAACTTTTAGAAAGTTGCCACTCTATTGCCCAATTTATTTGGTGGCCTTTCCCAGTTGCTGGCCACCAGACAGCCTTCTGGCCTCCTGTAGAGCAGTGTGAACAACTCCCAGACTCAGGAAAAATAGAAGCCTGCTACAGAGGGAGGTCTAACCTTCCCCTTGCAAGAAACCACACAGGGTATATGACCCAAAATGCGATCTACAAAAGGGGAAGCCACATCTGGCTAATGGTGATCACACTCATGTAGGGCTGCACCTCTGCTCAGGTAGACAGGCTGGTGGCGGAAACAGAGAATTGAAACCAGTGGCCAAACTGGTTTTCCCAAGGGTGGGTAGCCCACAGGTAGCCACACCTCTAGGGTGGGCTACCATGCTCCTGATATTCAAGGAAGGGATTAGGCATCTTGAGATTGGGCAGCATAGTGCACTCTGGTATTGCTAGATGCCACACATAGCCAGAAGTCATCACAAGGAGGGAGAGGGTGTAGTAGCCCATTGGTTTGTAACTGCATCCTCCCCCAAGGGCATGTCTTGGGCATAAATATGGCACCCCTGGCATCCTGAACCTCAGATCACAACAGAGATGGAGAATGGACTGAAGAAGGACTGCCCTGCTGACCCCTGGACATGGCAAGAGAGGCTGCACAGACTGCTGGACTGCACCTGCCACACCTTGGGTTAGCAAAGAAAGGACTGTGCCTGTGGCTCCTGACTTGTAGAAAAGTCGCTCCTGAGCCCCAGAACAAAAAAAAAGTGACTCAAAAGGTCAGTCGGCTGACCCAAGGAACCAGCACCAGGGCCATCAAAGCTGAAGTAGCTCTTTCCGGTAAGTCACTAGCCACATTCTTCGAATGACCGCTGACTACCAACAGGCAACCCAAGAGACCGATCCTCAATGGCTAAAAGTTGCACCTGAGTCTGATGGACCCAGAGGATACAGCTGGATCCTCTGTGTCCGGAGATCGGTAGCCCAGCTGCAGCTTGGCTTCCGCTGGCTCAAAGAGGATTTTTAAGGACTCCGACTCCTGTGGCCTAAGCCACCTCACCTTACCCGTGGACCAAGTAATAACCCCTGGAATGCCCCTGTCGACAGCACAGCACCCAGGGCATCTTTCAGCATCCTCGGCATCCTGCATCCCCAGCATCAGGACCACTCCATTGAAGTCTATAGCGGTCTTGATGCAAAGTGTGGAACTGGACTTGAGTCTGCGTTGCTGGCCAGGTAACTGTCAAAATACTCGATTATACAAAAATTGGAATGCAGCATTCTCTGGATATACTTCACAAGTATAATTCAACTTAATAATTTGAAAGTGAACACCATAAAAACAAAGGTAATGGCATTTGGAAAATTAAATATTAAGTCTGGCCAGTACTGGCACCTAAGTAATCTAAAGATAGAGTACACTCCATGGTACGAGTATCTGGGAGTATGGCTGACTGGTACAGGAATGCAAAACACACAAGATGATGGACGGAATGCTGCACATTGGCAAACATTCACCCCCAGTCACAGATCTGGGTTTAATCCATCGTTATTTTGCTTCACCACGCCACCCCAGTTCAGACATAGCCATATTCAAATCAGTCTTGACCCTGTGCCTCATGGGAACAGTCCAGACCGAACTGCCAAGCCATGTCTTCCCTGGACCGGAATCAAGCATCCTAGGACCGGTTTCAGGCTATCAGCCTTCATCAGCCAGGATAGCTTGACTCCAGTGGCGTAGTGAGCACGGGACCCACGTCTGTGCATACCCTTCCCACTTAGGGGCGAAATGCAAAACACACAAGATGATGGACGGAATGCTGCACATTGGCAAACATTCACCCCCAGTCACAGATCTGGGTTTAATCCATCGTTATTTTGCTTCACCACGCCACACCAGTTCAGACATAGCCATATGCAAATCAGTCTTGACCCTGTGCCTCATGGGAACAGTCCAGACCGAACTGCCAAGCCATGTCTTCCCTGGACCGGAATCAAGCATCCTAGGACCGGTTTCAGGCTATCAGCCTTCATCAGCCAGGATAGCTTGACTCCAGTGGCGTAGTGAGCACGGGACCCACGTCTGGGCATACCCTTCCCACTTAGGGCGAAATGCAAAACACACAAGATGATGGACGGAATGCTGCACATTGGCAAACATTCACCCCCAGTCACAGATCTGGGTTTAATCCATCGTTATTTTGCTTCACCACGCCACCCCAGTTCAGACATAGCCATATGCAAATCAGTCTTGACCCTGTGCCTCATGGGAACAGTCCAGTCCGAACTGCCAAGCCATGTCTTCCCTGGACCGGAATCAAGCATCCTTGGACCGGTACAGGAACTCGGACCACCCATATTTTATTTTATTTTTATTTTATTTTGAAGGTTTTATAAAGCGCTAGCTCCACCCAAGGGTATCAGAGCGCTTTACAACAGCAATGGCAATAAACAAGAAAACAGCAGTGGTAATGTACGAAACAAATTCAGCAGATGATCAAACAAAAATAGAAGGAACCAATTAGAGTACATAGTGAGGAGGGTGCATATAAGATAAACAAAAACACCAATTGAGAGAGCAAGAGTGTCATTATAGAAAGCACTTTTACAGTATGCAAAGGAGGACTCAAGGGACATCGTGAGGGTGAGGGGGAATATAATGAAGGGGAGGGGGGTGAGGAGGGTATGGGGGGGTGAGTGGGTGTGAGGGGTAGGCGGGATAGCCAACGGCAGGAGGAGGGAAAATAGTCAGAAAGGAGAACAGGGAGTTAATTTCCCCAATATTTAGTGAGGAGGTGTATTTTAAGGTTTCTTTTGAAGTTGGCATAGGAGGGGTTGCATCGAAGGTCTTTGGGGAGGGCGTTCCAGATGGTTGGGGCCTTGCCGGAGAAGGAGCGGGATTGTGAGGTGCTTTTTTGAGTAGAGGGGGTATTAGAAGGAGAGTGTTGGTGCTTCTCAGCGTTCGGGCGCAGCCAGCTTTTTGAGTTTAGTTGAAAGATAGGTTGGAGTCTTCTGATAGAGGGCTTTGTGTGTAATACAGGCAATTTTATAGGAGGATCTGCCTTCGATGGGGAGCCATTTGAGGGCCTTGAGGGCAGGTGAGATGTGGTCATAACGTTTACAGTTTGTTGTAAGTCTGGCTGTGAGGTTGAGGACGGATTTGATGGGGGCATGGTGGATTTTGGGAGTACCAGAGAGAAGGGCGTTACCATAGTCGATTTTGGATAGGACAAGAGATTGGGTAATTACTTTGAAGTCTTCCGCTGGAATATAGGGTTTGATTTTTTGAGATGCCGGAGTGTGAAAAGTGCACTTTTTGCTGAATTTAAAACATGGGAGTTTAGTGTAAGATTATTGTTGATGGTGATGCCGAGTGATTTGACAGATTCGGCGAGGGAGAGAGGGCAGTTAAGGGCATTCAGGTCAGCGATCCATGTTTGAATGGGGAGAGGGTTGCTTTTGGGCGAGAAGAGGATGATCTCAGTTTTATTGGGGTTGAGTTTAAGATGGTTGTTGTGGAACCAGGTCTGGATCTTGGTTAGTGCTGTGTTGAGGTGCAGGATGTCGGAATGGGATTTTATTTTATAGTACAGTTGGGTGTCATCAGCGTACAGGTGATAGTTGATTTTGGCTTGTTTAAGAATCAGGGTGAGGGGTTCCATAAAGAGGTTAAAAAGGGCAGGAGAGAGGATGGAACCTTGCGGGACACCTAGGGAGACAGATGTTGGGCTAGAGAGGCAGTTTTGAATTTTAATTTGTTGGGTTCTATGTTGGAAGTAGGAGGTGAACCAGTTGAGGACAGTGCCATTAAGGCCAAAGCGATCTTTGAGTGTATTGAGTAGGGTTGGGTGGTAGACTGTGTCAAATGCAGCGGTGAGGTCAAGAAGGATAAGTAGGTAGGTCTCACCCTTATCCAGGGCAAGGTGTATGTCGTCGACTATGTTGAGCAGTGCAGTTTCAGTGCTGCAACCTTTGCGGAAGCCAGATTGAAGGGGGTCTAGAAAGTTGAATGTGTCAATGTGTTTGTCCAGTTGTAGAAGGGCGCACTTTTCTAGGGCTTTAGAGAGGAGGGGAGGTTGGAGATAGGGCGGAGATTGTTGGGGTCATTGGGGTCAGCCTTGGGATTTTTGGGAATGGGGGAGATTTGTCCGAGTTGAAGGGAGGTGGGAACATTCCCTGTTGAGAGGGAGGCGTTAATGATGTTGGTCCAGTAAGGGACAATGACGTGTTTGAGATCTTGGACGAGTGTGGAAGGGAGAGGGTCCTTAGTGTGGGAGGATGGTTTGAGTTTGGATAGGATGTTGAAGACTTCCCGTTCAGAGACGGGGTGGAAATTATGCCATGAGGCGTTATTTTTAAGCTGTGTGATAGTAAGGGGGGTTCAGGAGGGGTATGTGAGGGGAGGAGGAGTGAGGGAGTCGGGGGTGTTTTCAAGGGCAGTGGGGGATAAGGTGGAGTACCCAGGGGATGTTGAGGGGTGAGCAAGGGTTGGGTATCAAGGAAAGCACGGTCGATTTTGGCAATTTTTTCAGTGAAAAAGTTGGCAATTTCTTCACATTTGTTAGTGGAGGCCACCGGGTTGAGGGGTGCAGGGGAGGTTTGGTTTCTAATAATGTTGAACAGTTCTCTAGGTCTGTTTTTGGCCCGTGAGAGTTGTAGACGAAAGAAAGATGCTTTTTCCGAAAAGATGTGTTTTTTGTAGGAGGATCTTGCAGTTCTAAGGAGAGCAAGATGGGATGGGGAAGGGTGTTGTCTCCATGTTCTTTCTGCCAATCTAAGTGAGCGTCTTTCTTTATTAAGGTCTAGGGTAAACCATGATTTGGAGGGGGCATTTTTAGTGTTTTACTTTTCAGAGGGGCGAGTTGGTCTAAAACCTCTGAGACAGTTTTATTAAAGTGTTCAGTGAGTTCATTTGCATTTGAAGAGAGGGGGGTGAGACTGAGTTGGGATTGGAGTTTAAGTTCCAGTGCGCTGGGGGATTTGCTTAAGATTTCTGGTCATAATTGTAGTTTTGTTGTTTTTTATAGGGGCGGGTGGGGGAGATCGTGAACAGAATGAGATGGTGGTCAGACCAGTCGATAGGGATAATGTTGGTTAAGGATGTCAGATCAGGGTTGGAGATGATGGCGTCAAGAATAGCTCCTTTGGCGTGGGTAGGGGAGTGGCAGAGTTGCTTGAGGTCACTAATCTCAAGAAGGTTATTGAGAAGGTTGATTGTGGGATCATCAGGTTCATTCCAGTGCAGGTTAAGGTCTCCTAGGAAGATATTTTTGGAGTTGGAAAGTAGCGATTTAGTTAGAAGGTCTGATAGTTCTTCGGCAAAGGGAAGGGGTTCACCAGGTGGGTGATAGATGTTATGCAGTCGTATTGGGGGGAGCTTTTCATTTTAAGTTCAGCTCCTAAGTATTCAAAGGTAGTGTAGTCAGTGTTATTAATTGGGGAGAGTTGTAGCTCTTCTTTAAAAATGATTGCTATGCCCCCCTATTTTTTCCGGTCTGTCTTTTCTGAGAATAGAGTAGCCTGGGGGGCAAGAAGGTCAAGGATGGGTGTAGAGTGTTTTGAGCCAGGTTTCAGTGAGGAAGGCGATGTCGGCATCTTCGTTAAGAATGGTTTCTGAGATTTCGGTCGCATGCCGGACGGCTGAGCGGCAGTTCACGAGCATGCAGGTAAGGGGTTTAGCGTTGGTATTAGGGGTGGGGGTAGTTGAATGGTGGTGAGTTGAGGGGGGGGTCTGGGGGAGCTAGGATAGACGGGAATTCTGCTAGTCCCTAAGATAACAGGAATATTGGAGTGAGGGGGGAGCAGATCTTTGGGGGGGGTTTGTTGAGGTAGGTACTGCAGAGGACAGAGAGGGCGGAGGCGGAGTAGGTATTCGAGGTTCGAAGGGGTCTGTGAGAGCGGGTGAGGAGAGGCGTTGTTAACCAATGTTTGGGGTATGGGCGTTTTCGAGGGCTAGCGCGTGGGGCAGAGGGCCAGGGTGGGTGGGCTGTGGATTTGTCGGATTTGAATCGATAGAAATCTTTTCGGAGAAGGGTAAGTTCAGTAACCAGGGTAGAAAGATTGTATTCCAAGTTACGAAGTGTTTGATTGAGGTTGGTGAGGAGGGGAGTGGGAGTGGCTGGAATGGATAGGGAGTTAGGGACGGATTGGCTAGGGTGAGAAGGTTTATAACTTGGAGATGGCGGTTCGCCAGGTGGGGTTGATGTAGGGAGTGCAGCTTTTAACTGGGGAGTGGGTAAGGCCAGGGGAGGGGGGAAGGGAGTGGGCCGGTGTTGGGAGGGAGGGATGGGCGTGTTGTATGATGGACTGGTGGGGAGTGGGGGGGAAAGGGGAGATATGAAGGGAGAGTGTGAGGCGCGGGTGGGGATGTGGTAGTGACGTAATGGGTGGAGGTATAGTTTGTGGAGGAAGGGGCAAGAGTATGAGGCGTTATGTTCGTTATTGGACGGTTAAGAGGGGGGAGGGGTGCTAGGGAGGTGATTGGGAGCTGGAGGCGGGCGGTCATAAGGGGACATAGTAGTTTGGAGGAGTGTATTAGGGGAGGAGGGGGGCTAGTTCCAGGGGGAGGCAGAATAGGAGTTAAGGAGAGGGCTGTGTCATTACGGATAGGGGTGTCTTGGGGGTATGGGGTTTGCCTCGGAGAGGTGGAGGAGAGCTGGGAGGGGGTAGGTGAGGGAGCAGGTGTGGGGAGGGGGGAGAGGATTGCGGCAGGGGAGAGTTCAAGAGAGGGACTGTCGTTAGGGAGAATGTTAGGGGTTGGGGCGGCAGCGGGGAGCCAGGAGGGGTTTTGGGATTGGGAGGGTGTTGGGGGGGTGTAGGAAGTGACAGCTGGTCAGAAAGAGTGCTGAAGAGGAGTTCAAAAATTGTGAGGTGCTGCTCAGAGGCTTGGATCAAGATGTTTCCAGTTTTGTAGATGGAAATGGCTATTTCACCTGGGAAAAGAGAGGTTGGAGAAGTGGCAAGTTTGTAACCGTGGGGGATTTTAATTGTACTCGATACTGGGAGGTGGCGTAAAAGGTGCTCTTCCATTTGGAGGGGCGTTTGGTGTAGAAAATATAGTTAGTTTTAATGGGGGACGTGGGGCTGTGGTAGTTGTCTTCGATTAGGGTTTCAGGATGTCGGACTAGGAGTGTGTGTTTAAGATTCTTTTTGGCATTTTTTGAGAGGTTGGGAGGGTAGGGAATGGTCCAAGAGTTGGGTCCATGTTTGGTGAGGGCGGGGTGTTTGACGGTTAAGGCAGGAGGAGGGCATGGTGTGTGGATGGTATTGAGGTGGGACATTGTGATGCGGTTTGACTGGTGGAGAATAGGGGAGCAGGCAAAGAGAGGGAAGGGGAGAAGTTTTGAGGAGGGAGGGTTGGGTAAGAGTGCGGAGGGAGAGGGTGTGGAAAGAGGGAGGGGTTAGTTTTGGGGGTCACGGTAGCAAAGCCGGGTGGGGGCGTAAGAGTGAAGTGCATTGTCGGGGTTGGCGGGGGGATGAGAATTTTGGGCGAGGTAGGGGCGGGCGTGGGGATAATAGGATTTGGGAGGTTGTCAGTAGAGAGTGGAGCAAGGCAGGGGTTGAGGCCCAGGAAGGTGCTTGGTGCTAATAGGATAGGGGGGCAGTGGTTTGTGTCAAGGGTTAAGAGGAGGGATGTAGGAGGGTTAAGGTATAGTAAGATTCAGAGTTCGAGTAGGCATTAGTGTTTCTCAGTGGGTGGAGGATGGGGAATACATTGTTAAGCCGAGAGGAGTATAGAGCGGTTAGGAAGGCGGATGGAAATGCAGGTAGTGAAAAACAACAACAGTAGTAATAAGCATCAGATCAGGGCAGACACTTTAAGACGTATACATAGTCGTAAAGCCGTTACAGGTGGGTTATAGTGCATATGTCTATGGGTCAGATTAGACAGTGCGGGTGGACAGTGACAGTGAGATTAGGCAGTGAGAGTGAGATTGATCGGAGGTAGGGGAGGTCTTCCGATCAGCCGGCGAGGAACCGTGTTGCTCTGCAGTGGAGGTGGAGTACGGGATCAACTCCTGTTAAACTCTCAGGGATCTTAGGAGAGACTCGGCTTCAACCGTATGGATTGGTTCTAGCAGCGCCTGATTCTATGATATATCGGCCTCACGTGACCTCGGGGCAGTTTATCGTCAAGAGTCAAGGGACTCAGCGGGCCCGGGTGAGGCATCAGGTTCAAAGGCTCACGGGGCCAACACAGGTGCGTTTTCCGGCCAGCAGCGAGGGGCTCGTGCCTGCAATAAATGTGAAGGGTTGACTCGCTCCACACTCTCAGAGAGCTCCAGTTAAAGTGTTCTGTGCCGTGGATGAAGTGGGAAATAAACGTCTTGCACAAATGGCTGCTGCCCAAAGCTTCTGTGTCCCCAACATAAATAGAAGCATAGACAGGTCAGAGCATGCCCAATCCAAGCCACCACATGGAGCCAGCAAGGCTCAAGAGCCAGAAAACAAAGTATTCACCAAGTCGCCACCACAAAAGTTCAGGTGCCCTCATGGCTGGTGAACAGTGAAACACTCGATGTTGATGGGGAGGGGCACCGCACTACAAAGACAATGGCGGCCCCAGCGTTGATCAGTTATCGAGACCCCCAGGTTGCTGAATCACCCTGAAGTAAGGATACGATGGGGTAAAATCTGTACTCCGGTAAAATCTTATATAGTGATTAGAAAGTAGGGGTTGAGGTGGCCAGCGGGGGGCAGCGGGAGAGCGGAGAGGCAAACAGCAATTAACCCAGGCGGACGTCCGTGATCCGAGTGAGCAAGGAATTGGCAAACGAATAAAGCAGAGTAGGCAAATTTTGAGGCATTGAGGCGGCCAGCAGGGGGCAGCAGGAGACGGGAGGTAAACAGTAAACAGCCCAAGCAGACGGCCGTGATCGAAGTACAGCACAAGGAATTGGTAAACAAGAAGAACAGAGTTGGCAGAATTGAAGCGTTGAGGTGGCCAGCAGGGGGCAGCGGGAGACGGGGAGTAAACTATAATCAGCACAAGCAGACAGCCATGTTACAAGTGAAGCAACAGGGAATTGGCAGAAGAAAGAGAAGAATAATCAAATCTTGTGGCAATCGAATAAAGCAGAAAAGTCAAACCTTGTGGCACGTTGCAGGGACATAAGAGATCAGTGTGTAATGGTGGTCGTGCTCTCAATGCGGGCCGCACCAGAGGGGTCGATGCAGATGGGCGATGCGATTTCGTCACAAGTCACGGCTGCAATGGAAACATGGGGGAGAGAGGGAACGGCCGCGGGATATGCCAGAAACACAGGTGGTGGAAGGGACGCTCTCCCTCCGGGACATCCTCACTCCCGGCTGCAGGCGACCCATCCACCCTCGAAGCAGTCGAGCTGGCCTGCGCTGCGTCTCGCGAAATGGCGGCCGACCCCAGGGGGCCGAGACAGGCCGGTTGCAGAGGTCAGGATGGGGGCTTCCTAGAGGAGATGGCTTCCTCTCGATGACTTCAGGCCAGGACTGATCCCTGGCAGCAGGTGTCAGGTGTCGGGATAATGAGGGAGCCGTGGAAAACAGGCTGAAGCAGGCCGCTTGAAGAGGTCAGGATGGGGGCTTCAGAGAGGCCTCTTAACGGGAGTTTCAGGCCGGGACTGATCCCCGGCTGCCGACGTCTGGTGTCGAAGTGAGACGGGAGCCGAGGAGATCGGAAACCACCGCAGCAGGCCGTACCTTGGCAGGCGGCAGCGGCCGGCGCTGATGAGAGAGGCTCCGGATAGGGTTTAATTCCAGGCAGAGGGGGTTTTAGGGCTGCCCACACCCACGCAGATCAGCAAAGGTGACCGAGCTCCGAGAAAGGGTCCGGGTCCTCGAGTGGATTCTCCCGACTGGGAGGCAACGATCATCTTGTTTATGAAGATGCCGGTGCTGGAAACGGCAAGCCCAGAAGACGGAGCCTGAAGGCAGGGAGCATGGGTTGCATCCAAGCGACAATACCTTGGACGATCCAGCCTGCGAGTGCCAACTTCAGGGATGGTGGTGGGTGCCACGGGCGCCGAGGCAGAAACGGGCAGTTCCGTCGAGTCCAAGACAAGGCGCCTTCCAGGTGCAGGTAAGCGACTCCAACGTAGAAAATCGTAGTCCAGGAGGAGTTTGTGACACAATAATATGTCGATGCGAGGTGGATGGCAGGGTTTACGAGGGATATATACCAATTTGGTATCCCCAACCCGGGAGCTCCGGGGCTCCCCTCCTCCAAGAAAACAGCCAGTAAGCTGATGTTTGCCTTGTGTAAGTTCGACTCACAGGTACACAGTCCATCTGATGAGGCAATACTTAGAGTAACTAAAACAAAGCTAATTCCAACAGTCGCTTTTGGTCACCTCGCTTTTCCCTTGAAATTAGCACAGATGCTTGATAGACTACAATGTATTACATATAGGTGCATTTTTCGCTTACCACAACACACATTACAAGTGTAGATTCGATTAGAATTCGGTCTCCTTAGACAGACATTGGAGTGTGAATCATCTTGCCTTAAATACCATTACCAAGTTTTAAAAGTGAAATCAGACACAGTGAAGTCAGTGATGCAAGCAATTTATACTTAAAAGAATACATAAATAAACGTTATTTCAGCAGCAGATGCCATAAAAGTTGTGTACATTACAGTAAAATTTTATAAAGTTTACATTATTAAAAAATAGTATAAATCATAAAAACAACAAAGTGCCTTAGCTACAATATTATATAAGAAGAAAAAAATCTATAATTACTCCAGAATTTCCTCTTCAAAAGCGCAGTAGGATCATCAAAAGTTCAATATATATGATCTTGTTTAGGTGTTGTCCTTGTTTAGACCTCCATTCTAAAGTAATGTCAGGAGAACAAGTTCAGCTGATTCATTTGTAGGAGTATTAAAAACAAACAGAGTACTAGTTCCTAGAGTGATAAACACAACTGTACATCACTTCAAAGAAGTAGTATAAAGTGCAATGTGCAAACTCTACAAAGAAGTGCAAAGTACAATAATACAAGGCTTCTGTGCAATAGCATTATTCTAGCTAGTTCGTACTCGCAGCCATGGCCACTGCAGGTAAGGCCGGTGGGGCCGGCTGGGGGCGGGGATTTCTGGAGACGACCACAAGGGAAAATTAAATAAATATTAAATAAATAATTAATTTTCCCTCGCGGTCGTCTCTCGAAATACCCCCCCCAAGCCGGCCCCACCGCTCTTACCTGCAGCGGCTGCGTACTCAATGCTAAAAGTCATGTTTAGAGTCTAAAATAGCTATTTGTCAGAATGAGACAGGATTGCGCTTAAAAAGAGTTAATACCTCCCTTAAGCGCAGCACGTAGATGCTTGATCTATTAACTTTGCGTTTAGGTTGACATAGCTTTCCGCCTTATGATCCACATCCTTACTAGAAATTTGGCAACAGAACAAGTGTAGAAGGGTCTAGAATCTGATCTTAATATTCTTAAGGCTGCCGCATAGTTCCGTATGCCAATTGGAAGACAAACCAGCTTAATCCATGTAGATCTCAGGTGAGAGAAAAACTGCACAGGCAAATAAAACGTGGGCTGCAAATTAATTTTGAGTTTTACAAACTGGGCGTAACAAAGATGGCAGAGGTATAACTGATCATTTAGCTGTGAACACTTTAAGAGGTAAAGATCCAACCCTGAACTGACTATGTAATTTCCTGTCAATTGGATCAGTGTTAGAATCCAGAGATTGTTCTAAAATACTAATAGTCTTAAATTCAGAAAATTCATTTGACAGCATGACTCTATTGGTGTTTTGAGCTTCATTCTGCACAGTCTATAGCCAGTAATTTTTTTTGTTTGCATTTTGGAGGGGAGCTACTCCTACGTAGTGGAGTCCCATGCCTCTTACAAGCCCAAAGAATACAGTAACTTCATGACGTTGTTAAGCCAATGTATTTTGTGAAATCTGTCCTGTTTAATGGCCTCTTGCAGGGCTTCAGCATAAACAGCTGGTTTAGAGGTGACTCTCAGGGGGATATTCACAAGAACGTGTGATAAACATCGCCAAAATAGGTTAACGCAATTTTTCATATCGCCGTCTATTGCGGGAAAATAACTCTGAGTTAACGTCGTATTTTCAACACGGCGGTAACATGCGATAGTTTCCCGATAATGCTGCAAATGTCCGCGATAACAGTACCAGGACGGCGATAAAAATCCAAACCCGAACGCGAAAAAAGTTGCGATGGGCCCAACGGCGATAAGACAATCAGCGAGAAGCAGCGCCAGGCCTGCAATTCACACACATCAGTCGGGGAAAATCACTACAAAAGCAGAAAAAAAAAACCCACAAACAAAAACAAAACAACAGCGAAGCACAATGGAGGCAGCTGGAGCAAGTACAGTGGACAACCAGAACCCCACAAGCCCCCCGGAGGACCAGCCTGGGACCTCGGGCAGGGAAGGGCAAGGACAAGAAGAAGAGGAGGACGCTGTTTAGTCCGCAGGAAAACCGGATCCTGGAAACGGAGGCGATAGAACACCATCAACAACAGTTCGTCAACTCCACTGTGTCATTGGCAACAAAAAATGCAATATGGCAGTCCATCGTGGACAAGGTGAATGCAGTCGGAGTGCTGAGGAGGACAATGGGAGAGCTCAAGAGGCGCTGGAATGATGTAAAGCGCAAGTCCAAGCTGAAACTCGCCAACAACCAGAAGGCAGCAATGCAGACTGGAGGTGGGAGTCCAGCGCCACAGGAGGAGCTGGACAAGATGGAGGAAATGGTGTCGACAGTCATCAGTGGGGAGACGGTGGCAGGAGTTGGGGGACCGGACACTGCTCAACATGACCCGACACAACAGCAACAGGGTGAGTAATGACCAGGGACTGGGGGGACGGGGGGAAATGGGCACAATGGCACACATGCACAATTAAGTACAGCACATCTGCGGGCAAACCATGGCCAAGAGTCACAACTCCAACCAAGAGCACAATGTACCCAAGTCTGCAATATCACAGCACTGTATAAGCACAGAAGTGAAAGCCACACCGCCTGAAAGGGATAAGGGCCAGCCAAATCAGAGCTGAAGGGGCAACTCACCTACAATGCAGCACACACACATGAGCTCCAGAGCACCTCAACAGTTACAACAATGTTGAACAAACAGCAACACCAGCACAACAGAACAGAGGACACAACTGCTGCCGCTTGTGTGTGGAAAATGGCCATTCACATGTGGCAAAGCAGGAAACTGTGAGATGATAATGTACTAGTACAACCCCACATCCATGATGGTGTAGAAATGCATGTATGGCCGTCACCCAGATAGGCAGTGAGACACACATTGTCAAACAAATCAACACTCAACACAGTTGAATACAAGTGAAGGTGCGTAGACTTAATTAGCATATGCGTGTCAGTACGGGCAAGATAAGTGCCACAACATGCAGACCAATGCAGCAGTATGTCAGAACGTGGAATGTTGCCAAGCGCTGCTGTCCACTCCGGGGGAGTGCCGCACCATTCACAGGTGTGTGTTCACCCGCGTTGTTGTCCGCTCATGTATTCGGAGTCCAGGCGAATGCAGCCATGTTCACTGTCGTCGTGAGAGATGTGACCAGAACCCCAAGATGCAACAAGGTGTCGGGACATGTACAATGGGTTCCAAACTGTTGTGGCTGCAGGTACGTAGTTACACGTCCATTAAAGCGAGTGCAGCTCCGTAGGCAAGCATTTCCAACATGAGGTCGTTGTCGACTTCATCAAACAGGACGGCGAGGAAATCCATTACCAGGTCCGGACAGATGTGCTGCGTCCACCCCCTCTCACCAATTAGCACTACAGCCCAATAGGGGAGCGGTTCAATGTGGTCATTGCACACGAGGAGTTCTGCAATCTCCCAGGTCCAGCTGCCAGCACGTATGCCAAGTATCCAGGCATCCCATAGACGGGTGTCACGGTGACACTCATGGTCGTGGGCCAACAGGTGGCGCACACACATGTCGAAATCCAGTTCGGCTACAGTCCTGTTGGATAGGCAGACATCCATGGACCACTCGAATATGCACGAGCGACAATGCAACACAGGCTGAACGCAGGTGACGTTGGCAAGGCGGAAGCTCAGCCGGTAACTGATCCGCAGCACTACCAAAGGCAGTGCCCCCAGTAAATGCAGCATACGTGCACGGTACAGTTCCACGTGACAGGGGTTGTGCATGTGTCCAGGATGTTCTGCCATTGCGTTAGTGGCTCTGGTTGAAGCGGCACTGTTGTGACCTGCGCCAGTACTGTGGATGAAATGCCACAGCTCGGATCAATGAGCAGTGTTTGTGAGCAACGGTTGTAGGCCTGGGATGGTGTGGGAGCAAGTGTGAAGGCCATTCCATGCACGATAACTTCGAGCAAGGACTTCTGTGTGTGGGATGTGTACACGTTGGTCTCACGTCGGGCTGTGCGTAGTGTGGGAGTCGTCATCAAATGCTATTGTATCTGTCAGGGGGTGCCGGGCACATGCAATTCCCAGGTCGGAGCTGCAGATGTGCGTCCGCCTGATAGTCCAGACAAAGGAGCTTTCATCCCTACACTCAGTTTGTCATCTGCTTGAAATGTGTAGAGGCTTGTTGGGGGTGGGATGTCTGCAACTTTGGGAATCATGTATGACATGCCTAACATGTGGCAAATGAGCGGCCTCACTGTGTGTTACGTTGCCTCACAGCTGCTCCTCCCTACCACCGTGCCTTTTTACTTGTGTGCGCTGCGCGGTTGCATCACTTGCACTCCTACGGAACACCATTGTCATGCCTGTCAGCGCATGTCCACAAGCCTGACAATGACACTGTGATGTTGGCCTTTGAGGGTGGGCGGCCACGTGAGTGTAGGCCTATGGTAAGGACAGGGCAGACACAGGTTTACAGTTCATGGCTGGCTGTACTCGCACTGCGATTGAGGCCAGGCATTTGGCTCGTGCTGCGGCAATACAGATACACACAACACTTGGCATGTATGGGCCAAGACCCCGAGCGGCCTTGCACTCCTTCATTGCCCGGTACGTGCGAGCCCGCCCTCCGGGTGCATGATACATTGCAACATTGACAATTGTGGGCCGGGTGGCACCCACACTGCAACAGAGACACGCGCATTACGTACTTCCTTGTTCCGGCCAGAACAGAACCACGCCCAGTGCCCTGGGCAAAATCTGTGAACCCCTACGCTGGACTGGCGTACGCCGGCCCAGCCCACTCCGCTTGCGCATACAGGGGCTGACGACGAAGCTACATGTCCAAGGTCTTACCCACTGCCTGAGGTGACATGGTTGCGTCCGCTGCACACAGCACAATGTAATGTGGTAGGGCACGGGCCCATCATGCATACATAATGACCACACGGACACACTTAGATGTATGGTGGAACTGGCTACGGGCACGTGCGCCCGGCCCCTTTTTATTACCAGGGTCACATGTCCAGTGACGCCTATGCTGGATGGGTGTGGGGTGAGTGTAAGCCAGCCCTCAGGGAGTGGTTGGTGCTGGCAACAACTAGAACAGTGATCATCGGATCACACACACAGATTCAATCATGAAGGGTCCATGACTTGCAGTGCACTGAGGTAGGGGCACCAGAACTGGACTCACACAGAAAAGATTACATCATGAATGGTCCATGACTTGAGCTGCACTGAGTTAGTGGCACCTGAAGCGCTCAACTGGTGCGCAGCCTGCGATGATGCGTCGTCCGGGTGGGCCGCCCTGGAAGCAATGTCTGTCGCCTACTGGACTCCGCCATCAATGAAGCAAGACTCAATATGACTTGGGGGACCTGCTGACCGCAGTGTTGGCCGGAGGCAGCGGTCAGCAAGGGCCCACGGCCACGTGGCGTCGGCTTATGGTGCACAGGGTCAGGGGCACCTGCTGTCCTTGCACGTCATCGGCTTATGGTGCACAGGGTCAGGGGCACCTGCTGTCCTTGCAGGTCCTCGGCTTGTGTAGCACAGGGTCAGGGGCACCTGCTGTCCTTGCAGGTCGTCGGCTTGTGTAGCACAGGGTCAGGGGCACCTGGTGTCCTTGCAGGTCGTCGGCCTGTATTTTTGGCTACTGAATTCTGCCTCAAAATTGCCACGTGGCGTCGGCTTGTGTAGCACAGGGTCAGGGGCACCTGCTGTCCTTGCAGGTCGTCAGCTTGTGTAGCACAGGGTCAGGGGCACCTGGTGTCCTTGCAGGTCGTCAGCCTGTATTTTTGGCTACTGAATTCTGCCTCAAAATTGCCACGTGGCATCGGCTTGTGTAGCACAGGGTCAGTGGCACCTGGAGCGCTCAGCAGGTGCACAGCCAACGATGATGCATCGTCCGGGCGGGCCGCACTGGGGGCAATATCTGTTGACTAGTGGTTTCCTCCATTGACAGAAATGTGGCCCGATTTGAATTGTGGGACCTGCTGACCGCAGTGTAGGACGAATGCAGTATCCGTCACACACATATCTCCGTGTTGCTGTGCCGCTGGCTGCGCTGGGGGCCTTTGTCACGGAGTCTCAAGGTCACGGCGGCGGACTCGTGGCAGGGTGAGGTGCTCCGCCCTGGCAGATGCGTTGCCCATCCCGGGAGAGAACCACGCCCAGAGCCCTGGCCTTTTTATCCACACTCCTACGCTGGACTGGCGTACGCCGGCCCAGCCCACTCCACTTGCGCTTACAGGGGGGGACGTCACAGCTACATGACCGAGGTCTTCCCCACTGCCTGAGGTGACATGGTTGCGTCCACTGTCCACAACACTACAAACGCCAGCAGTATATGTCCACATGGCCATGTCTGGGCTCTGCATTCTGTGGTCTGTCCAGCACATCACCGCCACACTTGGCATTGTGTGCATTCTTCTTCATGGGTGAGTTGCCTCCTTCACACTTACTTGGTTCCCATCTCTCCCCACATTCTGCCCTTGTGTGGCTGAGGGGCCATGCCATTTTCGGAAGGTTCGCTGTCTTGTTCTGCGCTGCCTTGGTGGTAGTCCGGGGGGGTGGTGCGGGGGGGTGGTGCGGGGGGGGTCCGGGGGTGGTGGCGGTGGGTGTTGTGGGCCTCTAGGGTCTCCGAGCTGCATGATCAGTAGCTCCATGTTGGACTTCAGATGTGGCTCTGGGCTGGGCTCCCTTTCATGCTGCAGGTAGTCATCCTGCTTAACACCGGCAAAAGGCAGGTGTTAAATCCCTGCTGCTAACGCGCCTTATCACCAGTTTTTGGTTTGCATCGCCGATCTGGCTGGTCGTTGAGAATTTTGCGGAGTGGTGTTTTTGTGTGTTTTTGCACTGGAACGCCTGCTCTGCATATCATTAGCATTAGTTGTCACACTCATCCGTGGCGATGTGTTTTGCGGTAGCTATCGCAGGTAAACTGGCGATGTCGGCAGTTTGCACCAGCTTGTGAATGGGGCGATAAATCTATCGCCACTTTTGCGGCGCTAAAGTGCAGATAAATCGGCGATAAGTCCTTGAGAATATGCCCCTCAGTCTCCTCCAGAACAGAACCAGTCTTATTCTTGCTCTTTCTAAAATCGATTTCCTCCCCTGTCAAGTTTTAACTGATATACTGGTGTGCTACAGGGGAGGGAGACTACACTTCTCAGGAACTCATGTTCAGATCTAGTCATGTGAGTTAAGTTATGAAAACGCCAGAGTTCTGCTCCATACAGAGCAGTGCCCACAGCCTTTAAATCATAAATCTGCAGTGCCGGAGCGTCTGGTTTGCTATATGATTCATGATATTCTTTCAGAATAGCACAGAAACCTGTTTAGGTTTCAGAGTCATTTTTTCAACATGCATCTTCCATGAGATATTAGTTATTAACTTGATTCCTAAGTAATCCAGGGCATCTACTCTTTCTAGTTCTAATTCATCCAGGGTCATCCACCCTCTATATGCTTTATGCTGGTGAATAGTCATGTACTTAGTCTTAGCTGTGTTTACTTTCAGGCCGTGCAAGGAACCCAATTCTTCAAATAATTCAATACGCATTGAAGTCTGCTTGGAGTTTGGGACACTAATAAGGTGTCATCAGCAAAAAGTAGGGTGGGTATTTTTGCCTTAGCAAGAGATAGAGCACCAGCAGGATACAACGAAAGAAAGTGTACTAGATCATTCAGATACAAGGGGAACAAAGTAGGGGCAAGCACACAACCCTATTGGATGCCCTTGTTAACAAGAATTGGTTTTATAAACTGTCCCTGCTCACCCCATCGTACTCTGGCAAAGCTGTCTTCATGAAGACGAATAACAATTGATAAGATGTTTGGAGGCATCCCCATTTCCAAGAATACATACCACAACTTCTGATGGGTACCCGGTCGAAAGCAGACTTCAAACCGGTGAAGGCCACATATAAGTGACCTCGGCCAATTAACACAATTTTCCAATACAAAAGCATAAATTTGAAGACCTGGTCAATAGTACTGTTTTTTTTTCTAAATCCAGCTTGTAGTGGGGTTAATCGTTTTTTGTCATCAATCCACCTTTGAATTTTTTCCAGTACTACCCAACAAAAGACCTTTTGAATAGAACTGATTAGACTTATTGATCTGTAATTTATGGGTAGCTTTCTGTCTCCCTTCTCATAAATAAGTACCACTTCAGCTCCTTTCCAGGAGTCGAGAATGGTCACTCCCCTTGCAATTCCATTTGTCAGTGCTAGAATATATTTAGGTCTATTTTCTTTGTCATGAATAAAAATGTCTCCCAGTATTCCATCGGGCCCTGGGGCCTTCCCATGAATGACGGAATCTAGGGCAGTTCTTATATCACTTAAATCAAATGCCAGGTCATCCTGTCTCTGGGCTTCAAGCATATGCTGGACATCATGTTCGGGAACTTGTGTTTCATCGGTATATAAAACCTTTCAGTGGTTTAACCAATCAAAAGTCAAGATGTAATTAATAGGTTGTGGCCACATTACTACCCATGTCCAGTAGCGGCCCCTGGAAGGAGTTCCGTGGGGCGGTGAGGCGGGGCGGGGGAGGGGCAGGGTGGGGGGTAGTAAACACCGGAATATGGATGAACGGAGGTAAGTAAACAATTAAATAAATAAAACGAATTTCGTTGCAATTCGTTTTATTTATTTAATTGTTTACTTACCTCTGATCATCCATATTCCGGTGTTTACTACCCCCACACTGCCCCTCCCCGCCCGCCTCACCGCCCACGGAACTCCCTCCACGGGCCGCTACTGCCCATGTCACCAAAGACTAAAATTTGCACAAGTCTTTATCGGAGCATGATTTTTAAGATCACTCCATCTCTTTTCATCCCAGTTCCTTTTTGCTTGTGTTGGATTTGTTTATATACCTTTCTTAAAACACTTATTTGCCCTAGATCCTTTAATCTAATAGTCAGTGTTAGCTATCTTCTAGTCTGCCTGCTCTCCTTGTTAAACCATGTGTTAATATTACGAAGATTCCTTTTTATAATTGTGCAGTAGGAGCTAATAAATACAGAGATATGTTGTCAAAGAAGTGTGTGTGAATACATGTTGCTTCCGTTGTGTTATCATCCTCAGTCAGTGTAGTGTCTAAGCATGGACGTCATTTGAGGCTAGTTAGGGGTTGCAGCTGTGACCTCTTACTTGCTCCCTGCTATTTCTGGCACTTCCTTTTGTCAAAAAATATATGTATTACCTGTGTTACTTGTTGTTTTTCTCCTTTCATCTCCTTTCTCATATAAAATATCTACAGGTCCGGTGCATCCTTGAGGTGGAATTGGGTCCCCGTGCAAATTGCCACAAAGTCACCAGCAATGGCTGTTCAGGTTAAAATGGTCTAAACATGACACTGTTGTTTTAAATGAGTACGGACACAACAAAAATTAAAGACAATTTTTGTGTTTCCGAAACTCAATTTTAACCTTGTGGGAGTAGCACAATTGGCCTCCTTTTTCAAAGGGGGTATTTAGGGATTGGATTATTTGGATTTGGACAAATATCACTTTAGCTGACACATTGCTTTTCCTGATTCACATATACTTAGGAGTTGGTTTCCGTTTGTGTCAGGGAAGTGCCGATGATGACACAGTGAGCTAATTATTGAGTACCTGCCAATTGCTCCCTAGGTGTTGCTTATGTGAGGCGCTTCCATGACTCACCTCACTTTTTAGTTTTGCACACTTGTCAAGCGTCACTGCGGTACACCAGCCTGTTTTTTATTTATTCTCCGAAAAGACACACATGGGGGGTGTATGATTAGACATCAAACCCTGTCTCACTAAAAAAGAAATTGTGTGACGTTTCCCTGTAAATTTTATATCTATGTGTGATATATAACTAGGACTTTGCATGTTGATACTTCCTTTGTGACCCTGGCCTCAGAGGGGGAAAAACGTTTTTGGTTGCAGCTGCGTCCCCTAACTAGCCTCAAATGACGTCCATGTGTCTAAGCTGGATATGGCGCCAAGTAAGTGAAGACTAATGGAGATAGTGAGTCATGCCGCATGGCTAATTGGTGCCATTTGAGTTGACTCTTGTGATCCAGCGCCAATCCAATAATTATCAGGTATCAATACTCAATACATCAAAATACAATGGCCCATACACATTCACCCAGAATCCCTGATGCGCTGGGGTCAATTTATATGTACGATCAATCCTTTTCCTTTCATAGGTAAAATTATGACATCATAACTAACTTTTATCAACTTTCCTTCTACTTGGTCGATGGACCAATTAGTTGAATAGTTGATGGCAATGATTAACTTCTAACTTACCAACCATTTAATAAATCTAAAATGATCACAGACTCTCGATGAAGTTAATAATGAATTTTATCTCAAGAAATTAAAGATTAAGCTCAACTGCGTTTGGTCACACAATACAAACACTGAATCTCACATGAGGAGAAATTTTACATATGCAGTACAATTGAAAACGCAAACCCATCCAAATATAGCAATGACTTTATGCAATGAAGGAGTGGATAGAGCAAGAGACAAAAGTTTCAGCAAAAATATATATGCGAAACATCATATACCTAACAGAGGGGATAGATGAAGAGACTATAGTTTCATCTAATAATACATATCATTGACGGAGTGGATAGGTGGAGAGACAAAAGATTCAGGGACAAAAATACATTCATAAGATAAATTCTGAGAACCAGCTAGACTAAATACAAACCTAATGGTCTGTAAGAAAACCAACCCCTCGATCTAGGGGATGATGTTGGTTCCCCAACATATGATCAGGAAACGAAGGATAAGAAGAAACAGGATCAGGACAGGTCAGGAACAGCTAGGCCTCTCTGCAAACCAACGAACAGCGACGCATTCCCCCTCTTTCTCTCCTGCCAGCCTAAGCTTAAACCACACCCCTAAAGGCATCCCAATTATACCCTTAAACTAACATGTCCATCTCTCAATTGTTGCAAATAATTCTACATCTCGCAAAGGGATTGGTGGGTTTGGGAGGTGGCGTTGTCACACCACTGTGACTTCACCCTTCTTTCAACTACCCTTTTGTTCATGTTCATTCCCAGGGTATGGTTCCCAGTTTGTTCTCACTTTATTACATATAATACAAAATTTATCAATTTCATTCATTTCTTCAACATCATCCGCAGTCTGTTTCTCCGGTCCCACGCTTGGGCACTGGTTTTGGCAGTAGTTCGACACTCTGGCCTTCACCCTCCTCATGTCATCTGCGGTGTACTGCGCGTCTGTCTTGCTTCTGACAGAGCAAACTCACTCCTCGTGCCTTCCCCTCCCCATTTTAGCCAAGTTTAGAAAGATGGCTGCTTCAACTAGCACACTAAAATAAATGAAAATGAACATTTATTAATTATATGATAATGAAACCTTCACTGTTTACCACCCACCTTGTACTGTTCCCTATTAATGTTACCTAGCAAAAGCTTTGTGTCAAATTAGTATTGTTTATTAGTTCAAAACAGAATGCAACATGCAAATTACTGAAGCATATGCGGCCTTTTTATCCAACGCTTCTTAATTTTCCTAAATCACAAATGTTATTACAATATTACTTTGTTTACGTGTTAGTTCAGACTTGCGCAAAGCAATTTCCCTTATGTTCGAGTTGGGTGTACATTAGTTTTTCTACATCTACTTACTGTTAGTAGTTATTATGGAGGTATCAAGTCCTAGCAGGTTTCATTTTTGCGCAACCCTGCTCCATCAATTCCTCCTCTGATGGCTTAAAGAAGCCATCATAAAATACCTACCATACAGAGTGCCATCTTTAATCATTTATATCTCTGTATTTTTCTCTCTTTTATGGCACCCTCATCCAAATCTTTCATCAAGTCATAGTACTCCCCTCTCATTTCTTCTAATTCTATTTCTTCTCTTTTTCTCTTTCTTGCTCTTCGTTTATTCTTTGATTCTGTCATTTCTTTTCTTTTGTTCTTACTCTTACAACACTTATATGTTGTTATTATTACTAAGATTAGTAATGCTACTGAAACCATTGGTATTATTATTCTTCCTAATATACTACTTCCAAAGGTAGAAAACCATTTACCTATAGTGGAGAAACTTTTACCCAGTCTCTCCCAAACACCATCAACCTCCAGTTGGGTCAAATCTTCATGTAATTTTGTAATATTCTTTATATATCCCTCGATTCCTTTGTTTTTATCAGGGATATATGTGCAGCAATGTTGGACTTTCAACATTCCACAGACTCCACCCTCTTTTGCCAATAATATATCAAGGGCAAGTCGATTTTGCAAAACCATTGACCTGATTGCAACCATTTTCGTGTCAATCATCAAGAACAAACCCGCGGTATCTGTAGATAACCGATCAACCACTGTAGACAATGTTCTAATTTTATGTGAATTCAGAACTAGGCCTGGGCGGTAAATTCCGTTCCGCTCGCGGAATTTGCGAAATTTTGGCAATTGCGCGTTCTGCGGAGAACGCGGAATTGCTGAAAATTCCGCGATCCGCGGCATAGCGGAATTTTTTCCTTGTTAGCGCTTTCAAAATGCGTGTTTGCGCGTGCGGTAGCGACTTACCGGGATCCTTGCGTTCGCTGACGAGTTTTCCTATCCGTTCGCCTGATCCCGCAAGAGTGTGTGATAGCGAACACGTCATTCGGACGCGCCATCGGACATCTGCGTTCGCGAACAGGAATCACGCATCGCGAGCGGGCAGGACAAGTGAAACAAGATGGCCGCGCCAATTGGCGACCGCATGGGCAAGTTCATGAGATATTTCCCCCGGAGCACACAAACAGCGTCCCCGAACAGGAAAAACGCATCTCGAATGGGCAGAACAAGCATTTCTGCGTGCTCGCGGAATTCTGCGTGCTCGCAGACATTTTTTACCGTTTTGCGGAATTTTGCTTAACGCGACTACGCAAATTCCGCCCATTCTTAATTCAGAACGACTCCAACTGAGGGTATCAGTGCACCAAAAATATCTCCTACTATTTCTGAAAAGCTTGCTCTTTTGTTACGTGTTAGTCCTTGCTTTACTTCGTTCAGTTTATGACTGCTTCGGCCCATATGGTAGACCTTGGGGAAGACAATAGCAAAATAACAACTACCATACCAATGTGCAGGCAACCTATAATAGGCTTTCTTACCACACACGTAATAAATCCCTGGAAAAACAGGATCAGTTCCACCTTTCAATCCCCAACCTCCAGTGATTTGAAAAGTATGCCCACATTCACTAGAACCAATAAAATAATTATTATAGTTAGTTTTCGTCCTAAGCAAATACATTTTTCCCTTCTGTGACCAGTCCAGGGACATTGCAGCGTACCCTTCGCCTTTCTCATAACTTCCTTCCCTAAAATCCCATGGTGGTACCCGTGACTTCTGTTCAGCAGCCTTCTTTTTGACACTATCTCTTCGATCTTCACCATTTCTATGAAAATCTTCTCTTCTACCCGCAAACTACAAGTTAATTTATTCTTATAAGCATATTCTATGTCTAAAGTTTTAGTAATATGGAAAAATTCCCCCATATATCGTGCATTTTTAGCACTCAAAACCTTGTTTAGTTCTTTGATAATTGGAATTTCAGAAAATACTAAATCTGTATTAGAAAAATAGTATTCGAGCTTTCCCGTCACGTAAAACAGGCTTGCGAGTATACTGCAAGACACACCATAGGTTAACAGAAGGTGATGATAAGTCAACCCCTCTAAGACAGACGAAGGTAATTGCACGCACACATAACAATCACTTACATTCATTGTGTTAATATACTCAGAAAGTAATTTAGTAAAGACATTTAACGAGAAATCACTAATTGATTTATCATGATGGAGAATACTTCCATCCAACGGTTCTAAGTTAGTGTTAGGAATCTCATTAGTTTATTTATTTTATTTTTTTATTTTTTGTGACATCATTCATTCTTTCTTTTGTTACGTTATTAGTATTGTTTCCATTATTAGTTACCATTAGAATAGGTACAAGGACAGTTAATATTAACCATATAAATGTTAACATCAAGACACTACATAAGCAAGCTTTAATACATCTACGTTTTAGACTAGATTTTGGAAGTTCAGTCACTTCTGCTCCAGCCATTTTGTTCTAAAAAAATAAAAATCTATCTAATCCTATAAATTCTAAGCTATTTAAAAAATAATCCTAAAAAAATAGTAGTGTAATCCTACACTTCAAGGCTTTTGTCTTTACCCCCTTCCTTTATTCTTTTCCTTCAGTTTTCTCTGAGTCTTTGTTTCGTTTTTCTTTTAATCCGCAAGGTTGCACCTTAGTTTTGTCACAACTCTTTAAGGAGGTCTTAGCTTGTTTTCATCAACTTTCTCAGTGTCAGATTTATCTTTTTCTTCACTTGTATCTGAACTTTCAATTTCTTCTAGAATGACATAAGTCCATTCAGGTGCTCTGAACTTCCTGTTGGGTATTCTCACTCTACTTGTTTTTCATACTAATTCTTTCTTGACTCTTCTTGTTCTGTCTGTCTTGATATCTCATTGCTTTGTTCTGGTCTTTTTCTTAACTTTCTTTTCACAAGAGTGTATTTTAGTCTTTTCACTCCACTTGGCCACTTTTCATCCTTTCTGGGTTTCTTTGCTTTGATCACTTGGTCATTTTCTGCATTTGTTTCACCAATTTTTTTATTTGCTCTTACTTCTGATTGTTCTTCTTCCTGAGTTTCAGTTTCTTGTGGTTCTTCCGATTCAGCAATAATTTCTCTTTCAACTGTGAACTCACTTCCTTCTGGATCAAGAACAATCTCATCTGTTTCGAGTTCTGCTGGGAGTCCACTTTCTTCTGGATCAACAGTAAACTCGCTTCTTTCTGGCTCAAAGGCAGTCTCTCGAACCCTGGAATCTTGCACCTACTCTACTTGACTTGTGCTCGGCTGTTCACCATCTGGTTGTTCGTCAGAATCTATCACTCTAGATTCATCAGCTTCATACACTTCAAGCACTGGTCTTTGTTTTTCCTTCACCAGTTGTTGCTCCTTTGGTCTTTCAAGTGGATCTAGGGTTCGTTTGGTATGGCTTGCATGAATCCAATTCGGCAAGCCAGCACACTTCACTGCCGTTGTCATCACCAGTATGATTTGATAAGGTCCGTGCCACCTGAGTTCCAAACACGATTTTCTTACGTGCTTCTTGATAAAAACCCATTCACCAGGATTCAGATCATGGGCTTGATTTTGATGTATCGTTGTGGCTTCTTCTCCAACCTGGTGAGACACAGAACGTACCAGTTCAGCCAATCATCTGCAATAGTCAAGCACTAGATCATCAGATATACTCATAAGTTTGTTTGCTGGTATATATGCTTGTCTCATTGCTCTTCCCATGAGAATTTCATAAGGACTTAATCCAGTCTTTTTGTCAGGAATACTTCTAAGACTCATCAGTACAAGGGGTAAAGCGTCAGGCCATTTCAGTGATGTGGATGCACACACCTTCCCTAATCTCGATTTTATAGTGCCATTCAATTGCTCAACTACTCCAGAGGCTTCGGGTCGATAGCCACAATGCAGCTTCTGCTCAATTTTAAATGCTGCACAAATTAGCCAAATTATCTCATTATTGAAGTGTGTTCCTCTATCTGTCTCCAAAGTGACTGGAATTCCAAATCTAGGGATCAGTTCTCTCAAAAGTAATTTAGCCATGGTTAGACTATAGTTCCTTCTCGTGGGATAGGCTTCCACCCAGCGAGAGAACAGACAGACAATGACCAATACGTATCTCAGCCCATTGCACGGGGGAAGCTCAATGAAGTCAAGCTGAAGCCGGGTAAATGGACCTCCTGCTCTGCAAATGCGTCCCCAACTCACAACTGTCTTTCTGCCTGGATTTTGCTGCTGACAGATCACGCACCTCTGACAAAGGCTTTCTGCAATGACCCTGAACTTCGGATTATACCATCACTGCTTTAAGAGTCTGATCATTGCATCTCTTCCAACATGTGCAATTCCATGGTAAACTCTGGCCATATGGGAAAGTAAGGAATCTGGTAACACTGGTCTCCCATCAAGATAGACCCATAGGTCATCTTCGGTTCTTTTGCTACAGCCTGTTTTGTTCCATTTTTCTTTTTCCTCATCACTTACTTCTTCCTGCATCTGTCTAACTTCTTCCCATGTTTCAAATGTGGTTGTAAGCAAAAGATGGCATTCGGTATTTCCCCTATCAATTGATCTGTTCAAAGCCATTGTTTTTCGTGCACAGTAACGTGCTATTTGGTCGGCATATCTATTGCCCTTCGTCACATAATCATCTCCTGATTTATGTGCAGCACATTTGACTACTGCAATTCTTTTGGGCAATTGTAAAGCATCCAATAGTTCTTTTACAGTTTTACCATTTCTAATGGGGGAACCTGAAGAGGTCAGAAATCCCCTTTGCATCCATAGCTGGCCGAAATCATGAACAATTCCGAATCCGTATTGGCTGTCTGTGAATATTGTTACTTTTAGGCTTTTGACAAATTTACAAGCTCTAATCAGAGCTATCAGCTCAGCTATTTGGGCGGAGTTTACTCCCCTCAAATAGGATGCTTCAAGAACCCCTTCTATGGTGCAAACAGCATAGGCAGTGCATAATTCATCTTTTTCATTTCTCAAACAGGATCCATCAACAAACATTTCACAATCTGATTCCTCCAAGGGACAATCTTCTCTGTCTGGCCTAGGTTTGGTGCAATATTCAATCACATCCAGACAATCAAATGTTAGAAATGGGGTCTCCAGTTGGCAAGGGCTTGCACCTTTGTCCAAGTAGGGACCCTTCTTCCTAGTCAGGGTAAGGGAGTTACACTCCTAAAATAACCCCTGCTCACCCCCCTTGGTAGCTTGGCACGAGCAGTCAGGCTTATTCCAGAGGCAGTGTGTAAAGCATTTGCACATAACCAACAGTAATACAGTGTAAGCACTACAAACGGACACCACACCAGTTTAGAAAAATAACCAATATTTTTATATACTCAAGACAAGACCAATTATGACAAAAATCCACAAGACTATACTTTAAAAATGAATGCTTGATACGGTAACTTCTTCTTTGCAGGAATAACACAAAAGCAAAGTTCGTACGAGTGGGTAGCCCCGTCCGGGTCTACCGTGATGCTGAATTACACAGAGTCCAACAGTTCCAGCCGACCGCTTCGCTACGGGCCAGCAGAGTCGTGAACAGACTCGGTCACAGTACCTTTCTCGTTGTGGCTGGTACGGAGTGTACGAGCCGGTCGGCGTTCGTCGCGGTTGCGGTGCAAGACGGAGCGATGCAAGGTGCGGTGTCCCTCGATGCGGTGCAGGCAGCTGCTCGATGAGCGTCGTGCAGACGGAGTCAGTGAGTCCAAGGCATGCGGTGCAGGGCGAGACGGTGTACGATGCGGTGCTGACAGGTTGCGATGCAGGCGACCAAGCCGGAGTGCGGGAGCTGGCGTCGGACAGCGGTGCGAGTCGGAGCGGTGCGTCGCAAACGTGAGAGCGGTGCCCCAAATGCAATGCAGTCACGACTGTTGAGCCAGTTGCAGCGTCCGCGTCGGTCGGGTCCGGCTGGTTCAGTGAAGCGATGCGATGCGAACTGCGGTGCCCACAGGTCACGGTGCAAGCAGCGGCTCGGTGTTGACGGCGTCGGACGTCGCCTACGGTGAGACCAGGGTTGCGATGCGAAGCGGGGCGATGCGGTCTGCGGTGCAAACAGGTCACCGGTCAGGGATGGATTCGGTTGATGGAGTCGGTTGCAGTTCCCTTCCTCTGTGGCAACTGAAACAGCGTTCCAGAAGCGGTACCCAGAGGCTTGTGAAGTCTTTGTAGTCCCTGAGACTTCTTAACAGGAGGCCAGCTCGGTTCCAGGCCCTTGGAGATACTCAGCACAAGTTTGTAGAAAGTTCAGTCCTTTCACTGCCCAAGGCAGAAGCAGCAGCTGCAGGCCAACCCAACAAGGCAATAACTCAGCAAAGGGGCAGTACTCCTCCTAGCAGCTCTCCAGCTCTTCTTCTTGGCAGGTTCCTTGATTCCAGCGAGATCTAAATTCATGGGGTCAGGGCCCCAATATTTATATCCCAAATTCCTTTGTTCTCTGAAGGCAGAGAGGCCTTTGCCTAGTCCAAACCAGTTTTGGAGCACTTTGTTGACAAGTCTCCGTCCCTTCTTTCAGAGAGTAGGCCAGGCACATCAGACGCACCACAGGAGGTGGAGCCAGCATTGTGGAGGGAAGGCACTGTCCTATTCAGGGCCCAGGTGCAACTCCTCCCACCCATCTACATGTAGATCTTGCTATTCAGCCCTGTGCTGACTCACCCTGTCTCCTGGCATCCCCCAGCCCCTGTCACTCACACTCCAGACAAGGAATACACAACCTCGCAGAGGCAGGCTTCGATGGTTAGACAAGAAAATACCCACTTTCTAAAAGGGGTATTTTCAAACACAGAATGTTAAAACCAACTTCACTAAAAGATGCATTTTATCATTCTGAGTCCAGGCATACTAAACTCGAATTTCTACCATGTTCCCAGGGTCAGTTAGGATTATAAGCTGTAATAATCAAAACTGCCCGTTCTGGCCTATGGGGAACAGGTAGCCTTGCAATAGTGAAAAACGAACTAGGCTGTAATTCACTATCAGGACATGCCACACACACCAGGGCATGTCCTACCTTTCGCATACAACGCACCCTGCCCACAGGGGTACCTTGGGCCTACTGTAGGGGTGAATAACATGTAGAAAAGGGAAGGTTTAGGGACTTGCAAGTGTGCGCACTTGCCAAATCGACATGGCAGCCCCAGGCTGCGCACAGGCTCTGCAATGGCAGGCCCGAGTTACACTTTACGGGCTGTTTGCGTGGGTGGCACAATCCAGTACTGCAGCCCACCAACAGCATTTGGTCTATAGGCCCTGGCACTCGCAGTGCACTTTACAAGGGACTGACACATAAACCAAATAGGCCAATCATGGAAACACCAATCCATAACACATTTTATACAGGAGCACTTGCACTTTCCCACTGGACAGCAGTGAGGAAAGTGCGCAGAATCATTACACCAGCAAAAACAGAGTCAAAACCGGGAGGTCAGAAAGCAAAAAGTCAGGGGAAACACGCCAAAAGATGCCAAGTCTAACACATGTCCCCTCCAGCTGAAAGTAGGGAGAACTACCCAACCCCATTGGAGTTCTCTTCACTAAGGCGGAAGAACCTGGACAGACCATCTGCGTTGGCGTGTTCTGTACCAGGACGGTGTTCCATCGTAAAGTCCATTCCCTGTAGGGAGATGGACCACCTCAGCAGTTTTGGATTCGCACCCCTCATTTGCATCAACCATCTGAGGGGCCTGTGGTCTGTCTGAACCCGGAAGTGAGTCCCAAACAGGTATGGTCTCAACTTCTTCAGCGCCCAGACCACAGCAAAAGCTTCCCTTTCTATGGCACTCCACCTCTGTTCCCTGGGGAGTAGTCTCCTGCTAAGGAAGACTACAGGCTGATCCAGGCCCTCTTCGTTCAGTTGTGAGAGCACCGCTCCCACACCATGCTCTGAAGCGTCAGTCTGCACGACGAATTCCTTGGAGAAGTCAGGTGCCTTGAGCACGGGCGCCGTGCACATGGCTGCCTTCAGGGCATCAAAAACTTTCTGGCAGGACTCAGTCCAGATCACTTTCCTGGGCTGCTTCTTAGAAGTCAGCTCTGTTAAGGGGGCAACGATGGTGCCATAGCCCTTAACAAATCTCCTATAGTAGCCGGTGAGACCTAAGAAGGCTCTCACCTCTGTCTGGGTCTTGGGGGGCTCCCAAGACAGAATGGTGTCAATCTTGGGTTGTAGGGGCGCCACCTAGCCACTTCCTACCTGGTGTCCCAAGTACACCACAGAACCCTGCCCGATCTGGCACTTACTGGCCTTGATCGTGAGGCCTGCACCTTGCAGAGCCCTCAACACTTTCTCAAGGTGCTGTAAATGTTCTTCCCAGCTGGAACTGAACACAGCAATGTCATCCAGGTAGGCGGCACTGAAATCCTCCAGCCCAGCCAACACCTGATTGACCAACCTCTGAAAGGTGGCAGGGGCATTCTTCAACCCAAAGGGCATCACCCGGAATTGGTAATGACCTTCTGGGGTTGAGAATGCTGATCTCTCCTTGGCACCATCGGTTAAGGCAATCTGCCAGTACCCAGACGTCAAATCAAACGTGCTGAGGAACCGGGCAGCTCCCAACCGATCAATGAGCTCATCAGCTCTGGGGATGGGGTGCGCGTCAGTCCTGGTGACGGCATTGAGCCCACGGTAGTCCACACAAAACCGGAGTTCTGGAGTGGCACTGGGCGCAGCAGCCTTTGGGACCAAGACCACTGGGCTGGCCCAAGGACTGTGGGAGGGCTCAATCACCCCTAACGCCAACATCTTAGAGACCTCCTCCTTGATGCTGGCTCTGACCCGGTCAGTCAACCTGTAAATCTTGTGCTTCACAGGAGGGCTGTCACCAGTGTCCACGTCATGGGTACACCAGTGAGTAACACCGGGGGTCAGAGAGAACAGTGGGGCGAACTGTCCCAACAACTGGTGACAGTCCCCCTGCTGCTCCTGAATCAGAGTAGGGGAGAGGATCACACCTTCTACTGACCCATCATGCTCCTTGGTAGACAGGAGGTCAGGGAGAGGCTCACTCTCCTCTTCCACCCCATCATCTGTCGCCAAGAGCATACTCACTTCGGACCTCTCGAAGTGGGGCTTGAGGCGGTTCACGTGAAGGACCCTCAAAGGGTTCCTTGGAGCCTGCAAATCCACCAGGTAGGTGACGTCACTTTTGCGCTCCACCACCTCATATGGCCCAGTCCACTTGTCCTGCAAGGCACAAGGTGCCACTGGGGCCATGACCCACACTTTTTGCCCAGTTTGAAATTCGACCAGAGTGGCATTCTGGTCATACCATCTCTTCATTTCTTCCTGGCTTGCTTCTAGGTTCGCCTGAGCAAGTTTCCTGAAGCGGGCAGTTTGGTTTCTAAAGGCCAGCATGTAGCTAAACACATCCTGGGGAGTTTTCCTGGGAGCTGCCTCCCAGCCTTCCTTTACCAAACTCAGAGGTCCTCTGACAGGGTGGCCATTCAGGAGCTCAAAGGGGCTGTACCCAAGAGACTTCTGAGGCACCTCCCTGTATGCAAAGAGTAGGCATGGCAAGAGGACGTCCCACTTACGCCTCATGGGTTCTGTTAGACCCTTGATCATGCCTTTCAAGGTCTGGTTGAATCTCTCCACCAGACCGTTTCCTTGTGGGTGGTAAGGAGTGGTGAACTTGTAGGTTACCCCACACTCCTTCCACAGGGATGTCATATACTTGGATATGAAATTGGTCCCCCTATCAGAAACCACCTCTCTGGGGAATCCCACACGGGAAAAGATCCCCATTAACGCCCGGCCCACCACTGGCGCCGTCGTTGTCCTGAGAGGGATTGCCTCCGGGTACCGGGTGGCATGGTCCACCAAGACCAGGATGTACCTGTTGCCCATGGCTGTCTTGGGATCCAGTGGCCCCACAATATCCATCCCTACCCTTTCAAAGGGTGTTCCAACAACAGGAAAAGGTTGGAGAGGAGCTTTGACCTTCCTCCCACTCTTACCACTTGCCTGGCAAGTTTGGCAAGACCTACAGTGTGCATCTGACTGCCTTCGCATTTGGGGCCAAAAGAAGTGGGTGACAAGCCTGTCAAAGGTCTTGTCCTGCCCCAAATGTCCTGCCAAAGGCACGTCATGAGCCATACCCAGTAGGAAGGTCCTGAAGCGCTGGGGTACCACCAGCACACGGGCTGACCCAGGCTCAGCAACCTTAGGCTCACTGTATAGGAGACCACTCTCCCAGTAGATCAGATGTGACCCGGACTGATTACCAGCTGCCTGGTCTGCAGCCTGCCGCCGCAGACCTTCCAGAGTAGGGCACTCGTTCTGCTCCCTGCAGAACTCCTCCCTGGTGGGACCCCCTTCTTGCTGCCAATGGGTCAGCTCAGAGATGTCTCCCAGTTCGGCTACCTGCTCCCCTGTAGGCACTGGGGCGTCCCCTCGAGGTCCGCCTCCTCCCGGTCCGTGGGAACTTCGGGGCCGGTTTCCCGCGCCCCCTGCCCTTTCTCTTGGCAGGGACTTGGGTCACTGTTCCAGGCTCCAAGTCCTCTTGATCACCCTTTCTGGCTGCCATTGACCGAGTAGACCCGCATGCCCACTCTGGCAACCCAAGCATCTTCCAAGTGAGACCTGAGCTCAACATCCTTCCATAAGGACTGCTCCAGGTCGTTACCTAGCAGACAATCTACAGGCATGGTAGGGCTCACAACCACCCTCAAGGGACCTGAGACCCCCCCCATTCAAAGGGAACCTGCGCCACCATACACTGGCGCTCCGAGTTGTCTACAGCAACTACTTGGTGGAATGCTCCTGGGACTACTTGCTTCTCAGACACCAGGTGACACCGGACTGAGGTCACACTGGCACCAGTGTCTCTGAGAGCCTCTACCCTATTCCCATTGATGGTCACCCAGGTGCTATATTTCTTTGTGTTAGGGGGCACCTGGTTTCCTGGGACCATCTCACTGTCCCCTAGTGAGACAAGGGTCATTTCTGCGGGATCCCCACCCTCCTGTGGGCACCCCTCCTCCCCAAGCGCTACACTAGCCAACACTTTGGACTGTCCACCGGTGGGTGGCTGTGTCCCCTTTGGGCACTTGGGGTCCTCCTTAAAGTGACCTACCTGGTCACATGCATAACACTTGCGGGGCCGGTCTCAACAGGCTTCCCTGTAGAGACCCCTTTCTTCTTATCACCGGGGGGCTGGGAACCTTTACCCTGGGTACTAGTTTGGGGCCCTTTAGAGAACTCCTGTGCTTTACCCTTGTCCCCCACCTTTCTGCTGGGGACCCTGCCCACCTTTGGCTGAGTCTCCCCCAAATGCTTTCTTGTGGACCCTGGTACTCACCCAGCGGTCCGCTTCCATAGCAAGCTTCCTGGGGTCAGTTAGCTTACTACCACTAGGTGCTGGCGCAGATCTGCAAAACATAGACTAGACAAGTGCTCCCATGCAATCAAGTTGTAGAGCCCCTGAAAATCTGTTACACTACTGCCCTTTACCCAACCATCCAGCGACCTGCAGAACACATCCACACATTCCAACCAAGTGTTGGCATCAGACTTCTTACTGGACCTGAACTGATCCCTGTACTTTTCAGGAGTAAGACCATACTTAGTGAGAAGGGCATCCTTCATGTCAGCATAGGTGAGGTGATACCCCTTACCCAAAGCTATCAGAGCATCCCTTGCTTCTTCAGGGAAAAGTGGCCACAATCCTGCTCCCCAATTTTCCTCAGGGACCCCATTCATGTGTATGGCTGCCTCATAACCCTGAAACCACCTTTGTATGTCATCCCCCTTCTTGAACTCCTTGTCTACATTCTTGGGAATGTGCACAATCCTGTCTGCCTTCCTGGACGAATTGCTGCCACCATCTGAGCCTGACTTACTCCTAAGTTCTAGCTCCTTCAGTTCTCTCTCATGCTCTAAGAGCATCTTCTTCTCCTCCATGGCCAATCTCCTCTCCTCCCTCTTCTCCTCCCGCTCACCCTCCAGCCTGAGCTTCTGCAGCTCAAACTGTCTTGCCTCCCGCCTGTCCTCCAGCTCCTCTGGGGACAGACTGCTGCTGCCTGACCTGGCGGGTTCCCCCACCCAAAAGCACATCCACCCTGGAAATAGGCTCCTCCACCTCCTCACTGAGATTACCAGGCTGCCCACTGGCATGTCTGGCTGCTACCCAGGCCCTCAGCGCCTTCTGTAGCTCCTCCTTCCTTGTGAGGCCTTTAATTTGGACTTTCAGGTTTTTACAAATCGCTCGTAGCTCCTTTATGGCGTAGGATTCCAACCTATCCTCCTCAAAGATAACTTCCAGAGATGCAACGGATGATGCAATTGATTCAGGCATCACAAAAGTAGTGAGTTGAAAACTGGCAAGATCAAAAATAGGCCAAAAGAAAAAGAACCAGTATGTGGTACGTAATGGTCTGCGATATGGTAGTAGTGCACACCAATCACTGTAAGTCAAGTGCAAACACAAGTCCTATCCTCACCGCTGACAACCAATGTTAGAAATGGGGTCTCCAGTTGGCAAGGGCTTGCACCTTTGTCCAAGTAGGGACCCTTCTTCCTAGTCAGGGTAAGGGAGTTACACTCCTAAAATAACCCCTGCTCACCCCCTTGGTAGCTTGGCACGAGCAGTCAGGCTTATTCCAGAGGCAGTGTGTAAAGCATTTGCACATAACCAACAGTAATACAGTGTAAGCACTACAAACGGACACCACACCAGTTTAGAAAAATAACCAATATTTTTATATACTCAAGACAAGACCAATTACGACAAAAATCCACAAGACTATACTTTAAAAATGAATGCTTGATACGGTAACTTCTTCTTTGCAGGAATAACACAAAAGCAAAGTTCGTACGAGTGGGTAGCCCCGTCCGGGTCTACCGTGATGCTGAATTACACAGAGTCCAACAGTTCCAGCCGACCGCGTCGCTACGGGCCAGCAGAGTCGTGAACAGACTCGGTCACAGTACCTTTCTCGTTGTGGCTAATACGGAGTGTACGAGCCGGTCGGCGTTCGTCGCGGTTGCGCTGCAAGACGGAGCGATGCAAGGTGCGGTGTCCCTCGATGCGGTGCAGGCAGCGGCTCGATGAGCGTCGTGCAGACGGAGTCGGTGAGTCCAAGGCGTACGGTGCAGGGCGAGACGGTGTACGATGCGGTGCTGACAGGTTGCGATGCAGGCGACCAAGCCGGAGTGCGGGAGCTGGCGTCGGACAGCGGTGCAGGTCGGAGCGGTGCGTCGCAAACGTGAGAGCGGTGCCCCAAATGCGATGCGGTCACAACTGTTGAGCCAGTTGCAGCGTCCGCGTCGGTCGGGTCCTGCTGTTTCAGTGAAGCGATGCGATGCGAACTGCGGTGCCCACAGGTCACGGTGCAAGCAGCGGCTCGGTGTTGACGGCGTCGGACGTCGCCTACGGTGAGACCAGGGTTGCGATGCGAAGCGGGGCGATGCGGTCTGCGGTGCAAACAGGTCACCGGTCAGGGATGGATTCGGTTGACGGAGTCGGTTGCAGTTCCCTTCCTCTGTGGCAACTGAAACAGCGTTCCAGAAGTGGTACCCAGAGGCTTGTGAAGTCTTTGTAGTCCCTGAGACTTCTTAACAGGAGGCCAGCTCGGTTCCAGGCCCTTGGAGGTACTCAGCACAAGTTTGTAGAAAGTTCAGTCCTTTCACTGCCCAAGGCAGAAGCAGCAGCTGCAGGCCAACCCAACAAGGCAATAACTCAGCAAAGAGGCAGTACTCCTCCTAGCAGCTCTCCAGCTCTTCTTCTTGGCAGGTTCCTTGATTCCAGCGAGATCTAAATTCATGGGGTCAGGGCCCCAATATTTATATCCCAAATTCCTTTGTTCTCTGAAGGCAGAGAGGCCTTTGCCTAGTCCAAACCAGTTTTGGAGCACTTTGTTGACAAGTCTCCGTCCCTTCTTTCAGAGGGTAGGCCAGGGACATCAGACGCACCACAGGAGGTGGAGCCAGCATTGTGGAGGGAAGGCACTGTCCTATTCAGGGCCCAGGTGCAACTCCTCCCACCCATCTACATGTAGATCTTGCTATTCAGCCCTGTGCTGACTCACCCTGTCTCCTGGCATCCCCCAGCCCCTGTCACTCACACTCCAGACAAGGAATACACAACCTCGCAGAGGCAGGCTTCGATGAGTTAGACAAGAAAATACCCACTTTCTAAAAGGGGTATTTTCAAACACAGAATGTTAAAACCAACTTCACTAAAAGATGCATTTTATCATTCTGAGTCCAGGCATACTAAACTCGAATTTCTACCATGTTCCCAGGGTCAGTTAGGATTATAAGCTGTAATAATCAAAACTGCCCGTTCTGGCCTATGGGGAACAGGTAGCCTTGCAATAGTGAAAAACGAACTAGGCTGTAATTCACTATCAGGACATGCCACACACACCAGGGCTTGTCCTACCTTTCGCATACAACGCACCCTGCCCACAGGGGTACCTTGGGCCTACCTTAGGGGTGACTAACATGTAGAAAAGGGAAGGTTTAGGGACTTGCAAGTGTGCGCACTTGCCAAGTCGACATGGCAGCGCAGGCTGCGCACAGGCTCTGCAATGGCAGGCCCGAGTTACACTTTACGGGCTGTTTGCGTGGGTGGCACAATCCAGTGCTGCAGCCCACCAACAGCATTTGGTCTATAGGCCCTGGCACTCGCAGTGCACTTTACAAGGGACTGACACATAAACCAAATAGGCCAATCATGGAAACACCAATCCATAACACATTTTATACAGGAGCACTTGCACTTTCCCACTGGACAGCAGTGAGGAAAGTGCGCAGAATCATTACACCAGCAAAAACAGAGTCAAAACCGGGAGGTCAGAAAGCAAAAAGTCAGGGGAAACACGCCAAAAGATGCCAAGTCTAACAATCATGATCAGCTTCCTCTCTCACTTCCTCACACCGAGAATTTGGCAACAAAGTTGCTGGATTCACAGTCGTGCACCTTACCACAGTCACGTTTTCAGCACCCGGAATCACTCTTTCGTACTTAGTCAGCCGACTAAATGTCAGATACTGTGTCCTGGTTCGGGTCAAAAGAATCTCAACAGAGTGTGGCACATACACTTTCACTGGATATCCTATCACAATTGGTTCACTCTGCTCCAGACTCATACAAGTAGCTGCTACTGCTTTTAAGCATCCTGGCAACGCTGCAGCCACTGAATCCAAAGTAGCCGACAAATATGCTACTGGCCGTCGTGCCATTCCATGTTTCTGTGTTAGGACTGAGAGTGCACACCCATCTCTCTCACAACAGTACAATGCAAACTCTTTAGAATAATCTGGCATTCCCAATTCTGGTGCATGACACAGACTACTTCTCAATTTTACAAACGCTTCCATACTTTCATCATCCAAGACAATCGGATCCTTCACATCTTTTCGTGTTAACCTCTGTAGAGGTTTTGCAATCATTGAGAAACCACAAATCCACTGACGACAATACCCAACCATTCCCAAGAACATTCGCACTTCTTTCTGTGTTTTAGGTGGACTCATTTGTTTGATCACGCTGATTCTTTCTGGAGTTACCTTTCTGACTCCCTTTTCTATTTTGTGTCCAAGGTACTGTATTTCCTGTTTACAAAATTGCAATTTGGCTGGGGGACACTTTGTGTCCTTTTTCTGCCAAATGGTTCAATAAGGCAATTGTGTCTGTCACACATGCCTCTCGTGTTTTTGATGCCACCAATAGGTCATCAATATATTGAACCAAAACCGAATTACCTGGCATGACTAGAGTCTCCAGACATTTTTTCAAGATCTGATTAAAAATGGAGGGGCTTTCTGTATACCCTTGAGGAACTCAGCACCATGCCAAAACACGGTCTCCGAACTGGAATGCAAACAAATATTGGCTTTCTGGATGCAAAGGAATTGAGAAAAAGGCTTGGCACAAATCAATAACTGTGTACCATTCAGCATCACATGGGATCTGATAAAGAATCACAGCCGGATTTGGTACTACTGGACAACAGGGTACAACAATTTTATTAATTTTTCGCAAATCCTGCACTATCTGGTATTTTCCACTGGGCTTTTTGATACCTATGATAGGTGAATTACAAGGACTGCTCATTATCTCTTTTAAAATTCCTTGTTCAATCATTTGGTCAATCACAGGAGTGACTCCTGCAATTACCTCTGGACTCATTTTATACTGTGGTGTGTTTGGATAGATAGCACCATCCTTTACTGTAATTTGTATTGGGTCTATCTTTGTCATTAGGCCAATCTCTTTCCCTGAAAAATCCCACACATCAGATTTCATAATACCTTTTAACTCTTCAGGCAATCTTTCTTCTGTGAGAAGTGAATATAATTCATCCACTTCTGTTCCTTGCTTCGCCAGCATCATTTTAAATTCAACATCCTCATCAGGGGTCTGAAATGCAATTCCATCTGGTGTACAATAGATGGTGCAGTTCATCACTATACTGTTTGAATACCTGCAACAACCTTTCATAATAGGCATGCACTGATTCTTTTGGTTCCTGTGTGGTCCTGTCAATTTTAACCCAATCTGTTTCCTTTGGGGAAATTTTCCCCTTCAGAAATGTGATTACCTGATTGTACTTTTTCATCACCTCCTCTGATGGTGCACCTGTTTTAGCATCCCTAGGATATTCATCCTTTGGCCAATCAACTGTGATCTTACACTCTGTCCATAAGTCTGCCGGAACAACTATTTCAAACAACCCATCGAAATCTTTTAACAAAACCTTCGAGACCTTCACAAACCTTTCTACCTGTTTGTACCATTCTACAGGTTTTTCTCTTAGTCTAGGGAAATCATTTGTAAATGATAATATATCCTGTCTTGACCACGGAACATGAACATATCCGCCACCTGGTACTTCTCTCATCGGACACGCCCTTTCAACCTGTTCTGTTTCCTTTAACGGGAACATAGACACTCCTTTACTAGCTGCTTCTTCCTTCTTTCTTACCCATCTATTTCTCTATCGATCTACATCCCCCCATTTCTTCAAAAGGTTCATCAGCTCTTTTATCTGTAACCTTTTTCCAGACGCATTCAAACTTTCCAAATCTTTTTCAGTAAATGCCAATCTGTATGATTTCTGCAATACCTTTGACTTTTCTATGTCTATTCCATACTCACTAGCAGCTTGAGATATTTTCTCATTAAGATTCTTCGCTCTCCAAGTAATGCTTTTACACAAGAACAACAATTCATCATCTCGATAAGTCCCTAATCTGTCTGGACTGATCTACCAATAATCATTTCTTTCAAATCTACCTTCAATTGGCTCACATTTATACTCTGTGTTTGTTTTTCTTTCTTTTCCCTTTCCTTTATCCAATCATTCAATTCTTCTGATGAAAGACCTGCTGAACTCCCTGTCATTGGAGTAACATTTGTCTCTATTCTTTTTGGACTCATTTGTATGTCTCTTCTAGGGGTTTCTGTTATCATCTCGCAAACTGGGAGATCCAATAGTGTAACATTCGTGTCAGCCTGTCTTTTCTCATTAATTATCGTCTCCAATCCGCTCCTGACATTACCCATTGGAACTGCTAATGTATGTATTTTAGGTGTGTTTGGGTTCTCTCCAAACAAAGGAACTACAGAACCTATTGTAACCAGTACCGTCAATGCTTCTGCATTTAAACTTAACTGGTTTATTTTTCTGAATCTGCTCTACATTTGCCTTGTTTAGCATATCAAACTCTTTTTCTCTCATTATCCTAGCCATGTCTGCGATCTGTGGGATCAATGGATTTCCCAAAAAAAGGTGCATTCAGAGTCACTTCAACTGAATTTTCTTGATATGGCGGAGGTCTTTTGATCATAATATCTTCTAATAAATCATCATCAGAATCATTTACACCATCTCTTGCACTTGAGGTTGCTATATTCTTCTTTTTCTCTTTACATTTACTTCCTGTTTGCTCATCAACTGTTAAAACTGGGTATAACCCTTCCGTTACCACAGCTCTCCTCCATCGTTTTAGCTTCTCTTCCCTATTCTCAAAAGGATATCTGAACATCATATTCCTATGACCTCTATTACCCATTCTATATTTTTCTCTCTCAAATGCCTCAACTTCCCATTCCTCTAAAGCTTCATACTGGGTAAACCTAGGGTTCGGTTCTAATGAATCCATTCGATTTCTCAAATTCTGCAACATCCTTACATTAATTGTACCATACTGAGGAAAAGCTAGAACACCATCATCCTTTGTATACTCCACCCAATTTTCCAACCACGTACATGTATGATAACCTCGCTCCAACATCATAAAGGAAGCAGGCGTCTTTGGAGGTGGAATTGGAATTCCTTCTCTAGTCACAATTGGTTTGTCCTTTTTAAAGAAATTCTTTATTTTCTGTATCAACTTCATTTTCCTGACTTATTACACTAACGTATTTCAACAAACCAAACAAGGAAACCTTTCTGTAATTCTACTTATTCTATTCGTCAGCTCTTGTCCTATTCCAGCGCGACACACACCAACCAACCAATCAGAACACCACTACATAAGCACAGTCTCAACCAATACTAGCGTGGCTCACACCAACCAACCAATCACAGCTCAGTACACGCCCGCTGCTTGTCCAATACCAGCGTGGCTGTTTCTGACGTCAGTATTACTCCTTCTACTGACCCTCCCTTTACAAAATAATACGGCAATATTTTTCTAAGCACTCTTAATCAAAAATTTGATTAGTAACAACATAAAACAATGCTACCTTGTCTGTTCCACTAAATAAAGAGATAGTTTTCACTTTTTTTCCAAGAGATTTTCTTCACTATGAGTCCTAATAACGTCCAGCGCTATTTTACTCTTCAAACAAGCTCCGGGTGGACCTATTACTCTTCTAGGGATAAGGCCAAAGTTTCGCAAGAGGACTTTTTGGTGTGAAAAGAGCTCTTGGTACGCCCCTGGGGATAAGGCTAGAGTTTCGGAAGTGGACCCTTCACTATTTCAGACATTCTACTCACATACGAAATTTCCCTAATTATAACACCTTCAGCCCTCCGTAGCTTCGGTATTGTCACAACAGACAAAGTACTTCTGCAGTGTGATTTCTTTACCACACTCTTCTTCTGCCTATTTCAGGCTAATTCCATTCCTGGGATTCCTCAGGTATCTCCGTACCTGAACTTCTAGACGACATAGAACATGACACTAACTTTTCGTGTTAAGAACATACAATGAATAATCAATAACCATTACCAAACTAATCAATAATTAAACCGTCCTCTGCTACCAGGAAACTGATCCAGCTCCAATCCAATAATTATCAGGGATCAATACTCAATACATCAAAATACAATGGCCCATACACATTCACCCAGAATCCCTGATGCGCTGGGGTCAATTTATATGTACGATCAATCCTTTTCCTTTCATGGGTAAAATTATGACATCATAACTAACTTTTATCAACTTTCCTTCTACTTGGTCGATGGACCAATTAGTTGAATAGTTGATGGCAATGATTAACTTCTAACCTACCAACCATTTAAAAAATCTAAAATGATCACAGACTCTCGATGAAATTAATAATGAATTTTATCTCAAGAAATTAAAGATTATGCTCAACTGCGTTTGGTCACACAATATAAACACTGAATCTCACATGAGGAGAAATTTTACATATGCAGTACAATTGAAAACGCAAACCCATCCAAATATAGCAATGAGTTTATGCAATGAAGGAGTAGATAGAGTAAGAGACAAAAGTTTCAGCAAAAATATATATGCGAAACATCATATACCTAACGGAGGGGATAGATGAAGAGTCAATAGTTTCATCTAATAATACATATCATTGACGGAGTGGATAGGTGGAGAGACAAAAGATTCAGGGACAAAAATACATTCATTAGATAAATTCTGAGAACCAGCTAGACTAAATACAAACCTATTAGTCTGTAAGAAAACCAACACCTCGATCTAGGTGATGATGGGGGTTCCCCAACATATGATCAGGAAACGAAAGCTAAGAAGAAACAGGATCAAGACAGGTCAGGAACAGCTAGGCCTCTCTGCAAACCGACAAACAGCGACGCATTCCCCCTCTTTCTCTCCTGCCAGCCTAAGCTTAAACCACACCCCTAAAGGCACCCCAATTATACCCTTAAACTAACATGTCCATCCCACAATTGTTGCAAATAATTCTACATCTCGCAAAGGGATTGGTGGGTTTGGGAGGTGGCGTTGTCACACCACTGTGACTTCACCCTTCTTTCAACTACCCTTTTGTTCATGTTCATTCCCAGGGTATGGTTCTCAGTTTGTTCTCACTTTATTGCATATATTACAAAATGTATCAATTTCATTCATTTCTTTAACATCATCCGCAGTCTGTTTCTCTGGTCCCACGCTTGGGCACTGGTTTTGGCAGTCGTTCGACACTCTGGCCTTCACCCTCCTCATGTCATCTGCGGTGTACTGCGCGTCTGTCTTGCTTCTGACAGAGCGAACTCACTCCTCGTGCCTTCCCCTCCCCTTTTTAGCCAAGTTTAGAAAGATGGCTGCTTCAACTAGCACACTAAAATAAATGAAAATGAACATTTATTAATTATATGATAATGAAACCTTCACTGTTTACCACCCACCTTGTACTGTTCCCTATTAATGTTACCTAGCAAAAGCTTTGTGTCAAATTAGTATTGTTTATTAGTTAAAAACGGAATGCAACATGCAAATTACTGAAGCATATGTGGCCTATTTATCCAACGCTTCTTGTTTTTCCTAAATCACAAATGTTATTACAATATTACTTTGTCTACGTGTTAGTTCAGACATGCGCAAAGCAATTTCCCTTATGTTTGTGTTGGGTGTACATTAGTTTTTCTACATCTACTTACTGTTAGTACGTATTATGGGGGTATCAAGTCCGAGCAGGTTTCATTTTTGCGAAACCCTGCTCCATCACTTGTTATTAGTTAGCTAAACGTTCATAGTTATTCGGTACGGTAGGAGATTGGAGGGCAGCCTTTCCCAGAGAGTTAGCATGTAAAGGCACAAAGGTTTATGATCACTCTCAGTTCTTTCCTTGACTATCATGTGCTCCACATTATACTATAGTCTGACATCAATCAGAAAATAATCAATGCAACTCTTACGATTAGGTTTATTGTATGTAAATGACCTCCTGCTGTCAGCTTTGTTCTTCCATTGGCTGCCTTGAGCTCTTGTTCTACTATAAGGGCCTTCACTTGTAAAGCTGCTTGAGTCCAGTTTTTGACAGGGGCTAGGTCCAGTTGGGGGAATATCCCATTTCTCATCTTCTTCTCCAGTTAAGTAAGCCATCCCTATCCAAAATAGCATGCAAGTGATATTTACTCTTCTTCTAGTGATTCTTAAATGTTTGTAGTGTTTTTGACAATTTACCTCCCTTTACCCGTCTCGCACAAACTTTATAAATATCCACATTGAGATACCTGTTAGACCTTAGTTGTATTCCCAGGACATCAGGGGAATCAATCTCTAATCTCCGAATTGTACAATTAAGTGAAACTCTTAACCATATCAGTAGCCCACCATATGGCCACCCATAGGGATTCATTTAGCGGGAACATAGTAGCTAATGAAACCAGCCCTGAACACCGGATCAGGACTCTAAGTTTCCTGGAATAAGCAAATATCAAACTTCTCAATCAATGTATTCCAATTCAGTAAATCAATTTTAGACTTTAAACCTGTCACATTCCAGGAAACAACTGCTCCCTTATCCTAAGCATCACAATGAAGTTTTTCTTTGAGTAAGCAAGGCTATGCAGAAAAAACTGTATTAATAGTAGAAGCAGCATTTTCCTGAGCATTTTGTGAAGATATTTTTTCCCGGAGTTTTATATAGCACAAACTTGACCCGAAGGTATCAGATCGCTTACATGAGCACCAGTTACATTACACAAGGACACATTCATTTTTGCTAGGCATGGGGAGATTAAGTGATTTGCCCAGAATCACAGGATGTTGAGTGTCATTGCCGAGACTCGAACCCGGTTCCCCAGATTTGAGATCAACCTCTCTAGCCCGTTAGGCCACAACCTCTCCAAAGTGGTATTTGGGCTAGATTGTAATGTAGCACTTGAGGTGGTCAGCTTCAAGGATAAAGATCCTCCACTGATATTATACCCTACGGCTCTGTGAGTAATCTCCGATGATACGTGGTGAGTAAATGGAGGTAGGAGTGAGGACACTTGCTCTGCACAGTCAGTCAAGTTACCCCAGAATGAGTCACAATCCGGTCGAGAATGTGAGAATTGATGTGCGGTTGTCACGTGTTCTCCTACCCATTGATATTTAAATTGAATAGTGGAATCTTTTGGGGGACTAGTCCTAACATCAAGTGCAACCAAGCTATCAGCTAGTTTCCTGTTCGCAAGGGTTAGTTCGATGAAACCAAAATTGAGACCATATACAGAACATCTTTTTGTGCTAAGAATGTCCTCCCTAATAATCGATCTACAGTTCCTAACGTGTTGTATCCAATGCGCAACCTTATTCTTTAGTGAATCCTCACACTCACACCTTGAAGGGGAGAACCTGGCCCCCAGAGCATTATTACCAAGGTTGCTTTGCAGTTGATCTCCAACATTCCTGGGGTACCTGGTTTCCCTTGTAGTCCAAAGCCTCATGGTACTCTATACAGGACCCCTTGCTTGTCCTCCTGGAGTTTCCATGCACCCCGCCCACAGAGTGCTAGATGCCATGTGAGTCTTTGAGGTATTCTCAGGTACCTTTTCCTCATAATTACTTGAATAAAGGGTGTTAGATTCAGCAACAACTGTTGCCAGTTGCTTCACCAAATTGGTTAAATGAGATATCATAATCTTGAAACCCCCTATCTCTGCTGTCAACTCCTTGATTGATTCATTGGGGTTATCTCGGTGGAGCAGAGGCAGTTCTTGTAAAGCACTTTGACCAGCCATCTTGACGGGAGCCATCAAAAAAAGCTGGGGTCCCTGTTGTCACTTGGGGGGCAAAGCCATTACTGGAAAGTATAGATGGCTCTAAAGGGGGTTCTCATGGTGAATCAGGACTGTCTGGCTCGTCAGTGTGAGTAAGTGAGATAGGACCTGAAGCAGGTGTAACCCTGTCTGTTGATTCCGTAACAGCTTTCTTTTTAAATATGTTGGGATATGTATGTGAAGCTTGCTTCGCTTTCACAACTGATCTCGCTGGGCCTTGTTGTGTCGACTTTTATTAGCAATGATAGATTTGATTTCTTCAATCAACAAACCTATCTTATTGAGAGTGCAATTATTAGATTTATTTATCATCTTGCTATGCTTAACAGCTCAATAAGTAGGTTCAATGGCTTTGAGTTTCACCATGACACCCAAGCTCAAAAGATCACCAACAGATACAAGCAACAGTTAAAAGGAAAAAATAATTCATCCACAGCTCAAGCAAGGATACAAAATCAAAGATGGCAATAGTTAAGAAGAGTTCCATCAATATAAGCTGGCTTTTGACAATGAAAACCACATGAAATGGCTTGACCACAAAGTTACTGTAGTAATAAAGGTGATGTGCCCTTGGGTGATCACAAAAAAGAAAAGTGGAAGCGGCCTACTTTCACTTTGCCGCCGAGTCTTCCCAAGACCATATCTCAGCCCAAGATTAATTAAAATCCAAGTTGCCTGTTCCTGAAAAACGGGAAAAGTAGATGTGATACACAGCAGATGCAGTCACCATTGAAAGAAAATCCTAAAGATAAAAATGTGACAGTGCCTTTGTCTCAGAGCCAAGTGGGGTGGCCCAGCTCAGTGTCTTCCAGTCTCTGGCGGGCTCAGGCGGGCCCACCCTTGACCCAGGCTTTGTCCAGGCGTGTTCTGCACTGTGGGATTTAAAGTGCGCTTTTAAGTGCTCCCAAAGATGTTGTTCCCAGGACACTCTTCCTCCTTGACCCAGTGCTCTATGGGAAAGGTAGTCCCCAACAAGTCAGCAGCAAAGCAACACGTATACTCAAAAGCACAACCAATGGTTGAACTACTTCCATACTGCCATCAAAGATTTAAAATTATCCCTGGTCCATTACCCTAGTTTAAGCTCCTATCCGGCCTTAAAAGTTCTATTAAAAAACAAGTACAACTTATATCAATGGATGCAGATCGGACCAAAAAAAAAGTCCCTCTTTGAATGCAATCTCAAATCTTATGAGACTAATCAAAGCAGCCTTACTTAACCCAGGCCCTGAGGACATTTTGTTGATTGAACATCTTGCGCCCACGGCTCAAGCTCCTGCCAATCAGCAAATTCAGAGCAACATGGAGGGCACTTCCAACATTCAACACGGACTGCAAGTTCTGTAATTATGAAAGAGAATCAATTACACACTTGTTTTGCTGCTGCCCTGAATTTGTATCAGCACAACACACTTTACTTCGGACAATATTTCTGAAAAATTGAATCACAACCCATAAAAGTATTTTAGCCCTATGCGTTACTACCTGTGACACACGGAACTTGCACAGTTTGGAAATTGTATAAATATAGTTAGCAAGAAAATTAAAGTATTGCAGATTTGTCAGCAGTAGAATGCACTAGGATGATAATAATAATTGTAATTTATATGATTTTAATTGATGGATTTCATTTTTCTATTGTGTTTTACATATATTGACTCTGTCCAAATACTCCTTATCGGCCCCTCTGACCTTCTCCATGCTGGAATTGGTAACCAAACTCAGGCTGGAGTAGCCAAACACAACTCTTTCATACTGTTCAGAAATTTCCAAACTCTATGGTTACCAACGCTTGTTTCTGCTTTGGACTAAAAAGCTGAGAATTAAGGGGCATATTAGCAAGACCGGCGATAAAATTATCGCCGTTTTAGCGGCAGGAAACTGCCGCTAAAACGGCGTTAATGGGCTTGCTAATATGCGTTATAGAATTCAATAGAAGCCCAGGTTAGATGTGCAGGACATCTAACCTGGGCTTCTATTGAATTCCATAACGCATATTAGCAAGCTCCATTATCGCCGCTTTAGCGGCAGTTTCCTGCCGCTAAAACGGCGATAATTTTAACGCCGGTCTTGCTAATATGCCCCTAAGTTTTATTTGACAAATCTGTATCTCCGAAACCCTCTGGTGGATTTTGCTTATCTTGGTGTCTAAAAGTTCATGAACATATAATCTATGTTTATAAATTGGTATTGGATTTCTTTTGTGTTGTGTAATTTTCTTACTTCATTGTTTGGTGCTTCTAAATGCTTTACACTAGTTCCTTTGTTTAAGTCTTGCTGCTCAAAACCAGAGCTACCGAGAGTTGAACTTCAGGTTTTACAAACAAGCCTGACTTGACCTAAGACGGTTTTGTGAGTGTATTACACAGTAAAGTCGCACAGCCATACCATATAATACACCACAATCCTCACAACCTTTTAATATAGATCTTAAACATTCTACATTTTGTAGTTGAACACGCACATAACCACTGAGACACAAAACTCGAACCCTTGATTGTCAGAGGGACTGTCTAGGACCCGAAGCGCAAGGCAACACACGACTCATTACTGTCCTATCATTCAAAGATTCAAACCAAACATTTTGATATATTGACATTTTTATTCCTTGAAGTGAGAAACCATTGTATTGAGAATCTCTCTCTTTCTCTGTCTTCCATTCCACTGGAAAAAAAAAGAGAGACAAAGAGGAAACAAGAGATTGAAAAAAGACACTTTTGATATATTGATATTTTGAAATACTTGATTTGAGAAACCAATGTATTGAAAATCTCTATCTCTCTGTCTTCCATCCGAGAATGAGACTGAAGCTAGAGAGATAGAAAAGAGAGAGAGAGAGAGAGAGAGAGAGAGAGGGAGAGAGAGAGAGAGAGAGAGAGAGAATGAGAGACATGTTTTAGCCTTTGACGAATAATATAATTAAAATGAGATATTTTTGGAAAATGTGAAAAGGAAAAAGTATTTGCCAGACCTTTGAACAAGAACATGGCCATTGATTGAGACACCAAGACTCAAGCCACTAACCTTCAGAGATAGATTCTAGGACCTTAACTACTAGGCCACACATGATTCTTTACTATCTCGCTTCAAAACATAACTATAACATTTGCACCAACATTTTGATATATAGATATTTTGTAGACAGAGTGAGAGAGATAGAGAGAGAGAGAGAGAGAGAGAGAGAGAGAGAGAAAGTTGTTTTAGCCTTTGGTGAAGGATATACTTAAATTTAGATATTATTGGACAAAGTGAAAAGAAAAATGTATTTGCAATTTAAAAAAACAAGATTACCTTTCAGAATATAAGTTATACATTTTGTGTTTACCAGATATTTCAGCATGCACATAACCATTGAGACATGAAGACTGAAGTCCTTAATCTTCAGCTGAGAGTTTAACACCTTAACCACTAGGTCACACATGACTCTTTACATTCCAACCTCATACGTTTTGACATATGGACATTTTTAAATCCTTGAGTTGAGAAAACATTCTATTGAGAATCTCTCTCTGTCTGTCTTCCATCCCATTGGAAGACAGAGACAGATAGGAAGCAAGAGATTGAGAGAGAGAGAGGGGGGATGAGAGAGAGAGAAAAGTATTTTTAGCCTTTGGTGACTGATTTACTTAAAAATAGACATTTTTAGGCAAAATGAAAAGAAAAAGTATTTGCTTGACATTTGAGCACACACACGAACATTGAAATACTAAGACTGGAACACTTAATCTTCGGATTGAGAGTCTAGGACCTCAACCAGTAGACAGCATGTGACTCCTCACTATCTAGCCTCAAAAAATAGCTATAATATTCAACCCACACATTTTGATATATTGACACTTTAAAATCCTTGATTTAAGAAAATGTTGTATTGAGATTCTCTCTATCTCTCTCTGTCTTTCATCCCAGAATGTGATGGAAGACAGAGAGAGTGACAGAGTGAGGAACAGAGAGATTGAGAGAGAGATTGAGAGGGAGACTGAGAGAGAGAGAGAGAGAGAGGGGGGATAGATAGACAGACAATAGATAGATAGATAGATAGATAGATAGATAGAAAGATAGATAGATAGAAGATAGATGTTGTTTTTAGCATTTGTTGAATGATATGATTAAAATTAGATATTTTGGACAAAGTGAAAAAAAATGCATTTGCCAGACATTTGAGCATGCATATAACCACTGAGATACAAATACTCCAAACCCTTAACCGCTTGCCCACAAGCAACTCTTTACTGTCCAACCTCAAAACATAACTATAGCATTTAAACAAAATATTTTGATATATTGACATTTTTAAACCGTTAATTTGAGAAACCATTGTATTGAGAATCTCTCTCTTTGTCTTCCATACCAGAATGGAAGAAGATGGTCATGAGGAAGAAGAGGATGATGGCATTACACAAAGCAGCCTTGGCTACTATAACGTGACAGCATCATCCGCATCAGTAACCTCCAAATCGCACAAGACTCAGATGCAGACACCACCGCATACAGTTATTCCTCTAAGATGCACATTGAGTCTACAACCTCCTGGTTCTCTCCGTAGGTCATGACTAATGGTCCAGAAACCTGTAAGTTCTTAAGGCTTTTAGGTCCACTAAGACATTTTTGTAATGCTAATTTCACAAACATTACTAAATGGAGTTACAAGAATGAAGCAAAGGTACTTCCTTCAGTTAAGATCTACTTTCAGGTCAAGTTTGGTCTAATTCTGTTTAGCTTTTTTTCTGTAACAGAAAACAAAGATTTGTATAGAAGGTAAAATGGGAAAAGTCTTTTCTGTGGCCACTCCTTAAAGACCCATCCCCCTTGACAGATCTGCTTGAATTTTCTCATAGTGGACTCTATTTGGATTTACATTTTCTAGCAAGTTCCATGCAGATTTGTTGAATGGCACCAAAGTTATTAAGAAAACAAAAAATGGCTTTTCAATGAACATTGTTGGACAAAAACTTTTAAACACTTACCAAGAGCAATAGCTTTTCCAATGCATCCGTAATAGCCAAGAAGTGGAAGGACCCAGCAGTGGTGCTGCTGTGGCCTATAGAATTAGCCCAAAGGAGGAGATAGAAGAACTATTCAAAGGCCCTGTCTAGAAAGCATGGCCACAGAGAGGTGATGATCTGAACATGAAGCTCTGAGAGATGGGGGAGCCTATTTGGGTCTTTGGTTTTGCAAACATTTAGTGATTTTATGTCAAACGCATTGGCAAGTGGCAATCACAGGATTGTGACGGCAACCCACCTTTTCCCTTTCAAATATTTCCCATAGACTGAAGAGGTCACAGTCTCAGATTAAATGGATTCCCTCATGGCTGGGTCTAGTGTCCTCAGTGGTAGGGGCGTTCAAAACCCTCTAAGGTTCTCCTGTAGCTGTAACTGTGGTTCCCCGTACAGAGTTTCATAATTTGCACAGAATGTCGCGTTGATGGCCTTAGGCAAGTGTATTAGTGTCCTTCATCTGTCATGATCTGGGTGATGGATAAACCCCTATTCTCAGGGTGCACCACCCACGTGAGGAGTCTACCTGATCTGCTTCCCTCTTCATGCACTCTCACTTGATATTCGCGCAGGTCCAGGCACCGCAGACATTCTAGGGCATTATTATATTTACCTCTCATGTCCTCGAGTTGTTTGTGAGTGAAGGTCACAGTTTGGTACCCTGTTCGTCTAGGCTAGTCTCCAGTGTGTTAAGTTCCCCAAGTAGCTCTTTTTGGACCCCCACAGTCTATCCCATACAGTGTCCCCTCACCATTGACTTAAAGGTCTCCCGCTCCATCTGTGGAGAGCCAGCTGTGCGCTGATTGAACTGAAAATATTCTGAGATGGCCACCTGTAGTGAATCCCTAAAGCATGTGTCTTCTAAAAAGGCAGGGTTAAGTCATCATGTGGGGGTCACTGTGGGTTCTGCAATAGGATGGAAACATAGCAGGAGCGGGTTGTGATCTGATAATGTGTGCCCTAGATATTCAGTGTGTGTCACAGAGGGGCCCAGGTGGGAAGAACAAACAAACATATCTAATCTAGTGTGCAGGCTATAAAGATGGGAGTAGTAGGAGTAATCCCTCGATTGACCATTTTGTACCCTCCAAATATCCTTGAGGCCCCACTGTTCCATCCAATCTCGGAACCCCAGCGTTGTCTTAGATGCTAACGTGTCAAGTAGCGGAGGTGTAGATATATCTAAATCCTCATCTGCTACGTAGGTAAAATCGCCACCCAAGAGAAGGTCGTTTGTACCCATAGATGAAAGGGGTGTAGACAGATTTGGGAGATATTGGAGTTGGTCCTGGTTCAGGGCATAAATGCTTCCCAATGTGACCTCCCTTCCCAGTAACCTGCCTTTCACCAACGCATAGTGGCCCTCTGGGTCAATGAAAGAATAATCAGCTTCAAAGGGTGTTCCAGACCTAATCCACAACAATGTGCATCCCGAAAATGCAGAATAAGAGGTAGCATACAATTGGCTGCGCCATCTGCACCTCAAACGGATACCCTCTTTTGCAGTAAGGTGCGTCTCTTGTAACATCACAATGTGTGCCCCCGTGAGTGATATAGCTATGTTTTATGTGGCGTTTGGCCGCTGACCCCATCCCTCTCACATTCAAGGACAATAATTTCACCTCATGGTGTAATTATCTCGCATGTGCCAAAGGGGCAAATAATGGTCCTCGCTCCCCCAGCCCCTCAATACTAATCCAAGCCCCCCTTACCTGTAGCAGGGCCCTTAGTGACCCCCCAGACAACCGCTAAACACCCCAAACAAGTAACTCCCAATCCCAAGGGCACCTTAGCAGCGGCTGCCCACCCAAACCTGTAAAAGAAAAACATTAAGAGTAGATGGCCTCCTCTAGTCGTGCTAGTGGGGACAATCTGGTTGGGGGTTGGTTATGGAGTGCTGCATATCTATTCTCCCCACCAGCCCATTGCCCAATCATGGTGCCAGCCGGCATGTGTCCCGTGTCTGTCGTATGTCCCATCCCCAGAGTCGGCTGCCCACCATTCACTGATATGTTCTCATTACAACACCCTTTGTACATATCAGCCCCCCCTCCAGGAACAAGCAAAGTCTTGCAATGTCCACCATACCTCAGAGATGGCCCAGGCCACCAGTGTATCAACTAAATCAGTTCATTTACTGATCTCTGGGTCACGACAGGGAAGGCCGTGGTGCTCAAGACTGAACCCCCAGAGTCTGAAATCCCTGATTTATGATCCGAGGATCCACCTGTGCCTCCCTCTGCTGTCTGTGTTGAAATGATCTCCGCCATAGCCTGTAGTGCCGCCAGCCTCTCACGTTCTGTCTGAGACGAGGAAGGTTTTTTTCAGCGGGCCTTCCTGGTCAATCACCTAAACCACCTCTGCATTGACCGGTTCGATGCCCTGAAGTGGTCTTCCAGCCTTATATGCCTCCAACCACAACCACACAGTTCTGGAGTGTCACCGAAATGGGTGTTACAATCCAGGATTATTCCTAGCTTGGCCGGGAACATTAAGGAGTACTGGATGCCTTCTTCTTGCAGGGCTTTTCTCACTTCCAGGAACGATGCTCTTTGAGCTTGGACCTTAGCGGTGAAGTCCGGGAACATTGATACTTTACTGTTCTCTATCATATATGGGCCATTAACACGGGCATTTTGGAGTATGATACCTCGGTCCTTGTAATGTAGGAGCCTCGCCACCACTTGACAGGGGGCAGCCCCGGCACCAGGGGGTGCTCTGGCAACCGGTGTGCCCTCTCCAGGGCAAAGAACTGTGTGAGCAGGCCTGTGGCCTCCGAGGCATGAAGCAAGTCCTTGAGGTAGGACACCATGTTCGTACCCTCCGTTCCTGCCGGGACACCCACCACTCTGATATTGTTGCAGCGGTTCCCACCCTTCGCATCTTCAGCTCGCATTTCAAGTGTTGTCACTCTGATTGTTAGCTTATCAATTTTAGGAGATGTGGCAGCCTGTTCCACAAAGTAAATAAAACTTAATCTTAGCTTGTATAGTTTGAGCAGAAATTATTCAATTCTATAGTTATCACAATTCTGCCAAGAACAAACAGACAGAGAGGAAGTAGAGTAGCTATAATCTGACTAAAATTAATAGCAAGAAAAAGATCTAATAATTTAACATTACTTTCTAATGAATAATATGTAAGAACAACAGGACCAAGATAAATGTTATTAAATATTAAAGATAATGAAAACATAATTATTTATTAACATTTAGCCCAACCCAATTTCCAATATTGAGAAACACTGGTACACTAGAATAGCATGTGTAATAATGTACCTGATTATTTTGTTCTGGACCGGCACACATTGGCATTGTTGGGATCAACTTTTGATTCACATGAGGTGATCAACAATCTATTATAAATAAGGAATGGCTGGGTAATGACTGAAAATACGTTTATTTAGGTTATTATGTGGTGGAATATTTAAAGTTTGATAACTTTCTGTGGTAATGGATATGTACTTAGAAATAGAGGTGCAAATGTGAGTGTAATAAAAAACAAAGTCATCTGGTAGATTAAATTTTAGTTGGAGTGATAAAAACTGTAGAAAAAAAGCACGTTCCAAAAACTGTTTAATCCAGACTATGGGCCGGATTTAGATCTTGGTGGACAGATATCCTGTCTGCTGGAATATAAATACCATAGGATATAATTGGATCTATATTTCGGCGAATGGGATATCCTTCACCATTTTGACAGAGTAACCTGTTCACCAGAAATCACTAAATCAGGCCCTATATCATTATCTTTCCAATGTTTCCAAGAGAAGGATTTATTTTTTAACTCTAGATTCTTGTTATGCCATATAAATGAAGAGAAAAGACATTGCTGTTCAGTATAGTCCGGAAAAAAGGAGTTGGAAACAATTTTACGAGTGAATTTCAATAATGAACAATTGTTCAAATGATTGACATTAGACATGTGTAAAGTCTCATAAAAAGAAAAATTATTCATGAAAGAATTCCATAAAAACCCAGAGTGGGGTAGAAGATTCAAGGAATTTAAGCATAAATGTACATGCTTGCCTAATAAATAATGAGTAGGGGAACAACTTGAAATCAGGAGATTTAGACCACCTTCTGATTTCGGTTGTCAAAGTTTGGACAAAGATATACATGGAGTTTTATTATTCATAACATTTTTGAACAGGTGGAATCTAATTGTCTAAAAATTCATAAGGGAATTTAGTGGGGCAAAATAGATACTGAAAATAAAATATGTTGACAAACAACATTTTTATGGTAACAAAGCGACTCCACAACAATGAAAGATGTAAAGGAGACCAAATAACTTATAGAGAGCTGTGTTTGTCTTTCAAGGAGGAAGCCTTAAATCGTTCAAGGAGTCCATTCAAAGTTAGTACCTTGGAGCATATTGTGTGTACAAGAAACATTCCATGACAATACCTTAGTTTTATTCAAGTTAACTTTGTAGCCTGAACCTTTTGAATCTGTTAACCTCTCCTAAAAGGGAATCAAAGAGACAGAGGGGTTATAAATATATATTAACACATCAACTGCATAGGCTAATACTTTGATTTCCTTTGAATTACATTTAATGCCAGAAATTAAAGGATAACATTTATACGTTCCAAGAGTAACTCAAGACAAAGGACATATAATAAGCGGGATAAAGGACAACCTAGTCCTGTACTTTCTCTCTAAATTAAAATATGGAGAAAAAGTTTTATTGACATAAACAATAGCCCTAGGATATGAATATAAAAATGTAATCAAAGAAATAACCTGGGGACCAAATCCATACTGTTGAAGGGATTTGAACATAAAGTGCCAATTAATATTGTTAAAATCATTCTCTACATCAAGCAAAAGAATAGCAGTAGGAATTTGAAGTTTATATTTTAATGCAATTACATTTTCCAAAAGTTTAGCATTATCTGACTTAAGTCTATTTTAAATAAAACCTGATTGGTCAGTTTTAAATAAAGAAGGAACTACAGATTCAAATCATGAAGATAAGATTTGAGCATACATTTTGCAATTGTAATTTATTAAGGAGATAGGGTGATACTTTTTACAGTAGGTAGAGTGCTTAACTGGCTTTGGGATCGCAGTAATGAGAACCTCAAGGAAAGAGGAACAAGGATTAACTTCATGTAAAAGGGAATTATCTAGTTCCAATAATTTAGCTGCAAACATTAAATAAAATCTTTGGATTAGTTCAATTGAAATGCCATCAGGGCATGGAGCTTTAGCAGGTTTCAGGTTCCTATTGACCGACAATATCTCCTGGGCCGTAATATTTTCCTCCAGAACACTATAGTAATTTCAATTTAAGTATTTTAAGTATTTAAGTATTTTAGAGAAGAAATTATCAAGATTCTTATTGGCAAGGAGACAAATTTGCATACAGTGGGTAGACCCTGCCCCTCCCAAACATTCGGTCTGGCTGACTTCCTTATATGAAACATCCAAGTTGGACTTAGCTAGATCTGGTAGTCGAAAGAAAATTGCATACTGGGACCTTCTGCTTCAATGGAAATAGCTTAAGAATTATTCTTTTTTTATATATATTTGTTGTGTTACTTCCATCTTGAATATGTTATAACGAAGGGCGGGTCCAATGATTATGCCTATTGGATACTCCTTGGACTATGCTGGGTCTTCCTCCGAGATATCGAAAGAGTCCATCTGGTCATACAGATCAAGTGGGAGCGAAACCTATTCTCTTTCTTCTGAAGGAAAGTAGCATGTCGATCTGGAAAAATACCCCTACAGGCTGAAGGTATCGAAAGAACCCACCAAAAAGAGCCGGTGTTATCTTAGGTCGTTGAGTAGGGGTATGAACAGACGGTTTGTCTACTAGGGTTAAAGGCAAATGAGGACAAAAAAAAAAAAAAAAGATTCTTATCGAAAGGATTAAAAGGATTAATATCATCAGAGTAAAGGAACTGATAGAATTTTTCAAAAGACAGCGAAATGTCTGAAACAGAAAGAGAAATGGAATTATCTGTTTCATTAATAATTCTACCAATTTGCCTATTCTAAGTTTCTATTTGATAGTAGTTGGCTAGCATTTTACCGTATTAATTTTGACCACCATAATTTTTTGATGTAATAAAATATTGCATGCTTTTAAGATGGCTATTTTATTGAACTCCATTTGTCTTTTAATTAATTCATTCTAGATCAATTTTGGAAGTATAACATTGATGTCAGATGCCATGTAAAAATGAAAAAATAATCAAAACAGTATTTAGAAATTAAATCCTTATCAGATAAGAGATAATTATTAAATCACCAATGGTTAGATTGAGAAAGATTGGAAAGTTTGTTGATTCAAGAGATGACCCGTGTATGGTCAGATATAAATATTGAGCCCATGAGTGAAGATTGCAAAGAATGTAGAAGCCAACGTGAAATAAAAATAAATTATATTCTGGTTATCTAGGTATGATAGGGAGAAAAAAAGAATACTGTAATAAATCTGAACTACATGAATGTAATGAACCACATAATGAACGAAAGGCACTAGTAGCTTTAAAAGCCTTGTGGGAGTTATCTGGTTGAAATTTTAATTTCGATTTTCAATCGCTAAAGGGGTCATGAATTTAGTTAAAATTGCCTCCAAAATAATATTTGCGATTAAAGGAAAGCAAGTTTTTCTTTATTTACATTCCTAAAGGAAGGGGCAGTTTTTATCGGGCTTTACACATTAAAAAATGAAAGACTTAGGGGCCGATTCCGATTCGGGCCGGAAATCTCTCCGACCGAGCCGGACTCGGAGAGATTTCCGACCGAATCGGACCCTAGCAGCCCTACCGAACGAGTACGATGCGCACGTACGCCATCGGACTTGATTCGGTCAGACTCCCATTGAAGTCAATGGGAGCCAGTCGTACGACGCGTACACGGGCTCCCATTGACTCAATGGGCACGACGCGAACAAGGGCGCCCCCTACAGCGAGTACGCGTCGATGCGGGTCGCGCCGTACATGCACGTGTAGGGGGGACCCATGGATCCCCCCTGTGTGCGACTCGCGCGGCTACGCGTACAGGGGGGTCCGACACGGACCCCCAAAGTACGGCTCCGACTGCTCTTTGGAGTGTGCGGCTCGGTCGGACTGCTCACGGCGCGCATCGTACTTACCCGGCTGGGGAACGTCTCCATTGCCCGGTGCGAGTCGAGTCCGAGCGAGTCGGTCGGTGCGGTTCGACCCGGGAACGAGTCGGTCGGAGCGGTCGGGACGCCCGGACGAGTCGGTCGGCGATTTCGCATCGTACTCGCTCGCCGGACGCACGTACGAATCGGTCGGGAAATAGGGCTCCGAATCGGATCCGGTTAAGCCGAATCCGATTCGGAGCCCTACCGGCCGAGATCGGAATTGGCCCCTTATTTGCTCAAATTTAACAGTAACCAAAGGCCAACGACCCTCATTATCAGATTCTTGAGAGAATACTACCGGGTTCAAAGATTTGTGAAAGAAGATACCAACTCCATATTTCCTCCCAACAGCAGGAGAAAACAAGCATTGGCAAAACCAATATGTCTTTTAGCCATGTTGTACAGCAGTGTGGCTGATGTTTAGCATGGCTAAAAGTTAGTAGCGGGCGTAGAGTAGAGTGGCATAGACGAGAGTTGTGTGGAGTGGATGGCATAGAGTGGCGTGCAGTGGGAAAGAGTAGCATAGAATGAAGTGGCATAGAGTAGAAAGGCATAGAGTAGAGTGGAGTGGCGTAGGGTAGAATGGTGTATAGTGGAGTGGCGTAGAGAGGTGTAGAGCATAGTGGCATGGAGTAGAGTCATGCAGAGTAGTGTAGAGTAGAGTGGCATTGAGTGGTGTTGCATAGAGTGGAGTGGCATAGAGTAGAGCGCATAGAGTGAGGTAGATTGGCATAGAGTGGGGCGGAGTAGTTTAGAGTGTCGAAGAGTGACGTGGAGGGGCATAGAGTAGTATAGAGTAGGTGGCGTAGAGTGGTGGGGAGTGCCATAGAGTGGTGTAGAGTAGAGTGGCACAGAGTAGAGTGACATGGAGTGGAGTAGAGTGGTGTAGAGAGATGTGGAGAGGCATAGAGTAGAGTGGCGTAAAGTGGAGTGACATAGAGTGTAGTGGGATAGAGTATAGTGGCATAGAGTAGAGTGGCATAGAGCAGAGTGAAGTGGCATAGAATAGAGAAGAGTGGAGTGGCGTAAAGTAACATGGAATGACATAGATAGGAGTGGAGTGGTGTAGAGTAGAATGACATACAGTAGAGTGGCATAGAGTTGTGTGGAGTAGAGTAGGGTGCTGTAGAGTGACAATGTGTGGAGTGGAGTGGTGTGGAGTGACGTAGAGCAGTATGGCATAGAGCAGAGTGCTGTAGAATGGAGTGACATAGACTAGAGTGATGTAGAGTAGAGTGGAGTGGCGTAGAGTAGTGTGGAGAGGCATAGGTTAGAGAGGTGTAGGGTAGAGTAGCATAGAGCAGAGTGGCATAGACTGGCATGGAGTGCCGTAGAGTGGAATGACGTAGATTGGCACAGGGTTATGTAGAGTGGCACAGAGTAGAGTAGAGTGGCGTAGAGTGAAGTGGCGAGGAATAAAGCGGCACAGAGTAGAGTGGTGTGGAATGGTGTGGAGTGGTGTGGAGTAAAGAGGCATAGAGTGTCATTGAGTGGCATAGAGTAGAGTGGCGTAGAATGGAGTGGAGTGGCATACAATAGAGTGGTGTAGAGTACAGTAGCATAAAGTAGAGTGACATAGAATAAAGTGGCGTAGAGTGGCATAGAGTAGAGTGGCACAGAATAGAGCAGTGTGAAGTGGTGTAGAGAGGCATAGAGTGGCATGGGGTGGTGTACAGTAGAGGTGCGTAAAAAAGAGTGGCGTGGAGTACAGCGATGTAGAGCAAAGTGGAGTAGAGTGGCCTAGAGTTGGGTGGCATAGAGTAGAGTGGTGTAGAGGGGCGTGGATTGACATAGAATGGAATAGAGTGGGGTAGAGTGGAGTGGAATGGCATAAAGTGGAGTGGCTTAGAGTGGAGTGGCTTAGAGTAGAGTGGCTTAGAGTAGAGTGGGGTAGAGTAGTGTGGGGTAGAGGAGCATAAAGTGGAGTGCAGCCACGGCCCGAGCAGGTTAGAGTGGTAGGGCCAGGTGGGGGGGATTTCGACATACAACGATGAGGGAAAATTAATTATTTATTTAATTTTCCCTTGTCAACGCCTGCCGAAATACCCCCCACCCGGCCCCTCCACCCCACCGCTCTTACCTGCACGGGCCGCAGCTAGTGGAGTGGCACAGAGTGGAGTGGTGTACAGTGGCGTAGAGTGACATATTGTAGGATGATGTAGAGTAGAGTGGCATAGAGTAGGGTGGCATAGAGTAGAGGGGCATAAAGTGACATAGAGTGGAGTGGCATAGAGTAGAGTGGCATAAAGTGGCATGCAGTGGCGTAGAGTTGAGTGGAGTGCATAAGGTGGAGTGGCATAGTGTGGAGTGGAGTAGAGTGGTGTGGAGTGCAATGGAGTGACATAGAGTAGAGTGGCATAGAGTGGTGTTGAGTAGAGTGGCATAGAGTGGAGTGACCTGGGGTGGCATGGAGTGAAGCAGCATAGAGTGGAGTGGCGTAGAGTAGAGTGGAATGGCAAGGAATAGCATAGAATAGAGTGGATTGGCATAGAATGAAGTGGCATAGAGTGGAGTGGTGTAGAGTGGCATAGAGTGGAGTGGCATAGAGTGGAGTAGCATAGAGTAGTGCAATTCTGGTTATAAGTAACTAAAGCATTGATAGAGTGGCAGATAGAGTGAAAGCAACATAAATAAGAAGCATGAAACGAGACATGCAAATACATGCATTGTCATGAATTGATGAATTGTAAAGAAAACCTAATGTGAAATACAAGCACATCTATTGTAAGCAGGAATACGCAATGTAAAATAAAAGTGTATCTTTCGAAGGGAATTCTTCAAAATAAAAGTGCATTTTTGAAAGCATTCAGATTGTGTGTCCAGGAATCCAATTGCTTTAAAACACAACAAAGAACACATGTACTTTGTCCATTCTCCATGAAGGAGTTAACTCAGGAAAGGAAGGGAGGCCTATGCAAGCTAAGTGATTGAATGATTGCAAATGAAAGTGACAACGAAAACAACCATTGGTATATTGTGGGTGGGTTGTAAGCTCACTGATTAGTAAACAACAGTCTTGCAGCACAGTGCATGCGCTGTGTAGGCGAGACCTAAAAAAACATGCTGCACACATGTTTTGGATTCATTGGTAGTACAATGTGTTTCTTGCAAAAAGGGAATTTGAGCATTAAGTTTAGGAAGACGAGACAGTATCATTTGATGTTTGACAGGATTATCTAATCCATGGACATTCCACAATACAACTTTAACCATGGAGGAAGGGAATAAAAAAGAGTTAACAACAGGACATGACAATCTGCAAATATAATAGAGAATAATAGGTGACAACCAAGGGAAAATAAGAAACATTATTAAATCTAGAGAAAAAAAAATACAAGTTTGGATGGTAATATAGGAAAGAGAAAATGAAGTAAGAAATAAGAATGTAATGAGAAAGAAACAAGTAGAAGAGGAAACTTAGTATAATAGTAGATCAAGGGACAGAACCCAGGTCTGGAGATAATGAGAAAAAGACAAAAATATGACATGAGCTAAAAAAATTGCAAAAGGGACATTAAAGCATATATAGTGCAATACAAGAAAACGTCAGGCTCAGATAATATAGTATAAAAATCATGAACTAGATGGTAAAGTGTTCATCACAGATAAGAAAATGCTACAGTGATATTCTTTCAGCCTAGCAGGATCCTCAAAGGATTTGGCATTGCCATTATGAGTAATTTTGCAGATGCAAGGATGTAAGATGCCATAGCAAATGTTCAATTGTCCCAAGGCCAAAACTCAGGTGAATCCTGAGATGTTTTGGCCGCACCACAATAGCTTCTTCTTCTGTTTTGCAGTTTTAATTGCTCACAATGTATGTTATTCAGTAATAACATAATGGTCCCCTATGGTTTAACTGAATCAGATTTAGGGGCAAGACAGTGAGTTCTCTGGATTGTAAATTTAGAAACCTTATGGAAATCCAATAGATCAGGATGAAAAGTCTTCAAAAAGGATATCATATCACCTACTTTCATCCTTATGGAAGAACATAAAGAAGGAGATTGCTGTGGCAATTACACTTTTCCAAATCTTCAGAGTGCCTATGAAGCTAGTCAATGTCATTATCCTTCTTGGTGATCTTTGTTGACATGACTTTCAAATGGTTTATTTGTAATTCCACTTCTGCAAGTCTATTCTCTACCAACACCCATCTTCCTTCGATTTGTTGTAGTTTGTTGTTGTTAGCAATCGTACAAGGTAATAATGCTCTAATTTCATCTAAAACATTATCTACGACCAGATTATTTGGGGAAAACATAAGAGGAGGTGATCATTTTTACTTCTCTTTTGTTTAGTAGCCAAAGAAGATTGATAATTCGTATTTAAATGAGATTCAGAGGCCATTTTACCAGCTGCTGTCTTAGAATTTTTTTTCAAATGCAGAGCTCTGCCCTAATAAAACAAGATGTGAGAAATATTCTATGGCACTGCAAATCGGAAAATATTTGTCAAACAGCAAAAATAAATAATGTTCAAGTCAGTTTTTTTCTTTCCCCCTTTTATTTTCTTTTTTCTTTTTTCCTTACAAATTTGGGAAGGTTAAGAGAAACAGTAGAAAGCCAGGTTACAGAAAGATCAAATAGCATTACATTTGCATCAGCTAAAAAGGGTATACAATGACATAAATAGACAAGCATATAATGGCCCCGATTCACAAAGGCAATCTGAGACAAAAGTCTAACTTTACGACATTTGGTATTCACAGAGGTCATTTACGAGTCGTATCTTTAAGTCCGCAGTCAGGCCGGAATCTCCGCACCTGGGCCATACTCTCCGCACCCGGGCCGTACTCTCCGGCTCGAGCTGTACTCTCCAGCTCGGGCCGGATGAAGTGTAATCAATGGGCCGGAATACAATTTTTTACAAAAAGGAACTTTAGGAACGTGGGATAAATGGTAGATGAGGTCAAGAAAATCAGTTTGGGCAGGGAAAAGTGTGTGGCCGGACACTACATCATATCCCAGAAAAGTTTACTGCTTTGCATCATGGTACATGCAGTCCATGATTTGCGCTCCCCTCAGTGTTGAGCAGTCCTTGATTTGCACTCCCCTCAGTGTTGACTGTAGCGTGACATTGTTGAATATTCTCTACGTTAGCGCCCCCCTTGTTTTATTCCTAAAATTGAGGAGGTTTCTACCTTAGTCAGTTCTTGATATAGTTCTGTATGTGTAATTTATCTTATTTTTGCCGATTCAGGCTAAACCTCAAAGTTTCTCCCCTTATACCTGCCTTGAAGGCATCCCATACTAATCCGGAGATGCGCTCCCCCTATTTAGATAACAAAATTCAGGGATCAACCATTCATATGGGCTTTATAACAGGGGTCTACCAACAGTGCTCTCTCAAAAGTCCATCGAGTAATGTTCCTAGGTATCCCATCCATTACTAATTCAATCACTAGTGGTTTATGGTCTGACATTACTTTAGGGAATAATTCAATCTTAGGATCTCTTATCCATTCTGATGATAGTAAAAAGTAATCCAACCGGGCAAATGTCTGGTGAGGGGCTGAATAATAAGTATAGCCCAGAGCGGATACTTTTAGCTCCTTCCTAACATCTACCAGCCCGATTTCCCTTTCAAGGTTCTTGAAAGCTTTAAACAAACGTGGCTTTCGTCCAGTATAGTTACTAGGTGTTTGAGGCTGCAGACACCTAGAACCATTAAGATTAAAATCCCCGCAAATAATATAGGGAGCCGGCCATAATGGTAGTTCCACAGAAAGAAAATTCAATAAGCTTGATCGTCAAGGACCATTCAACCCGGAGGATCCAGGACTCACCGGTGGTACAGTAGAGAAGAAGTCTGTAATTGCCGCTTGAGGGGTTTGTGAAGCTGTGCATATATTGCTTTCACATTCTGTGATCTGTGTATTGCTGGCTGCAGCAGCTCCTTATTTTACTGCTCCAGTCTCCCTGCAGGCCCCGGCGTTAACTCCGCTTTGGTCTTGCTTCTCCCAGGTGGTTGCTGTGGCTGCTGTACCTGAGCGGTAGCCAGAGTTCTTAGTTTTGTCGTTGGACGGCTTGGTGATTTTTCACGCCATTGCTGCTCTACTCAAACACCCAACTAGGAGTCTAATGCCAGTCCGGGTTCTCCGCCAGCCAGAGCTGCAGCTTTGATGAATAAATTCAGACAGAGAGGCTGTTAGACTTGGCACCATTGGCGTGGGTCTCCCTTCCATTTTTTTGCCGTTGCCTCTTATGTTTTGCTGGTTTTAGATGCTTTTGGGCACTGTGCCACTGCTGTTCAGTGCCACAGTGCAAGTGCTCCCTACTGTAAATTATGTTATGGATTAGTGACTCCATGATTGGATGATTGGTTTACTTGTCAGTCCCTAGTACAGTGCACTGAGTGTGCCCAGGGCTTGTAAATCCAATGCTGCTGGTGGGCTTGCAGCACTGGTTGTGCCACCCACAGAAGCGGCTTGTAAATGTGCCTCGGGCCTGCCATTGCAGAGCCTGTGTGCAGCCTAGGGCTGCCATGTCGACTTGGTGAGTGCACCCACTTACCAGTCCCTAAACCTTCCCTTTACTGCATGTTGGTCACCCCTAAAGTAGGCCCTAGGGCAGGGTGCATTGTAGGTATAAGGTAGGACATGCCCTGGTGTGTGTGGCATGTCCTAATAGTGAATTACAGCCATTTTCGTTTTTCACTATTGCAAGGCTACCTGCTCCCCATAGGCCAGAATGGGCAGACTGACTATTACACCTTATAGTCAGACCTGACCCAGGGAACATGGTACAAAAACGAATTTAGTATGCCTGAACTCAGAATGATAAAATACATCTTTTAGTGAAGTTGGTTTTAACATTCTGTGTTTGAAAATACCACTTTTAGAAAGTGGGTATTTTCTTGCCTAAACTTCCAAGCCTGCCTCTGCTAGGTTGTGTATTCCTTGTCTAGAGATTGAGTGACAGGGGCTGGGGGTGGCTACAGGAGACAGGGTGAGTCAGCACAGGGCTGAATAGGAAGGTCTGCATCCAGAGTGGAGGGAGGAGTTGCACCTGGGTCTGAATAGGGCTGTGCCTGCCTTCCACAATGCTGGCTCCACCTCCTGCCGGGCGTCTGATGGCTCTGCCCCTCACTCACAAAGGAAAGAAGGAGTCAGAAAAACAAAGTGCTCCAGGACTGACCAGAACTGGTTTTGGACTAGGCAGAGGCCTCTCTGCCTTCAGAGAACAAAGGGAAAAGGTGTATAAAAAGGGGACCCAGACCCCTAGGAAATTAGATCACTTCTGGGAAATCAAGAAACCTGTTGCCAAGGAGAAGAACCGGAGAAGCTGAAGGAGGAGTACTGCCCCTGTGCTGTTTTGCTGATTGGGGTTGGCCTGCAGTGGTTGCTTTCTGCCAAGGACAGGAGAAAAGACTTTGCTGTGCTTTGTCATCTTGAAGAAGGGAATCTCCAAGGGCTTGAACTGAGCTTGCCTCCTGCCTGAAGTCACAGGGACACAAAGACTTCACCCCTTCTGTTTGCCTGCATCTGGAACTGCTGTTTTAGCTGCTAACAGAGGGAAATTGCAACACCGACGCCGGCGAGCGACGCCGTAACCTGCACCGAAGCCGTGGGCACCGCTCGTGAAGAGCACGACGCACCGCCCGACTTGCACCGTAGGCCCGACGCCTGCCGACGCCGTGCGACATCGACTCCGAAGCCGCCATCGAGGCCGCTGCCTGCACCGGAGCCGAGGACACCGCTCGTGACGCTCACGACGCACCGTCCCGACTCGCACCGCAGCCCCGACTTCACCGACGCCAGGGCTTCATCATCGCGGAGCCGATCCTCGACGTGGGTGACCCTCGAATCCATCGACGCCGCACCATCGTAAGGAACCGACGCTCGCCGCCATCCGTGACGTCACCTCCCCGACACAGTAAGGAACCGACGCTCACCTCCCTGCGCTGCAGTAAGGAACCGAGACATCACCTCCCCTGGGGTCGTAAGGAACCGACGCCGCCGGCGCCAACGAAGCATCACCTCCCGACGCCGTGCACCGTCTTTGTTTTCATCGAATTCCAGGTACTGTTCTTTGTGGGTCTGCTCGACTCCGGGCCCGACGCCGCGCACCTCGCGGTCGGCGCCGTACTTTGGGATTTCCACCGGTCACGACGTCGTGATAACTCCAAGTGGAGTTATTTGTTGCTACAAGCTTTATTTGAGTGACTATCCTATTTTTGAAGATAACGTGAACTGTCTCTATCATTTTAAGTCTATTTTTGATTACAGTATTGTGGATTTTTGCTATTGGGTCTTGTGATAAGTCTATATAAAGATTACTTATTTTTACATAAACAACCTGTGTGGTGTCCATCTGTAGTGTTTTCACTGTATTACTGTATGTGGTCACAAATGCTTTACACACTGCCTCTGAGATAAGCCTGTCTGCTCGTGCCAAGCTACCAGGGGGTGAGCAGGGGTTATTTTAGGAGTGTTTCCCCTTATCCTGACTAGAAGCAAGGGTCCCTATTTGGACAAAGGTGCAAACCATTGCCAACTAGAGACCCCCAGTTCTAACATTGGTGGTCAGCGGTGAGGATTTGGACTTGCATTTGTGATTCATATACAGTGATTGGTGTACACTACTAGTGAGTGCAGACCAATACGCGACCACATACCTTTTTGATAGGACTTTTTTTCCTTGGAACCTTTATTTTTGTTGAGAACTGCCAATTTTCACCATGAGCAAAAAAGGATCCATTGCACCTGCAGATATTGAATTTGAAGAAGATAGGGTTGATACCTACACTGTGACAGAACTCAAAGCTGTTTGCAAAAAATTTAAAATCTCTATGAGAGGCCTCACCAGGAAGGAGGAGTTTCACAAGGCGCTAAGGGCCTGGTTGGAAGCACGGAATGCCAGTGGGCAGTCCGAGGAGCCTGTGGAGGAGGCAGAGAATTTAGATGGGCAGCTTGAGGGGCCATTGGGCTTAACTGGGAGGAGAGCGCCTTCCAGGGAGGGCAGCAGTGTTTCTCAAAGGGCCTGTCTCCAGAGGAGCTGGAGGACAGGGACAAAAGCAGGATGCATGAAATGGAGATGGCCAAACTGAAACAGGGAAGCCATGATAGCCTTGAGCATAAGAAATTGGAGTTAGAAAGTAAGAGGTTGGCTATGGAAGAAAAGAAGATGCTTTTAGAGCATGAGAGAGTGGTGAGGGAGCTAGAGCTAAAGGCTAGGAGCCTAGAAATCACTCCCTCTGGTGGCAGCACACCTCCAGTGCCTGTAGAAAGTAGAGTGTACATCCCCAAGGAGGTTATTAAGGATTTCATGAAGGGGGAGGACATTGGGCAATGGTTTAAAGCTTATGAGATCGCCATGACATCACACCGGGTCCCTGAGAAGGATTGGGGAGCGGGGTTGTGGGGCCGCTTTGCAGGTGAGGGAAGGGAAACCTTGCTAGCCTTGCCCACAGTGGATCAGATGTCCTATGCCCACCTGAAGGAAGCTTTAGTGGCAAGGTATGGGTTAACTCCAGAGCTTTATAGACAGAAGTTTAGGAACTGCAAAAAGCTGGAGTCTAGTACCTGGGTGGAGTATGTGTCTTATTTTTGCAGAGCATTGGATGGATGGGTGAAGGGTAGCAAAGTAAATGACTTACAGGAGTTCTATGATTTAATCGCATGGGAGCACTTGTCCAGTAGTTGTTTTCCAGAGCTACGCCAGCACCTAGTTGACAGTAAGCTGACTAATCCTAGGAAGCTTGCTGAGGAGGCGGACCGCTGGGTCAGTACCCGGGTCCACAAGGGTCTTGTGGGAGACTCCGCCAAAGGTGGGCAGGGTCCCCAGCAGAAGAGTGGGGGACAAGGGTAAACAGAAGGAGTTCCAAAAAGGGCCCCAAAGTAAACCCCAAGGGAACCAAGGTAAGGGTTCCCAGCCTCCCACTGAGAAAAGACCATGGGTCCCAACAGATAAGTCTGTTCAGAAGGGGCCCAAAGCATGTTTTAGTTATGGTCAGGTGGGTCACTTTGTAGGAAGTCCCAAGTGCCCCAATACCGTGACCACTGCACCCACTGGTGCACCACCCCGGCAGATGGCTAGTGTAGCCCTGGGGGAGAAGTTGGGTGCCCAAGGTGGGTGGGGTCCCGCAGAGATGTCCCTGGTCTCTTTAGGAGACAGTGAGATGGTCCCTAGGACCCAGCTGCCTGATAACACTAAAAATACAGGCAGTGGGTGACCATCAATGGCCATAGGGTGGAGGCTCTGAGAGACACCGGGGCCAGTGTGACAGCTGTCAGTTGTCGGCTGGTGTCTGAGGAGCAGGTGGTCCCCAATGTATTCTACCCTGTAGTTGCCGCTGACAACTCAGAGAGCCACTGCAAGGTGGCCCAGGTTCCCTTTGAGTGGGGGGTCTCAGGTATCCTTCAAGTAGCTGTGAGGCCAGCCATGCCTGTTGACTGTCTGCTAGGCAATGATTTGGAGAGCTCCCCTTGGGCGAAGGTGGAGCGGAGGTCTCATTTGGAGATGTTGGGTCTGCCAGAGTGGGCGTGTGTGACCACTCGGTCAATGGCAGCCGGTAAGGGTATTCAAGAGGACCTGGAGCCTGGAAGAAGGGCCCAGGTGCCTGCCTTAAAGAGAGGAGGCAGGGGGCGCGGGAAACCGGCCCCCGAAGTTCCCACGGTCCAGGAGGAGGCAGACCTTGAGGGGGATGCCCTGGAACCTACAGGGGAACAAGTGGCTGAACTGGGGGACCTGCCTGAGCTGACCCATTGGCAGCAGGAAGGAGGCCCCTCCAGGGAAGAATTCTGCGAGGAGCAGAACAAGTGCCCTTCTCTTGAGGGCTTGCGGCAACAGGCTGTAAGCCAGGCAGCAGGTGATCAGTCTGGATCACACTGGATCTATTGGGAGAATGGTCTCCTGTATAGTGAGCCTAAGGTTGCTGAGCCTGGGTCAGCCCGTGTGCTGGTGGTACCCCAGCGCTTCAGAGCCTTCCTACTGGGTCTGGCTCATGATGTGCCTTTAGCAGGACATTTGGGGCAAGACAAGACCTTTCAAAGGCTTGTCACCCACTTTCATTGGCCCCAAATGCGCAAGAGTTCAGATACTCATTGCAGGACCTGTCAGACTTGCCAGGCAAGTGGTAAGAGTGGGAGGAAGCACAAGGCTCCTCTCCAACCTTTCCCTGTTGTCAGCACCCCCTTTGAGAGGGTGGGTATTGACATTGTGGGGCCTCTGGATCCCAAGACAGCCATAGGCAACAGGTTCATCCTGGTCTTGGTGGACCATGCCACCCGGTACCCGGAAGCCATCCCTCTTCGGACAGTGACGGCCCCCGTGGTGGGACGTGCACTGATGGGGATTTTCTCCCGTGTGGGGTTCCCCAAGGAGGTGGTGTCTGACCGTGGTACTAACTTCATTTCCAAGTATATGAAGTCCCTGTGGCAGGAGTGTGGTGTAACCTATAAGTTCACCACTCCTTACCACCCCCAAGGTAATGGGCTGGTTGAGAGATTCAACCGGACCCTTAAAGGCATGATTATGGGTCTGGAAGAACCCATGAGGCGTAAGTGGGACGTCCTCTTGCCATGCCTGCTCTTTGCTTACAGAGAGGTGCCCCAGAAGTCCTTAGGGTTCAGTCCCTTTGAACTGCTGTACGGCCATCCTGTAAGAGGACCTCTGAGTCTGGTCAAGGAAGGCTGGGAGAAAGCTCCCAGGAAAACTCCCCAGGATGTATTTAGTTACATGCTGGCCTTCAGGAACCAGACTCGGCGTTTCAGACAACTCGCTGAGGCGAATCTGGAAGCCAGCCAGGAAGAGATGAAACGTTGGCATGATCAGAACGCCACTCTGATCGAGTTTCAGCCTGGACAAAAGGTTTGGGTCATGGCCCCAGTGGAGCCCTGTGCGCTCCAGGATAAGTGGACCGGACCATTTGAGGTGGTGGAGCGCAAGAGTGATGTCACCTACTTGGTGGACTTGCAGTCTCCCAGGAACCCCTTGCGGGTCCTGCATGTGAACCGCCTGAAGCCCCACTTTGAGAGGTCTGAAGTGGGCATGCTCTTAGCAACAGATGCTGGGATGGAAGAGGAGACTGAACCTCTTCCTGACCTCCTGTATGCAAAAGAGCAAGATGGGTCAGTGGATGGTGTGAACCTCTCTCCCACCCTGACCCCGGAACAGCAGAATGACTGTCGCCAACTGTTGGGACAGTTTTCTGATCTGTTCTCCCTGACTCCCAGTATCACTGAATGGTGCATCCATGATGTGGATACTGGGGACAGTCCTCCTGTGAAGCATAAAACTTACAGAGTGACTGACAGGGTGAGAGCTTGCATCAAGGAGGAGGTCTCCAAGATGTTTGCCTTAGGGGTGATTGAGTCCTCTAACAGTCCTTGGGCCAGCCCAGTGGTCTTGGTCCCAAAGGCTGCCGCGCCTGGTGCCACACCTGAACTCCGGTTCTGTGTGGACTACCGAGGACTCAATTCAGTCACCAGGACTGACGCGCACCCCATCCCCAGAGCTGATGAGCTCATTGATCGGTTAGGGGCTGCCCAGTACCTCAGCACGTTTGATCTAACGTCTGGATACTGGCAGATCGCCTTAACTGATGGGGCCAAAGAGAGGTCAGCATTCTCCACACCAGATGGGCACTACCAATTCCGGGTGATGCCCTTTGGGATGAAGAATGCCCCTGCCACCTTTCAGAGGTTGGTCAACCAGGTGTTGGCTGGGCTGGAGGATTTCAGTGCCGCCTACCTGGATGACATTGCAGTGTTCAGCGCCACTTGGGAGGAACATCTGCACCACCTCTGGGAAGTGTTGAAGGCGCTGCGGAGGGCAGGCCTCACGATCAAGGCGAGTAAGTGCCAGATCGGGCAGGGTTCTGTGGTGTACTTGGGACACCAGGTAGGGAGCGGCCAGGTGGCGCCCCTACAGCCCAAGATAGATACCATCCTGGCTTGGGAACCCCCAAAACCCAAACAGAGGTGAGGGCCTTCTTAGGACTCACCGGGTATTACAGGAGGTTTGTCAAGGGGTATGGCAACATTGTTGCACCCTTGACTGAGCTGACTTCCAGGAAGCAGCCCAGGAAAGTGAACTGGACTGATGCCTGCCAAAAGGCTTTTGATGCCCTGAAATCGGCCATGTGCACGGCGCCCGTGCTTCAGGCGCCCAACTTCTCAAGGGAATTCATTGTGCAGACAGATGCTTCAGAGCATGGTGTTGGGGCTGTGCTTTCACAGATGAATGAGGAGGGCCTAGACCAACCTGTAGCCTTTATTAGTAGGAGGTTACTCCCACGGGAACAGAGGTGGAGTGCGATTGAACGTGAAGCATTTGCTGTGGTCTGGGCACTGAAGAAGTTGAGACCATACTTGTTTGGGACTCACTTCCGGGTTCAGACAGACCACAGGCCCCTCAGATGGTTAATGCAGATGAGGGGTGAGAATCCAAAACTGTTGAGGTGGTCCATTTCCCTACAGGGGATGGACTTTACGGTGGAACACCGCCCTGGTACAGAACACGCCAATGCTGATGGTCTGTCCAGATTTTTCCGCCTTAGTGATGAGAACTCCCAGGAGGAAGGGTAGTTCTCCCCACATTTCAGCTGGAGGGGACACGTGTTAGACTTGGCACCATTGGCGTGGGTCTCCCTTCCATTTTTTTGCCGTTGCCTCTTATGTTTTGCTGGTTTTAGATGCTTTTGGGCACTGTGCCACTGCTGTTCAGAGCCACAGTGCAAGTGCTCCCTACTGTAAATTATGTTATGGATTAGTGACTCCATGATTGGATGATTGGTTTACTTGTCAGTCCCTAGTACAGTGCACTGAGTGTGCCCAGGGCTTGTAAATCCAATGCTGCTGGTGGGCTTGCAGCACTGGTTGTGCCACCCACAGAAGCGGCTTGTAAAATGTGCCTCGGGCCTGCCATTGCAGAGCCTGTGTGCAGCCTAGGGCTGCCATGTCGACTTGGTGAGTGCACCCACTTACCAGTCCCTAAACCTTCCCTTTACTGCATGTTGGTCACCCCTAAAGTAGGCCCTAGGGCAGGGTGCATTGTAAGTATAAGGTAGGACATGCCCTGGTGTGTGTGGCATGTCCTAATAGTGAATTACAGCCATTTTCGTTTTTCACTATTGCAAGGCTACCTGCTCCCCATAGGCCAGAATGGGCAGACTGACTATTACACCTTATAGTCAGACCTGACCCAGGGAACATGGTAGAAAAACGAATTTAGTATGCCTGAACTCAGAATGATAAAATACATCTTTTAGTGAAGTTGGTTTTAACATTCTGTGTTTGAAAATACCACTTTTAGAAAGTGGGTATTTTCTTGCCTAAACTTCCAAGCCTGCCTCTGCTAGGTTGTGTATTCCTTGTCTAGAGATTGAGTGACAGGGGCTGGGGGTGGCTACAGGAGACAGGGTGAGTCAGCACAGGGCTGAATAGGAAGGTCTGCATCCAGAGTGGAGGGAGGAGTTGCACCTGGGTCTGAATAGGGCTGTGCCTGCCTTCCACAATGCTGGCTCCACCTCCTGCCGGGCGTCTGATGGCTCTGCCCCTCACTCACAAAGGAAAGAAGGAGTCAGAAAAACAAAGTGCTCCAGGACTGACCAGAACTGGTTTTGGACTAGGCAGAGGCCTCTCTGCCTTCAGAGAACAAAGGGAAAAGGTGTATAAAAAGGGGACCCAGACCCCTAGGAAATTAGATCACTTCTGGGAAATCAAGAAACCTGTTGCCAAGGAGAAGAACCGGAGAAGCTGAAGGAGGAGTACTGCCCCTGTGCTGTTTTGCTGATTGGGGTTGGCCTGCAGTGGTTGCTTTCTGCCAAGGACAGGAGAAAAGACTTTGCTGTGCTTTGTCATCTTGAAGAAGGGAATCTCCAAGGGCTTGAACTGAGCTTGCCTCCTGCCTGAAGTCACAGGGACACAAAGACTTCACCCCTTCTGTTTGCCTGCATCTGGAACTGCTGTTTTAGCTGCTAACAGAGGGAAATTGCAACACCGACGCCGGCGAGCGACGCCGTAACCTGCACCGAAGCCGTGGGCACCGCTCGTGAAGAGCACGACGCACCGCCCGACTTGCACCGTAGGCCCGACGCCTGCCGACGCCGTGCGACATCGACTCCGAGCCGTCATCGAGGCCGCTGCCTGCACCGGAGCCGAGGACACCGCTCGTGACGCTCACGACGCACCGTCCCGACTCGCACCGCAGCCCCGACTTCACCGACGCCAGGGCTTCATCATCGCGGAGCCGATCCTCGACGTGGGTGACCCCGAATCCATCGACGCCGCACCATCGTAAGTGAACCGACGCCTCGCCGCCATCCGTGACGTCACCTCCCCGACACAGTAAGGAACCGACGCTCACCTCCCTGCGCTGCAGTAAGGAACCGAGACATCACCTCCCTGGGGTCGTAAGGAACCGACGCCGCCGGCGCCAACGAAGCATCACCTCCCGACGCCGTGCACCGTCTTTGTTTTCATCGAATTCCAGGTACTGTTCTTTGTGGGTCTGCTCGACTCCGGGCCCGACGCCGCGCACCTCGCGGTCGGCGCCGTACTTTGGGATTTCCACCGGTCACGACGTCGTGATAACTCCAAGTGGAGTTATTTGTTGCTACAAGCTTTATTTGAGTGACTATCCTATTTTTGAAGATAACGTGAACTGTCTCTATCATTTTAAGTCTATTTTTGATTACAGTATTGTGGATTTTTGCTATTGGGTCTTGTGATAAGTCTATATAAAGATTACTTATTTTTACATAAACAACCTGTGTGGTGTCCATCTGTAGTGTTTTCACTGTATTACTGTATGTGGTCACAAATGCTTTACACACTGCCTCTGAGATAAGCCTGTCTGCTCGTGCCAAGCTACCAGGGGGTGAGCAGGGGTTATTTTAGGAGTGTTTCCCCCTTATCCTGACTAGAAGCAAGGGTCCCTATTTGGACAAAGGTGCAAACCATTGCCAACTAGAGACCCCCAGTTCTAACAGAGGCCCACTTGGCGGACGAGCCAGAGATGATTTTAAAATTGATGATTGCACGGTCAGCCCACATTCTGGCAATCCAAGCCACTATCTCTAAACGGATGTCATTCCATGCTGATCGTGGCGAACTCAGGTAGGAGACGGCACCCCGCAGCACTAAGCTATCCCCATCTTGCCTCTAGTGAGAAAATGCTTTCATCAGAAAATATATGTGCAGGACTAAAATGGCCAGCAACAATGTAGAAATAAATAACTTATGATAAAGGCCTTCACTTTGTAGTTCATACAACATAAATACTAGAAATAGTCAGAAAACCAAGTAGGCATTTCATACAAGGTGGTAGAGAAGTTAAGGGAGGCTACTTAGTTGGTTACTTCATTAGTAAAAAGAAAATAAGCCTCACAAAGAAAAAACAAAACAGTGACTGCAATCCGTCTACGGCAAAAGTGATTGTGAATCCTACATAAAAGTGGCTAAAATCTCACTGACAGGGCATTAAACCATCACAAATAATAGGATAGAAAGAGCAGGCAACAGAACACCAAAACTGGGAGCCAATAAATCAAGCAGCTACATGACCACACGGAGCTCAATGGATTGTGGCTGTCTTATGTGCAGCGTAGCCATGCCCCTATGTGAGGCAATTTGAATTTCCCTGTCTGTGACCCAGGCAATAGTAATGCCAATCTCCTGCTAGACCTTTTTCAAAACACTAATCTTGCTCAAAACACAAATAAACCTGTCTTGAAAGGTCACAATGGGACTTAATATTTGTCTCCAGCAACCGCTATCTGTTATTGCTTACCACTGTACATGAAATATTCCTGGGTGGACTGATCATTCTGCCATTTCATTTCTTCGATTACTTTCCTCATCACACCCTAGATTTGCTATTGTCTCTAATCCTCATTTTGGGAGAATCTGGTTGTGATACAGAATAGTGCTGCAATGCTTTCCATCTCTCCCTCTAGTTTAACTTTTGGCCGCAACACCTGCTTTTGTAGTTATAATGAGCAGATCCCAGCTGCTCTAGACTCCTCCATACTCAATAATCTAATCACTCAGAGCAGAACTCTTCTCCCTGTCTCTTGATTTACTCCATCTCTTAAAGAGTTAAAACACTCTTGTAAAAGACTCAAATGTAAGGGGCATTCCTCTTATGACTCCAGTGACAAGCTCATCTATCAAAAGTATCTACAATTATAGACACCTCAAATTTCTCCTCAGGTCTCCCCCCTTTATAATTTCTTCCTCTCCGATAGCTGCCTCCCAAAAACATGGACAGAACTACTCATAGCCCGTTTACTAAATAAAAAAAGTGATTTTAGGTTTTACAGTCTTAGTTAATTATCGACCAGTATACTTCAAAGAGGTGCTATAGCAAGTAACTCCTTCATGTCCTTTCTCCCCACGGTTACCAAAAGTCTTATGTCAATTCCTAATTATGTTCACACCTGGAGCCTCATCATTTCTTTGATTATCAACAGTTGGGCATCAGTCCATCCTTTGGAATCATGACTGTTTTAGTCAAAGCCTTAAAATACATTCATCTCTGCCTTTACTATGTGTAAGGAAACAGGCCTTTTGCAGATTCCCCCCCACACACATTTTGCCCCCATTTGGACTAATAGCTGCCAGTTTTTCGACTCTTGAGAGTGCACTGAGGCCTGCTAACCAGACCTCAGTGCCACTTTTCTAACCCCTTACAAAGTGTATGTCGAAGTGGCTACCCCAAATTGGCAGCGACTGACTTATAAGTCCCTAGTATATGGTACCCAAGGCATGTAAGGCAGAGTGTCCACCCAGGGCTGTAGCACTGATTGTGCCACCCCGTGTGTGACTAAGTACAAAATGGGTCCCAGGCTACCACTGCAGAGTGGAAGGGCAGTACTAACACTGTTAGTTTGACTTTGCCATTCAAACAAATTGCAAAACCCTCACTTCCTTTAACAATATATGTAAGTCTCCTGAAAGGAATGCCTAGCAAGCGTTAAGGCAGGAAGCTGAATATTATTAAGCAGGCCATTTATTTCATATATGTCCTGACAGCAATACTTCCAAACTGTTGTATTGCTGTGGGAGAGGTAGTAGCCCCATTGGCTAAGACAGGGTTAACGGCTGACCACTCAGCCTGGCTAACTTCTGAATGGGACTACTTAGATGGGTACTGTAACTTACCAAATTAATCGTGGCATTAAACCAGACTTGTGCCCAAGTCAAAGATAATCTCACTATTATAGAAATACAACTTTTAGAAAGTTGCTACTCGGTGACCCACTTTGTCCAGTGGCCGCACACGGTCACTGGCCACCAGACAGCTTTCTGCCCGTCTGGGGAGTTGTGTGAATGAATCCCAGGCTTAGAAAAAATAGCAGCATGCTACAGGGTGAGGTGTTACCTCCCCTTTGCATGAAGCCACACAGGGTGTTGACCCAAAAGTTGAGCTTCAAAGGCGAAGCCACCTTTGGTGGGCACATTGATATCACACTCTTGAGGGGCTGCCCTTTATTCAGGTAAACAGGCTGGTGTTGGGAACAGATGAGGAGACCAGTGCCCAAACTGGTTTTCCTGTGGGCGTGCTGTCCATAGGTAGCCACACCTCTAGGGTGGGCTACCAACTCCTAACATCTGAGGAAATTTCAGACATATTGAGAGTGGGCAGAATGGTGCACTCTGAGATTGCTAGATACCACACATAGCCAAAATGTCATCACCAAGAGGGAGAGAACCTGGTAGTCCATTGGCTAGTGGACGCATCATCCCCCCAGGGCACTTTCTGGGCATAAATATGGCACCCCTGGCACCCTGAACCTCAGATCACGCCAGAACTGGAGAAAGGGTGGAAACAGGACTGCCTTGCTGACCCCTGGTCTTGGAAAAGAGAGGTTGCACCATCTGCTGGACTTCACCTGCCGCACCTTGGCTACATGGGCATCATTTAGGGGTCCCCAGGGGTCGTATCTGCGAACAGTGGCTTGTCCCTTGCGAACCCTGGCACTGCCTTTGTGACTCCTGGTCTCAGAGGTGGTGAAACCAGAGTTTGGAGCATAGGTGGTTGGAGCTCCACTCTCCTTGTTTTCTGTCAATTTGGAATTACACTAATAGTGAATAATATCACATGATTCACTATTAGTGTAATACAAATAGAGTACAATTAGCTGGAATATGACCTCCCTTGGCAGCTGAGGTAAGTAAAAAAAAAGGTTTTAAATGTAAGTTGTGGTCTTGTTTGTGGTTGAGAGTGTGTTTCTGTGAGAGAGTGTGACTGTGTGTGTTTATGTATAAACATGTGTGGGAGCGAAAATTCAGGCCAAAGGGTGAGAGATGTCACTTCCGCTACCTCTGGCATCTTGGTGGATTGACGTCCATGTTGGGCTAGCGAAGAGAGGACTGTGCCTGTGGCTCCTGGTTCAGAGAAAAGTTGCTCCTTAGCCCCAGGCCAAAGAAGTGACTTCCAGGTTCAGTCAGCTGACCCCCTGGAACCAGCACCAGGACCAACAAAGCTGAAGTAGCCCACTCTGCAAGTCAGTAGCCACTCCAGAAGAGTCCCAAGAGAACGACCCTTGATGGCCAAAAGTTGGACCCGAGTCAGCTGGACCTGAGAGTGTCATCTGAGTCCAGATTGGTCACCCAAGAGGGATACCAATGTCCAACAAGGGATATTGCTGCGACCGCTGTGGATGGAGACTGCTAGCCCAGCCACAGCAGGCCTTCTTCTGCCTCAAATAGAACTTCGAGGGACCTGACCTCTGTGGCCGAAGTCACCCCTCCTGACCCTTGGACAGAGGAATCACCACAAAGGCACCCCAGTTGACTGCACAGCACCCAGAGCATCCTTGAGCAGCTTCCACCTCCTGCATCCTCAGCATCAGGACCACTCCATTGAAGCCTATAGTGGTCATGTTGTGACGTTTGGAACTGGACTGGAAAATGCTTTGGTGGCCAGGTAACTGTCCAAATACTCCTTGTTGGCCCCCATACCTTCTCCCTTTCAGATATGGTCGCCCAAGTCGGGCCGGAGTAGCTGAACACAACTCTTACAAACTTTTCAAAACCTTGCAAACTTTACAGTTACGAGTGCTTGTTTGCCGGTAAACTGATATTTAATTTTCTTTGAAAATCTGTATCTCTGGAACCCTCCTGTGAATTTTGCTCATCTTGGGCTCTAAAATTCATAAAAATAAAATCTATTTTTATAAATTGGCATTGGATTTCTTTCATCTTGTGTGACTTTCTTATTTCGTTGTTTGGTACTGGTGAATGCTTTACAATAGCGCCTTTGTTTAAGCATTGCTGTTCGAAGCCACAGCTACCCATGGTTGAACTTAAGGTTTTACAAACGTGTCTGAGTGGACCGAATGCATTACATGGTAAGGTCACACAGCCACACCATATAATATACCCAAATCCTCACACTTTGACAATTTATCAGCTTTCTTTCTTCTAGATCTTTCTGCATCCTTTGACATAGTATCCCACCCACTCTGATTACCCATCTAACAGAGTCTGGGATAGGGGGAAGTGTCCCATAGTGACTCTCTTCCCTTCTCTCTGATTGTACGCAATCTAGTTTTCTTCATCTTGTCCAGTCTGAATGCAAAACATCTACTGGAGTGTACTTAGACCTAATCTCTATATGGCCCCTCTTGCATATTTGATTGACTCTTTTGGTTTAGCTTTCATTTTATATGCCAATAACACACAATTGATCTTGAGACTAGATTAGGAAATTCGTTCCTCAAGTCCCAATTTAAGGCCTGCATGTCATTCATTGCTTGCTGAATGAGCAACACCTCACTCAGCCTTTACTCATCCAACACAGGAGTGTTAGTCTATGACACCTCCTATATATGGGATTTCTACATGTGACCTTTTAAGTGTTCTTTAGAAATGGTAAAATGAATCAGGCAACAAAAGCGAAGGAGACACTTAACAATGTATCCAGGCTAGCTTAGCAATCGTCCATATCCTGCAATCCACTGCTTATCATTGTTGTAAGAAGGTGTTATTCTGTGAAAGCCTAATGTAAGTTCTTTTAAAGGTCTGAAAACCTCAAAGAGAAGATCAAATCTCATGGCAGATTGTTTTGCATGTTTTGTGAATTGCGTTTGATTTATCAAATTAATAGAATTAAGTTTGACGTTGAACTGTAGTGTTGTTGGTATCCATCAATTAGACCGGCTGTCCTCTAGAATGACTCACATGTCCACTATTAATGGATGTCATAATCTGTAACTATTGTAAATAATGAGAATATATTCAATTAACCTGTACAGAAAGGTGAGGTAAATTCCATAGACTGTGTGATTAAAATGGAAATTAGAGATTCATTTCAGAAATTTGAGAAGAACGGGACTAATAGAACAGTGCTTGAGTATTTCACCAGCTTAAAAAACAAGCAATGGCAAAGCCAATAGGTCTCACTTTTTTTAAACAGACAATGACAAAGCTAATAGGTGTGACATTTTGTGTGTGGGCTGGGTGCATGGTAATATATGGGTCCTTTTAAAACCATTAGGGTGACAGCAGACTCGGTGAGAGGGGAAGCCCCTTGAGTCGCTGCGATACAAAAGGGGATGATGGACGGAACGTTTGAGCCAATCAAACACTCACCCCCAGTCAACTGATCTGGGTTTAATCCATCATCATTCTTTAGCTCACTCCACCACCCCAGTTCAGACATGGCCATATGCAAATCAGTCTGACCCTGTGCCTCATGGGAACAGTCCAGCCCGAACTGCCAAGCCATGTCTTCCCTGGACCGGAAACAAGCATCCTAGGACCGGTTTCTGGCATTTCAGCCGTCATCAGCCAGGCTTGCTTGAATCCAGTGGCAAAGTGAGCAAGGGACCCACGTCTGGGCATACCCCCGCCAACTTAGGGCGACCAAAGCGATACAAAAGGGGATGATGGACGGAACGCTTGAGCCAATCAAACACTCACCCCCAGTCAACTGATCTGGGTTTAATCCATCATCATTCTTTAGCTCACTCCACCACCCCAGTTCAGACATGGCCATATGCAAATCAGTCTGACCCTGTGCCTCATGGGAACAGTCCAGCCCGAACTGCCAAGCCATGTCTTCCCTGGACCGGAAACAAGCATCCTAGGACCGGTTTCTGGCATTTCAGCCGTCATCAGCCAGGCTTGCTTGAATCCAGTGGCAAAGTGAGCAAGGGACCCACGTCTGGGCATACCCCCGCCAACTTAGGGCGACCAAGCGATACAAAGGGGATGATGGACGGAACGCTTGAGCCAATCAAACACTCACCCCAGTCAACTGATCTGGGTTTAATCCATCATCATTCTTTAGCTCACTCCACCACCCCAGTTCAGACATGGCCATATGCAAATCAGTCTGACCCTGTGCCTCATGGGAACAGTCCAGCCCGAACTGCCAAGCCATGTCTTCCCTGGACCGAAACAAGCATCCTAGGACCGGTTTCTGGCATTTCAGCCGTCATCAGCCAGGCTTGCTTGAATCCAGTGGCAAAGTGAGCAAGGGACCCACGTCTGGGCATACCGCCAACTTAGGGCGACCAAAGCGATACAAAGGGGATGATGGACGGAACGTTTGAGCCAATCAAACACTCACCCTCAGTCAACTGATCTGGGTTTAATCCATCATCATTCTTTAGCTCACTCCACCACCCCAGTTCAGACATGGCCATATGCAAATCAGTCTGACCCTGTGCCTCATGGGAACAGTCCAGCCATGTCTGAACTGGGGTGGTGGAGTGAGCTAAAGAATGATGATGGATTAAACCCAGATCAGTTGACTGGGGGTGAGTGTTTGATTGGCTCAAGCGTTCCATCCATCATCCCCTTTGTATCGCTTTGTTCGCCCTAAGTTGGCGGGGTATGCCCAGACGTGGGTCCCTTGCTCACTTTGCCACTGGATTCAAGCAAGCCTGGCTGATGACGGCTGGAATGCCAGAAACCGGTCCTAGGATGCTTGTTTCCGGTCCAGGGAAGACATGGCTTGGCAGTTCGGGCTGGACTGTTCCCATGAGGCACAGGGTCAGACTGATTTGCATATGGCCATGTCTGAACTGGGGTGGTGGAGTGAGCTAAAGAATGATGATGGATTAAACCCAGATCAGTTGACTGGGGGTGAGTGTTTGATTGGCTCAAGCGTTCCATCCATCATCCCCTTTTGTATCGCCTTGAGTCGCTGCGGCAGGAGTCGCTGACGCTGTCATCTCTCGCCCAGAGGCGCTGCATTTAAATCAGAAGGGGGTCCCACTGTGCAGGGTGACCGCAGACCCGGTGAGAGGGGGCATGACTCAAAGACCCTCGAGTCCCTGTGGCAGGAGTCGCTGACGCTGTCATATCGCGCCCGGAGGTGCTGCATTTAAATCAGAAGGGGGTCCCGCTGCGCAGTGTGACGGCAGACCAGGTGAGAGGGGGCAGGACTCAAAGCCCCACAAGTCTCTGTGGTAGGAGCCACTGATGCTGACATCTTACGCCCGGAGGCGCTGCATTTAAATCAGAAGGAGGTCCCGCAGCGTGGGACGCGCCCGGGCGCGTGCCTGGGCAAAGACCAGGCCGGAAGTGGGCCTGTCTGCACCCGTCCATGGCCGGACAAGGCTGGGCTGGGCCCCCTCTCTTTCAGCCGAAGCAGCAACAATATAAGGCGAGTCTTAGCGTGACGCGCGCAGCGGGCATCTCGCAGCATATCACAGCCGTAGGGCTACTGTGTTTTAAACCACTTCTGTTTTGTCTTTCACTGTGTGTGACTTTGTTTTTTAAACTGCGCCATAACATCCTTTGTTTTACATACTTGACTACTGCCTCAGTCCCCGGTCCGCCACGGCGTCTGCCGATTGTGCGGAGGGACGGAAGTAGGCATTCCTCTATCCTGACCGGAAATAGGGTCAGCGCTTTAGCTGCTCACTCGCTCTGGGCTATTTAAGGCGAATCTTAGCGCGACACGCGCAGCGGCGCGCCGTCCGCGCCAGTTTTTGCCAGTCGACAGGACCGTATGTTCCTCCCGCCTTTCCCCAGGGTTATATCTGCTTTATGGGTGAGTGTGCAAAATAAAGGAAAATAAAGGAAATGAATATAAAACAATATTCCAGTCGCGAGTTAAGTAACCTTAACCGTGATCACTTGGAGCAACCAGTAATCCCAGGAGATATTGACTATATTTGCCGGCAGTCAAATGCAAGTTCTTCCACACATGTGTCCCCTACCACTTCACAAGTCTCGCATAATATCCATAATACAAAATCTTCAAAGACTTTAAAAGGAATATACCTGAATGCCCGCTCTATACCAAAACATATAGTTGAAATATTGGACCTTTTGGATGCAGAATCTCCTGATATCTGCTTCATAACTGAATCCTGGCTACATGAATATGCCTCTCCAGACGTTGCAATTGCCTTTCCACCGACATACGAGATAATTAGAGTTGATAGAAAGGGAAAGAGAGGAGGGGGCCTACTTATTGCCACTGGTCCAGGCATAAAAATTACTTCTTTGGACTCAATAAGTACCAAACAGATTGAATTATGCATCTTTAGAATCAATGGTACATCTCAAGGCCCATGGAGAGGAGCTCTTGTATATAGACCCCCTGGCCCAAAGAAAGATTTCACACACATGCTGTGTGAACAGATAGCCCCACATGTACTTGCTACTGACCAATTCCTTTTAGTAGGGGATTTTAATTACCATGCTGAAATCTTGACTGACTCAGACACCAATCAGCTTACCACTGAAATGGATTCTCTGGGGTTAGTTCAAATGGTGACAGGCCCAACTCACACTGCTGGACATACCCTTGATCTATTATTCACCAATTCCCTGGGTGTCACAGTCGAACCCTCCCTCCCACTACTGTGGTCAGACCACCATCTTGTAAAATTTTCGATCCCAGCTTTTTTAGAAAAGATAGAGCATAAAAATGAACAAATTTGGCGCAGGTCCTGGCGAAAGGTCACGGCCTGCTCTTTTTCAGCTTTTTCAGGCCACTCTCAAAAGACCAGGCCGAAAATGTCGACAGGATGGCAACTACCTTCGAAGATGAAATCACTCGCACCTTAGACAAGATCGCCCCGTTTACTAAGGTGAAAATCAAATCTAGATCTGCTCCTTGGTTCACGGAGCAACTAAAAATAATAAAACATTCCTGTAGAGTGATTGAACGTAAGTGGAGAAGGAGTAAAGATCCTACGGATCACAGAAAGTATAAACATATTCATCGTAATTACATGGAGAGCATCAGACAGGCAAAGAAACTGTTTTTGCTAAATCGCATCGAAAAAGCGGCAAACTCTAATAAGGAGCTCTACAAGGTCCTAAAGGAGTTTACGTCCCTCCCCCCAACTAAAGACAGGGGTCGCTCCTTCGCAGGATTGGATAGATTCCCTCTCCAAGTTCTTCGATGATAAAATTAATGTAATACACAACTCCTTCCCACCTCAAGAAGCTCCAATTAAAAATTTGGAAACTAACCCAGTCTTACAAACATGTCAGTCCCCCGTCCTGGACGAATTCTCCCAATTTGAATCCACTGAAGTGACAGATGCCATGTTAAAAATAAAATCTGGCTCGCCAGCTGACCCTGTCCCACCACGTTTCTTATTAACGATAGCCCCCATTCTCCATGAAAGCGTCACTGACTTACTCAACTATTCATTAGTCCAAGAAACAGTTCCCAAAATATGGAAAACCGCTAGAGTTAGACCCATCCTGAAGAAACCTACTGCAGACCCTAATCTCTTGGTCAACTACCGTCCGATCTCACTGCTCCCATACTTTGGGAAAGTACTCGAATCCATGGTCAACAGACAACTTGTTCACCATCTTGAGAGTAACCATCTATTGGACCCCTCACAGTCTGGTTTCAGGGCCGCCCATAGCACTGAGACAGCGCTGGTAGAGGTAGTGGACAACATCAGACTATCATTGGACAGAGGACAATCCTCTATTCTCATTCTACTAGACCTGTCGGCAGCTTTCGACACCATCTCCCACAGCATTCTAATACAACGGCTAGGGGAGATTGGTGTCAGAGGGAAGGCCCTGGGATGGTTTAAGAGCTATCTGATAGGTCGAGTTACCACTGTCCAAGTTGGCGACATCAGTTCCTGTCGTAGGCCAGTCACGATGGGAGTACCACAGGGCTCTATCTTGAGCCCAACACTTTTCAATCTTTACGTAACACCACTGGCCAGGGTGATTAGATTGTACGGCTTTGACGTAATGTCATATGCTGATGACACTCAAATTCTAGTCACCCTTGGTCAGAACCCCATAGACACCAAGGCCCGCTTCAGGGACTGTATGACCCATGTTAACAGGTGGATGAACGAAAACCATCTACAGCTAAACAGTGATAAAACTGAGATAGTATTCTTCGGGAACGCACAAAAACATTGGACTAATGACTGGTGGCCGGTAACTCTGGGTCCTAGTCCAATACCCAAACAATCGGTTCGAAATCTAGGGGTCCAAATCGATAATAACTTATCGATGAAAAACCAGGTGAACCACATAATCGGGTCCTGTTTCGGTACCATGCGCAATCTGCGTAAAGTGTTTAAATGGATCCCCATGGAAGCAAGGAAACCATTGGTCCAGGGATTGATTATCAATCGCATGGACTATGGAAATGCCCTACTGTCAGCTATAAATGAGGATCTTTTATCTAGGCTGCAGGTTTTGCAAAACACTGCAGCTAGGTTGGTCTTAAATCTTCCGTCAGGTTCTCCCTCGGCCCCAAACCTGAGGCGGCTTCACTGGTTGCCTGTGAGAAAGAGAACGCGTTTTAAGATTCTCTGCTTGGCACACAAAAACATGTATGGCAGTGGCCCTTGCTACTGGATAAAGAAGTTGAACTGGCATCAACCAAGCCGGCCCCTCAGATCCAGCAACCAGCATCTCCTTGCCTCCATCAGAATTCTTACAACTCGTAATGGAGGAAGATCTTTTTCATTCTTAGCCCCCACTCTCTGGAATAAATTGCCACTATACCTCTGCACTATGGCTGATCACCACCGTTTTCGTAGGGAACTAAAAACATGGTCTTTTGACAACTGACCACCCTGTTTTTCCTCTATCAGCTGTTTTAGTTGTAGATGCCTGTAAGCGCCATGAGACCTTCGGGTGATATGTGCGCTTTACAAATGTCCCATGATTTGATTTGATTTGAAGGTGAGAACTTCTATCCGCAAAAACTATTAACTATGGGGAAACGAGCAGGACCCACAGTCACACGTCCTGCTGTCACCATTGACAGCATGTTGGAGAGGGTGGTTAAGATTGTAACCAATGAAATCGAATTAAGGGAGCGTAGATTGTCTTTGGGATGTGAGGCGACACAGACAGGACCCGGTAGTGGTGTTATATCTGTTTCTGTGTTAGATGGTGGTGATTCCTTGCATACGTGACTGATCCTGAGCCCCCTATTGGTGATATTGATGGCCATGGCCGCGGTCCTCTCATGAATCAACACATCACGGCCACCCTCTCTGTAACTGTGGCTGTGGCAGCGAAACACAAAAGGCCATCAGGAAAGCCCATTTGAACTAAAAGGAAGCAGACCCCATGCACTGGCGCACCATGAAGTGACTTAACCTCCTGGATACAGCCTTCACTTAGCCCACAGCCCGTAGCCAAACCCTCGAATGACGATGGTACTCAATCCTCTTATGCCCAGACTGAAGCCACACCTGAGTCTATTGATATAGGGCAGTCTCTCATCAATGTATTATGCTACCAGGTTGGCGATTTAATAGACAAGAAACTCAATCCTCTTTTGGATCACCTAGAGACTCTAATAGACAGGCTCTGTAACCAGGTAATGCCTGCTAATAACGATGCCACAGCGGGAGGGGGGAACTAATTGACAAGTGTTTTAGCCCCAATTTAGTTAATGAGGATCAGTGTTTGCCAGATGGTCTTTCAACTGTATTTTCCTATATTAGATGTACGCAATTGATTGATCAACAGCCCTTGAATGCAACGGTAACACATAACCCCATAAGTAATGATCGCTCGCATATCCTAGTTGGGGATGGCCCCTCTGCTCTCCCCAACCCAAAAACTAAACCTCATTCTATATCCAATCATCCCCCAGAATTTCTTGGTAAGAGTAATGGTGTTACCCATTACCCCCCAAAGGGGACTAGTCTCAAAATCAATATGGACGAGCTGAGTTTGCCTCCAGCTGCTTGCCCTAATGTGGCAGGAGTGCCCCCACTTAAGGCACAGCAGAACAAATCCTGGGGAGAGCTGTGCAACAAGTGTGTTGACTGGTTATCTAAGAAAAAGCAGTTAAATATTTTGAATATGAATGAGATAATCATGGTACGGAGAGTGGGGTGGGTTGGCAGTTCAGCTAAAAACATTGAAGGGGATTGTATCCTAATAAACTTTCACAGACCCTCCATGGTTAGGGCGGTATTAGGACAACAAGAGACACCTGCCCTTAGACACACCAAAATCTGCTCATTACCTCTAGGCTATTTTTATAAACCACCTCTAAGAGGTATTATGTCAGGACAATCTCCCTTAGCTGATCAGAATAAATTTGCGGTGTTATCTGATCTCGATGCCCAGGGCCGACTGACGCCATTAATAGTCGGCGGGCCGATTCTTCACCTACACGCTTGTTGCATGCATCCCTGATGCATGTTCAAACTGACACAGAGGGGGCTCTGGCTTGTGGCAACCAGGTTCTGAAAATACTTAGTTGGAACGTGGCCGGTCTACAATCAAAGATAGTATTAGCAAACTGGCTGCAGTTAATCAGGCAATATAATTCAGGAAACCTGAGCTACCAGAGATATATAGCTCGAAGTGATTGAGTGTTACAGTATTTTCGCACCATCACACAAAATGTGATGGCCCTCCGGTGGTTTAGCCATATGGGTGAACATTGCACAGGGGGGCTATGTTAAGGCTATACCATTCCATAACAATAACTTTCAGGTGATAAGATATAAAAGAGGTATGACCCTATACCTGATTAATTTTTACAATAATGACTTCTATACAAAACCCAATATTACATTCGTTAGTCTCTTTGATTACATTACTGCACTAAGGAACTCGAAGGACTTGGATATAAATCCAGTTGGTATTTGCTTGTGAGGCGGTTTTAATGCCAAAGTGGCCCCCCATGATTCTTTTTTGGGCAATCTCAGTAGCACTCACACCTGCAATATGGGTGCAGAGCTGATGGAACATTTGACAATCCACAATTTGAGTAATGTTATGGACGTCGCTGCTTTTAATAATAATGATTTAATACAACCTACGTTTAGAGGCAGTGGTTTGCCCTACAACAGTTGATTATATCTTTATCTCTTCTAATCTAGAGGATTTGTCATTGCATGGCAAAGTTGTTGCAACACACCATGGGGATCATAACCCGAAGTTGGCATTCAAACTGTCCTCAAAGCCAGAGTACAAAATTGATTGTGGTGTAAGGAATCTGGAACCCTCCACAAACAATTTATGACTGGTGTGGCAAGGAGTTGATCCTGCCCAATTACTTCATAAAGTGGCCAGGTTGAATCTTGCATTGTGTGAGGTCTGTCTGACAGCGCACAAATCCAATCGTGATGTAGTCACTGCATTCTCTAATCTCTGTTCGATTATTAAGACAGAATTAATTAAACCTACCCATTCAATTCCTCATAGCCCTAGACGGTTTAACCACAAATGTTCAGTAGTAAACCGACAGTTGCGACAGGCCCTTACGGCCAAACCTAGGTGCCCGCAAGTGGTGACCTCCTTAAGGAAAAAATATATGCTGGTCACCTCATTGAGGAAGGAAAAGAAATTGGTTCAACGATGGGATTCGCTTGCCAATACGGCAAGCCAAAAGAACAGCAATCTTTTCTGGGCAGCCATAAAAGATATGCGTGCGATGGGCCAGCTGTTAACACCAATCAGTTGTAATATAGCTAGCAAAGCATGGGAAGCACATTTTTCAGCGATATATGCAGCTTAGCCTCACGATAATGAGATATCTCAGCTGCCCATCCTCAAAGGAGTAATGATGTCCCTGTCCAAAGTGGAAGTTGCCATAAATCAGAGTATGGGCAACAAAGCTCTGGGACCTGACAGAGTGCCCATAGATCTCATCAAACACAAACCAGATATCTGGGCTCTGCTTTTGCTTAAATAATGTTTTTATTAACCTAGTTTGTTCCCCATTTCCAAGCTCTTGGTCAACTTTTGTTATTGTACCAATTTTTAACAAGCATTGGAAATGTAATAGGTCTCGCTTTTGTTTGAGTTAGAGTTATTGGCATTATAAATGGCAATGTCTCTTGTTTGTGTGTTATGCGCTCTATGTATGTGGTGTATAGTGGAGTTAGGTGGGTTGGATTGGAGGAATTGTGTGGAGTGGATTTATGTAGTGAAATTGTGGCATAGTGTGCTGTGGAATTATGTTGATAGTAATTATGTGGTATTGGGTGTAGTGGAATTATGTGGAGTGGTATTGTGTGTTATGGTGTGTAATTATGTGGAATGGTATTTTGTGTTGTGGCGTGTTATGTAGTGGAGTTTAATTATGTGGTATGCTGTGGAATTTTGTGATATGATGATGAATTATATGTTGTGATTTGGATATATGTGGTGCCCTAATGGACACTGATTTCCTAAAAGGATGGCAGCAATGATAGAGGGTGAATGCATAGCTCTAGAAATAAACGCCATATGAGAAAGCTGGTAGAAACTGGCCACAACAGAAAGTGAGAGCGCAAGAGCAAACAGTATAATATACACAGATATCTCTTCCGAAAAAAAGCATTGTGTTGCCACACGAATGCAAGCGAATGTAGAGATACCATTGAACATGTGTTCTGCAAGTGTCTAGGCCACACAATTAAGGGAATCAGTTAAGGTCCACCTTTTAAGTTATCAGAAAGTGATGTACCATAACATTTTAAATAGTTTTTGTAGAAGAACCAAACAACTAACCAAACGAAGACGCATGGTGAGGGGCATTGAGTTAACATGCTATTAAAGACGATAAAGCAGATTTCTATCCTTGCTTGTCAATAGAAATGACAAAATAAGGCAAGCAAGTGACACACCCATGTATGGTGTTGTGGGTTGGCATATGCTGGATACTGGGCATCTTAACACTTTAATACCACTGCGTGAAACAGGGTCCAATAGTACCATCAAATGGCAAATTATTCTGATGAGTGGGAAAGAGAATAACGAGAGCCAAAAGAAGGGTACATTGGTTGGTTGGTGATGAGAATGAATGGGCAAATACATGCATGAAGTGACTGCAACTAAGTGAGCCTCTTCTAGACTCTGAGCATTGATATGTAAGGCTTAGATTCAATGAGGAGGACTGAACTGATACAAATATTTTATAGACACCCATAGGTAACTATGAACAAGGTGAAGGGACTGGTGCAGTTATGCCCAGCACATGCCCTGCGGATTCCTGTACCAACAAAGCAGTCACAAACATCTACATGCTGCCACAGCACTGTGCCTCCTCCTCTCCTGCGCTTGGGAGATGGTGTCCCTCCAGCCAGACCCTTCTCAACTGCAGATGTGACCATTTTGGCCATTGTCCAGAAGGATGTGCCAAATTATGCCTTGTCATTAGGTTCTCACATGCAGAATAAAATAATTCAAACGAAACACTGTCATTTAATTCTTGTGCAAGTGCAAATATTAGGCTCAAATTCAGCAGCATTTAAAAACACATAGATAGCACAACAAAAACATACTTATCTACTTCTAGACACTTCACCCGGATGGGCAGAATCCCAGATTTTATCAGGTCGTCATTGGGCGAATTTGCAGTTCTATGGTAACTTCATGGTGTCCACATATAGCGCCCTTATTCTTGAAACTTTCGATGCAGTGATTCTCGAGGCAGGCACTCTCCGCCATGGTGCTGCCTGCGGCCGAGGTTTGGGACTCCGAGGAGCTGCAGCTGCTACTGCGTGCGCCGCCCGCCAGGAGGTGGCTGAGCCCTACCTTTCTCCCACCCTCAGCTTCCGCAGTAGGACACGGGTCGGACATGTTGGGTGTGGGTGATCCAGTAATAAAAGTGGGCACCTGCTAATATATTAAGTGCTGCGCTCATGTTAAAGTTAAAGTGCGGCACCCGGGGGCGGGGTGGGGATCTTTAAGCTGCGTGCGCCATTGTTGACTGTGTGCCCGTGTACAATAAGAGAAAGGCACAAGGGCGCCATGTTAGCGCCTTATTTAAAAAAAAATTTTTACATACACGACTGCCCCTCACATCGTATTCCGCTTCTTCTGAGTGGTGAAACATAAGGCGTGTGGGGCTGGTTTAAAAAAAAAAAAACGTTGCCGAAGAACGTCAGTCAGGACAAAAGCAATTAAAGAAAACAGTGCTCCTAGGCTGTTATGAAAAGGTACCGAAAAGTTAAAGTGCAGCACCCGGGGGCGGGATGGGGATGAGGGTCTTTAAACTGCGGGTGCCATTGTTGACTGTGTGCGCCCGTGCACAATAACAGAAAGGCATGAGTTAAAGATAAAGCATGGTGTAGCGCCTTATGGAAAAAAAATGTTTTACATACACGCCGGCCCATTGCATCGCATGCTGCTTCTTCTGAGCGGTGAAACATAAAACGTGCAGGGCTGGTTTTACACTAGTCTTTAATTAACAGATGAGGTGAGCAGCGAGGGGGCGGCAGTGTGGGGAAAATTACACGATTGAAAAAAAAAAAGTGCTCACCCAGTAATTAGAAGACACTGTGTCATGCCGCGGAGTAAAAGATCCAGTCCGGGTCGGCGGGTCGAAAAGAGGACAGGGCAGTAACCAGGAGGGACTAAAAAGCCTCAGTCACAATCAAAAGACACCATTTACCATAACCAATGACGCAAAATGACGCAAACCAATCGAAATAACGGGCGGAGCCGAAACTCCACTTCTCAAAGTATATTGATTACAAGAAGCCTCGCAGAGCGAGCAGCGCATGTGCGCTGCAACGCCAGGCGAGACCTAAAACGGGTGATCGCTCCCAGGCAGGCAGCTACAGCCCCATTTCTTTGATAGATACCACACTGAAAATCCTGGGTAGGGTCCTGTACAATAAGATCACAACTTGGGCTGAGGAGAATTCCATTCTGCACCCCTGCCAATATGGTTTTAGGAATAATGTGGGTACAAGAGAACAGTGTCTTGACCTAAACTTAATAATTGGGAAACATACCATCGCCCACCGTTCACCGATATATTTTGCGTTCATGGATTTGACCTCAGCATTCGACTATGTCAGTCGAACTCGACTGTGGTCTATCCTATTAGAAAGTAGAATGGACGAGACACTAGTGCATTTTTTAGCCTATTTACATAGAGACATGAAGGCTGGGATTAGAATTAATACACACAGGGAAGTTTCTAACCATATTGGAGTTTTTAGAGGGTTAAGGTAGGGTTGTGTTTTCACCCCATTACTTTTTTATTCTGTATATCAATAATTTACATGCGTTTTTAACAACCCTCACCAACCACGTCCCAAGAATAAACGCCGCTATACCCCATCCCTATTATACGCAGATGATGCAGTCTTAATGGGCCGCACCCCTAAAGCTCTGCTAAAGCGCAGCAACCTTGAAACAGTACATTAAAGTAAAAAGAATCCCCAGGGTTCTTAGGTCTCAGATAATACCTACGTACGATGACCTTGAAACAGATCTGTTACTAGCATGGGAAAGAGAATTGACAGACAATTCCAATAGATTAATGGGGATTTTAATTGAAAATTGTGAAAGAAAGGTCAGACAGTTACAGAAAGAAATAGACTTGTTGGAGCTTGAGATTAAACAAATGAATTTAGCAGAGGCAACTGAAAAGAACTTCACCATTTTGAATGACGTATTACAACGCCATCTAGCAGACATTAAACAAAGGAAGACGAGAAAGCTAAAGCGAGATGAGCACGACTATGAAAATGGGAGGATTTTCACTTTTGCGAAAAAATATGATTACTTAATGCCAAAAGATAGCCTACTTAGAACAAAGGAAGGACAGTCAGTTAGTTCTAGTTCTACATCTCTGGACACCGTCCACACTAGTGAAAGTGAAACAGAAAGAGGAGAGGGCTCTAATAATGCTACGAACAGTGAAAATCGTTTTTTACAAGAAGTTCAAAGGATAAAAAAAGGAAACAGGGAGCAAAGCAGACGCCCCACACAGGCAGCAAGACAAGAAGGGGAAAGAGAGGGGGTGCAGGGAGAAGAGAGACCCGGAATGAGAACCAGGTCGTGGAACCTGAAAAAATGAATGATGTTAATGTAGTGAACCTGACCAATAAATGTTTCTCTGATGATACCATGTCTCTATTATCGAAGGGCATGAGCTTCTGTCCAAGCAGTATTGGCGATATGTGTGAACTTAAAATAGACTTGTTTAAATTTGTTAGGAGGCTGAAAATCAAGAAACATTTTCTGACAATGGATTGTGGCAATAAAAATATGCAACCAAAACGTGGGGTTTTCGCCTCTAGTGAAATTTCAATTCAAGAAATTTTGGACACGAGATTACTTGTGTCACTTACTGATTGTGAGGATGAGATAATAACTACAGATATGATTATGCGGGACTTGAATGTGGTCAGAGACCCTAGCATTTCCAGTAGCCTAAGTGAGAAATCCAAGTGGACACCAACTCTTTTGGCAGGCAACAATATAGACATCTTTCATAAATTGGTATTATCTGATTTAGACAAACACATGGATAGAAAGAAACAGACCATCAAAATGAAAGACAATTTGACATATAGAGAACGTGATGCACTTGAATGTCTTATGCAGGATCAAGACATCATGATCCGTGAAGCAGATAAGGGGGGGAACATAGTCATAATGCAGAACACAGATTATGAACGTGATATTTTATCACAATTGAATGATCAGGAATGCTATGAACCTCTTCCTAACCACCCCATCTGGACTCTAATAGATCACATAAACAAACATCTAAGACGATGGCATGAATGTGGGTTACTGGATGATGATGAAGTTACTTACCTTAGAGTTGACCGTCCTAGATACCCATGCATCTACACGCTTCCCAAATTACACAAAGACCTTCCCTTTCCGCCAGGCAGACCCATCATTTCAGGAAATGATGGGCGAACCGAAAGATTATCAGAGTATGTTGACACATTTCTGAAACCTATGGTGGGCAATCTAGCATCTTACATCCGGGACACGAAACATGTTCTGGCAATACTCTCTGATCTTATTTGGGAGGATAGCATGACCTTGGTCACCCTAGACGTGACAGCCCTATACACGACCATTAGGAGAGAAACAGGCCTGCGCGCAATTAGAAAAATTCTAAACACAAGATCAGCAAGCGCATGGGACCATAAAGAGATGTTAATCGAAATGATTGAGCTGATTCTGGATAATAACATCTTTTTGTTTAAAGACGAATGGTACAGGCAGAAGCAGGGGTTGCCATGGGTTCCAGATTCTCTCCTTCGTATGCCAATCTGTTTATGGGTTGGTTCGAGGAGATGAGGATCTGGGGCCCAATGGGATCCGAGTGGAATGACTCTATTTTATATTGGGGTCGTTATATTGATGATTGCTTAATGATATGGACAGGCACCACCAGCAAACTCTTATCATTTGTCGAATACCTAAATGGTAATGATTGCAACATCAGGTTTACTTTTGAGCACAGCACAAGTAAAATTGCGTTCTTAGATGTGGAACTATACACAAGTGGCAATAAGATTCAAAGCAAACTATTCCGCAAGAAAACAGCATGTAATGCATTACTTCATGCTTCTAGTGCTCATCCAGCTCACCAGATTAGGTCCATCCCATTTGGTGAACTTGTTCGGGTGAGACGCAATTGTAGTGAAGAAAAGAATATGAGGAGTGCAAAAAGGAGTGTTGGCCCGCTTCCGAAAAAGAGGTTACAATAATGAGACTTTGGCCAGAGCGGAGAAGAGAATCAAAAAATTAAGAGACAAGACACTCTTAGAGAACGTACCAAAGATACACAGAGAGATGACAAAGTGCGGATGATAACAGGGTATAATACACTATCAGCGGTTATGATGCGGAGTCTACACAGGCACTGGCACATTCTAAAAGCAGACAGATCCCTGGGGGTTTCCGTGTCAGAGAGACCCAACATCACATACCGACGAGGGATTTCCTTGAGAAATCTACTCAGCCCTAGTTACCCCAGAGCGCTAACAACAGAAAATTGGTTAACCCAACGAATGAAAGGGTTCTATGGATGTGGACACTGTACTGTTTGTAAATGGGCTTGGAACAGCAAGACAGATTTCAGAGGCCCAGGGAACAAGACATACAAGATATTGACTAACATAAACTGTATGACCAAATTTGTGGTTTATGTCATTGAATGCAAATGCAATAAAAAGTATGTAGGGAGCACAATAAGAACATTACGTGAAAGGATTGCAGAACATATGAGGGCAGTGAAACAGAGTGATGAAAGGTATCCCATCTCTGCACACATCATGCATTGCCCCTCACAGAATACCAACAAACAGTTTTCATTTTATGGTATAGAACATACTCAGAGACACCCCAGGGGAGGAAACAGAGAGCTAGCCTTACGGAAGAGGGAAGCACTCTGGATCATGAGATTACGGTACACTGATATAGGAATTAACATTGATCCAGAGTTACATTACTTTCTGGGTAAATGAACAACTTGATGTACATAATGTTGATTAATTTAGAAACTGATATAGAAACTGAACATCAATCCAGAGTTACATTACTTTCTGTGTAAATGAACAACTTGATGTACTCAATGTTGATTAATGTAGAAACTGTATGACCTTTCATTAACCACGGTTTTTCCTTTTTTTGCCTTTTTAATATTTACTTTATGCAACAATTCTGTTAATAACTGTTCTTTGAGTGAATATGTATTTGTTTATCAATTTAGTATGCACCACTTTACTAATTATAACATGCATGGGAATGGAGACCTCCAATATCTCAAACTCACACGAGAATTTTGATACACTTGGGTGTTCACTGAACTAATAGGAAAACACGTGTATATGGAATAGATGGCTTAAAGATGGTGCCCGCTTTGAGAGGCAGGAACGATATACAAGAAGGGAGGAGTACGAAAGGACGCTGACGTTTTTTCTTTCATGCAATTTTAGGAAATATAATCAGCGTTTTAGAATATGTTTGATATCCAACTTATGGTCAGTCCAGTGTTGATTATAAATAGCAATCCGGCTGTTTTTAGCACATTAGGAGCACGTTACAAGATGGCTCCCAAAGCTGAGAAGGGGATCTGGTCCCTTTTCTCTGTTTATGTCACGTGTGAGCTGGAAGGTTTTAAAAATGGTGGATCATAGAGACCGGCATTCTCGCACTCGAGAACACGGCGCTGATGTGGTGACCTACACGTCCTTCTTACGGTAAGCAGAGGCACTGGATTGTAGTAGCCTAGCGTTTAAATAGTGACACGAGGTAATGGTGGAAGTTTTGATTTGAATGTGTGACACAGCAGATTTAGAAGAATCTGGAGCACCTGGTTAAGTTTACTAAGAGTTTTAAGCTTAAGTGAGGCGTTTGGGGGAATACCCGGCGGGAACATAGATATTTTGGAATAGCGTGGTGATTACTGTAGAGACATGCTATATGTTATTAGATACAGGTTTACATAGCGTAATATCATAAGCGTTGAAATGTAATTTTTTAATAATACCCAGCGCGAACACAGATAGCTTTAAATAGCGTGCTGAATACTGCTGATTTATGCTGTGTGCTTTTATATACTGCTGTACACGGCGCTAAGATACAGGAAGTTTGCTTATACTTAGCCAATACGTGATCACATATGAGGTTTAAGACATCCCTATCTCTCTTTAGTGCTCTAGGTTTGGCTCATGACGAAGATCCACGGTTAAATGCGACGTGGACATAGGAACATAAATTTTAATTTTCCAGTGGGATGGAATTATCACCACTGATAAAGTAGGTAGCCTTAATACTTCAATGTACTGGATATCTAGTGAACCGGTCTACTCTTAATAGTGCATACTAAAATAGGTTATGGGTTTTTTCAGGGAACATTTTGGACTCTTGTAAGGTATTTCTGATCTTTTACTTGTGAGGAGTGATTTGGGATTTATTTTAAAGCCACCACACTTATTGCACTGATTTTGCTCGTCTCACCGTCACCTAGTAATTGGCACTAGGTCCTCAAGTGTGTGTGACACAGGAGGTGATCGTGCTTTTTTAATCGTGACACATATTGATCAGTGCACACACACCGGGTGCACGCAGATAGATACCGACAATCAGGACCTTTTTATTGGTTTTCTCCATCACCACTTAATATAAGGGGCGAGATTCTGATGGCCTACGTTTAACAACCTATTATTTATCATGCTTTGGAATGAGCACGGTCTCTTGGGCAAAGATCCCTGTGCTTGCCGCAGAAATTCGTATAGAATACCGCTATGCACACAGGTGAGGTTTGATGGGTGTATTAAATACACCTGTTTTGTGTAATTTTACAAAGGGCTTGTGTTTGTTTTGTATATACAGCCTTGAGAAAGTCGCGGGACAAAATTCCTTTGTGCGACGAAACAAGTGTTGGCTGATGCAAGAACAAAGAGAATAAAGAAAAGAAACCAAGCTCGAAAATTTCTCTGTATCATTTATGCTTGACTAAAACAAATTGGATAATTGCATATTACTTAAAAGACGTGTGCTGAGGATTGTGTTTATATTTATGTTGGTTTCGACCACGTGTTTGGGGAGACTGGTGGTTCTTCTCACCTTTCAGCACCGTCCATATAAATTTCTCAGAAATCTAAATAGAGTGTAAGTGCTACTCATTCTTGGAGCACCATTTTACCTATAACCATACCACTGCACCGTCGTGAATTGGTTTTAGGAATAATGTGGGTACAAGAGAACAGTGTCTTGACCTAAACTTAATAATTGGGAAACATACCATCGCCCACCGTTCACCGATATATTTTGGGTTCATGGATTTGACCTCAGCATTCGACTATGTCAGTCGATCTCGACTGTGGTCTATCCTATTAGAAAGTGGAATGGACGAGACACTAGTGCATTTTTTAGCCTATTTACATAGAGACATGAAGGCTAGGATTAGAATTAATACACACAGGGAAGTTTCTAACCATATTGGAGTTTTTAGAGGGTTAAGGTAGGGTTGTGTTTTCACCCCATTACTTTTTATTCTGTATATCAATAATTTACATGCGTTTTTAACAACCCTCACCAACCACGTCCCAAGAATAAACGCCGCTATACCCCATCCCTATTATACGCAGATGATGCGGTCTTAATGGGCTGCACCCCTAAAGCTCTGCGTCTTTTAGTACAGGTTTTGTGGATTTCATTGCCTCCTTAGATTTACACACTAACTATACAAAATCTTTTATCATGGCCTGTGGACCAAGAAAGAACACCATAAATACCCTCTCTGTTGGCAATCAGAGTTTACAAAGCACAAGTACTGTTCCTTATCTGGGACAGGTTTTTGCTGCTAACAATCTGTGGATGGACCATACTACCTACTGCAGGAACAAGTTTTCTAAGTCAATTAATGCACTACTTACCTTACCCAAACCGAGGAGGGGCGTGGGGTGCCATTTTACCTATTTTAAAAAAATGTAAATCTCAGTGTACACCCATAGAAACCTATGGCGCAGAGGTTTGGGGTATTTCTAATTGACATAATAACCAGTATAAAGAGAACAGGTTCTGTCGTAAGCTTTGGGCATCTCAATCTCTTCGCCCCAATATGTGTGCCACAGTGAGCTAAAATTACATTACGTTGAAGATTATATTAGAGCGCATCCCGCTCTATTTTGGCTAGCTTTATGGAAAAATAAGGCGGCGGCCCTCACCAGAGTTATTATAGCAGATTGCCTTAAATGTGAGAAAGGTATGGACATTCCATGGTTAGCCGAGGTGAGAACCAGTTTACGCAGGATTAGCCACGGACACGTTTTTGATAACCCTAACGATTTAGACATTGTAAATAAATGGGAGATTTGGGCAGCCCTATGCAAGTGCTACTGCCTTGTTTTTCGACATTTCGAATGACCTACAACTGGCTGGCTATCTGATTTAACCTATAGGTCACTGTGTGCGCCGTCTTCTCTTTCGTCTAAGGGCAGGCACCATTAAGTATCTACGATGCTTCCCCCTGGGCTTTCAAGCTAACCTTGATCTTGTTCCCTGTCTATGTGATGAGCGCTCAGGCCAAACCCTATTACACTTCTTATGTTTCTGTAAGTATTACACACAATATACAAAATTGTTCCTACTTCCTTTCTTTAAAAGGCGTTTTTATGTTGATTATAGAGAAGCATAAAGGACCCTTCTCAAATTGGGAGAGGATGAGCTAATAATCCGAGTGGGGGCCTTTTCGAAAACTGCAGTTTGAGCGGGCAACTCGATGAACACTGTATAGCTGCACTTTAATAGCTCTGCACTGTATTGAATTTTATGTGTTTTCCTTTTAAAATATCATGATTTTGTATGTTTTTTAATATGTTTTTTAATATTGTATGAGCCTGCTCTTTTATGGATATGTTTTTATCCGAATAAAGTTATGAAATGAAATGAATGAATGATGTAAATCTGTTAGGAAGAGATCTTTTGTGCAAGTTAAATTGCACTATTTACTGCACACCAGATGGTGTTGAATTTTCAAACGCATGATGAAGTTGCTGAATTTAAAATAGGCTGACAGAAAACAGCTGTGGGATTGCATCCTGTGAAACCGGTAGAGGATTTACCTCCTGATTTGAGAGCTACTGTAAAATCAGAAGCATGGGATTTTTCAGGGAAAGATATAGGACTAATCAAAGGTTTAGAACCAGTCTAAATCACTATAAAGCCAGATGCAGTCTTTCCAAGAACACCACCATATTACCTTACTCCTGACACAGTGGCTGGAATAACTCCAGTGATTTAAAACATGCAAAACAAGGGATTTTAAAAGAAATTGTTGGAAGTCCTTGTAATTTGCTGATCATGAGTTTACAGAATCAAAGTATTGAATTGTACAGGATCTTCAAAAACAATTGATATCGTAGTCCCACGCTGTACCGTTGTACCGAATCCAGAAACAATATTGTTTCAGATTCCCTGCAGTGCAGAGTGGTTTACCGTTGTGGATCTTTGCCAGACCTTTTTCTCTATCCCGTTGCATGAGGAAAGTCAATTCTTGTTCTCATTTGTATTTAGAAATAGAGTTTTGGCATGGTGCAGAATTCCATAGGGGTATACAGAGAGCCCTTTGATCTTTAATCAGATTTTGAAAAAGAATCTTGAGACATTACAAATGCCTTGCCATTCAATTCCTGTGCAATATATTGATGACCTACTTGTGGCATTAAATACACAAGAAGCTTGTAAAAAGGACACATTTGCTCTATTAAATCATTTGGCTGAGAACGGACAAAAGGTATCCCCGAGCAAATTACAATACTGTCGCAAAGAAGTCCCATATTTGGGCCATCTCATTTAGAAGGGAATGAGAAAGGTGTCACAGGAGAGAATCGAGACAATATTGAAGATGAACCCACCCAGAACTCAGAGAAGTCAGGATGTTCTTGGGAATGGATGGCTACTTCAAACTGTGGCTATCCAACGTTTCCCTAGTGGCCAATCTTTTACTGAGGCTGACTCACAAAGATGTGCCTGATCTGCTTCCATGGTACAACGATTGCTTTGAAAGTGTTCCTAGACCTGAGAGAAAGTCTCTGTTGTGCCCCGGCATTGGGAATGCCTAATTACAGTAAAAAGTTCACATTGTTTTGCAGTGAGAGGGAGGGCTACACTTTCTCAGTTCTTACTCAGCTACATGGAGATTCTGGAAGACATGCAGTATACTTTACCACTACTCTTGACCTGTTGCAGCAGAACTGCCAGATTGCCTTAAAGTGGTTGTGGTGGTTGGAGTCAGTACTGAGAGATGTGAGAGCTTACAGTGATGGTCCCCCACTCCATAGAAATATTGCTTGCACATACTAAAACACAGTATTTGACAAACAGCAGACTTACAAAATATAAATAACATATCCTTGTTGCTGATAATGTGATTCTAAAGAAGTGTCAAACCCTCAATCCAGGTACATTGTTACCATTGCCTGAAAGGAAAATTCATGGAGATGAGGTTGAACATGACTGCCTTGATGTTACAGATTTATACGCCAAGACCAGATGAACCTCTTGATGAGCCCAACTATGTCATTTTTGTGGATGGCTCATGTTTAAGGGCCAATGAGGGTTTTTTGATTGAGAGCAGCTTATGCTGATTGCACAATGCAGGAAGTGGTAGAAGCCTCCTGGCTTCGAGTTGTTACCTCTGCGCAAGTGGCGGAATTGATCACCTTTAAAAGAGCATGCAATTTTTCAGCTCAACTGAGTGAGACTATATATATGGATAGTCATTGTGCCTTTGGTGTAGCCCATGACTTTGGGCAGTTGTGGTCACAAAGGGGATTTATGATATCATCTGGTTCCCCAATATGAAGTGGTGAATGTGTAATGAAACTGTTGGAATCTTTACAATTGCCACAAGAAATTGCTTTAGTTAAATGTGCAGCCCACAGAAGCGGCAAAGATTATGTCACAGTTGGAAATAGATATGCTGATGAAGTTGCAAGGTATTGTGTGATTGTGCCATGCACATTTACTGAGAATATGCAAATGAATCTGATGAGGACACCACCTTTTCAATGCTTTTGTCAGTAGCTGATACATGGGAAGAAAGCAAAAGATTGCAGGAAGAAGTCTCAGAAGCAGAACAGCAAGGATGGATCAGAGCAGAATGTGTTAAAAATGCAAATGAGATTTGGGTTTCAGCAGATGGAAGACCAGTGTTGCTATAGAGCCTGTTGTTTTCCATGACACAAACTTTCCATGGACCTGCACACATTAAGAGGGATGCAATGGTTAGGTTGTTTACGCAGGACTGGTTTAATCCTTGATTCAGAGTTCTAGCTGATGAGCTATGCCATAGGTGCGTGACATGCCAGCAGATGAATGTATGGAGGAGAACCTGTGTAACATTAAGTCATATAAAGAGATCAGGCGGACCCTATAATAGGCTGCAATTGGACTTTTTCAAAATGCCTGTTTGTAACGGGCTGAGATATGCTCTGGTTATAGTGTGCATTTTCTCCAAATGAGTGGAAGCCTACCCAACACGGAGAAATGACAGTCTCATTGCAGTCAAACTGCTGTTACGCAAACTCATTCCACGATTCGGGTTCCCGGTTTCACTGGAGTTAGACCGAGGACCCACTTTAGTAATTAGGTCATTAGAATACTGTGTGTGGCCCTTCAAAAGGAAGAGATTGCTTTGTAGCTATCGTTCCAAGGCTTTGGAGATCGTTGAACAGTTTTACGGGATTCTGAAATCATGATTGACAAAAGTCTGTGCATCTACCTCACTAAAATGGCCAGATGCTGTACCATTGGTGTTGTTGAGTCTTCTAAATACTCCTGACAGGAGACTGGATTACCTCAACATGAGATCAGCATGGGACGTGCTATACGACTGCTTGCTGTTCCTGCCAATTCACTTATAAACATCACAGATGACATGATACTTGACTACTGCAAAGTATTGGCTAATGTGGTGCTGTTAGATGTGGCATCTTTTGATGTGGTCTCCCCTGTCTATTTTGCCTCTGACCTCCTGTTTTTGACTGTGTGCTGGATTTAATTGTGGCTGCCTTTAGAGCTCTAGGCACTTTACAGCGGCTGTCCAGTGCTAAAGTGCATCTAATGGTATTTGGTTTCTCCATGATTTGCCTATTTGATTTACTAGTAAGTCTCTAGTACAGTGCACCAGGTGGACCCAGGGCCTGTAACTCAAATGCTACTAGTGAGCCTGCAGCACTGATGGTGCCACCCACATCAGCCTCCCTGCAAACATGTCTCAGGCCTGACACTGCAGTGTCTGTGTGTGTATTTTTAAACTGTCATTTCGACCTGGCAAATACACCCACTTGTCAGGTCCAAATTACATGTAAGGTCCTTTTATTACATGTAAGGCACCCCTAGGTTAGGCCCTAGGTAGCCCCATGGGCAGGGTGAAGTGTATTTAAAATGTAGGACATGTACTGTTGAGTTTTACATGTTCTGGTAGTGAAAAACAGTTCAATTTGTTTTTCACTACAGCAAGGCCTTTCTCTCCCATAGGTTAGCATTGGAGCTGCCTTGTAACATCTTACAAGTGTATCTTCCAATTGGGAGCTGATAGAAAATGGAGTTTGGTGTCTCTGGAGTCACAATTTAAAAGTGCATCTTTTAATGAAGTTGGTTTTTAAATTGCGGGTCTGAAAATGCCTCTTTTAGAAAGTTAATGAGAAAACTAGGACAAGAGTCGTAGACTCTGTGTGCACTACCAATAAGCACTCAAGAGAGTATTCACCAATATGGCATACAAGTAATCAATTGTCACAAATCAAATGATCAAAATTAACACATTCATAAATGAATTTAAACCTAAAAGCACTTTTATGTCTCCCACCTCTCACAAGGTCATCGATTCTTTCTAAACTCTGGTAAAGAAGGATTTGTCACATTTGTCCGTGTCCGCTGCTAAACATCAGAACATGTCTAAGTCTGAAAAAGCGCCCCTTAAATTGTTGCGAAAGAATACATCATTGACTTTTTCTCCAGCGGATAAGGGAGGTGCGCTGGTCGTCATGGACCATAGTTTCTATGAATCCAAAGTAGAAACCATGTTACGTGATGAAGCTACCTACTTACCTTTATCTCACGATCCCACAGAGGAGTTCCAACAAACCCTCATGAAGATCTTGACACATGTGATGGAGATGGCTTGGATTTCTGATAGAACTCTGGAATTTCTTTTCACACGGCGTCCGCGAAGCCCATCGATCTATATGCTTCCTAAAATACATAAATGTTTGCAAGACCCGCCTTTGAGACCTATAGTATCAGGTTGCAGATCGCTCCATGAACCTTTAGGTCACTATCTCGACACGTTTCAACAGACCATTGTACAAGCAGGCGTCACTTATCTACATGATACCACGCACCTCCTGCAGCTTCTGCAGGGAATTGCATTACCAGCAGTGTCAGAAATTTGGCTATGTACAGTTGATGTTACAGCCTTATATACATCCATTCCGCATTCAGAGGGTATTGAGGCGGTAGAGTGGGCTCTCTTGCACAAGAAATGCAAGCCAACAAAATATTCCTACTGGAGCTACTGCAATTTTCCCTGTTTCACAGTTATTTCCAATGGAAACAGAAATATTATCTTCAGACTAACGGGACCTCAATGGGTTATTCTGGAGCACCCAGTTATGCCAACATCTTCATGATGCAGTTTGAACTTCAGCACATCCTATCTGATGTCAGGTGGTCCGAACATCTTATCCTGTATAGAAGGTACATAGACGACATACTTATAGTATGGCAAGGTGCCCAAAATGACCTCTTAGATAGGCCTGGGCAGTGAACTTCGCTCCGTTCGCGGAGTTTGCAGAGTTTTCTGCACTCCGCACTCCGCGGAGCTCCCGAGTGCAAAAAACTCCGCTTCGCGATGTGCAGCAGAGTTTTTTCCCCGCTCGCGAATGGTAAGTTCGCAATCGCGAATGGTAAGTTTGCGAGCGCGAGCTGCCGCTTGGGTAGAATTTCTACCCTAGCGGCATGAATACCAGCACAAACTGCAGTTCGCACTGCACTCCGCCACTCGTGGAACTTCGCGGAGGTTTTTTTGTAACTTCGCGGAGTTCCGCGTAGCAAAACTCCGCGAACTACGCCCAGGACTGCTCTTAGAGAACTTGACACAACTGAATACCAGACACCCACGGATTCAGTTCACTTACAATATGGACCGCTGTCATATTGCTTTCTTGGATGTTAATATTGAAGTGGATGGAACAGTCATCAAGACCTCCATGTTTAAGAAACCTACTGATCACAATAACTCACTGCTTTACACCAGTTTCCACCCACCATCACTCAAACGTCACCTTCCTTACTCTCAGTTTCTTCGGGTCAAACGTATCACTTCTGACATGACTAAATTGGAACCTTCTATGCATGAAACAAGAAAGAGATTTTTAGCTGATGGATACCCAGTTGAGATTGTTGATGAGGCCGAAAAACGCACACAGAAACTAAAAAGAGAGACTCTGCTGATGAAACAGAATAAACAACCATCCAACAGAGAAGTGTTTGTATCCACCTACTCCACCTCATCAATTGCCATAAAGCAAGTGATTTTAAAACGCTGGGAGCTACTACAGTCCGAACCAGATTTTCGAGGTATTTTCTCGGAACCCCCTATTTTTGCATACAGGAGATCCATAATCTGAGAGAACTCTTATCTAAGTTGGTATCTGATGATAAAAGTGACACATAAGGGCATGCGTAAGTGTTTCAACTGCTCCCATTGTAATAATGTTTTAGTTGGTGACTGTATAGCTCACCCATGGTCTGGAAAAAGCATCAAGTTACATTTCACTGCAGATTGCAATAGCACTTTTGTCATTTACATGATTCGATGCCCATGTGGAATGTATTATGTAGGAAAAACTGAGAGGTCTTTACGAACACGCATCACGGAACACAAGAGTCGCATTAGAACCAAAACTACTACTTCTCCTCTTGCGGCTCACTGGCATGAATATCACCATACGATAGCTCAACTACATTTTTCCATTCTAGAAGTAGGAAGGGTTCAAGCTGACAGGGACATGTCCAAATTTTTGTCTCAGCATGAAATGTATTGGATACGCTTTTTGGATATCCTTACGCCTAAAGGTTTGAATGACAAGCTCGAATTTTCCTGCTTCCTATAACATTGTTTCTCATCACACATTTTTTTAAATATGCCACCTTCTTGTTTATTACCATTTCCGCATTTTTGGGTGTACAAACATACTTTTGACTTTAGCTCGTTATTTACTACTTATTTACTACATGTTTGTGTCATATTGTTTGTAATTTCATTAAGTAAAAGTGTATGGGAGCCTTGCATACTGTATTGTATTTCATTGTATTTTACTGCATTTTACGTTCAGAGTGTGTCTGATAATTTGACTCTACTTTCAAATGATATTGATTGTTTATATTCCATATATGTACATTTGTTATGACGTCTCTCAAATTAGTGACATGATCAATGTTCTTGACACTGTCATCTTTCCTTCTTTGCTACTTTTCATTCTTGGCTATTCATGACTCTGTGGGGCATATTCTGAAGAACGTGTGATAACTACCGCAAAAGTTGCTTAATGCAACCCTTCACATCGCAGTCCATCATGGGAAAATAACACTGTGTCAACGTGGTATTCCCAACCCTGCGGCACCATGCGATAGTAGCAGGATAACGTGCCAAATGCCGCCCAAAAACCAACGTGATGCAGAAACAATGCGAAACATGAACGTGAAAAAACCTGCGATGTCCCAAACCGCGATACAAAAATCAGCGACAACCAGCCACAGGCCCGCAAATCCCACGCGTCATGCGTGAAAATGCACTATAAGAGCAACCAAAAAATAAACACCAAAAACAAAACAAACTGCGTAGCACCATGGATGCACCCGGACCGAGTGCATAGGACAACCCGAACCCCACAAGCCCCACGGAGGACCAGCCAGGAACCCTGTGTTTGGGGAAGGGCAAGGAGAAGAGGAAGAGGAAGACGGGGTTCAGTCCACAGGAAGACCGGATCATCGTCACGGAGGTGATAGAACACTACCAACAACTGTTCGTCACCTCCACTGCGTCATTGGCAACACAAACGGAAATATGGCAGTCCATCGTCACCAACGTGAATGCAGTCGGAGTGTCGAAGAGGTCAATGGAGGAGGTCAAGAGGTGCTGGCATGAAGTGCACAGCCAAACCAAACAGAAACTCGCTGCCAACATGAAGGCAGCAAAGGCGACTGGAGGTGGGAGTCCTGCACCACAGGAGGAGCTGGATGAGCTGGAGGAAATGGTGGCCACAGTCATCAGCGTGGAGACGGTGCAAGGAGTCCGATATGACCTGACCCAACAGCAACAGGGTGAGTAACGACCAGGGCCTGGGGGGACGGGGGCAGATGGGCACAATGCCACACATTCACAATCATGTGCAGCACACTGCACACCCACAATGACTGTGGAACATGTCCCTGATACCCTTGGCACACTGCAGCACACATAGAAACACCAAGTAGTCCCCCGTCCACAATCTGCACAAATGGGCCCCCCTCCATATCACCAATGCCACAACCTACCCATGCACATGTGCTGAATCCCGAAAAGCAGCGGCTCTGTGAGCCACACCGACAATGCAAATGACACTGCATGACAGATAGCATGGCTGAAGTCACAATACATGACATGGTGCACGAGACGACACTGAGGTGGCTGAGTGTGGACCACATCCGTAAAGGAGCAGGTCACACTCTGACACATCCACGTGCACCTACGAACCATGACGTAAAAAACACATCTGCAGACAAACAATGCACAAGAGTACCAAATATCTCCAGCAGCACAAAGGACCCAAGTCGCAAACATCCCAGCACCCGAAAAGCACACAAGTCAAATGCACACTGATCAAAGGGATAAGGGTCCGCCAATGCAGAGCTGCAGGGGCGAATCACCAACAATGCAGCACACACACGTAGCAATCACAGTACATCAACATTGACGACAATGTGGGACAGAGTGCAACCCCTACACCACAGGACAGAGGACACAACTGGTGCCGCTCGTGCGTAGAAACTGGCCAATAACAACTGGCAATGCATGACACTGTGAGCTGATAACGTACGAGTACAACCACACATCCGTCATGTAGTCGAAATGTCCACTGACTCCCATCAAATAGCCAGCTTCACCAAAACAGTCACAATGTACATCTTCATGCAGTCTGAATGTAAACATCTACAATGCGTCAACATATATGGAACACACTGTTAACCTGCATCTCCCCTTCACATTGCAGAGGGACAATCAACACCTCCTGCAGAGCAGACCACACATTTCTTCAGTGATGATGAAGAGGACACCCTGCACATTTGCACAGACACCCTCCAACGGCTCGTGGACAGCCTCCGCACCCCACCTCCAGGAGCAGGGCAGCCGAGCTGCATCGCGGTGAGCCCACACCCTGCACAGACCACACCGCAGGAAGCACACACCACCACGGCTGCCTCCCAGGACCCCACGACCAACACACGGATTTCAAACTCCGTGTGTTAGGGTGCCAGGAGAAGATGGCAGATCAGCTGCAGCTGGGTTTCGAGCTCATGGCAGACAAACTCAATGCCATACGTGGGTGCCTGAGTCCCATCAGGGAGCACCTACAGTCCCTAACGGATACCCACTGTCCGCACCATGCTCACCAACAATCCTTGGCTGACATCGCTGGGTCCATTACTCGGTTACAAGAACTGTCTAGGCATACAGGCCCAAGCGGTGACAGCACAGAGTTGGCACAGATGCGGAGGTCAATGGAGATCATGGAGCCGATGCAGGCTGGAAGTATGGCTGCCACTGCTGAACACCAGCGAGATGTAGCTGCGATCTTCCATGCCTTGCAGATCCTCATCTTGCCATTGCTGCCACTGAGCCCGTTCCAGGTGACTGCTGCAGGAACCTCGACACACACATATCCTCCCCCCTGATGTGTCAGTGGCACACAGTGATGCACCCAATCACCTTCGCACCCTGATGTGTCAGTGGCACACAGTGATGCAGCCCTATCACCTTCGCACCCTGATGTGTCAGTGGCACACAGTGATGCAGCCATAACCCCACCACATACACCTGACACACCGGACACAGAAGACGTCTCAGAGGAGTAAGATGTGGATGGTAATGACTGTGTGAGGAAGGAGGTAGTAGCATCCGTCCCGCCATATGGCCTGTCCCTGCCTGGTCGTGCTCTCTGCATCATGCCCTGGAACAACACCTCCCACTGTCCCCCGAAACACTCTGTGACCTTCACATGGACCCCGACATGGACTGCCATATCTGCTCTGGTACCAATGACACAGCAACCCGGCGGCGGACTGCACCCTTCCTCTTCAGATCAACTTTGCCTTGCCACAAGAACTCTGGTTGGCCCACCACTGGGCAACCATGTTATGTGGGCTTGAAGTGGCCATGTACTGCTCCAGGTCCGACACTCCCCAGAATGTGAATAAAACATTCCAAATCACACAGATGTGTCATGTCTATGTTCACTCACGAATAAATGTTTGGATGAATGTAGGGCCATCGATTGCACTAAAAGGTACACCCTGGTAGATGTCATCAATGCGCATGTTTGACCCTGACCCACATGGCCACTTAGATGACTGTGAAGGTGTGAACTAGCTGTGGCCTCATTGCACAGTAACAACAATCCTGTTGCCCCCAGACGTAGCCCCACGTCCATGTATCAAATAGGGCTGTGTGTGGAAATGTCACATTCGGTAGCAGTCCTTAAGTGGTGTCCCCATCACATGTGACAACAGAACGTCTCTTCGCATGCCTACTCACACACATCTGTGTGGACACAGTCTGTTTTGATGGATGACCTTGTTCTACATGGCGAGAAGTTGGACACCATACGCACATTGCTGGGGACACGTAGGAGCACAGGTCTGCCACCAACTATCCCAGCCACAATGTCTGGCTCACAGAGGTGGAGCTGGCAATAGGGATTAACCCCCAATTCACAAGCGTCAGTCAATGCCTCCCTGTGTACGGGCAATGCACATGTAGGCACATGATCTGTCATTATAATCAACACTCATCACAGTTGTACACAGGTGAAGTTGCGTAGACTTTATTAGCATGTGCGTGTCAGTACGGGTAAGGCAAGGGCCACAACATGCAGACCAATGTTTAAGACACTTACAGGCAGCTTAGGAACATGTCGAGGTGCAAGTAATGGGGTGGCAAAAGTGCACACAATTCATTACGGATGTCAACGGTCTCAGCCCACCTTGCCTTGCTGAACGAGTCATGTGATGTTTAGCATATGCTCATCGGCCCGTGTCAGGGGACACGACTCACAGCCCATGGGATCTGCATAGTGCTGTAGCACCGGACTGCGCTGACTGTGTGCTCTACTGACAGTGAGCAGGTGAAGGGATCCTACAAGGTCACATGTCGTGCTACATTGCCATGTGTGTACTCTCCCCCCAGCAGTTTCCCCACTTTTGGAATGTTGCCAGGCGACGCTGTGCTTCTCTGCCCATGGGACTGCATCACCTTGCACAGGTGTGTGTACACACGCGTAGGTCCACGCACATGCATTCTGAGTCCAGGCGAAGGCAGACATGTCCACTGTTGTGGTGGGATATGTGGAAATTCCTCCGAGATGCTACAAGGTGTGGGGACCTGTGCTGTGGGTGACAATCAATTGTGGCTGCAGGAACGTAGTTACTCGTCCATGTATGCGAGCGCGGCTTCATGGGCAATCTGTTCCAAGAGTACATCGTTGTCAAGGTACGCGAGGGCGAGCCAATCCATTACCTGGTCCGGGCAGCTGTGCTCCGTCCATGCCGTTTCACCAATCCGCAACACAGCCCAATAGGGGAGCGCCTCGATGTGGTCACTGCACACGAGGAGTTGTGCAATCTCCCCTGCCCAACTGCCGGCACATATGCCAAATATCAAGGCATCCCATGCACGGGTGTCACGGTTACACTCCTGTTCGTGGGCCAATAGGGGGCGCACACACGTGTCATAATCCAGTTCAGCTACCGTTGTGTTGGATAGGCAGACATCCATGGGCCACTCGAATGTGCATGATTGACAGTGGAACCAGGGCTGGATGCAGGTGACGTACGCAAGACGAAAACTCAGACGGTAACTGATGCGCAACACTGCCAGTGGCAGTGATCCCAACAGATGCAGCATTCGTGCACGGTACAGTTCCACGTGACAGGGGTTGTGCATGTGCCCGGGATTGCCAGCCATTGCTTTTGTTGGTCTCGTAGCACCGGCACACTTCTGACAGGCGGCAGTTGTGTGGATGAGATGCCACTGCTCGGAGCAAAGAGTCGTGTTTGTGTGCAATGTTTGGGCGTATGGGTTGTTTCTTACTTATGTGTCAGGGGCATCCCAAGCAGGTGTACCTCAGGCAGGGACAAGTGTGTGTGGGGTGTGGTCACGTTGGTCTTTCATTCGCGCAGTTCGTGGTGTGGGAGTCGTCACGATCTGCTTTGGTATCTCTCGCAGGGAGTGCCAGCCTCATTCAGGACCAAGGTCGGGGGTTCAGGTGTCCTTCAGCCTTGTGTATTGAGACAATGGAGCTTTCATTCCTGATGTTGGTCTGACTACTGCTTGCATTTTTGAAATGTGATGTGGCCTTCGCGTTGCTATTGATGCCAGGCTTTGACTTAGTGTGCACCAATAGCGATACACACACAACAGTTGGCATGTATGAGCCAGGAGCCTGATTGGCCTTGCGCTCCTTGTACAATATCTCTATTTCTCTCTCTCACTCCCTCTCCCTCTCTTTTTCTCACTCTCTCTTTCTCTCTCTCACTTTCGTTCGCTCTCTCTGTCCTTTGATGAGCGCATGACACACCTTATCTGTAAATTTGTTTTGCAGGCTGTGACTTCCAGATTGTCCTGGGTGGACCCGCCATGACTCTTCAAAATAGTGTTTTTGTGTTTATTCTGTATGAAACGAATTATTTGCTGAGTCTAAGATGAATGTATGATTCTCATTTTTCTGACGACACATGTAGGTTAGGTGTTGTTACTGTGCGACATCGGGCACATTGTTTTGTTCATGATTTCGTGAGGTTGATGTGAAATATCTTTGTCCGAGTGTGGGTGGGAGGTGCCCAGAGTGGGGCCCCGGGGGCGGGGGCCTGGGTGTGGTGGTGGTGGGTGTTGTTGCCCTCTCGGGGCTCCGGGATGAATGGTGAGTGGCTCTATGGCATCTGTTGTTCTTCATGTGTGGCTATGGGCTGTGCTCCCTTGTCTGTTGCAGGTTGTCGTCCGACTTTGCACCAGGTAAGAGCAGGTGTTAATTTCCTGCTGCTAACGCACCTTATCGCATGTTTTGTGATCTTATCGCGGATCGGGCTGGTCGTTGAGAATGTTGTGGAGTGGTGTTGTCACGGCTTTTTGCACGGGAATGCCTACTCTGCATATTATTAGCGTTAGTTGCCGGGGGCATCTGTGGCGATGTTTTTTGCGACTGCTATCGCAGGTAAACTGGTGTTATGGGCTGTTAGCACCAGCTTGGGAATGGGGAGATAAATGTATTGCGGATTTGGCTGCGATAACGTGCCGATAACTCGGCGATAGCTCCTTGAGAATATGCCCCTGTGTGTTAGCACACCTATGACACTGTTTGGTCGGGTTTGCATCTGTCCATACATTACGATTTACTATCACCACAGCCATTACTTCATTACTTAGCGTCATGCCTATATTTTTGTACTTGTGAACTAAGCCTGACATTTGTCATTGCGCATTTTTAGCACGGTTACTTTTCGTTTTTGCATGATGTAAACCTTTGAACTCATTGCCTACATTGGTATTGGGAGCACAATATTTGTTCTTTTCTTCATTTCCATTCTGGCTCTCCTTTAGAATCACGTGGGCTACCCTGCTCCTTTAATTAGGATCGGACGGCCTCACACTGGTATTAAATCTCTGGCGAGCACGCTAACGAGCGCACGTAAGCTCCGGTCATGTCGTTTTCACACTTGGGACGGCCGTAGGAACCCCGTTTCTTCACTATATGTTTGCATTGCCGATGACATTACCTGACTTCAGATCTTGGTTAGATATGGCTCTTGAGTGCTTTACACTTTTGACTTTACGTCTTCGGCGTACTTGTGAAGTAACTTGATTTTTTGTTGATTCAGAGGCGTGGTATTGTCTGCCATCATCGGTTGGCCCCACGGCGTATTTGGTCCACCTCTTGTAAATAACGTTTTTTACGTTCTGGTTTGGCGCTTATTACCACGGTTTACGCCGGTGAGTTACTTTTCTTTAGCACTATTGGTGATGCATTTGGAATCTAGCGAGTTTCACACATATTTATACTTTGCTCGTATAATTTACAGCACTATCCTTTGAGTTAGTGTCCGGTTCACATGACTCTTTGTCGTGTTTTGTCGCAGGCTTCGGGAAACGAATTCTTCACGTATCAACCACTGGGGGCACGAGTGGGTGGCGCGCTATTTTGCACTTGTAATTGCATGTCACTTTCCGAGCACGCGCTTTCCCTTAAGAATACTTGCTGCATTGGCACGCATGTTCGCTCTTTGATTAATCTGCACTATTTATTTATTTGTTGTGCGCTCAGCACCTGACAATGGGCATATATACGCTTGGACTTCTATTGACTTGACCGTCCATTACTTTCCTCTTTTTGTCCTTTCTTCTTCTTCTTTTTCTTTTGCGGTATATCATTATGTAACATTCTTTTTCGAGCTACAGCTGCAATGTGTGTTTGATGCGCTTATTATGTTGACTTATCATGTTGACCTCCTCACTGTACCTCTTGGATACGTATTTGATTTTGTCATTTGAGTGTGAATAATTTTTGGAGAATGAACTCATTCAGTTACTTTGTTTGTAGATTCCCCTGACGAAGGGCAGCATTTTATGCCCGAAATGCATTGGGATTCAAGTGGTACTCGTGGGATTCATGTGATTGCTGTTCTACGCATTTGAAAGAAATATCCCTCGGGACCTTTACAAGCCTGTCTTCAATTAAAAGACTCTTTTAAACTACTACTGGTGTTTCTACAGAGCACTTCTTCAATGGATTTCTTTCATTTATGAATGTGCTAATTTTGATAATTTGATTTGTGACAATTGATTACTTGTATGCCATATTGGTGAATACGCTCTTGAGTGCTTATTGGTAGTGCACACAGAGTCTACAACTCTTGTCCTAGTTTTCTCATTAATTTTAGCAAGGGGCGGGCTGAACCTCCTCTCTGTATGCACACCGCATTGTTTACTGTCATTATATGATAAATCTGTTGATTCTTTTATTTACCTTGAGTGCAAACCGGCTGTTCGCTTTGTCTTTTAGAAAGTTGCCATTTTCTTACTTTAACCATTCAGTGCCTCTGCCTGTCTCTGAATTCTCGTCTGGATCATGATGACAGTTGAGTTGTTTGTGCATTCACTCTAGACAGTCACAGAAAGGGAGCTGAGGTGTGCCCTCTATATCCTGCTGGCCCATCACCAGGCTGATGGGTCTTCCTGATCTAGAGTGGTGGGAGGAGTTGACACTTGCACCTGAAGAGGGCTGTGCCTGTCTCCTCACAAAGCTGTCTCTACCCCCCATTCTGTGTTTGGAACCAGGGCCAGAAAGGGCAGGATCTTGTGCACTACAAAGACTCTCCTTTGAAGTGTGCCTACTTCGAAGGCTGAAATGGTATAAGCACTGGACCTCTGATACTATATACCCGGAACACTTCTGGACTGAGGACATTCTGTCAAGAAGAAAAGCTGTTGTGCTGCCAGCAGGGACTGCCACATTGCTTATTCCTTTGCTGTTTTGGCCTGCAGCTTGCTGCTTCTGTCTTGGGAGTGAAAGGACTGGACTTTGCTTTCTACATCCTGATTTCCAAGCTTACTCAAGGGCTTGAGTTGAGCTTGCCTCCTGTTGGAAGTCTCAGGGCCATCAAATACTTCACCTGTAGCATCGGTGCTTTTCTACTGAGAGCCCTACTCTGCCAAGTGGTGCCAAATCCAATTCCTGGGCCTTTGGAAGTGAGGTTGCCGTGTTCAACAAGAAGAAACCAGCACATCGACTTCGAGTGTGACTTCGGAGCTGGCGCCGCTCTTCGACACCGCGCCTCAGCCTGCACCCTAGTCGTAGTCCTGGCTCAACACAACGATCGCGACTTGCAACGCAGGCCCCAACGCAGCTGTAGCACCTCCGAAGAACAGCCACAGAGGGAGTCCTGAGTACTGCGTCACCGAAGTCCAAGGCACCTGACTCCGACTCCACCGCCTCACCGGTGGCCCCGTGGTGAGACATCAACACTGAAAAATTGATGCTGCATGGCTTGACTCTTCATCCACCCTGCACCGTGATGAAATGAATACGTTTTGCTACCTTGCTTGTGTTTTGTTCTTATGTTAAGTTAGCATTCGCTGCACCATTTTATATTTAGCCGCCATTTTGAATCATGTGGTCAGCTGCGTATTCTCTCCTCAAGAAGCTGGCTGTGGAAAATCCCATTTACCCAAGGTTAGGCCTTGCTCTGCTAATGAATACACTGTTCTTATTAACGCATTCATTTCCCATAGATAGATGCTTTCTCCCACTAGCCTAGCGGTAGACATGAACAGAACGACCTTGGCATAAAGATAATGTGTGCCCGGCCTCAGAGTCGAAACTCATCTTACTGTACTTCTTTGTTTTAGCTGCACCTGCTAGTAGAATTCCATTATGGGCGGGTCTTTCTTGGTTCAGAAATGTACATAATGTATCTCTATGTTTGCTGAAGTCAGTCCCTCTGCAGCAATCCTAGGAGGCTGATCAGACTGGACTCCACTCGAGTGTACCTGAATAAAATATACTTGGTTTGTATTCTCTACTGTCTGACCGACTCTTCATTTGTATGGAAGGCTGAGAGATGGTCGCGAGTGACCCAGGTGGCCCTAATCGGGTCACTTCCTTCAGTTGGTGCCCGAACAGGGACCCCATCGGGTGACCCATCCTCGCCCGCGAACGGGTTTGGAGGTCGGGGCCATCACCGGGTCAGACGGGCGGACCAGGGATCCCTGCACGAGAGAGTCCTGAACTCGCAGCTGCCCCGTCTGTCTGACCAGTCAGTGCTTCACCTAGCGGTCATCCTGACTGGGGTCCTGAACGGCGAAACCTTGGATCTGACCGTTTGGTCCGAAGAGTCGGCAGTGGAGAATAAATTAGTTTGACCTGTGTGCACCAGGTGAGTTTGTTTCGGTTCTTTGTGGATATGGTACCATTTTGGTTTGTCTCTGGCACGGTCTGATGACCGATTTTGATACAAAGTGTTTGTGAACACTTTGCCAGGCAACATAACTAATTTGTCTTACTTTTGAAAATGCCTGTGTTCAGTCGCTTTTTGTTTTCTTGTTGTCGTTGTTGTTCTGCTGATGCTCGACTGGAAGAAAGTCAGCCAGCGCCTCTGGAAGGCACTCCGAATTTCGATATGTATGTGAAGCATGGCCTTGGACCTATTATGTTTAGTACACTATGGAACGTATATACGAGGGACAATGCCGAATTGCAGTGGCCGTTGACGGGCACTTTTGATGAACAAAAAATTGGGTTTTTACAGGAGAAGTTGTTTGCGAAAAGAAGTAGGCCGTCTATGTTTGATTCCCTCAGAACATGGCAAAAAGAGGCTAAACAGAGGCGGATGAAAGCAGAGAAAGAGGCCCAGAAGGGGAGAATGCAAACATTGACCCAGAAAGCTGTAGCGCATGATAGAGAGAAGCAGGAGATAGGAATTGAACTTGAAGATAGGAGGTTTCGATTGAATATTGATAAATCTTATGTAGCCCGAGAAGAAAATGATGCTTTTGTGGAAGAATTGCTAGATGCTCGACCCCCACCTCCGTATGCCCCGCAGAGGGTATATCCCGCTCTTCCCCCACAGACCCAGCTACCCAGTTCTTCTGACTCTGCTGTTTCTGCTTCTGTTACGGTTGATCAGACTACCTTGGCCACGGCACCTCCTGTCCTTTCTTTGTCTTCGCCATCTGTGGCAACTGCGACTGTTAGAACTCCTGCAGCACATATTGCTTCGGTGTCCCTTTCGCCAGCTCTTACCCCCACGACCCAGCCAGCAGCGACGCTAATGCCCACTACCTCTGTTATCACTCCCACCGAGTTTTTTTATTCCCCGGCATTACAGAATGGTGGGACACCAGTACGTGGCCCTGAGGATAGAGACTGGATGAAATTTAGGGAATGCCTGGGACGAACGTTGGTGCGATCTGATATGGGAGAGGCAGAGAAGCAGGTAGTGGCTAATCAGGAAGCACAGTGGGCCCGAAATCCCATTTATAGTGTGGAGGATGTGTGGAGTGTGATGAAAGATTATGAGCCTTTTGTACAACAGCATGCACTTAAGCACATGTCGGCTACTTTGATTGGGCTTTGGGAGCAGTGTTTCAATGATGCAGCAGCGCAGATTATCTCTGATATTAAGGGTCATGTATACGTTGCTGATATGGCGCCTGGTCAAGTTTTTGGTAATGTTGCGACGTTGGTTGCTTATTGGGGTAGGCTGCTTGGGAAGAGCCCGACGACAGTATCTCAGTTCCCGATGAGGGAGGTCCACCCCATATATCACCCTGAAATACCGGAGCTACGGGATCAAAACAATGTTGTTACTAGACATGGGGTAGAGGCCCTTTTCCAGGATTAGTAGGTTTATACTCCATGGAAACGGAGTGAGGTCTTGTCCCTTAAAACCCAGTTACCTGACCCTAGAAAAAATCCCACTGCATATTATAAAGAATTGACTGAGGCAGCCTCTTCAACAGTAATGACGCTTGCGGATATCGAAATGTTCTTTGGTTTGTTGGTTCCTGTTGATGTTTGGAGACAGGTACACACACAGGATCACGTTGCTGAATTGGGTGGTACCTGGGACCAAATTAGAGCATGGGACCAGGACAGGAAGCCTGGTGAGAAGCCTAAGGCAGAGATACTTGCTTTGCCTGGTCGTATTATTACTTACATGCATTCTCTTATTTCACCCTGAAAGATTGACTGGGACAAACTATCGGCTTGTCGTCAGAAGAAAGATGAGAGGATCAGGGGCAAGATGGTGTCCATGGGATGGACGTGTTAGTGAGCGGCTCCGGAGTGATCAGCAGGACGGAAAAAAAACGCTGGAGATGAAAACCGGAGAGATGCGCAAGTTAAGAGACTAATGGGATTAATTTAACGAATTTATGATACTTGAAGACGTGGGAAAACGCGAAAAACAGTGGGGCAGCTAAACGCCTCAGCTTGGCGCAATTACTTGTGGTCCACACCTGTGGAGTCTGAGGAGGAGCAGTAGTGCCGGATGCGGCGGTGCAAAGCTCGCGAAGAGCGCGTACCAAATCCAAAGGACTAGCGATACGGGAAGACGTGGAGAGCGCGGTAGCTGAACGCCTTGGGAGTGATCGGCGTGATTACCTGTGGTGCATACCTGTGCAGCTTGAGGAGGGGCAGCAGTGCCGGCAGCGGTGTGGAGCCTGCATAGAGCGTAGACCAAAGGCAGAGCACTGACTGCAGAATCCACCGCAACCGTTTGAATACTTCAGCTTCCAGAAGTATTGAAGGACTCAGTGAGTAAAACGATAAAAAAATTAAAGGTCATTACACTGCAATAGCTTTTTCCTTTAAGTTTTAAGATATGCCTCCAAAAACTGGACGTGGAGGGAAGACTAAAGCTGTTAATGATGCAGTGAGCAGAGTGGCTTTTTCTGGAGGCAATACAAGAGGAGGGCTAGAGGGAGCAGAAGTATGCACTGAGAGTTCGATACAAGAGACTGGGGTAAAAAACACCCCAGATACCCCAGATATTTTTACCATCAACTAAGAAAAAGCAGCCAATATTATCAGTTTGGTGTGTGTCTAAGGAAATAGTAGGCGACTTAGAAGATGCGGCAGTAGATAAACATGGAGATGGGGTGCAGCGGAAGGAATATCGGAAAGAACAGCTGAAACAAAAAGGTGCAGATAGCGATTCAGATCTTGGACCAGTAGTGTTAGTGGCTGAGACAGGTTTGATGACAAAGGGGCCGCTACTGGATACGGCTGTGATTGATACGGCGATTGGACTGAATCCTGAAGTTATTAATAGAGAGAGCGATTCAGGGGAGAAATTCTTTTCGTTATCAGATCACTCAGATCATTCAGACTTATCAGATTATGATGATGATGGAGAACTAGGACTAAAATCTGTTTCCATGGAAGGATCAGTAATGAGCTCTGGTAGCGATTTGAATACTACAAGTCTTGAAGACGAAAATTTGGAAATTACAATGGTACATAAACAAGGGTCTGATAAGGATAGGGTGAAGCGAGCAGATGCAGCTGTAGCTAATAACTTGATGAGGGGACTTTCTACATCGACTGAACTGACCCCTGAAACTGCTAAAGATCACGAACAAACTGAAGGGGTTCAAGCAGCGGAGCCAGCCCATGAGATCTCATTGGAGTCGATATACCAATGTATAGTAGAGCATAGGGCTGAGACTCATATGGAGAATGCCAGAACACACACCGCATGTTGCAAACTACAGAATACGGTTAGACGGATCGCCAAACATGTAGTGAATTTACTGAGAGGTTGAATTTGGCTGAGGAAAGAATCTCCACATTAGAAGATGATATGGCAGCACAGAAGGCAGTGTCAGAAGATTTAAGTCAACATAGGGACGATATACAAGCTAAACTTGTGGATTTGGAGAATCGACTCCGGAGGAATAACTTGAGGATTTTAGGGGTGCCAGAGGGGTTGGAGGGACAGGATGTTCGAAAATTTGTGGTGGAGTTATTTACAGAGGCCTTTCCCGAGTTGACAGGGTGGAACTGGGCAAATGAAGTACTAAGGGCGCACAGGTTCCCATTTAAGCAGAGGGCTCTGAAAGCGGGTCAATTGGATGTAAGACCGCGAGCAATCCTGATATGTCTGAATAATTTTTGGGCGCGCCAGGCGATATATGAACTTGCTAGGCCTGATAGAAAGAGGGCTAGGAAAGGAACACAATTTTTTGTAAGACCGGACTACTGCCACCAAACGGTGGAGAAAAGATGGCAGCTACGTCAGCTGTTTACTCCCTTTCAGGGGAGGGGGGCTCAAGTTTTTCTATTGAATCCTGCCACTCTTAAAGTAATTCTAAAGGGTCATACACGCTTTTTTACTTTGGATGTGCAAGCAAAAGAATATTCGATGTCTATCTAACCGTCTTCCTGGCCAAATATCGTAGGTTTTGTATAAGTTTTGGTTATGACCTGGCTTGGTAATTGATATGTGGGGTTATGTGTAGGAATATTAGAATTTAGTATTATAGGCTATGGTAGAAAGGCAGGCGTACATGTAACATAGTAAGAATATTGATATAGTAAGCCAGGAAAAGGTATGGAGGATGGGGGAACACACGGATGTCAACTCACTTTACATCACTAGGGCCTTGTGCCTTATTGCCTACAAAAGGGGAGAGGGTGCTGGGGGGAGGGATGTAGGGTAGGGGGTGGGACAGGGGGCACTGGGGGGTATGTGGGTGTGGTGTTTGGGTCTAGGGGGGGCATAAAGTTCAAAAATCAATCCATGGTAAAGTTTCTTTGATTTATGTAACATGGTTAGAAAAATGTAGCCAAAGATCGGCAAGGAGTCATGCAATTGTGGATAAAAATGTGGGAAATGACGGATAGGGGTATTCGTATATGTTCTTTTAATGTCTGTGGCCTTAACAACAGTAATAAGAGGCGTAGGGTAGCCGCAGATTTACGTATAATGAAACCAGATATTTTGTGTATCCAGGAATCACATATACCTTGGGCAAAACGTAAAGTGATGGAAGTGCTTGGATATACTCTTCTTGCTGCGACTCGGCAGACCAGTACTAATAGGGGAGTTGCTATTTTGGCACGGGGTGGGATAAGCGGGACTGGAAGGATATTGACAGATAACTATGGAAGATGGGCGATTGCAGAATGTATCATTGGAATGACCAAATGTACTATTTGCTCAGTTTATGGCTCAAATTGCGATGAAGCTGCTATACTGGAGGCCTTAAATGTAGAATTGGCATCATGGCTGACCCCACTGATCTTATGTGGGGATTTTAATATCCATTTGGAGGGCCATGCTTTGGAGGGAAAAAAATATAAATATGTGGGACGAAAACCCAAGGTTTTCAGAGCCTTAGTTCAACTGTTGAGGGATCATGGGTTGGTAGATGTTTGGAGAAGTGTAAATGAGCTCGATCCAGGCTATACTTTTTATTCGCATCCTCACCAGAAATTTGTGAGACTTGATTATATATTTATGGCCAGGGCATATATAGCTGGAGCAAAAATGGAGGTTTGGCCCCGGATTACAGTGGATCATGGTCCACTATTGTTAGATTTATATAGCTTAAGACAGAGAAGGGTCGGAAAGGGCATTTACATTCAATAGGAAACTGGTGAACGACAACGCCTTTATTGACCATAACTTAGGTGGACTGGGCAGTTTTTGGAGGTAAATAGGGGATCTGCTTCTAGCTCCATAGTATGGGACACTCTTAAAGCAGGAATTCGTGGAGAAGCACTTAGTTTTGGCTTAGCCAAACAGAAACAAGGACAAATGTTGATGATGCGACCTTTGGGGGAGTTAAGGATCGCGGAACAGGACCTGATACAGGCTCTCAGACAGGGACTGGATGGCAAGGACATACATACCAAGATAGCGTGCTCTAAGGCCAGAATAAATGCGATCTGGTGTAAGGAAATCACCCTCCAATATAAAATTCATAAACAGGATAGATATGAATATGGAGAATCAACTGGGCGATGTCTTGCTCAGAGATTAAGAGTAAGACAGTCCTCTCAGAGAATTTCGGCCATGACTGATGCAGTTGGTAATATGGTCGAAACAGAAGATATTTTATTTATTTATTTATTTAATTTATAGAGCGCAACAGCTACCCAAAAAGGGTTTCCCGGCGCTAGGCAAAGAGAGACCAGATAGTAAAAATTAACAGCAAAAAAATTACTTGTTAAATAGCCAGGTCTTCACTGATTTGCGGAATTGGACGTAGGCTGTTTCGTTCCGAATGGCTGTAGGGAGGGCATTCCAGAGTGAGGGCCCAAGATAAGAAAAAGATCTGCCACCCATCCGAGACAGCCTGAATCTTGGCACAGAAAACCTCCCCTGGGTGGAGGAGCGTAGGCATCGGGAAGGAAAATATTGGTGTGCTAAAGCACGTAGGTATTGAGGTGCGGTCCCTGCTTTAATTTTGAACATATAACACAGAGCTTTAAATCGAATTCGATTTTCCACCCTGAGCCAATGCAAATCTCGTAAATGGCTGGAGACAGTAGCGGCCCTGGGAATCCGGCAGAGTAGTCTTGCCGCAGAGTTTTGAACCATCTGCAGCCTACGGGTCACCTCCTTATTGGAACCAAGATAAAGAACATTTCCGTAGTCCAACCTTGAGGTGATTAAGGCCTGAACTACTGTTCTTTGGGTGGGCTTTGGTAGCATCCAGATGATCTTCTTTAGCCACTTAAGAATGGTAAAACAAGTGGCAGCTACCTTAACGGCTTGGTGATGCATTGTTAGTGAGTCGTCAATGATAAAGCCCAGGTTACGAACTTGACAAGAGGGTTGAGGTAAAATCCCCATCTCACAGGGCCAATGTTGTGGGCCCCATAGACCCTTGTCTTTGCCAAGTATTAGCACCTCAGTTTTTCCCCATTTAGCTTGAGAAAATTAGATTGCATCCATGATGCAATTTTTTCTCAAGCCCAATTGAAGTGGGGACAGTCCGTCTGTTTTTCCTGCGGAAAGAGAGAAGATGATTTGGGAGTCGTCCGCATAGGAGAATAGGGACAACCCCGCATCTTCCGCTACAGTTGCCAAAGGCCTCACATATAAGTTGAAAAGCAGAGGACTAAGAATAGAGCCCTGAGGTACACCATAGGGAGATGAATAGATATCAGAGCTGGCTGTTGAGGAGAAGACTTGGAAAGTGCGATTGGTCAGAAAAGAAGTAAGCCAATTGAGTGCTGGGCCGCAGATACCTAATGTTCTCAACATATTTGCTAGGACGGTGTGAGACACCGTATCAAATGCTGCACTTAAATCGAGTAGAATAAGGGCAGCTGTATCTCCGGCATCCAGATGATAACGCAATCTTTCCGTGACCCCAATAAAGTTGTTTCAGTGAAGCCAGCTCTGAAACCTGATTGGGAGGGGTGGAGAAAACCTTGAGCTTCAACAAAGAGTGAGAGCTGAGAATGGACATGTTTCTCCAGAATTTTCGAAAAGGCTGGTAGTAATGAGATGGGTCGGTAGTTGGAAAGTGCAGCAGGGTCTGCATTTGGCTTCTTAAGAAGTGGAAGCACTATAGCGTGCTTCCAATCGGATGGAACGGACGCTTCTTGTAATGAGAAGTTCAAAAGATCCATAATAACAGACAAAGATGAAGATTCCAGTTGTTGGAGCACAGAGATAGGTAAAGGATCCTTAGGTGACCCTGATTTGACACTGTGTAGAAGTTTATTAAAAGAATCGGGGTTTAGTAGGGGCCATGAGTGCAAACAATTGGAAGAAGCATTAAGCATAAGATTCTGATCAGGGCGGATATTTTCCGTTGATAGCGAAGTGGATATTGTTTGAGAGGGAGTGGCAGGTTGCGCTGAGAAAGGGGCATTATTTTGCGTGTTTGCTACTTCCAAATAGATTTTCTCAACTTTTTGGACAAAAAAGCTAGCCAGTTCATCACATTGATGTTTGTTAAGTGGGGGTGGCTTAGCTTGAATTTTAGATCCAGCCAACTCTTTGACCATATTAAACAAAGTTTTGGAGCAATTCAAAGCATCAGTAATGGTGGTTGAGACATAGTTCGCACGAGCTAACCTGCAAAGCTTGTGGTAGGCTTTTTTGGCCCTTTTGTAAATTATTTTGGAGTCTAGCGCATAGTCCCTTCTCCATTTTCTTTCCAGCACCTTGCATTTGGCTTTCTCTGTTTTCAGTTGTTCATTATACCAGAGTGCTGGGGCACGATGATTAGTATTTCTTTTTAAGGAAAGAGGGAGGCAGGTATCAATGGCACTCAGAATCCATTCTTGCACTGAAACAGCAAGTGTATCGATCGTTTGTTTCGAAATATGTGCTTGAGAGTGTAGAATTTGATTTAACGCAGCTACATCAAGTTTTCTCCAATTCCTAGCTAAGGTTCTCAGAGTAGGAGTAGAAGAGCCCGAGATGTCTAGAAGTTTCAATCCAAACCTAGTGATAAAATGGTCGGACCAGCATAGTGGAAGTGCTGGAGAACAGTGGAAGTTTGATAAGCTGGAAAAGATAGGATCCAGTAAATGACCGGCCCATTGCGTGGGTCCAGAATTGTGTAGATGAATGTTTAATGCTTCCAGATCAGAACTAAAATTAGTACTAATTTTACATGTCGGATCATCTAAGTGTATATTGAGGTCGCCTAGAATTGAAAAATTGGCGGTACTCATAAGAAAAGGGGCGATAAATCCAGGAAAGGATGTTGCCCAGGAAGCAGCCGAACCCGGAGGGCGATATGCAAGAATGCCAGAGAAAGTAAAATGTGGGGTCAGAATCAGCTTAAATAGCGCTGCCTCACAGTTCTCAAAAGGTAAGTTTTCAAATTTACATTGGTAGTCTTTTTTTTGATATTATGTTTTTTTTTTTAATTCTATCAAGAATTATATATGCAGCATGATGCGGATGAACAAGATATAGAGAAATTCTGCCAAGAAATTGAGCTCAATAGGTTAAGTGTACAAGAGCAAGGATTATTAGATGAACCTATACCAATGGAGGAATTGGAAGAGGCATTAGGAATGTTGGCAAATGGGAAGGCCGCAGGGCCAGATAAATTGCCATTGGAGATATATCGATCGCTATTCCAGGTTCTGAAATCTGATATGTTGATTGTGTTTCAAGAAGCTCAGCTTGAGAATCCGCCTCCATCATGGGACGAGGCCAATATAGTTGTGTTTAAGAAAAAGGATAAGCCCCTGAATGTACCCGGGTCATATAGACCGATATCCTTGTTAAATGCTGATGGGAAAGTTTATGCCAAGATATTAGCTAATAGGTTAGCGAGAGTTATTACGCCATTGGTTTCCATGTCCCAACATGGATTTATACCGGGTAGAAGCATGATTAATCATATTCACAGAGCTATTACTCTTATTGATTACGCCAATGTATATCATAAACGGTTTGGGCTCATATTTCTTGACGCCGAAAAAGCGTTTGATCGCGTTTCTTGGGATTTTGTTTGGTGTATTATGCGGAGGATGAGATTTGGACAGGGTTATATTAGGGCAGTTCAGAGCAGGTATAAGTCACCAAGAGCTAGGATTTGTGTGATGGGCAGGGAATCACAACAAGTTGTTATTAGTAGGGGAACAAGACATGGCTGCCCTTGTTCTCCGTTATTGTTTGCGTTATATATCAACTCATTTGTGCTTATGCTAGAACAAAGCGCGAATATTAGATCAATGGAATGTGGACAATTTCAGGTGCGTGTTCTAGCCTACGCGGATGATATCGCAGTGGCCTCAGCAGACCCAGCACAAGCAATATGGGAGATAGAAAGGCTAGCTGATGAATTTGGTGTCGTCTCCGGATACAAATTAAACTTGGCTAAAACCCAGATAGTATGCACTAATCAGGCCTGTCCGGATGAGTCTCGGGTAACTAATGAAGCAAGATATCTTGGCTTTAAGATTAGAATGTCTCTGCAAGATTTGATTGAGGTTAATTTGGGTTGTATAGTTTCAGGAGTGAAGCAGCAGTTGGATAGGCTTGAATGTTTACATCTTACTTTGGTGGGGAGACGAAATGTGTTAAAAATGATCGTCCTCCCTAAAATACTTTACTATTTTAGGGCGGTACCGCTAGAATTAACAAAAAAACAGCTACAGAGGATTCAATCTATATGTGATAGATTTATGTGGGGACAACGCAAAGCGAGGAGAGCATTTAAATGTATGATGCTACCAATTGATAGGGGAGGTTGGTCTGTCCCGAATTTCTTTTTTTATTATTATGTTTGTTTAGTGCAAAATATGCGCATTTTGCTGACAGGGGAGGACGTGCCAGGTGCAGAAGCTCCATCCATGATACATCAGCTATTAATGGGGGAGGAGGCCAGAAATATGTTAGTTAAATTTAGTGAGCCAAGTTATTATAAAAAAACACGGTTCAAGGTTGTGATAACAGCATATAAGGTTTGGAAAGTGATATGCAAACGGTTCGTCATTCCACAGATTAACTATTATACACCTCTTAATTTAACGGGTAGGTTTCCAGCTATATTTTGGGACTATAAGATGCTGGGGTGGAGACGTAAGGGATTAAACAGCTGGGTGATTTATTTAAGGGGGGAGTATTACTTTCATTTGCAGAATTAGCTGAGATTTATGAACTTCAACATCAGGAATTTTTTAATATTTGCAAATTCGCGACTTTCTAGTTAGACATCATCTGCATGAGGGTATTATCGCTTTACCTTTAGTCGAGGCAATTAGGAAGAGGGCAAAGATTGGGGCATTATATTCCATATTAATTGAGATACAATTGGATGATTTGGCTGCTCAAGATTCTAAATGGTGTTTACGATTAGGGTTAGATGGAGAGTTTATGCAGAGTTCCATCGATACAGCGGGGAAGATATTGTTATCAGCAAATCTGAAAACGCAACATTTTAAGACTATATTTGATGTATACCACACACCAGAGAAGTTGATGAAATGGGGTGGGAATAACGATGGGAAGTGCTTTAGGTGTAGTATTGATAGAGCTGATATTGTGCATGTATTTTTTGACTGTACGGCACTTTCACAATTGAAACAACAAATTGAGCTGTTTTTGTTAGAGATTACAGGAACTATAATTTTTATAACAAGAGAAATGATGTTATTGGAGATTTGGGGAAATGTGTCAAGTGAGCAGCCTCTGTATAAATTTAGATATTTGACATTCATTGCCACTGCGGTGGCGCGACTATGTATAGCCTCATGCTAGCTTCAGAGAGAGGCCCCCTCATTTGAGATGTGGAGGGCTAAATTTTACAATATATATAATCTGGAATATAGCCTTTATTGTACGAAATCACCTAGGCGGCAAAAGCTGGGGACGCTGATTTGGGATTCAATGATACAACATATGACGTGATTATCTGATTTTGGCTGGTAGGGAATGATGTGATAGATATATGTATTTTTTGTTCTTGTTTTTTTTTTCTCTTTATTCTATGTTTTTGGTACTTCAAATGTCCATGAAGGGTTTGTCTTCTGTTGATTAAAACTGATATGTATTTTTGCTATGACTTGAACAATAAAAAAAAAAAATAAATAAAAAGAAGAAAGATGAGAGTGTGTCCGATTTTTTCACTCGGTGCGAAGGTGTGTTTCTAGATTATAGTGGACAGGATTTGTCAATTGAAGGTGGTGTGCGTTTGTTTGTTAGTAGATTTGTTTCAAACTTGCTCCCCGAGATTGCGACTCAATTACAGGCTTCCGAGAGCACCTGGTCCACATCTTCTCCTTCTGTTATCTTGAATATGGCATAGTATTATGAACAGAGGGAGAATGAGGATAAGGAAAAGGAAAAGGCGGAAAAGAAGCATAAGGATTTGAAGACGAAGGTGTTGTTGCAACAGGCGTCTAAAGGGAATGGTAGAGGACGTGGTGGTGTGGCCCGACAGCTTCCCTGTACTAGCCGGAATACTACGCCTGTGGGGCCGAATCAGTGTGCGTATTGTAAGGAGGAGGGGTACTGGCTAAGTGAGTGCCCTGTGCTTTTACAGAAGGTGGCGGTCCCAAGAGGGCGCGGGTCTTGTGGACGGGGTCTTGGAGATGGTGGCCAGGACAGGGCTCAGAATGCTGTGGCATCTCAGGGTCGTACTGATCAAAACTACTTTGACGACCCTCAGGGCAAACAGTATTATCATGATGACTATGATATGGATGAGGTGACTGGGATGTCTTACAGCTATGACAGCTGCGGACAGTGTGAGGGACCAGTTTTGATACCTGTAGACCAACAAGGTCTGTAAGTTAGTGCGGATGTCCAAGGTTCGACTAAGGAGTTTTTTGTGGATACAGGTGCAACGAACAGCTCTATTTCTCGTTCCTTGTTCCCTGGGGCAGCTCTGTCTGGCCATAATAATGTTTCGGTAGGATTTTCTGGTGTACCAGTTGTAAGCCCCATTTTGAAACCTCTTGCGTTGACTATTGGCCCTTTCACTGTGGATTCCCCATTCTTGTTGACATCCAATTGTGGAGAGAATTTCATGGGTTTGGACTTGTTGAAGAAATTGCATGCTACGATTTACTGTTCCCCGGCCGGCGTCTATATGACGATGGGTCCTGATGTGATGTGCACTAAGCAGTGTCTCTCCAAAGATGCGCCCCTCCCTGCTGAATTTAAAGCTTGCCACCCACATTGTGGGCAACGGGCGACACAGATGTGGGTTTGTTGCAGATATTGCCTGTTTTGGTACGTGTCAAGGAAGGTGCTGTCTTACACCGTATTCCTCAGTATAAGATACCGCAGGCAGGTGAGCAAGCTTTGATAAAGATTGTGCAGGATTTGATTGAGAAAAGAGTGGTTGAGGAGACGACTGCTAATGTTTGTAATAGCCCTATTCTTCCCAGTCTTAAAAGGACTCCTTCGGGTTCCTCTGAGTATCATGAAGATGTTTATCGCTTTGTGATTGATTTGCGTAAAGTTAACAAAATAGTGATTCCCCAGTTCCCGGTGGTCCCTGACATTATGACTCTCTTGACGATGATTCCTTCTTCTGCTAAATTCTTTTCTGTCATTGACTTGAAAAATGCATTCTTCAGTATTCCCATCCATCCTGATAGCAGGTAGCTGTTTGGGTTCACCCTCGCCGGTAGAAGTTTTAGATTCTGTCGCGCTCCTCAAGGCTAAACAGAAAGCCGAGTATCTATAGTCAGGCATTAAAAGGTCAGCTGGATTCCTTGTCCCTCCCTACAGGTAATGTATTGCTTCAGTATGTTGATGATTTGCTCATCGCTTCGGATACAGAACAAGGTTGCAGAGACAGTACAGTTAAATTGCTGCTACATTCAGCTCAACATGGCCATAAAGTTTCTCTTTCCAAATTTCAATATTGTCGACAGGAGGTCACCTACTGTCGAAGGAGGGTAGGAGATTGACCCCTGAGCGTATCAGTACCATTGTTAAAATGTCTGTCCCGCAAACTCAGAAAGATGTGTGTGCTTTCATAGGTATCACTTCCTATTGCAGGCAGTGGATACCTGGCTACTCACTGCTTGTTAAGCCCCTGCTTGCATTAACACTAAAAGATGTGCATGAACCCCTGCCTTGGACGCCAGAGTGTCAGCAGTCTTTTGAGCAATTAAAAACTGCGCCTTGCTCGGCTCCAGTGCTTGGTACCCCTAATTATGCTGAATGCTTTGTGTCGTACGTCCATGCGCTGGGTGGTTGTGCGCTTTCTGTTTTAACACAAAAATTTGGGGATAAGCAACAACCGTGTGCTTATTTCTCTGCTGTGCTTGACCCTGTCGCGCGAGCCCTCCCGAGCTGTCTAAGAGCGGTCACGGCTGTGGCTGTCTCAATAAGACAATTGGCGGGACTTGTCCTCGATACTGACCTCACAGTTATGGTACCCCATGCTGTGGATACACTTTTGAATAAGACATTGACACAGCACCTCACCAGTGCACGTCTGACAGGTAATGAGCTAACGCTCTTTCAAAAGCACATTACGATTAAACGATGTGCCACTCTGAATCCAGCCACGTTACTACCTCTCCCGTCTGAGAATGAGGACATTGACATACATGATTGTATCTTCCGGACAGAAGAAGAGACGAAAGGACGGATAGACCTGACTGATGTTCCCTAATCTGACCCCCAAGGAGAACTATATGTCTATGGCTCTTGTTTTAAATTACCAGATGGCACCACAACAGTTGCGTATGCGATTACTATGCTGCGCACGGTAGTTGAGACATCACGAGTTCCCTATCAGTCCGCCCAGGCAGCTGAGTTAGTAGCCCTTATTTGAGCTTGTGAATTGAGTGAGGGACTGGTTGTTAAGATTTATACTGATAGCCAGTATGCCTTCGGAGTCGCTCATAATTTTGGGCGACTCTGGGCAGAGAGAGGATTCCTTACTTACCACAAGACGAGAATACAGCATGGTCCTCTCATATATAGACTTTTGTCTGCTTTGGCCCTCCCTACGATATTGGCGATAGTGAAGTGCAGCGCCCATAAGAGAGTTACTGACGATGTGGGTAAGGGGAACGCTTTTGCAGATCAGACAACTAAGGAAACAGCCCGAACTAAGATGAAAAGAATGTTTGTAGCAGGTCCCGCTAGGTGGGTACCCGAGGTCACAATGTTCGAGGATACACTGGAAAATGTGAAGGAGATACAGAGTGAGGCCACGATGGAGGAGTTAGCAATGTGGCAAGCAAGTACAGCAAACTTGAATGATGAGGGATGTTGGATTGACAAGTCAGGGAAGCAGTGATAGATGTTGCCAGATGCATATGTTCTTATTATAGTTACCATGGCCCAGCTCACATCAGTGCTAAGGGTATTTGCAAACTATTAGACCCCGTATGGCAAAATGACAATATTCCAAAGACGGCTGCACACCTAGTAAAGTATTGTATGGTGTGCATGATACACAATCCTGGCAAAGGCACCCCTACACCACCCGGCAATTTTGCACCTCCCACTTTCCCTTTTGAGGTCCTTCAAATAGATTATATTGAAATGGACAGGGTCAATAATTTGAAGTATGTGCTGGTGGTAGTTTGTGCATTCAGTAAATTGGTTGAGGCTCACCCTACTAAAAAGAACACAGCCATTGCGACTGCAAAGGCACTCCTGAAGAAGTTCTTTCCTCACTTCGGCTTGCCCCGTTTGATCTGGAGTGATAACGGAAGTCATTTCAATGCCAAGGTTATCCAGTTAGTTTGTAAGGGACTACACATCAGACAGAAGTTTCATGCTGCGAATCACCCCCAGTCAGCAGGTTCGGTTGAGAAGTACAATGGTACTCTCAAATTGAAATTGGCAAAGATTCAGGAGACCACAGGTTTGCAGTGGCCAGATGCTTTACCCCTAGCTGTTTTGTTCACAAGAACTACAGCACATTCTAGGACAGGATTGTCACCCTACGAGGTCGTGTTCGGACGCCCAGCAAATGTCTGGGGCGGACCGCGTCCGCGTAGATTTTCAGAGATTGAGTACCCTTTATTGACCGATTATCTGTGCCAGATCTGAAAATTTGTGTTCTATTCACCAACAGATATGAGAATTGCTTCCGCCAATACCAGAGGGGCCCAGTCATAGCATCCAGCCGGGAGATTGGGTGTTGCTCCGAAATTTTCAGCGGAAAAAGAGCTTGGAGCCCCGTTGGAAGGGGCCCGAGCTGGTACTCCTCGCTACCAGGACAGCTGTGAAGGTCGCTGGCCAAAAAAATTAGATACATTGCAGTCACTGCCGCAGAGTACCCTTGCCCTTACCCTATGACGAGTGGGTGAGGGATGGTATTGGGGACACTGAGGGAGAGAAGATACCTCAGTTCGTCCCCTTCAGTGACGGACGGCTAATATGGGCCAAAACGGATGCAGAGTACGATGATGTACTAAATGCAGCGGTCTCACCCGAAATCAGAGCCATTAAAGAGCTCCTCTTTGTTGACCCCTCTGTGCCTGGAGTCACCAGGTACAATTTGCGCCCTCGGTTGAAGAATGGTGCACCAAAGGAGAAGTCAGATTAGTTAGGGATGGACTGTCCAAGTCAGGGTGTACTTTGTTATAGTACCAATGGTGTTAGTTTAGGGTTAGGCAAGATTGGTGCATTGTTCTGACATTGGACAGGATAGATCGGACGTGCTCCCTTGGAGGGGGGTACATTATCCTGTGCGACGTGGGATTCCTCAAGAGCTAGGACTGAGCAGCTCCACTGCCGGTGCTCAAGAGCACCAACGTTGATGAACAATAGGAGCCTGTACCAGTGAGGCTCAGACGGACACTGGGAACAATTGCCTTTGTTGTACTTTTCACTGCATCCCCTTTTTGCTTCATAATATATCCATTTGGTCGGCCTATTAATGAGGATGAACAGCCATTTGCACCACCGCGTCCAGCACGGGGTTGGTCTACAAAGAGTAAAATAGTTTTTGCATTAATAGTTGTAATTGCCCTGGTAGCAATACTTGGAATATCCTGGTTTCTGGAGGAAAAGTATCCTGTGCATTCTCTGGTTGGTACAACGCCCATTCCCCCTGAACACATTTGTGTTACTTTGGCCCCTCACAAAGGAGAGCACCGAAAGACTTACACAGATAATGTCTTTATACAAATGTTGCATCAAGCTCATGACGTGTCCAATGCAACAAATTGTTGGGTCTGTGGATTGCTCCCCTCAGTTACTCATAAAAGTGATAATTTGTTGTCCATGCCTTTGTCATACCTTGGAAGTTGTGAGGGCTGGTTTGAATTGTTTGTCATGGTATACTACCATTTCCACCACTCCACTCATGTTATGACACCTGCTGATTCTCACACTGTGGTTGATTATATACGCTTTCATCATGGGTTTACTCCTATAGGTAAGGCAGGACTAAACATCTCTGGTACTGTGTCCCCAAACTCCTGTATGAGCAAATATGACAAGGTGAAGAACAACACATGGCTTCGAATGGAAAAGGCCGATTTCCAGAAGTCTAACACATCCGAGTATTTCCAATCCTTCCAAGATCGTAATGTCACTAAGGACAAACCAATACCGGTGTCTGTGGTCAGCTCAGCAGCAGTTTTCTGTGTCCAAGGGAGGGGGGAGATAGAGGTGGGGGAAAGCGAATGCAATTTCACCTACCCACTCAGCACGATTAATAATCCTCCTTTGATCTTATCCCCTAATGTCTATTTTGTCTGCAGGTCCCAAGCTTATGTGTGGTTTCCTTGGGGATGGTCAGGCAGATGTTACCTCTCTTTTCTTCTTGCCCCGGTGTATGTTGCTCCACCCTCTTACCATAAAGATCATCGGCTGCAGCGTAGGAGTGTGTACTTGCCCCCGAGTCCGAAGAGTCATTGACACAAAGGATATAGATCAGACAGATACCACCTTACAACAGATTGAGGATGCCATGAAGGGTATCATACCCTTTTGGGGCCCCATGTCCAATAGCCTTAAAATTCGTCAGTTAACAAGGGTTGGTGAAGGGGTTATTAATACAACAGCTGGTATACTGACAAACATCACTGCGGAGCTTCAGGCTACGAGGTTAGTCAACTTACAAAACAGGACGGTGTTAGACGTCATACTTGCAGATAGGGGTGGGGCTTGTCGCGTCATTGGCAGTAGCTGTTGTGTGTACATACCTGACCACGCCCCCAATGTGTATGCGCCATACAGAAATTGCATAGACTCTCATCCGGCATACACCAAGAAAGTGGTACTTGGACCCTATCTGGGTGGTTCTGGAGTATGCTCACGTCCTGGGGTTGGAAGATTCTTATTTTTCTAGCTGTGATTGCTGGCATTTTCTTCACATGTTGCCTTTGCATACACTGTCTCCCAACCTGCTGCACTTATTGTATACATGCTCTCACCCCTAAACCGAAGAAGTTAATTCATGACACTAGTACTGCGATCATGTTGCAGAAGTACATCGACGACATGATGCAGATTAACGAGGGCATTTTTGGTTCCACATCATCCCTTGCCACTTCTATTCCTGATACTGAGTACATGTCTTGTTCTGAGTGTTGATGTTTTTTTTTGCTTTTTAGAGGATTCCATTTTTCCACCCACAATCTTAAATGAGTTTAGCGAATGCTAAAAGGAAGGTCTGATGAAATGAATATGTTTTGCTACCTTGCTTGTGTTTTGTTCTTATATTAAGTTAGCATTTGTGGCACCATTTTATGTTTAGCCGCCATTTTGAATCATGTCGTCAGCTGCGTATTCTCTCCTCAAGAAGCAGGCTGTGGAAAATCCCATTTACCCAAGGTTAGGCCTTGCTCTGCTAATGAATACACTGTTCTTATTAACGCATTCCTTTCCCATAGATAGAGGCTTTCTCCCACTAGCCTAGCGGTAGACACAAACAGAATGTGTGCCCGGCCTCAGAGTCGAAACTCATCTTACTGTACTACTTTGTTTTAGCTGCACCTGCTAGTAGAATTCCATTATGGGCTGGACATTCTTGGTTCAGAAATGTACATAATGTATCGCTATGTTTGCTGAAGTCAGTCCCTCTGCAGCAATCCTAGGAGGCTGGTCAGACTGGACTCCACTCGAGTGTACCTGAATAAAATATACTTGGTTTGTATTCTCTACTGTCTGACCGACTCTTCATTTGTATGGAAGGCTGAGAAGTGGTCGCGAGTGACCAGGGTGGCCCTAATCGGGTCACTTCCTTCAACCGCCAGTGTAACCAACGCCTCGCCACCAACGCTGCATCATCTCCCCTGTGTCTTGCAACATCCTGAGCACCGACATGCCAACAACCTGCATCGACAGTAAGGAACCGACGCCACACCGGCACCCGCGATGCCTCACCTCCCCAGCACCACACAATGTTTTTGTTTTGTCATCGTTTCCAAGGTGCTGTAACGGGGTTGTGTACAACTCCATAGCCGGCCCGTGCTCCATCGCGGTCAGCTCCGAACTTTGAGATTCGATTCCGTCAAGCACGTCATTCTAGCGCTAGTTGGGGCTGGTGTGTTTCTAAGTGCTATAACTGCAATTAATATTTGAGAATTTGTCATTTGCTTTGTGTATGTTGGATTTTTGTCATTTTGGTCTTGTTTTACTCATATAAATATTGCCTATTTTCTAAACTGGTATGGAGTACTCTTGTGGGGTTTTCACTGTGTTCGTGTGTGTGTGTGTGTGTGTGTACAAATACTTTAAAGATTTCCTCTGAGGATATGCCTGACTGCTCTTGCCAAGCTAACAAGGGGGTGAGCACAGGTTATTCCTAGGGTGTGACTTACTTACCCTGACTAGAATGAGGGTCCCTGCTTGGACAGTGTGCAAACCACTGCCAACCAGAGACCCCATTTCTAACAGGTGTGTTCTGTTTCTCACCAGGTTGGAGCTGCTACTGCCAGTCCAAAACCAGGAGTAGTGCCATGATCTTAACTCTGGTGGCTGGATTTGATCAAAAAGCATTTGCGAACATCCTGCCTGGAGCTCAGTAGAAAAGCCCCTACCATGTAATCTTGATTACCAACACTGTTGTGAAATGTGCCGGAATACCTAATTGGGTGCATGCTTCACACACCCAGAGAGTTGGTGTCCATATGAAGAAGAGGTGTTCTTTGAGCCAAGGCCAAGACCTCCTGTGTCCATACGTCCTGAGGGATCAGAGGGGGTGAAGTACAGCAAAACCCCTCACCTGTACAAGTTCCTGAAATTTCACTAAGTGGCATGGAAATGCCCACTGAAAAGTAAGAATTGAAAACTGAAAATAAAGGAACTGTTCAAGCATCACAAGAGCAACCAAACAATCCAAATGAAGGGACAAGTGTGAAAGGAGACCCCTTGGAGATTGGAATGGCCAAATGGTAGGAGGTAATTGAGATCTAGTGTGTCAATGAACACCACAAACCATCATCGAGGAAACAAAATCTAGTGGTATAATTGAGATGGAAGAAGATCATCTAGGACGTTCAAGAGAGCAAGTGTACCTTGTCGCAGGTATTCTGCCACTGAATGGACTTTTACTCAGAGAACATGCCTAAAGCATCAGATCAAAATCCTAATGAACTGAGATCAGATTAATTTAAACCTCTATGATATGCCATACCAAAGCAGCATTGATTTAAGTTTCCTGGAACAATAGCACAACCAATAACTTGGCAAGCACTATTTAGTAAATTCAAAACTGAAAGAACTGATGCGACAAATAATGAACTGTGTTTGAAGAAAAGCGAAAGAGACTGTGATAAATGATCATGACAATTATTCTCTAACAAAGACAAATAAAAAGAATTTAAAAAAATTCCCTGGGGCCAAGGCCGCAGTAGAAGAGCAGGGATAACATCCTAGAAAAAGACAGAGTATGGCTAGGGATGCCTCACAAAGGCTATTGTATATAAGCTGAATAATAACTGCAAGTTAATCACCAAGAGTTTGCTCCTTTTGCACATGTAGAAATCAACGCAGAATATTGAGTCTGCCTTCTGCTATATTCTGCTCAAGGTCTGACTGTAGACAGACATGTGTATCCTTATCAAGACTAAATATAGAATAGTGATTATTGTCACATTAATCGTTGTTGTGTTAACATTTATTATTCTTTTAGATGGAGTGAGTTTTACCCCAGAGATAGAGATACTTAGATCTACACATGCCTACATCACCTGCACTCACAATAGATGAGAAGAAACTAAAAGATGCATTTATAAATGTATCAAAAGAAACTTCCTCAACTAATGTTTATTCTAGATTAGTTGAGTAATACACCCAAACTTTATACACTAAGGATTGCTACGTCTGTGCACACTTACCTTCTTCGGCTGCAGAAGATGTAATGTATCACCATACCCCTCCTTCATATGCAATTACATGCAGCATTTTACTTAGTTTATTTTATAGGCAGGAACATTTTGAATATTATTTTTGTAATTATGATATGATTCTTTCTAAGGATCCCCTTCAGAAAAGAATGAATCCTCATTCACAAGCAAAAGACATGGAAAATGCATGGTCTTTTTTTAGATCCTCTACAGTTATAGACATCGTCACGGCATATGAAAAGAATCTGGTTTGTTTAATGAGACCCTTAGAGAAGAAATTTATTTTAACATTAGCAGAAAGAAGAGCTTTTATAGTTCATAAAGCAAATAAGGAGGAAGATGTTTTTTTTAAAAATGTGGAAGAAAGAAGTTGAATACCACAAGAAAAAGATGTACCCAAAATTAAAATTGGATTTGCTACAGAAATGGAAATGATGTGTCTACAAGAGGAAAAAGCAGTTAAGAAAGAGACACATTAGGATAAGTAGCTGTGAACACACATTTGAAGTTTTGGGAGGGCAAGTTCAAATTTTAACAGGGGAAGAGGCAGTTTTCCCAGAGTTTATTTTTTTTTGCAGACAGGATGCCTATTTCTAGTTACCTGCTGATTGGGAGGGTGTTTGTTATTTAGCTTTTTTGTTTCACAAGATGTATCATGGAAATAGCACAGATGTTTTAACAATGACTGTCTCACAGACACACACATAGAACCATTGATGGGACACAATTAGTGGAAGATATTTTTGGAGCAATCATACCACCAGTAGGAGTCATTTTAAATTACGAGAAAATTAGAAAGTTATCTACTGTAGTTGAGAATTGGCTATGAGCACATCTGGGAGGCGTATTATATATAGGGTGCACTTTCCCTGTGTGCACCACGGCGCACCTTAAAACATGTGCGCCGGGAGCAAACAGAAAAAGTGCAACCTATTACATTGAATGTGCTGCCCTCAGGGCAGCCGCGAACTTGTGCTGCCCTGGGGGCAGCGCATTCAAGTGAAAAGCAGAGCAGCTTTGAAGCATCCGCTCTGTGTTTCACAGTGCAGGAGGTAACCCGCCTGCACTTTTAAGAGGGGAGAGAGATCCCCTTGCAGGCGGCTGCAGTGAGTGACTGCACCTGCCTACAAGTGGATGTCTGGGGGGGTCCATAGGACTCCCTTTTCCCCCTCCAGAGGGTTGCCATTAGGGGGCGCACTGTCAGTGCGCCTCCTGACAGCTTCTTTGGCTCAGCGCCCGCGTCTATAATACGTTGTGGGTGCAGAGGCAAAGGGATTCTATCATTTGCATGGGGACATGCCACCATGCAAATGAGGGAAAGCCCTCTGGTGATAGCGCTGGTGCTATCTGTGTGCCAGCACAATCTTTATTACAGAAGGGGTCGCACAAGCGTCTGCGGCCCCTTCTGTAATACGAAAGTGTCCCAGGGGGGCGCAAAGCAGGCACTAACACCCGTTGAACCCCTGGGGCACTTCTGTAATATGGCCCCTGGTGCTTTGCTAGCAGTAAACACTGAATTAGTGGCTATTAGGGCAAAGGTTTTGCAAGACTGATTGGCTCTAGAAATATTGAGCCCGATTCACAGAACTAACTTAAGACAAAATCCTAAACTTACTACCATTTTGGTATTCACAGAAGGCACTTACTCATTTTGGTATTCACAGAAGGCACTTACTTACTCATTTTGAGTAACTTACTCATTTTGTGTAACTTACTCATTTTGGTATTCATAGAAGGCACTTACTCATTGATGAGTAAGTGCCTTCTGTGAATACCAAATGAGTAAGTTACACAAAATGAGTAAGTTACTCAAAATGAGTAAATACTCATTTTGGTATTCACAGAAGGCACTTACTCATCAATGAGTAAGTGCCTTCTGTGATTACCAAAATGAGTAAGTTACACAAAATGAATAAGTTACTCAAAATGAGTAAGTAAGTGCCTTCTGTGAATACCAAAATGAGTAAGTTACACAAAATGAGTGAATTACTCAAAATGAGTAAGTTACTCATTTTGGTATTGACAGAAGGCACTTACTCATTGATGAGTAAGTGCCTTCTGTGAATACCAAAATGAGTAAGTTACACAAAATGAGTAAGTTACTCAAAATGAGTAAGTAAGTGCCTTCTGTGAATACCAAAATGAGTAAGTTACACAAAATGAGTAAGTTACTCAAAATGAGTAAGTTACTCATTTTGGTATTCACAGAAAGCACTTACTCATTGATGAGTAAGTGCCTTCTGTGAATAACAAAATGAGTAAGTTACACAAAATGAGTAAGTTACTCAAAATGAGTAAGTAAGTGCCTTCTGTGAATACCAAAATGAGTAAGTGCCTTCTGTGAATACCAAAATGGTAGTAAGTTTAGGATTTTGTCTTAAGTTAGTTCTGTGAATCGGGCCGGAGTCTGCAAAATGTTGAAGGCTCAACATTGCTGCTCATACATACCCAATGAGAGTAGAAAGATAAAAGAATTTGCAAAGAACATTTCTGACCTGAAACCTGAATTAGAATCTTTAGAAACGTATTAGGGACTTTAGGTAAGGGAGCTTCTGTTATTGGCAATTGGTTGCAACTGTAGGAGGACTTTTTAAAGTTATACTACAACCTGACTTCATTTTAAGCATTTGTTTAATATGCTTATATGCTTTATATAAAGAATATAGATGCTATCTAGCAAGGAAGAAGAATGAATAAGAATAAAGAAAGAGAAAGGCAACTGAGGGAAGAATTAGAAATGGAAGAAAGAAATAATAGAGAATATAAGAAGTTGAAGGAAGTTGAAACCCTGAAAAATAAAAATGATGGCTCAGCAATGAATGCAGGTGCATTCAGAGGGCGAAGTTGTAATATCGAATTCTTTAATTTGCAACAAAAACACATTTTTAATTGAAATGTGCAAAAGTCCATGTTTAAATAGCGCATATAATAAACGCAAATTTGTAGTAGGTAATCATAATTAGATATTAGTGAAGTAAAGTGCTGATTGAACTTAGCCTAACTTCGGATGCCATATTAACAGAAGCTTCTCATTAACATTGAAAGACCTGTTTTCAATGTTGAGTTTTTATTTGCACAAGATGCTTTCTCTGTTGCTGCAGATGTTGTAATTCTCCAGAAGCTTTCTATTAGTTAGAGACTAGGCATTGTTTTGTATTAGACAACTGATAGTGAGGTTCTCACCGTGAGGAGAGAAGGCAACAGGAAGGATGATTCATGGGAAGAATTGTCTGAACCGCAGAATGTGGACGATGTATCTTTTCAAGGATTAACATCTGTAGACTATTGTGGAAACGTGAGAAGAAGGGGAGTTTACCTATTCCCAGGAGTTTATCAAAATCCTAGTGGAAGTTGCAGAAGATGAAAAGAAACATGTTACCAATTAGAATATTGTGTGCTTATATTAGTGTTTTTGCCTAGAGTTGTTGTGGGATTTATCCTTTGAACTTTTCTCTTAGAAGGGAGCTTCTCTCATTCGCAGTAGCTCGAGACTCATCTCTGAGTTTCTTTATAACTCTCCACATGGGAGTTTGCTTAGACTATTTATGTAATGTCTGCTGATTTAAAACTGAGAACTCTTTCCAGCTTAATATGCAAAGACTTTATGCTTTTGCATTGATCCTCTCCTCAGAAGTCTTTATTGGGTATCTAAACTGAGACCTTATTCTATTTTATTCCAATGTAATTAGATTTGGGAATTCCCTTTATGGAACATGCTTACCGTATAATTGTAATATTAACTGCAATTTTAACAAATATTGCATTTGACCTTATATTGAAATATCGATTATTGGATTACATTAACTTTTAAGGCTGATACTTAGAAGATTAAGACTCATTGATTAAGTAATAGAAAACTAAAAGAACTGAAAATAAAACCCTTAAACCCACACAATTTTGCTTTTTTTTTAATGTAAAGTATTTTATTGATTTTCCAAATCTTATAAACAAACCGTCTTTCCCTTTTTCCCTTCCCTCCTCCCATACCCACCCTTCCTGGTCGCCAGCGATAGAATATTAATAAGTATAATGTCAATCCTTTCCAAACGTTTTTGAATTCCTTGGGACAGCCTCGTCCTGCATGTATTGCTTTTTCTTGTATACAGCACAAATCCATTTCCCTTTCCCAATCTCTAATCCCTGGGGTCCTCGAGGAACCCCATCGGTGTGCTATTTCCCATTTGGCAAGAAGGAACCCCAAATTAATCAAAGTCCCTTGGTAGGAAGGGGCATCAGAATCATTCCATACCCCCAATAAGGCTAAGGAAGCAGTCATCTCTATCCCACATCCAGTAACCGCCTTTAACCTCTGATGTACTTTATCCCAAAATTCTTTCTGTACTGGCACACAATTTCTCTTTATTGACTGTAGAAAAAGTCTTTAATTATTTTACTGCTATGTGGTTGATGTAGATGTTTGCTCCTTTTTACTTCTCCTTGTCGAGGAACAAAGGTCCATATGACCAGTGGGGGGTCTGGGGGTGGATTTATTTAATGATTACACCTAAATATTGAGATATAGTAAACCCTGCTCTGTCAGTCACTTGCTTTGAGTAACTATGGGGGATATTCACAAGGACTTATCTCCGATTTATCCCCACCTTAACTCATCAAAAGTGGAGATAGATTTAACACCCCATTCACAAGCGGGTGCAAACTGCAGACATCACCAGTATTCCCGAGATAACTGCCCCAAAATTTATCTCCACGGTGGACACCACCTACTAACCCTAATGAGATGCAGAGTAGGCGTTCCCGTGCAAAAACACACGAAAACACCACAACACCACTTTCACAACGAACTGCCAGATCTGCGATGCGAACCAAAAACAGGCGATAAGCCGCGGTAGCAGCAGGGAATTAACACCTGCCTTTTGCTGGTGTTGAGCAGGACGACTACCTGCAGCATGAAAGGGAGCCCAGGCCAGAGCCACATCTGAAGACCCACAGATGCCATGGAGACAGTGATCATGCAGCTCGGAGACCCATGAGGGCCACAACACCCACCGCCACAACCCCCAGCCCCCCCCCGGACAAACACATACCGTGCACGACACAAGAGCCACAAAAAGCGCATGACGTCGCACAATGACAAACAGAAACACACATGTGGAGACGGAAGAACGAGAAACAGTCACTCATCATTGAAGTAACAACCAAAAACTTTATTGAAATACAACACAAAACACCAATGCGGAAGACTCCTGTCGGGTCCGTCCGGGACAATCCTGATGTCACGGCCTGGAAAATAAAGACCAAAATAAGAACGTGTGTCATGCGCACATCAAAGGAGCGAGACACAGAGAAACAGAGAAGGAAAGAAAGGCAGAGAGAGAAAGAGAGAGAGAAAGAAAGAAAGGGAGAGAGGGAGAGAAGGAAAGGAAGGGAGAGGGAGAGAGAGAGAGAGGGAGAAGGAAAGGAAGGGAGAGGGAGAGAGGGAGAGGGAGAAGGAAAGGAAGGGAGAGGGAGAGAGGGAGAGGGAGAAGGAAAGGAAGGGAGAGTGAAAGTGAAATGAAGAGATAGAAAGAGAGAGAGAAGGAAGGACACTGCCGCCCCGCGCACCCAGGCACCACTGCTCACCTGCTGCCACCGGTGTGTCTCCAAATAAGTGCCGGGATACACTGCAAGCCACCAGGTCTGCAACCTGTAACCGAGGCAAGAGTCAATCATGTCAGAGTCCATCCCACTGCACACGGCAACAACGCCTGTCTGCCCCTGCGCACACATGCAGCCGCACCCTACCCCCTCCCGCCAGCCAGCGCTGGCTGTCCGCCCTTGCGCACCCACGCCCCACTGCTCACCTTTCGCCGACGGTGTGTCCACCAGTGGGCACACCACGTGCCCATGCAAGCTCCAGGCCCCGGTCCCGCCACCATGGCATGCTCCACATCATGCGGACCCGCACCGCGGACCAGCAGGTCCCACACATGACGCTGAGTCCTGAGGCATCAATGGCAGAGACCACATCAGTGCACACATCATCATCGCAGGCTGCACACCCGCTCAGCAATTTCAGTGCCACTAACCCTGTGCAACCCCAGTCAGCGCCACGTGGTGGTAGGCCCGTGACGGCCGCAAGGCTTCGGGTGTCACTAACCCTGTGCAACCCCAGTCAGCGCCACTTCATGGTAGGCCTGTGACGGCCGCAAGGCTTCGGGTGCCACTAACCCTGTGCACAACAAGTCATGGGCCCTTTATGATTGAGAACCGTGGAGCGTCCGTCATCCAGTCACCTCCGGCAGTGGGGAATGTGACGTTGCCGGCCCCTCATATACTCGGGGTCACATGGCCTGTGACGCCTGCGCCGGATGGGTGTGGTGTGTGTGCAAACCTGCTCTCAGGGAGTGGCCGCGACATGCTGACAACTAGACCAGCGACCTGCAGACCACTAGCGTGTAGACCTGCGACATGTGGTTATGTGGCCCCCCCTCGGAGCGTAAGCGGAGTGGTCTGTCCTGGCGTACGCCGGACCAGCGCAGGGCTTGCAACAACGACTCGGGGGCTGTGGGCGTGGTGCAGTCCATGTCCAGACAAGGAAGTGACTAATGCGTGTGTCCCTGTTGTGCTGTCTACGTCACCCGCAACGCAATCGGCAACGTAGCACACTGTGACTGGAATCCCACTAGATGAGCATCATTGACGTTAGGGGGAATCACTGACCCTACATTCATCCACACATTCATACTTGAATGATGAAAGACATGACACAGCAGTGCGTCCCTGAATGTTTATTGCACATCCAGTGGAGTTCAGCAGCTGGAGCAGTACAGGGCCATGCCAACCCCACTTCACAATATGGGCCCGTGGAGGGCCAGCCAGAGTCCATCGGGGAATGACAAGGACAGAGGATGAGTACAGTCCGCAGTCTGGTCGCCGTGTCATTGGTCACCAAACAGGATATGGAAGTCCATGACTCGTGGTCCAAGGTGAGTGCCGCAGAGTGTATCCGGGGTCAGTGGTAGGTCATGGGACCATGTGCGGCACCAAGGAGCAACAGCACAGGTGGCGGACATGAATGCTAGTGCCTCCTTCTGAACTCAAGCCCATCCACGTCCTCGTCCTCAGATGTGTGCTCTGCCCCACCTGTGGGTGGTGCTGTTCCGGCTGCGGCACTGTGTGCCACTGACACATCAGGGGCCGGAGGTGTATTGCCGGCCGCTCTGTGTGGCAGTGACACATCAGGTGTTGAAGGTGGAATGTCTGCCGCACTGTGGGGCACGGACACACCAGGGGGCCGAGATGTGGATGGTGTCGGGGCAGCAGCATCCATCCGCGCCACGCCTTGTGGCAGCAATGCCATGATGAGGACATGAAGGGCCTGGTAGATCCCAGCTACATTTCGCTGATGTGCAGCGGTGGCTGCCATCCTTTCCGCCTCCATCCGCACCATGTCCTCCATGAGCCTCCGCATGCATGCCATCTCCTGGCTGAGATCGCTGGAGCCACCCTGAGCGGACAGGTGCTCTTGTCTCCGAGTCATGACTCCAGCAATGTCAGCCAGGACTCGTTGGAGACCATGGAGCGGCGTGTGGGTGTCCATTAGGGACTGGAGGTGGTCCCTGATGGGACTCAGACACCCATGGATGGCGTCGAGTTTGGTAGCCATGAGGTCGAACCCCACCCGCACTTGCTCAGCCATCTCCCTCTGGACCTCCAACACACTGCGTTGGAAGGCCATGTGTTGTTCGGGGGGGTCTTGGGAGACAGCCGGGGTTGTGGGTGCCTCCTGCTAGGTGATTTGTGGAGTGGGTGGGGTCTCCTCGATGCAGCTGGGCTGCCCTGGTCCTGGAGGTGATTGGCGGATGAGCTCAATGATGTCTTGGAGGGCTTGGGTGTCGATGCTGGTGGTGTCCTCCTCGTCATCAGTGAAGAGTGGCTGGGACTGCTCTGCAGGTGGCGTTGACGGTGCCCCTGCAATGTGAAGGGGAGATGCTGTGTTACAATGTGTCCTCATGTATGTGGCCGCATGGTACATGTTGACATTCAGACAGCATGGCAATGTACATTGTGACAGTGTGTAGATCAGGGCCATGATCCAGAGTCATTGTGGGTGTGCACTGTGCTCTGCTTGATTGTGCATGTGTGCCATTGTGGCCATCTCCCCCCGTCCCCCCAGTACCTGGTGGTTACTCACCCTGTTGCCGTTGTGTTGTGTCATGTCGAGCAGTGTCCGGTGCCCCGACTCCTGCCACGGTCTCCACACTGATGACAGTCGACACCAGCTCCTCCATGTCATCCAGCTCCAGCTGTGGCGCTGGGCTCCCACCTCCAGTCTGCATTGCTGCCTTTTGGTTCCCTGCGAGTTTCTCCTTGGTCTTGCGCTTGATGTCATTCCATCGCCTCTTGACCTTGTCCATTGACCTCTTGTGCTCTTCGACGGCGTTCACCTTGTCCACGATGGACCGCCATAATCCATTTTTGGTGCCCAATGACACATTGGAGGCGACGAACAGTTGTTGATGGTGTTCTATCACCTCCGTGACCAGGATCCGATTCTCCTGCGGACTGTACTTCTTCTTCCTCTTCTTCTTGTCCTTGCCCTTCCCTGTCACCGTGGTCCCGGGCTGGTCGTCCGGGGTACTTGTGGGGTTGCGCTCGTCCTCTGCGCCTGCTCCGGCTGCCTCCATGGTGCTTCGGTGTTGGTCATTTTGTGTTTGTGTGTTTTTTCTCCTTTTGTAGTGATTTTCCCGCCTGCCGTGTGTGTTTGGCAGGCCTGGCGCTGCTTATCTCTGATTTCCTCATCGCGAATGGGCTCATCGCACGTTTTTTGGTGTTGGGGTTTGTGTTTTTATCGCCGTCGCTGTGGTTGTATCGCGGACATTGTCCGCGGTTTCAGGAGACTATCGCATGGTACCACCGTGTTGTGAATTCCACGTTAACACAGGGTTATTTTCCTGTGATGGACTGCGTTTGTACAGTTGCGTTAACATTTTTTGGAGATGTTTAGCACACGTTCTTGTGAATATACCCCTATGAGTTTAATGCAGGCCCCTACAGTGCGAAGTGGAGGTGCCACAGTTCAGATGTACCACATTCAGTCTCACAACTATGAATATATTTGACATATAAGATTCTCAGGGGCCCCTTAACATATATTCTGCAGTGAGAGGTGGGGACTCATTTTGCATTTTGGTGCCGCTAGGAGGAATTGGCTGAAATGAAAAACAGTGCCAAATATTATAACTACTTGTGAAAAGAAGCGACAATAAGAGTTTTACAGGTTGAAAACATGACGCAGTTATTGTGATAAATCTGTTCTGGAGAATTAATCTTTGCTGTTTTGGACAGACGCCTACAGGAAATTCTGATAAGTGCAGGCCTGGTTCATACGCATTAAAGATATGCCGGTGTGGTGCGTGCACTCATTATAAGGCAGGGGCGATGCATTCAAAAACGTGCGTCTTTATTAAAGCGGAGGATGATAGTAAACAGATACTTGGACACAGCTTAGACAGGGAGCCTTCCTTCTGCGTGAGTTATCATAAAAATGTCTCTCAGGCCTACGTAATGGCTGGGAATCAGGATATCTCCGTCTTAGATTCTTCCCACAAACTGGGTTCCCTGGTGATTTGCATTTATCAGCGTGTTTTCCTAATATACGTGCTGCTGTTCCATGTCAACTTCAAGAGCATTTCGATTTTCGATTTTTCTTCCAGGGTGTTGTCACTATTTTCTTCTTCTCGCGAATGTAATTTTTGTGACGTACTATTTTGATGTGGTTTATTTGTCCATGTGGAGTGTCTTGTTTGTGCCTCTTTGTGATCCTGGTACAAGCTACATAAAGAGGAAGACAGAAATATATGACGTAATTTACAAACTGAAGTGAAAATGTAAGCTTCTTATTGTGTTCCTTTTAAGGATCAAGATCCCTGACCCATAAAAGAGCTTTATTTTATAATTCTAATTTAATAGAGTCATTTTCTATAATATATTTCCACCAAGGACTGTCATGAGAGGAAGCGTGTATTTCAAACATAACCAAACAATGCGATTATCAGGAAACACTTTTAAGCAAATTATTTAGCACTGATTGGGTGTATGTATATAGGAACTAAGAAAACAGCAAATGTTATGCGAATCCTAAAAAATTGATGGCTTTCTAAAATGGCTTTCAATAAAAGTATTTACTTTTGTACATTGATATTTGTTCTGGAAAGATATGGGCATCTCCATAAATCTGATAAGATATTTAAGGTGGTTAAAGACGTTCCGCAGAAATTTGTGCGCAACCCGAAGTTCACATGTTCAAACCATTTAGGGTGTGTAGGAACTGTTTCAGGAGACCCAGGGCAGATAGGGGTGACTGGGCCCAGATTTCAACAATGTGAGCCTTTTACTACTGACTTCCTCGGTCTTTATCTTAATATTAGGTCCCAAATTGAGAACCAATTTCACCTCTCAAGAACTGAACTCTCAGAATACCAAAGTTGAGCAGTCCAAGTCTTACTCAGGGAGGTGGTGTGGGCTAGAGACTCGGGGCAGATTTACAAGAAAGTGGCTCAGTGTCGAACGCAAGCCTTTTGGCTGCGCCGCACTCAGTCACTTTCAAAGCACAGGGATGCATCATATCTACAACGATATGACGGATCTCTGTGCTCCCCCCTGCGCTGGCGCACAAACTGCTGCCATACGCCAGTGCAGGCACCCTTGCACCATGGTGCAAGGATGCCTGCGTCGTGATGAGATTGTTTTGTGCAGGAAGGGGCACCTTCCTGCACAAAAACAATCACTACAGGCATTTTCCACTTTCGATGCGTGCTGTAGAATGCAGCACGCATTGAAAGAGGAAAAAACGAGGAGAAATGAAAACATTTCTCCTCGTTGCGCCTCCCTACGCCTCCCCTGGGGAGGCATAGCATTCACACGCATTTCCAGATTTACGATTCCTCGTAAATCTGGAAATGTGTCTGGTTCCATGGGTGTTGCGTGGGAACACCCACAGCAACACCCATGTAACGCCCCTTTCACGCAAAATGCTGCGTGTAAAGGGGCCATATTTACAAGGACAGGAAAAGCCATGCAGGGTGGCTTTTCCTGTCCTTGTAAATATGGAGCAGTGAAATACGCCACCAGTACGTCACAGAAAGTGACGTACTGGTGGCGCGCGGGGCATGTAAATCTGGCCCTCAGAACTCAATGAGACATAAAAATCACAAATAAATCATTGTATGCCCCGTGCTTTTACTTAAAGGAAAAAATACTATATTTTTAACACAATACTGTGTGTAAAGGTCAGAGGGCAAAAAGATAGTACACAGTTATCAATGCAGTAATCACTGTGAGATGGGATCAGCCAGTACTGGCTAGGCTGTTTCCGATGGGAAGCGTTGTGTAGGCACAAAAATGCAAGTAAGAACACATTACCCTCTTGGGGAAAGAATGGTGGCTAATGTTCTTCTGGCATTCCTCTGGGTTCCCCTCTATCGCTCCCCAATGACTGTGGCAAGACAGAGCATTAATTTCCAAAGTTGCAGGTCTTCCTGCAGTGTCTCAACCTTGCATGATACCTTTTGTCTTTTTAGTCCTCTGCAGGTAGGGCATGCTAATGAAGGCTGTGGGCAAAGCTGCACTGCTCCTAGTGGCATGTCATCCTGAAAGTCCCACTAGGCGGGCCATGCAATTTCTGTCTGCTGTGGTCTGTGTCGGGTGCGTAGGTGTGTGTATCTGGTTGACAATAGAAGGGCGGCATGACCAGCGATGAAGGGGGGGAGGTTGTGCTATGCTTGATCCAATCGTAGTTTGGTGGAAATTCACTGAGCTCAAACACAAATGCACCACTCCCCCCCCCCAGGTCACAGCAGTGATAACCAGTCACAGGTGCTTTGAGTTCTTTGTGAAAACCACTAGATGCAGTTACATTTTCAGTGAGCGCCAAGCCATCAAGGCACTTTTGCATCTGGACACACTTCAGGAGTACAGGGTCTCAAAGGTGAACCACATGACATGGCAGTGCAAATTCGTCCCTGGGTTCAGATGGCTGGTTTCACTTCTTCATGCCCGCTCCCTGCAGTTCTTCTTTTCCAGGCAGCCTTTCCTTAGTGCAACGGTCCCTCCCGCACCTCTAATCTCCAGTCAGCCCCTTCCCCCAAGTCAGCTCATTTCCTGATAGGTTGCAGAACTTCCAGGGTTCTTTTCCCAAAGCTGGGCAAAGGGGAATTGGAAGTCAGTGACCCCAACCATAGCACAGAAGAGCTTCTCAATTGCCACTGCTGTGAGGCTTTGGATTCTTATAATGAAACAATTTAGCACAATGCTTGGGTTTCCGACTTGCAGATACACTCTGTATGCAGACAGAGAATGTATAATCCCCAGGTCTATCTCTGGGTCTGGTTTCAGGTAGTTCTTGACTTTTGTGTCTTCCCTCCTTGTTATGGTTATAGGACCATGGTCCACTAGTTCCAAGATATTTTCAAGGTGGGCCAGCATACCATGGGTAAAGTTTCAGCCTTTCCTTACCTAGGGGTACTTTTCGATGTGAAGAACAACTGGAACACCCTGTTGGAGAGGAAAAAAGCAGAGCTGATTAAATCTATTGGGGCCCTCATAGGGTGGGTTCATGGTCTCTGCAGGTTTTATTAAAAAATGTACGTGGCAAAGTGTGTCTCACAAATCCGCTATGGTAGTGAGGTCTGGTGCTATGAGAAGACCGACTAAATCCAAATTGTGCAAAACAAATTTCTCAGACGATTTGCACACGTACCACATTGCACACTGGCTTGGTCTGTACATGCTGAGCTTGTAGTAAGATTTCTTGCTGACCTAGTCACCCTTAGCACTTTACTTTGTTCAGTAAAAGTCTGGATCAGACAGGACCTCAAGCTAAACAGATTGATTCTTTCTGATTTTTTGGCTTTGGATGGTCTATCTAGAATCCCATGGATGGCCAACATTAAGTCGGTACTTAAGGCCTTAGGGAGATCAGATGCCTATCTCACCCCTTACTTTATTTTTTATTGAGCAGGAGCATAAGGTATTTCATTACATCATAATAAAAAAGTCACTTACCATTATTTCCTTAAAAATTAAACATGATCATTTGAAACATTAGGATCCATTGTTGTTTCAATGTTATATTCCCTGGTATTTCTTAGACATAGAGTAAAGCGCAACATTTAAAAGACATTTAAAAGACATCTTCTTGAATTAAAAGATGGAGATCTAGGGGTCGATTCCGATTCGGGCCGGAAAAAGCACCGACCGACTCGGATCCGGAAATAATACCGACCGACACGTACCCGTGGCGCCCGACACGCCAAGTACGATGCAAGGCGTGAAAACTCCGACCGACACGTACCGAAACCAAGTCGACCGACCGAGCCGCACGGAAAACAGCAATCCGGCCGGAAAAACACGCAAATCCAACCGACCGACACGCACCCGGAACAAATCCGACCGAAACGTACACGCAAACTCCAAACCGCAAAGTACGATGCAAGGCGCGAAAACCACGAGCGAGTCGGACGGAGGACAAGCCGTACGACCGACACGCATACAAAACCGAGCCGAAGCAACACAAAACACTGCGACCGACGCGTACGCAGCATAGAAAACTGCACAAACACAGCGCGAACGAAACGGAGAACACCGTACGAGACAAATGCAGGGTCCGACTCGGTCACAAGAACGTTTCCAACATACACAAACAGCACAAAGGAAAAAACACCCAAAAAAAGGCCAAACAAGCAATTACCAAGCCAATAAATACTGGGGGGTGGGGACAGAGAACAAAGACACACCCACAACTCCACCTATATAAAGGACACAAATCACAACCATGAGCCTTTGCAAATGCCATTCCACTGCCAGCACCCAAGAGAAAGCAACCACACACCCACAGCTCATCCCTCACACAAGCCACACACTATCAGCACACCAACAAATACCTACCTCACATACACCCAGCAAAACACACACTCACACACCCTCACCTGCACACCAACACACACATCACTCACCATCACCACCCATCACCATGCCCCCAAGAAGAATCCCAAGTTCCTAGATAGTGAATTGGAAGTCATGGTAGACGAGATCCTCAGGGTAGAGCCACAGCTGTTTGGCACACTGGTCCAACAGACCCCCATCTCCCAGAAAACCAAGATGTGGGAGAGGATCATCAACAGGGTGAACGCACAATCACCATGTCGGCGCACAAAGACCGACATCCAGAACAGGTGGTATGACGTGCGCAGGAGGGTACGGGACCTGCTGAAGAAAGACTACATCAACAGCCAACACACCGGCAGTGGCCCTCCTGCCAAGCCAATATACCTCAGGCCCTGGGAGGAGAAGGTGCGGGCCATCCTTCCGCCAGTGAGCGTATATGGACTAGAGGACATCCCAGAGCCTGGTGAGTACACAACAAATGTACACAATATACTGCCACAAAACACACACATCACTGTCAAGGGGAGAGTCAAATCATGCACTCATAGCAATTACACAGCAACCAGAACAGAATCATCCCAAAATGTGTATGTCAGTCAGATAAACACAACACATGCCATCAAAAAAGTCACATCCAACTGTGCCAACACATGTACAAACACAACTACAACTACAGCTAGGCAGTGGCACAAATAGAACTAACAAACACATCCACACATGTAGCCACCACAACAACACCAACACACAGTGAAGACCACTCAAAGGAAGGAATCCTGTGTATGCTGGCCAAGTCAGTGTAGCCAATAGCATCATGGGAGTCGCAGTCACACATATTGCCCCCCACAACTGTCCCATCAACACCACCCTGAACCATGCTCACATCACAGGGAGTGGAGAAGGACTCACAAGATGGCTGACACTGGCTACTGCTGTGGGGAGCACAAGGCCCTGCTGGCAACTGTGCACCAACAAACAGCAGGACACCACTGAATGACATCCTGAGAGACAACTTACACTCCCTGCAATGGAAGCACGTTCCATGGTGTGATATCTGGCTAGCTGGGTGGGAAGGGGGACTTGCAGCACTGACCATAGTCACAAGCACCTCCCCTCACACACCCCCCAACACAAACTCCACAGAACCCACCTGGTAGAATGCAATGCCCACCATCCTGACACAAGATCCCACAAAGAACCACCACCCTGGGTTATGTTGTGTGAAGCACAGGGACACTCTTGGGACTTTTAGCCAAACAACTGCCAGGACAACACTCCCAGCCATCCTGTCAGCACAGCCAGCCCACCCCACAGGGAAGCAGAGTCAAAAGGAAGGAAGCATGGGCATGCTGGGAAGGGGGTGGAGGCAATAGCATGATGGGAGTCGTAGTCACTGATATTGGTCACCCCACAACTGTCCCATCAACACCACCCTGAACCATGCTCACATCACAGGAAGTGGAGAAGGACTCACAAGATGGCTGACACTGGCTACTGCTGTGGGGAGCACAAGGCCCTGCTGGCAACTGTGCACCAATAAACAGCAGGACACCACTGACTGACATCCTGAGAAACAACTTACACTCCCTGCAATGCAAGCACGTTCCATGGTGGGATATCTGGCTAGCTGGGTGGGAAGGGGGACTTGCAGCACTGACCATAGTCACAAGCACCTCCCCTCACACACCCCCCAACACAAACTCCACAGAACCCACCTGGTAGAATGCAATGCCCACCATCCTAACACAAGATCCCACAAAGAACCACCACCCTGGGTTATGTTGTGTGAAGCACAGGGACACTCTTGGGACCTCTAGCCAAACAACTGCCAGGACAACACTCCCAGCCATCCTGTCAGCACAGCCAGCCCACCCCACAGGGAAGCAGAGTCAAAGGAAGGAAGCATGGGCATGCTGGGAAGGGGGAGGAGGCAATAGCATGATGGGAGTCGTAGTCACAGCTCTACATCCCCCACCACATGGCCCAGCAAGCTCACACTCACGCATGCACATCCCACAGAGAGTGGAAAGGCCCATCAAAGATGTCTGACACTGTTGCTGTGTCGTGGGGAGCACAAGGGCATGCTGGGTACTGCACACCAACCAACAGCAGGACACCACTGTCAGCCATCTTGCCATTGCTCTCTCACCCACACACACTGAACTCCCCACAAAAGCAAGTAAGTATGGGAATGCTGGGAAGTGGGGTGGAGGCAATAGCATGATGGGAATCGTAGTCACAGACATAGCTCACCCCCACAACTGTCCCATCAACACCACCCTGAACCATGCTCACATCACAGGAAGTGGAGAAGGACTCACAAGATGGCTGACACTGGCTACTGCTGTGGGGAGCACAAGGCCCTGCTGGCAACTGTGCACCAATAAACAGCAGGACACCACTGACTGACATCCTGAGAAACAACTTACACTCCCAGCAATGCAAGCACGTTCCATGGTGGGATATCTGGCTAGCTGGGTGGGAAGGAGGACTTGCAGCACTGTCCATAGTCACAAGCACCTCCCCTCACACCCCCCCCAACACAAACTCCACAGAACCCACCTGGTAGAATGCAATGCCCCCCATCCTAACACAAGATCCCACAAAGAACCACCACCCTGGGTTATGTTGTGTGAAGCACAGGGACACTCTTGGGACCTCTAGCCAAACAACTGACAGGACAACACTCCCAGCCATCCTGTCAGCACAGCCAGCCCACCCCACAGGGAAGCAGAGTCAAAAGGAAGGAAGCATGGGCATGCTGGGAAGGGGGAGGAGGCAATAGCATGATGGGAGTCGTAGTCACAGCTCTACATCCCCCACCACATGGCCCAGCAAGCTCACACTCACGCATGCACATCTCACAGAGAGTGGAAAGGCCCATCAAAGATGTCTGACACTGTTGCTGTGTCGTGGGGAGCACAAGGGCATGCTGGGTACTGCACACCAACCAACAGCAGGACACCACTGTCAGCCATCTTGCCATTGCTCTCACACCCACACACACTGAACTCCCCACAAAAGCAAGTAAGTATGGGAATGCTGGGAAGTGGGGTGGAGGCAATAGCATGATGGGAGTCGTAGTCACAGACATAGCTCACCCCCACAACTGTCCCATCAACACCACCCTGAACCATGCTCACATCACAGGAAGTGGAGAAGGACTCACAAGATGGCTGACACTGGCCACTGCTGTGGGGAGCACAAGGCCCTGCTGGCAACTGTGCACCAACAAACAGCAGGACACCACTGAATGACATCCTGAGAGACAACTTACACTCCCTGCAATGCAAGCACGTTCCATGGTGGGATATCTGGCTAGCTGGGTGGGAAGGGGGACTTGCAGCACTGACCATAGTCACAAGCACCTCCCCTCACACACCCCCCAACACAAACTCCACAGAACCCACCTGGTAGAATGCAATGCCCACCATCCTAACACAAGATCCCACAAAGAACCACCACCCTGGGTTATGTTGTGTGAAGCACAGGGACACTCTTGGGACCTCTAGCCAAACAACTGCCAGGACAACACTCCCAGCCATCCTGTCAGCACAGCCAGCCCACCCCACAGGGAAGCAGAGTCAAAAGGAAGGAAGCATGGGCATGCTGGGAAGGGGGAGGAGGCAATAGCATGATGGGAGTCGTAGTCACAGCTCTACATCCCCCACCACATGGCCCAGCAAGCTCACACTCACGCATGCACATCCCACAGAGAGTGGAAAGGCCCATCAAAGATGTCTGACACTGTTGCTGTGTCGTGGGGAGCACAAGGGCATGCTGGGTACTGCACACCAACCAACAGCAGGACACCACTGTCAGCCATCTTGCCATTGCTCTTACACCCACACACACTGAACTCCCCACAAAAGCAAGTAAGTATGGGAATGCTGGGAAGTGGGGTGGAGGCAATAGCATGATGGGAGTCGTAGTCACAGACATAGCTCACCCCCACAACTGTCCCATCAACACCACTCCTGAACCATGCTCACATCACAGGAAGTGGAGAAGGACTCACAAGATGGCTGACACTGGCTACTGCTGTGGGAAGCACAAGGCCCTGCTGGCAAATGTGCACCAACAAACAGCAGGACACCACTGAGTGACATCCTGAGAGACAACTTACACTCCCTGCAACGCAAGCACGTTCCATGGTGGGATATCTGGCTAGCTGGGTGGGAAGGGGGACTTGCAGCACTGACCATAGTCACAAGCACCTCCCCTCACACACCCCCAACACAAACTCCACAGAACCCACCTGGTAGAATGCAATGCCCACCATCCTAACACAAGATCCCACAAAGAACCACCACCCTGGGTTATGTTGTGTGAAGCACAGGGACACTCTTGGGACCTCTAGCCAAACAACTGCCAGGACAACACTCCCAGCCATCCTGTCAGCACAGCCAGCCCACCCCACAGGGAAGCAGAGTCAAAAGGAAGGAAGCATGGGCATGCTGGGAAGGGGGAGGAGGCAATAGCATGATGGGAGTCGTAGTCACAGCTCTACATCCCCCACCACATGGCCCAGCAAGCTCACACTCACGCATGCACATCCCACAGAGAGTGGAAAGGCCCATCAAAGATGTCTGACACTGTTGCTGTGTCGTGGGGAGCACAAGGGCATGCTGGGTACTGCACACCAACCAACAGCAGGACACCACTGTCAGCCATCTTGCCATTGCTCTCTCACCCACACACACTGAACTCCCCACAAAAGCAAGTAAGTATGGGAATGCTGGGAAGTGGGGTGGAGGCAATAGCATGATGGGAATCGTAGTCACAGACATAGCTCACCCCCACAACTGTCCCATCAACACCACCCTGAACCATGCTCACATCACAGGAAGTGGAGAAGGACTCACAAGATGGCTGACACTGGCTACTGCTGTGGGGAGCACAAGGCCCTGCTGGCAAATGTGCACCAACAAACAGCAGGACACCACTGAGTGACATCGTGAGAGACAACTTACACTCCCTGCAACGCAAGCACGTTCCATGGTGGGATAACTGACTGGCTGGGTGGGTGGGAAGGAGGGCCGGCTGTCAACCAAACACAACCAATGCAGACCATGTTCACACCCCAGAAAATACATAGAAATGCCCAAATAATGCAGGACAATGTGCCACACCAATATCAACCCCTGACTGTGACGACTTAGGACAATGCAATGTACAGGCCCGCACCCAGAGGCACAGTCACAACTGTCATGTGTGTCAACCATGGATGCCTGCAGAAACATAACATACATTGTTTGTGTCTCCCAAAAACAGGTGATGATGGGGACACAGCAGCAGACGCTGAGGAGTCCCAGTCCCAGGCTCAAGAGGATGCCGAGCTCACTGGCGTCGTACAGCCTCTGTCCTCCTCGGACGATGAAGAACAACCTGGCACATCCGGTGCAAGTCAACATGCAGCACCAGCAGGACCACCAGCTGCAGCACCAGCAGGACCACCAGCTGCACCCCCTGCACCCACCCCTCCAACGACTGTCACCACGAATACCATCCCTGCCGACATGGACAGAACAAGGAGCAACACCAGCACAGGGACCCTGGACCAACCTGGGGCCATGGACACCACCACCACCACCAACCCCCAAGGTGGACCAGGGTTATCTGTGCGTGCCACTGCACACACTGCACATGTCAGCAGGGGTGGTGGGAGGGGTGGGAGACAGAGGTCGCTGCTTGCAGACGTTGCTGGTGTGCATGATGACCCACAACTGGTACGCATAGCTGATGCGTACCAGTCCAGCACCGGAGAGCTCAGCCAGGTAGTGGGGCTCCTCAGAGACATGAAACAGCAGCAGGCTGCCCATCATGCCCGCTTGGACTCCCACATGTCCCACGTGGAGTCACACAAGTCCCGCGTGGACTCACACATGTCCCGCGTGGAGTCCAAGTGGGATGCACTGCATGAGATGACGGCGGTGCACAGGGACATTTTACAATGCCTCCGCCAGATGAACAGCAACCAGTCCACACCTCCCTGTGTGCCAACAACATCTGGTGCCGAACAAACTGCAACAGGGAGGAGGACTCTGGCGGAGAGTCCCCTGCACCGCAGCAGCCTGTACTTGAGGGCCCCCCACCAAGAAGAGGGGTCGTCCGAGGAGGGAAAAGTGAGAGGCCGATGGCCAAGCGCAACTCCCAGGAAGCCTGAACCTGTTCTGGATGTTCGCCTTTGTGCACAGAGTGTTCACCCTGTTGACGGCAACACTACTCCCACACATTGCATGGGGAGTACAAGTTGGACCAATGTGTCAGACAACTGTGGCCCCGATACTGGGGATCCTGTCTACCAGGACTTTCAATTCACCTAGGAACTTGGGATTGCAAGATTTATGTACAGCACTACCCATCCTATGCACTATTAACACAAATGTATCACAATAAACACACTAATACACCATACTTGCCTCTGTCGTGATTCCAACGTGGGTGCTGTTATGGGGATGATGAACTGCAAAATTACACTGTGTATGCGAACTGCAACAGCAAGGACAACACAGGCATGTGAGTACAGGCAACGTGACACACATGAGGGAGACACACCACCAGGGCTACACAACACATACACACCTAGGCCATCTGACTCATTGCCTACACTGATGTTGCCAGGGAAGACGGTGCAATGCACAGACACCACACCCATTCCCAGTTGTAGTCAAGTAGCCCACAGGTGCAGTAAGCAAATGGCAGTCAAATGTGTGACCACAGACTACGCACATCACAAAGTAAAGCACAGGTTTATTACACAGTTGCAACATGTCGTAACCACTACAGATGCAAGGTAATCCCACCTGGCAGCGGGCACACAGTCAACAACTGTAGACGGAAGGAAGTCCATGGGTGTGGCGCACATCACCTGTAGGGACACAACAGCTACCAGCCTGGATGTGCAATCACGTCGTCGGTGGACACAGTTGACCAAACTAATCTGAAAGTACCCTGTGAAGGACAGAAATGACACACAGTCAAAAGCAATGGAGTACAGGACAGAACAGCAAAACTCATGCACAATACATGTTACAAGATACCCACCCAGAACCAAGTTAGCATGTCAACACTGTTGGGGAGTACAGCCCACCTGTTAGCACACATCGCAACACACATCCAGTCAAGTTGCCCATGGACACACTCCAACAGCACCAGAGCACCACCCACACATCATGCCAACTCACATCATTGACATGACACCTCAGGATACTCACATTCAGCTAAAGAAGTTGGTGATGAGCTGTGTGCGGACATCACCATCATCATCATCATCATCATCGTCACTGGCATCGTGGTCCACGCCAGGATCCTCCACAGGTGGCGGATGTTGGTCATTGTCATCCTGGATGAGAGGCAACTCCTTCCGCACTGCCAAGTTGTGGAGCATGCAGCAGACGATGATAATCTTGCACACTTTCGCAGGGGCATATGGGAGGGACCCTCCGGTCTTGTCCAGGCAGCGGAAGCGGCTCTTCAGGAGACCAAATGTCCGCTCAATCACTCTCCTGGTCCGACCATGTGCCTCATTGTAGCGCATCTGGGCTGGTGTCACAGGGTTCCTGAGGGGTGTCAGCAACCACGGCATGTTGGGGTATCCCGAGTCACCTACGGACAGACAAGTGCACATTTGCTGACTTGGAAAAGTGGGCGGAATACTACAGATCAGATCACACACAATGGCACAAAGTCAGTACACACCGACAAGCCAGGCACGCTGGTTCTGCATCTGTGCCATCATCCTGGGGATGCGACTACTCCTCATCACAAAGGCATCGTGTGCTGAACCAGGGAAATGGGCACACACGTGTGTGATGGTCATGTCTGCAAGACACACCACCAGTGCATTGACCGAGTGGTAGTGCTTGCGGTTCCTGTAGGCCTGCTCCTGGGCCTGTGGTGGTACCAAAGCCACATGTGTCCCATCAATGGAGCCAATGACATGCGGCATCCTCCCCAGGGCATAAAAGTCACTCTTCACGTCAGTGAGTCGTCGCAGTCTAGGGAAATAGATGTACCGGTTCAGGAAGAGCAACATTGCCGCCAAAACATCGCGGAGCACACGGCTCAACATGGTCTGTGACATCCCACCAGCAGTCGCCACAGTATGTTGGAAGGTACCAGTGGCAAAGAAGTGTAGGGCTGCCATCACCTTCACCTTGGGGGTCAGCGCTGTAGGATACGGCCGGCCAGGCTGCAAATGTGGGGACAACTGCACTGCCAAATCCTCAATCAGCTGCCTGGTGAAGCGGTACCGTCGGATGCTGTCATGTTCCACCAGCGTTGCCAGGTCTGGGAATGGTCGATGGACAGCAGGAGCCCTGCAGTGCAGAGGAGAAGTAAGCAAGATTGTCAGTCACCCCACATATGCGGCATTGAACACACTCAAGATCCCAACATACATCATTATGAGGCACAACTACATGAAGTGTGCAGTACCGGAAGGACATGTATGGTACATACATGGCCAACATCTGTCAACACGGTCCAACAGGTGGCATCAATTAGTCCCAGGTTGGCCCATTGGATATCATGAGGCCGTGTCACAGTTCCCATCTCCTGCTGCTGTGTCACAATAACCCCCACAGTGACATGTGAGGACAGATGTGCCCCAGGCACCACAGCTCAACGACAGGTACATTCCCAGGGACCCTGTAATGCCACATGGACACTGGCATTACATGGAGTATCATGTATACACCACAGCAAAACAACCATGACCCCCACAGGTAGTGGCCCCACTTGCCACGGCAGGACAGACATGGACGTCTGTGACACACACACGCACAACATCAAAGTCCATGCACACACAACGTGGATGTGGAGACTGTCTCCCATTGTGCACATGAAATCAGAGACATTGTAAACACTACATGCACAAAGACTGTGGAGGACCATCACTATTGTGCCACTGGGACACCCTGGCTCAAACATACCGTCCCACATGGGACTCACGGGATATGTGACATGACATACACATACACCACCGTGTGAAATGTGACCATGGCACATGCACAGATATGAACAGTTGCACATCACAGTGGTCATGTACACGTAACACCCAGGATCCTGTCCCCATGAACACGTGCACAGCCTGGGGGTGGCTGCCCACAGGTGACACCCACAGGACAACATGTACACCAACATACACACAATAGGAAATGCAGCCTTACATGCCTTATGATAAAGTTTGAACAGGCTGTCGTGATGTAGGTGTGCCCCTCACTCCCTGGGAGCTATCTGTGGCTGGCATATGTCCATCTGAGACAGGCATGCTGACATATGCCAGTCACATGTACAGTGATGCGTTGTACTGCAATGGACCGATCGGTGCCTCCGGCCGGCCCATTGCATTCAATGTGTGCGGGTACGCGTTGTACCCCTGTGCGCGTTGTACTGCAATGGACCGATCGGTGCCTCCGGCCGGCCCATTGCATTCAATGTGTGCGGGTATGCGTTGTACCCCTGTGCGCGTTGAACAGCAATGGACCGATCGGTGCCTCCGGCCGGCCCATTGCATTCAATGTGTGCGGGTACGCGTTGTACCCCTGTGCGCGTTGTACTGCAATGGACCGATCGGTGCCTCCGGCTGGCCCATTGCATTCAATGTGTGCGGGTACGCGTTGTACCCCTGTGCGCGTTGAACAGCAATGGACCGATCGGTGCCTCCGGCCGGCCCATTGCATTCAATGTGTGCGGGTACGCGTTGTACCCCTGTGCGCGTTGAACTGCAATGGACCGATCGGTGCCTCCGGCCGGCCCATTGCATTCAATGTGTGCGGGTACGCGTTGTACCCCTGTGCGCGTTGTACTGCAATGGACCGATCGGTGCCTCCGGCCGGCCCATTGCATTCAATGTGTGCGGGTACGCGTTGTACCCCTGTGCGCGTTGAACAGCAATGGACCGATCGGTGCCTCCGGCCGGCCCATTGCATTCAATGTGTGCGGGTACGCGTTGTACCCCTGTGCGCGTTGTACCGCAATGGTCCGATCGGTGCGCACCCATTGACAATGGGCTTGCCTGGCAACGGACGCGTTTTCGAATTTCGAACGAGTCGGTTGCTGTAAATTCAGTTGGTCACCCACAACAATGTTGCAAAATCATGTATGTCATGAAGTTGAAGATTTGAAGGATGCTGTGGGCGTGTTTTGGTGCTGCTATTCCATGGATTGGCCAGATTCAGAAGATGCAAACGACTTGGACCTATCACTTTGGACACAAGGGACAGTATCTGCCTCTCCAGCACATATATATTGCTGGCTGTTCCCCTGAGAGCTCACTTGCCTGCACTACATGCTCCAGGATGACATCTGCCACTGCACTGCTGCTGTCTCTGCCACTCTGGACCCTGCAATGGCATGTACTGTGGAGAGAGCCCCAGCCTTCAGCCTTGAAGAGAACCAGGCCCTGCTGGACAGCCTACTTCCACAGTACAGCAAGCTGTATGGGACACCAGGGGAGCAGGTGAGTGTTCTGTGCACTGCCTTTCTGAATGTGCATTTTGTGTGACTAGCAAGGCTGAAAGTCTGCACGCCACTGGCTAGCAGGCTCACTGAGTAGTTGTCACCCCCCATAGTGTGTAGTGACTTGCACTGGACAGGTATGGTGCAGTGACAGTGCATTTGAACATGGTTTTACTTCCCATGCAATGATAACATGTAGTGACGTCTGGCAAACTGTCCATGGGCAGCTTTGCACTGCCTGTGTACATCATGTGCCCCTGTGATTGAGACATGTATATACAACTGTGTCATGCATGGATATGTTGCATGTGTGGTAATGGCCTTTTCACTTTGTCATCCTGACAGGTTAATGCCCATCGGAAGCAGGAATTCTGGAAGGACATTGTCCGGGCCGTCCGGTCCGTGGGGGTCTACAAGCGCCGGATCCGCAACTGCCAGAAGAGGTGGCAGGACCTTCGGGGCTGGACCCGGAGGATTGCACGGGTCCAGCTGAAGCTGTCGCCTCCTCGCTGGAGGGGCGGAACACGGACCCTGACCCCCACATGCTCCAGATCCTGGCGGTGGTGTTTCCAGACCTGGATGGGCAGCTGAAGGCCAGACAGCAGCAAGGAGGGGGTGAGTCAAAGACTGCACTGTGAACTCTGTATTACATGCTTTGTGCCCTCCTCTGGCCTGGTTCAACTGCCACAGTGCAGCAGTCATGTTGTCCAGGAGCCATGTCCCTCTATTGTGCACTGCCCACTGCTCATCTGATACCCAGGTGTGGCCCTTACATTCTGGGAATTGTGTCACTTGGGACTGTGTCCTTGCAGTTTGCTTCACTAAAGGTGGGGGGCAGCATCTGTTTCCCTAACTCTGTTGTGGGCATCATGGGTGGGTCCATTGTTCACACAACGCCTGGGTTTGGACATGTGATCTGCGTGTTGCTTTGATATGCGGTCCACTTGCTGAGCTGAGCCACCACATGTGCCTGGGGTATGTGGCACACGCCCATGCAGCGGGTGGGAACAATGTTTGGGCCCCAGGAGTGTGCAGATTACGTGTGTCACACATACATAGCCAGCTATCCACTGTCCAGGGCACAACCCTCATTCATGTCGAGCAGGACAGTCATGCCTACTCCAGGCCATGCAATGCACTCTGTACTCCCACTCCCGTGTATCAGCTGACACATTGTGCACAGTGATTTGACCCCTCAGGTGTCTGCCTCTGTGTCAGTGTGCTGTGGATTAGTTGCCAGGACTGCTGGGGTGTTTCTTGGTAGGGGCTCAGCATGCCCCTGGAGATGTGACCATAGGAGACGATACTTGTGTGTCACATAGGTGTTTGATCAGCTGCCCGTGCAGACTGGGGTATGCAAATGTGAAGTTCAGGCAGCTGTTCCCCATTCACAGCAAATTGTGAGGGGCTCAGGTTCAGAGGGTAGTGTCACAGGTCTCCCATATGTCCAATAGGTGTGACCTGGACAGATGAGGGTTAAGATTATGTGTTGTGTGGGGGATGTACATGTGCACTTGTGCAGCTCCAGGACTTGCATTCCCCATGACCTACTATTGTGACACAGTGCATAGTGTTGTTGTCTGGCTGCCAAGTCATACATCACTGAGACAGTGATGTATGACTTAGCAGTCATGCCTCTGCCATGGCATGTGTCAACTTATTGGTGGTCCTGCAGGGGAGTGACATGTGCTACATGCACACCATTGTGGCGATGGCTATCAGGACATGGGTGCATCATGGTGTCTGTCGCTGGTATGCATCACATGCATTTCCTATTTGACTCTGGGCACCTCTTTCATCCGGAAACCTGTACTGACTCAGTGGCAAGAGCTGTGATGTGTGCATGTCCACATGCCACACCGTGTCCTCTGCACTGTCCAACTACTGTGTACTTGGTGCATGTGTCCACACTGGGGTGTTGCAATCCAACAGACACCAGACAGATGGGTGCAAGGCCATGTGGGATGTGAGTGCCATGCTTGGCATCAGACTGACAATTGGCTTCTCCTGTTCAGTTAGGGCACTTTTAGCAATGTACAACTAATGATGCCAGGGCTTGCTCTGTAATGTGCTGTGCTCACAGTGGTGTGTGCGTTTGGTGCAGGTGACTGATGTCTGTCTGTTTCCCCATTGTTTGCAGATACATCCACGGCCACGGAAGGGGACAGCTCCACGGACCAGGAGGAGCCAGAGAGCCAGACTGGGTCAGCAGCCGAGGAGTGGTCGGAGGGACCCAGTGGCACGGAGGGCGAGGGGAGCCACACCGAGGAGTCCTCAGCACCATCCACCTCAGCTGAGGACCAGAGCAACTCAGAGGATGACTCCCTTGTGGAGGCGGGTGTCAGCAGCCACCACACCCCAGCTAGTGTTGCTGTCCCCACCACCACCAGCACCACCACCGCCCTCCCATCGGCTCCCATTCCCCAGGTCCGTGGAGGCTCCCATGTTCGGGAGCGTGTCTCCTTTGGCCAGGCACCGCACCCCCTGCCCCTGTGTCCCCTGCTGCCCTGAGTGAGGAGTCTGTGTACCTCCTTCGCCAGCTCCATGTAGGGCAGACAGCCATGCTGAGTGTCCTCCATGCGCACACCGCACTGTTGACTCAGCTGGTGTTGTTCATGGAGGGCATCTCATCGGGCATGTCTGACCTACAGAGGGGCAATAGGTCCATGGACTCCTCCCTGACGGCAGCAGTGTCCCTCCTCAGACAGTCCCTCACCCCTCCTGCCTCTGCTCCATCCACACTCCCCAGCACCTTACCCGTCCCAAGCACACACACACCGGCACAGGCACACACCAGCACACACACGTCCAGCACACAGACACACACGCCACAAACTAAACGCACACGCACGCACAGTCAGGGGACTGAAACCAGACTCACAGGGGATGGGGCCCTGGTACACACACACGCATCCACGGGCACTGCGCAGTCCTCAGTTGCCTCTCCCTCCAAAGCACCCTCCCTTGCCTCACCTGCAACCCCAAAGACCCAGCGCCTCTTCATCAGTGACCGCGGCCTCTTCCCCTCCGATCCAGCTGCCCCAGCATCCAGGGGGAAGAGGAAGCCCCCCACACGGAGCAGAGTGCCCCTCGCCCCCGGACACCCTCCCCCAGGCGCAGACAGACTGAGGCCCCACCTGCAAGTCCCCCCGGAGTGCTAAGAGCAAGACCCCGCCGCCGCCCTGCAGCTCAAGCACCAGGTCTCCTTCCTCCATCCCTCAGGCCCCCACTCCACAGGTGCCCCCACCACACCCTGCCCCAGGTTCCCCCACCCACAGATATACCATCCCCAAGAGGCTCCGGCCTTCTCCCCTGCCACTTGCTCTCCCGGAACCCCCCCGCTGCGCTTGTCTGTGCCACTGATGTGGTGAGGGTGTCCTCCCCTCTGTCCAGCCCACCTTGCCTGTTCCCCATTCTCCTCCCCTGGTGGTAGGCACTGCAGTGGAGTCCACTACCACCCTGTCTGACTTGGGCACTGCAGTGGCGGACCTGTCCACTCCATCTGCAGAGTCCACTGCATTCGTGCCGGCACCCACAACATCTGAGCCATGCCCCCCAGTTGTGCCGGCACACACCATGTCAGACACCCCCACTGCAGTTGTCAGTGGCTCTCCAGCACCCACCACCCCTTCCCTGCTTCCTCCTGGTGAGCCCTGATCCTGTCCCTGCGGTGCCTGGCCTAACCCCCCGATTGCCCCTCCTAGTGGATTGTCCCTGGTTTTGTGCAGGCATGTGTAGGGTGGCATCTGCCACTGTCACTCACTTGTGACTTTGTTGATGCACTGGCCATTATGTTTATGTTCTACCGGACTTCTACTTTTAATGCCACATATGCTGAATAAAGCAACTTTCTGTTCTCTAGTGCTTTTGCTTCTGATGTACAGGATGTTGATGATGCTAACCATGCCCTTGCTGCAGTGATGGTGATATTTGGTCTCATGATAATGAAGTGTTACTGTGCAGGAACCCATGTGGTCCAGGGGGAATGTGTCCTATCCTGTGGTGTATCCATGTCATCCATAGCAGCATCTGACGGTGTCATGTGTTCAGTATTTGGCAATGGGATTTCCTACTTAGATTGGCAATATCACATCTGTGGCTTCCACCCCTGCACATCTGTTGTGCCTGCCATTGTTCAATTCGTCTACTTCCCTGACCGTGTGGCCATCTCCACTGGACATGCAGGTTTGGGCATCAATGGGGAAGGACTCATCTGTGTTGTCAGTGCAACATTGCTATACAAGTGTGTTGGATCTGTGCTGATGATTCCGTTGGCACTTCCATGACCAGGCTGATGTGACGGGAGCCCTCATTTGGTGCTAATTGTTGATTGTGTGACCAAGTGCTCAGCTGACATGGTGGGGCCCTACTGAGGCAACATATGGCACAACTTTCCTCACACAGGAGTGGAGTCCCCTCATGGCAGTGTGTACTCCTGTGACATTGCCTGGGCCAAGGTGTGTGTTGTATGTGTATGTCTGTGTGTTCACTTCCGTTTAGCTGTGCATGCTGTGATCCCTAGTGTTGTACCTGTTTGTGATGCTAGCTGAGTTGAGCTATGTTCCCCCAAAGTCTTCTCCCTGGGTTCTCTGTGATGTGGGTGCATGGCACATTACTGGTCATCAGGGTGTCACCCATAGGTGTGCTTGCTGTCAGGGCTGAGTTTGTGTGCAGACGCAGCTGGGTCACAGTCAGGTTTCCCCTTGGCACTTGTTGTTTGCCCCTGTCATGTGATTTCCAGTTTGTGTTATCTTTCAGTGATTGTGACACGTTGTGTGTGTGACTGCTGGCACTCCTCAGGGTCCGGGCTGCAATGTTGGTTGTTGTCTATGTGTGTTCTTTGTGGGTGACCTTGGCTTCTTCATTGGTGTGTGACTGTGGCTGTGATCCCATTGGTTGGTGTGGTATTGCCGTCATGTCCATGTACGGCGTAGTTTGCAGTGTGTCAGACATTCAGGAGTCTTGTTGAGTGTCCATGTGTGATGTGTTTCTGCACCTTGGTTCCCACCCACCACCCTGGAATAGTCATGGGTGCATGTGCAATGTCACCAGTGCATGTGGCTTCACTGCTGCACATTGTTGGAGGTCGAGGGGTGTGGTGTTGAGTGTGTGCAGATGAGAGTTGTTGCCCGGCTAGGCCCCTGCCTCCATGTTGGCCTTGGCTCACTGGCCATGCTGTTTGATATGTGCTTGTGTAGGTGTGATGGTAGTTAGTTGCTCAGTACACATGACTGTGGTTCACAGTGTGAACCACATTTAGCTTTGTCATCACAGTGGGATTGTAATGCAGCCCAGGGTCACCACATTGTGGGGGCCCTGGGGGTGGTGCTGTGGTGTGTCTGTGTCTTGCTGTGTCAGTTGCTGTCCCTACGTGCCTGTGTGACATGTGTGATTTGTGCTCCCTATCATCTGACAATGCCTGCTTGCCCACATAGGGAATTTGGATCCATGAGTTACCTTTGTGTGGCACTGTATGCACATCTGTATGATTGGTATTCATGTCTCCTCATGTGTTGTGTGGTTGCCTGGGGACACTGGCACCCCCACCCTCACCTGTTGTGTATGATGTGCAGGGTGGGTCTGCCTGTTTGTGTTTGTGCATCTGCACCACTGCATTGGCATATCTTGGGTGTGCCATTGGCTGTATGTAGTTTGGTGGGTTTCCCCTGCTGTCCCTGGGACTCCTAGGTCATCGGTCAGCACAATGATCATGGTTTGTGTGTCCCATTGCTGCCATGGTATGGTATCTGTTCACCTCACATCTGCAGTCTCCACAGGGTATCTGCATGTGTGTGCCCATTGGTGCAAATATGTGGGTCTGCATTCGGATGGTCACTTCTGTCATTGTGTCATTGATGATTGTTGACGGTGTCAGCCCCCATGGGTGTTGTTTGTCTGCACATGGCCAAAGTTATGTCTTATTTGCACTGCAGGATTTGGCTCCCCCAATTTATGTTGCAATGGGACACATACACTACTTTGCCACTGATGTGTTTGTTGTTCTGTGACCAGGAATCATCCATGCAGTTTGGCAGTTGCACCTCTTTCTTTGTCAACACTTACCTTTTGGTCACTGTGATGATGGGGGTTTGGACCCCATTGCCACAATGTTCAAAATGTGCTTCAGCTATGGACCCCACACTTACATTTTGGTCACTGTGATGATGGGGGTTTGGACCCCATTGCCACAATGTTCAAAATGTGCTGCAGCTATGGACCCCACACTTACCTTTTGGTCACTGTGATGATGGGGGTTTGGACCCCATTGCCACATTGTTCAAAGTGTGCTTCAGCTATGGACCCCACACTTACATTTTGGTCACTGTGATGATGGGGGTTTGGACCCCATTGCCACAATGGTCATGGCCTGCTTGCATTGTGGGTGCCACACACATATATGTGTGGCACATGTGCTAGGGGTCACATTGTATGTTCAAAGTAATGTTCGGTGTTGTAGGCATTTGACACAGTCTACACACGCTTGTCATGGTGTTGGGGGATGTCTTCTTCTTGCATTCCCTAGGTTGTGGTGTGCTGGTTGTGTCATGCATTGTCCATCCTATGAGTGGGGGTGGTAGTGGTGGTAGGCATCCTGCCCCCCCTGGGTGAGGGTGGTAGTGGTGGTAGGCATCCTGCCCCCCCTGGCTAAGGGTGGTAGTAGTGGTAGGCATCCAGCCCCCCCTGGGTGAGGGTGGTAGTAGTGGTAGGCATCCAGCCCCCCCTGGCTAAGGGTGGTGGTAGGCATCCAGCCCACCCTGGGTGAGGGTGGTAGTGGTGGTAGGCATCCTGCCCCCTGGCTAAGGGTGGTAGTAGTGGTAGGCATCCAGCCCCCTGGGTGAGGGTGGTAGTAGTGGTAGGCATCCTGCCCCCCTGGGTGAGGGTGGTAGTAGTGGTAGGCATCCTGCCCCCCTGGGTGAGGGTGGTAGTGGTGGTAGGCATCCTGCCCCCCCTGGCTAAGGGTGGTAGTAGTGGTAGGCATCCAGCCCCCCCTGGGTGAGGGTGGTGGTAGGCATCCAGCCCCCCCTCGGTGAGGGTGGTAGTAGTGGTAGGCATCCAGCCCCCCCTGGCTAAGGGTGGTGGTAGGCATCCAGCCCACCCTGGGTGAGGGTGGTAGTGGTGGTAGGCATCCTGCCCCCCCTGGCTAAGGGTGGTAGTAGTGGTAGGCATCCAGCCCCCCCTGGGTGAGGGTGGTAGTAGTGGTAGGCATCCAGCCCCCCCTGGCTAAGGGTGGTAGTAGTGGTAGGCATCCAGCCCCCCCTGGGTGAGGGTGGTAGTAGTGGTAGGCATCCAGCCCCCCCTGGCTAAGGGTGGTAGTAGTGGTAGGCATCCAGCCCCCCTGGGTGAGGGTGGTAGTAGTGGTAGGCATCCTGCCCCCCCTGGGTGAGGGTGGTAGTGGTGGTAGGCATCCTGCCCCCCCTGGCTAAGGGTGGTAGTAGTGGTAGGCATCCAGCCCACCCTGGGTGAGGGTGGTAGTAGTGGTAGGCATCCTGCCCCCCCTGGGTGAGGGTGGTGGTGCGCATTCAGGCCCCTGTGTGCATATGTGGCATTGGTGATGGGCATCCCACCCCTATGGTGCTGCTGTTGCTGGTGTAAGTATATTCTGCATCCCTCTGTGTGTGTGTGATGTGTCGTGTACGTGTTGTATGTGTTTTGTGGTTGGTTTCTGGCTTACCTTCTGCGCCGTACGCGTCCGTGCCTGTTCCGGTAGTAAATGTAGAATATTGGAATGATCGGGACGAAGGGATTCATGGTTGGTTCGTGTCGTTCGTCCTTCTCGTTGCTTCGCGTTGTCCTCGTCGCTTCGCCTCGTCGCTTCGCGTCGTCCTCGTCGCTGCCGTGTTCGTCTCGGAGCCATGGATCGTGTTGTGGCGTGAATCGGAGCTTATGTGCGCCTCTCCCGGATGCTTTGACGTGCCGTGCGTAGCGACGGGTTCGGCGCGTACGGAAAGCGCATCGTACTTGTCCGGCCGGACGGGGCTGCATTTTTCCTTCCGTGCGACTCGATTCGGCGTTTCCGGATTCGCCTCGGTCGGGGAACAGGACCTGGTTTGGGTGAGTACGGCTCGGCCGGATTCTTTACTGTTGTGCGCATCGTACTTACTCGTTCGGTGTGCTGTACGGATCGGTCGGGAAACAGGCTTTCGCATGGCTTTTTTCCCGACCGAATGGTGTTGGGTACGCCTCCGACCGAGATCGGAATCGGCCCCAGAATGTCATATCATGTCGAACCATTATGTTATGTTAAACCTAGATAAAGTGCATTGTGCCCGGATTTACTATGTTATAGATAAAAACACAAATTCACATTAATTAACAGTACAATTTTAGACACTAGTAAGTGCATCCTGACGGAACAAGATTGAATAGACATTGTGTCGATTATACAAACATGCTCACATCAAGAGTTTTTCCTTTCAATGCTTAAATAAAGTGCAGTACATATTTTTTTTTATTCAGCAAGATTATTCTAAACCTTATTAAAGTGCATCATTTCATATTCCACCCCGCCTAACAGCAAATAACTCTAAATATAAAGTGCAATTATGCCTAAACAATTTGACATAGAATATCCTCATTCCGTGGGCACAATATACCCTAGTATAATTTATTCCATCTGACACTTTCAGACTTTCTACTCCATCAATATATTTCCAAACAGGGGTAAATCTTTTAATAGCGCCAACCCTTTTTCATCATTATTAGCTTTATTCGGTCATTACGACCATTAAAGTGCGAGTGCTTGCAATACATGGATCCAACATTACACATAAGATAAGACATCATTAAACAGTACACATATATTAAAAGGGTATTAAATCACTGCTGATGTAATAAAACATATTCTAAAAGAATAAAATCTAATAGTATTTTAAAACATGTGCCACATTTAAAAAACATCCAGAGATTGTCAAAATGTGATCGATTTACAGATTGTATCAATACATGGGTATTACAAAGCATAGCATAACTCTTATATGGTAATTACAGAGAGCAGACTATCGCGTCTTACATGCAAACCTTCGAATAATCCACATTTTACCCAAAAACTTTGCAACACCACATGCTACAAAAGGCCTATAATCTGATTTGAGGACGCGTAACGCTTCCTGGTGACAACGGGTTCCTAGTAACCTACAAACTGGGGATAGCAACTGGCGTCTTGGATAATTGTAAAGAGGACAAGCAAAATAGATGTGGCCAATTATTTCAATCATTGCGGCGCAGCCCGGGCAATGCTGTGTACTAGGCGAGGGCTGACGCCAAGCAGCTATGAAGGAATTCACTGGGAGACATCCAAATCGGAACTGTATATAAAGTTTTCTATCCTGCGGGATGGTGATAAAATCCAAGTAGGCCTCAAACGTACTTTGCATTTTAAAAACCATGAATTCCATCGTAAGGTGACCCACTGATGATTGTGCAACAAAGGATTGTGCTACCCAACTCCAGTACTGAGTCTTAACCACTTCTTTGCTCTGCAATTGGCCTACGTCTCTACTTTCCCAAGAACTTCCCAGGCCTATCGCTATTAATAGTGATTTAACTTCATTGAACCACCTAATCTTTTTAAAGCGATCAAGTTTATAAACCTCATCAAGCGCTGCCATATAGTGGAAAAGCTCAGGGGTTTGTCTAAGACGCAGCCAGAATAATAAAGGACGGAGCCTAGCTTAATCCACAATCGTGCATCTGCCCATATCTAATCGCAAAGGATGGAGTGGTGTACTCTGGGGGAGTTGACATAAAGATCTTAAGAATTTGTTTTCTGTAATGAGTAAACTTTCCGTATTTTCGAATCCCCAGAGTTCGGCCCCATAAAGGGCAGAGCTCACTGCCTTCTGTTCATAAATCTGCAAAGGGGCAGCTATTGGCCTGGTTTGGGAAGTTCTATGTTCCTGAATTAGCACCCCAATGGTCTGCCTCTGCTGGAGGTTCCACTTTGAGATGTGATCTTTCCATACCATTTTCTCGGATAGGGTAATACCCAGATATTCAAAGGTAGCCACTCTCTCAAGCGGTATCCCCCCCAGTAGTATTTTGCCCCTGAATGCTCTATGAGGGTTCAATAACAAAAGTTTTGTTTTCGAGGTATTAACCTTGAGGCCTCTTTGATCACAAAAGGCCTTAAAGCGATTCAAGAGCAATTGCAGACCACTGGGCGTTTTAGACACTATCAATGTGTCGTCCGCAAACAGGAGAGTGGTTACCTTTACTCCCCCCAGTACCGGAGCGTCCGCTGGCACATCTGATAAATATCGGACAACACCGTTAATAAATAGTGAGAATAAAGTGGGGGCCAGCACACACCCCTGTCTGACCCCCCTTTCCACACTAATTGGGTCAGCCAACTGCCCCTGATCTCCCCAGCGGACCCTGGCGTAGTTGCCCTCATGGAGTCGGACAACCAACGCCAGGAGCTCTGGGGGAAGACCCAGCTCCTGTAAAACACACCACAACTTACACCTGGGTATTAGATCAAAAGCAGACTTAAGATCAATAAAATCAACATATAAGCCCGCCTTTTCAACACACACGGTTTCCCAGGCCAGTAAGCCAAAACGAAAGACCTGATCGATAGTACTAATCCTCTTTCTAAACCCTGCCTGGTAAGGGGACAGAATGTCTTCCTCCTCCATCCAAGCAATGATTTTTACTAAAAGTGCCAGAGAAAAGACTTTCTGTGCACTATCGATCAGACTGATGGGCCTGTAATTGGTAGCTAGTGAACGATCACCTTTTTTAAAGACTGGGATCACCTCGGCTCCCTTCCACAGAGGTGGAATAGGAGCCCCTGCAGCAATGCCATTTGCCAGAGCCAAAAAGTATTTGGACCAATTAGGAATATCGCTTAAGAAGACATCTCCAGGGATGCCATCAGGCCCTGGAGCCTTATCCCTTACAATGGATTTAATGCTAAGTATAATATCAGTTAAGGAGATTAGACTAGAGGTCCGATGGCAGCTATGGTCAATGAAGAAGGCTTCATCAACTGTTTCCCTTGGTCCAGTATAAACCGCAGAAAAGTGATCATACCAGGTGGATATGGAGATATTATTGGAGGGTGGAATTGATTTTTCTACCCCCCGCTCCCTCGTCACAAGAAGCCAGAACTGCAGAGTCTTTCCTCATACATGCATTACTGATCTGGAGCCAGCGGTCTTCCTCCCAAGACTTTTTCGCCTTGGTTAATGCTGCCTTATAAATTCTCCTAACTACTCTTATTTCTGGCAAGATATTTGCTCTAATGGCATTGGCTAATTCCAATCTTAAGGCCCTACACTCTCCGTTAAACCAACTGAAGCCAACTTTGTTAGTTTTGGGCTTGCCCACGGGCCGATGTGACTTAATAAAATAAGACGTCAATTGTCTAAAAAAAGCTGAGTGGCCAACCCTTTTTGCGTAGGCTTCTCAAATGTCTTTGTTCGATTTATTTTATTATGCCATTCTAGGTAAGTTGGTACTCTAGTTGTCCTCCAGTTCTGCAAAATCAAGGATCGTGCCACTAGCGAGGCAAACGCAATGAATGTTTATTCCCCCCTTTAGCCATTGCTGAATTTTGTCTCTACCTTAACAAGCAAAGAGCGCCACACCAGCCTCTGGTTCAACTCTTCTCTGTAAGCCAATGTCAAGAGTGGCAAATACTTTCTCCCAGAACTGCGCTAGCATCGGGCAAGTAAAAAAAGTATGTAGCCAATCTCGTCCTCCCACTTGCTGGCAACGAAAGCATCTATCCTCTAATTATGGATATATTCTATGGAGGACTTTAGGAGTATAGCATGCCATCCAGGGTGACAAAAATGACATTCTTTTAAAATTGGCAGCCCTTAAGGCCTTATTGCCGAATTGCGAGATCGCCTGCCATTCGACCTCGGAAAAAGTATATTGCTTTGCTTGAGTAATCTTATCTAAAAAACTTTTTACTAGGTGGCACTTCCCTTGACTCTGTAAAAAATGTGTACCAATTTCCCACTCCTCTTAGTTTTGTTCTAAAAAAAGAAGCCATTGCAGGCGATGAGCCTGTGCTAGACGAGAGACAATTTTTTTGTTCAGTAGATGCGTAATCTGCAGATACCTAAAAATGAAAAGCTTGCAGTGATTCCCGCATCTAGCTTGGAAATCCTGCCAAGTGATACACCTCCCTCCCACCAAAAAATGGGCCAATTCTTTAAAGCCTTTTGCCTACCAAAAACTTACATGGCTGTTCTGAATTTGGAGGCCCAAAATTTTGCATTCCCTGAGCTGCAAATATTCGTACCCTGCAGAATGAGCATTCACGGAATAGAATGCAGGAAATCTGGTGTTATACTCCTGCAGTGTTTGTATCTGTTTCTTTTCTGTAGTTTAGTTGTCTTTGTAAAAACCGGAAGCTGAAATCCAGCTTCCTGCACCATCTTATCCAGAAAGAAACTATCCAAGGATCCCTTAGCATCAATTCAATGAACTAATATATCTATAAGAGAGGCTTCATAGTATGAACGTATCTGGGCAGTGCCAAGCCCCCCTGATTAATATCCAGTTGAAGCACTGGAAGTTTTACCCTAGATATCTTCTTGTTCTAGATAACTTGTCAAAAAAATACTTCTATTTCTTTGAAGTATATCATATTAATTTTTATCGGGACATTTGTAAAAAGAAAAATCAACAAAGATAAAATAGACCTTTTTATAAGAGCTAGTCGGCCAATTAATGTAAAAGGAAGAAGTGTCCATCTGTCTAATAAATCTCTAATTCTTTTCAACATTACCTCATAATTCAATTTGTAGAGCTGTGCATAACAATTGGTTACATATATCCCCAGGTATTGAAGAGGGTTGGAGAAGGAAGCTTGCCGTTGAAGATTACAAGGGAGGATACTACAAGAGATGTTAAACAACAGTACTTCTGTTTTATTATGATTAATTTTATATCCCCAATCGATTGTAACTGCGCAAATTCTGCCAACATCGTTTTGATATTCTGTTCTTCAGGTCCGAGATATAAAATGATGTCGTCTGAACAATTTTAGTTTAGGCATTCCTAAAATTGGTGCCTCTATACCCAAGTTTGCCCTGATCGTGACAGCCAATGGTTCAATAAAAAAGGTAAACAATACGAGCGACAAGGGAAAACCCTGCTGGGTTCCACGATTTATATCGACCGTCCCTGCTAAGTTAGAATTAATAAAGACCTGAGCCTGTGCTCCTTGATATATATTACGCAACATGCTAATGATTTGTGAAGGAAACCCATCCCTCTTGAGGCCATAAAAAAGAGCATCCCAATTTATGAGGTTGAATGCTTTCTCAGCATCAACCATCATTTTCAGTGCGGGTATCTAATTAGTGTTAAAAAAAATCCAGTGCGTGGCCTAGAAATCAAGTATTAGATGACATCAGCCTTCCAGCCACAAAACCTGTCTGATCCTTATGAATCACCTTCTGAGCAGTCGCAGTAATCTGATTTGCCCAAATTGTCATTAAAACTTTATAAACAGTATTTAATAGACTAACCAGTCTATATGAGTTATGCACAAATATCACTATCAGGCCCAGAGTAATGCCGGGTAAGAGTGGCTGCACAGTGTCCAGTAAGCAGGTGGAAGGCAGGAAATGCAGGTGAGGGAGGTGGTTGTCAGCACTTAAGGAGAAAGACACAGTGGGCCCAAAGATCAAGGCTCCAATAAAAGATCAGCAGCAGGCGAGTAGGAGCCGTTGGGCATCCCCAAGGCCCCCCAGGTATGCAGTAGTCTGCAGAGGGAGCCGGGTGCTCTTGGGTCGGACCCCACAGCCGCTGACTACCACTCCAGTGGATCAGGTGGAGAGCCATGGTCACCACCCCCGCAGCTCAAGTTAGCAGGGTGGTCCAACGGCGAAGCAGGTCCCAACCAGGAGACCCCGCGGGGGTGCGACTGCGACCACTGCAGGCAACAGAGGCCAAGAAATGCATGGATTAGATGCAAGCTACAGTTGGTGCACTTCGCCTCCTAACCAGGGAGCGCTCAGGGGACCAGTGCTGGTGAGTCTAAAAGACTCCGGTCATGTCCTGCTGTACCGCGTCTCAACGAGGTTCTCAGAAACATCGACGGCATCGTGAAAGTTAGTGCCCTGGAACTGGAAACCGTGCCGCAGTGAGTTGTGGTGCGAGGGCAATTGGTCGGTCACTGAGCAGCAGTGCATGTGGGATTGCCTGCTGGATCTCTCACCCCTTACTCTCTGAGATAACATGATTTACAGGGTATAAAGGCATTGTTCTTCGAGTGGGCATTGTTTCCCCGAGAAGGAGTAGAAATGTTGAAACCTCTAGTGAGGGGCCATATGTTTTTAAAGTCAGTTCAGGGAATGGAGCAGTATTTGGCGCAGGTTACCAGCAGGCATGTCCTATTTCTTTTGGGCAGGTTCCATTTCAATCAAATTAATCATTTACTGGCCTCTCCTGTGAGTTGGGTATGCTCTCTGAGATAACATCATTTACAGGGTATAAAGGCATTGTTCTTCGAGTGGGCATAGTTTCACCGAGAAGGAGTAGAAATATTGAAACCTCTAGTGAAGGGCCATATGTTTTTAAAGTCAGTTCAGGGAATGGAGCAGTATTTGACGCAGGTTACCAGCAGGCATGTCCTATTTCTTTTGGGCAGGTTCCATTTCAATCAAATTAATCATTTACTGGCCTCTCCTGTGAGTTGGGTACGCTCTGGTGACCGGTTGCCCTGTGGCTGCGACAATAGTTCTCCACAGGACGGTGAATAGACATAATATCGAATTGTAAATATCGAATTGTAGTAATATCGAAGTTGTAATATCGAATGTTAGATAATATCGAATACATGAATATCGTAATCAAAAATATCGTTTTTTTTTCTCTAAAAAATATCGAAGTATAAAATATCGAATAAGTAATATCGTCAGTAGATAATATCGAATTGTTAGTGTTGTAAAAAATATCGACCAAAAAATATAGAAACTGTTAAATATTATTTTTTAGTTAATAATTAAATATTTTGTATTGTTATTAATTTTGTATTATTTTAATTGTTTTAATATTAGTGTGAAAATGTATAAAAAAAATTGTAACATATGTTTTAGGAGCGGGATGTTTGGTTATTAGGGGTAAAGGGTGGGGAGTATTTTAAAAATATTAGTGTAAATTTAGATATTAATTTTAAATTTTTAGAAATTAGAAATTAATTTAAAAAACGAAATTTATATTAAAAGTGTAAAATATATGTTTTCTTTTAGGAGCGGGAAGTTGGGTTATTAGGGGATAAGGGTGGGGAGTATTTTAAAAATATTAGTGTAAATTTAGATTTTAATTTAAAATTTTTAGAAATTAGAAATTAATTTAAAAAACGAAATTTATATTAAAAATGTAAAATATATGTTTTCTTTTAGGAGCGGGATGTTGGGTTATTAGGGGATAAGGGTGGGGAGTATTTTAAAAATATTAGTGTAAATTTAGATATTAATTTAAATTTTTAGAAATTAGAAATTAATTTAAAAAACGAAATTTATATTAAAAATGTAAAATATATGTTTTCTTTTAGGAGCGGGATGTTGGGTTATTAGGGGATAAGGGTGGGGAGTATTTTAAAAATATTAGTGTAAATTTAGATATTAATTTAAAAATTTTAGAAATTAGAAATTAATATAAAAACGAAATTTATATTAAAAATTTAAAATATATGTTTTGTTTTAGGAGTGGGGTGTTTGGTTATTAGGGGATAAGGGTGGGAAGTGTTATTTAAATATTATTTTAAAATTATTTATTAAATAGAAATTTAAAAAATTGCAAATAATTAGAAGAAATAAAGTAATTTATAAATAGAAATTGTAGGTTGTTTTTAGTACTGGGATGTTGGGTTATTAGGGAAAAATGGTAAAGTTGTTAATATTGTAAAACATATATATTTTGGGGCCGATTCCGATTCCGGCCGGAAATCTCTCCGACCGAGCCGGACCCGGAGAGATTTCCGACCGAATCGGACTCTGGCAGTCCGACCGAACGAGTACGATGCGCACGCATGCCATCGGACTCGAGTCGGTCGGACTCCCATTGAAGTCAATGGGAGCCTGTCGTACAACGCGTACGCGGGCTCCCATTCACTCAATGGGTGCGAGGCGGTCAAGGGCGCCCCCTACAGCAGGTACGCGTTGATGCGCATCGTGGCGTACATGCACAGGTAGGGGGGACCCATGGGTCCCCCCTGTGTGCGACTCACACGCCTACGCGTACAGGGGGGTCCGACGCGGACCCTCAAAGTCTGGCTCCGACAGCTTTTTCGAGCCGGACGGTGCGAGTCGGTCGGACTGCTCGCGGCGCGCATCGTACTTACCCGGCCGGGATACGTCTCCATAGCGCGGTGCGAGTCGTGTCCATGCGAGTCGGTCGGAGCATGTTGAAGCCGCGTTCGAGTCGGTCGGAGATTTCGCGGGTGCCCGCATCGTACTCGCTCGGCCGGACCCCCGTACGATTCGGTCGGGAAACAGGGCTCCGAATCGGATCCGGTAAATCCGATTCGGAGCACTACCGGCCGAGATCGGAATCGGCCCCTTAGTGTCCAGCATCTTCTTGACTTCATAATGACTGGAGTGGGAATAGTAATTTTTATGTGTTTAATGTCCAGCACCTTCCCTGAGTTAATATTTACTGGAGTGGGAATAGTAATTTATATATGTTTAATGTCCAGCACCTTCCCTGAGTTAATATTGACTGGAGTGGGAATAGTAATTTATATATGTTTAATGTCCAGCACCTTCCCTGACTTAATTTTGACTGGAGTGGGAATAGTAATTTTATATGTTTAGTGTCCAGCACCTTCCCTGACTTAATTTTGACTGGAGTGGGAATAGTAATTTTATATGTTTAGTGTCCAGCATCTTCCCTGACTTAATACTGACTGGAGTGGGAATAGTAATTTATATATGTTTAATGTCCAGCACCTTCCCTGAGTTAATATTTACTGCAGTGGGAATAGTAATTTATATATGTTTAATGTCCAGCACCTTCCCTGAGTTAATACTGACTGGAGTGGGAATAGTAATTTATATATGTTTAATGTCCAGCACCTTCCCTGACTTAATTTTGACTGGAGTGGGAATAGTAATTTTATATGTTTAGTGTCCAGCACCTTCCCTGACTTAGGGGTCGATTCCGTTTCGGGCCGGAAAAAGCACCGACCGACTCGGAGCCGGAATTAATTCCGACCGACACGTACCTGTGGCGCCCGACACGCCAAGTACGATGCAAAGCGCGCAAAATCCGACCGACACGTACCGAACCCAAGCCGAACGACCGAGCCGCACGGAAAACAGCAATCTGGCCGGAAAAACACGCAAATCGAACCGACCGACACGCACCCGGAACAAATCCAACCGAAACGTACACGCGAACTCCAAACCGCAAAGTACGATGCAAGGCGCGAAAACCACGACCGAGTCGTACGGAGGACAAGCCGTACGACCGACACGCATACAAAACTGCGAGCCGAAGTAACACAAAACACCGCGACCGACGCGTACGCAGCATAGAAAACTGCACAAACACAGCGTGAACGAAACGGAGAAGACCGCACGAGACAACTGCAGGGTCCGACTCGGTCACAAGAACGTTTCCAACATGCACAGAAAGTACTAAGGAAAAATACACAAAAAAGGCCAAACAAGCAATTACAAAGCCAATAAATACTGGGGGGTGGGGACAGAGAACAAAGACACACCCACAACTCCACCCATATAAAGGACACAAATCCCAACCATGATCCTTTGCAAATGCTATTCTACTGCCAGCACTCAACAGACAGCAATCACACACCCACAGCTCATCCCTCACACAAGCCACACACCATCAGCACACCAACAAATAGCTACCTCACATACACCCAGCAAAACACACACTCACACACCTTCACCTGCACACCAACACACACATTACTCACCATCACCATGCCCCCAAAGAAGAATCACAAGTTCCTAGATTGTGAATTGGAAGTCCTGGTAGACGAGATCCTCAGGGTAGAGCCACAGCTGTTTGGCACACTGGTCCAACAGACACCCATCTCCCAGAAAACAAAGATGTGGGAGAGGATCATCAACAGGGTGAACGCACAATCACCATGTCTGCGCACAAAGACTGACATCCAGGACAGGTGGTATGACGTGCGCAGGAGGGTACGGGAGCTGCTGAAGAAGGACTACCTCCTGAGCCAATACACCGGCAGTGGCCCTCCTGCCAAGCCAGTATACCTCAGGCCCTGGGAGGAGAAGGTGCGGGCCATCCTTCCGCCAGTGAGCGTCTATGGACTAGAAAACATCCCAGAGCCTGGTGAGTACACAACAAATGTACACAATATTCTGCCACAATATACACACATCACTGTCAAGGGGAGAGTCAAACCATGCACTCTTAGCAATTACACAGCAACCAGAACAGAATCATCCCAAAATGTGTATGTCAGTCAGATAAACACAACACATGCCATCTCAAAGTTACATTTAACCGTGTCATCACATGTACAAACACAACTACAGCTAGGCAGTGGCACAAATATATCTAACAAACACATCCAGACATGTAGCCACCACTACAACACCAACACACAGTGAAGACCACTGAAAGAAAGGAATTCTGTGTATGCTGGGTAAGTCAGTGTAGCCAATAGCATCATGGGAGTCGTAGTCACAGATATTGCTCACCCCCACAACTGTCCCATCAACACCACCATGAACCATGCAGCACATCACAGGGAGTGGAAAAGGACTCACAAGATGGCTGACACTGGCTACTGCTGTGGGGAGCACAAGGCCCTGCTGGCAACTGTGCAACAACCAACAGCAGGACACCACTGACTGACATCCTGAGAGACAACTTCCACTCCCTGCAATGGAAGCACGTTCCATGGTGGGATATCTGGCTGGGTGGGAAGGAGGACTCGCAGCACTGACCATAGTCACAAGCACCTCCCCTCACACACCCCTCAACACAAACTCCACAGAACCCACCTGGGAGAATGCAATGCCTCACATCCTAATTCAAGATCCCACAAAGAACCTCCACCCTGGGTTATGTTGTGTGAAGCACAGGGACACTCTTGGGACTTTTAGCCAAACAACTGCCAGGACAACACTCCCAGCCATCCTGTCAGCACAGGCAGCCCACCCCACAGGGAAGCAGAGTCAAAAGGAAGGAAGGATGGGCATGCTGGGAAGGGGGGTGGAGGCAATAGCATGATGGGAGTCGTAGTCACAGCTCAACATCCCCCACCACATGGCCCAGCAAGCACACACTCACGCATGCACAAGCCACAGAGAGTGGAAAGGCCCATCAAAGATGTCTGACACTGTTGCTGTGTCGTGGGGAGCACAAGGGCATGCTGGGAACTGCACACCAACCAACAGCAGGACACCACTGTCAGCCATCTTGCCATTGATCTCACACCCACACACACTGAACTCCCCACAAAAGCAAGTAAGTATGGGAATGCTGGGAAGTGGGGTGGAGGCAATAGCATGATGGGAGTCATAGTCACAGATATAGCTCACCCCCACAACTGTCCCATCAACACCACCCTGAACCATGCTCACATCACAGGGAGTGGAAAACAACTGACAAGATGGCTGACACTGGCAACTGCTGTGGGGAGCACAAGGCCCTGCTGGCAACTGTGCACCAACAAACAGCAGGACACCACTGACTGACATCCTGAAAGACAACTTCCACTCCCTGCAATGCAAGCACGTTCCATGGTGGGATATCTGGCTGGGTGGGAAGGAGGACTTGCAGCACTGACCATAGTCACAAGCACCTCCCCTCACACACCCCCTCAACACAAACTCCACATAACCCACCTGGGAGAATGCAATGCCTCACATACCAAATGAAGATCCCACAAAGAACCACCACCCTGGGTAATGCTGTGTGAAGCACAGGGACACACCTGGGACTTGTAGCCAAACAAACGCAAGGACAACACTGTCAGCCTTCCTGTCAGCACAGGCACACTACCCCACAGGGAAGCAGAGTCCAAAGGAAGGAAGTACGGGCATGCTGGGAAGGGGGTGTAGGCAATAGCATGATGGGAGTTGGAGTCACAGATACTGCTCACCCTCACAAGTGGCCCATCAACACCACTCTGAACCATGCTCACATCACAGGGAGTGGATAAGGACTCACAAGATGGCTGACACTGGCTACTGCTGTGGGGAGCACAATGCCCTGCTGGCAACTGTGCAACAACCAACAGCAGGACACCACTGACTGACATCCTGAAAGACAACTTCCACTCCCTGCAATGCAAGCACGTTCCATGGTGGGATATCTGGCTGGGTGGGAAGGAGGACTTGCAGCACTGACCATAGTCACAAGCACCTCCCCTCACACACCCCTCAACACAAACTCCACAGAACCCACCTGGGAGAATGCAATGCCTCACATCCTAACTCAAGATCCCACAAAGAACCACCACCCTGGGTTATGTTGTGTGAAGCACAGGGACACTCTTGGGACTTTTAGCCAAACAACTGCCAGGACAACACTCCCAGCCATCCTGTCAGCACAGGCAGCCCACCCCACAGGGAAGCAGAGTCAAAAGGAAGGAAGGATGGGCATGCTGGGAAGGGGGTGGAGGCAATAGCATGATGGGAGTCGTAGTCACAGCTCAACATCCCCCACCACATGGCCCAGCCAGCTCACACTCACGCATGCACATCCCACAGAGAGTGGAAAGGCCCATCAAAGATGTCTGACACTGTTGCTGTGTCGTGGGGAGCACAAGGGCATGCTGGGAACTGCACACCAACCAACAGCAGGACACCACTGTCAGCCATCTTGCCATTGCTCTCACACCTACACACACTGAACTCCCCACAAAAGCAAGTAAGTATGGGAATGATGGGAAGTGGGGTGGAGGCAATAGCATGATGGGAGTCATAGTCACAGACATAGCTCACCCCCACAACTGTCCCATCAACACCACCCTGAACCATGCTCACATCACAGGGAGTGGAAAACAACTGACAAGATGGCTGACACTGGCAACTGCTGTGGGGAGCACAAGGCCCTGCTGGCAACTGTGCACCAACAAACAGCAGGACACCACTGACTGACATCCTGAAAGACAACTTCCACTCCCTGCAATGCAAGCACGTTCCATAGTGGGATATCTGGCTGGGTGGGAAGGAGGACTTGCAGCACTGACCATAGTCACAAGCACCTCCCCTCACACACCCCTCAACACAAACTCCACATAACCCACCTGGGAGAATGCAATGCCTCACATACCAAATGAAGATCCCACAAAGAACCACCACCCTGGGTAATGCTGTGTGAAGCACAGGGACACACCTGGGACTTGTAGCCAAACAAACGCAAGGACAACACTGTCAGCCTTCCTGTCAGCACAGGCACACTACCCCACAGGGAAGCAGAGTCCAAAGGAAGGAAGTACGGGCATGCTGGGAAGGGGGTGTAGGCAATAGCATGATGGGAGTTGGAGTCACAGATACTGCTCACCCTCACAAGTGGCCCATCAACACCACTCTGAACCATGCTCACATCACAGGGAGTGGATAAGGACTCACAAGATGGCTGACACTGGCTACTGCTGTGGGGAGCACAAGGCCCTGCTGGCAACAGTGCAACAACCAACAGCAGGACACCACTGACTGACATCCTGAAAGACAACTTCCACTCCCTGCAATGCAAGCACAGTCCATGGTGGGATAACTGACTGGCTGGGTGGGAAGGAGGGCCGGCTGTCAACCAAATACAACCAATGCAGACCATGTTCACACCCCAACAAATACATAGAAATGCCCAAATAATGCAGGACAATGTGCTACACCAATATCAACCCCTGACTGTGACAACTTAGGACAATGCAATGTACAGGCCCGCACCCAGAGGCACAGTCACAACTGTCAGGTGTGTCAACCATTGATGCCTGCAGAAACATAACATACATTGTGTGTGTCTCCCAAAAACAGGTGATGATGGGGACACAGCAGTAGACGCTGAGGAGTCCCAGTCCCAGGCTCAAGAGGATACGGAGCTCACTGGTGTCGTACAGCCTCTGCCCTCCTCGGATGAAGAAGACCAACCTGGCACCTCCGGTGCAAGTCAACATGCAGCACCAGCAGGACCACCAGCTGCAGCACCAGCAGGACCACCAGCTGCACCCCCTGCACCCACCCCTCCAACGACTGTCACCACAAATACCATCCCTGCCGACATGGACAGAACAAGGAGCACCACCAGCACAGGGACCCTGGACCAACGTGGGGCCATGGACACCACCACCACCACCAACCCTCAAGGGGGACCAGGGTCATCTGTGCGTGCCACTTCACGCACTGCACATGTCGGCAGGGGTGGTGGGAGGGGTGGGAGACAGAGGTCGCTGCTTGCAGAGGTGTCTGGTGTGCATGATGACCCACAACTGGTACGCATAGCCGATGCGTACCAGTCCAGCACCGGAGATCTCAGCCAGGTAGTGGGGCTCCTCAGAGACATGAAACAGCAGCAGGCTGCCCATCATGCCCGCTTGGACTCACACATGTCCCGCGTGGAGTCCAAGTGGGACACACTGCAAGAGATGACGGCGGTGCATAGGGACATATTACAATGCCTCTGCCAGATGAACAGCAACCAGTCTACACCTCCCTGTGTGCCAACAACATCTGGTGCTGAACAAACTGCAACTGCCACAGGGAGGGAGGATGACTCTGGCGGAGAGTCCCCTGCACCGCAGCAGCCTGTACTTGAGGGGCCCCCCAAAGAAGAGGGGTCGTCCGAGGAGGGGCAAGTGAGAGGCCGATGGCCAAGTGCAACCCCCAGGAAGCCTGAACCTGTTCTGGATGTTCACCTTTGTGCACAAACTGTTCACCCTGTTGACGGCAACACAACTCCCACAAATGACATGGGGAGTACAAGTTGGACCAATGTCTCAGACAACTGTGGCCCCGATACTGGGGATTTTGTCTACCAGGACTTTCAATTCACCTAGGAACTTCTGATTGCAATATAAATGTACAGCACTAACCATCCTATGAACTATTCACACAAATGTATCACAATAAACACACTAATACACCATACTTGCCTCTGTTGTGATTACAACGTGGGTGCTGTCATGGGGATGATGAACTGCAAAATTACACTGTGTATGCGAACTGCAACAGCAAGTACAACACAGGCATGTGAGTAATGGCAACGTGACACATATGAGGGAGACACACCACCAGGGCTACACAACACATACACACCTAGGCCATCTGACTCATTGCCTACACTGATGTTGCCAGGAAAGACGGTGCAATGCACAGACACCACACCTATTCCCAGTTGTAGTCAAGTAGCCCACAGGTGCAGTAAGCAAATGGCAGTCAAATGTGTGACCACAGACAACGCACATCACACAGTGAAGCACAGGTTTATTACACAGTTGCAACATGTGGTAACCACTACAGATGCAAGGTAATCCCACCTGGCAGCGGGCACACAGTCAACAACTGTAGAAGGAAGGAAGTCCATGGGTGTGGCGCACATCACCTGTAGGGACACAACAGCTACCACCCTGGAAGTACAATCACGTCGTCGGTGGACACAGTTGACCAAACGAATCTGAAAGTACCCTGTGAAGGACAGAAATGACACACAGTCAAAAGCAATGGAGAACAGGACAGAACAGCAAAACTCATGCACAATACATGTTACAAGATACCCACCCAGAACCAAGTTAGCATGTCAACACTGTTGGGGAGTACAGACCACCTGTAAGCACACATCGCTACACACATCCAGTCAAGTAGCCCATGGACACCCTCCAACAGCACCAGAGCACCACCTACACATATCATGCCAACTCACATCATTGACATGACACCTCAGGATACTCACATTCAGCTAAAGAAGTTGGTGATGAGCTGTGTGCGGACATCACCCTCATCATCATCATCATCACTGGCATCGTGGTCCAGGCCAGGATCCTCCACAGGTGGCGGATGTTGGTCATTGTCATCCTGGATGAGAGGCAACTCCTTCCGCACTGCCAGGTTGTGGAGCATGCAGCAGACGATGATAATCTTGCACACCTTCGCTGGGGCATATGGGAGGGACCCTCCTGTCTTGTCGAGGCAGCGGAAGCGGCTCTTCAGGAGACCAAATGTCCGCTCAATCACTCTCCTGGTCCGACCATGTGCCTCATTGTAGCGCATCTGGGCTGGTGTCACAGGGTTCCTGAGGGGTGTCAGCAACCACGGCATGTTGGGGTATCCCGAGTCACCTAAGGACAGACAAGTGCACATTAGCTGACTTGGAAAAGTGGGCGGAATACTACAGATCAGATCACACACAATGGCACAAAGTCAGTACACACCGACAAGCCAGGCACGCTGGTTCTGCATCTGTGCCATCATCCTGGGGATGCGACTACTCCTCATCACAAAGGCATCGTGTGCTGAACCAGGGAAACGGGCACACACGTGTGAGATGGTCATATCTGCAAGACACACCACCAGTGCATTGACCGAGTGGTAGTGCTTGCGGTTACGGTAGGCCTGCTCCTGGGCCTGTGGTGGTACCAAAGCCACATGTGTCCCATCAATGGAGCCAATGACATGCGGCATCCTCCCCAGGGCATAGAAGTCACTCTTCACGTCAGTGAGTCATTGCAGTCTAGGGAAATAGATGTACCGGTTCAGGTATAGCAACATTGCCTCCAAAACATCGCGGAGCACACGGCTCAACATGGTCTGTGACATCCCACCAGCAGTCGCCACAGTATGCTGGAAGGTACCGGTGGCAAAGAAGTGTAGGGCTGCCATCACCTTCACCTTGGGGGTCAGCGCTGTAGGATACGGCCGGCCAGGCTGCAAATGTGGGGCCAACTGCACTGCCAAATCCTAAATCAGCTGCCTGGTGAAGCGGTACCGTCGGATGCTGTCCCGTTCCACCATCGTTGCCAGGTCTGGGAATGGTCTATGGACAGCAGGAGCCCTGCAGTGCAGAGGAGAAGAAAGCAAGATTGTCAGTCACCCCACATATGCGGCATTGAAGACACTCAATATCACATCATACATCATTATGAGGCACAACTACATGAAGTGTGCAGTTCCGTAAGGACATGTATGGTACATACATGGCCAACATCTGTCATCACGGTTCAACAAGTGGCATCAATAAGTCCCAGGTTGGCCCATTGGATATCATGAGGCCGTGTCACAGTTCCCATCTCCTGCTGCCATGTCACAATCACCCCCACAGTGACATGTGAGGACAGATGTGCCCCAGGCATCACAGCTCAACGACAGGTACATTCTCAGGGACCCTGTATTGCCACATGGACACTGGCATTACATGGAGTATCATGTATACACCACAGCAAAACAACCATGACCCCCACAGGTAGTGGTTCCACTTGCCTCTGCAGGACAGACATGGACGTCTGTGACACACACACGCACAACATCAAAGTCCATGCACACACAACGTGGATGTGGAGACTGTCTCCCATTGTGCACATGAAATCAGAGACATTGTAAACACTACATGCACACAGACTGTGAGGACCATCACTATTGTGCCACTGGGACACCCTGGCTCAAACATACCGTCCCACATGGGACTCACGGGGTATGTGACATGATATACACATACACCACCGTGAAATGTGACCATGGCACATGCACAGATATGAACAGTTGCACATCACAGTGGTCATGTACACGTAACACCCAGGATCCTGTCCCCATGAACACGTGCACAGCCTGGGGGTGGCTGCCCCCAGGTGACACCCACAGGACAACATGTACACCAACATACACACAATAGGAAATGCAGCCTTACATGCCTTATGATACAGTTTGGACAGGCTGTGGTGTTGTAGGTGTGCCCCTCACTCCCTGGGAGCTATCTGTGGCTGGCATATGTTCATCTGAGACAGGCATGGTGACATATGCCAGTCACTTGTACAGGGATGCGTTGAACAGCAATGGACCGATCGGTGTGCCCGGCCGGCCCATTGCATTCAATATGTGCGGGTACGCGTTGTACCCCTGTACGCGTTGAACAGCATTGGACCGATCGGTGCACCCGGCCGGCCCATTGCATTCAATGTGTGCGGGTACGCGTTCTACCACTGTACGTGTTGTACCGCAATGGACCGATCGGTGTGCCCGGCCGGCCCATTGCATTCAATGTGTGCGGGTACGCGTTGTACCCCTGTACGCGTTGTACCGCAATGGACCGATCGGTGTGCCCGGCCGGCCCATTGCATTCAATGTGTGCGGGTACGCGTTGTACCCCTGTACGCGTTGAACAGCAATGGACCGATCGGTGCACCCGGCCGGCCTATTGCATTCAATGTGTGCGGGTACGCGTTGTACCCCTGTACGCGTTGTACCTCAATGGACCGATCGGTGCGCCCGGCCGGCCCATTGCATTCAATGTGCGGGTCCGCGTTGTACCCCTGTACGCGTTGAACAGCAATGGACCGATCGGTGCACCCGGCCGGCCCATTGCATTCAATGTGTGCGGGTACGCGTTGTACCTCTGTACGCGTTGTACCGCAATGGACCGATCGGTGCGCACCCATTGTCAATGGCCTAGCCTGGCAACGGACGCGTTTTCGAAATTCGAACGAGTCGGTTGCTGGAAATTCAGTTGGTCACCCACAACAATGTTGCAAAATCATGTATGTCATGAAGTTGAAGATTTGAAGGATGCTGTGGGCGTGTATTGGTGCTGCTATTCCATGGATTGGCCAGATTCAGAAGATGCAAACGACTTGGACCTATCACTTTGGACACATGGGACAGTATCTGCCTCTGCAGCACATATATATTGCTGGCTGTTCCCCTGAGAGCTCACTTGCCTGCACTACATGCTCCAGGACGACATCTGCCACTGCACTGCTGCTGTCTCTGCCCCCTCTGGACCCTGCAATGGCACGTACTGTGGAGAGAGCCCCAGCCTTCAGCCTTGAGGAGAACCAGGCCCTGCTGGACAGCCTACTTCCACAGTACAGCAAGCTGTATGGGACACCAGGGAAGCAGGTGAGTGTTCTGTGCACTGCCTTTCTGAATGTGCATTTTGTCTGACTAGCAAGGCTGAAAGTCTGCACGCCACTGGCTAGCAGGCTCACTGAGTAGTTGTCACCCCCCATAGTGTGTAGTGACATGCACTGGACAGGTATGGTGCAGTGACAGTGCATTTGAACAAGGTTTTACTTCCCATGCAATGATACCATGTAGTGACTTCTGGCAAACTGTCCATGGGCAGCGTTGCACTGCCTGTGTACATCATGTGCCCCTGTGATTGAGACATGTATATACAACTGTGTCATGCACGGATATGTTGCATGTGTAGTAATGGCCTTTTCACTTTGTCATCCTCACAGGTTAATGCCCATCGGAAGCAGGAGATCTGGAAGGACATCGTCCGGGCTGTCCGGTCCGTGGGGGTCTACAAGCGCCGGATCCGCAACTGCCAGAAGAGGTGGCAGGACCTTCGGGGCTGGACCCGGAGGATTGCACGGGTCCAGCTGAAGCTGTCGCCTCCTCGCAGGAGGGGCGGAACACGGACCCTGACCCCCCACATGCTCCAGATCCTGGCGGTGGTGTTTCCAGACCTGGATGGGCAGCTGAAGGCCAGACAGCAGCAAGGAGGGGGTGAGTCAAAGACTGCACTGTGAACTCTGTATTACATGCTATGTGCCCTCCTCTGGCCTGGTTAAACTGCCACAGTACAGCAGTCATGTTGTCCAGGAGCCATGTCCCTCTATTGTGCACTGCCCACTCCTCATCTGATACCCAGGTGTGGCCCTTACATTCAGGGAATTGTGTCACTTGGGACTGTGTCCTTGCAGTTTGCTTCACTCAAGGTGGGGGACAGCATCTGTTTCCCTAACTCTGTTGTGGGCATCATGGGTGGGTCCATTGTTCACACAATGCCTGTGTTCGGACATGTAATCTGCGTGTTGCTTTGATATGCGGTCCACTTGCAGAGCTGAGCCACCACATGTGCCTGGGGTATCTGGCACACACCCATGCAGCGGGTGGGAACAATGTTTGGGCCCCAGGAGTGTGCAGATTACGTGTGTCACACATACATAGCCAGCTATCCACTGTCCAGGGCTCATCCCTCATTCATGTGGGGCAGGACAGTCATGCCTACTCCAGCCCATCCAATACACCTGTACTCCCACTCCCGGGTATCAGCTGACACGTTGTGCGCAGTGATTTGACCCCTCAGGTGTCTGCCTCTGTGTCAGTGTGCTGTGGATTTGTTGCCAGGACTGCTGGGGTGTTTCTCGGTAGGGGCTCAGCATGCCACTGGAGATGTGACCATAGGAGACGATATTTGTGTGTCACATAGGTGTTTGATCAGCTGCCCGTGCAGACTGGGGTATGCGAATGTGAAGTTCAGGCAGCTGTTTCCCATTCACAGCAGATTGTGAGGGGCTCAGGTTCAGAGGGTAGTGTCACAGGTCTCCCTTATGTCCAATCGGTATGACCTGGACAGATGAGGGTTAAGATGATGTGTTGTGTGGGGGATGTACATGTGCACTTGTGCAGCTCCAGGACTTGCATTCCCCATGACCTACTATTGTGACACAGTGCAGAGTGTTGTTGTCTGGCTGCCAAGTCATACATCACTGAGACAGTGATGTATGACTTAGCAGTCATGCCTCCGCCATGGCATGTGTCTACTTATTGGTGATCCTGCAGGGGAGTGACATGTGCTACATGCACACCATTGTGGCAATGGCTCTCAGGACATGGGTGCATCATGGTGTCTGTCGCTGGTATGCATCACATGCATTTCCTATTTGACTCTGGGCATCCCTTTCATCCGGAAACCTGTACTGACTCAGTGGCAAGAGTTGTGATGTGTGCATGTTCACATGCTACACCATGTCCTCTGCACTGTCCAACTACTGTGTAGGTGGTGCATGTGTCCACACTGGGGTGTTGCTATCCAACAGACACCAGACAGATGGGTGCAAGGCCATGTGGGATGTGAGTGCCATGGTTGGCATTAGACTGACAATTGGCTTCTCCTGTTCAGTTAGGGCACTTTTAGCACTGTTCAACTAATGATGCCAGGGCTTGCTCTGTAATGTGCTGTGCTCACAGTGGTGTGTGCGTTTGGTGCAGGTGACTGATGTCTGTCTGTTTCCCCATTGTTTGCAGATACATCCACGGCCACGGAAGGGGACAGCTCCACGGACCAGGAGGACCCGGAGAGCCAGACTGGGTCAGCAGCCGAGGAGTGGTCGGAGGGACCCAGTGGCACGGAGGGCGAGGGGAGCCACACCGAGGAGTCCTCAGCAGCAGCCACCTCAACTGAGGACCACAGCGGCTCGGAGGATGACTCCCTTATGGAGGCGGGTGTCAGCAGCCACCACACCCCAGCTAGTGTTGCTGTCCCCGCCACCACCAGCACCACCACCGCCCTCCCATCGGCTCCCATTCCCCAGGTCCGTGGAGGCTCCCATGTTCGGGAGCGTGTCTCCTTTGGGCCAGGCACCGCACCCCCTGCCCCTGTGTCCCCTGCTGCCCTGAGTGAGGAGTCTGTGTACCTCCTTCACCAGCTCCATGTAGGGCAGACAGCCATGCTGAGTGTCCTCCATGCGCACACCGCTCTGTTGACTCAGCTGGTGTCGTTCATGGAGGGCATCTCATCGGGCATGTCTGACCTACAGAGGGGCAATAGGTCCATGGACTCCTCCCTGACGGCAGCAGTGTCCCTCCTCAGACAGTCCCTCACACCTCCTGCCTCTGCTCCATCCACACTCCCCAGCACCTTACCCGTCCCAAGCACACACACACCGGCACAGGCACACACCAGCACACAAACGTCCAGCACACAGATACACACGCCACAAACAACACGCACGCACAGTCAGGGGACTGAAACCAGACTCACAGGGGATGGGGCCCTGGAACACACACACGCATCCACAAGCACTGCACAGTCCTCAGTTGCCTCTCCCTCCAAAGCACCCTCCCTTGCCTCACCTGTACCCCAAAGACCCAGCGGCTCTTCCTCAGTGACCTCAGCCTCTTCCCCTCCGATCCAGCTGATACAGCATTCAGGGGGAAGAGGAAGCCCACCCACACGGAGCAGAGTGCCCCTCGCCCCGGACACCCTCCCCCAGGCGCAGACAGACTGAGGCCCCCACCCGCAAGTCCCCCGGAGTCGTAAGAGCAAGACCCCACCGCCGCCCTGCAGCTCAGGCACCAGGTCTCCTTCCTCCATCCCTCAGGCCCCCACTCCACAGGTGCCCCCACCACACCCTGCCCCAGGTTCCCCCACCCACAGATATACCATCCCCAAGAGGATCCGGCCTTCTCCCCTGCCACTTGCTCTCCCGGCACCACACCCCCGCTGCGCTTGTCTGTGCCACTGATGTGGTGAGGGTGAGCTCCCCTCTGTCCAGCCCACCTTGCCTGTTCCCCATTCTCCTCCCCTGGTGGTAGGCACTGCAGTGGAGTCCACTACCACCCTATCTGACTTGGGCACTGCAGTGGCGGACCTGTCCACTCCATCTGCAGGGTCCACTGCAGTCGTGCCGGCACCCACAACATCTGAGTCATGCCCCCCAGTTGTGCCGGCACACACCATGTCAGACACCTCCACTGCAGTTGTCAGTGGCTCTCCAGCACCCACCACCCCTTCCCTGCTTCCTCCTGGTGAGCCCTGATCCTGTCCCTGCGGTGCCTGGCCTGCCCCCCGGTTGCCCCTCCTAGTGGATTGTCCCTGGTTTTGTGCAGTGCAGGCATGCATAGGGTGACATCTGCCACTGTCACCCTGTTTGGACTTTGACAATGGACTGGCCATTGGCCTTTGTGTTTTTTCTGGACTTTCACTTTTAAACACACATATGCTGAATAAAGCAACTTTCTGTTCTCTAGTGCTTATGCTTCTGATGTACATGTTGTTGATGATGCTAACCATGCCCTTGCTGCAGTGATGGTGATATTTGGTCTCATGATAATGAAGTGTTACTGTGCAGGAACACATGTGGTCCAGGGGGAATGTGTCCTATCCTGTGGTGTATCCATGTCATCCATAGCAGCATCTGAGGGTGTCATGTGTTCAGTATTTGGCAATGGGATTTCCTACTTACATTAGCAATTTCACATCTGTGGCTTCCACCCCTGCACATCTGTTGTGCCTGCCATTGTTCAATTCGTCTACTTCCCTGACCGTGTGGCCATCTCCACTGGACATGCAGGTTTGGGCATCAATGGGGAAGGACTCATCTGTGTTGTCAGTGCAACATTGCTATACAAGTGTGTTGGATCTGTGCTGATGATTTCGTTGGCACTCCCATGACCAGGCTGATGTGACGGGAGCCTTCATTTGGTGCTAATTGTTGATTGTGTGACCAAGTGCTCAGCTGACATGATGGGGCCCTACTGAGGCAACATATGGCACAGCTTTCCTCACACAGGAGTGGAGTCCCCTCATGGCAGTGTGTACTCCTGTGACATTGCCTGCGCCCAAGGTGTGTGTTGTATGAGCATGTCTGTGTGTTCACTTCCGTTTTGCTGTGCATGCTGGGATCCCTAGTGTTGTACCTGTTTGTGATGCTTGCTGAGCATCCAGCCCCCCTGGCTAAGGGTGGTAGTAGTGGTAGGCATCTGGCACCCCCATGACAAAGGTTTGGTCCTAATTCCTAAAATTAAACGATCACGTAGTGGAGGTCGAATGTTTACGTATAATGCATCCAAACTCTGGAATGGTCTTCCCCTCCACATACGTTCTGAACCAGATTATCTCAAGTTCAGAAAACTGTTGAAAACCTTCCTCTTTCCATAATTTCATTGCTACAACGATTCTTCAGGGTGTCATAGCGCTGGGATGCCTCCGGGTAACCATGCGCTCTATAAGTGCTCCTTCATTCATTCATTCATTCATTCATTCATTCCCCCAAAGTCTTCTCCCTGGGTTCTCTGTGATGTGGGTGCATGGCACATTACTGGTCATCAGGGTGTCACCCATAGGTGTGTTTGCTGTCAGGGCTGAGTTTGTGTGCAGACGCAGATGGGTCACAGTCAGGTTTCCCCTTGGCACTTGTTGTTTACACCTGTCATGTGATTTCCAGTTTGTGTTATCTTTCAGTGATTGTGACACGTTGTGTGTGTGACTGCTGGCACTCCTCAGGGTCCGGGCTGCAATGTTGGTTGTTGTCTATGTGTGTTCTTTGTGGGTGACCTTGGCTTCGTCATTGGTGTGTGAGTGTGGATGGGATCCCATTGGTTGGTGTGGTATTGCCGTCATGTCCATGTACAGCGTAGTTTGCAGTGTGTCAGACATTCAGGAGTCTTGTTGAGTGGCCATGTGTGATGTGTTTCTGCACCTTGGTTCCCACCCACCACCCTGGGATTGTCATGGGTGCATGTGCAATGTCACCAGTGCATGTGTGCTTCACTGCTGCACATTGTTGGAGGTCGAGGTGTGTGGTGTTGAGTGTGTGCAGATGAGAGTTGTTGCCCGGCTAGACCCCTGCCTCCATGTTGGCCTTGGCTTACTGGCCGTGCTGATTGATTTGTGCTTGTGTAGGTGTGATGGTAGTTTGTTGCTCAGGACACATGACTGTGGTTCACAGTGTGAACGACATTTAGCTTTGTCATCACAGTGGGATTGTAATGCAGCCCAGGGTCACCACATTGTGGGGGCCCTGGGGTAGTGCTGTGGTGTGTCTGTGTCTTGCTGTGTCAGTTGCTGTTCCTACGTGCCTGTGTGACATGTGTGATTTGTGCTCCCTCTCATCTGACAATGCCTGATTGCCCACATAGGGGATTTGGATCCATGAGTTACCTTTGTGTGGCACTGTATGTACATCTGTATAATTGGTATTCAGGCCTCCTCATGTGTTGTGTGGTTGCCTGGGGACACTGGCACCCCCCCCTCACCTGTTGTGTTTGATGTGCAGTGTGGGTCTGCCTGTTTGTGTTTGTGCATCTGCACCACTGCATTGGCATATCTTAGGTGTGCCATTGGCTGTATGTTGTTTGGTGTGTTTCCCCTGCTGTCCCTGGGACTCCTAGGTCATCAGTCAGCACAATGATCATGGTTTTTGTGTCCCATTGCTGCCATGGTATGGTATCTGTTCACCTCATATCTACAGTCTCCACAGGGTATCTGCACTTGTGTGCCCATTGGTGCAAATATGTGGGTCTGCATTCTGATGGTCACTTCTGTCATTGTGTCATTGATGAATGTTGACTGTGTCAGCCCCCATGGGTGTTGTTTGTCCGCACATGGCCAAAGGTATGTCTTATTTGCACTGCAGTATTTGCCTCCCCCAATCTATGTTGCAATGGGACACATGCACTACTTTGCCACTGATGTGTTTTATGTTCTGTGACCAGGAATCATCCATGCAGTTTGGCAGTTGCAGCTTTTTCTTTGTCAACACTTACATTTTGGTCACTGTGATGATGGGGGTTTGGACCCCATTGCCACAATGTTCAAAATGTGCTTCAGCTATGGACCCCACACTTACCTTTTGGGCACTGTGATGATGGGGGTTTGGACCCCATTGACACAATGTTCAAAATGTGCTTCACCTATGGACCCCACACTTACATTTTGGTCACTGTGATGATGGGGGTTTGGAGCCCATTGCCACAATGTTCAAAATGTGCTTCAGCTATGGACCCCACACTTACCTTTTGGTCACTGTGATGATGGGGGTTTGGAGCCCATTGCCACAATGTTCAAAATGTGCTTCAGCTATGGACCCCACACTTACCTTTTGGTCACTGTGATGATGGGGGTTTGGACCCCATTGCCACAATGTTCAAAATGTGCTTCAGCTATGGACCCCACACTTACCTTTTGGTCACTGTGATGATGGGGGTTTGGACCCCATTGCTACAATGTTCAAAATGTGCTTCAGCTATGGACCCCACACTTACCTTTTGGTCACTGTGATGATGGGGGTTTGGACCCCATTGCCACAATGTTCAAAATGTGCTTCAGCTATGGACCCCACACTTACCTTTTGGTCACTGTGATGATGGGGGTTTGGAGCCCATTGCCACAATTGTCATGGCCTGCTTGCATTGTGGGGGCCACACACATATATGTGTGGCACATGTGATAGGGGGTCACTTTGTATGTTCAAAGTCATATTCAGTGTTGTAGGCATTTGACACAGTCTACACACGCTTGTCATGGTGTTGGGGGGATGTCTTTTTCTTGCATTCCCTAGGTTGTGGTGTGCTGGTTGTGTCATGCATTGTCCATCCTATGAGTGGGGGTGGTGTTGGTGGTAGGCATCCAGCCCCCCATGGGTAGAGGTGGTAGTGGTGACAGGCATCCAGCCCCCTGGCTAAGGGTGGTAGTAGTGGTAGGCATCTGGCACCCCCATGGCTAAGGGTGGTAGTAGTGGTAGGCATCCAGCCCCCTGGGTAAGGGTGGTAGTGGTGGTGGGCATCTGGCACCCCCTGGCTAAGGGTGGTAGTAGTGGTAGGCATCCAGCCCCCTGGCTAAGGGTGGTAGTAGTGGTAGGCATCTGGCACCCCCTGGCTAAGGGTGGTAGTAGTGGTAGGCATCCAGCCCCCCTGGCTAAGGGTGGTAGTAGTGGTAGGCATCCAGCCCCCCCTGGGTAAGAGTGGTAGTAGTGGTAGCCATCTGGCACCCCCCTGGCTAAGGGTGGTAGTAGTGGTAGGCATCTGGCACCCCCCTGGCTAAGGGTGGTAGTAGTGGTAGGCAGCCAGCCCCCCTGGCTTAGGGTGGTAGTAGTAGTAGGCATCTGGCACCCCCCTGGCTAAGGGTGGTAGTAGTGGTAGGCATCCAGCCCTCCTGGCTTAGGGTGATAGTAGTGGTAGGCATCCAGCCCCCCCTGGGTAAGGGTGGTAGTGGTGGTGGGCATCTGGCACCCCCCTGGCTAAGGGTGGTAGTAGTGGTAGGCATCCAGCCCCCTGGGTAAGGGTGGTAGTGGTGGTGGGCATCTGGCACCCCCCTGGCTAAGGGTGGTAGTAGTGGTAGGCATCTGGCACCCCCATGGCTAAGGGTAGTAGTAGTGGTAGGCATCCAGCCCCCCTGGCTTAGGGTGATAGTAGTGGTAGGCATCCAGCCCCCCCCTGGGTTAGGGTGGTAGTGGTGGTGGGCATCTGGCACCCCCTGGCTAAGGGTGGTAGTAGTGGTAGGCATCCAGCCCCCCCTCGGTGACGGTGGTAGTAGTGGTAGGCATCCTGCCCCCCTGGCTTAGGGTGATAGTAGTGGTAGGCATCCAGCCCCCCCTGGGTAAGGGTGGTAGTGGTGGTGGGCATCTGGCACCCCCCTGGCTAAGGGTGGTAGTAGTGGTAGGCATCCAGCCCCCTGGCTTAGGGTGGTAGTAGTAGTAGGCATCTGACACCCCCTGGCTAAGGGTGGTAGTAGTGGTAGGCATCCAGCCCCCTGGCTAAGGGTGGTAGTAGTGGTAGGCATCCAGCCCCCTGGGTAAGGGTGGTAGTGGTGGTGGGCATCTGGCACCCCCCTGGCTAAGGGTGGTAGTAGTGGTAGGCATCCAGCCCCCCCTGGGTGACGGAGGTAGTAGTGGTAGGCATCCAGCCCCCTGGCTTAGGGTGATAGTAGTGGTAGGCATCCAGCCCCCCTGGGTAAGGGTGGTAGTGGTGGTGGGCATCTGGCACCCCCTGGCTAAGGGTGGTAGTAGTGGTAGGCATCCAGCCCCCTGGCTTAGGGTGGTAGTAGTAGTAGGCATCTGGCACCCCCCTGGCTAAGGGTGGTAGTAGTGGTAGGCATCCATCCCCCCTGGCTTAGGGTGATAGTAGTGGTAGGCATCCAGCCCCCCCTGGGTAAGGGTGGTAGTGGTGGTGGGCATCTGGCACCCCCTGGCTAAGGGTGGTAGTAGTGGTAGGCATCCAGCCCCCTGGGTGAGGGTGGTAGTAGTGGTAGGCATCCAGCCCCCTGGCTTAGGGTGGTAGTAGTAGTAGGCATCTGGCACCCCCTGGCTAAGGGTGGTAGTAATGGTAGGCATCCAGCCCCCCTGGGTAAGGGTGGTAGTGGTGGTGGGCATCTGGCACCCACTTGGCTAAGGGTGGTAGTAGTGGTAGGCATCCAGCCCCCCTGGCTAAGGGTGGTAGTAGTGGTAGGCATCTGGCACCCCGCTGGCTAAGGGTGGTAGTAGTGGTAGGCATCCAGCCCCCCTGGGTAAGGGTGGTAGTAGTGGTAGGCATCCGGCACCCCCTGGCTAAGGGTGGTAGTAGTGGTAGGCATCTGGCACCCCCTGGCTAAGGGTGGTAGTAGTGGTAGGCATCTGGCACCCCTGGCTAAGGGTGGTAGTAGTGGTAGGCATCCAGCCCTCCTGGCTTAGGGTGATAGTAGTGGTAGGCATCCAGCCCCCCTGGGTAAGGGTGGTAGTGGTGGTGGGCATCTGGCACCCCCTGGCTAAGGGTGGTAGTAGTGGTAGGCATCCAGCCCCCTGGGTGAGGGTGGTAGTAGTGGTAGGCATCCAGCCCCCTGGCTTAGGGTGGTAGTAGTAGTAGGCATCTGGCACCCCCTGGCTAAGGGTGGTAGTAGTGGTAGGCATCCAGCCCCCTGGGTAAGGGTGGTAGTGGTGGTGGGCATCTGGCACCCCCTGGCTAAGGGTGGTAGTAGTGGTAGGCATCCAGCCCCCTGGCTAAGGGTGGTAGTAGTGGTAGGCATCTGGCACCCCCTGGCTAAGGGTGGTAGTAGTGGTAGGCATCCAGCCCCCCTGGCTAAGGGTGGTAGTAGTGGTAGGCATCCAGCCCCCCCCTGGGTAAGGGTGGTAGTAGTGGTAGGCATCTGGCACCCCCCTGGCTAAGGGTGGTAGTAGTGGTAGGCATCCAGCCCCCCTGGCTAAGGGTGGTAGTAGTGGTAGGCATCCAGCCCCCTGGCTAAGGGTGGTATTAGTGGTAGGCATCCATCCCCCCCTGGGTAAGGGTGGTAGTAGTGGTGGGCATCTGGCACCCCCATGGCTGAGGGTGGTTGTAGTGGTTGGCATCCAGCCCCCCCTGGGTAGGGGTGGTAGTGGTGGTGCGCATCCATGCCCCTGTGTGCATATGTGGCATTGGTGATGGGCATCCCGCCCCTATGGTGCTGCTGTTGCTGGTGTAAGTAAATTCTGCATCCCTCTGTGTGTGTGTGATGTGTCGTGTACGTGTTGTATGTTTTTGTGGTTGGTGTCTGACTTACCTTCTGCGCCGTACGCGTCCGTGCCTGTTCCGGTAGTAAATGTAGAATATTGGTAGGATCGGGACGAAGGGATTCATGGTTGGTTCGTCTCGCTCGTCTTTCTCGTTGCTTCGCGTTGTCCTCGCCGCTGGCGTGTTCGCCTCGTAGCCGTGGATCGTGTTGTGGCGCGAATCGGAGCTTATGTGCGCCTCTCCGGAAGCTTTGACGTGCCGGACGTAGCGACGGGTTCGGCGCGTACGGAAAGCGCATCGTACTTGTTCGGCCGGACGGGGCTGCATTTTCCCTTCCGTGCGACTCGATTCGGCGTTTCCGGATTCGCCTCGGTCGGAGAACAGGACCTGGATTGGGTGAGTACGACTCGGCCGGATTCTATGCTGTTGTGCGCATCGTACTTACTCGTTCGGAATGATGTACGGATCGGTCGGGAAACAGGCATTCGCATGGCTTTTTTCCCGACCGAATGGTATTGGGTGCGCCTCCGACCGAGATCGGAATCGGCACCTTGATTTTGACTGGAGTGGGAATAGTAATTTTATATGTTTAGTGTCCAGCATCTTCCCTGACTTAATACTGACTGGAGTGGGAATAGTAATTTTATATGTTTAGGGCCCGATTCTGATGCGGGTTGGTAAAGCTTCCCGACCGAGGGCCTGATTCTGATGCGGTTAGGAAGGCCTCCTAACGGCATTTGCTCCTTCCAAATCGGATCGTGAACGTGTCTTCCCGACCGAGGGCCCAATTCTGATGCGGTTAGGAACAAATGTTCCCATTGAAGTCAATGGGAGTTCAACCAAATCGTATCTGGAAGCATCCGGATGCATCCTACTCCGCCGGTCGGACTTTCCCGATCCGAGTGGGTCAGACACCATTTCCCAACCGATTCGGTCGGGAAGCTTTTCCAACCCGCATCAGAATCGGCCCCTTAGTGTCCAGCATTTTCCCTGACTTAATACTGACTGGAGTGGGAATAGTAATTTTATATGTTTAGTGTCCAGCATCTTCCCTGACTTAATACTGACTGGAGTGGGAATAGTAATTTTATATGTTTAGTGTCCAGCATTTTCCCTGACTTAATACTGACTGGAGTGGGAATAGTAATTTTATATGTTTAGTGTCCAGCATTTTCCCTGACTTAATACTGACTGGAGTGGGAATAGTAATTTTATATGTTTAGTGTCCAGCATCTTCCCTGACTTAATACTGACTGGAGTGGGAATAGTAATTTTATATGTTTAGTGTCCAGCATTTTCCCTGACTTAATACTGACTGGAGTGGGAATAGTAATTTTATATGTTTAGTGTCCAGCATTTTCCCTGACTTAATACTGACTGGAGTGAGAATAGTAATTTATATATGTTTAATGTCCAGCAACTTCCCTGAGTTAATATTTACTGAAGTGGGAATAGTAATTTATATATGTTTAATGTCCAGCACCTTCCCTGAGTTAATACTGACTGGAGTGGGAATAGTAATTGTTATATGTTTAGTGTCCAGCACCTTCTCTGAATTACTAATTAGTGGAGTGGGAATAGTAATTTTAATTTGTTCAATGTAAAGTAGTTTTTATTATTTAATGTATACTGTATTGGGAATAGTAAATTATAGATGGTTAATGTTTAGTATTTTTTATTACTAAATTTTAAGTGTCGTGGGAAGAGTAAATTATATATTGTTTAAGTTTACCACCTTCAATGAATATTGTTTAAATGTATTGGGAATAGTTGGTGATGTTTGTTTATGTAGAAATATATTTTTAGAATTATTTATAATTTATATAAAATATTTATATAACAAATATGTTATTTGATGTGTATTTATTTATTTTATATAAAGAGTTGTAGGAAACTTACTGTATGTGTTTTTATATGTGAAGGAATATAAATGTATTTTATTATGTGCAGTGAAAATGAATTTGTCTTGTGTAAGTGATGTATAGTTTATAATTTTCTAGTAAAAAAACCAATGTGATTATTTATTGTTAATTAAAATGGTACATTTATCAAATTAATATATTTAAGTAAAATATTTAATAATAAGATATACATATAAAAATAAATTAGACATTTTTTATTTTCAATTTTTTTTATTTTTGTATAAGTAGATAGAAAGAGAAAAAAAAATTATTTTATTTATACAATGGAATAGAAATTATTAAATATACATAAAATATGTCAATTTTTATTTAAGGAACATAAATTATTTTACATACATTTATTCGTTAATTGAATTTTTTAAGGGAAAAAAATGTTATGTCATTATTTTACAAGAATTGTAACATTGTAATATATGTATACAAATTATATAACCATTTTTGGCATATATATACATAAAGTAAAGCATTGTATGTTTATTTATTATTTAATATTGTAACATTATAATGTTGTAGTAAATATTGTTTATCATTTACAAATAATTAGCACTTTATTACATGTAAATATATTTTTAATTAATATTATTAGTATATAAAATATTAATAATATTAATTATTACATGTGTATTGAATGTTTTTTTTTTTAAACAGGTAAGTTTTATTTAACAATTTTACATAATTAATATGTATTTTTTATAATTAATATCATTAAAAAAACATATACAATTATAATAATAATAAATATATTTTTATATTAATTATTATTATAACTCTACAAAGTATAATACATTATATAATAATTTTTAAATATACAGACAATTGTGTACAACATAAGAAAAATATATGTGAAATTTATACTTTGCTATAATGCTTTTTTTTAACATTATTCCTTTTTAAACCTTTATTTAAGCAGCCATTTTAAGTTTACAGGGACTATTTTGTAACCGCGTACTGTTATTTTGGGTCATTGAGGATCGGAGAAGCTCGCGGTTGGAAGCTGCGTCGCGTCGAGCAAGGTAAGGGAAATTTTACTTATTTTTCTAAGTTAATACTTATGTTTTAGTGTAGTTAGGACCTATATATTGTATTTATAGTTAGGTTATTGCGTTTTTGGTGTGCTGTAGTTGTTAGTTATATTTTAGTGAGATGTCGTGAGTTACTGTTTGAGGCGTAGTGTAGACGGACGATAACATGAGTAAATATGTGTTGTTTTGTTGCTATAAATTCATTTTATTGTATTTAATCAATGTATTTGGGTGTATTTGTGTGGGAGGGTATGCTTTTAATCTTTTTTGCAGATTAATTTTAATCGACTTTACGTTGGAGACAGAGACGCGTTTTTTTAAATAAAAGAACTGTGTATTAGTTTGTTAAACTAATATTATTATCACAGTTTCTTTTATTTTTCGGTATCTCCTGGAGCGTTTTTTATATTTTTGTATCTTTTTCGGGTTTTTGAGGGTTTACGTAATTTGGATTTCGGAAGGATGGATTTGTATGGGACGTGTTGGATTTTTGCATTTTTTGGGGGGCTTTTTTAAACTTTAACATGGATTAACACATAGGGGCCGATTCTGATGCGGGTTGGAAAAGCTTCCCGACCGAATCGGTTGGGAAATGGTTTCCGACCCACTCGGATCGGGAAAGTCCGACCGGCGGAGTAGGATGCATCCGGATGCTTCCAGATACGATTTGGTTGAACTCCCATTTACTTCAATGGGAACATTTGTTCCTAACCGCATCAGAATTGGGCCCTCGGTCGGGAAGACACGTTCCCGATCCGATTTGGAATGAGCAAATGCCGTTAGGAGGCCTTCCTGACCGCATCAGAATCAGGCCCTCGGTCGGGAAGCTTTTCCAACCCGCAACAGAATCGGCCCCATAGATGGAAGGATTATTACTTTTTGGAATACATTTTCTACAGCTACATAAACCGTAAGTCAATTTTATTTTAATTAATTGGGTGGGAAATGTTTTTAAAATTAATTGTGTTTTATAGTATATTTTGATAATTATTATTTATTTGTAAATATATTTTTTTAATTTAAGAAAATATATATGACAAATAAGTAATATTTGTGAAAATATAATATTAATATATGTGTGTAAAGTTTTTGTTTTATGAACGAAAAAAGTATAATACCTGTGGAACTTTTGTTTATAAAATGCTTTTGGCTATTAGGGATAGGTAATCTAGGCCTCTTGTAGATGGGTATAGGGCAACCTGACTTTGCAGTAGCTCAAACATTTTTTTAGTTTGTTTAGTTAATTTGGGACATATTTGAGTTACAGATTGTTCCATCCGTAATTCTTGATAGCTTTGTTCTTTTTCTATAGATTGTAGAAGTTTTTGTAGGGTAGGTTTACCTCTGCTTGTTGTTGCTTGGAAGGCATTATGCCATCCTTCAACACTATTATTTGTTTTAGCTTCTTTGTTTAAGGTACTTAGGTACACGTTCCACCAAGGAATGTGGAATTTAGGTTGCCTTCTATGCCCTGATCTATGCAATCTTCCCACCCAGGTGTCCTCAAAGTAGTCTAGTAGAGGGCTTATTTTGTCTTCGTTCCTTTTGTAATAGGGGCTTTCTATTAGAATATTGTAGTGCTCTGCTACATCGGTTACAGGTACATATGCTAGTGCTATTAGCTTTTTTATTTGGTAGGCGAAAGTACTGTCTGTAGCATATTGTACACTAAGGGGTCGATTCCGATTCGGGCCGGAAAACGCACCGACCGACTCGGAGCCGGAATTAATTCCGACCGACACGTACCGGTGCAGCCCGACCCGCCAAGTACGATGAGAAGCGAGCAAAACCCGACCGACCTGTACGGAACACAAGCCGAAGGACCGAGCCGCGCGGAAAACAGCAATCCGGCCGGAAAAACACGCGATTCGAACCGACCGACTCGCACCCGGAACAATACCGAATGAGACGTACCCACGGACTCCCACCCGCCAAGTACGATGCAAGGCGTGGAAAACACGACCGAGTCGCACGGAGGACAAGCCGTACGACCGACACGCATACAAAACTGCGAGCCGAAGCAACCCAAAACACCGCGACCGACGCGTACGCAGCATAGAAAACAGCACAAACACAGCGTGAACGAAACGGACAAGCCCGTACGAGACAACTGCAGGGTCCGACTCGGTCACAAGAACGTCTCCTACATGCACGAAAAGTACAAAGGGAAAATACACAAAAGAAGGCCAAACAAGCAATTACAAAGCCAATAAATACTGGGGGAGGGGCAGGGAACAAAGACACACCCACAACTCCACCCATATAAAGGACACAAATCCCTACCATGATCCTTTGCAAATTCAAATTACCTGCCAGCACTCAACAGACAGCAACCACACACCCACAGCTCATCCATCACACAAGCCACACACCATCAGCACCACAACAAATAGAAACCTCACATACACCTAGCAAAACACACACTCACACACCTTCACCTGCACACCAACACACACATCACTCACCATCACCACCCATCACCATGCCCCCAAAGAAGAATCACAAGTTCCTAGATAGTGAATTGGAAGTCCTGGTAGATGAGATCCTCAGGGTAGAGCCACAGCTCTTTGGTACACTGGTCCAACAGACACCCATGTCACAGAAAACAAAGATGTGGGAGAGGATCGTCGACAGGGTGAACGCACAATCACCATGTTTGCGCACAAAGACAGACATCCAGAACAGGTGGTATGACGTGCGCAGGAGGGTCAAGGAGCTGCTGAAGAAGGACTACATCTTGAGCCAATACACCGGCAGTGGCCCTCCTGCCAAGCCAGTATACCTCAGGCCCTGGGAGGAGAAGGTGCGGGCCATCCTACCACCAGTGAGCGTCTATGGACTAGAAAACATCCCAGAGCCTGGTGAGTACACAACAAATGTACACAATATTCTGTGACTACACACACACATCACTGTCAAGGGGAGAGTCAAACCATGCACTCTTAGCAAATACACAGCAACCAGAACAGAATCATCCCAAAATGTGTATGTCACTCAGAGAAACACAACACATGCCACCACAAAGTGACATTTAACTGTGTCATCACAAGTACAAACACAACTACAACTACAGCTAGGCAGTGGCACAAATATAACTGACAAACACATCCAGACAAGTAGCCACCACTACAACACCAGCACACAGTGAAGCCTACTGAAAGAAAGGAAATATGTGTATGCTGGGCAAGTCAGTGTAGCCAATAGCATGATGGGAGTTGTAGGCACAGATATTGCTCACCCCCACAACTGTCCCATCAACACCACCCTGAACCATGCGCACATCACAGGGAGTGGAAAACAACTTACAAGATGGCTGACACTGGCTACTGCTGTGGGGAGCACAAGGCCCTGCTGGCAACTGTGCAACAACCAACAGCAGGACACCACTGACTGACATCCTGAAAGACAACTTGCACTCCCTGAATGGAAGCACATTCCATGGTGGGATATCTGGCTGGGTGGGAAGGAGGACTCACAGCCCTGACCATAGTTACCAGCAGCGTTTCTCACACACACCCCTAACACAAACTCCACAAAACTCACCTGGGAGAATGCATTGCCTCACACTCCAATCAAATATCCCACAAAGAACCACAACCCTGGGTCATGCTGAGTGAAGCACAGGGACACACATGGGACTTGTAGCAAAACTAACCCCAGGATAACACTGTCAGCCATCTTGTCAGCACAGGCACACAACCCCACAGGGAAGCAGAGTCAAAGGGAAGGAAGCATGGGCATGCTGGGAAGGGGGTGGAGGCAATAGCATGATGGGAGTGGTAGTCACAGCTCAACATCCCCCACCCACATGGCCCAGCAAGCTCACACTCAAGCATGCACACCCCACAGAGAGTGGAAAGCCCCATCAAAGATGCCTGACACTGGTGCTCTGTTGTGGGGAGCACAAGGCCATGCTGGGAACTGGCCACCAACTAACATCAGGACACCACTGCCAGCCATCTTGCCATTGCTCTCACACTCACACACAGTGAAGTCCACCCAGAAGCAAGTAAGTATGGGCATGCTGGGAAGTGGGGTGGAGGCAATAGCATGATGGGAGTGGTAGGCACAGCTCAACATCCCCCACCCACATGGCCCAGCATGCTCACACTCAAGCATGCACACCCCACAGAGAGTGGAAAGCCCCATCAAAGATGTCTGACACTGGTGCTCTGTTGTGGGGAGCACAAGGCCATGCTGGGAACTGCCCACCAACTAACATCAGGACACCACTGCCAGCCATCTTGCCATTGCTCTCACACTCACACACAGTGAAGTCCACCCAAAAGCAAGTAAGTATTGGCATGCTGGGAAGTGGGGTGGAGGCAATAGCATGATGGGAGTGGTAGGCACAGCTCAACATCCCCCACCCACATGGCCCAGCAAGCTCACACTCAAGCATGCACACCCCACAGAGAGTGGAAAGCCCCATCAAAGATGTCTGACACTGGTGCTCTGTTGTGGGGAGCACAAGGCCATGCTGGGAACTGGCCACCAACTAACATCAGGACACCACTGCCAGCCATCTTGCCATTGCTCTCACACTCACACACAGTGAAGTCCACCCAAAAGCAAGTAAGTATGGGCATGCTGGGAAGTGGGGTGGAGGCAATAGCATGATGGGAGTGGTAGGCACAGATATTGCTCACCCTCACAATTGGCCCATCAACACCACACTCAACCATGCTCACATCACAGGGAGTGGAAAAGGACTCACAAGATGGATGACACTGGCTACTGCTGTGGGGAGCACAAGGCCCTGCTGGCAACTGTGCAACAACCAACAGCAGGACACCACTGACTGACACCCTGAAAGACAACTTGCACTCCCTGCAATGGAAGCACGGTCCATGGTGGGATATCTGGCTGGGTGGGAAGGAGGAGCGGATGACAACCAAATACAACCAATGCAGACCATGTACACACCCCAACATTCACATAGAAATGCCCAAATAATGCAGGACAATGTGCTACACCAATATCAACCCCTGACTGTGACAACTCAGGACAATGCATTGTACAGGCCCGCATCCAGGGGCACAGTCACAACTGTCAGGTGTGTCAACCATTGATGCCTGCAGAAACATAACATACATTGTGTGTGTCTCCCAAAAACAGGTGATGATGGGGACACAGCAGCAGATGCTGAGGAGTCCTCGTCCCAGGCTCAAGAGGATACAGAGCTCACTGGTGTGGAACAGCCTCTGCCCTCCTCGGATGAAGAAGACTTACCTGGCACCTCCGGAGCAAGTCATCATGCAGCACCAGCAGGACCACCAGCTGCACCCCTGCACCCACCCCTCCAATGACTGTCAACACACATACCACCCCTGCCGACATGGATAGACCAAGGAGCAGCACCACCACCAGCACAGGGACCCTGGACCAACGTGGGGCCATGGACACCACCACCACCAACAACCCACAAGGTGGCCCAGGGTCACCTGTGCCTGCCACCTCAGGTACTGCACGTGTCGCCAGGGGTGGTGGGAGGGGTGGGAGACATAGGTCGCTGCTCACAGAGGGGTCTGGACTGCATGATGACCCACAACTGGCACGCATAGCCGATGCGTACCAGTCCAGCACCGGAGAGTTCAGCCAGGTAGTGGGGCTCCTCAGGGACATTAAACAGCAGCAGGCTGCCCATCATGCCCGCTTGGACTCACACATGTCCCGCGTGGAGTCCAAGTGGGACACACTGCAAGAGATGACGGCGGTGCATAGGGACATATTACAATGCCTCCCCCAGATGACCAGCAACCAGTCAACACCTCCTGTGTGCCCACAACATCTGCTGCTGAAACAACTGCAACTGCCACAGGGAGGCAGGATGACTCTGGCGGAGAGTCCCCTGCACCGCAGCAGCCTGCACTTGAGGATCCCCCCAAAGAAGAGGGGCCGTCCGAGGAGGGGCAAGTGAGAGGCCGATGGCCATGTGCAACCCCCAGGAAGCCAAAACCTGTTCTGGAGAATAACCTTTGTGCGCAAACTGTTCACCCTGTTGACTGCAACACAACTCTCCCACATGACATGGGGAGCTCAAGTTGGACCAATGTCTCTGATTACTGTGGACTTTACTCTGGACATTTCTGCTACCAGGACTTCCAAATTATCTTGGGACTTTGGATCACAATCACAATGTACAGCACCCAACAACCTGTGCACTATACTCACACATGTATGTCAATAAACTCACTTATACACCATACTTGCCTCTGTTGTGATTCCTATGTTGTCTCAGAAGTTGCGATGATGATCGGGGAAATGACACTGTGCATGCTAACTGCTACAGCAAGTACAACACCGGCATGTGAGTCATGGCGACTTCACACATATGGGGGAGGCACACCACCAGGGCTACACAACACATGCACACCATGGACATCTGACTCATCGCCTACCCTGGTGTTGGCAGGAAATACGTTGCATTGCACAGACCCAACACCTATTCACAGTCTGTGTTAACTAGCCCACTGGTGCAGTAAGCAAATGTCAGTCAGATGTGTGACCACAGACAACGCACATCACAAAGTGAAGCACAGGTTTATTACACATTTGCAACATGTTGTAACCACCACAGATGCAAGGTAATCCCACCTGGCAGCGGGCACACAGTCAACAAGTGTAGAAGGAAGGAAGTCCATGGGTGTGGTGCACATCACCTGTAGGGACACAACAGCTACCACCCGGGAAGTCAAATCACGGTGTTGGGGATCACAGTTGACCAAACGACTCAGAAAGTACCCTGTGAAGGACAGAAATGACACACAGTCAAGAGTACTGAAGAACAGGACAGAACTGCAATACTCATGCACAATACATGTTACAAGATACCCACCCAGAACCAAGTTAGCATGTCAACACTATTGGGGAGTACAGACTACCTGCAAGGACACATCGCTACACGCATACAGACATGTAGCCCATGGACACACTCAAACAGCACCAGAGCACCACCAACACATATCATGCAAACTCACATCATTGACATGCCATCTCTGGATACTCACATTCAGCTGAAGAAGTTGGTGATGAGCTGTGTGCGGACATCACCCTCATCATCATCATCATCATCACTGGCATCGTGGTCCAGGCCAGGATCCTCCACAGGTGGCGGACGTTGGTCACCGTCATCCAGGATGAGAGGCAACTCCTTCCGCACTGCCAGGTTGTGGAGCATGCAGCAGACGATGATAATCTTGCACACCTTTGCTGGGGCATATGGGAGGGACCCTCCTGTCTTGTCGAGGCAGTGGAAGCGGCTCTTCAGGAGACCAAATGTCCGCTCAATCACTCTCCTGGTCCGACCATGTGCCTCATTGTAGCGCATCTGGGCTGGTGTCACAGGGTTCCTGAGGGGCGTCAGCAACCACGGCATGTTGGGGTATCCGGAGTCACCTACATACAGACAATTGCACATTAGCAGAGTTGGAAAAGAGGGTGGAACACTACATAGCAGAACACACACAATGGTACAAAGTCAGTACACACCTACAAGCCAGGCACGCTGGTTCCGCATCTGTGCCATCATCCTCGGGATGCGACTACTCCTCATCACGTAGGCATCGTGTGCAGAACCAGGGAAACGGGCACACACGTGTGTGATGCTCATATCTGCAAGACAGACCACCAGTGCATTGACCGAGTGGTAGTGTTTGCGGTTACGGTAGGCCTGCTCTTGGGCCTGTGGTGGTACCAACGCCACATGTGTCCCATCAATGGAGCCAATGACATGCGGCATCCTCCCCAGGGCATAAAAGTCACTCTTCACGCCAGTGAGTCGTTGGAGTCTAGGGAAATAGATGTACTGATTCAGGTATATCAACATAGCCTCCAAAACATCCCGGAGCACACGGCTGAACATGGTCTGTGACATCCCACCAGCAGTCGCCAGAGTGTGTTGAAAGGTACCAGTGGCAAAGAAGTGTAGGGCTGCCATCACCTTCACCTTGGGGGTCAGCGCTGTAGGGTACGGCCGGCCAGGTTGCAAATGTGGTGCCAAGCGCACTGCCATATCCTCAATCAGCTGCCTGGTGAAGCGGTACCGTCGGATGCTGTCACGTTCCACCATCGTTGCCAGGTCAGGGAATGGTCTATGGACAGCTGGTGCCCTGCAGTGCATAGGTGAAGAAAGCAAGATTGTCAGTCACCCCACATATGTGGCATTGAACACACTCAACATCACATGATACATCATAATGAGGCACAAGTACATGATGTGTGCAGTTCCGTACGGATATGTATGGCACATACATGGCCAATATCTAACATCACAGTCCAACAAGTGGCATCAATAAGTCCCAGGTCGTGCCATTGGATACCATGAGGCCGTGTCCCAGTACCCATCTCCTGCTGCCAAATAACAAACACACGCCACAGTGACATGTGAGGACTGATGTGCCCCAGGCATCACAGCTCAACGACAGGTAGATTCCCAGGGACCCTGTATTGCCACATGGACACTGGCCTGACATGGTGTATCATGTATACACCACAGCAAAACAACCATGACCCCCACAGGTAGTGGTCCCTGTTGCCTCGGCAGGACAGACATGGACGTCTGTGACACACACACGCACAACATCAAAGTCCATGCACAAACAACGTGGATGTGGAGACTGCCTCCCATTGTGCACATGAAATCAGAGACATTGTAATCACAACATGCACACAGACTGTGGAGGACCATCACCATTGTGCCAATGGGTCACCCTGGGTTGAACATAACGTCCCACATGGGACTCAGGGGGTATGTGACATGACATACACATACACCACCGTGAACTGTGACCATGCCTCATGCTCTGATATGAACAGTTGCACATCACAGTGGTCATGTACACGAAACAGCAAGGATACTGTCCCCATAAACACGTGCACAGCCTGGGGGTGGCTGCCCCCAAGTGACACCCACAGAACAACATGTTCACCCCCATACACGGAATAGGTAATGCAGCCTTACATGCCCTAGGATACAGTTTGGACAGGCTGTGGTGTTGTAGGTGTGCCCCTCACTGCCTGGGAAGTATATGTGGCTGGCATATGTTCACCTGTGACAGGCATGGTGACATATGCCAGTGACTTGTACAGGGATGCGTTGGACAGCAATGGACCGATCAGTGCGCACACATTGGCCATAGCATTCAATGTGCGCTGGTACGCGTTGTATTGGCAATACGCCTTGGACAGCAATGGACCAATCAGTGCGCACACATTGGCCATTGCATTCAATGTGCGCTGGTACGCGTTGTATTGGCAATATGCCTTGGACAGCAATGGACCGATCAGTGCGCACACATTGGCCATTGCATTCAATGTGCGCTGGTACGCGTTGTATTGGCAATATGCCTTGGACAGCAATGGACCGATCAGTGCGCACACATTGGCCATTGCATTCAATGTGCGCTGGTATGGGTTGTATTGGCAATACGCCTTGGACAGCAATGGACCGATCAGTGCGATCACATTGGCCATTGCATTCAATGTGCGCTGGTACGCGTTGTATTGGCAATACGCCTTGGACAGCAATGGACCGATCAGTGCGCACACATTGGCCATTGCATTCAATGTGTGCGGGTACGCGTTGTATTCCATGTACGCGTTGAACAGCAATGGTCCGATCGGTGTTCCCGGCCGGCCCATTGCATTCAATGTGTGCGGGTACGCGTTGTATCCTATGTACGCGTTGAACAGCAATGGTCCGATCGGTGTTCCCGGTCGGCCCATTGCATTCAATGTGTGCGGGTACGCGTTGTATCCTATGTACGCTGTTGAACAGCAATGGTCCGATCGGTGTTCCCGGCCGGCCCATTGCATTCAATGTGTGTGGGTACGCGTTGTATCCTATGTACGCGTTGAACAGCAATGGTCCGATCGGTGTTCCCGGCCGGCCCATTGCATTCAATGTGTGCGGGTACGCGTTGTATCCTATGTACGCGTTGAACAGCAATGGTCCGATCGGTGTTCCCGGCCGGCCCATTGCATTCAATGTGTGCGGGTACGCGTTGTATCCTATGTACGCGTTGAACAGCAATGGTCCGATCGGTGTTCCCGGCCGGCCCATTGCATTCAATGTGTGCGGGTACGCGTTGTATCCTATGTACGCAGTTGAACAGCAATGGTCCGATCGGTGTTGCCGGCCGGCCCATTGCATTCAATGTGTGCGGGTACGCGTTGTATCCTATGTACGCGTTGAACAGCAATGGTCCGATCGGTGTTCCCGGCCGGCCCATTGCATTCAATGTGTGCGGGTACGCGTTGTATCCTATGTACGCGTTGAACAGCAATGGTCCGATCGGTGTTCCCGGCCGGCCCATTGCATTCAATGTGTGCGGGTACGCGTTGTATCCTATGTACGCGTTGAACAGCAATGGTCCGATCGGTGTTGCCGGCCGGCCCATTGCATTCAATGTGTGCGGGTACGCGTTGTATCCTATGTACGCGTTGAACAGCAATGGTCCGATCGGTGTTCCCGGCCGGCCCATTGCATTCAATGTGTGCGGGTACGCGTTGTATCCTATGTACGCGTTGAACAGCAATGGTCCGATTGGTGTTCCCGGCCGGCCCATTGCATTCAATGTGCGGGTACGCGTTGTATCCTATGTACGCGTTGAACAGCAATGGTCCGATCGGTGTTCCCGGCCGGCCCATTGCATTCAATGTGTGCGGGTACGCGTTGTATCCTATGTACGCGTTGAACAGCAATGGTCCGATCGGTGTTCCCGGCCGGCCCATTGCATTCAATGTGTGCGGGTACGCGTTGTATCCCATGTACGCATTGAACAGCAATGGTCCGATCGGTGCGCACCCATTGGCTATGGCCTGGCCTGGCAACGGACGCGTTTTCAAATTTTGAACGAGTCTGATGCTGTAAATTCAGTCGGTCACCCACAACAATGTTGCAATTTCATGGGTGTCATGAAGATGAACATTTGAAGGATGCTGGGGGCGTGTGTAAGTGGTGCAATTCCATGGATTGGCCAGATTCAGATGATGCAAACGACTTGGACCTATCACTTTGGACACATGGGACAGTATCTGCCTCTGCAGCACACATATAATGCTGGCTGTTCCCCTGAGAGCTCACTTGCCTGCACTACATGCTCCAGGACCACATCTGCCACTACACTGCTGCTGTATCTGCACCCTCTGGACCCTGCAATGGCACGTACTGTGGAGAGAGCCCCAGCCTTCAGCACTGAGGAGAACAAGGCCCTGCTGGATGGCCTCCTTCCAGAGTACAGCAAGCTGTATGGGAAAGCAGGGGAGCAGGTGAGTGTTCTGTCCACTGCCTTTCTAAATGTGCATGTTGTCTGACTAGCAAGGCTAACAGTCTGCACACCACTGGCTAGCAGGCTCACTGAGTAGTTGTCACCCCCCATAGTGTGTAGTTACATGCACTGGACAGGTATAGTGCAGTGACAGTGCATTTAAACAAGGTTTTACTTCCCAGGCAATGATACCATGTAGTAACTGCTGGCATACTGTCCATAGCCATCGTTGCACTGCCTGTGTACATCATGTGCCCCTGTGATTGAGACATGTATATCCAACTGTGTAAGGCACGGATATGTTGCATGTGTAGTAATGGCATTCTCACTTTGTTATCCTCACAGGTTGATGCCCACCAGAAGCAGAAGATATGGCTGACCATCGTCCGGGCAGTGAGATCCGTGGGGGTCTACAAGCGCCGGATCCGCAACTGCCAGAAGAGGTGGCAGGACCTTCGGGGCTGGACCCGGAGGATCGCACGGGTCCAGCTGAAGCTGTCGCCTCCTCGCAGGAGGGGTGGACACCGGACCCTGACCCCCCACATGCTGAGGATCCTGGCGGTGGTCTTCCCTGATCTGGATGGGCAGCTGAAGGCCAGAGAGCAGCAAGGAGGGGGTGAGTCCATGTCTGCATTGTGAACTATGTCTGCCATGCTATGTGCCCTCCTCTGGCCTGGTTAAACTTCCACAGTACATCAGTCTTGTGGTCCAGGACCCATGTCCCTCTATTGTGCACTGCCCACTCCTCATCTGATACCCAGGTGTGGCCCTTACAGTCAGGGTGTTGTGTCACTTGGGTACTGTGTCCTTGCAGTTTGCTTGACTCAAGGTGGGGGACAGCATCTGTTTCACTGACTCTGTGGTGGGCATCATGGGTGGGTCCATTGCTTACACATTGCCTGTGTTCTGACATGTGTTCTGCGTGTCATTTTGATATGTGGCCCAATTGCTGAGCTGATCCACCACATGTGCCTGGGGTATCTGGCACACACCCATGCTGCGGGTGGGGACAATGTTTGTGCCCCAGGAGTGTGTATATAACGTGTGTCACACATACTTAGCCAGCTGCCTACTGTCCAGGGCTCATCCCTCATTCATGTGGGACAGGACAGTCATGCCTACTCCAGGCCATACAATACACTCTGTACTCCCACTGCCGTGTATCAGCTGACACGTTTTGCTCAGTGATTTGTCCCCTCAGGTGTCTGCCTCTGTGTCAGTGTGCTGTGGCTTCGTTGTCAGGTCTGCTGGGGTGTTCCTCGGTTGGGGCTCCGCATGCCACCGGAGATGTGACCATAGGAGATGATACATGTGTGACACATAGGTGTTTGATCACCTGACCGTGCAGACTGGGGTATGCGAATATGAGGTTCAGGCAGCTGTTTCCCATTCACAGCAGATTGTGATGTGCTCAGGTGCAGAGGGTAGTGTTACAGGTCTCCCATATGTCCAATGGGTATGACCTGGACAGATGAGGGTAAAGATGATGTGCTGTGTGGGGGATGTACATGTGCACTTGTTCAGCTCCAGGACTTGCATTCCCCATGATCTACTATTGTGACACAGTGCAGAGTGTTGTTGTCTGGCTGCCCTGCCCATGTGACTGGAGACAGTGATGTATGACTTAGCAGGCATGGCTGTGCCATGGCATGTGACTTCCTATTAGTGATCCTGCAGGGGAGTGACATGTGCTACATGCACACCATTGTGGCAATGGCTATCAGGACATGGGTGCATCATGGTGTCTGTCGCTGGTATGCATCACATGCATTTCCTATTTGACTCTGGGCATCCCTTTCATCCGGACACCTGCACTGACTCAGTGGCAAGAGTTGTGATGTGTGCATGTCCACATGCTTCACCAGGTTCTCTGCACTGTCCATATACTGTGTAGGTGGTGCATGTGTCCACACTGGGGTATTGCCATCCAACAGACACCAGACAGATGGGTGCAAGGCCAGGTGGGATGTGAGTGCCATGGTTGACCATCAGACTGACAATTGACTTCTCCTGTTCTGTTTGTGCAGTTTTAGCAATGTTCAACTAAGGATGCCAGGGCTTGCTCTGTAATGTGCTGGACTTACTGTGGTGTGTGCGTTTGGTGCAGGTGACTGATGTCTGTCTGTGTCCCTATTGATTGCAGATACATCCACGGCCACAGGAGGGGACAGCTCCACGGACCAGGAGGAGTCGCAGAGCCAGACTGGGTCAGCAGCCGAGGAGTGGTCAGAGGGACCCAGTGGCACGGAGGGTGAGGGGAGCCACACCGAGGAGTCCTCAGCGCCATCCACCTCAGCTGAGGACCAGAGCAACTCGGACGATGACTCCCTTATGGAGGCGGGTGTCAGCAGCCACCACACCCCAGCTAGTGTTGCTGTCCCCACCACCACCACCACCACCACCGCCCTCCCGTTGGCTCCCATTCCCGAGGTCCGTGGAGGCTCCCATGTTCGGGAGCGTGTCTCCTTCGGGCCAGGCACCGCACGCCCTGCCCCTGTGTCCCCTGCTGCCCTGAGTGAGGAGTCTGTGTACCTCCTCCGCCAGCTCCATGTAGGACAGACAGCGATGCTGAGTGTCCTCCATGCACACACCAGTCTGTTGACTCAGCTGGTGTCATTCATGGAGGGCATCTCATCGGGCATGTCTGACCTACAGAGGGGCAATAGGTCCATGGACTCCTCCCTGACGGCAGCAGTGTCCCTCCTCCGACAGTCCCTCACCCCTCCTGCCTCTGCCCCATCCACACTCCTCAGTACCTTACCCGTCCCAAGCACACACACACTGCCACAGGCACACACCAGCACAGACACATGCAGCACACGTTCACACACGCCACAAACAAGACGCACACGCACGCACCGTCACAGGACTGCAACCACACTCACAGGGGATGGGGCACAGGCACAAACACACGCATCCACAAGCACTGCGCAGTCCTCAGTTGCCTCTCCCTCCAAAGACCCCCCCTTGCCTCACCTGCAACCCCAAACACACAGCGGCTCTTCCTCTGTGAGCTTGACCTTTTCCCCTCCGATCCAGCTGATCCAGCATTCAGGGGGAAGAGGAAGCCCACCCACACAGAGCGGAGTGCCCCTGGCCCCCAGACAGCATCCCCCAGGCGCAGACCGACTGAGGCCCCCACCCGCAAGTCCCCCCGGTCCCGGAAGAGCAAGACCCCGCCGCCGCCCTGCAGCTCAGGCACCAAGTCTCCTTCCTCCATCCCTCAGGCCCCCACTCCACAGGTGCCCCCACCACACCCTGCCCCAGGTTCCCCCACCCACAGATACACCATCCCCAGAAGGGTCAGGCCTTCTCCCCTGCCACTTGCTCTTCCGGCCCCACACCCCCGCTGCGCTTGTCTGTACCACTGATGTGGTGAGGGTGTCCTCCCCTCTGTCCTGCCCACCTTACCTGATCCCCATTCTCCTCCCCTGGAGGTGGGCACTGCAGTGGAGTCCACTGTCACCTTGTCTGACTTGGGCGCTGCAGTGGCGGACCTGTCCACTCCATCTGCAGGGTCCACTGCAGTTGTGCCGGCACCCACAACATCTGAGTCATGCCCCCAGTTGTGCCGGCACACACCATGTCAGACACCTCCACTGCAGTTGTCAGTGGCTCTCCAGCACCCACCACCCCTTCCCTGCCTCCTCCTGGTGAGCCCTGATCCTGTCCCTGCGGTGCCTGGCCTGCCCCCCGTATGCCCCTCCTAGGGGATTGTCCCCGGTTGTGATCAGTGCAGGCATGCGTAGGGTGACATCTGCCACTGTCACCCTGTATAGACTTCCTTGTTGGACTGGCCATTGGCCTTTGTTGATACCTTGCAGTTCTTCCAAGTTTTGAACCCACATGCTGAATAAAGCAACTTTCTGTTCTCTAGTGCTTTTACTTCTGATGTACATGATGTTGATGACGCTAACCATGCCCTTGCTGCAGTGATGGTGATATTTGGACTCATGAAAATGAAGTGTTACTGTGCAGGAACCCATGTGTTCCAGGGGGACAGTGTCCTATCCTGTGGTGAATACATGTCGTCCTTAGCAGCATCTGAGGGTGTCATGTATTCAATATTTGGCAATGGGATTTCCTACTTACATTAGCAATGTCACATCTGTGGGTTCCACCCCTGCACATCTGTTGTGTTTGATGTGCAGTGTGGGTCTGCCTGTTTGTGTATGTGCATCGGCACCACTGCATTGGCATATCTTAGGTGTACCATTGGCTGTATGTTGTTTGGTGTGTTTGCCCTGCTGTCCCTGGGACTCCTAGGTCATCAGTCAGCACAATGATCATTGTGTGTGTGTCCCATTGCTGCCATGGTATGGTATCTGTTCACCTCCCTTCTACAGTCTCCACTGGGTATCTGTATTTGTGTGCCCATTGGTGCAAATATGTGGGTTTGCATTCTGATGGTCACTTCTGTCATTGAGTCATTGATGAATGTTGACAGTGTCAGCCCCCATGGGTGATGTTTGTCTGCGCATGGCCAAAGGTATGTCTTGTTTGCACTGCACTGTTTACCTCCCCCATTCTATGTTGCTATGGGACACAAGCACTACTTTGCCACTGATGTGTTTGTTGTTCTGTGACCAGGAATCATCCATGCAGTTTGGCAGTTGCAGCTTATTCTTTGTCAACACTTACATTTTGGTCACTGTGATGATGGGGGTTTGGACCCCATTGCCACAATGTTCAATATGTGCTTCAGCTATGGACCCCACACTCACATCTTGGTCACTGTGATGATGGGGGTTTGGACCCCATTGCCACAATGTTCAATATGTGCTTCAGCTATGGTCCCCACACTCACATTTTGGTCACTGCGATGATGGGGGTTTGGACTCCATTGCCACAATGTTCAATATGTGCTTCAGCTATGGACCCCACACTTACATTTTGGTCACTGTGATGATGGGGGTTTGGACCCCATTGCCACAATGTTCAATATGTGCTTCAGCTATGGACCCCACACTCACATTTTGGTCACTGTGATGATGGGGGTTTGGACCCCATTGCCACAATGTTCAATATGTCCTTCAGCTATGGACCCCACACTCACATTTTGGTCACTGTGATGATGGGGGTTTGGACCCCATTGCCACAATGTTCAATATGTGCTTCAGCTATGGACCCCACACTCACATTTTGGTCACTGTGATGATGGGGGTTTGGACCCCATTGCCACAATGGTCATGGCCTGCTTGCATTGTGGGTGCCACACACATTTATGTGTGGCACTTGTGATAGGGGGTCACATTGTATGTCCACAGTCCTGTTCAGTGTTGTAGGCATTTCACACAGTCTACACACCTTGTCATGGTGTTGGGGGGGATGTCTTTGTGTTGCATTCTTTCTGCTGGTGTGTGCTTCTTGTGGCATGTATTTGCCATCCTGTGAGTGGGGGTGGTAGTAGTAGGCATCCAGCCCCCCATGGGTAGAGGTGGCAGTAGTGGTAGGCACCTGGCACCCCCTGGGTAAGGGTGGTTGTAGTGACAGGCATCCAGCCCCCCATGGGTAGAGGTGGTAGTAGTGGTAGGCACCTGGCACCCCCTGGGTAGAGGTGGTAGTAGTGGTAGGCACCTGGCACCCCCATGGGTACAGGTGGTAGTAGTGGTAGGCACCTGGCACCCCCATGGGTAGAGGTGGTAGTAGTGGTAGGCACCTGGCACCCCCTGGGTAAGGGTGGTAGTAGTGACAGGCATCCAGCCCCCCATGGGTAGAGGTGGTAGTAGTGGTAGGCATCTGGCACCCCTGGGTAAGGGTGGTAGTAGTGACAGGCATCCAGCCCCCATGGGTAGAGGTGGTAGTAGTGGTAGGCACCTGGCACCCCTGGGTAAGGGTGGTAGTAGTGACAGGCATCCAGCCCCCATGGGTAGAGGTGGTAGTAGTGGTAGGCATCTGGCACCCCTGGGTAGAGATGGTAGTAGTGGTAGGCACCTGGTACCCCCATGGGTAGAGGTGGTAGTAGTGGTAGGCACCTGGCACCCCCTGGGTGGCAGTAGTGGTAGGCACCTGGCACCCCTGGGTAAGGGTGGTAGTAGTGACAGGCATCCAGCCCCCATGGGTAGAGGTGGTAGTAGTGGTAGGCACCTGGCACCCCCATGGGTAGAGGTGGTAGTAGTGGTAGGCACCTGGCACCCCCTGGGTAAGGGTGGTAGTAGTGACAGGCATCCAGCCCCCATGGGTAGAGGTGGTAGTAGTGGTAGGCACCTGGCACCCCAATGGTAGAGGTGGTAGTAGTGGTAGGCACCTGGCACCCCTGGGTAAGGGTGGTAGTAGTGACAGGCATCCAGCCCCCCATGGGTAGAGGTGGTAGTAGTGGTAGGCATCTGGCACCCCTGGGTAAGGGTGGTAGTAGTGACAGGCATCCAGCCCCCCATGGGTAGAGGTGGTAGTAGTGGTAGGCACCTGGCACCCCTGGGTAAGGGTGGTAGTAGTGACAGGCATCCAGCCCCCCATGGGTAGAGGTGGTAGTAGTGGTAGGCATCTGGCACCCCTGGGTAAGGGTGGTAGTAGTGACAGGCATCCAGCCCCCCATGGGTAGAGGTGGTAGTAGTGGTAGGCACCTGGCACCCCCTGGGTAGAGGTGGTAGTAGTGACAGGCATCCGGGCCCCTATGTGTATAGGTGGCATTGGTGATGGGCATCCCGCCCCTATGGTGCTGCTGTTTCTGGAGTAAGTAATTTCTGCATCTCTGTGTGTGTGTGTGATATGTGGGGTACGTGTAGTTTGTGTTTGTGGTTGGTGTCTGACCTACCTTCTGCCCCGTACGCGTCCGTGCCTGTTCCGGTAGTAGATGTAGATTATTGGTAGGATCGGAACGATGGGATTCATTGTTGGTTCGTCTCGTTCGTCTTTGTCGTTGCTTCGCCTCGTCCTCGTCGCTTGCGTGTTCGTCTCGTAGCCGTGGATTGTGTTCAGGCGCGAATCGGAGCTTATGTGCGCCTCTCCCGGATGTTTTTACGTGCCGTGCGTAGCGACGGGTTCGGCGCGTACGGGTAGCGCATCGTACTTGTGCGGCCGGACGGTGCTGCTTTGTGGCTTCCGGGTGACTCGTATCTGCGTTTTCGGATCCGGCTCGGTCGGGGATCAGGACCTGGATTGGGTGAGTACGACTGGGTCCGAGTCTGTGCTGTTGTGCGCATCGTACTTGTTCGTTCGGATTCATGTGCGGTTTGGTCGGGAAACAGGCATTCGCATGGCTTTTTTCCCGACCGAATGGCGTTGGGTGCGTCTCCGACCGAGATCGGAATCGACCCCTTAGGGTTGATTTTTGTAGATGTCTCCAGAGACTCTGATTAAAATGATAATAGCAACCCTGAATTGCTGTGTGTGGATAATTTTTTAGTATAGCATTTATCATGGCTATTTCAAAGTCAATAATTATTTTTGAAGGAAAATAATTATTGCTTTCTTCTTTTATTTTAGTGAGTATATCCATGTAGGTAGTTTGCAGTTTATTTGGTAATAGTGCGTAGATGAATGGAATATTTGAATGTTGGTATAATCCATGTACTGTGTACAGCTGGTAAAATGGTTTTGGACAGACTTTGAAAGTTCCATCCATCATCCAGGTGTCACATTGCTGTAATTTAAGTAAATTGTTTGCAGTAGCAAACATAATTATTCTTTTATCTGGGCATTTGTTATCAAAAAATATAAATGGTTCTTTACTGTGAGTAATGCTTAATTCTGGTGGAATAACTACTTCTGCAAATGTTTTAGGGGCAGGTATAGTAGTTGTAGTAGCTTTTTTTGTCTGGCAATTGTTCTTTTTAAAGAAGCTATGGACGGTAATTGTCCTGATGCATGTTGAGGTACTTTTAATAGTTGCTCTTTTAGTATTTGGGTAGTTGGTTTGTCAGTACTAGTGCTTGCTTCTTTTATACTTTCAAGAGCATCTCTAACCTCAATCTCTGTTATGTTTGGGGGTGATTATGTTCTTTTACAGAAATAACAGTAGTTTCATGAGTAGTAGCTCTTCCATAGCATTTGTTAGAGTAGTATTTGCTACACTTCCAAAATACTTTAAGGCCAATTTGTTTCTCCTGTGTATACACATACCCCATATAACATAATAGCATTTTATTTTTTTGTGACATTACAAATTCTGCACCTTCAGTCATGTTGTTTTGTTTTATGCTAGGGTAAATTCAAAAAGAAAATATTTTAATATAATAAATACAACATGTTTATTAAATACTGTTACATCTCAGTGAATATACTTACAATGTTTAGTTTGATGTAAATGAAATTGGTTAGGAAATGATTTCAAGCTTTCTTTTCTATTTTCTTGATGTAATTTCTGTTGAGAAGAGAAAAAACATATTAATAATTTGATTATATTGTTTGTAGATGATAGGGATTTTAGGGGAAAAGGGTTATTTGGGTGGGTATTTAACGTTGTTTAATAATGGAAAATGATATACTTACTTTTTAGTTGTATTTATTTTGTTAGTAGTTGTAGAATTATTTTGGAAGCTTTTGCTGTTGGCTGTAGAGGAGATAGATAAAAAAGAAAGTATATATTAGTGAATAACGTTTGGAAAATATTTTTAGGTCGGTTTGGCAAAAATAGAATATACTTACATTTATTGTTGTTTTATTGGTGAGTATTTTGGCAATAATTTTCTGGCTTTGTAGGATATCTGTAGAGGTGATATAAAAGTAAGGAATGAAAGAATAGTCAATTAGGTTTCAGAAATAATTTTTGTTGCAGGTTAGTAGTATTGTTATATTTTAAAAACAGTTTTACTTACTTAGTGCAGTTTTAAATCTCTTTTTAGTAATGAAAGTTTTCTTTCAGGAAACAGTTGGGCACAGTTTCACCTTCTTCTTTATTGTAGTTTTTAAGTGTAAAAGAGATGTATGTCTTTGATGTTTATATAGTGTTTATTTAATTGGTTGCTTTATGTTACTGGTGTATTTTGAAATGTAAGCATTTTATTGGTTGAAGTTAATTGTTTTTATTCTTTTGGCACTTTCTTTCCATATAAGGGAAACGCTAATTAAGAAACTGTTAGTAGAAAGTAAATATTTTATCTTTTTACTTTTTTTAAATAATTTAAATGTTGTTTTTAATGTGAAATAATGCAAGCATTATATATTTTACAGTTTATATTTTATTATTGTAATTGTTTGTTTAGCCAAAATATTTTGTTTTATATATTGATGTGTTTGCAAATTATTTTATTATGTTGTTTAAGTATTTTATATTGTTTTATAATGTGAATTTATATTTGGTGCTAAAGATATATTTAATTGAGCAGTTTTTCTATAGTCGATATTTGTAAAAAGTCGATATTATTGATGTCTATATTTTGGTATTCGATATTTTTGTTATGTTGTATGTTATAAAAATTTAAACGATATTTAATGTAACGATATTTAGCATTTCGATATTGTGGTGAACGATATTTTTTATATACGATATTGTGTACTCGATATTTTTGTATTTTTATAAATAAGTATTGGTAGTAGATATTATTGTAGTCGATATTCTGACGCCGATATTTTGTATATTCGATATTTTTGTTGTCGATATTATGTCAGTGATCCCCACAGGACACCTTACACTTTGTTCTGTTTTGTAATTATTACAGTTGACCCAGAAAACGGTTCCTGTTACCACTGCTGACGTCCCTGAACTTTAATCAAGCACATCCTGCTCTTATGTACCTACAATTGCTCCCCAATGAACATGTTTTATTCATTGTATCAAGCTTTTTAAAGGCAGCCCTGGCATCTAGACGCTCGAGGCCTGACTGGCGATCTTGTGTTTATAGCTGATATCGAGCTTTTAATTTGGTTTTTACTCTGCATTTTATGATGTTTTTATGCTATTATGATTTATGTCTTATTTATACTTGCTTGCTTTTGTGATATATGCTGCACTTTTATGGTCACTTTATCTGACCGAACAAAGGGGCATATTAGCAAGACCGGCGATAAAATTATCACCGTTTTAGCGGCAGGAAACTGCCGCTAAAACGGTGATAATGAGCTTGCTAATATGCGTTATAGAATTCCAATAGAAGCCCAGGTTAGATGTGCAGGACATCTAACCTGGGCTTCTATTGGAATTCTATAACGCATATTAGCAAGCCCATTATCGCCGTTTTAGCGGCAGTTTCCTGCCGCTAAAACGGCGATAATTTTATCGGCGGTCTTGCTAATATGCCCCAAAGATTTTATGATGATGATGATGATGTATCCCCTCCAAATGTGTCAAGCCAAAGAATGTGTCCTCCAGTGTCAGCAGTAAGATAAGGTGAAGTTTGGAGCTCCATAACAGCAGCAAATCAAAACAAAAGGCACAAATGAAAGGGAGGTCTTACCAATTAAATACCTCTCAACTTGTGGATAACAGTTCTGGGGAAAAATGGAGTAGGAAGGGGGCATGGGTTTCCTTATTGCAGAGGGACCCACTTTCTCCTATCCTTCACACCCCAGTGACTGGTCCACTATAAAGGACCTCAGGAATGGTTTGGAGGAGCCCTACAACTGATACTACTGTCTGGCAGGCTCTCTTGTACTTCCATCTTATTAGCCACTCATCTGCAGGGATTCAAAATGGAATCCTAATTGGCCCCATCTCAAACAGTGCATAAACTACATACATATATCACTGTACATACGTAAGCTAACCATTCATGCGTCATCCAAGTCCCACAATAATGGAGTGAAAGGCTGAATGCAGAGGACTGACACAGAGAGAGATTAATTTCAAAACATGAGAGGTCAGTAGACAACTTCCCCTGATAAGTAAAAGAATGAGCTTAGTAAAAGAGGGTGCACATAGCTGTGGAGTAATCCCTAAGAACCCAGTTGTAGATGTGAAAGAGTTATACCTACTAATTAAATACTCATAGTTATGCTAGCAGCAACTTATTTAGCTGCTACAATATATGGGATAAAGTACCCCTGCCATACATTATAAGGTGCTTCAAGTCACCAAGGAGTTCCATGACAACATATAGAGGCTCAAAGCCAAAGACTTCAAACTAGTAAATGTATTTTCAGGGGTACTTTATTCCATATTATACATGGTCACACCATCACCTTTCCTGCAAACCACTTAAATCCTTTCTGTCTTTTTCTTTCATGTGAAAGAGGAAGTATGGTTGCAGACATGAAGAATAAAAGTGGATTCTAATATGAATTCAATCACATCAAAAAGCAGTTAGTAATTTGATGCAAAACGATATTAGAATCACTCTAATGTAAATCAGGACAGGTATTGCATGCATGCATTGCCTTTCAGCTCAAGCTTTCCCACCCAGGCACTCATTACGAGTGGCCTCTTAATTTTGATAGGTCTGGGAACAGCAGTTAGCGGCCTCATCGGAATTATGAGATCTGTGGAAACATCACAGTTCTCCTAAGTTTCACACCAAAGCAACCGAAATCTCCAGGGGAACACTCGACCCAAAATGAAGAATTACAGGGGATTGGATTTATGGATACTCAAGTAAATCTTTAATTTTTATTGGGCTCTCAGGATCCAACTTGTAATGAGTTGGAATTTGGTTTCCCCACCCCCTGGATTTTCCCCACCCCTCAGTACTGGTAACTCTGAGGGTGTGGAAAATTTGTCCCGTTTACCGGGCCACTTATAATGAGAGCCCTAGTCATTTATTCCTGTCGTTAACTCCAAGCACACACAGATTCCCCCTGCATAAGAAGACCCTTTCTCTGAGATAGTCACCCCCTCTGCTCTTATCACATGCTCATTTCTGCAAATGTTATCCTGGTGACCTTTTCAGCCGCTCAAACTTGCTTTCCGTGCCAAATTTCCCTTACCCTTAGTCAGTGGTGTAGCTAGATGTACTGCCACCTGGGGCAGCCCCTAAGTTTGCCGTCCGGGTGCGGGTAAGAGCGGGGGAAGGTTGGCGGCCGACTGACAACTTGTTCAGGGGAGGAGGGCGGTCGGCAGACGACTTGTTCTGGGGGGTGGCAGCCGACGGAACGACTTGTTCTCGGGGCAGGAGGATGGTGGTAGTCGACAGACATGACTCCCACCGCCCCCGAAAACAGTGCCGCCTGGGGCAAACCTTCCCCCCCCCCCACAGCTCCACTACTGCCCTTAGTCTGATATAATTGAGTTCTTTTGGCACTGCTTATCTCCAGTTCAAAAAAATAGAAATGCTGATCCAACCACTGGAATTTAACCAGTGATTTTCTGGCTGCCCAAGGCAATCTACAGATGGCACATCGACACTTAAAGCAGCACAATTGCCTGCATTCACGCATATCCATAGAAGGTGCAGTTTGTAGTTCGGACTAGTGTGTCTTCCTTACATAGTCTAAGAGCAAGATGTTTTAGCTGTTTTGAGCTTATCATTTTATTAATTAGCTTAGCTTTAGTTTAATTTCTAATTTTTTAACTATTTTTTATTATTTTTTTCAATAATAACAAAACAGTGGTGAATTAGACTATCAATACATTGTAATTACATCTGCGTACGATTTCGCAGAAATGAAAGGAATTTTAGAGACCAGTAAGTGACATCTCTATGGCAGATGCGCATCAAGTGTGTACGGTCAGCAAAAGGTTACAAGCAAAAGAAAACGATAGCCACTATAAAAGGAAAAATAAATTAAACAAGCCTGGACCAATAACTGTTATTGCAAGGGTAGCATGCATTGACCTAAAAAAAAAAGAGGTTGCGCTTTATGAGCGATCATAAAAGGGACACTGCAACAAAAGGCAATCCTCTTCATACTAATTAAGCAAATTCAGTAGGAGTGCAGAGGCTTCTGAAAGGCACACCTATGAACCCTGCATGGCGTCCGTATCGCGTAAGAGGTTGAAGGAGGGGGATTGTAATTGTAGAAGGAAAGAAACAGTGAGCGGGCAATGGGAAGCACTATATATTAGGTGAATCCACGTTCCAGGGTGTCCGGCGTCACGTGTAAATCCTTAACCTGGTCCTTGAATGCAGTAACACTATTGTCCAAACTGTGGGCGATAGAGCGTTGGTGTAATCCCCACGTCTCATCTCTCCATAGTGAGTAGGCGTCGCACCAACAAGAAGATAAGGCCTGAGGGCCTCATTTACGAGGTTTTGGCGCAGGTTAGCGCTGCAAGGGGTCTTGCTGCGCAGCCCTGCATCAAAGGAAAAGGGCAGGAATGCGCCATATCTATGAGATATGGCACATTTCTGTCCTTTTCCCCTGCGCTCGCGCACAATGGGCTGCCATGTGCCAACTCAGCCACCCTTGCGACATGGTGCAAGGGTGTCTGCGTTGTAGGGGTGATTGTTTTGTCCTCTTTCTATGTGTGCTGTAGAATTCAGCACACATAGAAAGAGGAAAAACAAATGGAAATGAGTATATTTCTCCTCGTTGCGCCTCCCTAATGCCACCCCTAGGGTGGTGCTAGAATCTGATGCATTCCCAGATTTATGATTCTCTGGGAATGTTTTAGATTCCATGGGTGTTGCATGGGAACACTCACAGCAACACCTATGGAATGCCCCTTTCACGCAGTGTTCTGCGTGAAAGGGGCACATATTTACAAGACCCTGAAAAGCCACGCAAAGTGGCTTTGTGTGGCCTTGTAAATATGCTGAGGCACATTGTGGCGATGTAGGGTTGTATATATTGGAACCTGGCATTACGTGAGAGCTTATGTGGGTTAGCTAGCACTGAAACCCATTCATTATGTGTAATTGTTCAACCCAGATTTACTTCCCACCTCTCACGGAGATTGGTAGCTGGAAGTCAGTTTGGTTAGGGATATCGCGAACAAACCAGGAAATGAATTTCCTACCAGTGCCCATCGTGTAGAGGGTTTGTGATAAAGAGTAGGTGGGTGGTTCCGTCTGTGAATTGTCCAGGAGATTTCTACTGGTTACTAGGAGTCGCCTGTGTGTCACAAACTGACCCACAGGGAGACCAAATTGTTAGACTGGTAAATTGAAGCAAGGCCAGACTGGCCATACCAAGCATCAGGCGTTTCCCCGGCAGGCTGGAAGAGTGGGGGCGCTTTTTGTTACTGTGGGTCGGTTTTGTAGCAGTGCAGCAGCTTTAAAAGCACTGCATAGTTCCTTTATCTCCAACAGTTTTCAAACAACAATAAAAGTGGCAAAATAGCTATGGTGTTTAATGCATCTGCTAGAGAGAGATCAAAGTTTTGTCTAGTGGCAATTTTGACTCATCTAAGGTAGCGCAGAGGGTTAATATGCCTGCTGCAAAAACACTTACTTTGCAGATCGCAGAACAGTATTTTATGTGCATAGCTCAATGTGTTACTGCTTTTGTCACAGTGATTCTTTTGTTACTGTGCAGTTCATAAATTACAATCTTAATCTAGGTTAGAAAGTTATGTTTTTTCCCATTCTTCCGTTTTCCTAATTTTGTCTTATGTAACATTTTCTACACACTGATTTACAAACGTACGATTCATTGTCTCTCTATGTGTGTGTGATGTAAAATGCCCCGACACCCTTTACTGGTATAAGAGGCGCTATAAACAAATAAAATGCATGTGAGAGAGGGGCTATGGCGAGATGAAAGGCACTGTTGGAGGGTTTTAGTGAAGGAAGGGCCTGAGCACACAGCCTGAGACGGGGGGATTTGAGAATCATTGTTTTAATCTGATGCTAATTTTAAATTGAATTTGTACTTGCTGCCTTGATACTGTGCGCATTAGCGGCGTTATTTTTAATCGGCACTTGAGCCTCTCCGCTTCCGTGTCACGGGAGGTGCATAGCGCTGATTACCTGGCCTTGGCCAATCAGACGACAGACGGGTGGAGCCTGTTGCTGCCCACCGTCTATTTGAGCACTCCGGTCGCAGACGCGCTGGCCTGAGCACACAGCCTGAGACGGGGGGATTTGAGAATCATTGTTTTAATCTGATGCTAATTTTAAATTGAATTTGTACTTGCTGCCTTGATACTGTGCGCATTAGCGGCGTTATTTTTAATCGGCACTTGAGCCTCTCCGCTTCCGTGTCACGGGAGGTGCATAGCGCTGATTGGCTGGCCTTGGCCAATCAGACGACAGACGGGTGGAGCCTGTTGCTGCCCACCGTCTATTTGACCACTCCGGTTGCGGACGCGCGCAGCGGGCACGCCGAAGGCGCGCCTAAGGCAAGCCCGTCTGCGCCTGTCCGCGCCTGGTTGCTGCCGGCGGCCGGTCACTCTGCTTCTTTAGTCAAATCCACTACTGGCTATTCACATGCAGAGCTTTTGTCGCTAAACTCTGAGAGCTCGACCTGTTGTAATCATTCCTGGTCCCCCGTGGCTGATTTCTTTAAGTGTCCACACTGCCCTTTTCAGAGTGGGCCGATCATAAGAAATAAGCCTCCCTGGAAGCCCATTATTCTCAGGTTTTTCAGTCTTAACTGTAGGTCCTTAGCAAAGCATCATGCGGAGATCCTGGATCTCTTATCCGAGGAGTCTCCTGATGCATTATTCTTGACCGAGACCTGGTTGACTTCGGACTCAGTCGCTGAATCTTGGCTGGCTCTCCCCCCAGGGTATAAGCTGAATCAGCTTAATCGTATCGGCAATAGAGGTGGTGGAATCGCTGTGATTCACAAGGGTTGCTACACTTGTAGTCTGAGGAAAGAGGATATTCCAGATTGTGAATGAGCTTTCTTTAAAATGTCTTTAAATCCTAATTTTACGTTCTCTGGCCTGCTCATTTATCGACCTCCTGGCTCTTCTATAGTCTTTTGTGAGGAACTAGCTAATAAGATTACACTATTAGCTAGTAGGACAGCCAATTTTACTGTAGTGGGCGACCTCAATCTTCATTTAGAAGAAGCTGGCAAATCGGACATCTCCAATTTTTGGCCGATTTGGAAGCATGTCAACTGACCCAGCGAGTCCGGTCTAGCACACATGCTGCTGGCCACTTATTAGATCCTATATTTTCTAACTTAGGCTCCCTGATTGTCTCTTCCCCTATTCCTATGGCCTGGTCTGATCATTTCCTTGTCCCCTTTTCCATTCATTGGATGGGGAAGCCGGCTCAAACAGATCTCCCGCCTATATTAAAACGACCCTGGCATAAGTTAGACATCAGTAAATTTTCCGATCTACTTTTAAGGCGCAAACCTCAGTTCCCGCCTAATATAGAATCCGCTGTAACTCTCTCTTGCGAGTGGATATCTTCATCTTTGGATCAATGCATCCCAGCAAAACCCTATATGAGGAAGAAAAAAGAGCTTTCCAACCCCTGGTTTAATGAATCTCTAAGTAAGGAAAAAACTAAATGTAAACAACTAGAACGAGTCTGGAGGCGTTCTTATGATGAGGAATCCAAAACCAAATATCGTAACTCCATCAAGATTTACCATAAATTAGCTCGGAAAGCCAGAGCTGAGTACATTGCCAATGAAATTTTAGACAGCAAGAATCCATCAAAAACGATTTTTTCGCTTCTCAAAGTGATGAAAGGCTCTATGCTGAAGGCCGACTCTCCTGTCTCCTCTAATGCACAATGTGTTGAGCTGGCTAATTACTTTGTGGACAAAGTGGATAAAATTTATGATAGTTTTACCCCTAGTTTTACTCCTAGTCCTGTCTTAGATGAGGTAGTACACTGTGCCGTCAAAAGACCCTCTGTGGGCAATAATTCCCTGTGCACCTTTCCGTCACTATCTCTGGCTGAGACCGAATCTGTATGTGGAAAGATCAAATCCGGCTCTGCAGATGACCCCCTGAGACCAGCCCAATTTCGCCAACTGCATAGTGCTCTCCTCCCTATGGCACGGGACTTGATTAATCTATCCTTGTCTTCAGCGTCCCTACCTGCGGCTTGGAAGCATGCGAAAGTCATTCCCGTTCTGAAGAAACCTTCTCCTGCACCTTCTGACCCAGGCAACTATCGCCCCATTTCCCAGCTCCCTTTTTTAGCCAAAGCCACCGAATTCTATGTTAACTCACTTCTTACTGAGTTCGTAGAGTGTAACGACATTTTGGATGCCTCCCAAAATGGCTTTAGGTCCCGTCACAGCACAGAGACTGCGCTGATGGCTGTGACCGAAGAGATCCGCGGCAGTCTTGATGAAGGTAGTTCAGCGGCTCTGATTCTCCTCGACCTAAGCGCCGCGTTTGATACGGTGTCTCATGCGATACTCTTGCACAGGCTGGAGGAAATTGGGATTGGGGGTTTGGCTCTGACCTGGTTCCGCTCCTTTTTGAAGGATAGAACTTTCCAGGTCACGGTGCCACCTTTTCAATCCCAGGTGCACGTCATCAAACACGGGGTACCGCAAGGCTCGATCCTGAGCCCCCTGCTGTTTAACATTTACGTTCAACCTCTGGCAGTGGTGGCCAGGAGCAGAGGGCTGTCTTTGGTGTCCTACGCAGATGATACCCAACTAGTGATTGCCTTCTCTAAGAAGTGCAATCTCAATCTTGCGAAATTTAAGGACGATATGCAGGCAGTTGCTAACTGGATGACAGTCAACTGCCTGCAGCTTAACGCCAGCAAGTCCGAAATTCTTCTGTTGGGTAAAGACAGGGATCTGTGGTCCGAGCAGTGGTGGCCGGAGGAACTCAAACCAGCCCCGATACCAAAGGAGGTGGTCAAGAATTTGGGTTTTTTGTTTGACAGTAGCCTGTCCTTTGACCCACAAGCTAAGTCCGTGGCAGGGACCTGCTTTGGGCTTTTGAGAGGCCTTAAACCCTTGCTGGGTTTTTTCAACCCCTCTGTCCGCCAGACCATCTTGCAGGCCACGATCATGTCAAGATTGGACTATGGAAATGCCCTGTATTTGGGGGCCAACAAATCTTGTATCCGGCGACTTCAAAGAGTACAAAATGCAGCCGCTCGTACCTTGCTGGCACTTCCGAGATCCTGCTCAGTGTCTAGCTCTCTGTCCAGGCTTCACTGGCTGCCAGTGGATAGAAGGATTCAGTTTAAGACCTTATGTGTGGCCCATAAAATTTTGAACCATCGAGCCCCGAAGGTCCTTGCGAATCTGCTAGTGCCGTATATTCCAACTCGATCTCTCCGCTCCACAGATAAAAGGCTAGTTTGTATCCCCCGAGTTTTTAGAGCCAGAGCCGGGGGCCGTTCGTTTAAGGTGTTAGCAGCTAGGCTTTGGAACTCCCTTCCCTTTGGGATTAGAGAACTGCAGAACTATTTAGAGTTCAGGAAAGCCAAAAAGACCTGGCTTTTTCCGGGCTAGCTCTCTCTTTGACATCTTCCTTCCGTCCCCTGTCTGTGTTCCTGGGTAGCGCTGGGACGCCCCGTCGCTGTGGCAGCTATGCGCTGTACAAAATTTGTAAATAAATAAAATAAAATAAATAAGGAATCATTCACAAGCCCCAATAAAGATTGCAGTATCCTGGTGCACTATAAGGTCATCATTTACTATCAGGGCCGGACTGAGAACCGAAACCGGCCCTGGCAAACTGCTCGGCCGGCCCCCACTGAGGTGAGGGGGGGTGCAGCCAAGCAGTTTGCGAGGGCCGGTTTCGGCCGATTTTGTTACAGGGGGCCGATATTGCCGACCCCCGGTAACAAAAACGGCCTCCCAGGGCCCCAAAAACGGCCCCCACCCTAGCGGCCCACTGGGGAAATGCCCGGCGCCCGCTACGGCCAGTCCGGCCCTGTTTACTATGCTTTAAAAATGAATGCAACTTAATAGATAATGAAAAATGTGCTGTAGAATGCACCATTGCTGCCATTTTCCCCAAAATGTTCTTAGAGGGAACAGGGGTGTGACGACAATTGCCGTTTCTTACGACATCGCAGTACATCAGTGAAATTATTGTGACGCACATACCAGGACATTTAGAGCAACGAAGGCAAACTTCATGGACCCTGGAAACACTTTCAGTGCCAATCCTGACGAAACTTCATGTTCACGGAGCAGGCATGGAATCTTTTTTCCCAAATATAATGAAATAGAAAAATGTACCGTCTTTCACAGTGAAGCAGAGGAACAGGGGTGTTCCTACAATTTCCGCCCACTTTGACCTTTGTTATTAATGCGCCTGTCAATTTTTGGTCATCACAAAATGAGCCCCCGTGTGCTAGGTAGACCTGGGTTGTAAATTCCTACAAGTGAGAGCTGTCATTTCAGGCACATGGGTAGACCAAGCTTGCAGAATGGAGAGGGAAGGCAAAAAAAGCAACTCATAATTTTACATTTGTGACCTGGCTGTGCATGCCCTTCATGTTGGAGGGGAGGGTGAATGTAGCCCATGAGACTTAAGAGTCACAAGACATGTATTTGAAAACTGCATTTGGGGCCTGATTATAATTGCAGTGCTAAATTCCGATTCCTGTGTAAAGTGTTTGTCCCAGGATGAGAGTTGCGAGTTATGTGATAACACCCTCGCAGTTTTCTCCTGATCAATTCTGGCAGATCAAACCTGCCGAAATATATCGGAGGGAAGGCCCGTAAAAAGGTAAAACAAATGGAACTTTTCTGATAAATATGCAAGTTAAAAAGTCAAAATATGAGGTATTTACTATATGTGGTGAATACCTCCGGCTTAACGGTATTTACCTCATGTGGTAAACACATCACCTATTCCACCGACCCTGTGCCATTAGGTGCCTGAGGACCAGCTGGGGACCAATTCTCTATAAATATGCAGTGCACATTACATGTAACAATTGTGCCATGACACAATTACCTCTGATGTTCTAATGGAATTATTTAAATGCAGGCGCAGCCGTCACAGATAAGAGCGGTGGATGGCGGGGCAGGGGGGAAGTCGACAGATGACAGGATAGGTCAAATTAGATAAATAAAACCACTTACCTAGCGCTCGCCACATCGCTGAGTCGGCGATGTGGTGAGCTCAAAGTAAGTGGTTTTATTTAATTTTTCCTATCCTGTTGACATCCCCCCACCCCACCCCGCCCCCGCCACCCGCTCTTACCTGTGCTGGCGGCGCTTGTTTGAATGACTATCATTCCCGAGTCTAAGGCCCTCATTACGACTGGTCCAACTGGAAGGTTATTATTATCACAACTTTTAAAATCCCATACCACTGGGATTGCAAGTTGTGTCTCTTAAAACGGGAACAGTGTTTACAATGCGGCCATTACATCGCGTTCATTTTACAACGCGGTCGTTACAACAACCGTGTTGTTAGAACATGATGCCTTTACATCGCAAATCATTAGATCGACTTGCTGTAGGGGGCGCTCTAACCTAAGGAATAGTATAATTTACTATTCCAACACCTTTCCCTACTGTTGAGCACACTGGAGTTGGAATAGTAAATTATACTATTCCTAAGTCCAGCGCGCCCCTACAGCAAGTCGATCTAATTACTTGCGATGTAAAGGTATTAGCGTTCTAACAATGCGGTCGTTGTAACAACCACGTTGTAATAGAACGCGATGTAATAGCATGCGATGTAACATGCTATATTCCTTAAAACAGAGCATAGCGTTTACTGGGCATTTTCCCCGGTTTCAGCTGTCGAAATGTTTTTGGGGAAAACTTTGAGGAATATGGTAACTACCACAAAACGTGTAATTCTGATTCCTGTGCAAACAGTAGTTTTCACAGTGATCGGAAAGGAACTTAGGGGCACATGCATCAAAGGTTTTTGCGATCGCAAACGGTGCGAATCGCAAAAATCGGCCGTTTGCGATCGCAAATTGGCCTTTGGAGATGCATGAAAGTGTTTCCTATGCGCAATTTAAGAATTCGCAATTAATTGCGAATTCCTAAATTACGATTGCATTTAAGGAATCGCAATTTGCGATTCCTTAAATGCAATGCTAGAAGCACTTTCAAATAGCGATTTCGCTATTTGGGACCGCAAATTACAGACAAATCAAACTTGTCTGTAATTTGCAAAACCTTCGAAAAATGCTCTAAAATGCATTTTTTTAAGTTTTAGGTTACACACACACATGCCCTTGGGGCATGTGTGTGCGCAACATGGGTGCACATCACAATTTCAGGGTGCAACAGGGTGTCATTTTGACACCCTGGCACCCTTGAAATTGCATTCTCAATTTGCGATTCTCTAATTGCGAATCGCTAATTGAGAATGTCTTCCCATTCATTCCTATGGGCCTCTAGGCCCATAGGAATTAATGGGGAGGTATTCTTAATTGCGACTCGCAATTAGCGAGTCGCAATTAAGGAATGTTTAGGAATCGCTATTTTTATAGCGATTCCTACATGCATAGGCTTTTGCGATTCCTTAATTGCGATTCCTTAATAATCGCAATTAAGGAATCGCAAAAGCCTACCTTGATGCATGTGCCCCTTAGTACTTGGAATGAGAGCTTTAAAGGAGCTACCTGCAGTTTTGGAAGTATATGTATTTGTTTTATTTCTGAGTGCATTTCAAACATGACTGTTTTCAGCAGCGATCGAAGAGTATTAAAAAAAGTATGGGAACTGTAATGCTGTGCACAATGGGGGCAGGGCGAGTAAGCATGGGGCGGGGTCAAAGGTGTGACTAAAAAAACTTAACATATTCTGTAACTTTTTCCGGTATTTCACCTTCAGGTATGTACACATAAAATAACACACAGCTTAAATGCAAATTAAGTTAATCAGTGGGAAATGCACTATCGTACTTTATGAAACCTCTGTCAGTTAATGCACTGCAGAAGTCTGCATCTGTAATCAGAGAGCCAGAAAACTGAAACCTGGTTGGAGCAGTGGAGAATATTTAGGAGCGTTACACAGGCCCCTGCAACCCCTTCAGCACAGGGGCCTGTGATATGCCTTTTTTAAAAAGGCACAATTCACAGCTCAGCTGGTAACTCCTTTCCAATACTATTCTGAAATAATAAATCTGTGTCATCAGTAAGTGTCAAGTGATTCCATCAATAAAAGCCAATACCGGTTTCCAAGCACCCTTTACATTTGCAGATTGAGCCGCTGTGCCCATTTACATTTCTATCAAGCAGCAAGCGCCCCATCAAGAAGACTTGTTCAGCTGTCTGTTCGCCTTCAGTTTCACAGCACAGGAGACTGTCTGCCTTACACTGCAGCTGAAGCATTTCACCTCTTGGAATTAACCGTCCCAGGACAGTTATCATTTTACAGAAAGTAGGGGAACTGTTTTCCTTAAATTAAAAAAGTATGGGCACATCACGCCCCTCAGATCCCGCTCACTCCGACCACTGGTTTTCAGTAGCTTAAAAGTGTTTGTGATTTCACTGTGGCCCCTTTGAAGTGCATCTGATGTCAGGATTGTCAGGTGCCTTCAGGTGCATCATTGAGGAGAATGAGGACCTCACAGTATAGTGAGGACAGAGAAGGTGGGGCTGTGTAAAAAATTATACATTCTGACAGAGAAAGTTGGAGATGGGGTTGAATACTTGTGACAGCATACACAAACGTGCTTCCCCAAGGAATTAGATTAGTCAGCCCAACATCACTTTTCAGACTCAGGAGGCAAAAATAGCCTAGCAATACAACTCTTATGAAAAAAAGAAAATAAAAATATTGGAATGCAGAATGGAGCGGCCAGAGTCAAGTTCAGCACAGGTCTACTAACCCCCCAACAGCCAGGATGATCAGCCAGAGCCCATGGGGAAGAAAAAATGCAGAATCAGGGCCTCATTTATGAAAAGTGGCGCAGCACTTTTCATAGCGCCATCCTTGCGACACCATGGCAGCCGATGCCTGGAAGTGCGGACAGTGTGCAGGGACCGGAGGCCTCGCTGGGCCTGCGTCTGAGACCTGGAGTGGGAGACGGCGGTGCTGTGGAGTCGCTGCGGCCTGATGGTGGAGGTGGGCCAAGTCGGGCCCAAGCCTGTGGGCTGTGGCAGTACACATTGAGGCGTCGACGATCGCCCTTACCTGTTGATGAAGTTTGGCAAGTCGCATGGAGACATGTTGCTGACCTGTGTGAGAAGACCGCCTGGCGCCCCTTGGAGCTGTGATCAGTAGAGGCGCTCCTGCGCACCGACGTAGGGAGTCTGCATTGCATAACATGCGCCACCACTACACCGTGGTGCACATAGGAGATTGCCAATGTTGGGCTGCGCCTCTCTGCATCACAGGCCGGAGGATGTGGCGCTGGCCATACACTGTGGAGGGTGGGGCCCCTGAGCTGCGCTGAACTTTTGTGGCGGGAGTGCTACAACTTCACACCTAAGGGGGCACTGTTGCATCACCTGCATCGGGAGGTTCCCCAGCGGACTTGGCGGCCACTGCTGTACCCAGGATTGTGAAATCCCGTCTGGCTAAGGTTTCTGCTGGCTGAGTCACAGATTCAGAGAGGTCACAGTGGACTGAGCCCCGGTATTGATGTCCAGGTGTGGAGAAGGTGGGACACGGAGCGGAGGAGGCCCGGGGGTAGAGTCGGGCCCAGGCCTAGCACCAGTGGGTGGCGCACACCGTGCCCTGAGCAATCCCTGCGCTGCGGCTGACCAACATCACCGAGGGCACCGCACAAGACTGGTGGGGGACTCCAGTAACTGGCTCTAGTTGCTGATATCAGCCGTTGGTGGCGGCAGTTGCCAGGGGCACGGGGGTCAGTTCAGGACCAGGCCCTTGGGTGCGCCTCTTGATCTGCTGTCACTCACTGGGGTACTGGGGAACATGAAATCTAGTTGCCACTGTTAGATCGGAGGAGGCGACCGGGTGGTGCTGCCTTTCGTTGCCCCCGTTAGTAAGCTCTTGGGTGTGCAGGGGATTTCCATCGGTGCCACCCGAATGAAGATTCTTGGCTGGCATACACCTGACAGGAGGAGAGGGCCCGACTGGCCACACTGCACTGCACCGCATGTCATACATAGAGCCTGGTAGTCTGGCGCAACAATGGCCCGCCTGCAGACGGGGCATCGTCGACATTTGGCCGCTCCTCTGTGTCTGTGAACCAAGTGGCTGGGGATTGCTGGCCACTGGGGCGGGTGACAGTGGACAGCCTGGACTCCAAACTAGACTCTGCACTTTCAGCGGGTACCTCCCTCGAGCAAACGGTTACTTCTTTTGTGGGCCGCATAGACAAAATCACAATCGACTTCACCCTAGACTGTGCAGATCATCAGAAGCTGACTTACAAGGTACATGACATTGAGCAAGAACTGGCCAAAGTCCCTGTGAATACCCTGAGCGCAGAGTTTGAGGTGTAGCAGCTAATGACACATGTGAAGTCACTGGAAAGAAAAGTGTAGAATGTGGATGGCCGCTCCCAGCGTAACAACGTGATTGTGATGCATCTGCCTGAGGGAGCAGAAGGGGCTGATGCAGTGGCATATACTGAGACATGGTTGCGTGTCCTACTGCCAGCTGGTGCACTCTCCCAGTCTTGTTGTGGAGCAGGCCCATCGAGTGCTGGCGAGCCGCACGCTTCCGGGGACAGGTCCTAGACCCTTTCTCTTCCACCTCCTACAGGGATCGTGACGCTGTCCTGAGGGAGGTACGCAAGCTGGGGGAAGTGAAAGTAGATAACGCCACAGTTATTTTCTTCTCTGACTACGCCACAGGGGTGCAGAGGCAGAGGGGCTAGTCTCTAGTAGTTAAGCGATGCCTCCGAGAGTTGGGCATCAAATACTCCCTCCTCTACCTGTAAAGGCAGCTTGTGATCTCAGATGTGACAAGCAAATCATTGACGCAGCTGAACAGTGCTGGACCTGGCTGCAATCTACTGGTCGCCAGGCGCTGCGGACAGGGAGTGAAGGGTCTGGGCAACAAGCTGTCATTCGTGGAGCCAGTTGTACAGGGTGGCGTAGGAGGAGCAGGCGTCCCGCCACAACTACAAGCCACCCCCAATCTGCAGCAGGTTGTACAGAGAGGCAGAAGGAGCTGCATGCGGCGCCGACGATGCGCTATCGCACTCAGAGACAGGATCCCAACACTTCCCCTGAATGCTCCCCCGGTGACGTGGGCTCCACTTCATCGTGGTCATCCGGTGCAGAGTCCGTGCAGCCCCCGGATGGGACTCCTCAGACGGCAGATGATCTAATTTAATGTTGACTGGTTGTGCGTCTCCCCTTCTTCCATGGTTACAGACAGCTCCGGAGAGTCTCTGGCTTCGGCGGTTCCTGGTCTCGAGCTTCCTGTTGCTGAAGTTCCGGTCTACAGAGGTCAGCACTCAGTGGGGATCAGGTCCAGTCATCACCCACAGGGAACGGAGCAGTTGTCCAGGTGAGCGATGCATGTCAGGGGTGGTCGTCTGCTTGGTGCTCTGAGCTGCAATGGCATGAGGTCCATGGCGTCATTGACCTTGCCAAGGATGAATTGTGGGAGTTCCTCGATTATCCTAGCGGCACTCTTGCAATGCTGTGATGTCACGTGTTTGACATTCCAGCTGCGCAATGTGCCACAGCATGTTTACAAGGCCACGCAAAGCCACTTTACGTGGCTTTTCATTGACTTTTAAATATGTGCCCCTTTCATGCATTAAACAGTGTGAATGGGGCATTCCATGCAGTGGCGGCCAGCATGGCTCGCAGGTGGCGGGGCGAGGGCGGGAGCCGTTGGTCGCGGGGGGTTCGCAGGGGGTCGCGATTGCGGGAGGGTGCGCATTATAAATGAAAAATTAAAATAAATATATCACTTAGCTTGCCGCCAAGTCCTGCGTCTCTGCTCCTGCTCTCCCCGAGGAATAGGAAGCACAGCCAGGCCCCAATGACCAATCACAACTTCGCAAAGCAGCGTTGTGATTGGTTTTGAGCATCCTCGTTCGATTATGAACCAGGGAATGGGGGCCTGGGCATATTCTCCACGCAGGCTGTAATGCAGCCTGCATGGAGAACTGGGAAAGTGCTCATGACTGGTTTTGGCGGCCCGAGAGGGCCGATCAAACAGTCATTGCGCACTTAGGAGTGGACAAACCACTCCTCCCCTGCCCTGCTCTGAGAGCAGAGCAGCCCTGACCGCCCGCAAAGCAGCACAAACATAAAATGTTATAACTGAAAGATATTATAATTTTATGTTTCTACTTCTCGCACTGCTTGAAAGCAGTGGGGCGACGCTCCTCCGCCATAGCGGAGGAGCTGCCACTGGTTCAATGGGTGTTGCTGTGGTCGTTCCCACGCCAAACCAATGGAATCTGAAGCATTCCCGGGTTTATGAGAAACCATAAACATTCAGAATGTGTCAGAATCTAATACCACCCCAAGGGTGATGTCAGTGGCATAGCGAGCCCTTTGGCCGCCCGTGGCGGTCCCCGAGTTTTCCGCCCCGCGACGGCCGGACTGAAGAGCGGGGGTATGATGCCCACCCCAAGACTTCAGGTAAGAGCAGGGGGAGCCCCCTGCCCCCTTGCTATGCCACTGGGTGACGTTTGGGAGGCGCTATGAGGATTCTGCAGCACACAGTGAAACAGGAAATACCCTGGATTGATATGTTTTGTGCAGGTAGGTGTCTCTTCCTGCACAACATCAGTCAACTCCGCAACACAGTCACCCTTGCACCATGGCGCAAGGGTGCCTGCGTTGGCGCATGGAAGCCATTGTGCGTCAAAGTAGGGGAAAAATGCAGGGGGGGCTTATTTATCAGCCCCTTCCGACAGTTTAACGCCGCCGTGCTTCATTTTCTAGACATACTTGCAGTGTGAATTTTGCACTACGTTGCGCTGTATTTACGAAGTGACACATCTAGGCATATGCGTGACCTTGTAAAGCCTGTGTCAGGTATGATGTATGAAGGGTGGGCGTTCCCACGCAACAAAGCCTCATAGGAGTGGCGCAGTGTAATCTATCAGATTTCACTGCGACAATTCTAGGAGGCCACTGTGTCAAAAACATACGCCTGTCATGCCAGGCGTAAGGGTGACGCAGTGCCATAGGGATAGGGTGGCCCCATTCATTGCTGGAGTTGTGTCATGCTTGCGACACAACTGCAGCAATGTGTGACTTTGGCGCTGACAGATACGTCAGGATTCCAGATGTAGCTGTCATTGATTGCGACATGGAAAGCCGTACAGCAAATATGGCGCAGCCATGGTGTCGCAAGGAAGGCGCAGTGAAAAGTGTCCAATCGCTGTTTTATTGCAGTGATGCAACACTTTTTATGAATGGGGCCCAGGAATGCGCCCTATTTTATTGATAGGGTGCATTCCTAACCTTTCTGTTTTGACGCAGGGCAGTGTAGCAATATTCCTTGCAGCGCTGTCCAGCACCCAGACATCTTTATGTGGGCCAAAGTATTTGCACCAATTTTAAGACCAGCTATTTTCTGGTCTTAAAAAACTGCCTCTAATTAGCAGCAGTTTTGGGAGGTTATCAATGTACTGGAATTTCATTGTAAATATCGCAAAGTGGGGTTAGCAGCAGTTTTTTCACAGGAACTCCTAGCTTGCACTTCATTTTCGTTAAGTGCCGCTAACAGAAGTGGCGATCTTGAAAATTCACGTTTACGCTGGAAAAGTGCTGCTAACTGCAGTTAGCGGCACTTTGTAAATAAGGCAATAAAAAAAAGCTGCCGTAACGTTAAAAAATTGACGCTACGGCGGTGTTAAGTTCTTGTAAATATGCCCCTTAATGTGTTTTTTCACATGACCAGCGATGAAAAAAAGAACCAAGCCATTGCTAATGTACACAGGGATTATTTAGCCCTTATTTCCTTATTTGCTTACCTATTATGAAATGTGCTTATGAATAAGCACCATTGGTCTGCATATAATTGCTTACTTCACAATAACTATTGTTCTATATGTGTTAACTTACATTAAGGGGTAGATTTACAAACAATATGCACTGGGTTAGCATCACAAAAGTGATGCTAACCAGCACAAAATGTTTTTTTCTAATTTACTTTTCCAGCGCAAAACTGGTTTTGCACTGAAAAGTACCCTAAAGGTAATGCAAAACAGCACGAAGCGCTGCTTCGCATTACTTAGCACCAAGGAGGCGTTACATGAGTGCTACATGGGCATTCCCGTGCAACCACCCATGCCTTTTGACGCAAAACCCTATCTACAAAGAATAGTAGACAGGGTTTAGCGCCAAAAGTAAACACCACTTCAAAGGAGGCACTAACAGGAGAAATGTTTTTATTTCTCCTTTCTTTTCCGACTTTGCATGCGTGCTGAACTGTGCAGCACACATGCAAAGTGGGAAAAGTGTTAAAACTTGTCTAGGCGTAGTATTTTATACAGGAAGGGTACCTTTCTTGTACAAAACCTATGCTAGACTCAGGCACGAACCCTAGCGCTATGACGCTAAGGTGTGTGCCTAGAGCACGGCAGCTGAAATCAGCGCTGGCGCTAGGGAGAGGGGAGGAGAGAGCCATATCTCTGTAGATTTGGTGCTTTCCTGCTCCCTCCCTCTCACCCAATGAAGCACAGCCTCTCTGGGTGCTGCGCTGCGTTCCGTGTCTGTTTTGAAAATCTGGCCCTAAGACTTTAACCAGCCATTTATGGAGCACATGGTCCTACAAAGCACCCACCTTCGCTGCTGGTATCTGGGAGCCTTGACCTATACCCTGAGTTATGAGATCCAGGTCTTCGAAACATGTAGCTGGTCCTGGGAGACAATAGCTGGAACTGTGTTGGGGTAGGTGAGACCCCCTCAACCAGGGCACCATTCACCCACATCTCATATCAAAATAACCAATACTGGCCAATGCAGGCTGAATTCAGATAATAAGAAACTGATGACCCTTCCTGTAGGCTTGTACTGCTCACTATTGTCCTCTGGTGAGCGGATTACAATGATGCAAGGATAGAGGTTGGAGTCAGACCATAAATCTAGCTTTTGAACACTCAGGAGCTTCAGTGGCAAGTTTGCATAATCAACAACATGAATTGCTGTTCAGTGGCATTGCTGAGTACACCTCAGCTCTCCTACTCCTACTTTTAACAATTCACCCACAATCATCTATGTGCCGAGACTGCAGGGCATTGTGGAAATAGGTCCTGGCTCTAACTGTGTGATGCATTTTTTGGCTCAACAGCCTCTGTCTACAACAGCAAACCACAGCAACCCTTGACTCTCTGGCCCAATTCCATCTCAAGCTATGAATGGAAAACAAACCATGCCGCATGTTGATAGGCTACACATGCCCACCTGCCTTGACCATCAGACTGGAAATGAGGGAATGGGCCAACTGCACTGTAAACTGCTGCTTCCAGCATGACCCCGAACCGCTCTTGCATAACTAGACATTCTGCACGTGCAAGTGTGCTAGAAATGTACTGAATAGAAAAGTCCTTCCTGGGGGGGCGTGGCTTGGCGCCCAGCGGTAATGGCGGCGCACGGGTGAAGCTCCCGGAGGAGTCTTGGAAAAACCCAATTCTAGGACCGAGTGGTGACTCGGAGTGGATGACAGATCGTGGATGAAGGATGGGAGAGCAACCTGAAGCCTTCGCTTCCATCAAACCCTAACAGCAAGTAATTTTAAACCGAAAATCTGCTCTCCGTCAGAAACGCAATTTCGCGGCCGCCATTTTGAATTTTTGCCGCGATCGCGGACTTTCCTGATTTGCATCCTAAACCTCTAATAACTCCTGAACTGAAGTTATTAATATATCCTTTCACCTAAAAGTCGCTGGAAAACTCATCATTTAATCGAATTGACTTAGGAAGTTACAGCGAGTTTAAAATTATTTGGAGGTTTGTGACAGGAATGCATGGCGGCCATTTTAAGACTCTTAAGTCATTTGAGTCAGCCTTTACAGAGAGCATTGGTTTTGCGTCACATGTTGCTGTAGGGGAATAAGCGAGATGAGCCCATTACTACATCCACAGACTGTTTTTTGGATGCATTCAGCATAACTCAGCCTCTGATAAGTGTCTGGCCTCTCTACAAGACAAAGTGATATATTGTTGAAGTATGATAGTAATAAGTAGATGAGGATTCTCGGAGATTCTTATCAGTGTTGACCTCAGGTTTTATAAAAAATCCTCAGGAGGAGCGCTTCTTGTACTTCCACACTGTTGACTGGCGACGGAGAGGCTTGTTCAGAGGTTTATGGGCAGAATAAAAGTACCCAGCTCGTCCAGCTCCAAGAAAAACATTTTTATAAAAAATTCTAGAATCTTCACTGAATTTTCTAGATTTGAGGAGTCTTCATTATCCTCACCTCGACAACCAGGAACAACTATGGATCCCCCTCTGGCCCTGCTGGGAAATCTCTCACCAAGCGTCTCAAGAAGGACCCTCCTTCTCCACCCAAGTCAGCCTCACCAGTATCGATGGAGATGCTGTTGGAGGAAATCAGAGCCCTCCGACCCTTTATGGAAGAGACTAACACCAAGCTGCAAATTCTAACAGACAATTGGTCCCGACTGGACACGAGAGTTACAGAAGTTGAAAATACTGTCTCCTCCCTAAAAGACACATGTGAAGGTGTTTCTCAGCTGCACTCTCAGGTATCCACACTCCAGAAACAAATCGAGGAGCTTGAAAACCGTAACAGACGGAACAACCTACGCATTTACGGTATGGGAGAGGGACTTGAAGGTTCGGATTCTCTCACTTTCTTTAAATCCTTTCTCCCTAAACTACTTCATATGCCAGAGGGGACTCAACTCAACATTCAACGAGCTCACAGGTTAGGTCGGATGCCATCTCAAACCAGCTCATCACAGAGACCAAGAGGAGTCATCTTATATTTCTTAGAATATACAGATTTATTGAAGGTGCTTGCGGCGGTTAGAGCTTCTCCAAAAATAACATGGTCAGGCTCGTCTCTATTCTTCGCACAAGACTATGCTAAAGCTACTGCCGACAGACGCAAAGCTTTCCTGAATTTGAGGGCAGATTTACGTTCCTTGGGGGCCAGATACGGTCTTTTCCATCCTTGTCTCTTCAAAGTCACGTATAATAACAGAACAACGGTGTATGAAGATCCAATGCGTTTACAAGGCTTCATTAACTTCTGTAAGACACTCGAAATGGATTCCTCTGGACCCTCCTCTTCATTCAACACTTGATTGACTGTTTCTTCTCTTCTTCTTCCCACAAGTTCTTCAGACTCTGCTTGCTTAACAGCTATACTCCGCCATTTTAGATGCGCTTTTTAGCAGTTGGCGATATATCTGATACGATTGCTATGATGTTACAGAACTATCCACGTTGTTTAGTGTTAAAAGCTGGTTTTCCTGGTTCTGTTTTATGAGATAAATGGTTTACGGTTATGTTTTGAAACATCTCCTAATCTTTGATTGTTATTGTCTCCACAGGTTTTTCTACTCGTGTACCGTGGTTTTTCCTTGGTCCTCCGTTTTGTTGATCCCGGTTGTGTTGCCTAACCCATGTGGTCCCATCCATCCTCCCGTATATCCATGACCCTTCCTTTGTAGGTATGTTCTTTTCCCACACTCCCTCAAGTTTGGTGCTGGGTATGTCTTTCGTTTTTGTCTTTTTCTTTCATTGCTTGTATCCTTTCACGTGCTGGTGTCACATGTATAACTAACTCTTTACACTTCTTGGTATCTATCACTTTCTTGATCATTATAACTCTGCTTATTTCTATCTTTACATCTTCCTTTCGCCCGTTTCTTAGATCTTTCTCTTCTCTTTTTCCTATTTTCAGCTCACATCTCACGCCTTTGTTACATGATTTGCCTATTTTTCTCAACTTTGAAGCTGCAGAAAATACTCCTTTCCTGTTTTGCATATCTCTTATTTCACATTGCTACTACAATGAATTGGACTTATGGTTCATAATTTCAATACAAATTGTTTTTATTTATTTATGTCATTAAAATTGATCACTTGGAACGTTAGGGGATTAAACTCCCCCATCAAGAGGCAGAGAGTCCTCACCTACTTAGCCAAATTAGAAGCCGATATTGTATTCTTGCAAGAAACCCACTTATCGGATGTTGAATCATTAAAGTTGAAAAGGGGCTGGGTGGGGGAGGTCTTCTTTTCCCCCGGTGATGGCAAACGTAATGGAGTGATGATAATGTGCCGTAGATCCCTTTCGTTTACAGTTTTGTCCCAGGACTCGGATGCTGATGGTAGATGGCTAAATGTTAAGTTATCTTTGAAGGGTGTTCCTGTCTCTCTTCTCAATGTCTATGCCCCTACATGCGGAGAACCTTCCTTTTGGCCCACACTGGCTAAGCAAATCACCCAACACATGGAAGATAATTTCATTTTGGCGGGTGACTGCAATCAGACCTTTGATCCGTTTATCGATAGGAATTCCAAAGTTTCTTTCATTCCCAACAAGTCCCATAGATCTTTTGTGCATGCTATTAATCAACACAAACTTTTGGACGCGTGGCGTCTTTGTAACCCAACTACCAGAGAGTACTCTTTTTATTCCCCTTCCCATCAAACTCAATCAAGGATCGATTACATATTTGTATCTCACAACATCTCACAAAATCTTACAAATGCAGAGATTGGTCCCATCCTATTATCAGATCACGCTCATGTCTCGATCGGCCTCGATATTTTACCTAAAGTTACAGGTTCCAAAAGATGGCGCTTCAACAATGCCCTCCTTCTAGACCCAAAGTTTACTGCCTCGTTTACTACCTTTATTGATGAGTTCTACGAGATGAATCAAACAGATTCCATATCATGTTCAACCATATGGGATGCTTTCAAAGCCTCAGCGAGGGGTTTCATAATTGGCTTTGTTGCAAAGAAACAAAAACTTTTCCGCAAATTAACTAAGGATCTCCTTCAAGATATTAAAAGATTGGAACATTCCTTCTACACTTCACATTCAAAAGACTGCCTCACAGCTCTCATAAACGCCAAAATGCAATTTAATAAGAAGTCAATGGAGGACGCCTCATTATATTTGTTAAAATCCAGTGCAAAATTTTACGGGGGCAAAAATAAGGCTGGGAAACTATTGGCTAATTATTTAAAAGTTAAACAAAACAAGTTGAATATTGAGTCCATTTATGACAACGGATTAAACCTAAAATTTAAGGATAATGAAATTTTGAATGAGTTCTCTCTCTTTTACAAGTCTCTGTACGACTCTGAAACACAACCCTCTGAAGATTCTCTCCTGCACTTTTTCTCTGGTATTCAAAAACCTCAAAACACTTTCCCAAATCTATCTTCCCTGGAGTCCGATTTAACATACCAAGAATTGTTAAAGGCTCTCCAACATCTTAAAAGGGACAAAGCACCGGGACCAGATGGTTTCACCGTAGAATTTTACCAACATTTCTCTAAGCTCATAATGCCCAGGTTACATTCTTTATTAAATTCCTTTAGCACATTAGGTAGTTCTTCAGGTTCTTTCTCAGAAGCTCATATTTGCCTCATCCCCAAAGAGGGCAAGGATTTTAAATATTGAAAAGAATTACAGACCTATATCCCTGGTTAACATAGACTACAACATTTTTTCCAAAGCATTAGCCATACGATTAGGCTCATACCTACCTGACTTATTGGGGAAAGAACAATCTGGATTCGTTAAGGGGAGATTTATTACCGACAATACGAGACTTCTTTTTAATGTCTTGTCTAAATCCTCCCATTTAAAGTACCCCCTGGCAGCAATTGCACTTGATGCCGAGAAGGCGTTCGACAGAGTTGAATGGACCTTCTTATTCTATACTCTCAAGTGGTTTGGCTTTGGCCCTAAATTTACCTCCCTAATCTCTCTACTATACTCCAATCCCCGTGCGGCAGTATGTGCCAATGGTTTGATCTCACCATTTTTTGATTTAAGGAGAGGAGTGCGTCAGGGATGCCCACTCTCCCCTTTCCTTTTTAACTTGGCCTTAGAACCTTTTCTCTCCAAATTACGTCAAAATCCTGACTTACATGGATTCCAATCATCTAATTCCCATATTAAACTTGCAGCATACGCTGATGATATTCTGCTTTTCATGTCCAAACCGGATGACTCGATACCTACTTTTTTGGAGGAGGTACAGGCTTACTCTAGTATCTCTGGATATAAATTGAATAACGATAAGTGTGAAATTTTGCCCTTAACTAAGTATACTTTCAAGTCGGATTTTTGTGCTTCCAACTTTACTTGGAGCCCTCACCACATTAAATATTTAGGTTTACACGTGACCTCTTCAATAGCAGACACAGTGGCACTTTGTATGACCAAATGCATACAAAAGGTCTCGGATTTAGTAGCTAAATGGCATCCCCTTTATATATTTTGGTGGGGTAGTCTAGACACTATAAAGATGATGTTGTCACCTATAATTTTATATACCATCTCTAATATTCCAGTTCCTATTCCTAAAAAGTTTTTTAGGAAGATCAATTCCACACTGTCTTCCTTTCTATGGAGCAACAAGAGGTCCAGAATGTCTTTATCTAAATTAATTCGTCCCATTACAGAAGGTGGGGTTAACTTCCCAGATTTTCAGACATACCAGACAGCTTTTCTCCTACGTCAAGCATCCTTTTGGTTACTTGAATCTGTGGACGATTGCCCTTTATGGACCATAACTGAGCATTTCTTCATATCCCCTTTCTCTTTTCAGGAATACCTCTCCTTTTCACGTAAACCACAGGCTTTGTCTACTCCCATAATCAAATTGACCTCGAAGCTTTTGGAACCCACATTTGCTTCCACGCACAATACTATGGATCTATTCCTTAATTCCACAATTTGGCACAACAAAGGCCTAACTATTCGAAGTAAACCTTTCTACTGGAAGACTTGGCGACAGAGGGGTTTGATCTGGATCCACCAGTTATTTGCACAATCAAACTTTTTATCCTTCCCCTCGCTTAGTCAATTATTCGACTTACCTGCCTCGAGCATCCACAAATATAGATTACTTAAAACTGCTGTGATGGATAGATACACTCAATTATCCACCACACCCACTATCTCCACTTCATCAGAACCTTCCTCTATACTTTGCACTTTACTAAAAACTAGACCCAGAGCTTCCACTATATATAAGTATTTACGGGGCGAGGACATTAATAGGCAGAAATCTAAAACAGAGGAGGCATGGGAACGGGATCTCACGTCAACATGGCCAATTTCTTTTGGAATAAAATATGGCTTAAACTACGCAAATCATCCAGGGCAGCTAACACAACACAGATGCTGTTTTTTGTGTACAATAGACTTTTACTTACACCGAGAGCCTTGAGCAAAAGATTTGTGACTGTGTCAGATGCTTGTTGGACATGTTCCTCTTCAAATGCTGACCTATTCCATATGATATTTTCATGTACAATTGTAAAAAAATTTTGGAGGCAAGTGTGGTCTCAAATTAATCTGATTTTCGGAACTAAATTTTCTTTTTCCTTTATTCATGTTTTCTTAGGTAGTCTTTCGCCTTGTTGGGAGAATGTTACACTTAATGTGAAAATTATTGACTTGTTATTAGCGGTTGCATTCCAACAAATTACCGCAAATTGGAAGGATTTCTCTAAAATCTCCTATAAGGCATGGTGGTATACTGTTTGCCATAATCACAGATTGGATACCTCCTTTGTTTATCCTATATTCATGGCAATGAAACGTTTAGATCTGTGGTCACCTGTCACAGTATACCTAGACGTTTGTGCCAAACAATGTTTCCAATTACAACCATCCCAGCAAGAAGTTCTAGAACCCCCCTGAAACCCCCTATATGTCCCTACATTATCTATTAATTACCTACTTACAAGATTCATTCGTACTGTTTAGATTTTTTAAATTTACCCATAAGTCTGATTTCTCATTTCTTATTCTTTACTGTAGCAAAATTTATTTATTGTAATGATTTGTATTTAATGCTATGAACTCTGTATTGACACCTTTACTCTACCAATAAAATTTTCTTTTTGAACTTAGAAAAGTCCTTCCTATAAAGCCTCATGAAACCAGCATTGGCAATGCTAGTAGGTGACAAAAACAAAAAAAAAAGGCTTTTAGATGGTGACTCGTCATTTTGTAGGCGAGTGCACCTCGTGTGCGCACACCTACGAGACAAAGTGTCAATTTTTTGTGTTTAGTTGCTGATCCAAGTCAGATCAGTTACTAAAAACAAAAAGCACAAAAGCTTTTTTAAATTGTTTTTTTTTACAGTGGGCAGGGCGAGGAATCAACACTAGGGAGGGTGAGGGGGCACAGAAGCGACACAGGAAGAGCGGGGACCACAGAAGCAACATGGTGGAAAGTTTCATTCACAATATATGCTTTCTGTGACAATCAGCATTTGCCATTCATGTCATAGCACACTGTGGTCCGCAGAAACTGTGAGGAGAGAAGACTTGCAGTGGGTCTCTGATTGGGAGGGGGACGAGCAGGAGCAAGATGAGCAGAACGTCAGAAACTCCATCCATTCTAATAAAATGGAGTCTCACAAGAAAATGTGGCATAACTATACTGCATTATTAATCACACTTCTAGCCCACCTTATTATGTTGTTTCAAGTGCATCTTCATTAGCTCATCAGTTTCGACCATAAGCATCATTAAAATCACCAATTTGCACAAATAATTTGTCACCCAAATATGCCCATAAGAAAAAACGTTGACATTAGCACTGCATTTGACACAGTCTCTGATACAGTCTTGTTTCAGAGACTGCAGATGGCAGGAGTGCAAGGTAAAACTCTAGATTGGTTCACTTCCTTCTTATCCAATTGCTCTCAAACAGCGAGAACGGCAAATTCCTCCTCTAAGGAAAGACCGTTATTGTGTGGTGTGCTCCAAGTTCTAAAACTAAGCCCCACCTTGTTTAATGTTTATGTGTCTCCCCTTGCCTCACTAAGAAAACAAATTGGGTTATCACTTATGTCGTATGCTGATGCTACCCACCAGGTCGCAAGTCCTAAAAAAAGAAGTGGGGGGACGCTGACGTCACGACAGGAAGTGACGTCACGAAAGGTGGCTTGCACCATCAGACTCATTGCCTCCCCTCGCTCACCCCTAAGATGCGATTGCATCAGAGAAGCCAGCGCGTGAGCAGCGTTCTGAATGAGCTCCGATCTCGCCCCAGAGAGGCCAAAGAGTGAATGTGTGGCTCCATTTGCTCCAGTTATCGAGCTCTCGGTAAAATAAGTGGGGGGACGCCGTCCACCCGCGTGGTACCCCGACTCAAGCCCTGCTACCCACATTGTTGCCTCAGTGGTGGATAAATCTATCGCTGCCTCAAACCTGCATGATTGTCTTAGCTCAGTGTTGAAATGGATGTACGCCAATGAATTATAGCTGAATGGTGATAAGAGGGAGCTGCTGTGTTTTGGCAAATGACTGTCATCGTGCACCAAATTGGTGGCCCTCTGAATTAGGTGACATCCAACTCTAGTCGCAGAAGCTAAAAAGTAGGGGGGTGATTATTGATTACACTCTTAATATTGATAAACAAATAAATAAGGTTTCAGTACCCTGTTTTTTTTTATATCTAAGGATGCTGGTTAAAGTACTCCCAATGCTTTCCAACAAGACTCTTAAAAACGGAGTCCAGGCTACAGTTTTATTGTGCCTGGACTACTGTAATGCTCAAGACTTGGGGAAACCAATTAATGCAAGAGTCCGTTTACAGAGAGTACAAACTTGGGTATTTAAAGCGCTGCACTGGTTAACTATTGACAAAAGAATTCAGTTTCAAATCACTTGTATTTCTCATCGAGCATCCTATAAGGTAGGACCTGAAATTATAGAGAAATTTCAGATCTATTCTCCCTACTGGCCTTTGTAGTCTGCCAATGCTTTCCTGTTTACTGTTCCCCAAATAATCGTGACCCAAAAAGATGGGAGAACTTTTTCTTTCTTGGGCCCTCAAATTGTGGAAGGCTCATCCACTTTAGTTAAGGTGTGAAGGCAATCACTTAAAGTTTCGTAAAGACTTGAAGACATGGTTGTTCCAGTAAACAGGTTGCTATGAGTGGAGAGGTGTGGTGCAGCGGCCAGGGAAGCTGACTTCGGAGCACAGCGCTCACGGTTCGATCCCCGGCTCTGGTGGCAGCTTAGCTCAGCACCATGTGACTCTGGGCAATAGCTCACTTAATTTCCACGACTGCCCCCAGCACCTTGAGACCCGTAAGGGTGAGTAGTTTGCGCTTTACAAATACGGATTTACATTTATGTCAGTCTTGTAGCATCAGGATACACCTGCTAGGGTAATAGTCGTGCTTTATAAAACTACTTCATCATCATCATCATCAAAATATGACTTATGGAGTGCAGATGTTTCCAAATATTAGTGTGGACCCAATAATTCCAGAATCTCTATACCAAGCACCTCATAATTAGTCCTGGGAAAAATGTATGTTACGCAAGTGCATAATTTCCCGAATCTTGCTTAATGCTAGCAGTAGCGTAGCTTGGAGGGCGGGGAGGGGCGGTTCACCCAAGGAGGCTCTGTTTTTGGGGGCAGCGGAAGTGAGCAAGTTGTCTCTGTTGACTACCACCATCCCCCGCCCCCTGAGAACAAGTCGTCCATCGGCCGCCAGACCCCTCCCCCCCAGAACAAGTTGTGCGCTCCTACCTACCCCGCTCTTAGCTGCACCGGGCGGCAAACTTAGGGTCCGCCTCGGGTGGCAATAGATCTAACTACGCCATTGTATGTTAGTTATGTGAAATTCTCAAAATGATGCCATTATGACATGCCAACTTTTGCACAAGAGCATAGAAACAATGAGAGTGACCAGAACCTCAGTGGCTGCTGTGTACAGCATTTGTTTTTTTGCCCTCATATGTTTTCAAAATGTTTGCAAGGACACATTTTGTGCTAACATATAAAGCTACATGCTGGTTTTTATTTTACATAATTTCACATAATTTATTCAGAATTTCATGGAATTAGGTAAAAGCAAATGTTCACTCCCAAGGCCATAGTGAAGACTGCAATGCTTATTTGTAAAATACATATTTAATTAAATCTAAACCGAGCAGCCTCCGTGGACATGCATCAGCAAGTGATGGGAACGTTTTTTTGAATACAGCTATTTTTTTAGTATATTCTGCTCTGAGTTTCTAACACTACATAATAGAGAGCCTGTCCTATTTATGTGTCATGATAAGTGTAGTTAATTTGCGCAATTTTAAATCCCTCCTCTGCTCAGGAAGAGACTGTTTGGTATTCCAGAATGCTATGTTCTTATTTCATTTATATCTTCATTTTATCATGCAACAAACCTGGAAAGCTGCCACATAACTTTGTAATACAAGTCTTCTTAGTTCTGAAAAGAGAGAGCCCTGCTCTGCTCCTGAGTGGGAGGAGAACAGTGGAAGAAGAGGTCAGAATCTCTGAATTTTCAGAACGATTCTGAGCAAAGCCAGAGCCTTCAAAGCTTGAACTTTGGAGACGAATATTAAAAACTGACAATGAAAAAAGTCAGGAGAGAAATATTAGAAAACGAACCAAAAAAACAGAAAGAACCTGAGATCCGTGTGCTTTAAAACTAACCATTCTCAACCGGTAGCTAGTTTTTACCTGTGAATCATTGACACATTAAACCAATTTTAAGCAAGCATTGGCAAAGCCAATAGATCTGAGCTATTGGCTTAGCCAATCAGTTGGGGGTAGAAAAAGGGATTGTGGGTGAGGGTGGACAACGGGAGGGCAGATGGAAGTTAATAGGATGGTAAAAAAGTACTATGAAGCACCCAGTTCTGGCTGTCATAGCGCTTTTTTTCCTTATGTCGGTTTGAGGGGGGATAAGAAAAGCGGATTCTAGGAGAATGAGAAACACAGACTGGGAAGAGGGGACAGAATACGAAACATGGATGCCTGCGGGTGGGAGTTGAATAAGAAATACAGACCGCGGCGGGTGGAAGGAGTATATGAAAGACAGGGCAAGTGGTAAGTCACGAATCAACACTGACGGAGAGGTAGAAGGGGAAACAACAACACAGATGTGGGAGTGGGAAGAGAAGAATCAAACCAGACAGGGCAGGAGGGGAAGAAGCAACATAGAGGGAGGGGTGGGAGGGAAAGAAGCAACATGGAGGAGGGGTGTGGATGCGAAGAAGCAACATGAGGGTGGTGGGAGGGGAAAAAGCAAAACTGACAAGGTTGGGAGGGGAAGAGGCAAGGAAATTAAAAATAGTACCTCAATCACAGCACCAGCAACGGAAAGACCCTAATTTATATGAAGCAATCAGTACTTGCTCCATACTCCTGCCGAAAGAAGAGCAAGTAAAGCTGGCTTGTGCTACCCAATAGAAGGCAGCAAATGAGAGTGACAATGAAGCCTACGAATGGTAAGCACTAGGCAGGTTCCAAGGCCTTTGTATAGCACTATATCTCTCTCAAGCAGGAGCACATGTGCTAAAGAATGCGCTGACGCAGGCAAGACATAAAAACTCAGGGCCTCATTTAAAACAAAATGACACAGTGCAGCGCCACAAGGCATTTTGCTGCACCGAGCTGCTTCATTTCAAAAGAACTGGGATGCGTCCTATTTACAACAATATGACACATCTCTGTGCTTTCCCCTGCACAGGTGCACAATTGGCTGCCATGCGCCCACGCAGGCACCCTTGCGTTATGTTGCAAGGGTGCCTGCGTTGTGGGATGATTGTTTTACAAAAGCAATCATTGATGGGGTTTTCCTCTTTCTATGTGTGCTGCAGAATGCAGCACACATAGAAAGAGGAAAAAACGGGGAGAAATAAAAGTATTTCTCCTTGTTGCGCCTCCTTACGCCTCCCCTGAGAAGGCGTAGGATTCTGAAGCATTCCCAGGTTTACGAAACGTTTTAAATCTGGGAATGCATCAGAATACATGGGTGTTGCATGGGAAAACCCACAGCAACACCCATGGTACGCCTTTTTCATGCAAAGTAATGCGTGAAAAGGGGCCGTATTTACAAGGCCATGAAAAGCCACGCAGGGTGGCTTTGCGTGGCCTTGTAAATATGGGCCAGCACACTGCGCTGCCGGTGCATCAAAAAAACTGATGCAACAGTGGCACAAGAGGCTTGTAAATAAGCCCCTCAGGGCGAAAGAGGAAAGGCCTATACATCTCAAGAGCAAGTACAGGAGAGTACCAAGTGCACATCTGCTGAGTCTCCATTTTGTCAACTGGTTGTTTTGAAGAGGTATGCCAGACGAATGGGTTCCACAGAAATGACCACAGTAATGTAAATAAAAGTAAATAGCTATCCTTATTTTTTTTTTATTAAAAAGGGCATTTCAATTAACAAGCATTTACCATTGTTGCAACTGCTGTACTATTTACAGATTTCAATTTTACACAACCACACTCATAAAATACATCCTTTTGTGTAGGTATAAATGGGGCATGAGCGTTGGCAGTGGTCAGTAGGAAGAATCAACCATTGAAATATCTATACCACCATCCTTGGAGGAGGAATGGCAGGGTTTGAAAGGAAGAAATGATTTGGGGTTAACACAAACATCTGATGATATTTATAATGCCACAACAATTTGTGATCTTGTGAGCCTCCCCACTTGGTAGACAAAAATTCTGGTGGCTAAAAACTACTATTAGGCTGCAACATAACTGTCAACAAAAAGCAGTAATTTGGATTGAATACAAGGTACTCAGTCTTCCTCTGATCCTAATTTCAGTATTTCAGTCTCAACCTGATAGGGGCCTGATTTGCAAAGATAAACTTACACTTATGTGTAAGTTTACAATTTTTTTGCAATTCACAAAGCAATTTTATGAGTTGAATCTTAACCGCTTAACCGCGGCGGCAATTCTGCTGCGGTGCGGCGGTTTTATTGAGTGGGCGGGGCCGCGTCAGCCAACGCACGTGTGCAACACTACGGAGGTAGTGCTCGCGATGGCCGTTGGCCGACAGAAGCAGCGAAGGGGTTAATGACTGTTTATGTTTCTATGTGTGGAGTTTCTGCCAGGAGTATGGAGACTCCGCAGTCGTAAATATACTATTCGTAAATTTGCTTTGTGAATTGCAAAAAATTGTAAACTTACACAAAAACGTAAGTTTACCTTTGTGAATCAGGCCCAAGATCTTTATTTTGTTTAAACATTTTTATTGATTTTAACAAACAGTTCCCAAAAGTGGTACACAGCATTTAGCCCAAGGGACATCATCGTTTACGACATGACAGCTGAACAGTAAAGCAATAATGCAGGAAAACATGGCATGACAAGCGCTGGGCTACATAGCAACTCTGGGCCCCTCATACCGTGTGTGAGCTGTATATTTCAGGGCTGCCAGAACGTGTATCAACAAAAACAGACCATGGCCTGGCTGAACAGGACTCCAACTGTATCCCTCTGTATCCAGCCCAGTCCTTCCAAACTTTATAGTGTTTCTGGGGCACCCCCTTGCCAGGTAAATCGGGCATTCCAATCCTATACAATAATCCTTAGTTCTAGACATCAGCAATAGGAGTTTTTCTGTTTCTTTACATCCTGACAGCCTCAAATATACTGCGTTCTATTGGCTTAACGCAACCTTGTAATAAAGGCCCCCTTTCACACTAGACTTAGCGTGAAAGAGGTGAGCAATGGGTGTTGCGGTGGGCGTTCCGCCGCAACACCAATTGATTTTGAAGCTTCCCCCTATTTACAAGGGTAGCGTAAATAGGAGGCTTGTATGTGTGCTGCATTGTGCAGCACTCATAGGAACAGCAAAACGCCATGAATGATTGTTTAGCACTATAGTGCAAGGGTGCTTGTGTTGGCGCTAGGCAGTAGAATTTAGCGCCAGTGCAGGGAGAAATGCAGGAAAGTGCCGTATTATTGTAAATACGGCGCATCCCTGCATTTCTAAAGTGACGGAGCGTGGCGTCAGCAATTTTGGAACTAACCCGCGCTCCACCACTTTCTTGTAAATATGCCCATTAGAGTTTCCACTTTTGCATTCCTAGCACTAACTCAACAAATGGGGAAGAACAGGTTGGCCATATTGCAGGTTCCAAACTGGGTACAGAGACCTGCTGCTGTGTCAGTTCTGAGGCGAACAATACACATGCTAGCGCCCAAAAGGACTCTCCTGATGGTTCAAATCTTTATATACTTCCACTTACAAGTTGCAATTTTGGGAATCCTCCATGCTCGGGAGAGGTAAAATGGATCTTTTCCACTGTGCTCAGTATTAGAGCTCCCTGTAAAATTAAAGTCATCAATACATCACAGTCTTTTATAATTTCCGAAGAGTGACGAGAGGTTTATATAGTTTTAAAGGCTTTATTTAGAATAGAGATCTGTGCAGTAGCAGCGATCACAAATTAATAAAAGAATCACCTCAAGGTACCTAAGGAAAGAAATCAAGCAGCAAGTCTACCGGATGGGTAAAGGGGAAAATAGAGGTGTGTGTGTCTAACTAGCTAGGAACACTCGTTATTACAATCTTTTAATACATGTATCAAATCTTGTAGGCACCTTCACTCAATGTCCAATCAGAACGGCCCATAAGGTGACCTTGTCAGTCATACGATGCATCTTCTTCTGATTCCCACAGTTGGCACTCTCGTCATCTGGAGTGATATAGTTTTCTAACATAATTGTTACATGAGAGAAGGTTCCCATGAGAACCTCTTACCTAATCTACAGACGAATTATGAATTTTAATGCAGAAACAAAGGCTCATCAGCAAATATGAAAACATATATCAAATTAATTCTAACACAACATTCATAAGTCTACACAATCTTTTATTCTTTAGAGTTTCAATGAGTCTATTATTCTTAGTGGAAATGATCTAACATGGGATGAGAGGAACTAAATGAACATAATATTAAAGTCAGCACACCAAGATGACATCAATGTTAGACTGTTGCACAGAATACTTTACAATGAGCAAAGGTCGAAAAAGAAGCCTCAGGCCTAGTCACTGCACAGGCTAAAGTATAGTTTCTTGGTGCAAACATTTTTAAACATGCAAAACGCAATTTTCAATAAAGCATTTCTAATAATGTTATTCGCGTCTACAATTTGTCATTATACGTTCTAATTATTTGTATACTAAAGGTGTTCACACAATTTGTGAGTTATTTCTAAAACGTGCATTTCATTTGGATGTAAACATGTCCTAAAGTGCATTTCTAATAGAATAAGATAGGTTGAATTCTAAATAAGTGGTAATTTCTCTCAAACTCCCCCCCATTTGACGATGTATATCATCACAATAACTGTTGGTTTCACCTCCACAACTGAACCTAAAATGCAGTTTCGCCCTCCAATTTATCCTGTTTCTTTCTCTTTACCCCCCCTTGTGTGTTGTAGTGTTTTCATGTAGTCGTCATTCATTATTCCCATTAGACCCAAGTCCTTTTCAAAACGTCTTTGTTGGTAAGCATCAAGTCTCTTATGGAGTTTATAGCTACAGGCGAAATATAGGGCATATAGGAGTATCAGGCATAACCCAACAATTAATATGGGCATTAATATTGCTTTTATTATTCCCTCCTCAGCTGTTGAGAACCAGTTGTCATTGTATTTAAACCTTTCCCGAAGGTTTATATATAGTCTTGGTGTTTCCAATTCTTGCATTTCAGGTCTCAAATTTGATATGTTTCCTGCAAACTCTGCTATTTTCCTACTTTTGTCTGGAATATATGAACAGCAGTGAGTTAGCTTCAGAATGTGACAGACCCCCCTTTTCTCGGCCGACAGGATGTCTAATGCGAGACGGTCTTGCAAAACCATAGACCTTATAGCAATTAGTTCTGTATTAATTAGTAATAAAGATCCAGATGCACTAGTTGCTATTTCGTCCACTACTGTTGCTAGTTTTCGGATCTTTTCCTCATTTAATATTATCCCCACTGGTGGTATCACTGCTCCAAATATATCTCCTGCTAATGAAGCTGCATTTCGCTTATGTCTGTGTAGTGGTTTTAGAGTTAATGCTTCTATACTAGTGACATGATACAATTTTGGAATTAATATACATAAATAGCATGTTCCTTCCCAGTCAGCCGGTAATAAAAAGTAAGTATTTTGTCCACAAATGTAGTATACCCCAGGAATAAGTTCCCTGTCATATTTGCCAAGTTCCTCCCAAAAGTTTGAATGTGTGGTCACAACTGCTAATTCCTACACGTCTTGTTTGTTTTTGTGTTCGCCTCTTATAAAAGCAAACCTTCCCTTTATGTTGGGTGTCTAATCTAAGTTTTGGATATGTTAATTTTCTTCTAAATTCATTTTCCTCCTTTTATCCATACATTTTCTATTACATCTTTCTTTTGCTCAGCAGTCTTTTTCATGTTCATGTATCTTTCTTCTAACATCTGGATATCTGCCTTTTCTCTACAGTGTTTACTGGTAAATGCGGGTACCAAGCTGTGCCCATTGTTTTTCTTTGTGGGTGTAAATTCATGCTTTCCCTCAGGGGCACTTGTGACAGCACTAAGTCATAATTGAAGTAAAAATATTCGAAATGTTCTCGCCTATAAAATATTGAAAGCAAAATGCTACATGAGATTGCATATGATAGGGGTAAATGATAGTAGGTGACTTCATCTGAAACTGAAGATGGTAAATGTGCACAAAGATAACAATCCTTAATATCTAAAGCAGTTGTATATTCTTGCACTAAACTAGAATCAACATAAGTAGAGTAATCTTCTCCTCTAAAATTCCTAAAGTTTTTAGTAAAAGGGTTGTTTCCAAAATACTGTGCATAATCATTAGTAATGTTAACTCTAGGTGTTTCAGGTTCAGGGGTCAAATAGAACCCTATTATTACTATAGATGTCATGATAACTTACTACAAAAACCACACACATAATGCATTTACAATGCCTTCTAATGCAACACATCCTTCTGATTCAGTAATTTAAATTGCTTCTCTTTTTTTTTCTTTCTTCTTTCTTTTCTTTTCTTCTGGACAGATCCCTAACCGACAATCCTTAACCCTACTCCATGTTCTTCTGATATGTTATCCCTATTCTTCTGTAACTTTCTTCTCGGACCTAGGTTAGTCTTCTGAAAAACAAATAACTAAAATAACAACTGTCTAATAGACACAGTTCAATGTTTGATCTTGTTTCATTGGACTCCTTTCTTTATTCTTGTGAAACTTTTCCCAATAGTTGTTTTCTTTTCTTTTTAGAGAGGTTCTAACAGTTTCAGGATTTTCCGTGCATATGTCTTCCAAAGTCACATTCAATGCTGGGTTCACGTGATATGACCATTCAGGAGCTGAATATCTTCTGCAAGGAATTTGAGTTGTTTGAGATCTTCTCAACACCTGATGATTTGAATCAAGCGAATTGTCATCCTCTGTTTCACTTTCTTCAGGTACTGTTTCTGGAATACAAGCAATTGATGAACTTCTCTTCATTTCCTTTGTATTCAAACTCTCTGGCCATTCAGCTTGTCGACATTGTCTTTTAGCTTCAGAGCTTGTTTCTTCAGCAGTGTTTGGTTTTCTTCCGAAATCTGTTTTAGCCTCTCTGATTTCTTCACTGGAGACTTTGGTCCCACTTTGCGATATTTCAGAAACTTGTACTTGTCTTTCGTCTTCACCCCCTACCCCTTCCTGTACCTCTGCTTGTTCTACTGCTAGTTCTTCTGCCTGCCCTCTTGCAGGTGCCACCGCTCTGTCTGGTCTTTCCACTGGTGGGGCAACCACTAGTGCTCTTCTTCCAGGATCATAGAAAAATGTAAATGACATTTGGATGTCGGAGGATGGGAGACCAGTGTTGCCATATAGCTTGTTGTTTCCAATGGCTAGGTACTACCATGGGTACACACACTTGGGGAGAGATGCAATGGTGAGGCTCTTCAGACAAAGTTGGTTGAATCCAAGATTCTGAATAATTGCTGAGGAAAATTGCAGGAGATGCGTCACAGGCCAACAATTGAAGGGTGGGAAAAAGGCACCAGTCAGAGGTACACATTTAGTGAGATCAGGTGGTCCCTTTAACATGTTACAAATGGATTTTATCGAGATGCCTGATTAAAACAGGCTGAGGATATCCTTGTTATTATCTGTGTATTCTCCCGATGGGTCGAAGCCTACCCGACGAGGAGAAATTACAGTCTCATTGTAGCTGAACTGTTGCTACGAGAAATCATTCCTAGGTTTGGAATGCCAGTCCTTCTTGAGTCAGAGAGAGGAACGCACTTCAAGAACGAAGTGATGATCATGCTATGTGCTGCTTTACAGATTGAACAAAAATTACACTGCGGCTACAGACCAGAAGCGTCAGGTATTGTTGAACAAATGAATGGAACAATAAAGTCCAGATTTGCGAAGGTTTGTGCTTCGACATCATTGAAATGGCCAGATGCATTACCTTTGGTACTGATGAGTGTCTGATGTATTCCAGACAGAAAGACTGGGATATCTCCACATGAAATTCTCATGGGAAGGGCCATGATGTTGCCTGCTGTTCCAACTAATGCTTTGGAGAACATCACTGATGATATGATTATGGACTACTGCAAAGCCCTCGCTGATGTGGTTGTTCTGTTTCTCATGAGATGTCAGCTGCTACACCAGATCCCCATCATGAACAGTGCCACAACCTCAATGCTGAAGATTGGGTCGTCAACAAGAAGCACGTTTGGAAGACTTGTCTTGAACCCAAATGGAAAGGCCCCTATAAAATTCTGCTTACGACAAACACTGCTGTTAAATGTGCTGGAGTCCCAAATTGGATTCATGCCTCTCACACCCAGAGAGTGAGCAATCCTGAGGAAAACCTCTTTGCACCCATAATTGCCCAAAGTCGTGAACTACACTGAAGCCATATTGGCTAGTTGTAAGTATGGTGACTTATAATTGTGCAGATAAACCACAGCCTTGTGTAAGAGCAATCAGTTCAGCAACTTGTGCAGAAAAGACAGCCTGGAACCAGGACACTGCAACCACATCGTTTATAGTGCACACAGCATATGATGCTCTCAGTGTGCCATCATTGCTTCGCAGGCTTGAACCATCAACAAATAGGACATAATCGGTCTCAATCATTGGTACATCCTTTATGTCTGGATGTGGTTTTGTACATAGTTCAGTGACACTTAGACAATCATGGTCAAAATCATCATCCTTGTCTTCTTGATAAATTACAGGCAAAAGAGTAAAACATTCAACACATTACATCGTCTTATGGTGACATTTTCAGGCGCAAGAAGACTTAGCTCATATTTACTAAGTCTATTATGTGTCAAATACTGTGTTTTCATTCTGGTAAGCAATAATTCAACAGAATGAGGAACCATCACAATCAATGAGTATCCCAACACTATGTTTTTGCTCTTTTCCAGACTTACACTCACTGCGGCCACCGCCTTCAGGCAACTGGGGAGTCCTGACGCTACAGGGTCAAGGGTGGTTGAAAAGTAAGCCACCGGTCTTCAGGCTCCTCCAGGCATCTGTGTTAATACTGAGAGTGCACACCCATCTCTTTCACTGCAAAACAGAGTGAAATCTTTGGTATAATCTTGCATTCCTAGAGCTGGGGTGTGACACAATTTATCTTTCACCTCCAGGAAGGCTTTGGTACATTCTCTATCCCAAGGGAATGGGTCGGACACATCTCGATGTGTTAACCTCAAGAGAGGATTTGCTGTCAGGGAAAAATTTGGTATCCATTGTCGACAGTAGCCAACCATTCCCAAAAACATTCTGAGCTCTCTCTGTGTTTGTGGTAGATTCATCTGCAAGATGGCTTCCAATCTCTCTCTGGTGACACCGTTCTGACTCCTGTCGTAATTATGTGTCCCAGATAGTGAACTTCTTTTTGACAGTACTACAATTTACCTGGAGACACTTTGTGTCCATTCTCAGCCAGGTGCTTCAATAATGCAACGGTGTCGTTTTTGCAAGCTTCTCAAGACTCTAAGGCTATTAGCAAATCATCGATGAACTGTACAAGTGCAGAATCACAAGGCATATGCAAAGATTAAGATTTTTCTTCAGAATCTGACTAAAAATGGAAGGACTCTCAGTGTACCCTTGAGGGACACAACACCGCGTGATTGTTCTCTGTTGAAACACAAATGAGAACAAAAACTGGCTATCTTCGTCCAAAGGCACTGAGAAGAAAGCCTGGCGTAAATCAATGACTTTAAACCCTTCTGCAGTACATAGAATTTGGAAAAGAACAGTAGCAGGATTTGGTACAACAGGGCAACAAGGCACCACAATCTCACAAATTTTTCTCATTTCCTGTACTATTCGATATTTCCTGTTTGGTTTTTGAATTCCCATTATAGGAGATTTGCATGGGCTGCCAATTTATTCCTTCAATATTCCCTTTTGGAGCAGATCTTCAATTACAGGCTGTATCCCAACAATTCTTTCTGTGGACAACGGATTAGGTGGTGTTCATGGGAAAACTGCATTTGGCTTTATTTGGATATGGACTGGTTCTACACCTTTTATGAGTCTGATATCTTTCCCTGTAAAATCCCAGACTTCAGTATTCACTATAGTTCTGAGATCCTCTGGTAGTTCGGCAACTGTCTACATGGTAAACATCCCTACATCAGTGTTTAGTTGAATTAATTTGGAATCAACATCTTCATCATGAGTTTGAAACACAACACCATCCGGTGTGCAATAGATTGCACAGTTCAATTTGCACAATAAATCTCTTCCTAATAAATTTAATGGACTGGAATCACAAACTACAAATTGGTGTTTTTCCTCAAAGGTTCCCATTTTAATGGGAACCTCTTCTGAAATTGGATTGGACATTTGTTTATTTGTAACTCCAACAACTTGAATTGCTCTTCCCGAGAGAAGTAAGTCTGGAACTTCCACTGTTCTAACTGTGTATCAGAAGCGCCTGTATTAATCAAAAATGATACATCATGACCATAGACATTTGCATCTACATAAGGGCCACTTTGGTCTACCTCTACGACTGCACCAAGTACACAGTCCTCTTCCTCTCTCAGGGTCCGTCATTGTGAAGTTTCAGAACCAAAATTATCAATTTCAAACAAAGGAAAGTGTCCTAACACATCCTGATTTAAGTTCTGAACTTGTGGCATGACATTTTTATTTTGATTTGGGTTTAATTTTGATAACTGATTTACATTCATTCTGGGATTTCCCATTTGACCTGGCATTGCAGGAGTCATTTGATTCTGACCATGCATTTAATTTTGAGACTGACGTATCTACATTCTTTGACCTGTCATTCCCTGTATATTTTGAGTCTGCCCTGCAATATTTTCAGGATTAAACCAACATTCTCGCTTCCAATGCTCCACCCTATTGCAAATGTGACAAGCAGTAACTTTCTTCAAAGCGGCTATATCGGTTCCTGATCCCACACCTGTAGGAACACCTCTACCTCGTCCCCGAGATACTCACATTCCATTTGGATTTGTCACAAATCCTGCTTGTGGGGCAATAACTCCCTGCATCATACCCTGATCTCCAACCATCAATGGAACTTGAAATCCTTTTTGAGCCAACTTCGTCTGTGCTAACATGAACTTTTCCTTAATCCTTCTCTGCTTTGTATCCAATTCATCACTACAATATTTTGTATTTCGCAGGATTTCATATAGCGATTTTGACTGCCAACAGATGACATTTTGTGTGATATGTGAAATAATCTCAGGCTTTAATCCCAGAACAAACTGTGTCGCAAAAATACCCATATCCTTTTCTTCAGGATATTGACTTCCACTGTGCTGTTTAAAAACCTGCAACAACCTTTCATAGTATTTGTGAGCAGTTTATTTCGGTTCCTGAGTCGTTCTTTTAATTTTCAACCAGTCTATGCCTTTAGGAGGAATCTTTCTTTTTGGGAAAGTTATTACTGCCTCGTATTTCTCCATCACTAAAGGTGACAGAACTCCTGTTCCCTTCCCTCTATGGGGCTCAACCTTTGGCCATTGCACAGAAATCTTACACTCAGACCACAAATCCACTGGAACCACTATGTCAAAGAATGTATACAGGTCTTTCCACAACACTTTTGAAACTTTAATAAACCTTTCCACCTGATCATACAACTGCACTGACTTGTCTCTCAGCTTGGGAAAATTGTTTATGAATGCAGTCAAATCACCTCTTGTCCATGGAACATGTACATAAGTACCCCCAACTGACCTTCGCAGGAGGTGCCGCCATTCTCCCGCGCCCGGAGGCACATAAAGGCCTGCGCGGCTCCCGCTTTGCGGGAACCGCTTCTATTTGCCGCGAGGGGACCACTGATCCCAGACTGCCCTGCTGACCTTCGCACCAGGAGGTGCCGCCATTCTCCCGCGCCCGGAGGCGCATAAAGGCCTGCGCGGCTCCCGCTTTGCGGGAACCGCTTCTATTTGCCGCGAGGGGACCACTGATCCCAGACTGCCCTGCTGACCTTCGCACCAGGAGGTGCCGCCATTCTCCCGCGCCCGGAGGCGCATAAAGGCCTGCGCGGCTCCCGCTTCGCGGGAACCGCTTCTATTTGCCGCGAGGGGACCACTGATCCCAGACTGCCCTGCTGACCTTCGCACCAGGAGGTGCCGCCATTCTCCCGCGCCCGGAGGCACATAAAGGCCTGCGCGGCTCCCGCTTCGCGGGAACCGCTTCTATTTGCCGCGAGGGGACCACTGATCCCAGACTGCCCTGCTGACCTTCGCACCAGGAGGTGCCGCCATTCTCCCGCGCCCGGAGGCGCATAAAGGCCTGCGCAATTCCCGCTTCGCGGGACGCGCGCGGGCGCGCGCCGGGCAAAGCACGGGCCAAGGGCGGGCCCGTCTGAGCCCGTCCGTGACCGGATAAGGCTGGGCTGGGCCAGGGCTCTTGGTTGGTTGCCCAATATGCAGAGAGGAGTCTGAACTTTAGTGGATAACAAGACATAAAAGGTAAGAAGATGGGGAACGCAAGACTGTTATGACCACGAAGGCCAGGCCATTAACCTCATCAATTACGAACTTTTTAACGACGGCGATGGGGGCCATAACAAGTGAGATAGAGTCTGTAGAGGAGAGGTTGGGGGAAACGCATCGGGCCCTGCAGAATGGCACTACAATGACAATAGTAGGCGAGCATGTCAGAACATTAGAGGATAGAATATCATCTACCAGTTTGGAAGTTAGTGGTGATGAAGTTAATATTGGCACTGTTCAGGAGGGGGGATTCGTGGACACTCTCTGCCCACCGCCATCCAAAAAACCTAAGGCGTGTGGGAAACCCAAGAAAGACACAGACCCTATAGTGACACGAAAGAAGACCCTGGCTTCAACACGCAAGCCAGTAACACGAGCAACAGGTACCACTAAGGACCTTACTAACATCGAGTGCATGGGGGACAAGGTATTATTCAACCACTATACAAGCTCGATGGAGGCTATCATTAAATCAATCTTAGACCCCCTGGTAGGTGTACTGAACAGCATTGATGCCTCGCTAAAAACATTAATTGGTTCAAGTAACTCAAAGATCAACACAGGCCCTGAGACTTTAATAAACTCTGTCCCAAATACAAACCTGGACCTTTCTCAGGCAATTCCACTCTCCCAGACATCAGGCCCCGGTGTCGGTGAGGCAACTAATATAGTGAGCACAAGGCATACATCTAAACAACCTGATAAAGTATGGCCGGAACCTTCATTAGCAAATATAGAACGAAGCGATAACATTCCTACTGGCAGAAATCATAACACTTTCTTAGCTGGTGTGAATAATAGCCCAAGAACACTCCATCTACCCCCGGAAGCTACCCCTTATGTCGTTGTTCTTAAAAACGTCCCACCTCTGCCTCACAACAAGACAGAAGATTGGAAACAGCTTAAAAACAAAACGGTGCACTGGTTGGCGAAGACTTTGGATTGGCTAGGCTGTGAAGTTTTAAATGGCAAAATTAACAATGTAGAACGTGTGTCATGGGTGGGCTCTCAGGTGAAAACGGAAATGGGTGATTGTATTGTTGTAAATTTCAGGGACAAAAATGTTGTGCATTGGCTCACGGACAAACTCTTTTTGAGTAATAACATGGGGGGAACTATCGAAGCTGTACCACTAGGTTATTTTTACAGGCCACCGCCAAATGCGGGCATTGACCAGGCACACTCCCAAAACCAAATATTTCCCCCATTCAAGATGTCAACTTTTAATTCTTTTTCTCCTCTAGAACAAGTGGATTGACTGAATGGCCAGCTGTTTAGGGAGCCTGGTAATCAAGATCTAAATTTAACTCCTTTGCAAGCCCTAACTGACATGGAAAGAGATATTTGTCTTGTACCCTTAAATAGCCCACCTTCTCTCCCTAATATCAAAATCTTAAATAATCTCCATTATCCAAATGAGGAATGTTTACTGACCCCGATAATCCACTTTGGGCCCATTTCCTCTAGTCCACTTAATGATGGAGCATTAGAAGCTGTGAACCCTACTGCAATAACCAAGATGATGACAGTAGAAGGGTGCACAATAGATACCGGCCGTGTCGAGAATAAAGATACTTCACATATCAGTACATCTACATATGGTAGTCTCTTCTGGAATGTGGCGGGTTTGTCAAACAAATTAGGTATTAATGACTGGGTAGAGTTTGTTACTAAATTCAGCATAATTTGTTTACAGGAAACTTGGATGCGTGAATCAGCGTATATAAATGGTTTTTACTCTGTTTATACATCGGCTAGACCATCTGAGGGTGGACATGATAAAGGCGGCCTACTAACTCTGATTTCTACAACATTAAATGGCAGAGTCAGGAAACTGCAGCTGGATTCTCCGCACTTCCAGATCATAAACATTATATTGAAGAGAAACTTAATCCTTGTGGTTATTAATTTTTATCATAATAATTTTAACAGTGCAAATATCACTATTGCCCGGGAATTAGAAATTGCACTTAAGATACACATTGAGGAGTTAAAAACGGATTATGTAATCCTTTGGGGGGGTGATTTCAATTGTAAACTGTGCTCACTGTCTAAATGCGAGGCCTGTCATTATCTAACGAGGGATATGAAGGGCGGTTACCACTTTGAGCACACTCCTTGTGGGAACACTTTCAATTTTCTACTGTCAAAATTCTCACTTTTCTTGACTTTAGATCTCATTGAGTTTTTAAACTCCGATGTGGTAACATATGTTGGAAGAGGTATGGGTACGTTGATTGATTTCATTATTTTGTCTGATTATTTTAAGTCTGAAACTATGGTTTTTAACATATCTAAAAATCATTTTAGTGACCACTACCCACTAACATTACAATTATCGATCCTAGTAGATTCTCCCACCACACCAGTCAAGGTAGTTCCCTTATCCTATACTAAAAACAAGGGGTTAACTCGGAAGTGGTCCACTGTTAATCCAGATAGCATTCTGGGAAAGATTATAGAGAGTAATTTTGTGCAAGTACTGGACTGTCTGGATGAAAATTTAAGTGCTACGTCCATGATCAGATCGTTTAATGTAATAACTGAGACGATAAAGGCACTCTTAACTAAAGATCAATCAAATATCTCACAGAAATATAAAAGGTGGTTTGACAGGGAATGTTCCCAATTACATAGTAAACTAATCAAGATCTTAAAAATCAAACCACGAGATGGGGTGGGAGTGAGACAGGCACGCACGGATTATAAACGCGTACTGGAAAAACGTAAGAAGGAAATTAGGCAAGAGGCATGGGGCAAATTATATGTGGCATCCCAGAGTAAAGATTCCAAACTATTTTGGAAAACTGTTAATGATGAGTACTTTGGTGATACAAAAAATGGTAATGTTGAAGCAACAATAATGCCCGAACTGTGGGTAAAACATTTTTCAGGCCTCTATAGCAACAGCACTGAAAGATATTGTGCTGCCCACTCCCAATATGAGGTATGCCCTTTAGAACCCCCAAATCTAGATGAGGTAAATAGGGCACTTTCTCAGACTGTAAAGAATAAGGCCCCTGGGCCGGACGGCATGCCCGCCGACCTATTTCTAGCAAATATCCCCCTCTGGCTCCCGCTATTAACAAATATATTACGATGTTATGCAGCTCAGGGCCCACCAGAGTCATGGAGATCAGTTACAATAGTTCCCATATTCAAAAAGGGTGACAGATCTGACCCAAAATGCTATCGACCAATTTCTTTAATCGACAGCACCTGCAAGATTATGGGTCGAGTAATACTGGAGAGACTGGAGACTTGGGTCACAGAAAATGGGAAGCTCTCCGCTGTTCAGTATGGATTTAGGAAAGGCCTGGGCACTGTAGAACAGTGCCTTAACCTGCTCCTGGTCATCGGTAAATACACCATGGCTAAGTCAGGGTCCCTATATATGGGATTTATGGACCTGACATCCGCCTTTGACTGGGTGCAGAGGGGGAAACTGTGGGAAAAAATGGTCCTTATGGGCATTAACCCTTCAATCGTCCATTTTTTAGCTGCAATGCATCAGGGTGTCACAGGGAGAGTACGCTATGGAGCAACTGGCGAGCTCACTGGACCTATAAAGATGGATTGTGGGGTCCGACAGGGATGCGTTCTCGCTCCCTTCCTATTCTGCTTATATATAAATGATCTAGAGAGCTATATCAGAAGTGGAAATGTTGATGCCCCCTCAATAGGTCAGAGGATTCTACCAGCCCTGTTATACGCGGATGATTGTGTCCTAATGTCAAGAACTGGGGTGGGTTTACAAAGGCTTTTAACCAGTTTTAATGAATTTATGAGCGATCTTGGGCTAAAAACAAACGTTGGGAAATCACATGTGTTGGTAGCAGGAAAGGCTCCCTCTAGGATGAAAACCTTTTACATAAAGAATGATATATTACGTCAGGTGCCAACTTTTTCTTATTTGGGTATTCTTTTTAATGAAAAAAATACATGGTCCCATTTAGTTAATGCCAGGATTGGGGGTTTTAATAAAAATATGGAGGCCATCTTTAGGTTCACCCAAAAATTAGGCACTCGCCCCATAAAAGTAATTGTTGACATTTATAAGGCACGAACCTGCGTCGTTACACTATATGGCGCTGGAGTTTGGGGCTGTTCAAACATACCGGGCCTCCAAAGAGTAGAGAACTTAACACTAAAACGTGTGCTGTCATTACCTAAAAGCACCCCCGCCACTATGTGTCACAACGAATTAGGCATTACTCCACTATCTTTTCGTATGCAATTAGCCCCATTGATGCTTTGGCGTAGCATCTGGGTAAAAGAAGAACCAGCCCTGAATCGTGACATAATTTTAGATTGCTTGAAATTGGACCATGTCAAAAAAATCCCATGGCTCTCTAACTTGCAGGATCAACTGGTGAAGCTGGGATTACAGGACTGTTTTAAACGCCCGGGAAATATAGCAGCAATTCCCAAGGCTAAGCTTAAAAGTGATTTTCTTTTACTTTTGAAGCACGAAAGAGATAGCCTAGAGTTGGCAAAAAAAAGAGTTGTTGAGCATTCATTGTTAATCAGCTCCCCACGAATTGAATCCTATCTTTCTTTCTATTTTAACCAAGCAAAGATATTTTATCTGATCAGGTTCAGGATGGGTATCGCTCATTTATTGGTCTCATACCCACGCGATGCATATTGTGACGCCAAATTAGATCTGTGCCCATGTAACTCAACTTCTGCACAAAGCACCTTGCACTTTATGTTTTTCTGTAAATTGTATTTTAACCCCAGACGCATTTTTTTAAAACCATTATTAAGATTTTTAAATATTAGAAAGTGTCAATCAGCATTATGTCATTTACTTCTTTTAAACAATGAATTCACTTGCCTCATGGTTTATAAGTATATTTCTGCTGCAGTTCGACTTCGTAAAATTGTTGGGAAATGAATTCATGGGTAACATCTGAGTCGGTAAAAATTTTATTATGTGTATTATTGGTAAAGTTTTATCTGTTCTTTCATGGCTGTCATTGAGCCGAATAAAGATTTTTGACTGACTGACTACCCCCAACTACTTCTCTCAATGGATACTCCTGTCGTTTCTCCCACTTCCTCATTCCTCATTTCAGTTTCCCTCTTTTTCTTTTCATGCTTCTTTCCCCACCTAAATGTTAGCCTCTCCACATTCTTCCATCTACAGATTAATTTTATTAATTCGATAATGTGCGTTTGCATCCCTGGAGCCCTCAAATTTTCAATAGCTTGGTCATCCCATTCAACTCGGTAATTGCAATGCAAATTCACATTATTGGTGAGATCAACAGATCATATTTCTTTGCTATTCCTGCCAGGTAATTATGTGTAGTAGTTGCTTTGTGGGTAATCTCCTTACATAAAAAGGTAAGTTCTGGTCTCTCGTATTGATCTAAATGATCAAAATCCAAGCATCCCCTAATTAATTCCTCTAAATGGATTTTTCGTTTTGGAATGTCTAAAGGTTTATCCTTTTTTATTTCTGTACCCTTCAGAGATTCTACAGCTTCACTAGAATTCAATGGGGTCGTAAAGACCAACATTTCTCCTCCATCTATCAAAACCTTGTTGTTTTTAGGTCTCCACAGCACTAGATGTGTGTTCTGTGTAATCTGTGGTGGTGCAGTAGGGGTTACTTGTGACACAACTGGGTCAGTGTCAAAGTGGACCACAGCTATCAGTTGCCTCATTACTGACGGGGCAATTTGCAAAACCTGTAATGATCGTTCAATTGAGGCATGTTCAGTAGTCATTATGTAAGCCGGGGTACACTCAGGAGGCGACTCCTCAACTTTCCGAACAGGAATAGTAACATCTTGTTTCACAAATTTCTTAAAATCCTTTAATCATTTCATTTTTCAAATCAATTTTACCAAATCGTTTTTGCGAAAGCGAATGTTTTGATTTTGTTCCGTATACGTCAGATTTTCAATGACCAATCAAATACCAGTTTTAAATTTCAGTAGCCCTTTATCCAATCCGCGATCCAAACTCAAACTCACTATGTCCAATACGCAGTGCAGCTCGAAACACCAACCGACCAATACCAGCGCAAAACACACCAACCAGCCAATCCCAGCGCAAACACTGCGACGTCAACTTCTCACACTCTGCAGAATCCACCCTCCTTCACAATTTTCTCAATTACTTTGACCAACTACATTTTTGACCAATCTTGTTTGCTTAACTCCTTTCTAGTAGAAATATTTAGATCTCCATTCGTTCAGAAAGAATCCACAATCGCAATTGACTTCACGACCAGTGAAAAGTCACACCAATTAATGCGGCTTCACCCTAGCGTGCAATAAGGTTTAAGCAACATTAACAAAGTTAATCAACCGCCAACACTTGTCCTTACTGTTACTGATGGGAATGATGGTACCTCATACCCCACATCTACAAATCTCTCTGCAAACAAGATTGATATCCTGAGATCTTTCGACTCTTGGAGCCTGAAATCATCTTCTTTACAACCACAACTTTTAATACTGTTACTGTAGGTACCGACTCGTCCACATATAACACATTCACTCTACTCTCACAACCGTAATTACAACATTATTCTCCCTATTGATACTCACAACTCCAAACCACAATCGCCAAGACCGTAACCACTCGTCACTCCATCCGGATTCGGGCACTGGAAACAGGAATTTTGGGACTATTAAAATATACTTTGGGTATACATTTTTTAAGCTCTATTCTGGGTGTGAAACCATCAATCTGCTACCAGAAACTGCTAGCACCCAAAAGGACTCTCCCCATGGTTCAAATCTTTATATACACCCACTTACAAGTAGCACCATGGGGGAGTCCACCGTGCTCAGAATTAGAGCTCCCTGTAAAATTAAAGTCATCAATACATCATAGTCTTTTATAATTTCCGATGAGTCAATGCCAAGAGGTTTAGATAGTTTTAAAGGCTTTATTTTATCTATAAGGTTAGAATCTCAAATATCTTTAATCAGTTTAGTAGTTTACAGAAATAATAATAATGAAAGATTAGACATCAGTAAAATATGTGTTCCATAAAGAAACCCAATAAGCTAACTCAAGGACCTATTCTAAATAAGAACCCATAAAGAGTTCCATTAGAAAAGAGCGGTGCATGTGGATAGACCTGTTCATGAACAGTAGTTTTTCGAAAACTCAGCCGAGTTTCCCACAATGGCAGTAGCAGACCCTAAAATTCTGATAAACTATCGGCCGATCTCGCTACTTCCCTATTTTGGAAAGGTGCTTTAGTCTTTAATTAACAGACAACTTGTAATCCATCTTGAAAGCAACGGCCTATTGGATACATCACAGTCGGGTTTTAGGGCTGCACACAGCACCGAAACAGCGCTGGTGGAAGCCGTGGACAACATCACATTGGCATTGGATAAGGGACAATCATCTATCCTTATACTGCTAGATCTGTCGGCTGCCTTCGACACCATCTCCCACAGCATTCTGGAACAACGGCTCTGGGAGGTCGGTGTCAGAGGGAGGGCCCTGAAGTGGCTCAAGAGCTATCTAACCGATTGAGCCACCGCAGTTCAGATCGGAGATGTGGTCTCATGCAGTCGGTCAGTAAGGATGGGAGTACCCCAGGGCTCTATTTTGAGCCCAACGCTTTTCAATCTTTATGTAACTCCACTGGCCAGGGTGATCAGGTCATACGGCTTTGATGTAGTGTCATACGCCGATGACACTCAGATTCTGATCACCCTCGGTCCAGATCCCTTGGACACAAAAACACGCTTTATTAATTGCATGCTGCACGTTGACAGATGGATGAGTACTAATCATCTGCAACTAAACGGTAACAAGACCGAGGTGATACTTTTTGGGAAAGCACATGAGCACTGGTCAAAAGACTGGTGGCCCCCCAAACTAGGCCCCTGTCCAATTCCTAGGCCGGCAGTGCGTAATCGTGGCATCCTAATTGATAAGCAACTATCAATGAAGAACCAGGTAAACCAAACGATAGGCCCTGCTTTGGCATTATGCGCAGTTTGCGCAAAATCTTTAAATGGATTCCGATAGAGGCAAGGAAACCTTTGGTACAGGGATTGATCATCAGCCGGATGGACTATGGGAATGCCTTGTTGACACCAATAAATGAAGATCTGCTGTCTAGATTACAGGTTCTGCAAAACACCGCGGCCAGGCTTGTGCTGAATCTGCCGTCTAGATCACCCTCAGCACCCAGCTTAAAACTCCTTCACTGGCTTCCTGTAAGGAAGAGAACCAGATTCAAAACTCTCTGCCTAGCACATAAGATTATGTACGGTAGGTGCCCCAGCTACTTGGCAAAGAGACTCAGCTGGTACCAGCCTCGCACACTATTAAGGTCCAGTAACAAATTTCTCCTTACCCCTCTTAGAGTCTGCACTGCTAAAAATGGCGGGAAATCATTTTCCTTCCTGGCGCCCACCCTCTGGAACAAATTACCCCCCCACCTACGCACTGCAACTGATCACAACTGTTTCCGTAGGGAGCTAAAAACATGGCTGTTCGACCATTAAAACTAGTAAGATCTTCTCTATAGCCGGAACGTCAGAGCTGTCCATCAGCGCCATGAGACCTTTGGGTGATATGTGCGCTCAATAAATATCCCTGATTTGATGTGATTTGATTTAGAATAGCGATCTCTAATATGACATCAATGTTAGGATGTTGCACAGAATACTTTACTATGAGCAAAGGTTGAAAAGGAAGTCCCGGGCCTAGTTGCTGCACAGGCTAAAGTATAGTTGCTTGGTGCAAAATGTTTAAAACATGCTCCACACAATTATAAATTAAGCAAATAATCACAGTTCTAATTATTTGTTTTACTAAAGGTATTCACACAAAGTTGTGAGTTATTTCTAAAACGTGCATATCATTTGGATTTAAACATGCCCTAAACTGCATTTCTAAAAGAATAAGATATGTTGAATTCTAAATATGTGGTCATTTCTCTCACACATAAGTATGTATGTAAATTCCACCTCTCAGCCTATTGAGTAGTCTCATCTATGAACAGGACTGTATCAGGTTCTTGCTGTGACAAAAAAGAGACCTCTGGTTGTGCTCCTGTTCAGTAGATTCTGACATTTGGAGGGATACCTTTGTTATGATTTCACGACAAATCCTCAAACACGTTGTCTGATTTTTAGCGCCAGGAGCTTGTTCTGCACTGAAAAATCAGCACGAATGGCACCAGTGGGCATTGCTTCTTTGCTGCCACTCGATTAGATTTTCTATTCAAGTGGCAGCTTTCTCATTGCAAACGGTTGTGACCGCCTGCGACCACCCGCGTTGAGAAAATCTCGCTGTGTGCCATCCTACCGCCCGAAAATCACACTAGGGGACGCCAACTCTCGCTCGCACTCACCAACTTAATGTTGGCGAGCCATGCGTGAGAAAAAAACAATGCCACGCGGAGATTGTTGGAGTTTTGCCAGAACTCGGTGTTTCAAGCGGAACACGGAGTGGGCAAAACTCCGTGAACTCCGCCAGAGGAGCAGAACCCCTAGTTTCAAGTTCTAATGTAGAATACCATTCACATACCATACAAGAACAAACATTAGTGAGTCACTAATATAATAACTATACATAATGTGCATATTGCATCAGCTGTATCTGTTCACTCATGATGATAGCTGCTTTGCAAATACTTTTTCTGCTGTGGAAGTTTACTAAGTACATTATTGAGAGCAGTGTGTATTCTCATTTCTCTATGAGGCAATTTCAAATAAAACCAGAGACACAGAGTGTCAGCTCAGCGCACTAGGTGATTAGTTGCAGGACTTATGTACTGAGTGATCCAAATGGCTCAAACAGAAACAAGCATTGGTAAAGCCAATAGGCCTCGCCTATATAAGAGCTATTGGCTTTGGCAATGTGTTTTGCCATGTTGTATACCAGTGTGGCTGCTGTTCAGCATGGCTAAAGTTAGTGCCGTGGAGTGTCGTATGGTGAAGTGGGGGGAGTAGAGTGTCATAGACTAGATTTGTTGGAGTAGAGTGTCCTATATTGGAGTAGTTGGAGTAGAGTGTCATGTAGTTGGATAGAGGGGAGTAGAGTGCAGTGGTTCAATGGTTCAATGGCAGAGAGTGTCGTAAAGTGCAGTGTCATAGAGTGCAGAGTGGAGTGGCATAGAGTTGAGTGGGGTGGAATAGGGAGGAGTGGGTTGGAGTGGATTGACGTAGTAGGGTGGATTGGATTGGGAAAGAATGGGGTGGATTGGATTGGGGTAGAGTGGGTTGGATTGAGTGGAGTGGGTTGGAGTGGGTGGATTGGATGGGGTGGATTGGAGTGGATTGAAATGGGGTGAGATGGATTGGATTGGGGTGGATTAGATTGGTTTGCGGTGGGTGGATTGGTTTGGGGTGGGTGGATTTGTAATTGGGTGGTGTGGGGTGAGGTGAATTGGATTAGAGTGGGGTGGTTTGGAGTAGAGTGAATTAGAGTGGACAGGAGGGGTGGATTGGACTGGACTGGATGGGTGGATTGGAGTGGGGTGGACTGGACTGGATTGGAGTGGGGTGGATTGTATTGGACTAGAGTGGGGTGGATTTGATTGGGGGAGGTGAATTGAATTGAAGTGGGGTAGATAGGATTAGGGTGGATTGGATTGGTGTGGGGTGGATTGGAGTAGGGTGGATTGGAGTGGGGTGAGTTGGGATGAGTGGGTGGATTGGATTGGATTGGTGTGGGGTGAATTGGAGTGGGGCAGATTGTTTTGAATTGGAGTTAGTCAGATTGGAGTGGGGGAGATGGTTTTGGATTAAAGTAAGAAAAATTGGAGTGGGATGTATTGTAGTGGGCCGATTGCTTTGGATTGGAGTGGGGCAGATTGGAGTGGGCAGATTGGAGTGTGCAGATTGTTTTGAACTGGAGTGGGGCAGATTAGAGTGGGGCAGACTGCTTTAGAATGGAGTGGGGTGGATTGGAATAGGGCAGACTGGAGTGGGGCAGATTGGAGTGAGGCAGATTGATTTGGATTGGAGAGGGCCAGATTGGAGGTGGATGGATTGGAGTGGGGCGGATTGTTTTGGATTTGAGTTGGGCAGATTGGAGTGAGGTGGATTGGAGTGGACAGATTGTCTTGGATTGAAATGGGGCACATTAGAGTGGGGCAGATTGGAGTGGGGAAGATTGTTTTGAATTGGAGTGGGTCAGATTGGAGTGGGGCAGAATCGAGTGGGGCAGATTGTTTTGGACTGGATTGGAGTGGAATAGTTTGGAGTGGGGCTGATTGTTTTGGATTGGATTTGGGCAGATTGGAGTGTGCAGATTATTTTGAATTGGAGTGGGGCAGATTAGAGTGGGGTGGATTAGAGTGAGTGGAGCAGACTGTTTTGGATTGTAGTGGGATGGATTGGAGGGGGTGGATTGGAGTGGGGCAGACTGAAGTGGGGCAAATTGGAGTGGGGCAGATAGATCTGGATTGGAGTGGGCAGATTGAAGTTGGATAGATTGGCATAGACAGATTGTTTTAGATTGGAGTAGGGTGGATTGGAGTGGGGCAGATTGGAATGGGGCAGATGGTTTTGGATTGAAGTAGGAAAAATTGGAGAGGGACAGACTGTTTTGGATCGGATTGGGGAGGATTTGAGTGGGGCGAATTGGAGTTGGTCAGATTTGAGTGGGGCAGATGGTTTTGGATTGTAGTAGGGAAAATTGTAGTGGGATGTATTGGAGTGGGCCAATTGTTTTGGATTGAAGTGGGGGCACATTGTAATGGGCAGATTGGAGTGTGCAGATTGTTTTGAACTGGAGTGGGGCAGATTAGAGTGGGACAGACTGCTTTAGATTGGAGTGGGGTGGATTGGAATAGGGCAGACTGGAGTGGGGCAGATTGTTTTGGATTGGAGAGGGCCAGATTGGAGGTGGATGGATTGGAGTGGGGAAGATTGTTTTGGATTGAGTGGGGCAGATTGTTTTGGATTGGAGTGGGGCAGATTGGAGTGGGGCAGATTAGAGTGGGGCAGACTGCTTTAGATTGGAGTTGGGTGGATTGGAACAGGGCAGACTGGAGTGGGGCAGATTGGAGTGGGGCAGATTGTTTTGGATTGGATTGGGGAGGATTGGGGTGTTTTGGATTGGAGTGGGGCAAATTGTTTTGGATTGAGTGCAGCAGATTGTTTTGGATTGGAGTGGGGCGGATTGGAGTGGGGCAGAATGTTTGGATTGCAGTGGGGCAGATTGTTTTGGATTGGAATGGGGCAGATTGTTTTGGATTGGGGTGGGGCAGATTTTTCTGGATTGGAGTGGGGCAGATTGTTTTTAATTGGAGTGGGGCCAATTGTTTTGGCAAGGGGCAGATTGGAGTGCGGAAAATTGGAGTGGGGAAGATTGCTTTGGATTGGATGGGATTGGGGGAGTTGGAGTGGGACAGATTGGAGTGGAGCAGAATGGAGTGGGGTGGGTCAGGAGGATTGAAGTGTGCTGAATTGGATTGGGGTGGGTGGTTTGGATTGATCTGGGCTGGATTGGATTGGGTGGGGTGGATTGGTGTGGATTGTAGTGGGGTGGTAAGGGTGACTGCACAATTATGTGTTAAAGCATAATTTCAGAAATTACACATAAGAAAGAAGCACTGTCGCTGTGGCGGATTGGAGTGGGGCAGATTGTTTTGGATTGGATTGCGGGCAGATTGGAGTGGGGCAGATTGTTTTGGATTGGAGTGGGGCAGATTAGAGTGGGGCAGACTGTTTTGGATTAAAGTGCGGCAGATTGGAGTAGTGCAGATTGCTTTGGAGTGAAGCAGATTGTTTTGTATTCAAGTGGGGCAGATTGGAGTGCGGAGAACTGGAGTGGAGCAGACTGGTTTGGATTAGAGTGGGGCAAGTTGGAGTGGGGAAGATTGGAGTGGGGCAGATTGGCAGTGGGGTGGTTTGGGAGGATTAGAGTGTGAAGGATTGGATTGGGGTGAGTGGTTTGGATTGGTCTGGGTTGGATTGAATTGAGTGGGGCAGTTTGGTGTGAGATGAGGTGGGGTGGATTGGAATGGATTGGAGTGGGGTGGATTGGGGTGTACTGCATAATGGTAAGCAACGGTTGGGCTCCAAGCCCTTTTTGTTAACAACAGTGTCTCACAAGCGAGATCCATGCGTTAAAGCAGCCTCTCGCATGCTCGACCGTAACAAGCATTTGCAATGCAATAGGTCTCGCATTTACAAGAGTTTTGCGAATACGACACCTATTGCATTACAAATGCTAGTTTGTAAAAACGCCCAAGAGGCGCTTTAACTTTAATGTCGGCCGCGCCCCTTTCTTTAGACGAGCCATGTCTAAAGAAAGGGGCGTGGCTGCCATTAAAGTGAAAGCGATGTATGGGGTGCAAAGCGCACCATGCCGCTTTTTCACTTTAATGGCGGCCGCTCCCCTTTCCTTAGACTCGGCTCGTTTAAGGAAAGGGGCGCAGCCGCCAAAAAAGTGTAAGTGCGGCATGGGGCAAAAAAAAGAATTAAATAAAAAGTTTTTTTTAAAAACATGCGGCTGCGTTTGGCGCAGCAAGTAAAGCAAAGGCACGGCTGCCACCATCAGCGTGGCGTGCCATGCTATACAAACAAAATAATAATAAAGCATTGCGAGAGAGCGTGTCCTGCCTGCTACAGCAGGCATGTGAAAACCATTAAACGAAATAGTGCACGGAGGATGTAATTAAAGCCTACCAAGCAACAACACATGTAAAAGGGAGTGTCCTCATGGGAGGTTATAAAATGAAACAAGGTGGTACTAAGGAGGGACTACTAAGCCTATTGACCAATGAAAAGCCACAGTTTCCAATGGACAATGACACAAGCCAATTAAAAATATCGGCGGAGAGTGGGCGGAGCTTCAAGTCCATACTTGAATACAGCATGCCTTGCAGAGCAGCGCATGCGCTGCCCAGGCTCGACCTAAAAATTAGAGGTTGATAGCATAAATAACAGCAGTATAAGTTTATGCTGGTATCTATATAAAAAAGGTGTTTTAAATCACAACATTAGTCTGCCACCGAATTCAGGGCATATATATGGTCATAGCGATAGGTTTATTTGCCTTATATTCTTTCAATATAGCAAAGTAGGGTACAGGCAAGTAAGTGCAAAGTGATCTCAGAGCATTAGCAAGTCACTGTCATTTAGCTTAAAGAAGAGTGCAACGATTGTGCCGCCTGCCAGCTGTCAGCAACATGAACTGTTTTTCATCTGCAAGTGGACAAGGGCCTATGGAGAGAAATAACGCAGGGGCTCTGTGAAACAGAGTGGAAATGGCTGAGTCAGGGCAAAACAAAAGGAATATCAAGAGAGAGGAGCAGGTACATCCGGTCCCCCTGTAGGGGTGACTCACTGGCTCACAAGGTGCTATGAAGCTGACCAGAAGGTGCTAAAGAACATGATGCAAAGCCTGCCCCTGCCTGTTGACAGGAAAAGACAACATCACTTTGCAGGGTGCATGGAGTGTCACTCATGCTTTTGGCCCTCAGCTGAAAGAAACAAAGGTGGCATCACTCCAAATGGCACATTTTATTCTGTTCTGGACCCTGTTTCCTGGAAGCTCAAATGTCATGCCTTCAGAGACTAACACCTATTCACTGCCCGTTACCCAAGGTCTCAGCCCCTATGACTGTGCCAAGTGTAGTGGTTAGCGCTCCAGTGCCTAGAGCGCTGGGGCGGATGTTCACACCACATCCGCCGGCCGGCGGGGATCCAATAAAGGGAAGGCGCTCGCTCGGGGGCGGCACTTCCGACTTTACCATCCGAGTGTGTGAATGTGTTTTGGCGCAGCGCTACGAAGCGCACAGATAGTGACCCCCTACGGGTCACCACACTGGCGACGAGGAGGGCCGAGACCCTCGTGGTTTTTCCATTGCCTTTGGGGACCGTCGTGGATGCTTGCACCGACGGCCTCCGCAACCCGCGCAGCCCCATCCAGCCGGCTGCCAGTCACGCGCGGGAGGGTGAGTCAGCCCCGCACTACGGAGTCACCCGGCCACACAACGCGGCCATGCGCTACACTGCGCTCCTGCTGCTGGTTCCTGCCCCTGCTCTCCTGGCCACGCCCCCTGAGTGCTACAGCGCCGGAGCGCGCTGCCACGTGGTTTATTGAGGCCTGACTGCTCCTGCCATCAGTGAGACTTGGCGCCGTAACACGCTGCCCTGTGCCAATGTGGGGAGTGAGCCCACCACCGCCAGACACACACTCTTAGTCTACCGACCAGCATATCATTCGCCGTCTCACCAGGCACTACGAATAGGTGCCAGAGGTGGGGCCTAACACGCATTGAAGGGCGCCCAACAGCGACGTGAGGTCTCCAGTGTTCCCAATCCCTACAGCTCCGGCTACCGCGAGAACCAATCATGGGTGACGAAGACCGCGTCCCTGCCCCTATCCAGATACCGTTTCAGCACGCGGCCTCAGGCGTACTGCCGCCATTCAGAGAATTGGAAGACCCTGCGACAGCGTCCCCCCGTTGGAGGGTGTGGATTGAGCGCCTCAATAACTACTTTATTGCGACCCGAGAGGCGAATGGCACCATTAAACGCTCCCTCCTCCTCCACTATGCCGGGGACGAGATCTTCAAGCTTTTCAAGCACCTGCCGAACACGGGAGCCGCGACGGACTACGAGGCGGCGGTGGCCGCGCTGGACGCCCACTTCGATCCGCAACTCAACCCGGATTTCGAGCGATTCAAGTTGCGCCAAGCGCGCCAAAGGGAAGGAGAGTCCATAGACGCGTTCTACGCCCGCCTACGTGAGCTTGCCAGCACCTGCACCGAGGATGACCAGCCCAAAGAGATCAGGGCCCAACTCATCCAAGGGTGCAAAGACAAAGCACTGAGGAGCCTCATTCTACGCCAACCAAGGATAGCGCTGGAGGACATCCTCATCCTGGCACGGTCCCATGACTTGTCAGCGGCCAGGGCGAACGAGATGGACCAGGCCCTCACCAAACCGATGGGGCGCTCTGAGATCAAGGTCGAGAGGGCAGATGCCATCAAGACAAAGGCCAGGACGGAGTTCCCCCGGAAGCCGAAACCAGACGCGCCCAGGTCACGGTGCGGCTACTGTGGCCACGAGCCACACGCAGCAAAGGACTGCCCGGCACAGGGGAAAATATGCACAAACTGCAGAATCCCAAACCATTTCGCCGCTGTATGCCGAGGGAGACGCCGAGGTCGTGACGCCAGAGGCCCGAAACCGCCATCTCGAACATTCCGGCACCTGTCGGTAATGGAGGCATCCACACCGGAAGAGGCGCAGAGACCAGGTCGCCGGTACCAGAGACCAGCTGACTCCTCATCAGAAGACGAAGGCGACGAAACATACCTCATATCATTCGCACAGGAACTCAAGCGACGCCGCTGGCCTCAGCCAACCTGTGTAGTCCGGATCGCTGGCTCCGAGGTAAAGGCAATCATCGACACGGGGGCGTCAGTGAACATGATGGGCCTCCAGCAGTATCGACGCTTACGTCCGTGCCCTCCGGTCACCCCCTCAAAGACTCGGATATATGCATATGGGGCGCACACACCGCTGCCACTAAAAGGGAAGATATCCGTACCGATCAAGACGGAAAACCGAGAAGTCACGGCCACCATCCACGTCATTGACCGAGAAGCGGATACGCTGCTGAGCAGCCACACAGCGGAGGACCTGGGACTAGTCTCGTTCGCCAGAAGAGTCCAGGCATACCGAGTGGATGAACTGCTCGAGCAATTCCCGGAACTATTCCAGGGCCTAGGCTGCATCAAGTGCGACCCCATCGAACTGCACATCGACAAGGCCGTCACCCCAGTGGCCCTACGACATCGGAGGGTACCGTTCCACCTAAGGCCGTTGGTGGAGAAGGAGCTAGAGCTCCTCGAAGCACAAGGGGTTATCGAAAAGGTGTCCGGGCCCACGCCCTGGGTGTCCCCGCTAGTCATCGCGGAGAAGCCGAAGCAGCCAGGTGCCATACGGCTGTGCATCGATATGAGGCTGCCAAACAAGGCCATCAAGCGGGAACGCCATATTACCCCGACAATGGATGATATCATAGCCGATGTCAACGGGTCAAGGTGGTTCTCCAAGATCAACCTCAACGCCGGCTATCACCAGCTGCCGCTATCAAAAGAAAGCAGATACATCACCACTTTCAGCACCCACCTTGGGCTCAGGAGATACAAAAGGCTGAACTTCGGAATATCCTCGGCAGCCGAGGTATTCCAGAACACAATCAGAGAAATGTTGTCTGGCCTGCCTGGCGTACTTAACGTCAGCGACAATATTTTAATCCACTCGGCGACAGCGCCTGATCACCACAAGCACCTCCGGAACACGCTAAAGCGCCTAAGCGAACACGGAGTAACACTCCATAAAGAGAAGTGTCAATTCTTTCAGCCCTCCCTAGAATTCTTCGGGTATGTGTTTAACCAAGAAGGCATCCAAGTGGACCCGAGGAAGTCGCAGGCCATCAAGAATGCACCCGCCCCGACGACGCCTACGGAAGTGCGAAGTTTCCTCGGGATGGCCACATATTGTGGGAGATTTATCCCTGACCTAGCGACCCGAGCAGAACCTCTCAGGGCACTCACCCGGACCGACAGCCCGTGGAAGTGGGGTCCACAGGAAGAAGATCCACAGGAAGAAGAGGCGTTCCAAGGCATAAAGGACGCACTCCTGGGGGAAGCAACGCTGGCATATTTCGACCCCGCAAAACGGACAGAAGTCATAGTTGACGCGAGCCCGGTAGGGCTTGGGGCAATCCTGGCCCAAGAGCAAGAGCCCGGCAGATGGGCAGCGCTATCGTTCGCAAACAGGTCCCTGATGCCTACGGGAACAAGATACGCACAAATAGAGCGGGAGGCGCTTGCCATCAGATGGGCCTGTGGCCATTTTCACCTCTACCTGACAGGACAGCCTTTCACCATGGTCACGACCACCAACCCCTTGTACCGCTTTTCAAAGGATCGGCTCCCCACCCTCTGCCGCGAATCGAACGGTGGGCCGTGCAACTACAGTCATATGAGATGGACGTCGTCTACCGGCCCGGGGCAAAGAACCCAGCGGACTTTCTCTCCCGTCACCCGACGCAACAGACGCACAAAGGTGATGACGAGGCAGCCGAGCAGTACCTCAATATGGAGTCCACCGCTGCATGTCCACGAGCCATGACCCTGGAAGAAATCAAGGATGCCGCCCAGGACGACAGCGTATACAGTCGCACCCTACACGCCGTGCAGACAGGATCATGGAAGGACTACCTACATCAGGCAAACGCCTGGAACCAGGAAGACAGAGAAGGGCTAACAAAAATGTGGCGGGTGAGGAGCGAGCTCAGTGCCACAGGTGAAGGCCTCCTGCTAAGGGGATCCCGGCTGGTCATACCCCGAGCGTTGAGAGATCGAGCAACACGACTTGCCCACGGAGGCCATCAAGGGGCCACGAAGATGAAAACGAGAATGCGGGAGAAAGTCTGGTTTCCCGAACTGGAACAGATGGTCGATGAACTCGTCCGCTGCTGCCCGTCCTGCCAACTTACCAGTGCATCGACTCGGCCGATCCCGGTCATCACAGAAGAAGCGTGCGAAGAGCCATGGTCCAAAGTAAGCATAGACTTTGGGAGTTTTCCTGGCGGTCGACACACCCTGGTGCTCTTGGATGCGTTCTCCAAGTACCCCGTCGTGGAACTAGTGACCTCCACCGCATTCACCCATGTGCGCACTAGCCTAGAAAAAGCCTTTGCCATGTTTGGGATCCCGCAAGAAATCCGGAGCGACAACGGCCCGCCCTTCCAGGGTTCGGAATTCGCCACGTTCTTGCAACAACAAGGAATACACCACCGGAAGGTCACGCCTCAATGGCCTCAGGCCAATGGAGATGTGGAGAGATTCATGCGGACACTGAACAAAACATTCCGGATCGCCACGCTAGAACAGGCCGACCCGGAGAGGCGACTCCACGAATTCCTGAGAGAGTATCGGAGCACCCCTCACTGCACCACGCAACGAAGCCCGTGGTCACTGATGCTAAAAGGCCCGAGGCGGGACCTGATACCGACGTGCCCGGGGTGGACACCCCCATCTCTGGACAGCCAAGCAACCCAAGCTCGGCGAGAACGTCGGAATAACCAAGCGAGCGCCAGATGCCGCGCCACGCCGCGAAGCCTGCGGCCAGGAGCGACCGTTATCCTCAGAGACCGACGGCCCGGAGGGAAGTTCAAGACTCACTATGAACCAGGCACCTGGACAGTGATAGCCAACCATGGGACCATGGTAACGGCGAGCAGGGGAGGAGAGAATGTATCGAGGAACATTTCATGGTTCAAGGAGGTCCCCGCCAGGCCGGCGCGGGAAGAGGAGACCAGACCCTCGACGACCCGGCTCATCGAGCAACCGGAGATGCCAGGAAACGAGCCAAGGCACAGTCCGGGTGCAGAGAGGCCCAGCGATAACTCCCCGCCAGGTTGCCACACACGTATTGCTGAAGACGACAGTCTGGAAACAGGGCGTGGAAGGCACCGAGATCAAAGGTATGAACTGCGACCTAATCCTCGCCCTAGCCAACGATTGCGGGACTACGCATGCTGAGAACTGTCCCCTGAGGTGGTAAAGAAAGTATCCGGAGTAGAGCCGGCCACCGGCGAATGACTGTGTGAACTCTTACGTATTTTGCAAAGTTTTGTGTTTTCAAGAACCGAGTTGGAAAGGGATGTAGTGGTTAGCGCTCCAGTGCCTAGAGCGCTGGGGCGGATGTTCACACCACATCCGCCGGCCAGGCGTGGCCGGCGGGGATCCAATAAAGGGAAGACGCTCGCTCGGGGGCGGCACTTCCGACTTTACCATCCGAGTGTGTGAATGTGTTTTGGCGCAGCGCTACGAAGCGCACAGATAGTGACCCCCTACGGGTCACCACACCAAGCAGCCCTGCCCTAGCAAAGTATGGGTACAAAGTGCAGTGGTTAAGTGTCCCTATGTTCAACATACCAAGTGCCAAAAGCACCACAAAAGGACATTGGGGTACTGATGCTGGTCGTGTGGGGTGTGTGGGGGAGGGGGCAGAAACTGTTTCCAGTGGATTATGCAGCTTTCTTTTTCTTTTTGACAACATATTTGCTTCTCTGAGAGTGACAATTTTATAAGGGACTATGATTAGCAAGGTTGCTTGGTATAATTTAAGGGCGACCAGATGTAAAGCTGAAGGTAGATTAAAGGCTTCATGAGCACAACAAAAAGAATAAAGTATGCATATGTTGCAAATGACATTTTCTGAAATAAAAAATCTATTTCAGTAGTAAGAATACGGTTGTGTTTAGTAATACGTGGCGTTCTCCCACTTGTCGGTCTGCATCACTTTGTCATTTCACTGTCTTGTCCTGGCACCCAGGGTGGAAGCAGCACCTGCTGCACCCCGGACCACAAGGATTGCACTGATAAAGATATGACTGCAGTCAGTGCGAAGAGGAGTTCAGCTATCCCAGGGGGAACATCTCTTCTGGCTCAACAATTCCAGGAAACCGATTTTGGGTGGGCCAAGTTGCCTTTTTAACATGCAGCGGATTTGGCCCGGATATCTTCTGTGACCTTCTCTTGAACTGACCCCTGACAACACTCCTCTGTATCAAGCATAAAAGGTGACCCTGTTAGTGATTCAGTGAACTTTTGGCGGAGCTTAGGGTTTCATACTTATCAGTTCTAGTAGGGATTGTGGTATCTCCGTACTTATGTCGCTGTATTCCTAATCTATAATATGTGCTTTTTGTCATTATCTGGCTCCAGTGTTGTGTCTCTTTCCTCTAAAAGAGCGAAGAACAGCATTACGCTGTTAGCAGTCTAAACCTCTTGACCCTTGTGGCTTGCTCAGCCCCCTGCCCCTTGCGGTGGAGGGTGCTGTCTGAGTTAAGCTGCCCAGAAGGAATGGAGAAGGTGTTCCAGAATAGGTAGCAGGGAGATTGGGCAGCAGTTGGCCAGTAGTGAGTATTCGAGGCTTGCAGGAAGGTTGCTGTGTGAATGGAGTAGTTCATTATTTGGGATAGAGCTGAGCTGTTGATGTCCAGTCCTTTTGTGAAGATGTGATGAGGGCAGGGGTCTAATGGTGCTCCAGGATATAGGGACCCGCGTGGTTGTTACAGTTTCCTGTATGGTGATGGGGGTCCAGGTTGTCATGGTGGGTTTCTGTGGGTTGGTTCCAATGGAAAGGACCACTGCAAGTGTGGATGGGTATTTCTAGGGCTGGAAGTTGTTGTAGATGATGCTCATCTTCACAATAGCGAAGATTTCCTTGGTACTGTTGATGCTGTTTTAATGGAGCAGGTTAGAGCATTTGGTGACTCTGATTTGTTAACGGTAGAATCTGAGGGCTAACCTGTAGGTACTCTTGCCGGTTTCATCCTAGCTTGTCTCCATCTGTGTTCGGGTTGCCTGCAGTGGCATTTGACGAGTCTGAGGTCATCTGTATAACAACCTGTTCATCGCCTGGCCCTGGTGTCCTTGTTTATTTTGAGTGGAACCATAATTTCTACACATGAGTTTATCCAGGCATTTAAGTTGGAGATGGAATCTGGAGGCCATTTTTGTGGTGTTGCAGTAGGTGGTCTAGGAGTTTGGAGGACCAATTTTCTTCTGGGATCCTACTTCAGTCTCGTCATGCAGATTTGGCAGGAGCAGTTCCGCGGTGGTTGGGGATGGGTATGTTGAATTGGATGAGAGTGTGGTCGGTCCAGGTGAGTGGTTTGGGCTTGTTCACTGTGATGTCCTTGAAGTTAATAAAAATGGGGTCTAGTAGGTTTCGGCGCCGTGGGTGGGGTCTTTCCCTCACTGGGCAAGTGCAAACATCAACAGGTCCTCTTGAAGGTTGTTCGTGTTGGGGTCGATGAGGTCCTATGTAGCTGAGGTTGCCAAGAAGGATGAAGGAGCTGGAGTCGAGTACCAGTGAGACAACAAAGTCCAACGTGTGGCTGAAGTTGGCAAGTGGTCGGTAGAAGAGGGTGCTGCTCATGGTGTAATTGTCAGTGATGTGAAGTTTGAAAGTTAGGCATTCCATGCTGTTGCTATTGTTCACGGGGTGGTAGAGAAGTGGATACTCTCTTTCAAAATATTGGTGGTTCCTCCTCAAAGCTTGATGGTCCTGTCTTGTCTTGCAATCTTGTATCTGGGGAAGATCCCTGTGGTGCTGTCTGGGGTTGGGGTCAGCCAGGTTTCAGTTAGGAACAGTAGGTCTGCTAAGAGGTCGTGCAGAGGGTCTTATGCTTCGGTGAAGGGTCTGGCGAGGGCACAGGTGTTGAGGAGGAGGCAGAACAGGGAAGGGTGGGGTTTGGGTGTGGATGAGGTGTGGGCTGCAGGGTCTAGTGTGTTGAGTGTGTCAAGTGGGTAGAGGGTGGGTTGACGCTGGGCATGTGCTGAAGGTGGAGCACAGGAGAAGTGGCAGCAGGGGCAGTTGGCAGCCTTTGAAAGTGGTGGAGTGAGTGAAGTTCCCCACTGCTTCTGAATAAAACAAAATGGACACTCACTCCCTCCAAAAACCCAAAATAAAACACCCCCTCCCTCCAAAAGCCCAAATAAAAACATAACCACTGACTAACTACAAATTAAAACATAATCACTATACTTACATGCATTACACATTTCAAATAAATAAAATGGAACTTACATCCTCCTCGGTGTTCTTTTGCAGTGTGATGCACGAAGAGTTCCCCTTACCAATCCAGATGCTGCTTTCATGCTGTTAGCCACCTTGAGAGAAGCTCCAGGATTGGATGGAGCGGGTTCGCTGGCTACTCCTTCAGGCCCTGGAGGCCTGTGCGTGTTCTCCACCCAGCTGTCCAAGACAGCTGGGTTGGAGAGCTGCAACGTGCTCATGTCAGGCTTGCTGTCGTAAGCCAGCCAGCCAAACTGACATGCGCACTTTGGAGTGTCCAGTCATCTACTGCTTCAGTCCTCTATGCTGCCAATCGGAAGCAGATGACATGCCCCACATTTCTTCCGGCTCGGGTGCAGGTCGTTAGCTGTGGCGTGACTTGGTGAAAACAAAAATTGCATTGAAATCATGTCATTGGCATTTTATTTTTCACATTTATTACGGTTTGCAGCGGGCGGGAGGCAACACTCCCCTGCCCTCATGAAGAAACTGCCACTGAGTGGCAGGTGGCACAGGAGAAGGACCCTTCGGTATTGGCTGGTAAAACCTGGGAGCAGTGCTGGTAGATGCTTCTGGAGTTTAGAGCCTCAAAGAACTACGGCAGAGTAGCAACAGGGGGCAGTGGGTGGGAAGGGGATCAGGAGTCCTCATACTGGGTGCCAGTGGAGCACGGCTGGCTGCAATAAGTAGAAGCAGGAGGAGGGAGGAATTACAGGGGCAATGGGTGGGGCAGGGCGAGCTACAGGAAGCAGGAGGTAGCAAAGTAGAGGAGGTGGGAAAGGCTGCAAGGTGGAGGTATGAGAGGCTGCAAGAGGCAAAAGCTGGCAAAACGGAGACAAATGGAGAAAGAGAGACAAAAGCAGGTGAATAGCAGCAGAAGCTCATAGAAGAGGACACAATGTCAAAGTGCCAAAAGAGGCAAAGAACTAGTGAGAGAGTAAAAGATCAAAAATGTCAGCACACAGAGTGTGAGAGAAAAAGCTAAAAGTGGCAAAGAAGCAAAAGAGGCACAAAAAAGTGAGACAGCAAGGGTTAGAGTGGCATAGAGCAAAGTGCAAGAGCAAAAGCTAAAACTTGCAACAAAAAGGAGCTAAAGATGCAAAGAAAGAGAGAGAGAGCAAGGGTCAAAGTGGCAAAGAAAGGATCACAAGGAGCAAGTGGGGGAGCACTAGGATCACAAAAAGAGGTCACGGTGCAAGAAAGGTGAGAAAGTGTTGAAATGAGTGGGAGAGCATGGATGCAAGAGAGAAGCGAGAAAAGTTGGGGAGGAAAAGGCGATTGAGGTGGGGAGACTTGCAACAGCACCAGAGCTGGGTCTGAAAGTAATGGGCCTGGTCGAAGGACCGAGCACAAGTAGGTGACACAGGTGCAGTCAGGGCCAGGCAGATCATGCTTAATCGTAAATCTAACCCCTCCAGAGTCCAACACTTTCCCTCATTTTGCTTACGTTGTAGTGGGAATAGTAAATCTGACCCTTTTAAAAGTCCATGGTAACGAAATACTGCAGTGCTACCTAACACACACCACAGTACCGTTTGAAATAAAAAAAAAGGGGATTTATGACAAACAATAAAACAAAAATAAACAACAATAAAAATGTTTTGTTTTATTGTTTGTCATAAATCTTTTTTTTTTTAAATTCAATAGATTCCTATATAGTACCACAGTACTCCGTTACCTTTTGAAAAAATATAAATAACAATAAAAATATGTTTCCCTAACTATTCACACTTTTGTAAAGTGCCTCATGTCTTCCAATAGGTGAAAAAACATAGTAATAACTTGTATGTAATGCAGAAATCAAGAACTCAGCAATTTTGCCGCTACGTTTGTCTAAAAAGTTGATGGAAATTGCAAAGATAGTCCACGACACACCACTCCACTCCATTGTACAACACGCCACTCCACTTTACAATACACCACTTCATTCTATGACATGCCACTCTCCACTCTACAACACTCCACTCCATGCCGCTCCACTCTACGCCATTGCACTGTATTCCACTCCACTATACGCCACTCCACTCTATCCGTCTCCACTACTAGCTATTCCCTCTAAGAAACCCCACTCTATGCCACTCCATTCTATGCCACGCCACTCTACACCACTCTAATCTATGCCCCTTCACTGTAAGACAATGTACGACACGCCACTCTATGACACGACACTCCACTCTATGACACGGCACTCCACTCTACTCTACGACACTCCATTCTACGCCACTCCACCCAGCTCTACAACACACCACTCTACTCTACTCCACGCTACTCCACTCTAAGGCACTCCACTCTATGCCAATACACTCTATGCCACTCCACTCTATGCCACTCCACTCTACGCCCCTCCATTGTAAGACACCGTTTGACGTGCCACTCTATGACACAACACGCCACTTTATGACACACCACTCTGCTCTACACCAGTCCACTCTACTCTATGAAACTCCACTCCACTCTACGCCACTCCACTCTACGCTCTTCCACTCTAAGTCACTCCACAGAATGCCACTCCACACTAAACATTTTTACGCCACTCCACTCTATGCTCTTCCACTCTATGCCACTCCACTCTACACCACTCCACTGTAAGACACTGTACAACATGCCACTCTATGATACAACACTCCACTCTACTCTACAACACTACGCTATTCCACTTTACACTACTCCACTCTCTGGCATGACACTGTACTCCAAGACACTGTGCACCACTCTACTCTATGCCACTCTACTCTACGTCATGACACAGTACGTCACAATACTCTACGATGCAACACTCTATGACACAACATTGTATGGCACTCCACTATATGCCACTCCACTCTACTCTGCTCTACAACACTATAGTCCACTATACAACACTCTATGGTTCTCCACTGTACCACACTCTACTCCACTCTATGACACTCCACTCTACAACACTCTACTCCACTCTATGCCACTGTATGCCACTCTACTCTACTCTATGCCACTCTACGACACTCTACGCAACTCCCTCAATGCTACTCAACCCCACTTTACTCCACTTTACTCTATGACACAGTTCTTTACTCAACTCCACTGTACTCTATGCCAATCGACTCTACGACACTCTATGCCACTCTACTCTACCACACTCTACTGCACTCTAGTCTACTCTACTCTCCAACACTCTATTTTATGTCGCTCCACTCTATGACACTCTATAACACTCTACTCCGCTCTATGCCACTCTACGACACTCTACTCCACTCTATGCAACTCCTTCTATACCCCTCAACCCACTTTACTCCACTATACTCTATAGCACACTACACCACTGTACTCCAACCTGCTTCACTACTTCACTCTGTGCGACTCAACTCCACACCACTCTATGCCACTCAACTCTACAACACTCTATGCCACTCGACTCTACAACACTCTACTCCACTCTATGCTACTCCACTCTGCTCCACTATACAACACTTTCTGACAATCTACAACACCCCACTCCACTCCACATTCATGACACTTTACTGAACTCTATGGTACGCCACTCCACTCTACTCAACTCCACGCCACTCTGCATTATGACATTTTACTCCACTCTATTCCACTGTACAACACTTTGCCCCACTCTACGCCACTGTACGACACTCCACTCAACGACCCCTCTACTTCACTCTATGCAACTCCACTCTACAACACTCTCCTACACTCTATGCCATTTTATGAAACTCTACTCCACTCTATGCCCCTCCAGTCTACGCCACTCTACTACACTGTATGACACTCTACGAAAAATCACGTCACTCCTCTCTACGACACCCCACTGTATGGCATGGCACTCCACTCTACAACACTCTCCTCCACTCTACTCCACGACAATCCACTGTACAATGCTCACTCCATGACTCTACTCCACCCTCCTTTACTCTAAGCCGCTCTACTCTATAATGCTCTACTCCACTCTATGCCGCTCTAAAAAATTCTACTCAATGACACTCGGCGACACTCGACTCAACGACACTCCACTCCACTCAATGACACTCCACTTAACGCTATAACATGCCACTTCACTCTATGCCACTCCACTCTAGAAGACTCTACTGCACTGTATGCCCCTCCTCTCTGTCACTTTACGACACTTCACAACAATCCACTCCACTGTATGACACTCAACTGCACTCTATGCCATGCCACTTCATTCCATGCCATTCCACTCTAGAACACTGTACTACACTGTATGGAACTCTACTCTGCCACACTCCACTGTATGACACGCCACACGCCACACTATGACACTATACTTTATGACACTACACTGTATGACACTCTCCTCCACTGTACTGTATGACACTCCCCCTTACAACACTCCACTCTACGGCACTCCACTCCACTTTACTCCACTCTATGAAACTGCTCTCTACAAAAATCTACTCCACTCAATGCCACTCTACGACACTCTTCTCAATGACACTCTACTCCAATAAACTCCACTCCATGACACTCCACTTGATGACACTCCACTCTATGATACTTCACTCTATACCATTCAACTGTACTCTACAACACGCAAATTCACTCTACGCCAATCCACAGTATACCCCTCCACTCTACTCCACTGTCCTACACTCTGCGACACTCCACTCTGACATTTCACTCTACAACACTCCACTGAATGACACTACACTGTATGACACTCTCCTCCACTCTACTTTACAGCACTCCACTTGTAACACTCCACTCTACGACAATCTACTCCACTCTTTGCCACACCCCTCTACAGCACTATTCTCAACTCTATGCCACTCTACGACACTCTACTCAAGGACACTCCACTCAAGGACACTCCACGCGACCACATTCTACTTGATGACACTCCCCTCGACAACAGTCCACTCTACCATTTGAAACACATTTTTTTTTTTAAACCTTGAAATTCAAAGGAAAAAAGAAAGGTTAAGGCTGAGTTAAAGTTAGGAAAATTGAATTTTTTTCTATATACAAAACCAACTTAAACTACAGAAACATTAGAAATTCCAAAGTTATAGTTATAAGTTACAGCACCCCGGTCGAAACGTACAATAACTCACACACCTCCATGCACAGTGTTTCAATTAAGGAAAATAGACTACATTTAAAAAAAATACTTAATTGAAAGGCAATCACAGACAATGTCGTCTGCTGACTGCAGCAGGCTCCCATTCCTCAGATGGCCTCCAATCAGAATGAGTTGCAATTTGAGACCTATTTCATGAATATTAATGAGGTCTGTCAGATTGCCACCCACTCTGAATCTGAATCTTCCAAATCATCCTATTTGTACATAGGTTGGCCGCAAAAACTCTCGCCACAAATTGGAACCAGTATTCACTTGCAGTAAATAGTACATCTGGCCCTTGATTCTTTGTTTGTGTGCAGTTTTCTGTGTCATAAACTTTGAGGTTGGTTGCTTTTGATTGAGTGAGTTTGTAAAATATCCTTTTTATGCAAATTAGATCTTCTATGTGTGCCGAGGTTATTTAGATTTTTTTCGGTTGTTCAGTTGCACTGTTAAATTTTTATGGTGGGCATTTCTCAGGCAACTGCGTTTATCCCATTTGTGTTGGCAAAGCTTGTGATACTGGCTCTATATGCCTTGTTTACTCGATATTATGACAACATTCCATTGATGTGTGTTGCATGGCTTTTCTGTATGTCAAGATAAATTTATATACAGGACAGGCCTGCTGTATGTTAACATAGTCACGTTTTGTGCATTAAACGCATTGAAGTTCATGGCACAACATTTAGGCCTATAACTTCACTAACTGAACTGCTAACTTTTCCACTAACCTTATGACTTGTATGTGCTTATTTGTCACATATTTTCCTAATGCTCATTAATAATAGGCAGCTAAGAGTGTTTTTCCATTCTCTGCAGCAATCTACATTACACAATAGCTAATGATCTGCCTGTAGCAAGAATGACCTTGTGTTAGTTCCTTGCCAGGGTCATACTGCACAGTAGCTTCCTAAAATTGAATAAAGGCATAGCTCGCTATCCAGTACAAATGATACAGCAGGTGAACGTGAGCACCACTCCTCACTCCATAGACTGAAATGTACTATAAAGGTATATAAGGCACTGGCAACTGGGGTGGGGCTAAGCGGATGGACAGGTTGCTGGTGGCATTCTGAGAGACAGGATTCCAATATCATGCCAGTATCAATGTCATGAAGGCATGCAAGTGTGTTACAAGATTTGGCAACATATTTAGTTATGCAATTAACTATAATATATATCAACTAAGACTATAATAAAGATAAGGAAATAAACTAATTAGAAATGCGTGATAAAATATGATTGGAGTGTATCTAGTATTCACATTGTTCTCCATTTTGTTCGCAGAGTTATTAATAATAATACTGATTTGCTTACATTATATGAAGAAGAGAAGTATTATTTTGCAGTAAAATATAAAATAATATGTGTGTGCTGATTTCGGAGTTCAGGGTGGGGCTCCGTTGCCTGCAGTCTAAATATTCTCTTACAGGTTTGTCTGTCCACCAAGGTGGGGGGGAGGGGCGAAAGACATCTGCCAGTTTACATTTATTCCAAGTAAAGGTCATAGTTTCCTCTTTGGGCTAAGGAAATCTATAGGTGTGTCATTAATAATTTCGGGGCATGTGACATCATGTGGGATTACAGAGGAACCTGAGACTATACCTTGCCAGGTGAGACTTTATTCACATTTTCAACGATTATAGCTTTGTCTGATCAAATTCAATAACATTTCTTTGACGTGACTCCTAGATGATCGACATTCGACATTGGGGCTTGTGGGGTGGGCGAACAAAGGAAGCTGTGCCCCCTGGGCTTTTTGGGCGGGTGGTACACTCCTGAGGGACTGAGGCAAGTTTGGGCTATAGTTGGTGGGCAAGTGATGGGGCAGGTTCATGTGTAGGTATGGGCATGGGTTTTGGGATACCTGCCAACATTTTGTAGTTGGTGACACAGTGGCTAGTAGTAGTAAATAGGGCCAGGTATATTCTTTTGATCGCGGTTGTTGCAAGGGAGTCGCAGCGCTTTGAAGCTCTTCTCTGGCGTTATTATGCAGGAGTAGACAGTGGCGGCTCCTCCGCTAAGGTGGAGGAGCGTCGCCCCACTGCTTCGCAGCAGTGAAGCAAAGGAAATATAAAATGATAATAACTTGCATTATAATCATTTTATGTTTCCTTCTGCTGCAGGTTTGCATTTGGGGTGGGGCTGCTCCGACGAAAGAGGAGCAGGGGAGGAGTGGTTTGCCCACTCCTAAGTGCACGTGACTGTTTGGCCAGCCCTCTCGGGCTGGCCAAAAATGCATGCGCACTTCGCATCTTCTCCATGCAGGCTGCATTACAGCCTGCGTGGAGAACATGCCCAGACCCCCATTCCCTGGCTGAGCGCCGATCGACGGCGCTCAGACCAATCACAACGCTGTATTGCAGCATTGTGATTGGCTATCAGGAGGCTGGGAGCAGAGTGCTTCCTCCTGCTTCCTGCATCATGCTGCGGGACCGAATCAGGAAGAAGAGGACGGAGGAGAGGCGGCAGCCGGCCAGCCATCACAGGTAAGTGTGTTTTGCTTTTTTTAAATCTTTTTTCGTGCCCCGCCTCCCCCGCCCCACCCCACCACCTGGGTCCAGTAGCAGCCGCTACTGGGAGAAGGTGGATTTGTCCTTGCGCCTGCTGCAAGAGGCAGGGCACAAGGACCTGTTGTCAGGGAATGGTCTGAATTGCGGCCAGAACCGGTCGGCGCATAGGGCAGAAGCAGTCTTTGCCAGCTCGTTGCCACGGTAAAGTCATGAAAACAGGCAAGCAGCGAGGGATTACAGGAGGCCCCTGGGCCTCAATAGAGCATTACATGTTCTGCGCTGGCAGACACAAGCGTTGCAGGAAATGGCAGGGTGGGGGGCAAACCCCGAAGAAAACGAGCGGGCAGTAAGGGCCCAGCGACGTGGGCCACAGCGGTGAGCAAGAACTCACAAGAAAGTGGGGGTCATTTCCATAATGCGGTAGGAATAGGGAGAGGTGGTGGGGCAGGTACAGTGGGTCAGCTCCAGTAGCAAGCACAGGTGGAGACAGGAGGTGAAGGAGATGAGAGGGCAGAAGCTTTTGACCCCACTTGGCTTCGAGGTGGCTGGAAAGAGGGAGCTGAAGCTGTGCACTGAGACTTGATTGGTGCCAGTAGCTGGTGCTGGGCGGGGGTACAGGTAAGGTAGGTAGGCTAGGAGAGGCAGGGGGCCCGGAACACAAAAAAGTCTCTGCCATTGAGGCAGATAGACTGGAATGGAGTGAGGACCAGGGGTGTGATTAGACAGGTAGTGAGGGTGCTTTTGACAGAGCATGGTCAGTTGTAGGGAAGGTGTATAAGCCAGCGAAAGTTTATGGGAGGGCAGCACAGGACAGAGGCGACTTTACGGCGGGCAAAGGGGGACACTCTAGAGCAGGAGGAGTCAGGGACACCTAGGAGGAATGCTAGCAGCGTGGTGCGGGAGGATGTGTTGATGAGGACAGGGACACGGCTGGGAATTGGATGTGGATGCTGGGGGGTGGCAGTAGGAGTAGTACACCACGATTCAATACATTTGGTTGGGTTTCAGGTGGAGACAGTGTACAAGACTTGGGCGAGTCCAGTGTGGCTCATCTACCCCAAGGGGAAGAGATGGCATGGTCCGGGATGGGCAGGCCGAGTGTGGTGTTGGACCGCAACTGGCAGAGCTGGGGAAGGTTTGGTGAGGCCTCCTTTGGGGCAGGTGGGGTAAAGTCTGGTGGAGCCTGCCTGAGTGGGAGGGGCGTGGTTCTGGTGTGGCCCACCCATGCATTAATGTAAGCTGGCGCCTGATGTTTGGTGGGGCGTGGAAGTTTTGGACAGTCACACAAGTGCACTGAGAAGCAAAATGACAGTTCAAGAGGTGGACGACAGCTTGCTGCTGGATTATGAGGAGGAGGATTTGGTAGAAGGGGAGCCGGTTGACAATGAGATGGAGGAGCGCAGTGCTGAGCATGAATGGTGGTCGAACGGCTGGAGGAGCGAGAGGGTAGACAGCTAATAACATCTCTGTTTGTTTCTTGCAGGGGTCGCAAGGATGTGGCAGCAACATTAGCTCATAGACCGGGGGTTGACACGAAAGGGTCAAGGCGGCTGACTTTGGTGCAAGTGCCAACTTTAAAACCAGGTAAGAAAGTGGGGGATGGGGTTTGGCCTGTGAAGATTACTAGGGGAGTAGATACTGGGGCCAGTGAAGTGGGTGGGGAGTGTGAGGTGCATTTGAGAAATGAAACATATGTGGCCGATGGGATATGGGAACGGACGATCAGGCAGGGGATTAGGAGGTGGCCCATAAACAGACAGGAACTGAGCCACCGTCAGCAGCTCTGGAGGCAAAGGAAAACAGAGGCAGGAGGGCAAGGGGACAGAAAGGAGAACTAGAAGAAGAACAAGGAATTGAAGATAAAGAAGTTGTCCTACGTGGGGATTACAAAGCCCTTGTGGGCGCATTTGATGGTGTCTACAAAGGAGAGAATATGGAACGAGGAATACATGGAAGTGTTTGAATTGCTACACAGGCAAATTAGGACCAAGTATGGGTCTAAAGAGGAGGAATATGAATTAGCCAAGAGACCAAATGAGCCAGTGACTATAGAGAATTGGACAGTGGGGTTTTTGATATACGCCAGCGTTTACTGTGAAAAATTCCCAGGAAGATGTGCAACCCTGTTTAAATACCTGGATGTCATCAGAAAGGCACAGCTAACAGTGGGGGCTATGCATGGGTAAAATATGATGAAGAATTCTGAGCTTGTTTGGCAGCGGATGTAGAGGGGAAATGGGGGGAGATGGATACGATGGGGCTGCGCTTTCAGCACCCATGGTATTCTCGGCAAGTGGCCTGCCTATAGTTTACTGGCCCTATCAAGGTCACCCAACCCAAATTTCGGCATGAGTGTTCCAAATGTGCAGCGAAACGTCCACCCATTCATTGTGGGGAAGCAGGGAATGGTCAGCAGGGAGCACAGGGGGATATATGGCAGCCGCAGGCAGGTAGAAGAGGGCATGGTGCCCGTGGTCAATGCGGAAAAGCTCATAAACCGGTTAGGACACAGAGGTTGTCGTATTGGTTGCACTGGTACTATAATCGCCGGGATGTGGGCATTTTGAGAGAAGGGTTACAAAATGGGTTTCATTTGGGGTATGAGGGACTGCAGGAGAGGAGATGGGCAGAGAATTTCTAGTCTGCAAAGGAGAGGCCTCAGGTGGTGAGAGACAAGCTCCACAAAGAGGTAACTGAGGGCAGAATGGTGGGCCACTTTGCGGAGTGGCCTTTGTCTAACCTGATTGTGTCACCAATTGGGGCGGTCCTAAAGAAGGAACACGGTCAGTTTCACTTGATACAGCATCTCTCATGGTCCGGAGGGACAGTTGGTTAATGACTTTATTGCAGATGACTTAACTTCGGTGTCATATTCAACAGTGGACATGGCTATTGAGTTGGTGAGGAATGTGAGGGAGGGGGCTTACATTAAAAAAAATGACATTAAGTCCACCTTTGGATTGTTGCTGGTGCATCCAGGTGACTTTGAGCTGCTGGGGATACAGTTTGAAGTTGAGTAGTAGGTGTGCAAAGCGTTACTGTTGGGCTGTTCCATTTTGTGTGCTCTCTTCAGTACCTATCTTCAGTGGCTTTTCGTGTTTGTGACGGGGCACAACACAGTGAAGCATTACCTTGATTCATTTCTTTTTGTGGGTACTCCAGGCCTGACTGACTGTCAGTGAATGCTGGACAGTTTCAAAGACCTAATGGCAGGTGAAAAGGCGGCGGGCCTGATACAGTTCTAACGTTTCTAGGGCTAGAGCTTGATACGTTGCAGATGGAAGCTTGGTTGCCAGTGGACAAAAAGAGGACAATGATGGGGCTGATCACAGAGATGCTAGAGAAGAAAAAGGTACAGGTCACGGAGTGCAGATGCTGTTGGGGCATTTGAACTTTGCTTACACGGTGATCATGGCAGGCAGGACCTTTTGAAGGCGATTGGGTCTGGCACTGGCTGGTTCATCCCTTCCACACCACAGGGTGCTGTTATCTGCAGGTGAGAAACAGGATTTGAGGATGTGGAACACTTTCTTGGAGAAGTTCAATGGGGTATCGCTAAAGGGGTTAGGCGAGAAAACGGTCTGGGATGCACAGGTTTTCACAGATGCAGCCAGTGGTGCTGGTTTTGGGTTATATTGGCAAGGACATTGGTGCACAGAGCAATGGCCAGAGTGCTGTTAAAGTGGAGGCAGGAGCATAGCCTTCCTGGAATTCTTTCCATTGGTGGTTACCTTGTATTTGTGGGTGACCCAATTTGCCAACAAGACAGTGCTGTTTAATGTAGACAACATGGCAGTGGTGCATGTAGTCAACAGGCAGTCAGCAAGAGATGTTCAGGTACTACGGCTATTGAGAGTCTTTATCCTGAGATGTCTGCACCACAACATACTGTTTAGGGTGCAGCACATTCCCGGGATTGACAATAACATCGCGGATGCTCTGTCTCATTCACAGTGGCAGAGATTCTGTGGGCTTGCTGTGGGAGCAAACGCAGTGAAGATGTCAAAGCACACGAGTTGTGACAAGTCGGCATAAAAGGTTTCTGCAGCTGGTAATGGGTTCTTTGGCAAGGTCATCAAGACAGGGTTATGCACAGGCGTGGTCTGACTTCATGGAGTCTGAGGCACGGCAGAGAGGAGCAGAGAAAGAGGAATGGCAAAGGTGTGAGTATGAGGTTTAATTTATCATGGATATGATAGAAAAAGGTTGGTTGCGAGTTACGAATGCATTCTGAGTAAGGTGGCAGCCAGAGCATTCATAGGTAAGCTGCTTTAGGGCTATGCACCATCATCAGGGAACTGGGGAAGGGGTTGCTAGAATGTTGTGCGAGGGAAAAGGGGAATGAAGGGTGGAAGAGGCATTCACTGGTGTGGTCAGTGCTGCAGAAGGTTGTGGGCGAATTGGGTGCAGTTTGCAGTGATGAAGGTGAAACAGATCTGTTTGCCTTGCTAATGATTTGGATGTTCTTTGGAACCTCTCGGGTGTCAGAGTTGTTAAGCAGAAGAGACAGAGTGGGGGTGCATTGAGTGGATGTGGAAGTTGGCACGGAGAGTTTTAATACTACGCTGGCACTGAAAGACAGATCAGAGGGTGGTGGGCAGGACAATCTGATTATCAGCATGAACGAAGAGGCAGGTTTTCCTGGTAGACCTGTGTAGTAGGTTCAGAGGTGTAGGGGTGATGGGTGGGGACAGAGTTTTTCAACATCAGGATGGCTCTAGAGTGATAGTCTTTCAATTGCTAGCAGTCCTGAGGAAAGCGGTGGCAAGCATAGGACTACCCCCGGTGGACTTCAGAACACATTCCTTTAGAATACGAGCAACTACAGAAGGAGGGAATGGTTGGGTGCTAAGATACAGGAATTGGGGAGGTGGTCCTCCAACTGTTATAAAAGATACATGAGACAGGGCCATGGCCATGGCGAGGTGTGTTCTGGAGTAGTTATTAACTAACGATTGTGATATTTTTTGCAGGCACTGTCCATGGCCCAGAAAGAGAGGACTTATTGGTTTGGATTGTGGGACATTTCTTCATAAAATGGGCTGAGAGACAGGTTTCTGGGAGAAGATACAGGTGTAGTTTGGGCTTCGAACAGGGTGCTATTGGAGTGCATTGGTGTGGAAAGGGGGGGCATGTGTTGGTGGCATTAAATGGTTTATTGGAAGGCGAAGGATGCCTGCATGTCTTGGTGATCCATCTAGAGGAAATCAATTTGGTGAGACAGAAGGGACTGACTTTGATAAGGGACATGAAGAGGGACTTGAAGCAGATAAAGGCCAATTGGGCAGGTTGTTTTGTTTTGTGGACAGAGTGGAAACCCAGGAGGGTATGGAAAGAGGTTCTTTCGGGGTAACGGGACACATTTGTCTAAGCTGGGTATGGCGCTCTGTTTGATGCAGGTGAGGTAGGCACTGTCAGAAACTCTAGGGGTCTGGTTGTGGCGATCCAGTTAAGGGATAACTCTGCAGTTCTAGGGTCCTGTAAAGGGGGGGCAGAAAACACTAGGGTTTTTTTTGAGTGGCCGTTTGCAGACAGGTTTGCATGTTGAATCGGTTTCAATAATGTTGGGGTGGGAGAAGCAGTTTGGAAAAGGGAGTAAGTTGATCATTGCCGAACACGGGAAATTCAAGGTTTATAAGTATAGAAATTAAGTTAAGTTATTAAAGAAGAACACAGATGCAGTGACAGGCAATCTGCTTGGGGGTAAGGGTGGGTGGGAACCATTTAGGGGTGGGGGCGGGAATGTAGGTAAATAAGATGTTTAATGCGGTTGGTTTTGTAAGGAAGATTTTCCTAGGAGGAATGTTTTAGTGATGTGCACCTACTTCAATAAAGTGCCTTTTTTCGCACTAAAGAGTGTCAGTGGCCTGTGCTGTACCTTCTCATTCAATGGTGGTTTGGGGGCAGGCAACCAAAGGGAGATGTTCCCCCAGGCTCTTTGGGTGGGTGGTACAGTCCTAGGGGACTGAAGCTAGTTTGGTCTTAGTTGGTAGGTGGGTTGGGGTCAGGTGTAGGTATAGGTAGGGGTTTTGAGCTACTAGACACCATTTTGTAGTTGGAGACACAGTGGCCGGTAGTGGGTAAATAGGATAGGGATCAGGTATATTGTTTTGATCCTTCCCACCCATCCCTTAATATAGAGAGGTGGAGTGGGAATTTTGGTGGGGGTCAAGCTGTGTTGCTGAATCGGGTGAGCTATGAGAAAGTGGTTTGTGTTGAGGTTGTCGCTGTGGGCAGATGCACTGGCCGTTTGCACACAGGTTTGCATTTTGAATCGGTTTAAATAATGTTGGGATGGGAGAAGCAGTTCGGAAAGGGGAGTGGAGTAATTTGACAACTGTTGAACACTGGAAGTTCAAGGTTTTTAAGCATAGGAATTAAGTTTAGTTATGAAAGTTGAACATAGATGCAGTGACAGGCAGTCTGCTTGGGGTAAGAGTGAAGGGGGACCATTTAGGGGTGGGGCGGGAATGTAGGTGAATATGATGTTTAGTGAGGATGGCAGTTTTGTAAGGCAGATTGACCTAGGGTGAATATTTTTGTGATGTGCACCTGCTTCAATAAAGCAGCCTTTTCCACACTAAAGAGTGTCAGTGGTCTGTGCTGTACCATCTCGCTCAAGGTGAGTATTTTGAATAAAATGAATTTTTTGAAATATCGGTTGACTTAGTCTAAACTCTGAAACTAAAATGAAAATCTAAATTCAATGGGGCAGATTTACAAGAAGGTGCCGCAGCGTGGCACCGCAAGCCCTTTGGCTGCGCCACGCTGCGGCACCTTCAGAGCACAGGAATGCGACATATTTACAATGATATGTCGCATTCCTGGGCTCTCCCCTGCGCTGGCGCACAAACAGCTGCCATGCGCCGGCGCAGGCACCCTTGCACCATGGTGCAAGGATGCCTGTGTCATGGGGCGATTGTTTTTGTGCAGGAAGGGGCACCTTCCTGCACAAAAACAATCACTACAGGCATTTTCCTCTCTCAATGCATGCTGTAGAATGCAGCACGCATTGAAAGAGGAAACAAGCATTTGCAATGCAATAGGACTCGCATTTACGCGAGACCTATTGCATTGCGGGCGGGCGGCCGGGCGGGGGGCAGGGGGCACGAACAACGGGAGTGCTGGGGGTGGGGGGGTGGTGGCGAGAAGGCACAGCAGAAAATAGTACTAGAAGTAAAGGGGCCAGTAGCCATGTAAGGATACAAATGACGACATGGCCGTCATAGGGAGGGACTAACAGACCTATAAACCAATGGAAGGCAGCATTTAGTAAAGGACAAAGACACAAGCCAATGAAAAATATGGGCGGGGGAGTGGGCGTGGCTTCTCTCCCGTACTCAACTACCCCAGATCAACCCCAGAGCAGCGCTTGCGTGCTGGCTCAGGGCTCGACCTAAAAACGAGGAGAAATGAAAACATTTCTCCTCGTTGCGCCTCGCTACGTCACCCGTAGGGTGGCGTAGCATACTGACGCATTTCCAGGTTTACGAATCCTCGTAAATCTGGAAATGTGTCTTGTTCCATGGGTGTTGCGTGTGAACACCCACAGCAATACCCATGGAACGCCCCTTTCACGCAAAGTGCTGCGAGTAAAGGGGCCGTATTTACAAGGACAGGAAAAGCCACGCAGGGTGGCTTCTCCTGTCCTTGTAAATATGGGGCAGTGAAATGCGCATGCCAGTGTGTCACAAAAAGTGACGTACTGGCAGCACAAGGGGCTTGTAAATCTGCCCCTTTGCACTTTTATTGAATTGTTAAGGTCCCAAATATTGCATCTGTTTTGAGCAACTCCTAATTTTTTTATAAGTATGTTGATATTCATCATCATCATCTTTATTCAGTAAAATGTATGACCATAAAAGCACAATAAAATGACATACAAAATATCACAATCATGTACAGTTTAATTTCACCACCTAAAAAATTAGAATCATATTAAAATATAAAACCAATCATAGAAAATAGCTCTTAATCAATTTTCAAAGTTTCATAAAATTTCAGTTAGTACCAATCAGGTCTGAACTACACATTCAAAGAGTAAATCATTCCCAATTTAAAGTGTTTAACGCATATTTCTTTCTTAATTTCAAAGCATGGACAATAAAATTCAAGACTGAAAAACATATTGAACGAGACTCAAGACACTGTAGAAAGAACAAACTCTCTTGATAAGTGTTAAGTGATCCACCGCTTAGAATGAGGCAGTGGACCCGTTTTCGAAAAGAAGAATACAGTGTGCAAAATGCTTTGTTGTCTGGCGAGACACCCCATGGCATGGGCAACGCGGTAATAAGGCAAACCTGGTGCCTGTAACTAGGCAATGCATCATATTAACTCTTAACCGTGTAATGTAAAATCTTAATTCAGGCGCCTTTATCCAAACTAAGGGACTTATTTACAAGCCTCTTGCGCCACTTTTGCGTAATTTTTAACATGGGAAAAGTGACGAACGGGTGGCGCAAGGGGCTTGTAAATAAGCCCCTAGGTATGGCTCCATGCCATAAGTAGTTGAAAGTGGCACGTAAGATTGAACCGTAACCATATCAAGTGCTTTTATTATTCTGGCATTCTCCTTATGTGCAAAAAACGTTTTCTCAACCAGCTCCTTAGTATGACAGCGATATTGCCCGTACTTTCAAAGAGGCTGCTCAGTCCCAAGTCTCGAAAGATGTTTTTAACATATTTTAGCCATGGGATGGCTAACACATTAGGGGCATATTATCAAGAACGGCGTTAAAAATTATCGCCGCTTTAGCGGCAGAAAACTGCCGCTAAAGCGGCGATAATGGGCTTGATAATATGCCCTTGAGAATTCCAATAGAAGACCATGTTCTGGTGTCAACATGGGCTTCTATTTGAATTCTCCAGGGCATATTATCAAGCCCATTATCGCCGCTTTAGCGGCAGTTTTCTGCCGCTAAAGCAGCGATAATTTTATCGCCGTCCTTGATAATATGCCCCTACTTTGTTCTAAACAGTACTCGACTATTCTATGTGTAAAACGCAATTTGGCTGTGGACCAAATTTCGATCCACATTAGAATAGGAGCCAAGCCTACCACGTCTTCCAAGAAACCTACGCCCAATTCATCATGAGATATAAGGCTCGGTGTGGGTCTAGAGATCCCTTGTAGCCTATTTTAAAATATATTCTCCATAGCCTGTAGGGTCCTCACAGCTATATACCTCAACACACACAGACCCATATATACCATCAGAGAGACATTTACTTTTATAGAACATAATCCTTTCTTTAGGGGGCTTATGTCCTAGTTTCTTAGAAAACCTGAAAATAGATTTGCATAATGTCTCCATGAACTGGGACCTCTGGGTTATTAGTCTTTCCCAGTTCATGTTAGCATTGAACAAAATACCCAAATCTTATAAAAGGAATCTCCCTAATAAATATGGTTTTAGAGAGGGTATTTTTGGGCCACTGGTCAAGATGTAAGATGTGTTAAGAATGACCTTCAGATTCAGCCCGTATGTTGATATTAATTTTCCTAGATGGCAGCAGTGTGTGTCATCAGACACAGAACACAACGGGAAGACAGCTGTTCTGTGGAACTGTAGGTAAATAAAGCAAATGCATTTTTCTTAAATTTGAACTTGGCACAGGTTTGCTCATATTTTTCAGAGTGAGACGAGCAGCAGCTGAAACCCTTGTGCTAATTCCTGAGGAATAATTCACTTGAAAAATGTTTGCTTGAGGGAGAGAGAGATTAGGACTGTTGAACGTCACGCTCATCCGAGCCATGTGCTGCAGTGAATCATTGCTTTCGCCATTTAGAAACAGCCAAAATATGTGGTTTAAATCTATGAAGGCAATCGTATGCAGCTAGGGATTGCAGCCATTACCTGTGGCTTGCACCTTTGTACCATGAAACTGCCCTTGCTGCCCTGGGCTCAAAGTCAAGAAGGCAGTGGCAGAACCAGAAAGTAACTGGGAATTTAAAAGCCGTGTTCACTTTATTAAGTCTGTTTATTGCCCTTTTTTTGTCACCAGGTGCAAACTGAGGATACTAATGGTGGATCGGAGGTCAGTTTTGCGATGACATCAGAGCTAAAAGGCATTTGTTGAAACTTTCACTACCCCTGCCGTCCAGGTAATAGACGTCTTTTGGTTAATTCGGGAGAAATGAATAAATCATGAAAGAATTGCCCAAATCAGGATTGTCGAATGTCACACTTAATTCAGTGATATTTAGGGCAAGTTCAGGAATACAACATAACCAGCAGCAATCAAAATACTCCCATCAATAGTTTAGAGGTTGTGACTTTTAGACACATGTTTCTGGGAAGGGGACAGATTTGCGAACTGTCATATGTACTTCCTTGTTTTACAAGGACAAGGAAACCCAATTAATGGCAAGGGACCTTGGGTACAGAGTATTTTACAGGAACATTGGTCCCTATCAAACGAATACATGATAAAGAAATGTTTATATAGAGTCCCAATGATAGCTATAATATACAACATGTGAAACAAAAAAGGAGAACTCAGGCAATTGATTAATCATCGCCAAAAATACATCAAGTCAGACTACTCGTACTCTGACACAAACCTATACTATTTATTATGCTGTGCCCATGGCCGGACTGGCTGTACTGGACATCGGGCGTTTCCCCGGTAGGCTGGAATGGTGGGGGGGGGGGAGGGCGGTTTTGTTACTGCTTGCTGTTTTTGTAGCAGTGCAGCAGTATTTAAAGCACCCGCTGCAGAGTTCCTTGTATAGCCAGTAGTTTTCAGGCAACAATAAAAATGGTAAGATAACTCCGGTGATTAATATACCGTACGGGGACTGGTCTGGAAAAAATGTGCCAGGGCTGCTTTGGGTTCCCAGTCCAGCCCTGGCTCTGCCTGAGTACCTTAATGTAATTTATGTTGGCCTAACTGATGTATTTTTGAGCCACGATTAATCAATTGCCTGAGTTCTCCTTTTTTGTTTCACATGTTGTATATGTTCCCACTTGTAAGTTGTTCTTTTAACTATTTACATTAAATGATTGTGTCCAGTTGGACAGCCACATATAGATATCATTGTATCTCTATATAAAAATGTCTATCATTTAATTTTTTGATAGTGACCAATGCTCCTGTATAATATGTACTTCCCTGGCATTTTTCTCTAACATTGACAACCAGAGAAGGCCACCCTGCTTATTATAATTTCTCAGAGATAATTACATAGACCACGAGGGACCTGTTGAGGTACGTGTCTGGTGTGATGGAAATTACATTAAAGCAGTTTTACCTGAGAGTCGATCAGGTTTATACAGTGGCGGCTCGCCGAGGGAGTGCTGCGGGCGGGGGGAGGGGCAGGGCTGGAGGGTTTAGTGGAGTCCGACAAACGACGGACAGGAGTAAGGTAAGTAATGAAATAAATAAAACAATTTACCTTGCGCGCGCTGCATCACCAACTCGGCGATGCAGCGCGTGCAAGGTAAATTGTTTTCATTATTTCATTACTTACCTTACTCCTGTCCGTCATATGTCGGACTCCACTACCCCCCCACTCTGCCCCTCCCCCTCCCCGCCCACCGCCCCACAGCACTCCCTCGGCGAGCCGCCACTGGGTTTATAGTATATCATATTCAATTTAATAACAATTTGGCAGACCCAGAAACACTGATTACAGAAACAGGCTCACTTGAGAGTGCCCAGTGGTGTTGAAAATAGCCCTCATGTCAGCGAGTAGGTAGTAAATTAAGAAAGCATTGTATTTAAGAAAAATTAGAACTGCTGCTGAGGTTTACTGTAATTAAAGCATTTCTTTATCAATTGCCTACACTGGGGCTACTTGTAGAAATGGTTAGTGACTTACCATTGCTGTTGCTGGAGAAGCATGTTTTCATGTGACCGGAAAGGCACTGATCAGACAACCATAAAATCAAACACTACAGTGGGTAAGAGGAGAATCATCTCCTACAAAAATACCTTAATGAAAAACTTGCTGACGCATAGTTGCATGTGCACCCATGGTCACCAGAATGGCTTCAAAGATTGGTTTAGTACCTCACCTATCAGTAGGCACACATATCACAATGTCATCCTATGAAGGTCACAAAAAACAGTGGCAACCTTGGTGACAGAGAGACTCGAATATGCACAAGATATGATGGAAAGGTGGTGGGGTTTCGTTTAGGCCCCTGAGTCACATGTAGGACGAAAAGAGAATCCCCTGGTTGCTAAATGAAAACAATTGAAATAGAAACCCGGCTTTAGTGTCCACAAGTCTGCAAGGGTTTGCAAAAGTATGTGGGCCCTAAAAAATGTTTTTAAAAAATGATAATTACAAATCAAAAAAAATTAAAAAGGCCACCCCCCAGTGGCCAACCAATGCTGCGCTCAGCTGAAAGACAGACACAGATATGTTTGCCCCATGGTGAGTTGGGTGCAGAATCCTTGTCAAAGGCCAGGCCCTGCAGCCAACCTCTGCACAGCACACGGACAAAGGCAATGAGCAGCGGGGGTGGCTACTTGAGCAGGTTGGGCACAGGGTTCAGCTGTAATTTATACCCTGCAGCCAACCCACACTGAGAATTGCCGATGCCCATGCCACCAGTGGCAGGCTGTGTGCAGGGCACACAAATAGATACAAAAGGCCATGTCTGAACTGGGGTGGTGGAGTGAGCTAAAGAATGATGATGTATTAAACCCAGATCAGTTGACTGGGGGTGAGTGTTTGATTGGCTCAAACGTTCCGTCCATCATCCCTTTTTGTATCGCTTTGGTCGCCCTAAGTTGGCGGGGGTATGCCCAGACGTGGGTCCCTTGCTCACTTTGCCACTGGATTCAAGCAAGCCTGGCTGATGACGGCTGAAATGCCAGAAACCGGTCCTAGGATGCTTGTTTCCGGTCCAGGGAAGACATGGCTTGGCAGTTCGGGCTGGACTGTTCCCATGAGGCACAGGGTCAGACTGATTTGCATATGGCCATGTCTGAACTGGGGTGGTGGAGTGAGCTAAAGAATGATGATGTATTAAACCCAGATCAGTTGACTGGGGGTGAGTGTTTGATTGGCTCAAACGTTCCGTCCATCATCCCTTTTTGTATCGCTTTGGTCGCCCTAAGTTGGCGGGGGTATGCCCAGACGTGGGTCCCTTGCTCACTTTGCCACTGGATTCAAGCAAGCCTGGCTGATGACGGCTGAAATGCCAGAAACCGGTCCTAGGATGCTTGTTTCCGGTCCAGGGAAGACATGGCTTGGCAGTTCGGGCTGGACTGTTCCCATGAGGCACAGGGTCAGACTGATTTGCATATGGCCATGTCTGAACTGGGGTGGTGGAGTGAGCTAAAGAATGATGATGTATTAAACCCAGATCAGTTGACTGGGGGTGAGTGTTTGATTGGCTCAAACGTTCCGTCCATCATCCCTTTTTGTATCGCTTTGGTCGCCCTAAGTTGGCGGGGGTATGCCCAGACGTGGGTCCCTTGCTCACTTTGCCACTGGATTCAAGCAAGCCTGGCTGATGACGGCTGAAATGCCAGAAACCGGTCCTAGGATGCTTGTTTCCGGTCCAGGGAAGACATGGCTTGGCAGTTCGGGCTGGACTGTTCCCATGAGGCACAGGGTCAGACTGATTTGCATATGGCCATGTCTGAACTGGGGTGGTGGAGTGAGCTAAAGAATGATGATGTATTAAACCCAGATCAGTTGACTGGGGGTGAGTGTTTGATTGGCTCAAACGTTCCGTCCATCATCCCTTTTGTATCGCTTTGGTCGCCCTAAGTTGGCGGGGGTATGCCCAGACGTGGGTCCCTTGCTCACTTTGCCACTGGATTCAAGCAAGCCTGGCTGATGACGGCTGAAATGCCAGAAACCGGTCCTAGGATGCTTGTTTCCGGTCCAGGGAAGACATGGCTTGGCAGTTCGGGCTGGACTGTTCCCATGAGGCACAGGGTCAGACTGATTTGCATATGGCCATGTCTGAACTGGGGTGGTGGAGTGAGCTAAAGAATGATGATGTATTAAACCCAGATCAGTTGACTGGGGGTGAGTGTTTGATTGGCTCAAACGTTCCGTCCATCATCCCTTTTTGTATCGCTTTGGTCGCCCTAAGTTGGCGGGGGTATGCCCAGACGTGGGTCCCTTGCTCACTTTGCCACTGGATTCAAGCAAGCCTGGCTGATGACGGCTGAAATGCCAGAAACCGGTCCTAGGATGCTTGTTTCCGGTCCAGGGAAGACATGGCTTGGCAGTTCGGGCTGGACTGTTCCCATGAGGCACAGGGTCAGACTGATTTGCATATGGCCATGTCTGAACTGGGGTGGTGGAGTGAGCTAAAGAATGATGATGTATTAAACCCAGATCAGTTGACTGGGGGTGAGTGTTTGATTGGCTCAAACGTTCCGTCCATCATCCCTTTTTGTATCGCTTTGGTCGCCCTAAGTTGGCGGGGGTATGCCCAGACGTGGGTCCCTTGCTCACTTTGCCACTGGATTCAAGCAAGCCTGGCTGATGACGGCTGAAATGCCAGAAACCGGTCCTAGGATGCTTGTTTCCGGTCCAGGGAAGACATGGCTTGGCAGTTCGGGCTGGACTGTTCCCATGAGGCACAGGGTCAGACTGATTTGCATATGGCCATGTCTGAACTGGGGTGGTGGAGTGAGCTAAAGAATGATGATGTATTAAACCCAGATCAGTTGACTGGGGGTGAGTGTTTGATTGGCTCAAACGTTCCGTCCATCATCCCTTTTTGTATCGCTTTGGTCGCCCTAAGTTGGCGGGGGTATGCCCAGACGTGGGTCCCTTGCTCACTTTGCCACTGGATTCAAGCAAGCCTGGCTGATGACGGCTGAAATGCCAGAAACCGGTCCTAGGATGCTTGTTTCCGGTCCAGGGAAGACATGGCTTGGCAGTTCGGGCTGGACTGTTCCCATGAGGCACAGGGTCAGACTGATTTGCATATGGCCATGTCTGAACTGGGGTGGTGGAGTGAGCTAAAGAATGATGATGTATTAAACCCAGATCAGTTGACTGGGGGTGAGTGTTTGATTGGCTCAAACGTTCCGTCCATCATCCCTTTTTGTATCGCTTTGGTCGCCCTAAGTTGGCGGGGGTATGCCCAGACGTGGGTCCCTTGCTCACTTTGCCACTGGATTCAAGCAAGCCTGGCTGATGACGGCTGAAATGCCAGAAACCGGTCCTAGGATGCTTGTTTCCGGTCCAGGGAAGACATGGCTTGGCAGTTCGGGCTGGACTGTTCCCATGAGGCACAGGGTCAGACTGATTTGCATATGGCCATGTCTGAACTGGGGTGGTGGAGTGAGCTAAAGAATGATGATGTATTAAACCCAGATCAGTTGACTGGGGGTGAGTGTTTGATTGGCTCAAACGTTCCGTCCATCATCCCTTTTTGTATCGCTTTGGTCGCCCTAAGTTGGCGGGGGTATGCCCAGACGTGGGTCCCTTGCTCACTTTGCCACTGGATTCAAGCAAGCCTGGCTGATGACGGCTGAAATGCCAGAAACCGGTCCTAGGATGCTTGTTTCCGGTCCAGGGAAGACATGGCTTGGCAGTTCGGGCTGGACTGTTCCCATGAGGCACAGGGTCAGACTGATTTGCATATGGCCATGTCTGAACTGGGGTGGTGGAGTGAGCTAGAGAATGATGATGTATTAAACCCAGATCAGTTGACTGGGGGTGAGTGTTTGATTGGCTCAAACGTTCCGTCCATCATCCCTTTTTGTATCGCTTTGGTCGCCCTAAGTTGGCGGGGGTATGCCCAGACGTGGGTCCCTTGCTCACTTTGCCACTGGATTCAAGCAAGCCTGGCTGATGACGGCTGAAATGCCAGAAACCGGTCCTAGGATGCTTGTTTCCGGTCCAGGGAAGACATGGCTTGGCAGTTCGGGCTGGACTGTTCCCATGAGGCACAGGGTCAGACTGATTTGCATATGGCCATGTCTGAACTGGGGTGGTGGAGTGAGCTAAAGAATGATGATGTATTAAACCCAGATCAGTTGACTGGGGGTGAGTGTTTGATTGGCTCAAACGTTCCGTCCATCATCCCTTTTGTATCGCTTTGGTCGCCCTAAGTTGGCGGGGGTATGCCCAGACGTGGGTCCCTTGCTCACTTTGCCACTGGATTCAAGCAAGCCTGGCTGATGACGGCTGAAATGCCAGAAACCGGTCCTAGGATGCTTGTTTCCGGTCCAGGGAAGACATGGCTTGGCAGTTCGGGCTGGACTGTTCCCATGAGGCACAGGGTCAGACTGATTTGCATATGGCCATGTCTGAACTGGGGTGGTGGAGTGAGCTAAAGAATGATGATGTATTAAACCCAGATCAGTTGACTGGGGGTGAGTGTTTGATTGGCTCAAACGTTCCGTCCATCATCCCTTTTTGTATCGCTTTGGTCGCCCTAAGTTGGCGGGGGTATGCCCAGACGTGGGTCCCTTGCTCACTTTGCCACTGGATTCAAGCAAGCCTGGCTGATGACGGCTGAAATGCCAGAAACCGGTCCTAGGATGCTTGTTTCCGGTCCAGGGAAGACATGGCTTGGCAGTTCGGGCTGGACTGTTCCCATGAGGCACAGGGTCAGACTGATTTGCATATGGCCATGTCTGAACTGGGGTGGTGGAGTGAGCTAAAGAATGATGATGTATTAAACCCAGATCAGTTGACTGGGGGTGAGTGTTTGATTGGCTCAAACGTTCCGTCCATCATCCCTTTTTGTATCGCTTTGGTCGCCCTAAGTTGGCGGGGGTATGCCCAGACGTGGGTCCCTTGCTCACTTTGCCACTGGATTCAAGCAAGCCTGGCTGATGACGGCTGAAATGCCAGAAACCGGTCCTAGGATGCTTGTTTCCGGTCCAGGGAAGACATGGCTTGGCAGTTCGGGCTGGACTGTTCCCATGAGGCACAGGGTCAGACTGATTTGCATATGGCCATGTCTGAACTGGGGTGGTGGAGTGAGCTAAAGAATGATGATGTATTAAACCCAGATCAGTTGACTGGGGGTGAGTGTTTGATTGGCTCAAACGTTCCGTCCATCATCCCTTTTGTATCGCTTTGGTCGCCCTAAGTTGGCGGGGTATGCCCAGACGTGGGTCCCTTGCTCACTTTGCCACTGGATTCAAGCAAGCCTGGCTGATGACGGCTGAAATGCCAGAAACCGGTCCTAGGATGCTTGTTTCCGGTCCAGGGAAGACATGGCTTGGCAGTTCGGGCTGGACTGTTCCCATGAGGCACAGGGTCAGACTGATTTGCATATGGCCATGTCTGAACTGGGGTGGTGGAGTGAGCTAAAGAATGATGATGTATTAAACCCAGATCAGTTGACTGGGGGTGAGTGTTTGATTGGCTCAAACGTTCCGTCCATCATCCCTTTTTGTATCGCTTTGGGCACACAAATAGGCCAGGTGCTGCAACAAAACTCGCTGTGCACTGCCTTCAGCCATGTGCCGCATGTGTTGGCCACCCATGGAGGGCTGGCACAGGACCCAGCCAAAGCCCAGGCCCTGCAGCCAAACTCCCCACTGTGCATGTCCAGCGAAGGCTGGCCACTTATGGTTGATTAAGCACTGGGTCCTGTCAAAGGTACATGGCTGCAAAGAAATCTCTCTGTGCACAGCTGAAGGCCACCCACAGAGGGGTGGGTGCAGAGCCTAGACTTTGTCCAGACTCTCAGGTGAATATCCACTGCGCACAGCCAAAGTCCATGCACAATGAGGCAGGGTATACTTTAACAGAAGGTGGATTCAGTAAATAAAATTAATTTAAAATAATAAGCCAAACCCCAGTGACCAACCCCAATAGTGCACAGCCAAAGGCCATGTGCAGCAGGGTCTGGCCATCCACAGTGGGTTTGGTGCCGAGGCTTGTTCAAAAGTCTGGCCCTGCCTCTAACCACTATTACTCTTGGCCAAAGGCTGTGTGCAGTGGGGTTGACCAACCACTGCAGATTGGGGGCAAGGCACAGCAGACAGCTAGACCCTGCAGACAATCCTGCATGGCTGAAAGTGATATACAGCGAGTACTGACTGTCTGCTACAGTTTGGGTGCAGGATGTGGCTGTAGCCAGTGTGCAAATGCAGACTATGTCCAGGGTACACACAGAGGCCATGTCCTGCAGAAAACCCTGCTGTGCATGGGCAGGCGCAGCAGAGGTTGGCCACCCATGGCTGGTTAGGCACAGGGTCCAAAGAAAGGTCAGTACCTGAAGCCAAATCCCGCTGTGCACAGTCAAAAGCCTTACACAGCCTGGGTTAGCTACCAGCCAAATGGTGGGCTCAGGAGCTTGGTACTGACCAGGCCCTTCGACTAACCCCTGCGATGCACAGCCTAGGGCCAAGTGTGGCAAGGTTGGGTATAGTTTTACAGAAGGGGGATGTAGCATATGATTGGAAATCCCAGAAATTCTCTGAAAAAACAAGTTTAACTACTTCAGTGCAAAGAACGATACTTTCACGTCCTCCGTTTTACCTAATCAATGTGGAGGGTGTGAACTTCTCATACTACACATTGGGTGAGAAAATCCTTTTGGTGCAAGTAGCAGAATGATTTTCGATTTTGAAAATAACTTAAGGACATGAGGGAAGAGCTTCCTTCGCTTCTTGAAGTTATTGGAAGAGCTTCATTTGCTTCTTGAAGTTATTTCTTTTTCAATTGTGTGGTGATCAGCACACACAGCGTGATGATGCCACGCAATGAAAGTGAAAGCAGGAGGGTGATCCCGAAGCAGGGATGCACTCACTAGGCACCAGGGATTGCCTTCAGGGAGAGCAGCACCATGAGTATGTGCTCCCCCCAATAAATAATAAAAGTCTTTCTGTCCCCCTGAGCTTAGTGATTGGGAGACTACCTCCAATCGCCCCCCCCCCCCAGTGGGGCAGAAAGTACACTTTGATGTCAGGAATTATTTAAAAAACAAAAAAAGAATGGTCTGGGCATGGCCTGCTCAGATATCGGGCTGTGCCCCTACTCCTAAAGAGTCCACAAGCTTCTGCAGAAGGGAAAGAGATTGAGGAGTTCAACCCAAATATGCCAGCTGGCAGAGGGGGGTGGAGCAGAAATCCCCCAAAATACATCAAAGATGTGCAGGGAACTCCCACCCTTTATATATACTTGCCATATGGAATGTTGAGTCTGTTCAATGTCAATGATATTTAATAATGGTATGTATTGATGGATATATTATATGTGTTGCTGTAACAAAGTATGATTAGTGTTTTTGACATATATTTATGTGATGTGATGAGTAAAATTTGCTCCAATATGGTCTAACTGGAGATACCTGATTTATCATATTTCACAGTATGAATAGTTGAAGATTCATTAGAGTATTTGATTAGTTTATAAGAACAATGACACCTTATGCTTTATAGCTCTTCCCCCCTCCATTTGGTCTGATTACTTGAATTATGCTTCCGTGTGGTATATTTTATTTTGAAATTTCTTGGTGTTTTCTCTTCTCAATATTCTAATATGATTTGGGTGGATCCTTCTGATTTACCCATTTGTTTTTGTCTTTTATTGTAATATGATACATGCTGGTTGAATTTTAGTTGTATTTATTTGTAGATATCTGTTATGTTATTCACAGCCCTGAAGAATGTCTTGGAACAACATGTTAGCTGTGGCTCTATTGTTTCTAAAGAAATAGTCAATAAAGAAGATTTGGAAATACACATATGAGTATCGCTATTTGAGAAATCAATGCCAAAGACTTGAGTTTGAGTGCCTCCAGATCTATTGCTATTGTTTTTTCTGCTTCAGTAGGAGCACTGTTGGCAGCTAGTGCTGTTCAGGGTGTGGACTTATTTAGAATTTGGGACTCATTTGGATGTGCTGTGTTTTTGACTTAGCTTCTATGTCTATCTCTGATATTCAAATGATGGGGGGTGTGACTTACTTGCTGAACAGGGGAAGACCAATGTAAGTCCAATGAGGAATCTCCTTCGCATCCCTCAATACCCGTTACACCCTGAGGCTGATGGAATGTAACCTGTTAATTGTGCAATGATAAAACTAGGGGTACTAGTGCACACTGTGAGAGTACCTAAGACCCCCATTTTACTGATCAAAAAATCTGATAAAGCTATGGCCCTGCTTGCCAATAATGGTATTGTTATACCTAGTTGTCCTGCTGTTCCTAACCCTGCTTCAATATTGTCTTGTGGTCTAGTTACCACTAAATATTTCATGGTTTTGGAGCTTTGTTCTGCTTTCTTCTTGATCCCTATAGATCCCTAAAGTTAATACCTGTGCACATTCTCATTCTCTCTGGGCAGCTGACATGCTGTTGCTTCCACAGGGCTTTACTGAATCTTATCTTTTCCTAGGCACTCAATAAAGGTCTGGACAACCTTGTCCTCTTAGAAGGATCCACTCTTGTTCAATATGTAGATGGCTGGTTGTTTGCTTCTGACTCCTTGGACCAATGTTTCTCCTCCATCAAAGAAAAACTCTATTCTCCTACACCCCTAAAACATCTATCTATACGTACGTTTTGATTCTTCAGTCCAGGGGTGTGTACAATATAAAACAAGGTGTGGAGTCAGTGGCAACAAAAAGGGTTATGTAAAAATAGGAAGTGCCTCACATAATAAACCACCTGAAGCCTATCAGATTGGGCTATCAGCTGGCTTAACTTATCATCATCGGCACTTTCCTATGCAAGCAGGGCAAGGTCCTATTCACAGTAGATGTGATGAGCCTTGCTACAAGTACCCATACATTTGCTCCATGTTGCCAATCTGCTGCACAATAGTATTGCAACTTGCCAAATCCACAACATTGGGAAGGGACTCAGAACCGCCCCTGCTGCTCACCCCCTTCCAATGGGACCCCTTTGTCCACATTCAAATGGGCTTCATCCAAAAGCCCAAATGTTGTATCTACATGTATATTCTTGTTTTGGGCTGTATGTTTCTTTAATGAAACTAAGCTTATTCGTGTGCGCATGCTGATGCAACTACAGTTATGAAAATCAGGTATTTCATACCTAGATTTGGGATCCTCCTTCGGATAGGGAGTGGCAAGGGTACCTACCTGCTTCATGTCCATTTTGTGTCATCTGTAGTTCAGGAACTATGCAAATAATTAAACATCGCTTTCAGTGTGTATCACCATGAGTCCTCTGGGAAGGTAGAGCATTTCAACTCCTACTTGAACATCAAGATAGTTAAGAATTGTGCAGAAATAGGACTCAAGTGGCCCAATGCCCTCCCTATGAAATTCTGGTCAATTTGAGCCTTTCCTAGTCAGAAGACTAAGCTAAATGCTTAAGAAATACTGATGGGGTGGCCCGTGCTGCTTCTGTCTTACCCTCTATTGTCTTCAGCTTTGCTCAATTAGCACTTGAATGATGATATGACACTTCAATACTGCAAACAATGCATTCACTGTCTCTGCAGCACATTGTCCTAAGTCTGAGATGCCTTACTTGCCTGCCCAACTGAAGCCTACAATGACCTGCAGTAAGGGGACTGTGTGTCCTGTCGCCAGCACCTGCCAGCCTTCCTCCCATCATGGTACAACCCCTCCTTCTGCCCACAGTGCAACTTATGGCCTTGGTAATGGAAATCCTCCCAGCTGCTTAGTTACCTGATGGTTCTGGACAGGTTTTTTTGCTGCAAGTCTTTTTGTCTAGTTCACTTTCTGGCTCTGCCTAGAACAGCGACCAGAAATCGACATTACCATACATGCTACCCACTTGTGAGATCACTAATCTTTGTACAGTGCAAAGATCTTTTTGCATTTTCTGGAACAGTAACAACAAAATCTTAACCTCTCTTCTTGCTAAATGCTGATTTGCCCACTGATGCCCGAAGGGTCCCCAGTCTTCTTTGATGAAGTTTGATCAGTGTGAAAATGTCTTTCTGCTTTTGCCCCTGCTGACTAGAGGTTTCTGTATTTCAAATCACACTCTGCTGTTCTCCTTGCTGACCTGTGAGATTCAAAACAGCAGCATCTTTTGGGTCACAGGGAATGCAACTTCTCCCTCACTTCCCAACTTGATTCTGAACTCAGTCCTACTGTGTCCCGCTACCATCCTCTAGTCCTCTGTTTTGGCAGCTACTTTGTTTACAGTAACCAGGTGTATGCCTGATTGCACAAAGACTGGTCAGGATCCTGCTACCTTGCTTACCTTTGTCCCAGCAAAATAACACACCCCTGCAAAATCTCCTCCCTCACTGGGCAAAACTGCCTGGGTAAATATCCAAAATTGCACTGTCCTTTGCTATATTGATTCTCATGGTTGGAACCGGACTGTAAATACAGGAGACCCGAATAGGAGCTAAGGTTGTAGAAAATGTTGTAAACTCTACAGGTATAGCTTTCTTGTTGAGGTCTGACAAACTTGATGCCCACAAAACAGTCCTTTTGAAAAACAGAAAAGCTTTTCATTTTCTCCAAGCTACAAAGGATTGAGTATGTGAAATTGTAGGATCAGAATGCTGGTCATTTTTATCGAATGTTTCTTTAAGCATTCATGAACAGATAGGGCCACAGTCTGGGCAGAAAACGCTGCACACATAAGTATAGGTAATGCAGAAGCATAAAACTCTGCACATAGTTTGTGAATAGCATTTTGTAGTACTACAAAACGTACTACAAATTGCAGTTTGTGAATCAGGCCCATTGATCATATCTGTGACAGTGTTAAGGAACCACATAAAATTAATGATGGCTTTAGCGTTAAGGACCTAGGGGGTCATTACGATGGTGGTCGGGCAACCTCCCCGACCGCCATGGTAGCGGGAAAGGTCTGCCCGCATGGAACGCGACATCACCGCCGGTCGAATTACGATGACCCACGGTCGAAATCCGGCCTCGGCGGTCTGATCGCGGGCCTTAACATTCGGCGGTTGCTGCTGCCCGCAGCACCGCCGCGATGCCGAAAGGAGCATGTCCTGCATTTCCCTGCACTGCGTGGCAGGAACTGCACAGTGCCTGCCACCTGGTACAGGGAAATGTAGGGGGGGTACCTCCCCCAACAGATTGGGGGCCTGCAACGGGCCCCCGGAAGAAAATCTCCGCCTGCCTTTCCATGGCGGTCTGACCGTTGAGGAAAGGCTGGCTACCACCGGCATCATAATCCTGCCGGCGGAGCCTGCTCTGCACCGCCACCATTATCCCGGTCCTGCTCCGTCCACCAGGCAGGAGTGCGGATGGCAACCGGCGGAAAAGCGGCGGTGGGAAATTCCGACCGAGAGAGGAGAGCCTACACAGCATGCCACCGCTGTGACAGCACCAAGTGCTCATCCGTGCATAGTGTTGCATGCACCATGTCATGCATGCCACGCAGTGCATGCATGACCATGCACTTGTTAGAGGGGTACGTCTTAATCTCCCTGCACCCAACCCCATGGGAAGTTTTGCCAGGGGGACCTGTTGGGGACCCCTCTCCGTGCCCTTCCGCCAGCTTTTTCAGAGCGTGATCACCGCCATGAAAAGACTTGTAGAACGGCAAATAGTAATATGGATGGCAATGCCGGGATTTGCATTGCCTCAAGGCCTCCCCACTTTACACACTGCCAGATCCAGGATCCTGGTGGTGCCGTAGCGGGTTGCTGACGGTCCGACCACCGCAATTGTAATACGACATGCAGACCGCAGTGGTCAGACCGCCACCGCAAGTATGGCAGGTACTTGTAATAAGGCCCTAAGTGATTTGCCCAGAATCACAAGATGTTGAGCATCCCAGCTGAGACTCGAACCCGGTTCCCCAGCTTTGAGGTTGATCGCTCTAGCCATTAGGCCACATCCTCTCCCTATGTTTGTCTGCATGTTTTTCGTAATCATCCTTTGCGTGCGGTAAATATGTGATGGCCTGATCTCTGACACTGCAAATAGACCTTCAGACTCCTGACACTGAAACAGAAGGGATAAAGAACATTAAGATTTAGGGTGTACTCCAAACAAACTGAAAAAGGGGAGTTAGGTAGTTCACTTTGTAAAGAGTTATTATTTGCAAATTCTGCTAACGGTAACCACGACACCCAATTGTGTTGTCTTTACATGAGGAAACATCTTAAATAATATTTGAGGAACTAGTTCAGCCTTTCTATCTGTTCATCTGTCTGGTGATAGCAACTGGTGGGCAGGGTTGCTAATCTCCACAAACGTTCTCTTCAAATCTGGACATAAACTTAGCCCCTCAGTCCGTCACAATGCCATTTGGCAAACCATGGAGTCTGAAGAGATCTTTAATGAAAACATTGGCCAATATTGGGGCTGTTGGCAAGTGTTTTAAGAAAAGAAAATTTCCCACTGTAGTCAGATAATCAATGACCATTAGGATGGCATTAAGCTCTCTCCAATCTGCAAGTTCCACAATAAATCCATAGAGATGACTGACTATGGAGACCGGTGTGTGGAAAGCAGTTGTAGAAGACCTACCAGTTTTTCAATAATACCTTAGCCTGAGCTTAGATTTCACACTATATAATTCTTTATTGGCTTAACCTTAGAGTTCCACCAGGAATGTTGAATAAGTAATTCCATGGTTTTCCGCTGAATGTCCTGCTAGGGGAGAATCCTGACACCATTGAATGCTTTGGGTCTGAAGTTATTCTGTGGGTATTTGTAATTTCTCGTAATGGAATTTCAACCCATCTTTTAGTCTTCTGATACTGGGTCTACCTAAAATCATAAGTGCCCTTTGTGAATTCCGAAAGTCGTAAAGTTAGACTTTTCATCTCAGTTTACCTTTGTGAATCGAGCCCAATGTCCATAGACTGGATTGTATTTTTCATTAGTTCTAAAAAAAATTGGTCTTCTTAAAGAGGTGAAGCTGCTGTGACTACCAAAATAGAAGGAGCTTGATAGTTTGTATCCGTCTCTTCTGCTTGTCTTTAAAGGGTATCTGCTTTTCAATGCCTGTTGCCTCACCTTTAAGAAATGATATATTGGAACTTGGAGAACAAAAGGGACCATCGGGCATGTCAAGGATTTGCACATTTTTTTATTTCAGAAACTGTATGTTTTTATGATCAGTACTCACTAAACTGAATGTGTTGCTCTTTCCAAGTAGGGTCTCCAATGTACAAGAACGTTCTTACTGGCCAATAACTCTCTGTCATAGATGGCATTAGTTTTTTCAGCACTATTGAGGGTCCTAGAGTCATAGGCCAAACGATGTAAAGTTTCAGGATGTCTTTGCAGTGATGGCTATTGCATATTCATTGCTTTCTACTACAAATTGTTGATTGGTATCCGAACATCTCAAGATCGGTGTTGTAATGAATGTGGGTTAAGTTTGTGGAAAGCTGCCTCTTGCTCTTGACCCCACATGATTGGAACCCCTTTTTGAGTAAGTGTGGCAATTGGTTTAATAATTTCAGGAGATTTGGGAATTAAGTGGCAGTAGAAGTTTGTGAATTTAGACAACCTCTGAATCTACTTCACACTCTTTGGTTGAGGCCATTGTTGTACTGCCTTGACCTAGTTAGGATCCATACTGATACCTTTTGTCGAAATCTCAAATACTAAAAAGCATTTATCAAATGTTTCAAGAACACATTTTTCAATCTTTCTATATAGACAGTGTTTCCTGAGATGCTGAAGAATTTCTCAAAGATGGATCCAGTTTTGATCTTTGGAATCTGGGAAAACCGAAATATTAGCCAAATAAATTATGACGTAGGTTTCCAGAAGCTCTCTGAAGATGTCATTGACATAGCGTTAAAATGCTGCCAGGACATAACACAACCCGACTGGCATAACCAAGTATTCAAAATTCACACAGTATTAGGTGTTGAAGGTGATCTTCTATTCGTCTTCCTTTTGGATGCAGACAAGATTGTAGGCACCCCTGAGCTCAAGTTTGGTAAAAGAAAGTTGAGGAATATCTTGGTGAATAACTTTGCAGATTTATTTTGATCCCAAAGAACAGATATTATAAGCAAAGGTTCACAATTACAGATGGTTATGGAACTGAGCTCTATACAAGACCTGTAGTATTTAATGGGGTTGGGTACAAAAAGATGGGAGCCTCTGTTGGAAAGGTGAAATGTCTAGTGGAGCCTTTCTCCAAGCTTTACTGGAGACATTCCTTCAAGACCTAACCTTGCTTAACTTTTAAGAGGTACATCTGTTGATGTGGTATCTTAGTCCCAGGAATTAAATCAATAGAAAAGTCATAATTTCTGTGTGGGTGGAGAGAGTCAGCGCCCTTAACACTGAACGCATCAGAACATTTGCTATAATCAGGTCAATTGTATTGAAAAACACAACATGGGCTGTGGCTTTAAAAAGTGAGAGCAGGGATGCCAATGTTGTACACATTGAGAAGTCAAATTGTATCTTTCATCCGGAACACTTTCTGGAAGGATCATGCATTTGAAGCCAGGAAGTACCAAGAATCACAACAAATCCTGAGACATCTGTGATGTCAAATTGCAGCTTTTCTAAATGCCCAGTCTGTGTCACAAAGACTAACAGCTCTGTTTCAGAGATTACCTTTCTTTATGTAAACAAGGTTTCATCTATTCTGAAAATAGGTTCTGGTCTTTTCTTTTACTGTATGAGAATGTTGTAATTGTTTTGGAATGTCTGATCAATCAATCAATCAATCAGGGTTGGTAAAGTGCAGCCACTCACCCGTGAGGGTCTCAGGCGCTGGGGGATGGGGGTTGGCTGCGTTAAGTGCTGGGGTCACCCGAAAAGCCAGCCTTTGTGGTCCTTCTTGAACTGGGGCAATGTGGGAGATTTCCGGAGGTGGAAGGAGAGGGTGTTCCAGGCTTTGGCTGTGAGGTAGGAGAAGGACATTCCTTCCATTCATGTCTTGTCTGATACGTGGGACGGTGGCCAGTGAGAGCTGGACTGATCGGAGGTGTCTTTTGGATGTGGGAAGGAGAGGTGGCTGTTCAGGTATGCGCGTCTGGTTTTGTGAAGTGCCTTGTATGCGTGGGTGAGGAGTTTGAAGGTTATTCTTCTTTCGACTGGAAGCAAGTGGAGATCACAGAGGTGTTGGGTGATGTGACTGCGACGGGGGGTAGAGGATCAGTTTGGCTGCAGCGTTGAGGGAAGTCTGGAGTTTGCAAAGGAGTTTCTTGTTGATTCCTGTGTAGAGAGCGTCCTGATCCTTGAATACACCAGAAGCCCCAGAGATGTCTAGAATAAATAAATGAGCTTTCCCTGACACAGAACTTTCCAAATTAGGTATGTTCGGTTCAGGGCTGCCATTCAGAAACAAGCAACCCTGTTTCCCTTGGCCATGGGACAAGTTTGATCAAAATGACCATGGTGCCCATAGTATAGATTCAGTGCTTCTTGTGTTCTTCTGTCTTTCAGTACAGTAGATAGTGGTTTACTTTGTACTCATTCCCAATTTGTACGGTGTTCTCTTTATTTTCATCTACAGGCATATTTTCTGTCTTGAATCTGGTTGCTGGTGGAGTGAGCTTAAGAATGATGATGGATTAAACCCAGATCAGTTGACTGGGGGTGAGTGTTTGATTGGCTCAAACGTTCCGTCCATCATCCCCTTTTGTATCGGTTTATATCCCAGACCACACCATTCTCCTCGTCTGCTTCTCAGCTGAGAATTAATCTGTACATTGAGATCTACTAATGCTGTTGAAGTTATAAGTCGATTTGCCTCTAATGACAATGAATTTTTTTAAATCTTCGCATAATCCTTGATATAAGGCAACCGCCACTGCCTTGCCCAGGCAGCCTGCTTCTACTGTAAGTTGTTGAACCTGAGCTATACATTTCATAAGGTTCCTGGAACCTTGACTCAAGGTAAGTAAGTAGTGTGTAGTCTGACATTTTCCCCAAAAAAGGTTTAAACTGTTGGATATATGTAGCATCATTTTCCAAACATGGACTCTTGTTCAAAATTAAAGGTGTTACTCATGCAACCTTAGTTAGTTACCACCAACAGAGGCAGCCCTATTACCTGAACCAGGTGCAAGGGAAAGACTAGAATCCTAACAAAGTTTCAAGTAATACATTACATACAGCATAAGTTTGAATAGCATAACAAATTGTTACAAGAAATACATCACATAGGACAAACTATACAGAACAGCAAAATAATATTACAAAATGATACCCCTTCACAAATTTCAATCTGTAAAAAATGTAATAAGACAATAATATAAAAACAATACGATCATTAGACCGTGGTGCTCGCTTAGTTACACAACGGACAATATAAAGACAATTAACACAGTAAACATAGACAGTGGCTGAGGTAAATGTTTTATACACAAACTGTTTAGATAAAACAAAAAAACTGATAGCAAAGATTGCGTCCTCTTCAGTAAAGATCACACATAGGCGTCAATGACGTTTTGACCAAGCTAAACCTGAATGGTCATCATCAGGACAAACAGTGCATATTGGCAGAGCATCCAACACATAATTTTGTTCACTAAATCAACCAGGGTCAAAACTCATTTGACATTAATTACTCCTGAGATTATGGAAGGAGACATTCAATGGACTGAATGTCTAATGATCATATTGTTTTTATATTATTTTCTTATTAAATTTTGCACGTATTGTAATTTGTTTAGGGGTATCATTTTGTAATATTATTTTGCTGTTCTGTATAGTTTGTCCTATGTGATGTATTTCTTGTAACAATTTGTTATGTTATTCAAACTTATGCTGTAAGTAATGTATTACTTGAACCTTTGTTAGGATTCTAGTCTTTACCCATGCAACCTTAGTCCTGTCTGTCTGTCTGAAAATGCTGTGGTGGGGCCATAAAATGGAAGATAGTCTGCAGCAAAAATTCCTAGAAGGTGTAAGGATCCAAACTGCATTTATTGAAAGCAGCAAGCACCGCGCCACCTCCATTGGACACTGGAAAATTCCAGCCAGGTGATAGGTCAGCATTTCCTTCTAGTGAATCCATGTTATAGTGGCTCTCATGTTATGAGCCACTTCCAGAGGTTGTGATCAACATAGGGGGTGGGACTCCTTCTAATTGATTAATCGTATCCAAGAGGAAGGCTCTTTCTTGTTTTGCATTTTCTAATTCTTCCTGTATCTTTGTCATTTCTTGAGCCATAGCCTTTAGCGGGTTCACATCTGGATTTATTGTGGAAGTGGCAAATTGTTAAGGACCAAATGATTCCAAATCTAACGTGAATCTGACACTCTTCTTTGACATCATAAATGTTGCCAATATGCAGCCAAACGCTGTGGATGGTCAAGGGAAGAATGTGAATGAGAGAAAGAGAGCGAAAAACACAGCTGGGGTGAAGTCTCTTCCGAGATTGATATACAGAGATCCCTCTCTCTTTAATTTTTTATAATTAAATAACAAATACATACTATTTTAATATATTTTTAACATAAATTTTGTATTTAGTTATATTTTAAACTATTTTAAATAATTTAATTTAATGTAACATTATTTCCTATGGGGTTTTATTTTAAGTCACTACGTCCATTATTTTCTATGGGAGTGTGTTGCAGTACCGGTGGATGGCCATGTGTAGTGCTGGACTTACTACTGGGTTTTTAGGTCGAGCCTCGAGTAGCGCGCAAGCGCTGCCCTGCGAGACTTTATGTAAGGGGTTTTTCAAAGCTGACCACACGCTCGTGCACAATGGCCTTTTCCCTGCGGTTACCCGCAGGGCCGCCATCTGTTTGAAATTATCGTGCCCAGACGCGGGCACGATAATTGAAAACACATGGCCATTGTGCACGAGCGTGTGGTCAGCTCAGCAGGCTGCCGCGCTCGCTCGCCCCCGCTTGTCCAGCGCTTCACTTGTGCTGACGCTGCCTCCCTCCTCCATCTTTTCTCAGCTGCAAGCAGGCAGCCGACCTCCCTCCCATTCTCACAGCCCTAGTCCTTCCCCTTCACAATATCCCGCGACCCTCTCACCCTGCCCCGCGGGCTCCATTTCTCTCCGGTTTCATAAATCGCTGACGGTAACCGGAACTAGCAGAGCGAGCAACGTCAGCGCGTGAGACGCAGAAACAAGACTACAGTGAAGGGTCGTGGACATAGAGGTAGGACACTTCAGCCCTATGAGTGGTCTGTATTCATCAGCCTCTACCCTACCCCCCCGCCGCAAAATATAACAAAATTAAAGGAACGTTTCTAACAAACAAAAACAATATTATCGAAAAAAGGAAGTAGGGTTTGAAAGAGAAATCAGAAACAAAAACGTAAAAGAAACAGATGGCTATGTTATCTACCAAAGAGAAGTAACTCCTGTTCGCAGACCCTCTACAGCAGGAAGATGGCGATGGACGGTGCGAGCGCCGCCGGGGAAGGAGCTCTCTCCCCTGAGCCGGGGGAACCAGCAGAGAAGGTAAGCGGCCGGGCTCGGCTTGGCGGAGATCTGGTGAATGCGGGCCCTCATGCCTAGCATGGCTTGGGCCCCTGAACACACCCTCTGTGGTCCCCGGGGATCCAGCATAAAAAGAAGCGGTGCCCGTAGACCCATCTATGGGAATGGCTCACGGCTGGGCAGGTGCTCTCAGGAGCTGGAGCCCCGACAGCGGTGCCTCCTCTCTGCCGGGGGTGCAAGGAGACCCCGGGCAGTCTTTGTTCTGGTGCTCGGCTTTATAATAGTGCATTTGTTGTGCACGGCTCCCAATCTGTGCAGATCAATGTGCGAGGGCTGCAGCAGCGCCGGGACTCGTTCATTATACCACAGTGCATATGGCAGCCTTTTAACCAGTACCCGTCTAGCAAGCAACCGTGCATATCGGTGTACCGGGGCTGTTGCTTTGCGTGTGAGCCTGAAAGTTTTAACTGGAGACGAGGTTCGTAAAGTGACCCTTCGGTGCACCTGCCGGCTGCAGCTAATACGTTTTTAAGTCGAGTCCATCAGTCTGTCCTCCTTGGAGCGTGCGCCTCTGATGACTTTTTTGTACGATTAAACCGACTTAAAAATGGGAACGTGGGGGGCGTGGCTAAGCAACGAAGCGTAATGGCCGCCTAACGCTGTAGCTCCGTAAACCCTGTCCCCACACGCCTATCCGCCACATTGATCCGCTCCCCCCGAGGAGGAGAAAAGACACCGGAGGTATACCGGAGGGGATTCCTTCTGACCCCGAAACCAGCAAATGTTTGTGCCCCGAGAAACCGGAGCAAACTAAGTGGGGCCTATCCGCAGCGCTGAGACCGGGGAACACAGTGTCGGTGAAGCCGCGGCAGTGGGGGGGCGGAGCCGCCTTTCCTGGCGGTAGCCACGAGCCTGGCGAAGGGCCCTGAGATTCACCCGCGCTCCGCAGCGGCATCGGCGGAGTGAGCGTCAAGCGGTCCAGGCAAGGGGCACCCGCAGCAGCCCTCACCGTCCCGAAAATCGACTCGGAGGCCTGAGACGCCATTGCTCCGCGAGGCAGGACCGGAGCACTGCGGCGTGACCTGGAGGTGAGGCGGGGGGCCCGAGTGTCTTGGGGCGGTGCCCCCGAGTGAAATCATCGGTGGACCTGGTCCTCCCCCCCCCTCGCTGACATGTCCGCAGTCAGCTGCGGGTCCCGTTCCCCCCCCCTCACTGGCATGCTGTGAGGCGGCACCGGGGACTCATTGCCATAGCCCAGCCACCCAGTCGAAGAGACAGGGAGAGTGTTTGTGCCGGCCGGCCCTGCGCCTATTACCAGTGGGCCTCCGCAATAGCTGGCAGGGTGAAGCGGGCGCTTGGCTCCCACATATGATGCCTCCTGAATCAGCGCTGCTGACCATGAAGTGATCTGGGTGCGCGTGGACCACATACCAAGATCCTGCAGTCGTGGGCCCCTCCCCCGCCTACACCATTAGACCACTGGCCGGACACGTTACCAGTCAGCACCCTCCTGACTACCGGGGTCATAGACGCCTCGTTTAATTCCACCACAAGCCCTTTGTGCGGCGAGGAGCGGACACAATGGAGAAAAGCAAGCCCCCAGGAACGAGAGGGTCTAAACCAACACAGACCAATAAACTCGATCGATACACGATGCCCAAAGACATGCTACAGGGCCGTCAATCCAGAGGTACACCCCTGGGGGACCCAGAAGAAGAGGAGCGAGAACTCTCTCTCAAAGACGTCATGGAGGCCATCACAAGCGTCAAGACCTCTCTTGAACATAAAATGGACACTATCGCAATTGACGTGAACCTAATAAGAGCAGACCTAGCCACATTTAAGGAAAAGGTCAAACAGGTGGAAATCGCTATGACCAGCCTGACGGGAGACGTCGCACAGCTTCAGGGGGAGGTCTCGGACCTACAGAATTTCCGTAAATTCACGGAAATGAAACTGGATGATTATGAAGGGCGCCTACGCCGCAACAACCTACGCATTCTGGGAGTTCCGGAACGGGCGGAGGGGCAATCTCCGGACCTCTTCGTGGAAGACCTTATCCTAAAACACCTCCAACCCAAGGGCCTCAGCCGATTTTTTGTTATCGAGAGGGCTCACAGGGTACCGGGGGGGCGTCCGAAACCCGGGGCTCCTCCGCGCCCTATGCTGGCGAGAGTGTTGAACTTCCGGGACAGGGATGTAATTCTCCAAAATGCCAGGACAGGAGCTCCACTTCACTATGAAAACGCAGACATCACCTTCTTTCCAGACTTCACTCAGAGGGTGCAAAAGATGAGGCGCACCTTCCTTGTGGTGAAGAGGGAGCTTCGAGAGCGGGGCCTGAGGTACTCCATGTTGTTTCCGGCACGTTTGCGGGTCGGGGCGGACGTGGTTTTTCGAGCACCCTGAAGAGGCCGCGGACTGGATTGAAAGCAGGAAGATCCCGGGCCCACCAGATAGTCATCCCAGAGAGGAGACTTCGCTGTCCCCTACCGGATGAGACATGGTGGTGGAGTGTGGATGTCACTGGGACATTTTGGCCCTTAACCGATCTGGGTTGAGCACTGGGCGACTACGCAGTTGACCTGGAGGGAACTTCTTCGTGACTGTTTAAACTCCAACCCTTGAGGTGTGACTTTTCCTTGGGGTTACAGACTTTAATTTTTACAGGGGACAGAGATACGGACAGCCACACCCCTAGTTTTTTCTACCTTTAGTTTTTTGCTAGGGCGACAGGCACTCTGCAAGTTTGAAATGGGCAGTTCTATGCCCAGAGTGCAGGGCAGCAGGGAGGGGGGTTGTTGGGTGGGGGAATTTTTGTTTATAATTTGTTGGAAATTTTGCATCGGTGTTAATTATGGTTTCTTCAACAGAGGGGGTGTCGACTTTGTTCCTCCTAGCACTTCAGAGTCCATCAAATTGTACGACAGATGTGATGGGGGACGGGACAATTAAGGTATTAAGTTGGAATGTCAACGGGCTTGGGGACAAGATTAAGCGGAGTATAGTTCTCCAGTACCTGAAACAGCGATCTCCAGATATTGTCCTGCTCCAGGAGACGCACCTGGTTGGTAATCTGTGTAAGGCAATGCATAGGGGAGGATACAAAATGGTAGCACACGCGGGGTTCACTTCTGGCTCCAGAGGGGTGGGCATTATGATGAAAAACACACTCCCCCTCGCTATAAGTTCCACATGGGCGGACGACCGGGGCAGATACGTTGGTATTACGGGAACTTGGGAGGGCCGTCTCATCTCTCTCATGTCCATCTATGTTCCGCCAGGCCTACAGGGTACCACCTTTGCGGACCTGGGTACGGTCCTCCTCTCCATTCCAGACGGCCTTGTGGTCCTCGGAGGGGACTTCAATGCGGTGGTCTCGGGCACCCTGGACCGCCATCCCCCGCGTGAGGTGGGGTCCGCTTCCCGCTGGCTACCTGACTTCCTAGAAGCTATGGGGCTAGTCGATGGTTGGAGAACTTACCATCCGGATCAGATACAGCACACCTTTCACTCCGGGGCACACCATACCCTTTCCCGCCTAGACTACTGTTTACTGCCAGCCGCACAAGCATTCCTCATACACGAAATCAAACATCTCGCGAGAGGCATCTCCGATCACTCACCAATATGGCTCCGCATGGTCCTCCATCAGAACAAAGTAGGAAGACTAGCCCCAATCAATCCCTGGTACCTCCACAATCCCAAAATCCGCACAACCCTCATTGAAGCCATGGATAATTATTTCTTAGATAATGAGGGGACGGTGTCCTCATCCAAGTCCCTATGGGAAGCATTTAAGACTGTAATCCGGGGACAGGCGCTATCGCTGATCTCGGGTGCGAAGAAAGAAAAACAGAAAGAAGTTTTGGACATCGAGGCTGAAATCGATAGATTGGAGAGTGACCTGGAGTCTGGGGTGACACCAGAGAAGCTTCACCTCCTGAGCCTGAAACAGCACAGTTATAAGGCCTTAGTCACAGACAAAGCCAAAAACCTGGGGAGGGAGCGGCTGGGTAGACTCTATGATCTGGGCGACAAAGCAGGGAAGCTTGTAGCATAGCTAGATAAACGGGAGTGGGCGAGCAGGCTGGTGCCAGAGATTAGAGTAAAAGGGGACATACCCGTCACGAATCCACAGGAGATAGTCGATAGCTTTGCCAGCCATTACCAAACGGTCTATACGACAGTGGCCCCCTATACGGAGGAGGACTCTCAGGAATTGTTACATGACATCAAACTCCCCCGCCTCTCCTTAGAAAATCGGGACTTCCTGGACAGTGACTTGAGCCCAGACGAGATAGCGCAATCGATCCGTTCGTTAAAATCGGGGAAGGCTCTCGGCCCCATTGGACTCCCCATCGAGCTCTATAAGCTGCGACCCGATAAACTCTCCCCCTACTTAAAATCTATGTTTGAGGAATCACTGGAGATGGGAATGCTGCCCAGGGAACAGAGGATAGCCACCATAGTTACCATCCATAAAGACGGGAAACCCAGAACAGACTGCAGTTCCTATCGGCCAATTTCCCTCCTAAACGCCGAACCAAAAATCCTCGCCAAGCTCCTGGCCAATCGCTTGGTCAAGGTCATTAGTGCCTTAGTACACCCAGATCAATCCGGCTTTATGCCGCATAGGAACACGGCCCTGAACCTACGTCTAGTCCATGGGGTAGTAGCTAGAGCACATACTCTCCGAGAGCCAGCAATGATCGCGTCCCTGGACGCAACCATGGCATTCGACACTATTGAATGGCCTTACCTTTGGGCAGTATTGGCCAAAATAGGTTTCGGCCCTAACTACATAAACTGGGTACGACTTCTGTATAACGAACCCCTAGCCCAAGTGGTGGTCAACAATAAGTTATCAGCTACCTTCCATCTGAGTCGGGGAACCCATCAGGGCTGCCCGCTTTCGCCTCTCCTCTTCGCCCTGGCCCTGGAGCCTTTGGCAGCCTGGATCCGTAGGGATCTCAGGATACGGGGATTAGAATGGTCTCCCGGCTGGGAGGACCGAATCTCCCTTTACGCAGACGACCTGTTGCTTTATCTGGCCTCCCCTAGGAAATCCCTTATAGTGGTCTTAGATATCCTGGCGGTATTCGGTCGATACTCTGGATTCTCTATCAACTGGAGTAAGTCGCTTTTGTTTCCTCTGTGGGGCGATCCACCCGTCCCTCCCAAGAACTGCCCCATACAAATCAACACGGCAGGCTTCAAATATCTGGGGATTTTCATTTCGCTAGATCCCGCAATCCGGTATACTCAAAACCTTCTCCCCCCTTCGTAAGCTTAAAAGCGATATTGCCAGCTGGAGGTCGCTACCCCTCTCCCTTCTGGGCAGAGCCGCCCTATTCAAAATGATGTCCCTGCCTAGATTCCTATACACCTTGCAAAACACCCTGGATCCTGTTCCCGCCAAATATTTCAAGGAAATTGAGGGTCTACAGAGAGACCTGTTGTGGGATGGAAAACCTCGAATCGCCCTGACCAAACTAACACTGAATTGGTATGACGGTGGTATTAGCCTCCCAGATATCAAGAAATACTACTGGGCGGCTCACCTAGCAGCCATCAACCACGGCATGTATGGCCGTGCAGACGATCCCGGATACGCCATGGATAAATGGCTCCTCCCAGGTGGTAATTATAACAGGGCGCTATACTCACGGCCCAGACGATACACCTTGACTGGCCCCACCAAACATTCTGTCCAGATTTGGCATGACGTTATCGCCTCACTGGGATGGAAAAACACGCTGACATTAGCCACTCCACTTTGGGACTCGGAAAGATTGGGCGACTTATGGAAATCGAAGGGTTTTGACAGATGGGACCTTATCGGTATCTCACACATTGGGGACCTTTGGGGGGCCGGAGGGGTCAAATCCTTTGACACGCTCCAGGCGGACTACGATCTGGCAGCCACCGAGTATTTCCGCTACCTGCAGGTCCTGCACTCACTGCAATCTTCGCTGCCTAAGGGGACTTTCCCTCCAGAGGCCTCTCCGCTGGAGGACAGAATATTAGACGGCCACCTTCCCGAGAAAACCATCTCCCTGATTTACAAAAAGTTAATTAACAACATGGAGAGTCCCCTTCAATCACTCCGTGAGAAATGGACGCAGGATGGGGTGGAGGTGGATGATGAGGACTGGCAGATGGCGGTGTCTTCCCCCAGAGAGGTCGCTGTCCCGGCACGTTTGAGGCTGGTACAGCTTAAAATCCTCCACAGAATTTATATGACAGGACCCCGTTTGGTACACATGGGATGGTCTGATAATGGGAACTGTAGGCGGCGATGTGGTCACGTGGGGACATTCATACACATAATTTGGGAGTGCGAACATATCATGTCCTTCTGGCTCAAGATCCATGACACTATTAATGCGGTACTCCAGGTTCACCTCCGCCCAGAGGCAAGACGATGCCTCCTCAATCTGTGGGAACCTACAGATCTCAACACAAATCAGACACGGTGGGCTACACTGGGGTTCATGCTGGCAAAACGCAACATTGCTCAACTATGGGGGGCCACACTACCACCCACACTGGCAGCATGGGAGAAGAACCTTGACTGGTGCATGTTTTGGGAGAAAACAGTCTACCTGGCAAGAGGGTGCCCCAGGAAATGGTCCCGGATATGGAGCCCCTGGAATACCTACCGGGGAGAGATCTGTGTGCCTCCTGATTGTCACGAACAAAATGACCCCCACACCCTGTAACATTCCTCTACCATGTAGAAATCCGACGTATTTCCTCCTGTACCGACTGTAATGTATGATTTGGCTAACCCTCTGCAATGTTTATTGGAACCGATGTATGTTTAATAAAAAGAATTATTAAAAAAAAAAAGGGGGAACGTGTGTGTACTTTTAAAGGTTTGTGCACGAATTGCTAAAAGACACGCGCAAGCAAGTGGGTTGGTAACCCAGACGGTATATGGGCGGTGGCACAGTGAAATATCACATTTATATGGGCGACGGTACACCAGTGAGTCATATACGGCTCATTCTTTACACCAATAAGTGTAATATTGCGCTTCCTGCTGGTGAATATATTGTGCAAGTATTCATGTTTTTATATAGATTCACATGCTACTCTGGGGTTAGTCTGAATGTTAGTGGTTCTTTTATAGCGCCGCGTTCCACAATGAGCTCACTTCAGAGCGCTGCAGAGTGCATGCTTACAGTGCAAGGTTACAGCCTTGGGGCTCTTGCCATCAGATGAACCACGAGATTAAGCAAGGTACAATGGAGTAAACTCAAATGTTCTTTGTATTAACTGTGGTGGGAAGGTCCCTCGTTTTCCTTTTCCACTACACAACCAATTTGGATAATTGATGGCTTTTCCAGGAAATAACGCAGGGCAAGGAGCTGGGTTTATGTATTCATAGCTATCATACTTATTTAGTGTCTGTGTGTACAGGGGCGAGTGAGGTAACGTAGAGTGGGCGGGAAGAAGCACTGGTTTGCAATTGCATGGAGCGAAAAAAAAAACAGATCTCTCTGAACACTGCAACATCTACGAGTTTCATGAATGGGAACCTTGCGTCTTGTTGCACTCAGAGCCGGGCAAGCAGATGCTGCTCAGGCGAGGGTGGTGGGGGTCCTGGGGCCCCCCAGAGAGCCGGGCAGGGAGACACTGCATGGGCGAGGGTGGTTTGTGTCCCGGGGCCCCCAGAGAGCCGGGCAAGGAGACACTCTGCACTGGTTTGGGTGGTGTGCGCCCTGCTGCACCCAGTGAGCTGGGTAGGGGGAGACACTGCACTGGCTTGGATGCAGTGCGTCCTGCTGCACCCAGAGAGCTGGGCAGGGATACACACTGCACTGGCTTGGGTGCTGTGCGTCCTGGTGCTAAAGAGAAACGCAGGGAATATTTATATGCCCATACTGTAAATATGGTAGCATGTGTGTGCTGACCTGCGTTTTAGTGCCGTTCTGTGTGTGTTTGTGTGTGCCTGAGTCTTGTATGCGTGCTTGTGAGTCCGTATAGGTGCTTGTATGTGTTCTTGCATACTTGTGTTTATTGCATATATAAATATATTGCGTACCATTGTGTGTCTGTGTACCTTCTGTGCTTGGGTGTGTATGGTGTTTGTGTGCGTCTTCTATACTTGTTTCTATGAGTGTTTTTATATGTGCGAGTGTCTGTGCTTTCTGTGTGTTACTAAGTATGTGTTTATCTGCGTGTCTGTGTGTTTACGTTCCTCACATATGTTAACTCCAGCTGTGGTGGACACAGAAACCCCCTTTGTTAGGCAAAATGTTGAAACTTTTTTTTTTTCTTTTTACTTTCTCAAGCTAAAACAGCCCCATCAGTAGATAGGTTAATATTATTTCTGCAACAACATATTTCTGAAACATGCCGATAACTAGGTAACTATTAGGCAACTGGGAGCTCTCGTCTTTGGGGAGAACCCAGGGGGCACTGCCTTGAGCCATCGTGAGTTGGCTTTAGGGACACTTTGGCAGGGAGACAGGTACAGATATCAAACGTCGTTCGTTGGTTAAAAAAAAAAAAATGTGAGTCTTCCGCATAAACAGTGCGAGTAGTCAGTCTGGTGCGTGTTTTTGGGCTGGCTCTCCACATTGTGGCATGTGTGCCCCCGTGACTGGGAGGCTGGACGAGGGGCAGTGCCCGCTGCCTTGGCAAACATGCCTGACAGGGGATTTTTGTGTAACAGCAGGGACAGGCGATGTCATACAAATGTGAAATAACGGATGTACGTCCTCATGCCACTTTTATGAGGGGTGTTTTGGAAGCGCCTCGGAGTCTTTTCACAGCGCATGTGCCAATCACGCAAACCCCATCGAGGAGCAGCACACAACGCCTGGATGTGTACGGAGGGAGCAGCAAGCCTTGTGTTCTTTGGCAAGCTTAGTTTAATAAAGTTAAAACCGGTCGGGCAGATCTGACAGAGCAGGCAGGGGCTGGGACTCTGGCCAGCAGCATCGATCCAAGGGCACGCCGTGCCCTCGGGGTCACAAGTCAGTGTGAAGCGCGATATGACTGATCTTGTCGCCGAAACCAGAAACGCCGCAAACAATCCGCTCTCTCTCGCAGAGAATTTCCTAACAAATAATGACACACCGTTGCCCGTTCAAGACATAGGTGCGAGTTTTGAAAGCGGAAGAGGAGAAAGGCAGTGATTGCCAGGGACTACATGTGGCAATCACCTGGCAGCAAGATTCACTTGAAAAACAAGCATTGGCATAGCCAATAGGTCTCGCCTTGGGGACCTTATAAGTGTTTAGCCATGCAACGGTTGATGTTGCACCAAGGATATTGTGCTGCATAACTAAATACTTATAAGGTCCCAAAAGCGAGACCTATTGGCTATGCCAATCCTTGTTTCTATAGTAATTTACACTAGGAGGTTGTGAATACTGAAAAGAAGTAAACATATTAAAAAATGTAAACAGACTCAAAAGTGTAAGTTATCTTTGTGTATCAGGCCCAATATTTTACCATAAGATAGAAATCACAATTGGCGTACACTCATTAACATGGAGAAAATTACATCTGTGTCCCCCTATAACTTGTAGGGGGATATATTATCTCTTCAGAATCAAGTGGATGTAACTGGATGAAATTTTAGGAAAGTTAAATGCAGTTTCATCAAAAAATTCCAAACTCATTAAAGATTTGAGAAATGCAATCTTAGGGGCCTATTACGATGGCGGTCGGATGTCCACCGCCGGACCGGAGGTGGACATCCGCCCGCGATCGCACCCAAGAAAACCGCCGGTCAAATTAGGATGGCGGTCGGATTTTCCCACCGCCGCTTTTCCGCTGGTTGCCATCCGCACTCCTGCCTGGCGGACGGAGCAGGACCGGGATAATGGTGGTGGTGCAGAGCAGGCTCCGCCGGCCGGATTATGATGCCTGCAGTTGCCAGCCTTTACTCAGCGGTCAAACCGCCATGGAAAGGCATGCGGTGAATGTCTTCCAAGGGCCCGTTGCGGGCCCCCAATATGTTGGGGGGTGTGCACTGGGGGGGTACCCGTGGTCTCCCCCCTACATTTCCCTGTACCAGGTGGCAGGCACTGTGCAGTGCCTGCCACGCAGTGCAGGGAAATGCAGGACATGCTCCTTTCGGCATCGCGGCAGTGCTGCGGGCAGCAGCAACCGCCGCAATGTTAAGGCCCGCGATCGGACCGCCATGGTCGGATTTCGAGCGCGGGTCATCGTAATTCGACCGGCGGTGATGTCGCGGTCCATGCGGGCGGTCTTTTCCCGCTACCATGGCGGTCGGGGAGGTTTTCCGACCGCCATCGTAATAGGCCCCTAATTACCTTACTGTGTGTATATCTATACAGCTTCACGCACTGAGCACTTTATTACACCACGCTGTGTGCACTAGATTTTTACCATTACTAGTATTATGATGTTGAAATAATACAATTGGTTTGAGCACTTAGAGTGGCTTTCTGTGCATTAATTGGTATATTATTACACTAAGCTACCAATCAGAACACAAGGTGAATAGATTATTAGACTTTTTGTTGTAGAGAAACCCACAGAACCGTTGTTTGTGTTCTGCTATTGTAAATATTTCCTGCTATCCACAGGAAACACTATTTTTACTTCCTTAAAAACGTTAGCATTGTTTGATAAAACTGTTCAAGACTTTTCGAACATTTGAGTCAGCCTGATTAATTTGACCTGCATCGCATTGATGATTCTTCAAGGGGGAAAAAGATATAGGGAGGTATTAGAATGGGAAAGGTCCTCTGCATGGCTTGTGGAGATTGTGTACCACTGCTCTGTGTTTCTATCGCAAGTGTCTGATTTTCTTTTCTTGTAGTCTCAGGGCAAATATATAATATATGTGTGCACAGAATGCCCTCTGTAACATGAAATGTGACCCACAGCTGTTTTCAGTGGTCTGAGTGGCACACAATGTAACCTTCCTTTACTGAATGTGACAACCATCAGCTCACCAGGATGTGGATGATTGACAGTGGTTGCAGCACTAAAAGCTAGCTGCAGGACATTTGTTTTTAAATGTAGCCTGCAAGGGTAAGCTGCCTACTGATCTCCCCTGTTTTCAAAATGGTCTGTCAGTTCCCTGAAACTGAGTGCTTCACTCCATGAAGATAGGACCTGAAAATTGCATATATGGATAACTCCTGTCTGTTGAGTAAGGTTGTGCGTGCCACACACAAGGCAGGAGTAAGGCTGTGCATGCCTCGATAGAGGCAGTGATCCTCTCGGTAGAAGATGCCATGGGAGAGGAAGTGGATAAAGGCAACCCTCAAGCTCTAGTACTTCTTGATATGTCAGCGGCCTTTGACATGGTCGACCATAACATTTTGGCTGACCGTGTCAGGGCCGCAGGACTTCAGGACTCAGCAATAATCTGGCTCTTCTCTTTTCTCAAGGACAGATCTCAATCAGTTAGACTTTTCCCCTTCAATTCTGCTAAAGTCCAATTGAATTGTCGGGTGCCACAAGGTTCTTCTCTTTCCCCTCATCATTTTAATATATATATCCGCTCCCTGGTGTACTCTGTCAAAAACAGGAAAGTCAAAAATGTTAATGATGCTGATGACATGCAACTCCTCTTCAAGATTGACAAGCCTTGGCAGCGGTAAGCATAGCAGAAAGGCATTTAGACGCCTGAAATTCCGCGAGAATACAGTAGCCACCTGAAACTTCATGGAGGTCAGGGCTACATTTCCCACAATGCTCTGAACAATCTACTTCTGGGCAATCCCTCGGTGGGCCCAATGGCCAGTGATTCTTTGGCCTCTGTGTGTTGTTTTTACCTAAGGTGTGCAGGGGACTAGTCCCACTAGTTCAGGGAAGTCTGGTGATGCCTATGGCACTCAAAGTCTGGGGGAACTGAGCTTTGGTCCAGGACGAGTCGCAGACGTGCAGTTCCAATAACATTGCCCCAGGTGAAGCATATCACGGTGCACAGACATAATATCGAGTTTTTAATATCGACCTACATTAATATCGAGTTTTAAATATCGTAGGGACAGAATATCGACATCAAGAATATCGTCGACCATAATATCGACCTGAAGGTAAGAAATTTCGTTTTTGTTAATATCGAAGTTAGTAATATCGATAACAAAAATATCAATGTTAAAAATATCGATGTTTATATTAGTGTTATGTATTTTAGTATGTATTTTATATGTATGTGTTCTATATTTTTGTTAAGTATTGTACTGTTTTTTAAATCTATGTATAACATTTTTAGAAGTTAGTAATTTTTTTTAAAGTAAATTATGCGTTTTAGTACCGTAGCGGGTTGTGGGCTTATAGGGGAATAGGGTGGGAAGTAATTTAATTATAGTAAGTTAAATAATAATTTTTAGGAATTATTAATTATTTTTAATTAAATTTTGCATTTTAGTTCTGTAGAGGGTTGTGGGTTCATAGGGGAATAGGGTGGGAAGTAATTTAATTGTAATTAAGTAATTATTTATTTTTATTTCTTGGTATTGATAATTAATTTATTGTTAATTAATTATTAATTGGTAATTAATTTTTATTAATTGATTAATTGATAATTATATTAATTGTATTAATTTATTATTGGAGCGGGTTGTGGGTTTATAGGGGAATAGGGTGGGAAGTAATTTAATTGTAATTAAGTAATTATTAATTTTTATTTTTGGGTATTGATAATTAATGTATTGTTAATTAATTATTAATTGGTAATTATTTTTTATTAATTATTATTTATTGTTATTGATAATTAATTTATTGCTAGTTAATTATTCATTGTTAATTAATTTTTATTAATTATTATTTATTGGTATTGATAATTAATTTATTGTTCATTAATTATTAATTGGTAATTAATTTTTATTAATTTATTAATTCATAATTATATTAATTGTGTGAAATTTTATGCGGAGTGGGTTGTGTGTTTATTGGGGAATAGGGTGGGAAGTACTTTAATGTTATTAAAGTAACTATTAATTTTAATTTATTGGTATTTTTAATTAATTTATTGTTAATTTATTAATAAATCGTTATTTAATTACAAAAATTATTTAATTTATAAGTATGTTATTTTTAACCCCTACGCTATCCAACGCTTTCCCTACTGTTGCACTCTTTGGATGGGAATAGTAATTTTTACCCCTACGCTATCCAACACTTTCCCTACTGTTGCACTCACTGGAGTGGGAATAGTAATTTTTACCCCTACGCTATCCAACACTTTCCCTACTGTTGCACTCACTGGAGTGGTAATAGTAATTTTTACCCCTAAGCTATCCAACACTTTCCCTACTGTTGCAGTCTTTGGAGTGGGTATAGTAATTTTTACCCCTACGCTATCCAACACTTTCCCTACTGTTGCACTCTTTGGAGTGGGAATAGTAATTTTTACCCCTACGCTATCCAAGACTTTCCCCACTGTTGCACTCTCTGGAGTGGGAATAGGAATTTTTACCTCTACGCTATCCAACACTTTCCCTACTGTTGCACTCACTGGAGTGGGAATAGTAATTTTTACCCCTACGCTATCCAACACTTTCCCTACTGTTGCACTCTCTGGAGTTGGAATAGTAATATTTACCCCTACTCTATCCAACCCTTTCCCTACTGTTGCACTTTCTGGAGTTGGAATAGCAATTATAACCCCTACGCTATCCAACACTTTCCCTACTGTTGCACTCTCTGGAGTGGGAATAGTATTTTTTACCTCTACGCTATCCAACACTTTCCCTACTGTTGCACATCACTGGAGTGGAAATAGTAATTTTTACCCCTACGCTATCCAACACTTCCCTACTGTTGCACTCTCTGGAGTTGGAATAGTAATATTTACCCCTACTCTATCCAACACTTTCCCTACTGTTGCACTTTCTGGAGTTGGAATAGCAATTATAACCCCTACGCTATCCAACACTTTCCCTACTGTTGCACTCTCTGGAGTGGGAATAGTATTTTTTACCTCTACGCTATCCAACACTTTCCCTACTGTTGCACATCACTGAAGTGGGAATAGTAATTTTTACCCCTACGCTATCCAACACTTTCTCTACTGTTGCACTCTCTGGAGTGGGAATAGTAATTTTAACCTCTAGGCTATCCAACACTTTCCCTACTGTTGCACTCACTGGAGTGGGAATAGTAATTTTTACCCTTACGCTATCCAACACATTCTCTACTGTTGCACTCACTGCAGTGGGAATAGTAATTTTTACCCCTACACTATCCAACACTTTCCCTACTGTTGCACTCTGTGGAGTAAGTATATATATTATTTTTTATATGTATATGTTTAATTTATTTTAACATTATATGTATTAGTTATTATTTTTAAACATGTTTTAATATTTTTTACTGTTTCTTTTAATTATATGTATTATTTACTTTATTTTACATTATTTTTTTAACATTTAAAAAAACTGATATTTTTTACAACGATATTTTTGACATCGATAATTTTTTTTCGATATTTTTGTACTTACCATGATGTAGATAGGATGTCGATATTCTTGACTTCGATATTTTTGCGTCGATATTTTGGTACCTCGATATTTGGTCCGTCAATATTTTGTCAGTGATCCGCATATCACGCCTTTCGATTGTGCAGTTTCTGTTGTCGCAGACTCAGGTCTCTTCTTGTGTCCTTTGTTGCAAGTCAGATCAGAACTGAGATTCTGGTGTCAGGGGTAGCCCTTACATCCTAGATTTAGGGGAGTTAAGGGTGTGGGAGCAAGTGGCCAATGGGCTACTAGCCCCAGCGTCTAATCCTCCCCTGAAATGACCACATTCAGGGGTGTAGGCCACCTTTTCTATCCAGAACACTCTATTCTACCACTTTTAAAAATGGCAGACGTCTTCCTTAGCTGTACAGACAAGGTAGCCCACCTTAGAGGTGTGACTAGCCTTCTGGGGTTATACAACTCCTGAATATCTAATTTTCCCACCTGCCAGGATGCAAATGCCCCTGGGGGCAGGGGGAAGGCTGTCTCCTCCTTTGGGAGGCAGCCTGGTAGCATATCACAAGCGGTGCAGCCCTTGAAGGTCACTGCCTTGATGTGTCACTTCACTAACCATCCTGTCAGGGAGGGAGTTGTGACTGTGACATCCTTCCCTTCCAGACCATTGTTTCTGACTCCTGACAGCTGTGTGCTGGCAGCCAGAGCATAGGAAATGCTGGGGCAACCAGGTGGGCAACCTGTAAGGTAGCCACCTGGGTGGGTGCTACATCGTCCTCGACATGAGATTCATGTCAGGGGTGATAAGGCACATTGTTTGATACCAAACATGACATATTTAGGTGGTACTGTAATGGAGCTGCTAACCTCAGGTTTGCCCGAGTAACAGCCCATATTATCACTTATAGTAGCCTTTAATGGTAAAGGCCACTATAGGGACATATAAGCTTGCACTTACATGTCCGCATCTTTAATATAATGCACCCTACCTCCTGGGCTCAGGAGGCCTTCCTTAGGGGTGACTGGCGTATATTGAAAATAGTGCATTGACTTTGCCACACGTGGCGAGGGCGAACTTGAGTTCGAGCAGTTGCACTGCTCCTGCAGTCTACAATGGCAGGCCTGCTGTTAGTAGTTTACTTGGGTCACTCAGGGTGGCACAAACAGTGCTTCAAGCCTTGGTGACCGCTTTAACACCCATGCCTTGTGTACCTCTGGCACCATATACTAAGGACTTATAAGTGGGTTAAAGTCCTTGAAAATTGGTGTTATCAATTCACACATATCAGTTTTTGTGTGAGAGCACTGCCACTGGGACCAGGGCAGCAGGCTCCAGTGCACTTTCAGAGTCTTAACCGTCAGCATTGGAACAAAAATAGGGGGTGAGGGAGTGATGACTATACAAAAAGGGTACTTTCCTACAGCCAACTTGTATGTTTTTTACTTTGGCACCATTTTACAAGTCTGAGTGAACCGTACCATAAAATTTATATATTTAGCTTAGTTCTAGTATTTAAAATTGCATGCAAATTAATCAGGGAGACAAAAAAACAGATGATACAATAAACTTTTGATTTGCTGATAAGTTTGGTGCTATTCTTGGCTGCAAAATTCGGCGATCAATTCACTTGATTACCTTAATTTTATTATTCGTTACGGAAGCTAAATTTTAAAAGGAGGCAAATTCATGTGTTTTCTATTTTAAGTCCTATAAGACTTGTCCACTCCACTGCAGCAAGAACTACTGAATAGTATTATGCCACATTTGTCATGAAGATAGAATGTTACTTAAAATAGTCCCTTTTTGTGGTTTAGTATAAATCTGGTCAGTAGTAGTTGATATATTTCCATGACAAAAGATGTCAGAGGGGCTTGAGGGGTTCATGTTATGTACATTTTCATTGTTAATTCATACATTCTTTAAAAAACACACATCCAACCGTAAATGAGTTGAAAAAATGAATCTTTTTGGATGTGGCAGCGTTCTTTTCCTGTTGGTAATTGTGGGTCCACTGGTTCCTGACCGGATCCAAAGATCCCAGTGATCAGAGTGGCTAGACGTGAGTGAAATGTGTTATTGTACCACCATTACATGAAGTGAGGGGCCTGTATTCAACCTGGAGGCCATGGTCCATAGGGACAGTGGACAAAAAGGATTGGGGACTGGGTCATGCTTTTTCCTCACTGTTCTGTGTGCAGGCCCAAATGAAGCAAGGGGATAACATAAATCATTAAAAAAATATAACATTTCCACAAAAAACCTTGGTAAGTTAAGCTGTGTTTAAGTTATCTGAAGGCATAGCATTTGTTTAAAAAATGATGGCAAGTGTGGGAATGCAGCATTGATAATCGAGCACTTAGAAATTCCCATACCATAGGATACAGTAATTAAGAGTTGAGGGATTATCTCAGTATTATGAGTTATCTCTTGAGTAATGATGAAAAACATGAGATTTGGTGCTTCTGCAATGATGTCAGGAGGCATTTTCCTTATTCTGGACCCTCTTCCCACCAACTGTTTTTTTAAAGTTTTTCCTGGTGAAATGTGTGTGGTGAAAGGTTTTGATGCTGTGTTCCTGCACCATTTGTAATTCTGGTTTGGCCTCTACCCCGTTACAGTCGAACTGTGATTACAACAAAATTCGTAATGAAGTCTTAAATTATGTGTAAAGGAATCTGGGGCCCCATATTCCTAAAACAGAGGTCCTCAGCCTAGGCTCGACCCCCTCCTCATGGGATGACACCTGGTGGCCACCTGCCCTCGGAAACCCACCCACCCCGACAGACCATGCACTTAACCTCAGGATCATACTGGACTCATCGCTCACTATGAATTGCCAGATCAGCGCCGTCTCCTCCGTATGCTTCAGCACCCTCCACATACTATGCAAAACATTCAAATGGATATCCCCTGACTCCAGGAAAATGGTCACTCACTCCCTCATCACCAGCAGACTCAACTACTGCAACGCCCTCTAGGCCAGAGTCAACAAAAAACTCCTCCTCAAGCTCCAGACCGCCCAGAATGCCGCGGCCAGACTAATCCTCAATATCCCACGGCACAACCAAATCACCCAACACCTCCGCGACCTCCACTGGCTCCTCGTCGAAAGAAGAATAACTTTCAAGCTGCTCACATGCCTACCAGGCCCTCCACAACATCGGACCAGAATACCTCAACAATCTCTTCTCCTTCCATACCCCCAAGAGGAACCTCCGCTTAGCCAACCTCGCCCTAGCCACCGTCCCATGCTTCTACAGGAACAGAGCGGGTGGAAGGTTATTCTCCTACCTCGCAGCCAAGACCTGGAACAACCTCCACCTCCATCTCCGGCGACCCCCGACACTGCACCAATTCAGGAAAGACCTCAAGATCTGGCTCTTCGAATGACCCTTAACGGAGCTGCATACACCCCCCCCCCCCTCCCCATCGCCTTGAGACCCTAATTGGTGAGTAGTGTGCTTTACCAACCCTGATTGATTGATTGATATTAAGGCGAAATCGATTGGGAAAACTCAACCATAGATTTCCTTGAAACCGGATATAAAATAAAATCCAAACACTCTCTAAATGCTACCAAAACAATTGTGGGATGCTCTGAATATATGTCTTTGTTGCCCCATTTGCCGCGGAGAACGCACAAAATATTACCTGGTGGATAGTACATAAAAAAACTGTTATTACCCATAATCAAAATGGATCATATGTGACTGATAAACAGCTGGATGTGCCTCTCTCAAGTATAATTGTTTTTTTAGACATGATCAATATGCTTAGCTAAAGTAGGAACTCCCAGATATGTAATCTCTATGCACTGCACCTAAACAGTGCGGTAACTGAGGCGCCGAGTGTAAACAATGAAGCATCGTCCGTCTATTTTGGAAATGTTATCTGTCAGGATTAGGAATGGTGCAAACGGAGCTCACTCGGTTTGTAGTTAATCCGAGGACCTTTCGTGTTATCAGATCGAGAAAACTGTCTGTGATGTCTCAAAAGTAACGAAATTGAACCCAAGAGGTTAAAGACGGAGGCGGCATTACAGTCAAATGCCAAGGCAGTCGCAAACTAAACTCAAGCTCGTATGCAGTGACTCCAGCCTCCTCTGCCTTTTAGCTGTCCTCTTGAAGCACATTTGAAGTCATGTTTTTATTTATTTCTTTTTATTTCCGAACATATTTTTCTTGGACTAACCCCTGTAAATGCCTACAAAGACCACTCCATCTGTCATCATTGCTAAATCACACATAAGAGAGAAGTTTGCTTCCTTCACTACTTTAATTGGCCTTTGAAAAGACACGCAAAACCCGCAGCTCTGGCATAAATTAAGATAAAGTGTTCCAATTTAAGGAAAACTCCTCAGTGTCATCAACCCCTTCATCTTGAAGAAAGTTACTCAATGATTTAGCTTCTTCCTGTAGAAACTAAAATATCTTCGCTTTTCAAAAGATAATGGTGGACATTTTGTGCCCCCATTTTTTCAGTGCTCTTCAGCAGGGGAACATAAGAGCGGTATAATAACACAGGAGGCCGCAACTCGGGCCTGCTCTCGCGCGGGCGCGGTGTAATCTTCGAGTTCAGCGGTTGTTCACTTGGACACTTCCCAAGAAGGCGTGGAGGTCTGCTGGGGGCTGCTCGTCCACACTGGAGGCCTATTTGTCGACTCTAATGTTAGTATAGTGATGCATGAGCGCTGTAAATTATGCTCCTTGAGGCATTCACTAAGCACACGCACATTAGAGATAAGACAAACAAACTCGAAAGGGGAGTGGCGAGCTTTGTCAGTCCAGTGCTTTGTGCTAACCAAGGCCTGAGAAGGGAGATAGGATGGGCAGATTTGTTCAATGTTCAATACATGGCTGAATTACTTGCTAGATATCTTCATTACTCCAAGAATTCCTTCTTTTTCGTAGTAATCACTCTAGCAGTGGGGTTCTCCAACAATGGGTTGCCATCTTTGCTAAAACCCCAATCTGGAGGTTAAGCTTTTCTGCGTGGCTATGACACCCCCAGTAGGCCCTTTTGTAGACAGCATTGTGTAAATAATAAACAGTGTGGGGTTTGTCTCAGCCCTTGCTCATGATCAGATGGCTTTTTGGCCAATCGGGCACTTCCCTGCTCTTTATTGGATTGCTTTCCTCCCTATTCTGTGTTTGTGATGCTCATGAAGCGTAGCTTATTTACCTTTGGTTTTGATTGGATAGGTTGTATCTTTCCACTGCTGACATCATGGCACTCTTTTATTAGGAGTTGCCTACAGACAGTTTTTGTTGAAAGACCTCTTGTAGCCCATAAAGTGGGATTAGAGCCACCCCATTTCTTACCCTTCATTGGCTTATCTGTCACTCTCATTTGCTTGCTTCTTATTTGATGAGTTTCCTTCCTCTTCTTGTGTTTGTCTCTTCTCTGGAGCATATCTTCTTTACCATCCTTTTGATCGGATGACATATACTTCCGCTGCTCACATTCAGGGCGCCAGGTCTATTGCTTCCCCACTCCTCCTTTTTTCACTCAATCACCTTTATTGCTCCCCCCCTCCACATTGACATTTCTCCTAAGTGCCCCTCTGTTGCTTCCTTGCCACTCGCATTCTTTAAAAAATGTTGGACATTTTTTGGAGGACCTGTCAGCTGCCATTTGCTCCAAGGATTCTAGTTTTTTCCAATGTACTTTTGCACACTTTAAATTATTTTGTATTCACTGCTCCAAGATTGGTATCTGCCATCTTGAAAAATGTGTGTATATTATAGTTAGAACTTATTAACTGTCTAACAAGGCTTGAATGGAAGACCTTTGGACGCTAGGTTAACATGTGAGGCATCCAGTTATGCTGTTGATAAATTAAATATAGGGATACCACACATAGCATTTCCCTTGTTGGTATCTGTAGTGAGCCACCCAGTTCCCAGTCGCAGTTTGTGTGACGCACGCAAGCCTCTTGCCGAGCATGGCCAGAGGTGATAAAAAAAGGAGGAGTACCCCACTAGCATGTCCGTGTGATCACTGGGATGGCCTGCCAGGCGGGGTAGGCCCCGGACACTACAGTGGCGACAAGGCGGGATCGTGACCAAGTGCTCAGCGGCGGGCTGGAGAAGTGTCTCCACACCTGCCCGAAGAGAGCAGAGTTGACGGTCTGCGATGGAGAGAAGCTGTGCAAGCACCGCAGCACAGCGTGACGGTCGGAGCACCGCACTGCACTCCCCGCGGGGGCTTGGACTTTTGTATGGGCTTGGAAACCCCGGTCTTTGTGGCAAGGGGGTGCCCTCAGAAACATTTCAAAATTTGGAAAAGGTGGGCAGACTGTAGGGGGATATATCTGGAGCCTCCTCCATCCCCACCTACCACTGACGAGTTATTGCTATGAATGTATTGGGCTGGACAATATATACTACCTATTCTGGCTGTGGCTATGAGTGGCTTAACCTCTCCCTATATGTGAGACGCTATTATTCTCCAACTAGATGCAATGTGGCACAGATGTTTGTTTTTTTCGTCAAAGCTTCTCCTTGCTAATTATTCTTTGTACAATCAATATTATGTAATTGTTGAAAATGTTGACATCAGTATCTGTCGCCCTTTATGCATATTGCTGATGCCCTGTGGGGCATTCTCTTTGTTTTGGCTGTCAACAATAAAATTATGTTGTGAAAAAAAAAAAAAATCTATACATCACCTAACATTACAACTGGTCCTCTATCCTCTATAGCAATAAAGGTATTATTGCTCTGCCATTATTTAATTGGGAAATATCTTGAGCTTATTGCTTTCAATTTTAAAGTTCCCTTCTGCTCCTGCTGATTGTAGCCAAGCGCCTCTACCTCGATAGTTTAAAAGACGTGCAACACCTGGTCATGAAGAAAATATGAGTGGAAATGTGTGATCCTCTACCTGTTTCAACTGTGTAGAAACTTGAGAGTCCTTGTGGTGCAACATTCTGTCCAAGGCAGTCTTCCATATAGATGGCGATGTCTACACCCTCTATTCATTTAGGCAATCAAATCACCCTTATGTTATTGCTCATGGAGCAGCCTTGCATATCCCCTGCCATGTTTTCCAAAAAGCATACCTCCTCAGTGATCTCTTTTACTTTTTGTTGTAAATTCTCTGAGCCTGGACACAGTGTTGACAAAATCTCTTCATTCTTCTCGACCCTGCCTGCCAGTTTTCATTGGCCATTTCTGAGCAGGCCCTTATCCACCACAACTGTGTTTATTTTGTTTTTCCAGCACCCCTTTAGTGGCACATGTGACCTCCAATATTTTCTCCAGTTTGTATTGGGAGGCATTTTCTTCAGAACACTGCTCTCTTTGGTGTGCCAAGTGGTATCTTAGAACATCCAGTCATCGAATCAGGCTGTATTTCTTTGCCAGTCTCTGCCATTTAGTGTATCTGAGTTTGTCCATGGATTTGAAACATAGTCTACAACTCTCACCACAATTGGGACAAATTGGTGTTATTTGTGCATTCAATTTATGCAGCGGTTCTTAAGAGATTCATTCAGTTTCATATTGTTTGCCCACAGATTTATGAATATGCGGTATAAACAATTGTCTCATGCTATGTTCTACTCATTTAGGTGTCACCATTTATTACACATATTCTGCGTCTTGCTGACATACAATTCTGATTTTATATAATTTGCAGTGGGTCATTATAGTACTCTTTTTGAATCCTGCTGTGTTTCTGTACTTTCAGAAGGAGGAGAATGTATCTCTAATTTCTGTTATTCAGTCCATGTTCTTCCAGTTTCCATTGCACGTTTCTTGATACGAGTCGCTCAGTAGTTTTTTCCCCTCCCATTTCTTACTTGCAGTGTTTAGCTTGTTTGAGCACAGGATTTAACATTACTGCTGTGTACATCAAAGTCATGTGTCTATAGTCTGTTCATAGCGCTTTCTTCCTCTTAAGGTTCAATAGGGTACCACCTCACTTTGTCCCTGGCTTTAGTGCCATATATTCAGGTCTCGTACTGCTTAACACTGCCTGGGCACATCTTGCCCTCTGTTTACAGTTGGATTTATTCTGGTCAATTTTCTCATCTTGGAGAACTCTCTAATATTGCTTCCCATTTAGAAGACAGAATCTATGACTTTCTGTCTGTATCTATGCCAATGCGCCAAGAGTCCACTTAAGCAGTGTCGACTTTGGACCTGGTCTCACTTCTCACCTCCTTTATCTGCCCACCTCAACGCGGCTTCGATTCAGGCAAGATTGTTTATCTGGCTCTAGAGCTCGGCTGCACTATCTCGAATTTCACTGCGGCGGATATCCACGTACTTCTAACCACCAATGTCTGCTTGTATTCAGCAACAATATGCTGATAATGGATCTCACTCAGCAGGTGCCCCACTTCTTAAGCTCTGAGAATCTGTGTTTCAGTGCAAAAATATATCCTGGATTATTAATTTTTTATCCTCCATGTTACCTATAAGGCTCTCTTCTACCTTTTTTCATGAGCTTGACTCAATCTCTTCAAACTTTTTATGGAGTGATAAAAGAGCTAGAATTGCCTTCAAATATCTTAGAAAGCCTTCTGAGTTGGGGGGCTGTAATCTTCCAGATTGGAATTTATATCAGATTTCCTTTCTTGCATCTCAAGGGGCCCTTTGGTTCTTACCGGATTTGCACCTAGTACCCCCTTGGATTTATATTGAAAGGGAACTTTGCGCTCCTTTCTCCACCTCTTCTCTCCTCACGGCATCTTGCCTTAATTTAGACCAATCTCAAAGTATTATATTAGACACGATTAATGCATTAAAATATGTGATAAGAAATTATCTAAACCTATACATAAAACAAGATGGTCTTCTTTATGGCATAATCCTAAACTTTCTACTGACATTGATCCTAGCATAGCTTCTTTGTGGGCTGCCAAAGGTATTAGATTGGTGAAGGATCTGTACGATTCCAATCATGATCCTCTTCCCTTTTCTTTTTTAGCCGAGAAACATCATCTTGGTAATTTGGACTTTTATTCTTTCTTAAAGATAAAGGTTAAAATTGCTAAAGTATCTCTGTCAACGGACTCAAGTATTGTCTCACTCCTTTCTACGTGGTTACGTTCCGGTCATACTGCGTCTAGAATTTATACATTTTTATCCGCGCCAATCCCTTCACAATCTACGATTGCTTATGATAAATGGGCTCATCATTTCGCAGATTACATTTTTAAACACATTTCACAAGATACTTGGTATCTGATTGGGAAATTATCCCTATGCAATAAAATTGCTCCCTCACTTATCCAATCTAAATTTTTCTCATTAAATCTTCTACACTGGACCCCGGCTCGTTTATATAAAATGAAACTTCGTGATAGTGATTTATGTTGGAATTGTAATCTTGATCCAGGTACCCATTCGCATATGTTCTTTGACTGTACACTATTAAATTCATTCTGGAGCTCGATACAGAAGCATTTAACAGTGATTTTTAATATGCATATAGAACTTTCTTTACCTCTAATTTTATTAGGCCCTTGGGCTGCAGTTATTCCTTTACCCCTTGATAGTTCGGATCTGGAATTGTTAGATTTACTTTTATCTATGGCCGTTAAAATTATTTTAACTGAATGGAAATCTTTCCATACTTTATCTTACCATACTTGGTGGGCTTGGGTCTCATATTTACGTGGGGCTTATACTTTTGTCAAGAAAAAACATTGCTTGCCTTTCATCTCCAGTAAGGTTTGGCGGTCTTTGAATAATTATATGGAGTTGTCGCCTCAAGGATTGAGAGCTCAATATCCCTTTGATGCCCTCTCTTAATTTATTTTCTCCCATTGGAAGCAGATGTACCCTCTCTTCTCTTTGATTCATCTCTTTGATTCCTTTCTTTACCTTTTCTATCTTTCTCTCTTAATTCTTTTCTTTCTTCTTCTTTTTCATTTCCCTCAGTGAATTGTCTTATTTATGAAACAAAACAACTAGTATTGGTTTTCTCTTTTTTCTTGATCTTGATATATACAGTTGATTGGCTTGTCCTATCCTTCTGGGATTCAAATTGTATTTCATGAATTTTATAACATTTATCATATACTATGATATCTATTTAATTACCTTTTTAAAATAATAGTATGTTTTAATCCTTTTTTATCCCAGTCCAATGTATTTTGTTATAAAAGTTTTCTAGCTTCAAAACTTGTCTGATTGATTATAGATAGATTTCATTTTGCACTGGTGTATTGTTAATGTATTACTATTGTATTTCTCTTTTAAAATGCAATAAAAATATTTGAACACAAAAATATATCATGGATTAAATAAAATATGAGTGGTCGGTGGGAAGCTCTTCTAAGAGATGTCTCATTCCTTGAGCCTCAGACCATGCCACCTCCTCTTAATCTAAAGGTGGGGAAGAAAAAAATGGCTTTCTCCTTATGGAATACCAAATTGACTTTGGAAGAAACTAGGGGCCAGATGTACTAACGTTTTTGGCGGGCGCAAATGGGTTTAAGACCCGTTTGCGACAGCAAAAAACGTGTGGCCCATGTACTAACCCTATTTTGCGAGTTGCAAATCAATTTGCAACTCGCAAAATATAATTAGCGACTCGCTATTTGAAGGGGCGTTCCAAGGGCATCCCTTCCCAATAGCGACTCCTGAAGCTATGTATGACTGTTTTGCAACCGCAATTGCGGTCGCAAAACAGTCGCAGTTTACCACCCTTCAATGAAGGGTGGTAAACCACTCGCAAATGGGAAGGGGTCTCCAGGGGACCCCCTTCCCCTTTGTGAGTGGCTCTCAAAATATTTTTTAAGGGCAGGAAGTGGTCCCAGGGACCACTGCCTGCCCTTAAATAATGAAACTCAAAAGTTTCATTTTTATTTTTTAAATGCATCCTGTTTTCCTTTAAGGAAAATGGGCTGCATTTAAAAAAAAAAAAAAACTGCTTTATTTAAAAGCAGTCCCAGACATGGTGGTCTGCTGACCCCAGCAGGCCACCATCCCTGGGAGTGCCAGCCATTCCCAATGAGGTCGCAAATTGCGACAGCCTCATTAATATGCATGAGGCATGCAATTTGCGACCCCATTGGGAATTGCAAACAGTGTCTCAGACACTGTTGTGCATCCCAATTTGTGAGTCGCAAATTGCGAGTCGCAAATGCAATGCAATTTGCGACTCACAAATTGGTGGGTCGTACCTCTGGCCCTTGGATCCTAATTTCCCACCATTCGATGTGTAATAACTTGCAAATAGGGATGCTAACACTGCAGTTTGGCCAGTTCTCCTAGGCATTTGGCAGTGGTATTGGCCAACAAAAAGAATACCATCGGGGAAAGAAAGTCCCCTCAAGCATCCTGTAAGGATCTCATTGGAAGGCTCTTCCAAGGTGGCAAGAGAAATAGTAGGTCCCAAAATGGTGTCAGTGCACAAGCTATTGGGCATAACCTAAAAAATAACCTGAATGGTAAGAATTAAATAGAAGACAACTTGCACCCTAAATGTATGGGTTTGCCATCTACTGTAAGAGCAAAGTGGCTTATTACAACTCCATGTTGGAACCACCCTGCAGTAACTATACTACAAGCGCATGGTCCCACTAAGGAGAAGCTCAAGCCCTACATCTACAGACAACTTAAACGTGTGTACCTCGCTTGTTGGTCCACCTAAGTTCTGAGTAGACAGATATTGGCAGACAGAGTCCCAGCTGGGGAAGCCCTGCAGTTTGAGCTTTCTAGATGAGGGACAGAATTCTCTCCTGCAAGGCAATCAACTTCCTGTAACCTTTGGGCAATGGGGTGGGAAAACGCATATAATCTGGAGGCACTGGTACAAACTTTATGGCATATTCATAGCTAACGATTTTCTACCCACAGGAATGCGGCATTAAATTGATGAATTGCTCCTGAGCCTGATAGGAAAGAGAGAGTCACAATTCCCAAAATTACAAAATGTCTGGACTAAGCGTGGTCAGAATTGCTAGGTGTCCTGTTTGGCCACAGTGTCACTAAGGAGGATGCCCTCTGACATTCTGAGCTAAAAATGAGATTTGATGGAGAATGGCTCATATTTTCTAGACCTCTATAGGCCATGAAACCTTTTTTCTTTGGTGGAAAACCTGAAGTGGTATTTTAGGGCTGGAACATATGCCTAGTTTTTAAATGATGTCTACAGTACCTCGTTTAGCTCATCCCCAAAGAATTTCTGATCCAAACATGGCATCCTCACTAAAGAGGATTTCAGAGCTGTTGAACTTTCCAGACTCAGACATGCATATGTCGAAAGAGAACAGCCACTCTGCATGCCCAGATTCTACTGCTGCTGCTTTCAGATTATCACATTTGATGTCAGAGCGGAGTTTTGGCTGTGGACAGACAACAGATGCAAGCATGTACTGGATCTTCATGGGACCAATTTAAATCTTCCTCATCACTTCTGCCCTTCAATTAACTCAAGGTATCCCCAGAAATGGAATTGATGTTCTGAGGGGGAAGCAGATCAGGCAAGAGAAAAGCAACAAAGACACTTATTCTGACTCATTCCCTTCTCCACATCCATGAATTTCAGGTCCATCTGTAGTGCTATATGAGAGTTATATGGGAAGCATTAAAAACCATGAACACAAATACACAATACTGCCTAGAATGATTTAGCCCAGACCCCATACCACCCATATTCACCCTGGTCAAAGGATTGTCCCCCCTTCTTGGGATAGGTACCGGCTAATCGTGGGTCAGTAGAGCTGCAGCAAACAAGCCTGAGTAGGTTGTGAAGACTGCTCCTTAGGTCTACAATCCCAACATTCATTCAAACTGCATAAAACATTCTAGCGTTGGCTGGATTCCGCTATATCTTTTACCTAAGTTTCCCTCTCCGTAGCACCATGATTTCATATGGAAGGAGAAGTTGTGCGAAAGCAGACATTTTGTTGCATTCAGACACCTGTGTGCACTCAGGCTTGCACTTAGGTAGTGTGGCTTGCTGTGATTTAAGCCTCACTCCAGAAGTGTAGGAAAGGGAGGAAGGGCTGGATGGGACTGGAGGGTGGCACAAACGATGCTGAAAGTAGGCCTTGTTCAGACGTATTTATCAAACTTAAAGCCCTAATTTACCAGTTCTATATCCCCTCAGGCTTTCTTTGGCTGCTTCCTGCTGCACAGTAAGAGAAATTGAATTTCTCCCTCGATGGCGGGGCTTGCAACCATATGTTCATGTCACTGGAGAAGCTTGTATGCAGAGCTACATTCTAAAAAGCAATTACTGTTTTCCTTTTTCTATTTTATCCTGCCTGGGAAATACCTACGGTGTATCATGGGGATATTCCGATGGGTCATTGAAATATCTAGGGTGAAATTTCTCTAAATTAATTGTGATATTTATCCTCAATCTGTATGTTGCTTTACTATTCCTAAATCTCAAACAATTGTACCTCACCGTTTGGAAATATAAGGCTGAACGCCACCCCCACCCAAACAGGTGAGACAACGTATTACCAAACAAAGCAGGCAAAATCGTCAAAGGTTGGATGTGTGACTATTGAATATTAAATGCAAATGCACTGGTCTCAAATCTGGTCTCATATCATCAGAGGGCCGCAGTAATCTTCTTAGCAATCTAGCTGCTGTTTGCAGCAGTTGTGATCGCTTGGGAGCATATAGCTAAAATGTGACTCGAACTTCTTGTAAAATGTCTAGACCAAGCTGTGGGGTCAGGCGGTGGACAGCAAGCTCACACATTGTCTCTCCTCTAGTCCCCTACCCTAGCCGAAGAGCCATTTGAGATCTGCACAACCACTAACTAAAAGTGTTAAAAACAAAGATGACATGAGGTTGGACAGCCTATACAACTCTACAGAAACAAACAAGATAAAAGATAGCCACTCAATAGTTAGTAGGTCCTCCTTTCATGTTCACCTCTGCATCATTTCTCAATCCTGGTCATAGTGCAATATCCATGTCATCTTCAGGAGGAAAGGCTTTACTGACATGCTCCAAAAAAAAAGATCGAGGAAATGCTGGAAAAGCTAAAGAGAAGGAGAGGGGGCAACGTTGGGCTGAAGAGCAAGGTTTTAGTGTGGTTATCTCAATACCTACACCAAAGGATGTTCATGAAACAAAATCCAAACATTCTTAAGATAATATTAGGCCCAAAGCAGCTCACAACAAAGCGGGCCATCTTATGTCATGGAAAAGGGAACCTAATAAGGCAAACCAACCTGTAGGGGCATCTGGTGTAGAATTTCTGTGGGCCCAATTCACAGGGTCTCACTGTGAAGAGTAGATCATGAACACAGTGAGCAGAAAACCCCTGCAGAGTGCAGGCTTCCATCTCATTGTGTGGAGGCTTTGCACAGCTGATACCCATCAGGGGTTTTACAACCTCACCAATATGTCGGGCAGCCTTAGAAACCTCTGTAATTTGTGTTTTGGATGTATGGTGTCTCCTTAGTCAGTGCCAGGCTTTACGCCCCACCCCCACTTCTTGGTCCCGCTCCATTTTGGCCGATTGTAATGAGCTCAAAGCCCTTCTCCCGACACAAGACCTTGCTCCTTCAAGGGCCTGCCCCCTCTTGTCTCAGTAAAAGTAATTTTAGTGTTTTTCAGACCTTCAACCATACCCTATCCCCAACGACATACATAGGGTCTAAGAGTCTTAATTTATAGGTCGTAATTGTGTAAGTCTTTTTTGCTTTTGACAAAGTGTCAGCTTGGCTGCATAAGCAAATTGTTTAAGGTGGGGAAACTTGCTTACATTGGTTGCAGGCGATCTCTGATGGTCACATAACTACAGATGTATTTTAAAACCCATGGATAAAACAATATGTTACATTATGATCACTATCGTCCAAGGTTTCTAAGGGGAAACCTACTTTACGGACACTTTTTGCAGCTGAAATGCAAATGCGCTAACAGGCAGGATAAACAACAGGAAGATATCCTATCATTTCAATTGTATGATAAACATTTTACCAGAAAGCAGTAGTAAGAGTAAGGAAGAAGCCAAGGAATAATGATCAAGATGTCCTTTTAGAAACATATTACGGAACACCAAATAACTGACTCATCTGTGTCACCACCTATACGACCATAACCATGACCAATGAAATCAAACGTATAGCCTATAAACATTGGCATATCCCTTCATCGGGGAAATTAAACTTTGAATATCCCATGTTTTAAAAAAAAAAAGAAATATCAGCATTGAGGACATGCTAAATTAACAAACACAACAATTGGTTTCATGACTCCATGTCATTTTTCACAAATAAATTTGCATTGGAATATCTTCCATCGAACTAAGATTACAAAACCAATAGACTTGGGCTTACATTCCCTTTGGATCTGCAATCCCCACACAAGCTGAAATACTGACAACATAGTTTACCTTATCAAGTGTCCATGCAATTTGATTTACATTTTCATCACAACATGCAAAAGCAAGATTAGTAAAACCATCATAGTTCCTACAGATTAAATATTGCCCATGAAGAACATTGCCTACCTTGAAGTCATAGGTTGGAGTGAGAACATGATTGGACAATCATGTATATGGGCAAATGAAGACACAGCATAGCACACAGCATAGCACACTGAGGAACCTAAACAGATATTTATTAGTCATAGGCACATAGAGTAGTGTGCTACCTGCTATTTGGAAATACAATTGGAGCACTGTAATACAGACAAAAAGATTTCAGGTGAAACACAGGTCACTGGAAATACACATGACAAGGATGTAAGAGCAGGCTGATGATGCAGCTGGCTGAATAATAAAGATGAGATATATAGACAAAATTGAGAAGGATCTACATAGTAACAAAAAAGCAGGGAATTAGGGATGGGTGAAATGTTTCATTCCGCCTACAGAATTGGGGGAATTTGGCGATTACTCTTACACGTTACTCTTTGAATGCGGAGTTCCGGCCGAATTCCTCCAATCGCTGCGTGGCAGAATTTTTTCCCACGAGGCTCCAGAAATGCGAGAGTGAGCGAGATTTGGCATCCCATAGTGCCATTTTCTAACGCGGGCGGTCGGGAATGGTTGCAGCGAGAGGGCTGCTTCTCTAAGAGATTTGCTGCCATTCAAGTAGATTTTCTATTAGAGCCGCAGCAAAATCAACTCAAATGGCTGCATGCTCATGCGCACCGCATGGTGCAGTTTGCGCTGCTTGCGATACTGGTGCTAAATTGCAGTGCGAACAGCACAACATGCATATTTCCGCCTGTTGGAGGAACTCGTAGAGTCTTTATGTAATTCTAAGAGTTTTTCCCACCCCTACAGAAAATCTGGTGCAATAAAAATACGTTTAATAAATGAGTCACTGTGAAAGGCTCCTCCAACGCTTGCACCGACAACGATGGTTTAATTATTGTGCATGATGGTTTTATTATGGCCTGCAAAAGTTCTATCCTGTAAATAGAGTCCGCTGGCGTGGTTGCCCCGAAGTGGCAAGAGAAGAATGAGTGAAATCATGGGGAGAGTTCAAGTGGGGAGTGGATTAGGCTTGCTTACAGGAGAAAATATGAGGCACAGAGCAAATTCCATGAAGTTCCCAAAAACAAGGTTTAATATTACTCACACAATTAGTTTTATGTTGCCCCTTTACTAATTTGTATTTCCCTCCCCCCAGGAACCTACTATTAGCTGTGATCAATCAACTGGATTGTTAATATTGCTGTTATAAGACCCTAGATCTCCTCGACACATTCCGATGCATTCTTTGTTATTGTGTGGTAGTTTTGCTTTGACTGCACTAGTGTACTGACTTTTTGTTGGAACTTCAATAACACAGATGAATAAATAATAAATAATTCAATAGAAAAACTTATGTAACGCTTTGAAAATATTTACCGATAGATCAGTGCCCACTTCTTTGCTCATGACATGTAGAGGGTCTACCAGGATATAATGGAGATCAAATCGAGTGGAAGGGTTGACTAAATTATGTGGCAGCAAAATGCAAAATATGAGGCATTCTATGGCATTTCAATATGCTGTCATTTTAACCCATATTGATACTGTCTCAGAAAATGCCTCAGTAGTACCAGTTTAACACACGAATTCAGCAATCAACAAATGAATAATGAACAATAAATCTTTGCTAAGGGTCTGGCACTGCGGGTCAACAAATGCTGCACTTTTTAAAGAAACCTTTGATCCGTGCGCCAGAAACAACATTTCCATAATTATGTGGAAAACCCGGCTGCCACAGCTACCGAATCACTTTCGAATGGCCATGGCTATACCAGAAAAGATTTCGTAATGATCACCGACAATGCCATGAAGTTCTCTCGTCCAAACTAAGCCAGGACTTGGGGGGGTAGATGGGGACTTAATCTAACGGAAATATTTCTACCCATCCTCGTCAGGGAAATAAGAATAAGCCTAGAAGGCCTTTAGTTGACACTTTCTTCTACTTTCCTGTTCCGGGTAGCTCTTTGCTGATTTCACCAGAAGAAGGCTCGATGTGTAACTTGAGCCTAACAAGATTGGACGGAAGGAAACTAATTACTTCCTGGAAACTGAAGTGGCGACTGGAGCCAATCAGCACCTACCGAGAATGAACTAATCCTCGCATAATGTTACACCAACAACCAGGAAATCATCTTCCTTCCGTGTCACTGAGGCTGCTGTTAGGGGTGTCTGTCAGCAGAACCCTGGGCCCCGAAAAAATGAGTATTTTTCTTTCTCTTGTAAACAGTTGTTGCATAGCCTGGTTTACGACATTCTTCTGGGAGTGTGTGTGTGCTTGTGTATGTTTGTGTATTTATTTATGGGCATCTGGGTGCACGTGTGTGTGTATGTGTGGGTCACGCTGTTTACTTTTCTACATATGTTCACCTGCTTGTCTACGACCTTTCGACGTAAATTAGTAGTTGGGATGGGTATCCACACTCCGCACCTTCAGTTACCCAACTTCAGAAGTAGACAGCGTCTTTAATTGCACCTACTCATAGAATGAGCTGCCATATTCCCCTCCAGTTTTGAAGCACAATTACTCACCAAAATGAAAAATAAACATGGATCAGAAGCAATGATGAAAGTACCACCTATGACTTAGCGCAGTGGCTCTTAACCTGTCGTCCGGGGACGCCTAGAGGCCCGCAAGCCTACTCAGGGGGTCCACGACTGCTTAGAAAATGTAATACTATTAACAGATTAATAAAGTGTATATAAATAAAGAAACAAAATGTAAAATCGGAGGCTTAAAATTAAGTTAGTACCCTCAGATTGATTCGTGGGATCAGGGCAAGTGCATTGAACAAGATTTTATAGATGATGAGTAGGGCCAATTGAATTTATAAAAACTCCAATCTTCCCATTAAAATTAAAATTTAGATTTTTTATATTCGTTTATGAATTAAATAAAATATTTCATGATTTGTGTGTTTGTTTGATGAATGGTTGTTTCTGTATGTTTTTTGTGTATTGTTTTGAGGTACAAATGATCAAAAATGCTTAGGCCGTTGTCCCCTACTTCAAGTAATAATTTGGTGGGGCTCCCTGGATACCAAGGATTCAGTTTGATGTCCCTGGGTTCCACAGAAGTCAAAACGTTAGGAACCACTGGCAACTGAAATGCTAAATTTGAGCATATCAGTTACCATTAACTTGCCAATCCAAAGAAGATACAGTCCACTGTAGTACACAAAGAAGTCTTTAAGCAGCCTTAGAAATGTAACAGTCTTAGTAAGGCTACAACAGCCTTAGAAATGTTAACTGTTGTCAATAATACCTGCTAATCATTTTCCAAGTCAAGGGCACTCACTATATTGATCACGGAATGCTGGATAGAAATATGTGAATGCAGAAATGTGACATTCTCTTTTCAAATATATCAAAATGAGGGAGGGACACGGAGCATAATTAAGGTCCAGTACCCGTGCTCCTAATGAGGATTAGCTAGTGTATCAACAAAAATAGGTTACTTGTTCCTGTCTATAAAAGGAGAAAAAAGAACGGTTGGAAATGGGACAATGTGAGGGGGATCTTCCTTATTAGGAAGTGATGCCCTCACACACCCATATGGGTGTCATGCTTCATCATTGGCTTTTTGCTCCTCGTGGGGCCGGCGCTGCAATGCTCCACGGGCCCTGCCAGAGGGCGCTTTGATAGAGATCTTTTCAAAGCAGAAGCCGTGATTGTGCGGGTGTGTGGAGCTGAACAGTGGAGTGTATACGTGAATTTAAAACTACCTAAAGAATACCCTGTGACAAGTTTATTGAGGGGTCCCTATGATTGGTTAAAAAAAGGATAAAATCTTGGCAGTCGATGCAAAGTTAGGAAGCGCGACTGTCTGGTGAATAGAGAATAGATGCAATGTGGTTTATGCTGGATTAGGTCGACATGTTTCATGCCCTGGGGGTCCAGATGGATCAGAGACGTTTCTTCAGGACCAGTGAATGTAGTGCAGTCACTACTCTGGGTCCAAATAAGTGTGGGGGTGTTATAATATCTCGCTATTCTGGTGGAACAGCATAAAGTCATGTAAGTACCTAAAATATGCTTCCCCTATGTTATAACATAATCCAACCTAAAGAGAGGGAAACAATAAAAAGAAAAATAATTCTAATGAAAGTAAATGAAATAACCACAGGATAATTAATGCTCTGTACTAGCAGGGGCGCTCGCAATGGAGTCTCACCCTACTATATCATTAGAAAGTGCATGATGTGCTTTCATTAATAAGTGTAATTCGTGGATTTTCATATACAGAGGTGTCCCTTCTGTGAATCTCAACATGAGAAGAACTTTAATTTGCTCAGTGTCAAGACAAACCAACATATATCGACACATAGGACAAGACAAAACATGACATATAATCAATCTTTGTAAGGGAGAAAAAAGACAAGCTATTCACAAGCATAAATGTTTAACAAATAGTTATACCAGGACATAATACATGTAGTAAAAAGACATAGTGCTTGAGTATTATCAAAAAATATATATTTTTATTGTTTTACTGATATTTTATCATTTTTTCAAAAGTATCAAAAATATAATTCTGTATATATTAAAAATCACAATGCATCAAAACATATTCATGACATAAGATATAGTCAAACGAATAAGAGATTAGAACATGATAGTATAGTTGACTTATAATACAGTATTTTGTCTTAAATTCGTGACAGAATCCAGATCACATATGGACAGAAAGGAGGGTCGGCGGTAGATTGAACTACGCGCGTTTCGGCAAGTTGCCTTCGTCAGGACACCGTCTCAACTTTCACTATTATTATATTTAGATATTCTTTAAAGGTTGGTTCCAGTGATGTGGTTTCTTGAAGGTAAAATACAAAGAGTCCCTGAGTCTTATAAAATGAACATCGGCACATGGATCAGATTAGCGAATGGCCATCAGTTTAATTACTTTTCAGGCTCTACTTGTCTGGACTTGGAGGTTTAGTCTGGTCGCAATATTTATCTCAGCTCACAGGTCGCCGTTGTCCGTCTGTCGTCTTTCTTCAGATGACGGACAACCACTCTGGTAATGTAACTGGAATCTCCTGGCCAGGAGTTCATTTTATAAGACTCAGGGACTCTTTGTATTTTACCTTCAAGAAACCACATCACTGGAACCAACCTTTAAAGAATATCTAAATATAATAATAGTGAAAGTTGAGACGGTGTCCTGACGAAGGCAACTTGCCGAAACGCGCGTAGTTCAATCTACCGCCGACCCTCCTTTCTGTCCATATGTGATCTGGATTCTGTCACGAATTTAAGACAAAATACTGTATTATAAGTCAACTATACTATCATGTTCTAATCTCTTATTCGTTTGACTATATCTTATGTCATGAATATGTTTTGATGCATTGTGATTTTTAATATATACAGAATTATATTTTTGATACTTTTGAAAAAATGATAAAATATCAGTAAAACAATAAAAATATATATTTTTTGATAATACTCAAGCACTATGTCTTTTACTACATGTATTATGTCCTGGTATAACTATTTGTTAAACATTTATGCTTGTGAATAGCTTGTCTTTTTCTCCCTTACATTGTTTTCCCTACAGCTAGCAAGTTCATACTTATTTATGTAGGGGTCCCCTTATTTTTCTAAACCATATAATCAATCTTTTTCATAATGTAAGACATCTCTTTTGTGATATAAACACAGGCTCAAATGCCCGCATTTCTTACCCACAAGATTCAGCCTATGTGCGCCTTAGGTCTAGGCAGAGGACAGCGTAAACTGCGTGAATAGTCTAGTACGCGTTATCTCACATCGGACCTACTCCTCGCCCTGCCTTCCTGGAAGTCGGGGATCCATTGTATCTCCAGTGTTTTTAAGACTATCAGCATTGGAAATGCAGTCCCTCTGGGCAGAGTCGGTGACCTGGAAGTGAACCCGCCAGGAAGGAAGTGGGTGGCCTGCCTGTGTGGTGGAGTCAATGTTGAATCTCATTGGCCGCCACCTTGGAGCGGGGTAAATAGTGTAAATGTTATGGGTCTCACTATTATAAAAATGCCAGCCGGTGATGTGATGAAGAGGGTACAGCTGCAAAGCTTAGATAGGGGCAGATATGGTGTTATGGTGCGGGTCGAGCACTGTGTAATCCAGTTATGGTATAATTATCATGCCTTCGATGTGGGGTGTGGTGGCTAATTCAGCAGCCATCTTAGAGGAGGACTATGTGGATATAGAGTTCCTCTTTTTATTATTACACAGCCCCCTAGGTGGTTCAAATACAGGTAGGCACGGCGAGGTGATTTGGCTACTCAGTCTGAAATGTAGTGTGTCACTTTACTGTTAAATGACCCATTAGATGGTAATAAATCAGGAATACAAAGTCATAGTGTCTGGATATAGTGTTCCTCCTTGTTGTCATTAAATTACCCCCTGTGTGGCTCAAATTCAGGGGCACAACGTAATGATTTGGACTACAAAGTCAAAGTGTGAAAGGAGGAGTGACACTATAGTCTGGATGTAGTGTTCCTCCTTGTTGTCATAAGATAACCTCCTAAGTGGCTCGAATTCAAGGGCACAACGTTGTGATTTGGCTAGATATGGTGTGCCTCTTTCCTGTTAAACAACCCACTGGATGGTTTTTATACCAGGGGCACAGAGTCATAGTGTGAAAGGAGGCACATATGATATCATAGGTGGAACTGTAAGATGATAGAACAGCTTGCCAATTTACTCAAATGGAAATGACTGGGATTATCTGATACAGTCAAGCCACGGGATGTCATCATTCAGCCCCTGCAAATGGCTCTTGAATCGAAAGACCCATCGTTTTTCTTTTGTGAACCGTGATCGCTGGTCCCAGCTGTCATTTGCTTCCAAGATAGTCATTTATCATACTTTCTTTATATACAATTCACAAAGGTGAATATACATGTGTACATTTTTTTCAGATGTATATTGACTACTACTCAGAAGTTTAACTTTACACTTTTTTTGCTATTCACCATTTATGAGTGTAAAGTTAGCCCTGAGTGTAGACTTACGTATTTCTAGACCCTCAAATGAGGGGCTATATCCTCCTACAAGAGGATGTATGAGTATAAAGGTAACTTTGCACACATAGGTGAAGATCTCTCACCACAGTGCCAGAGATCACCCTATGGGAAAGCATAGGAAATAAAATTATGTTTATTGTTCTCTAAAAAATATATAAAAAATGTTATTGTATAATATCAATGTAAATGAATTAAAAATATTTATCATTAACCTAGAACTAATACAATCTTATATCATATTTACTCATCACATTGAGGTGTATTAATTAATTTATCATAATAAATGTGTTAATTTAAAAATAATTTTTAAACTGTAATAAAAAACAATTCCACCCTCATCAAAATGTAATTTTTATAAAATATTTATATTTGTCAAAAGTTAGATGTTGAAATAATTTAAATGATTGTTCTTTTATGATAAAAGCTTAGTGGGCAAGCTGCACTTTGTGGTATACTTTAAAGTACTAAGGTAGTACTACAAACGTACTTCAAATGCTATTCACAAACTACATGTGGAGGCCTCTTCCTCTGCCCGTCCTATCTTTCTCTGTACAGAGATCTCGGCTCCGACTTCGGAGTCTCCACACATGTAGGTAAATGTTTTTAGTAGTAAATGTGGGAAGAATGTGGGGAGTTGCTGGAAAATATGGAATATTTACGACTAAAGGGGAGCGGTTTAGGGAAGAGAAGGGAGGGGTTAGGTGAGAGCTGTGAAGGGGTATAGGGAGGAACATGCACTCAACCACAACAGAGTGAGCTCACTCCTATTCACATACTGCACCTCTTTAGTAAGTAATGCAAAAAAGGACCCAAAACAATTGTAATTAAACTCCAGCTTAGAGCTACAGTAAGTCCAGCACTGAACATGGCCACTCACAGGTACTGTAACACCCTCCCATAATGGAGGTAAGAACTTAAAATATAGTAAAGAATTTCCCTATACCTCATCATAGGGGGATCTCTGCCCCGACTGCAGAGTCTCCCTATAGTAGAGTATAAGAAAAAGTATAAAAGTGTATTAAACTTGGAAAAAATCGTAAACATATGTTTATGTTAAATATTAATGTACATTAATTTTATATATTTGTTTTAATTGTAGAACAGAAGAACAAATGCTGCTGCATTAATACCTTATTTTGAATTTAAAATTCAATTAAATTGAATACATTAAACTAAATTAAAATTATTTTAAATAAACAGAATTCCCACTTAAAGTAGACAAATTATATTTTTAATATGTAGTAATAAATATATAAAGTGATTTTCAGAATAAATTAAAACACATTTAGTAATATTTTTACATACATTTTAACACTCATTAAAGGTTAATCAAATATGCTAAAATAAAAATTAAAACGTTATATTTTTAAACAATATTTTTTTAACATCAATTTATATTTATTCATAGTTTTAACTATTTAAGTTAACATTATGTGCAATAGGGTTTTATGTAAATCCCTACTCTATGGGAGGGTGTAGCTGTATCAGTGATTGGCCATGTGTCGTTCTGGACTTACTACTGCTCCTTTTTGGCAGGAGTAACTTTACACTCATAATTTTTCCTCCTCCCCTTTTTTCAAGGTGTGGGGGTGTGCAACTCTAGACTTTGTTGTAACTTTACATTCCAATTTTGTGAACAGCCTACCTTATTAAAGTAACTACAAAGTTTAATAGTAAACTTGCACTTGTAAGTTACTCACAAGTGTAAGTTACCTTTGTGAATAGCTTCCTAAATGTTTATTTTTAATTTAGTTCATCATTAATGTTTAAAATATTACAATTTAAATGTCAAAATAATCGAATTCACTTACCATTATTTCCTATTGGTTGTTATTTTATATCCCTGCCTCCATTGTTTTCTATGGAGTGTATTGCAGTACATGTGAGTGGCCATGTGTGGTGTTTGACTTATTTCAAGGCTCGGCTGGATTACATTTAGCACTGTTTGGCACATTCAGGGCTGTAGAAACTTTAGAAGTGTATTTTGTGAATAGCAATGGTCTTACTCTTTTGTGGGTGGGTGTTTTTTATTAGAATGTCCCTCCCAACCCCCCTTAAATGTTCCTAAACACCTCCTACTCAATAGGAAGTATTCACTATTTTCCAGCCTTTCCCTACGTCCCTTTTACATTTATTACAAAAATGTTTACCTACGTGTGCAGAGATCTCCGCCACCTTGGCGGAGATCTTCACACAGAAAAATGGGATGTCTCTGGCCATAGATATGCAGAATGCATTTTGTAGCACATGAGAAGTACCACTGTAGTACCACTTTCTGTACTACAAAAGGGAGATTGTGTATTGGGCCCACAGTGTTTAAAAATGTGTTCTTTGTCGACCTTTCCATTAAACCCAAGTGAGAAAAAACGAGCTGTGCAATGGAAAAACCTAAAATCATCTGCCAATATAGATGAAAGCAAGGACATCGAAGGGCATTATCTGGATATTGCTTTCAAACATGTACAAATAAATTACACATACGCGTGCTCACAACCACAGCAGTCACCCCCAATTAGAGGGAAAGTGGCACCCAATCAGGAACTAACACTAGAAAGCCTTGCAAATGTGGCTTTGTACCAGTGGCAAGACAGAAATCCATACTTAAGAGTTCCCTTTCTTGCTTTTTTTTATATTCCATGGCCCTACCTTATCCTTTTTTTGTTGTTTTTTTCCTTTCTTGGTCGTAATGTGTTATTATTTGTTTTAGTGGTGAAAGGTTTACAGTGAAATCCTAATCAAATCAAATTAAATCTAGCATTCTTACTGATCATCTTTAGAACAAACATTGGCAAGGGTAATACGTCTCGCATATGAGTCCGGGGCGAAATCCTGTTAAATTTGTGTATAATTGTTTGCCCCAGTTGGCCACATGCATGCGCACACATATGTGGAAGCTGTCTTAAAATGTTGTTTGCTTTTTCTTTAAACTTTTTTTTCAAGTTGTACAAAGATTGGTTATCCTTAATCATTGTCATGGGCTGGTTGAAATTAAGGGGAAGAAGTAGTCAGGTTCAGGCTAGACAACATAACGGTTGATAAACTCAGAAGATGTATTGAAAGATATCAGTCCCATACTGAAAGGATCTATATGTAGATTCCCCTCCCAAGATACGAAGAAATGTATCTGATAGGTTGAAGACAACCTGAAAAGGCTGGACATTTGTTATAGAAAACGTTTTTGTAAAGTAGAGTATCACTTTCCTATTGACATTGTAAATGTTACACTTCAACTGATTGTGTACATGACATGGGTGTCTGCTCGCGCTTGTGAAAGTAAACATTAAAAAAAGGAAACATCATTTAAAGATGGGCAGTGTTCATGCCTGCCCACAGTGGCCATCTTCTAATATTTTTTCTTTTGCATTAAAAAAAAGCTTTCCAATATGGCCACCATGCATGTATGTGCATAAATGTGTCAACCATCCTGGAATGACACAGTGGAGGGTTGTCATAATGTGAGAGGCCTGGGGACTAGAGTGTGCTGGGGTCTAATTTTTTTAATATAAAGAGAGTTGAGCAGTAAATGAGAGGGGAGTAGAGAGAGACAGAGAGAGAAAATATTCCTTTATGCACTTCAATGCACGATTTTACGCCAACAGCGGAATGATACAAATCATCCATTCAAAACATGGTGACAACTAAATGTTCCTTGTGTGGGATATGCAAAAGTACTGTGAGAAGTCATTAATTCAAAAACAGGAAACTGAGATGGGCAAGAATGCCATTGAATCACGAGGAAGGGCAGAAAACAAATCACCATCTAAGTCTATATGGGATTCCATAGGTCTGTGGCCAACAGACAGGTAAAACTGTCTGTAGGCAAGGCCTAAATAAATACACCACAAATTACCCTTCTTTGCTTGCCGTAAATTGTCTGGCAATATGCAATATCTACTAACTTGCAGAAGAACATGACGTTGAATGTACACCGCTAGGGGCTGTGCTAACTTATTTTCAAACTCCCATAAGTTATTCCTGATTGCAATCTTGGGGGGGTGGATTTAGCAGGTTGTTATGTAATGGACTTGTATAACACTCAAATCAAAAGAGCCAGATTTTATATATAGAAATCCATTTTCTTCTGCTGTGAAATCCTTTTTATTTACCTCTTTGTCTCCTGTACCCATTTCTTATTGGCTACTAAATCATGTTCTCAGTTATGCTGCACATGAGTTTTTCTTCCAAGTAAGGTGATTTCTGATTCAGGTGCTATGCTTTTTTCATCATGGATCTTTCCGGCCCTCAGGGTTCATTTTAGAAATCATTATTTTCAGGTTTGTGCGTAAGTTCAATGGGACCAGTTGAAATGATCCATGACTACAATTCTCAGAATTTGTTGGTGTTTTTAAACAAAAGCTGTGGGCTGGAATTTGATGTCCTTGACCACAAAGTAACCTCACTTCAAATGCACTAAGGTGGATGAGTAAAATACTAATAATAGACGTGGAAAGGATATTGGACATGGAAAGAGCATTTAAAGCCTTCAGATTCACGTGGTGGTTTCTACCCTTGTGTATGGCACTTGCTCTAAGCACTGACTCATTCTCTGCGCTGTGCTGCCGGAAATGATTAACTATCAAGCTTTGCTTCTCTGGAAGAATTGCAACTTTGTATAGATGAACCACGTTAACCAGAACGCATTGGGAGAGCTACTGGTGTGTGTTTCACCAGAAACTCACAGCTGCAGGCTATTTATTGGTGACTGACCTGCTTTGAATGCGGTCATATGGAGGCTGTATTTATTTATTTTATTTTTGAAGTTTGTAGAGCGCACAGCTACCTCCAACGGAGGTGTCCCGGCGCTAATTGCGGAGAACAGAAGGCGGAAGCAAACTGCCAAAAGTTCCAGGTACTAGGGGGGGCAGAAAAACCAGGTTTTTAGGAGTTTGCGGAAGGCAGATTCTGAATTGGCCTTCCTTATGAACTCGGGTAAGGAGTTCCAAAGATGGGCAGTTCTTACCGTAAAAGACCGGCCACCTAATCTGGCTTTTTTGAAACGGGGCGTGGCAAGAAGTACTTGGTGATTAGATCTCAGAATCCTCGTCTGATGATATTTGCGGAGTCTTTTTCTCAGGTAGTGGGGGCCCGTTTCTTTAATTGCCCTGTAGGCGAGGGTTAGCGCCTTGAATTCTACCCTCCTTTTTACTGGCAGCCAATGTAGGCTCCGTAGATGGGGGGAGATGTGGTGTCGTGTTGGGATATTTCTAATGAGCCTGGCGGCCGCATTTTGTATAGTCTGTAACTTTCTTATCAGGTAGTCAGGCAGACCCAGGTACAGACTGTTGGCATAATCTAACTGAGACATAATGAGTGCATGAACTACAGTCTTTCTGCAGTCCATGTGTAATAGATGGAGAAATCTCCGTAGGGACTTCATTTTCCAAAAGCATAAAGAGGAGACATGACTAATCTGAGTCTTGCAAGAGAGGGCGGAGTCAAACTTGAACCCCAGGTTCCTGGCCGAGGGCACAGGGTGAGGTGGGGGATTGAGCTCGGGTGGCCACCATACGTCCGAATGGGGCGGAGATGGCTGATTGAAAAATAGAACCTCCGTTTTGTCGGTATTCAATCTCAGACAGTTCTCAGTCATCCATGCTGAAATATCGACTAAACAATGTCTAAAGTTAGAGAATGCTGCATCGGATATAGCCCTGAAAGAAAACACTAGCTGAGTATCATCAGCATACGAGATGACACTTACCCCATGTTGTTCAATAAGCGGGGCTAACGGGGAGAGGTAAACATTAAAAAGAGTCGGGCTCAAGGCCGAGCCCTGAGGGACTCCACAAACTATAGGGCGTGACGATGAGATGTGAGGATACAGCAGTATTTTCTGGGACCGGTCTTCCAGAAAGGAACCAAACCATGATATAGTGGTCCCTGTCACTCCCAGTTGTCTTGGTCTGTCAAGCAGGATCATGTGGGACACCGTATCGAACGCTGTAGGAGTTGTCATCTATCAGTGCCTGTCATGGCATTGCACCAGGGGCTGCATATAATTTCTGGGTGGGCTCTGAGGCACTGCTGTCACCAGCAAAAGAGAGACTTCATCTGAGTCCTCTTCACCACATACCAAGAGTGAACTTTGTTACTGTGTGCAGGGCCGACTTTAGGGTGGTGCGACCGGTGTCGCTGCACCAGGCGCCAACCTTACGGGGCGGTATTTGTGCTCTGACCAAAAATAGGAAAGGTATCTGTCTTTCATTTCCATGGTCTTCAGTGCATAACATACTTTCAGCTTCATTTTGTGGTTCTACAAAACTTTAGTGTGCAATCAAATAATAATGGTATGCTAAGGTTGTCAGTGTGAACGTTACGTTTCCTCACAGGTTTGCTGTTCCCTGTAGGTGTTGGACCTCTACGGTTTACCCAGACAAAGCAGGCAAAACACCGGAAAAACCAGTGCACTCTGTGCAGCTTTCTAGGGAAGAGTGAGGTGTAAGAATGTTCGATTTTTTAAGTAATTGTTCAGTAATTGTCAGTAGCGGCTCGTGGAGGAAGTTCCGTGGGGCGGTGACCGGGCGGGGAGGATCAGGGTGGGGGTAGTAAACTATGGCATACGGCCGAACAGAGGTAAGTAAACAAATAAATAAATAAAACGAATTTCATTGCGCTCGCTGCATCGCATTTGGCAATGCAGCGCGCGCAATGAAATTCGTTTTATTTATTTATTTGTTTACTTACCTCTGTTCGGCCGTATGCCGTAGTTTACTACCCCCACCCTGCTCCTCCCCGCCCCACCGCCCACGGCACTCCTCCACGAGCCGCTACTGGTAATTGTAACAGCTGACAGCGGAACACGCATTCGTGGGTTAAAAAATTCAAACATGGTAGGAGTTCAACTAATTGAGAGACTGTTTTTACCTGACTGTGCGATGCATTCCCTCTGAGACTGAGTTGTTATTTGTCCTACCGAGTGAAGAGTCGATGCGTGTTTTTAACGTTCAGCGAGAGTTGCTGGCGACACTTTTAAAGGAATCTGAAATAATGACAGGGCAAGGACTGAGACCTGTGGAATGATTCCCGATAACAGTGTTTAGAATATGTGCCAGGGTCCTCGTCAGGAGGCCACTGCAGCTTTAACCACCCATTGCCTCTGCCAGCGCTGCCAACGACAATACCAACACAACTATTAACCATAACACTCCTACAAGTGTGATAATTCAGACTATTCCAAGCTCACAAATCTATAAAAAATGGTTTGGGCAGCAGGAATTATTCGTTTTTAATCTATATTGAATTAATAAACAGCTGTTGTTCTGTTTATCTCTAAATTATACAGTCAACGCCACCATGTGGTGGACTGTCATAAATGTGGTGGTCACAATTAGGCGCCAGTTCCCAGCACCGGAAACCACCGGCTCAAATTACACACTTCCTGATAGGTACTGACCAGAAGAAGGATGGCAACATTTATATGCACTATGGTTCAGAAGAGGACGTAGGCTAGGAGAAATGTATGAGATTTAAAAGCACGCACTGCCGAGTTACAGGGGAGACACAAAGTGAAGAAAACATTTCTTGATATATTAAAAGTGAATTCTGAAGCCAATAATTTCAGGTATGGTTTCTTTCAGCTCGTAGTAAAGCATCCGAGTAACAACGGTGAGGGATGAATAACTGTGCATGGGTTACTTCCAATTTACTAAATATGGGCAAACCAGGAAAGTCATACACCTGAACCAGAGCCAAGTCAGGTGTCTGGCCTCGCTCTACCAACAGGGGCGGCTCCTCTATTAGGGTGGAGGAGCGTCGCCCCACTGCTTTCTCGCAGTGTGAGAAGCAGAAACATAAAATGGTATTTTAAATACCATTTTATGTTTCTGCTTCTTGCACTGCGAGAAAGCAGAAGGGTATGCCTGGTTGGGGGCGGGTGGGTGAGCGGGTCGGGGAGGAGTGGCTTGCCCAATGCTGTGTGCCCTGACTATTTGGTCGGCCCTCTGGGGCCGACCAAACCAGTCATGCGCACTCTGCCTTTTCTCTATGTAGGCTGCATGCAGCCTACATAGAGAAAATGGCCTCCCCATAGGCGCCCGGCTAGGCGCCCTCCCCACCAATCACAATGCTGCCACTGCAGCGTTGTGATTGGCTTAGGGAAGGGGAGTGAGGCTGCCTGTGGCTGCTTCCTGTTCAGGAGAGCAGCAGGAAAACGCGGGACCAGCCAGGAGCTGAGGCGGCGCGGAACCCGGGAAGGTAAGTTTTTAAAAAGTTAAATTAAACCCCCGCGAACCTGCGCGACCCAATCCACCCCCCCACCCGCGAGTCATGCCGGCTGCGACTGTCTACCAACCAAGGCGTTAGCCAAGACACTAAAAGATCTAGCATGACAATATGTAAAAATACTATGAAGAGTCTTTAAGACTATAAATGGGCTATTTCTTGAAAGCTTGTGATTCATTTTAGTGCATTTGTTTATATCACTGTAGTGCCATCTGTTAAAAATAATTGATTTTAAACCTGAGCCTTTCCTCACCTGCAATACCCTGACAACAGTGATATGACCGAATCAAGAGATATTAGTTTGCCACGTGCAGTTTATACATGTCCAGTACGGTGTTTTTAATAATGGCCGTAAACTTCTCCAGGGGCACTCTCAGATTTGGCGCTCAATTAAAATGAGGCTCTGTGAAATAAAGTGGTTTGCTTATGATCACACAATTTGTTTAAATAGGGAAACTTGGTACAGTAGGCCTACGGGTCAGGTGACCAAGCACACACACGTCTGTGTTTGTGTGCCTTATTGTATATAAAGGGAGCTCATTATATTCAAACAAACACAAAAAATAGCGTGATACCCTCAGAGAAATGCATTTCTCTGAGGGTATCACACCAATTGTTGTGTTTGTTTGAGTTAGCAAGGGCAGGCGTGAGCCCCATAACGCCCCTCTTGTCTCCCCTTTGTGATAGTATAGCTCATTATATTTGCCTTTAAAATAAAAAGTGCCAGGTGCAAACTGTTAAGGGCAGCTGAAGTGAAAACAATGTTGTAATGAGTTTGTGATATTTTGCCACTGCCAAAGTATGCACTTCTGAGCACGTGCTAGGGGAATCCATGAAGAAGGAGAGTGTTTGGGTGGAGCTGGGGAGGGTGCCAACAAACATTGTCACACAGGGCATCATGAATGCTAAAACCACCCCTGACTGTGTGTCATTGTGCTCAGCCTCTGTCCTTCCTTCCACTTTTGCATATCATGAAAGGCAGTCAAGGGAACATGGCTCCTGTAAATGGCAAACAGAAGCACATAAATTACTTTGTATGTGATTTCATAGCAAAATGATTTCAAAGAAAAGCATTACTGAGGAACCATTTCATTTAAACTGTTCAATGGAGATTTTCAAAATGGATGGCATTTACCATTGCATAGAAACCAATTCATAGAATGTCTTTTTGATTGAAATTGACATTTGCTTGCTTATTTTTTAATGTGTAAATGCAATGGTTGCAGACCTTACTTTCAGAAAGTTTTGTCAGAGGTATTTATTTCAGTGTTTTACTTCAGGGGACGTTTTTTCAGATTTCTGTCATTTAAATTGTCAATCACTTTAGATGTTTTTAATTCCCTGAACCCTCCCCACCCTAAATACCATCAATCCCTGCCCACCAAAAAGCCCATCACCACAACTAAACTACACCCATCCCTGAACCCTAAAATCCCTTTCTACCCCTACACTCCACCTATCGCTGAACCGTTAAACCCCTCACTACCTCTAAACTCCACTCATTCCTGAACCGTAAAAACCTCTTTCAATGCCTAAACTCCATCTACCCCTTAAAACCCTGCACCACATGCAAACTCCTCCAATCCCTTAACCTTAAAAACCGTCACTGCCCTTAAACACCACCTATCCAGGACCCCTAAAAAGACCCCTAAAAACAACCCCTCACCACTCCTAAACTCTACCCATCCCTAAACCCTAAACACCCTTTTTCCATCTAAACTCCACCCATTCCTGAATCCTTAAAAGCCCTCATCACCCTAAACTCCACCCAATCCTGAACCATAAAAACTCTTCCCCACCCCTAACCTGTATGCATAATTGAACCTTAAAATTCCTAACCAGCCCGAAAATCCGCCGATCCATTGTTATGTGGTTACATTAAGCTAGCGTGAATATGCCGCCATTTTACATGTTCACGTTTTAAAGTTGACAACTTCTTCAACATTGATATTTGGCCAACATTTGCTTGCATGCTTGTATGGATAATGTTCCATGAAATAACTTTGCTTACATTTACACATCTTCTTGGGCATATTATTGATCCAGCGGGTTACTAGCAACGAGCATTCATACACCAAATATTCACTTGGGCCCATACATTCATACTACGCTAGCAATTTCCGCTGGTGGGTCAGTTGTACTCTTTATCAAATCCCTGCTACCAATTTCTTTTCTGATTGAAGAGTAATGACTTACCAATGGACCCCCTATTAATTGGGAAGTTTAAAATGAGTGACATACATTACAATTCATAACTCTGAAATAATCACTGAGTCAGGAAGTTTTAAAATATTTATCTAAAGATTTAGCAGAGTAAAGTACAGAATCACATGATACTTAATCGTATATCAAGGATGAAGCATAATAATCAATTATCGATCAATGACGGTCCCTCAGAAAGAAGAAGATAGAGACAGCAGCGCAACTAAGGTTTGCATTTATATTTACCTAAAAGTGCGAGAACCAAACCCCTTGGCCAAGGAGTTGGAAAGATAGGACCCAAGAAGGATGAAGAGCAAAGACCTCCTCCAGGATCAGGACAGGACTAGTGACCTCTCTATCAACGATGCCTGCGTCGTTCCCCTCTTTGATACTTCGCTTCTCCTCGGATTCTCTCGTGTCTTCCTTCTAATGGACTCCGCCGCCCCCTCCTCAGGACCTCTCTGGACAGCGATTCAGTCTGCAATCGATCAGCTTCTCATGGATCTCGAACTCTTTAGCTTATGCGTCCTAATGCCAACGCCAGTTCTCTGTGCTCCTGTGCTAGCTAATTAACTAATTCTATATCTATTATACCCTTCTACGCCCATGTACCTCCCCTTAATGTTGCAAAAATATGGACCCACTACTTCTGATTGGACGGGGACAGGGGGTTGATCCTCACACCATATCGATTTAATTCAATTTCTTTAAGCCCATTGTTTAAAAATACCGAACATCACAATTAATACATTTGCTTTATTTCCCACCCGTCTCACGACAAGTTTAATACATTGTTCATATAAATTGTTTCTTTTTGGTAGGGACATCGTGGGTACAATAGTGTTGGCCAGCATGTCATGGCCTTGGACAACGTCCAGGTTGACTTCATCTTTTCCTCTGGGCAGCCACGCAGGGCGCATGCGCAGAACCATTGTCTCTCGAGTTTCAGTTCACCAACCCCAGGCCCATTTTACGAACTAATAAAAGTCAAAGAAGAAAATATTAAAATCACAAATAAATTGTTTCACTGTATACCCACTCTCTCTACTCTATTCCCATTTACTTATAAATTCTATCCCGCATTAATAGCGTTAGGATACCACAGTTTAAATGCAACATATGAGCAAGCGGTAGCACATGAGACCATTAAGCAGCCATTTTAATACACACTGCGCAGAAGCAAGGGTTTCCCTCCAAGCAAAGAAAGACGTCACACCACGTGATATGGTTGACACATGCGCAATAGGTTTCCCGCGCTTTAGCGGCCATTTTAGATTAGACAAGCGTTATTTGTTAGTTAAAACACATAAGCAAGCTTCCTTTCTACTTGTATTCGTGTATGCAATTGTTAGTACGAACATTACAAAGTTTAATAAATTAATACTGTGAGGAGATTGCTTCCGAGCAGGTCTCATTGTGAGTTCCTGCTCCATCAATCCCCTCTCTGATGGCGTTTCTGAGCCATCAAATACTACCCACAACCAGATGCCAACTTTTAGCATAGAATTGTCTCAGCTTCATTTTTACATTTTCTATTTTTCACATCTCCTTTCAGTTTCTTGTATAATTCACTTTTCAGATCTTCAAGTTCAATTTCATCAAACTTTCGTTTCTTTCCTTTTCCTGTCACTCTATACGTCTCATTCCTTCTACAAAATTTGCACCATATTATTATTGACATTACTATTATTGCTATCCCTGCTAAGGGTACTAATATTTGACCTATAAGTCCTTTCCCTACATTAGCAAACCAGGTGCCAATTGACGTAATACTATTCGTCAATCTTTCCCATACACTATCAACTTACAGTGGTTTTAGTTCCTTCTCAAGTTTTGTTATATTCTGTATATATGTTCCAATTTCTGCACTTTTATCAGGTATATAAGTGCAGCAGTGTTTCGTCTTCAATAATTTACAGACTCCGCCCTCTTTTGCCAATATAATGTCAAGAGCAAGTCGATTTTGCATAACCATAGATCTAATCGCAACCATCTCCGCATTAATCATTAGAAATCCTCCAGCAGTGTCTGTTGATAAACAATCAACCACTGTAGATAATTTACATATTTTCCTTGAGTTCAGAATTATCCCCACTGAAGGTATCAATGCACCAAATATATCACCTACAATTTCTGAAAAACTAGCTCTTTTACTACGTGTTAATTCACTATTATTTTCATTGCTCCCAGTGTTTCTTTTTACATGGTATATTTTTGGTAAAACTATTCCAAAATAACAACTTCCATACCAACGTGCAGGAAGCCTAAAGTAAGCTTTATTCCCACACACATAATAGATTCCAGGAAAAACTGAAGCTGTTCCTCCTTTTAGTCCCCAACCTCCAAAAATTAAGAAATTATGTTCACATTCACTGGTACCGATGAAAACATTGTTATACTCAGTCTTTAACCTATGTAGACAAATTTTCCCTGTTTTTACAAAATCCAGAGCCATAGCAGCTTGAGCCTTGCCAGTTGTATAACTACCCTCTTTCTCAGCCCAAGGTGGCAAATGAGCCTTATGCTCAGAAGCTTTGTTTTGGAAATCTTGTCTTCTATCCTCTACTAAATTCAAAAATATCTTTTCTTCTTCATGTAACGAACATGTTAGATTGCTTCTATGTGCATGTGTTATATCTATTGATTTCATTGTTAGGAAAAATTCTCCCATAAACTGTGCATCTTGACTACTAAGCACTGGGTTCATATTCTTTCGAATCGGAACCTCAGAAAATATTACATCTATGTTTGAATAATAATACTGAAGTCTCCCTAGCCAATACACTACATGATATGCCATAAGTTAGTGGCACGTGATGATATGTTAACCCTTCTGCTACTGATTCGGGTAACTTCATACAGACATAACAATTACCAACTTCCTTTTTTTTTTTTTTTTTTTTTTAAATTTTTTTTTTTTTTTTCAGCAAGTAATACAAATACAATCTCAGCAAGTGTACATAAATACATAAATAGCAGCAAATGAATTTAACATGTTAATAAATATAATTGATGTACAAAGATACGAAGAGCAGCACTGATTCATCATACAGTCCAGGTTATAGTCAGACTTTGAGGTGTAACAGTAAATACTTATTGGAACGCATCTAACCATGTCATTAAGGCTCCCCATATCTTTCTCCCCTTCTTTTTAGCCTGAATGCCCTTGCGAGTATACAGAGCCATTTCAAAATGATATACATGTAAAGCGCCCCTTCCATTGCTGAAGGGTCGGAGGTAAGCTATCTAGCCATGATGAAGATATGCACAGTCTAAAAACAATCATTGCAATAAAAAGCATTTCCAACCCAGGTCCCGAAACTGACTTATCCACACCGAATAGCATTAGTTGCGGAGACGGAGTGATTTTTCTTTTCAATACCTCCCCCAGAAAGCCCACGATTTCCAATTCTAGCAGTCTTAAACAGGGGCAGGAGTAAAATATATGAACCAGATCCGCCTCCAACGCCTGGCATCTAGGGCACCTTGTCCCCGCCACGCCACCCCATTTCACAATCTTTGCTGGAGTTACATAAAGATCAAACAACGTCTTATAATGTTGTGACTGCAGATTCGAAGCAAATACCATTGTGCCCCCTAGCTGCAGTGATTCCAGAAAGCCAGAGTCGGCAAGCTCAAATCTTTCCTGCCATTTCCCACACTGTTTCTCCAGATCATCAGGGACCAGTTCCATCAAACAGCCATATATCTGAGAAATGGAAGGGGCGGTCTTCTTTACCATCATTTCCAAAAGGTATTTGATCAAAGCCAGCTATTCCCCCAACCTTTTTTAAAACAAATCCCTGATCTGCAGGTACTTAAAAAATCTTGTGGCCCGACATTAAATTTCCTGCAAATCACATCAAAGGGTGCCAGCAAATTCCCAGCAAGGAGATCTCCAAGCCTGCCAATCCCGTGATTGCCCCATCTATTAAAACAGCTATCATGAAATATACAGGGCAGTTGTTCATTCTGGATCAGGGAGTATATCTGCTGTACCTGCCTACCCCAATCTTCTTCCGAACCATCGCCCAGTTCCTATATGCAGCGTACAGAGTCTTGAAGCGGGTTCGCTTAAAGTAGCTGGGTTAAAAATGTCATTAAACATCCATGAGCAGCATTGCCAATTAATAACTCATAGATGGATGGTACATGATTACCAGCGCCGTACTCCATTGCCTGAGTGCTAAACAATACCTTATAACATTGCATAGCAGCAGCAAGGTAATATAATCTGAAGTTCGGGAGAGCCCATCCACCCCTCTCTCTAGGTAAACACATAAAAGCATTGGCTCTTCTGGTTTTTCCATATGCCCATATGAAACGTGCTACTAATCTATCAATTTTCCTAAACCACTCATTATTGAATTCCAATGGAACAGCTCGAAACACATATAGCAGTTTAGGAGAAAAACCATCTTAACTAAATTGCATCTTCCCATTATAGATAATCTCAACTTGTCCCACCGTTCAAAATCCTGTTTGGCTTTCTCCAAGATAGGGATCACATTTAAATCAATTATACGCCCCACCTTAGGGGTGATGCATATACCTAAATATATAGCTTCACTTGTGATCCTACTATCAGAAGCCAACGTATGGCTGTTAATCAAAACTTGTGTTTTAGCCTTGTTTAACAAAACCCCCGACCTTATACCAAACTCTTCTGCCATCTCCTCCACTGCCCTCAGTGTCCTATCTGGGTCACTAGTAATGATGGCGATGTCATCGGCGTAAGCCAATGTTTTTGTGTCCCAGCCGTGTAAGTTAACAGGAACAATATCCGGTGAAGACTCTAGTCTCCTAAGAAAAGGATCAATAAATAGGGCAAACAACAAAGGAGACATAGGACATCCCTGTCTCGTACCCCTCTCTATTAAAAAGGGTTCAGACTCTTGTCCCATTATTTGCAAATAGGCTATAGGCTTGTTGTACATTGCCCGGATTGCACCAATAAAGTCTTTTCCCAGGCCATTGTCTTCCAGTACTTTCCACAAAAAGGCCCACGACACACGATCGAAGGCCTTTTCTGCATCAAGTAAGGCCACCCCCATTGGTTTTTCCAAAACTTCTGTTGCATCAAATAAAGATATAACCCTCTGAACGTGGTCAGTTGTCCCCCTACTCGGGATAAACCCATGCTGCTGCACAGATACCAGCTGGTGTATAACCCCAGCTAATCGAGTGGCAAAGATTTTAGAATATACCTTCACATCGCTATTAAGCAACGTGATTGGTCTGTACAAGCCCATGGCAACTGGGTCTTTACCTTTCTTTAAGAATATGATTATGTTAGCAATACCCCATGTCCTGGGAGGCGAAATCCCGGTTTTAACACTATTTACAAGACTCAGCAGTTCCTGCTGAATTTCTAAGAAAAATACTTTATAGAATTCTAGTGGGATATGGTCTGCTCCTACAGCCTTCCCCGATGGTAAAGCAAACAGGGCAGCCTGTAACTCCTCTGATGAAATTACTCCCCCAAGCATTAGTCTCTCCTCATCTGTGACCAAGCCAGACTGGTCTACCAAATAATTATCTAAAAGCTTGGGGCCCAGATTAGAGGAGTCTTTATACAAATTGGCATAAAACCCCTAAAAGCCTCTCGTATTTCCCCGGGATCTGTAACTATATTTCCAAGCAGATTCTTAACCTTGCTGACACTACCAACCGTCCTCTGTTGTTGTGCCCTAACTGCTAGGAACCGCCCAATACGCTCGCTATATTCGTAGCGGTCCTGCTCTTTAGAGAGGAGCTTCCCCGCCGTTTTCTCTACAAAATGTTCATTCAGGCGAGCCTTGATAATAGCTATCTCGTTTAAAACAAGGGCTGAGTCTTTCCCATTTTTAACAGCACTAATTAAATCAGTTTCCAGGCTGCTTAGCATTTGATAAAGCTCTCTGCTGCGTCCACGCGCCTTCTTCTGTTTAGAGATGCTAAAACTCAAGGTTTCGCCCCTTACCCCGGCTTAAATGAGTCCCAGATTATTCCTGCATCCGCACTTCCATTATTTAATTTTAAAAAAGCACAATCCAGGATTTCATGTGTTTGACATAGTCAGGGTCCAGGAGCAGCCCCCTTTCAAACGTCCACTTTCTGGGTGCTCGAGCCAACCCAGCAATTACAAACTCAAAAATAATCGGATTATGATCGGACACTGCTCTAGGATATAAATCAACCCGTGCCCCCCTGATCAATATGGGTGAGGTATAAAAATAATCTAGCCTGGCAAAGCTGCCATGGGGAGCCAAATAAAAAGTATATGCAGGGTCCGTTGCCTTCAGTGATGCCCAAACATCAACCAGCCCTAGTTCTCTCTGTAGGTGCCCCAGGGCTTTAAACGATTGTGGCTTACGCCCTCCATAGCCCTCTTCATTATTACACACCCCCCCCCCCCCCTTGATCCATTTAGATTAAAATCCCCACAGATGACAAGTGGTCCGGGCCATGCTGGAAGCTCAACGGCCAAAAAATTAAACAAACTGGGGTCATCTAAAACTGGGGCATATATTGTACATAATGTAAAAGAGCCTCTGCCGACCTTGCATTCCAATAAAGCCCATCTACCCTGTTTATCTACTGTATTGCGGCCAGGGGTAATAGAATCCCCTTTACTAAGATCGCAACGCCTCTAGTCCTAGTTTCTTGTGTCGTGTGGCAAACAACTTTTAGACCAAGAGTATTCAGCAGGGCCCTATCTTCTCTGGCAACATGAGTTTCTTGTAAACAATACACATCCGCTCTTAAAAAGCATAACTCTTCTTGTACCCGCCTTCTTTTGGCCTTATCATTTAACCCGCAAATATTAATAGATGCAATGCGCAAACTAGCCATAGTGCCTAAAGACTATTGCTGCCACCGACGAGAACAACCCTATTAAGGAGAGAGCCTTACTCCTCCATTCTATCCTTATCACAGTGCCTGAAACAGTGCTAACTACTCCACTTCCCCTGTAAAATCCATGTACACAATATCTTCATTCTTTTAAAGCAAAAAATACATCATCACAAATACAAATACAAATGCATCCACTTGCTGTATATTGAATATCATACCATCACACCACCAACCTCCACCCCTTCCTGTCCCCCACCCCCACCCCCTCTCTGACACCACCCCACCCCCTCGCCTCCCCCGCCCTCCCGCCTCCCCCTCTAATGAAAGCAGCCAGACCAACTGGTCTGTGTGATGGAGACCAAAGGTCAGCAATGCGGGGCTCCCCCTCCCTTTCCAGATGTAAGCCCCCCCTTGTTCCCCAAAAAAAAAAGAAAGCCACCACTAATGCAACATAGGCTATAGCTATATCCACCTCTAAGCAATCCTTAGCGAATTCTTAAATGCTACCCCCAAATTTATACATTGCCTTTGCCCGTCATAAACTGGCACAGGTACTCTTTGGCCTTGATTTCTGAAGTAAAAAATTTAACAGAGCCCCGGACAATAGTTTTCAGTCTGGCTGGGGCCAATAAATATGCTTCATAGCCAGCGTCTTGAAAAGGCTTGATGACCTGCCGGAGGCGCCACCGCCGTTCAACTGTAACATGACAGGAGTCGGGGCGCACGAAGAATGATGACCCTTGATATGTCCGTCTTGCATCCGGGCGTGCCTTTTCAAATATTGCCTGACGGAGCAAAAAGTTCCCAAAAAAAACCAGAATAGCTCGTGCCTGACTTGGGTTTCTACCATCCTGTGCTGCCTTGTTGCGGGTCATCGGGAACCTGTGTACTCTTTGAACTTCCGTTGCCCAGTTCCATCCTGTCAATTCGGGGAAAGATGTTTTCAGCAGATCCAGCATGTAGGAGCGTAGATCCTCCCCCTCCCTGCCTTCATCTATACCAAGAAACCGAAGATTATTTCTGCGTTGTCGGTTCTCCATATCCTCGAGCTTCCAATGTACATCACTTAATTGGGACTCGTGCATCTTGGTTTGCTCTCTTACTTTGGTGGCATCCACCTCCAATGCCCCCGTCCTATCCTCAATGTGGTTCAGGCGTTCCCCAATCTCAGAGCATGCCTTCCCAACCTTCCGCACAGCCCCTTCCAGTTTTTTCGTGGCATGCCATGCCCTTTTACTGTCTGCCCGTGTCTCTGCCCGATGTTCTTTAATGGACTCCAATATTAGACTTAACTCAGGGTTTGAGGGCATAGTGTCAGTAAGCTGTGGGGTAGCTGTTCCATATTCATTTACACCTATTGGTTCAACTAGTGGTTCAGGCGGAGTTCCAACCATCTTTGTATGGGAATAATCCCATTTCAGCTTACTACCTGTTAATTTCTTTGTTCTTCGGTTCCGAGGTTCAGTGCTGCATTTATGACCCCTATGGTGCTTCGAGCGTTTAAGCGCGGTTTCTGGTGCTTCCAACGTGCTGGACTCTGAGGTTATAGAGTTAGACCCACTAGTTTCACTGTTGTATGAGTCGGGGGCCTCAGACTCCGAGCCATCAGTCAGGGAGAAGAATTTATCTGCCCCGTCCAGGGTGATATCAGTCACTGCTGCCGCTCCAAGCTGCTCAGTACCGAGTGGCTTGTGGCATTCCTCTTTGCTTCCTCCTACCCCTGCCACCGTCACTGCCTGTTCAAATTGCTGAGACTCGCCTGTGCCATCTGGGTCTCTATCTCCTGCCAGGGCCTCCCTGTCTGTGCTCCAGGTGCCACATCCAGTTCCCCCAAGTCTATTGATTTTTCAATAATATCCTTCTGATATGGGGGTTACCCGGATGCTTGTTGGTAAAAAAGTCAGTAATTGAGGGCTGCGGTGTAGATAAACCTTCATTACCAAGTCCACCAACCCCATCCTCCGTGCCAGCCCCTATCCTGATGCCTTTAGAAGCGGCTTGAGTCCTCCTTTTCCCAGCAGCCGTATTGCCTGATATATGCTTCCCCGCTAAGACATCTACTGTCTTACCTGTCCCTGCGGTAGGCTGTTCGTGGGCTAAATCCTGTCTGGCAGCCGGAATGCGTGCAGCAGGTCTACTAGCTGTGGTCAATCCTCCTCCTCCATCCTTCTGTATCTTTGCCGGCTTTGGTGGCATTATAGTGCCAGTAGCCACCCAGGCAGTACAGAAGCTAGATCCAGCCACCAATCGAGGAAAGCTCCTGATGTGTCCCGCTCACCAGCCAAGCACACCGAGACACCAACGTACAGCAGGCACAAACACTGACCGCCAGTTCCAATTCTTCCCTTCTCTCCACAGCGGGGGTCCGGCAATCATGACACAAGCAGACGCATGTAGAAAGAGCAGCGCCAGCCGTCTGTTCGTCCCCCCGGAATCAGGTATCTGTGCACAGTATCAGCAGGAGCAAGGGGGGGTGTTGGAAACCTCGGGAGAGCGCCACCGCAATGCGTCTATGTGGCCGCCATCTTGCTTTCCGGTGTCACAATTACCAACTTCCATTGTATCTACATATTGAAACAATAATTTTGTGAAAACATTCAAACTAGTGTCGTTATCTGTTACTTCATGATGAAATTCTGGTTCGTCCTCTGCCTTTAGTTCTACTCTATTACTTTTCAAGTTCTCTGTCTTTCCTTTCGTTTCATTATTAATCTTTTTATCCATTATCAGAAGATAAGGAATTGCTATGATCACAGCTAACCATACTATAAGCACCACTACCAAACTACATATGCAGATAGTACAGCATCTTTTACAACATTTCTGTTTTGATCTCCCAGTAACTCTATCGTCAGGCATTTTTGACAAGGAAGATTTCTCTTCTTATCTTTATTTCAAATCTCTTTACGTTATCAAGGTGGTTTTATTTCTTTCTCATAAGTCAGTCCCGCACTGGCTCCTTCGTCACCACTTTCACTTGATTCTGAACTCTCGTAGTCTTCAAGGATGATATAAGTCCAATCAGGACCTTTAAATTTGTTGTTCACAAGTTTCAGTCTTTTGCTTCTTCGTTTTTCAGTTCTACTTTCTTGTCCCGTTTGGCTTGTCACTTCGTTTACTTGTTCTGGATCTTCACTTCTGGTTGTTATGTGGTATTTTACTCTTTTAATGACACTAGGCCAATGATCACCTTTTCTGGTTTTCTTTGTTTGTACTGTCTCTTTACTTTTTATTTCTTCTTCAGAAATTCTTTTATTTTCAGGTTGTGGCTTAGTTTGGTTTTCCTCTATTTCAGTTTCTTCTATTTGTTCTTTTTCAGGTCTTATTGGTTTCTTTTCAGCTGCTCCACTGTGAGTTTCCAATAACCGACCTTGTTCAGGATTTTCGTCTTCATGCTCGAGATTCTCGTGATCTTCTTCTTGAATGTATTTTCCTAGATCTAACTGATTCTGATCAGGGCTTATTGCACTTTGTACTTCTGCAGCCTGACTGCGATCTTCTAAACCTGTCTGTCCCTGCTCAAAATTTGTTGGTTCGTTGTTGATTTGAGCCCAATTTCCTCTAGCTATCTGATTCTGCTCAGGTTCTCTTATTGTTTCATTTTCTTCCTCCTGAGCTGCTTCTTCTTCACCTATCTGATCTTCTTCAATTTCTTCTAAATTTACTTGACTTCTCGTTCTGCTGTAGACTTCAGGTAGTACCCCCACCGGTATCCAGTCCTGACTTGTGCTCGGTTGTTTTTCTTCAGCTTCCCTCGAATCTCTGGCCTGAGATTCTTCAGCTGGGCAACCTTCAGCTTCCTCAGTTATTGATGCTGTCTGAGGATTTTCTTCTTCAGGGTCTGGTACCCTTTTGGTGTGGCTTACATGAATCTAATTAGGAAATCCTGCACATTTCACTGCTGTGTTTGTAACTAGTATGACCTGACAAGGTTCGCCCCACCTGGGTGATAGACACGTTTCTCTGGTGTGATGCTTCACAACCACCCAGTCTCCGGGATTCAGATCATGCTCTTGTTCAGGCTGCCTGGAAACTGCGTCTTCCCCAACCTGGTGAGAGACAGAACGCACTAGGTCAGCCAATCCTTTGCAATAATCCAGAACCATATCATCAGTTATATTCAGCAGTTTATTTGTAGGAACATGTGCTTGTCTCATTGCTCTTCCCATGATTATTTCGTGCGGACTCAATCTGGTATTTCTATCAGGAATGCGAGTCCCATCAAAACAAGTGGCAATGCATCCGGCCAATCTAGCGATGTTGATGCACACATTTTTGCCAATCTGGATTTTATTGTGCCATTCATTTGTTCAACCACTCCAGAAGCCTCTGGACGATATGCACAGTGCAATTTTTGCTCAATTTGGAATGCTTCACAGATTATTCTAATCACATCATTGTTGAAGTGCCCTCCTCTATCTGATTCCAAAGTTACTGGGAAACCAAATCTAGGAATGAGTTCTCGTAGCAACAACTTTGCGACTGTAATACTGTCATTCCTCCTGGTAGGGTAAGGCTCCACCCACTTTGAAAACAGACACACTATGACAAGTACATATTTCAGTCCTCTACATGGTGGTAACTGAATAAAATCAAGCTGCAATCTCACAAATGGACCCTCTGCCTTTCCAATTTTTCCACAACCAATTATCGTTTTTCTTCCTGGATTATGCATTTGGCAAGTTAAACATCTCTGGCAGAGTCTCTCTGCTACGGCCCTAAACCTTGGATTGTACCAATTTTGTCTGAAGAGCCTAATCATTGCATCTCTCCCTACATGTGTGTCTCCATGATACATTCTGGCCATTTGCGAAATCAGACAGTCGGGCATGACTGGTCTGCCATCGGCATAAATCCATTCATCGTCGTCTGTCCTTTGGGAACATCCCATTTTAATCCATGCATTTCTTTCACTCTCATCAGCATCATCTTGTAATCGTTTCACATCATTCCATGTTTCAGGAGGTGCATACAGCATAAGTTGGCAGCTGATTCCCATTCTTTCAACCCTTTTATTAACTGATAACCTGTTTTTGGCACAGTGTTGAGCCATCAAATCTGCATATCTGTTACCGACTACCACCCAGTCATCTCCTGACTGGTGTGCGGCACATTTCACCACAGCCAATTCTTTTGGTGATTGTATTGCTTCCAGTAGTTCTTTTACGAACTGTCCATTTTTAATGGGGGATCCTGAAGAAGTCATGAAATCCCTCTGCATCCATAATTGGCCAAAATCATGCACAACCCCGTAACCATATTGGCTATCTGTAAATATAGTTACTTTCTGGTTCTTCCCAATTTTGCAGGCTTTTATTAAAGAAATCAATTCAGCTACTTGTGCAGATTTTACTCCTGGTAAATAGGATGCTTCGACTATTCCAGTTAATTCACATACTGCATATGCTGCAGTTAGTTTACCATCTTCATGCCTTTGGCACAAACCATCAACAAACAGCTCCCTGTCTGGCTCCCTGAGGGGTAGTTCCTGTATGTCAGGACGTGGTTTCCTGCACAATTCTGTGGCTTGTAAACAATCATGTTCCTCTTCATCATCTTTAACTTCCTCATGATATGGGTCTGGTAGTAAGGTAGCAGGATTTACTATTGTGCACCTTACAATGGTCACATTTTCAGCACCCAATATTATTCTTTCATATTTAGTCAGCCGACTAGGAGTAAGATGCTGAGTTCGGGTTCTTGTCAACAGAATCACAACTGAATGTGGAACAAACACTTTGACAGGGTGTCCCATTACAATTGATTCACTTTGTTCAATGCTCAAACATGTAGCCGCTACTGCTTTTAAGCAGCCTGGCAATGCGGCTGCCACTGGGTCGAGTGTAGCAGAAAAATATGCTATAGGACGTCTGTCCAAACCATGTCTCTGAGTTAGGACTGAAAGTGCACAATTTTCTCTCTCATGACAGAATAATGAGAATTTTCTTTTATAATCAGGCATGCCTAGGGCAGGTGCTGCACACAAAGCATTTCTCAATTTTACAAAAGCTCCTACGCTCTCATCATCCCACTCAACTGGGTCCTTTGCCTTCTTTTTCGTCATTTGAATTAATGGCTTTGCTAGCAGAGAAAACCCTAGTATCCATTGTCAACAATAACCCACTATTCCAAGGAACATTCTTACTTCTCGTTGGGAGACAGGCATTTGCATTTTCTTGATTAATTTTACTCTTTCAGAGGTTATCCTTCTTTTTCCCCTCTCAATTTGGTGTCCTAGATACTTAACTGCTGTTGTACAAAACTGCAACTTTTTAGGTGAAACTTTAGGCCCTTCTTCAGCTAAATGATTTAATAATGCAATGGTGCCACCAGTAAATCATCTATGTATTGTACTAAGACTGAGCTTCCTGGCATCACTAGTTTCTCTAGGCATTTTTTCAATATCTGATTAAAGATGGAAGGACTTTCCGTGTACCCCTGAGGAACACGATTCCATACATAGACTTTGTTCTCAAATTTAAATGAAAAAAGATACTGGCTATCCGGGTGCAATGGTATTGAAAAGAATGCTTGGCATAAATCAATCACGGTAAACCATCCTGCACTCCAAGGAATCTGGTATAGAATTACTGCAGGATTTGGCACTATAGGGCAACAAGGTTCCACAATCTTATTTATTTTTCGCAGATCCTGAACAATCCTATACTTTCCACTAGGTTTCTTCAGACCCATGATTGGTGAGTTACAAGGGCTACTCATTACTTCTTTTAGTATGCATTGTTTTACCATTCTGTTAATTTCTTCAATGACTCCTGCACTCATTTTGTACTGTCTGGTATTTGGGAAAATTGCACCCTCTTTTACAGTGATTTTAACTGGGTCTATTTTGGCCATAAGTCCTACTTCCTTTCCCGTGAAATCCCATACCATGGAATTTACCGTTGTTTTTAATTCTTCTGGCAACTCGTCTTTTGTTATCAAAGAGAACATCTCATCTACTTCTGTACCTTGCTTTGCAATCATAAATGTATATACATGGTCTTCATCCGGGGTCTGAACTGCCACACGATCCGGAGTGCAGAAAATGGTGCAGTTCATTTTACACAACAAATCTCGGCCCAATAAATTTACTGGACTGGAATCACACACTACAAATTGATGCATTTCTCTAAAATTTCCAATTTTTACTTCCATTGGTTCGGTAAGAAGTGTTCTAATCTTTCGATTAACTACACCCACAACTTGGATAGCTTCTCCAGAGAGAGGAAGGTCTGGGATGTCTGCTGTTCTCACAGTAGACCTGGTAGCACCAGTGTCCAAAAGGAAAGTAATATCATTACCCTTCACATTCCCTTCGACATATGGACCTGACTGATCTACCGGTAAGGATGCGCCAAGTACGCACTCCTCCCCCTCTCCTAGGCACCGCCATTGACTATATGGACAAAAGTCGTCCTGTAAAAGAAATTGTGAGGTTACATAATCATTCTTACCACTTCCTCCTTGATATCCGACGTCTGTACCGTGCTTTGCTCTGCTTACATTACCCTGTATAGGTGCAGGTGGCAACTGACTCTGAGGATTTACACCCTGCTGTGAGTCATTCTGCGTCTGTGGATTTAAATTTTGATTTGGGCCATTATTATTCCGCATCTTTTTACATTCATCCTTCCAATGCCCCAATTTTCCGCATCCATGACAAGGAAATTTCTTTTAGCCTCTTCTCTGCTCATTCGTCCTCTCATTTTTCCACCATTCCCAGTGTCACCATTCGTTCCAGAATCTTTTTCCTGATTATCACTTGGATTATCCAAATTAATTCCCTGTCGCTCAGCCATTTTTACCTGAGCCCACATCACTTTCTCTTGCAGTTTCTTGTGCCTATCCTCAATGTCATCTCCACAATATTTCGCATATTTCAAGATCTCGTCAATCGGTTTCCCTTGCCAGCACAACATGTGCTGCTTAATCATCTGACAAATCTCTGGTTTTAGCCCATAAATAAATCGGTAAACAAACTGACTCATGTTTTTATCTCCAATATCCTCAAATCCACTATACTGTTTGAATACCTGCAATAAACGTTCGTAATACGCATGTACCGATTCACTGGCTTCTAGGGTAGTTCTGTCTATTTTCACCCAATCTGTTTCTTTTGGTGGTATTTTTCCCTTCAGGTAAGTTATTACCTGCTGATACTTTTTCATTACATCACTTGACGGGGCACCTGTCTTTGGATCTCTAGGATACTCTTCACTTGGCCAATCGACTGTGATTTTACAATCTGTCCATAAATCGGCAGGTACCACTATGTCAAACAGACCATCCAAGTCTTTCAATAATACCTTTGACACTTTCACAAACCTCTCAACCTGCTTGTACCACTCAATTGGTTTTTCTCTCAACTTTGGAAAATCATTCGTAAATGACAAAATATCCTGTCTGCTCCATGGGACATGTACATATCCTCCTCCTGGAACTTCTCGCATCGGGTACATTTGATCTGCTTTCCCTGTTTCCTTCATTAAATATTCAGAAGTGGTTCTACTGTATCTTGCCTCTTCCTTTTTCTTTGTCCATCTAATTTTCCATTTTTCTAAGTCTCCCCATTTCTGTAAAACTGTCATTAATTCCTTTACTTGTAATTTTCGACCAGAGGCATTCATGTTTTCTAAATCTTTGTCAGAAAAATATGCTCTATAGGGTTTCTGTAAGACTTTTGACTTCCCTATTTCAATTCCCATCTGCAAAGCCAAATCTGATAATTTTTCATGAAATATTTTTACATTTCTAGTGATGCTTCTGCACACGAACAATAGTTCTTCTTCATCGTAAGTATTTAGACGATCTACCCCTACATTTCCTGCTATCATTTCTTCCAATTTGACTTTTAATTTGTAGATGTCCATGATCTTTGGGGGTGAACTTTGTTTGTCTGAACCTTGTGCCCATCTTTCTAAGTCTTCTGGTGTAACTACTGTGGCACTTTTGGTTCCTGATGAGGTTACTATGTTTACATCTTTTGAGCAACCAGGTGTTATTCTTCTAGGAGTACTATTTATAGATCCCTGAATAGGCAAATCCATTAAGGATATCATAGATTCACAATCACTAAATTGATCATCAATTATTACAGGGTCTGGTTTTGGGATTTCTACAGGTGGGGGCATCGCTAAGGGTTTCGGATAACTTACTTTGTCACCATATAAGGGAACCACTGGACCAATTGTTACAGGTATGGTCAGTGAATCAGGATAAACACTCAATTGTGTTACTCTCTGTATTAATTCTGCTCTGTTTTTATCTATTGCTTCCTTTTCCTTATCGTGAAGTACCCTACTAACTGGGGGATTATGTAATACTTGCGGTACCAATGGTGTCTTTAACAGTGGTGCACTTGGGGTGCATCCACTTGTCCCTTCCTGATATGGTGGAGGGTTCTTTAATATTTCTTCCATAAATTCATCTTCTGAATCTCCAAATCTAGTCAGGTGTTTTGTCTTTTCGGTGCATTTATTCCCTGACGATTCTGCTGCCATTAATATTGGATACAAACCCTCTGTAAGCATCGCTCTTCTCCACTGTTTCATCTGACCGTCCCTTGACTCATTTTGGTATCTAGGGAAAAATCCCCGATAACCGCTATTACTCCTGGATCGGTCGCGTTCGAATGCCTCGGTTTCCCACTCTTCTAAGGCTTCGTATTGAATTAATCTTGGTCTGGGTTCTAAGTCATTCATCCTCAATCTCAAATTTTGAAGTATTCTCCCATTAAAAGTACCATTTTCGGGGAATGATAATATTCCATCATTTTTGGTATATTCTATCCAATTTTCTAACCATACGCAAGTATGATAACCTCTCTCCATCATCATAAATGAAGCGGGCGTTTTAGCTGGTGGAATGATAATTCCTTCTCGAGTTTTGATTGGTTTATCCTTTTTAAAATAATTCTTAATCTTTTGTAAAAATGACATTTTCCTCTTTTCTCTGTACATTTTTGGCAAATCTCGATGTATAAAATTATATTCTGGAAAGCCTAGGAATCTCCTATCCGGACGACTTCCTATTAAAGTTGGATCACGTTTTAACATATAATCTCCACTATCCACTAAGATTTCGACTTCTATGGTAACGACCAATCAAATTCCAGCTAACTTTTATCTCCGAACCAATCCTAGCGCGGCCTTTCTGTGAGTTTGTCTGCCAACCCCTCCTTTACAATCTGCGCTTCTCTCTCCCTCGTTGTTTTGACCAATCCCAGCGCGGTACCTGTGACGTCAGTACTACTCCTGACTAGTGACCCCTCCTTTACAAGAGTCGTTCCACGCCCGCTGTTTCAACCAATCCCAGCGCGGCGTTTTGTGACGTCAGCTTCCTCTCCAGCAGCTGACCCTCCCTTTTACAAAATCGTACGCACAACTTTATTTTCTCTACGCTTCTTATTAAAATTCAGTAACAACATAAAACATTCGCTATCGTGCCAGTTTCTCTAGATTAGAAAAGATAGTCTCTCTCACACTTAGTAAAACCTTTCCGTTTACTAAACACACACTACGAGTAAAACCCTTCCGTTTACCCTTCACGTAAGCTTCAGAAATACCTGCTACTTCTTCAATGTTACCCTTTCTAGGTGATATAACATCAAATTTTTACCAGCGTATTCCTTTTGCTATTACTCACATGCATAGAGTCCCTAACAAGTACTGATAGCCCTACTTAACTTTTCAGTACTATTTCTGCCTGACAGATAACCTCACTGCAGTATGGCTTCCACTTACCACCCGCTATTCAATTTTCCCCGGGGAATTCTGGACAACATAAAACAAATTTTAAAACAATAACGGATGTTAGTTCATAAAAGTACAATTCTCATTACCCAATTAATAAAGTATAACCAAAACCATCCTCTGCTAGCCAGAAAACTGATCCAGCGGGTTACTAGCAACGAGCATTCATACACCAAATACTCACTTGGGCCCATACATTCATACTACGCTAGCAATTTCCGCTGGTGGGTCAGTTGTACTCTTTATCAAATCCCTGCTACCAATTTATTTTCTGTTTGAAGAGTAATGACTTACCAATGGACCTCCTATTAATTGGGAAGTTTAAAATGAGTGACATTCATTACAATTCATAACTCTGAAATAATCACTGAGTCAGGAAGTTTTAAAATATTTATCTAAAGATTTAGCAGAGTAAAGTACAGAATCACATGATACTTAATCGTATATCAAGGATGAAGCATAATAATCAATTATCGATCAATGACGGTCCCTCAGAAAGAAGAAGATAGAGACAGCAGCGCAACTAAGGTTTGCATTTATATTTACCTAAAAGTGCGAGAACCAAACCCCTTGGCCAAGGAGTTGGAAAGATAGGACCCAAGAAGGATGAAGAGCAAAGACCTCCTACAGGATCAGGACAGGACCGGTGACCTCTCTATCAACGACGCCTGCGTCGTTCCCCTCTCTGATACTTCGCTTCTCCTCGGATTCTCTCATGTCGTCCTTCTAATGGACTCCGCCGCCCCCTCCTCAGGACCTCTCTGGACAGCGATTCAGTCTGCAATCGATCAGCGTCTCATGGATCTCGAACTCTTTAGCTTATGCGTCCTAATGCCAACGCCAGTTCTCTGTGCTCCTGTGCTAGCTAATTAACTAATTCTATATCTATTATACCCTTCTAAGCCCATGTACCTCCCCTTAATGTTGCAAAAATATGGACCCACTACTTCTGATTGGACGGGGACAGGGGGTTGATCCTCACACCATATCGATTTAATTCAATTTCTTTAAGCCCATTGTTTAAAAATACCGCCCATCACAATTAATACATTTGCTTTATTTCCCACCCGTCTCACGACAAGTTTAATACATTGTTCATATAAATTGTTTCTTTTCGGTAGGGACATCGTGGGTTCAATAGTGTTGGCCAGCAGGTCATGGCCTTGGACGACGTCCAGGTTGACTTCATCTTTTCCTCTGGGCAGCCAAGCAGGGCACATGCGCAGAACCATTGTCTCTCGAGTTTCATTTCACCAACCCCAGGCCCATTTTACGAACTAATAAAAGTCAAAGAAGAAAATATTAAAATCACAAATAAATTGTTTCACTGTATACCCACTCTCTCTACTCTATTCCCATTTACTTATAAATTCTATCCCGCATTAATAGCGTTAGGATACCACAGTTTAAATGCAACATATGAGCAAGCGGTAGCACATAAGAATATTAAGCAGCCATTTTAATACACACTGCGCAGAAGCAAGGGTTTCCCTCCAAGCAAAGAAAGACGTCACACCACGTGATATGGTTGACACATGCGCAATAGGTTTCCCACGCTTTAGCGGCCATTTTAGATTAGACAAGCGTTATTTGTTAGTTAAAACACATAAGCAAGCTTCCTTTCTACTTGTATTCGTGTATGCAATTGTTAGTACGAACATTACAAAGTTTAATAAATTAATACTGTGAGGAGATTGCTTCCGAGCAGGTCTCATTGTGAGTTCCTGCTCCATCATTATCAGAGCCTTGAACATTCTGCATGAAAGCTAAGTTCACTGTGCAAAATGTTGTTGTTTGTTACTCTTGGCTCAGTGACAGCTTTGTCAGGATAGAATCAATAATGATGGCTTGACTGGGACTTCGGCATGGCAACATGAGTGAAGTACATTATATAAACGACATCACTCTTTCGTCTAGTTAGAGGAGCATTTCGCTGACACTGTCAAAGTCGTCCCATGCCGGACTTCAAACCCTGTTGAATCCTGTTTACCTCCTGAGAAGGATGGTGCCCAGCTCTACACCAAGACGGGCTCCCAGATGAAACATATCCACAGGCAACTGGGGAGTTAGATCACCCTACAGGGATTCTGGCCGATTTACCCACTTTAGGCACACTAGTAAAGGGAGCTCGAGGTAGGAGTATAACTATCACTATACTTATATGCAAGTATATATTCTATGTAACAGCACAATGATTCAATTGTTAATTTTCTTTACCATCTCGTGATGCTGATTACTCTGTTTTGTTTCCTTCTATTGAATATTGCAGCGCACGTATTTTACACAAGAATCTTATTGCTTCAATAAATATTGAAATGCCAATTCGAGTACTTCTTGTGTTTCTCTGTGGGCATGCATGAGTTACCAAATGAAAGGGTTCTATATCTGTTTCCATGATTTCCTTGGGGAGTCAGAGTTGTCATGTTCTGATGTTGCACATACCAGCTGTTACTTTGCTAGCTTAGGGGTACAGATGATGCACTGTGAGCTAGCTAGGACTCAGGCCAACATATCCTGATGGTGTGCGTAGTATCAGTCTTGCACAGTTTTGACATTTATGTTGTCCAACAAACGTACAGTTTTACTGATAAAGTATGAACCGTATGACACCATCAACCCTAAAACCCCTCAATACCCCTAAACTACACCCATCCCATAACTCTAAAAACACCTCACGCCCCTAAGCTCCATTCATCCATGAACACCAAAAACTCCTCACTACCCCTAAGCTCCACCCATTCCTGATACCTAAAAAAGCCTCACCACCCCTAAATGCCACCCATTGCTGAACCCTAAAACCTACTTCCTATTCCTGAACTCCACCCGTTCCTGACCCCCAAAACCCATCATCACCCCTAACATTACCCATCCCTGAACACAGAAACCCCTCACTAGTCCTAAACTCCACCCACGTTTTATGTAATTTTGGATTTTTCCTTAAAATTAGTTTCTTTCAAAATGTTTCCTTTAAATGTCGATTTTGTTTGTATTTCCATAAAATGGTCTTTCCTTAGACTAGGTTTTCCATGATTTGGTTTCCTCCAATGTGGCTTCTCAGTTTTCGTTTTTCCATTAATTCACATACATCACATAAATTGTATTATCTAAATTACTGCCATTGGTGTGCCAGTACAGTAATTGCGAGCATAGAATGAATGTGGAAGAAGGTGCTAGCTTGAGTGACTACCTTGTCTACTGAAGCACATACCCATAAGCGGGATTATGGTTCAGGGGCTGAGCTCTGCTGCAAACTAATCAAAGTCACAGTGGACCATCATCATACACTCTTCCTTGTACATTCTTTTTTTTTAAGTTTAAAGAGCTTTATTGAAGTAAATAAAGAACAAGGTACAATAATATATCAACAGTCATAAAAGAGGTACAAAAGGTAAGATAAAATGTATATGATAAAGAAAGGGAAAAACTTAATGTTGCAAACTTTATAAAAAAATAGAGCCAAAGTTAAAAGCAATTCAAGAGTTATGTACCATAACAAATTAGCATTTTAGGTTTTATAAAAAAAAAAAAGAAAAGATAGAGAAAAAAAGAAAGAAAAGAGAATAGAAAAACCAGAAGGTCAACATCCTTACTAAATATATTAAATAGAGATATCTAATAGTGAACATTACACAATCTCAGATAGCAAAGTAATAACAATCAAATATGAACATTGTGAAAAAGGTTTAACACTATACTCATGGCGGCTGAAAAACAATGGTACTCTCTTTGTTATGTAATGAAGAAGAAGATAAATAATTGGTCAGTGGAGACCAGAAGGCTTCTTTTCGAAGGAGTTGCTGAGAGGTAGTTGCAGAGGCTCTATCAAGCCTATGATGGGAACAGAGAAGATTCCACCAAGCAGAAACAGTGACTTTAGAAGCATCCTTCCAGTTGGAAGTGATAACCTGAAATGCAATGGCAAGTAACAGATCTACAAACGAGCCCATCCTACGAGCACCAAACCAGTGTATGGAATTACTACCCAGAAATATGGAGTATATATCAAAAGGAAAGTTGATGGAGCAAATGGAGGTAATTAAACATACCTTTGTCCAGAAAAGAGAAATGTTAGGGCAGAGGAAAAAGAGTGTAAATAAGTGTCAGGAGTGTTTTTACAGGACCAACAATTGGGGGATAAGTCAGAACTGAATTTAGAAATAGATAAAGGGGTTGAAAACAACCTTTGATAAAAATAATAAAGAGTTTGAGTGGTACTAGCATTACAGGAAGTATGGTGTAATCGTGACCAAATCGAGTTCCACATGTGTATAGGGAGAGTACGTTGCAAATCAGATTCCCATTAAATTTCGGTTTTACTCTTGGAGCGAGTGGGAAGAGAGAAATGGAGATATTTATATATATGGGAGGCCCGAACGGAGAGAGAAGTAGATAAAGGTTGTAATAGGGGGTCAGACAAAGAGGAGGGTGTTCCAGAGAGAAGAGAAAGCTGGTGAGTTAAGAGCAATCTTAAAGAGTCGTATTTAAGAAGGGAAGTGGCTCACTGTCAACTGGGGCAAATCCTTGCTGTTCGTCCTCAGGGGAGAACCACCCGTCCCCCCTAGAGGCTGCCCAATCCAGACCAACACCATCGGCATCAAATATCTGGGGATTTTTATCACTCTCGATCCCTCTCTTCGTTACACTCACAATCTCCTCCCACCTCTGCAGAAACTTAAAAAAGACATCGCAAGTTGGAAATCACTTCCCCTGTCCCTCCTAGGTAGAGCCGCTCTGTTTAAAATGATGTCCCTACCCAGATTCCTTTATGCCCTGCAAAATACCCTAGACCCTGTCCCCCCGAAATATTTTAAAGAAGTGGAGAGCCTCCAAAGAGACCTACTTTGGGACGGCAGGCCTCGTATCGCTCTGTCCAAGTTGACCTTGAACTGGTATGACGGGGGCATCAGCCTGCCAGACATTAAAAAATACTACAGGGCGGCGCATCTGTCGGCCGTCAACCACGGTACATATAGTCGAGGTGACGACCCCGGTTACGCCATGGATAGATGGCTTCTTCCCGGAGGCAACTATAACAGGGCACTATACTCGCGACCCAGACGGTACACGCTGACAGGCCCCACTAAACACACCGTTCAGATTTGGCATGACGTTACCAACTCCCTGGGATGGGGGCAAAAACTGACGTTAGCTACCCCGCTCTGGGATTCCGAAAAATTGGGCAACCTGGGGAGATCAAAGGGGTTCGACAGGTGGGACCTCATTGGTATTTCACATATTAAGGATATCTGGGGAGCGGAAGGAGTCAAGTCCTTCGCCACGCTACAAACAGAATATGAACTTGCGGATACGGAATATTTCCGGTATGCGCAGGTCCGACATTCCCTCCAGTCACTTCTGTCTACAGGGGAGACCCCTCCCGAGGCTTCGCCTTTGGAAGACAGGCTATTGGACGGCCACCTGCCGGACAAAACGATCTCTTTAATATACAAGAAACTAATAAATAACATGACGGACCCCCTTCAGGCGTTACGGGAGAAGTGGAGGGGAGATGGGATCGAGATCGATGATGAAGATTGGCAGGAGGCAGTGTCCTCCCCCAGGGTGGTTGCTATTCATGCGCGCCTTAGACTGGTACAGCTCAAAATCCTACACAGAGTATACATCACCGGGCCCCGGCTCACACACATGGGGTGGGCCAGTAGTGGGGAGTGCAGGAGGAGGTGTGGCCAACTAGGTACGTTCCTGCACATTATTTGGGAGTGTAAATATGTCAGCTCCTTCTGGCATGACATACACGAGACAATCAACGCAGTGTTAAATGTTCAGCTCCTCCAAGAGGTGGAGGAGGTCTCTTCTAAACATATGGGAACCCACTGACCTAAACACGCACCAGACACAATGGGCCACGCTCGGATTCATGATCGCAAAAAGAAATATCGCTCAACTATGGGGGGCTGCTAAACCACCCTCATTGGAGACTTGGGAGAGGGACCTAGACTGGTGTATGTTTAGGGAGAAGACGGTATATATGGCCAGAGGCCGCCCAAAAAAGTGGTCACGGGTTTGGAACCCATGGAATAGCTATCGTGGTGAGATCTGTACCCCGCCTCATTGTATTGAACAAGATGTCCCCCTCTCCCCGTAGCATTTCCTAATCTATGTACAGATATAATCTTTCTCCGCTGTATGTCCTTGTGATATATACAATGTCTGATTCCTCTGTATAGCCAAATGAACTGATGTCTGTTTAATAAAAAAGATATTTTTTTAAAAGAAGGGAAGTGGGAGGCAAACGGAATCTAGATTGCACTTCCTGAGAGGATAGAAAATGCATTTCCTGTAATAAGTGTTTAACCTGTATGATCCCTTTAGCCGCCCAGTCTTTCCAAAAAAAGGTACGATTGGAAAGTTTAATGGACTTGTTATGCCACATAGGGGAATACAAGAATATTTGCAAAGGTGAAAGGGATTTTTTAAGGACCGGGTTAAAGGTCAATATAAATTGAGAAATGGTTGGGGATTTAAATGAACGAGTGGAATGAGTAAAATTGGCTAACGAGGAAAAGGAAAAAGGGTGAACCACAGATTCCTCCAAATTATACCATACCGGTACGGAGGGTTCGTCCGAAGAAGACAGATAAGGTAAAACCTGACGGATTAAAAAGGAGGCGTGGTAATGACGAAAGTTGGGAAAATTGACACCTCCCCTATCCTTAGGAGCAGACAATGAAGATAAAGATATACGAGCTTTCCGGTCATTCCATAGAAATTTACTTAAAACACCATTAAGAGTTTACATTTTTTTTAAGGGAAGCCTCACTATTAGCATGGACAAGAAAAAATTAATAACAGGAAGCATCATCATTTTAGAAGTGTCCAGCCTGCCCCACCATGACAAAAATAGGGAGACCATTTATCTGCCATACCAGATATCCTTAATATAACATCTTCCAAATTAAGCTGAACCGTTCTAGCAATTGAAGAGGCGTATTTTATTCCCAAACATGTAATGTAAGTAGTGTTCCATTTAAAGTCAGTCCCTTCGAACATACTTCTTAGACAATATTTATTTAAAGGAAGTACTTCAGATTTAGAGAAATTAAATTTATAACCGGACAGAGCAGCATAGGAAAACAAAAGATCCTTGAAAGGGGGCAAGGAGATAGAAGGATCGGAGAGATATAATAAAATATCATCTGCATATGCAGTGAACTTGATTTCAATTGACTTATGTATAAAACCACGAAATGCAGAAGAATGACGTAGAGAATGAAGAAAGGGTTCAAGAGATAAAATAAAGAGCAAAGGTGAAAGAGGGCAACCTTGACGAGTGCCTCGCTGGAGGGTAAAATAAGGAGATTGAAGACCATTAACAAAAACAGAGGTGGTAGGATAGGAATATAACAAACTTATAAAAGATAAAATAGCTGGACCAAAGCCATGCCACTTGAGTGCGCGCATCATAAAAAGCCAGTGAATGCGATCAAAGTCTTTCTCCGCATCCAAGGTGATGGCTGCAACAGGGGAGGAGCTCTTAGATGCAAGATGAATGATATTTTAAAAAGTTCTTGAATTATCTGCCAGCATTCTGCCTTTGACAAACCCAGTCTGTGCGTAGCCAATCAAATCAGGGATAACCTGATTAATACGGTGGGCCAGCACCTTAGCAAACATTTTGCAATCCAAGTTGATTAAAGAGATAGGGCGATAATTGGCACAGGATGAGGGATCTTTATCCTTCTTTGGAATTAAGCAAATCATGGCTTCGAGAAAGGAACCGCGAGCCTCCTTATGAGAAATAAAATGCTGAAAGAGAGATAGAAGATAAGGAAGAAGAATCTGTGAAAAACAGGAATAAAATTCAGTGGTAAACCCATCTGGGCCAGGAGCCTTATCTTTAGGCAGCTGAGCTAGGGCTGACTTAAGCTCAGAAAGGGACAAATATTTCTCTAATAAAGAGCAATCAGGAGAGGAGGGAGAGCAAGGAGGTAACGATTCAAAAAATGACTCCAAAGCAGTGTCAGATGGAGAAGATTCGGGAGTGTATAGGGTCATATAAAAGTCTGTAAAACATTTTAATATCTCCTCATCTTTAAAATGATTAGCACCTTTATCATCAATAATATTAATTATTTTGGATCTTTGAGATTTGACCTTCAAGTAATTTGTGAGCAATCTACCAGCTCTATTACGACCACCGTAAAATTTAGAGTTAATTTTAAGTAACACCCCAGAGGCTTCTTCTGTTGATTTCCTGTTAAAATTCAATTTTGCTTGGACTAATTTCTTGAGAGTATCGTAATTTTTGGAAGAGAAATAGGTATGTTCAAGGTGTTTAATGGAGGATAATAAGGAAGCTGATTCCTTAAGAAGGTGTTTCTTTTTAACTGTAACATAATCAATGATAAAACCTCTAGCTGTCGCCTTGAAAGCATCCCAAATGGTGTGGAAGGGGATGTCAGGACTAGCATTAATGAGAAACAATTCTGACAAAAAATCTTTGAAGCGTCCAATAAAAGTGGGATCTTTAAGTAAGTAATTATTGAAGCACTATCTACGGGGTTTGGAGGGCTCCGAAGGGAGATCTAAATTAATAAAAACAGGAGCATGGTCAAAAATAAGAATGGACCCAATTTCAGCGTGAATTAAATTGGGAATGAGATGAGGACTCAAAAAAATTTAATCAATTCTAGATATAGAATTATGAGTGGGAGAATAAAAAGTAAATTCCAAACTGTCCGGATTGTATATTCTCCAGGCATCCACCAGACCTGTCAGTGAAGGGATCCATGACCTGATTGCAGTCCCCACCCACCAGGAGGTTAGAGGCAGGGCAGGATTGAAGAGTGTGGGACATTGACTGCCAAAACTGTGAGTCAACACCAGTGGGACCATAAATGTTAAGAAGAGAAATAGGGGAACCATTTATAGTGAGATGTAAAAGAAGCCATCTGCCATCAGCATCCTTCTCTTCCCTCTCTATAATAACAGAAAGGGACTTATGAAATAATGTCACCACTCCATTCTTTCTGGCCTTAGCTGGGGAGCAATAAACATAACCTACCCATTGTTTTTTAAGAGAACTAATATCATTTTCATTTGGATGAGTCTCTTGAAGCATAGCAATTTTACAATGTAATCTAGATAAATGGGTACGTACCCTTTGTTTCTTGACAGGATTACGCAAACCCTTCACATTCCAGGATATTATGTGATCAATGTCAGTCATAATGAAAGGGGAGAAACATTAAGCAACACCATGAGCATTCTAAAATTGGTAACACTGAAAATTGAACATGCGGAAATTTTAAAACCAACAAGCAGGATATTACGCAATAGAATCCAATAAAGAAAAGGAACGGTGAAGGAGTAAAGAACAAGAAAAAAGAAGGAGAAAGTGATCAAAAATGATATATTAGAAAAATTCAGAGAATATAGGAGAAACAGAAGAAAGAAAAGGAAAGAAAAAGAGAGAGAGAAAGAATACAGAAGAAGAAAGAGGTGATAGAGAAAGAAAGGTTGACAAGAAGCCCGAAGACTCCAATCAAAGTAACCAAAACATATTGCCAGAGTGAAGAGAAAAACATATGGAGGCGGGGAACCGCGAAGGGAGGACATACGAAAATCAAAGAAGACAGAGAGAAGCGACAAAGACCAATAGATAAGTAAGGAAAAAAAGAATAAATTAAAATAGGGAGCAGCAGCGGAGAAACATGATAGGCAGAGTAACTCAAAGAAAGAAATATAATGAGAACAAATAGGAAACAAACACACTTTAAAGAGGGAGAAACACTTACCAATATGTGAAGTACTATGAACAATAGGAGTAGGAGGGGCATCCGTACTAGACAAGATATATCTGTGAAGGAAAACCACAAAATCATTAGAGGATGGTAATTTATGAGGGTAAACATATAGCAATCACAAAATAAACAAACGAATAAAGACAAAGAAAAACATCTGAACCTGTAAATTGAAAATGGTTAAGCAAATGGGAAACAAAATACATGTTAGAAAAGTCAGTATTCAGGTTTTCCCAAGGTCCATTTCTTCTCCTTTGTGACGAGAAATGAATTGTCTTAAATCTTCAGGGCGGTCAAAAGAATGGGTCTGTTCCTTATAGGTAACTTTAAAAAAACAAGGATGAACAAGACCATAACTAGCGTTCATGGAACGGAGAACGGGGCGGAAGGAAAGGAATTCCTTAGAACGAGCAGTGGTGGCACGAGCCACATCCTGTGAGAGAAAAACTCTGTGACCGGACCATAACATCCGTTTCCTTTGTTTCGCTGCAGACAAAACCATCAACAAGTCAGTATATTCCAAGAAAAGAACAATAATCCCTTTGGGGCGGCTGACTGGCGATGTGGAGAGGGAGCCCCCAGGTTTAGGACCAATACGATGCGCACGTTGCAAGTTAAGGATAGTACCTTCCTTAAGGCCAACTAGCTAAGGAATATGAAGTTTAAGAAAGGCGATCATGTCAGAGCCCTCCTCTCCTTCGGGAATACCATAGAGTCTAAGATTGTTGCGCCTATTGCAGTTTTCCAAGTCCTCCGTTTGCTGTTTGAGGAGAGCTATTTCTTTAGACATAGCTTCCACCTTAGGGATCATATCCTGAGTATCACTAATCTTTTGCTCCACCACCGTAACCCTTGACTCTAAATTAGACCATTTCTCCTCTAGTCTCTGAAGGGTAGCATTGGTGTCAATTACAAAGGGTTGTGGATGCTTTATCTCCTCCATGAGATCGTGCAGTGTTATAGGTAATGGAGATTTGGAGGGCGAAACCGGCTCTTTCTTTTGGCGTTTAGACGCAGCCGTGGTGGAGTCTTTACGTATGGCGGACATGGTGGCAGAGGCAGCCTTTTGAGTGAGGGAGGGAGGAGGTTCCATATACATTTGAAGAGAGTGATGTCACCAATGTTGGTAAATTAGCAGAGCTAATGACGTGCAGCAGAAGAACTCAGCTTAGAAGGAAACATATACAGTTCCCTGCTTATTCTCCTTTTCACCCTCCTTTGCTGAAAGCAAATGTACCACAGAGAGGAATGGGAAAAATCAGCAGATAAACCACTGATAACCCTCAAAGAAAAACCAGCTTTAATGTCAGTAATATGAGGGACAGAATAACCATTACAGCATCCCAAAAAAAACAACAACAAAAAAACGACTAAATGACCATTTCATTGTCCATTGTAGAGATAATGCCAGGACACTTGAAAACGGCATCCAGTCACCGCCACGACCCGCGGCAGACAAAATGGCGGCCGCAACTATATCCCCTGAGGGGAACGCGACGCGGGAGAAGCAGGGGCGAAAAACGGCACTTAAAGAAGAAAAAAGACCGCTACCTGCTCTCCCGCGTCAAAACTATTAAATGCGCCTGTCCATAGCTTCGGAGCAGACACGCTGCCGCTCCGCAGCGAGAAAGGTCTCAGCCGATGTGCGGAACCTCAAGGAAATGCGGCCATCTTGTGGCGGCTCAAGCCACGCTCCCTTCCTTGTACATTCTTAATGCCAACTGGGATGCCAAGTCAATGAATCTTTGATGGACAGCATCAGGCTGCTTATTATGTGTACACTAGCTGAGCTGAGGCAGCATCCTCAACTCTCTCCCTATCAGGCTGCATATTGAGCATTCATTGGCATCCCCTGCTCCCTCATGGGAAAGTCATGATTCTGAACATTTAATTAGAAGCACATCTAATCATGTATTCCATGGTCCAGTCCCAGTGGCACACTCTGCCCCCCCTTCAGACTCCTCATTAAATATTCAATAGCCCAAAATGCACAACTTTGGATGCTTAATGAGTGGCTCATTAAGGGAGGAAGTGAGCAGCTCGGGATGTTTTTAATGTATATGAACTTTTAGGCGTGGGTTTGCTTACATGCAGGGAGATGCGTCTGCATGTGTTTTCATATGTGGGTGAGTGTGTTTGCACTAAAACATGGGTACTCGCAAACATTTTCCCAGGGGCCACAAAGTATTGTCTGTGGCATGCCCGAGGTCCGCACCTATGCCAGCAGGGCGAGTATCGGGGGGATGAAAGGTGGGCGTAGGGGGACGTGAAGCAGATACATAGTGTAGACAAAAAACTGAGGCTTCACAAGACTTCTGTCTGCCACAGACACTCTATTCTCGTGCACCAAAAACAAAAGACAAAGCAGTAACTTCTAATGTAAAACATGAGAGGGAAAGAGATACTCATCTGGTGGCTGAATTGCAAAATGTAAAACTAGAAAACCTGGTATCAGTCCTGGCTTCTCCATTTGACCAAATTGTGTGATCCTAGGCAATTGGTTAATTTCACTTTGCCTCCTTTTTCTTCATTACCAAATATGAGAGCCCCTTGAAATACACTAGTTGAGGCTGTGTTCTAGACAAAACCTTCTCTTGTGTTTTATTTAATAAACTATAATGTTGTTCTAATTATATAACAATCTAGGCTACACACAAGGTGCACCTGACAAACGACTTGCCTCTTGGTTCACTAATGGCATTGTTTTCAGAATGGGGGGGCATGAATGTTCCCAAGATGATGTTTGAAAACTACCACTGCTAATAAAGGCCTCTCAATGCAGTGATATAATCTGATCTACTAATTTAAAACGCTCCTGCATGTTAATAAAATACACTTTTTGAAGTTTGCAGAGGTTTATCATGTTTTTACATGTTTAGCGCAAGATGTCTTTAAAACTAAAGGTGTTCCTAAAGATAAGTTATCTAGGACACTTTCTTTGCTTGTTCACTTTTACTTTAGTTTATGTATAAATAATTTATGCCTGTTTCACAGTTTTCTGAATGTTCTTGCTCTGTCAGGGGGCTGCAGTTAAAGGTCAGGAGGGCCACATGCGGCCCCCGGGCCGTACTCTGAGTATCCCTGTACTAAAACATGTGTTTTCATGTGCATGTGTGTGTGCCCAATGTGCGGCATATGGAGAGAGTACTTGAGCATATAGTGGCAGTGTACTACCAGGAATGAGGTGGAAGTTCTTATTTGACTTATGATTACAGAGATTTTCATATGAGCACTGGAATATATCATGGCAATGTCTTGTAAGTAGAAAGGGTGTTGGATTCAAGCCAGCCTGGCTGATGAGGCCCCGAAACCGGTCCCAGGATGCTTGTTTCTGGTCCAGGGAAGACATGGCTTGGCAGTTCAGGCTGGACTGTTCCCATGAGGCACAGGGCCAAGACTGATTTGCATATAGCTGGGTCTGAACTGGGGTGGCGAAGTGAGCTAAAGAATGATGATGGATTCAACCCAGATCTGTGACTGGGGGTGAGTGTCTGAAATGTTTCAGCGCTCCGTCCATTTATTTATTTTTATTTATTTATTTAATGCGATTTTATATAGCGCGAACATTACCCGAAGGTGTCAGAGCGCTTTACAAAAGAACCAGTTGCGTTACATGAGGACTTTGGATTACATGAGTTACATAAGAAATACAAACAGAAAAAAATTGCAAATGTACAAGTTGTAAAGTCACTCAAGGAAGAGATACTAACAGATAAACTCTAAAATCACATAGGAATGTTAGTAAGTACAAAGGTCTACTACATATACTAGTGGTTTGAGTTATATATATACAAATTGCAAATTCACTCAGGATTACATTTAACAGCGATTAGGCTTGGACAAATATATATTACATATTTACAGAGCAGGAAATTCTTGCCATCGTTCAGCCAGGTGTTCAGGTGGTGTTGCACTCAAGGGTTGTGGTCTTGGGTCTGGAGGGATCCCCGAGTTGGAGATGTCCATAGGGGTAGACGGCTGGATGGTGGTTGGGGAAGCAGCACGCTGGATCCCCGGGCCGATCCCGAGGTCATGCTGGGCTCCATCCCATGTTAGGCGTGCGTATCTCGCGCCGACCGTGTGCGGAGCTGCGGTCGCTGTTTCTCTCTCGATCGGCCGCCATGTTAGGGTCAGGCAGGCAGTCAGGCAGGTATACATTGGCCGAAATCAGTGGTTAGCAGTTAAAAATCAGATCCAATTAAGCCTATTTAATAGCAGATCGCGATGAACTTTAGTTTTAGCTGAAGTGACTGGCTTTCCGCGTACGGCCGCACTTCTAGGGCTCACGATCAGCCGCCATGTTAGGGTCAGTCAGGCAGACAGGCAGATACGCGCTGGCCGTAATTAGCAAAGTCATCAGCCCGTATTTTCAAGACTTGTAGGCAGCCTTACTTGTGTAAAGATTATGAAAAAAAGCTCCCGCTGCCCCTTGATCCCATCACGCCGAAGCAGGGCGTCCCCGCCTCACCAGTTGCACAGATGGCGCCATCCCAGGAGTCACATGTGCGCAGCAAAGACCCTCCACGAGCTCCTCCCATCACGGGCTGCAGCTGCTCCGGTGTGATGCGAAACCTCCCGCACCCCGCTCTTATAGAGGTCACGGAGTGAGCGTGAACACCTCAAGTCCTTCCCTTCTGCTCCGGTAAGGTGCCTGGGCATCAGCGGCTCCTCCGTCCCCCGGAAACGGCGGCCACCATTTTGTCTCGCACTGCAGCAGCTCTCACATAGCCCCGGCGAGTCACAAAAGGGGTCTTTTCCTAATGTGAGACGGCATTCGCTCAGCCTCCACTAGATCAGTCGCAGTTTCGCAGCCTCTGTAGCCGGTTTGGCGAGTTTTAGGGCGCATATGCGCTCAGGACACTGGCCCAGACCGGGAGCCGAGGTGGAGCACGTCCACTCGGCTCCCTCACTTCCGGGACTCCATCATCTCCTTGTGTTTGCTTTGTTCCCCCTACTTGACAAGGTATGCCCAGATAAGGGTCTCTTGCTCACTTTGCCACTGGATTCTAGCTAGCCTGGCTGTTAAGGGCTGTTACCCCGAAACCGGTCCCAGGATGCTTGTTTCCAGACCAGGGAAGGCTTGGCTTGGCAGTTCGGACTGGACTGTTCCCATGAGGCACAGGGCCAAGACTGATTTGCATATAGCTGGGTCTGAACAGGGATGGCAAAGTGAGCTAAAGAACGATGATGGATTCAACCCAGATCTGTGACTGGGGGTGAGTGTTTGAAAAGTTTCAGTGCTCTGTCCAGCATCTCCTTGCGTTTGCTTTGTTCGCCCTAAGTTGGCAGGGTACGCCCAGACGTAGGTCCCTAGCTTACTTTGCCACTGGTTTCAAGCTAGCCTGGCTGATGAGGGGTGTTACCCCCAAACCGGTCCCAGGATGCTTGTTTCCAGTCCAGGGAAGGCTTGGCTTGGCAGTTCGGGCTGCACTGTTCCCATGAGGCACAGGGCCAAGACTTATTTGCATATAGCTGGGTCTGAACTGGGGTGGCGAAGTGAGCTAATGAACGATGAAGGATTCAACCCAGATCTGTGACTGGGGGTGAGTGTCTGAAAAGTTTCAGCGCAACCGTCCATCATCTCCTTGTGTTTACACACAAGGTGCACCTGACAAACGACTTGCCTCTTGGTTCACTAATGGCATTGTTTTCAGAATGGGGGCGGCATGAATGTTCCCAAGATGATGTTTGAAAACTATCACTGCTAATAAAGGCCTATCAATGCAGTGATATTATCTGATCTACTAAGTTAAAACGCTCATGCATGTTAATAAAATACACTTTTTGAAGTTTGCAGAGAGTTTATCATGGTTTTACATGTTTAGTGCAGGATGTCTCTACAACTAAAGGTGTTCCTACGGATAAGTTATCTAGGACACCTTCTTTGCTTGTTTACCTTTACTTCTTTAGTTTATGTGTAAATAATTTATGCCCATTTCACAGTTTTCTGAATGTTCTTGCTCTGTCAGGGGGCCGCAATTAAAGGTCAGGAGAGCCGCATGCGGGCCCGGGCCGTACTTTGAGTATCCCTGCACTAAAACATGTGTTTTTCTTGTGCATGTGTGTGTGCACAATGTGCGGCATATGGTGAGAGTACTTGGGCATACAGTGGCAGTGTACTACCAGGAATGAGGTGGAAGTTCTTATTTGACTTATGATTACAGAGATTTTCATCTGAGCACTGGAATATATCATAGCAATGTCTGCTAAGTAGAAAGGGTGTTGAGTGCCATTCAGGCCACGCTATGGGGAATTCCTGAGTGTATGATATCAATTCATTTCCTGCTATATGTTTGAGACAACACCTGCATATGAACACCTATGCGTATGATGGCAATTTCTAACATGTGGTCAGAGTACCTGGGAATATGATGGCACCATAGAAAATGGCATGGCAACAAATGTTGAAATATGGAAACCAGCATAGCAATGTGTGCCTGATGAAGGCAATGTGTAAAGTGGCATTAAGACAATATCAGTAGCCTGTGGCATAATTCAGCAACCTTAGTTTACAAGGCCTGCAATGCATGACCCTTTCATAATTTATGCCAGCCACATAATCCTGTGCAGCCCCTAAAACAATAAAATAACCTGTTTCATTTGAGCGGTACCACTGACATATGGAACACCACTGCCATACCTGAGCACTGTCACAGGCACATAGAATAGCCCGGGCATTTTTGAACAGAACCACTGTCACACAGAATATCCCATTGCTATTTAGGCAGCAGCTCTGGTAGGCCAGCACATCAGGCAGTGCTCATACATATGGTCAGGTAGTTGCCGATGCCCCCTAGGGGAACCCTCCTCCCCAGAAAATCCCACCCGCTTTCGCACCCATCATCAGAGATCATGAATACAAAATCAAGCTCTTTGGGTTAGGGTTCGGAAAACTCCTGACGGTATTTATTAAAACATATAATCAAGACAATATATGTCATCATTTTTTTATGCACAGTAACCCATAATTTGACATTTTTACTTACAGAGTTACGTTCTAGCCTCAACACAGTCGCTAATACATGGGAGTTGCTTGACCATTGTTTCTGTGGATCCATCACAAACATCTTCCCCAAGTGAGATTATGACTGGTTCCAGGACCCTTCTTCTTAGAACACCTTGTCCAATACCAAATGGACATGGGTGGATTGTTCTTTTGGGAGGACCCCACCCACTGATCTCCCAAACTGGGAAGGCCTGTGCAGGGGCCCATCGGCCTGCTAGGATACCTCCCTCAGGCACCCCCTACACCCATCTTCCTCCCCCCATGGGCTGTGCTAGCTTGCTCCCACTGCGCATGTGCGGGTGGGTGCGAGGTAAGGGTCACATGTCAACGACCACCCCCGACCCCCTGCACCACTGCAACCTTCTTTGACTTGCTGCCAGCACCCCTTGGAGGGTCCGGCGATGCCGCTGTTACTTTGGTCCAAAAAGAGGGCCTTACATGGACCCAAACTGTCCTACCAATCATGACCGCACCTGTCACATGACAGCATAGTTTACCTAATATCTGGCCTCCCCCCTCACCATAGCGCAGGCGATGCACTAACCGTGAGCACTAACTCTCCAGAACATTTTTGTTGCCATCTGGACAGTGTCCTGCAACAAAACCACCCACCCTTGACGCACCGTGAGGAATAGCTGACAACCTCTCCAACATAAGCCAATTACCCATCTTATTGTTTACCCGCTGCACAGAGTCATTGAGGACTCCTACCATTACCACCTCTCCAATGCAACTTGGGAACAATGCTTCACCATGCTAACATGCGAACATGGCCTAAGGAAGCTTCATTGCGAGCCGGCCCGTCTCAGAGATAAACACATGCAACCCAATTTTTCTGTTAGATATCTGTTAACTTATTGTTGCCCGGATATCCTGTGATACTCCCCAGGAACATAAAACCCCTGGGTCAAGAGTCTGCCCAATGCAGGCCTCAAATGGGCCAAGCGCAGCCCTACCTGACCACCAACAAGGGTCAGCCGGCATCCTGAGCCCTCCGCCCAGTTGCAAACCACCTGTGGAATAGACAAACCTTAGCAATGCCGTACGTACTAGCGGCCCTACACTAGCACCTCTGTAACCCCTCCCGCGTCCACAGAAGGCGACAAGGTATCCAACTGCTGTTTCAACTCCATACACCTTCCACCTGCATCAATCGGAGAATACAAAAGAGAGAAAAAGGAGTTATGTACAACAGGCTTAATGTCACAAGCCCCCTTACCTAGTGCTTGTGACAGTCAGATCCAATCTGTCTGACTCCTGCATCACCGGCCCAGCTAGCTGTCCTTGCTGCCGCAGCAGGGGCTATAATCCAGATTAGTGTGAGCCGTAGCATGACGGTGCCTCAGCTTCCACCCAAACCTGGCCCGTGCGACTGACTGGAAGAAATGGGCAACCCACTGCCCCCGCAACCACCTACTATTGTGCTGAGGCACCTTCCTGGGTAACATGAGAAGCATTGCACTCAGGCTGGCTCTTAAGTGTCAATGTAGGCTTTCCTGCGTTTTGCAAAAGGACATGACCTTGGCATTAATGCTTGTACTGCAGCATAACTCACCCACAGAGACTTTGACCCCATCCCTTGCTTTAACCGACCTACAGCTGGCAAAGCGACTTGCTATATGCAATTGGCCTCTACTAATTGAGAGGAACCCTGGGCTAGCTGTATTCTGGCTACATCAATTCCAGGTTGCTTCACACACAGATGAGCTAATTACCTTTGCCATCTGAAAGGCAACAATGATTTCCGCGGTCAGTGAGATAATACGCCAATAGATGCACAGTGTTAGGATGGTGTATCGTACCCCAACTTTTCGGGGCCAGGCGACCGATGACTGTAAGGAGCCATTTTGAAAGAACTAGCCCCCCAGATTTGATGGGCTAAAACCCCTGGCCCTCTTGTACACAGAGCCAAATGGGAGGCATATGCTTGAGGAACGCTGTGTGGGTATCTACGCCCTGAAACATTCTGAGTGCACTGCAGCAGCTCCATAAACCTTTTTAGAGTTTATCATTGCACAAAAAGGGATGCCATTTCTGAAACCTCATCAGTTAGGAACGGGTGCCCGTCCTTACCCACCACCGTGTGTTCATTTCAGCTTGAGTCTTGCCACGTTTTGGGATCCCCCCACCCCTGTCATTCACTACCTGTTGTTACTGTATCTGCCCCCTAATTTTGCAGCAGATATTTATGTGTTGTTTCTTTATGTTCCTTTCCAAGCCCAGGAACATTACAGCTTTGGCGGTTATTTAATCATTCGCACCTTAAATAGAGATTTTAATTAGAGGTAAAATTGTTCTCCTGAAGAAGGCGCTCTTGTGCCAAAACGGGCGTAGATGAACCAGGAAGATAACCTTCAACTAGCCACAACAAGATTTTACCATTGCCAATAAGATTGCACCCATATTAACCAATGTACACTTCTGACATCATTTGTAGTGTATATATTGTTTTTGATCACATACATTTGATATTTGTCTGATTGTTGATGGGAATGGAAGAAGAATGAAAGGTCATTGACGACATTTCTAATGATATCATGTTGATAGTATGTAATTGTCTTTTTTCACTTAATAATATATTGATGAATTAATATAAAAACAAATAAAAGAACATTATCGTTGAGCATACTTTCATTTTTTTTATTCTTAAATTGTACACATTGTGAGAAAATACTTAAGAGTAGTCCTAGGTCTTTCTATATTGAAAGATTTCTGCAACGTATCTCTTTTCACATTGCTTGCTTTACTCGTATAAGAGCATCACTCTAAGCGGCACACATTTGGTTGTTGAATGTCACTCATAAGTACACCAGCTATGAGAATGCCACACATAAGCAAACTGAAACTTACAGCTATGTAACCACTGTGTTTTTACCATCCACCCCAACCCCATCAGCATTGTGCACAGTCAGAGAATCCTCTAAGTACATTGAACGGTAGCAGAGGGTTTGGGTTGGTAAAAAATAAATGCTGATGGTTGGAACCTGTTACTTCTGTCCCATTGATCCACTATGTTTCCAATGTAATGGGTTTAGATATTTTCCTTCCCTATACATTTCCCTAATTTTTGTTGCTAAGAGCCGATCATGCCACAAAGAGCTTGCAAAAGCTCAGATCAAGCTAACTCATTTGCCACTGTGTCATGTGGGAACTTCCGAAGGTGGCAGAGCTAAGGACGGTGGACCACACTTCTACTGGGGCCCATAACTGTATCTGGAAAGGCTGTTGACCGCAATGGCAATACATTACTGGCTCCCTCCCACCATTGCAATAGACCACCCGCCCCAGCCTTAAGGCCTTCGCTGATGCCGTTGACCCTAAGACCTGCCCCTTATGTCGGCACAGTTATAGTGAGACAATGCTAAATAACAGCAAAGAAGGCTTATGAGTACTATAAAGGAGCTGATAAACATGACCAAAATATAACTGAATGGGCCATACGGATAACAAACGTGAAAATTAAGGCCTCATAATAAGGTGGCTATGCAGATACAAACCTGATGTTGCTATACACAACAATCACTGCCTCTTTACATCTCTGCTGCATATGAAAAACAGCTGCTGGAGAGCATGTGGCCATAGATGCTTAAGCAAACAGGTCCATTATAACATGTTCAACTACTCGCGGAGGCATGCCACTATAAGCTTATGCCCTTAGCCAACTACAATAAAAGTGAGCTGCATTAATGAATGTGATACTAGAATACAATAGTCTTGGTGTTTTCCCATAGACAGTTCATATCAGTAGAGTCTACAATGTGTGCCCTAACGCTTTCCCATGCTTTCCAAATCTGAGCATTAGAATGGAAACACAAGCTTGGTGTCGTAATCACATTAGACGTCGCAGCCCCAGATCTTTTTAGAAGGACCACATGTCCAGGAGGAGCAGTTAATTTCACGGGGTACCGAGCACCTGCGGAAGCAACGTTTGCTGCTACTCACATCAGCTAGAAAGAGAGTGCTCGGCAGGGATCTTAGATGGAATGCGGGGAAGCATTCCAGGGTGTGGCGAGACTCGTCTCTCTTTTCCGCCTGGCCAGAGTCTGAGAGGGGCTGCATTACGTAGGACAAAGTTAGCAGGGACAAAACACTGATTGTCCAGTGAGGAACCATAACAAAGTTCATGATTTCAGTTTAGTCAAGTCATGAAAATATACTCAGTGAAAGTGCTAGAGATGCCACTGTCAGTGCATTAAAGGTTGAGAGATGTGATGTATCCGTGATGGTATCTGTGTACTTCCTCACTTGGGTTAGCCAGGGATACTGCGTGGGACAGCAGGCCCAGCAAGCAAGGCCTCCATGCGAGGGCCTGCAATACTACCAATGCACGGTCGAGCACCGCCTTGTGTCTCCTCCCTTAAACTACCAGCATGGTTGCCCTTGAAGAAGAGCATGCCGGATTGGTGATCCATATGAGGGCAGAACCCTTATGCAGCATGTAGCACTACGTCTCTAGAATCAAATCATTACAAGGAACTAGCGACGTATTTCCCTCACACAAGCAAGTTCAGGGGTCAGAAAACGCCTGTAACACTATATCAGCCCCACACCAGTTTCTGAGGATTCTTCCCTTCAATCGACTAATTATTTGCAGCCCCCCGCCCTCCAAGGTACACTACAAGGACATGGCAAATCACACTGCAGTTTCAAGCCCTTAACAAGGCACTCAACTTTATGGCGTGCTCCATGCGAACTTTACCCAACAGGACAGGCTTTCATTGGCAGTGAGTTCAGCTTGGGTATGTAAGACCAAAAAACCTGCTTGCATTCGACCCCGAGCTCCCCACACACTAATATTCAGGGACACCCGCTCTGCAAGAAAATTCTAGATCAAGATCACCTGCCTCGAGCTACATGAAACATATAGGGTATTCATGAAATATATAACAGCATTAGCACAGAGTGTTTGCACCCTGCGAGTCATTGGCTTTGCAGCATTTTTGCTTCCATGGTTCCCGACACTTTGTCATGAAATATTTTTAACTTCACCCCAGACTTTCTCCAACTGCTACTTGTGAGGTCCATGTCAACCCTGAGCCTGAGTCCGACTCAAAGTGTGATCTGGTGCAGTTACATGATGCCCATTTACTGAAATGGGAGGAGTATACATCTGGAGATGCTGGGGCTTGATCTCGGGGCCTCAGTCATGCAAAAGCATGCACTCTACCACTGAGCTACATCCCCTTAATCCTGTAGGAATGGACAGAACTAAAGCATTAATTGTCCTAGGAAGAATGGATATTCCTACAGAGCCCAGTCGGGGCCTAGAAGACTGGCCCCTGAAGAAAACCCACGAGGCCCAATTGGTGATAATCGACGCTGTGTGGCGAACTGAGATTAACTTGGGCAAACCCAGCTATGGTTGGACTCGTATCACTGGTGAGCCTTTCCTGTAGCTTACGATGCAACCGAATGGATGCAGTAACATTTCCCACTGTTGCACTTGAAAATATCGCCGAAAAACTGCTCAGTTTTATCCCGCTTTAAACTTTGCCAGCATTGGCAGGATCTGAACCCTTGCCATGGAGGAGCCTGCGCCACCAGAGGCATAAGACCCCACTGAGCTATAGCTCCTTATTTCTAACTCACACTTTTATCGTGAGGCTGCTGAGTAAAGCACCATGATAAAACAAAAGGACCCCTTCCCTCCTTGCCCCCCCACTTACCTCCACAGCCCTTGAACACCCACCAGAGCTTTCATCGAGTGCAGGAGAGCTAGAACGCAACCCGGTCAGGTGAGAAAACAAGCTCTCTAACCTGTGCGGCTCCTGGGGGCACCACCAAAATGAGGGCTGTGCCTGCAGAGTCACGTCAGTGGAGCATGCCGTTCCTGTACCCCTGCGGGGGGAGCTGTGAGGTCCTTGCTGTGTCAGAGGCGGCAAGCAGGAAAAAGACCCGCCGGCAGACTCTCTGCACCATTTAAAGGGGGTGTGCCATGTTGCCGAGAACGACCTCGGAAGCACTCTAATGTGTCCGGGTTCCGTGTCCCAGCCAACCAACCAATCCTGTACCTGACCAAAGGACCCGGAGACCCGCGCTGCGACCCCCGTCTCGGGCCCCGGCATCACAGTCATAGGCACGGCTCCCCCTAAACGGATGATCCAGCGCGCCACTTTATCATGGATCGATACTCATCAATATTTCATACAAATGGCCCATACACATTCACCCAACTCACAAATCCCTGTTGCGCTGGATGGTCAAGTTTGAATGTCGAGGACAATTGTTTCCTTCACAAATTCACGTTTAATATTTCTAAATACATAACTAGACTTATATATCAACTCTCTTTCCTCTCGGTCGATGGACCAATTAGTTGAGAAGTTGATGGTAATAATAGAACTAACTAACTATCTAACCCGCTAAATAATCACAGACTCTCGATAAAATTAATAATGTTTATCTCAGATAAAGGTAATTGATAAATGCTCATCGCATACAGGTTACAATGCAAACAATGAATCCCACAAAAGGAGAGAAAATCAATTAACAAAATACAAACAGTGTCATACTCATCTTTCATGAAACGATATGTACATGAGGGAGTGGATAGAAAGAGAGACATAAGTTTCAACAAAATAATGCAAAACAATATGATACTTATGACGGAGTGGATAGATGAAGAGACATAAGTTTCAAAGACAAAAATACATTTTGCAAGAAATTATGCAAATTACGAGCCAGAGGATAATACAAACCCAAAGATAAATGAAATACCACCCCCTTGGCCAAGGGAGTAGTGGGGTTCTCCTGAAATAGAGTCAGGAAACAAAGATTTTAGGAACAGGACAGGACAGGGACAGGAACAGCTAGGCCTCTCTGCAAACCGACGGATAGCGACGCATCTCCCCTCTCAATCTCCTACCGCTGCAACTCCGCGCTCGCTAGCCACACCCCCAAAGGCACCCCAGTTATACCCTAAAACCTACATGTCCAACCCACATTAATTGAAACATTGCACAGAATTCGACCGCTCATTGGATGCTTGGGGAGGTGGTGCATCACACCACCGTGATTTCATTCAAAATTCTTCATACTCATTGTTCTACTTCCTTTCCCATGGAATATGTATTGACCAGTCCATACAAATTTATTATTGTTACATTTGATTAAATTCTCAGCCACATCTGCGGACGAAGTCCTGAGTCCCACGGCCAGTCTCATCTTTTGGCAGGCAAACAATGTTCTCTGAGCTGTTCATCCTTGAACTTTTATTCATCATCTGCAGCGCTCAGCACTTCTGTCTGTCTTGTCAGGTCATTTTTGCTCATTTTTCAGCCCCTCATCTATCCGGACAATTTAAGCAAATACAGGCCCATTCGGCTCACTATGACAAAATAAACACATACATTATTAATTACATGGAAATGCATCCTTCACTGTTTACCACCCACCTTTACAATATTCCCTGTTAATATTTGTCTTAGCATAAGCTTCATGCAAAGCGGCATTATTTATTATCGTTTTCAAAGCAAGATGCAAAATGCAAAATGCGGCCTAAACGTGCATTAGTCTAGTTTCTTTTGAAACGCACTGTAAAATGCGGCCTAGTTCTTTCATGCATTAGTTCACATTAGTGCACGCATGCGCAAAGCGGTTTCCCATGTAGCTTATGTGATTTGCGTATTAATTTACACAGCACACTGTTATTAAGTATTATGGGGGAGTTCATTTCGAGCAGGTTTCTTTTTGCGAAACCCTGCTCCATCACGGATGAACCTCTCCATATTTAACCATCAAACTATTATATTGGAACAAGTACCCCCCTCCCCCAGCCGTCCAGCTGAACATGTTCTCAGCATCGCCCTTGAATGGTTGCATAGTACTTTGATATCGGTGGCACTTTTAAAAATTCTGTCATTATTTAATAAATATATTGTTTTCTGAAATACATTAGTAAATGATTACAACACAAATAGGTACAACTGCAGCTATTCGTATGAAGTTTTTTCTGCAGACTAATGCTGACAGTCTGTTAATTGGCATATTATTAGGAGTGGGTGGAGTGTTTTATTCTGCCTGCAGAATTTGTATAATTTTGGTTACTTCGCCTTACTCTTTAATGCTGAGTTCTGGCCAAATTCTGCGTGGCGGGGTTTTTCTTCCGTGAGGCTCCAGAAACTGTGACCTGGCCAGAGGGATTTAGCATCCCCTAGCATGATTTTGACGCACGATCGCGGGTGGTCGCGGTTAGAGGGCTTCCGCTCAAGTAGATGTGCTGCCGCTCATGTAGATTTTTTACTCGAGAGGCCGCAAAGTCAACTAGAATAGCCGCGCGCTCTTGCACAATACATGGTGCCATTTGCGCTGATTTTCTCATGCTACTGGCACTCAATTTCAGCGCAGGCTGCATATTTTCTGCCCATTGGTGGCACTCCAGGGAATCTCACAGAGTTTTTATGTAATTCCAAAGAATTCCGTGGAGTGAAACTCTGCGAGATCCTCCCACCCCAACATATTAACAATGATGGGCATTATATAATTCAGCAAATCTAAAACTGGTGTTGTCTCACCTGGCGAATAGTTTCTAATTGGCATTTTGTTTTGTTAGGACGGTAGCTAATTTGCATCAGACAGGGACCATTTCTCCAGTGGCACAAACCAAATGTTAATTTGCTGCATATCCACTAGGACAGTTGGACATTTGCCCCCTGGTGCACACATGTTTTGCTACTTGTTGTAAAGGGTAAAGGAAGTTCATGTAGTCGTAGAGTAGGTTTGCAGAAGATGAATTCATTATACTTAGTTACAAGGTAAGTTTCAGGTAAGTAGGTAAGTATGTAGAAGATAGCATGTAGCCCCACCAGGAGCAGCCTCCCTGCCGCTCAGCCTGCACGCTCCAACTAACACTCAACACATCACCAGGCACCCATGCATTCTGTGACATCACCAAGCATTCAGCATTCCATTCATCACCAAGCACTCCAGCACTCATCCTGGCTGATCAGCAGGGAAGGTGTAGCTAAGGATAAGGTATAGCAACACTTAAGTCACAACATAACTCCTGTGCTGCATTGTAATAATAATCTTGAGAACATCAGCAGACCCTTAATTATTGGAACATTTAATGAATCAAACTGCCAAAGTGCCTAAACATGAGAAGCTTTTGAGACAGTTCATTGGAAAATTGTACTTTATAATGCAGTCAGGTTCCATTTTGTTCTAATATTTATATGTCTTGAAGTTTTCACCCACCTGTGATTCTCCAAACACTACTGTTCTTTCTTTGATTAGAATGAAAGACTGAACCTTGGGGATGCTTTAGAAAATGCGATTGAGGTAGAAAAACCCTAAATGTAGACTTCTGCAGAATTCATTATTTTATTGCAAGTGCAATGAAGAACCGGGGCATCACAATGTCGGTGTTGTTCAGTGTCCGACCGCATATGAGGGGGGGGCGGAGCAAGCCCGGAATAAAAAGAGCAGACTGGAAGGGAAGATCGCTTCGAGTTTTTGTGTACGCGTGTGATCCAGCGCGGCTAATATAAAATGTTCCTTATGACACTAATCCAGAAAAACACCTACTCAACTTTAATCATATAAAACCAGTGTGTCGGTGGGGCCCATAACACCGCATACATACATTCACTCAATTTTCTGGATCAAACGCTAAGGAAAATGAGCTGCTGGACAAACGGGGTACCTTATTAAAATGACAGAATTATAACCTACACATTATATACCTTAACTCTCGGATCCTGTCGGTTCTAAACATCAAGGTACTCCGCTATTCGGTCAATGGACCAACTAGTAGAATCAGTTGATGGCGATTAAGTCCAGCTCAATCACAATTAAAACCTTTAACATTTTATTAAATCACAATTTTATTTTAAAGAACCACAGACTCAATTTAGAGTTAGCATATAATTTTATCTAAATTCTTTGAGCAAATAAGTAAAGTTCATAATTAGGCAAATACATTTAAAATATCAGTAAGCATTTAAGTAAAGTTTTGAAAATAGAGACAGAAAATACTCATTACCCTTGGCCATAGGGCGATGACAAGAATGGTTCACCAGGAAAGAAAGATGAACCGCAGATCACAGGATGGGACTCCCAAAACTGACTGACTGTCCCGCTAACCTCCTCGGACGCAATCTCCTCCCGGGCAACTCCCGCAACGGTCTCGTTCCTTCCCAGTCAAAGTTCGAAGTCCAAAATGACAGAGTCTCTCGCAGCATCAGGATAGAAGAAGCGAACCATGTTCAACGTAAGAGCAGACTCTCTTATACCCTATTCTCTGACTCGCTACACTTAAAGTTGCAATCTTTAGGGGCAGAAATCACGCTAATTGGTCCATTGGAGGGGTGGTGATGGTCACCTCATCGCCCTCCTTGTTCGAACCGGTTTGGGGACAATAACGCATACATTAAGTCTCATGATCAACAATGTCCAAAGGTAATTCAATTTGTTAATGTAATTTGTAACAAACTCCGATGGTCACATATTAGTTCATCCTTTGTCGCTCGATTCTCTCATCCGTTCCCATGCATATATGCTGAACTCTTGGCACGATCCTTGTTACAGGTCAGACTGGCCTTGACATCTCTCACTCCGGGCACAAGCCGCATACACGTGACTGGAGCATTCACTCTGCTCATGCGCGGGGGCCATTTTATTCAGCGCACGCGATCTCGTCCTTTCCAACAGCCATTTTCGAAGCACGGCCTAGCAGGCCCGAACGGAACTAATATAAGAACAAACACAACAGTAATTAAACATGGAAAATAAGCCTTTCTGTTTACCTCCCGCTATTCTAAAGACCCGTGTTAGGTATTACCTAGCAGAAGCGACATTTAAAGTCATTTTACTTACCATCTGCATTCTTTGCCACGGTACAATTTTACTACGCAACACAAATCATGCAATTTACTCTATTTACTACTCAAATCATAATACTCATGTTATTTTGCTTCACATTTGTAAATAAATTAGATTTTGCAATGCCAGCAAGTTGCCCACGTGTAAGGTTTAATAAAAAAAGTTGCATTTGTTGATTAGTTCATGCGTTTCAAACGGTTAGTATCATTAATCGTTATGGGGTCATTAACTTCCAAGGGGTACAAAAAATATTTTGTTTTCCCTGCTCCATCACGTGCGCGTCTTCCGCCCTTTGCCCCCTGAACTTACCTGTCACTTCCGGGTCCCGTCGGCAGGCGAAGTCGGCGTTCAGTGTCGCGTTGTCTTCATCCCGGAGGAGTTCCACATCACGGCTGGCCTCTCTTTTCCTTCGGGTCCTTATTCTAACCTGAAACCAACAGAAAGACGACAATTACAAAGCTGCAATTCTACTGGCTATCACGTGAGGCTAATCTTGGCTCATTGTATACTTATCTGAAGTATCGCCACTGTCTTCGAGATTCTGTTTTTTGTACATGACTGCTAGCTCTAATAGAAATTAAGATTCATTACTACTAAGCATTTCCTGAAGTTAAGGAGTTAGTTTTGAATAGTATTTAGCCCTGCCTATGTTTTTGGGATATTTTTGTTGTTTCTTCTTATTTACATTGGTTCCTTCTCAACTATTGGGAAATATGTTTTTAGTTTTTTTCCAGCGAGATTATTATTATATTTTGGGGCTACCTTTTTTGAAGTTACATTTCTCAACAAGGTTAGTATATTGATTAATCATTAATTTCCTATTATACTGACAACACCTAACACACATCTTCTTTTCTGGGCAACGGTTGGGATTGATGCAATTGATGGAGCAGGGAAAACAAAATATTTTTGTACCCCTTGGAAGTTAATGACCCCATAACGATTAATGATACTAACCGTTTGAAACGCATGAACTAATCAACAAATGCACCTTTTTATTAAACATTACACGTGGGCAACTTGCTGGCATTGCAAAATCTAATTTATTTACAAATGTGAAGCAAAATAACATGAGTATTGTGATTTGAGTAGTAAATAGAGTAAATTGCATGATTTGTGTTGCGTAGTAAAATTGTACCATGGCAAAGAATGCAGATGGTAAGTAAAATGGCTTTAAATGTCGCTTCTGCTAGGTAATACCTAACATGGGTCTTTAGAATAGCGGGAGGTAAACAGAAAGGCTTATTTTCCATGTTTAATTACTGTTGTGTTTGTTCTTATATTAGTTCCGTTCGGGCCTGCTAGGCCGTGCTTCGAAAATGGCCGTTGGAAAGGACGAGATCGTGTGTGCTGAATAAAATGGCCCCCGCGCATGAGCAGAGTGAATGCTCCAGTCACGTGTATGCGGCCTGTGCCCGGAGTGAGAGATGTCAAGGCCAGTCTGACCTGTAACAAGGATCGTGCCAAGAGTTCAGCATATATGCATGGGAACGGATAAGAGAATCGAGCGACAAAGGATAAACTAATATGTGACCATCGGAGTTTGTTACAAATTACATTACCAAATTGAATTACCTTTGGACATTGTTGATCATGAGACTTAATGTATGCGTTATTGTCCCCAAACCGGTTCGAACAAGGAGGGCGATGAGGTGACCATCACCACCCCGCCAATGGACCAATTAGCGTGATTTCTGCCCCCAAATATTGCAACTTTAAGTGTAGCGAGTCAGAGAATAGGGTATAAGCGAGTCTGCTCTTACGTTGAACATGGTTCGCTTCTTCTATCCTGATGATGCGAGAGACTCTGTCATTTTGGACTTAGAACTTTGACTGGGAAGGAACGAGACCGTTACGGGAGTTGCCCGGGAGGAGATTGCGTCCGAGGAGGTTAGAGGGACAGTCAGTCAGTTTTGGGAGTCCCATCCTGTGATCTGCGGTTCATCTTTCTTTCCTGGTGAACCATTCTTGTCATCGCCCTATGGCCAAGGGTAATGAGTATTTTCTGTCTCTATTTTCAAAACTTTACTTAAATGCTTACTGATATTTTAAATGTATTTGCCTAATTATGAACTTTACTTATTTGCTCAAAGAATTTAGATAAAATTATATGCTAACTCTAAATTGAGTCTGTGGTTCTTTAAAATAAAATTGTGATTTAATAAAATGTTAAAGGTTTTAATTGTGATTGAGGTGGACTTAATCGCCATCAACTGATTCTACTAGTTGGTCCATCGACCGAATAGCGGAGTACCTTGATGTTTAGAACCGACAGGATCCGAGAGTTAATGTATATAATGTGTAGGTTATAATTCTGTCATTTTAATAAGGTACCCCGTTTGTCCAGCAGCTCATTTTCCTTAGTGTTTGATCCAGAAAATTGAGTGAATGTATGTATGCGGTGTTATGGGCCCCACCGACATTGGTTTTATATGATTAAAGTTGAGTAGGTGTTTTTTCTGGATTTGTGTCATAAGGAAAAATGTATATTAGCCGCGCTGGATCAGATTTCTTGGTAGCAGAGTTATGGTTTCTATAGATTAGTTTGGTGATTATTGATTATCGATTTTTTTAATGTCTAACACTCTATGTTGAGTTTGTATTACGTTATGTGTAGTCAGAATTTGGAAGCTTCCGGGAAGTAGGAAGTGGACACGTGTGGCAAGAGAAGTCACATGGAATTGTACATTGTCTGATTTCAAATTTTGGTGATAACACAAGACTGTGTTATGTTAGGGAAATTTCACGTATGAATTGCATTTGAGTGAAATAGCAACAGGTTTTCTTGTGAAACTTTGGCCTTAATTCTCAGGAGCAGTGTAGTCTCCACATGTGTTTTATCCCCAGAGAAACGGGTTTACCTCTTGCTTGAGAGAAGGGTAAGGTAGAGAGAAGTACTACACTTATCGAACGAAACAGTATTCTTGTAAGTGGGAATAAACTATCTCTTTTGTTTAGAGAAAACAGACAATGGTAATGTGTTTTACGTTGTAACTAATCGATTTAGTGGAAAAGAAAAGTTAAGAAAAGTGCTGATAATTTCTGTAAAGGAGGGGTCAGTAGAAGCAGGAGTAGAGCTGACGTCAACAGGAACCGCGCCGGTATTGGCCAGTTGTGGAAGAACGAAGGGTTTCCTGATTGGTGCGTTAGTGTGAGACGCGCTGGAATAGGTTAGTGTGAGGGTGACGTAGAGCTTTCTGATTGGTGCGTTGGTGAGAGACGCGCTGGGATAGGTCAGAATAGCCGAGCTGTAGAAAGAACCGATTGGTGAAGAATTGTGTGAATTAGCTTCGGCAAAACAACAGTGAAATATGGCTTATTACAATGAACGTGATAGAGAGAAACCGTCATGGTTCGCGAAGCTTAAAAATCTTTTTAAGAAAGATAAAAAGGTTGTGACTAGGGAAGGAGAAGTACTTCCTCCGCTGAAAACACCAGCATCTTATATGATGGTGAAATATAGCTATCATACTTGCATTTGGTTGGAAAATTGGGCAAAATATACCAAAGACGATGGAGTATTGGCATTTCCGGAAAATGGTTCGTTTAGCACAGCTGTACTTGAAATTTGAGAGAAAAAATGCTGAGACTTGAACCAAGACCTAGACCGACACAGTTTGAAGCCTTAGGTGAATGGGAAGATGAGATGTATGAAAGGGAAAGACACAGAGGTGCAAAGAATTATAATTTTATTCATGGAAGAGTATGGGGTTTGAGTCATGAAGACAGGATGAGACGATGGCGGTATGCTAACATGACGGATGGTATGTTTCCTGCCAGAACAGTTGAAGAATTTACAGGGAAAAAGTGTACGGAGAAAAAGAAGCATGCAGTGTCAGAGAAATATGGGTATGGAGTTAGTGACACAGAGGATGAGTTGCTGGAGGACATTTTAAATAAAAGACCCTCTCCATATCAACAGGATTCTGTGGTGGTGACACCAAATGCACCGCCAATGAGAACTGTAATAAACCAAAGCCCTGAACAATTTTCTGAAATAAATAGTCCATTTAATAGACTAGAAACACCACAGACTGTGAAACATGATAATGGTAATACGGCCGAACTAGCCAGAACCACAAGAGAGTTGCCTGAAAAGATAAGAGAACTGACAAAGAATATGGAAGCTGTGACTGTGCCAGTAACTATAGGGCCAGTAATCCCAGTATTTGAAAATCAAAAGATAGACGAACATTCCTTAATAATTCCATTAAATTCTAGTATGCAAAAAGTAAAAGCAGGAATAATTCCAGAAAATAGAGAGACAAAAGATTCTGTTGGTCCATTTAGGTCAAGTCCACCTGTTAATTTGACAATCAATGAGAGTCCGATAAATAAGATTCCTATGGGAGCCGAGTCAGCAACTGAGACCCCGGAGAAAAGTGTAAACAGGGTAGAATTAACAAAAACCCCTGTGGGTCCGACTGCAGAGGAATTAAATGATTGGGTGAGGAGCTTGCAGAAAAAAGATGCTGAACCACAACCTTTGGATGTGGTTAGATTAAAGATAGATATGGAGGAATTGATTCTAGGGACTATTGGTACAGATAGATTGAAGTCCTATCAAGATGATGAATTAATGTTTATGTGTAAAAGCATCACTTGGAGAGCTAGGAACTTGCATGAAAAATTGGAAGAAACAGCGAATGAACTAGGAGTAGAATTTGGAAAAGTTAGGGGATTGCAGAAACCGTATAGGGTAGATTTTAGTGAAAAGGACATAGAAAATCTGAACACTTCAGAACGACTAACACAGATAAAAGAACTAATTGTTTTACTGAGAAAATGGGGAGATGTAGACAAGTGGAGAAGTAGGTGGATAAGGAGAAAAGAGGGAACAACTGATAAAGCATCATTGGCTTTTCCAGTAAAAGAAAAAGAACCAACGGTAGTAGAATGTCCAATGAGAGAAATTCCAGGAGGAGGTTATGTACACGTCCCATGGTCCAGACAAGATATATTGTCATTTACAAATGATTTTCCAAGATTGAGAGAAAAGCCTGTAGAATGGTATAGACAGGTAGAAAGGTTTGTAAAGGTTTCAAAAGTATTGTGGGAAGATCTGGATGGATTGTTTGAAATTGTTGTTCCTGCGGATTTATGGACAGAGTGTAAAATTACAATTGACTGGCCGAAGAAAGAATATCCTAGAGATGTAAAAACAGGAGCCCCAAGTTCAGAAGTAATGAGAAAATATGAACAGGCAATTACATTCCTGAAAAATAAGATTCCATCAAAAGAAACGGACTGGGTAAAGATTGATAGAACAACTCAGGAGACTAAGGAATCTGTACATGCTTATTATGAAAGGTTGGTCTTAGTTTTTAAACAGTATAGTGGATACGAGAATTTGAGTGAAAAAGACATGAGTCATTTTGTGTATCGATTTGTGTATGGTTTGAAACCAGAGATAAGTGAAATGATTAAGCAGCATATGTTATGTTGGCAGACTAGCACAGTAGATGAGGTACTACGGTATGCAAAATATTGCAGTGATGATATTGAGACAAGACAGCGTAAACTCAAGGAAAAGGCAATGTGGGCACAAGTAAAGGTTGCAGAACAGCAAGAAGCTCAGATGAATAATCAGACTAGTGGCGCAGGACAGTTCAAGTCCAAACCGAATATTGGTAAGGGAAAAGGTCAGAGGAGTATAGAAGAAACCAAAAAGAAATGGCCATGTCATAATTGCGGAAAATTAGGGCACTGGAGAAACGAGTGTAAATTACCTCCGAGAGTTAATACCGAGAATCAACCATTAAATCCACAGGTGCAGAATGAGGTGAGTTACCAACAGCCGCAACAGCCGCAGGTAGTTACTCAACAGTGTCAGGTGCCGCAACCACCTCTTCCAAAGAGTGTAAATCCTCATAGATACAGTACAGAGGCAGGATTCTACGGAGGAGAGCAGGTAACAAAATTGCCGCGCGCAGCTGCTGTTTCACAATATTGGTTACGGCAAGATGGAGATGAATCGGATGAAAGCTTATGACGGTGCCTAGGAGAGGAAGAGGAGTGCGTGCTTGGCGCAACTCTAGAGGTAGATCAGTCAGGTCCATTTGTGGATGGAAAAGTGAATGGTGTAAATTCCTATTAGGAATGGTGAGTTTGTGAAGAAGTTGCTTGAGGCGATACAGCTGCCTAAACAGATTGCGGTGGTAAAATGCACTGCTCACAAAAATGGAACTGATTACATTGCAGTACGTAACACTTTTGTGGATGAATTAGCTCAATATTGTGCCAGAAATATGACCTCAATGAATCGGAGAAGGGAAAAAGAAATTGTTTCATGTCCCTTGTTATTTACTAACCCAGTTGAAACATGGGAAGAGGTGAAACAATTGCAGGAAGAGGCAAGTGATGAGGAAAACGATGTTTGGATAAAATCAGGTTGCAGACGGAGAGAGGAAGATGAAGTCTGGGTTTACAGGGATGAAAGACCAGCTATGCCTGATAGCATGATCTCTAACATGGCACGGATGTACCATGGACAGGCACACATAGGTAGAGATGCCATGATCAGACTTTTCAAACAGACCTGGTACAACCCAAAGTTTAGGGCTATAGCTGAAAGCCTTTGCCAAAGATGCCTTATATGCCAACAGATAAATCCTGGAAGGAAGACAGTAGTGATTTTGGGAACAATAGGACGTGAAGGAGGTCCTTTTACCAGAATGCAATTGGATTTTATTGAAATGCCCCTGAGTAACAGATTGAGGTATGTCCTGGTGGTCGTCTGTTTGTTTTCTCGTTGGGTGGAGGCCTATCCGACAAGAAGGAATGATGGAGTTACTGTAGCTAAGCTCCTACCTAGAGAATTCATTCCTAGATATGGCTTTCCAGTAACGATAGAAACAGATAGAGGAACGCATTTCCAGAATGAAATTATCCAACTAATATGTGAAGCACTAGACATTCAACAAAAGCTGCATTGTGCCTACAGACCAGAGGCTTCTGGAGTGGCAGAGCACGTAAATGGCACAATAAAGAATAGGTTAGGGAAAATGTGTCAAGCCACAGGACTCAAATGGCCAGATGCCTTACCCCTGGTGCTGATGAGCATAAGAAGCATACCTGACAGAAATACAGGTCTGAGTCCTCATGAAATAATAATGGGACGAGCAATGAGACAAGCATACGTACCTGTCAACAAACTGCTGACTATAACTGATGATCTCATACTGGACTATTGCAAAGGATTGGCTGATGTGGTGCATTCTGTGTTTCATCAGGTTGGGCCGGATGCGACCACTCTTGAGAGAAAACCAGCTCATGATCTGAGTCCGGGAGACTGGATCCGCATAAAAGTTCACAGAAGAAGAAATTGCTTGGTTCCACGCTGGGGCAAGCCACGTCAAGTGATCCTGGTGACGACAACTGCAGTAAAGAGTGCAGGTGTGAAAAATTGGATTCATGCCAGCCATACTATCCGAGTTCCAGATCCTGAAGCTCGACCTGTAAGTCGACATCTGGAAATATCAGATACCAGTTCGGCATCTGAAGCAGACCAACCTGAATCCAGTGAAAGACAAACAGAAGAATCCGAAAAACAAAGAACTGATATTGAAACAGGAGAAACTGAACCAATAGACAGTGACGGTGAACAGCCAAGTACAAGCTTTGGGGAAATTCCTCCAGAAATTATAGAAATAACTCAAGAAAATTCAGATTCAGACAGAGAGATTGAGGAAGTTGCGGAAGAAACACAAGGAGAATTAGACTCAGAATTACAAGCAGAAGAAACTCAAGGAGATTCAAATTCAGACAAAGAGACAGAGATCATAAAGTTCAAAGTTAAAGAAAGTGAAGTGAGATCTGAGACAGAATCTGAAGAAAGTGAAGGAGAAATAAGACAAAGAATAGGACCAAGAAAGAGAACTTGGAGAGCGGAACGAGGAGAAAAGGAAAACTAACTGAAATGGCCAAGAAAAGGAGACAATTGGCCCAATGAAATTAAAAGACTGAGATATAAGCTAATAAATTTGAACAAAGACAATGCAGAACAAGTAAATGAAATAACAAGTCAGAAAAGACAAAGAAAGACAAATGAGAGACAGTTGCAGAGACCCAAAAGAGTGAAAAGACCTAACCTGAAATACAAGTCACCCGAATGGGTATACATAGCACTGCCGGACATTAGAGAGGTGGATAGCAGTCACGAAAACCCAGACAAAGACTGTGAACAAGTGGATGAAAGTGAACTGCGCCCATCCTGAAGAGGAGAAAAGAAAACCGGACTAGACACACAAACTGATAAAGTCAAAGAAAGATTTCTGAAAGATCGAAAAGTGCGTCAAAAGCAATTGGTTCCAGTCAACACTAAGAAAGGGTAAAACGGCAAAAAATCATTCTGAGGTGTGGAAACACATTTTCTGTACATATATTTAGATTATATTTCAACATGGTAGACACTGAGAATAGAAGATCTAGATGTGAGTTTTTCCGTAGATGGTGTAAAATGTGTTTCTATTGTACAGGTTTACTAATGCTTATTTGGTTCATTTTAGCAATAATAATTCCACTTAGATTAGTTGGAGAAAGTACATCTGCAATCATGAATGACACGAATAGTGACAAGAAATCTAACATAAAGAACACTGCAACACTGATAGATAGTACTGAATTTCATAGGGATAAGTCAATAACTGATTTCTCCAAGAATGTCTTCACAAAACTTTTGTATGAATATGTAGAGACAATGGATGTTAGAGATTGTTATGTATGTATGCAGTTACCTGCGTCTGTAACAGAAGGTGTGACGTATCATCATCTTCCTTTGACGTATGGAATAACCTGTAGTGTTTTAGCTAGTTTATTTTACAAAACAGGTAAATTAGAGTATTACTACACTGACACAGATGCTGTTTTTGCTAAAGTTCCCTTAGTCCCTGAGCTAAATAAGGTGAAACTTGCAAAGATTTTTGGAGAATTTTTCTTAGAAACGAAAGAATTAACATTAGATTATGCATTTAGACATAACCTTACTTGTAGGTTAAGAAAGGAAGAAAAGGTTTTTCTAGACATGGTAGAAGACAGAAGGGTTAAGTTTCAAAGAAAAGCAACGGGAGAAAAGACAAAAACCCCACCTTGGGCGTTTGAAGAGGGAAGTTATGACAAGAGCGAAACGAATGCAGCCATGGTTTTAGATTGGCCCCAACAGGGAAAATTGTGTATTAGTAGAGATAACACTATGTATGATAACTATTTCGTGGGTTCTAGTGAGTGCCGAGATACATACAAAATTTTAGGGGATGGGGATTCAAAGGAGGAAAAGATCCAGTATTCCCAGGAATCTATTATATTTGCGGAAACCGAGCCTTTTATAGGTTGCCGGACCATTGGTATGGAACATGCTATCTAGGCCTGGTCTTTCCAAAGATTTTTCACGTGGAGAGAGGAACGAAAGGAATTCACGAGATAGGTAAACCATTAACCCGTAGGAGAAGGGAAAGCTTCTCAGAGATAATAGGTGACATTTTTGGAGCATTGATACCAGCAGTGGGTATATCATTGAATGCATATAAAATTCGGAAATTGTCTACAGTAGTAGATCGTTTATTAACGAATACTGCTGGAGGGATCTTGATGATAAATACTGAAATGGTTGCCATGAGAGCTATGGTAATGCAAAATCGACTTGCCCTTGACATTCTTTTGGCAAAAGAGGGTGGAGTCTGTGGAATGCTGAAGGTACAACATTGTTGCACTTACATTCCAGACAAAAGTCAGAATATACAGAAGTATATAAAGAACATTACTGATTTACATAAAGAAATTGCCCCACTGGATGTTGAAGGTGCTTGGGAGAAACTTGGTAAGGGTTTTTCCTCAATAAAGAATTGGTTCACCGAAATAGGGAGTTCTCTAATTGGGAAAATACTAATTTCAGTGACCTTAGTAGTAGTGATAATATTAATATTGAGATTAGCATATGTGTGTATTAAAAAGAGAAAAAGACAAAATAAAGCAAAAAGAGAAAATGAGAAAAATAAGGAAAGAGAACGAGAGATGGGAGAGATCGAATTGGAAGAGTTTAAAGAGAACATGTACAAAAGGTCTAAAAGACAAGATGAAAAGAACACAATTGTCTAAAATAACAAATGCAAGTGGACAAGAAACATTTTTCTGATAAATTTTGTAGGGATAGATTTTAGTGGTGATGTTAAAAATCACCAAAGGGGGGAATTGATGGAGCAGGGAAAACAAAATATTTTTTGTACCCCTTGGAAGTTAATGACCCCATAATGATTAATGATACTAACCGTTTGAAACGCATGAACTAATCAACAAATGCACCTTTTTTATTAAACATTACACGTGGGCAACTTGCTGGCATTGCAAAATCTAATTTATTTACAAATGTGAAGCAAAATAACATGAGTATTGTGATTTGAGTAGTAAATAGAGTAAATTGCATGATTTGTGTTGCGTAGTAAAATTGTACTGTGGCAAAGAATGCAGATGGTAAGTAAAATGGCTTTAAATGTCGCTTCTGCTAGGTAATACCTAACAAGGGTCTTTAGAATAGCGGGAGGTAAACAGAAAGGCTTATTTTCCATGTTTAATTACTGTTGTGTTTGTTCTTATATTAGTTCCGTTCGGGCCTGCTAGGCGGTGCTTCGAAAATGGCCGTTGGAAAGGACGAGATCGCGTGCGCTAAATAAAATGGCCCCCGCGCATGAGCAGAGTGAATGCTCCAGTCACGTGTATGCGGCCTGTGCCCGGAGTGAGAGATGTCAAGGCCAGTCTGACCTGTAACAAGTATCGTGCCAAGAGTTCAGCATATATGCATCGGAACGGATGAGAGAATCGAGCGACAAAGGATGAACTAATATGTGACCATCGGAGTTTGTTACAAATTACATTAACAAATTGAATTACCTTTGGACATTGTTGATCATGAGACTTAATGTATGCGATATTGTCCCCAAACCGGTTCGAACAAGGAGGGCGATGAGGTGACCATCACCACCCCTCCAATGGACTAATTAGCGTGATTTCTGCCCCTAAAGATTGCAACTTTAAGTGTAGCGAGTCAGAGAATAGGGTATAAGAGAGTCTGCTCTTACGTTGAACATGGTTCGCTTCTTCTATCCTGATGCTGCGAGAGACTCTGTCATTTTGGACTTCGAACTTTGACTGGGAAGGAATGAGACCGTTGCGGGAGTTGCCCGGGAGGAGATTGCGTCCGAGGAGGTTAGCCGGACAGTCAGTCAGTTTTGGGAGTCCCATCCTGTGATCTGCGGTTCATCTTTCTTTCCTGGTGAACCATTCTTGTCATCGCCGTATGGCCAAGGGTAATGAGTATTTTCTGTCTCTATTTTCAAAACTTTACTTAAATGCTTACTGATATTTTAAATGTATTTGCCTAATTATGAACTTTACTTATTTGCTTCAAAGAATTTAGATAAAATGATATGCTAACTCTAAATTGAGTCTGTGGTTCTCTAAAATAAAATTGTGATTTAATTAAATGTTAAAGGTTTTAATTGTGATTGAGCTGGACTTAATCGCCATCAACTGATTCTACTAGTTGGTCCATCGACCGAATAGCGGAGTACCTTGATGTTTAGAACCGACAGGATCCGAGAGTTAATGTATATAATGTGTAGGTTATAATTCTGTCATTTTAATAAGGTACTCCGTTTGTCCAGCAGCTCATTTTCCTTAGCGTTTGATCCAGAAAATTGAGTGAATGTATGTATGCGGTGTTATGGGCCCCACCGACATTGGTTTTATATGATTAAAGTTGAGTAGGTGTTTTTCTGGATTAGTGTCATAAGGAAAAATTTATATGAGACGCGCTGGATCACTATGCATTAGTTCTCTGCAGTTATAAGCATACCTCTTGTCTTGTTACAGGCATTTCTGTGATCCTGAAGAGTCCTATGCAGCTCTGAATATCTTGGACGTGTGCCTCTTTTGGTTCCCTTGTTTTCCCCTCTTACCCGTGTCACCATTGTAGACTTTGAGTTTGTTGGGCCTCTGTGGTGATTGGGGGGAGTTGGGACCTTGCTACTGGTTTCTGCCTCGCCCCTGTGGAAACACCCAAGGTGAGAGTTACACACAATCACAGCAGTAAATGCTATTCTGACTACTACGTATGTACGCCTATGACCACATCCGCTATGTGGCCAAGAGTCTTTTGCGAATATGTATAAAGACAAAATAGAATAACAAAAACAAATTTGAATTTCACTGGGCAGATTTTTATTCAGTAATGCGTTATCAAGGTGCACTAAACAGAAGAATTCGCTGCGTTTTTTAATGTGTTTTGCAGTGTACATCAATTTATTATTATTTTTTACAGAGAGAGAGCATCAGTTTAAGAAGAGGAATGAAGCGAAGTAAACGAGGAATGTTTACAGTTTCTTGCGCATTTCCTGCTTTGACAGTCATGACACAAACCAGTATCTGCCTTTTTAATGGTAGACATGCCTCCAAGTACTCCCCGGTGGAGGCCTATCTGATAGGCAGCATGCAGACCCAGGGGCTCCGATTAGCCGACAGAAAGAAAACATTGTTAAAGAATATTCCTGATAGGACAAGGCCTGCCAGGGCTCTACGCCAGTCAACAAGCACTTGACATGTTACAGTGCAACCTAACACCTCGATATCAGCAGAGTCATTGTCCAGCGGTACCCTGAGCTGTCATATCCCGGCTGCCTGCAGCACATGGGAGCATCGGTCACAAAGCATGATTTGTTCACAAAAGAAATGTCATTCTTTGACAGTTATTCTTTATGCCTGGAAGTCCTCAGCAAACAATTTGTAAAGAGGTGAACACTCATTTTCAATGTTGATTGCACGTGTGTCCGAACAACTAACAGTTAAAGAGTAGCGGTATGGGAAGGTTTTTTACGGGATTGAAGTCTAGATCCCAATTATTGGCCAACTGGTAATTATTAGTTTCATACTTTTCCTACATTTTGGCCCTACATACTTTTTTTTCTTTTAAACTTGCAATGTTTCCTCGCGAGTGCTGGCTGATACTGAAAATGCCAGTGATGTTTTCTTGTCATTTAACTTTAAACCCTTTTCCTTGAAACGGATAAACGTTGGCCATCTATGTTTTTTCTTGAAACAGCTTAAAAAAAGGCGCAAAAATCTAGATTTTAAACTGAAAACCTTCATGCAGAACTCTCTCAGAACAACAGGTAGTAACTATAGTGCCTCAACGAATTACAAAACATTTTCAAGAGACACATGTACCTTGTTGTAAGGCCCCGTCTTTAAGCAAGGCAGCGCAAAGTAGCGCTTAAAACTACTTTGCATTAGTTTACCGCTACTTTCCAGTGCAATACAAGTTTTTAGTTGGAAAGTAAATCCCAATTCTACACCTTCCACCAGTTTGCATCATTTTCATGGTGCAAACCTGATGCAAAGTGTGAGTAAACTGCCCTTCAGCACAATAGTCCTTTGTCTCCGCATCATGTTACAGAAGAGGCCAGTGAAAAAGAGAGGCAAAAGCGCTGCATGCTTTCAAAGAGAGTGCTGTTTAATGAGCATGGTCAGTAGTGGCACCACTACTGTGCCGTTGGTCTATGCGGCAAGGATGCTAGCGAGTGAACGAGCATTGTAGGAAGTGATGTGGTCCGCAAGCATGTGTAGCAGCACGTGGCAACATAGCACTTGCGAAAACGGTCATTTGAGCTAAGTATAAATTGCTGAGTTTTCACTCTTAAAATGTATGCTTTTTGTGACTGTCATTGAGAATAAGCAGTATGATAATACAGCTGGGAAAAGGCACGCTCAGCATAACTACTGGACCTCTGGTCTCAGTCAGTGTACGTCGTCTCGACGGGAAACATCCTTTAGAACGATGCCTAAATCACGCTGTGCCTTTACAGCGCCAGCAATAGAATGAACGTGTCATTAGCACGCATTCGTTTAGCACTCACGTCATCATTGGTGGAGTGGTGTTGGATTTAAAGTCCAACACTTCCCTACTGTTGCGCAGACTGGAGTTGGAATAGTAAATGATACTAATCCAAAGTCCAGCGCCCCCCTAAGTCAAGTCGTTGTAACGACTTGCGCGCAAAAGGAATGCGTCGTAACGCGCTATACAAATTGTTATAACATAACATAATACAGGTGTTAAAAAGGCATGCGTGCTAAACGCATGCGTGATACCGTCATACAATCCGTCTCGACACCAATGACCTGTACACCACCATTGGGCATACCTATTGCCAGAAGCTGAACCTCATATGATTGCATTTCTACGTCAGGTCTCGGGACAAGCCTGGCTTATTTGAAAACCCTGGTGTTGTGACATGGGGAAGAGAGAGCAGAATTTCTTTGTAAGAGGAGAAGCTTCCTGACACTGGGAGATCAACACAAGGCCCGATTTATTGAGTATATCTTTAGAGGACTGCTCAAGACAGTGTGACAGTCAAGGATCCATAAATCTTTACAGCCATGTTGTGAGAACTCTTTAAAGAGTTCCAGGGCATTCTGGGGTAATTGGGGTAGGACTGTGTCTACCACTGATGTCCTGGGGCTTAACCTTACTATTAAGCATAACGCTAAACCCCAAGTACAACTCTTTAGCACTTGATTCTCAGGGTAGTGAAGTCGAGCAGTCCAAGACTTACTCAAGCGGGTGGTGTGCGGTTAGAGACTCAGAACTCAATAAAACAACACAAGTCAATAACTCAATGTCCAGTCAGAGCTTAGTTTATGAAAAAGAAAAGTACTTCAATTAAATGGCTCACATTGTAATACTGTACATAATATTTATGAAGCAGCCACTGGAGTCTAGCATTACTAATACCAGCTAGTAATAACGGCTAGGGATTACTGAGGGAAACAGCTTAGGCTGCTCCCATGGGACAATCTTGTAAAATACCCCGCAACTTACGAGTCCCAAATAGTCTGGGTTCCGCTTGCAAAAGAAGTTGGATTTGGGAATTCTCTGGGATGACTGACTCAGTTGTATATCAGTTCTGGCGATTTTGCCCTCCCCATTAGTGTGGATTTCGTTTCCCACCTCTTGGGATCCCTTGTGTGGCACGGTACTTATGTTGTCTATTCAATTGTTGAGTAGGGCAGGGAGTGTTTGCTTTTTTCTGGTATTTCAATGGGGCAGTGCTGCTCTATACAGTGTGTACAGCATGATCTGAGGACAAGGACGTCATTCTGGCCCAGGTGTGCAAGCAATATCGATGGTGGAGGCAGTGTCGACACTAGTCGAAGAGGCTACAGTGGAGTTGCAGTACTCATGGCTCAGTGGATCTTGTGGCTTAGGATCACCTTAGGTGTAGTCACAAAACCCATCACCCAAACAAGCTAGGTGCCCAAACCAGATAAGTACTTAGATCCTGATGAAATCCCCCTGTCAATGAGGTTTGCCTGTAGCACTCTGGCATGTCTCTTTTGCTGTCTTTGGACTGCGGTCAGGTTTTGCTGAATACCCCCTAGCATCTTGAGGCTCATGCATCAGAACGGAATTTGGACAAGCTTGAGTACCTCAGTACTCTCCGCCTAATGTGGCACACAGTCTGCTCATGCTGTGGGGACACTTCAGAGACTCCTGGGCCACACTCTTACAGAGCAGTGCAGGTTCGTTCATAGTTCTCCAGCAGGCAGCTTCGGCTTGTCCTCTGTCAGCTCCTTCATGGTCCTTCTCATTCTAAACATCACCTCTCTCTAGGAAGGGCATCTCCAATGCTCCTCCAGAACAGTCAGTCCACTTTCTCCCTCAAAGCAGGGTCCAGGCAGCCTCTCTTGGATTTCTTGGTTGAAGATCCCAGGTTTCTGGAACTTTGCCTGTGTAGTTGGAAGCAATTACCCGGACACACAAAGAATTTCTTGCTGGCACTGGTATGAACACTGTGGTTTCTGGTAGAGAAATCTTTGCATCCTCTGTGCCCCATTGATATGCTAAAGTTGCAAACATTGTTGTGTATTCTGTCAGCTCTGAGAATGGTTCTGGGCATTTCTGACCTTTTGCTAATTCCACACAGACTGGTCCAGCTGAAGTCTTTGTTACCAGGTGCTAGTGGCCAGGCCCAAACAGGGGCTAGCAGGAGAGGCCTAAACAAGTGTACAAAAGAAGGGAAGGCTGTTCCACTTAACCACCAGTTAACCTGTGGTGGGATGGGGAGTAGCTCTTGCAAGGATCAGGTGATAGCGAAGGGCAAGGCAAACCTCCTAGTTTCAAAGGCATCTTCTCTCTCCTCTCTTTCACACCCAAAAATTCTGACCAACTACAAAGGATCCCTGGAATGTCTTTGAGGTGTCCTGCTAGTCACCTCTGCTGTCTGGGCTATCTCCAATCCTCCATTTTAGGATTCTCTTGTAAGTAGCAAATACAGCATAAATTTGGGTGTGGCTATGGTCACATGTATCACAAACGCACCACACACTTAGATCAGTAATGTCTGACATGGATGGGCAAAGGACCAAGTTGAAGGTTACACGCAGACCAATTTTAAAAGGTGGGAGAGGCCAATAGGAGACTCTCTCTAGAAGGGGCAGGTAAAAGGCCTGCCTTAAAACAGTAATCATCATCACTGCCACTCCTGTCAGTCGTCTACAGTTCAGCAAGCTGACAGTAGTCACATTCGGTAAGGAGGTTACACGTGGTGTGCTCTTCCAAACCACTGTGCCTCAATCCTTGTCACAAATGCCGCCAGCACACATCATGTGTGATCAGGTAGAAGTAAAAAATGTACAGTTTCTCTTTACTATTGCACAAGCCCAACCTTCCCCAGAGGGTCCTGGAGTTTCCAAACCTTCATATTCCCCCCTAAAGTGGGGTATAGTCCCTCTGGTTTGAGTATGCAAACTTGTTTCCTGAACCATTTGAACAATCTATGTTGTTCTCCGTTGTCCTATGATTCCAACGGTATCATTGGCTTAAGTTGTAGTCTGCATCTAATCCTAAAATCCAACTGCCAGCATGAATTGGTGAAAAGGGGGGGGGTCATTGTGCAACTCTAGTCCCACTGGTGCTCCCGCCATTGAAATGATTTTGCCGATTTTTTCTGAAACCGATCAATCAATCAGAAGATTTGTAGAGCACTTTTTGTCTCCTGTGAGGGTATCCCGGCGCTGGCAGGGTCCAATTGATTAGCCAAATAGCCAGGTCTTCAGGGACTTTTGGAACTCTGAAAGAGATGAGAAGGTTCGTAGATGAAAAGGGAGCTTGTTCTATGTCTTTGCTGCTAGGTAGGAGAAGGAGCGACCTCCGCATCTGCTACGTCAGATGCGGGGGTGAGGATTAGAGAAAGGGGCGCGAGCAGAGGTGTCTGGTGGGCTGATAGAAGTTCAGGCGGTATTCAAGTAGGCAGGTGTGCAGTGGCATAGCTAGACACTTTGTGACGGTCCCTGCCTTTGCTGTGGCCGCATGTAAGAGGGTGGATACTGCTGCCACCAAAACATGTGCCGCTCGGGGCGGACCACCCCCTCCCCCCACTTGCGACACCACTGCGGGTCTGCATTATGTAGGCCCTTTTATGCATGGGTCAGGAGCTTGAACTAGCATCTTTTCGGTACAGAGAGCCAGTGACGAGTCTGGCTGAAGCGTTCTGTATAGTCTGTAGTCACCGTCGGAGGTGAACTGCGATCCCTGTGTAGAGAGCGTTGCTGTAGTCCAGTGGGATGGAGATGAGGGCCTGGCTGATGGTGTGTCTTGAGCTTTGGGGTAGCCATTTGACTATCTTACGAAGCAAGCAGAGGATGAAGAAGCAGGAGGAGTTTATCTGAGTCGTCATGGTTAGCATGGTTAGCTTGTTGTCTAGAATGATGCCTAGGGTGGTCTGTGGGGGTAGGAGTAGGTCCAAGTTCTTAGGGCCACCAGGATGCGTCCCATTGGAAGCTTTTGTTTCCGAAAATCAGTACCTCTGTCTTGTCCTAGTTGAGCTTCAGGCAGTTGTTTTTCATCCAGTTGGCGACGACTGTGATGCAGTTGTGAAGTTGGTCTTGGTGTTGTCTTCGGAGAGGGAGAGGATGAGTTGTGTGTCATCAGCGTAGGGTATGATGTTGAGTCCGTGGGTTTTGGCAATGCTGGCCACTTTTTGAAAGGTACCCCAGGAGACACTATATTTGGTGTTAATCCAATGCTACACCTGTTCTCCACAAAAGACCATTTAGGGCCTTAACTGGTCTTAATGAAATGTGTATTATGTCTCACATGGACATCGATAATCGAACTCTGATCACCATTGACTTGGACACTGAACTACGTGGCATATGAAACTGGGCAATTGATGTTACTTGAATGAGACCTTCGTTAGATAGGTGGGTATTCAGCTCACTGAATTACTTCTTCTTGCTCCCTGATCTGGGGCCATTGAACCAGTACCAAAAATATCGTAGCAATATTTTACACATTTTTCTTCGATGACTAGACTTTTATAGATTATATGTATTCATGATAATTAAACACCAGATGTTTCCTAAGATCTCTCAGTTCACTCCGCTACAGCCTAATTGGATACAATTGGCGGTAGAGCCAATGGCATAGAAAATCTAGTGCCTAGCATGTAAACACTATAAAAGCATTTAAAGCTGCATCACAGCCCCAGAAGGTACTAGTACATTCGGACTTGATTTGTTTATAATATTTTTAACTGGTCTTTCTAGGTACCTGTAAATAAAAGTTCTACTTTCTTTGAATAAACAGATAACTCCACAGGAGTTGTGCGATTCTGCTGTTAAGGAATTATCTGAACAATTAAAAATGTACTGTAGTTACCTCATAATCCACCATCTGCTGCATAGTTTTGAATTTCAACAAAAAAATATTTTCAGCTCACATGGACTAAAAGTTGCTAACAAAAACTCACACGTGCTATGCAGTAGCAGACCCTTTCTAGACTCTTTGCAAGGGAAATCTCTATTCAAGTATTAAACTAATGAGATGAAAATATTGTTCAGACAGTATTAATATGTAACAAAAAGATGACATGATACTGCCCCACAATGTGCTGCATCATGCAGCATAATTTGGCTTCTCTTCTCGCATAATTTAGTTAACCTTGCTGCATAATTTGGCTTCTCTTGTCGCATAATTTAGTTAACCTTGCTGCATAATTTGATCCTTCGTTGTCACATAATTTCCATGGCCCTAAACATAGCATTGGCTGGATATATTCAGTTTTTTAAGTATTATTTACTGTGTCATGCTGCATTTAAGTTCTAACCCATATCACCAATCTGAGTAAGCCCAGACTGCTCACCTCTGCTGCCCCCGGAGAGTCAAGTACCTAAAGTGAGAATTATTGCATGAGGCCTGACCCATAACATTACAAGGCAGAATAGTTTGAGGGGAAACTTTGTGTTTTTTGATTTGGGTAGTACATTATTTATTTTTATTTATTTTATTTGAAAAGTTTTATATAGCGCTGGCTAGACCCGGAGGTATCAGAGCGCTTTACAAGAGGATCAGCCAGTTACAGGTTACATAGTTACATCAATTAAATCAAAGAATCATGGCGGGAGGAGGGAAGAGGAGGGGGAGGGGAGGGAAGGAAACACAACGGGAAACGAGGAAAACAATGTCAGATGACTGGATGGGTAGGTGACAGCCGAGGGGGTGAAACCAGGGCCAGACTCCTCTATAGCTGCATATGACAGCTCCACCGGGCATCGGCCAAGGTTGCTCGTGCACCGAGGTAAGTACAAACAGTTTTGGTATCCGCCCAGGGGGCATCGTCAAAGGTCCATCGAAAGTTCCATCAAAGTTCCACCGGGCGAGGGCCCTGTTGATCCAGCTCCGTGGTGTGTACAATGAATAGCACTCGTTACAACGCGTACCAATACAACGCGTACCATTACAACGCGGATATTAGCACGCGTTGTCAATTACATTGAGATACCATTACAACGCAAACTTTTATAAGGAACATCTTGAAAACCATCCTCCAGTCAAAAGGGGGAAGAATGGAGCAATGAAACCTGGGTATAGTGGAATGCGACATGCATCTGCAAATGGACCAATTCCAGTAGCAAACAAGTAACAACCAATCAACCACAATAGAAGAAGATCTAAAAACTAGGAAGTAGAATCTTAATTTTAGAGAAGTGAAACAGCACTGGGAATTCCTTTCCGCATAACCTTAGAGCAAAATAACTCTTGTACAGAACAACAGGTGCAGATTCTCAGCAATTGCTTGAGGGTATTGAGATTAAAGATACTCCGTCTCAAAAGGGGAGGAGACACCACAGCAAAAGGACGTAATAATCTTAACTACATAATTACTAAAATGAACCCAGGAATAGGCCAACATTTTATTTTAATAATCCTGGATGGCTACAATCAGAGACACCTACCCTTCAGGATCAGCAGCGGCCGGCGCAGGTAAGCGCGGTGAGGCGGGGGTGGAGTGTAAGTCAACAGACAACGGAACAGGTTAAACTAAATAAATATATAAAACATATTTGGTTGTCTGTCGACTCCCACCCTGCCCCGCCACGCACCACCGCCCCACCGCGCTTACTTGCACCGGCCGCAACTGTTCAGGATGCCCATAACATACCATCAATGGGAGAATTTGATAGATTAAAAAGCAAGGTCAGGCCTAACGACACCAGAAGCACTGTTACATTTTGCAGGGTTACATACTTGAGGGCTAATACATGGAGACAGAAGCCCATCCTAAACCCAGATCGACCCATGTTGCTCTTCAGCGAGTTTAACACTCTTCTCTCATGCCTCTGAAATGTAGATGTCTAGAATTCTGACTGCTCAGTAGACTCAAGTGTGATTATCCTCCCAGAAACTTCAAAGATGAATACTGCATCAATTAGACACTATCTCCATGCAATAGCAGCACATGCCATAGTATATTACTGTTTCTTTCTAGGGATCTGTCTACAATTGACTCAGAATGCAGTCTGAGGCGATTAAGAGGTCAGCAGATACATTTTCGGGCACTCTCCAGAAACTTCACCGGCTTTCAGCAAAGAAATGACTAATTTTCAAAACTTTGCTAATAGTACACTAAGCCATCGGTGGCAATGCCCCAATCTTCTGAGTGTCAGATTTAGTATACCTATTGCTCCTCACACTTTGCGATATGTAAATCAGTGTCTTTGGTGGTGCATCACTAGTAAACATTGAAGGTAGGACATTCTCGCTGGCAACTACCACGCTATGGAAAACCCTTTCTTGACACCTCTGAGCCATATCTCAATTATTAGAAGTCCACTCAAAATTTAAAACATGGCAGCTTAATCTGTGGGTTGTGAGCTCAGCATATTCTGTTATGTTAATAAATGTCTTTGCTCTATGGAACAAAAAGTATACTATAACATAAAGTAATGAAAAGACATGGGACCATATTTACAAAACTGTCACACAACGCAGCTCAGCACCCAAAGCAGAGGGAGAGAGTAAGAAAGCAACATATATAGAGAGATATGGAACTATCCTGCTCTCTCCCTAAGTCTGGCACACAGTCAAGCTGATGAGAGCCACGTATAGACCTTTTGACCATAGTGCTAAGAAGTCTGCGTAAGTCTAGCGTAGGTTTTGTAGTGGAAGGGTACACTTCCAGCACAAAATACCGTACAGCAACAAATTAAAAAACATTTCCCACTTTGGACTTATGCTATACAGAGCAGCACACAAGCAAAATGGGAAAAGTTAGGAGAAATAAAAGCATTTCTCCTTTTAACACCTGCTTCAAAATGGTGGCATTGTTTTGTGCTGAATCCAGTTTACTACTGTTAGTAGAAAGGGTTTTGCATTAAAAACCATATACCACCCATGGAATGCTCTCTTGACGCAGAATAACACAGAGTAACGCAAAGTAGCTGCATTGAGGCAAGTTTCCTTTGCAAATCATGTTTTACGCTTGAAAGTAAATTAAAAAAACATTTTGCGCAGGTTGATGCAAGTCCAGCACAAAAATGTTTGTGACTCTGGGCCATGGAGTCTTTGCAAATTTCTGCCTGTGCATGAGATGCCTAGGCTTTCTTCTGAGCCTCCATTTTCTTTCTTCTTATCATAAGCTGATAATCATCCCATGTGAAAAGCAGACTCTATGTTTCCCTGCTTTGATGAATACAAATGTTACCTCCTTCATGCATTGTTGAATTACTCTTCCTTTGTGTCGCTTTTCACTTGGAAAAGCCTTGCCAGCATTTGCATGGTTACTATTTCAATGCATGCTGGAACTGCAAGACCACCAGGATTACATTTACCATACACATCTCATGCCATTGGCCTATTGCAGTACTTATCCCCACTGCTCCTCCTCCTCACGTTGACCATTTGAGCACAGTAATAATTTTTTATGGTTTTTCGTTCACTTTAAGAAAAATCCTTTCATGATGGCTGCCATGCATGCACACACACATGCAGTAGCTATTTGAAAGAATTTCTCTTGAAGCAAACAAAATAAGCAATTCAAAGACAGCCAATGTGCATGTGCATGCATACACAAAGGTCATCTGTTTTTTTTGTTTCAATTTGTTTATTGCATTTTAAATTTCATGCATTTAAACAAGTAACATAGGCAATCATATGCACATTTACAAGGATGAAACAAAACATATAGCATACGGTATCAACCTGACATTTACAGAATTGGGATTTGTGTATGCGCAGCGTTCGAAGTGCCTAAGCAAACAGAGTGTTAACTGTGCATAATAAGACGCAAGTATAAAAGTTCCATTGGTTCAACATTGAAAGACGACGACGTGAGCTAGCTGAGGTGCATCGCCGCTGCCCTCGACCCACCCCGCCCCTCCCACTACTTCTTAACTGCATATTACCTGTGTGTGACGCCATACCTTACTGCTTGAATGATCTAGCTGTGACTTGGATATATGCGTGAGGTGCACAAAGTTTGAGGCCTTGCAGGTTTCATATATTAGCAACTTCCCCCGCGGCAATGTCTGCTTTACTCTATGTTGTCAGCTGACTCTTGTGTCCCATCTGACCCTGAGGGAGCACCCTGTGGTTCCGAATACTCCTGCCAGGAGCTGCGGAAGTCTGCCAGTATTGCATCCCACGCTGCCACCAGCGGCAGTGCACGCAGCCCTATGGTATCTTCGCGATGAAGCGCCGCGCTTTCCACCTGACCCCATCATATTAGGGATTGGAACCAGGCCTTCGCAGCCGGGGGTTCAGGGGACTTCCAACACCTGGTGAGTAGCCGCTTGGCCACAATGAGTCCCAGGTCTATAAATCGAGTTGTGACCTTATTCTTTTTAGACCTTTGGTATCGTCCCAGAAGACATACCTCCCAGGTCCACTCCAACTTACGCTCTGTGCACTGGGCTAAGGACTTAGTGACCGTTTCCCAATAGGTCACAATAGCAGTGCAGGCCCACAACGTGTGTAAGAGGTCTCCACCCACTAGACCACACCTGGGGCATTGGGCATCGTTGCGCCCAAAGTATTGATTGATCTTGGCTGGTGTCATGTAGGCTCTGTGCGTTATGAAATACTGGATGAGGGGGAATCTGGTGTTCCGAGGAATGTATGTGGGTCCCTCTAAGATGGCCCCCCATTCGCGCTCTGACACAATGGTCATCTGTTAATAATTTTTCTTTAGCTTTTTGAAAAATCTTTTCATGATGCCCATTACACTTGCATGCACAAGCAGTGGCCATCAAGGTATAAGAAACTATTGATAAGCAGTCGCGGCTCCTAGAGGGAGTTCTGCCGGGCGGTGACGTGGGGAGGGGGAGGGGCAGGGTGGGGGGTAGGAAAAACCGGAATCCGGCCGACCCGAGGTAAGTTAGCAAATAATTAAATAAAACGAATTTCGTAGCGCGCGCTGCATCGCCAAATGCGATGCAGCGCGTGCTACGAAATTCGTTTTATTTAATTATTTGCTAACTTACCTCGGGTCGGCCGGATTCCGGTTTTTACTACCCCCCACCGTGCCCCTCCCCACGTCACCGCCCGGCGGAACTCCCTCTAGGAGCCGCGACTGTTGATAAGGTAATAGGTTTCATGGGTGAGACACAGTGGCTTGGCCAATGCTTGTTTGGATAAAGTAGACTCTTTTTGCAAAGAGCAGAGTTCGTTTTGACACTAAGTAATGTTGAAAATCAGAAATAGCATATGTTTTTAGACAGGGTATTGATTAGAAATAGTAATACTAACCAAACTTGTGGCTGGGGTGGGGTGGGATGATGCTGACAAAAGCAAAGGGACTCTCAGCCAATTGTTAATATCAAATGTGTAAGCCTGGTTCCACTATGATGATTTATGTTTTTAAGGTTTAAATCAATTACCTTGAATTGTTCAAGTGACATGTCTGTGAATGCCTCACTTTCCCTCCACATCATGGAGTATACAAAATTTTTGTTTGGGTGGATAGATTTATTAGCCGGAGAGGATACCTGGCATGTAATGCTCTGTAGCTTTATGGTTTCTCAGCAATGAAGGTTTTAGATACATACCAGAACGAAATGAGCATTGTATATTGAGCTTACAACCCTAAGGCACCGAATTTATTGATAAAATAGTTCACTTTTCACTGAATATAGTGTTCTAAATAGAGCGGATGCATGTGTAGATCAAAAGCCAGATCTATTGAACAAAGTCTGTATTTGTATATTATCACATTTTGTATTTTTAAATATTATTCTTATGAATTTAGGAATGTTAAACATATTTGTTTCTCCTAATTGAAATTCCAACATCTTTTGAAACCATAAATATTTTTTAAGATAAATGTATGAACTAGTAGCTTTGAACTCTGTTTTGAATAAACGCCCATGATAAGTTTTAAAAACAAAATGCCCTACTTTAATAAAGTAATAATGAAATACACTCGATGGGATCCTAATTGAACCTAAATGTTATCTGTGTCGCATGTGTTAAGGGCAGTAATTGCACTAGCAGAATTTACTAAAAAGTGTGTTTAGACAAAATATCGAGTCCAAAATATCGTTTGGACAAAATATAGTGTCAAGACAATCGGGGACACGAATATCAAGTTTCGATGGGTATGCAAAGTTGTACTATACTTAACTCCACATATATCTACCTTGATGATATATATTTCTTCAAGGGACGTAGATGTGGAATTAAGAATAGTAAATCTATACTTACCTATTTTCGCTTACCTTCTCAATATTTAGATCCTCAATATTTTTGACACAATATTCTGCCCACACAATATTTTTGTCCTCGATATTCTGTCAGTGATCTCTACAAAGACAACAGACATTCCCGTAACCCAATAGCGACTAGACAATAATCACAAACCCAATTGCAATGGCTGCTCAATGTAGGGGTAAGACCAAGAAAGACCGGCCACTGTTCTTCTGGCGGAGCAAATTAGGCACTGTCAGGACATTAGGATGTACTAGGAAATTGGCATTTGGGGGACTAAATTCCAAGATGTGTTCCTTTGAAAATTAAAAGATTTCGCAAAGATTGCTTGATGCACTATGCACTGAAACTTAACAATCTGCAGACAAGAGAGCCATATGAGAGCAAGACACAGACTCGTACTTGTGGGACCTCTCCAGTTTGAGATGCCCCATTCTTCACCATCTGCAATTGAGACATCAGATATTGTGGTGAGACCAAATACACAGCATTCCACTAGCCCAATCTGAAGACTGTGACTACAGTGATAGCTAAAAATCAGCACTCTTGCATCAAGAGAGGAAGGTGAATTTTCACACCTCAAGGTTTAAAACACTTCAACCTGGGAAGCAAGTGATAATGTGGTGTCGATTCTAAAGCCAAGATTCTTGAACAGCGTAACTGCAGCTGAACAACATCCCATCTGGCAAAGTCCAAAGGCAAATGTCCAGTGACAATTAGGTAATCACTGCATGTTGAACCACATATGAAGATTTCCAACTGCCAGCCCACCCTATCTCCCACCTGCCTCTCTGACACTACAGCTTTCTGTAAGCCTCAACCCACACCATTCCCCTCACCATGGCAAACTCCCACTTTTAATGATGCATATATATCTTGCATCCTTCGCGTGCTCCTGCGGTAAGCACTGAAAGATGGTGTACGGGGAACCATTGCTACACAGGTTCCTTTTGTACAAATCACATGCATACCTAACTATCTCATCACTGCCACACACTACCATGATCACTGTCATGTTTGAAAAAGGCTTGAACCACTGGCAACATGGGTGCCGAGAACTTAAGTGCCATAGATGGGTGTCATCTTTGTACTCGAAAACGTAGCATTCATAAAGTAGTATAATGGCAACCAGAAACTGAGCCAAAGCCTTGAAAATATTGTGTAATAGCAACGGTCTCTTGGGTATCTTATTAATAACAGGTCAGACCTGTGTGAAAAAGATGGCAGAGCGTTGAGAAGGAAGGCCCAGTCATTAAAATGTCCAGTGGGCAACTACGTAAGATGGTGTCATTCTCTGTGCCAATAGTCACCCACAGTTCACCAAAATGAATAGTAGATTCTGTCCCCAGTGCAATAATAACCTGACATTCGATTTAACTACATAATCAGTATATTCAACAAAATAAGTAATTTGTACACTAACACTCATTCCATAGTATTTTATGCATTTGGAATTAGGAAATTTGGAGGATAATTTGAATGGTCCAAGTCCAAATTGCAGTTATTTGTAGATGACATTGCTGAAGGAGACACTGAATATTATGCACAAATATTCAAATCATCAGTTAAGAACAACAGACCAACTCAAATATTTGATCATGGCGAGGAACACAAAGGCAATAGTAAACATGAATGAACAGCATGTTTTGTAATTAGATATTTAGACCCTGATTATGAGTACGGTCAGTGGTGGTCCCACCACTGACTCCTCAGCCACCCGGTTACGAGCATGGAGGTCAGAGGGAAAGGCCAACGACACCAGGATCTTGAACCCCACTATGCCTGCACTGTTGTGCGCGCACTGTGTGCCATACACAAACTGGTGCATGACAACAGTACAGGCACGAGAGTGCAGGCACTGCAGTGCGGCCCAGTTGCCTTCAGGCTCTTTCTGTGAGCATAAGCATGCGGGCACACAGCCAGCCTAGTGGTAAACTCCAAATGCAGCAGTCGGGATGCCGCCAACTAGACGGCGTTCTCCCGACTGTCAATGCTGCGGCCTGGCGGTCTGACCGCCAAGCTCATAAGCCTCTTAGTGTAAGGAAGTGCCTCTTTTTGCATGATCACCCCCAAACTTTTAGACTGACGCTGCTAGTTTGGACGGGAGAAAGGAACGAAGGATTGCCCTGCTGACTCCTGAACCTGGCAACAGAAGCTGCACCAACCACTGGACAGCACCTGATGCTCATTGGGATAGCAAAGAGAGGACTGTGCCTGTGGTGTCTAGCTCATGGAAAAGTTGCTCCTGAGCCCCAGAGCAAAGTAGTGACTCCAAGTGTCAGTCTGCTGAACCCCTGTTCCAGGACCAGTGCCATAAAAGCTGAAAAAGGCAATTCTGCCCTCAATAGCCACTTGCAAGGAATCACCATTAACCACAGACGTGCAGTCAAGAAGGCCTCCAACCTGGACTCAAAAGTTGCACTCGTGTCTGCAGGACCCAGGAGAGTTGTCAGAGTATGGATTGGTCACCAAAGAAGGACACTAGCCCTCACCAAAGGCTACCGCTGGACCCACTGTGTCCAGAGATCGGTAGCCCAGCCACAGCTCAAAGAGAACTTCGAGGGAGTCCGACTTCTGTGGCCAAAGTTGCCCCACCTTACCCGTGGACCAATGAATAATCCCAGGAAGGCCCCCATCGACCGCACAGCACCCAGAGAATTGTTCAGCATCCTGCATCCCCAGCATCATATTCCATTCTAATTCCACTCCATTGAAGTCGAAGGTGGTCTTGAAGTAAAGTGTGGAACTGGACTTGAGACTGCTCTGGTGACCAGGTAACTGCCCAACCACTTCTTACTGGCCCTCCTGGTTTTCTCCCTGTTGGAATTGGTCACCCCACTCGGGCCAGAGTAGCTGAACACTACTCTTTCAAACTTTTCAAAAGTTTGTAAACTTTACGGTTACCAATGCTTGTTTGAGCTTTGAACTCAAAAGCTGAGATTTACGTTTTACTTAAAAATCTATATTTCTGAAACCATCTGGTGGATTTTGCTCATCTTGGTGCCTAAAAATCATAAAAATATAATCTATTTTTATAACTTGGTGTTGGATTTCTTTCATGTAGCATGACATTCTTATTTCATTGTGTGGTGCTTGTAACTGCTTTACACTAGTCCCTTTGTTTAAGCCTTTCTGCTCGAAGTCACAGCTACCCAGAGTTAAGCTAGAGGTTTTACAAAAGAGCCTGACTGGACTTAAGATGGTTTAATGAGTGTATTACACGATAAGGTTGCACAACCATAGCATATAATACACCACAATCCTCACATTTAACTAAAAAAACAGTTGATAGTCAAGTTTTACAAACATTGTATATATGTACAACATCACCCACCATTCCATTGCGTCCACTAAATAGCTAACCACCACATTGTTCATGTAAGGTTTACATTCATTTTATGAATACGTCAACTTACATTACACCAACCCTATCCTTAACATGGTGCATGAATAATTGTGTGAATTATTACAAAAATTACGCAAAAATAGGTCAGCTGCATAAATTGTAGTTTTCCTATATCTTCTGTCAAATTATCATGTAAGGGCATACTTTGAAGAGAAAAGTCAGGCAAGTTACCAACAAGAGAATGTTTCTAGCAGAAAATATATCTCTGCTAGTCATTTTCGCATCAATCTAGTGTACTGTAATTAAAAAAATAACAAGAAATTGCATAATGAGAAATGTTGTACATTTTGCAAATTCCACGTAACGTGAAATTTGCGAATCTATTAGCAATACAATGTGAGTAATTAAAATTTCAAGGAGACCTACCCCTATCCACTTTTACATTATTCTAAACTATTTTGCTTATTTAACAAAGTTAAAACTAAATGAATATATTTGGTGATGACATATCCCTAACTCATTTAATCTTGACATTTATTTTGAACTAATTTACAATAATAATCTCACAATTACAATTTGAGATAGTTTTGAGTAAATATATGTTTTTTACATAGTTTAGGATGTGAAGGTTGACCGCTAACACCACTGTATTTTTAAATATCATTAATAACACTGACCATATAATAAATGATTATGATTGCCTACGCCACTGTAGCACTAGGGTTCGTAGGGGTGAAGTGATGTAGTGATAATGCCATGTAGCCTAGGCAATGTACTGGAAGGGCATTGTAAAATGGAGGCTATGTAGTGGAGGTTTATGTTACTACATCGACTACCATTGTAAAGGTAGGTTTTTCATTTATTTGACCACTAATTCAACCACACTACATCGACCCTACTCCACCAGTACATCTACGTTGACTTTTCAATTTTTAAAATTCTAAATTATACTTTTTTCTTAATAATAATTGGGGTCATGTAATTTATGTATTTTTTATTTATTATATGTGTTACCCTAACTTTTAAATAGATTTAATTAATGTATATTTAATTACCCTTTGCCATATTTATTTACTTTATACTTATTTGAATTCAGTAACCTAAACTGTAACTGTTAAAAATATTAAATAATTGTATATTTTTGTCAATTGAATAATATAATGCTAAGCTGTAAAACATTTTTCATTAATTAAAGGCAATAACTTAACCTGAGCCTTAAAATATATTTATTAAATTCATAATGAATTAATCCCATATACTTGTACTTACCCTTAAATGTATTTTCTTAATATGTGTATGTATTGTTATTATTATTATTATTATTATTATTATTATCATTATTATTATTGTTGTTATTATTATTATTATTGTTGTTAATATTATTATTGTTGTTGTTGCTACTGTTATTATTATTATTTTTTTATTTATTATTTGAATTTAATAACCTAAGTTACAATTTCAAATATGTAGAATTATTATTCTGGGTGGGAATCCTCTTTTCATTTTCACATACTTTCAAGTTTGGGGTGGCAATTCTCTTTTCTAGCGCTCAGTAATCTATTTTAAATTAAATGTTAATAATATATATCAGCTCCATTTATTATTGTATTACTTTGAATGTATTATTATATCTAATTAGATGTATAATCATTTTTTGGTGAATCTAATCTCTTATTTAGTTACTTACTTTTGACAATTCAGTGGCCAGTGATTTGTTTTTATCGTTCTTTATTAAGATTTTTCCAAGAACTTAACAAACAGTGATCACGGGTCTTAATCATTAGGTTAATCTTTTACAGACATACTTGCAGTACAATAACAGTTATTGTTGTATTAAAAGTTTAGGAGCTGCCCGCTTGCCACTGGGAATTCTGCAGGAGCCTCTCGTGAGGCCTGGAGGTCCCCCACGTGACATAGCATGTTGTGGGTCAAGGAGGTCTCAAGTCACAGTCCTCTTCCAGACTCAGCCGCAGCATGTCACATCCCGGGACCTGCATGCCCCTGCCCGCTTGTCAGCACGCCTGTGCCCATTGTCTAACATAGTTTTTTCCATGCCACCACCGATGGCACAGAGGAAGCCTTTAAATACATTGCTATCGCTCATTGCGCCAACGCCAGATCTATGAGCTTGTCCCCGCCTTGTCCATCTTGGGGTGAAGCATCAAGCCCAGCATACAGGTCTTGGGTCTGTGTTGCCAGCTTGTTACTTGTGTGAGGTTTGTGCAAACTGTAGTCCAAAAAGGATGCAGCGTTGCACACGGCCATGTCATGTGGTAGAAGTATGCTTTCTCCCAATCTACATCTGGGACATTCATGTGACGTCGTAGCAAACATTCTATGTAGGCGCCCAGAGGTGAGATATGTTCGGTGTACATCATTGAATTGTAGTAGTTTCATGCACTTATTCCTCCAGACATGCGGGATGAGTCCCGTGACCTAATTCCAGCCCGGGTCCGTCAGGGCTACTTGTAAGTCTTGGCTTTATCTGTCTTTTAGGTGAAGTAGTGTCGGAATCACTGCCTGATTCAGTACTGCATACATGCTGGTGATGTAATGGCGTTTCAAGCTCCATGTCAACTGCACCAGCTGTGCAGGGTCAACCACGCGCTCCCTATCCGAGCCCCCTCACGCATCTTTATTGCTCCCTTAAGTGCAGGGTGAGTCAGGAATTACCCCGGCAGTAGGTTATACACTTTGTGGAGATCGTTGAATGAAAGGGAAGTCCCTTCCGCAAACAACCGGCCCAACTAAGTCATTGAGGCACGGCTCCACAATGACCGGGGTGCCGTGATCCCAACCCTAACGAAGGCTGGCAAACCCCACAGTGGAAAATATGGCAAGCATGCCGTTCCCTGCATCATTGGCCCTGGTAATGCATCCAGCAGTTCCAGGCCACCCGTAGCAGGAGTGGTGGTCGGTCTGTACCCGGGATCATCCCCAACACGTTCCTGAGGACATCTTTCATCCGGGGCCAGAGGTAGCACGTGTCCGGTAATGCGTCCTGTACCAAACATGTTATTACCCACTTTCACTGACATGTACCTGGCATGTGACACACACAGTTCATTCAGTGCAACGCGCCTTCGGCCTGCAGCCGAAATGAGAATGGAGAGTCAGGTGTTCAGGTCCCAGATCACAGCGCAGGATAGGAGTAGAGGCAATTTGGCAAACATGTACACAAGCCATGGCATGACCATCCTTTTCCCAGTGTGACATGTCCCATGGGGGACAGCGGTAATGACCACTAGAACGTCAATGATGCATGAAGTGGCCACTTTGCCCAGATTGCCCTTCCGAAGGTCTGAGTTGCCCCACCTTACCCGTGGACCAATGAATAATCCCAGGAAGGCCCCCGTCGACCGCACAGCACCCAGAGAATTGTTCAGCATCCTGCATCCCCAGCATCATATTCCATTCTAATTCCACTCCATTGAAGTCGAAGGTGGTCTTGAAGTAAAGTGTGGAACTGGACTTGAGACTGCTCTGGTGACCAGGTAACTGCCCAACCACTTCTTACTGGCCCTCCTGGTTTTCTCCCTGTTGGAATTGGTCACCCCACTCGGGCCAGAGTAGCTGAACACTACTCTTTCAAACTTTTCAAAAGTTTGTAAACTTTACGGTTACCAATGCTTGTTTGCGCTTTGAACTCAAAAGCTGAGATTTACGTTTTACTTAAAAATCTATATTTCTGAAACCATCTGGTGGATTTTGCTCATCTTGGTGCCTAAAAAATCATAAAAATATAATCTATTTTTATAACTTGGTGTTGGATTTCTTTCATGTAGCATGACATTCTTATTTCATTGTGTGGTGCTTGTAACTGCTTTACACTAGTCCCTTTGTTTAAGCCTTTCTGCTTGAAGTCACAGCTACCCAGAGTTAAGCTAGAGGTTTTACAAAAGAGCCTGACTGGACTTAAGATGGTTTAATGAGTGTATTACACGATAAGGTTGCACAACCATAGCATATAATACACCACAATCCTCACATTTAACTAAAAAAAACAGTTGATAGTCAAGTTTTACAAACATTGTATATATGTACAACATCACCCACCATTCCATTGCGTCCACTAAATAGCTAACCACCACATTGTTCATGTAAGGTTTACATTCATTTTATGAATACGTCAACTTACATTACACCAACCCTATCCTTAACATGGTGCATGAATAATTGTGTGAATTATTACAAAAATTACGCAAAAATAGGTCAGCTGCATAAATTGTAGTTTTCCTATATCTTCTGTCAAATTATCATGTAAGGGCATACTTTGAAGAGAAAAGTCAGGCAAGTTACCAACAAGAGAATGTTTCTAGCAGAAAATATATCTCTGCTAGTCATTTTCGCATCAATCTAGTGTACTGTAATTAAAAAAATAACAAGAAATTGCATAATGAGAAATGTTGTACATTTTGCAAATTCCACGTAACGTGAAATTTGCGAATCTATTAGCAATACAATGTGAGTAATTAAAATTTCAAGGAGACCTACCCCTATCCACTTTTACATTATTCTAAACTATTTTGCTTATTTAACAAAGTTAAAACTAAATGAATATATTTGGTGATGACATATCCCTAACTCATTTAATCTTGACATTTATTTTGAACTAATTTACAATAATAATCTCACAATTACAATTTGAGATAGTTTTGAGTAAATATATGTTTTTTACATAGTTTAGGATGTGAAGGTTGACCGCTAACACCACTGTATTTTTAAATATCATTAATAACACTGACCATATAATAAATGATTATGATTGCCTACGCCACTGTAGCACTGGGGTTCGTAGGGGTGAAGTGATGTAGTGATAATGCCATGTAGCCTAGGCAATGTACTGGAAGGGCATTGTAAAATGGAGGCTATGTAGTGGAGGTTTATGTTACTACATCGACTACCATTGTAAAGGTAGGTTTTTCATTTATTTGACCACTAATTCAACCACACTACATCGACCCTACTCCACCAGTACATCTACGTTGACTTTTCAATTTTTAAAATTCTAAATTATACTTTTTTCTTAATAATAATTGGGGTCATGTAATTTATGTATTTTTTATTTATTATATGTGTTACCCTAACTTTTAAATAGATTTAATTAATGTATATTTAATTACCCTTTGCCATATTTATTTACTTTATACTTATTTGAATTCAGTAACCTAAACTGTAACTGTTAAAAATATTAAATAATTGTATATTTTTGTCAATTGAATAATATAATGCTAAGCTGTAAAACATTTTTCATTAATTAAAGGCAATAACTTAACCTGAGCCTTAAAATATATTTATTAAATTCATAATGAATTAATCCCATATACTTGTACTTACCCTTAAATGTATTTTCTTAATATGTGTATGTATTGTTATTATTATTATTATTATTATTATTATCATTATTATTATTGTTGTTATTATTATTATTATTGTTGTTAATATTATTATTGTTGTTGTTGCTACTGTTATTATTATTATTTTTTTATTTATTATTTGAATTTAATAACCTAAGTTACAATTTCAAATATGTAGAATTATTATTCTGGGTGGGAATCCTCTTTTCATTTTCACATACTTTCAAGTTTGGGGTGGCAATTCTCTTTTCTAGCGCTCAGTAATTTATTTTAAATTAAATGTTAATAATATATATCAGCTCCATTTATTATTGTATTACTTTGAATGTATTATTATATCTAATTAGATGTATAATCATTTTTTGGTGAATCTAATCTCTTATTTAGTTACTTACTTTTGACAATTCAGTGGCCAGTGATTTGTTTTTATCGTTCTTTATTAAGATTTTTCCAAGAACTTAACAAACAGTGATCACGGGTCTTAATCATTAGGTTAATCTTTTACAGACATACTTGCAGTACAATAACAGTTATTGTTGTATTAAAAGTTTAGGAGCTGCCCGCTTGCCACTGGGAATTCTGCAGGGAGCCTCTCGTGAGGCCTGGAGGTCCCCCACGTGACATAGCATGTTGTGGGTCAAGGAGGTCTCAAGTCACAGTCCTCTTCCAGACTCAGCCGCAGCATGTCACATCCCGGGACCTGCATGCCCCTGCCCGCTTGTCAGCACGCCTGTGCCCATTGTCTAACATAGTTTTTTCCATGCCACCACCGATGGCACAGAGGAAGCCTTTAAATACATTGCTATCGCTCATTGCGCCAACGCCAGATCTATGAGCTTGTCCCCGCCTTGTCCATCTTGGGGTGAAGCATCAAGCCCAGCATACAGGTCTTGGGTCTGTGTTGCCAGCTTGTTACTTGTGTGAGGTTTGTGCAAACTGTAGTCCAAAAAGGATGCAGCGTTGCACACGGCCATGTCATGTGGTAGAAGTATGCTTTCTCCCAATCTACATCTGGGACATTCATGTGACGTCGTAGCAAACATTCTATGTAGGCGCCCAGAGGTGAGATATGTTCGGTGTACATCATTGAATTGTAGTAGTTTCATGCACTTATTCCTCCAGACATGCGGGATGAGTCCCGTGACCTAATTCCAGCCCGGGTCCGTCAGGGCTACTTGTAAGTCTTGGCTTTATCTGTCTTTTAGGTGAAGTAGTGTCGGAATCACTGCCTGATTCAGTACTGCATACATGCTGGTGATGTAATGGCGTTTCAAGCTCCATGTCAACTGCACCAGCTGTGCAGGGTCAACCACGCGCTCCCTATCCGAGCCCCCTCACGCATCTTTATTGCTCCCTTAAGTGCAGGGTGAGTCAGGAATTACCCCGGCAGTAGGTTATACACTTTGTGGAGATCGTTGAATGAAAGGGAAGTCCCTTCCGCAAACAACCGGCCCAACTAAGTCATTGAGGTACGGCTCCACAATGACCGGGGTGCCGTGATCCCAACCCTAACGAAGGCTGGCAAACCCCACAGTGGAAAATATGGCAAGCATGCCGTTCCCTGCATCATTGGCCCTGGTAATGCATCCAGCAGTTCCAGGCCACCCGTAGCAGGAGTGGTGGTCGGTCTGTACCCGGGATCATCCCCAACACGTTCCTGAGGACATCTTTCATCCGGGGCCAGAGGTAGCACGTGTCCGGTAATGCATCCTGTACCAAACATGTTATTACCCACTGTCACTGACATGTACCTGGCATGTGACACACACAGTTCATTCAGTGCAACGCGCCTTCGGCCTGCAGCCGAAATGAGAATGGAGAGTCAGGTGTTCAGGTCCCAGATCACAGCGCAGGATAGGAGTAGAGGCAATTTGGCAAACATGTACACAAGCCATGGCATGACCATCCTTTTCCCAGTGTGACATGTCCCATGGGGGACAGCGGTAATGACCACTAGAACGTCAATGATGCATGAAGTGGCCACTTTGCCCAGATTGCCCTTCCGAAGGTCTGACTGGTCTCTGTATATCTAGACTCCCAGATATCGAAAAGTTTGGCAAGCAATAGGCACACCGAAATGCCTAGCCTCAGCTGGAGGATCTGACCCACAATCCATCAGCGGGACGAGTCATGACTTTGAGGCGTTCATGCGCAGACCCAAAACCTCCCCAAATGAGGTCAACAGACGCATAATGGATGGCAACCCAGTGACAGCGTCCTTCAAATATATCAGGATGTCACCTGCGCAAAGTAAAATGATGAGACTCTGCCCATCTATTGTCAGTCCAAAGCCCTCCAGTAGCATTCTGCATGCCAGTGGTTCCATGACAAGTGCGAACAAGAGTGGCGCCAGCGGGCAACCCTGTGGGGACCCCTGTATATCTGCCACCGGTCTGAGTATTCACGACCAATCTGTACTCTCGCTTTTGGGTCTGAATATAGCACCGAAATACAGGCAACTAGGTCATTTCCAAGCCCCATGCGACATAGGACTGCAAACAAATAGACCCACAATATGCTGTTATGGCCTTTTCCAATTCCACCAACACTGCTGCCGCTTGGTGGAATCCAGCCAGCAGTGCTTCCATTAAGTGGAATAAGCGCAGTATGTTCGGGAAGGTGCTTCTCCCTAGGACTAACCAGCTCTGGTCTGGGTGAACCAGGGATGGCAAATGAGAGAGGATCTTATTTGCTACAATGTTCTCTTAGATCTTGCAATCTAAGTTGAAGAGAAACAGGGGCCTGTATGCACTCCTATCTATTGGGTCTCCCCCTCACTTCGGTATCATAGCAATAACAGCTTCTCGCGAGGTCTCTGGCAGACAGACAGCTTTGCGTGCTGCTGCATGCATTTTAACAAGAGGATTGAGCAGTTCCACTTGGTTACTTTATAGAATCTGAGCAGGAGCCCATCGCTGCCGAGTATCTTCCCGCTGTCATCAGTTTCATCTTGCACCTCCGTGATAGGACCTTTCATTTGAAATCTAGCCTCTGGGGTCAGCATGGTCAGCATGGAGTGTCGGCCAAATAGTAGGCAAGGCGCTGTCCTTGCACCTCTTCGTTCAGGCCATACAGGGACTGATAATAACCCAAGAATACCACCACAATGTCACCTTGTCTGGATACTAAGGGGCTCATTATGATAACGGGCGGATCGCCACCGCCCATATGGCGGTGGCGATCCGCCCGCCATTTCCCACCGCCCGCCTCACATTTCCCCACCGCCATATTAGTATGGCGGTGGGGACCCAGGCAGACGGAAAGACCGTCCGCCGGTTTTCCGCCGGTAGGCAATCCGCCCCATTGCCTACCGGGCGGAAAAGGCCTGGAATATGGAGGTGGTGCCATATTAGGATGATGGCGGTCACATGCCTTTCCATGTCGGAGACTCCGCCATGGAAAGGCATGCGGAGAATGCCTTTGGGGGCCCGTTGCGGGCCCCCTGGGGGGTGGGGGGCTGCACCATGGTACCCCCCAACATTGGCATGCACAAGGTGGCAGGCACCGCGCGGTGCCTGCCACCTTGTGCATGCCAATGCACACAGTGCATTCCCAGCATTGTGGTGGGCGGTGCTGTGCGCACCGCCCGCCACAATGCTGGGAATGGAGGATGCCACCGCCACGGTGGCGGTGGCATCCTAATCGCTGGTGCGGGACTGCCGCACCACTGGCGGCCGGTCCCAGCACCGCTAGGGTGGAAGGCGGACGGAAGTCCGCCCGCCATCCTAATAGGCCCCATAGTGTCTGTCTGGGTGGCAGATGGCTGTGATGGTGTGACAACCCCCCTCCGCGCAGGCGGCCTGCATGATCCCAATCAACTTAAGTCCTCGACAGGTATTCCCAATAGTTGTGAAGAGCTAGCTTAGGACCTATGTCGGCATGTTCTCGTCTGAGCCGGGTCAGGTCGTGGCGGACCTCTGTCTCAATAACTGCATGTATTTCCAGACTCTTGAGCTCTCTCTCCACTCGGTCCAGTTGGGTTTGCAATGAAAACCTTACCCCTCTTAAGGTCTTGAGGGCCAAATTGAACTGGTCAGTTGATTGTGCCAAAGCATTTGAAGTGGTTAAAGGTAACATAGCCAAGATGCCAACACTGGTGCATTTTGATACTTCCAAGAAAACATACCTAACCACTGATGCAAGCTTAAGGAGAGAGTGGCCACGTTTGCTTCCCGTTCCCTTCGGGGGCGGAGGAGAGCTATTCTGTGGTGGAGCGTGAAACCCTGGCCTGTGTGTGGGTGGTGCACTATTTTAAGTTTTTCTTGTGGGGGCTACCATTTGTGTTGAGAACTGATCAAAAACCACTGGTTCAGTTATTAGGTTGTAAGAACATCGACACCACCACGCCTCGTATCAAAAGGTGGGCGAAGAGTATGATTGAGTTTCATTACCATGTTGAGTATCAGCCGGGTGCTAGAAATGTACCAGCAGATTGCCTTTCCAGATTACCTGTTGAGAGAGAAGGTGAGTTAGATGTGGTTGATCACCAGATCAGTTGGGTCATGGAGCCAGCCATCTGTAAAGTTGAGTGGGAGGAAAAAGCTGAGTGTGATGCAGTCATGAAGGAAGTGATACAATTTGTGGTGGCAGGTTGGCCTGTTCTGAAGTACATTTCTGAGGAGACCAAACCTTTTTGGGTGGTCAAGGAGGAATTGAGCATTATTCAAGGGGAGCTGTACCATGGGGAATGGATAATTCCTCCTTCAGGTTTATGGGAAAAGATTGTCAGCTTGGCTCATGAGGGACATCTTGGGAGGAATTTAACCAAGTCCATGGTGAGGGAATGTTATTGGTGGTCGGGTGTAGATAGACAATTCGAGAATGTGGTCAAAGAATGTATACAGTTTTCGGGTAGTGATAAAACCCGGTCGGTGAGGACGGCTCCCTTGTCCCCTGTTGAGATTCCATCTGAACCCTGGAACAAGTTGGGGTTAGATATAATGGGCCCGTTTGAGCTGCTGGCTACTTTGGTTTGTGTTGGTTCTAGTGGACTACACCTCCAAGTGGGTTACAGCTAGATGTGTGAGTTCTGTCACCACCAAACATGTAACTGAATTTTTGCACGAAGTGTTCACTTGTGATGGTGTGCCGAAGACTATCATCACTGACAACGGGGTGCAATTCGCAACTATTAAAATGAAGGAGTTTCTGTAGTGGGAGTGGATGATGGTAGTGTGTGGAGCATGTCTTGCTTGGCAAGGAGTAGAACTGGGGGTGCACCCAGGGTGGATGGTGGTGATGGATATAATGGAGACGACAACGATGGAGGTGATGAGGATAAAGGGGTCGCTGGTGGTGTGTCTCCTCAAACTGGTATTCGCTGTGGTCACCGTGATGTCAGGAGACCCAAACACCTGGATCAATATGTTTGATGCTTTGTACCATTGCACATCGGTATTTTTATACAGTTGCATATCGTTTCCTTGGTAGGCATGATATCTATCTTTAAGGTGGCTATTGATTGTATTCAGGTCATTGTATATTTTACTCTCATGCTTTTGTCCTATGTTGGTTTCTGGTGTTTTCTCTTTTTCTGTTCTGGCGTGAGAGGAACTGTGGAGGCAGTACTGTTTATACTGGTGGATATTGAAAGAAGATTTTGGATTCATCATTGCGTCTATTGTACTTCTTATAAGAAACTATATCTGTCCCCATGAGGAGGGCCAATGTGAATAAAGTTCTGACTTTTGACATGTAAGCTGAGGAGTTGTTAGCCATGTTAGATTCCTGGAGGTGTCGGAAAGCACTGCTAATGGACTCAGAAAGCACCTCCAATGGATGACTTTCCAGCTGCGGGCTATTTGGTTTTCAGATCTTTTTTAGCTCCACTAGGACAGAATCCCTGTAGAATGTTGCATGAAGGTGCAAATCTCAGGAAAGTGAGGCTTTTACTATATCTCCAATTTACAGGATGGTTTCTCTATGCATCACTGATTTAATCTTAGCGTAAACCTTTGGTGTGAAATTGAAATTAAAATACAACTTTTACATCGCCCTCGCATGAACGTGAAGAGAACACCTTACATTTTAGCAATCAAAGATGTATTTTGTGTTAAAGGATATGCCTAATTCGGAGAGCATCCAAAACCAAAACAAATGAAGTGATTTGTCTGGCAATAAACCAAAGTCCAGATGCCGGTGTTTAAAGTTGTGTTCTGTCCTACTGAGCGGGATCGTCTACCACTGCCTAATACGTATAATTTTGTAGTTGGGTGAATGCCAAGTAAAGTCTCCAATATGGTATTTACTTTTACTGGAAAAGAAGAAAAGACTTTGAAATATTACAAAAAGAATGCTCTTGACCATTATCGACCCTAGACAGATATCCTAGCCGTGTTCAAATTTTAAAATAAAATTTCAATGTTCAAACCTGCAAATTGTTCACTTTTAATGTCAGAATACTTACCCTCACAACTCTAGAATATAACCTAACATTATTTGGTTTTATCAATGGGACCTAAACATTGTAGATTAAATTAATAGTTAGGATTCATCAAGAAGAAGATACACTTAGTTAAACATTTGAGAAGGGAATGGAGCAGCGGATCAGGCCCCAAAATCGCCATTTGGCAAGCAACCCATAGATGGTCCACCCATCCTGCTGCTAATAAAACCTCAAGAGGTCAATGGGAAAAACCATTCCTTCCTTTTTTAAGTATTATTACGTCTTTTTGGATAATGTAATTTCAGGGTTCAAGGAAAGCTCTACTCCTACCTTCGTATGGCGAATTCAGGAGCAGACATTTAGGCAGTAGCATTGTCTAGAATAACCATAATCCTCGGGAATCCACGCACGTCACATCTAAGCATCATATTTTGCTCATCCCTGTTTGTTGAGGGATGCGTAGTTGTGCCATCCTACTGTGAGAATTAGTTTCATTTTGCTTTGACCTTCTCAATTGCAGCACTACATGCACTCTAATAAAATAAAAAGTGCCAATAGGCACGGATATACTTTAAAATGGCAAAATGACAGTTAAATCAATTCCCGCATTATTATTTTTGAAGGGAACTTTCTTAAATATCAACATTTTTCTTGAAATAGGAGTCATATTGCACTTTCAAGTGTCTGTCAGAGGTTTTGTGTGGCCCAGGTCATGAAATTCATGCAGGCCGGCTCTACTTTTCCTACTAGGGTAGCTGAAAAAATGGCGTCTAGAGAAACAGTTTTTTTCCAGTTAGCTCTGGCCATTGGCACCACCTAATGATGCCCACTCTATGCTGCCTCATTATTATGTAACAGGACATGCCTGCTTTCAGTTCTTTAAATATAGAGAGTATTTTTAGCACAGCACAGTGCAGAAACTAAACTTGATGCAGTGGTTTGGAAGAAAGCAGAAATGGCCTCCTGCTGCTGTGATACTCTGTGCTGTCGCACAAACAGGCTGCCTAACACCATGTCCTATTTATCAAAAGAGGGGGACTCTAGGAGCTATTCTAAAAGGTCCGGTGACCCGTGCTCCCGAAATTAAACTTATACCAAGGGGAGTCACCGTTTCTGAGTGGAGATGGAGAGAAGGGAAGTAGGGGGTACTCTTGTCGTGTGTAGCACACGACAAGTGTACCCCCTGCTTCCCTTCTCTCCATCTCCACTCAGGAACGGTGACTCCCTTTGGTATATGCCTAAAACCATGCACAGCCTTTTCACTGTGGTGCAGAGGTGTGCTTGTGATGTCTAGCATAGACTTTTTAGTGGACGCATATCCTTCCAGTACTAAATCCTATGCCTAGACAAATTCAAATACATTCCACACATTGGATATGTTCTGTACAGTGAAACAGGCATGCAATGTGTGAAATGTTCAAAGAAATACAAATATTTCTCTATGTTAGCTTTAAGGAAGCACTACTTTTTGACACAAAGCCTGGTCTGACTATCTTAGTGCTTCAGGATTTTTGTCAAAGACTATTGGTGTTTGTGGTGATCTACTTACTTCACACCCGTATAATGCCCCCATTGCCACAAAGTGGCGCACAGCAACGTAATGCAGTGCAAAGCGCTATTTGTGCCAAGAAAACGGCATCATTCCATCACAAAATGCCTTTTGTGTTGAAAAGTATATACCCTTGTGCCACTTTGAATGACCTTACGCTGGCACAAATTTTTAATAAATCTGCCCCATAGTTCCTTGCAGGAGAAAAGAACACAGACTGCCCTCCTCTTGTGACCGCCCTGCTTGTGACAGCCCTGGACTTTCACTCTTACTCGCCAGGTACTTTGTTCCCACAAATTTTTACATTTTAATTTTATTTTGATAAACATACTCTACTCTTTGATCCAGTATCTTCGACATATTTAAGCATCTTTATGCAGCAGGTGACAACCTACAAAATGCTGAAATAAATGATGTCAAATGTAAATGAGATCAATGAGGGTGAGCTTGTCATTGACCTTTGCAGGGAATGTCAATGACTTCAATTTATCTTTAGAAAGACAAACAACTTTGAACTGTCTGAAAGGTGATCTTGCTTTTTTCACAAGAAAAGCTTTTCCTACAAGTCAATGATGAGCAACAACAAATGGGTCATTCATATATAATATAAAGCTGGTAGAATTTTTATCCTAAATCATGACTTATGCACTCATTACAAACAGTAATGCTAGATGTGACATTTATCGCACCTGAGAAATAAGGATACCAGGTGGTACATTATTTATAGGGTGCAATAAATAGCACCCATTACGAGTTTTTCCCTTAACTACTGCACACATCGGTAATTGTTGGCCATATCATGATGATCGCCGTAGAGTCGGGGGCCAGATGTACAACGTGATTTTGCATGCGCAAACGGGTTTGCGAGCCCGTTTGCGCATGCAAAATCACTGTTGGCCTTGTACAATTCCTAAATAGCGAGTCGCAATTTATTTGCGACTCGCTATTTAGGAATTGCGAGTCGCAATTAGGAAGGGGCGTTCCCTTCCTAATTGCGTCCGCAATGCTATGTGTGAATGTTTTGTGACCGCAATTGCGGTCGCAAAACACTCGCAAATTACCACCCTCTTCAAGAGGGTGGTAATGCAGTCGCAATTTGAAAGGGGTCCCCAGGGGATCCCTTCCACTATGTGGCTGTCTCTAAAAATATTTTTTAAGGGCAGGCAGTGGTCCTAGGACCACTGCCTGCCCTTAAAAAATGAAACGAAAATGTTTCATTTTTCTTTTTTTTAAATGCATCCCGTTTTCCTTTCAGGAAAACGGGCTGCATTTTTTAAAAAAAAGCTGCTTTATTAAAAAGCAGTCCCAGACATGGTGGTCTGCTGAGCCCAGCAGGCCACCATCCCTGGGAGGGCTGGCATTCCCAATGGGCTCGCAAATTGCGAGAGGCTCATCAATATTAATGAGCCTCGCAATTTGCGACCCCATTGGGAATCGGGAAACAGTGTAATAACACTGTTGTACATTGCATTTAGCGCCTCGCTATTTGCGACTCGCAATGAGTCGCAAATTGCGAGGCGCTAAATGAAAGGGTCGTACATCTGGCCCCAAATTCTTAAAAAGTTGAATGATTTTTTTGAAAAGATGAAATTCTTGAAAAGTTGGATGATGACAGTAGGCTAGTAGTAGATGAAATTAAAATTTTGCCTGCAAAGTTATGTAAAGTGTTCGAGCTTTCAAATTCACTAAGGATGTAAAGCTATGTAAACTTTGCATGAGGGAAGAGTTCTCTTGCATGAACTACTAGCAAAATAATTTTTTCACCACAAGTGATATTGTGTTGAGATTTTTTTCCATGAACGTGGTCTTGCAGATTTTGTTCCACAGTACTTCATCTTGCTATCTATGGGCCCGATTCACAGAACTAACTTAAGACAAAATCCTAAACTTACTACCATTTTGGTATTCACAGAAGGCACTTACTCATTTTGGTATTCACAGAAGGCACTTACTCATTTTGGTATTCACAGTAGGCACTTACTCATCAATGAGTAAGTGCCTTCTGTGAATACCAAAATGAGTAAGTGCCTTCTGTGAATACCAAAATGAGTAAGTGCCTTCTGTGAATACCAAAATGGTAGTAAGTTTAGGATTTTGTCTTAAGTTAGTTCTGTGAATCGGGCCCATAGTTTTTCAATGCCAACACTTGCACAAGCATCTGTGTGAGCCAGACTTTCAACTAGGCCGAAATGGAGACCGTGGTTAAGTATGGTGCAAAGCGCAGAAGTGACACTTGGGGGAATGCTCTCTCCTGTGCCTGGGCAGCAGGACCAACATTGTTTTTCTCTACCACACCAGTGTCCTTCTCTTCCATCCACCTTTGTCACTCGCTGATGCATCTGTGGATTATCACTGGCGTGAGATCAATGTTGAAGGCACAATAGCCATTAATGGACAGGCCTGATGGGCACTCTGTCACTCAGGCACTGCCAGTTGAGCCGAACTGAAAGTGCCAGTGTGCAGGTCAGGAAATCACGGAATTTACAAAAGGCCCACACAGTGGCCCTTTCAAGCCAGCTCATTTGGCTGTGCCATGGTGATAGAGTGACTGAAAGGTAAGTCCAGAAATCGCAGTAGTACTTCACTTTTATTGGTAGTGGTCCGCCACATGTAGTGTGTGTGTGCATGGGCATGTGTGGCCAAGGCCACTGGAATGTCAAATTGCAACCCCCAATGACTGCACAGCGAAGCTTGTTACAGACGTAACAGAGTAATGTGGGTTTGGAGCAAATGCTACACCCCAAAATATTACCTCAACTGCACGCCCTTGGGTTGATGGATCAGAGACAGTTTTAAACCTCAATTTCATGAGTTAAGGCACCCCACAATATATTAAAAATACAATCAATTCAAGGGCTGCTCAATAACTGAGTTCTAGATCAGAAATTACATTTAAAAGTTGTATTACAAATTCAAAAAGTTGAGATGCAGAGATCATACATATGAAATGCAAAAGTCAATGTGACGAAGGTTCTTTGTAAATGGGGCATGCAGAATAAGTGTGGAGTCAGGAAAATTCAAAGTCCCAATAAGCAGTAAAATTAATAGAGAAACAGATAGCGTCCCTATCAGCATCGGAAAGTCTTCTGTCTTACCTTCAAACTCAGGGGTTTATATAGGAAATCTTCTCATAAACTAACATTAATTCTGCAGAATCATTGTGGTGTGAGCAAAAATACGAAATTCTTAGCAAATCAGAGCACAACTTTATAAAGTGTCATATTGCCTTAGCACCTAAGCACTATCCCACTACAAGAATATTGATTCTGCCCACTCTATGCTAATGTCATCCGGAGATGGCAGGACAAAGAATTTACATGAAAAACAGCAAACTGTTATGAATCAATAGGGTACCAGGAGCTAGTGGAATGACCTTGATAAAAGAAAAATTATTATGACCATGTTGGAAATTTTTCATTAAGAACAGCAAAAACAACGTCATTGGAAATAAACAAACATGACTCTGCTTGACCGTGTGTTGCAGAAATAATGAACAGTGAAATGCACAGGGTGAGATATCCATTTCCCACTAATCTGGGGACCCAGTGAGGCTGACACAAATATAAAATCAATACTCAAAAAGCAAACTCTCCCCATGAAAGCTGGGCAGATAAATTACTGACTGAAGCACAGAAGTGACTGGAGGCGACAACCTAGTGCTACACAAAATTCATTTAACCAATTACTAAATGCCTTGAAGTTGAGTAGGCCATACATAAACATCCCACATTCATTACTCACTAGAGTAATCTGACTCCAGACTGGCTGATATATGAAAACTCCTGACTCTTAGTTAAGGATGTCATTTCCATAATGAGAGCTAAGGAAGCAACCTTTACGCAACACCAAGGAATGCAAAGTTCCAAGGAGAGGGCTGAAAAATTGCCTTTTAATTACTCTGTAGGGAGCATTTGAGAGAAAAAAATTATATTTTGGCTGGAGCAGTGAACAAACTTGCATCTTCCCTGATCTAAGGGGCAGTTTTATTATTTTTTAACGCAATGCAGTGCAGCAATTAAAGTTGTTGCACTGTGTTGTGCAAAGTAGAGAAAGCAGCACTGAGCCTTATTTATTACAAAAATGGCTTGAAGCTGTTTACTACTCCTGTGCTGACACACAGACTTGCTATCACCATGAATAAGATTTACACCATTATGCACAGAAGTGAGTATGTTGTTTATCATAGGATTTATACTGGAAGGACAAATTCCTATGCCTTTACATATTCTTAAACATTCTACACATATTATGTGTGCTATAGAATGTGTGAAATGTTTGGAGAAATTAACAGATTTCTTCTTAGCGCCAGCTACAAAGAGGCATTATTTTTTATGTAAAGCCTGGTATGGCTATATTAGTAGATCAGATTTAAGGCCTGATATATATGTTGACAGAAAGGGAACTCCATCTCAGCAGTGACTGAGTTCCCTCCCCATCAACATAGTGGTCTGCTCGCCCAGTTTAATTTTGGGGGGACCATCACTTTGACCACGACGGAGACTACTCCATCTCCGCTGTGGCCAAACTTCTCCAACGGCCCTAGAGAGTAAGGGCCATCGGAGAAATGGCTACATGTCTACCAGCCCAATTTCGATGGAATTTTTACTGTCTGTCACTGTAGTAAAATGAAAATAATACCCCCCACACCTTCACCCCTCCGCCATGGGAGAAGACTCCCATTGTCAGAGGAGCATTATATTTTTATTTTGGAAAATAAAAATCCCGTCTTGGGATTTTTTTTTCTTCAAAATAAAAAATAATATTGTTTGATGTAGGGTTGTGTCATGTTGATGCAACCCTGCACCAAACAGTGAAATGACGGCTGTTCCTTCCAGTGCTTTAAAAATGACCACCAGCTTAGCGGTCATTTATAAATTTGGTGGGCAACGGAGGTATTTACTCCATCACCCTTGCGGAAGAATGGCCCAACCGCCAAAGTATAAATCATGCTCATAGTGCCAAACATTATGGGGCATATGTACAAGGAAGTGTACAAGACAGCACACATGGAAAAAGCAAAAACGAGGAGAAATAAAGCATTTCTCCTCGTTTCGCCAACTTAAGACCAGGTTTTTCCTGGTCTTATTTTTGGTGCTGCCTCCTATTTAAACTGCCCTTATAAATAGGGGGCAGCGTCAAAAACAATGGGTGTTGCGGTGGAACGCCCGCTGCAACACACACTGCCCACCCCTTTCACGTTAAGCATAGTGCGAACGGGGGCCTTATTTACAAGGCAGCGTTAATCCACATTAAGTGGCTTAAAGCTGCCTTGTAAATAAGGCGAGGCCCCTATCGCCACCACAACGTCACTGAAAGTGACGTTGTGATGGCGATAGGGGCTTGTACATATGCCCCTATGTATGTTGGCACTAATCTCTCCAAGTTACACCTGAGTAATGCTCCCTTGACGTAAAGTGGCACAAAAAGCCATTTGCCCAGAGAAAAGGGCACATTTCCAACACAAAATACCTTGTGCGCTATGAAGTAAATACCATTGCAAGAGTTTGGGTCACCTTGTGTGACTTTGACCCAACCCAAACATTAGTAAATCTGACAGAGTGCTACTTCTTTTAAAAGAAATCCCCCCTCATGACAGCAGCTGCACTCTGTTTTCTTTATGTGACATGCTTGCTTGACCATCAGCCTGTTTGCCCTCTCCCCTTCAATCTGCCTCTTTTGTTGTCGCCATGCCACTTGAAGCTCAGGGACATAGCACACTTAAGTCCCCCACAGCCCAAGCCTTCCAAGTCCCTTCCACTGCCCAAAACGTGCAGAGACAACACACTCGATTAATTAATCCAGCACTGACTTCCCACACTCCACCACCGCCCCCTCTTGTAGGGGAAAAACGTCAGCACATTCCTGACTTCATCACTCGTCAACTCCCCTCATTTAAAGAGGAAGATCCCGTTTCATGGGCTGCTCTGTATCTAAACAAGATCACGACAGGATGACTTCACATGCACCGGACATCTTGTGTTCGGGCTGTGCTATTAAGGAGTTTATAATTTGGCTCCCACACCAATCCAAACATAAAGATTACAATAATCAAGCATGGACAGTGTCACTGAAAAAGAGCAGTTCAGTGGAAATGTGTTAGAGATTTAACTATGAGTTTGAAATTTATTGACTTTTCATTTTGGCCGCATGCTAATGTGATGCCAAGAATAATCTCAGAATGTAAAAAGGAGCTTTTGTCGCTTTCTCGAAATGGTCAGTTGATTAAAAAACTATGCACATATTATTGAAATGCATTTTAGTTGAATGTTAGGTTCCAGATGATTCATAACAAATTCACATCTACTTTCTACATCACTGGTGAAAATCTGAAACAACGTGTTTAGAGATAGACAGAACAAAAAGGCAAGGAAAAATATAAGTGATTCTTGATATTTGTATATATACGGGGGCTTATTTACAAGCTCCTTGCGCCGCCGGTGCATCGCTTTTTGTGATGCACTGGTGGCGCATTTTGCTGCCTCATATTTACAAGGACTCGTAAAGCATGGCTTTTTTGTGTCCTTGTAAATACGTCCCCTTTTCACGCAGCACTTTGTGTGAAAGGGGCGTGCCATGGGTGTTGCTGTGGGTGTTCCCGTGCAAAACCCATGGCTTCTGCCCCATACCCAGATTAGCAACCTTCCGTAAACCTCGGAATGCGTCAGAATGCTATGCCTCCCCAGGGGAGGCGTATTGAGGCGCAACGAGGAGAAATGTCTTGTGATTGTTTTTGTGCAGAAAGGTGTCCCTTCCTCCACAAAAACAATTTCCCCTAAAACGCAGACACCCTTGCACTATGGTGCAAGGGTGCCTGCCTTGGCGCATGGCAGCCAATTGTGCGACAGCGCAGGGGAAAGCACAGGGATGTGACATATCATTGTAATTATGACGCATCCCTGTGCTTTGAAAGTGACTCAGTGCGGCGTAGCCAAATGGCTTGCAGTGCTGTGCTGAGTGTCTTTCTTGTAGATAAGGCCCTTGGTATTTGTGCAGGGCCAACCTCACCCAAAGGCAACTCAGCGTCATGAAGGATGAAGCTAGGGATTTAGTCACAGAGTGTTTCTAGGCAGGAGTGCTGGTTTCTGGGTGGTGTGGTGGACTATTTACTAAGTCAAGATGTAGAGGTATATTTACCAACATTTTGTGCTGGGACTGCATCACAAAAGTGATGCAAATTGGCACAAAATGTTTATTTGAAATTTACTTTCAAATTTCAAGTTTGGCACCACAAAGTCACCTGAAAGGAACTCAAGGAAGTGCTTAGGCCGGCTTTTCATTGCTTAGAGTCAAAGGGGTGTTCCATGGGTGGTACATGGCATTATTTGCAATCACCCATTTTTTTTTTTACCAAATCCCTATTTACTTAAAAAGGAGGCAGGGTTATGGTATCACCATTCTGACATTGCCACTATTGAGGAGAAATACTTTTATTTCTCCAGTGCTTTGCATGTGTGCTGCACTGTACAGCACATGTGCAAAGTAGGAACACTTTAAAGTTAGTCTGAGTTTAGTATTTTGTATTGGAAGGTTAACCCTCAACTACAAACCTATGCTCGACATCATGGACACACCTGTACAATAAGGTGGAAAAGTGTATGCGTGGTGCTGGCAGCCTGATGTTGTACCAGTGCTGTGAAGAGAGCAGGACAGCACCATATCTCACTGTATATATGGCACTGTCCTGATGTCTCTGTCAACAGAAGGTCTTCTATGTGTAGGATTTTGTTTATATGTTGGAGCGGCCTGCCACCACCGGAAACAAATCCAGATGCAAGAATGAAACTGGGAGTCTACAATTGCTCCAGAAAGAATTTTCTAGCAGGAAAGAAAAAACTGCATACCAGAAAAACCTTCCAACTGTCCGGACCAAGACAGCAAGACAGCAAGACAGAGCTGGAAGAAAACAAGCAGCAACTGGAGAAGGCAAAGATTCCACGTATCCAGTGAGCGAGTAATCAAGCAAGAAATAACGCTGAGGCAACTGAAATAAAATGGACTCCCCTTTTGCAGTACCAAACAGGAAATGGCAATTCCAGGAAGTAGCTCAGCCATCATGGATTGGGAACACTTTTAGGAGAAAATTTTCTAACACCAACAAATCTCGTAACACATAGTTTTCTTTCAGAATAAGGAGACAGTAATATACTCAGCACAGTTAAATAATTAATTACAGTGTTTGTAGAAGGCACCCTAGTCATATAAACTGTCCTGCATGCAGAATGCAGGAGAGATATTGTCCCAGAATTCTTTGAGCCGCTTGCTTGAGTCAGTGGGCAGGGCCGGACTGGCCGTAGCGGGCACCAGGCATTTCCCCGGTGGACTGCCAGGTTGGGGGCCGGTTTTAGGCCCCTGGGGGGCCGTTTTTGTTACCGGCAATATCGGCCCCCTGTAACAAAATCGGCCGAAATCGGCCGTGCAAACAGCTCGGCCGCACCCCCTTCCCCCCCCAGGGGTGCCGGCCGAGCAGTGTGCCAGGGCCGGTATCGGTTCCCAGTCCGGCCCGGTCAGTGGGCAAAAGAAAAACAATGCATCCAGGGATGCTGTAGCGTCCCGTGAATCAGGCATGCTCTCAGAGGAGCCTGATGGTGGCAATGTGGTAAGGGAAAACTCTTACACTTTCCGTCTCACTCAACACAATTTAGCAACTTTGGTTACTGCACTGCATTGCAAGACATTTTATTAAATTAACCTGGTAGTGTTTTTTTTAAAAAGGTGTATATTCAGCTCTTAACAAAACTGAAGAAATGTACAGGTGGTCCCATTGGATAACTGGATATCATTCTAGATCCTGGTTGTGCAGAAGAAAAAGGTCTGCTGCCTTGTTTTTCTTTCTTGCACTTTTTCATCACAACTCTGATGCTATCTTCCTGGCTGTAGATGTGCTAAGAGCCACTGACCATTGTGAGCTTCTCAGGCAGATAAGCAGGACTACTGCTTGTGATGGCTTAATACATGCGGCAGCTAGCTTGGAAATGATGCCAACCAGCAAGGGGAAGCAGTGGAGTTCCATAATGGTGTGGGTCAGGGTAAAATAAATCTGTATTTGTAAAGCACGAACTACTCACCCTTACGGGTCTCAAGGCACTGGGGGCCGTCGTGGAAATTAAGTTAACTATTGCCCAGAGTCACATGGTGCTGAGCTGAGCTGCCACCGGGGATCGAACCGTGAGCCTTGTGCTCCGAAGTCAGCTGCCCTGGCTGCTGCACCACACCTCTCCAGGGTGTAGGTGATATGGTTGTAGTTCTTCATGCCCATGATGTGGAGTGCTGCAGCATTTATGATGCTCTTAGGGGTAACAGTTTGGAGTATGGGAAGTCGAGAGCACACGGGTTTGAACTGCACTTTCAGGGATGAAATGTTTCATCTTCTTAGGAGAGAAAGCTGGTCTCATCGTGGCTTTCTTAGAGACCGCTTGCTGGTGCTCAAAGGCTGGATTTTAAATCCATCCACGTTCATGTTGTTGAAATAGGCATGGAATGTTCGAAAATCTAGTTCATCAATCCCAGTGCATATTTGGGCATAGGCAATGTGTCAAGAAATAAACACTCTTCAATTTTTATTAATGTTGTAACAGATTATGTACAGATCATGTACTGTCTTGCTGGTGCATATTGCAGTAATCTTTATGTTCGCTCGGTGTTGTTTATTCTTTGTTGGTTCCATGCAAATGACAGATTTTTTTCCCACCATATATAGCCACAGAAAAGGGCTCAAAATGCCCTACAGTGACAGGTTAATTGTACTTTGGTAAGGAGGTGGCAAGTCGTTAGTATGTCCACCAAGTGATGTAATCTTCAAGTTTTCTGCTCATGTACTCCCCACTGTATTTCATATAATTTACATATTCATTGTTTGTGTGCACATCTTTGAAGTTTAAATGCATATTTCATTTTGTATTGATTGCACAAGTATAATGTGTTGCATTTGCTTTATTATACCTTGATAATGCATCAATTATTTATATATGTATTCACATGAAATGCAATGCCTCATAGAATTAAGTGAAGGTGCCATAAGATTAACATGTTAATTCTTGCATTTGACTTCATTCAAAGTGGGGCCTGCCATTTTCGAAATAACTAAAAAAGTGTATTTAAACTGGGTACAGACAAGTACAAGGCAGAGAGGAAGGAGTCTTCAACTTCTTGGGAAACTTGGCGAAAGAAATCCCAGCTTGCTTAAACATCCTTTGTGAAGGACACAGACAGGCATCATAAAGCCAGTCTGGCCTTATCGGCTTGCTGGGGACTCCATGACCTATTGAGCGCAGAGACCGAGTATGACCTTCTCAATACAGAACAACACATTTGCTGTTCAGCAAAGATATGGGAATGAGAGGCCTCCTTAAAAATTCAGACAAGCCCTTTTGTGCAGAGACAGCTAATGTGGAGGCAAGAAGGGAGGGGTAGGAAAATAACACCTGACTCCATCATTTCATGCAAGCAAATTCTGAAACACTGTTACAATCCAATTCAATTCTTTTTAATATTTTGTTTATTAATCGCTTTTATTGCCAACTACTATCATGTGCCCTAGAAAAAGACGTTCATTTTAATAAAATGCTCAAATATATTCATTGTGCTTGTTCTTGAGAGTGTCTATTCATGGTGAAAAGAGATTTGGAAATCCCTAGCAAAAAATAACCCTGTGAGTCTGATGACTGGTCATTGCCCAGAATGCACCAGCCGCAGGTAATGCTTAGATGGTTCGTAGGTTACAGTTCACCAGGTTTCCTGTTTCCATTTGCAACGTTGGTATCAAACCTGCACTTTCGCCAAAGGTGACTAATCTTGCGCTGTATTTTGTATGAAACTACGAAAAACGTAGGGATGAGGTACAGAGGGTCAAAGTAAGTCCACACTGACTCATATTCAATGGGCGTTTTATAAAAGTGGAGCAACCCAAAGCGAATCTACCATGAGCCTTGAGTACACAACAGCAGCTCAAAGAGGATTTATTACCCTTAGGAGAGATGCACCATTTTATGAGGTAATAAATAATACCAATGGAGAACAAACCAAATTGCTTCATAATGAGACACTCGGCATCACCCTAAATGTTTGTAAACCTTTAATAAGAAGTCATAGAATAATACTAAAACTGCACTAATAAATTATTAAAATACAAAACATGGATATACAATGATTTTTTGAGTTCAATGAATGATTATTGGTCCTTATGTTTTTATATCAATGGCATTTCAACTCTGATGAGGTTTTCACGGGTCATCATCAGGAGTGAGAAAGGGGGAGATAAAGCACGTATTTCTAAAAAGCAAAACATTGAGAAGTAGAATTTCAATTTTCAATAGGGGTGTAAAAAATAATCTCTACAATTATAGTATGCAGTTCCTAATGTCTAAAGCAGGTGGTTGTGATCAATCAAGGGCTCCACATGGTGGTGTAGAGCGAGACGTCAGGAGGAGAATCTCCTCCTTTCGGAAAAAGACCCTCACACACCCAGCCAGCTAGGTGTCTTGCTTCATCATCGGGTCTGCTCCTTATCGGGTCGGCGCTGCAATACCCGATCGGCACCCGAGATGGGGCCTTCTTGGCGGAGATCTTTATTCCTTATGCCATAGGGTGTAGTGCGTGTGAGGGCCCTAGAACAGTGTAGGTGATAATGATGTGTAAGTAGGTGTAATTTAAAATAGGAAGTGGTGGTCCACTCAAAACAATTTTAATGAAGTGTGGCCATCACCCTAATTAAAACCAAAAAAGAAAAAAGAAAACGCATATCTTCACTCTAAAGTTGTGAGGTTATACGCTTATGACATGGGTCAACATGTTTCTTGCCCTTATTCCAAGTAGATGGCAATTCCTCAGGACCAAAATAGGATCTACCTACACTTTTCGGTGGTGGTCAGTAACTACGTTAAGTGAGGTAATAACCACTCATACAGCACCCTAAAAAGTGATACCTGTAGATCTAAAAACAACCTGCAATAAAACAGAATAAGAAACATTAAGTATTCATGTAAGAATATTCTGGTTATTTAAGGAACCTGTGCCCTAATCAATATCCAAGGTGCATCAACCGCATGCCGAACGCGGGTGACTGATGGCATGCGTTAAGTCTGAGCTAAAAGTGGTGAGGAAGATATAACAACACATTAAAAAATGGCAGCTGGGAAGAGCATTGTGTTTGAACTTATCCAAATTGGGTCAAGGACGCACAGCATCAGTACCGGCTGGTGTAGACACTAAAGTGTAGTGTCCTGATGGGTAAAAAATAGAGAACAAGTACTTGAAAAATGTACGGCCAGGTACAGTTACCTGTAGGTGTATTCAGCAGTAAGGAGGAGGAGGCCACAATACACGGGTATCTGGTTGTGTCTTTATCATGCTTATTTGTACATATCTCTCAGGCGAACACACTGTCCCATCTATGTCAAGGGGTAACGTTAAAAGCATTGATTACACCAGTCTGCGCCCCCCGGTGTTTGTACCGACACTAACCGTGGTGAGCGTCAGGTCCGCACCCGGTGCACGTCATGGTAAACAACACCGCGCTCGTATCACATCAACAAGGCAGCGTTCAAACCAAGCAGTCCGCATAGAGTGAGTAACCCCAGCTCATGTCGTGGGGAATCTGAGAGCTGACGTAACCACATCACCCCATTCGGAAGGTAGTCAACCCGGTGTGATGGCAAGCGTGCGGGTCAATTGGACCCCACAAATGAACTCGGCAGCTCACTGAAGGAACATAATGGTGCCCTTCAAACCAACACAATAAATACACAATAAAAGACACTCAGGGAGCTGGCTATTCCATTACTTACTGTTCCGTGGGAAGCGGGTCGGCAGTACTCCTACCCCTCACTCAGCCGGTCCGGGTAGTGCCGACCAGATGAGTGGGTCTCACAAAAGTACCAGCGGCCGGCGAAGGGTGGGGGCGGTACTTCCGGTACTTCCTGGAAGAAAAAGTGCTGCAACTGGAGCGCTAACCCTGTTTTGGGCGCCATGTTGGGTTTCCTTCAACTGATGCGGGACACACACCACAGGCCAAAGTAAATACACAAAACAGGCACAAAGTAAATACATACTTGCTGTTTGATGGAGTTAATGAATGTGCCAGCTGATCACACAATTTAAAAAAAAATATGTCTTAAACACATAAATAGCTAGAGTCATGCCAGAGGGCAAATACACGTGAGAGCCTACATATCGTGTGGGGAAGGAGTGATGCCTAAGAGAAAGGTGGCACGACTTAATAAAATGATGGACAAAACTACAATAAAAGGAGGAGGAGCTATAATGTGCATTACTTACATTCAGAGGCCAAAACCATCCACAAAATGTGATGACTTGAGTGCCACTGCATTATACAGGACAGAAACTGCACTGTTGGAAGTCTCAGTGCTCTATTTTAGACAATGGTGGCCGAGCCGCACTGATCATGTTGGATCTATCTGTGGCTTTCAACACTATTTCCCATACTATCCTTTTAGAGCATTTATATTCTTCAGGAACCTGTATCACTTTCTTAAAATGGCGACACACTTTTCTATCTGAGATATCTCAAATGGTGATGTTGGGCTCTTCTTACAAATCGTTTGACTCCATGATCAAACAAGTAGCACCTCAGGGATTTTCTTTAAGTCCTACACTTTTTACTGTTTCACCATTTAGTACAGTCCTTTGGCTTTTCTATAATTGCTTACACCGAAGACACACAGTTAATGGTGTCAATTGCTGATCAGATATCTTACTCTCAAAAGCGTTTTTGACAAATGCCTGTCAGCAGTAGCCAAGTGGCGGCATGACATTTGTTTGCAGCTTAACTTTAGCGAAACTGACATTTTGATTTTTGCCACCTCTAATCGCATTTAGTCTCCAGACTGGTGGCCATCAGAACTAGGCTCTATTCCTGGCCCATCTGCAAAAGCAAGGAATTTAAGGATTCAATCTCATCACGATCTATCCTTTAAATCACAGATCTCAGTAGTATCAGCCTCTTGCTTTTGCTTATTGATGTCACTTAGGAAATATTCTGCTTTCTTCTAGTCAAAAAACTATGATCTATACTCTGCTCATGTCTAGTTTGGACTATAGCAACACTTTTTTTTATCTCGGATCACCCAAATACTCTATTTACTGACTGCAAGTGGATCAAAACTCTGTCGGCTCTTTGATATTGAGAGTACATAAACACCTCTCAATGTTTCCCTACTATGTGACCTACATTGGCTTCCGAACCACAAAAGTGTGTTATTTAATGCCATGGTTGTAACTCACAGAGCTTAAGGAAAGAAGGCTCAAACCATTTGCAAATGCTTTCACATTTGTACTCTCCTGGAAGAATTTTAAGATCTAGGGAGCTCAGCTTCTAAGAATAAGGAGTGCCAGAATTGGTGTACGTATGTTTGCTTTCCAAGAGGCCAAACTGTGGAATCTGCTTCATATTGATCTACGTTTTCCCAGCAATGGCTGTCTTTCAAAAAAATGAAAACCTGGCTTTTCAATCAGATTTAGATAACTGTTTGTTCCTTCATACAGCATTCCTACTAGAGGATACCCCAGATGGGGCATCAGTCACATTCTATAAAGTCATTGTCATTAATTCACCCAGATAACCAATATAATTGTATGGTACAAGGCAAAAAAGAACATTAGATAGATTGGACTAATTACCCCTTACTAATTACTAAAAGAAAGCGAGCTTGCTATTCAATCAGGTAAGTCAAAAAAAGCTGCATGAGTTGTCATTGCCTCTGAGGTCTGTAACCAAAACAACGCAGCCTGTGCATCAGAGCTGTAGAGTGCCATACGGTCTGTCCGAGGACAGCTACCATGTTGCATGGCCACGGGGGCCAGGCACAGCCAAAGCGGATAAATAAAGAGGATGTGGACCATTCGTGGCCACTCCCAGATGAAACATACTCTGTGTGTGTGTGTGTGTGTGTGTGTGTGAGCTCCTTAATGTTGATGGTGCTAGACCTGTGACTCATCAGGCAAACATCTTTACAGAGGCAATGAGGTGGTTCATGCCCCTCTCTTTGGACCAACCCCGCATGGTCCCTGGTGGCCAGCACCTGTTGCTTGGCACATCACCTGCCAAGGTTTACATTGCCACTCGCCTCTGAGCTGCAGCCGCTCCAGACCTGCCCGCCTCCTGGGTCCTTGCCTCCTGCACTCACTGACTCCTCAGTACAGCTAGGGAGTGCCACAGGCGCATGTGGGCCCATTCCTCAGCCTCAGCTCCCTCCCTTCAGGAAGGTGAGCGAAGCCACCCTGCCCCATGGCTACCTGCTGGTGAACAGCACACATGGCCGGCTTGGGCCTGAGTTGGCACTCGAGGGGTGGTAGCACCATCTGGTGGCAGTCTGAGAGAATGTACCCAGAAGATGAGCAGTGGGCCTGCTGAAGAAGACGCTTGTGCCCCAGCTATATTGTGACCTCGCTGCTGCGCTCCTGACTTTGGGCCTGTGACACTGTGAAGTACGTCTGGCTGGAGAAGTCTATCGTGCTCAACTTGTGCTGTGGCCTCGCTGCTGTGCTCCTGACAAAGTGAATTTTTGGTGCTGTGTGGCACATCAGCCCCACCTCAATCACATTACTCCTGTGACAGGCCATGAGTTGGTTGGCCGAAAGGGAGGCCCTCCTGCACACTCTCGGTGATGCCCATTGGCGCTACGACCCCAGCATGGTGGACGACCCCCACCAGTAACATGTTCCTGCTCCACCACACCCTTTGGGACCCATTGACCACGTTTCGCTGAATGTGCTGCCTCCCTTCAGTGCTCTGGAAGACCTACAGTGCCGAGATGGCAGACTGACCAATTACTTCTGAACCACATAGGAAACTGATGCTACCGTTAAGAGATTGCTCCTCCTGCACTTCAGAGGTGACGAAAGCTACAGCTGGTTAAGACATTGCCGGGGAGAGGGGCCAACCACGACTATGATGCTGCAGTGACCGCACTCAACACCTATTTCGACCCCAATCTAAACCCTGATTTTGTAAGATTAAAGCTAGGCCAAGCATGACAATGCGAGGATGAGAACATTGATGCATTCCTCGCCCGGCTACAGACCCTCACCAGCATGTGTGGATAATGACCATGCCAAGGAGGTCTGCACCCATATCATGCAAGATTGGTGCTCTTCCAAGTTGAGGCTTTTGATCCTATGCCAACCCAGCATGACGTTCCATATAGTGCATGCTCGCACAAGCTCTCAAACAGCAGGGCTGAGGAGATGGAGCTTTCCCTCTCCAAGGGCTTGGGCTCAGCAGGAGCGGGCGATATGGGCCCTGTCCGATTCAAGGAGGAGAGGGTGTACACTATCAACAGATGCGCAAGGCACCCACAAGCAGTGGCACAACGCATGCCCAACCAATTGAAATGGGTGAGCTGTGACTTGGAACCTCACCAGGTAGGCACCTGCCCGGTGAAAGACAAGACTCCTGATGTGAGAAATATTTTCACTTTGCCTGTGTCTGTAGAAGCTCGGATGAAGGGCGGAGGCCTCAAGGCAGGCAAAGGCCTCACTCCTTACTGGATGGCGCCTTGCATGAAGGTATTGCGAGCAGACTATCTGGGGCCGGCGTCCCAGACAGCGAAGATGACAGTATCTTCATGATCTTAATGGTCCAGCTAGTAAACACCAAAAAGAGGCTGATCCCTCTGTGCACAGTGATGATGGGGGAGGTGCCAGTCCATTTGCATATGGCTGCGTCCAAACTGAAATGGGATGGTGAGCAAAAAAACAATGGTTTTAGGTCCAGATCTCTGTACTGGGGGTGAATGTTTGACAATGTTCAGCATTCTGTCCATCATTTTTTTGTGTTGCTATTAATTTGACAATGACAATTTCATATAATAACAAACAAGCGAGCCCTTTAGCAAAAGTAGTAGAAAGTGCTAGATTTCAACATGTTTAATATGCATATATATGGAATTGCGGAACCCCATGTAGCTCTATCTAAATAAAAAAATCTTAACAGTTTGTTTGCAATATAAATAAAATTAAAGAACTGATCCCCATCTTAACACCTAAATTCAGAACACGTCATACGAAATCAGTATAGTCCGGTTCTAATTATGTTTCTTTAAGTGAAGATAATGTTTTTCCAATCCTCTGCAGAAATCAACCTCTGATGCATAGAGTAACACCGACGGATCTGTGACTGGTCCAGCACAATCTTCAGCCTATATGACATTTTCATCTGCTCAGTAACATGCCATCTAATGTAATTTGCAGTGTGATTCACAAGACTAGGAAATAAAAAACAGCTCCTAGGCTGAACAACCCGTGGCAAAAATCTCTGCATGGTAGTTCAGGGAGAAATAGAAAAAAGTGTATTAACCTCAAAAAATTGTTATTAAAAGTGATGTATAGAACTAGTTACAATTAATTTAACAATTTTTTATAAAGTTTATTGTTTTCTTAATTCGAAATAGGTTATTAAAATTATATACAATAAATATGTACTATTTTAATATATTTTTAACATTATTTTATATTCATAATTTTAGCTATTTAAAAAAAAAAAAATTACATTATTTTCCATGGGGTTTTATTTTAATTCCCTACCTCCATTATTTTTTATGGGAGGGTGTTGCGTTACCAGTGCTTGGGCATATGTAGTGCTGGACTTACTACAAAAGTGTAAGTTGGTGCAAAACTATTTGTTACTACAAAAGTGCAGTTTGTAAAGATATATTAAAATTCTAAAAGGTTTTGACCACCTGCCTTTATTTAGTTTCATGAAATCCCATCTACAATTCTTTGGAGATGACTGTGACTCTGGAACCCCTCTGTAAAGTGTTCTTCAACTACTAGCATGTATGGGCACTGTTTATGTTCCAATGTGCTCAAAAATCCTCTATGGGATGCAAAATTCGCTTAAAACATACTTAGCTGAGAACCCTTCATGTCACACCATATTATGTCGTGCTATATAAAAAAATAACTAGTTCCTTCACACATAATGCTCAAGTCCTACTGTGTCTATGGTCTGTAAACAACACTACTACCAACTTGGATAATACTCAATTAATCAACCCCTGAAGGATAAAAGGCTGAGTCTACCCTTCACGGATTTATGACCTGCAGGTCACACACAAATATTAGCAGTAAGTGCCTACCTCATTGAGCCATTTGCCAGATTTATTCATGCCCTCATTCATCCATCTCATGCAGCTAGCCTGCATATTGCAGAGGGGAAGGTAAAGGAAGGGGAGGCAGCATAGGCTTTCCACATAATTAAACCTGGAGAACAACAAATGCACGTTGCCTATGGCACCAAAATACCATGAGAGTGTCCTGATTTGCATCTATTTGCTCGTTGGAGCTGCAGAGCCACAATGGCATTAAAATGAGAGGATGTCCAAAGGGAGATGAGCTGCTCTTAAAAATCACTTGATAACATTATACACACACAAACTCCAAGACACTATCTACTTTCTTTGTCGGTACCATTAACAATGTAGTTGTTTTGCCATTGTGTTGTTTTAGGCCCAGGTGAAATTTTTATTACTCTGGAGTAAACTGAGTAATATCAGTAATTACACACAACTCGGGTGAAGCAAAAATACTGTAATTAAGCTTTACGCCAGCTTGAGTAATTAAAAGTAATTTGGGCAAAATTCCTACCGCAGGAGCATAGGAACAACAAACTAAGGGGCTCATTACAATGGCGGGCGGAAAAGCATTCCGACCGCCGTGGTAGCGGGAACTTTCCGCCCGCAGGTACCACGGCCAAACCGGAGTGCAGATTAGGATGCACCGCATGGAACTTCCTACCGCTGCGGTCGGATTCCTGGATACACCGCCGGGAACATGCGGAAAAGCTGAAAATCCGTCTGCGGCGGTCGGAATTGCAGTGGTAACACCCCGAACCGCCATCCGAACTGCGGTCAGGAGTGTCCGGGAGTGGATCTTTGCTATCCGCAATAGTGCTTCCTCCATTCTCGCATAGCCGGATTCTCTGCTGCGGTGTGATGGGCTGTTTGTGGCATCGTGATTCGACATGCGGTCGTAACCGCATTCCACACGGCGGTCCCTCTCTTTTGGCTCCGTCCACCACCTCTGCGGAGGGGGATTTCTGGCGGTTCCCGAAACACCGCAGCGTACAGGAAATGGGCTATCTTTGCCCATCGTAATACGGCGGACGTAAGGACCGCCGATGGAGGGCCCGATTCACAGAACTAACTGAAGACAAAATCCTAAACTTACTACCATTTTGGTATTCACAGAAGGCACTTACTCATTTTGGTATTCACAGAAGGCACTTACTCATTTTGGTATTCACAGAAGGCACTTACTCATTGATGAGTAAGTGCCTTCTGTGAATACCAAAATGGGTAACTTACTCATTTTGAGTAACTTACTCATTTTGAGAAACTTACTCATTTTGGTATTCACAGAAGGCACTTACACATTGATGAGCAAGTGCCTTCTGTGAATACCAAAATGAGTAAGTGCCTTCTGTGAATACCAAAATGGGTAAGTGCCTTCTGTGAATACCAAAATGAGTAAGTGCCTTCTGTGAATACCAAAATGAGTAAGTGCCTTCTGTGAATACCAAAATGGTAGTAAGTTTAGGATTTTGTCCTAAGTTAGTTCTGTGAATCGGGCCCGGAGTGCGGAAAAGGTCATTTTCCGCCACCGCCAGCACCGCGGTTGTGCCTCCGCCTTCCATCGTAATCAGCCCCTAAAAGAGAGCGAGTGGCTGCTGGCTAATTCAGTTCATGTCCTGAAGCATTTAGTGCTATTTTCTTAGCGCGAAAAGCTTCCTAGGGCACATTTTGGATGCAAGGGTTCATTTCTACTATGAAAATAGTTCTTATTGCTGGATTATGCTTCTCACACACAAGTAATTTTGCAGTAATAACGAGTAATTATGCTAGGGAGAATTACGTCAGTTACACCCATCCTGACAATTTTGTTGGGAAGATTGTGATCCTCTATTTAACAACAGCATCATCTCTAGGCTTAGCATACTTTCTTTGGTTCTGGGACACATGCTTTACCATGCAGTCTTTACCAGAAAGTATATGTCTATATATTCACTGAAAATAACACGGGCTAAAGGGACATTAGAGTTAGGTGAAAATGTCAGTTAAAAGATACCTAACTAACAAAACCACTGAAGTTCACCAGTTATAGTTATTTCAAGTAACTATAACTCGTGCCCTAATGCAACTATAACACACGCCCCCATGCACAATGTTGTCATCAATAATGTCATTTCAGATGCTGCAGTGATGTTATTAATTATATCATAGAACATGTCATGAGTTGCAATATGTGATGTGAGCAGTGCATGGTGAGCGCGAAAGTTATAATTAATTTAGAGTAAAAGTTATAGTTACTTGGGATAACTATAACTCATGAATTGTAGTGATTTTGTTAGTTTAGAATGGTATGTTTTAACTGGCATTTTCACCTAACTATAATGCCCCTTTAACCTCTGTTCTTTTTAATTGAACTTCTAAGGTTTTTTTCAAGTCATATATTATTACAATTCCTAACTATAACGTCACTTTAACCTTTGTTTTTTTCAGTAACTTTCTAGGGTTTTTAAATGTAAAGGGTCAATCACCAGGTGCAGCCATACCCCGCGCCCATCCCCTGTTGGCACCCAACCCCCTACCACGCACAGCTGACTATGTCATGCAACAATATAAAGGTTGTAATTTTAAGTGAGGCAAACCTACTAGTTTGTCAATAAAGGGTGCCATTTTAAGTAAGTTAGGCCTACTGGCTTTGTCACAAGGTCAGAACACCAAAATCTAAAAAACAACAGGCCTATTGGCTTTATCAATGGGTCAGCATATAAACATATATAAAGCAAACCTATTAGCTTTTTCAAAAAGTCATCAATATCTATAATGAAATGTATGTTTTATAAATTCACACATTGCAATTTTTAATAATAATGATTGTCACAAAATAATTTCAATTTCAATAAAGGATTAAAAAAACATTAACATTTCTTTGAGTCTTTTTTTAAACATTTTTCAGACCACAAAGTGCAGCCATAGAGCCAACCACAAGGGGTCCCTGCACTCCAGTTGAAGAGTATAGAGCTCCCACTCAGAGTGCTTAACTCGACCGCCGGCCGCCCGCCAGATTATGAGTAATCTCGTGGTTTGACGGGGCGGTCCATTGGCGTTCCCACGGTGGTGCCTATTAAAAAGGCACCGCAATGGGAACACCAAAGCCTGTTCCTGGGGGTGACTGCACACAGAGGGGCACAACATTAGCCCCCCTGCAGGCACCCCTTAGTCCTTAGGCAACAGAGGGCTGTGTAGGGCCCCCTTTGTTTCCTCACTGCCACAGTTTTCATGGCAGGCTCACTGCCATGAAAACTGTGGCGGTGAGGAAACCTGTAATATGCATGGCGGTGCCACAGCAGCACCACCAAGCATATTGTGGCTTCAAGACCCCCGCACCAGGGTCGTGGATCCCTGGCTGTTGCTGCCGTCCCAAAATGGTCCAACCGCCGAAGCCATAATGCGGCGGTCCGACCACTGGTGCAGCGGTCCCCGACCGCCACCGTACCTTGACCATGGATTCAGCGGCCTGATGGACCGTCAAACTCATAATCAGGCCCTTAATGTGTTTTTTTTTTATGTTGTTGGGGGGCTGCTGCACTCCCCGCAGCCCCCCACAACACTAAAACAAAATGCTTCTAAGGCAGAGTTCTTCAATCTGTGGGGCACTCCCCTGGGGAGGGTGCAACACCATCTCAAGGGAGGGGCGCGCACACCACCCTAAAATCTCACCTTTCATTGCTTCTCACTGTCTCACGTCGCAAGTATGTTTGCTTCCTGTATTTCTTCACCCATTTCAAATGGGGCTTTTGAATTGGAGAACTTGTGCACAGCAGCAGATCAGCACATAAGAACGTCACCCCTGACGTTGCACCAATGAGGGGGACCGTATCATAGATGGCAGGAAGTGCCGCAAAATTTGTGTGCATAAAAATCCTGCCTACTACTACTTTTTTGGCACTGTGGTGCTTCGTCACTCCTGCCGTTTGCCTCGTGCTTGCTGCCTTTTCTTCTTTGGTTGTTGTCCCTTGCCTGTTGAGGTTGTCCTGCGTCCTCGCTGTGAAGGATTTCGCTGCTGTTGCACTGGCGTTCTACTGCTGGTCTCTTTACAACTCAGAAGATTTAAAATCACCAACAGGTACGTAAAAAGGGCTTTTGTAATAGATTTTCGCCCTAATATATATACAGCCTTTGTGCACACATTGATTGGCCATTCAGTGCTGCCCTGTTTTTGAAGTCGGGGGGGTGTGGGGGTTGGAGGGGGAGAGAGGGGAAATCAATGGGGAACGACGTGCCCATACTTTTGTAAATTTGAAAGAAAACTGTGATGGGGCATGGCATGCCCATACTTATGTAATTTGAAGAGAAACTTTGGCTCCTGTCTGTGAAAAGCTAACCGACCCGGGACGGTTAATTCCGAGAGCTGAAATGCTTCAGCTGTAGTGGGAGGCAGGGAGTCTCATGTGCTGTGAAACCGAAAGTGAGCTTTTCACAAACAAATTATGAGGGATAGTTGGATTTAAGAGAATGTAGGGTGTGTGAGAGAGGGGAAGTTTTAGTGAGAGGCAGGTAGGAGAAAGTCATTGCAAGAGTGTGTGTGAGACAGACAGCAAATCAGAGAACATGTGGTGATAGAATCGTAGAAGGAAGTGAAAAGCAGAAATACAAGATGTGGAAAATTAATTTTAAGAATGTTTTGAGAAAGGTCTGAAGCTGACGAGAGTGAGGAAGAGTGAGGCAAGTGTATGCAGCAAAGTGGAGGAAGGAAGTCAGAAAATGTAGAAAGATGGAGGGTGTGAGGAGAAAGAATAGATAGAAGGCTAAGTGGAGAATATGTGAGACAGAAAAAGGGGATGAGGAGGGTGAGAGTGTGGTATGCCTGTGTAAGGATAAGGGTGAAGCAATGCTGTTGGAGAAGGTGTGTGGAAAAAGACCGTATAATGTGTGAGAAACAGGAGAGCAAAGGTACTTTTTTGGGCGAAGGGGGTAATAGGCAGGTGCCTAGAGGTCCTCCTTCAGGGGATATCCTATTACCAATGCAAATAGCAAGTGTAGCACCTTTACTAGAGGTGATGGCACCTTCTTGATGCACATCAAAAATCCTTGCCCTAGAAGCTGAAGAGGATGTACGAGGGGATGTGTCTGAGATAAAGAAGAGGGCGAAAAAGAGGAAAAATTAAATAATAGGAAACTAGGTTTAAAAAGTATGGTGAAATTGTGGAAGGTGGGAGAGGGAGGTGCAGGAAAGAAGATTGTGTGGAGAGGATGGCAAAAGAAGATGGTGACAATATAAATGAAGGTGAAAGAAGAAGAATAGAGGAATGACTGTGATGAGAAAAATAAAGACATGAGACAAGAAAGGTATAATGGAGAATGGATAAGAGGAAGGAGAGATAAAGACATAGATGTTGTCCTGAAATGGTCCTGTGAGGCACTGATCCCTCCCTCTAGCCTTTTTCACACACTGAGTGTGAAATGTTTCTGTAAAGGTATGGCAAAGACTCCATTCTGTCAAAGTTAATAGCAAAATGCGCATATCACCAGAATAGTTGGGGCTCAGTACTATTGACTGATGGTGTCACCATAGATTGAGGCTGAGGCACCTGGGCAAATCTAACTCTAAAATTTGGTACTGGTGTATTTTAGTCAGTATACTTCTTTTCTAACCTCCAAAATGAACTGCTAACCCTGTAGTCAGACAACCACAGCCTTGACCTGCACTATAGTGGTGTTGTGAATCCCACCAGTCTATGAGCTAAAGTTGGGGATGCCTCTGGGCCTGATGTGCTGCTAAGCTGAAGCAAATGTTAGAACTTAGGGTGGGAGGCCATGACCTGCCAAGTGCAGTACTAGCAAAAGGATGCATATGGAGAAAAAAAGACATAAGGGAGAGAGGCTAATGGAATGAACAGGTGCGTTGGGGAGAGGAAAGGAAAAAAAGGAAGGAATGTCGAAAAGAAAGGAAGTGGAAAAGGAAGAAATGAAGGATGAAATTAAAAAAGAAAGGGAGGAAGGAAGGTATGTTGGAGAGAGGAAAGAAGGAAGGGTGGAAGGAATGGTTGGTGGGGAGAGGATAAAAGGAAAGGTGAAAGGAATGGATGGTGGAGGGAGAAAAGAAGAAAGGGTTGAAGGAAGGTATGGAGAGGAGAGGAAATAAGAAAGAATGGAAGGAGTGGATTTTGGAAAGAGGAAAAAAGAAGGGTGTAAGGAAGGTGTTAATATTTATAAATATGATGTCGAAGTACACCATGATATATGTACGCATAATAATGACCTCACATCTTTGTTGTTGAATTCACCCGATGTAAGCCCCCCATGAAATTATTCTTTATCTTATTTATAATATAAGAAGATATTTTTTTTTAAGATTTTTTGAAACTACAAAGTTAAAAAACCTGCTCTTACTCATGCAGCTGTAAAATTGCAGCCATGTACTATTCATTAACATGCAGCTTCGGAATTTTGTATTTTAGGTTAAGAACACGTTTGACATGGATTGTTTCCTGCTGCCAAAATATGGCAGGGTGCTGAAGCGAAAGGCAGAAACAGAAACAGAATTAGAGAGAAAAGATGCAAAAACAAAGAATTATGATGCCACCTATTTGGACTTTGGTTTCACATGCATTGTTGTTAGTGGAGAAAGTAGATCACAGTGTGTGGTTCGTGGCATGATCTTAGCTAACGACAGCTTGAAGCCAACAAAACTAAAGCATCACTTTGAAACTAAACATGGGTCTCTAGCAGGAAGTTGCAAGAGATAACTCAGCAGAAAGAAGCTGTGAAACATGTGGCAAATACTCCAGCAAATGCATTAAAAGCATCATACCAAGTAGCATACCACATTGCCAAAAACAAAAGGCCCTTTGTAGATGGAGAAAAAGTGATTCTCCCAGTATTGCGTGACGTGGCTAGGACAATGCTAGGTGAAAAAGCAGCAGAGAAGTTCAAAAGTATACTCATCTCAGACACAACAGTTTGCCGCTGCATCTCAGAAATGTCAAAAGATATCCAGGGACAGCTCATAGCCCCATTGAAATCAAGTTTGTTTGCTTTGCAGTTGGATGAAGCAACTGATGTGTCAAAGGATGCTATTTAATTGCTGATGTTTGATACTGTTATGAAACACTATTTGAAATATTTTTTTATTTTGCAAGCCAATCAAGGGGCGAGCAATAGGATCAGATTTGTTTGACATTATCAATGACTTCCTGAGTATCCATGGCTTAAAATGGGAAAACTGTGTTGGAATCTGCACAGATGGTGCTCCTTCAATGTGTGGTGCTAGGGCTGGCCTAAAAGCTGACGTGTTGAAATTGGCTCCACATAGTCTGTGGACCCACTGTATAATACACTGGGAAGCCCTTGCTGTTCGAAACATGGACAGTGAACTTGAGGATGTGCTGAATTCTGCTATAAAAACTGTAAATTTGATAAAGACCCATTCCACAAGAGTTTGTCTATTTGCAATTTTATGTGCAGAAATGGGAGCTGAGCATGATGGCTTGCTGTTTCATACAGAAGTGCAGTGGTTATCCCTGGGGAAAGTGCTGACTCACATCTTTGAATTAAGGAATGAAGTACAGCAGTTTCTTCTGTGTTTGGACTCCTGCAAAGCAGTCCAACTATGCAATCCCCACTGACTTGTGCTTTTAGCATACCTTGCTGACATTTTCGAGAAATTAAATTCCCTGAATCTGTCGCTGCAAGGAGCTGAAATCACTTCTTTTACCATGAATAAAAGAATAACTGCATTCAAGAAGAAGCTGGAATTATGGAGAAGAATAGTTGAAGATGGCCTGTCTGATCCATTTCCATGTTTAGTAGATGCTCTTGAAGAGACTGAATATGAACTTCCAAGTGTTTCTGAGATAATAAAAAATCACCTGATGTCTGTCAGGGATAGTTTACAAAAGTATTTTCCTGAGGACAACGATCAATGACTGGGTCTTTCAACCGTTTCCGGCAAAGGTGGGAAGCCATCTCCCGATTCGCTTGCAGGAAGAACTGATTGATCTCCAAAGTGACCGCACTCTGCAGATGCAATTCAGCAAAGTCTCTTTGGGAGAGTTTTGGCTGAAAATGTCTGCAGAACATTCAGGTATGAGAGAAACTGCTATGAAAACCCTCTTGTCTTTCAGCTCATCATATTTATGTGAGATTGGGGTCTCAGCACTTGCAGTATTAAAGACTAAGTACCGTTCAAGACTGGATGTGGAGCACAACCTGAGGATGGCAGTAGCAAAAATCCATCCACCGTCTCTGTGGCGGAAAACAGGCACACCCGTCACATTAATCTTTCTGGTGTTATTATCAATCTATGTCAAATTATGTGTTATATGTATAAAACAACGCATCCTGGTAAAAACAATTTGTGCACATTTTATCTTGGAAAATTTTGATTTGAACTGTGTAATAAGCCTCTGTCATTTAACCACACCCACTCACAAACCTGCAGTTTACTAAAATCTCTTACTGTGTTTAACATTATTTGTCGGATATGCGGATGGCAGTCGAATATGTAGTGTACCAGATTCCAGGAATTTCTGTCAGGGGATGGGGGGCCAACATCTAAAACAATTCAGCTGGGGGGGCTCAACCTAAAAAAGTTTGAAGACCTCTGTTCTAAGGGCACCCTCAGCATCTAAATACTTAACCAAAAAGCCCTCACATGGCATTATGGGGTGCTCCTTTCTTGTATCTGTTAACGATAAAGGAGCAGCTCCTGCTGCTCATTTATTATTAATATTTTATTAGGTACTGCTGCAGCTGCAAAAATAGAATTAAGTTTCTGACCCTAGTATCCCTATACTGCCCCCTATATGTTTTCTTAACCTTTTGGTAGGACATGAGATTGAGTTCCGGAAGTGCTAAAATGGTTGCAAAAAACATATTGTTGATGTGGTGGTGGCCAATCAGATCTTATCTCTAGATCTGTCTGCTCCCCGTATCCTCCGTTGGCGTGATAAATACATACATTTGAACCATAATTTCTCAAAACTTACTGAACAGCTTCACACCAACTTCCAAAAGGCACGTTTTGTGGACCAATATCTAGCTTTCATCTAAATTGGGCGTAATTCTGTTCAGCTGTTTTTATAGTATCAGTGTTCAACTTTCTTATGGAAAATTGCATGAGGGAAAAAACATTTTGGGACCTCCTTTTTCTCTGCTCCCGCTTAATGGATTACCCTGAAATTTTCCAGGAAGAAGCTGAGGTGGGTGAGACTTTTTTGGGAAAGTATCCTGAAGATTCATCAGACGGAGCCAAAGTTAGTTGAAAACCAATAAATCTATTTCCTATGGAAACATGGTTCCAAATATGACTATATATATATATATATATATATAAATATATATATATATATATATAAATATATATATATATATATATATATAGTTACTTACCTTACATATACTCCCATGTGTGGTAAAGTCATGCGTGGTAACGGTATCTGCATGGTAAAGACTGCATGGAAAGGGCATGTGTAGTAAAGCCACGCATTGTAGTGTCATACATTCCTTGCTTCTGGACCTTAAGATACCAGACTATTGATCCATTATTGCACTGGGCAGGTTATGTGCTTTTCCAAATCTAGGAGTGCTCCGAGCTTCACATACCTTAAAGCGTTGGAAACATAAAAGCTTTGTGAACAGTATATAGAGTATATAAAGAGAGACCCTGGTTTAATTCCTGCTTGACTGCTCATCTGCATCTACCTGGAGAATCAAGAGTGCTCAGTGAGGTCTACTTTCTGCAGCAGATCCTGTTTTGGAACACTGGCTGCTAGGGACATAGCATATCCTCCCTTTAGAGGGCTTGATGGCCCTTTTATTTACATGTTTCTGAGAGCAATCCAGGGATTTATAGGGGTTGGTAGATTTGAGCAGGGGTTGCAGTAGTAGAAAGAGGTGGGATAAAAGGCACAATTTATGCATGTTTCCATGTATAAGGACAAATTACTCTGTTAAATTCGGGTGCAAGTCAGAAGTAAGCCACCAATAAGTTACATCTACTCACAGAACAATCTTTGTAATTCATGCCCTGAATGTGTTTATGTATCAGTTCATTTTTTGGCGTATCTGGGAAAAAGAGAAATTTGTACCATGATCAAGTGAATGAGACGTGCTTCACAAGCCTAGATGATAACTTCAAATTTGAGGTGTGATTTGTGGAACCCTAGCCTTTTCTCAACCACTTTGGTGGACTGCTGTACCTTTGCCCCATTATTATGTAGCAGGTTGATTGGTTTCATGCTGCTATGTATATGCTCCATTAAAAGTCTGGTAATCACATTTTGTCATAGCCCACTTTTTCTTTTATCATTTGTTCTATAATGTATCCTTTGACTCTGCTTGCAAATTGCTAGGCATGTTTGTTTTAGTAAGATTTTTGTATTCCTAAACTAAGGCCAAGAATTTGTTTATCCCAAATGGAAGATAGGTTAGTGGTTCCAAGAGGCAACCGAGCTGCAAGCGTCAGGAGTCTCTGGGCATCCTCAGCTTCTGCATTTATCTTTGCCTCAGGGCATGTCTCTCCAACAGGAGAATATGTTTCAGATAAGCAGTTTTGGTTCATGCTAATGCCTCCGTTTGTATAGCTGTAAAATATTTTGAAGTACTGGAGGCAGTAATATAGGAGTACTCTGTTACATACTCTTATGTCTCTTTGTGAATGTGTGTATTGTTACATCTCCATTCTCTCTTTTTCTAACAGGGCAATACATTCATAGCAATAACTTTACTCAATATTATGTAGATCCAAGACCCCTCCAACATCATGAGGTATGGTCCAAGATTATATGTCATTGTTTGGCACACAATGCTTATCTGGGTAAACAGTGGATTTAGTTTTCATTCAGCTTAACCCTGAAGCAAGTTCTTTTCCTTTTATCCATTCAATTTGCAGTCATCTTCATGCTCTACTTCTGTAATGTATCGACTGAAGGGGTAATAAAAAAACCTTCTTGAGATTGTTTGAGGCCACAAAGGTCGTAGAAGTCCCTCTCTGATTGTCTTATCTTCTCTGATATTAACTCAAGGGAGAGCATGAATAGAGACCTCAGGGTTGCTCTTATCTATAATGACCACTTAAACAAATACACTTAGGCGGATAGCACCAGTTAAAATGATCAAATTCTCACACATAGCAATGGTCGACCAGAACTGGAGGTGACTATGAGCTATTAAGGATAGAGGGTCAGATGAAATATATACTGATCGCAAAATACTGGTCACAATTGGCGGTCAGTAAATAATTTGTCAAACCAACCTTTCTATAAATGCCAATTCAGTAATGGCTCCAACATGCCCCTTCAAGATTCTGAATCGATATCCAATCAAAAAACAGGATCTATAAATAGCAAAGAACATTGTAATGGTTGCAAATGCCAAATTGGATCATTTGTGACAGTCAAAATCCTTTGCATATCTGCATATAGTTACAAAAAATGTTAATCACACTATTCATGAAATAGCAAGAAATCTCATGGGGCAGAGCATGGGGTGTCAGGAAATGCCTCTTTTTGCATGATCACCTCCAAAGTTTTGATTCTGCTGGTTTTTTTAATCTGAAAGTGCACTGAGCCCTCCTAACTGGACATCAGAGCCAGTGCTCTGACCCCTAGAAGTAAGTGAATGTTTGGTTGGCTATACCCAATTGGCATATATTAGCTTACTTATAAGTCCTTAGTATATGATACCAGGGCCTCCTAGGGCATATAAGTTAAAATGTTCCTCATGGGCTGAAGCACTGCTTGTTCCACACTGAGTGTGTCGAAGTAAAACGTGGCTCCAGACCTGCCACTGCAGACTGGAAAAGTAGTTTAAACTGCTAGCTCGACTTTGCCATTTTAACCAATGACAAAATCCAAACCTCGCTTTTCAATACATATAAGTCACCCCTAGGGTAGGCCTAATGAGCCCTAAGGCAGAGTGCTGTATATTAAAAAGTAGTACATGCATTTTTATATGTGCTAACAGTAGAAACTTTAAACTGTTATTATACTATGGAAAGGCTAGTAGCCCAATTGGCGAGTACAGGGTTACACGCTGACAACTCAGTTGTGCTAACTTTTGAAGGGGACTTCTAAAGTTGATACTTTAAGGTATCACATTAATCGTTGCATATAACCCAACTTGATGGACAATTCAAATTTAATGTAAGCTTTGAATATATGCAACTTTTAGAAAGTTGCAACTCGGTAGCCCAAGTTTTCCAGTGGCCATTCGCAGATGCTGGCCACCACACAACCTAGTGCCCTCCTGAGGAGAAGTGTGATCGACTCCCAGGAGCTAGCACAGCCGAGCCCTGCCATTGGAAGATATGTCACCTCTCCCTGACAGGAAGCCACACGGGTGTGAACTCAAAAGGTGAGCTTCAATGGGGTAGCCACCTTTGAGGGGCAAATGAGGAGCACACCTGAAAGGGGCTGCAATTTTATTGAGTTAGAGGAGTGAGCTTTGTAGACAGAAAGGGGAGACCAGCTGCCAAACCAGTTTTTCTGTGGGTGTGTAGTCCCAGGTAACCACGCCTCTAGGATGGGCTAGCGAACTCCACACACACCAAGAGAAAGGTTCAGACATCTTGGGAGTTAGCAGAATAGTGCATTCTAGGATAGCTATGCCACGCTTTGCAGGAAGTTGTCATCAAACAGGCGGGGACCTGGTAGCAAATTGGCTAGTAACCATCACATCCCCTGAGGGCACTTACTGGGCATAAATATGGCACCCCTTACACCAACACCTCAGATCACATCTGGACTGCCCTACTGTTCCCTGGACCTGGCAAAAGAGGCTGTACATACCACTGGACACCACCTGCTGAACTTTGGGCTAGCAGATAGGACTGTGCCTGTGGTACCTGGCTCATGTAAAAGTTGTACTTGAGCCCCAGACAGAAGAAAATGAACTCCAAGAGTCTGTCTGCTTACTTCCTGTAACAGTACCAAGGCCACAAAAGCTGTAGAAGCCTGCTCTGGCTAGGTGTAGCCACAGTTGGCTGATTACCACAGACGCCGATGTGCAGCCCCACAGTCAAGTCCTGACATTCAGTTGTTGCACCCAAGTGTGCTGGACCTAGGAGTGTTGTTAGAGTTAAGTTTGGTCACCCAAAGGTGGACACTAGCCTTCACCAAAGGGAATCGCTGGTTTTGCTGTGACAGGAAACTACAGTGGTAACAGGACTTTTGCTGGACCAAAAAGGATTTTGAGGGACATCGACTTCTGTGGCTAAAGTTGCCCCAGCTGGACAGTGGACCGAGGAGTAACCCCAGGAAAACCCCTGTCGACCACACAGCATCATCAGCATCTTACAGCATCTTCAGCATCCTGTATCCCTTGCCTGAGGACCACTCCATTGAAGCCTATGGCGCCTCGAACTGGACTTGAGATTGCTTTGGTGCCAAGGTAACTGCCTCACTACTTCTCATTAGCCCCCTGGCCCTCTCCCTGTCAGATTTGGTCATCCAATGTGGGGCAGGGTCGTCAGTCACTGTGAAAGTTCTACAAAGTTGCCAACTTTTACTGTTACCAATGTTTGTTCACGTTTTGGAGTAAGAAGCTGAGATTTACGTTTTACTGAAAATCTAAATTTCTGGAACTCTCTGGTGGATCTTGTTGGTTCTGTTATCTAAAAATTCATTAAAATACAATCTATTTATACGGATTGGTGTTGGATTTCCTTTGTGTTGCATGACTTTCTAATTTTGTTGTTTTGGTACTTCTAAATTCTTTACACTTGTTCCTTTTCTTAAGCCTGACTGCTCAAAGCCACAGCTATCTAGGGTTGAGGTAAAGTTTAGCAAATGAGTTTGACTGAACCCAAGTGGTTTACGTGAGTGTATTTCGCGGTGAGGTTGCACACCTACACCATATAATGCACCACAATTCCTCACATGAGATCTATGCTTTTATTTAAAAATAAATAATTCAAATGTATATTTTGCGAATTGAAACCAGAGTAAAGGAATACTTAGAGCTGCTGACCCTGTGGTTAACTCCTGAAACATATTTTCCTCTCTACACTAGTGCAGCTCACTGATGCTGATTCTCAGTATGAGGCACTCAGATTAGAAATTGACTTCAAGAAAATCACAGAAGTAATAAAATACACAGTGGAATAATGCAAATTACATAAGGAAAACTTCTGTCAGTTTATTTGGTCAACGTTATATTGCAAGTTTAAATACCTCAGGCCTGATAGATGGCAGCTTGCCATCCATCAGCGTGGGAGAGGTCATTACCTCCAGGAACCTAGCTGGATTACCGCCCACCATATTTAGAGATGTCCTCCGACCCTGCCAGGATCTCTATGTCTTCAGATCCTCTTAAGGTACTAATAGTTTGCTGAGAAGCTGTCATGTTTCATGTGGCCACTCCACAAACTTCTTTATTTTTAAAACAAAACAAAATACTAATGAGAAAACTCTCATGGTGTTGAGGTCATTTTTCCTTTTTTCTGTTCAGGGCCACCACGCTTTCTCTGGCAGTCCCAAACAGAAAAAAAATGCAACTGTGCCCTAAATAAGGCAGATGGTCTGATGTACTTACACTGACATCCCCAACTCTGTCTGCCAATCTGTGTAGCGTTTCGACAGCAGAGCAGTAGGGCACAGCCGTCAGAAACTTGATGGCCCCCCTTACACAAAATAGAGCGGATGGAATGTCAGTTTGGCGGACAGGGCTCTCTGTCAAGTTTGTAGCAGAGAACCCTGTCAGCCAAACTCTAAATCAAGGTCTTAATTATATACCCATCTGTGTAAAAAAAGAATCAATATGTTTTATTGCTCTACCATGTATCTATTGGTTGCTTCATTAGGGCATGTGCTTGACTCTATATTTATGGGTACTCAATAGTGATTATGCTATGTTATGAAGGTGTTATTAAAAGTACATTTTCACTGTCAGACTAAGGGGGATAATTTGGTGTCCCACTCCTAAACAAGAAGACTAAACTAAGTCTATCACGTATTTAAATTCATAAAATATGTAAATTAAAAAAGATCAAACAACTTACTAGGCAAAAAGTATGGGGGTGAGGAGTTGATGGCTTCAAATGTGCTTTTTTCTTTGTCCTGGTTGTCCCCAGGTGCATCCTATGATTAGTTATGCCATTTTGGTGATGTGGCAGGAGTGTCAAATTTTAGGTCAATGTTCCTTTGATTTATAGACTGCCTCCCATGCTCTGTATGCTTAAGCATGCGTTCACTTTCTGTGTTAGGTTTGTTCAGACTACAGAAACGCTTTGGAGCACGTTATTTTAGGAGTTGTGACAGTATGCGTGTAAATCATATGTGGGTCTTTTTTAAGAGTCCCTGTATGTTTGGTCATGCGATTTAGGTCTTAGTGTAGTTTTAGGCAGTATCAATTGTTTACTTGAGTGTGTGGGTGTAGTTATGGACATGTGATCCAAAAAACAGAACTTAGTACGAAGAGGCAGGTCTCATAAAGTAAACTCAAACGTTACACGGAATGTGCACATCCTTTTTCTGATCTTGTGATGCAACCTATCTACTCTTCGTAAAATCTCAAGTCACAGGGGATCACAGAATTACATGCCTAATCAATATTAATTAGGCTAGTCACTATTTGCAGCCCCTAGCAATGGACTACAAATACAGGAATAGTTTCCTGCAAACACCAGACCTCAATCTCTGTTTTTGCATTCCCAAACGGCTAACTTTTTATAAGCAGCTTGTTTTCCTTACAGGAACCATTGCGATTTGTTTTTAAAAAGTGTTTCCAGTGTGGGGATACATAGGAAGGAGCTGGCAGTGGTCTCCAGTATAACTTCCAGCACTCCTCAAGTCACCAGACAGGGTTCACAAAGGGCAATGTATCAAAAAGGGACCAGTGATAGATACCATTGTGGATCCGAGATTAATGCTGCCTCCTAATTAACATTCAGAATGGATCACAAAATGGGCTTAGTAAATAGGGAAAAAAAACATTTTGCTGTAATTTTGCAAAATTCAGGATTTGCAATCGCAAACTGACTGTGTATATCGGGCCCTTAGTCTCTCTTCAAATGTGACAAAAGTGATAAAGTAGGTGACCTCTGAACAAATAAAAAAACAACTACATTTCTTAAAAGGTATCTATGTCTCAACACCTCACCAAAAGCGATGGTAGGCATAGTTCATAATGAGAAGTCCACTAAGTCCCTTCACAAAAGGCTTTCTGTACAGGAAGAAAATGTAGAGGTTAAAGAGAAAAGAGGACTAATGTATTATCATGGGAAATCATCAATCAATCAATCAATCAATCAATCAGGGGTTTGCAAAGCGCACTACTCACCCGTTAGGGACTCAAGGCGCTGGGGGTGGCGGGGGGGGGATGTGTGCAGTTCTGTTGGGGTCATCTGAAGAGCCAGGTCTTGAGGTCTGTGCTGGAGCAGCGTGGGGCTTTGCCGGAGGTGGAGGGGGAGGTCGTTCCAAGGACTTGGCTGCAAGGTAGGAGAAGGACTTGAATCATGATACCTTGACTTCCTTACTACAGATGCCTTTGGCAGGGCCTCGAATTCCCAGTCACAAGACCAAAAATAAAAAAACTGTGCCTCAGTTAGGAATGACAGAGTAATCCAGCCAACAGAACCTTCGCCTCAGACAGTACCTCAGATTTTCACAGATAACTGGTGGTTAATCCTGAGGAATGAAAACATTCTAGGTTTGGCAAAAGGTTTCCCTTATTCCCTTGTTTACAGTTGGGTTGTAAAAGGGCATCTGCCAAATATCAGACGATGCCTGTCCACCAAACTCTCGGTACTTATTTTGTTTTTTTTATGTTTATCTGTAGTTGTGCTTTTGTTTATATTTGTGCATGCTCTCTCTCTCTCTCGAAATCAGCTCGTGCACTTACCTTTGTAAGATTCCACGTTCTAGTTCTGGTTTTCTCCAGATGTTCGAATGACGGTTATTTTAACAGTTGATCTCGGACAATGGTTGAAACTGGCTTTGCTGGTCGTGGGCTCCTTTCTTTCCAATAAACTTACCTGCTCAACCAGCAAGTTTTGTGAAGACTCGTTTTGTAACAGAAGTGGTGGAAACACTTCTTTCCTGATGGCCGAGACTCAGCTCCATTGTCAAAAACCCTTTTGCCGCAGATTAAAAACCATAAGTCCGCCAACTGAGTGTAAGTGAAATCAGTGCTTAATTTGTAAAACAGGTGCCAGGGCTCTCCGCAGGAGATAGCAGTAGTATCACAACTACTAACCATCACATACAAGTGTAACTATTCGGACTATTCCAGGCCCCCAAAGAATTGCAGGTAAAAATCATTTTTAATGTATATTGATTTAATAATGAACTTTTGTTGTGGTCATCTCTAAAGCACCACCTTGTGGTAGACTGTCACAAGTGCCATTGTGGACAATTGAGTGCCAGTGCTGAGTACCGGAAACCACCGGCTCAAATTAAGCACTGAGTGAAATTCCCACACTATTTAGGAAGGTTCTTTTACACTGTTTCTTCCTGGAAAGACTTGACTGCAGGGCAGGAAAAACCTACAAAGTCCCAAAACAGCTGAGAGTAAATTCCCCGTATGTGAACAACAACTATTTCTTTGTTTCTGAAAAGCGAAAAAAAAACGCACTTTCGTTGACAATCCCACACTAACCAGTCGAAAGGCTAAATATGGCACACAGGCTGGGTTGGTGGTAGAAGTGTCTCTTACACCCTCCCTAAAGGTAGAAAATTGGTTGGGCTCCAAAAGAGCTATTTCACGCTTATTTCCTATATTAGACCCAAGGATGGCTGTTATTATAGAACCAAAGTCCAGATACTCACTTATTATTATTTTTTTTTTGAGTTTTATATAGCGTGAACTAGACCCAAAGATATCAGGTATCAGAGTGCTTTACATGAGCACCAGTTTCATTACAGATGGACACATTCATTTTTGTTAGGCACAGGGAGATTAAGTGATTTGCCCAGAATCACAGGATGTTGAGGTCGTTGCCAAGACTCGAACCCGGTTCCCAAGCTTCAAGGTCAACCGCTCTAGCCTTAAGGCCCCCATTACTATCTCTTGATTCGTTGCAGCCAATAATATGACATTATAAATGTTTATAGGTTTGGGGTGAAGTTCTTCTGTTAACCATCTACTCTTTCATACTTCAAAAGAATCACTACACAATGGCTAATTGATGGGAGGAGATTTCTGGGCTCAGCTGAAAACGTCACAGGAATTGGTTTCCCTGCCTTTATCCTCTGGGGTCCATAGACACACAATATCAGCAGTATTAAATACCAATTGGTTGTTTATTTGTAACAAAAGAAAAAACTATAAAAAAGTCAAATCAAATGTATGAGCAACAGTGCAGTGGGTGAAAGTTACGAAACAAGGTGATGCACACATGTGATAATAGTGGTCAAAGTGCATATTCAGAAGAAGAACAGCACGGCCAGTTACAAATTACAAATCAACACTCGGTGGCCCAGGGTTCATTTCTTGCCCGAGCTCTCTGGTGGACCACTGATTGGGTAGTTTTTTGCTACACATCACGCTTCCCTCCAGGACACTCTTCTAAGTGGGCGCTCCCGATTCTAGCCTCACGAGCTCCCGCTGACCCATGATGGTTTGAACCTTCCGTTTGGAGCACACCATGGTCCCTGGGGCACTCCACCATTTGTAGGCGCTTCTCATCCTTTTCACTCAAGTGCCCACTGCCCTTAGATCTTCATTTGGAACACTTTGTGATACTGCCTCCTCTTATTCTGGGATTCCCCACATGTATCTACAGTATTTCTTCCCTGATTGCCTTGAAGCTTTTACCATCTAACGTTTGAACTGTTACAAATCGTTGAGTCCTGATCAGGATCTCAGTTTCCACTTAGGGATCAAAACATTGACTGTTTTTATGGACCCTTTTTGCACTGTTTATCAATTTTTTACAGGCCATGCTGACCACTATAATCACGTGTGCATCACCTAAAAGAGAGCACTAAGCATGTTTTGTTACCTTCACCCACTGCGCAGTGGTTAATATGTTTGATTTTCTTTTTTCATATTTTTTTCTTTTTTTTACAAATAAACTAGCATTCGGTATTTAGGATTGCTGACACTGTGGGGCCGATTCCGATCTCGGTCGGAGGCGGACCCAATACCATTCGGTCGGGAAAAAGCCATGCGAAAGCCTGTTTCCCGACCGAACCGTACGCGGGTCCGGCCGAGCGAGTACGATGCGACTCGCCGACCGACTCGTCCGGGCGTCCCGACAACTCCGACCGACTCGCTCGGACTCGAACCGCTCCGACCGACTCGCTCGGACCCGATTCGCACCGCGCAATGGAGACGTTTTCCGGCCGGGTAAGTACGATGCGCACCTCGACCGCTCCGACCGACTCGCGCCGTCCGACTCGAACTCGCTGTCGGAGCCGTACTTTGGGGGTCCGTGTCGGACCCCCTGTACGCGTACCCGTGCGAGGCGCACACAGGGGGACCCAAGGGTCCCCTACCTGTGCGTGTACGCCGCGAGCGCTCGCGGCGTACTCGCTGTAGGAGGCGCCCTTGTCCGCCTCGCACCCATTGAGGCAATGGGAGCCCGCGTACGCGTTGTACGACCGGCTCCCATTGAGTTCAATGGGAGTCCGACCGACTCGTGTCCGATAACATACGGACGCATCGTACTCGTTCGGTCGGACTGCACGGGTCCGATTCGGTCGGAAATCTCTCCGGGTCCGGCTCGGTCGGAGAGATTTCCGGCCCGAATCGGAATCGACCCCTGTGTGTCTAGGGATAATTTTTCTATTATACTGTGACTATCCAAGCTCCCTGACGACTCTTGGGTTCCCTTGTTTCTTAGTACTACAACTTTATCCTATGGGAAGACTACACAATACTGTGTCTGCACTAACCACATGGCTGTCCTGGCTGTTACTCTTTTGAGCAACGTGGAATCTCTTTCAGGTACAGATGAAGGCTTTACCCTGTAGAGAGCAGTCTTGTTTTGTGACTGACATCTCTACAATCTTAGTATGAGAATGATGGCCTGAATACGATGTCAGAGGGACCGCCACCGACAGGCCGTCGGTGGTGGTTCCACTCACAGACAGGCCTTATGTCCGAGTGAGGATGCAAGCGGTCGGTTTGCAGAAGTTGGAGGGGGGAAAAAGACCGCCACCTCTGACAGGATCTAGGATCCCGTTGGGGTGGCAGTCAGAATCGTATCTCTAGCATGGAGGCAGTGCCTGTGCAGGCATCACCGTAGGGATTACAATGCCCCTTTCCGACAGCCTTTTCATGGTGGTCCAACCGCCATGAAAAGGCTGTCAGAAACTGACTTTGGCGGCCTCAAGCAGGGCACCTGTCCCCCGTAGGCCACTGTATAGTGGCCCTGGGGGCACATGTAGTGCCCCCATACACATTGGTGCCTGGCACACGGTGCATGGATGTGCACTAAGTGATCTTTCACACTTGGCCGAGCCACAAGCCACAAAGTAAAATAACACTTTCCGACCGCCAGCATGGCGGTCTCATCCTAATTGGATGGTCGGATCGCAGCCTGCTTGTTGGTCGGTTTCCTGACCAACATGATAGTGAATTCCCCACCGCAACAACTGATGATATTTAATAAATACAATATACATGCAAATGAAGATATTGGGAGTGTGAGGTGGCTCCCTTTTGGAACAATATTGTCTCATATGGCTAGTTATGTTCTGAGTATGGCACGCTTCATACAGGCTGGTCTATGTAATCTTGGTAACGAAGTCATTTTCAACGTGGCCTACTCACCGCTGTCAGGTTCATGTGTGCCCATTGCTTGCTAGATTCCCTCCTGGTCCACTTGCAAACCATACACAACCGACATGTTTGGTTCTAATTTTGAACAGCTGGGACAAACTGCCTCTGATTTTTTATAACCTTAGTACAGAAGAGACTGTCCTGGGCCCTTTTCTCATTCCACATGAGATTTTTACTAACACCATTTCCTAACATTTCAAGGTGGGTTTTGAAAGTCACAGGGTGATCTTGAAACTTGCCCAGAAGTAAAAAACAAATATAGCAGTTTTCCTACTTTTTCATGACTCAAAACAATATTTCAAATGCCAGATCTGTGAATTTCTTCCAACAGGTGAAGCATATTTTTTGCTAAATCTTGCCCCAAGAACATTCTAATCATCTAAACCCTAATTAATTTGCTTATGCATTTAAAATCTACCAGAATTTGGAGATCCTTCTTGTCTGCCTTACCAAGGGAGAGATTGTGCAATTTTATTTTATTGATGTTCACTTTGAAAATGGTCTGTCTGCCTAATTGGTGAATGTTTTCAGTCAGGTTTGGGACTGAGCACAGTGTACTAAAACAAGCATCATCTGCAACTGTTTCAAATTGTGCTCTGCATCACTAAAACTTTTACCTTTGTGTGTGTTGTCCCTGTTTTAATGGTGGCAAAGTGTGCCATGCACAATGTGAACAGCAGCATCTCTGGCCACAATCTTGTCTTAAACTTCTATTTAAGTAGAGAAAGTTAAAGTCAAAAATTCAAGATTTTTCTAGTGGTGGGCACCCTAAAACTAGACAGAATGAAGGTAATACTGTTCGGGCTCTACCCAAATTCAGAAAGGGACAACTGGCTATCAACAGTTTCCCATGGTTTAATGAGATCAGCTCTGCTGGCACACCTTTTTCTTACATTGAAAGGGCATTGTTTTAATACTGTCAAATGTCTTCCTTTAACAAAGTTCATCTAATATGAGTCTGTCAGATGTGGGATTATGTTATCCATGCGACTAGATAAAATTTTCATAATAATATTTTCCCTATAAATTACCATAGGGACACTCTGCAGTCAGGGTGGCAATCTCCCTTTGGTAAAGTATAGTGAAAGATAAAAATAGTTTTACGAAACTTTATAATAAATTATTAAAATATTTATGTTATATACTAATGTAAATTAATTTAATATATTTATTGTAAATGTAGAACACAAATGAAGATTCTACAGTACTGTTATCCTAATGTGGAATTACATTTTTAATTATTTAAATATATTATAATAAAATGACAACTATATCTCTGAAGTTTAAAAAAATTAAATTGCTACCCAAAGTAAAAAATTATATTTTTATTGTGTATTAGTAATTATTAAAAATGATGTGTAGAATTATTAAAAGTAGTTTAATTATATTTTAATAAGCATTAATGTTACATTAATTTATTAATTCACAAAAGGTTGTTAAAATATATTATCATTAAATAATAACTATGTTTTATTTTTAACATTAAATTATATTTATTTAACTAATTAAAATAATTTAATTTAATTTAACAATATTTCCTGAGGGATTTTATTTTAAGTAACTACCTCCATTATTTTCTATGGAAAGGTTTTGAGGTACAATTGGTTAGTCAGGTGTGGTACTAGACTTACTCATGTTTATATATTCGGTGGTAGTAACTTTCTCCCATAAATTTGGCTCCACCCCTGTTTTAGGGAGTGGAGACATGTAAGCCTACACTTTTGAATAACTTTACACTCTTATTTTGTGAAAAGCCCCAAAAAGTAGTTACACGTATAACTTATTCACAAATTACCTTTTTGAATTGCCCAGATGGTCTATAAGATTAGCAGAGTTTATTATATTCTCTTCCATTGAATTACAGTGATGTCTCATATGCCATGGAGTCCTTCACCTCACTCTTGTGCAAAACATTTATTCTGCTGAGACATAACCTGCATAATCAATATCTCTTCATACATCTTATAAAATAGGCAACAAGTCTGTAAGGACCTGGACAAAAGCTGGTTTCTGGGGATTAATTAACCAACTGCACCTCAAAGATATGGCTGGTGGATTCTAACTAATCTTCCTCTACGGCCTTCAGCCTGAGATAGTTTCAGAGGAGGCATATAGTTAGTTTTGCTTCTTATTGAACTTCCTAAATTCTTCCAGCTCTTGACTCTTTATGGTAGATCAGTTCCTCAGCTTTCTTAATGTCCTTAACATATTCCCATTGTTTTTATTTTTTGTTGTTTTGTTTTAGAGTTTTATATAGCGCGAACTAGACCCGAAGATATCAGGTATCAGAGCGCTTTACATGAGCACCAGTTTCATTGCAGATTCATTTTTGTTAGGCGCTGGGAGATTAAGTGATTTGCCCAGAATCACACGATGTTGAGCGTCCCTGCTGAGACTCGAACCCGGTTCCCCATCTTCGAGGTCAACCTCTCTAACCGTAAGGATACATCCTCTCCTTTTGCTTTTGATCGTTGTGCCAGGATATTTAGTTGAGAAGGTCTTTGTTCATAGAATATTTGTTGAAGGTGCAGCAAAGCGATTTGTGTTTGATTAATAAATAGAATATTAAAATTTACATTTACAACCACCATTTTACTGTTATGTAATAATCCACCTACGTTATTGAACATTAGTTCTGTTTCTCCTAATACCTTTTGCAATTTGTCATAAGTTTTTTTTCCCTGTCTCTACACTTGAGACAAATTCCGATTTGTAGCATTGAATCAATTGAAAAATAAGGCATGCAAGGACCAAAGTCCTTGATAATCTATGGAGCTGGTGTCCACAGCGTTTTTTGCATTTTTATTCACTGAAGTTCCTCTGTGCTTTTTTTATTTTGTCAACGGGTGGAGGGTTGCATCAGTTATAATGATAATATCCAATGAGGGAGTTTCAGATTCAATGGTGTATGTATGTGTACCCTTGGGAAGAGGGAAAAAAACTACTTCTGTTGGTGTCCTAAAATTTCAGAGCTTAAGACCTAAGTGTTTCAACTCAAATATTAAAAGTTACTCCTTGCAAACCCCGAAGAAAAGCTGTCGCCTATGAACTGGTCAGCTACCAAAAAAATAAATGGAGGAGACAGGTCAGGAGAGGAACACGTAGGGAACACAGATGTTGACTATACTGTGCCCAAGTCTTCTCGTCATTGGTGCTGATTAACAAAAAGGGCAGACCTTACACGGTGGGGCTAGGTAGACAGGAGGCCTCCACATATCTCACCATGAATTGGCACTATTAGCAGAGATAACAGAGCACATCGAGTAGCTCAAAGTGTGTGTCCTCTAAACATGGAGTGCACACTGCAGAAAGGAGTTAAAAATGTATCGGCAAGTTGCATAGCTTTATTAAGGCACCTTAGGTGCATATCAAAATAACCCAAGCATGTCCTGACGATTAAGTAACAAGAGGGCGACATGTTTCATTGCCAAATCATTTGAGGCAATTTTAGCAGGACAGGAGAAAAAAATGAGAGCAGCAAAGGGGCTTTTTCCATCCGATTTCGGGCTCCAGACAGAGGGGTCGATTCCGATTCGGGCCGGAAATCTCTCCGACCGAGCCGGACCCGGAGAGATTTCCGACCGAATCGGACCCGTGCAGTCCGACCGAACGAGTACGATGCGTCCGTATGTTATCGGACACGAGTCGGTCGGACTCCCATTGAACTCAATGGGAGCCGGTCGTACAACGCGTACGCGGGCTCCCATTGCCTCAATGGGTGCGAGGCGGACAAGGGCGCCCCTACAGCGAGTACGCCGCGAGCGCTCGCGGCGTACACGCACAGGTAGGGGGACCCTTGGGTCCCCCTGTGTGCGCCTCGCACGGGTACGCAGTACAGGGGGTCCGACACGGACCCCCAAAGTACGGCTCCGACAGCGAGTTCGAGTCGGACGGCGCGAGTCGGTCGGAGCGGTCGAGGTGCGCATCGTACTTACCCGGCCGGAAAACGTCTCCATTGCGCGGTGCGAATCGGGTCCGAGCGAGTCGGTCGGAGCGGTTCGAGTCCGAGCGAGTCGGTCGGAGCAGTCGGGACGCCCGGACGAGTCGGTCGGTGAATTCGCATCGTACTCGCTCGGCCGGACCCGCGTACGGTTCGGTCGGGAAACAGGCTTTCGCATGGCTTTTTTCCCGACCGAATGGTATTGGGTGCGCCTCCGACCGAGATCGGAATCGGCCCCATAGTGTTAGAAATGGGGGTCTCTAATTGGCAGAGGTAGGTACCTTTGTCCAAGTAGGGACCCTTGCTTCTAGCCAGGGTAAGGGGGATACACACTTTAGATAACCCCTGCTCACCCCCTTGGTAACTTGGCACGAGCAGACAGGCTTATCCCAAAGGCAATGTGTAAAGTATTTGTACCCAAACACACAGTAACACAGTGAAAACACCACAAATGGACACCACACCAGTTTAGAAAAATAAAGTATCTTTATCTAAACCAAACAAGACAAAAACGACAAAAATCAAACATACATAATTCTGAATATGACTTTAAAAAGTTTTAAGCAACTTGTTCCATAGAAAACTATGGATGCGTGTTTTTACACCAAAGTACCTGTAGATGCGTCAAAGTTCACAAGGCCAAACAGCCGCAGAGAAAGGAAGCGTTGGAACAAACAGCGATGCGTCATTTCCTGAGTCCTTGGGAGACGAGGTGACAGTTCTGCTGCACACAGGAGAAGTGATGCCTCGAATCTGGACTGTAGGGGGAAGTGAGGCATCGAAATCCAAGAGGATTTTGGTCTGCGGGTGATGCGTGGAAAACCTTGGCACACAGGTGCGATGCATGACACACCGGAGGTGATGCGTCGCTTTGCGAGGCTTCGTGCTGTCCGGCGTCGTTGCTGGGGGCTGTGCGGTGAGGCTTCACGTCACCTGGCGGGACTCAGCGGGGCTTCACGTCGCCCAGCGTCGGTTCCGAGAGGCTGGCAACTGTTCGGCGGGACTCGCGAGGCTTCGCGTCATCCGGCGTAGGTTCTGAGAGGAATTGCACCGTTTGCAATGCTTCACACCGGTTCTTGCAGAGATTAGCTGCAGAACCCACCTCTGAGGCCCTGTCACTGGAAGGAGGCACCTCAGGCAAGGGTAGGATTCACAGATGGCAGAGTCCAGCAGCACCAGCAGATTTGCAGGAAGTCTTTTGTGTCCATGAGACTTCTTCGCAGGAGGCAAGCACACACAAGCCCTTGGAGAAACTTCACAAGCAGGATACACAGCAAAGTTTAGTCCTTTGTCCTTTCCTTGGTAGCAACTGCAGGCCAAGCCCACACAGCACACAGCAAATGGACAGTACTCCTCACAGCTCTCCAGCTCTTCTCCTTGGCAAAGGTTCCTCTTGATTCGAGAAGTAATCTAAAGTTCTGGGGTTTAAGGTCCTCTACTTATAACCTATTTTGTCTTTGTTCTTCTTTATGCAAGGGTCTCTGAGCCCAGTCCAAGCCAGTTCTGTCTTCACTGGTGCAGTATGACCACAGGGGGTGGAGACAGCATTGTGCAAGGGAGACAGGCCCTGTTCAGGTGCAAGGAAAACTCCTCGCACTACTCTAAATGCAGCCAAGGTCTATTCAGCTCAGCTCTGAGTCATCCAGGAAGGGACAGGCACACCTCAACCCCCTCAGTGGCTGTCTACAGAGAATGCACATCCCAAGCCCCTGTCACTCCAAAACCAGTCAATCCACAAACAGGCAGAGGCACACAGAACGGTTAAACAAGAAAATGCCTACTTTCTAAAAGTGGCATTTTCAGACACACAATTTAAAAACCATCTTCATTAAAAGATGTGGTATTAAATTCTGAGTTCCGAGAGCCTAAACTTTATTTCTCGATCTTGTCCCAATTGGAAGTTATACTTACAAGATGTTGCAAAGTATCTCCCATTCTATCCTATGGGACAGATAGCCTTTCAATAGTGAAAAACGAAATTGGCAGTATTTCACTATCAGGACATGTCACACACACCAGTATATGCCCTACATTCACTGCACCCTGCCCCTGGAGGTACCTTGGGCCTACCTGAGGGGTGTCTTACATGTAAGAAAAGGGAAGGTTAGGGCCTGGCAAGTGGGTGCACTTGCCAGGTCGGCATGGCAGTTTAAAACTGCGCACAGACACTGAAGTGGCAGGTCTGAGATACACTTACAGGGCTACTCATGTGGGTGGCACAATCAGTGCTGCAAGCCTCCTAGTAGTATTTGATTTACAGGTCCTCGCACACTCAGTGCACTTTACTAGGGGCTTACCAGTAAATCAAATATGCCAATCATGGAGAACTAATTGTAATAACAATTTATACAGAGAGCAAATGCACTTTAGCACTGATCAGCAGTGGTAAAGTCCCAGAGTCCTAAAGCAAACAAAAACAGGTCAGGAAAAATAGGAGGTAGAAGAATAGGTTTGGAGATAACCCTGCAAAAAGGGCCATTTCCAACACAGAGGGAGTGTCAAAACATTTGATCAGGCAAAAAGAACAGCAAAGATCTGTATAATGCAAACCGCAGGCAAAAGAGTCCATCTAAACAGGTCTGTGTGTCCTTCATCTGTAAACAATACAGAGCTTTGCCATTCTCATTACCTGATCAGATGTTCTGACAGTCCCTGTGGCTGAAGCAACTTTTCACAAACATCATGTATGAGTTTTGATAAGAGGTCACAAACATTGCCTGTTTGCTTACGTAAGGGTCCCTCATAAATATTTGGGAACATTTGTAAGAATTGAGTTTACAAGATGGAGGATGGGTACCTACCCCAGGAGACAAAATGATACCTCACTTCTTCCTGCTCTCGCTTTCTTAGGCAGTCTTGGGGAGTTCGCATAGCCTCCCACCATGAAAGCCCCTGAGGGGGTTCACCTAAAGCTCTTGTTGTAGACTGAGGGACGAGCAGCAGCAGGTACCTCTTTGAGGAGTGTACCTTGGCTGGCACTTTGAGCTGGTAACACTGCCTTTGCTGTGAATGGGCATTGGGTCACTGCCCACTAACAATCTTTGTGAATATAAGCAGGAGCTGTCCATCAGATGATTGAAATTTTCCTGGACTTTGACCTGGCGGGACCTCTTGTTTCAGAACTGCATCCAGAATGAAGAGCAGGCGTGCCTCCTACTTTCTCGTGTTTGTCTTGTGTTTGTTCCTAAGCCAAGGCCTTGGTGAAGCATTGTTTTAATTCTGCTCACACCTCTGGGTGTTTCAAGAAAGAAATACTCTCAGATATGGGTTTCTTATAATCCCAATTACAATCAGCAAACATTGTGCAAGACGGAAGAAGAATAGGTGTTAAATGGTTCCTTTTCTCCTCCTGGGTGGATGGATTCCATAGGGAGTTCCATTGTAGAAAATAAATTGGCTGTTAGTTTTCTGACATACATTGGCTGGTAGCACCTTTATAGGTATGGGTAAAGAAAGCTTTAGCTCAGGTAAACACAAATAAATAAATAGAAAGTAATCCAGAGAGAAGGGGCAGGGCTTACATAGTGACCTCCATGATAAGCACCATGGGGAGGGTCTCTATATTGTTTAATATAGGGAGACCTATTTATACAAATCTCTAATTCAACAGGGACTAAAAAGGCCTAGTTTTCATTGTGTACATTTTTAATTTTATATTTAGTATTCAGTAGTGTGTGAAGTAATGCTACCCTGAGAGTAGGGAGCTAGCCTCTGTTCACTATTGTAACTGGTGCTTTGTGGCGACAGTAACCTCAATCGCTTATATACATTATGAAGGGGTCACAGATCCATGTGGAGCGGTCGATGGGTGGGGTTAGCTTCCAACCAGTCATTGAGAAAGAGGTCTTGAAAGTCATGAAATGGAGAGCCAGGGCTTATGCTGGGTGACCCTCTGAGAACCTTATTCACATCTTTATTTAAAAAAATAGATGTAAGTCAAAAAACACGTAAGATACAATTCATTTCCTAACTGCATGTGCATGCGTATTGTATAATCCTTGCTACAACCAAACACATAGGTGTTTGTACCATCCAATGAGCTTGTCAGTCAAAGAGAGCTAAGTGAATATCACAATTTTTCACATGCATAAAATATTAATTCATACAGACAGTAAGTATTGACCTCACAATTCATTTAAAGTTTTCGAAATTTATCTTAGGGGTTGATTACGAGTTTGACAGTCCATTGGTCTATTACGATTACAGCGGTGGGACCACCACAGGCCCTCCGCCACCGCCAGGGACCATGGATCCAGCAGTGGTGGCGCGGCTCTGAGAGGCCCTAATATGCTGGTGGTGCCACTGCGGCACCGCCAGGCATATTAGGAGTTTCCTCACTGCCACAGTTTTCATGGCGGTGAGGCTGCCATGAAAACTGTGGCGGTGAGAAAACAAAGGGGGCCCCACATGGCCCCTTATTTCCTCAGGGTCATGGGGTGGCTGCAGGGGGGCACCTGTTGTACCCCCCTGTGTGCATTCACCCCCTTTCCTGCACTGCATGGACTGCAAAGTCCATGCCATGCAGGAACGGCCTTTGGCACTCCCATTGTGGTGCCTTTTTAATGGACACCGCCTTGGGACCGCTAAAGCACTGCCCACCAGACATGAGGAAAGTCGTAATCTGGCAGGCAATGTCAGTACGGCTTTGGCGGTGTGGGAAGAGAGCGCTGGCGTGACGGCCCGCTCCCACACCGCCAAAGTCATAATTAGGCCCTTTGTCCCACAGGGCTTTGAATGGCACACTTTTTCACATTGATCACTAAATACTTGACTGACTGAGTGGCAGTAACGCCTTCTGGGATTTTAACTTATGAACCAAGTTAGAGAGATCCATGTGGCAGATGTCTCACAGACCTCAGCAGTCGCTGGATGTTTATGTCAGAATCACAGCAGCCATCACAGCAGTAACTACTGTATGTGGGGACGCTTCTGGCCCTATGACATTATCCATTGTTGTAGGTGCCTGGCTTTTCTTATGCCTATCACTTTGTATTTCCTTTTTCTGTGAGATAAAACAAAGAACCCTGAATGTGTTTTTGGCTTTTAGGATATTGCTCATTTCTGTGCAATATGCTGTGCTCTGCCAAAATGTGTACCTCATAAGTCATTTAAGAAAGCTTTCTTAAGTAACGCACATACTTCTTTCAACATGTGTTTGGCTTCATGTACTATATGAAAGCTATTTCATTGCTGAGTCCAAGGCACGCTTGGAGAGGAATGGAAGATCGCAGAGATGTAATGCTTCTTAGAATGTAAACAAGTGACAAATGTATGCAAGCCTGTACTGTATCATCACATCTGTTCTTCCTTCACATTGACATTGTGGTAGGCCTTCTGTGCTGATAGGTTCAGTGGTAGGATTTCCATTACATGAAGCAGATGTATGCAAGTCCAGTGTGGGCGCGCGGGTTGGACGGTTTGCCACCACCACCGTGAAACTGATATAAGTTCAAGTTCTATGTATATGATATTTGATAACCAACCACCTTTCACATTTCAAAGTGTTCGAATGCCAGAAAAATGTTAAAATCAAGACTAGAACGATCTGATTCACAATGCTATTTACGGCTGAAAACAAGCATATTTAAACAGCAGGCGTAAATGCATTTTACTACTGCATAACCGTAAACCACTGCTGCAATTACGCAGTAGTAAACCTCAAGTAGAAGGTGGAGAGTGGGCATATCAAGGTGTGCTTGGTCTGCTGTGTTTGGGAATGCTTGCAAACTCCTGAGTTTGTTGACATTCACAAGCTCCTTTCCAGACCTTCCCAATTCTTAAATGGCCAAAGATTTGTTCCAGCAAAGGAATGGAGTAAATCACCTTCCATGGTGGGAAGTGTAATGGAACATGAAACTTCATGCAGGTGTTGGAGAAAGGGTTTCTGCATACGGAAAAAATGAGCACTTGACAGTGGGTCTGCCTTCCCACAATGAGGAATGTTACTGTGTCCACAATTCCGCATTGGGGAGCTAGTAACATCTAAATCTTGTATGGCACAGCAAGTAGTATGCCTTGCAGGCTCAGAGCTGAGGCAAATGCACATTAGAACATTTTTGCAATTTTTTCTCTATATGGAAAACCTTTTTCCACCTACAGAAATGCCTGCATCTCCTAAAAGTATAGTTGTTTAGGCATTTCCCAACCTGAATTGCCACTGCTCAGAGCTAAAGCTACAAGTGCATTTAGGGTCGGAATAGCCCCTGAGAATATTTGGGAAAACTCACACAGCTACGAATTTGTGGGTGTTGCCAAAATGTCCAATGAGATAATAAGGCAGAATAACCCAGATAGCCTGAAGGAATGATAATGCATTCCAGGTGCTGGAACTATTAATCATCTAGGATTGGGCAATACTGCTACTGTATGATCTGCTCATCTGAGTTATCTGATTTTGCTACAAACCTGTCTAGTAAGCAATATCTGAGATTTTGCCACAGTTCAATTGTCACCAACATTAGGATTGAAGCTAAATTCTCAGTCATAAGCAATAAATCTGCATTGACTTTACAAAGGGGGGGGGGAGATGGCTGCTGGGAGCGGAGCTGAGAATGGGTGATCTGCTCATCTCCCGACATCAGAACCCTCTCCTACAGCGAAGGTGGCTCTCCTTCTTCACAAGTCACTACTTCTCAAGGCTATTGATTAGTCTCCCTCTATGGCAGCACTTGAAATAGTTGTACGTTCCTGTCTTAGGGAGGCATCTTGAAGTCAGCAATGCATCTTGGGACCTGCTGTGTGCCTCAAGAGCGAGTGGTGAACTCTGGGAGCCTCACTTCCACAGAATATGGCTTCCTGAGCCATTGCTGCACTGCAAATGTCAAACTGATTCATGTGAGGCTCACTGTCTGGTTTGCAGCTGTATCTGTCCTGTGGGGGTTGAGAGATGCAAGGAGAAGGGGCAGAAGGGTGGGTGGGTGTAATGCAGTGCCCTAGAGAGGGTGCTGCTTGCTGACTTTTGGTTCAACTAAGCGAATCCCTCTTGCCTTGTTGCAGTCCATGTTCTACCTATGATCTGTGGCTGAGGCCTTAGTTTATCAACCCTCGTTCCAGCAGGGCCTTTCCTCAATTCGTTGTGCAACGCACTAACTCAATTGGCACCTAGGTATGTCCACTTTATTCTACTGGGAGATTTCAATCTCCACATGGATAACCGAGGAGAAGGAGGTGATCTCGCTAAATGAAAGTATCTCCTCCTTGGCCCTCTCTCAATTTGTGTTTAATCCTATGCATCAAGCGGATCATGTGTTAGATCAGTTTTTTTTCTCAAATATTGCACTGGAAGTGGATACCCCCTTCCTACTGGTTTGGTCTGATCATCATTTGATTACATTTAGGTGGCCATCTGTTGGGAGGACTCATCTTCAGGGTGGGACAGAGTCTTGGGTGTTGAGAGCTTTCCACAAGATTCCCTCAGAAGTCTTTAGCAAGGCACCTGAGGAGAGAAAACCTTCTCTCTCAGGGGAAGTGAGCACTGATGATGGTCTTCCTAACAGCTGGATTACTTCCACTACCTTCGAACTAGCTCCTGAATGGCAGTGGCTAAGCCTTCCTGTCCTTGGTACACAAACTCCCTCAAAGAGGTTAAGAGTGAGTGTAAGCATCTTGAAAGAAAGTGGAGACAGTCATGCAATCCGACTGCTAAAGCCAGTTATGAAGCAGCCTTAAAAAATACAATAAATAGATTAAAATGGCAAAGAAAACCTATTTTGAGGATAGAATTGCTAATGCCGGTCAAGGGAAATCTTTAAAATAGTGAAATGTTTCATGAGGCCAGAGGCCAGTGTAGGGCACCAGGTGCCCACAGTATAACGGTGTGAACAACTGGCTCACTATTTTTAGACCAAGATTGTGAATATTCAAGCCAGCCTCCTTCCTTCCAAGCCGCTGAAGGAGACCATGGGGGGCTTGTTATACCCTAGACCACATCTTAATTCCTCTATGACCCATGCCAGGTTTAACCCGATCTCCATGGAAGACTCTTTCGCAGCAATCTGTAAACTTACGCCCGACTCCCCATCTGACCTGTGTCCCCTTGGCCTTAGGGGCAGGTGTCATCAATCCTCTAGCTAACAAACTTCTGAATGCTTCTTTGTCATCAGCCGTAGTGCCGGGTGCCTGGAAGCAGTCAAAAGTCTGCCTCTTCTGAAGAAACCGCGGACGGACCCTGGCGAACCTTCTAACTAAAGACCGATTTCTCTGCTTCCTGCCTTCTCGAACGTTTGGGAGAAGCATGTTAACTACCAGCTCTCCCGGTATTTTGATAGTAACAACAGAGGCAGTGCTAGTGGAAGTGGTAGATTACATCAGGGATGCTCTGGATGTTGAGGGCAGGGCTGTGCTGATTATGCTTGATCTGTCAGCAGCCTTCAACATAGTACCCCACTCCACTCTGCTGACCCTTTTTCAAGCCATTGCAATTAGGGGGCTTGCGTGGGGCTGGTTAGCTTCATTTCTAGAGAGAAGAGGTCAAGAGGTATGGTGCCCCCCTTGTTCGCCTAGGTCTTGTGAGCTGCAAGTGGGAGTGCCACAGGGATCATCTCTGAGCCCAACTCTTTTTAATATCTATCTCACCCTCCTTGCTCTTCTTGCAGGGGCCCTGGGAGCAAAGATAATTTCCTATGCGGATGACACCCATCTACTATTTTCATGGGCAGGGATGAGATGTTTCTGGGTAATAAAATCAAAACCTGGTTAACAACGGTCTTTCAATGGCTGTCACACCATCAGCTCAAATGTAATGCGGAAAAAACTGAGATACTCTTCTTTGGTATAAGGGCACAAGAGTCTTGGCAGTCCCTTTGGCTGGTGGTGGCTCCTCTTCCACATTGCTAGGCCAGTATGGGGAAGAATGTAGGCATTAATTATGATGGCGAGCTATCCTTTCTGCCTCAGGTTCATGCTGTGGTTGGGACTTGCTTTGGTCTGCTGCGTGTGCTAAGGATTCCTGCACTTTCTCTCTTTCTCAACGAGGAAACAGGTAGTTCAGGCCTTCATGTCATCTAGGCTTGTCTATGGTAATGCACTGTACTTGGGCCTGCCTGACTTCCTGATTAGTAAATTGCAGGTAGTCCAAAACGCAGCAGCCCGGATTCTTCTCAGTTTGCCTTTGAGAACACACGTTGCCTCCTATTTAAGGGGACTGCACTAGCTTCCAATAAGGAAGAGGATACTTTTTAAGACCCTACTGCTAGTACATAGGGATCCCCATAAGTCTGGTGCTGCTTATCTTAGAGCAAGGATAGGCTTTCATGTTCCATTCAGACGCCGGCGCTCAGCCAACTTCTTTTTGGGCAAAATTCCAAGGATCCGGCGGTCCAGGACGGGAGGCAGGTCCTATTCATTTTTAGGACCTTTATTATAGAACAAACTACCTTTTGAGTTATTGAACATTTCAGCTACCTCCCAGCTCCAGAAGAAATGGAAAATTTGTAATTTTAATCAAAATTAATAGTGAGGTCCCTCAGTTAGCTTCACACCTCAGATGCAAAGTGCCAGGACACTTCCTGGTGTAACAGAGCGCTTTATAAATGCCCGTTACATTACATTAAATGAGGTTTAGCTAACACAAAGGCAATCAGAGGGTGCTTGAGGATCAAAGGAGCAGACCTGCAAGAGACTCGAGCAGAGTATACTCGTTACTGAGTACCAAATTCTTCATTTTCTCCACTTTACACTTTGGGGTATTATTTCCTGGAAAGAGGATACATTTATGGCCCTGAGTTTTGCCCCAGCTTCCTGGATGTCCGATCAGAATAGGACTAGTGGGAGACCCCTTGTGTGCCTCTTTGAGACCTCCTGTCCCCAAAGGCAAACCAGAAGGGAGTAGAGATCACAACCTTTCTAATTACCTTACTAATGGCCTAAGCAAAGAAAACCATTCTGACTGGTTAATAGCTGTCCAATCAGAATTAGATTCTGTGCTCAGGCTATTCTGGTTTACAACAAATCTAAATGGCTGGGACTCATCAGGTTTTTCCAGATACTGGTCCAGAAACTTCTAGGATTTACATGTTGGGCATAGATCAGTATGATCCACGATCAGGTAGTGCTCTTTACCATGCAACAAGACTTCACCTACAGCTCCAAAGTCCAAGACCAAGAGCCTCGGTGTGTGGCTGGATGACTCACTTAAATTTGACCAGCAGGCAGTGGCAGTGACGGGGGCCTGTCACGGCATCCTTAGAAAGTTATGGAAGGTCCTTCCCCTATTGCCCACTGAAGCTAAGAAAATAGTAGTCCAGGCCCTGATTCTTTCGCGGCTGGACTACTGTAACTCACTGTATCTGGGAGCCCCAAAGTCCACGTTAAGGAAACTCCAGGTGGCCCAGATCTGCGCAGCACGACTTCTGACAGGCTGCAGTAGCACGCAGTCAGCTAGCCCCAGTCTGAAAGCCCTTCATTGGCTACCAATAAAGGAAAGAATCTCCTTTAAAGCCTTATGCACTGCTCATAAGACCCTTAGGGGCACAGGCTCCCGAATTAATCAGTCTCTGATCACCGCCTACCTCCCCAGGAAATCTCTTCGCTCGGAGAATTTAAATTTAGCCTGCACTCCTAAAATTAATAGGCAGCGGAGCGGAGGCCGCTCCTTTTCATATAATATAGCTGGACTGTGGAACTCCCTCCCTCTCAATCCCCGACATGAAACTGCCCACCTCTCTTTCCGGAAGGGTCTTAAAACATGGCTATTCCAGAAGAAGAATTGCTAGCTTTCCCTTATCAGCCTTAACTGCCGCTAGCGCTGGGATGCCTCAGGGTAGCCATGCGCTTTATAAATGCTAATTAATAATAATAATAATAATAATAATAACATTTGCTGTGGCTATAGATGCTCATTTGAAATCTGGAACTTTGGGAATTTTCCATGGACAAATGAAGACTTACCTACCCATCTCTATTCTTAGGGTTCACTGTCTCACTTCTCTTGCTGTTATGCTGTAATAGTTGGGGTATATGTCTAGGAATATACACAATTATCACAGCAGTACAAACCATAGAGATGGGCCCTGTTTCAACATTTGTGAGTTAAGAGCCTTGTGCAATTATTTCTACCGAGCACAACTTATAGGGATTAAGCCCTGTGGAGGGTGATAAATGATCCCACAGTTCGGTCCTGTGCTCTAGTCCAATAATTTTAATTGAATGGTAATTCAACTGAATCCCGACTTCCTAGCTTTGCCAAACAGAGATTCTGGAAGGCGCAGAAGTACAAGAAAAACACAAGTAATTGCAATGCCAGTTGATTTGGCTTTGGTGTACAGTAAAGTAGTTTTCAAGCTTGAGTAGTACACAGAAGAGCCATGGTATGGGTTACAGCAGCTGACACAGTTAATCTTGCACAACTGAGGCCCATGTAATGCCTGCTATTTGTGCGAGAAAACTTTCAGTGCTGAGACCTGCTCTTTATCGTAAGGAAGTTTGTGTTGCTGTTGCTCATAATCTCCATGTGGTTTATGTCAGTGGATCTTCATGGACATCTAAGCTAAAAGGATAGTCACCAGTAGTGGGACATAATGTGGCTGACCAGTGGCGGGCACACATGCACACACTCACTTCCACCCATCCACTCACAAAGGCACACAAATACACCCATCCATCCACATGCGCGCTCATTCACAAATACGCGCACTTACACCGACCATTCACAAGCACTTATGCGTGCACATACCCATTCCATGCACAAATACACATACATTCAAACATACACATGCACCTAACAATCAACAAACACTTACTGGGCTGCGGCAGTGACATCGGAGAAGAAGCAGAAAAGTCTTGGTGGTTCCTGGAAGGAAGGAACTGACATAAGATCCTGCCACCTCCTCCAGTTGGCTGACCTTGTTATTGGTCAGCCAATGAGAGGATGCCCTTCCTTAAGTCGTCAGTCAGTGGAATTGGGTCAGTGAGAGTTGCTGACCCCACCCCACTCTGTGGCAAAACATCACTGATAGACAGTCAGCGCTAGACACTTTAGACTTAAAACTGCAGGGCCAAGGTCTGAGTCTATTGCCAAGGACTGAGTCTATTAGTGGCCCTTACCCTTGTCATGAGACTCCTACCCATAGATGCCAGTCACCAATCCTTTGAAGGGGTCATCAGCCAGACAGCACACAATCCTCCTCATTTCCATTCACTGGTTACATATACACCACACTTACATCCCAACCAACATGCTACTCATTTCTTATGTTCCCTTCCTTTAAAATTGGCTACGTGTTCCAAACACATATGCTGTTTACTAAAAAAAAAAGCAATTGTGTCCAAACCGTCCCTCACCAAATTCTTACGGCAAATCTAACCCAAACCATGGCCTCTTTCCATAACATGAATCCTAATGCTAGCCATTGCTTATAACCATCATTGGCAGGCCACATTCAACTATTTTTTTAAAAAAAAGGAAATTGTTCTGGGGGGCCTGAGATATGTCACAGCTGCTTCTTTCCCGCCCCACACTGACTAGGGCTATGCCAGCCACAATCTTCAGCTCTCATCTTCAGATAGGTTTCTGCACATCGGTTTTAACATGTCAAAGACGCTAATCCTGCAGGAAAACCAGGAGTGTAGCTTCCATTGGGTAAGCAGATGCAGTGGCACCGGGACTCAGAGGCCCATGAGGCCCATTGAACCCTTAACAGTGCTGTATTTCACTGATCAAACTGCAGCCAGGGGGCCCATTTCCTTTCTTTCGCTAGACTGGGCGTAGTTCGCGCTACGCGAAGCTACGCGAAGACGTCGGAGCGCTACGCGAGCTACGCGTAGCTTCTCGAGCGCGCGTAGCTGCTTGTCGCGCCCGTTCGCGATGCGTTTTTCTTGCTCGGGAACGCGTTGTGGTTGCTCGGGACGCTGTTTGCATGCTCGGTGGCGCGAACTTACCCATGCGGTCGCCTATGGGCGCGGCCATTTTGTTTTTCACTTGTCCCGCCCGTTCGCGATCCCTTATTTCCTGTTCCGGGTCGCGTATAGCGTGCTCGCGATGCGCATTCCTTGTTCGGGAACGCGTTGTACGTGTTCGCGACGTTTTTGCGTGCTCGGGGACAAATATCACGCGAACTTACCCACGCGGTCGCGATGGGCGCGGCCATCTTGTTTTACCACTCTATGCTATGGTTCTGGGCCTGCTTTTCTATCCTCCCTCAATCTTTGCAATCCTTAGTTTTTTACACTGTTTTTCAATTTTTCTTTATTTCTTATCTATCTCACTCTCTGCTTAAGTCTATATTTTGCATTTTTTTCTACTTTTTACTGTGTTTTTTTTACTTTTCGACTGTTTTATATAACTTTCTTCTTTAAGCTCCTACTTCTTCCCCTAACTTTATTTTTCCCTTCTAACTTTTCTTTTTCACCTCCTCCCACCCCAGAACCATGGCGAAGGGTAGCAGCAGCGGCTCAAAGGGCAAGGCGCGTGCGCCCAATCGCCGCCTGCCTTGCGGCAGATTGCACCCTGCAGGGGTGCAAGCCCGGCAGCTGTTTAATGAGGCGGAGGTGGCCGCCCTTGTTTTTTTTATTCAGCGCCACCTCCCCTTGACCTTGGCAGCAGGCGGCAGGCCAGGAGCGTCACCGCCGGTGGGCAAAGGTGCGTCGGGCAGTGTTTCGGTGCTCCGAGGTCCGGCGCACCCATAACCAGCTGGCCCACCGGTGGTCAGACATCCTTGACCGGGAGCAGGACCTGTTGGACCTGCTAGGTGTCGAGGTCGTGGGGCTTGGTGAGTAGCCGATATATATATAGTAGTATAAGTATTGTGATTTGTGTATACATTTTTTACAAATAACAAGAATACTGCTGCTTACATTGCAGGTAAATTACGTTTCAAAATCTTCTGTGATTGTAGGACACAGGTGCTGGGCGGTACTCTTACTTTTTTGCAACTTTGCGCTCGCTTGTCATTATGTAAGAGTTTACTTTAGAGAACTTCAGTTAGGTAATGCTATTGCTAGAGAGACTGTAGTCCTTCCTTTGTCCTCCTGTCAAATAGTGGTGGATGCATTTGATACTAGGTTTAGTTACTATTAGTTGATAATTTTTGAGCGGTCTGCGTGACGCATCCTCTGTCACTGAGTGCTGCTTACCCCAGTCCTTAGAACCTTTTGTAGTTTGTTTAGTGAATGGTACTGGTAAGCTTAGCTTAGCAGTGTCAGTCAGCTGCAGAACATCAGACGCAACCAACCAACAATTTGGTGTATGCATTATGCACTTTATGCATGTGTCCTCCTTCTCATCTATGCATTTTTGATGTCAATAAAAAATGGAAATGCAGGCTTAATGAACAATTGGCCCGCCTGGAATAGGTGGGCTAGGTCAGGTGGTACTTAGGCTTAGTTAGTGTTCTGGATTTTATTTGAATCAATCAGAATGGAACACTGAATTAGTGTTCCCAAATAACTAAGTAGACTGTCCGTGAATCCCGCAAGGCAGTAGTCGATCGGATTAGATAGGTCAATTTTATTTCAATTTTTGTTTCCTAAAACGTTTTTGAGCGTTTTTTTAGATAATTTATTTGTTTCACAGCAATCATTAATGTTTGTGTCTTTCTTTTTCTTTATTATATCTTACATGATCACTGATGTACAGCACCCAGGGGCAAGAAGACGGGGTCCGATTCGGCGGGACAACCACCAGAGGACCGCTCCTCTACCGAGGGCCCTGCTGCTGGTCCCAGTAAGTCCTCCAGTGGTTAATATTAACAATTATATTGCCCTAACTTTCACTGCACCTTATTTTTTCAGAACTATTAATTCTGGCTCCACTCCCTAATTCTATTTTTTACAAAAGATTCTTTGATCTTGACTTGACTATCTGTTTCTAAATTCTGGTTATCCCTGCCTCTAAGTTCTAACTGCCTCTGCTATGAATGTCTGTACTCTGTACTACTAATATTAGTCTGTCGCTAAGCTTGCCCAGTTTGCATTGCCACTCTTTATTGTACGGTTTTGAATAAAACTCAGATTGACCAATACTAATAGCTCTAGCCACTGAGTCCAGTCCTTTCGGTTGTCCTCTTCTAGGCTTCTTAATCTTGAGGCTTTGACAATTACCACAAACAAAATGCCCAACCAGATATTTGACTATTTTTGATAGGATATAGTACATACTACTTGGATTCTGCACAGCCCCATGCAGAACTATGCACAATGAAATAGGATGTTGGTGATGCGAGTTTGGAACTTGGATGTTCCTCACACCTCAGTCAGAAGTGAACCCACAATCCCCTGAACGACTAGCTATAGTGTCTCATTAGGTCCCCGAACCCCCACCCGAAGATACCCAATGATTATGATTACACAACCCAGAACATAACACCCTTTCGCTCACTCACTCGTGTAAGTCCACCACCACCACCACACAAAATACCACAGAGTCTATGTGTAAGTTCAAAAGGTTTATTTTCAACTAACAAGCTCTGTATGTATGTTGTTCTACAAAATTCAGTGTACTCCAGCCAGCTCCAACAGCAAAATGCATAAGATTAAAACAATAAACAGTGTTGCACTTGCAACAAGTGCATGATCATTGATGATATATAAGACAAAAGATCTGTGCGAATTCTGGGCGACTCCTCACCGTAGAACGTAGAATTACTGGTTACATCATGCATCATTCATAAGCTCTGCAAATCTCTGGTTCGTAGAAGGGAATCCTCTGCCTGAGAAAAATGGTGCGTGTTATATAGTATAATGCAAGCATTTCTCAGTCCTGCCCAAAAAGTGTAACATGTTAACTATGGCTAAGCAATACGGACTAACCGAAATCCATAACAAAGTGGCTTGTACGCAACGCTCAGACAGTAGCTGTATGTGCTCATGTGGGCTCAAAAAGGCGTCTTACTGTTACTGCGCAACAAGCTGCGAGGTAACATGCGCAAAAGACATGAAGCGGAAAATGGTTGCATGGCTCAGGCTAACTTTGCAAAGAGTAGAGTTTAGTATAATAATGACCCTAGGGACCATAACACTACTAGTGTCTACTGACTGTACTCTAGTACCCGATTTGGACTATTGAATGTGATTTATAATAATATGTATGTATTAACTTTTTTTTCAATCTTGCTAATGAAAAAGAATACATAGGGGGAGGTGTACAGGCATCTAAAAATGTGTCATGTTTTTATCTAGGCGGACTAGCAACCACCAGTGGCGGCGGGCCACCGGCGATTCGAGCCTTCCGGAGGGGGCAGGAGAAGATGCGGCACCTGCAGGAGCTACAGGGGGAGCCAGCAGCGGTGGCGGGCGGTGGTAAGTTATATTCATGACTTATTGACATTGCACTAGCTGGAAGGGTGTGTGGACTTCACTCACTGTACTGTTGTTGAGACTTATTAGGTATGAAGTTGTAGTGAACATTATACAACGGTTAAAGAAGCCACCCTTTACTTAGCATGAGCAATGCAGTAGCAATAGCATTACCAGCGTGACTTGATTAACCAATGGCCTCTTATATCTGACTCCAACTCAGCTGTGAAAGTTTTATGGAGGAGACTAAAAGTCAGATCAGATGACCTTGATGGATGTGTTGAACAAAAAGGGAAAGAAGGGTTGAAGGAGGAAGGGCGGGCGAGATTTAATATGATGACTGGCAGAGAAGGATACGTTGGAAGCATGGATAGGTGGCTGATAGGAATCAGATGCATGTGTTGTTGAAGGATGGGTGGAAGGTGAAAGAAGAATGGATGCCTGCCTGGGTGGGCGACACAGTATGGGTGGATACTGTGGATAGAAAGAATCATCAGCGGTGTTTGGGTGAAACTCAAAGCCAAGGCAAGCAACAGAGTGAGTGGACGCATGCGTTGTTGTTGGTGAAACAAAGTAAGGTTGGTGGAGAGATTAAGAAGAATGATTGACATTTACTTAGAATGGATGGATGCCTGTATGTATTCATCATAGACAGCATAGGTGGAGACTGTCACGGGATGCACAGTTTTAGGGAATGTAAAAGAAACCGCGCCAGAGTAGCAAATCCGATGTGGGGGGGGGCCGGGTGGGGGGTAGTAGTAAACAATGTATTACGCGGGCAAATACAGGTAACTTTACTGTAAACATACAAATAAATAAAGCGAATTTCATTGTGCGCACTGCACCGCCAAATGCGATGCAGTGTGCGCTACAAAATTAGTTTCATTTATTTATATGTTTACTTACCTGTAATTGGCCGTAATCCATAGTTTACTACCCCCATCCTGCCCCTACCCACGTCACCGCCCGGCCGAACTCCCCGAGTCCCACCACCGACCGCTACTGACCTTATGTCGTTGTCCCGTATAAAAGCAACGATCATTGGATCAGATATATAATCTGCCTTTTTGTAGTAGCCAAGGCACTGTGAAATAATTGAGCAATTGCCCTCCATGTAACAGAGAGAGTATGGCCAGTGCCACCCGTAATAGAAAAATACGAGCTTCCCCACCTGCAAACAGTAGTAAATCCAACTAACGTGAGTCTGCGTCATGACTCGTATGTTTGTCTTGGGTGCAAGCATAGATGACCGAGCTGGCAATGCCGGCTACAACCAGGTTATGTCATTTCGCTAAACTAGAGAAAAGAAGAACACTGGTGTACTGTGTACTGGTTGGAGTCCATAGTGCTAGAATAATGCCTGAAACTCCCACAAATGTTAGAGGCCGAGGAAGTGGGAGGATAGATAGATTATTACCACAAATGTTATGTACTGTGCTTCTTGCTAGTGCTACTGTGCCATTATGTGTTGAATTAATTTTGTGTTACTGTTTAGCTAAGAGTACTGGTTACAACAATATTTTTTTTCTTTCTTGATATAGATGGTACTCCTTTCCATGACAAACCATCACGGAAGGAGTTGGCAGCCAGGGCCCGGCGCCGGAAACTGGAGGCCATATGCCAGGAGTACCGGCGGCTGGTGGCTCAGGTGGAGGAGGAGGAGGCGGCAGCAGCAGCTGCAGCCTCGTCCGATGCCCCGGGCCCCAGCCAGGCCACAACTCCACTGGTACGGCGCTGCGGTCTGGTAGCCGCCCGCCGCAATTCGCTAGCAGCCAGCACTGCTGTCCCCCACCCTGGATGCCACTGCAGGGCATTTCGCAAGAAGATTCTCCTCCGGATGGCACGTCTAGAGGAGCAAATGGAGGAGCGGGTCAAAATCATGGTGGACAAACACCTCAAAGCCCGCCGAATTTAACATCGAGGACCCTGTTGATTTGCCCCTTTTATTCCTTGTTTTGGTGGGTGGGAATTGGGCGTTGGGGTTTCGGGACATTCTTTGGACTTTTTTCGTTTTGGACATTTGTTGGGGTTAGGGAGAAGGGTGGGTCAGGTGTGGGATAGTTTATTTTTGTTAGGGTAATAAATTATATTTATACTTAAACATACAATGTTAATGTTTTGTGGGGGGTTACTGTTTTACGAATTAACGTCACATTGGTTTCCTTGCTGCTGCAGGGCCGCAGCCAGTGTTTGATTTAAATAATCTGCCGACGATGATGTAACACAAACAGATAGATGCGGTACCCCTCACTGAGTTATTTGTCCTACTAGTACTGTCAGTCTCTCCTCCTAGTCCATTTATACCTCTCACCAAACTTATCTTACCTGTGATTGATGATTACGTTCGGCACAGCGATGGCTGCATGGTTTCCAGAGAGAATGTAGAAGATGCCATGGTTGTGGTGGTAGTAGTAGAGTAGACACTGGCAGTAGCATTTGCTAAAAAATTAAAAAAGAGACAGTCACTTTCCTGAGAGGGACTGTGGGAGGAGTAGTAGAACGAAGTAAAATACAGTACAGAAGAAGACTGCCAAACAAACAATATTGCAGTTGCAACTGCTAAAGTCAAATTAAACATAATGGTGGCGGGGACAGCCTAGTACAAGAAGTTACAAACTGTAGTTGTCTCGATTGAGTCACTTAACTTAACACAATCGTAATTCGTAACCTTTACTGCTGTGTGGTAGGAGTTTGATGATTAATCCAATCAATGACGGCAATTAATTATGATGTACTACTATTAGCCGGTGACGGCTTGCACATAGACTGAGCATGGGTGGGCAAGCAGAAGAAGCTCCTCGCCCTGCCTTGCAATTGAATTAGTGTTGCTTTCACCACATCTGCCCCAGCAAGCGTGTGATCAATTGGTGTACATTTTATGTAGTCACATCACACCTCAATATAAATCACAGCCCGGGGGAAGAGGGTTAGGGTTTGATGAATGGATGGGAGGGGGGTTTGGGGAAAGGTTTGAGAATGAAAAACAGTACGCATGGACAACAAAAGCAAAGCGCAATCTTGGCAGACGACCATGACCTTATACAAAAAATCTATAAAGGGAGAAAAGGGAAATGCATGCATGATGATGAAGATAACTTGATGGTTAATGAGTAGTACTTAATAACTCCTACTAGACAATTAGACAGTACAGGGCAGCAGTATATTCTATGCAATTTGCCTTGCCTGTAATATGCCCTCAGAGACCCAAATTCCATGGTGTACTGGGCTTACTTGTAAAGATAGCAAAGACAATTAAAACACAGTTGTAGGGATCAATTAGCAAACAAACACACAACACACAGTCCTAATGATTGAAGAGAAAAAAGGATTCAAATTAATTAAAAGATGAATGATGAATGATACTAAAGTTACTGTATTATCATGCTCAAATTGTGGAGTGGAATCTCGTCCTTCCTCTTGGTCCTATCTTCCATGGACGCTCCGCACATCAATCTTGGTGGCCTTCCTGATGCCGATTAGTAAGGTAAATGTGAGTTGTGTCTCCCAGTATAGCAAGCACAGGGTAAAGGCTGGCCTGTAACGTCTAGATGGAAAAACAAAAGGGGTATTGAAAAATCAATGAATAAAAAAAACATCAATTACGGTGGAGTCCAAGAAGAGAAGAGAGAACACTTTCAGAGTGAGGCGGCTTGGATATATCGTGTAGATTCTGTTTACAGCATTAAGCTACAACAACAACAGGACAGAACAGGCCCACCACAGCACCAGCCCGTGACCCAACCTCCATTTACCTTAATTTTTGACATAGCCAGACAAAAGGCATACACAGCAACTTAGCATTTTTCTAATTAAGTGACAAAATCAATGCGCCGCTGTGAGTCATCACTACACTTGACTACACACCACTACATGGACATGTAGGTCTGCTGTGTTTACTTTCTTGTTGAATTGTTGTGTTTATGTTTACCTTATGCCACTTCATGAAATGCAGTTATTCCTTGAATCATCTCCGATCCAACTGAATGACTGCGTGCAAAGATAGTATGGTCATCATCATGGTGTGGTACGTGTTGTCCAACTACAACTCAGTCTGTAGTGACTCCGATTAAGTCCATATTCCATATTAAAAAATTGCAACAGATATTGGCCTGCACCTGCAGTAGTAGGAGTACAATTTGGTTATTAAACAACAAGAAGGGAAACATTGACTGTCACTGACTTGAGTCACTTTGTAGATTAACTAGTAGAGTAGAGTTCGACTTCATGCACAACATCAACAACAAACAACAGCAATCGCTCAGAGTCTGCAAGCATCCAATGCATTCCATCATTACCTGTCTTGCTCTTCTCTTTGGCTGTCAGATCATCAGATGCCTAGTTCTGACAGTTGTTATTTTTTTTACGGGGCAGTGGCCTCATCATTACTCCAGACCACATTCATTTTGAGTGTTAGTCGCTGTTTCGGTTTTCGTCTTATTCTTCTGTGGCACTTTGTCACAGTTTAAGTTGCTTCCCATGGTCAGCACTGTGATGATGGGCCGCGGCCTGGGTAGCGCTCATTGATGGTCATTTGAGTTTGCACAAATGTCAGCAAGTTTCTTCGAAGAGTCTCTTGTCTTTCTCTGCCAAGTACCTTCTGTCCTGTCAGTGAGGACCTTTGGATGCCTGCTGAGGCTGTAGCCTTCGGACACTGATGAGTTTCGGCTCGAAAACAAAACGGAGGATAGCTATAGTCACGTTTCACTTCTTATGGAGGCGGGACTGGTAAAGGCAACATTTCTTGTACTAATGTCTGGCTTGATGGAAATGTACTTGTGCGAGACAGGAAGATGAAGCAGGACTCTGAAGAGTGGACAGTTAAATGCACAGACATCCAACTCCAATAGGGAAATAAAAAGAGAAGACGGTGGTGATGGATTTGTTGTGATTTGAACCAGAAAGACAGATACACAGACACATAAAGGAAGGAAGAAAGTAACAATTTGAAAGCCTAGTTGTCAGGGAAGAGGAGCTCGTCCTCAAACTCTGGTGGTTCGGACAGAAGTAGGTCCTGTAACGCACTATTTACGTCATCCAAGTCGCTCTCCTCTTCCTGCTGTGATTCACGTATTTTGTAATCCGGTGGTATAAAGTGCTGATTCATTTTGATCATGGTTAACCTCTCCACGCTTTGGGCCGAGAGACTGGTCCTTTTCGAAGTTACAATGGCACCAGCAGCACTGAAAACACGCTCAGAAGAGACACTTGCGACAGGGGAAGCCAGATACTTTATCGCCAGCCTGCTGAGCACTGTCCATTGGCTTCTTTTCCCATACCAATACACCAATGGGTTTCGATCCATGAAGACCTCTGTTGGGTCATCCAGATAGGCCTGGACCATCCGCTCAATGTTCAGGGGTGCTCCGATGTGCTCGGCCTGTTTTGCCTTTGCATCAGCACTGGACTTACCATACCCCTGCTGTAGAAACCAATCAGTTGCACATTGTGCTGTGGATGATCCTGTTCTTGATGTTATTGTTGGTGTAGGTGACTGCTGGGAGGCAAATGCACTGCCCTCAGGCTCCGAAGTAGAACTTGACTCTGGATGCCCTGTAGTACTGGTTATGGCCTGGGGTGGGGGGCCTGTAATTAACAGCCGTTCTCTTTCGAAAATAGTGGCTTCCTTAGCTATCAAAGTTTTGTAGTTGGCAACATCCACTTCCGAAAAAGGAATTACTGCCTTGGTGTTCAGAAATACTTTGTACCGTGGATCCAAAATTGTGGCACTAATGTAATGTGGTTGTGACAAAATTTTATTTTTAATCCTTGTATTTTCCGATAAGCGAGCGGCTAAGGTCTCCGCCAAATGATATGCGTCTTGTTTGTCATCCACACCTGCGTACGTTTCAGACACATCCTTCAGCTGTTGCTCTAGCATGTGCAACAATGGGATAGCTTGGCCCATAGTACAGTCCTCCCTGCTGACTTCACGTGTGAAGATCTCAAAAGGAAGTAGCATCTCAGTCAGGCATTTAATGAGGTCCCACTGAGCCATCTCAACGGTCATGCCTTTCACAGTAGGTTCCCCTAATCTTTGCATGACATAAGCATTGAGTGGTATGTACAGTTCAAACAGACGATCAAGCATGTAATAAGTTGAGTTCCAACGTGTTGGCACCTCCTGGATGAGCGCTTTGACTGGCATTTTATGCTCACGTTGAATGACCCTCAGCTGCTTCCGGGCTTTAAAAGAATGGTTGAAATGTGTGCATATTCTTCTGCAGGTGACCAGTAAGTTGCTGACTTTGGATTCATTTTTCAAAAAGTCTTGAACAACAATGTTAATGCAGTGTGCCAAACACGGGACCCTGAAATAGCCACCATTGCGCATGGCCAAAACTACATTACTGCCGTTGTCCGTGGCAACAAAACCAATCGTAAGCCCTCTTGGGCGCAGCCACTCAAAGACCTTGGTGTTAAACTCTTCCAAAATGTTTGCAGCAGTATGAGATTTCTCCATGGCAAACATGGCTACAGTTGCATGTTTGCGAGTGGCATGAAAAATCTCTGCAGTATCAACACCAGCAGATATCTGATCTCTAACCCCCGCAAAACAGATCCAGTGTGCAGTGATGCACATGTAATCTGTGGCTTGGCAACTGGTCCACATGTCTGTAGTCAGGTGGATACTGTGAACAGCACTCTGCTTCAAGGCCTTTCCTAGCAATTCCAGCACGTCGTGATGTAGTGCTGGAACTGCAACTCTGGCAAAATAGTAGCGGCTGGGAACATGCCATTTTGGGCAGATGGTTGACACAAATTCCACAAAACCCACCCCTTCAACAAAAGAAAAAGGGAGAAGGTCCAGTGCTAACATTTTAGCCAGCTTCGCATTGTACAAACGTGCTATTGGGTGGTTGCGTTCGTACTGCCCCTCACCCCCAAACATCCTGATAATGGTAGGCTGCATGGTTTTCCTTTCTCTTAGGCTCAACGCACTTTTTGGTAGTGCGGACCTGGTACTTCTTGGTGTCTCCGGCTGACTCTTACTCTTGTGCCACTGAGATGTTGCTGAAGATGTGTGCAACGTTAAGACTGCACTGCTGGGGTCAGGGACACCTTGTGTACCACTACCAGAGAGAATGTCTCCCTGTCCTTCCTCTTCCACCGTGATCGGATCTTCTTCTTCTACTCCTTTATCCCCACCAACACCAATGGTTGCAGTTTTTTTTCTGCCGCGAAGGTGGTCCTCCCAGCTGATCAAGTGGTGTTTTTTCAGATGGGTCATTTGGCCTCCGGTACCATAGTTTGTACCAAGCTTACCACGACTAACAGAGGTATTACAAATGGAGCATATAGCAATGTTCTCCTCCTTTTCGCTAACCGTAAAGAAGTCCCAAACTGGGGAGCTTAACTTTGGCCTCCTGCTGGAGGTGCCACTTCCAATGCCGGATGATCTGTAGGGTGTGTGTTGAATTTGACTCTGTGCTGCTGTACCACTACCTACTCCTACAGAGGTGGTGGTTGTGCTGGATGTAGGTCACTGCCGGGCCTTTGCTAATGCAAATATGGAAGCTGTAGGTCGTGTTGGTGTTACCTGTGGAGGTATGCGTGCTACATCCCTCGCAGCGATTTTGGATAGGGTAAGAATGTTGGTCTCCATCTCCTCGGGGCCGGGAGTGATGTTCGTGATGACTGGCTCGTCGTCATCATCATCATCTTGCTGTTCTACATCGACCTCCATAAGTGTAAGGCTTTCCGGAACCTTCCTTTTCCCTAGCTTGGTCTTGGAACGTGGCTCCCTCTCAGACTCAGTTTGTGGCTTCCAAGTGGCATCTAGATCATCAGAAGGGGGCTTGGCGAAGAACTTGATGGACTACCCCTCCTTTTCCTTGCTGGGGATTTGGAAGACAATGGATCTTCTGAATGAGTGGCTTCTTCTTCTACCTCTGCATGAGGCTCAATTTCCTGAACTGCCCCTACTTCAGGAGGAACAACAACTACTATTGCGGGCGGTGGTTGCGGCTGTTGTTGTTGACCACTTATCTGCTGTGTTTCCTCCTGCGTTGATTGGGTACTACTTTGAGATAGCGATAAGTTTATCTCAGGCTCAGCATCACTGCTTTCCACCATTAGGCTGGCTACCTCTTCCACACTCATGTGCTTGGGCCTGGGTTGGTGGGTTGGGTCCACTGATGCGGAGGTGCTGCCCCCAGCTTGCCCCCGGACACCGCTGCTGCAGGCGCAATTTTTTTTTCCCCAAAAAAGGTATTGGCCGCCACACCAGACTTCAGTGTCACTTCCTTCTTCTGTTCCTTCTTCTTCTCAATAGCAACTTTCTTGGTACTGGAGGACCTGGTACCTGCTTTCTTTGGGCCCATCTTCTTCAGATGTCAGCAGCACTCAGTTGCAGAGATGTCTGGTCAGGTCACACGTCACGTTGTGTTGTGTGTACAGCAGCAGGATGTCTGTCTGGAAGTGCAATGGTCAATGATGAGAGACACACCTCCTCCTCAGTCTTTGTGCACCTAAAAGCAAAAAAGCCAGAACATCAGTCAAACATAGCACAAATCAAACAAATAGAATATAGAACTTAGTGTGTGGTGGCCTCAATTATTAAATTTCAGAAACTCTGTGAACAACAACACACAGTCTAGCCATTTATGAGACGTTGACAACAAGGTCAGGGCTTTCCTGGCTACTGTGTAGTGCTAGTGTACACTCTGGAAGAATAAGAATAGTAAAGAACAAAAACTAAAATGTACTGGAGCATGTTTGGCCTAAATTTGTGCATCACGTGGATGTACTATATAGCAGCATCAGGGAGCTGCAGCTGGCAATGGGGATGGATTTGGAAGCAGTAAGACAAGAGGAACAATGGAAAGACACGCAGGCCTATGTGGCAAAAACAGCACACTAATAACTACCACAACAAAATGGCCCCCAGAAACATGGTGACTCACAGGCACAAGGCACGGCAAACAATGAACTCAAGCAGGCCTATATATGGGCAGACAAAGGATGCCTTATAAAACACACACAGCTTTAATGCAAAAACTAAAATCCACATGGCTAAAACACTTTGGAAAGTTAGACAACCACTACAACAACACAATTATAATTACACAGTACACACGCAAAAAAGGCATTTATTTAACACACCCAAAAAGTGAAATAGTCAGACCCTCCAAAAAAAAACACATTTCGCAATTCAATTGAATCAATTCAATGCCATCCATGGCCTAAATGATGTCAAAATTCCACAGACTACACAGAAACAGTTTTATGCACCCATGGTGACTACCTCTGGGCCTACTGGCATACTGGGCCGCAAGCTTGGAGGCCTATGGCAAAAGCACAATGGCTGGCTTTACAAAATGGCCACCACCCACATGGCCAGGCCACCCAAAATAACAAAAAAGTGAAGACAAAGGACAGGACCAGGCAGTTGGAGACTCTGGGCAACTTGCTACCTCTTGAAAAAAATTATAAAACAAAAAAAAAGTGACTCCTTGCTCACCAAACTACATCTAAATGACAACCTGAGGAGTTTTTTGTGCAAAATGAACTAAATCAACATTTACGAGAAGGTTTTATGATGTTCGAGAGATATTCTTCGTCAGATTGTAAATTCTGCGTGTTCGGCATCGCGATCGTCACAAAAAGTCGTTATCGCGCGCGCGAAAACGTACATTGAGCGCGCAAAGAAGATAAAAAGTGTAAGTCTGCGTTGTCGCGCAGTGCGGACTTGCCCAAAGTCCGCGAGCTGAACGCCCAGGGTTACCTACAGGCTGAAAAGGCCTATTTATTTAACAAACACCCAAAAAAATAAAATACCACCCCAAAACCAAAACCCACATTTTGCAAATCAATCCAATGCCATCCATGGCCTAAATTATGTTACAATTCAACAGACCAAAAAAGAAAAAGTTTTTATGCACCCATGAGGATGACTACCTCCGGGCCTACTGGCACACTAGGCCGCAAGCTTGGAGGCCTATGGCAAAAGCACAGTGGCTGTTCACACAAAATGGCCGCCAACACATGGCCAGGCCACCCAGAACAACAAGAAAAGGAACACAAGACAGACAATGCAGGCCTATGGCAAAAGCACAATGCCTGGCTTTACAAAATGGCCGCCATCCACATGGCCAGGCCACCCAAAATAACAAAAAAGTGAAGACAAAGGACAGGACCAGGCAGTTGGAGACTCTGGGCAACTTGCTACCTCTTGAAAAAAATTGTAAAACAAAAAAAGTGACTCCTTGCTCACCAAACTACATCTAAATGACAACCTGAGGAGTTTTTTGTGCAAAATGAACTAAATCAACATTTTCGAGAAGGATTTATGATGCTCGAGAGATATTCTTCGCCAGATTGTAAATTCTGCATGTTCGGCATCGCGATCGTCACAAAAAGTCGTTATCGCGCGCGAAAACGTACATTGAGCGCGCGAAGAAGATAAAAGTGTAAGTCCGCGTAGTCGCGCAGTGCGGACTTGCCCAAAGTCCGCGAGCTGAACGCCCAGGGTTACCTACTGGCTGAAAAGGCCTATTTATTTAACAAACACCCAAAAAATAAAATACCACCCCAAAACCCACATTTTGCAAATCAATCCAATGCCATCCATGGCCTAAATTATGTTACAATTCAACAGACAAGACAGAAACAGTTTTTATGCACCCATGAGGATGACTACCTCCGGGCCTACTGGCACACTAGGCCGCAAGCTTGGAGGCCTATGGCAAAAGCACAGTGGCTGTTCACACAAAATGGCTGCCAACACATGGCCAGGCAACCCAGAACAACAAGAAAAGGAACACAAGACAGACAATGCAGGCCTATGGCAAAAGCACAATGCCTGGCTTTACAAAATGGCCGCCACCCACATGGCCAGGCCACCCAAAATAACAAAAAAGTGAAGACAAAGGACAGGACCAGGCAGTTGGAGACTCTGGGCAACTTGCTACCTCTTGAAAAAAATTGTAAAACAAAAAAAAGTGACTCCTTGCTCACCAAACTACATCTAAATGACAACCTGAGGAGTTTTTTGTGCAAAATGAACTAAATCAACATTTTCGAGAACGTTTTATGATGCTCGAGAGATATTCTTCGCCAGATTGTAAATTCTGCGTGTTCGGCATCGCGATCGTCACAAAAGTCGTTATCGCGCGCGAAAACGTACATTGAGCGCGCGAAGAAGATAAAAAGTGTAAGTCCGCGTCAGTCGCGCAGTGCGGACTTGCCCAAAGTCCGCGAGCTGAACGCCCAGGGTTACCTACTGGCTGAAAAGGCCTATTTATTTAACAAACACCCCAAAAAATAAAATACCACCCCAAAACCCACTTTTACCAATTCAAACCAATGCCATCCATGGATGCCCGGCCTACATGATGTTTAAACTTTAAATTCAACAGACACCACAGAAACATGCACCCATGGGTACCTCTGGCTCTAGTCCGGGCCTACTGGCTGAAATTCCAATCAAAGAAAAACAACTAGGCCCCTTCCGAAACTACAGGCCACAACAATACATTTTAAAAACTATGGAAATCCCCCCAAAAAATGTAGGTACAAACAAGCCCCAGTCAAACAAACAAGTACACCAATTCTCCAACTTACTTGTAAAATCTCAAATCCAAGAGTCCTCAAATCCAATCCAATGATATGATGCAGCAGACAGACACAAAAAGTGATCCTTCCAGCTCCAAATCCAAATGAAAGTGAACAGCACATGGACAAAACACTGGGAGGAGCCTGCTGGACAGGAACAGGAAGTTTGAGAATCAGGGGCACTTCCTTCCTCTTGGAAAAAAAGAAAAAGGACTCCTTGCTCACCAAACTACATCTCTAAATGACAACCTGAGGAGTTTTTTGTGCAATATGAACTAATTCATCATTTTCGAGAAGGTTTTATGATGCTCGAGATATATTCTTCGCCAGATTGTAGTTTCTTCGTGTTCGGGATCGCGATCTTACCAACACTGCCGCCGGAAGTCAGATCGCGCGTCCGAATGACGTGTTCGCGTTCGCACACTCTCGCGGGATCGTGCGGCCGGATTCCAAATCTCGTGGTGCCCGCGAACGGATAGGAAGTCGCGTCGGCGAACGCAGAATCACGGTAGGTCGTTACCGCGCGCGCGAGAACGTATATTGAGCGCGCGAAGAAGAAAAACAGCTACGCTACGCCGCAAATTGCGTAGTGCACGGTAACTTCGCGTTCTACGCGAATCGCGAAGTTACCGTAACTTCGCAAATTCCGCGAGCGTAGCGTAGTTCACTGCCCAGGGTTAGTATTAACACATTTGCTACGCCACTGAGGTAGATATGTGAAAGACACTTAGGGCCTTATTATGAGTTTGGCGGTGCGGGAGCGGGACCGCCCTGCTCCTGCATCGCCAAACCCATGTACAAACCGCCTGCCAGATAAGGAGTTTTCTCCTGTCTGGCGGTTGGTTCTTTGGCGTTCCCAGGGAACATCAAAGGCAGTACCTGCAGGGCATGGACGGCTACAGTCCATGCCATGCAGGTACTGGTGTGCATGCACGCAGGGGGGCAAATGTTATGCCCCCATGTGTGCATCTACATGGCGTAAGGCACCAGGGGCCTCTGTAGGGCCCCTTTTGTTTCCTCACCGCCACACTTTTCATGGCGGTCGCACCGCCATGCAAAGTGTGGCGGGGAGGAAACTCGTAATATGCTTGGCAGGACCGTAGTGGCCCCGCCAAGCATATTGCGGCCTCAATACCGCTGCGCCACCGATCCCTGGCAGTAGCGGTGGTCCCAGGGTGGCCCGACCGCCCTGGTCATAATGGGGCAGTCAGAAGACCGCCACCACTGCGCCCCCGCCAGTCTGGGTGTTTGTAAACCGCCAGACTCGTAATAAAGCCCTCAGATAAAGCTCTCCTCTCCTTATTGTCTATTGCTGAAAATCATGGTGTCTATCTTACAAGAGCCCAGACTTCAGCGTGACCATAAGGAACAAGTCCACGCCATTTGAAACGATAAACATATGGGAAAATAATTCAATATTCGTCCAAGTGAATTATAGCAGTATTGTAGGCAAAATCTTGTTGCTCCTAAAAGTGGTTGATTAACGGGAGACCTCGGTCAAGTCTGCATTTAATAATTTTGATCACTGTTCACAACACATTCTAAGAGGAGTGGAGAGAGGGTGAAAAAAACTGAATTCTGAAGCGCATTCCTCAATGTGTAGGGTAAACCGTTTGAGCATCAAAGTAATGTGTGCTACACATTATAGGCCCAAGGACTATATATATATATTGCAGTCACTTGGCAGGCGGCCTGACAGCCCTCCGCCTCGTTCCGTGTGTTGTTATTCTACGTATGCTACAATGTACGTTTTTTATTACCGCATGTAAAGGTACGTCAGCAGAGGTAGGTGTTCTCTGAGGTCAGGATGCTTACAAAAATAAACCAAGGGTTTCATTATTTCTGGGAACCCTCCACGAAGGCACGCGTTTGTTTAAAAGAGATAAAACGAATCTGCAGGGTGTTGACATTACTTCTTTAAATAAAGCACCGAAATCATTATCAGCTCGTCTATCTACAGCAATTGCACATATGAGCTAGATAAAAAGGCACCAAACTGTTCCCTGTGTACTTTAGCACACGTTTACATTTGACTGTTTTCTAAGTGCCTCAGATTAGAAGTGTCTCGAAATGATTGGGGGCGCAGCGGAGAGTAATGGAGCTAGTAATGCCAGTGTAGGACTTGCAGCCCCACCCGAATAAGGGGCGGTCTGGAATCCTCACTGCTGCAGATTGTTGGTGTAACAGGAGTGCATACACAACTTAATTTGTTAACAAAATAAATGCGGGGCCTTGAAAGTTTTTTTAGGGCCCCATCAGGGCAATTTAAAACGGCAGGGTTGTCTAATCTTGATTCCACCTCATGCCTTCTTCTTCGACCACCCTACAGTTCCTGTCTCTTTACCTACCTCTTGCAGGAACTTTTTTATTCCACGCTTTCTAACTGTGTCACTGTGCTCCTATCTTTCTCTCTCTCCTCTTTGCTTCCTTTCTCTCACCTGCTCTGGGTCAAAGGCATATAATGAAAAATAAGTCCTGGGGGTATATTTATAACGAAATGGCGAAGCGTGGCGCAGCAAGCAATTTAGCTGCGCCGTGCTGCGTCATTTAGAAAATGCAGGGATGCGCTGTATTTCCAAGAATACGGAACACCCCTGTGTTTTCCTTGCGCCGGCGCTAAAAAAGCTGCCTAGTGTCAGCACAGACATCCTTGCACCATGGTACAAGGGTGCCTGCGTTGCAGGGATGATTGTGTTTGTGCAGGAAGGGACACCTTCTGGCGCAAAAACAATAATTGAAGGCGTTTTGCTCTTTCTATGTGTGCTGCGGAATGCAGCACACAAAGAAAGAGCAAAAAACGAGGAGAAATAAAAGTATTTCTACTCATTGCGCCACTTTAAGGCCTCCTTTTCAAAGGCGTTAGTTTATGGGGCTGCCTCAGATCGACAGATCTTAGTAAATCTGGGGCAGTGTCAAAAAGCGATGGGTGTTATGTGGGAACACCCACAGCAACACACATTGCACGCCCCTTTTACACAGAAAACTGAGGCGAGGAGGGCCATTTTTTCAAGGCAGCGTTAAACCACGCAAAGTGGCTTAGCGCGCTTGTAAATATGGGGCAGGGCTTGCGCCAACGAAGCATCTGAAAAAGTGATGGTCCGGTGGCGAAATGCCCTTGTAAATATGCCCCCAGGTTCCTAAAAATGAGCGCTGGTAACCTATAATCACAGGTATATATTAAGCACTGAGAGCAGTTGCCTATATGTTACTTTTACTGAAAATAGTCATTGTATTAAAGCAGTGGTGTAGCAATAGCTCCTGTAGTCCAGGGGGGCCCGAGCTCCAGGGTGCCCCCCCAGTACTGTACACGGGTGGTGGAAAGCTCCGGACTGGGTCCAGAGCATGGGGACCCCTCCAGTTTCGTTACGCCAATGTATTAAAGGTGATAAGCAGACCCAGGGTCACTAATAGACTCCGTAATGGAGAACTATTGATAAGTAGTCATTTTGTACATGATCTTCATTTGGGAAATGGTCACAGACATATAAAGGAAGCTCTTTCATAAGGAGATGTCAAATAACACAGAAGGTACGTGACGTGATCAATTTCCCCAATCAGTAGCGAGTAGTACTAATCTAACTACAAGTGTCAAATATGTCAATTTTAAAAACATTTGTCTCATCTAAGTAACATTTAGAGCTTGATTACAAGTTTAGGGTGAATTTTGTTCCTTGTGCAAACGGGTGTTTTGTGGCAAATACCACACCCCTGAAATTTGTTATTATTGATCTCATTAGGCCAAACCTATTGTAGTTTATTGGAAGGAGACAGGAGAGTGTGGTAAAATCCAATGTATGTAGCAATCAATGCTTTTCTGTACGAACGCGCTCCAGGTGCAATAAATACTTCATCCTTTACTTAGGCTCTCGCCACTGTCTCCAAGTACCAGATTACCGGGTATCAGGATCGGTCTATTCTTATGAGTGCAGATAGCAATTATTGCAAATGAAAATATGCCAGGAGAAAGGATTATCTATCATCATAAGTGTGAGTTATGGGCAATAAAATAATTGTTGCCAGGTGGAGAGTGCAGGGGTGGGGGGGAAGGGTGTGTTAGGCGAGGCACCAGCTCTAACTTCACCCTTAAAACTGTAACTTCATAGTGCTGCAGGGGCATAGCCATGATGGCGGTGGTGTGAGCGGGTGCACTTTCAGGGACCTCCCTGAATGGCCCTTGCAGATTTGATTGATTTATGCACCAGTACCCAATGTAGTGGCCTGCACAGCTCAGAAACTGGTAGCGATGCCATATGCCAGTTCTCGGGAGGTTTCCTAGATGACCGAGGACCTATGTCTGCTTATGCTGAACACTCGAGGTGGGCCTTCCCAGTTGAGGTGCCTCTACTTAAGATGGCGGCCTGTGCACGGGGATCTCTGCTTGCGGTCTGATAGGAGAGCTTTCGGAAAGCAGGGCGGAACTGAAGGTGGAGAGCTGTGAGTGAGACTTCACTACGAGGGACTATGAGAGAATCGTGAGGCTAAACTTGAGGAATCAGAGTCCAAGGTTGAGGAAGGTGGAGCTAACAGCGGATGGTAAATCCCTCGATGGAACCAAGGAGAGGGAGTGGCTCAACACTGGGGGCTCCCGGGTGTCGGCACCATGGCTCACAGGCACTTATGTTCTGAAGGGAAATGAACAGAGATGTAGACTGCTACCTGGGTGGTGATGCAAGTTCCTCTGAGGTGACTAAAGGGGACGCGAGAGAGCAGCGCCGTGAGGGGAACGGCTTAACAGGTCCTTGCAGCGCCACCGGACCACAGCCCCCAGCAGCCCGAGGGGTCGCCTGTGACGCCTCAGCTTTCGCGCCCGGAGGCGCGTTAAAGCTAGCACCAGTCTCCCGCAGCGCGGGCATGCTTGGGCAAAGGGCGGGCCCGTCTGCGCCCGTCCGTGGCCGGGAGAGGCTGGGCTGGGCAACATCCCTTGGTTCCTGATAACGGATGTATAACGAACATAAAAGTAAGGAGCGGGGGGCGTAAAGCCTGTGGAAAAGCTTTAGCATTGTTTGATGACACTAGTGTGGTGAAATGGGAAGGAAAAAACCTACCCCCGCGCCGAAATGCACAGATTCTACATTAGATGGCTTCTTGCAAAAAGCCGTGGGGGCGCTAAACAAAGAAATTGAACTAGCGGAGCGTAGATTATCGCTGGCCCCCCTATCTGTCGTCGAAGATGTTAATATGCACCCTGCCCAGATTGTCCCCCTAGCAACTACAGAGGACCCCAAGCGAACAGTAAATGCTGACTCCCCTATTGGTAATAACGAAGCTCCAACTGTTCTCTCACCCACCGTCATCATCCTGAGCCAGGGCCCCCTGGGTGATGAGCCTAAAGCCTTGGATACTGTAATACCTTCAATAAAGGAAGATCAAAACTCAGTTGGGGGCAAAAGGAAGCGCATTGACCCAGCCGGACCTGAACAGCGGACTTTGGGGCAGTTGCCCAGGAATAAGCGGACAAAGCAAAATCCCCCGGGCCCTGTGGGAAAAAGCCGAGGGGGAGGGGTAGGGCCGGAAAAGACAAAATCCCGCTTGATGTAGATATGGTGGTAGCCCAACTTGGGAAAATAGTGGCGGATTCTTTAGAGCCTATTTTACTTCGTTTAGGCCGTATTGAGGATCAACTGAGCCAATTGCTGCCACCGCTAGGGTGTCTGGGGGCAACAGGGTGTTTGGCGAAGCAAGTTGGGCAGGAGGCAGGATGTCCAATAGGCAATTGCCCGACAGATAAAGGTGAAAATGTTATTTCCAATGCTACTCCAAATGGTAATGTGAATGAGAGATTAGCTAAAGATAGATTAACAATCCCAAGAGTAGAACCTAACATACCACGTAACTATCATGATAACGCTAGCCACACAGACTCCCAAACTGGTTGGCAAATTCGGGCAGGTGGGTTGGGTGGCACAGGGTGGAGGTCCAGCAATGCTCAAGGGGACATTAATGCCCCGAGCACTGAAAGGGACTCTAGTGGGAGCAAAGGGTCCAAACAGGTGCCTAGTAGGGGCCCAGATCAAACCCGCCAGGACGGAAATACGGTCCTAGACCTTCCTCCAGAATGTACTCTGTACACGTTGATTCTGACGGGGGTCCCAAGCCCTTATTTAGGTCGGCAGGAAACCTGTCAGAGCCTTATAAGTAAATCTATCCACTGGTGTACTAGTAACACACCACAGGCCCAGGTAAACTGGGGTAAGCACATCATAATGGCAAGACGTGTGAGCTGGCTAGGGAAAACACAAAAAGACATAGAAGGTGACTGCGTGGTTGTGAATTTTAACGATAAGAGATGGGCGGAACTTGCTTTACGTCATGCTAGAGACTCCCCCTCACAGCATATAAAAGCCTGCCCCTTGGGTTACTTTTATCCTCCCCCAGCAGGGGGCTTTACGCCCTGCCAGCGCCCTTTATACAGAATCCCCCTCCTCAGCCTGCCTTATGGCTTCACCCCAACCGCTTTGAGGTATTGTCGGGTTTAACAGACATTGATTGACTATCACCAGATTTATATAACCCAGATAACCCAAGTGAGTTGATAGGGATACAAGGGTTACCTAGGGAAATACACTGCTCAGTAAGTAGAATAGAAGGAAATAGGAAGGGGTTACACCACTTGGATGACAACATACGCACTTTTCCGTACACATCTATTAGTGATGAGAGGCGGTTGACTGGGGATGACCGCACAGGCCCTTCTACCCTACTAGATCTAGGCAGGGGAGGGACTGGTTTAGATCCTGTAACACCTAGTAACAGGGAGGAGCAAGGGAGAAGGCAGCGCATAACCAGACCTTTGAAAATCATTTCCTGGAATATCGCGATCATCTCCTCAAAACTTGAGGATGAGAGTTGGTTAAAGTATGTAAAGGCCTTCGATATTATCAGTATCCAGGAAACATGGGCGAGGGAGAATATTGAATTGGATGGTTACCGTTCCCTTAATGTGCATGCAATCGCCTCGCCTGCCGGAAGAGCGAAAGGAGGCCTGGCGACTCTGATCTAAGTAAAGTATGGGTCTATTAATGTCAAATCTGTAGTTAACTCACCGTGGTACCAATTGATCTTGATTTCAAATCTGTTACAGGTAAAAATTATTTTAATTAACTGGTACTATAACGTCTTCGATCCAAATAGATGTGACATCATTGTAAATCTCAAAGAGGAAATTGAGAAAACTGTTGGGATGTGGCAACCCTTGTGCATCTATTGGGTCGGGGATTTTAACTGCACTCTGTGTAGGCACAGTGCAGAAAAAGTATGCGGGTTAACAGATACTGAGGGTCAACCCTTAACCCATTTTTTACAAACCCCACAGGGAGAGGCCTTAAATGATATTATTGTCGCAAATGATTTGTGTTTTATGGGTACACTGGTTAGCAATCCAGAAACTCCCTATCCCACCTATATGGGTAGAGGAAAGGGAAGTGTTATTGGCTTTATGCTAATATCTAAAAACTCAGCCTTTTTGGTAGATGGTTTTGAGGTGGAGCCAAACAATGCTAGCGACCACAATCCGCTCATTGCCTCTTTATATGTAGTTGCTCAAGAAAAGGAAGGTGATGGTCGCCCCCTTCACTACAGTTCAAATCAAGGTTTGAGAATAAAATGGAATAAGACAAATTCCATTCAATTTGAGGAGAGAACGGTTAAGGCAAACTTAAACGAGATCTTGAAATGCCTTGATCATGACTCCCCCCCCGAAATGGTTGTGCGTGGATTCCAGGAAATTTGTAGAGATGTAGCAAGTAACTTAACGAGCTCGCTGGCATCAAGGGAACCAAGGGGCACCAAATGGTTTGATGCCAAGTGTACAAGGGCCCAAAAGGACCTAAAGAAGGCTCTGCATACCAGCCCACGAGATCGAGTTCTTATTAGGAACGCAAGGCAGTCCTACAAGTTCATAGTCACACAGAGGAAACAGGATCTAAGAAAAAGGCTTGGGAGGACCTAGAGAGAGCAGGTGCACTCAGGGACTCTAAAAGCTTCTGGGAGGTAATAAACCGGCCCTTGTTCTCTGAGGGCTCAAGGGCCATGGATATTTTAATACCAGGGGATATGTGGGAATCCCATTACACTAAGATATTTAATCCGAATGGTATTACTATTCTGGAAACAAGTCAGGAGGTCCCACTTAACATATTATCTGCTGAACTTTTGAGCACCTCGCTCCTAGTGAGCGAGGTGGAGGGGCCCTCAAAAAAGGGATACCTCTAAAAGCCCCAGGTTCGGATGGGGTGCCCCTCAATCTATTTAAGAGTAACCTTCAACTTTGGGCACCCCTTCTGACAAATGTCTTCAGAGCCGCAATAACTGGCCCCATCCCAGTATCATGGAAAGAGGCCATAGTGGTCCCTGTGTATAAAAAGGGAAAGAAGGAAGATCCTGCTTGCTGTAGGCCCATTTCTCTAATTGACGCCATGGTCAAGGTGTTAGGGAGGGTGATCTTAGCGCCCCTTGAGACGTGGGCAGACTCCGAAGGAATGATATCCCAAACCCAATATGGTTTCCGAAGAGGTATGGGGACAAACGAACAGTCCCTAAACCTAGCACTGATCATGGGCAAGTACATGAAGGCAAGGAATGGGTCATTACACCTTGCCTTCATGGACTTGTCCAGTGCTTTCGACATGGTTAATAGGGGTAAACTGTGGGCCATAATGGGGGTCATGGGCTTTGAGGAACCCCTGGTCACTTTACTACGTAGGCTGCACGCATCCACTACGGTGGCCATACGATATGGTCCAGGGGGTGAAAGAACGGGGCTGATGGTCTCCACGGAGGGAGTACGACAGGGGTGCATATTGGCCCCCTTTCTCTTCCTCTTGTACACTAACGGCCTTGAATCTGCCCTGAAAGATCAGGAGTTAGATCTACCAAGAATGGGGGGGAAGCCAATTCCGTTGTTGTCATACTTGGATGACACAGTTTTAATGGCCTTAACTGCTAACAGCCTACAGAAGTCATTGAATGTTTTTAATAATTTTATGTCAGCTCTGGATCTAAAGGTAAATTTTATTAAATCTTAAATTATTGTCTGTGGCCCTAGTCAGACCAAATCAAGAAAGTTTATGGTAAACGATAAGAAAATTGACAAGGTTTCAAATTTTAACTATTTGGGGAATGTTTTTAATGACAAATTGAATTGGGAACAGCTTATCACATCCAGGGTGCAGAATACTAGCCGTGCAGTGGAAGGTCTCTTCCGCTTTGCGAGCAAATTGGGCCATAAGCCGGTAGCGGAATTGATAACTTTATATAGATCAAAATGTTTGTCTATTGCCACTTATGGGGTGGGAGTATGGGGATACTATAAAAGCTCAAAACTCCAAATATTAGAGAATAAGTTTCTAAAGAGACTACTGATGATTCCCCAAAGTGCCCCTTCAGCATTTTGTCACACTGAGGTAGGGGTTGACTTCATTGCGGATCGGATTAACATTGCCCCATTAATCCTCTGGGCGAAAGTTTGGCTGTCAGAAGATTTAACGTTAACAAAGGAGATTGTCAGGGAATGCATGATGTTGGACAATGCCGAGGCCATTCCATGGCTCAGTTACGTAAAGGGAAAATTCAAAGAAATAGGCCTTGGGCATTATTATGACAATCCGGACAGCATAGACCCAAACGCGAAACAAATCATTAAAAATGCATATCGTAATGAGCATGATAAACCCAGGAGGATAGTAGGGCTGCAACCCTACATTAACCAGCGCTTTCTGCATCCCCAATTTTACCTGTCTTTTACCATTAACGCACATTTTAGATTTTTCTTGACTAGATTTCGGCTTTGCACTTTGCACTTTTTAATGGCCTTTCCTAAACAGGCCGGTTGGTGCAATAACCTCTCTCCCTGCCTGTGTGACAATTCAACAAAACAAAGCACCTTGCACCTTATTCTATTCTGCGGACTTTATAGGGAACCAAGGGCCCGGTTCCTTATTCCTTTTTTAAAAAAAGCTCGTCCTTGCAACTATCAGGAGGGTTTTAATCTCCTATTATCCTTATCGAATGAAGCAATTTGCACTGTAGTAATACATTTTATTAGGAATGCTCTCATAATAAGGAAACGGTATGAATCATAAACAAAACTGACGTCTCCTGTTTATATTTGTAGATTTTTAGAGTTTTATATTTTAATAATTTTATGAGAAATTGTGGTTTATCTGAGTCAAATGATATTTTATTGTATTAATTCGAGATGAAATATTTGCATATATTGTGTATGAATGTCTTACTTTTATGGTTTATCTAAACCGAATAAAGTTATTTGACTGACTGACTGACTAAAGGTGGAGATATATGGTAGACTGAGACATCAGCATTAAATCTGGAATCTGCTGGAGGAGAGCCATAGAAGTAGCTGTTGTCACTTCTTAGGATTTGATTCCCTATTGAGTGATAACATTGACAGAGGTAATAGCCTCTAAGCAGGATTGTGCCTGCATTCCTCAATGATAATGTTGACCCTTAAGAGAAGGTTCTGCTGACACTTGCTGTAGTGTGCGGAGGGCTTTTTTTCATGGCTGGCTGGCAGCTCTGCCTTATTGATGCTCGTGGAGTCTTATAGGAGGTGGATGCCTCAGAAGAAGCACAAGCAAAAGGTCCGACTACCTTATTTGCTGAGACCTGCAGGGAGTGCCCGAGAAGAGTCTTGGGTGGGAAAGAGAGAAAAGGTGCAGCAACCTTCAGAGGAGATAATGATATTGGTCCTGAAGAAAGACAGAAGTTTAGAGATATTTAGGTAGGAATTTCAAAAGAAATTGGCAAAAGACATAAACAAGAGCTTGCAGGAGTTGAGAGCTGACCCTAGCATCAAGCTCCATATGCTGAGGCAAGCTCCATATGCTGAGGGTGTTAAAGCTCTGAAATAAAGTGGTACAACAGAGAGCCTCTTGGGAGGTCTCAGGAAAAAAACCTCCATAACATAGAAAGCAGGCTGGAGCTGTTGCTCTTAAAATGGAAGCTAGATCTCCTAGGGACAACCTGCTGATTCGAGGACTCACAGAGGAAGTGAAAGGCTAAGATATGAGGGCCTTTGTGGTGGATATTACTTCGCCCCTCTTGGGAGTGTGATCACCAGAATTAACAAGTCAAAACAGCACGGCCCTTTCTGGACTTTATCCAGCACGCTCAACACATTGCTTGTCCCTTCAGCTCTATTCCCAACTGCCCCATATACATCTAACCTTCCAATGCCGACATTCCACTGCCTCACATTTTATGTTACATCATTACAATTCTCCCCCCTTGTTTTCCGAGAAGAAGAAGAAAAGAAATCAAATGAAACAAAATAGAGAAGAGGGAGAAGAGGAGAAGAGAAAGGAAAAAAAACTAAGAAAATCAAGAGAAAACAAACAATTCACATTCCACATATTAATAGTCAACAATGCATACGTATATAATAAGCTTTATTCAACAATGCTATATTTGGCGATCTGGTTTCTGTGAAACCTCTGATTTTCTAATTAATTGCTCTGTGTTGAACATTAATCTGCGCATTTTCTTGTTCCTCAGCACTTGGATTAACATTTTCAAAAACAGTTTTATTTCTTGTTATTACTCTGCTTTCACTTTCTGCTGTAATTGCAGTCCCATTAATTTCGTCACTTCCAAGGGAGCTGGATGGAACATACTCTGTGACTTTCTTACTTGCTGTTGCTTCATCAATACTAAGGGGCATATTAAAAAGACCCGGCGATAAATATCGCAAAGCGCGCTTAGCGCTTGCATATTTATCGCCGGCTATCTCTGCAATTTATCGCCTGGTTAGCGCGTTATCAACAACGCGCATCGCCGAGGCAATAAAATTCCAGAGATAGCGTGGATATCGCCGTTTTTCGCCAATATCCTAGATGATAGGGCCTGTGGTCTTAGCCACAGAATCCACCCCCCATGTTAAGTATGCCTTAGTCAGGAATTTAACAGACGTTAAATTCCTGCTTTAAGGCATACTTAACGCGATTAAAATAATCGCTTCCTCGCATTGTAAATATCGCGAAGCTGCCTTTGCGATATTTACCCATGTTGTTTCACAGACACGCCTACTTTGCATCTCATTAGCGATGCGAAGTTAGGCGTGCTGGAAACGGGAGCAAAATCAGCAAAACACGCGATAGCGTGTCTTTGCAGATAAGGCGATATAATTATCGCCGCTTTTCGGCCGAAAACGGCCGCAAAAGCGGCGATAATTGTTTATCGCCTCGTTGATAATATGCCCCCTAAGTCTCCTACACTGTAGTCCTCATTATGAAAACTCTTCTTGCTATCAGCATAGTGTTTCATTTTTCTTTTTGCTTCCATACCTCTTTCCATTATTTCACCATGATCTTTTGGTGGAACAGATGGAAGATGTGGCAGACATGTTTGTCTTGACTGACCAAATATTAACTCAGAAGTGCATTTTCCTGTCGAGCCAAGAGGAGTATTTCTATAGTCTTGCAGAACCTTACATAATGCCTGATTTATTGAAATCTGAGAGTTTTGCTCTTTGTACAGCTTTCTTGACAGCGGCCATCAGTCTTTCCCCCATTCCAATAGTTTGTGGCCACATTGGTGTAACTCTTCTATGAGGTATTCCTAAAAAATTCATGAATTTTTAAAAATCATTTGCACTAAAAGGTGGTCCATTATCTATTTTCAACACATACGGTATCCCCCAGGTTGAAAAAATGTCTTCAAGAATAGGAAGCACACCTGATGATACCACTTCTACAATCGGGAACTGAGAATACTCCAGCAAATAGTGCCCTGAATCTAGAGGCCCATAAATCTGCTGCCAAACTAGACACACAGGGGTCGATTCCGATTCGGGCCGGAAATCTCTCCGACCGAGCCGGACCCGGAGAGATTTCCGACCGAATCGGACCCGTGCAGTCCGACCGAACGAGTCCGATGCATTCGTATGCCACCGGACACGAGTCGGTCGGACTCCCATTGAACTCAATGGGAGCCGGTCGTACAACGCGTATGCGGGCTCCCATTGCCTCAATGGGTGCGAGGCGGACAAGGGCGCCCCTACAGCGAGTACGCCACGAAGCGCTCGCGGCGTACACGCACAGGTAGGGGGACCCATGGGTCCCCCCTGTGTGCGCCTCGCACGGGTACGCGTACAGGGGGTCCGACACGGACCCCCAAAGTACGGCTCCGACAGCGAGTTCGAGTCGGACGGCGCGAGTCGGTCGGAGCGGTCGAGGTGCGCATCGTACTTACCCGGCCGGAAAACGTCTCCATTGCGCGGTGCGAATCGGGTCCGAGCGAGTCGGTCGGAGCGGTACGATCCGGGTACGAGTCGGTCGGAGCGGTCGGGTCGCCCGGACGAGTCGGTCGGCGACTCGCATCGTACTCGCTCGGCCGGACCCGCGTACGGTTCGGTCGGGAAACAGGGCTCCGAATCGGATCCGGTAAAGCCGAATCCTATTCGGAGCCCTACCGGCCGAGATCGGAATCGGCCCCACAGTCTCAGGTAATTTGGACATGGGTAACTCTTCCATTACTCTTCCTTTTGTAGTGCATTGACAAAGATGACATGTTCATACAACTTCCTCCACCTGACTATCCAGTCGTGGAAACCACATTTTTTCTCTCAATATATTCTTTGTTGCTGGCACACCTCTGTGGCTGTCATGTGCCAGATGAATTACACGTCTTTGTAAACATTTTGGTATTATTAATTTATTTCCTCTTAGAAACACTCCAGAGATGTGATCGATAGCTCCGAATGTATATTCTTAAATGCAGTAGTGGCTGCTCCCGGTAAGCAGCAGTGGGGCGGGGAGGGGGATTTAACATTTAAAAAACAAACACCTGCCGGCCATCCTGTTGGCCAGCCACCGCCGCCTCTCCTGCATCCTCTTCCTGGCTTCTTCTCTGCAAAGGAAGCAGGAAGTACCCGGCTCCCAGCCTCCCGATAGCCAAACACAATGCTGCAATGCAGCGTTGGGATTGGTCTGAGCGCCTTGGATCGGCGCTCAGCCAGAGAATGGGAGGCTTGGCATGTTCTCCATGCAGGCTGTAATGCAGCCTGCATGGAGAACATGCAAAGTGCTCATGAATGTTTGGCTGGCCCCAAAGGGCCAGTCAAACATTCATGTGCACTTACATAGTGCCCACTACTCCTCCCCCTGCTCTGAGAGCAGAGCAGATCTGCCCGCCCCACCCACCGAGACGTCGCAGCATGAAAAATAAAATGATAATAACATAGAGTTATTATCATTTTAGTTTTCCTTTTTTCCACTGCGAAAAGCAGTGGGGCGACACTCCTCTGCCTTAGCGGAGGTGCCGCCACTGCTTAAATGACAGGATGTCATTTTATTTTTACATTCTCTTGGAATCATGTTGCAGTATTTATTAACCTCCGTTTGTTTTCAAAGATACGTTTTTTTTACTTCTTTAACTGTTTCATCCTTCCAGTCAATTCAATTAGCTCTTTTTCTGATATAATGCTTGGCACGGTAGACCTGATAATAAAACATGTGTATTCTTCTGCCTTTGGTTGTTCTTTTATCTCTATTTCTGTGGGGTGCCTAGACAAATAATCTGCTGGATTAAATTATTTTCCCGACTTGTGAATGATCTTGAAATTATAATCCATCAATCACATTCCCATCTTTCAAAACGTTGTGGCATTTTAATTTTTGGGTTTCCATAAATTGCAACTATTGCTTGATGGTCTGTTTATAAAAATGGTTTGCCATATATAAAATCATGATCATATCCACACACCCAAACTACCGCAAGACTTTCTTTTTCTGGCTGCGAGTACTTCTGTTCAAAATCTGACAAACTTTTGCTAGCATGTGAAATCACATACAGAGGAGTTTCCCGCCCAGGTTTATGCTGCACCACCATTGCACCAAATTCCAGAGGACTGGCATCCACCACTACCTCAGTGCACAATTGCAGATCAAAATACTTCAAATTGGATGCAGACGATAATTCATCTTTTATTTGTTTAAATGCTTTCTCCCATTTACATCCTAAATGAATTTTCAACCTCTCTTTGTTAATTCTCTGAGCGGAGCACTTATAGTGGCATAATCTTTTATGTACCGTGAGCAGTAGCTGGCCATTCCCAAAAATGAATGCAGTTCAGATACATCTTTAGGAATAGCTATTGAGTTTAAAGATGATATCTTTTTGGGATCAGATCTCATACTTTTCGAGAAAATATATGACCATATCATATTAATTCAGATTTATTTATCTCACACTTTCCTAAGCAGAGTGTTAGACCTGCTGTCACAAGTTGATGGCACACTTCATTTAATGCTTGATCATGTTCTTCCTGCATTTTTCAGAATATCAAGATTGCATCACTATAGTTCATAGCATTCCTCACTGACCTTATTACATTCTTTATTGTTTCCTGAAAATTTTCAGCAGCTGAGCATATGCCAAATTTCAATCTTTTTACCTAAATAGGCATAAATGTGTCAAAAATGTTGTTATGTAGCGAGACTGATCATCAATTTCTAATTGATGGTATCCCTCATAAACATCCAATTTCGAGAAGATAGTCGCACCATCGATGCTACTTATCATGTCATTTAAATGTGGTCCTGGATTCCTCTCTTTTTCAATCGCTGCATTGGGGGACTCTCATATCTACACAAATTCTTATATCCTCTGTATCTTTTTTCGGAACTACCACAATCGGAGATATCCATGGCGTGTCCTAGAAACTGGCTCAATAATGTCTTGCTGAGGAAGCAAGTTTATCTCTTTTTCTACTTTTGTCTGTAAATGTATTGGAAGTCTCCTGTGAACTTGCGCCACAGGTTTCACAGCCTCATTAATATGCAAAGTGATTGCTTTATCTTTCAGCTTTCCTAGTCCTGTAAATAGTTGTGGATACTGTTTTACAACAGGATGGTCTGTTGTGGCATTACAAGTCATTGCTAGCAGACCCATAACTTGAACCGTGACATGGCTCAAAAAACATGGGCCAGGAACCTCACCTTCCAACACATGTATCTCTTCTTTGCTGCATTTCTCTCAATACTGTAAAATTTCCTCGGACTTTCCTAAACATAAAACTGGATGCTTTGCTCACCACTGGAAAACATTTACATGTGATGGACTTAGAGATGGACGTTTTTCTAAGTACTGATATTCAGTGACAAGCATTATATTGCACGTCGCTCCACTATATAGCACAAAAGGAACTTTTTGAGAGCCAACTACGATATCCACAGATGTTGTCTTTTAATTTCCTCTCTTCTGATCATGTTAATTTGTTCGAATTCACTTTCTTCTGACATCATCTACAATCTTTCTGAATGTGCAGCTTCTTCATCCTCATAATCATGTTCAACACTTTGCATTTGCATTAGATATTTAACATTGCCTACTTTCTTTTTAGTCTCAAACATATTTTGCTTGTTCCAGTTTTCCTTTTTACTCCAAGCTTCTTTTTTGTCTCTCTTGAACCTGCACACACTTGTAAAATGATTAAACCTTCCACATTCTCTCCACTGTTGACCTAGTGTACAACAAACCTTTATATGTGGGAAATGCAATTCACATCTATAACACAACCTCTTTTCTTTATTTTGCCCATCTGCTCTTTCTGTATTAGTATCTTTTCTTGACATTTGTCATACTTGTTCTACAGTTTTTACTCTACCTTGTTCCATATTGGTAGCATGCTTTTGTGCTTGTGTCTCTGTTTGAGCCATGCGTAAGATCGTCTGCAAGTCATATGTGTTTTCTAACAGCTTTATCCTGAATTTTACAGAACAACATCCATTAATTATCCTTAGTCTTATCCCTTCTTCATTGTTAAACGTCTTGAATTCACAAAAAGTGACCATCTTCCTTAATCTTGTTATGTATTTATCCATGGACTCATCCTAATTTTGAAAAGCTACACTGATATTATGCCTTTCAAAATCCAAATTCCTTTGTGGATCAAACCTGTCATTCAGACATTTAATGAGCCCTTTGTATGTTGTCTGTTCTTGTTCTGGAAACGTCACTATCAAATCCTCTACATCATCACCCACCAAATTGAGTAGCAGATCTTTCGCCTGTTCATCTGTGTGCTTTTTACATGTAGCGTTTAAAAAAGGCTTGAATCTTCTCCATTTCTCCCACCTTTGTGCAATATTTTGCTGATCAGATAAGAGAAATGATAAAGGCCTTCGGAAAATTGTGCTTGACACATGTGCTATGCTTTCCTCATTATTATATGTCACTGTGTCTGTGTTTATTGTAACTCCACTACTTGTTTCTACACTTGACATTGTATTTGAGGAAAATCAGAAAAAAATGTGTCTTTTAAAATGTTAAATTTGACTCAAGTCTGACCTTAAAACAAATTTAAATCTGTGTAATTGACATCATGTTGAAATGCAGTTCACTTTATAATGTTATTCAGGCACAAAATAGAACTGCCTGACTTTAAAATGGTCATCGTACCTTATTCCAATGCTGCAGTACACCTTTAAACACACAGATGTCCACCAGTGCTGGTTGGACTTGCACATGTATCGGCAATGCTCATGTGACTAGCACACGCATGTGACGCGTCCTTTCAGCATATCACACATGCCCATCAGTAACATCTTTCACGTGCTTTTCGTGAGTAGCGTCTTTTGAACAGCAGGGTGCGCGCACACTACAAACCACGTCCTGCTTGTAGATTAGAATATTATTTAGCGTTCTGCACTATCTTGCAAGCGCACCAGTAATTACTCACTGCGGGATGTCTGTACCACTGCGGGATGCCAGTACCGCTGTTGCTGCTCGTTGACTTCAAATTTCAGCCAACATCTGTTTACACTCTTACGGGTGAGTGCAGCCACCAGATTTTAAAACTGCATGCCGCATGGATGTTCTCCTCGTCACCGTTGCAATCACCAGAATGAACGAGTCAAAAAGCACAGCCTTTTCTGGACTTTATTCAGTACACTCAACACAGTGCTTGTCCCTTCAGCTCTATTCCCAACTGCCCCTTATACGTTCCATTTTCCCCTAATCTTCCAATGCCAACATTCCACTACCTCACAGTTTATGTTACATCATTACAGGGAGATGACCACATGGAAGTAGGCCATAATAGGTTTCACTGAGCAGGTCCAAATACACCACAACAATCCAAGAGACAAGAATAGGTGCTCTGGGATCTGGGTCTTAGACTGGTCTGATACAGATATTGTTTGAGCAGGGTGAGAGTTGGAGATTGAATTGGACTAATACCTATATGTCGCCCATCACAGACTTGGTTGAGTCGTTTGGCATTAAAATTATTTCATATGCAGGCAACACGCAGTTGTGGCTTTCGTATAATGGAGCTTCCTCAGATGCACAGTTGGCTTTTCAGCCTGTATAAGTGCTACTATGAGTTGGCTCAGGGCCAGTAATCTTCAGTGTAACCCTGAAATGTTATGGTTTGGCCCTGACCTCCTTCATGGCTGACTGGGTTGCTGGCCTACAGATTGTACTCCTCCCTCTCCAACGAATGCAGCCAAGAACTTGGGGGTTCTATTTGAGGTTGAAAAGGCAGATTGCCGCTGTAGTCAGGTCTTGTGTCTGGATCCTAAGAACATTGAAAAAATGTCTGTTCTTCCTACCTTGTGATGCGCAGAAAACCATAGTTCTAGCCTTGATTTTATCCAGTCTGGACTATGCCAATGCCCTTAATGTTGGCCTTGCTGACTACCTGGCACACCGCTTCCCAGTGATTCAGAACTCAGCAGTGCGACTTTTGTTTAAATTGTCAAAACAGTAGCCTGAAACATATCTTCTGCAAGAAGCTACATTGGCTTCCGGTTAAAAAAAAGAGTAATTTTTAAAGCTCTAATGATTGCACATCGTGCAGTTCGCGAGACAGGTCCTAAATACCTGAACTCAAGGATCGGCATGTATTGCCCCCCAGACTTCTGCACTCTATGAATACGCAACTTCTGGCTGTTCCGCCTTTTAAGAAAAAAAGGCACGGGGGCTTCTCTTTCTCTTTTCTGGCAGATTCTTTGTGGAATCAGCTTCCTGTCCAACTAAGAGACATCACGAATGAGACTACTTTTAGGTGGTGCACTCTCAATGCACTTCCTGAGAGCTTCTTTACCTCTGCGTGGGCGCAGAGGCAAAGGGATTCCCTCAAATGAGGGAACGCCCCCTGAAGATATCGCTGGCGCTCTATGTGCGCCAGCGCTATCGGTATTACAGAAGGGGCCGCACAAGCGTGTGCGGGCCCTTCTTTAATACCAAAGTGCCCCGGGGGTGTGCAAAGCAGGCGCAAACGCCTGTTGCGCCCTCGGGGCACTTTGTGTAATACAGCCCTAGATCTACATCTGTTGAATTTTCACACTGCGGCAGATCAAAAAAACAGTGCAGTGAAACATCTACTTAAGGGAGTCAAATTGCTTGTAAATATGCTTTGGAAAAGGTCCAATGGAACTCCATGACTAGTGTAAGAATTGACTTTCAACTTAGTATCCCTGATTTTTAGGTCGAGCCTAGCGCAGCGCGCAAGCGCTGCGCTAGGAGATGACCTTTAGAAATCGGTCAGCTCTTTTCAAGCACTCGTGCTTGTGGCGGCATCCACCTTGTGGGAGCGAGCAGCGGCTCGCAAGGGCCATCTGTTTTCAATTAGCGTGGCCACGCGCGCTTGTTTCCATTTGCCTGCTCGCTTTCACTTTCTTGCCGGTTCTTCACTTTTCTTCCGCTTTTCTTTTCCTTTTGTCTTGTTCCTTGAGACTCCGGGTTGGTTCCTGCAGGTGGGTTCACCGCTGACCGCGCTCCCGCAACAACATGCACTGGAAGGCTAATCTGTGGCACTACAGACCTTCGTGGCTGAAATAAGTGCACACGATGCGAGGGCACTCAGCGAGCTCTCTGCATGGGGGCATCCTTCAGCCGACGAGAGGAGGCTGCCTACAGCCTCTGCGCTTCCCCACGCCTGTGACTGAGACATGGTGAAGTTACACTAGAAGGCTGCCAAGCCCAGCACCACGGCTACATCTGGAAAGGCTTAAGGCGAGCTAACGGTACACCCGCATAGATTTGTAGCTTTGCTGCGCCTATCTCTGCGATTCTAGTTTCCTGTTTAATAAAATGCATTTATTTGGTATGGGCTTATCAGCCTGCAGCGGCGCGCAGGGGCCATCTGTTTTCAATTAGCGTGGCCCCGCGCGCTTGTTGACATTCCTCTACTCTCATCACAGGGAGCTCTAATATTTAGTAATTAAAGTTGGGTGTTATAGAAAATAGAAATTGAAATGATCAAGAAATATTTATACCTTACGATTTAAAATAGGAAGTCTGCAAAATGCGGAGACTTTGAATTGTTTAGTATTGGGATGGATTCTTTTTTGGACGACGCATGTGAGAGTATCAAGTCTTCACACAGGAACTCATTGGTGCAAATTTGGCAGCAAACGCCAGCCCGTGTGTACATGGAGTGTGTGCTCACATCCTCCTTGCACTCTTCCTGGACATCCCTATGACGTCACCCTCTGCCCCCTCAGTTCCGCGTGCGCGCCCTCTCTCTCCACCCCCCCTCCCGGCGCGTGCGCCCGGCCTCGGTCCTGGTGTTAATTTCATTCCTTCTCCTTCATTCCGGGCATTCTTCGCACAATCATTTAAAACAGCGGCAAAACGTGTAAGTGTATCAACATTGTACAAACACTGTTCCTCTCGAATAAGGCACAGGGAAAACAAGGACCAAAATACTTCTAATTATATGCATCGAAGGAGCAGCCTTGAAAAAGAACAGCTACTCTCTACGTATGTTGAGAAAATACATGTTCAAAGGCTGTAGGTAATGTTGAGAAATGTTAATTACCTGAGCACAAAATGGACCTGTACATTCTGCTTGAAGCTGCTCTGCAACAGGGGCACGGTGGTGGGACGGCAGTGACCGTCGGAAGACAGTAAGATCCGTAATCCTGTAAAACTGTGATATTACCATCTCAACGGACGGGAGCAATGATACACAATGATGTATGTAAAATGGGGACAACTGAACAAGGTTAATAAAACACTTCAATGAGGCACTTGTCTCGGCTGCTGAGCAGCTTCAAAAGAAGAAGTTGGGGCTGGGTTTAGCTACACCTACATGTTCTGTTTACTACATTGGGCTTGTGACAATGTTTAAAAACTCATGGTATTTGTAGTTTTTTCATTATATACATTATTAGTCTAATTGTGAAATGGCTGCTGAGAGTACAGGTTAAAACAAGCATTGGCATAGCCAATAGGTCTCGCCTTTGGGACCTTATAAGTATTTAGTTATGCAGTACAATATCCTTGGTGCAACAACATCAACTGTTGCATGGCTAAACACTTATAAGGTCCCAAAGGTGAGACCTATTGGCTATGCCAATGCTTGTTTAAATTATTTTTGTGTCTACTTTTACTGGAATATTTGGATGTCTGGGCACTGGGAAGTTGCTAAAAACTTCCCAGGCCATGTGCTCCTACCTGGAGGCAGAGGAGGGAAAGGTGATACCAAATGGCCACAGAAAGTAGAAGGAGGAACTCTAGATGCATTTTTATGTCACAGCAGAGACATAGTGTGGACCCGCCTTTGAAGATGGCCTTTACCCAATCAGGCTGGCTCCTCTCACTCAGGGAGCTTACCTTAATCATGTTCTGTCTGGTTGTTTTGGTTGTCATAGTTGTCATGTGTGCATGCCATGTTCTGTGATTGGGACTCAGTGGTTAGAATACTAGAATTCAATGCTACACATACTACTGGGGCTATTGGTGGGGAAATTGCTTTCATTGTTGTCACTTGAATAGTCATTGTTTTGTTATATATCCCAGCACACTCGAGTCTAGCTTTACTAACATTTTGTGGCATGGTTGCACCACTTACTTGGCACAGGTATGATGCAAAATGCTAGTCGAGATTTTCAAAGCCACGCAAGGGCCAGTTTGCATCGCCATCTGTGACTTTGTAAAATAAAAAAAGCAACGCAGCGCAGTGCCTTGCGCTGCCCTGTACTGCATTACACTGCATCGGGCAGGCGTTACATAGGAAGAGCATGAGCGTTCCCATGCATCCACTGATGTAGTTTGATACAAACCCATATTTACTAAAGACAATAGATCTGGGCTTGCACCAAAATAGTGGGCCTACTCAAGAGGGATGTAGCAATGAGAATTATCTTCATTTCTCATTGTTACTTCCTCTTTCTATGTGTTATGCATTCTGCAGCACACATAGAAAGAGGAATATTCCTCTAAGGATTGTTTTGTGCAGGAAGGTGTTGTTCAGCTCTCTCCCGTTCATGCAAAGCGATGCAGAAACTTGCCTTGCTACATTGTGTGAATTTTTTGTAAATCCGCCCCTTTGTTTTTAGGTCTGATTTGTCAGTGTAACTGTCAACTAGACCCTTTGCTTAAATTATAAATAGAGTGGGCTTTAGGTCTATCCCCTTCAACCATTGGCTTTTGTGACCAGTCTCTTTCAGACATCGGCTTGAGGCTTTGTCACTCACATCGTGGCACAGCCCAGGGAAGTATTTCTCTCTTACTTGATGCTAGTGGTTGTTCTTACGAAATAGGATCTTAAACATGCATACATTTAAAGACTTAACACCGGATACCTCGAGATCTCGACCAAATCCACTCCGAGCATAATATATCGAGTTACAAGAACTATGTCGCATACCTTGCTGATTAGTTGCTGTACAAAATCCTCCCAACACTAACCTAAAAATTTGTTCTTGGAACATTGCTGGCCTAGATTGTCATCTAGCTTTGAATGGACTTGATCTTGTTGCATTTCTTTCAAAACATCATATAGTCTGCCTTCAGGAAACATGGCACACTAACCCAGTTACTAGGTCTGACTATCATACGTATGAAATGGTTGTATGATGTTACAACGCATTCCGTTGCAACGCATGCCTTTACCACGCATGCGTTACAACGCGAATGCCATTGCTACGCATAACCTTTACCACGAAAATGTCTTTACCACGCATACCTTTACAACGATTTTCATTGTAAAACCATGCTTGGTAATGGCATTTTCATGGTATAGGTTTTCTCCGATCCCTGCCCTAATTTCTTTCACTGCTCCCATGTGCCCTTCCCCCTCTCTTTTTTTTTTTTACCCCTTCCCTGTTCTCTTGTGCGACCCTCTGCCCCATCCACAAACCCTTCTATTAAATACCCCTCCACGTATCCTTTAAAATTTACCCCTGCGCTACACCACCCCCTCATTCCTTTTTTTATTTTTATTTTTTAACTTTAATCCCCCTTACCTCTCCACGTCCTCTCCTCTTCATGCTCTTACATGGTGCGTTGTACGTCGCTAAGAGGAAGCGGAAGTGTCTTTCCGTTTCCTCTAACGACGCTGATTGCCTCCACAAACAGAAACAGGTGCGTTTTTTTTCTTTTTTGGGGGGGAGACCCCCAAGCCCCCTTTTTCTAACACCCCCTTTTTTTATTTTTTGGGGGGGAGACCCCCCAAGCCCCCTTTTTTACATATAGACTTTAACACACATGCCTTTACTATGTATCTCGTAGTAAAGGAATGCGTGGTAAAGGCTATACGTGGTAACCACGCATGCGTTGTAATGCATGCGTGGTTAAGGTTATGCGTGGAAACGGCCACGTTGTAGTGGCTGTTTCCCGTATGAAATCAGTGCAACCCACAGTAAGATGGGTAGACCAGCTGGTGGATTGATGATTTTAATGAAAAATAATCTATCATTAAAAAACAGAGTCTTAAAACTCAACTCAAACTTTGTATTGCCAGTACTGCTGGGCTCTAAAGGTCAGAAACAGCTGTTACTACTGAATGTATACTTTCCTCCCACTTTAATTAAAGACAAAACAGATATATTGAATGCACTACAATTAATAGAAGACATCTTAGATCAGTTCCTGTCCACCCTCACAGTAATTACTGGTGATTTTAATAATAATTTATTATTTAACTACTGAGTTAAAATGACATCAGAGCACTTACCAGACTCACTTTTTGATGTTCCACCGCCCATTTTTCCCAACTGGTGGATATCCAGGCAGTCCAAAAGTAAATTCATGTGCAAATTTGTATTTGATCTGGGCTTCCGGATGCTAAATGGAAGATTTCCCTCTGATCAGCCAGCGCAACTCACGTTTGTATCGCATCATGCAAAGACTATAGTTGAATATACATTATTGCACCTTTCTAATTTTCAGCCTGTAAAATTTACTAAATCACCCCTAGTCAGGAAAGTGATCATGATCCACAAATATTTACTTTACAATTTGTTTATAAACTTGGGTCACAGGTGAATCATATATAAAAAACAGTTTGGTATTTATAATGAGAGCCCACTTAGATGGAGCGATGCGCTACACATCAAGTTAAAAGCACATGGAGCACAGGATTTCATGGTGAAATTATTAAGGAACTGGGATAGTAATGAGGACAATCACTCACTAAACTGGCTAAATGACTGGGAACAACTTTTATCCAAAATCATGCATTTTATCTCATTAAAAACAGCAAGTCCAACATCAAACCATAAGGCTCACATCGGTAACAACGGTATGGTAGCCAAAAGGGAATATTGAGACATTTATGACGACTTCTTGCAGAACAACCCTCCTCATCCCGAGAACTGCGAATAAAAGAGCTAAAAAAAATGTTTTAAGAAGAAAGTACGGGGAACTCGTCATGCTTTGTAGGAGGAAGCATGGGCGGGAATTACATCTTGCAATTAAAACAAATACCTCAAACACTTCTGGTCTCTGATCGGACATGGACTTGTCCTTTAGGGTCCAGCAAAGTATCACTTAATTCCATTTGATAAATGGACAATGTTTATCAGTGATAGGTATGACAATAAATCATTGATCACATGCCCATTGCCTGCATATTATATCCTGAATTTGAGTGCTACTTTGAAAGAACTAATGAAGTTAATAAAAAAGGCACGTCCGTCAAAAGACAAAAGGCCGAAGAGTCTGAAAACTTGGCTATTTCCAAGGAGTGAACAATAGTTCCCCCCACTGACAATTGGTTCTGCTGTTACAGTGGCTATTTTCAATCTAAGCGCCAGAATACCCGTAGGGTGGCAGTTTTGCGCTATATAAGTTTTAATTCAATTCAATTTAATATAATAAAAGCCGATCCTAATTCATGGGCAGAACTTTTATACAGATTATTTTCGTGTATTCTGCAATCAGGACAAATTCAGCTATTCTGGAAAGGTACTTTAATCCATCCAATTTACAAAAAAGGACTGAATGATGAGCCAAAAAACTACTGTATTATTGTGCTCCTATATTTGGAAGGGAAACTCTTTGCAAACTTCTTACTATTCCATTTGCTGGACTGGGCATTTGATAACAAACGTATTCCTGTCAACCAAACTGGCTTTAGACCAGGCTGCTCCATAAGCAATATTATTACTGCATTTAGCATTTAAACTGTTAGTAAACAAGATGTTAAAAAGACATTTATCATTGTATGTATGCTTTATTTATTATTCACAGGCCTTTGACAGAGTTAAGTGGAACAAACTATGGGGCAAACTAACAAACTGGGGTATTAATCAAACGTTATTCATTTTCTTGATAGCCCGCACGACAACACGTGCTGCAAATAAGGCTTACAGGGGGAGCCTTATCTCCCAGACTGCAGACCACCCATGGCATAAAACAGTGTTGGGTTTTGGCGACCCTGCTATTTTCAATTGCATATCTCCAATCTATCCGTGTTTCTTGGATGACCCAAGTGGCATTGCACCCAAACTAGGCACTAAGCCTATCGGCTATCTTGCTTATGCCGACAATGCTGATTTTTTTTTAAACCCACGAGCGCTTCAATTTCAACTAATAAGGCTTTGTTAGTTTAATCGATTGAATGACTTACAGTTAAACTGTGACAAGACCAAAGTCCTGTTTTGGTAGAGGAAAAAGCTCCTTAAGTCTGACGCTTGATAACAAACCCCTAGAAACACTGGCTTCCTTTAACTACCTGGGTGTAACAATAGATACAAACCTTACCTGGGTAAATCACCTAACTAACAAGCACATAAAAGCACAACTAATCACTTGGTCACTGAGAAAATACTTCCAGATTGATGGTGGTAAAGCCATCTTTCCATTAGTCACAGCGCTCAACAACAAGCTTATTCCAACTCTGTTGCTTGCTCCCATTATCTTTAATGATAAAACTGTTGCAGAGATGGGTAAACTCTATATTAACAAAGTCAAGGTATTACCTGGTCTTCTCGCCTCAGCTTCCCATTGCAAAATTCTTTTTGAGCTTACTTTAACTTCTCTACTGTTGAGATAAGCAGGTCTAGTTTTAAATGATGTGTGTGACTGCATTGTCGCCAGGGAGGGTTCGCTGATGTACTTCATATTGTTATATTCCATATAGGTGCCCTATATAGGCGCAGGTAACACTGCAACCTTTCACCTATATCCTTCCCTACATTTCAAACATAACGGTTCATAGGGACTGACCTTTTACCTAGATACTGCATTCAGAACGCTGGTTTTTCCCTGGTTCAATACTCATACATTATGCATGAGGCTTCTTGGAAGAACAGCAGGACTCACAGCAGGACGAACATCTCCTGTATAATATCTATGTTAAACTTCAGGCCTGACGTCATCCTTTAGGCCGACACAGTGACACAGTAACACAGCAAGGTAGGACCCCTAGGGAGACCTATGGGTATATATACATCATGTCTTGCTTAGACAGACAGAGGAGACCGTGACTTCCCGGCTGACACACTGACCAGAGACGCTGAGGTTCCTGCATGCAGACGCTCCAGCTCGCAGTGGTCTAACATCCCTCGCGGGGTGTCCAACTCGAGACCAGGACGGGGTCCCACATTCTCTAAACTCTCAGGTAATGGGGTGGACTAGATCCTAGAGGGATTCTTGGCATAACACCTACATAGATGCTAGGTACATTTAGGTACATCTAGTTCGGGAGGCATCGTAGGAGTACGCACTTTTTATCATGTGTTTTATGTACTTGTATATATTCATGATTTCTGCAAGATGGTAGAACTATACCATCCCTTTACTTTCATAGTATTGATAATCATATATGTCTGCTACTGTCTAATGGTTGCTGCAGCTCATCTATTATACACTGGAATAACAACTGTTCAATAAATACTTACTGAAACGCCCAGCCTGTTTATTCTGTGTAACTCTCTGAGACAAACTAAGTAAGCACGAGTGACTGAGCGAAAGGTAGTATATTGTTTCCACGATCCTGGGGGATCAGGGTTGTCATGTTCTGAGGTTGCCAAGAACTATTCTCTCCCCGATAAGAGGAGACTCTAGTGGCACTGTGAGCTAGCTAACACAGACAGGCTAACGTATCCGGTGGGGGTGCTCGGAATCCGTCCGCCACCAAACCCACAGTTTATGTTATCCGAACGCGCAGATCCTGTATAGGTAATATAGGAACTACACGACATGGCGCCGCCAACGTTGGTTGGGTACTTATTTAACAGTAGAATCTGAGTACGTCAGTCGTGCTATTCTCAGAGACCCCTACTCACAAAACACCAGAGACGTCTGGAGTGGGTGGGCACAAACTCCGCCACAGCTGAGTAGGCGAGAAATCCTATTTATTGGCTGTTGGTTAATCAAGCTTGAAGGACACAGTGTTCCTAAAATTGTACATAAAAACCTTATCTTAGTTCCCTTGAACAAACTTCTCCTTTACAAAAATGACTGAGACAAAAGATAACGTAGTAGTAGATCTACACCTCTCAGGAGAAGAAGATGCAGACGCAATTCCGATTGCAGGAAAATTCAGACATACAATCACCCTAAAACTGTTAGAAAATGGTTTATCAGCTAGGGGTGGCTTAGTAGTTTTCGTGATTGAGGCACACGAATCAAATAAAACAGAGGTATTTTATTCATGGGTTACATTCCCAGCAGCAAATGCAAGAACACAGACCTTTCACTCTTACACAGAAGGAGATGCACCAGTGGAATATTGTCCGTTCAAGGACATAGAGGTTCCACTCACGTACCAGGAACACTTATACTGGTTTAAAGGCGCCCTACCCCACATAAGAAGAAGAGTAAGATTAGGCCTGCTCGGAGGAGAAGGGGCAACATGGCCGATATTAGCGGCCTACACACCACATCCTGACATCGACACAATGCCACCAGGAGACTTACTCATACAACATAAAGATTTAATTAAAATCTATAGGAACATGACGCAATTCGCATTCACAGTCCAACCAGCAATAGTTGCAACAAAAGGAACTCATGTACAAGGTACAGCAACTAAAATCACACCACAAACATTACACGCAGTAATGGGTAAAATGCCCTCTAAACGTGAACAAATACCATTCTGGGTAGCTCCGAAAATAACACAGCTCGAGGCAGTATTCCCGAATACTACCCTGTATGAAAAACACAGAATGCTAACAATATGCTTGCCCATGGGGATAACACCACAAATAGAAGATTGTACCACTTGGGGTACAGTCTTTGCTGCCATTTATACCAGAACTCATGGTATTCCTTCGTTAGCGGTGGTACCAGACGTATTGAGACAGATACAGAACGAGTACGGAGCAGAGCCTGCCCTAAACTTAGGGATGAAGTTACTAGGTAACTATGCCCAGGTATCAGCCATAATACTAGCTAACATTAAGGGGGAAGCAGCTTCAGTGGCCATCCGCCAACGCCTCAGGGAGTACAATCCTTTAGAACAGGATCACGAACTACCCAAAATAATTGAAACTGCGTATGCAGAATTAGGCAGAGACAGTTTGGGTGGGAAAGCTTTAAAACCACAACTGATGGGCAGTTCTGAAAAGGACACTTCCAAGCAGACACCTGCTTCTTCTAAAAAGAAGTGGGATAATAAAAAACAACAAAACTTTAAAGGGAATAGATCTCAATCCTGAGGTAGATCTCCTGCACAGGAGCCCTCCGAAAAGAGGTATAACCTTAGGAATAGGGATAATATTAGGAAACCTGACAGGTACCAGGATACTGATACACGTTCCTCTCGTTCCTTTCAGGGTTCATCAAAAAACTCAGAGAGGGAAGGACGGTCAGAAAGACAAGAAGAGCGTACAAAGTCCAGAGACAAGCAGCACGCTCAAGATTACACTTCTAAGAAAGAAGAAAAGCAAAAGCAAAAGGCACAGTTCAAAAAGAAGAAAGTTGCAGGTCTAAAGATCAGACATGCCCAGAATTCTGAGGACTCGACTACTGAACGGGGAATGGGCTCTGACGATGCTAGACAGTGCGGCAGAAGTAACAATAGCTCGCCAGAACCTGAAGGAATTTCTGGTGACAGCGGACTTGAATGATTATATCACCGTAGAAGCACCCGATACTAGGGTAAGTGTCCCACATAAAGTATATGAAATAACGCTCCAGATGGAGGGGGACAAGAGTAGGAAAGTGACGGGTCTCTTTTGGGAGAACCTAACGTTTGGCTATGACATTTTGTTAGCTGAACAAGATTGGCCGCCAGCATTCGTCATGGACTGTCCTAAAGGAGAAAAGGTAATTATGCCGGCATTCTCAGATGATATTCCCAGGCATTTGCAGCACACATATGCGCAGGAGTGGGCGGTAGCCCAGGCTCCGGCATTATACAAAAACCATGTTGGATGGGATGAGGATTCAACCCACCACATAATTCCTTTGAAAAATACCCCAACTGCACAGAGGCAGTATCCAATAAAGCAAAAAGCTAAAAAACAGGTCATGGAGCTCTTAGATCAACTTGAATACCAAGGGGTGATTGAAACTTGCACCTCTCAAATGAACAATCCTTTGCTTCCTGTCATGAAACCTGACAATACATATCGTCTAGTTTTAGATTACAGACACTTAAACACTTGCACTAAGACATTTGCAGTCCAAAATGCACACAGTGCCGCATTAATGAATAACATTGTGCGGAAAAAATATAAAATGACACTTGATATCTCAAATGGATTCTTCTGCCAAAATATAGCGCCTGAAAGTAGGTATCTAACAGCATTCTCAGCGCTAGGGTCCCAGCGTCAATTTCGGCGACTCCCCCAAGGGTATAAGAACAGCCCGGGGTTGTTTTCTGCCAGAGTAACTGAGTTACTTCAAAAATTGGATGAAGAGGCATTGTCCTATGTGGATGATAATTATCTGACGGACGATGACCTGGAGGAACACTTGAACAGAGTGAATACCATTATTTTGGGATTTGCATCTGAGGGCTACAAATTCAACTTTAAAAAATCAAATATTGCCCACCTCAGTGTCCTGTTTTTAGGATACGAACTTTCAAGTAAAGGAAAGAGCCTGGCAGCCAATTTTTAGAAAAATGTGTGCTGCTCCAACCTCCGAAATCATTGAAAAATTTACAATCAATACTGGGATTCCTAAATTTTGGTTGAACATACATTTTGGATTACGCAGAAAGAGTAAAACCTTTCTACGATTTAATTAAACCAGATTTCTCAGCCAGAAATTGGAAACAGGAACACACAGATACACTACGTTCCTTACAAGCTGACATGATAGCTTCCAAACACTTACAGACACGCGTAAACGTATGCAACCTGGTGATCCGTATAATCGCGGGTCAAACTGGGTAAACCTATCTAACATATAATGAAGGTGAAACAGTACCAATTGCATACAAGTCACATTTGTACACAAATGCTGAGATGCGCTTCGCATCCACTGAAAGATTCTGGCGGCAGTACAGACTGCTGTAGTGAGAGAAAGAGCACTGGCTCAGGGGAAACGAATAATAGTAGTGACTCCGGTTCCAGCCTTAGAGGCTGCGACAAAGGCAAGCGTTCCCAACGCTAAAGCCTTACATCCAAGATGGATACAATGGGCTAATTCTCTCACTGCAACAGATGCAGAATACAGGTACGACCCAAATTTAAAGACACAAGCATTCCTGCAATACGAACAAGAATATCCTCTACCAAACGAAATAATGCCTCTAGATCAATATGAATATATCATTTACACTGACGGATCTGCTCAACCGGCCATAGGGAGTAATCAACAATACAGCGCGGCATGTGCTATCGTTAAAGGTCGCATGCGGGATGGAAAGTTCCATCCGAGTTGCACAAAAACGCAATCTCTAGGAGACTGCACGGCGCAGTTGGCAGAGTTAAAAGCCTTGATACTGGCACTAGTGAATACGGATCGAGAATTCCCCACACTAATTGTGTGCGATTCCTTTTACTGTGTGCAGTCATATAATGAATACTTGCAATACTGGGTTCAAAACGAGTTCAAATACGCAAAAGGTGGCACAATTAAGCATAAAATGCTATGGGAACAGGTAGTGGAGTTGAAAACCGAACTACAGAGGGCTCACGTGATACATACACTGAGTCATCAGCGTGATGGCGTTCACGTTGAAGGGAATTCATAGGCTGATGAAGCCGCAAAGAGGCTGTACGCACGGCTTCCATAGCTGCAATCACTCGTTCTAAAACGAGAATAGACGGTGAGATTATGGTAGCTATTAATGCAACCCGCAAAAACAGCGGAGCAGTACCAAAAAGGTTTCCACTCAAGTACTCCTACAAGTTAGATGCCAATAACATTCCATTTGCTCAGATTCCTGGAGTGGGGGATAGAGTAATTCCAAACATGGATCGTAGGTTAGGTTTAATACTAGCAGCACACGAAGGGATAGGTTCTGCTCATGCAGGAGTTATGGTGACTGATTCCTTATTGAAACAACGCTACTGGTGGCCTGGTTTAAAAAAGCAGACTAAAGACTATGTCTTGAAATGCGACATCTGTCAGCAGATGAAGGGTTCCACCGTAACACGTCCTGCGCAGACACCATTGTTAATAGCTGACAAACCACTAGCGTGTGTCTACCTGGACCACTGCGGCCCCTTAAAAAGAGAAGGGGCTAAAAGATATATCATGGTTGCAGTGCATTCCTGCTCGAGATTCATATGGGTGTGGCCCCAGCGCTCGGCTGACGCTCGAACGTTTATAAAAGATTTGCGAGTCTTCATAGGGACATACGCAATTGGCACATTACATTCTGACCAGGGCCCTGCGTTTAGCTCTAGGGCTTACAAGGAGGCCATGCATGGATTGGGTGTAGCGTTGCGGTACTCATTTCCGTACCATCCTGAGGGAAATTCGGTAGTGGAGAGAAAAAAACGAGACTTAAAGCAATCTTTAACAGCTAGAGTATTAAGCACAGGTGAAAGTTGGGTAAAACATCTGTATGGAGTTCAGCGTGCACTTAACAAAATGCCAAGAAGTTCTCTAGGGGGTGTCACTCCATATGAGGTCCTATTTGGGACAAGAATGTGGGTACCTGATCTTGATTATGAAGGCGCAGTGGCGGATGAAAAACCTTTTGACATCCATGATCGTTTGGCTGTTTTACAGGATCTAAATGAATCCAGGACACAATAAAGTAATGTCCACCTGAAACAGATCACCACTGTGGAAGTCAAATCAGTCACGGCAAGACCTGTCTTGATCCCAAAAGTCGCGGATCTGGTCAGAGAGAAAATAGCGGACAAGAAAGAATTTGGGCCATCCTACAGAAAGCCTGTACCGGTCCTAGCAATTGAAGGAACAAGAACAGTACTTCTACCCCCTCTTGCCGGAAAAAAGGAGAAAAGATTTGTCTCAATTGACCTTATCAGACCACATTATGTGGCCGATACTGAGTAGTAGGCCACGTGGACTCCAAAGTAGCAGACGCCCTCCTCTCGCTACAATCCAAGAAGTTCAAACGGAAAGACTCATCACGTTCGAAGAGCCTCCAACACGGAATGAAGGACTAAGCAACAATGCTATGGAGCTCGTTCCTCTTGAACCTGAAGTTCAAACTCAAAATCAAATTGCTATTCGACCAAATACAGATGTCTACGTCAACATACCTCGACAAGAGCAAACCACGATTTCTACGAATACTGATGCAATACCAACAATTGATCGAACTGCTTCTGGCTACTTCATGAACTTTGAAACGTTTTCTTTGGATCCAAGTGAACCGGAAACGATGCCAGCCAAAAAATCACGCAAACAGCAAATAAAAGGCTTTCTGAACTTTCTTAAAAAGACTTACCTGGTGTCACCCTGGGTAGAACTATGGGTAATCACCGGGAAACTTTTCTTTCTTTTCTGGGTAGGCTTGGTAATAGTTTTTAGTATGATTAGTAATGGGAAATACATTCAACAAAGCTCTGCAGCCCAAAAGGTGAACTTACTTTTAAAACCACACCAATCATCTCATCGAGAACAAAGAGACTTGTCATCAGTGAACATTACAGCAGTTCCAATACCTGATGGTATAGTGCGGGACAAGGTTGATTTCGATATATTTGGTCCGACTGAAATTTTAAAAATTCCTCATTTATTTAAAATATCATTAAGTGATATCATTACCTCAAGTACATTTTCCGATTATTGGGATTTTGAAACTGTTAATAACATGTTGCCTGATTTGGAAAAATCTGCTGCGTTTTCCAATAGTGAAACATTGGAAGACACATCAGACTATGAATCAATGTATTGTTATCAGCATTATGGTCATCATTTTCTGCATAAATCTGCAAATCCTAGAAATGTGTTCACATACCACCAGTGGGAACATTGTCCAACACCGCTGAAAGGCAGTTCAAAAACATTTGCACAGAAGTTTCCATATTTTTCAGGGTTTAATATATCTGACCCAGCCTCATATTATTATAAGATTGCACCAACATCAGCACAGAAAAATATGTTAACAAACACCAAACAGATTTACTCTGCATCCTTTATTGCCCGGTTGTTCGAACAAGCTTTCGACTTGTGGAAAGACACCGTAGACTTAAAATCAGTCTGGGGTACTAGGGAATGGCAGGTACATGGGACAGAAGCTTTATTTAGAGCATGCCCCATCCCTCAACAAATCATGTTTTTGAACGAGACAGTGCAACAGACGTCCTGCCTTGGACTAGCTAAGAGCAAGGACTTAAACACACCTCGAGTGCCGACTCCATCAAACACCGAGGGAAACTAAACATCACAAACAGGGATTACATTAGATGACATCATACAATACAATAGATCAGACCCCGATTGGAGGAAATGGTTGATTTGGCCCACAGACACAAATGGTTGTCAGGAAAGATTCATGGGTAAAACCGAAGGGTTCACAATCCATAGGCCAGATCCGCATATAGTGTTGGGAATTTGAGCCTTAATTGGCTAGAAACCTCAACGCTCACAGAGGTGAAACAACACTTATCCTTACTCACAAAAGACATGGATCTTAGGGATTTTTTACTAGGTCCCAGGAAACCACGCCAAAAACGCTTTATTTATGCTGCCTACAATGAAAATTGGAAAATTTCCCAACAGGAGGCCGCAGAAAGAATATGGAAAATAGACCGTATTAACTTAGAGAAATCTCTAGCAGTGGTAGACAATGGGTTAACAACATTGACCTCCAGGATATATTCCTTAGGCAACATTGTATCTTCTGCGATAGACATTCTAGAACAAGATTTGGCCATATTACAACACGGGCGATCTCAGTTACATTCTATAATGTTATTGAGCTGGACGCTGCAATCTTTGCATGCAGGCTACGTGCCTTGATGTTTTATCAACAGTACGTCTCTGTTTTCTGAATACAATCTAACAGATAAACAGATAGAAATGGCACAAAGGGGAGCAAAATATACAATGCTGCGTATCGAAAAACTGGATAGATTACCTTTCACAGTGGCGGAATCGCCGTCTACAGAATGGCTAATCCATGGCCACATAACTCTACCGGTCACTACTTTACTGTTTCAATATTGCCTTGAACAAAAGCAGGCAGGCAAATATGAAAAAATGGGTAAGGAGTACATTAAGGAATCTTGGGAATTACCATACAGATTTCGATGCCGGAGTGGAGATCGAGAAGTGTTTCTCAGTGGTACAAACTGTGAGAGCGCTTTAAGTGGATCGCTCATATGTCAGGACATTCTACTGCACTGGGCTTGTAATGGTTCTGTAGCAAACTTGTCCTGTCATTTGAAGGGTGCCCCAGCTGCAGTGATTACTCCAGCATTCAGGCTACTTTCAAATGGGAGTTACTTGATGCTGAACGGTCAAGGCTGCTGTGGCATGCTCCCGGGCATCGCATATCTGGTAACCGTGAGCTCCAGGGTTACTTGTTGTATGCAAGTATTGTTTCCACCGACACATATAGTCAGGGAGGCGCCATTATGGCCTTCACTGAATGTTTCCTTAATACAGTTTGATACTCTAAGCAGAATGAAAGCCATGCTTCTACAGAAGTCTGTGCCCTTAACCTCCGCTCGAGAGACTTTTGATCTCCAGATCGCAAGGTCTTCAGCTTGGAAACAGGCGCTTATTAATACAAACTGCCCTTTCCATTTCGTAGAAATGGTGAATCGTATTTTTAACATGTCTGATATGACTGGCATTGTCCACCTATTTAAGACCATAGGCTCTGGACTTCTAAGCACCTTTCAGACGGTACTTGAAGTTATACCAAACTTCATACACTCCGTATTCGGAAGCATCTTTGGAGGACTTCCCCTGATCCTGTTTCTAATAGCAGGTAAACACAAGGAGATGATGGACGGAGCGCTGAAACTTTTCAGACACTCACCCCCAGTCACAGATCTGGGTTGAATCCATCATCGTTCTTTAGCTCACTTCGCCACCCCAGTTCAGACACATCTATATGCAAATCAGTCTTGACCCTGTGCCTCATGGGAACAGTCCAGCCCGAATTGCCAAGCCATGTCTTCCCTGGACTGGAAACAAGCATCCTTGGACCGGTTTCGGGCTAACAGCCCTCATCAGCCAGGCTAGCTTGAATCCAGTGGCAAAGTGAGCAAGGGACCCACGTCTGGGCATACCCTGCCAACTTAGGGCGAACAAAGTAAACACAAGGAGATGATGGTCGGAGCGCTGAAACATTTCAGACACTCACCCCCAGTCACAGATCTGGGTTGAATCCATCATCGTTCTTTAGCTCACTTCGCCACCCCAGTTCAGACACAGCTATATGCAAATCAGTCTTGACCCTGTGCCTCATGGGAACAGTCCAGCACGAACTGCCAAGCCATGTCTTCCCTGGACCGGAAACAAGCATCCTAGGACCGGTTTCTGGCATTCCAGCCGTCATCAGCCAGGCTTGCTTGAATCCAGTGGCAAAGTGAGCAAGGGACCCACGTCTGGGCATACCCCCGCCAACTTAGGGCGAACAAAGCGATACAAAAGGGGATGATGGACGGAACGTTTGAGCCAATCAAACACTCACCCCCAGTCAACTGATCTGGGTTTAATCCATCATCATTCTTTAGCTCACTCCACCACCCCAGTTCAGACATGGCCATATGCAAATCAGTCTGACCCTGTGCCTCATGGGAACAGTCCAGCACGAACTGCCAAGCCATGTCTTCCCTGGACCGGAAACAAGCATCCTAGGACCGGTTTCTGGCATTCCAGCCGTCATCAGCCAGGCTTGCTTGAATCCAGTGGCAAAGTGAGCAAGGGACCCACGTCTGGGCATACCCCCGCCAACTTAGGGCGAACAAAGCGATACAAAAGGGGATGATGGACGGAACGTTTGAGCCAATCAAACACTCACCCCCAGTCAACTGATCTGGGTTTAATCCATCATCATTCTTTAGCTCACTCCACCACCCCAGTTCAGACATGGCCATATGCAAATCAGTCTGACCCTGTGCCTCATGGGAACAGTCCAGCACGAACTGCCAAGCCATGTCTTCCCTGGACCGGAAACAAGCATCCTAGGACCGGTTTCTGGCATTCCAGCCGTCATCAGCCAGGCTTGCTTGAATCCAGTGGCAAAGTGAGCAAGGGACCCACGTCTGGGCATACCCCCGCCAACTTAGGGCGAACAAAGCGATACAAAGGGGGATGATGGACGGAACGTTTGAGCCAATCAAACACTCACCCCCAGTCAACTGATCTGGGTTTAATCCATCATCATTCTTTAGCTCACTCCACCACCCCAGTTCAGACATGGCCATATGCAAATCAGTCTGACCCTGTGCCTCATGGGAACAGTCCAGCACGAACTGCCAAGCCATGTCTTCCCTGGACCGGAAACAAGCATCCTAGGACCGGTTTCTGGCATTCCAGCCGTCATCAGCCAGGCTTGCTTGAATCCAGTGGCAAAGTGAGCAAGGGACCCACGTCTGGGCATACCCCCGCCAACTTAGGGCGAACAAAGCGATACAAAAGGGGATGATGGACGGAACGTTTGAGCCAATCAAACACTCACCCCCAGTCAACTGATCTGGGTTTAATCCATCATCATTCTTTAGCTCACTCCACCACCCCAGTTCAGACATGGCCATATGCAAATCAGTCTGACCCTGTGCCTCATGGGAACAGTCCAGCACGAACTGCCAAGCCATGTCTTCCCTGGACCGGAAACAAGCATCCTAGGACCGGTTTCTGGCATTCCAGCCGTCATCAGCCAGGCTTGCTTGAATCCAGTGGCAAAGTGAGCAAGGGACCCACGTCTGGGCATACCCCCGCCAACTTAGGGCGAACAAAGCGATACAAAAGGGGATGATGGACGGAACGTTTGAGCCAATCAAACACTCACCCCCAGTCAACTGATCTGGGTTTAATCCATCATCATTCTTTAGCTCACTCCACCACCCCAGTTCAGACATGGCCATATGCAAATCAGTCTGACCCTGTGCCTCATGGGAACAGTCCAGCACGAACTGCCAAGCCATGTCTTCCCTGGACCGGAAACAAGCATCCTAGGACCGGTTTCTGGCATTCCAGCCGTCATCAGCCAGGCTTGCTTGAATCCAGTGGCAAAGTGAGCAAGGGACCCACGTCTGGGCATACCCCGCCAACTTAGGGCGAAAAAGCGATACAAAAGGGGATGATGGACGGAACGTTTGAGCCAATCAAACACTCACCCCCAGTCAACTGATCTGGGTTTAATCCATCATCATTCTTTAGCTCACTCCACCACCCCAGTTCAGACATGGCCATATGCAAATCAGTCTGACCCTGTGCCTCATGGGAACAGTCCAGCACGAACTGCCAAGCCATGTCTTCCCTGGACCGGAAACAAGCATCCTAGGACCGGTTTCTGGCATTCCAGCCGTCATCAGCCAGGCTTGCTTGAATCCAGTGGCAAAGTGAGCAAGGGACCCACGTCTGGGCATACCCCCGCCAACTTAGGGCGAACAAAGCGATACAAAAGGGGATGATGGACGGAACGTTTGAGCCAATCAAACACTCACCCCCAGTCAACTGATCTGGGTTTAATCCATCATCATTCTTTAGCTCACTCCACCACCCCAGTTCAGACATGGCCATATGCAAATCAGTCTGACCCTGTGCCTCATGGGAACAGTCCAGCACGAACTGCCAAGCCATGTCTTCCCTGGACCGGAAACAAGCATCCTAGGACCGGTTTCTGGCATTCCAGCCGTCATCAGCCAGGCTTGCTTGAATCCAGTGGCAAAGTGAGCAAGGGACCCACGTCTGGGCATACCCCCGCCAACTTAGGGCGAACAAAGCGATACAAAAGGGGATGATGGACGGAACGTTTGAGCCAATCAAACACTCACCTCCAGTCAACTGATCTGGGTTTAATCCATCATCATTCTTTAGCTCACTCCACCACCCCAGTTCAGACATGGCCATATGCAAATCAGTCTGACCCTGTGCCTCATGGGAACAGTCCAGCACGAACTGCCAAGCCATGTCTTCCCTGGACCGGAAACAAGCATCCTAGGACCGGTTTCTGGCATTCCAGCCGTCATCAGCCAGGCTTGCTTGAATCCAGTGGCAAAGTGAGCAAGGGACCCACGTCTGGGCATACCCCGCCAACTTAGGGCGAACAAAGCGATACAAAAGGGGATGATGGACGGAACGTTTGAGCCAATCAAACACTCACCCCCAGTCAACTGATCTGGGTTTAATCCATCATCATTCTTTAGCTCACTCCACCACCCCAGTTCAGACATGGCCATATGCAAATCAGTCTGACCCTGTGCCTCATGGGAACAGTCCAGCACGAACTGCCAAGCCATGTCTTCCCTGGACCGGAAACAAGCATCCTAGGACCGGTTTCTGGCATTCCAGCCGTCATCAGCCAGGCTTGCTTGAATCCAGTGGCAAAGTGAGCAAGGGACCCACGTCTGGGCATACCCCCGCCAACTTAGGGCGAACAAAGCGATACAAAAGGGGATGATGGACGGAACGTTTGAGCCAATCAAACACTCACCCCCAGTCAACTGATCTGGGTTTAATCCATCATCATTCTTTAGCTCACTCCACCACCCCAGTTCAGACATGGCCATATGCAAATCAGTCTGACCCTGTGCCTCATGGGAACAGTCCAGGACGAACTGCCAAGCCATGTCTTCCCTGGACCGGAAACAAGCATCCTAGGACCGGTTTCTGGCATTCCAGCCGTCATCAGCCAGGCTTGCTTGAATCCAGTGGCAAAGTGAGCAAGGGACCCACGTCTGGGCATACCCCCGCCAACTTAGGGCGAACAAAGCGATACAAAGGGGATGATGGACGGAACGTTTGAGCCAATCAAACACTCACCCCCAGTCAACTGATCTGGGTTTAATCCATCATCATTCTTTAGCTCACTCCACCACCCCAGTTCAGACATGGCCATATGCAAATCAGTCTGACCCTGTGCCTCATGGGAACAGTCCAGCACGAACTGCCAAGCCATGTCTTCCCTGGACCGGAAACAAGCATCCTAGGACCGGTTTCTGGCATTCCAGCCGTCATCAGCCAGGCTTGCTTGAATCCAGTGGCAAAGTGAGCAAGGGACCCACGTCTGGGCATACCCCCGCCAACTTGGGGCGAACAAAGCGATACAAAAGGGGATGATGGACGGAACGTTTGAGCCAATCAAACACTCACCCCCAGTCAACTGATCTGGGTTTAATCCATCATCATTCTTTAGCTCACTCCACCACCCCAGTTCAGACATGGCCATATGCAAATCAGTCTGACCCTGTGCCTCATGGGAACAGTCCAGCACGAACTGCCAAGCCATGTCTTCCCTGGACCGGAAACAAGCATCCTAGGACCGGTTTCTGGCATTCCAGCCGTCATCAGCCAGGCTTGCTTGAATCCAGTGGCAAAGTGAGCAAGGGACCCACGTCTGGGCATACCCCCGCCAACTTAGGGCGAACAAAGCGATACAAAAGGGGATGATGGACGGAACGTTTGAGCCAATCAAACACTCACCCCCAGTCAACTGATCTGGGTTTAATCCATCATCATTCTTTAGCTCACTCCACCACCCCAGTTCAGACATGGCCATATGCAAATCAGTCTGACCCTGTGCCTCATGGGAACAGTCCAGCACGAACTGCCAAGCCATGTCTTCCCTGGACCGGAAACAAGCATCCTAGGACCGGTTTCTGGCATTCCAGCCGTCATCAGCCAGGCTTGCTTGAATCCAGTGGCAAAGTGAGCAAGGGACCCACGTCTGGGCATACCCCCGCCAACTTAGGGCGAACAAAGCGATACAAAAGGAGATGATGGACGAAGCGCTGAAACTAATAGCAGGTATCCTGATTATCTTCTATCTGCTACGCACTGGACGTCCCAGTCACCAAGGAGATGGAAAGAGCGCTCCTGGAGCGGAAATACCGTGACCGAATGGTGCAACACCTAGGCATGCCTCGTCTGAGAGAACTAAGTGCGTCTTGGTTCCTGTCATTTTGACCAGTCTGGATGGACTGCATCTTACCTGTCCTCCGATGCCTGTTTTGCGGAGAAGAATGCGTGTTAGACCTTTGACACTCCCATCATGTGCGCAACCAGACGTGAATGCTCTACTGGACCCGATAACGGCCCATGTTCTGCAGTGTCCTCAGCACATTCCAATGTTGTTGGCGGCATTCCTTGAGCCACCACAGGTTGTAACTACACCTGTTGGTATGAACACCAGCTCCTCCACTGGCACCCAGGCTTTGGACCGCGCACAGGCTGCCCCAGTGCCGGCTGCGGACAGCGCAGAAGATCCTCTGTGCTCAATTGTTGTACTCTGCAAGGTGTTACAGGGGCCGTCTACTGCGGAAGCAGGCAACGAATATGTTGCGTCTACCAACCAGGACACATAAACAATTGACTCATTTTGGCTCGTCGTGTGCTGGATAAAAATTCACCCTTTTTAATAACAAGCTCAATTTGGAACTCAGATACAAAATTGACATTCCTTTTCTTTAACTTGGACATGAATGACTTTCTAATGCTCATAGTGTTTCGGACTATAACTACGGACACTTTTAGAGCTATAGTTTGCAAGCATTTTTCTCGTTACACATTTAAAGTTTTTTTTTAGACTTTTTTTTAGACGCTTTTAAACATTTTAGCAAAAGAAATGTTTTTACTTTAGTGCGTACCAATGTCTAGTTAGAATGGTAATACACATATAAGTTACATATGTCGTCCAGTCGGAAGAGGAGTGAGTGTTATATTCCATATAGGTGCCCTATATAGGCGCAGGTAACACTGCAACCTTTCACCTTTATCCTTCCCTACATTTCATACATAACGGTTCATAGGGACTGACCTTTTACCTAGATACGACTAACCCTGGGCGGTGAACTACGCTACGCTCGCGGAGTTTGCGAAGTTTCGGTAACTTCGCGATTCGCGTAGAACGCGAAGTTACCGTGCACTACGCAATTTGCGGCGTAGCGTAGCTGTTTTTCTTCTTCGCGTGCTCAATATACGTTCTCGCGCGCGCGGTAACGACCTACCGTGATTCTGCGTTCGCCGACGCGACTTCCTATCCGTTCGCGGGCGCCACGAGATTTGGAATCCGGCCGCACGATCCCGCGAGAGTGTGCGAACGCGAACACGTCATTCGGACACACGATCTGACTTCCGGCGGCAGTGTTGGTAAGATCGCGATCCCGAACACGAAGAAACTACAATCTGGCGAAGAATATCTCTCGAGCATCATAAAACCTTCTCGAAAATGATGAATTAGTTCATTTTGCACAAAAAACTCCTCAGGTTGTCATTTAGATGTAGTTTGGTGAGCAAGGAGTCCTTTTTCTTTTTTTTCAAGAGGAAGGAAGTGCCCCTGATTCTCAAACTTCCTGTTCCTGTCCAGCAGGCTCCTCCCAGTGCTTTGTCCATGTGCTGTTCACTTTCATTTGGATTTGGAGCTGGAAGGATCACTTTTTGTGTCTGTCTGCTGCATCATATCATTGGATTGGATTTGAGGACTCTTGGATTTGAGATTTTACAAGTAAGTTGGAGAATTGGTGTGCTTGTTTGTTTGATTGGGGCTTGTTTGTACCTACATTTTTTGGGGGATTTCCATAGTTTTTAAAATGTATTGTTGTGGCCTGTAGTTTCGGCAGGGGCCTAGTTGTTTTTCTTTGATTGGAATTTCAGCCAGTAGGCCCGGACTAGAGCCAGAGGTACCCATGGGTGCATGTTTCTGTGGTGTCTGTTGAATTTAAACATCATGTAGGGCATGCATGGATGGCATTGGATTGAATTGGTAAAAGTGGTTTTTGGGGTGTATTTCACTTTTTGGGTGTAATATATATACCTTTGTTGGATGTGTGTGTGTGCTTGTTGTGTAACTTTTCAACCTTTCGTAGCCCTGTGGATTTTCGTTTTTGCATTTTTGTATTAAAGCTGTGTTGTTTAGCACTGCAGGCCTCCTTTGTCTGGTAATATTATTATAGGCCTGCTTGAGTTCATTGTTTTCCATGGCCTGTTGTGACTGTGAGTGACCACGTGGCTTGGGGCCATTTTGTGGTGGTAGTTTAGTAGTGTGCTGCTTTTTCCATATAGGCCTGCATGTCTTTTCTTTGTTCCCCTTGGCTTATGCTTGTTGTGAACTTGTGGGTGGCCTGGCCATGTGGTGGCAGCCATTTTGTGGGACCAGCCACTGTGCTTTTGCCATAGGCCTCCAAGCTTGCGGCCTAGTCTGCCAGTAGGCCCAGAGGTAGTCATCCTCATGGGTGCATAAAAACTGTTTCTGTGTTGTCTGTTGAATTGTAACATAATTTAGGCCATGGATGGCATTGGATTGATTTGCAAAATGTGGGTTTTGGGGTGGTATTTCATTTTTTGGGTGTTTGTTAAATAAATAGGCCTTTTCAGCCAGTAGGTAACCCTGGGCGTTCAGCTCGCGGACTTTGGGCAACTCCGCACTGCGCGACAACGCGGACTTATACTTTTTATCTTCTTCGCGCGCTCAATGTACGTTTTCGCGCGCGCGATAACGACTTTTTGTGACGATCGCGATGCCGAACACGCAGAATTTACAATCTGGCGAAGAATATCTCTCGAGCATCATAAAACCTTCTCGAAAATGGTGATTTAGTTCATTTTGCACAAAAAACTCCTCAGGTTGTCATTTAGATGTAGTTTGGTGAGAAAGGAGTCACTTTTTTTTGTTTTACAATTTTTTCCAAGAGGAAGGAAGTTGCCCACAGTCTACAACTGCCTGGTCCTGTCCTTTGTCTTCACTTTTTTGTTATTTTGGGTGGCCTGGCCATGTGGGTGGCGGCCATTTTGTAAAGCCAGGCATTGTGCTTTTGCCATAGGCCTGCATTCTCTGTCTTGTGTTCCTTTTCTTTTTGTTCTGGGTGGCCTGGCCATGTGTTGGCGCCCATTTTGTGGGAACAGCCACTGTGCTTTTGCCATAGGCCTCCAAGCTTGCGGCCTAGTGTGCCAGTAGGCCCGGAGGTAGTCATCCTCATGGGTGCATAAAAACTGTTTCTGTGTTGTCTGTTGAATTGTAACATAATTTAGGCCATGGATGGCATTGGATTGATTTGCAAAATGTGGGTTTTGGGGTGGTATTTCATTTTTTGGGTGTTTGTTAAATAAATAGGCCTTTTCAGCCAGTAGGTAACCCTGGGCGTTCAGCTCGCGGACTTTGGGCAACTCCGCACTGCGCGACAACGCGGACTTACACTTTTTATCTTCTTCGCGCGCTCAATGTACGTTTTCGCGCGCGCGATAACGACTTTTTGTGACGATCGCGATGCCGAACACGCAGAATTTACAATCTGGCGAAGAATATCTCTCGAGCATCATAAAACCTTCTCGAAAATGTTGATTTAGTTGATTTTGCACAAAAAACTCCTCAGGTTGTCATTTAGATGTAGTTTGGTGAGCAAGGAGTCACTTTTTTTTGTTTTACAATTTTTTTCAAGAGGAAGGAAGTTGCCCAGAGTCTCCAACTGCCTGGTCCTGTCCTTTGTCTTCACTTTTTTGTTATTTTGGGTGGCCTGGCCATGTGGGTGGCGGCCATTTTGTAAAGCCAGGCATTGTGCTTTTGCCATAGGCCTGCATTGTCTGTCTTGTGTTCCTTTTCTTGTTGTTCTGGGTGGCCTGGCCATGTGTTGGCGGCCATTTTGTGGGAACAGCCACTGTGCTTTTGCCATAGGCCTCCAAGCTTGCCGCCTAGTGTGCCAGTAGGCCCGGAGGTAGTCATCCTCATGGGTGCATAAAAACTGTTTCTGTGTTGTCTGTTGAATTGTAACATAATTTAGGCCATGGATGGCATTGGATTGATTTGCAAAATGTGGGTTTTGGGGTGGTATTTCATTTTTTGGGTGTTTGTTAAATAAATAGGCCTTTTCAGCCAGTAGGTAACCCTGGGCATTCAGCTCGCGGACTTTGGGCAACTCCGCACTGCGAGACAACGCGGACTTACACTTTTTATCTTCTTCGCGCGCTCAATATACGTTTTCGCGCGCGCGATAACGACTTTTTGTGACGATCGCGATGCCGTACACGCAGAATTTACAAACTGGCGAAGAATATCTCTCGAGCATCATAAAACCTTCTCGAAAATGTTGATTTAGTTCATTTTGCACAAAAAACTCCTCAGGTTGTCATTTAGATGTAGTTTGGTGAGCAAGGAGTCACTTTTTTTTTGTTTTAAAATTTTTTTAACGAGGAAGGAAGTTGTTCGGTGGCCTGGCCATGTGGTGGCGGCCATTTTGTGGGACCAGCCACTGTGCTTTTGCCATAGGCCTCCAAGCTTGCGGCCCAGTCTGCCAGTAGGCCCAGAGGTAGTCACCATGGGTGCATAAAACTGTTTCTGTGTAGTCTGTGGAATTTTGACATCATTTAGGCCATGGATGGCATTGAATTGAATTGCGAAATGTGGTTTTTTTTGGAGGGTCTGACTATTTCACTTTTTGGGTGTGTTAAATAAATGCCTTTTTTGCGTGTGTACTGTGTAATTATAATTGTGTTGTTGTAGTGGTTGTCTAACTTTCAAAAGTGTTTTTAGCCATGTGGATTTTAGTTTTTGCATTAAAGCTGTGTGTGTTTTATAAGGCATCCTTTGTCTGCCCATATATAGGCCTGCTTGAGTTCATTGTTTGCCGTGCCTTGTGTCTGTGAGTCACCATGTTGCTGGGGGCCATTTTGTTGTGGTAGTTAGTAGTGTGCTGTTTTTTCCACATAGGCCTGCGTGTCTTTCCATTGTTCCTCTTGTCTTACTGCTTCCAAATCCATCCCCATTGCCAGCTGCAGCTCCCTGATGCTGCTATATAATACATCCCACGTGATGCACAAATTTAGGCCAAACATGCTCCACTACATTTTAGTTTTTGTTCTTTACTATTCTTATTCTTCCAGAGTGTACACTAGCACTACACAGTAGCCAGGAAAGCCCTGGCCTTGTTGTCAACGTCTCATAAATGGCTAGACTGTGTGTTGTTGTTCACAGAGTTTCTGAAATTTAATAATTGAGGCCACCACACACTAAGTTCTATATTCTATTTGTTTGATTTGTGCTATGTTTGACTGATGTTCTGGCTTTTTTGCTTTTAGGTGCACAAAGACTTAGGAGGAGGTGTGTCTCTCATCATTGCCCGTTGCACTGCCAGACAGACATCCTGCTGCTGTACACACAACACAACGTGACGTGTGACCTGACCAGACATCTCTGCAACTGAGTGCTGCTGACATCTGAAGAAGATGGGCCCAAAGAAAGCAGGTACCAGGTCCTCCAGTACCAAGAAAGTTGCTATTGAGAAGAAGAAGGAACAGAAGAAGGAAGTGACACTTAAGTCTGGTGTGCCGGCCAATACCTTTTTGGGAGAAAAAAATTGCGCCTGCAGCAGCGGTGTCCGGGGGCAGCTGGGGGCAGCACCTCCGCATCAGTGGACCCAACCCACCAACCCAGGCCCAAGCACATGAGTGTGGAAGAGGTAGCCAGCCTAATGGTGGAAAGCAGTGATGCTGAGCCTGAGATAAACTTATCGCTATCTCAAAGTAGTACCCAATCAACGCAGGAGGAAACACAGCAGATAAGTGGTCAACAACAACAGCCGCAACCACCGCCCGCAATAGTAGTTGTTGTTCCTCCTGAAGTAGGGGCAGTTCAGGAAATTGAGCCTCATGCAGAGGTAGAAGAAGAAGCCACTCATTCAGAAGATCCATTGTCTTCCAAATCCCCAGCAAGGAAAAGGAGGGGTAGTCCATCAAGTTCTTCGCCAAGCCCCCCTTCTGATGATCTAGATACCACTTGGAAGCCACAAACTGAGTCTGAGAGGGAGCCACGTTCCAAGACCAAGCTAGGGAAAAGGAAGGTTCCAGAAAGCCTTACACTTATGGAGGTCGATGTAGAACAGCAAGATGATGATGATGACGAGCCAGTCATCACGAACATCACTCCCGGCCCCGAGGTGATGGAGACCAACATTATTACCCTATCCAAAATCGCTGCGAGGGATGTAGCACGCATACCTCCACAGGTAACACCAACACGACCTACAGCTTCCATATTTGCATTAGCAAAGGCCCGGCAGCGACCTACATCCAGCACAACCACCACCTCAGTAGGAGTAGGTAGTGGTACAGCAGCACAGAGTCAAATTCAACACACACCCTCCAGTTCATCCGGCATTGGAAGTGGCACCTCCAGCAGGAGGCCAAAGTTAAGCTCCCCAGTTTGGGACTTCTTTACGGTTAGCGAAAAGGAGGAGAACATTGCTATATGCTCCATTTGTAATAGCTCTGTTAGTCGTGGTAAGCTTGGTACAAACTATGGTACCGGAGGCCAAATGACCCATCTGAAAAAACATCACTTGATCAGCTGGGAGGACCACCTTCGCGGCAGAAAAAAAACTGCAACCATTGGTGTTGGTGGGGATAAAGGAGTAGAAGAAGAAGATCCGATCACGGTGGAAGAGGAAGGACAGGGAGACATTCTCTCTGGTAGTGGTACACAAGGTGTCCCTGACCCCAGCAGTGCAGTCTTAACGTCGCACACATCTTCAGCAACATCTCAGTGGCACAAGAGTAAGAGTCAGCCGGAGACACCAAGAAGTACCAGGTCCGCACTACCAAAAAGTGCGTTGTTGAGCCTAAGAGAAAGGAAAACCATGCAGCCTACCATTATCAGCATGTTTGGGGGTGAGGGGCAGTACGAACGCAACCACCCAATAGCACGTTTGTACAATGCGAAGCTGGCTAAAATGTTAGCACTGGACCTTCTCCCTTTTTCTTTTGTTGAAGGGGTGGGTTTTCTGGAATTTGTGTCAACCATCTGCCCAAAATGGCATGTTCCCAGCCGCTACTATTTTGCCAGAGTTGCAGTTCCAGCACTACATCACGACGTGCTGGAATTGCTAGGAAAGGCCTTGAAGCAGAGTGCTGTTCACAGTATCCACCTGACTACAGACATGTGGACCAGTTGCCAAGCCACAGATTACATGTGCATCACTGCACACTGGATCTGTTTTGCGGGGGTTAGAGAACAGATATCTGCTGGTGTTGATACTGCAGAGATTTTTCATGCCACTCGCAAACATGCAACTGTAGCCATGTTTGCCATGGAGAAATCTCATACTGCTGCAAACATTTTGGAAGAGTTTAACACCAAGGTCTTTGAGTGGCTGCGCCCAAGAGGGCTTACGATTGGTTTTGTTGCCACGGACAACGGCAGTAATGTAGTTTTGGCCATGCGCAATGGTGGCTATTTCAGGGTCCCGTGTTTGGCACACTGCATTAACATTGTTGTTCAAGACTTTTTGAAAAATGAATCCAAAGTCAGCAACTTATTGGTCACCTGCAGAAGAATATGCACACATTTCAGCCATTCTTTTAAAGCCCAGAAGCAGCTGAGGGTCATTCAACGTGAGCATAAAATGCCAGTCAAAGTGCTCATCCAGGAGGTGCCAACACGTTGGAACTCAACTTATTACATGCTTGATCGTCTGTTTGAACTGTACACACCACTCAATGCTTATGTCATGCAAAGATTAGGGGAACCTACTGTGAGAGGCATGACCGTTGAGATGGGTCAATGGGACCTCATTAAATGCCTGACTGAGATGCTACTTCCTTTTGAGATCTTCACACGTGAAGTCAGCAGGGAGGACTGTACTATGGGCCAAGCTATCCCATTGTTGCACATGCTAGAGCAACAGCTGAAGGATGTGTCTGAAACGTACGCAGGTGTGGATGACAAACAAGACGCATATCATTTGGCGGAGACCTTAGCCGCTCGCTTATCGGAAAATACAAGGATTAAAAATAAAATTTTGTCACAACCACATTACATTAGTGCCACAATTTTGGATCCACGGTACAAAGTATTTCTGAACAGCAAGGCAGTAATTCCTTTTTCGGAAGTGGATGTTGCCAACTACAAAACTTTGATAGCTAAGGAAGCCACTATTTTCGAAAGCGAACGGCTGTTAATTACAGGCCCCCCACCCCAGGCCATAACCAGTACTACAGGGCATCCAGAGTCAAGTTCTACTTCGGAGCCTGAGGGCAGTGCATTTGCCTCCCAGCAGTCACCTACACCAACAATAACATCAAGAACAGGATCATCCACAGCACAATGTGCAACTGATTGGTTTCTACGGCAGGGGTATGGTAAGTCCAGTGCTGATGCAAAGGCAAAACAGGCCGAGCACATCGGAGCACCCCTGAACATTGAGCGGATGGTCCAGGCCTATCTGGATGACCCAACAGAGGTCTTCATGGATCGAAACCCATTGGTGTATTGGTATGGGAAAAGAAGCCAATGGACAGTGCTCACCAGGCTGGCGATAAAGTATCTGGCTTCCTCTGTCGCAAGTGTCTCTTCTGAGCATGTTTTCAGTGCTGCTGGTGCCATTATAACTTCGAAAAGGACCAGTCTCTCGGCCCAAAGCGTGGAGAGGTTAACCATGATCAAAATGAATCAGCACTTTATACCACCGGATTACAAAATACGTGAATCACAGCAGGAAGAGGAGAGCGACTTGGATGACGTAAATAGTGCGTTACAGGACCTACTTCTATCCGAACCACCAGAGTTTGAGGACGAGCTCCTCTTCCCTGACAACTAGGCTTTCAAATTGTTACTTTCTTCCTTCCTTTATGTGTCTGTGTATCTGTCTTTCTGGTTCAAATCAAATCACAACAAATCCATCACCACCGTCTTCTCTTTTTATTTCCCTATTGGAGTTGCACGTCTGTGCATTTAACTGTCCACTCTTCAGAGTCCTGCTTCATCTTCCTGTCTCGCACAAGTACATTTCCATCAAGCCAGACATTAGTACAAGAAATGTTGCCTTTACCAGTCCCGCCTCCATAATAAGTGAAACGTGACTATAGCTATCCCCCGTTTTGTTTTCGAGCCGAAACTCATCAGTGTCCGAAGGCTACAGCCTCAGCAGGCATCCAAAGGTCCTCACTGTCAGGACAGAAGGTACTTGGCAGAGAAAGACAAGAGACTCTTCGAAGAAACTTGCTGACATTTGTGCAAACTAAAATGACCAGCAATGAGCGCTACCCAGGCCGCGGCCCATCATCACAGTGCTGACCATGGGAAGCAACTTAAACTGTGACAAAGTGCCACAGATGAATAAGATGAAAACCGAAACAGCGACTAACACTCAAAATGAATGTGGACTGGAGTAATGATGAGGCCACTGCCCCGTAAAAAAAAAAAACAACTGTCAGAACTAGGCATCTGATGATCTGACAGCCAAAGAGAAGAGCAAGACAGGTAATGATGGAATGCATTGGATGCTTGCAGACTCTGAGCGATTGCTGTTGTTTGTTGTTGATGTTGTGCATGAAGTCGAACTCTACTCTACTAGTTAATCTACAAAGTGACTCAAGTCAGTGACAGTCAATGTTTCCCTTCTTGTTGTTTAATAACCAAATTGTACTCCTACTACTGCAGGTGCAGGCCAATATCTGTTGCAATTTTTTAATATGGAATATGGACTTAATCGGAGTCACTACAGACTGAGTTGTAGTTGGACAACACGTACCACACCATGATGATGACCATACTATCTTTGCACGCAGTCATTCAGTTGGATCGGAGATGATTCAAGGAATAACTGCATTTCATGAAGTGGCATAAGGTAAACATAAACACAACAATTCAACAAGAAAGTAAACACAGCAGACCTACATGTCCATGTAGTGGTGTAGTCGAGTGTAGTGATGACTGACAGCGGCGCATTGATTTTGTCACTTAATTAGGAAAATGCTAAGTTGCTGTGTATGCCTTTTGTCTGGCTATGTCAAAAATTAAGGTAAATGGAGGTTGGGTCACGGGCTGGTGCTGTGGTGGGCCTGTTCTGTCCTGTTGTTGTTGTAGCTTAATGCTGTAAACAGAATCTACACGATATATCCAAGCCGCCTCACTCTGAAAGTGTTCTCTCTTCTCTTCTTGGACTCCACCATAATTGATTTTTTTTTTATTCATTGATTTTTCAATACCCCTTTTGTTTTTCCATCTAGACGTTACAGGCCGGCCTTTACCCTGTGCTTGCTATACTGGGAGACACAACTCACATTTACCTTACCAATCGGCATCAGGAAGGCCACCAAGATTGATGTGCGGAGCGTCCATGGAAGATAGGACCAAGAGGAAGGACGAGATTCAACTCCACAATTTGAGCATGATAATACAGTAACTTTAGTATCATTCATCATTCATCTTTTAATTAATTTGAATCCTTTTTTCTCTTCAATCATTAGGACTGTGTGTTGTGTGTTGTTTGTTTGCTAATTGATCCCTACAACTGTTTTTTAATTGTCTTTGCTATCTTTACAAGTAAGCCCAGTACAACATGGAATTTGTGTCTCTGAGGGCATATTACAGGCAAGGCAAATTGCATAGAATATACTGCTGCCCTGTACTGTCTAATTGTCTAGTAGGAGTAATTAAGTACTACTCATTAACCATCAAGTTATCTTCATCATCATGCATGCATTTCCCTTTTCTCCCTTTATAGATTTTTTGGATAAGATCATGGTCGTCTGCCAAGATTGCGCTTTGCTTTTGTTGTCCATGCGTACTGTTTTTCATTCTCAAACCTTTCCATCCATTCATCAAACCCTAACCCTCTTCCCCCGGGCTGTGATTTATATTGAGGTGTGATGTGACTACATAAAATGTACACCAATTGATCACACGCTTGCTGGGGCAGATGTGGTGAAAGCAACACTAATTCAATTGCAAGGCAGGGCGAGGCGAGGAGCTTCTTCTGCTTGCCCACCCATGCTCAGTCTATGTGCAAGCCGTCACCGGCTAATAGTAGTACATCATAATTAATTGCCATCATTGATTGGATTAATCATCAAACTCCTACCACACAGCAGTAAAGGTTACGAATTACGATTGTGTTAAGTTAAGTGACTCACTCAACACAACTACAGTTTGTAACTTCTTGTACTAGGCTGTCCCCGCCACCATTATGTTTAATTTGACTTTAGCAGTTGCAACTGCAATATTGTTTGTTTGGCAGTCTTCTTCTGTACTGTATTTTACTTCGTTCTACTACTCCTCCCACAGTCGCTCTCAGGCAAGTGACTGTCTCTTTTTTATTTTTTTAGCAAATGCTACTGCCAGTGTCTACTCTACTACTACCACCACAACCATGGCATCTTCTACATTCTCTCTGGAAACCATGCAGCCATCGCTGTGCCGAACGTAATCATCATCAATCACAGGTAAGATAAGTTTGGTGGGAGGTATAATGGACTAGGAGGAGAGACTGACAGTACTAGTAGGACAAATAACTCAGTGAGGGGTACCGCATCTATCTGTTTGTGTTACATCATCGGCAGATTATTTAAATCAAACACTGGCTGCGGCCCTGCAGCAGCAAGGAAACCAATGTGACGTTAATTCGTAAAACAGTAACCCCCACAAAACATTAACATTGTATGTTTAAGTATAAATATAATTTATTACCCTAACAAAAATAAACTATCCCACACCTGACCCACCCCTCTCCCTAACCCCAACCAATGTCCAAAACGAAAAAAGTCCAAAGAATGTCCCGAAACCCCAACGCCCAATTCCCACCCACCAAAACAAGGAATAAAAAGGGGCAAAGCAACAGGGTCCTCGATGTTATATTCGGCGGGCTTTGAGGTGTTTGTCCACCAGTATTTTTACCCGCTCCTCCATTTACTCCTCTAGCCGTGACATCCGGAGGAGAATCTTCCTGCGAAATGCCCTGCAGTGGCATCCAGGATGGGGGACAGCAGTGCTGGCTGCTAGCGAATTGCGGCGGCGGGCGGCTACCAGACCGCGGCGCCGTACCGCTGGAGTTGGGGCCTGGCTGGGGCCCGGGGCATCGGACAAGGCTGCAGCTGCTGCTGCCTCCTCCTCCGCCTGAGCCACCAGCCGCCGGTACTCCTGACATATGGCCTCCAGTTTCCGGCGCCGGGCCCTGGCTGCCAACTCCTTCCGCGATGGTTTGTCTTGGGAAGGAGTACTATCTATATCAAGAAAGAAAAAAAATATTGTTGTAACCAGTACTCTTAGCTAAACAGTAACACAAAATTAATTCAACACATAACGGCACAGTAGCACTAGCAAGAAGCACAGTACATAACATTTGTGGTAATAATCTATCTATCCTCCCACTTCCTCGGCCTCTAACATTTGTGGGAGTTTCAGGCATTATACTAGCACTATGGACTCCAACCAGTACACAGTACACCAGTGTTCTTCTTATCTCTAGTTTAGAGAAATGACATAACCTGGTTGTAGCCGGCATTGCCAGCTCGGTCATCTATGCTTGCACCCAAGACAAACATACGAGTCATGACGCAGACTCACGTTAGTTTGATTTACTACAGTTTGCAGGTGGGGAAGCTCGTATTTTTCTATTACGGGTGGCACTGGCCATACTCTCTCTGTTACATGGAGGGCAATTGCTCAATTTCACAGTGCCTTGGCTACTACAAAAAGGCAGATTATATATCTGATCCAATGATCGTTGCTTTTATATGGGACAACGACATAAGGTCAGTAGCGGTCGGTGGTGGGACTCGGGGAGTTCGGCCGGGCGGTGACGTGGGTAGGGGCAGGATGGGGGTAGTAAACTATGGATTACGGCCAATTACAGGTAAGTAAACATATAAATAAATGAAACTAATTTTGTTTTCGCACACTGCATCGCATTTGGCGGTGCAGTGTGCACAATGAAATTCGCTTTATTTATTTGTATGTTTACAGTAAAGTTACCTGTATTTGCCCGCGTAATACATTGTTTACTACTACCCCCACCCTGCCCCTCCCCACATTGGCTTTGCTACTCTGGTGCGGTTTCTTTTACATTCCCTAAAACTGTGCATCCCGTGACAGTCTCCACCTATGCTGTCTATGATGAATACATACAGGCATCCATCCATTCTAAGTAAATGTCAATCATTCTTCTTAATCTCTCCACAAACCTTACTTTGTTTCACCAACAACAACGCATGCGTCCACTCACTCCGTTGCTTGCCTTGGCTTTGAGTTTCACCCAAACACCGCTGATGATTCTTGCTATCCACAGTATCCACCCATACTGTGTCGCCCACCCAGGCAGGCATCCATTCTTCTTTCACCTTCCACCCATCCTTCAACAACACATGCATCTGATTCCTATCAGCCACCTATCCATGCTTCCAACGTATCCTTTTCTGCCAGTCATCATATTAAATCTCGCCCGCCCTTCCTCCTTCCACCCTTCTTTCCCTTTTTGTTCAACACATCCATCAAGGTCATCTGATCTGACTTTTAGTCTCCTCCATAAAACTTTCACAGCTGAGTTGGAGTCAGATATAAGAGGCCATTGGTTAATCAAGTCACGCTGGTAATGCTATTGCTACTGCATTGCTCATGCTAAGTAAAGGGTGTCTTCTTTAACCGTTGTATAATGTTCACTACATCTTCATACCTAATAAGTCTCAACAACAGTACAGTGAGTGAAGTCCACACACCCTTCCAGCTAGTGCAATGTCAATAAGTCATGAATATAACTTACCACCGCCCGCCAATGCTGCTGGCTCCCCCCCTGTAGCTCCTGCAGGTGCCGCATCTTCTCTTGCCCCCTCCGGAATGCTAGAATCGCCGGTGGCCCCGCCGCCACTGGTGGTCGCTAGTACGCCTAGATAAAAACATGACACATTTTTAGATGCCTGTACACCTCCCCCTATTTATTCTTTTTCACTAGCAAGATTGAAAAAAAAGTTAATACATACATATTATTATAAATCACATTCAATAGTCCAAATCGGGTACTAGAGTACAGTCAGTAGACACTAGTAGTGTTATGGTCCCTAGGGTCATTATTATACTATACTCTACTCTTTGCAAAGTTAGCCTGAGCCATGCAACCATTTTTCGCTTCATGTCTTTTGCGCATGTTACCTCGCAGCTTGTTGTGCAGTAACAGTAAGACGCCTTTTTGAGCCCACATGAGCACATACAGCTACTGTCTGAGCGTTGCATACAAGAGGTCGAAAAACAAGCCACTTTGTTATGGAGTTCGGTTAGTCCGTATTGCTTAGCCATAGGTAACATGTTACACTTTTTTGGCAGGACTGAGAAATGCTTGCATTATACTATGTAAGTTAACACGCACCATTTTTCTCAGGCAGAGGATTCCCTTCTACGAACCAGAGATTTGCAGACCTTATGAATGATGCATGATGTAACCAGTAATTCTACGTTCTACGGTGAGGAGTCGCCCAGAATTCGCACAGATCTTTTGTCTTATATATCATCAATGATCATGCACTTGTTGCAAGTGCAACACTGTTTATTGTTTTAATCTTATGCATTTTGCTGTTGGAGCTGGCTGGAGTACACTGAATTTTATAGAACAACATACATACAGAGCTTGTTAGTTGAAAATAAACCTTTTGAACTTACACATAGACTCTGTGGTATTTTGTGTGGTGGTGGTGGTGGACTTACACGAGTGAGTGAGCGAAAGGGTGTTATGTTCTGGGTTGTGTAATCATAATCATTGGGTATCTTCGGGTGGGGGTTCGGGGACCTAATGAGACACTATAGCTAGTCGTTCAGGGGATTGTGGGTTCACTTCTGACTGAGGTGTGAGGAACGTCCAAGTTCCAAACTCGCATCACCAACATCCTATTTCATTGTGCATAGTTCTGCATGGGGCTGTGCAGAATCCAAGTAGTATGTACTATATCCTATCAAAAATAGTCAAATATCTGGTTGGGCATTTTGTTTGTGGTAATTGTCAAAGCCTCAAGATTAAGAAGCCTAGAAGAGGACAACCGAAAGGACTGGACTCAGTGGCTAGAGCTATTAGTATTGGTCAATCTGAGTTTTATTCAAAACCGTACAATAAAGAGTGGCAATGCAAACTGGGCAAGCTTAGCGACAGACTAATATTAGTAGTACAGAGTACAGACATTCATAGCAGAGGCAGTTAGAACTTAGAGGCAGGGATAACCAGAATTTAGAAACAGATAGTCAAGTCAAGATCAAAGAATCTTTTGTAAAAAATAGAATTAGGGAGTGGAGCCAGAATTAATAGTTCTGAAAAAATAAGGTGCAGTAAAAGTTAGGGCAATATAATTGTTAATATTAACCACTGGAGGACTTACTGGGACCAGCAGCAGGGCCCTCGGTAGAGGAGCGGTCCTCTGGTGGTTGTCCCGCCGACTCGGACCCCGTCTTCTTGCCCCTGGGTGCTGCAGATCAGTGATCATGTAAGATATAATAAAGAAAAAGAAAGACACAAACATTAATGATTGCTGTGAAACAAATAAATTATCTAAAAAAAATGCTCAAAAAACGTTTTAGGAAACAAAAATTGCAATAAAATTGACCTATCTAATCCGATCGACTATTGGCTTGCGGGATTCACGGACAGTCTACTTATTTGGGAACACTAATTCAGTGTTCCATTCTGATTGATTCAAATAAAATCCAGAACACTAACTAAGCCTAAGTACCACCTGACCTAGCCCACCTATTCCAGGCGGGCCAATTGTTCATTAAGCCTGCATTTCCATTTTTTTTTGCCATCAAAAATGCATAGATGAGAAGGAGGACACATGCATAAAGTGCATAATGCATACACCAAATTGTTGGTTGGTTGCGTCTGATGTTCTGCAGCTGACTGACACTGCTAAGCTAAGCTTACCAGTACCACTCACTAAACAAACTACAAAAGGTTCTAAGGACTGGGGTAAGCAGCACTCAGTGACAGAGGATGCGTCACGCAGACCGCTCAAAAATTATCAACTAATAGTAACTAAACCTAGTATCAAATCCATCCACCACTATTTGACAGGAGGACAAAGGAAGGACTACAGTCTCTCTAGCAATAGCATTACCTAACTGAAGTTCTCTAAAGTAAACTCTTACATAATAATGACAAGCGAGCGCAAAGTTGCAAAAAAGTAAGAGTACCGCCCAGCACCTGTGTCCTACAATCACAGAAGATTTTGAAACGTAATTTACCTGCAATGTAAGCAGCAGTATTCTTGTTATTTGTAAAAAATGTATACACAAATCACAATACTTATACTACTATATATATTGGCTACTCACCAAGCCCCACGACCTCGACACCTAGCAGGTCCAACAGGTCCTGCTCCCGGTCAAGGATGTCTGACCACCGGTGGGCCAGCTGGTTATGGGTGCGCCGGACCGCGGAGCAGCGAAACACTGCCCGACGCACCTTCGCCCACCAGCGGTGACGCTCCTGGGTCGGGTACCCGGAGCCTGGCCTGCCGCCTGCTGCCAAGGTCAAGGGGAGGTGGCGCTGAATAAAAAAACAAGGGCGGCCACCTCCGCCTCAGTAAACAGCTGGCGGGCTTGCACCCCTGCAGGGCGCAGTCTGCCGCAAGGCAGGCGGCTCTTGGGCGCACGCGCCTTGCCCTTTGAGCCGCTGCTGCTACCCTTCGCCATGGTTCTGGGGTGGGAGGAGGTGAAAAAGAAAAGTTAGAAGGGAAAAATAAAGTTAGGGGAAGAAGTAGGATCTTAAAGAAGAAAGTTATATAAAACAGTCGAAAAGTAAAAAAAACACAGTAAAAAGTAGAAAAAAATGCAAAATATAGACTTAAGCAGAGAGAGAGATAGATAAGAAATAAAGAAAAATTGAAAAACAGTGTAAAAAACTAAGGATTGCAAAGATTGAGGGAGGATAGAAAAGCAGGCCCAGAACCATAGCATAGAGTGGTAAAACAAGATGGCCGCGCCCATCGCGACCGCGTGGGTAAGTTCGCGCGATATTTCTCCCCGAGCACGCAAAAACGTCGCGAACACGTACAACGCGTTCCCGAACAAGGAATGCGCATCGCGAGCACGCTATACGTGACCCGGAACAGGAAATAAGGGATCGCGAACGGGCGGGACAAGTGAAAAACAAAATGGCCGCGCCCATAGGCGACCGCATGGGTAAGTTCGCGCCCCCGAGCACGCAAACAGCGTCCCGAACACGCACAACGCGTTCCCGAGCAAGAAAAACGCATCGCGAACGGGCGCGACAAGCAGCTACGCACACTCGCGAAGCTACGCGTAGCTCGCGTAGCGCTCCGACGTCTTCGCGTAGCTTCGCGTAGCGCGACTACGCGAACTATGCCCAGGCTTAGATACGACACTGCATTCAGAACGCGGGTTTTTCCCTGGTTCAATACTCATACATTATGCATGAGGCTTCTTGGAAGTACAGCAGGACTCACAGCAGGACTCACATCTCCTGTATAATATCTATGTTAAAGTTCAGGCCTGACGTCATCCTTTAGGCCGACACAGTAACACAGCAAGGTAGGACCCCGGGGGAGACCTATTGGTATTAATTTTAGCGTGACACGCAACATACTAAATATCAGGTAAACTTATTTAGACACAGATTAGTTTACCATTTAGCTTAAATTATGCGGAAACAACATAATAAACTATAGTTTTTCACCCCATAGTTTATCCACGAGTTCACGTTCAAAAATTGAGTAAGAAGTGACAATATGCATTAAAAGGTGGTGATTACGGTGATATACCTCATATCCGGTCATGATTATTAAAAGGTAATATCCCTATACAAGCCTATGATTGATACTTAGGCAATCTTATTGAGTTGATGCCAGAAGGTTTACTAATGCAATTTTATAGTTTTTATCTACAGAATACAAAATACGGGGAAACTCAAATCCAGCGAGCCCCATGCTAGTTGTCTATACATATAAAGTAAGCTCCTGCATAGGAAGTTTTATCACTTTGGTGGCAAACAAATAAAAGTGGGACTTTTGGCTCTTATCAAGTTCTATATTTCATTTCACACTCCATGTATCCACTGTCTTTTTCCTTTCATTTTCTTTGAGATTATCAGGTTCATATGAAGGCAGTCAACATTGTAAATAAAGAGTGTTATATAGTATGTTCTTCTCAGTGTAACGTCAAGTAGGGAATGAATCCAATTTAATACATGTAAATTTATTGATGTGAATTGTTTTTTAGTATATTTTTCATTATTATTTTCAGGTTATTTGTGGCATTTCCTGACGAAGGCGTACTTTGCGCCGAAACGCGCGTCGAAGATTGATTATTCTGCCACTTTTTTGGTTTTTAACTGTGATTCTATTTAATTGTGATTTCATTTATGTTAATCATGTATAAAACAATTCATGATGCTTTTTAAATGTCAATAAATTTGTGTTTTTAGCTTACAATTGTAATAATGTCAATAGAGCATTGAATAACTGATATTACATTTTTGCATTTTTTGTACTTTGGTTGTTACACTGAGTTCATTATTATAACATACATAAATCATATTGATATAAATTAGTTGCCTAGGAATTTATTTTTCATTGTGTATTACCCTGTCCTAGGAATTGTACTTACAATTTGTCAGGGGGTCCTTGTTACTCACATAAGACCTATGGGTATATATACATCATGTCTTGCTTAGACAGACAGAGGAGACCGTGCCTTCCCGGCTGACACACTGACCAGAGATGCTGAGGTTCCTGCATGCAGACACTCCAGCTCGCAGTGGTCTAACATCCCTCGCGGGGTGTCCAACTCGAGACCAGGACGGGGTCCCACATTCTCTAAACTCTCAGGTAATGGGGTGGACTAGATCCTAGAGGGATTCTTGTCATAACACCTACATAGATGCTAGGTACATTTAGGTACATCTAGTTAGGGAGGCATCGTAGGAGTACGCACTTTTTATCATGTGTTTTATGTACTTGTATATATTCATGATTTCTGCAAGATGGTAGAATTATACCATCCCTTTACTTTCATAGTATTGCTAATCATATATCTCTGCTACTGTCTAATGGTTGTTGCAGCTCATCTATTATACACTGGAATAACAACTGTTCAATAAATACTTATTGAAACGCCCAGCCTGGTTATTCTGTGCAACTCTCTGAGACAAACTAAGTAAGCACGAGTGACTGAGCGAAAGGTAGTATATTGTTTCCACGATCCTGGGGGATCAGGGTTGCCATGTTCTGAGGTTGCCAAGAACTATTCTCTCCCCGATAAGAGGAGACTCTAGTGGCACTGTGAGCTAGCTAATACAGACAGGCTAACGTATCCGGTGGGGGTGCTCGGAATCCGTCCGCCACCAAACCCACAGTTTATGTTATCCGAACGTGCAGATCCTGTATAGGTAATATAGGAACTACACGACAATATATAATGAGCTGCACTTATCAGGCGACTCTTCTCTAAGCCAGAGCATTGCGGCTGTCACTAAGGTTATAAGTCAGAATAACCTATCCTCCCGACTGCAACTCTCAAGAATGCAACAGCTGACCTGGAAAGATCTCATAAGGAGGAGTTTGAAGGTCAACTCACGACAGATGGATCTGACCCGTCTGCAGACTTATAAGCACTGAGATTTGACTGCAGACACTTATCTGGATACACTTCTGATTTATTTATCTGCAACTCTGAATTCAGGGTGTAAACTGAAGTATCTGAGATGTTGCATCCAGTATATACCAATTGCTCAATTTGAAACATTTTGTTCGTTGGAACAAGAAATATAATCCCCTAACATTGTGCCGCCTTTGTAGTTACAAAGACGAATCTCTGGCACACATCATATGCTTTTGCCCAAGCAGTCATGTGCTCTTAGGAGTGGGCAAATCACTCCTCCCCTGCCCTGCTCCGAGAGCAGAGCAGCCCCGCCCACTCCGGCCGCAGGAACAAATAAAATGATAATAACGTTCAGTTATTATCATTTTCTTTTTCTTTTAGTTACACTGCTTAAAAGCAGTGGGCCGATGCTCCTCCGCCATAGCGGAGGAGCCACCACTGTTCCTTCCTCCCACCAGTCACTCCTTCCCTTGTGTGCTCTTTCCACCCTGGCCACCACCCTCTGGTAGCTCCCTCCCTCCTTCCACTGTGTGCTCCCTGTCCCCCCTGCCCTCTACCCTCTGATGGTACACTTCTCTCCCTCTATCTTTGTCTGAGTGCTCCTTGTTACCTCGTCCTTCACTCCTGATCGTAACCACCTGCTTTTCACTTCCGGAAATTTCTCAGAAGTGCTGTTTTTGTTTCATGGACATCAAAGGTGGGCTATCCTGAATTCTCAGCTGCCTACAATGCGCTCCTTGTTTTGCCTGTATGTCAAAAGAAGGCCAAGTGGCAACGAGCCTTCATTATTATCCTAATAGAAACTAAAGAGGGCTCCATTGCCAATTACCTTTATTTGACATACAAAAGCAGGACTGTATCGAAGGCAGGGGCATCTTCAATACATTCCGCATATTGTTTTGTTTGTCTGACTTTAGTGTTCTTATAATGCATGCATGAAATTGGTCTGTGAGTGGTGTCGCTTCACAGACTTCGCATTCAGTTTGCATCTCGTTCTTTGCTCGAGTGACTCAGCTGTTGTCTTGGGTTTGTGATTGTGTTGACAGAGGAACATGTGTTGATGCTGTTTTCGCCTCTGTAAGAATGTGACACCTTAATCAGGCCCAGTTTACAGGGCTAAAATACCCTACAGTGCTACCATACCCTACACTGTACAGTGCTACCATACTCTACAGTGTACAGTGCTACCATACCCTACACTGTACAGTGCTACCATACTCTACAGTGTACAGTGCTACCATACCCTACACTGTACAGTGCTACCATACTCTACAGTGTACAGTGTTACCATCCCCTACACTGTACAGTGCTACCATACTCTACAGTGTACAGTGCTACCATACCCTACACTGCATACTCTACAGTGTACAGTGCTACCATACCCTACACTGTACAGTGCTACCATACTCCACAGTGTACAGTGCTACCATACCCTACACTGTACAGTGCTACCATACTCTACAGTGTACAGTGTTACCATACCCTACACTGTACAGTGCTACCATACAATGTTACCATTCCCTACAGTGGGTAAAAGACCAGATATTCTGACAATAACTTCAGTTTATAGAAGATGCCGTTTCCACAGACTGACTTTTGATATTGCTTTGAATAGCATATGGGATTACTGTAAAGCCATGCAAAGGCTCTATATTTAACAGAGGTCATGCCCCTTTTATCCACTACCAGACACCACTCTCCTCTTTTTCTCGCTCGTGCAGGCAGGTTCCTGCTTTCTCCATTTTCAACGACTTCTCTGTCTTTCTCTTCCTCCTTTCTCCGTTGAGTGGGTTTCGCCTACTTTCCTCTCGGAAAATGTCTGATGAGGCAAAATAAGTGCCGATGGCTCGCACCGGCAACCACCGGCTCAAATTAAGCATTGCTAGTAGTTCGCTGCTTCTGAGCAGTGCTATGAGAAAGCAGTGTGGTCCAATCACAGTAGCAGAAAAGGCTGAAAGCCTGCATTTGAATGGGTGATTGGATAGCGTTGAATTGTATATGCGCAGTTTAAATCAAATTGAGCGTTCTCGTCTTTTGGCTATGACACAGGCTAAATCACTGGTAGGCACCCCGCAGGTAGGAAATTGCTGGACGAAGTGCATGCTAACAAGATGTCAGCCTATATATAGCTAGTCACAGACACAGGGGCATATTTACAACAAAGTGGCGAAGCGTGTCGTTAAGCCAAGAAGGCTAACGACACGCTTCGTCACTTTAGAAATGCACAGCTGTAACATATTTACTAGAATATAGTGCAGCCCTGCGTTTCTCCCTGCGCTAGCACTAAATTAAGCTGCCTAGCGCCAACGCAGGCACCCTTGCACCATAGTGCAAGGGTGCTTGTGTTGAGGGGAAGATTGTTTATGTGCAGGAAGGTCCCCCTTCCTGCACATAAACAATCTTTAAATGCTGTTTTGTAACTTTTATGTGTGCTGCTTAACGCAGCACACATAGAAGTTGCAAAACAGCATTTTTTTAAAATGATTGTTTATGTGCAGGAAGGGGGACCTTCCTGCACTTAAACAATTATTAGCGTTTTGCCCAAGGAGGCACACATGGAAACAGCAAAAGCGAGGGGAAATAAAGCATTTCTCCTTGTTTCACCTGTTTAAGACCAGGTTTTCCCTGGTCTTAATTTTGGCGCTGCCTCCTATTTACGCTGCTCTTGTAAATATTGGGCAGAGTCAAAATCAATGTGTGTTGCGGTGGAACGCCCACCACAACACCCATTGCCCGCCCCTTTCACGCTAAGTGTAGTGTGAAAGGGGGCCTTATTTACAAGTCAGCGTTAAGCCACGTTAAGTTGCTTAACGCTGCCTTGAAAATTAGGCAAAGCTCCTATCACCATCACAACGTCACAAAAAGTGATGTTGTGGTGGCAATAGGGGCTTGTAAATATGCCCCACAATTTGCAATGCATTTGATGAGATGACAGAAGTCACTTGAGTATTGTACATCATTTACATTTAGATGTTGTTAAAGAATAAAACGACATATTAACATGTAGAATATACTTTGACATTTTCTGCTGTAACAAAGTGGGGGTGCTGGTCAGTGACGTCATTTCACCTTTACCAGAGTGGCTGAAATTGCTCCAGGTCTCTGTGTGGGTAGGATTTCTTAATTTCAATGTTATTGGCAAATGATATATTTAAATATTTCCTTTCCAAGCAAACAGTGTCAAAGTGTACAGATTATTGAGACATTCGAGAAGAGAACACAAATTCATAAAATGCGAGATTTGCCCGTTTCCTAGAAATATTACTCTTCTGCAGCAATGAAGCCATTATTATGTCCACCGGAAATATTTACGAGTGAATAGAGACTATAACGTATTCACATCCAAAAAACATTAAATAGTCACAAAGAACAGTTGGTTACAAACCCTCTGACAGCTCTACGAATGAGATTGTAGAACGTGTGAGATGTGACTGCAGCCGCGGTCCGTGCTGGTAACAGCAGTGGGGCATTGGGGCCATGTAAGGGGGGATTTCAAGGGACGATGCAGAGGGAAAATTAATTATTTATTTAATTTTCCCTCTGCATCATCCCTCGAAATCCCCCCTTACATGGCCCCACCGCCCTACCGCTGTTACCTGCACGGACCGCAGCTGTGTGACTGAATGTATTTCTGGCACATGAGATTTGTCCTTACATTCATCACACATTTGAGCAGGGTGTTGGATTACAAAACTATCAATTGCTCTTTGAGCGGTCGCACACTATGCTTGTACACGACTACTTCACCATCATAGGGTGGCAGACTCACCTGGCACTCCATGAAGGAATGCACTGAACTGCACTGATCTGCCTCTTGAGGAAGCCTGAGGGCAGCGGCGTAGCAAGGGGGGGGCAGAGGGGGCTGTCTGCCCTGGACGGCACTAGTTTTGGGGGCGGCTCTTAACTGTGGCCGTCACAGGGCGGCAGTCGCAGGAATAGCCAGCACCCCCCTCCCCCGCTCTTCCGTGAGGCCGTCGCAAGTTGCAGACACAGGGACCACCACAGACGGCACAAGGGCTAGCTATGCCACTGCCTGAGTGTGGCCCCATGTATAATTTCTGACAGCAGCCGCAGGGCCAGAATGAGAACCCAAAACAGCCCTGGCAAATTTTGTCAGATCAGCCCTCATACAATGCATAGCAAGTGCAGCGAGCGAGCCTGGCAACTACAAAGGAGGGCTTTGGGGGATTCTCCCCCCAAGAAAGTTTGGAAAAAATGATGCCTTAATCACATTTGTCATCGTATATTCAATTGTATTATCTTTAAAAGCATAGTAATTGATAACCTTACTGTGCACCAGGATGCAACAATCTTTGTTGGGGGTCTTCAAAGATTCCCTCACTATCACCCTCCAACAGTGCCTCTCATCTCTCCATAGCCCCTTTATCCCATGTCATTTATTTGTTTTATAGCACCTCTCATACCAGTATAGGGTGTTGAAGCACTGCATCACAAACACATACAGAGATAATGAATCATAAATGTGTAAATCAGTGTATAGAAAATGTTACATGAGGCAAAGGAGACTACAAGGTGTAGGATTTACATGCCATCCATACTGATAGGCACTTTTAAAGAGTGCTTAGACTGGAGAAGCACAAATTTAGGATTCAGAACATAACTCAGGGATTAGGGTTGACTTTGATAATAAGAATTTATTTTTACCCAAACAAACCTTTTTGGGCAACATCAGGATAATGAAAGACTGGGGGAAAAAGATAACTTTCTAACCTATACCATGCAGCTTGCATGCAGTTCTTAGGTGGCAGTTCATAGCTCGCTCTGCTAGATTATAATTATAACTTATGAACTGCACAGTAACAAAATAAACTCTGTGCCAAAAGCAGTAACCCACTGAGCTATGCACATAAATATTGTTCATTGATATCCATGGTACATGTTCTTTGCAGCAGGCATATTAACCCTCTGAGCTGCTCTAGATGAGTCAAAACTGCCACTAGACAAAACTCTCATCTCTCTCCTGCAGGTGCATAACTCACCAGAATTAACTTGACACTTTTATTGTTGCCCAAAAACTGCTGAATATACAAGGAACTTTGCAGTGCTTTAAAAACTGCTGCACCCCTACAAAACCGGCCCCCACTACCAAAACCGGACCTCCACCCTTCCAGCCACATGGGGAAACTCCTGATGCCCAGTACGGCCAGTCCGGCTTTCAGCTGCTACAACTTCAGCTGTATCCCCAGCCTGCATCAAGGGACAGGTGCAGCAGAGGGGCGTGTATGCTGCCCTGAACGTGCAATTTGTGACTGTGTTGGGTGTGCCCAAATCTGTGTTTAGAAGTGTGTAATCTGTGTTTTTGTTTTGCAGTTTTCTATAGGCCAAACTCGACCGAAGATATCAGAGCGCTTTACATGAGCACCAGTTGCATTACAGAGGGACGCATTCATTTTTTTTTTTATTTCTGAGGCATGGGGAGATTAAGTGATTTGCCCAGAATCACAGGATGTTCTAGCCTCGCCTCAGACTCGAACCTGGTTCCCCAGTTTCAAAGTCAGCCGCTCTAGCCCTTAAGCCACATCCATTTCCCTGTGGAAGCCCTATAATGACTGTGCTTTCCTATTTGACCCCTCACAATTGCCCGCGCTGTGAGAGGAAAAATATGCCCACCTTGCAAGTGGTCTGCATTCTTCACTCCCTCAGAAGCTCTGTTGACCCAAGAATTAATGAAAACGTGCACCTGGCTGACCAAGAATACCGCACTTTAGTGAAACACAACTTCATACACTTTATAAAAACCAATAGCTCCTGTCCACCCGAAGCACTTTGTGTGCCCTAATTGGAGTGAATTCCTGGGACACCAGTGGTCCCAAGTAGCCTCTGCCCTGTTGTATGGGAAGTGCTTGAACTCCATTTAAGCACCCTGAGGTGGGCTCGTCCTCCTACTAAAGCACACATCCATTAATGAAATGAGGGAAGTCCACAGCAGTTATCTGTCCGGCAGCCCACGATCCAAGCATGGCACAGTGCATAAGATTGTTTTTAGAAAGTGAGAGACAAGATATGGGAGAGCGGTCAGAGGCTCTTGATCTGTATGGGCCTGAGGGCGGAGTGGGCACTTAAGGCACTATAAATGCCTTCAGCATAGGATGCATATCTATTAGAATGCAAAATAGATACAAGGAAGCAAGACAGTGAATTACAAATAGCCGAAGGTGTGCATTATAGCCTATGGTTCTTGTAATACATTGGACATGATACTCTGTCACGTTTTCGTGGAATATCCTGTCCATTAAACTCCAAATATATCTCTTAGTTCTTATGAAATTTGCACATTGTCAAGCTAAAAATCAGGAGGAAAAGTGTTCGATTTTCCAAACTTTTAAAGCATTAAGATCCACATTACAAAAAAGCCTGAGTAGGCCTTATTTTCACCAAGGTGCTGTTCAGCACTTTAATACATATTGTCAGTGTGCACCTTTTAGCATCATAACACATTTTGTAGTTATTTTTTATTTTTTCCATTTCTTTTTTCGTCTTCGATAAAATATTGCTTAGCTTCTTTTTTAAACAACCCAGTCCCACTTATTCCTTTACCTAACTTTTTTTTTTCAAATCTTACCTTATTGAAATATATTAGATTTATTTCTATATCATTAACATGTTTCCGTTATGCCTAAGTTCTGTAGAGGGTATTTTAGAGAATAAAAGGAACATACTAAAAGTGTGTTTCAGTGGCCCTGCACAGACTCAAAATCAACCAGGTCGGAAACCCCAAACCGGTCTATTTAGTGAACACGAAATACAATAGGTACCCATGCTATTATAGTTTTGGTATGGGGCGTTCAATTTCAAAAAGTCTTTAGCTCAATCCGTAGCAATAAGATTATATATCAGTTTGACATTTTATTGGTTAAAATTTAATTCAAATATTCTTCTTAAGTAGTACAAAAATAACACTGTTATTACAGTTGACACAGAAAGTATTTTTGAAATAACAATGACAGTTTCAAAATTGCCACTTGAAGGACTCTTCTTCAAGGCTATGCAAAACAATATAAAAAAAACTAACACAATACATCACTAGAATGTAAATACTACTGTATTGGAAAATACAAATATCAAACTAGAGAATACAAACACAATATTAACATGCTGAATCTAAAAAAAGACAAACATATATTGTGACCCTCTGATGCAACTATTGAACGCAATCTGACAATTCTATGGCATTGCTTAATGTTAAAAACATATGTGCTTCCCAGTACTGCAGGCACCTACTCTCTCTGTCAAGCAATGTCGGGGCGCCTAGAAAAGTATCCCTGACCTCACCCATACCAGCACTCCCCTAGCAAAGGATGAGAAACTTGAAGAGAGCACCTCCCCTTCCGTCTTCACTGCACTCACCTCCCTCCATTGGTGTCAAGTGGGACTCCCGATGAAAGGCCACATGTACCCCTCTACGTTTACAGAATGAGTGAATTTTGTATTTCTTGCTGACTGTATTGATAACGAGAACATTCAAGGTGATAAAGTGTATCACCTGGAAAGTTATGGTTTTACAATGTGTCAAGAGCCTGTGCTATTTGGCAAGTTCCCGATGGTGAGAGGGCCACTCTTTGGTGCTCTGTGTGTAAACCAGTGCTTTACTTGTAAAAAAGTAAGTGCCAGTGCCCTTCTCAGAAGGCTACTGCAGCTTGACCTACCCATTGCCCCTTCCAGCACTACCAATGCCAGTACCAACACAACTACTAACCATCTGGACGATTAAAGGCCTCCAAATGCTTTAGAAAAAGCCTGAATGGCTGGTACTATCAATTTTCTAATGTATATTGAAGTGCTAAACATTGTTGATGTGCGTACCTTAAAAATAGACCAACAGTGCCACCATGTGGTAGACTGTCATAAGTGCTGTGCTTGAGAATTAAGTGCCAGAGCCAAGCACCATCAAACACCGGTTGAAATTAAGCACTGAGATAAAATACACAGTGCTGCCTCTATATGCTTTTGTAGGCACTCTCATCAAGAATTCTTCCCTGATCACCTGTCTCTTAGCATATAAGGACCTCATGGTTTCTCAAATGCCTTAGAACTTTTGTCTTGCCACTAGGATCAAATTTCCCAGCCTCCGCCCCATCTCGTAGTCCTTGGTAATCTTAATTACCTTTAGCATGAGTTAAAACTTCTAGCAGTCCAGTCGCCTTAGACCATTAACAACCATCTGCCCCAGCCTGCACCGGGTCCAGCACTACTCACATGCAGTCACCTCATAAAAGGGGGCAAATAATTAGCTAGGAAAAAATGGACACCCATTACCCCATCCCTATATCTTTAAAATCAATATTAATCATAAAAGATCATCAACAGTCTGTGCGGTTATCTCGAGGACTGCCTCCAAATTACTCAAAATTGGCATAGACCCTTCTCTGGAGCCATCGGATGGCAAGCAATCAGTCCTTGATGACATTTCTGCCTCCTGAAACGTCACTGTAAACACAAATGCTTCCATTTTGTCTTCTTCCACTTGTTCCGGTGATGGACTCACCACTACTGTGGCACCACTATGGTGCCTGAGGCAGGTTTTCTTGTGTCTCTGATGTGGTTTCTGTAGTTGTCATTGTTGGGGAGTCTTCCTTCCAAGCCTCTTGCTGTGTAACATCTGATCTCGAAAATGAAGGAGTTTCACCACCACTAGCTAGTTTGACAGTCTACAAGCTGGGACCTGCTGCACTCTTTTGATCAAGATGACAAGGATTGTCCCTGTGGGGTCACGGATGTAAAAAAAACATTGCTCCATGTACTGAACCATGTCTCTTTCTTCCATTCCCTTGGGAAACCCAGCCACTCTTATGTTGATTCATCTTGTGCACCATTCTGCATCTTCTGCCCTTCCCTCCAAAAAGTAGACCCCGCCTGTGACGCCCTGGATCTGTTTCTGCAGGAATGACATCTAAGGCAGCAATGTCTGTATTGCTGTCTCTATTTGGGATTCTCTTTCTGACAGCTTGCACTCATTCTTTCTGCGCAGTCCTGAGTCCACCTTTATCTCTAGTGCCTCCATTGCCTTAGCTACAGCTTCCAGGATTTTATCAAGCTTATCAGAGGCACTGTTCACTTCTGCAGGCATCCTATCTGTATGCAACATACCTCCCTGCACACAAGGCCTGGTGAGGTCATACCCATCTCCCGCCTCAGGAGCAGTGTTCCTGATGGGTCTCAGTTTACCAATCTCTCAGCTTGACCCTAAGGGACTCTGATGGGTCTGGGAGGAGGTGAATAGCGCCCTCTTCCCCGCAGCAGATGTCTCCGGAGCATCCCAATAAGTCAGCTCATTGAGAGACGGTGATTTACTGCATGTCACAAAGCTGCAGGGCCAGGCATACCGTCCCGCCCTACTCCGTTTGCCCCACTGCTGATGTTGGGGGTAGGGGGCAGGGAGAGGCATGAGTAGCCGGCACGTACAGCGATCATTAATGCTTAATCATCCCCTGTACCACATCTGTGTCTCCAAGAGGGATGTGTACTCCCACTCTGCCAATGTCTCCCTGACGCTCTGGGGCCTCTGTTGGCACCCTAGGTGCCACCCATGAATCGGTGTCTCTGCCTATATGCCAAACTGCATCCCTCTGCTGCCAGCACTACGAGCTCTTTCTTGCACCCATTAGCCTTAGGCCAAACGGTCCCTGCGTCAAGCAGGCCTGCAGCAGCACACTCCATCTAGCCGGGGCCTCCACTTCAACACTCTGTTCCAGATGGAGGGTGACCACACCTGTTTAGGTTCCACTACCTATCATCAAGCCTCCAGGCTGTGCTCAAAGACAGGCAACCTCTGGCGCAAGGCCGCTTGTCACCTTACAGGTGTATCTTGAAAGTGGTCTTCTACGCCGGAGCTCTGATTCAGTCCATCCTACCCTGCACAGGCGGGCCTCTGAGATCCACCAGCAGTTTCCGCACCTCCATCACCAAGACCCCCCTCATGGCTGTGGTCATTGTGGAGGGGGTGCTTGCTGATGTCCGAGTCCTGGCGAGCGTCGCCCAGGCCTTGCACTCCAGGCAGTAGAACCGTTTTAAGGCAGGGGCAAAGTGGGCTTTGGCCAGGGGCCCCCATCTTTCAAGGGGCCCCCCTTCCAGTTATTAATCAAATTAAGCACAATGTGTTAAGTGATTTACTTATTGTGTATTTTTGTGAGACAACCAGCCCACCTCAGCGCTCCCTTTCCGCCTCACCCTCTGTCACTCCAGTGCAAAATATCATCACAGACTGACAAGTTATTTTTATGGTTGAACTGGGCATGCGCATTAAACTTCTGATACCTATGCATGTCCAGCACAGTCACGCGTGCCTTTTTAATTGTTTTCCTGCGTGTTGTCTTGTGAGCCCACAGTACTTGTCACGTCTGCTTTCCTGTGCAAAGGAGCTGTATGCAGAGGTAGCTAGTAAATATTCTCTGTGTAGACCTGATGGAGCAAGGTAAATGAAATAAATTTGGAACTCCCTTGATAAGAATAATAAATTAATGGTACTAGCTGTTTGATTAATTAACCAACAAATGCACCTTTAATAAACATTTACATAAACGGTAACTGCTATTTTGTGCAAAATCTAATTTATTTACAATTGTGAAGTAAAATAATATTAATATTGTGATTTGCGTACTAATTAGAGTAAAATCGCATGATTTATGCTATGTAGTAAAATTGTGTTGTGGCAAAGAATGCGGATGGTAAGTAAAATGGCTTTAAATGTCGCTTCTACTAGGTAACACCTAACACGGGTTCTTAGAATAACGGGTGGTAAACAGAAAGGCTTATATTCTTTGTTTTAATTATGATTGTGTTTGTTTTATGATAGTTCACTCGGGCCTGTTAGGCCATGCTGCAAAAATGGCTGCCGAAACAGATGAGGTCATACAAGAAATCAAAGATGGCCTCTAAGCGAAAGAAATAATGGAGCTGAACCACGTGGGTACGGCCTGTACACGGAGTGAGAAATGTCAAGGTCACCTTGACCTATTATGAGGAGAGTGCCAAGAAAGACTCAGCACGTATCCGTGAGAAAGGGGAAAAGAAAGTATTGAGAAACAATGGACTGACCAAATTGTGACCATCAGAGTCGCAACATTATGAATAGTCAATTTGGACTGCTTTTACCCAAAGGACATGGGAAACAGTGAACTCTTAACCATCCCCGAAACCAGTTTGAACAAGGAAGGCGATGAGGTGATCTTCGCCACCCCTCAAATGGACCAATTAGCATGATTCCTGCCCCCAAACATTGCAACTTTTTGTGTAGTAAGCTAGAAGTAGGGTATAAGAGGGACTGCTCTTATGTGGGAAGGGCTGCTATTATTGCGAATGCCAATGCCGACGTTAATGCTGATGTTAATGCGGATGCTGTCATTGACTTCGAACTTGACTGGGGAAGGAACGAGACCGTTGCGGGAAATCTGTACGGGAGGTCCCGTCGAGGAGGCCATTTAGTGGGACAGTCAGTCAGTTTGGGAGTCTATTCTGTGATCTACGGTTTATCTTCTTTTTGATGAACCAATCCTATCTGCATCTAAATAGGTAATGCATAAATTTAACCTCTTTACACAATTGATTATATAAATGTCATGAATGTATTATGGTGATTAATAAACTAAGAATCTCACTTGTGCAAGCTTGAATTTAGATAAAACTTCATTCTGAATTAACTATGAGTCTGTGGTTCTTTAGTTTCATTAATAAGAATGACATTTAACAGGGTTTAATTGATTGAGCTGGTCTTAATCACCATCAACTTATTCTACTAGTTGGTCCATCGACCAAAGAGCGGAGTACCTTGATGTTTTGAAACCGACAGGATTTAAAGCGAAGAATGTATATGATGTCTAAGGTAATAATCTGTCAAATTTAACAAGGTATCCCGTTCCTCCAGCAACTCATTTCTTCTCCTTGGTGTGTGTGTGATCCAGGGAACGAACGACTGAATGTATGATATGCGGTGTTATGGGCCCCACCGACATATGGTATAGTTGATGTGAATGAATTCACCTGGATTCATATCTAAAGGAGAAATTTATATTAGCCGCGCTGGATCAGATTTCTTGGTAGCAGAGTTATGGTTACTATAGATTAGTTTGGTGACTATTGATTATTGATTATTCATGTCTAACACTTCGTGTCGAATTGTATTATGTTATGTGTAAGTCGAAATTTTGAAGCTTCCGGGAAGTAGGAAGTGGACACGTGTGGCAAGAGAAGTCACATGGACTTGTGCATTGTCTGATTTTTCAAAATTGGTGATAACACAGGATTGTGTTATGATAGAGACATTTCATGCATAAAAGGTGTATGAGTGAAATAGCAACCGGTTTTCTTGTGAAACTCTGGCCTTAATTCTCAGGAGCAGTGTAGTCTCCACATGTGTTTTATCCCCAGAGAAACGGGTTTACCCCTTGCTTGAGAGAAGGGTAAGGTAGAGTGAAGTGCTACATTTATCGACCAAAACAGTATTCTTGTAAGATAGAGTAAGCTATCTCTTTTGTTTAGCGAAAACAGACAATGGTAATGTGTTTTACGTCGTAACTAACAAAATTCAGTCAAGAAAAAACTGCCGACAATTTTTGTAAAGGAGGGGTCAGGAGTAGAACTGACGTTGACAAAGACTGCACTGGTATTGGCCAGTGGTGGGAAAACGAAGAGCTTTCTGATTGGTGCGTTGGTGTGAAGACGCGCTGGTTTTGGCCAGTTGAGAGTGACATAGAGCTTTCGGATTGGTGCGTTGGCATGAGACGCGCTGGGATAGGTCCAAATAGCAAACAGTAAAAAGAACAGAGTTGTGAGTTTGTCAGAAAGAAAGAATCGTGCAATATGGCTTATTATGAGTATTGTAGAGAGAAACCGTCATGGATGGCGAAGATTAAAAACTTTTTCAAGAAGGACAAAAAGATAGTGACTAGGGAAGGACAAGTAATTCCTCCACCGAAAACGCCAGCTTCTCATATGATGTTGAAATATGGTTATCATACTTGCATATGGTTGGAGAATTGGACGAAATATACTCAGAACGATGGAGTATTGGCCTTTCCAGAAAACGGTTCGTTTAGTACAGCGGTACTTCGGAATTTGAGAGAAAAAATGATGAAACTTGAGCCAAGACCCAGACCGACACAGTTCGAAGCGCTAGGTGAATGGGAAGATGAGATGTATGAAAGAGAAAGACACAGAGGTGCAAAAAATTATAGTTTAGTTCACGGAAGAGTATGGGGAGTGAATCATGAAGACAGGATGAGACGATGGAGATATGCTAATATGACTGATGGTTTGTTTCCAGCCATAACAGTTGAAGAAGTTACAGGGAAAAAGTGTACAGAGAAAAAGAAACATGTAGTAGCGGAAAGGTATGGGTATGGAGGTAGCGAAACAGAGGATGAATTGCTGGAAGACATTTTAAACAGAAAACCACCTCCATATCAACAGAATTCTGCAGTGGTGACACCGAATGCACCACCAATGGAAACTGGGAGGAATCAAAGCCCTGAACGAAGTTATGAAATAAATAGGTCAAATGAAAAATCAGAAACTCCACAGAATGAGAAGTCTGATAGTGGTAATACAGCTGAGTTAGCAAGAACCACAAGAGAATTGACTGAGAAAATAAGGGAATTAACTATGAACATGGAAGCCGTGACTGTGCCAGTGACAATAGGACCAGTAATACCGGTATTTGAAAACCAAAGAATAGATGAACATTCCTTGACAATTCCAATGAACTCGAATATGCAAAGAATGAGAGAAGGGATAATTACAGAAACTAGAGAGACAAGAGATCTGGTTGGCTCATATAGATCGAGTCCACCTACTAATTTGACAGTAAATGAGAGTGAGATAAAAAGGATTTCTATGGGAACTGAGTCAGCAACTGAGACCCCAGAGAGAAGTACAAATTGGATAGAAATAAATAGTACCCCTGTAGGACCGACTCCAGAAGAATTAAATGAGTGGATGAGGAATTTGCAGAAGAAAGATGCAGGACCACAACCGTTGGATGTAATCAGACTAAAGATAGACATGGAGGAGTTGATTTTAGGGACTATTGGTACAGAAAGATTGAAATCGTATCAGGATGAAGAGATTATGTTTATGTGTAAGAGTATCACTTGGAGAGCTAGAAATTTGCATGAAAAATTGGAAGAAATAGCGAATGAACTGGGAGTAGATTTTGGAAAAATCAGAAGTTTGCAGAAACCGTATAGGGTAGATTTTTGTGAAAAGGATATAGAAAATCTGAACACATCAGGACGATTAACACAGATAAAGGAACTGATTGTGTTATTGAGAAAATGGGGAGATGTGGACAGATGGAGGAGCAGGTGGATGAAAAGAAAGGAGGGAACGACCAATAAAGCATCTTTGGCTTTTCCGGTGAAAGACAAAGAACCAATAGTGTTTGGAATGTCCAATGAGGGAAACTCCAGGAGGAAGCTATGTGCATGTTCTATGGTCCAGACAAAATATATTGTCATTTACACATGATTTTCCGAAATTGAGAGAGAAACCTGTAGAATGGTATAGACAAGTGGGAAGATTTGTAAAAGTTTCAAAGGTGTTGTGGGTAGATCTGGATGGATTGTTTGATATTGTAGTACCAGCAGATTTATGGACAGAATGTAAGATTACAATTGATTGGCCAATGGACGAATATCCTAGAGATGAAAAAACTGGAGCGCCAGGTCCAGAAGTGATGAGAAAGTATGAGCAGGCTATCACGTTTTTGAAAAATAAAATTCCACCGAAAGAGACAGATTGGATAGAACGACTCAGGAGAGTAAGGAATCTGTACACGCCTACTATGAAAGGTTACTTTTGGTTTTCAAACAGTATAGTGGTTATGAAACCTTGAGTGAAAAGGACATGAGTCATTTTGTATATAGATTTGTATATGGATTGAAGCCCAAGATAAATGAAATGATTAAGCAGCATATGTTGTGTTGGCAGAATAGCACTGTAGATGAAGTACTAAGGTATGCCAAATACTGTGGTGATGACATCGAGTGTAGACAACGTAAACTGAAAGAAAAAGCGATGTGGGCACAAGTAAAAGTTGCAGAAAAACAAGAAGCTCAAATGAATAATCAGATTGGTGATGCAGGACAGACTAAATCCAAACCGAATATAGGTAAGGGAAAGGGTCAAATGAGTGTAGAAGAGGCTAAAAGAAATGGCCATGCCATAATTGCGGAAGGTTAGGGCATTGGAGAAACGAGTGTAAATTTACTCCAAAAGCTAATACGGAAAATCAACCCTTAAATCCACAGGTGCAGAATGAGGTGAGTTACCAACAGCTGCAACAACCGCAGGTAGTTACTCAACAGAGTCAGGTGCCACAACCACCTCTTCCCAAGAGTGTAAACCCCCAGAGATACAGTGCAGAGACAGGATTCTATGGAGGAGAGCAGGTAACAAAATTGCCACGCGCAGCTGCAGTATCGCAGTATTGGTTACGGCAGGATGGAAATGAATCGGATGAAAGTTTATGACGGTGCCTAGGAGAGGAGGAAGAGTGCGTGCTTGGCGCAACTCTAGAGGTAGATCAGTCAGGTCCATTTGTGGATGGAGAAGTGAATGGTGTAAATGTTACATTCCTTGTGGACACTGGAGCTACCCGTTCTACTGTTAGATCAGTGGAAATTCCAAACCTTCCTCTCTCAGGAGAATATATCCAAGTTGTAGGTGTTTCAAACCAAAAGATTAAAGCGCCTCTTACCAAACCAGTAGAGGTGAAAGTTGGACCATTCAAAGAGATGCATCGGTTTGTGGTATGTGATTGCAGTCCTGTAAACTTGCTAGGACGCGATCTGCTTTGTAAAATGAATTGCACCATCTATTGTACCCCAGATGGTATTGCTTTTCAGACACCAGATGAAGATGTTCTGTATAAAATGACAATGGCAGAACTAGAACCAGGAGTAAATGACATGTTTCCTGTGTTTGACGTAGAGAAAATCCCAATTGAATTGACAGAAACTGTCAGATCTGATGTATGGGATTTCACAGGCGAAGACATTGGGTTAATGAGAGGAGTAGACCCTGTAAAAATCACTGTAAGAGAAGGAACAAATTACCCAAATACTCCACAGTACAAATTAACGCCAGAAATTATTGAAGGAATAACACCCGTAGTTAATAAAATGATCGACCAGGGAATTTTGAAAGAAATAATGAATAGCCCATGAAATTCACCTATAATGGGATTGAAAAAGCCGAATGGGACATATAGGATAGTTCAAGATTTGAGGAAGATAAATAAAATCGTTATTCCTTGTTGTCCAATTGTGCCAAACCCCGCTGTAATACTGTATCAGATTCCACATGATGCAGAATGGTACACAGTTATTGATTTGTGCCATGCATTTTTCTCTATTCCGTTACACCCAGACAGCCAGCCATTATTTGCGTTCCGGTTCGGAGAGCGTATTTTGGCATGGTGCCGAATCCCTCAAGGGTATACAGAGAGTCCTTCAATCTTTAATCAGATCCTAAAGAAATCATTGGAAGATTTAAGAATGCCTGAAAAATCTGTAATGGTCCAGTACATTGGACCTATTGGTGGCATCAAAGACCAAAGAAGCATGTGTTGCCGACACAATTGCTTTATTAAATCACTTGGCAGAAGGAGGACACAAAGTGTCCCCGTCAAAACTGCAATTTTGTCAACAGGAAGTACAATACCTAGGTCATAAGATTGAAAAAGGGATGCGAAAGGTAACGACAGAAAGAATAAAGATTATCCGAGGAATGAAATGAAAATGAAATTTGTACTTGTAAAGCGCACCCATACCCCAAAGGGGTGTCCAGGTGCTGTACGCATACCGCTGTGGAACCCTTCCTGGCTTTTCCCTGTGAAATGTCCACTCCTGGGCACCCCCAGGGTGAAGCCAGGCATCCCAGCGCTGTTGGGGCCGTTGTGGAGATTAAGCAAGCTATTGCCCAGAGTTGCAGAGTGGGACCCATGATTAGAATAGGCACTGAGGCGAGAATTATCAGGTCCGAGGAAATTGAGCCCAAGACCCGCCGAGGCGGGAATTGAACCCTGGTCCCAGGCCAGATCTCTGCATCAGGGTCTGCCGCTCTAACCAGTGAGCCACACTTCTCCACATGAATGAGAGCTCCAATGACACAGAGAGAGGTGAGAATGTTCCTTGGAATGGTTGGATATTGCCGACAGTGGATAAGTGGATTTTCATTAATTGCAAAACCTTTACAGCGATTGACAAAAAGAGATGTCAAAGATCCGTTTGAGTTGAATGAGGAAGAAATGAAAGCTTTCAAAGAATTGAAAACGAAGTTGTGTGAAGCACCTGCGTTGGGAATGCCTGATTATGAAAAAGAATTTGAGCTGTATTGTAGTGAGAGAGATGGATGTGCATTGTCAGTGTTAGTGCAAAGGCATGGAAAAATGAAAAGACCCATTGCTTATTTTTCAGCTGTTTTAGACCCAGTAGCAAAAGCGTTGCCTGGATGTCTGAAAGCAGTAGCTGCTCATTGTGTGACTCTGGAACAGAGTGAAGGCATTGTGATGGGATATCCACTGAGAGTATATGTTCCACATTCAGTTGAAATCCTTCTGACCAGAACCAAAACCCAATTCATGACATATAGTCGGCTGACTAGGTATGAAAAGGTGATTTTGAGTGCAGACAATGTAACTATTGATAGATGCACAAGTGTGAATCCTTCAACTTCACTGCCAGACGAAGAAAATGTAGGAGTTAAGGATGAAGTTGATCATAAATGTCTGGATGTGCTCGAATTTTGCACAAAGCCTCGTCCAGATATTAAAGATGAGCCTTTGAAAGAATCAGATTATGTGATGTTTGTGGACGGATCATGTCTGAGGACGAGTGAAGGTGTTTTAAGTGCTGCGTATGCTGTGTGTACAGTAGCTGCCATAATGGAAGCATCTTGTTTGAGAGGGATACGATCAGCCCAAGTAGCTGAGCTGATTGCTCTGATTCAGGCGTGCAAACTGGGAAAGAATGTCCGAATTACGGTGATCACGGATAGCCAGTATGGCTTCGGAGTGGTCCACGATTTTGGACAGATCTGGTCTCAGAGAGGTTTCTTGATGTCTGCAGGGACTCCAATTAGGAACAGTGAATTTGTGAAGAAATTGCTTGAGGCAATACAGCTGCCTAAACAGTTTGCAGTGGTGAAGTGCGCCGCACATAAAAATGGGACGGACTATATTACTATGGGAAATCAGTATGCGGACGAAATAGCCCAATATTGTGCCAGAAATATCGTCTCGCTGAACAGAAGGAGAGAACAAGAGAATGTTTCATGTCCCTTGTTGTTTACTAACATTGTCGAAACATGGGATGAGGTAAGACAATTGCAGGAAGAAGCAAACGAGGAGGAGAAAGATAGTTGGATAAAAGCAGGTTGCAGACAAAGAGAGGAAGATGATGTTTGGGTTTATAGAGATGAAAGACCAGTTATGCCTGATAGCATGATTTCTAACATGGCACGGGTGTACCATGGACAAGCTCATATTGGTAGGGATGCCATGATCAGACTTTTCAGACAGACTTGGCACAACCCAAAATTCAGAGCTATAGCTGAGAGTCTTTGTCAAAGATGTCTTACATGCCAACAGATAAATCCAGGAAGGAAAACAGTTGTGAGTCTAGGAACAATAGGACGTGAAGGAGGTCCTTTTACTAGAATGCAACTAGATTTTATTGAAATGCCCCCGAGCAATAGACTGAAATATGTTCTTGTGGTCGTTTGTTTGTTTTCTCGTTGGGTGGAAGCCTATCCGACAAGAAGGAATGATGGAGTGACTGTAGCTAAGCTCCTACTAAGAGAATTCATTCTGAGATATGGTTTTCCAGTAACGATTGAAACAGATAGAGGAACACATTTCCAAAATGAACTGATCCAATTGATATGTGAAGCTCTTGACATACAACAGAAATTGCACTGTGCTTACAGACCAGAGGCTTCTGGAGTGGTAGAACAAGTAAATGGAACAATAAAGAATAGGTTAGGGAAAATGTGTCAAGCCACAGGCCTCAAATGGCCTGATGCCCTACCATTGGTATGATGACTATCAGAAGCATACCTGACCGAAAAACAGGTCTAAGTCCTCATGAAATAATCATGGGACGAGCAATGAGACAAGCACATGTACCTGTCAACAAACTGCTGACTATAACTGATGATCTCGTATTGGACTATTGCAAAGGATTGGCTGATGTGGTACATTCTGTGTTTCATCAGGTTGGACCGGATGCGACCACTCTTGAAAGAAAACCAGCTCATGATTTGAGTCCAGGAGACTGGGTCCGCATAAAAGTCCACAGAAGAAGAAACTGTTTGGTTCCTCGCTGGGATAAGCCACGTCAAGTGATCCTGGTGACAACAACTGCCGTTAAATGTGCAGGAGTGAAAAACTGGGTGCATGCCACTCACACTATCAGAGTTCCAGATCCTGAAGCTCGACCTGTAAGTCGACATCTGGAGATATCTGATACCAGCTCAGCATCCGAAGCAGAACCTGAGACAAGCAGAGTTCCGGATCTTGAAGCTCGACCTGAAAGTCGACATCTAGAAGAACAAGGTACAAGTTTGACAACTGAAGAAGAACCTGAAACAACCGAAGTTCCAGATATTGAAGCTCGACCTGTAAGTCGACATCTGGAAATATCAGATACCAGTTCAGCATCTGAAATAGACCAACCTGAATTTGATGAAAGACAAAGAGAGAAATAAGAACTGATATTATAAACGAAGAAACTGAACCAAGAGATAGTGATAGCGAACAACCAAGTACAAGTTATGGAAGAATTCCTCCAGAAATAGTTGAACTAACTGAGGAGACTTAGATTCAGATAGAGAGATAGAGGAAGAAGCGGAAGAAACCCGAGGAGTAGTAGGGACAGATCAACAATTAGAAGAAACACAGGGAAATTTAGATTCAGACAGAGAGATAAATAAAAATTCGGAAGACAATCGAGGAGGGATAGAATCAAACGTACCAACAGAGGAGATACAAGAAGGTTCAGAATCAGATAACGAAACAGAAATCATAAAGTTCAAGGTTAGAGGAAGTGAAGTAAGGTCTGAAACGGAATCAGAAGAAAGCGAAGAAGAAAGAAAGCAAAGACTAGGACCAAGAAAGAGAACTTGGAGAGCTGAACGAGAGGAAAAGGAAAGCAAATCAAAAAGGCCAAGAAAAGGAGATAATTGGCCCCACGAAGTTAAAAGACTGAGATATAAAATAATAAATTTGAACAGAAATAATGCGGAACAAGTAAATGAAATAACAAGTCAAAAGGGACAAGTGAAACAAAGTGGAAAACAATTACAGAAAACAAAAAGAGTGAAGAGACCAAATTTGAAACATAAGTCACCTGAGTGGCTATACATCGCATTGACCGACATTAAAGAAGAGAATAACACTCACGAGAGCCCAGACGAAAGCTGTAAACAATTGGGTGAAAGTGAAGGGCAACAAACCTGAAAAGATAAAGGAAGAAACCGGACTGGACACAAAAACCTAAATGAGACAAGAAAGAGTTCTGAAAGGAACTGAAGAAAGGACCAAGACCTGACAAAGAAAAAGGGTAGAGTGGCTGAGAAGTCATTCTGAGGTGTGGTGACACATTTTCTGTACAAATATATAAATAGCTAGGTAATAGTACAAAATGGTAGACACTGAGAATAGAAAATCTAGATGTGAGTTCTTACGTAGATGGTGTAGAATGTGTTTCTTTTGTACAGGATTGATAATGGCTATTTGGCTTATTTAACAATAATAATTCCATTGAGGTTAGTTGTAGAAGAAACATCTGTAGTAGGGAATAACACGAAAAAGGATAAAGGAGCTAACACACAAAACACTGCAGCATTAGTAGATAGTACTGATTTATATAAGGATAAGTCTATAACTGACTTCTCCAAGAATGTTTTCACGAAACTGTTGTATGAATATGTAGAGACAATGGATGTAAGGGATTGTTATGTCTGTATGCAATTACCTGCGTCTGTCGCAGAAGGTGTAACCTATCATCACCTTCCTTTGACATATGGGATAACTTGTAGTGTTCTAGCTAGTTTATTTTATAAAACAGGTAGATTAGAGTATTATTACACTGACATAAACACTGTTTTTGCGAAAATTCCTATAATTCCTGAACTAAATAAGGTGAAAGAAGCAAAAATGTTTGGTGAATTTTTCTTAGAAAATAAAGATTTAACATTAGAGTATGTAGTAAGACACAATCTTACCTGTGAATTAAAGAAAGAGGAAAAGGTCTTCTTGGAAATGGTAGAAAACAGAAGAGTTAAATTTCAAAGAAAGGTAATAGAAGAAAAGACAAAAACACCACTTTGGGCGTTTGAAGAGAAAAACCATGACAAAGGAGAGACAAATGCAGCTATGGTTTTGGATTGGTCTCAACAGGGAAAGTTGTGTATTAGTAGAAATAGGACTATATATGATAACTATTTCGTGGGTTCCAGTGAATGCAGAGATACATATAACATTTTAGGAGGATGGGGATTTAAAGGAGGAAAAGATCCAATATTTCCAGGGATCTATTATATTTGTGGAAATAGAGCTTATTATAGGTTGCCGGACCATTGGTATGGGTCATGTTATTTAGGCCTGGTCTTGACAAAAAAATTTCATGTGGAGGGAGGAGAAAAAGGAATGCACGAGATGGATGAAACATTAACATGTAGAAGAAGAGAAAGTTTTTCAGAAATAGTAGGTGACATTTTTGGAGCATTGATACCAGCAGTGGGTATATCTTTGAATGCATTTAAGATTCGAAAATTGTCCACAGTAGTAGATCGTTTATCAACGAATACTGCTGGAGGGTTTTTGATGATAAATACCGAAATAGTTGCCATGAGAGCTATGGTAATGCAAAATCGACTTGCCCTTCACATTCTTTTAGCAAAAGAGGGTGGAGTCTGTGGAATGCTGAAAGTCCAACATTGTTGCACTTACATTCCAGATAAAAGTGAGAATATACAGAAGAATATAAAGAATATTACTGATTTGCACAAAGAAATTGCTCCACTGGAGGTTGAAGGTGCCTGGGAGAAACTTGGTAAGAGTTTTTCCTCAATACAGAAATGGTTCACAGAAATAGGTGGTTCCCTTATTGTCAAGATACTAATATCAGTAACAGTGGTAATAATGGCAATGTGGTCAGCAAAGTTAGCATATGTGTGTATTAAAAGGAGAAAAACACAAAATAGAATAAAAAGAGAAAATGAGAAAAATAAAGAAAGAGAACGAGAAATGGGAGAGATAGAACTGGAAGAATTGAAAGAGAACATATACAAAAGGTCTAAAAGACAAGATGAGGAAGACACTGTTGTGTGAACTAACAAAAGCAAGTGGACAAGAAACATTTATTTGATAAATTGTATAACAAGGTTTTTGTGGTGATATTAAAAATCACCAAAGGAGGGAGTTGATGGAGCAAGGTAAATGAAATAAATTTGGAACTCCCTTGATAAGAATAATAAATTAATGGTACTAATTGTTTGATGAATTAACCAACAAATGCACCTTTAATAAACATTTACATAAACGGTAACTGCTATTTTGTGCAAAATCTAATTTATTTACAATTGTGAAGTAAAATAATATTAATATTGTGATTTGCGCACTAATTAGGGTAAAATCGCATGATTTATGCTATGTAGTAAAATTGTGTTGTGGCAAAGAATGTGGATGGTAAGTAAAATGGCTTTAAATGTCGCTTCTACTAGGTAACATCTAAAACGGGTTCTTAGAATGACGGGTGGTAAACAGAAAGGCTTATATTCTTTGTTTTAATTATGATTGTGTTTGTTTTATGATAGTTCACTCGGGCCTGTTAGGCCATGCTGCAAAAATGGCTGCCGAAACAGATGAGGTCATACAAGAAATCAAAGATGGCCTCTAAGCGAAAGAAATAATGGAGCTGAACCACGTGGGTACGGCCTATACACAGAGTGAGAAATGTCAAGGTCACCTTGACCTATTATGAGGAGAGTGCCAAGAAAGACTCAGCACGTATCCGTGAGAAAGGGAAAAAGAAAGAATTGAGAAACAATGGACTGACCAAATTGTGACCATCAGAGTCGCAACATTATGAATAGTCAATTTGGACTGCTTTTACCCAACGGACATGGGAAACAGTGAACTCTTAACCATCCCCGAAACCAGTTTGAACAAGGAAGGCGATGAGGTGATCTTCGCCACCCCTCAAATGGACCAATTAGCGTGATTCCTGCCCCCAAACATTGCAACTTTTTGTGTAGTAAGCTAGAAGTAGGGTATAAGAGGGACTGCTCTTATGTGGGAAGGGCTGCTATTATTGCGAATGCCGATGCCGACGTTAATGCTGATGTTAATGCGGATGCTGTCATTGACTTCGAACTTGACTGGGGAAGGAACGAGACCGTTGCGGGAAATCTATACGGGAGGTCCCGTCGAGGAGGCCATTTAGTGGGGCAGTCAGTCAGTTTGGGAGTCTATTCTGTGATCTACGGTTTATCTTCTTTTTGATGAACCAATCCTATCTGCATCTAAATAGGTAATGCATAAATTTAACCTCTTTACACAATTGATTATATAAATGTCATGAATGTATTATGGTGATTAATAAACTAAGAATCTCATTCGTGCAAGCTTGAATTTAGATAAAACTTCATTCTGAATTAACTATGAGTCTGTGGTTCTTTAGTTTCATTAATAAGAATGACATTTAACAGGGTTTAATTGATTGAGCTGGTCTTAATCACCATCAACTTATTCTACTAGTTGGTCCATCGACCAAAGAGCGGAGTACCTTGATGTTTTGAAACCGACAGGATTTAAAGCGAAGAATGTATATGATGTCTAAGGTAATAATCTGTCAAATTTAACAAGGTATCCCGTTCCTCCAGCAACTCATTTCTTCTCCTTGGTGTGTGTGTGATCCAGGGAACGAACGACTGAGTGTATGATATGTGGTGTTATGGGCCCCACCGACATATGGTATAGTTGATGTGAATGAATTCACCTGGATTCATATCTAAAGGAGAAATTTATATTAGCCGCGCTGGATCAGACCCAAGCCCCCCAAAAAGTGAGCGGAGGGGCAGTGTAGTGATGTCAGTTTTCTGCTGACCTTCCCGCTCAGTCACAATCTCCCCACATGCTTGTTAGAAATGACTGATGCATTGAATTTGGGGATACGAGGATTAAGGTTCTGGTGCCTGACTAGAAAATAAAAGGGGCCAAGTGCGCCTCTCTTATACTTACCCTGGTGACATATTCAGTGACTTTCCGGACCTTCAGACAGATGATGTTGGCCTTCCCAACACCTAATTTGGCCAGGGCACAAAAACATAAATACATCAGCACTGCGGAAGTACCCCATAACGACCCAGTTAAGGACTGTAAGACTTAAATAAACCCACTATTTGTAACATTGGACTTTTATCTTTCGTCCTTTTTTACTAAGAATCTAGTCTCTCACACATTTAAGCTGTGTTGAGGGAAGGGAAACGGCTGACTATGCATTGTTACAAAACAAAAAATGTCTGTTACCAGTTAGTCAATTATCTCAGTTGGGTGAACCGTCTGATGCTGAAATGGCAATACATCCCCTGACAGAGGCAAGTCGGAAAGCATAAGAACAATATTTGTAAAAAATGGAAGGTCACAGTTTCTTATCCTTTCGATCTGACTCAGTCCTTCCCCGGTTTAGAGTTGACAAATAATGAATCCTATTGAGGTGTATGCCAGTAATGTGAGAAATTTGCATGACTATGAAGTTACTTTCCCACACCAGTAGGCTCAAGTCCCCTGTATATACTTTTGTTTTTTTATTGCTCTTGTAATACTTATTTACCTAATCAAATGAAAATGTGTAAATATGCACATTTGTCAAAAAAAGGTTTGATTTTGTTATTGTGTTTCTCTAGAAATGTTATTTAAAACCAAAGAAAATTTTGCACTGTGCCAGCACGTTAAATAAATACTACCCTTGTACAATGTGAGGCCATCTTACTATATGCTTGAACACTTTGGACCTCATCACAAGTAACCGGTGCAGGGATGTTAATTCCGCGCTTCAAGAGCTAATGATACCAGGATCCTGCTAACTCTGAAGGTATAGAATTATTAATGACTCCAGGTTGAAGCCTGAGTAGTGAGGAATTACTGGGGAAATGGTACTTCTGTGTTTGATTCCCTAGTAATTCCTAATTCTCCTTCTCAGTATCCCCCAGCTTGAAGCAGCCAACATCTCCAGTAGACAGATCACAACGTCTCCAGGGACTTTGTAATAGCCAATGGAAATTCCAGATGTGCTCAGTAACTTTTATCGGCCCCATCAGGAATACTGGGACTCTTCAGTGCTTCAAGTGGAAATTTAAAAGTGTAGATACTCACTATCCCAGAGTACCCATTTGCTTCTGGGATGTGACAGCACTCGCCCACTAAAAGTACGGCCTTCTGCTGAAAAGTACGGGCACCTCTCCCTTTTGAATTAAAGTAGTGCAGGGACTCGGTACTCTACAGTACCTTCACTTAAAATGAGGCCCTTAGCAGATACTTTGTAGTACTCAGGACTGGAATTGAATCAAAACCCGTACTGAACTAGCACATCTGTGTCACCAGGACATAACATGCCCATTCCCGGACTTTTCTATTAAATAAATCACTATAAAGGCAGGAGAAAGATCCACACTTTTTTGGGATATATATATAAGAGAGATAGTATCTGAGGGCCTCAGAAACATAGCAGTAAAAAGATATAAGACATGTCGCCAGGATCCCAGAGGCAACATGACCAGAGAGAACTGTTCTGCTTTAAAGGAACTACAAGGAGATTCAGATATAATTATAAAAGCTTCTGATGAAGGAGGTAATTTTGTAATTATGGATAAAATAAAATATGTACAAGAAGCAAAGAGACAACTGAATAATCGGGATCACTATGTAAAATTGACAAAAGATCCAACAAATCAAGTGATGTTGATCTTTCATGAAAAATTGAAGACTTGACATGATCATGAGCTATGAGCTCTTAGATGATGAAGAATACTACTATCTAAGCCGAAAGTACATAAGACTATCAATAACCCTCCAGGTCGTCCAATTGTGAGTTCCTGTGAATCTTTATTAGAGAATACCTTGAGATTTGTCAATCTATTTTTATATCTGTATGTTTCAAGTCTCCCGTCTTATATAAGAGACTCTATGGCTTTTTAAACAGAATTAATGGCATTCCTTGGAAAAAAGAATAGATCATGGCAATAGTAGATGTTGCATCATTATACACATCTATAAAACATCAAGATGGTCTACAAGCGAGCAGACATTATTTGAGATCAAGATCATTAGGCCTGATGGAGCACTCAGAAATTCTTTTAGAAATCATGAAAATCTGTCTTAAAAATAATATTTTTATATTTGATGGAAAATATTATATCCAAAAACAAGGAACGGCTATGGGTACCTCATTTGCCCCAACATACGCAAACCTAGCCATGGGTTTTTGGGAATCTGAGACAATTTGGACAGGAACAAATGTGGAGAAATTGAAAAAAAGTTGTCCTATGGCTGCTATTCATCGATGAGCTCTTTTTATTCTGGGAGGGTGAACTAGATGAACTGGACTCATTTTTAGAATCCTTGAATAACAACCCTCAAGAAGTGAAATGTACCTATGAAATCAGTCCTAGCAGAATTTAAAAAGTTTGGACATTGATCTGTATATTGAAAATGATAAAATCTGCCCGAAAGTCTTTAGAAAGTACACAAGTGGAAATAGTATTCTCTTTGCAAATAGTGCACACCCGGATGCTTTGAAATGGAGTGTGCCTTATGGACAATTCTTAAGGGTGAAGAGAAATTGCTCAGAGGATAAAGACTTTGAGGAACAAGTACAAGAGATGTCACAGAGGTTCAGAAGAGGTGGCTACCCTATTACAGTTCTAAAAGATGCACTGAAAAGAGCGAGAAAAAATGATAGGCAAGATCTTCTAACACCAAAAAAAAGCCTCAATTGATAACTTGAGAACAAGATATACCATGTATTTTAATAACTCAGATAAAGAGCGAAAGCATTAATCAAAGCAAATTGGAAGATTTTGGAAAAGGATGAAGATCTTAAAATACACCTTCTGAACCACCCCACTATAACATATAGAAAGATGTTATCACTGGGGGACATTTTAGTTCAACATTTTATGACCAAAAGAGAAGCTCAGCAAACTGGTTACCCCCTAAGAAATCGGGTTTTTACAAGTGCAAAACGTGCAAAGTATGTAAATGTGGGGACAACAGAACTATTTTCTTTCTCTTGTATGGACGAACTAAAGAGATAAAGGAAGACCCACATTGTGAGAGCACACATATGGTATACGTTTCGGAATGTGTCTGTGGACAAAAGTACATTGGAAACACAATTAATAAATTGAAGCTTCGGATACTGCAGCATATACAAGCGATAACCAACAAAGATTTTACAAATGTGATTGTGAAACACATTTGGGAAGAACACAATGCCAATGTAAGCAAGCTGTGTTTCTTTGGTATCCAACATATTCCTTTAAATCCTAGAGGAGAAAATTAGCAGAATCTAGATGGATTATAATGATTGGAACAGAAAATCCATGGGGCTTGAATGCGGTTGCAGAACTTTATGCCCATTTATGCCAATATGTAAAATCTTTTTGAAACAAGTCATCGATGAAAAACTAGATTGTGTTAATTTGGATATGTAGGAGAATTTCTCTATGATTTGCTTGACATGTTATCTTTCATGAATTCCAAAACATCTAGATTTTAATACCCCTTTTTCTTTAGTTTTAACGATTCTAGACACTTCGAAGTACACAAACAAACATTTTAGAAGAAGGCTCTTTTAGTGATATTGAATATTTTTTACATAATGTTTTATTGAGTAAATTAATATTTAATATTTATTGGTTATCAGTATTTGCACAAACTGAAGAACAAAATGTTTCTCTAGAATAAAGTGGGAATGGTTAAGATTTGAGGTTCAGATAGAAAGGGATGTGTTTGTTTTTGATATATAGGAAGATCGGGTAAGGTGGAAGTGACAGAAAGAATAAAAATTACACAGTAAGTGGAATGTTTACAAACCAGTCATTGTTTACATAAAGTGCACAAGGAGCCGAATGTTTACAAACCAGTCATTGTTTACAGAAAAATATTTTTGCACTTTAGCCTAGAGACATAAAGCCCTTGAAATCTGCGAGTGTGTGAAGATAAAGAAAGAAGCTTATATAGTTAGCACGTTGCACTTTTGTCATGCATAAATTATTGAATAGGATTTACTTTTGATAGCAAAGGAGTAAAAATTGAAAAATTGAAAAAATCATAAATTGGAAAAGGTGGAACATTGTGATATTCTGGAAGGTATCTTGTGAAAACGAGAGTGGCAATTTGGTCCTCATTTCATATTTTAGTTGCAAGATTAAAAGCAGGGATTGGCAAATAAGAAAAGTGGAAGTCAAGGAATGCATCACTGTACATCTTAATGAATTATGTGATTAGGTTTGGTACTTTACCGAAAACAGCACTATAAGTGATATAAGACTATAATGTTATACATTGAAATTAGAATAGATAGAAACAGTGGATACATTGTATAAATTATGTATAAAATGCAGTAGTCTTTGAGTACTTTACTCACTGCACGTTTGGAGATCTTATGACTATAGCAGTATGCCATGTACTTCTAAATTTGACATTCCTCTTCCCTTATCGCTTAAGTTTGGTTTTAAAAAAAATCCTTTTTCTAAAAATCCTGTTCAAAGTCCTGTTTAAGAAAATCCTGCTTAAAAATATCTTGACTTAAAAAATCTTGCTCAAATATTTAAAATAAGAGAGACCAAGTGACCAATGTATATGGTTGAATTCCTGACAGTTGGAATACGAATTTTAATGTGGTGTTGGTAATTGATGGTTTCTCCTTTAAAAAAGGCACTCTGTGCACTTGACTTTATGGCCCAGTTGAAGGCTATGGCCAAAACGCATAGGCTATGTGAAGCTGTTAGACGAACTGTTCTTGGAGCGCAGTTATTGAATAAAATGGATTGAAATACGACTGGATTGTGCCGCGTGCTGCTTGAACTGATTACTGAGGAGTAAAAGGCCAGTTCAGTAATGCAGACTCAACAATGATATATGTATGCGTATATATATATATATATATATATATATATATATATATGAAAGCTCCTCCGTTTCTCCGTTACACAGAACAGAAGCCAGCACTCACGGGGAAATGTTGCAAAAATCTTTATTGCTGTATGTTTGTTGCTTACAGCAATAAAGATTTTTGCAACATTTCCCCGTGAGTGCTGGCTTCTGTTCTGTGTAACGGAGAAACGGAGGAGCTTTCATGTAATCGCGGTGCACTTCCGCTGACGCCAGCACCCGTCTGCGAGTGCTTCCTGGCTAAGTGCAGTGGAGCAATAATATATATATATATATATATAAAATGTGCAAAAGAGTTGCCTCTAGGTGGGATGCACTCCCAGGTGGAAATTACACCAAAGCAAGGGCACACGCCATGAACAAAGTCCTTTTCTGGTTTCCTGCCAGACGCATTTCGGGCCAACGCCCTCTTCAGTGGCAGACCATGTAACGTGACAGCGTGCGGCAGCCACCAGTAAATCCCCGTAATAATTATGCTCAGGTGAACCACCTGAAGCAATGCTTCCTGGGACTGGTGGTTCAGTAAAACCCAAGTGGGTCACCGCTGTCACTCACATTCAAAAATGTCTTTAAAAGGATTGCCGATGTTCGCGCCGGCACCCCTGCATATAACAGGCACCTCCTGTTCTACAGCCAGCTGCCCCAATAAAGCAGCCACGGACCCGCAAGTGTTTCACGGCGGTGCAATCCCACGACCAGGCAGGCCACTTTACAAAATGCAAAAAGAGTTGCCTCTATGTGGGATGCACTCCCAGGTGGAAATTACGCCAAAGCAAGGGCACACGCCATGAACAAAGTCCTTTTCTGGTTTCCTGCCAGACGCGTTTGAGCCAACGCCCTCTTCAGTGGCAGACCATGTGACATGACGGCGTGCGGCAGCCACCAGTAAATCCCCGTAATAATTATGCTCAGGTGAACCACCTGAAGCAATGCTTCCTGGGACTGGATTTACTGGTGGTTGCCGCACGCCGGCACATCACATGGTCTGCCACTGAAGAGCGTTGGCCAGATGCGTCTGGCAGAAAACCAGAAAGGACTTTGTTCATGTCGTGTGCCCTTGCTGGCGTAATTTCCACCTGGAAGTGCATCCCACCTAGAGGCAACTCTTTGTATTTTGTACAGCGGCCTGCCTGGTCGCTGGATTGCACCACTGCGAAACGCTTGCGGGTCCGCGGCTGCTTTATTGGGGCAGCTAACTGTGGAACAGGAGGTGCCTGTTCTATGCAGGGTGCCAGCGCTAACTATCGGCAATCCTTTAGAGACATTTTTGAATGTGAGTGCCGCGGCGACCCACTTGGGATTTACTGAACCACCAGTCCCAGGAAGCATTGCTTCAGGTGGTTCACCTGAGCATAATTATTACGGGATTTACTGGTGGTTGCCGCACGCCGGCACGTCACATGGTCTGCCACTGAAGAGGCGTTGGCCAAACGCGTCTGGCAGAAAACCAGAAAAGGACTTTGTTCATGTCGTGTGCCCTTGCTTTGGCGTAATTTCCATCTGGGAGTGCATTCCACCTAGAGGCAACTCTTTTTGTATTTTGTACAGCGGCCTGCCTGGTCGCGGGATTGCACCACCGCAAAACACTTGCGGGTCCGCGGCTGCTTTATTGGGGCAGCTAACTGTGGAACAGGAGGTGCCTGTTATATGCAGGGGTGCCGGCGCGAACATCGGCAATCCTTTTAAAGACAGTTTTGAATGTCTGCCCTCCGCTCCCTGGTATTCACAAGAACTCAGGGAAAGAAAACTGATTTGTAAACACTTGGAGAGAAGATGGAGAACAGAGTATAAGGATACTGATAAGGAGGAGTATAAACGGGGTCTTGCCATATACAAACAGCAGACTCACCAGGCAAAGCTTTTATTTTTTTCCATGAAGATTAACAGAGCAAACAATTCAGCTAGGGAACTATTTAATACAGTTACTAGCCTGGCCAACCCAGTGGCGAGTACATCTATGCCTAGTCAAGATCTGTGCGAAAAATTGGCCAGTTTCTTCTATGAGAAAGTGGATGCTATTTTCTCCACTTTCTTTAATGTTACCCCTAAGAATACGGCGGGCCTAATGGCTGACCCATATCTGGAAAAGAAAGTGCTACTGGACAAATTTGCCCAGCTTACAGTTTCAGAAACTAGTCATCTTATTATGCAGGTGAAATCTGGGTCCCCTTTGGACCCTTGCCCGATAGCGATAGTAAAGTTAGCGGCAGAGCCAGTCTCTCAAGTTTTGACACCCATTTTTAATTTGATGTACTCAGAGGGACACTTTCCGTTAGACTGGAAAAAAACCTCTATTCTCCCCCTTCTGAAGAAACCGAATCTTGATACAAAAGACCCTAACAATTTTAGACCAATATCCAGACTTCCGGTACCGGCTAAAATCATCGAGAGAAATTTAAATTCGCAACTCAGTCAATTTCTCGAATCTACACAAGCATTGGACCAAACTCAGTACGGTTTTCGAGGGGGCCATAGCACCGAAGCTGCCCTCTTGAAATCTACTGAAGAGATACGGACCATTATAGATCAAGGTGGCAAGGCTGCTCTGATCTTGTTAGATCTCTCTGCAGCATTTGACACGGTCCATCACGATTTGATGATGGACCGGCTGCAGGAGATTGGGGTACAGGGTTCGGCCTGGAGACTCCTAAGATCATTCTTGTCAAACCGGAGTCAGCGGGAAATGTTGGGGGAATTTGTTTCCAAACCTTTTTCACTACCATGTGGGGTCCCGCAAGGCTCCTCACTGAGTCCGACACTATTTAATATATATGTGTCCTCTTTGGCGCCCATTATTCAGTCATTTGGGTTTAGTCTAACTACTTATGCGGACGATACTCAAATTGTGGTGTCTCTTCTACCAGCTGAGTCAAAGAGCACGGCAGTTCGTTTTAAAGAGTGCATGAATGCCGTAGGGATCTGGATGGCCCAAAACTGCCTTAAGCTAAACTCCAGTAAGACGGAGGTGGTATGCTTTGGGAATGATCCTAATTTTTGGACTCCAGATTGGTGGCCAGTCTCCCTGGGCCCCCTTCCTGCACCCAATAGAAAGGTTAAAATCCTAGGTGTGTGGGTCGATCAGAAGCTCAATTTTAAAGACCAGGTTAACTCGGTGGTCTCTGCTATGTCTTTTGCTCTGAGGTCATGCAAGAAAATTCTGCCACTGTTACCTACAGAATGTCGGAAAACAGTTATCACAGCTCTCACTATGTCGAGACTGGATTACTGTAACAGTTTGTACTTCAATATTCAGGAAGGCTCACTGCAAAAGTTGCAACTCCTTCAGAATGCGGCTGCTAGACTGGTGTCGGGCATCCCAAAATACGCTTCAATAGCGAAAGAAATTCGGAAATTGCACTGGTTGCCAGTGAGGAAGCGTACTATGTTCAAGGCAATGTGTCTGGTTCACAAGGCATTCTATGGAGCCGGGCCGGCCTATTTAAAAGAGCGGCTGTATTGGTATACGCCAAACAGACTATTGCGCTCATCTGATGCCAAACTGGTTTATGTGCCATTTGTAAAAAAGGCCACCTGGGGTGGAAAAAGCTTTGTAGCTAATGCAGCCAAAGCGTGGAATAAGCTTCCCCTTTATCTTAGAGGTACGTCGAGCCTTTTGGCCTTTCGAAAAGCTTTAAAAACCTGGCTATTCACTGATTAGATTGACACTGGTTCGATCCTCGGGTAAGATTTCACATAGCGCCAGGACACCTACGGGTAACAGTAGCGCTCTACAAATGTTATAATAATAATAATAATAATAATAATGTGAGTGCCGGCGGCGACCCACTTGGGTTTTACTGAACCACCAGTCCCAGGAAGCATTGCTTCAGGTGGTTCACCTGAGCATAATTATTACGGGGATTTACTGGTGGTTGCCGCACGCCGGCACGTCACATGGTCTGCCACTGAAGAGGGCGTTGGCCCGAAACGCGTCTGGCAGAAAACCAGAAAAGGACTTTGTTCATGTCGTGTGCCCTTGCTTTGGCGTAATTTCCACCTGGGAGTGCATCCCACCTAGAGGCAACTCTTTTTGTATATTATATATATATATATATATATATATATATATATATATATATATATATATATATATATATATGTATATATATATATATATATATATATTCCACTCGAAAACTGGATACTGGATATAACAGATTCACGAGCCCACACGATAAGGTATAGTTGATTTATTTTTGCTTGGACAAAAGAGAACGCGTTTCGATTACGTCTGTAGTCTTGATCACCTGACCCCATTCCGGGTCATGTCCATTTTGTAAGTTGTCATCGTGGTCAGACATACCACGTGACCAATGTTCCCTCTAATTTTTTTCCCCTGTGTGCGGAAGTTCAAGATCTCTGTGCACTGTAACCAAGTCTATGTGCACCAAACAACTGATCACACATTTGAGTGGTTCACTCAGAAATAAAAATCTGTGGCGATCACCACTCCAAATCTTTGGTCACGAGTGCGAAACAGGTGCATTACACACACATTTAGTGCTATTTTAGACAGTTTTGCAATGTAGATACACACCCTCGTGACATGAATTGCTTACTCCTGTAGCACCTACAGTACAGGTTTAGAAAAGGACAGGACACAGAAGGTGCTACCATTACAAGTATTTACTGAACAGCAGGGTTAATGCAAGCAGTCAGAAGAAAGAGGCAGTTATTATTGATCTTTAACTGGGATCCAGGGTGGACCAAGTGAAATATGCTAAAACATTTCCCAGTGTAATTCGCCAGCTCTGGAACACATAGAGCAGGGACCACAGAATGTCTGCTTTCGGTTCTGAGCAGGAATCTGCAGGCAGTGAAGGGGCTTTCTTATTTACAATTTAAGTTAGCCCAAAACAAAATCTTCATTTAAAGGGCCAACAGCCCTACTTTTGTTGAAGAATGATCCTGGCTAGAAGCCACCTGGAGCCTAATACCTAGATTCCAATACAATGGAGGCTAAACAAAAGCACACAAGTATCACTTTACAAGTAAAGTACTTAAAAGAAATATTTGAGGCAGGTTTTTGACTTTGTTTACCCTTCCTATATAAGCTACATACTTGTACTCTAAGGAGGTATATGTTAAGAGTGCATATCCGGGAGAAACAGAAAGTATGGATTTAAAATGTAATGGTGCTGGGGCTGTCTGTATTTATAAAAATGTATTACTACGCATAGGAATCCTTTTTAACAGCATTATATGACAAATTGAGAAAGAAAAAAATAAGCTTCCCGACCGAATCGGTTAGGAAATGGTGTCCGACCCACTCGGATTGGGAAAGTCCGACCGGCGGAGTAGGATGCATCCGGATGCTTCCAGATACGATTTGGTTGAACTCCCATTGACTTCAATGGGAACATTTGTTCCTAACCGCATCAGAATTGGGCCCTCGGTCGGGAAGACACGTTCCCGATCCGATTTGGAAGGAGCAAATGCCGTTAGGAGGCCTTCCTAACCGCATCAGAATCAGGCCCTCGGTCGGGAAGCTTTTCCAACCCGCATCAGAATCGGGCCCTAAGTGATTTGCCCTAGAGTCAGTATTTTGAAAATGCACAGCTTCGAAATATTTTTCCTTGGGGTTAACACTGCCTCTCTTCCCCCTGAGTCTCAATGAGAGAGCAGGGAAAGTTGAGCGTGCAGAGCGCAGTTTGGGTTAGATATACTATAATACAATTCTTTCAATAGGATCAACCAATCCTGGGCTTACACTTCTGAATGCCCTCAAATTAGAGCGTGATCACGGCCTCTCACCCAGAGCCATTATGTTAAATGCAGAATCGCAGGCTGCAACTCACTGAATATTGTGACACCATTTCAAAAGCTTTTCTGGGGGCCGAACAAAAAAAAATATTTTCTGATTGCTTGGATTGGAACCCAGCTCCTCCGTTCCAAAATCGGCAGCCCTGCCATCACACCACACTGCCTCTGCAATACGTTACCGGCTCCTGACATTAACAGAGGAAGCAGCAAGTTTACAAGCTTTGAGATTTGTAACCTGCAGCATACCCAGCGTACCTGTCGTAGAATAGCTGCTCTTCTGTCTGGCCTTTCAAAAGCGCCGCCGCTGCTCCTCGCACTCTGCCCCGAAAGTGACAGTTTTTAGACGCTCATCTGCATATGTTTACGTATGTGGTTGAGGATGGACTCTTGGTGTTGTGCGCGCTTTGAAAGTGTATGTGCGCGCTTTAGGAAGGCCTTGTGTGCGCACGCGCATCCGCACATGTTAGAGGGAACTTTGCACGTGACAACGACATTAGTATAGACATAAAAGACATTTGTACATAAACAGTGAAACAAAAACAATAATTGCAACAGTAACTTGTGTAAATTGTGGGCCGTGTATTGTGAGGCTTCTTTTGCTCTGCCCCTTAATGATGCCTTTCTGCACTATTCAGTGGATGATTATGTAAGGGTTTCTGAATTTTCTAATGGTTGTTAGTAAATGATAATGTTCACGTATTGTTGCATGGCATGTTTCTGTCAGTAATTGTTGTCATGGAATAGTACCAGTATGGGACAACCCTCATAGTGTTGTCAAGGTTTTACTGCGCGGGTGTAGGGCGGTAATGGTATAGTACCATTTGTCATTCTCTAAGTGGCCTGACATTTCTCAAGTGTAATCATGTATTTTGTTGACTACAAAGTTTGAAGGATGTCAGGCTGTCCATCCACTCAAGGTGCGCATAACTTTATCGTGGGTGAGTTCGTCCAATGCAAGCCACCGGCGTGGTCTCCCTACAATAAAATGTAAAATTGAAGAGCCATTAGTCCCAAGATACGATTACTAGAACTCCCTAATTAAAGTCCATAAATACAATCTGAAACATGTTATTGCAGAATCTTAAAGAATGACAATCCCACTAGTATAGATTTTTCACTTAATGACCCACATTCAATACATCCTAAACATTTGCTGTCCCGTGTTTATACAGTGATACATGTGATTAAAACAATGAAATAAGGCTACATGGGGAAGGGAAGGGAAATGGAATGGGGGAATGAGGGTGCGTGAGGTCAGTCTACAGTAATCCATTACATTGATTTACAGATGAGAATGCATCTCCTCATCTATGTTCATCCCTCCCGAGAATTTGCTCCCAGCTTGTATGATGAAGCGTGACTCCAATCTGCGTAGGGCTCCCACTCTATTGCCACCTCTGGGGTTAAGGTTCACAGAATCTAGACCAAAGTACCTTGCCTTTGTCCAATCCCCATTGTGTTTTTCTGCGAAGTGTCTGGCTGTATTGTAGCTATGATCTTTGTTGGTTATGGCTCTCCAGTGCTCAAGAATCCGTTTCTTCACCGGAAAGGTAGTAGAGCCAATATACCAAAGGCCACAAGGGCACACTATAGCGTAGACAACAAACTCAGTCAGGCAAGTGATTAACCTGGGGATCTTCCACGTGATTTTAACTCTCTCCTAGGTGGTTTCTGTCACGTTGCTACTATATGTACAGGCTTTACAGTTTCCGCATTTGCGGAATCCTTTGGCCTGTTTCAGCCAATTTCGTTCTTTGGGTTGTAAGTGGCTATGGACAAGCATGTCCTTAAGGGAGGTGCTCCTCCTGTAGGACATAGATGGATTAGGTCCAATCTTGTTTCTTAGTATGGGGTCCTGTCTCAGGATTCCCCATCTGTGTTTTAAGATCTTCCTTAGTTGCTCAGCGTGGATACTGTATCTTGTGATGTATCTAACTGGTTCTGATGTGTCCTGTTTATTGGTCTCAGTGCTGCTCGTACGGAGCACAGCTTTATCACTGGGGAGATCCCTCACCCTTTTCTCAGCTAGTTTAAGTGCTTTTGCAGGGTAGCCTCTCTCCCTAAATCTCACCTTCATGGCCTCTTTTGTTTGTTCATATGCAGCAGTAGTGCTGCAATTTCTCTTGGCCCTTAGGAACTCACTAAAGGGTATACCCCATCTGAAGTTGGGAGGATGACTGCTGGCCGCATGCAAGATAGAATTTCCTGCTGTTTTCTTTCTGAAAAGATTTGTGCATATTTTTCCTTTTTCGATGATGAATTTCAGGTCTAGGAAGTCAATACTTTCCCTGCTGTAATGTCTTGTAAATTTTAGATTGACATTATTGGAATTCAGGAGGTCAATAAACAGATTCAGATCGACTTCGCTTCCTTCCCACACAAAAAAGACATCGTCTATATAACGTAGCCACTTTGAAACATTGTAGATCCACTTCTCAGTCTGGTCGTTCCAGAGCACCTGCTTCTCCCACCAGCCAAATATATATATATATATATTACCTACTGGCGGTTGCCAGTAGGTAGTTATAGTTAGGACCTCGTTTCTATTCAAAAAGCGTTTTTTCTTTTGCAAATATCTTTGGCGCCGTTTGAAGAATCTTCGCAAAATTCCAAAACTAATGGTTCACTCAGGTCAGCTCCTGTCTTGAAAGTTTCAGGGTGATTCTTCAAGTGGGGGCAGAGACAAAAGGGGGGTCACAAAACGCGTTTTCTCCATGTTAATTTCCATAGGAACTTTAGACACGACTACAGCCCGAACTGCTGAATGGAATTACACCAAATTTGGCAAAAAGGTAGCTCTTGGTTCTGAAAGCGACCTTTTTTTAAATGGTGTAAATCCGTTCAGTAGTTCCTGAGAGATTCAAAAATAAAAAATATCGATATCTGGTGGCCGAGGAGGATTCGCGAACCCTCTCGAGCACGAGCTTCATTCTGATTGGCTGCCAACACTCGAAACCAAAATGTGTTGGCAGCCATTTTGTGACTCGGTTGAACCGAGTCACAAGGAAAAAGGTAAAGAAATGTTATAAATAAAGGAAAGGGGGCAGGGTAGAAACACCCTGACCCCTAGGCCTGGTCAGGGGGTCCCACAGGGACCCCCAGAGCCAAAGAAAGCATTTAAAAAATTGGCAGAAGTTGCACTGGGTGCGCGAATCTCGCCGAGAAAATGTAAAAAAAACGAAGCGCGGTCTCCTGTGCTTTGTTTTAATGAGCCCCCGGGTGGGCCAGGTCCCAGGGACATTTCTGAATATTTATGCGGGGGCCCTGTGGAGGCCCCCGCAGCCCCGGGGACCACCACTTTCCCGGGGTGATAATTATTGAAATTTGGGGGACTCGCGGCCCCCCTGCAGCCCTGGGGGCCGCTACCTCCCCGGGGGTTTATTATTATTATTTTTTTTTAAAGCGTGGGGGGGGCTTTTGCCCCCCTCATGCAGCCCCGGGGACTGCCACCTCCCCGGGGCTTTAATTTATATATGCGGGGGTGAAGGGGCACGTGGCCCCCCGCAGCTCCGGGGACCGCCACCTCCCCGGGGCTGTGTCAAAAATATAGTGTGGGGGGTCGAGCCCCCCCACATACCCCGGGGAGCACCACCTCCCCGGGGCACTGATTATGGTAATACAGGGGTTGCGGACCCCCGGCCCGGGGACCACCACCTCCCCGGGGCTCTGTTTACGTTGGGAGGGGGGCCGTGCGGCCCCCCTACTGGAGCCGTAGGTGGCCCTGTGGGGGCCCAGGGCTGGCTCCGGCAATGTCCCGGGGTGCTCACCCCCGGGACATTGCAGCTTGCAATGACAGGACGGGAGCAGGGCTCCCGCCCTGTCATTGCAAACTATGCTTCGCTTCATGGAAGCGAGAGCAGAAAACCTGCTCTCGCTTCCATGAAGCGAAACAAATTGCTTTTGGACAAGGGGAGCTGCATGTCAGAAGCTCCCCTTGTCCAAAAGCAATGCTGGCTCCCGCAGGAGGCGGGTAGCCGGCTGGGACCGCGGGGGCATTGGAGCTCCCCCCGCTGTCCCCAACATGAGGCCAGGCCCTGGGGGATGGGGTCTCTGGGGCCAAAAGTGGCCCAGGGAAGGGGGGCCACATGGCACCCCTCCCATATTTTTGTAAAAAAAAACAGAGTCTAAACCCCGGGGGATGGGGTCCCCGGGCCAAAAATGGCCTCATGACGGGGGCCATTCGATCCCCCTCCTTTTAATTTTTATAATGAATTTATTTAAAAATAGATGGCCATGCCCCAGGGGATGGGGTCCCCGGGGCTGAAAGTGGCCAAGGGAAGGGGGGGCCACGCGGCCCTCCTTCCCTAATATTGTTTTTTTTTTTAAAAAGAGGTAATGCCCTGGGGAATGGGGTCCCTGGAGCAAATACCGAATAATGGAAGTGGGACTTTTTTTCCTTTCGAGTTTGGAGTCACGACCCCAACGCGATTCTCAGCGCGGCTCCCCCCGTGTGACGTTGCGTCGGATTTGCGGATCCTCCTCAAATAAATAATTTTTGACTATATAATTTAGATGGTAGTGTTGCATTTGTGAAGTTGTTTTAAAAAGGGAGTGTGATTGAAGTTAATGATAATATTAAAATTGATAGAGTTAGTAAAAATATATAAAATTAAAAATTAATAGTTAAACTTGTAAAGTGTATTGTGTTGTAGTACATTGAATTCATGCTTTTGCAGATTCGCGACGGGTGCGCGAATCCACTAAAAATTAAAAAAGAGTATGTATGTGTTAAAAAAATATACATTCACTATTGTGTTATAGGGTGGCTCTAAAAAGAGCCCTTGTTTTTATTTTGAGTTTTTTGTAGCTACGTGTAAGTGCGGATGCACAGCTTTAGGTTGTTGAGAAAGACTCTGTTTCCTTGATCTGTGAAGTGTACTCCATCACTTCTGTAGATGTCATCCATGTCAAAACGTATATTGTTGTTATAGATGGAGCCCATCCTATGGTCTCTGAGGTAAGCAGAAACAGCTTTATTGACATTCTTCCTAGCTTTCGCAATCTGTGGACAGAATTGATTTGACCACTTCCATTTCTGTCTTTGGCATATATTAGAGTATACAAAGACAGTTTGAGGCAAGAGCAACATTAATTGTGCAAAGGTGCCCTTCATTAGCATTTCCAGACCTACCCCAGTCAATGTGCCTAGGTCATTGCCACCACAACTGATGCAGCCTGCTTTGCGTTATGAGAAATTCCTGGTGTTAGGGGATTTGAATCTTCATTTGGATGAGATGGCAAATACTGGGGTACAAGAATTCCGCCAGGAAATGGCAGCTCTTCAATTGACTCTTAAATCGGTGTACCCCACCCATCAACTGGGCCACCTACTGGACCCAATCTTTGCTAATTGGGAGGCCTTAGATATTGGGCTCCCGGTTCCGGTCCTCTGGTCGGATCATTTTTTGATATCTTTTTCTGCCTGGATGCCTCATTCTCACTCTCAGGAGATACTGGGCAGCAGGAAGAAGTTGAGGAAGTGGGCTAGGTTTTCTCAAGAGAAGTTTAATTTGGCCCTCCAAAAGGGTGGGCCACCTGGAAGCTTAAACATTGACTTAGCCTGTGAAGCCCTGGATAAACGTATCACGGAGGCATTAGACAGTAACGCTCCATGGTCCTTGAGAGCACCTGGGAGACGATGTAAAGCTGCACCCTGGTTTGGCAGTGAGCTTCGAATAGCTAAATCTGCCTGTAAACACCTGGAGAGAGTTTGGAGGAGAGATTTCTCGGTTCTTAGGAGAGGGGAATATAGAGCCAACCTGAAGATTTATCACTCTCTTATAAGGAAGACTCGGGCTGCTTATTACAGTGAGAGGATTGAAATAGCAGAAAACTCCTCTAGGGAACTTTATACGATTTTTAAGGAGATCTCGTCTCTCGCTAGAACCTCAGCCTTGACCAACAACTCTTTGGACTCTTGCAATAGGGTGGCCGATTTCTTTGCGGAGAAATTAGAGAAGATCTACTCGACCTTCCCTGGTGCAGCACGTAATGGGTGCCAGGAGGATGAGGGGATGACTGACTTAGGGGAGGCAGAATGTCTTCGTAAATTTGTGGTCCCCCCTTGTGACTCGCTCACTGGTGTAGCCTCTAGCATTAAGTCTGGATCTCCCAGAGACCCGCGCCCCCTAAGGTGCTAAAGGGAGTCTTGAAATTTTGGAGCCTTATATTAGGCACCTTCTCGAGCTCTCCTTTACCACAGGAACGGTCCCTACTAGATGGAAAGAGGCGATCGTCCTTCCATTAAAAAAGAAGATTGATGTTAGTTCAAGCCAATTGGAGAACCTACGTCCGATTTCTCTGCTGCCTTATTTTGCTAAAGTTGCGGAGAAGGTAGTTAATACACAACTGACAGCTCACATTAGCAAACATAGCCTGCTTCACCCCTCGCAATCGGGGTTCCGGACATCATATTCCACCGAATCGGCGCTGCTGCTCTCCACCGAAATTATCCGCAAATTTGTGGATGCGGGACAAACAGTGGCATTAGTCCTACTTGACCTCAGCGCCGCATTTGATACAGTGGCTCACCCTACCTTACTTCAACGCTTGAGGAAAGGAGGTTTGGTGGACCGAGCCATTGAATGGCTTGAGTCCTTCCTGCATGAGCGCAGTTTCCAGGTGTCGCAGGAACCTCACTACTCTAAAAGTATTAAGCTGAACCAAGGGGTCCCTCAGGGCTCTATTTTAAGCCCCACCCTCTTTAACCTCTACATTGCCCCTCTGGCAGAGATTATTGAAAAATTTGGGGTTAGTGGTGTGTCCTACGCTGACGACACACAATTGGTGGTGTCCCTAACACGGGAGCCTGAGAAGGCTGCCATCAATTTCTCGACTTGCCTTCAAGAACTGGCAGCTTGGATGGCGCACAACTGCCTTAAACTTAAAGGCAGCAAAACTGAGGTTCTTGTGTTGGGTAGAGCCCCCACTGTTTGGTCGTCAGCGTGGTGGCCACAGACACTGGGTCCTACCCCGCCCCCATGTGATCAGGTGAAGAATCTTGGGGTCTGGCTGGACTCCAAGCTCTCTTTCGATAATCATATAAGGTGTGTGGCGGGGAAATGTTTTGGGGTTATGAGAGGTCTCTGGAAGACCTTAGATGTACTGCCAGTTGCAGCAAGGAAAACTATGGTCCATGCCCGGGTGACGTCACGCTTGGATTATGGGAATGTCCTGTATTTGGGAGCCAGTTCCAAGTGTGTGCAAAGACTCCAGCGTATTCAGAATGCTGCGGCTCGTCTTGTTTTAATGTTACCGAGGAGAGCCTCCTCCAATAAGGCCCTGGTTTCCCTTCACTGGCTCCCGGTAAGGGAACGCATCCTGTTTAAGGCTATGTGTGTGAGACATCGTATCTTACAGAGAAAGGGTCCCACCTACCTGCATGACTTCCTTACCCCATACTCTCCTTCCCGTCATTTGAGATCTAGCGGGACAGGGCAGGTCTGTATTCCTAGCATTAGAAGAGCGAGGATGGGTGGCCGCTCTTTCCGTTTTCTAGCTGCTAAACACTGGAATAAACTCCCCCCGGGGCTCCGTGTGGAGTCTGTGGAGACACTTTTTCGGAAAAGACTCAAGACCTGGCTTTTTCCGCCTCTGAGCTCTCTGGTTTAAATCTCGTGCCTTCTCTTTGCCAGCGTTTCTGAATTTGTGCCGCAGCGCGGGGACACACTGGTTAGTGTAACCATGCGCTTTATAAGTTTGTTATTATTTATTATTATTATTTAGTGCACAATCATGAGGTTAGGGGGTTGGAGATGCAAAAAGGTTTTAACCAAAGGCATCAATTGGTGCCACTTTAGTCCTCTCTGTGCAATCCATTTAATATCCACATTTTGTAAAGCTATGTCTTTGTCAATACCTCTGTGTTCAGCATACCTTTTGCACCAGAAGACATGGCTGTGTCCAACAATCCATAATGTAAGCATCTTGAAGGGATGTCTGGAAGTAATGAAAAGATGTCTGTAGCTGAGATAGTCAGTTGGTAGAATCAGAGGTATCTAAAATGGTGGACAAGATGCTGTTTTTAAAAAGTAGATAATTGATTGGCTGTTTCTGAACATTGTACACTCAAAACTAGGGTGCATGTTACTTTCTTTAAAAAGCATGTTTCTTATTGATTATTTAAAAATGTTTGAAAGGTACAGTAGATAGGATAAGGTCATATTTTGCAAAAGTCAACCACACCTGCTGTTTGCATTTGTAACCTTGTGTGCTGAACTTGAAAATATGGTGAACTTGTGACCTGCCTGTTCAGTTGAATGTTGCAAAAACTGTTACTATGGAAACTGGGATTAAGCAGAATGGGGGAAGTTGAATCTTAACTGTGGTTTTAAAATATGGAATTGAAATTTATATATAAGTAATATGTTATTAAAGTAAGATTTCCGTAGTCAGTATTGTGTTTAGAAGTGGTGTGTTCTTAAAAAATAGTGCTATTATTAGTAGTAATATATTTTTGAACTCCCGTATGGAGACGAGGCTCCATCGCGATGGTGCACGGTGGAGTCGCGACTCTAGAAAATTCTAGAATCAGTTTGGGCACTTTTAGAAGTCAGTTGGTAGGGGTTAATATGTCTAACCAATAGAAATGTGTTTTACAATTTGAAATTATGTACAAAGCAATGTGATTTGTTACTTACATTTATTTCTGCGGAGAAAGAGAGGGAAAGTTTGCCATTACTGGTTTTGCCTTGTTGAGAGTGGTGCATTACATTGATTGTGTGCATAAGAAAATCTGATATTGCATATTCTACAAAACTATTTGGAAGGTGAGTTATATATTTGTGAGGTGTATTATGTATTAATCTTATTTTCAAACTTTAAAAATGATTGAAGAACTGTGATGTTTTGAATATATTATTAAATGTAGAGATGTGTATTGTAGTTTGTTTTATTGTACTTAAATGTTGTTTGAAATAGAGTGTGTATAGTAATATGTGTATATTGGAAGATGGATTAGTGATTATGGAAGTTTGTATTAGTGTTTGGAAATGTAGAATTGAAGTATACCGCATAATTTTAGGTGTCGCTTTTAAATTGGATGTGCACTCTGTCAAGTTTTAAGGTGTGCATGGAGTTGTGATTGAAATATGTCTCTACTTGTATATGTATTCTCATATGTGTTATGCATTTGAGGATGCATGATGTATAACAAAGAGGTGTTGTTGCTTTGTATGTGGCTAGGCTCAAGAATATGAGTAGTAGTAGAATGGTGAAGTTGTAGCACAAAAGTGTGGTTTAAAACATGTTTACATAAGGTATTAGTGATTAGGCTACTTTGTATAAGTCTGTAGAGAGGTACAGTTGAAATATGCCACATAATATTTGGTGTTTGCTTGAAATGGAAAGTGTGTTCTGTGAATTTTTGAGGTGTAAATAGTGTTGTGACTGAAGAAAGTCTTTCTAGGAGATATATTGTGATGTGTGCTGTGCATCTAAAGATGGTAGATGTATAAAACACATGTATGTATCTATTTGTATGTTTCTTTTATATATGATGCTGCTAGCAAAAGGTACAGACATATGCAAGCATGCTTTCAGGAATATGGTGAGACTTACTGTTGAGACATGTGAAGGGTTTCTGCTTTATTTTTGGCTAGCTGTAACACTCTAAGTAGTTGTAGAGTGGTAAAGCTGCAGCACAAAAGTGAGGTTCAAGAAATGTTTGCAGAGAGATTAGTTATTAGACTAATTTGTGTGAGTCTGTGGAAAGCTACACTTCAAATATACCGCATAGTTTTCAGTGTCTGTTTGAAATTTGAAGTGTAGTCTGTCTAGTTTTAAGATGTGGATGGTGTTGTGAGTGAGGTATGTCTCGACTTGCAAATGTATTATGGTACGTGTTATACGTCTAAAGATGTTAGATTTATAAAATACAGGTATACATCTATTTGTATGTTTCTTTTGTATATGAAGGCGCCAGGAAAAGGTACAGACACAGGCATGCATGCTTTTAGAAATATGGGGAGACTTACAACAGAGATATGTGAAGGGTTGCTGCTTTGCTCTTAGCTATGCTCAATACCTGATTAGTAGTAGAATAGTGAAGCAGCAGCAGTAGAAAAGTGATGTTTAAGATATGTTGGGTGAGGAATTAGTGATAATGGTACTTTATTGGAGTCTGTGTAAAATTTCACTGGAAATATGCCGCATAATTTTAGGTGTGTGTTTGAAATGTTAAGTGTAGTCTGTCAAGTTTTAAAGCCTTTATGGTCTTGTGAGTGAGGTATATCTCCACTTACACATGTATTGTTATGCTTTTGGCAATAGGTACAGATACAAGCATGCATGGTTTTAGGAATATGGTGAGACTTATGGCAGAGATATGTGATAGGTTTCTGTTTTATATTTGGCTAGGCGCAACATTCTGAGTATTCGTAGAATGTTGAAGCTGCAGCACAGAAGTGAGTTTTAAGATATGTTTGCAGAGGGATTCGTGATTAGGCTACTTTGTATGAGTCTGGGGAAATGTATACTTGAAGTAGAGCGCAGAAATGTAGGTCTCTCTTTGAAATGTAAAGTGCAGTATGTCAAGTTTTAAGTTTAAGGCCTGCATGGTCTTGTGATTGCTGTATGTCTGTACTTGTACATGTATTCTCATGTGTGCTATGCATGTGAAGATACTAGACGTATAAAATACAGGTATATATCTATTTGTATATTTCTTTTAGATATGAGGATGATTTGAAAAGGTAGAGACATATGCATGCATGCTTTCAACAATATGGAGAGACTTACAGTTGAGTCATGTAATAGACTGCTGCTTTATATTTGGCTAGGCCCAACACCCATGCAGTTATAAAATCGCCCAAGCACTACCCATGCAGTCTTCCAATCATCCAGGCACTACCTATGCACTCATGCAATCACCCAGGCACTACCCATGCACTCCTTGAATCACCCAGCCACTACCCATTCACTCATATAATCTCCCAGGCACTACCCTTGCACTCATCCAATCACCCAGGCACTACCCCTGTACTCATGCAATCACTCAGCCAGTACTCATGCACTTATAAAATCACCCAGGTACTACCCTTGCACGCCTCCAATCACTCAGGCACTACCCCTGTACTCCTTCAATCACCCAGGCAGTACCCATGCACTTATAAAATCACCCAGGCACTACCTATGTACTTCTCTAATCCCCCACACATTACCCCTGCACTGATGTAATCACCCAGGCATTACCTATGTACTCCTCTAATCCCCCAGACATTACCCCTGCACTCATGAAATCACCAATGCATTAGCTATACATTGCTTCAATCACCCAGGCACTACCCTTGCACTCCTCCAATCACCCTGGCAGTATCTATGCACTCCTCCAATCACTCAGCCAGTACCCATGCACTTATAAGATCACCCAGGCACTATCTATGCACTTATGCAATAACCCAGGCACTACCCTTGCACTCCTCCAATCACCCAGACACTACCCTTGTACTCATGCAATCACACAGGCACTACCCCTGCACTCATGCAATCACCCAGGCACTACCCCTGCACTCATGCAATCACCCAGTCATTACCCCTGCACTCATGCCATCACCCAGACATTACTCATGCACTCTTCCAATCACCCACACATTATCCCTGCACTCATGCAATCACCCAGGCATTACTCATGCACTCCTTCAAACACTCAGGCAGTACCCATGCACTCCTCCAATCACCAGCACATTATTCTTGCACTTATGCAATCACACAGGCATTACCCAAGCACTCCCTCAATCACCCAGCCACTACCCATACACTTATATAATGACCCAGGCACTACCTTTGCACTCCTCCAATCACCCAGGCACTACCCCTGTACACATGCTTTTACCCAGACAGTACCCATGCACTTATAAAATCACCCGGCACTACCCTTGCACTCTTTAAAACACCCAGGCCCTACCCCTGTACTCCTACAATCACCCAGCCAGTACCCATACACTTATAAATTCACCCAGGCACTACCTGTGCACTCCTCCAATCACCCAGGCACTATCACTATACTCATACAACCACCCAGACATTACCTCTGCACTCATGCAATCACCCAGACATTACTCATACACTCCTCCAATCACCCACACATTATCCCTGCAATCATGCAATCACCTAGGCATTACACATGCACTCCTTCAATCACTGAGGCAGTACCCATGCACTTATAAAACCACCCATGCACTACCTATGCACTCCTCTAATCACCCAGGCACTACCCCTGCACTCATGCAACCACTCAGGCGCTATCTATGGATTCCTCCAATCACCCAGTACTACCCCTACACTCATGTAATCAGCTAGACATTATCCCTACACTCATGTAATCACCCAGGCATTACTTATGCACTCCTGTAATCCCACAGACATTACCGCTGCACTCATGCAATCACTAATGCATTAGCTATGCACTGCTCCAATCACCCAGGCACCACCCTTGCACTCCTCCAATCACCCAGGCAGTATCTATGAACTCCTTCAATCACTCAGCCAGTACTCATGCACTTATAAAATCACCCAGGCACTACCTATGCACTTATGCAATCACCCAGGCACTACCACTGCACTCCTCCAATCACCCAGGCACTACACTTGTGCTCATGCAATCACCCAGGCACTACCCCTGCACTCATGCAATCACCCAGGCATTACTCATGCACTCCTCCAATCACCCCACATTATCTCTGCACTTATGCAATCACACAGGCATTACCCAAGCACTTCTTCAATCACCCAGCCACTACCCATATAATGACCCAGGCACTACCCTTGCACTCCTCCAATCACTCAGGCACTACCCCTGTACTCATGCATTTACCCAGCCAGTACCCATGCACTTATAAAATCACCCAGGCACTACCTATGCACTTATGCAATCACCCAGGTACTACCTCTGTAGTCATGCAATCACACAGGCTCTACCTATGCACTCATGAAATAACCCAGGCACTACCCTTGCAGTCGTAGAACCACCAAGGCCCTACTGTTGCACTCATCTATTCACCTAGGCACTAATCATGCACTCATCTATGCCTTCAGGCACTATTCATACACGTATCCATGCTCTCAAGCTCTATCTCTGCACTCATGCAAATAGCCAGTCACTATCCATCCTCTCTTCCAATTACCCAGCCACTACCCTTGCACTCATACAATCACCCAAGCACTACCCATGGATTCATGCAATCACTCAGGCACATCTATCACATGTCTCAGTTGTAGGTTTCACCATATTCCTGAAACAATGTATACATATGTCTGTACCTTTTCCTAGCAAATTCATATATACAAGTAATATACAAATAGATGTATACCTGTGTTTTATATGTCTATCAACTTCACATGCACGATATGTATGAAAATGCATATGCAAGTATAGATATACCGCAGTCACAAGACTATAAAGGGTTTAAAACTTGACAGATTGCACTTCATATTTCAAACACACACCTAGCTTTATGTGGCATACTTCAAGTGAACTTTTCCACAGATTCTTACAAAGTACCATAATCAGTAATTTATCACCCAACTTATCTTAAACATCACTTTTCTACTGCTACTGCTTCACTATTCTACTACTACTTAGGTATTGAGCATAGCTAAGGGCAAAGCAGCAACCTTTCACATGTCTCTGCTGTAAGTCTCACCATCTTCCTCAAACCGTGCATGCATTTGTCTGTACCTTTTTTAGTGATATCATATATAAAAGAAGTATAAAAATGGATGTATAACTGTGTTTTACACATCTAGCATCTTCAGAGGGATAACACATATCAGAATACATGTGTAAACAGAGATATACTTCAGTTAGAACACCATGGAGACCTTATAACTTGAGAGACTGCAGTTCATAGTTTAAACAGACAACTACATTTATGCAGTGTAGTTTAAGAGTACCTTTCCACACCCTCATACAAATTAGCTTGATCATTAATCCATTTCCTAAGATGTGTTAAACCTCACTTTTGTGCTGGAGCTTCACCATTCTGTTACTTGTTATGGTGTTGGGCCTAGCCAAATATAAAGCAGAAATGTATCACATATCTCAGCTATAAGTCTCACCATATTCCTGAAAGTATGCATGCATATATCTGTACCTTTTGCTAGCAGCATCATCTATAAAAGAAACATCCAATTAGATGTATACTTGTGTTTTATATGTCTAGCATCTTCATATGCATAATGCGTATCAGAATACATGTTGAAGTAGAGACCTACCTTAGTCACAACACCATGCAGACCTTAAAAGTTGACAGACTGCACTTCACATTTGAAGCAGATACTGAAAACTATGCAGTATATTTGAAGTGTACCTTTCCACAGACTCATACAAAGTAGTGTAATAATTAATCCATCTCCTATCATGCCTTAAACCTCACTTTTGTGCTGCTGCTTCACCATTCTAGTAATGCTCAGGGTGTTGGGCCTAGGCAAATATAAAGCAAAAACCTATGACATGTCTCAGCTGTAAGCCTCACCATATTCCGAAAACCATATATGCATATGTCTGTACCTTTTATATTGAAAGTATTTCTTTATTATAGATTAGAATATTTGTATATAATTATTTTAATTAAATAAAATAATTTTTAGAAAGTTTTTAAACTTTTCTTTTTTTCAGATATTCTGCATTATTATTAAGAAAGATTCAGTATGACAAGAAAAGTTCAAAGGTAAAGACAACAAAAAAAACAGTACTATTTAAAGGAGAGAGAAAAACAGAAATTAGATGAAGTACAACATGTGACATTGAAGAAAAAGACTTCTGGTAAGAGAACTAAAGAATTTGTTAAAAGACTTTTAAAGAACGTAATAAATTTTCAAAATGGGGAAAAGAGAAAGAAAAGTTCTACCACCAATCAGAAGGAAACGAAAAAAAGGACAAATTAATGGAAAATCAGGTTATGGGAAAACAATCTATGTTGAAAGAAGGATGAAAGAATATAAAGACATTAGGAAGAGACTGTATAAAAGTAGAGTACTACAAAAATTATTGAACGCTCGTAAAAAATATAAAAGAAGATCAGCATCTTACAAGAAAAAACAACAGATTGAAAGTGTAGTCGAAAAGGCTTTTTAATTGAAAAGAAAATTGTTTATATTGGTATTGAAGAGAATGAAAGCATTGAATAAAACAATGCACTTTATGAAGGAGAAAAGCAAAAGAAAAGACTGGTTAATAGAAGTAACTTTTGCAATTTTTTTCGGGTGAATGGAAGCACACTTCTAGTACTGAACCTTTTTTTAATGAAGAAAGCTATTTTCAACAAAGTACATTAGTTCATGCAGTTGATACCAGTGGTCGTTGTTATGAGGTAAAAAATGGTTGTCCAATTGAAAAAGAAAAGATGGTTCCTAGAAATGTGGAAGAAGTAATAGCTGAAGAAGTTCAAGGGAGACGTACACAAGCTCCAGTGTATAAGTGGGATTGTAGTAGTATTTGTAGTATACGACAGCAATCTATTGATATATTACGAATTTTCTTACAAGATTATGGGGAAAAAGTGTTAATCAGAAGATTAAGATGTTGCAAGGACTAGATCCCTGTAAAGTGAGAAAATATACTAACTTGCAGGGTCATTCTCTGGCTTGTCTTTCTAGAAAAGTGTGTCAAAGTACTTTTCATCATTCAAGAATGTTAGCAGTACATCATTCAGAAATGCAGAAGTTAGTAAGAAGACTGTACTATGTAAAAAGTCCTGCATTATCTTTAAGTGAAATAAACACAGCTCTTTTGCATGGTTCAGTATCGGATGTAAAAAAAGTTTCTGATGATATACAGTTTTGTTTCTTTGGTTCACAAGAGGAGTGTAGAGAAAGTGAGAGTTTGATAAGTGTAGGTGTTGAAGAAGAGGTGCAACATATTACTACTGAGAAATTTGCAGAAGAAATTACAAAGTTTAAGGTACTTTCTTGTGAAAAACCAATTTATGTTTGTATTTGTTGTCAACGTACTCACTATAGAAGTCAAACTAGGAATGTTGATCTATATTTAAAAAGTGAAAAGGAAAGCAATGATAAGTGGGAGCAATTTGGTGCTTATTTGTTGGTGGAAGGTCGTTTTGAGTTGGGTAGTGATCAACGTATTTGTAAATATTGTTACAACAAATTAGAAGAGAACAAAATGCCAGCTAGAGCTGTACATAACAACTTAGAGTTGGTAGCTATTCCTCCAGAACTGGTAGATTTAAATAGATATGAGTCCATTCTTATTCAATCTGTGCACCCGTTTCAGGCTATAGTTCGTATGGAGCCTAAAACAGGTAAGCTGCCTCCAACAGATTTACAAAGAGGTCTAAAAGGAAGAGTTGTGTATTTACCTTTAGAATTTAAGAAACATATTGAAACTGTTGGTATAGAGAGAGAGAAAAGTGAACCTGTAGTTATTCTAGTTAATGGTGTACCAACAAAAAGTCGGAAAATATGGCAAGTGTTAGTAGATGTCACCAAACTTCAAAAGGCTACATTATAGCTTGTACAAAACAATATTTATTATAAAACTGTAAATGTGGAAGAACAGGAAATATGTTTAGAAGATGAAACAGAAATTTCAACTGGCCAAATAGAAAAAGTGGACAAGTCCAGGAGTGAAGAAATGTATGAACATTACAGTATACATCCTCTACATTCAAAAGAAGTGATAGGAAACACTATTGAATTATTTCAAATGAAGAAAGCAAAGGGAACACCCATGAATGTATGGGAAAAAAGATTAGATGCTTGTTGTTTTCCACAGCTCTTCCCCACTGGAAAAGGTGGACGACATAATAATCGACCAGTCCAGATTCCAGTTTCAGAATACCGTTCAACAAGATTGTACTCAGAAGATCCAAGATTTCGACAGTGTATTCCATATACATTTCATTTTCTGTTTGAAAGTCACTTTCATATGCAGTGAACCACATATTAAAAACAGGAGTTCATCTTACACATGTTTCTGCAAAGGAATTCTTGGACAAAGTTCAACAAAGAGACGATCATTTAGAATCTCGGTTAATTAATTTGATGGTGTGTCAACGTGGTACTAATGAGTATTGGTATCGTCGTCACAGAGAACTTAAATTTACGTTAAGAAACTTAGGTTCCCCTATGTAGTTTGTTACACTTAGCTGTGCTGAATACGCATGGGACGATTTACTTGAATTTCTACGACAGCAAATTCAAATGTAAAAAACATTGAATTGAAGACAGCTGGAGAACTGTGTTCCTTGGATCCTGTAAATGTGTGCAGATATTTGAATCATAGGTTTCAAGCTATGATGTCTTTTATCTGCAATAAACATTATCCACCTCTTGGAGAAGTTATTGATTTCTTTTGGAGAAAGGAGTACCAAGCCAGAGGTGCTCCTCATATACACATGCTATTATGGATCAAGAATGCACCTAAATTTGGAACTGATTCTGATGAAACTGTTTTGTCTTTTATTGAAGACTATGTTACCTGTGCCATTCCAAAAAAAGGAGGAGAAAACTGCTTATGACAACAAGTTTTACGGTTTCAAAGTCATCGATGTGGAAAATATTGTCAACAAAAATACACGTCAAAGGGAACATTTTATACGAAATGTTGTTTTGGATTCCCACGTCCAATAATTTCAAAAGGAAGAGTCAATAGTTTCATGTCAGCAGTAAGGCATACTATAACTCGAAAATCTCCGAAGAATACATACAAAATAAAAAGAACTGAAGATTCAAAGTAAATTAATGACTACAATCCAGTGATTTTGACAATGTGAAATGCAAACATGGATATCCAGTATGTTGCAGATAATTCAATTGCTGTTGCTCGCTATGTTACGTCATATATAACCAAATCTGAAAAGACGGAGTTGAAAGAAATGTGGGAAGAAATTTCACAAGAGAAGACTCTTAGTAACAAATTGTACAGCTTTAGTTTGAAAATGCTTTCCCATCGAGAGATTGGATCCTATGAATGTTCAGAACGGTTGAGCTCTGCCAGTTTATATTCAAAGTCAAGAGGAATCATTTGGGTAAGTCTAGGTCTTGCTGCAACATGAAATCGAGTACTGAAATCTCTACAAGAAATTGAATACTTAGCATTGAATGAACCAGAAGGAACAGATATTGTTAAAACTAATATGTTGGATACGTACCATCCCAAAAGGAGTCCACATCTGGAAAACATATGTCTCTATGAAGTACTGCAATATTACAGCTTTAAGAGAAATGTTACAGAAAATATAAATGAAGAAAAATATGCATTATTTGAATGTGATGGATGTTTAGTAAAACATGCCAAAGGAAATCTTATTAACCACAGGAAACTCAGTTGCAAAACTCCAGATAAAAGGGAATTTGTCTATTTAGCTCTTCTGCAACTCTTTAAGCCTTGGCGTAGTGAAATTGAATTACTTGGAGATTGTGACTGCTATGAAGATTCTTTTAATACATGTAAAGAGAGCATTCAATGCACAATTTTTCCAACTTATCTACAAATGTTAAATGAAGAGATTGAACAAGAAACTACCATTGCAGCTGAAATAGCTAGAGAGAGTTCTCAAGATAGTCAAAGTTCTGCTCCACTAAGTCAAGATCCACTGGGACAACCAATTATTGAAAATGAAGCAGCAATAGCCATGAATGAAGTAGAAACCGCAATTCAACAAGCACAACAGGATATTATTGAGTTGGGAAACTTGGAAGAAAAACTAAATATTGAACAAAAAGAAATATATCAGCAAGTGACACAACAGATACAGCATGGCTTACTGCATGAAAAAAATGAATGCCGATGCACATCATTTAAACCTATTCGAATGTACATCAGTGGTCAAGGTGGAACAGGAAAATGTTTCTTAATTAAAGTTTTGACCAGTTATCTACACAAAACTACTGAATCACATTTATCTTGTGTTGTAACAGCCCCAACTGGATTAGCAGCACACAACATTAAAGGGATTACATTACATCGATTACTCATGCTACCAGTTGAACATGAAAATAAGTTGGAATATCACAAGCTATCTGGAGAAGCTTGTTATGAAGTTTCAAGAGTACTGAAGAAAATGAAACTTCTAATCATTGATGAGGTGAGCATGGTCTCAAACTTAATTCCTGCCTTTGTACATTTAAGAATGCAACAGATTTTTAAAACAGATTATGATGTTCTATTTGGAGGAAAACATGTAATTCTATTCGGCGACCTACTACAACATACTCCTGTAAAAGGACAGCCTGTTTTTAAAACACTTGTTCATGAAGACACTAGTAAATCTTTGGGAAGTATTGGAAATGTCAACATTTGGTCTCATTTTGAATATAAAGAACTTATTAAGAATATGCGACAAGCAAGTGATGAATATTATGGAAACATTCTTCAAGATATAAGAATTGGTGTTTTGACAAAACATGGTAAAGAAGCTTTACAAAGTCGGCTTTTAACGAAATTGTTTGCAAATGAAAACATAGCACCTGAAATAATATACAAAAAAATTGGAGAAAAGAAGTCTATAGTTTGCCTAATGCCTAAACAAGAGTGTTCTACATTCAATCAAGAAATTTCAAAATTGGAAAAACAACCAATACTGAAAATGGAAGCTATTGATAAAATGGAACACGAAGGAGTTGCTATTCTTCTCTCAGAGAAATAACAGTCAAAATTGGATTCTTTGGAAAAGTCGGTGTCTAAGACTGCAGGTTTAGAAAATACTTTATATGTTTGTGTAAACTGTCGGGTAATTTTATGGCGTAATTTGAATGTAGAAGAAGCTTTAGTAAATGGAGCAATGGGAAAAGTTGTTGATTTTGTAAATTTTCAGAACAGAGATGGAATTGAGTTTTTGAAGATTAAATTTGATCAGATTGAAGAGGTAAAACAGATTGGACGTTGTACTGTTCGTTTTTTGCTTGTAAAAGACTTGTATGTTCGTAGAAAACAGTTTCCTCTTTCTTTAGCATATGCAGTAACCATTCATAAATCTCAAGGTTTAAGTGTAGACAGTGCTTTGGTAAATATTGGAAGTACAGTGTTTAAAGAGGGCATGGCATACGTTGCATTGTCTCGAGTAAGAACATTATCTGGTTTGTATTTGATTGATTTTGATGAGAAAAAGATTAGTGCTGATGTAAATTGTGTAAGACTGTACAATCAGTTAAGAAGACTTTATGCCCCTAACTTAGGTGAATATCCCGTATATGAGAAACGTGTAGTGTGTCCGAAATGGAAATATGACAAATATTCTACTGAGATTCAAAAAAAGAAAACAATCAAGAGAATGATGAAACTGCAAAGAAAATGAAAATGGACACTGTTGATGATATTGTAGGATATCAGTTAGAAAATAGTTCCGGTATCAACTGCTATGCTAATGTAATTGTGAATGTTGTGTTTTCTCTAGAGGATCTTCATCATGAAATTATGGAAAATCGAGAAAAAAAGATTCTGTTCTTTACTACATTATATTTTTTTAAAGTTGGTAACTGATAGAACTAAAATCCATACTGCTTCTGGCATTCAGCATATTTTGGATATATGTACTAGATCATTGGATTTTACATTGAATATACAACAAGATGCACAAGAATTTCTTATGTTTATGCTTGCAGTATTGGAAGATGAAGGAATAAAAATTGAAAATTTATTTGGAAGGAATAGAAATTGAACATTTATTTGGACTAAGTTACAGATGGGATCATAAGTGCGGAGTGTTCATTTTCTTCTACCACTGAAATAGACACTGAACGATTCATATACTTGACGATACCAGATTGCAAATCAGTGTCTTTTAACAAATTAGTAAAAACAGCTAATCAAGATATGAAATGTTCTCATTGCAAATCAGAAATGTTGTCAGCATTATATATAGAAAGATTTGGACAATATGTCATTTTAATGCTACAACATTGTAGAGCAAATGGAACAAAATTGGAAACAAAAATTAAAAGTTTTGTGGCAAGTCAAGAATCAATTTCAGGGAGAACTTTTAAAGCAGTGGCTATTATTTTCCATGATGGACCTACTACAACATCTGGACACTATACTGTGTATTTAAAGTGCAATAAAGGATGGACACATTGCAATGATGCCCATTTGGAATTCAAATGTAGGTTGCCTTACGAATTAACAAATTCATATCTGATATTTTTTATGCCAAAGTTTTGAAAACATCATTCGGCCTATTGGGAAGATGTGAACACGAAATAACGAGTATATTTTGAATATTTTCAATGCAAATGGATTTGGAAACATTATTCGGCCTATTGGGAAGATGTGAACAATTAGTGTTTGGATTATTGTTTGTGCTAATTCATATTGCATATGGAAAATTGTGTTTGAAAGAAGTAGTTTATATATTTGATCATTATATTATACGCGATGTAAATGAGAGTGTATATTTTACAAAATGTACTTGAGAGAAGTAAAAGACTTAATGTAGTTGAAGAATGTAATTTAGAAACTGTAGATAGGTAAACACATAGTTACACATGTTCTAAATAATGCTCAATGCTGATTTTTTTTTTTTTTACAATCTCATTGATTGTTTTTTTTCCCGCTGTTGTATGATGATCTACATTGAAATCACTGTGTATGGTGAAATTCAGTAGAATCTGAGAACAGCATAAAAGGGAAACTGAAAATGTTATGTAATTCTAAAATTATGTTCTTAAAAATATAATATTATATTCGATAACAGTTTTTCTTCTTTTTACAGAAGGTAATGGTGAAGTTTGAAAAATTTTAAATTCAGTTTACAACAAAACTACTGTAAAATAGTTCCACTGAGTTTTGTATCTACATTAGTAAAAAAGGTAAGATGAAATAATGCAATAAGCATGACAATGTGAAATAATGTTTACAGCCACTTTTACTGCACTCATCCATTCCTTCAAACACTACGCATGCACTCACCTATACAGTTAGGCACTATTCCCACACTCCTCCAATCACCGAGGCACTACCTATGCACTCCTCCAATCACCCAGGCACTACCCCTACACTCATGCAATCAGCTAGACATTACCCATACACTCATGAAATCACCCAGGTATTACCTATGCACTTCTCCAGTTCCCCAGACATTACCCCTGCACTCATGCAATCACCCATGCACTACCCTTCACTCCTTCAATCACCCAGGCAGTATCTATGCACTCCTCTAATCACTCAGCCAGTACCTATGCACTTATAACATCACCCAGACACTACCTATGCACTCCTCCAATCATCCAGGCACTACCACTAAACTCATGCAACCACCTAGACATTACCCCTGCACTCATGCAATCACCCAGACATTACTCATGCACTCCTCCAATCTCCCAGGCATTACCCCTTCACTCATGCAATCACCAATGTATTACCCATGCACTCCTTCAATCACTCAGGCAGTACACATGTACTTATAAAATCACCCAGGCATTTCTATGCACTCCTCTAATCACTCAGGCACTACCCCTGTACTCCTCCAGTCACCCAGGCAGAACCCATGCACTTATAAAATCACCCAGGCACTACTTATACACTCCTCCAATCACCCAGGCACTACCACTACACTCATGCAACCACCCAGACATTACCCCTGCACTCATGCAATCACCCAGACATTACTCATGCACTCCTCCAATCGCCCAGACATTACCCCTGCATTCATGCAATCACCTAGACATTACCCATGCACTCCTTCAAACACTCATGCAGTACCCATGCACTTATAAAATCACCCAGGCACTACCTATGCACTCCACTAATCACCCAGGCACTACCCCTGTACTCCTCCAATCACCCAGCCAGAACTCATGCACTTATAAAATCACTCAGGCACTACCTATGCATGCCTCCAATCACCCAGGCACTACCACTACACTCATGATACCACCCAGACATTACCCCTGCGCTCATGCAATCACACAAACATTACTCATGCCCTCCTCCAATCACCCAAACAGTACCCCTGCATTCATGCAATCACTTGGGTATTACCCATGCACTCCTTCAATCACTCAGGCAGTACCCATGCACTTATAAAATCACCCAGGCACTACATATGCACTCCTCTAATCACCCAGGCACTACCCCTGTACTCATGCAATTACCTAGCCAGTACCCATGCACTTATATAAAATCACCCAGGCACTACCTATGCACTTATATAATCACCCAGGCACTACCCCTACACTCATGCAATCAGCTAGACATTACCCCTACACTCGTGCAATCCCCCAGACATTACTGCTGCACCCATGCAATCACCAAAGTATTAGCTATGCACTGCTCCAATCACCCAGGCACTACCTTTGCACTCTTTCAATCACTCAGGCAGTATCTATGCACTCCTCCAAACACTCAACCAGTACCCATGCACTTATAAAATCACCCAAGCTCTACCTATGCACTCATGCAATAACCCAAGCACTACCCTTACACTCATGCAATCACAAACGCACTAGCTATGCACTCACACAATAACCCAGGCACTACTCTTGCACTGCTCCAATCACCCAGGCACTATCCATACACTCCTCCAATCACCCAGCCAGTAACCATGCACTTATAAAGTCACCCAGGCACTACCTATGCACTCCTCCAATCACCCAGGCACTACCACTACACTCATGCAACGACCCAGACATTACTCCTGCACTCATGCAATCACCAGACATTACTCATGCACTCCTCCAATTACCCAGACATTACCCCTGCACTCATGCAATCACCTAGGCATTACCCATGCACTCCTTCAATAACTCAGGCAGTACCCATGCACTTATAAAATCACCCAGGCACTGCCTATGCACTCCTCTAATCACCCAGGCACTACCACTACACTCATGCAACCACCCAGGCGTTACCTATGCATTCCTCCAATCACCCAGCCAGTACCCATACCCTTATAAAATCACCCAGGCACTACCTATGCACTCATACAATCACCCAGGCAGTACTCCTGCACTCATGCAATCACCCAGGTACTACCTATGCACTCATGCAATAACCCAAGCACTACCCTTGCACTCCTCCAATCACCCAAGCACTATCCATGCACTCCTCCAATCACCCAGACATTACCCTTGCACTCCTCCAATCGCCCAGACATTACCCCTGCATTCATGCAATCACCTGGACATTACCCATGCACTCATTCAAACACTCATGCAGTACCCATGCACTTATAAAATCACCCAGGCACTACCTATGCACTCCACTAATCACCCAGGCACTACCCCTGTACTCCTCCAATCACCCAGCCAGAACTCATGCACTTATAAAATCACTCAGGCACTACCTATGCATGCCTCCAATCACCCAGGCACTACCACTACACTCATGATACCACCCAGACATTACCCCTGTGCTCATGCAATCACACAAACATTACTCATGCCCTCCTCCAATCACCCAAACAGTACCCCTGCATTCATGCAATCACTTGGGTATTACCCATGCACTCCTTCAATCACTTAGGCAGTACCCATGCACTTATAAAATCACCCAGGCACTACCTATGCACTCCTCTAATCACCCAGGCACTACCCCTGTACTCATGCAATTACCTAGCCAGTACCCATGCACTTATAAAATCACCCAGGCACTACCTATGCACTTATATAATCACCCAGGCACTACCCCTACACTCATGCAATCAGCTAGACATTACCCCTACACTCATGCAATCCCCCAGACATTACTGCTGCACCCATGCAATCACCAAAGTATTAGCTATGCACTGCTCCAATCACCCAGGCACTACCCTTGCACTCTTTCAATCACCCAGGCAGTATCTATGCACTCCTCCAAACACTCAACCAGTACCCATGCACTTATAAAATCACCCAAGCTCTACCTATGCACTCATGCAATAACCCAAGCACTACCCTTACACTCATGCAATCACAAACGCACTAGCTATGCACTCACACAATAACCCAGGCACTACTCTTGCACTGCTCCAATCACCCAGGCACTATCCATACACTCCTCCAATCACCCAGCCAGTAACCATGCACTTATAAAGTCACCCAGGCACTACCTATGCACTCCTCCAATCACCCAGGCACTACCACTACACTCATGCAACCACCCAGACATTACTCCTGCACTCATGCAATCACCAGACATTACTCATGCACTCCTCCAATTACCCAGACATTACCCCTGCACTCATGCAATCACCTAGGCATTACCCATGCACTCCTTCAATAACTCAGGCAGTACCCATGCACTTATAAAATCACCCAGGCACTGCCTATGCACTCCTCTAATCACCCAGGCACTACCACTACACTCATGCAACCACCCAGGCGTTACCTATGCATTCCTCCAATCACCCAGCCAGTACCCATACCCTTATAAAATCACCCAGGCACTACCTATGCACTCATACAATCACCCAGGCAGTACTCCTGCACTCATGCAATCACCCAGGTACTACCTATGCACTCATGCAATAACCCAAGCACTACCCTTGCACTCCTCCAATCACCCAAGCACTATCCATGCACTCCTCCAATCACCCAGACATTACCCTTGCACTCATGCAATCACCCATGCACTAGCTATGCACTCCTCCAATCATCCAGACACTATCCTTGCACTTCTCCAATCTCCCAGGTAGTATCCATACAGTCCTCCAATCACCCAGGCAGTACCCATGCACTTATAAAATCACCCAGGCACTACCTATGCACTCATGCAATCACCCAGGCACTACTGATGCACTCCTCCATGCACCTAGGCATTACCCATGCACTCCTCCAATCACCCATGCACTATCCATGTACTCCTTCAATCACCCAGGCACTATCCATGCATTCTTCCAATCACCCAGGCACTACCCTTGCACTCCTCCAATCAACCAAGCACTATCCATGCATTCCTCCAATCACCCTGCCAGTACCCATGCGCTTATGCAATAACCCAGGTACTACCCATACACTCCTCCAATCACTCAGGCACTACCCGTGCACTCTTGCAATCACCCAGGCATTACCCATGCACTCCTTCAATCACTCAGGCACTATCTATGCACTCCTCTAATCATGCAGGCACTACCCCTGCACTCATGCAATCACCCAGCCAGTACCCATGCACTCTTGTAATCAACCAGGCATTACCCATGTACTCATGCAATCACTCAGGTAGTACACGTGCACTTCTCCAATCACCCAGGCACTACACATGCACTCATGCAATCACACATGCACTACCTATACACTTCTCCATATATTACACTTGCCGCAATTCATACAACACATACAAATTTGTCTATTTTTAACTAAATGTTTTTCTTCTTTTTTTCTTTTATAATTTTTTTGTATTTTTTCAACTTTTTTCGTATTTTTTGGTGTTTTTTTCTTTAAAAAATGAAAACATTAACAGAATCAACGGTGAAAACTTTGGAAACATTATGCAATTAGAAAGTCATTGCAAAAATAAAAAATAAAAAAAAATTACCAATGGTGGTTTTTAATAGCAACCACAATGGCATCCACTGATTGTTCACCATAGCATAAAACCTTCTTGCACTTTACACAACGCTGCTCCACTCCAGCAAATTCAGGAATAATATGAGGTCTGGTAGTAGTTGAAGAACCAGATGATGTGCTTGGTCCTGCACCTTAATCCTGAGTTGCCTGTCTTTGTAGGTCTCGACGCTGTTGTTCTCTCGCAGGACGCTGTGGATGCATGGTTTGAAGATGTTTCAGCATCGAAGAGGAGCCGCACGAATATTTTTTATCTGATCCATGTGAGAGGACCTTCTCGCAAATTGTGCACGTGAGCTTACGTGCATTCACTTTCTTCACCCCAGCTGGAATAGAGAAGAACGCCCATACAATGCGTTCATACCTTACTTTGACAGGTTCTTCCAACTCTTCTTCTTCTTCTGGTGGAAGCTGTTGCGCTGGATTTAAAGAAGCCATTATATTTTGAGGTGAAAAAAACACCCAAAAAATCCACAAAAGAAGAGAAAAACACAAGAGCTGTGTCTCTGTAGATGCTGTTGAAAGAATGAAAAAATTGGGTGGGGTCCTGCAAGTTCTAGGATCAAAAGCTTCTTAACCAATGAAATGCTTTCTTTTGAAGTCACATGGGATTCGCGCACCAGGCGCGCAAACAGCGCGCTCCCGACGCGCAACCGACTCGCACCCTACGCGGTTCCCGAAAACTATATTTAACAATAATATATCTTTATTCCAGTTACAAATATATGATATTTACAATTATGTAAAATAATTTCTTGGTACAATATATATAATAAAGTTATATACATATACTTTTAAATCAAAATAATTTACGGTGGATTTGCACACCAGTCGTGACCCCCGGAAATACGTAAGTGACGTTGCGCGGGAACGAGAACCGCGCACCCATCGCATACCGTACGCGTATCATACACAACTTAACCAATATGGCGGCAACATTCTTGGATTTGCGCACCCACCGTGACTGGTACATGATCGGTATGCGAATCCACTTTTTAAAAAAAATTAAAATGTAAATGCATAATTTCGAAAGGAGAAAACATCAAATTATTTTTAAAAAAGTTTAAAAATTTTGAAAAAGCTTTTTTGGGATATTATAGTTAGAAATTAGCATTTAAAAAACCTTAGAATTTCACTGAGAAAACCATAGGTTTCAGGGATGTTGTAGTTAGTAATTAGCATTTAAAAAACCTTTGAAGTTCACTGGAAAAACCATAGGTTTCAGGGACGTTATAGTTAGGAATTAGCATTTAAAAACCTGTGAAATTCACTGAAAAAACCACAGGTTTCAGGGACGTTATAGTTAGTTGGACATTTCACTTGTACAAAACCAGAGAAATTCGGCCGTTATAGTTAGTTGAGCTAACTATAACTCGCGCCCACGCTATGCACTGCTGATGATATCACATATTACATCACTCATGACATGGTCAGTGACATCACTGATGACATCTCAAATGACATCACTCATGACATCACTGATGACATCATCCATGTGATAATCTGATGCACCTCCTCACACCCTAATAGAACCTTTGATACACCCACTCTAAATAACAGACTGCCATTCTCGAAACCATAGACACACCAATACCAATTACTACATACCCATTCACTGATCCCTAGGTCTACACACACACACATCCACTCACTCACCCATACAGTCACTCATACATGCACTTACTCATCAATACAGCCACTATCATATGTACTCATACACCCATACAAACACTCACACACCACCACTCACCCATAGAGTTACTCACACAGCTAGTCAGTCATGCAAAGAATCAATCACACTCCCATTTACTCACCTACACAGTTAAACACACACCACCTCATTTATTTATAAAGATACTAACACATACTTAGTCTCTTATACAATCACTAACATAAGCACACACTCATCAATACAGCCACTCTCACAATCACTCACTCTCACATATGATCATTTATATACTCCAACACTCACATATACTGCCTTTCACATATGTAGTTACTCACAGATGTGCCACTGAGACATCCATACACTCACTGACACAGCCATACGCACACTCACTCAACCATACCGTCCCTCACAGATGCAATCAATCAATCAATCACGGCATTTATAGAGCGCGCTACTCACCCGGGAGGGTCTCAAGGCGCTGGGGGAGGGGGTAAGTTACTGCTCGAACAACCAGGTCTTGAGCTGCTTCCTGAAGGAGAGATGGTCATGAACCCATACACCCAGGTATTCACCCAGTCACACAGCCCCTCACCCCCTCACCCACCCACACAAACACGCAGGCACCCATACAGGTACTCAGACAAGAAAATCATTAACCCATATAGACACTTATGTAGATACTCACCAACCCATGCAGCCACTTACACACCAACTGACAGACTGATATAGACATTCACACAGATTAGTCATTCACCCATGCATTCACTAAGACACGTTCAATCACTCACTTATACAGTCAGTCATGCACCCACTAAATCATCCATTCAGACACTCATACACCCACTCATTCTTCAATACACCTTGGCGTATATATATATATATATATATTATCTACTGGCGGTCGCCAGTAGATAGTTATAGTTACAACCTATTATCCATAGGAAATCCGCGACATTCTATTTGAAATAACTCTCTTGCCGGTTGACGTATCTTCGCAAAATTTTCAAACTTTGTGGCCCGCTCCGGTCCGCTCCTACCCTGAAAGTCTCGGGGGATTCGTCAAGCGGGGGCCGAGAAAAAGGGGGTCCCAAAACGCGTTTTCCCCATGCATTTTTCCATAGGAAACTTTAGACACGGCTACAGCCCGAACTGCTGAACGGAATTACACCAAATTTGGCAAAGAGGTAGTTCTTGGTTCAGAAAGAACCCTTTTGTTAAATGGTGTAAATCCGTTCAGTAGTTGCTGAGAAAATGAAAAGTAAAAAGATAGTGATATCTAGGGCCGCGGATCCTCCCGAGCACGAGCTTTATGTTAATTGGCTGTCAACACTCCAAACCAGGAAGTGTTGGCAGCCATTTTGTCCCTTGGTAGAACCGAGGGACAGAAACAAGTGCGCAAAGCACACAAAGGGGGCAGGGTAGAAACACCCTGACCCCCTAGGTCTGCTCAGGGGGTCCCACAAGGACCCCCTGGGCAAAAAAAATAATAATTTTTTTTTAAAAAAAATCGGCAGGATGCGCTCAGGGAGCGCGAACCCTGCCGAAAAAAAAAAAAATCGAAGCGCGGTCTCCCGCGCTTCGATGTTAATTGGCCCCCGGGTGGGCCAAGTCCCGGGGGCATGCTGGGGGGGTTAATTTTATGTGTGGGGGGCCTCTAAGGGCCCCCCAAGCCCCGGGGACCACCACCCCCGGGGCCTTATGTATAATGGTGCGGGAGGGCTCTGAGCCCTCCGCAGCCCCGAGGACCACCACCTCCCCGGGGCTTCTTTTTTAAATTAAAAACCTGTGTGGGGGGCTCCAGCCCCCACACGCCCGGGGACCACCACCTCCCCGGGGCACTAAGAAAATTAAAATGGGGGTCCGTTTTGGACCCCCATGCCCCGGGGACCACCACCTCCCGGGGCTTTCAAAATGTAGGGAGGGGGCCGCGCGGCCCCCTCCTGGAGCCTGTGGTGGCCCTGGGGACCGCCACCCCCAGGGCCGGCTCTTGCAGTGTTCCGGGGTGCCTACCCCGGGACACTGCTGTTTGCAATGACAGGACGGGAGCCTCGCGGCTCCCGTCCTGTCATTGCAAACTTGCTTTGGATATTGGAAGAGAGAGCAGGAAACCTGCTCTCTCTTCCAATATCCAAAGCACATTGCTTTCCACATGGGGAGCAGCATGTTAGCTGCTCCCCATGTGTAAGCAATGCCGGCTCCCGTAGGACACGGGGAGCCGGCGGGACTGTGGGGGGTTTGGGGACCCCCACAGTCCCCAATGAGAGGCCAGGCCCCGGGGATGGGGTCCCCGGGGCCATAAGAGGCCACGGAGGGGGCCACGCAGCCCCCCTCCCCAAAGTAACAAAAAAACAAAAAAAGTACAAGGCCGGCCCCGGGGGATGGGGTCCCCGGGGCCTTAAATGGCCTGAGGAGGGGGCCACGCAGCCCCCTCCAAATAAAAAAAAAGAGGCCATGCCCCGGGGATGGGGTCCCCGGGGCCAATACAGGCCCAGGGAAGGGGGGCCACGCGGCCCCCTTCCCGTTTTTTTTTAATTTTAATTTAAAAAAAGGGGTAAGGCCCTGGGGGATGGGGTCCCCAGGGCCTAAAAATAGGAAAAAGGAAGGGGGCCACACAGCCCCCTTCAGGGAAAAAAACAAAAAAAAAAACGATCGGGCCCGTAGGCCTTGCCCCCTTCCTTCACCACTCTGCAAACGCGCCCCTGGCGCGTTTGCAGAGGGGAACAATTCCCCTTGAATACTGGGGGTCCCTGGGGGCCAACTAGCCCACCAGGAACCTCCAGTATGCGCCAGGGGCTGCCTTGCAGAGAGGTGTACAGAGGCCACGCCCCTTTTTACACCTCTCTGCAACGCAGCTCTTTGGCGCTTTTTGAGGTATATGGTGGGCTAGATGCACCCCAGGGACCCTCAGGATTCAAGGGAGTTAATCCCCCGACTTAAAACGCGCCACGGGGCGCGTTTGCACAGTGGTGAAGGAAGGGCGGGGCTTCAGGTGACATGTGTGCAAACAGGCCCCGTGGCGCGTTTTAAGATGGGGAATTAAATCCTCTTCAATCCTGAGGGTCCCTGGGGCCAACTAGCCCAACAGGTACGTCCAGAAAGCACCACAGAGCTGCGTTGCAGAGAGGTGTAAAAGGGGTGTGGCCTCTGTACATGTCTCTGCAACGCAGCCCCTGGCGCATACTGGAGGTTCCTGGTGGGCTAGTTGGCCCGTAGGGACCCTCATGATTCAAGGGGACTTAATCCCCCAACTTAAAACGCGCCACGGGGCTCGTTTGCACAGATGTCACCTCAGGCCCCGCCCCTCCCTTCACCATTGTGCAAATATTCCTCTAAAATCAGCCGAAATACGAATTCTGATTTACTCACCTGTTATCAGGAGAGACCTCAGTGCTGCATCTTTCAGCCCAGTACTGGTCCTGAAAAGTAATTTTAACCGTACTTACCGGTAACTTGAATTTCCTTCATAGGCTAACATTGACTGGTTTCACTTGGAAATTCTTCTGTGTGGAGTTTTGGAACTTTAAAATATTCCTCTAAAATCAGCCGAAATACGAATTCCGATTTACTCACCTGTTATCAGGAGAGACCTCAGTGCTGCATCTTTCAGCCCAGTACTGATCCTCAAAAGTAATTTTAACCGTACTTACCAGTAACTTGAATTTCCTTCCATAGGATATCATTGCCTGCTTTTTGCTGAAAAAGTTTCTAAGTGTTGATTTTTGAAACATACAAATATTCCTCTAAAATCAGCCAAAATCCGAATTCTGATTTACTCACCTGTTATCAGGAGAGACCTCAGTGCTGCATCTTTCAGCCCAGTACTGATCCTCAAAAGTAATTTTAACCGTACTTACCAGTAACTTGAATTTCCTTCCATAGGATATCATTGCCTGCTTTTTGCTGAAAAAATTTCTAAGTGTTGATTTTTGAAACATACAAATATTCCTCTAAAATCAGCCGAAATCCGAATTCTGATTTACTCACCTGTTATCAGGAGAGACCTCAGTGCTGCATCTTTCAGCCCAGTACTGGTCCTGAAAAGTAATTTTAACCGTACTTACCAGTAACTTGAATTTCCTTCATAGGCTAACATTGACTGGTTTCACTTGGAAATTCTTCTAAGTGTGGAGTTTTGGAACTTTAAAATATTCCTCTAAAATCAGCCGAAATACGAATTCCGATTTACTCACCTGTTATCAGGAGAGACCTCAGTGCTGCATCTTTCAGCCCAGTACTGATCCTCAAAAGTAATTTTAACCGTACTTACCGGTAGCTTGAATTTCCTTCATAGGCTAACATTGACTGGTTTCACTTGGAAATTCTTCTAAGTGTGGAGTTTTGGAACTTTAAAATATTCCTCTAAAATCAGCCGAAATACGAATTCCGATTTACTCACCTGTTATCAGGAGAGACCTCAGTGCTGCATCTTTCAGCCCAGTACTGATCCTCAAAAGTAATTTTAACCGTACTTACCAGTAACTTGAATTTCCTTCCATAGGATATCATTGCCTGCTTTTTGCTGAAAAAGTTTCTAAGTGTTGATTTTTGAAACATACAAATATTCCTCTAAAATCAGCCGAAATCCGAATTCTGATTTACTCACCTGTTATCAGGAGAGACCTCAGTGATGCATCTTTCAGCCCAGTACTGGTCCTGAAAAGTAATTTTAACCGTACTTACCAGTAACTTGAATTTCCTTCCATAGGCTAACATTGACTGGTTTCACTTGGAAATTCTTCTAAGTGTGGAGTTTTGGAACTTTAAAATATTCCTCTAAAATCAGCCGAAATCCGAATTCCGATTTACTCACCTGTTATCAGGAGAGACCTCAGTGCTGCATCTTTCAGCCCAGTACTGGTCCTGAAAAGTAATTTTAACCGTACTTACCAGTAACTTGAATTTCCTTCCATAGGATATCATTGTCTGGTTTTCAGCAGAAAAGTTTCAAAGTGTTGATTTTCACAAACTACAAATATTCCTAAAAATCGCCTGTATGACTTAAACGCATTCTTTCAACTGTTTACAGGAGATGCACCAGTGCTGGATCCAGGATCCAACACTGAGTAAGAAAAAGTAACGATAACAGTTTTTAACTTCTAAGTGAATTTCCTTCCATAGGATAACATTGGTGATTCTATGAGAAAAAGTTTCTAAGTGTGAACTTTTAAAGTACAATAATATTCCTTAAAAATCACGACTGTAACCAAAACGCTTTTACTCAACTGTTTACAGGAGATGTCCCAGGACTGAATCTAGGATCCAGTAATGTGGTTAGAAAAGTAATCCATAAAGTAACTAATTGCATTTAACTAGAAAGTCACATTGAGCTGAATGTTGCATTGTGTTTGAAAATGTGTTGCCCATTGCAACAACTGTAACTACTGTACTTAAAAGTCTATTGCCTATGTGCAAAGTAATTAAACTAAAGTAATTCATTCTGAGAAAGTATTTTTTGTAATGTAATGTATAATGTAATTACAATGTAATTTAAAAATAAAATATGTGAAAAAAAATTGTTTCTAAAAAATTTGGAAATCAGTATGAAAAAAATTTATATAACAATTAATACATTTAAAAATTGTCATTTACAAAACCTTTGAAATTTACTGAAAAAACTGTAGGTTTCAGACATGTTATAGTTACAAATTAGCATTTAAAAAACCTTTGAAATTCACTGAAAAAACCATAGTTTCAGGGACGTTATAGTTACAAATTAGCATTTAAAAAACCTTTGAAATTCACGGAAAAAACCATAGGTTTTAGGGACAGTTATAGTTAGTTGGACATTGCACTCGTACAAAACCCGTAAAATTCCCCCGTTATAGTTAGTCCAGCTAACTATAACTCGCGCCCCCGCAATGCACTGCTGATGACGTCACATATTACATCACTCATGACATGGTCAGTGACATCACTGATGACTTCACTGATGACATCTCAAATGACATCACTGATGACATCATCCACGTGATAATCTGATGCACCTCCTCACACCCTAATATAACCTTTGATACACCCACTCTAAATTATAGACTGCCATTCGCAAAACCATAGACACTCCAACACCAATAACTACATACCCACTCACTGATTCTTAGGTCTACGCACACATCCACTCACTCACCCGTACAGTCACTCATACTTACGGTCACTCAGTACAGGACTATCATATGCACTCATACTCCTATATAGACACTCAAACACCGCCACTCATCCATAGAGGTACTCACACACCTAGTCAGTCATGCAAATAATTAAACACACTACCATTTACTCACCTATACAGTTATACACACACCAGCTCACTTACTCATACAAATAGTAGCACAATCTTACGCTCTTATACAATCACTGATACAAGCACACACTCATCCATACAGCCACTATCACAATCACTCACTCTCGCTTATAGCTATTTATATACTCCAACACACATATATACTGCCTTTCACATATGTAGTTACTCACACATGTACCACTGGGACATACATTCACTCACTAACACACTCTTACACACACTTACCCACCCATACAGTCTATCACAGTTGCACTCTTGAAACCATCCACCCAGTGAATCACCCACTCACACATCTATGCACAGAGTTGCACACACCCCTCCCACACAAACACTCGGGCACCCATACAGATACTCAGACAAGCATTCAATAACTCATATAGACACTCATGTAGCTATTCACAAACACATGCAGCCACTTACACAGCAACAGACAGACGGATACAGACATTCACCCAGTTTAGTCACTAACCCATGCATTCAGTAAGATACGTTAAATCACTCACTTATAGAGTCAGTCACGCACCTACTAAATCATCCATACAGACACTTACACACCCACTCATTCTTCAATACGTCTTTTCCTATATATATTAAAAATATTTAAACTTTACAGAAACACACAGTGACTGGATGATGTCATCAGTGACATCACTGAGATCAGATGTAACCCATCCTCATCCCTTTTCAAGAAAGAAGCAAAACAATTCCTATCCAACAAATTCCGATCTTTATGAAGACTTGGTCATGCCTCTGCTCCCTACGTGACGCCCTACCCCCATGCAGTCCGCTGCCGTAACTTGCCCGATTCGTGGACCTTTGTTTCACTTCACCCCCGCGGTTATTCTATGCATCGCTACCCCAGGGAAAACTGTGCCACTAGTCCCCTCCCTCCTTAACTACCTCAATACTTTTATGTACACTTTTGGTTGTTCTCTCCCTTATTTTACTGTCTATCTGCATGGCTGTTTAAACTTTTACGTAGCTCAGGTACTGCTGCTATTCTGCTCACATATCCCACTATTCCTGGTGGACTACATATTTTTATTTTTCTCTCTTTGTACCTCATGTTACTGATATTGTCTCCACTTTGTATAGCGCCAAGTTGCCCCAAACACTTGCCCTAAGATGCCTTGTACCTTCACTAACTCGGACAAATCTATGTATCTACTATCCCTTCCATGGTAGCTCCCTCTCACATCTACCTCAGGACTTTCGGTGCCTTGTATCCTACTGTCATGTGGACACCTCCTTTACAGAGCTGTTGATATTTAAAGTGGCACTTTATGCAACCCAGTTATGTGCTACTATTTTGTTCCATATCCCATTGTATACCATATGCATTAAAAAAAAACATGTTTACCCTAAATATATATATATATATATACATATATATATATATATATCTATATATATACACACACATATATACCCCTTATGTACCTCAAGTCATCTTTTTGTTATTATTGTGTGTGCTTACTCTCTAAAGCGCTCTGATACCTCGGGTAAAGTGGCACTTTATGTAACCCAGTTATGTGCTACTATTTTGTTCCATATCCCATTGTATACTGTATGAATAAAAAAATGGTTTCACCATATATATATATATATATATATATATTCACTGAAAAAAACCATAGGTTTTAGGGACAGTTATAGTTAGTTGGACATTGCACTCGTACAAAACCCGTGAAATTCCCCGTTATAGTTAGTCCAGCTAACTATAACTCGCGCCCGCAATGCACTGCTGATGACGTCACATATTACATCACTCATGACATGGTCAGTGACATCACTGATGACATCACTGATGACATCTCAAATGACATCACTGATGACATCACTGATGACATCATCCAGTGACTGTGTGTTTCTGTAAAGTTTAAATATTTTTAATATATATAGGAAAAGACGTATTGAAGAATGAGTGGGTGTGTAAGTGTCTGTATGGATGATTTAGTAGGTGCGTGACTGACAGGTTTTTTAAATGCTAATTTGTAACTATAACGTCCCTGAAACTATGGTTTTTTCAGTGAATATATATATATATATAACATTTTTAAACTTTTTAGAAACACTCAGTCACTGGATGATGTCATCAGTGATGTCATCAGTGATGTCATTTGAGATGTCATCAGTGATGTCATTTGAGATGTCATCAGTGATGTCACTGACCATGTCATGAGTGATGTAATATGTGATGTCATCAGCAGTGCATTGCGGGTGCGCAAGTTATATTATCTCAGCTAACTATAACTGCTGAATTTCACTGGTTTTGTACGAGTGAAATCTGAGCCTAACTGTAATGTCCCTGTAACCTTTGTTTTTTTCAGTGAATTTCTAAGGTTTTTTAAATGCTAATTCCTAACCATAACGTTGCTGTAACCTTTGTTTTTTTCAGTGAATTTCTATGTTTTTTTAAGTAGTAGTCGCATTTGCAGAGTGGTGTAGAAAGAGGATGGGGCCTCCGACCACCTCTCAGGAATTCCACTGTGTAGGACTTACGGTAGGTACCAGGAGGGCTTCTTGGCCCCCAAGGTCCCTCAGGAGTAAAGTGGACTTCATCCCCCAACCAATAGTGTGCCAGGAGCCGCGTTTGCAGAGTGGTGGATAAAAGGGGCAAATCACAAAAAGCACACTTTATGGATGAACAGCTAGTTTTCTGGCAAATTTGGTGAAATTCCGTTCAGCAGTTCTGGCTGTAGTCGTGTTCAAAAAATGAAAAATCTCCATAGACATAACATGGGGAAAATTTGTGATTTGGGATCCCCCTTTTTTCTCGGCCTCCGTTTGGCGGATCAACCCAAAATTGGTAAAAAAAATGCTTTTCCCATTGTAATTCCCATAGGAATTTTGGACACGACTACAGCTCGAACTGCTGGGCAGAATTACACCGAATTTGGCAGAAAGCTAGCTCTTGGTCCAGAAAGCATACTTTTTGTTATTTGGTGCAAATCCTTTCAGTAGTTTTTGAGATATTAAAGGAAAACCACATTTGTTATCTAGGGATGTGGATCCTCCAAGGATCTGACTGTTCCCGTGCTGAAATCTGTTTGGTTGCCAACACTTCAACCAGGAAGTGGTGGCAGCCATCTTGTGACTCTGCTTCAACCCAGTCCCTAAAAATAATTCCAAAAAAAGAAAAGGGGTCAGAGTAGGAATACCATGACCCCCTAGCTCTTGTCCTGTGGTCCCCCTGGCACCCCACCAGGACAAAAAAGCACTTTAAAAACAATTGTTGTGAAATCACGACGGAATCAGGAATCTGCAGCAAAAATAAAAGAAAAACCATGCTTGTTTACATTGTAGACCCCAGGGGCATGCAGGCATTAAAAAATAAAAGGAGGGGGGGTGCATGGGGGCCCCCTCCTAGGGGGCTGTTTTTAGCCCAAGGGCCACTACCTCTCCAGGGTTTATTTAAATATTGGATAGATCCCGTGGAGGAGACACAGAGAAGGAGCCTGAAAGCAGGCGGGGAGTGGAGGAGGAGGAAAGAGGGGAGAGGGAGAGGCAAGGGAGAGGCACAGGAGTAGGACAGGAGCAGCCGGACAAAGACAGCAAGAACAGGCAAGCAGTGCCCAGGCAGGACAGGCGTTACAGCAGCCTCCATCGGACGGGCTCTGCATCTCCTCTGGGCTGCCAGGCACTGCGTGTCCTGGGCTCTGTTAGTGCCTGTCCCGGTGTAGGGCTCCCAGCATCCAGGTACCAGACTCCATGCCGTCCTCGCCCCGGTGCCCGGCTCTTTGGCCCCTTTGTCCTGTGTCCCCGGACCCTGCCCGCAACACTCACTTCCAGGGATGTCCATATCCACCCTGCTGTGGGACTGGGAGTCCTGGGCTCCCAGGGACAAGGAGCTTGGCTGCCAGTTCCGGGACTGGTGCCTTCGGTCCTACTGAGACTCGGCCAATACCAAGACGGTGACCCAGAGCAAGTACCGAGGTGCTGCAGCGGGCAGGGCCTGGGCTCCGTCAACAGAGACAAGTTCCATTTCTGGGTCCGGTCCAGGGGCTTCTGGCTGGGGAGGAGCGGCAGGGAGCAGCGAAGCCGCAGGCAGCCAGGGCCATGTATGTGCCCGTCAAAGGGGGAACGGTTAGTGCCTGCCCATCAGTGTCCATTGTGTATGTGTCCATGTCTGTAACCGTGTCCATCCTTCCAGGGTCTGCGGCCACGGGGGAAGAGCGCCGGGCCCCTAGCTACTTCCACTGCTCACCTCTCCTGAACCATGGACGTCTCTGCCCAAACCTGGCTGTCTCTGCCCACCTCTGCCCAATTTTTTCCATCCCTGGCCCACCTGTGCCCCAACCTTGGTCATCCCTGCCCCAGCACTGGCTGTCCCAACACCTTACCTCTCTCTGTCCTTCTCAGCCTAACACAAGTGCCTTTCTCTGCCCAGCACCCTTCTGCACCTCTACCCCAGCTTGGTCCATATCTCCATTTCTGCCCCAGCCTAACGTTGCACCATACCACTGTGCCCCATCCTGCCCATCTCTTCCTCAGACCTTTCGCTACTCTGCATCCCTTTCCTGCCCCTCTTTGAATCTCTGCCCTACTCTGCTGCCCACCTAAGCCAAAGAACTCTGTCCTTCTCTGCCCTATATCATTGCATCCTGTTCATCGGCCCTGTTTCTCTGTGCCAGTGCCCATTTCTATCCCTCCCTCCTGCACCCTTGTATATGTCTACTCTACAACTTCATCCACCTCTATACTCGTAATATGTCCCATACCATTGCCCCACCCCCTGTCTATTTCTTTTCAGCGTATCTGTCTCTATCTCTAACCCCAGTCCACTGCCAATCTCTCTCACACCTCTGGCTGTCTATGCCCCACACCCTTGTCTATCTCTGTCCCACACCTGTCCATCTCTCAACCAGACTATAGAGCCATCTCTCCCATACCACTGCCCCACACTTCCTTCTCTGTCCCACGGCTCTGTCCTTCCCTGACTCCACGTCTCTTCCAAACTCTGGCCTGCCCCATTGTACCACGTCTTTGTCTATCTCTAACCCCAGCCTGCTACAGTCTATCTCCCACACCACCTGTCTGTCTCTGTCCCACACCTCTGACCATCTCTAACCCACTTGACTGTCAATCTCTCCCACACCTCTGTCTGTATCTGTCTCACGCCTCCGTCCATCTCTGAAACAACGCCACTGCCAATCTCTTTCTCACACTTCTGTCAACGTCTGATGCCCACACCACAATGAATCATGGTCTCACACCTCTGTTCATCTTTGTCCCACTGCCTGGTCTACCTCTGTCCCACACCTCAGTTCATCTCAGTTCCCCACTGCCTGGCCAGGTCTATCCTTCTTGCTTATCTGTCTGCTCTCCACCTCTGCCTCACAACATTGTCCAACTATGACCTAAGCTCCTGCCAATCCCTAGCATATTTGTCCTTCCATGCAGCCCCAGGCCCTCTCTGCATCCCATGGCTAATGTTCACTGCAACAGTCTCTCAGCCTCTCCCAACAAGTACCCCACGCCCCTGTGCCACACAATACACACCCGCCAGCACAGCTCTCCTAGCGCAGAATACTCAGAGCCATTGTACCCATGCAGATACCCTGTGCTCATGGCCTCTCCGAGTGTGCCAAGCGCAGCCTGCCCACAGTACCCCCCTCCTCCATGTCCCCTATCTGTTCACTCAGTGACCATATGTGCCCGTGGCTCCGGTCCTCTACTTGCTCATATGTTTACGGCAGTGGCACATGCTGCCCCATAACCCTCTGACTACACACACTATTGTGTGATCCTGCAGAGAGCCCATGCCACCCACACATATATGGACTGCATACATCTGCCATGTTGGACCCATCAGTCAAGGTACTCTTGGCCACTCAGGGCCCCTCGCTCTTGCCCTTTCCTGACAGCCCTACGCTTCTGCCCCCACCCGCCCTGACATCCACATGATCCTCCAAACCCCTCTCCCCCTTTTGCCAAACCAGCACTTCAGCTTGCCCACAAGCCAGACCCATGCCAATTTTCTTTCACAGCAAGCCTCTGAGTGCTCATTTTCGACCCCTGCCCATCTAGCCAGGTAGGAAAGGGGCAGGCAGCTGAGCTGTCTCTGCTGTGCCCAGTGCTGGTGCTGTTCACAACAATTAAGGTGACTGGTGAGCAGCAGGTTCTTTTTTTTGCCACGTGTCGTAGGTGTCCCGTATTTTTGATGGAAGTGTTCAGTGCATCACAAGTTCACTGTGCCCCCTCACTGTATTCATAGTTGCAGCCGACCTGCAGCAGATTGCCAGGTGGGGCTAAACATCTCCATTATAAAATTCAGCCCGCCAACCCCCAAGTGTCGGCCACGGTGCAAAGCCGGTGCTTTCAAGAGCTGTAGATGCTTTGGGGCCCTGCTGACAGCTTCCAGGAGCTCTGTTGAGCAGGAGGCTTCCAGACGCTGCTGACCAGTTATGCCGAAAGAACATTCATGTCAGATTGATCAGCTCTACTGAAAGAACATTTCTGTCAGGCTGGACAGACATAGTGAATGAATTTCTATAAGCTCTTCACCAGCACCCTAAATGAATGTTAGTGCAGTACTGAACATCCATTCAGAATGACCTTCTAGGTGCTGTTGATCAGTCATTTCAAATCCATTTTTGGGTGCGTCTGATTTGTTGTACTGAAAGAGCTACCTCTGTCCTGTTGACTAGCTATAGCGAGTGTGACTTTAGGTACTGCTGACAACCATACTGTATGAGCTACTAGGCGCTGCTTGCCAGCTAAATGGAAGAAACTAGTAGACATTGCTGAATTGTCGTAATTAATGAATTTCTAGGGGCTGCCTATCATTCACACATGATCTGTTTTTCTGCTCACTGATAATTAGGGGTGGGCGGTAAATTCCGTTCCGCTCGCGGAATTTGCGGAATTTTGGTAATTCCGCGTTCCGCGGAGAACGTGGAATTACCGAAAATTCCGCGATCCGCGGCATAGCGGAATTTTTTCCTTGTTCGCGCTTTAAAAATGCGTGTTTGCGCGCGTGGTAGCGACTTACCGGTATTCCTGCGTTCGCCGACGAGTTTTCCTATCCCTTCGCGTGTGCCGCGAGAGTGTGCGATCGCGAACACGTCATTCAGATGCGCCACCGGACATCTGCGTTCGCGAACAGGAAACACGCATCGCGAGCGGGCGGGACAAGTGAAACAAGATGGCCGCGCCATTTGATTACTGGATGGGTAAGTTCGCGAGATATTTCCCCCCGAACACGCAAACAGCGTCCCCGAACATGAAAAACCCATTGCGAACGGGCGGACCAAGCAATTCCGCATGCTCGCGGAACTTTGCGAAGCTCGCATAGATTTTTTACTGTTTCGTGGAACTTTGCGGAACGCGACTCCGCAAATTCCGCCCACCCACCGATAATATTTAATAAGCTTCTAAGTGCTGGTGACCACCCATACAGCATGAGCTGCATATAGGCGCTGCTTATCAGTGAAAACCACTCATAAACTTTAAGAAAACATTCAGAATCACTAGGTGATGTCATCAGCGATGTCATCAGTGATGTCACTGACCATGTTATGCGTGATGTAATATGTGAGGTCATAAGCAGTGTTCCCGCTGGAGGCGGGGAGCCAGCTGGGATTGTGGGGGCCTTGAGGCTCCCCCTGCAGTCCCCAACATGCAGACTGGGTTCCCTAGGTGGGCTCCAGGGCACCCAGCATAACAAGGTTGGGCCACGGGTTTGGGGTCCCCGGGGCAGATATGAGCCAGGGGAGGGGAGCCGCTTAACAAAAGGCTCTCAAGCACGTTTCCAGCCAATTGTGGTGACAAGTTATTGATACAGAGGAATACGAGGACATCTCCATCAAACAAAGAAGCAGTTACTGTTTGGTGGAGATTCACCTCTTTGTATTCTCGTCGTCTTCTCAGGACGAGGATTCACATTATCACAGATATGTGGATGAAGACGCTCGAGGAACAATCATATTGCCAAAATTACATGCACACAAGGTCACTAGAGATTAATTTGTGGCCCTTTACGCAGCTATAGTGCAGAATATGCACAAGACATTTACCTAACGAGGTAGCACTTACTAATTAACCAGATGAAAGTACTCCAGTTGGGTAGACGTGTTTGGCAAAACTGAGTACTCTTCTGGGAAAAAAATGAGGTTCCATTCTGGCACTGGTGCACATTTCACAGAAATTAAACCTCAACGGGAAGCACTTACAAATATAAACATAGCAGGTGCCCCAGTTGAAGCTCCACTTCAGTAAAGCACAAACGTTCATAACTTTTTGGGCTTGGTGAAGGTAAATCAATTGTGTTTCCTCTCATATTCCACATTGAAAAACAATCTGAAATACTTAATGGAGGTGAATGCATCGTTGATCTAATGAAGTGCAATCTGATCTGTAGTGACTGTGATGAGAAGTTTCTTTCTTGTCATCTCCTGGTGAGAGCAGAGTAATTGTTCTCACTTTTAAATACCCTATGTATGCAAATGCCCAAAATCCATAGCACCACTCACACACCCTGTCACAGACATACACAGGCACTCACACACCCACTCACAGACACACACATTCACTCACACACCAACTCACAGACCCCCACAATCACTCACACACCCACTCACAGACCCATAGCACCACCCACAAATCCATAGTGTCACTCACAAACCCAGTCACAGACCCAAGCAGGCACTCACACACCCACTCACAGACCAACAAAGGCACTCACACACCCTCACAGAATCATACAGCCACTCACACATCCACTCACACACCCACTCACAGGCTCATACAGCCACTCGTACACATGCTCACCGACCTATACAGCCACTCAGATACCGACTCTCAAAGTTTACAGATCACAGTTAGGAAATAACATTTTTTTAAGTGTAGAAATTCACTAAAAAAACAAAGGTTACAGGGACATTATAGTTGGGAAATAGAATAAAAAAACTTTTGAAATTCATTGAAAAAAACAGATTACCGGGACGTTATAGTCAGGAAATAGAATTTTAAAAACCTTAGAAATTCACAGAAAATACAAAGGTTACAGGGATGTTAAACTTAGGAAATCAAATTATAAAAACCTTAAAAATTAATTGAAAAAAATAAAAGTTACAGGACGTTATAGTTAGGAAATAGAATTACAAAAACCATAGAAATTCACTGAAAAAAAACAAAGGCTGTAGGGACATCATATGTAGGTTCAGATTTCACTCATACAAAACCATAGAAATTCAGCAGTCATAGTTACCTGAGCTAACTATAACTTATGCCCCGCAATGCACTGCTTATAGCCTTACATATTATATCACTCATGCCATGATCAGTGACATCACTGATGACATCTCAAATGACATCACTGATGACATCACTGATGATATCATCTATAGAACCACTCACACCTCATAGAAAGTCTCACATACCTACTCCCACTCCCACACAACCACTCACATACCCATTCACAGACCCATACAAGCACTCACACACCCGCTCACTGATCCATAGAGCCACTCACACATCCACTCACTCATACATGCACTCACACAACCACTAATTTACCCATACAGCCCCTCATGCACCCACTCACTCACTCATACAGCCACTCTCACTCTGAGTCAGTCACCCATACAGCTACTCACACACCTACTCACTCATCCATACAGTCACTCACACAGGCATTCACTAACCCATCCAGCTGCTCACACACCCACTCACTTACTCATACATAGACTAACACATGTGCTCACTCACCTATACAATCACTAACACAAGCACACACTCACCCATATAGCCACTCTTGTATTTACTCACTCACCTATACAGTCACTCACACACCCATACAACACTTATGCACCCACTCACTCACCCATACAGCCACTCACACACAGCATCACTCACCTATACAGCCTCTCACGTACCCTCTCACTCATCTATATACTACTGACACACCCACTCACTCACCCACACAGCCACACATACAATCACTCACTCACCCGTACAGCATCTCACTCAACCACTCACACACCAATCCAGCCATTCACTCACCCATAGAACTACTCACAGACCTATAGAGCCACTCAGACAGCTACTCACACATGGATACACACATTCACACAGTCACTTACATAATATGAATTGCAAATAGTATAACTCATTAGTAGTACACAAAGTTTTCTAATTTAACATTTGTAGTATCTTATTATATATCTTTAACACTCACAATCACTGGATGATGCCATCAGTGATGTCATTTGAGATTTTATCAGTGATCTCATCAGTGGTGTCACTGACCATGTCTTGAGTGATGTAATATGTGAGGTCATAATCAGTGCATTGCGGGGCCAAAGTTATAGTTAGCTCAGCTAAATATAAGTTCTGAATTTCTATGGTTTTGTACGAGTGAAATCTGAGCCTAACTATAATGTCCCTATAACCTTTGTTTTTTTCAGTGAATATTTATATATATATTAAAGCAGGAACATTCTAGCATTTCCTAAAGCATTTATGCAGAAATATATAAAAAGAGAAATATATGAATGTTGGTGCCAACACAAAACTGATGAATCGCAGTGATGAACAAATTCAGTCATATGGGAGACACTGAAATTAATGCACTATGCAGATATGAAACAGGAGTCCCCATTTACTTTACTTTGCTAGTATTATCTAGTTCAATATGTGATATAATATTTTTGCACATATTTATTGACTGACTTCTATATTTATATGTGTATAAGTAAACACATCACAGTGTTTGTTTTTAATGTGTTGGTTGCAATTCTTTACCTTGTATTTTTGCACATATTTAATTGCATTCTCATTGACATATCATATATCTTTTTTTACTGAATGAATTTAATGCAATTTGCCATGTGCCAACTTCTGTATATATAAAATGAATTGAATGTATGAAATAATGTGGAATACTGCTGTACACATCTTAACATATAGTAATGATATTTGGGTATTAAATTCACGACAAGCACAGCACCCGAAAAGAAAAAGAAAAGAAAGAATAGGAGGAAAAAAAGGTTTTTGAAATGTATGCTTAGTCTGTTTTCCATTCACATTGTTGACTCATGTCATGTGATTTGACGTTAATGCGGATTTAAATTCTGAATGGGCAGTGCTCCCTCATGTGATCAAGGTCACGTCAGTGACCGAAACGAGTCATGGCGAGCTGAAGCGGTGAAACGGAATAAACTGAGTTTGCACGAAATTGGAGTCTGTACCCTTTTTCCATGCAAGTGTGGATTGTTTGGGGACACGTTCTTTGGATATATATATATATATATATATATATATATATATATATATATATATATATATATACTTCTCCAGTGCGTGTGCGGTGTGCAACCAAAGCACCGCGGGTGCTTGGTATCGTCTGCGCCTGGACGGTAAATATTGAGTTAACTCCAGTCCACTCAGCCAGAGACGGCACTCCATGTAGTGTGGTGATAAAGTTTTATTCAAAAACCTCTCCAAGGCAGACAGACGTGTCTGTCTGCCTTTTGAGAGGTTTTTGAATAAAAATTTATCACCGCACTGCGTGGAGTGCCGTCTCTGGCTTAGTGGACTCGAGTTAACTCGATATATATATATATATATAGCAACTCTTTATACCAGTATTGCCCACACTGATGGGCTGAGGGCTATGGAATTCTTCCTGAGTGACAGACCAGTCAGCCTCTGGCAACACACCCAGACTATGGCAAAAAGATGCCTTGAAGATAATTTCTTTTTGTTTGATGGGGCGTGGTACCAGCAGAAGCGGGGGACTGCGATGGGCACCTGCTTCACCCCCAGTTATGCATATTTACATGTAGGCTGGTGGGAGGAGCAGGTGCTCCACAGAGAACTCGCCCAAACATGGGAGAACAATATCATACTATGGGCTAGATTTATAGACGATTTATTCGTAATTTGGAAGGGAACAACTGAATCTGCGGAACATTTTGTCAATCGTCTTAATAGTAATGAGATAAACTTGAAATTCACGCACACCATTAGTAAAACACAGGTGACATTTCTAGATGCTGAAGTATATGTCGAATCAGGGAGAGTTGAGACTAGACTGTACAGGAAGTTGACAGCGGGTATTACCACGCTGCACGCTTCAAGCTTTCACCAAACCCACACCAAACAAAGCATTCCTTATTGGGAGATGCTACGAGCAAACAGAAACTGTAGCACACCTAAGGAATTATCCAAATGTCAGAGTGAGATGAGCCAGAGATTTCGTGAGAGAGGCTACAGGGGAGCAACAATTGAGGCAGCAAGATCTGGGGCGAATAGGAAGAAACGTGAGGAGCTCTTATTTCTTAAAAAGGTACCCAGGAAAGAGAAGACAGAACCCCAGATGCGCTTTCTCACCACTTTCAATTGCAAAAACAAAGAGTTTAGGGATCTGGTCAACAAAAAGTGGCATATTCTTAAAACAGATCCAGTTATTGGAAAGATGCTCCCCAAACACCCCCCTTCACATCGCAGACCACCATTATTAAGAGATGCCGTTGTCAAAGCTAGCCCGGAAACTGAACAGGAACCCGGGTGGTTAAGACCTGCCCCGGGGTTTAAGAAATGCAGCAAATTTAGAGCTTGCAGTATAGGTAAAAACACCACAGTGTACTCTACCCCCTTCAGTGGCAGGGAGATTAAGATCAGGGGTACCTATAACTGCAAGACGGAATTTGCGGTGTATGTTCTAACTTGCACGTGCAATTTACAGTATGTGGACAGCACCACGCTGCAAGTGCATAAAAGGATTTTGCAGCATATGAGAGCAATCACTAACGCTGATAGATCTTACCCTATAGCCCGTCATTGTGAAACCATACATTCTAAAGATCCTACACAAGTAACATATTTTGTGATAGACGCAATCCCGGTTAACAAGAGGGGTGGCGATAGAGTCAGGACACTGCGAGAGCTGGAAACCAGGTATAATCTGATGCTCGATAGCAGAACACCCCACAGGCTCAACTGCGATGAAGAATTTCACTTGTGTCTGTAAATGGGTGTCTTCAATGTGTTACATGCTGGAAATCAAAAGTAACGATTAACTGCACCCAGTGCGCTGAATCCAAAGAGGAAAAGGGAAAGTGACTCCTTGAGAAGTTGGCCAATATCCATGTGACAGTAATGCAACCCTCAGCAATAGGCACTAGCCGCTAATTAGAATTGTGGGAGGTGAAAGATGGTTTTGAGATGAACTAGGCACTTGCCTGAGAAACTGAGATGTTTAAACAGCAATAATATTTTAGAAAAAATGCATACGTTCCGACATTTATCTAGTTTGAAGTTCGTTATGTTTAATACAACATGAAACCCAGATGTACATGTGGTATGCCAAACAAATGAAGGAACTGTACTGTGACACTTGTCCTGTATCTAACTGATAGTTTAAATCTGATAGAATTTGTACAGGGATATTTCCACAAATGTTTTGCCACAGAGAAATGGATTGTATGCATTGCATCTAATAACCATGATAATGTTATTATTTTTCACTTCTTATTTGTTAGTATTATCGAGTGATTTTAACTTGAATGGATAGGAAAAACCATTGAATTAATTTTGTTAAATGGTAGTCTGTCCTCGTTGCTAGTCTGACACATGGTATGTAAGGGCCATTGAGCAGTAGGAAAATCACTGTGTGATCAAGGCCGCCGTCTCGTCTGAAACGCATCAAGGCTAACGTGTAAAATAAAGGAAAGAAAATCGCAAATCAAGTCGGCTCCGTTTGTTACATACCGAGTACTGCCAAACGTCAAAGTGATATATATATATATATATACATCTATTATCTACTGGCGGTCGCCAGTAGATAGTTATAGTTACAACCTATTATCCATAGGAAATCCGCGACATTCTATTTGAAATAACGTTGGCGCCGGTTGACGAATCTTCGTGAAAGTTTCCAACTTGTTGGGGCGCTCCGCTCCTACCCTGAAAGTCT